>OU744735.1:53789331-56350581 GCA_916613615.1 Steromphala cineraria
ACTTGTTGTCTTTGTACATATATATTACCTATAGGGATGGTCACATCGACCCAGAGTTCCTCCTCACTGACATCTCTTAGTGGCCCCGGGTGAGTGTAGAAACATGTTGTCTATGTACATATATATTACCTATAGGGATGGTAACATCGACCCAGAGTTCTTCCTCACTGACATCTCTCTTTGGCCCCGGGTGAGGAAAGAAACTAGTTGTCATTGTAATTTATAATATAAGACCTTCAAACTGACCAAGAGGTACTCCTCAATGAAATCTCTCAATGGTCCCTGAGTGTAGAAACTAGATGTCTTTGAACATGTAAATATTGCTTTTGATGAAAAAAAACAATCAAAAGTGATTCTTCATTGACACCTCCTAGTTGCGAAGGTCAGTTCAAGCTAAGTTCAATTGCCTTCAGTAAATCGTATTTTCATTTTCTTAATCACCACATCGTGGCCTGGTCGAACGATCTGAATTATCGAACTATATAACATTATATTTCAAAGGGACAGAATGTTCTTCCTCAATGAAATCTCTCAGTGGTCTCTGAGTATAGAAATGTTATGTCTTTGAACATGTTATATTGCTTTTGATGAAAAAAAACAATCAAGAGTGATTCTTCATTATCACCTCATAGTTGCGAAGGTCAAGCGCTAAGTTCGATTGGCTTCAGAAATTAGTTTTTTCATTTTCTTAATCACCATAGCGGGGTCTGGTCGAATGATCTGAATTATCGAACTATATAATATTCTATTTCAAAGGGACAGAAGCTGAAAGTTACTAATATCAAGAAACATGTTTTAAGAAAAAACAGCTAATCAAAAACCGTTGTACATTTTGAGTTCAGCTTCTCCCTTCCCTTTCCCTTCCTCAAATAATGTTTAAAAGGTGGTTCACTTGAAACTTGACCATTCCATCAAGGCTATGGCTAATTGTGTTAAAAATAAAATATGGACAAAATTGATTTAAACGTTCAACATGAAAAAGTCAATCCTTGAACTATAAGCAACTGGGGAATTGTATATCGATTATCGATCTTGCTTTATATGTTCACTTGATAAGGTTTAATAATTCATCTGATCAACAATTCTATTTAAGTAAGACTTTTATCGTAAATAAAAGATACAACATGGGTGAATGTAAATATTTGATATTCACTAAAGAATGCTTAAGTGTTGACAAACTTATGTAAAGTTTCCTCCATTATTTGTGAAGTTTTTGTTCCTGTGGATGTGGGCCACATAATTTATGAAATATTTTAAGATATGTCTTACCTGAGCTTGTGAAAAAGTCAAAATTCATGAGGCTCACATTCCAGTAAAATAATTTCTCCATTATCGATTTTAAAACCGTTAAAAGCCCATTCCAGATACTTATAGATTGACTTTCTTCCTACGTGATTGTTTGGTACAGTGACGCCAATGACAATTATGACTGACAATAAGAAATTCGGGAAATTGCTCTGAAAAATGTGTTTCCAGAAACAACAAGGCAAAAGTGAGCGCAGCTCACATACCCCCGCCTGTAGTTTGACAGCCTTTCTTTGACGAAAATAGTGAAAAGTCATATGTTCTGATAAGTCCTAGGATTGTTACCGTATTTTTCCATCACATGATATAACATATGAAAATAACATTAAAATTTAATTTGTCTGAATAGGTGTGAACTGGTATAACTATGATAAAAAATGTTTTTCAACAAACTCTCACCTTCCATTCAGTTCCATGTAGGTCAATTTATATTCCAAATATGTATTCTTTGCAGTGGTATCAACATTCCAATATATGTATTCTTTGCAGTGGTAACAACATCAGTCATGTTCTATGTTCATACAGTGTCCATATGAGTATCACAATAGGTCACAATCCCTTTCTTTTGGTTACTTCCCAAAAGATAACTTGAAGGCAAAACAGTCACATTTACAATGTTTATACGGTATGTGTTTGTCATTAGGAAATATATTTACAAGCTTGATCCTCAACCTTCTGTTTTCGGACTGTTTTGGTTCAAACTTTCAAAAATTATTTGAACAGCATCATATAGGTTACTGCCATACCAAGTTTGAAAATTCCAAGTGGTATAGTTTTTAAATTATGATCCCGAAACGACACCAAGTCCGAATATCTGACCGTTTTTTGTCAAAATTTCAAAAATTATTTGAACGTTGGAGGTGAAACCCCTAAAAGGCACAACAGCATCATGTAGGCTACTCCCATACCAAATTTGAAGTTTCCAAGTGGTATAGTTTTTTAATTATGGTCCAGAAACGAGACAAAGTCTAGAAATCGGATGTTTTTTGGTCGTTGTTAAGCGGCGTCATTAGGATTCATATTGCATTTTTCACATTATTGGACATAAACATTTAAGCCAGTTTTAACTAGATTGCCCGATTTTAACAGTTTCTTTTAACTAGATTGTCCGATTCAAAAAGATCTGCCAGTTCTATTTTGATTGGTTTATTTCCGCGCTTGCTCGACACGGACCAGGTGGGTTAGTAGCTAGATGTAAAGTGAGGACATATTGGCCGTATACATTACATCTAGTTTGAACTAGATTTGATAAACAAGGTTGTAAGTAACGTAAAATATTTTTAAGCAAAGAGTTAGAGAAATACACTCCCAACAGTGGCCCCATCAACAAAGTAGTACAAGTGATACTCGCTGATATCTTAGAATTAAAGACTATTTGTGGAGCTACTATGATATAAACAATTTAGAATTGTCCTGAAAAGACTTAGATTGTCACTCGTAATGATAGATGATAGATTAAAACTTGTTGAATGACCATGCAGTTGTTAGAAAGAAGACGAGTTATATAATAGCTTATATATCCTACTTCCTATATCTTGATTATTTATACATAGAGCTACTTACATAGACGTACAAGTGTGTTTACATTTCAAGAACTTCTAAATTTTTTTTTTTTTTTTTTTTTTTTTTTATATTTTTATTTCCCATATGATGTTTACATGTACATATTCATAATGATACAGAGTTCATACTTCAATAAAGACCACATATGATGTTTACATGTACATATTCATTATGATACAGATTTTATATTTCCATAGAGATCCCATATGATGTTTACTTGTACATATTCATAATGATACAGAGTTCTTATTTCCATAAATATACAGATAATTGATTGTTAATATCCCATCATGTCTAAAATACAGATATACAAATGCAAGGTCATTTATATTTCTTAACTTAGATCTACCTCCATTTCAGCAAATAAAGTGTGAAAAGAGGACCAGAATGAAAAGAATTTGGGCTGGTTGTTATTTGTAAATGCAATATATTTACATGCCAAATAATGTTTATATAATTCCTTTTGAATGTATCCAAAAGTGGGTTTGTTACCTTTTCTACTCATACTATAGATTATTTGTTTCACAAGTAAACAAATGGTATTTAGTGGGTTATTATTTTTACCCTTAAAACCAAAGATGATTTTTATTGGTATTAATTCAATATTTCCTTCAGCTAACTTTCCCAACCATTCTGCTAACTCCTTCCACACTTTTCTAACATGAATACAATCACATAATAAGTGAATAATACTCTCAGGTATCTGTTTGCAAAGAGAACACAATGGTGAATCTATATATCCAATCTTATACAAGAATTTATTGGTAGTCAAAATATTTTGAGTTATCTTGTATTGAAACCATTTCAAATTTACACTTTGTGTACATCTATTAGGCATCATGTTGATGTTTTCCCATTCATTTTGTGTAAACTCTTTATCAAATATTTCCTCCCGTTTCAATTGGCCAGAAGATTTAACAAAAATAAATTTGGATAGTATTTGATAGAATTGTTTACTATTGTCCAATTTTGATATGTTATATGGAAGAATTGGGAAGGAGTGTATTTTTTCATTTTGCATGAATGTGAAGTTCATCTTTTTCAAATATTTAAGTACAGATCTCTTGATACCTTCGTATGTAAGAAAATCTATGCTTATATCATATTTATTCTTAAATTGTTCAAAATACAAAACATTACCTCCTTTTTCTAATATATTTCTCAAATAAATTATTTCATTCCCCCCCCAGTTTTTAATAGTAATAACATTACCACCAATCATGACATTACTATTATAACAAATTGACTGGTTTAAAACTCTATCAGGGTCTTTCTCATATTGATAACATATCGTTAAATAATCAGCCCACGCTTTAATGACATCCTGCCAGAATCTATTTGATATAGTGGGCAACATACAGTTGCTAATATAAGCACCATCAGCAAACCAAAGTCTCTGATAATTTGGGATGTATACTGTAGCATTTTTACTCCATATAGAGTTGTTTTTTAGCAATCTTTTAATCCATAAAATTTTTTAAGATTTTATAATATTACTTATTATTGGAACATTAATTCCACCGTTTTTAATAGTAGATGTTATAATGTTTCTTTTTATTTTATCTTTTTTACCCTTCCAAACAAACTCAAAACATCTCTTTTGAAATGATTGAATAACCTCATCTGGTGGGCTTGGTATAGATGAAAAGAGATGATTTAATTTTGAGAGTAATAAAGACTTTAAAAGTACATTTCTTCCCATGGGTGTTAATAATCTTAACTCCCAGCTTTTCATCTCTCTCTCAATTTTTTCCAGTTTGTCTGTATAATTTAAATCAATCATTGTTTCCAAATCTACATCAAACTTTATACCCAGTAAAGTAAATTGTGATTGTGTCCAATCAAGCTTATAATCATTGCAAATCTTATATCTAGATCTCTTTTTTGATCCTATCCATATCAATCTTGTTTTTTCCGTATTAACTTTAAGTCCAGAGAACCTTGCAAAAAAAGATAAAACATTGAGAACTGCATATAAACATTTTTCGGTACCATCTAGTGTTAAAGAAGTATCATCCGCAAACTGGGCCAAAATACTTTCAATATTTCCCACTTTAATCCCCTTTATCTTTTTATCGTTTCTAATCATAAGGGCCAAGAGTTCTACACATAAAATAAATATATAAGGTGAAACCGGATCCCCTTGCCTACAACCTCTTGCAATTTTAAAGAAAGAACTTCCAAAACCATTTACAAGAACACATGACTCAATATCATTCAGAAGAACTGAAATCCATTTCTGCAAACTTGGTCCAAAGTTAAAGAAATTAAGTACATTTCTGATAAAGGTTCTATCTACGGAATCAAAGGCTTTCTCAAAGTCAATCAATAATAACAAGCCAGGGACTTGAAAAGTCTCGGTGTAGTCCATGATATCATAAATAAGTCTAGTAACCTCACCTATATATCTACCTGGTACAAAGCCTTTTTGATTTTCATTAATAATTAACGGTAAAATGGGTTTGATCCTATTTGCAATCACTGCAGATGCAATTTTGTAAGATGTATTTAGCAAACTTATGGGGCGCCATGATTTAAGAAAATGTTTAGGCTTTTGGGGTTTTGGCAAACATGTAATTAACCCTTGTTTTTGGGTCACAGATAGAGAACCATGTTCATAGGCATAGTTTAGGGATTTTATCAAATATTTATTCAAATCAATCCAAAAAAACTTATAAAATTCAGTTGTAAAGCCATCTGGACCTTCCAAGAACTTCTAAATGGTCACTCATTTATTCGTGTATTGATTACCAGCAAAATTTTATCATACTGTTCAACAATAATGCAAACTGTTTCATTGACAAATGAATTATTGACTTTATTGGTCTACAGAGTCTGTCTGTCCATCTGTCCGTTTATATGGTTAAGAACTATAACACAAAAACATGTCTATACATAACAATATTGACACATGTTTCTTGCAGAGTTTGGCCGGACCATGTGAAGGCGTGACGTGCGAAGGTGGAAGTAGATGTATTGTTGACAGATTCAACACTCCAGGTTGTGTTCCAGGTATGTAATACTTTAGCAAACCTAAAATTTACTCTTTTCTCAAACACTAATAATGTACAGTTGAACACGGATATAGCGAACTCGGATATAACGAGCAAATATTTACGTCCCGTTAAGAGTCCTATATAATAGCGTTTACATCATGTGCGTATATCGAACTCGGATATAGGGAATTATCGGAAATATAGCGAACTGAATACTATTGTGTTACTCTTACCTAAGCCAAAACTATTTCCATAACATAACAGATACCTTAACTAAACCTTTCATAAATAAATTATGTACATGTAAGTTCCACAGATGGTTTCCTAGGAATCCTTCTCTGTAACAGATACCAATGAAGAGTTACCTTCCCTGATTGTTACATTTCATTGATAAGCCAAACTTGACAGTAGATATCTTTGTTATATAAACAATTAGTAACACAATGTATAGTTTACCCTGATGATCACTATGAAACCGGTTAATAATGAACTTTTGTGAAGAACAATCTTCAATTTGTTATTAAGAATATATATGTATAAATAGAGGAAACCTAATGTTGTTTTCCAAATAGTAGGCTAATTTCATCGAGTGGCATTGGTAAAATTAATTTTTCACGAGTGGCACAGCCACGAGTGAAATATCAACTATACCCATGTCACGAGATGAAATAAACCTACTATTTTGAAAACTACATTAAGTATTTATTTATTATATGATTTTTTAAAATGAAAATGTAATTAAAATTACTTTAAAACTGGAAAATTACCCCCTTATGTTTACATGGCTGAAAGTAGTTCCGGCACCTGACCAGTGACGATACAAAATATTGTCACTGGTCGCAGTGAAAATATAACATACTGTTACTGTTGCCTGACAGACAATTTATTTCACTGATAAAACCCAGTATTTCACCGCCTATCATATGATTTATTTCTTTGAAGGTCTGTTTTTCTGCATTAGTAGATTCCAATATGCAATATTTTAAAAGAAAAACATAAACTGTTTTCATTAGCTGCTAATAAGGAAGGTAACTTGTACTGTTACTTTTTGAAGCTCGAGCATTCTGACAGGAGTTTTGTCAATTGGAACAGAGGCTAGATTGACGTTATATTACTGAGCTGCTTCTGTTGGGATAGATTGACGTTATATTACTGAGCTGCTTCTGTTGGGATAGATTGACGTTATATTACTGAGCTGCTTCTGTTGGGAGAGAATAATGCTCTGGAAAACAATGGCGCTAAAAAAAGTTGAGTACATCAATAATAACGTTAAAGGTGAGGTACTCTCTTTGCCGTGAGGATCTTGGTTTACACTTCCCATGTTCCATAAACGGCGACTTTGGTTATTGGCGACCTCCAATGCACCAAAAACACACACATAGTTCATTTTTGAAACTTTATTGTGCAGTATTTCAGCAATGATTCTTAAACAATACTAATTATTTCTCATAACGGTTTAATGTCATGTTATAATGGAATCAATGAAACGAACGTTCTTCCCACAATGCACAGCCACAATTATTCATGTGACCAAAAGGAAATTCCCCGACAAGGAAATAACCTGAAAACAATGCAAGAATCTTGGATAGGATAATTCGACTCGATATTCAAGGTACTTTTTCTCTGTTTGTAGAATGTTTTACTAACATTAGTATTGTTTTCACCTATGAAATATCAAAATGATGTATAAGAATGAACCTTTTCATATATACGACCTCGATCTTTACTTCCGCGCCCTGTACAGTGCAATATCACTTTACACTATGTAAGATTTAGCCTGACAACCTACTGTACATGTAGATCTACTTGAAAATGAAACAATGATCTTGGACAAGAACATATGACTTATATTAATGTTGATTAATTTTGTTGCTAAAACTATTTAAAAATTATCATTTTGCTCTTGATGTGAATAGAAAGGAACCTGTTCATATTATATGAATTCTATTCTTCCGCGTTCTATATGTATATTATAGTTTGACAATATACCAGGCTCGCTTATAGAGTAATCTAGTGTACATCTCTATACCGAGAGAGGCTTGATCTTTACACAGAGGTTTGTGTTGATGATAAACATAGCTTCTAATCTAGGTCAAATATTTGACTAATGCTATAAGGAAGTATTCTCTCCGACTTTATAAGTATCTCTTATTAGTGTTTCAAGGAATAAACACTTTATATTTATGTACATATATCAGTATAATCACTTCTAAATGAATATACGTATATGATCCTGAGATAAATGTTGATTTAAAAGTGATTAAACTGCGTAATTTTAGTTATCAAGGTTTCCTGCTATTACTTTACAGTTCACTGACAAATACAAAAACAAATAATTTCTCTAATTTCCAACTACATGTTTGAGCGTTTACTATGTGTGACTTCTTAGAACATAAAAAATACATATTTATCTACAAGTGAATAAACATATTATCATTTTTGTGTGTGTCAAATATGTACTTGATACGTAATGACATTAATACCATTTATTTATCTAATATAAAACGATAAGGATTTATAATTATTTTAACCGCATTTTTTTTTAGCTAATTTGATTTTATATGTTCTTGATATGTAATGAAAAAAATATTATCTCATATAAAACAATAAGGATTTATAATTATTTTAACTGCGTTTTTTTAGCTAAAAGTAATATGTTCTTAATATGTTATGACATAAATACCATTCATTTATCTGATATAGAATTATAAGGATTTATGGTTATTCAAATTGCGTTCTTTTAGTTAATAGTAAATGCAAACATTGGTAACAGGTTACGAGGAGTAAAATTGTGTGTGTCAGAGTGACGGGAGCTCTATAAATAATATGCGGGTTGTAATATGTAACTCTGTAACATACAATACCATACAATACCATACATAATCCTACATAGATATCCAAGCAATATATGGCATTGTTAAACATTGTTATAACTTACAAATTTATTTTTTCATAAATGTAAAATACATAAATACATGCATATGTGCATTGATGTATTAGTTTAGTGTCAGTTCATAAGAGATACATATATTTTATACAGTGTATACAATTTCTATATCACTGAGAGACAGCCTCTTCATTTTCACAACAAATTTGAGTAGACTTGTAGTTACCTCCCTTTACCAAGAACACACAGAGAGTTCATTTTTGAAAATTTATTGTGCAGTATTTCAGTATTGTTTCTTAAACAATACTAATTGTTTCTCATAACAGTTTAATATCATTTTTTAATGGAATCAATGAAACGAACGTTCTTCCCACAATGCAACGTCACAATTATTCATGTGACCAAAAGGGAATTCCCCGACAAGGAAATAACCTGAAAACAAAACAAGGATCTTGGATAGGACAATTTGACTCGATATTCAAGGTACTGTTTCTCTTATTTGTTTGTAGAATGTTTTACTAACATTAGTATTGTTTTCACCTATGAAATATCAAAATGATGTATAAGAATGAACCTTTCCATGTTAAACAACCTCTTTACTTCCGCGTCCTATAGTGTACTATCACTTTACACTATGTAAGATTTAACCTGACAATCTACTGTATGTATATCTACTTGAAAATGAAACCATGACCTTGGATAAGAACATATTACTTATATAATTGTTACCCTACAGTGGTTCGTTTTTGTTGTTAAAATTATTTAAAAGTAATTATTTCGTTCTGGGTGTGAATAAATATCAAAATGATATATAGAAATGAACCTGTTCATATTATATGAATTCTATTCTTCCGCGTTCTATATGTATATTATCGTTTGACAATATACCTGACTCGCTTATAGAGTAATCTAGTGTATATCTATATACCGAGATAGGCTTGATCTTTACACAGAGGCTTGTGTTTATGATAAAAATACCTCCTAGTCTAGGTCAAATATTTGACTAATGATTTTTACATATAAGGAACTATTCTCTCCGACTTTATAGTTATCTCTTATTAGTATTTCAGGGAATAAACACTTCATATGTATCTACTTATATCAGTAGAATCACCTCTAAATGAATATATGTATTTGATATGATGTAGATACCGTTAAGTTATCCTGAGATAGATGCTGATTTATTAGTGATTAAACTGCATAATTGTAGTTATCAGCGATTCCTGCTATGAACTTTACAGATCATTGACAAATACAAAAACAAATAATTTCTCTTATTTCCAAGACAGGTTTGAGTGTTTACAATGTGTGACTTCTTTAACACAAACAATACATATTTATGTACAAGTGAATAATTATATTATCATTAAAAAAATATGAATTTATGACATTTATACCATTTATTTATCTCATATAAAACAATAAGGATTTATAATAATTTAAATTGCGTGTTTTAGGTAATATGAATATATGTAATGGCATTAATACCATTTATTTATCCCATATTAAACAACAAGGATTTATAATTATTTAAAACTGCGTTTTTTTAGCTAATAAGAATATGTACTTGATATGTTATGACATTATTACCATTCATTTATCTGATATAGAATTTAGAAGGATTTATGGTTATTCAAATTTCGTTCTTTTAGTTTATAGAGGAATGCAAACATTAGTAACAGGTTACGAGGAGTAACGTGCTGTGTGTCAGTGTGACAGGGGCTCTATAACTAAAATGGGTGTTGTAATATGTAACTCTGAAACATACAATACAATACATAATCCTACACATATATCCAAGCAATATATGGCATTGTAAAACAGTGTTATTACTTACAAACTTATTTTTCCATAAATGTAAAATACAGAAATACATGCATAAGTGCATTGGTTTATTAGTTAAGTGTCAAATCATAGGGGAGAAAGATATTTATGATGATTATGTTCTTATAAAAATGTGATGCATTGATGATCATTATGTTCTTATACAAATGTGATGGATTGATTATCATTATGTTCTTATAAACACGTGATGTATTAATGATCATTATGTTCTTATAAAATGTTATGGTTCTAATACTAATGACGATAAAGTACTCCTTATGCATTATCTGAAGGGTACACGAAGTTAATGATTTATCTTAACATTCACATTATGTTACTATAGAAAATAAGCAATTTACATTAAATTACTATTATTTGGTAATTGGCATTATGAGTACACAAGTGTATCATATACAGAGCAGAAATAATCCACATGCATGAAACATAAAGACACACACACACACACGCACACAAGCATTCATAAGCAGTCAGGGGAAGAAATTTCGTGATCATCTCAACATTTAGATATCTGGTCTAAATTGATCAATAACATAGACGAATTAACTTACAAGTACCAATTTCGCACTCACACTGTATGCAGATCCCTTCATAATGTTTACATAATTAATAAAAGTAATTAACTGTTCAACGTGTATGAGAAATAATGATATTTAACGTGTAGCAATGGTCTAATAATTATACAAAATGGCGGATAGTTTTTTGCATTAATTGAAAAGTACAGGTGAAAAAAAAAACCATATTGATGTTTTTAATCATTATCAAATATATACTTTACTCTGATATCACGTATTTAGAAAACTGCGTGTTCACTCGCAGTAACCTCCCTTGATTGGAATACGACATCAGAGTTTTTTTTTTTTTTTTTTTTTTTTTTTTTAAAATAGTGACTTAGTTTAATCAAAAACAATGACTATGTTATATTTGTGAACATAAGTATTTGTTTTATGATAACATTTATTTCACTTATTAACCTTAAGTATTAATGCAAATTTCTAAACAGGGAATGTTGACAATGAAGAGTTTCTCCCCTGGATGTTAATTTTCATTGATGTGGCTAAATTTTATTTTTTTTTTTTTTTTTTTTTTATTGATCCCATAAACTTCATGTACAGCATAATGTTGGTTACAGGCTCATCTATCTGGATCGAATATTGGGAGTAGAGGAAACCATTTTTTTGTAAAAATATCTAATTTATGATTTCGAATAGCTATGAATTTCTCAACCGTGAATATGTCTTTATACGACTTTTAATCATTATCAAATATATACTTTACTCTGATATCAAGTATTTAGAAAACTGCGTGTTCACTCGCAGTAACCTCCCTTGATTGGAATACGACATCAGAGTTATTTCTGTCCAAAGAGACGATTGGTTTAAGTCTATCATCTGATCCAAAAGGGGAATTCCCCAGCTGGAAAATTATTTTCACAGTCAGTACATTGAAGTTCAAAAAGCAACATCTTGTAACTAAACAGTTCAGGTATGATTATAAATGTTTTTATTTTCCATATTTTGTGATACAGGCATTTACATTGTTCAAAAGAAACATACAACATGTAGTTCCACATAAATACATTCATAATTATCATGCACAAATTCAGAAGGTGGCAGATTTTTTTTCCAAGTAGTAAATGTAATGTTGACCAATATTTAATATTCTATTTCGTTCCATAATCTAAAAATAGGTTCACAATCCAACAAAATGTACCTAGTTGTTTCCACTTCCATTTCACGAAATGAACATAGTGGTGATGGTTCTATCCAATTAATAAAGAAATTGTTTTGTTGGAAGGATATTATGTATAATTCTGAATTGCAGCCATTTTAAATCTGTGCTTATTAGAGCATTTATTGGCAATGACAATAACCAAATTCCAATCGTTTTCTTCGAGATCAATATGTAGGATTTTTTCACATTTTGAATAACTTGGCAAATTTCGAGTTTAATAGAGAGCCATATAGTGTTTTGCTCATAATATTTGTGTCGATATTTGAAATATTAAAATTGATCTTGTAAGAACAATGTTTATGGTTCAATGTACGTTATATAATCTCCTTCCAACAACATGACATTTAATGCCACTGCAACTGCAACTACCGACAGAGGATATGAGACAGCCGAACAAGGCCAAACAAAGAGAAACTACACTGAGTGACAAATCTTCTATATATAATAAGTTGATATGCAACAGTTTTTCAGTCAAAATAGTCATTCAGATGCTAATGAATACGCTGCTGAGTGTTTGGAGCACCAAGCATGCGTGCCTTATATTTATTTCAAACAGGTAGAGCACACTGCAACCAACCCTACCGAACCGAATCATTTAAACATCTATCCTTTACATACAAACACAACAGTTGTCTAGTAGATGTCAATCTTCTAAATGACGGCCAGCTTTTATCAGAAGCCTGCTTGTTCAACCATAATCAATCATGACAGGCACGTGATATCATTGCATCGAGACGATTGGTTGGACTATATCATGTGATCCAAAAGGGGGTTCCCCGACTGGAAAATCTTGTACGACAAGTTTGGCCCAGGACAGTGGGTAAATAATATCTACTGGTGTACATACAGGTACAGTAACTGATTAGATATTCAGTGTTTCAGTTTTAAAAGGGTTTATCAACATGACTGTAGTGTAAGACGTCTCTAGAATGTAAAAGTGATCAATTTATTTAATTCCTGGCGCAAACACTGAATGTTAATAATGCACCAGGTACATCCGGGTTATTACCTCAGTTTCATGTGTAATATTGATAACCCACCTATATCGATTTCAACCATGTAACGTTTACAACATATTGCTATTCAGAATAATTAAGCAGAGAAATATTTTCTTAAAATTGTTCTTCAGAGGATATTAAGTAAAGTGCCCATCTGACCGCCAGTTATATTAGTCAATACAGAGTTCTCCCCCTTTCCTCAAAAGTGAAACAATCCTTTACAAGTAAGGATACAAGTAACGAATTGATATTAGGGACATAAAATAGGAAAACTAGAATAATGACATTGAAATCAAAATAATGACAATATTAAAGGTTTATTCAATACATGAAGATTAAACTCATTTTGTTTTGAAAAATATTTAATAATTTAAGAATAATTAATAATTAATAAAATTAAATAGTGTGAAAGAGTAGTGTACTCTTCTGTACCTGTTATGCTGCCTACTTGCAACTGCCACTACAAATGTGCTAAAATATCTTTCGTACAGTTGTCCAATCAAAAAGGTAACCCCATTTCGCGAAAATTTCGCGAAAGTTTCGCGAAACTCACGCGAAATTCTCGCGAAACTATCGCGAATCTCTCGCGAAACTTTCGCGAAACTTTCGCGAATCTCTCGCGAAACTTTCGCGAATCTCACGCGAAACTTACGCAAAAATATTCGCGAAAATCACGCAAATATATTCGCGAAATTTTCACGTTAGTCTTTCGTTAACGTTTTAAAGGATTTGAATAAAGGAACATTTAACTTATTTACCTTATTAACTGATGTCCCGGTATTTACGCTCACATGTAGTGTTTTGTATTCTAAATAAATATTCATGTCTATTGCTTATAGTGTATAATTGCTTATAGTGTATTCAATAGTGTAAAAACATCTGTATATTTACAAAAGATTATGAGATGACTGAACCTAATCAATGTCACAACTTTACCAGAAAGGTTAATGTTTTGATAACTGATTGATTTCAATTAGCGAATATTTCTTCACCTCATTGACAACATTTTACTTTCAATAAAGTGTACTCGGAACAAACATACGTATCTAATGTTTTGTATCGACAGTGGTCTCAACTTGTAAGTTGATAGTTTTCTTTGCTCGTAAAATACATTCGAATAAAAATGTTGACAAGACAAATAGTCCCTTAATTCCAATAAGAATTATTTTGTTTTACTGTTCGTTTCATCATAGCTCTGAATTGATGAATGGAAGGCGCGCGGATGATTGCATTTGGTAAAGAATTCCTAATCAAACGAACTATTGAATATATCTGGTTTAAACATTTCTCATTTCATAATTATTGTTTTCTTATTTGAACACCGCTCCTGAGTAAAACAGAAAAACCGGACATAATATATAAAATGATCAGAAAAATGTAATTGATGAAATCGTCTTTATAGTCAAATCATTTTGTACAGTATGTAGTAGGCATAATGTTTCTTGAGATGCCGACCGTATGTTGCAAAATAATGATATGATATCTTCTACAGACATTATGATGAGTACAAATGCTATTCGATGAAAGTGATTACTTTTACTTACGTGTATGAATTTGCTCAGTTGTAGTGATTTGAATACAGACAAGTTTTACAGACACATTTCGGAAAGCCCAGAGTGTTCATGCGGTCACCCAATTGAAAACGCCGTACATTATTTTTTTCACATGCCACAAATACACAGAATTAAGACAGAATTCACTTTTTCTATTTGAAAGGATTTAGTTTTGATAAAGTTCTTAGGGGGTGTACATCGCTCTCAAACGACGATCTTACGAAATTGTTAAAGTCTATTCATAAATCTTTCATAAAATCTAATTATTTAAACGGTATTTAATTTTCATACACAGCTTCAGAATATATATATAAAATAAGGAAAAAGGATAAGCAAACAGGCAGCAAATACCTATATAAATGCTTCTCCTGAAAAAAACCCACCATAAAATGATTAAGATATCAAATACATTGGTGGAAACATTTGCAATTTTTCATGCTAAACTCAAAGTCATATCACTCTTTTTCTACATTTGCGTTTGGTACAGATTTAAGGAGAGCTATGAAAATAGGTTGTTATCATTTATGAAATGATATACAGATGTAAGTAAGGGATTCATTAGCACTCTGTGACAAGGAATTTTAATCGATTTGACATCTCATAAGCACTTGAATATGTAATGACTGCCACGCAAACAACATGATATTCATGCAAAAGCAATATCTGTGAAGCTAAGTTGTGAATATGACATGTGTCAGTCACTACTATTAGTTCATATATATATAAATGTGTAACTGTATAGGAGCCGCCTTGATATAAGCTAAGCTCTTCGGGGCTTGTTGGCCAATCCATTCATGAATCATATCATGAATAAAATATGTTTAAATGTCCTTTGTCTAAGGATTCGTTTCCGTACAAAATCTTTCTAGTATATACAGTGTACCTTTGTTTATAAAAATACCTTTGTTCTTCACTTATGGTATTTTCGACAATCAAACAAATATGGGCGTCTTCATTAGAGTGACAAAAACAATCATCTATACATATGTGTCAGTTATCTATCTGTATTAAGATCACTACATCAGAGCCTTAAGAGAGATTTCATTACGTATTTGACAAAGGCAAGTTCCGAAAATATTCAAAACAACTTGGAGATAAAGCTGTTTTTTATATTGGGGTAGGGATGGAGTAATCGTAACTGTGACGGGTCAGGAGAAAAGAAAGATATATTGTACTGTTTCTTAGATTATATTATCTTAGTTCCGATACTGTATCTGGTACAATCTAAATAAATTTAGATCAACAGATTTTTTATTTTGTCACAACAGTCACAACAGTATGACCAAATATAAAACCTGTTGATCAAAATTTATTTAGATTGTATCTGGTACAAGATCGTTTAGATAGCATGGAGGTTCAAGTTCAACATTAACTTGCTAGAATGGGGGATCTATTTTCTAAGATAATATTTTATTCGAATACTCTTCGTGGTATAACATCACTCAAATAGTCTGCATTAAACATGATACATACATGTATGTTCTTTATCTTGTACTTTGGAGCGGTATTACCAGTTACAATCCCATTATAAATTAAAATAGATATCTTAACCAAATAGTCTGCGTTACTGAAATAGTGTGGAGTCAGATTATGAAATATCTTATAAAAGTTACGAGTTTTGAAGGGGCAGTAGCACGTTTCTAGGGGAACCATAAGGTAATGTCAATAAAATGGAAATAAATTGTTCCAATTAAAGACAATGTATTCAAACAAAAAAGGAGTAATAAATCAAATATATAATGCAAAGTTCAGCGATGTGATTCCTTTTCGTTACACACAATGAATTAAAGATGTTCACACAATAATGACAGCCAATGGAGGTTATGTGGTTAAAACATATTTATTCAGAAGGACTGACAGGATTGGCAAACAAGCAAATCTTTGCTTATGTGAATGCCGCTCCCGACAACATACATAAACATTCAATGAAGATGACAATCACAAAACAAACAGCCATCAGATATATATACATGTGTACATTTGCAGGCTTTCAGACAAAACTTAAATTAAGAAAAACAGTTTCGCAGGGCTTCTAAGGAGGTTGAGATGATTTAGTTAGAAAAATCAGAAAATCTTTTTAAAGAAACTATGAAATTATGGACGGATTTTAAAATTTCGTTATTTTCTTGATGAGTCGAGCCAGAATTACCGTAGAGGATAGATGGTAGATTATAACCTTTTTGGAAGAAATGCGCGTTAAGTCTTAATTCGTGGTAAGTTGGACAAATAATAAAGAAATGGAGCGCATCCTCAAAGTGATGTCCACAGTTACAGGTAGGGGTTACGTGAATTGTTTCGTGTAATGAATTATAATGTAATGAATCAAAATAATACATTTAGCATTAACGTACGATTATGCGTGAAAAATTGAAAATATGAATTTGTCAAAAACGTGTTACTGCCCCTTATACGAGGTCTTCTATCCCTGAAAGAGATATTCATGTATATTGTTATATATTTATATATTTCAGTATGTCCAGTGCCACGTACGGGGCTGACTATGGTTCGCAATCCGTCTTAACTCATTACCCCCGAGAGACGCATATATGTGTATACATGTATGTACATACTAATCCACTAATGTACTAACATATGTGTTCGTGTGTGTATGTCATATAGGCTTGTATTAATACACTAATGTACTAATGTATGGGTATGTCCGTATATGTATGTAATGTATACATGTATGTATGTATGCATGACAGTGAACGTATGGGTTTTGTGTGTATGCCCATCTTCTATGCATTATGTCTTATTGAAATGTATTTCAATGTTTAATGTGATTTTAATGAATTGTCTCTTGTAGCCTTTTTGGCGGCTTATACATTTTTTATGCATGTATAATGAATATATTTATGAATGTATAAGATGAGACAGAAATAAACAAATTCTCTCTCTCTCTCTCTCTCTCTCTCTCTCTCTATATGTGGCAAATAAGGGGCGATGGCGAGGCATGAGGTCATTTTAGTCGTAATTTGACAACTATAAACAAAAGTGTATATATCCTTAAGTGCTCACAACAGAAAGTAATTAATGTGCTTTGATGAGAATGAATGGTCAGGTTTGAAGAATAATACACCGTTTGGTGTATAAACAAATATCACAGATAATCTGTTGTTAGAACTTATCACAGAAGCAAGATTATGCATAACATACATCTCGTTTATATTTAATGAGGTACTCATGTCAATTAACAGTAATATCCTGTTAATTCGATTCAGTGATGTAGTTTGATGTAATTATCACATCGTCATCAAATGAATTCAGTCTCTTTTAACCAATCATCAATAAAAGCCGAATCTAAATTTAACTACGAATAAACATCCAATTAGACTCTAGAAATCAAATCATTATCGTAGTAGATTGACCTTGAAATAACACTCTCTCGAGATGCGCATGTACATACGCTGCCATAGTAGTCATAGCAATTATAGAACAACCACGTGTCAAATAGTCTTCATGTAGCCACACCCTGTTCGTTACCCATTGAATAACTGGCTATTCCATGCCCCTTGCTTGCGTTTTTCATTCCTATTTTACAATAAGTGTATTCTCTTTGCATGTGTTATTATGTCGTGTAAAGTTTGAATGGTGTTAAAACTTTTGCATTCTAAAACTATTTTTCAGAGATTTAAGTATCTAAAAAGTATAATAAAGGTTATTTTGCGTATGTAATAATGTGACATTCTACATGTATGACACATTAATCCTGTTTAAATTACAAATAGGCTTGTTTGTGTGTTAAATAACATTTCAACAGGTCAAATAGAATAACAAATGCCTCACACCATTTGGGAACTGACAGTATTGATACAAGATACAAGATGTCAATACATTTTAATTGACAGACAGACAGATATGATGAATAGAATATATCTGTCTGTCTACATGTTTATATCATATTCAGAATTCATTCAGGGCAATCTGATTAAGCTGTGAATTTACAGGACTTGCTCAACTAAAGATGAACAAATCACCTTGAATTACCAACAACAATGGTGCAAATTACAAGATAACGACTCTGAATTCTCTGTTTGATATCCCTATTCGCACCTGTCTCTTTCCCGACTGATCTCCATGAAACAATAAAACAATCAGAACTTTATGGTAGACTAGACAGCTTCCTTTCATCCCGCCTCGGGAGATGAGGGGTATTATGAGCTAATTGACGTCGCTTGAACGGGTTGGTACGCCGACGAAGGGCCTAAGCGTTGAGCCGTGAAGCATGTCCAGTGTGGTTAATGAGTTAATGTATTTTTACGATAAAACTGCTTCTTTCATTCTACACTTGCCCCTTATATGCCAGCAGTAAGCAACGATTAGATTTATTTCTCATTCGTAGGTTGTAAAACATTGTAACATACATAAGTTATGTACACTAAAATACTACGACCAATCACTGAGTGATCTACGAGAGACATACAATATATTACAAACACAAACGTGTTAAACTGTATCAAACAATAATATATATAAACGAATAGTAGGCTAAATCACATAGACACGTAAACTGTGTCGAACGGTTTTCGAGATTGACAAAATGTCTCAGACAAAATTTCTCAGACGGTTTACCATTGGACTAATTTTCTTCATCATGTTATTGATATGTACTCTCCATGTAAAATCGTTCTGACGTGTAAAATACATGTTCATGTAATGTACACCTGGGGGTTTGTGTCTGTCAGCGTATTCAATGGTTTCACAATTCATACTCAAATTTTGTTTTACTTTGTTTTGTGTTTTTCACATGAATTGAATGTTTCCAGTAACTTGTCATTTCCTTTACTACAGCATGTTTTCACCAAAATCTTAGTATAGTTATCATCATGTGATACCATTCACAGAGAGCGGTTCCGAATATATGCTATTTGCGTCATCCAGTTAGCAAAGGTCGTGAGACTGATAAAGGTTACCAACAACAATTTAAATAATGTACTACAAGAATTACGCATGACGTAACAAAGTGGAGTGGTAACTCGCGCCCATGGATAAACATTGGTTGTCTTAAATGTTACTTTAGAGTTTTTAAAATATTCACTATGATTCACTATCTAGGAACTGTCATTTAACTTTTCTGTTCAGTGCATTTTAAATAAATATTGACAGACGTCTGTAATTTACTATACACATACATGGTACTGTATCTAATAATCGTTCACGTGAACGTTGTTGCAATAACAATCTTTTACATGTACGTTGTAATTATAAACTGTCTCATTTAAATCTCAATAGTGAACTATGCAGTAAGTTAGGATTGTACATAGTCGTTTCCATCGTATATACACATACTGAATAAATAATGGACCAATGGCATTTTAAGAGTGTTGAACAAAATGCAGATGCTACTCCGATTTGCTGGAAAAGAGCACGTACATTATGTACCTCTAATAAACCACTCTGTGTATTTGTCAACTGAGCAATATGCCAAGAATGATTGACCTTTATGTGGACTAGAATATGGAATATCCACATGTTAACGATGTGTATTACTGCTAATTACCGATATCATCGGACAGACTGTAGCTTCAAAGAGAACAAAGCCGACACTCCTTCAGTGAAGCAGGTGAATGTATAGCATTGTTAAGTACCAAAAATAGCTTGCTCACAAGTTTATCTAATAATTGTTTATTTATAAAGCGAATTGATAAAACAAGACAGTCATTTGTCAGTGTATGAACTGAATATCAGCACGCGTCCAATTGTGTTATAAGTTTTATCCCTTAACAAATTTGATTTCATACTTCCCAAAAAGTATAAACTTTGACATACAAAATATATGTAATATTTGATAGGAGAATCAGTGTAAATGTACATGTTGTAATACAACACCTTTTCTATTAGTTTTTCAACGGAAACTATTTAGAATATGATTCGACAATTAGCAAAACAAGTACGCACTTCACTTTTGGGGGGATACAACTGTAACTCAAATATCATATGCTTGGCGATCGACGGTAATGAATGGGCAATCATGTGCACATGTACATGTAGTTGAGACGGATATAAAATATATATCTAGCTGTAGTTACTGTTTAGTTAAACAGCTGGCGCAACTATAAATGTCAAGTAAAGGAGATCAATTGCACTAAAATTATAATACGATATCATATGAACTAATAAATGAGCTAAATATTTTCAATAAAGAAGAGAGAAAATTGTTTTATGGAATGGTGACCCATTTGCATGCACCGCATTATTTAGAAATGGGAATGAATTTCCATTCCGCGAACGATTGAAACGTGTTAAAATAAAAATGGCAATCAACTCGATATGTTTTTCTTCAATACGTCTCAACGGAAAATAGGGTGATTTATTTAGATTTTTTACCATTTGAAAATGATATGATTGACAAATCCTTATGAAAAAGTCAAATTTAAGATAATGTTGATGGAATAATTTCAGTGATAATCTTCTGCGAACTTTAAAAAAGTCAGCATTACAGTACAGCGTTTACAATGTAACACCGTGTACAAATCCTCTGTGAAGGCGGTGATTGTGGTAAATTTCAGATAAACTCGCAGATAAAGAAAGTGGCATTAGCCATAAAATCCTCTACCTGGAACATAAATTTATATTTTGATCGATTGAAGGCGTGGTATGTTAAATTAATTGAAAATACTGTACCATGTTTTTTATACTGAGAAAGTAATCTTTGCCATTGACATTGTAAAGATAACATGAAGTGTTTGTTTATGATGACTTTAAATACATGGATTAAAATATTTTAATTTAACCAAGAAGGATGTTGTGATATCAAATTAAAGATTAAAATTGAGAGCTTGTAATTGTAATGAAGAACTTAACCACTAGAATGTGTGGTTTTAGCTGAGTGGATCAAAGAAGTTCACCATTATCGTGTGAGTTCAGCATTGTCATGTGAGTTTAGCTGAGTTAATCAAAGAACGCATCAATTAAAAGAGTTTAGCGGAGTGCATCAAAGAAGTTCACCATTATCATGTGAGTTTAGTTGGTTGAATCAAAGAAGAAACCAACAAACTGGCTTCTGAGATGTAATAAAACTATATTGAGTACATGTGAATAAACTAATCTTTGGTTTTATTGTGAAAACCGATAGACATTTTGATAAACAAAAGAATGATACACTTCTGGCATAAACAGGTATCTGAATCCAATAAACTATCTTCTGATATTTTAAACTTAATCACTTCAGATGTATATGATAGTTATCAATCACCTTGGGTTAAACACATTGAGTCAATATTAAATAACTGTGGCCTCTCATATGTTTTGTTGTTTCCGAATCTTTATGACAGGCAGTGGCTAGTTTCTACAATAGAGACGATCCTTAGTGATCAATTCTACCAGTCATGGCACAGTTCTATTGATAGCAGTTCTAAAGGCTTGTATTATAAGTATTACAAAACATCACTCTCTTTTGAACACTATCTTTATCTTCCAAAATATATCGCATATCCCTTACTAAAATTCAGGACAACGAAAATATACCAAAAGAAAATAGAACCTGTCAATTATGTAATTCAACATCAGTTGCAAATGAATTACATTATATTATCCATTGTAGCATCCTTGAGTCCCTAAGAACGAACACTTTGCCATCTAAATATCTTATAAACCGCACTAAACACTCATTCGGATTACTATTCTCAACGAAGAAAATAACAGAACTGAAATCCTTGACTAAATTTATAAATATCATCTTAAGATATGTTTCATGAGCACTTTCTTTTCAAATCATGTATATTGTTGTACTGTGTAACAAACCATCTTGTCCACTACTGTATTGTATCTATTGCATTGTAATGTAATCTTATACCACCATTGGTGGTCTTATGGATAATAAAGAATCTTGAATCTTGATATTGTACCTATTTTTAAAAAGTAGGACTTTTTGACCGTGGACTTTTTTACCTAGGCAAAGCTAGGACTTTTTACCAGGACTTTTTTACCGAGGATTTTTTTACCGAACACCACTGAGACACGAGTTGAAGAACTTGTAAAATACTGAAAGTGGGATATTGTTCTCGCCGCTTGCTGCATTTACATATCGTTGATGATTACTTAGTGTCCCATTTATAAAGCCCCTTGCCGCTCTTCTATATTCTATGTTTAGGCGCCGAAGTATCTCGGCAGTATAGGAATCTCATAACTTGCATTTTAAATATGTATATGTATGTATGCCCATGTGTGTATGGATGTATGAGTGTGTGAGAGAGTGTATGTGGGTGAGCGCGTGTGTGTGTTAGTGTGAGTGTTTGTGTGTATGTGTTATTTTAAAACAATGTTACTTTTAAAAGTCTAATCGGATGCTGCTTTTATCAAAATGATGTTATGCAAAGTGAATATTATTGTACCATGCAGCATGTTACACGTTAATACAATAATTTCTTCTTATTCTTCTTCTTCTGTATAGCAAGACACTTAAAATAAATAACTTTCTTATTCTACATTCTACTGTGCATAGATAACATACATGTAGGTCATTTAAAAACTGTGCCACCAATGGTGGTTTGTTAGAATAAAATATTATATTGAATTGAACTAAAATATTCGTTGCGTGTCTTCCAATTTTGCAGTCTGTCAAAGGAGTAATAATTGACTTCGATAACCCCTCTGCTAATTGATATAACGAGGACCTGAAAGTTTAGTGATTCAACATCTTAGTCTACAATCCTCTCATCAATTCCTTGATTACACTTATAAACAGTGATTGCGACTGAGATCTTGACATGGTTAGAGGTTTTATTACCTGTGCTATGCTATAACATGTCATAAAGTACCGCAAGCTTGGCAATGGTTCATTACAGACAGACAGATTATATATTTGCTCGCTAATTGCTTGGCATGCTTCGTGGCTCAACACCTGGACCCCTTGTCATCGTTAATTCTCATTCACGTGACGCTGAATAGTTCAAAGCACCGCTCATCTCCCGAGCTAGAAAGTAAAGAGTACAGGGTTGTAAAGTTCCATAAAGTGCTGATTGTCCTTTTGTCTCATGGAGATATATTTTTATGAAGGAAGCAATGACACAAATGTTATTTACACAAAACAACGCAGTAATTACCTCATTGGGAATTCCCTGACAAGGAAATAAGCTGAAAACGAAACCAGGATCTCGGATAAGAACATTTACCTCTATGTTGAAGGTGCTGTAGATGTAACTACTACTACTCAGTTTGTGAATGTCTAAGTAATATATAAAAACGAACCTAATCATGTTATACAAGTTATATATGCATGACCTCTTTACTTCCATGTTCTGTAAATATACTATCATATTACACAATGCAAGGTTCGCCCTGACAGTCTATTGTATATCTGTATACCTAGACAAGTTTGATCTTCTATACAGAGAAACTTGTGTTGCTGATGATAATGAATATTTGATTGGAATCAATTAGGTTATGTGCTACATTGTCTTATTTGTGAATGCTTATTCAGTCATCATTCCTAACCTCTTAAAGGGGTAGTAGCACGTTTTTAGGGGAAATATAAGGTGCTGTCAGGAAAATGAAAATGAATGAGTCCAATTGAAGACAATGTATTTAAACTTAATGGAGCAGTAATAATTCAAATATGTAACGAAAAGTTTAGCCATGCGATTCCTTTTTCATACACAAAATGATTAAAAGGTGTTCACATAAAATGGCCGCCAATGGATCTCCATACTTTGTCCTCTGACTATGGATGATCGGCTTATGTAATGACATGTTTGACACTTTAGCATTAACTTACAGACAACAGTGAAAATTTCAAACATAGAAATATCAAAAAACGTACTACTGTCTCTTTAAATCATCTTCACCTTTAAATGGAACTGTCAAGTGCACAAAATGTAATGTCATTGCTCAATAGCATTGACGACTAAACTTTCAACTTACAAGTTCTCACACTGCATAAAAAGTTATTCGTAATGTGATTATAAATGAATTAAAGTAAATTAAAAATGATGGACAATATTGACTTAGTCAGTTGTTGTTTAGTGCCGCTTAGAATATTATAATGTGTGATTTCGTGATAATGATGTTTGATAAATTCTAGCAATAATCTCAAAAATTAAAAAAAAATTCGTTTGCAAGTTTCTCTATCTTACAACATTATTGAATAACACATTTCTTTACTTCGATGACGACCAGATATATTTGTTCACTCGCAATTACTTCCCTTGGATAAGCAACGTCAACCTTATTCTTATCAAAGAAACGATTGGTTTATGTGGGTCACATGATTAATGTGGGGAATTCCCCAACTTGGAAATTCTGTGTAACGTAGGCAGGACAGTGGAAGTCATACAGCAACATCTTGTAACAGTTCAGGTATGATACAAGCAAAACATTTGATTAGATATTTTACATACACTATTATGTTTTGACTGTATGGTCAATATAGCTGTAGTAATTGAAGGAATAGTATTGGAATGTGAACCGTTCAGTAGCCAGGACACTGAATGGTCATAGAGCAACATCTTGTAAGAGTTCAGGTATGATACAAACAAAACGTTTCATTAGCTATTTTACATACTCGTATACACTATTATTGTTTTAACTGTATGGTCAATATAGCTGTTCTAATTTAAGGAATGGTATTGGAATGTGAACCGTTCAGTGCACGTCCCAGATCTAGACCTGAATGTTATCTAATCTTGTACGTGTCTAATGTCATAAACCTGAAGTTGTTTTGTAGTACCATGTATTCATCTCCAATAAAATTCCACCATCTATTCATACAATTCATTGTGAAAAATCCAGCACCATCTTTTATCATTATCAATGATTTTTAGATTGTGTTCATCATTTTGCGTGTTAAGCTCGTAAGTGAACAATCTTTCATTATTCATTAACTCTTATCTTCATTTTGAAATTTATCAGGTTTATAAGGTTTTGGTAGCTTTTAAAATGGCGACGAGGAAACAAAGGCATTTTTATAGATCCACGTCATCATTGTAGACCTCCTATAGCAACATCATTGACCGGAAGTCGCCGGTCTATAGTGATAGTTTGAGATTTGGCTCGTGGAGGAATGGGAGAAGTTATTGCATGCCACATGTGGTTTTGTAACAATGTGATAACATTCTTGAAATAAAAATAAAAACATGTTATCCTGTGAGAAAATACTGAGTACAGAGTTTGCTAGGACCAGTTATTATGAGACCGAGTCATTGAAGAGTTGTCTCCCTTGCTTAACCAGCCCAGAGGCCGATTTCCTTTAATAAGAATGTGTTATCTATCAGATTTGTGATTTATTATCAAACCAACTTCTAAATGCATTTGACGATTTTGAATAACTGTGTCCATGAAACCTTCATAGCTACAATAACATTATCTCTGAAACAATTGGCTCAACAATTAGTATATTATTATGACAAGCTGCAATCAGTTGAAAAACTTGTAGTTCATTTTTATTGATATATACCTAGGATATATACAGATATACTTATATTGAGTTAATTCCATGCGTCATTTTAGAGAGACGTGCTATATAAGACATGATACTATTGCTAGGAATATCAGTTTATTTTTTCTTGATAAACACCTTAAACTGCCTTTGCTTTCAATTGGGGAATAAAAATATGTTACAATTAATAATGAATTATGTGTGAATTTTGAAAGTTTGAAATGATGCGAGTCTCATATAAGCTCATTACGATTCAGACAATACATTTGTAGCAGTTATTGTCAGATATACCAAATAAGCTAGACTAAAATCGAGTCTCAGAAGTATTTTTTTTGACAATATTTGTAAACGATTCATGTATTATAATACAATGGAGCCCAGAAGATGCTTGAAGCTGAGCAATCTAGACTTGCTATACTTTTCTAGACTTGGTTGGTCATTAATTGAATATTTTTGCTTTAGGGTCTTGGTGACAGACTACACATAAGCATATACTTGACATAACATTAATAGAATCGTCAAACATATGCACCCTTACTCCACGTGTATTGATATATTCACCAGGAGACTCTATACAATGTAAAACTCTCAATAATGCTACCTGACTACAACTTATTATCAGGAACTGACATTGAAAAAAACATATTTGTTCCTTTGATATTAGGGATGTAGACAAGACAAGACAAGACAAAAAGTTTATTGTATTTTAGGCCACCGGCCCATATATACAAGAGAGTTACATTCAAGTAAACAGCAATTATTACAGATCACATGACAGAGTGAGCAATTGTAAGTTCTCTTTGCGACGTTTAAGTGCGTGTTTAACAAAGAGAGCTAGATTACATAATGTGGAGTCATTTTTAGTTAGTAATATCGCGGTAAATGCTATTGATGATTGCTTCGATAAATAATATTCTGGGATATATTTATTTCGTAAATCTTGATAGAATGGACAGTCAAACGTAAAATGGATTTCGTCTTCTACTGTAGAATTACATAAGGGACATAATATTTCATGTTTGGGAATGGACATTTTCCTGCCTCTGTTTACCATTAGGTCTAGTAAGCCCATTCTATATTTGACAAAAGTGTTTCTACTATGCATAAATGAAATTTTGGACAAATACAATTCGGGTTCTACTAGAGTTTTAAAGGTTCTGTCGGGAGCTACTTTCTAAAGTTGAGTGCCAATCCTGAGAAAACATATTTACAGCTCGACTGCGAAAGCCTTTTAAAAACATATTTACATCACCAACACCCTGGTTTAACCATACAAATCCATAACTGTAAGTAAACAGAAGATTTCTTATATGTGTTGCCCAAGACACTTTACCCATCTCATCTAGATGAATCATCATATTGTACGATATTTTTGGAAGACGACCATCATGCATAGTGAGAATTTTGAACCAGTATTTAAGACAACGTATTTGAGAGTTAATATAAATAGGGAATCTCCCACATTCACCATAAATCATACAATTTGGAGTGGCAGGTCCAACGGATAAAATCTTCTTGCATGCCATAAGATGTAATTTCTCCAAGCAATCGTATCGTTGAAATCCTCACACTTCTGACCCATATAGTAAGATGGGTTGTATTTGGGCATCGAACATTTTGAAAAATATGTTTGAACTTAAGATTCCACATTCATTCGATATAAATAAAATTGAGATCATAGCTTTCTTTGCACGTAAATATAGATCATTAACGCAGGTTTTGAGATTCATCATATAGGAAAAATTAATACCAAGATATTTATATTGTTTAACAATAGTGACTGGTTTTCCTTGAAAGAGCCATTTCTCCTTTGATGCAACAGGGCCACCCCTCCTAAATATATCAATATTAGTTTTATCTAAATTCACGGATAGTTTCCATTTATTGGAATAGTTTTCAAGAATATTGAGCTGATTCTGTAAACCAATGATAGTTTCAGAAATCAAGATACAATCATCTGCAAATAAAAGTATAAATATTTCTAACATATTTGGAAACATCTCTACTCCATGTTTACCGTTCTGCATAACTTCATGATAAAATTCATTAATAAAAAAGGAGAATAAAATTGGGCTAACGATACATCCCTGTCTTAGTCCTATAGGACAATTAAAATAGTCTGTCACATCACAACTATATCGTACACAAGACTTCACATTTAAATACATTGCTTTTAACCCTTACGATGCGGTCCCGTAAATTTACGTGCCAAAAATAAACTGGCGCGTAAGCCCTCTTGGCTAACTCCGTAACTATCAGGATAAGGCTATAATTGACTGCAAGCAGTCTTGGCTGCTCCCGGATATAAAATATCAAACCTTTTCTCAAAAATGATTGAGGGTACCCACCTTGCGGCATTCATATCTCACGAACAATTAGAGATAATTCTATAATATTTACATCATCTTATAGAAGAAAGAATTGTCTTTATTTTCATGTATCATATGTATATCCGCGCACAAAAATAAAGAAGCGGCAAGCCTTGCGACAATTGTCGCAAATTTTATTTTTTACCTCAAAATGATTGAGGGTACCCACCTTGCGGCATTTATATTTCACGAACCATTAGAGATAATTTTATAATTTTTACATCGTATAGAGGAGAGAATTGTCTTTATTTCCATGTATCATATGTATATCCGCGCACAAAAATAAAGAAGCGGCCAATCAGGATATAACGGTGGCTGGCACCGGACAAAACAATTCCGCCACGTGGGCTTGTAGAGCAAAAATATATACCCGCATCGTAAGGGTTAACATAGTATACATTTTACCATGTAATCCAGATTTATGCAAACAATATCAGAGTTTTTGTCTATCGATGGAATCAAAAGCTTTTTTAAAGTCAACAAATGCTACATATTGTTTATGTTTTCGACGAGATAAACATTTCTGAATAAGTGAATATAGAGTAAAAATATGATCAGTTGTTGAATATTGCTTGCGAAAACCAGCTTGATTCTCGGGAATCTTATTTCTCATATTTGCCCATTGAGCGAGTCGGTTATTCAAGATGGAAGTAAATACTTTACCGATGATACTCATGAGGGATATTCCTCTATAATTGTCTGGGTTGTTATAGTCACCTTTTTTGTGTATTGGGACGATTATTGAAGTTGACCAACTGCGGGTAAATACACCTTTTGTAAACAGGCTATTAAAACATTTATTGAGGAATGGTAGAAGGTCTGTAATGCAACATTTGAGCATTTCGATAATGACACTATCAGGACCTGCAGCTTTTCCTGATTTTAGATGTGAGATGGCGTTTACTATTTCCTCATCAGATATTGGCGAGTCAAGAACAAGTTCGTCTACTACATCATAATTACCATTAGAATAATCTAAATTGCTAAACCATTCTTGCCCGATGTCAGGCTGATCTAGCACGTTTTCATTAGAGAAAACATTTTTAAAATGAACAAGCCATTCCGTTTTGGAAATCGAATTTTGTTGAGAAGGTTTACTTCTTATATGTCTAACTTCTTTCCAGAATTTAGATTGACTATGCATAGAACTACTAAGCCTATATAGTTTTTTCCTTCTTAGTTCTTGTTTAAAGTTCCTGCAACATGACTTGTATTTATTTCGCTCTCTACAGTATATTCTTCTCAAATCATCAGTGCGCTGACAGCGAAACCTCCTTAAAGCTCTACACGCATTTCTCTTGGCTAATCTACATTCACTGCTAATTGGTGTTGAATTACGATTACCTTTACACACTTTTTTCATGCAGTCAGCAGATTTCAAAATTACATTCACAAGATCCTCAATAGCACCATCAATGTCGAATTCCAACTTTAGCAACATGTTTTCACCCAGCTAACATAATTCTTGACGCAAATTATCGAGAAATATGGAACAAAAAGAATCATTCAAACGTAACTTTTCTGTAACTGGTGAGTTTTCAATCATACCTGGTGTACGGTTCGTATCGGGGAAGCTACATGATAACTCTAATGGAAAGTGATCAGAGTCTGCATGTTCACCAATATTAAAGTAATGAAAATATTGGAACAGTTCTGGAGAACAGATAAAATAATCGTTCACACTACACCCCTTCTCACTACTGTAGGTATACTCACCATTTAGGTCACCATTCACTCTACCGTTAACTATGAATAAATTGAAAGCATAACACATATCTAACAATATGCGCCCAAATCTGTTAACTATATTATCATGTGATTTACGATTCTCGACAGGGGGTCATCGTCGTCACAATATGAACCATAGCTGTGAAGATCATCCTCACTATCAACGGGTACGGTATTGAGTTGACCAGTTCTAGCGTTCATATCCCCACATAACATTAAGTGTGAGTTGGAGAAATCTGATGAGTTATCAATAAGGTATTGTTCAAGCTTATCAATACTACAAGATGATTCACGACTATCATAATACGGTGAACCCATAGGGGGAATATAGGTGCATATTAATGTAATGTCTTTGTCGATTGTGAATAATTCCTTTGACAAAGTTATACATACGGTGTTATCAATATGTAGATTAGACAACTTACAAAATTTCCTGATACGTTCATGAATACACACACATACTCCACCTGATAGACGCCCGTATTCTGACAGTTTAACAGCTGAGCAATAAAGCACATCGTATCCATCTAACCAGTTCGTGTTTAAACTGTCGACAAATGATTCTACAAGGCATATAATATTAAATTTCCTGAGATAGTTAATGAAATCCGAATCTTGAGTTTTACTTTTCAGACCATTTACATTCCAACACAGGAAAGAAAAGTGTTCGAAAGTGAGATTATCGCACGCTGCACTATCAGTTCTGCTTACGGTGTTAGGAGAGAATGATCCCTGTGAATATTGTTCCGGGCGTTGGCCACATTGCTAGACAGTTCCACCCTGCGCCGTCCCGTCTTGTCGGTTCTGGCTCCTCGTAGGTATCTTCCTTCCTGTGTTACGTGGCGTTTTTCGTTGTTCTGTACTTCCACGAAGATTATCTGTACGGGGCACTGACACGAGCTTACCATTCTTGAAGAAACCGAACTGACCTGTTCCTTCAAGCGTTTGTAGTTGCTGCCGTTGGCGTGACGTTAGGTCGCTCGCAATTCCATAGCCATTTTCTTTCAGGACCGCTCTTGCTTTCAGGGCTCGAACCTTGTCATCAGGCTATCAATTTCACTATCATCGGACGTGGTTTATCGGCGTTCGGGCATTTAACTCCAAGACGGTGTGCTCTATTGACGTCACAAGACTGCCATGTTTTGAACATTACGTTTTCATTCAACACTCCAAAAGCTGCTTCCTTGCAAGCAATCGACTTCTCATTTTCACCCTCAGGTATACCATATATGATGACGTTGTCCCGACGACTGTGAGCCTCAAGCTTGTCAAGTTCAACGTCAATGTTAGATAAGTGTATGTAAACAGACTCTACCTTTTCTGAAACTGCGTCGATATCCGTGTACATGATCTCCTGCTTCGATGCAAGAGAGTTTATGTCCCCACGCATCTCAGAAAGTGATTTGTCGAGTTGACTGCATTTGCGGTTCAAAGTCCTCTTTTCTGTTTTCACCTCACTAATCTGGGAAGTCAGTTCAGATTTGACGTCGCGTAACTCTTGTAGAATTGCATCTTTCACTTGATCTAGGGTGGGAGGGCCGGGATTACTCTCAATGTCGTTTGAATGCATATTGATCTGCGATATGCCACCCACGGGTAGTGCATGGCCTCCTGTGAGGCACTTCTCACGTGCGTACGGTGCACAGTGGGAGGTCAAAATCAGGTCACAAGCTGACGTGCTGACGTCACAAACACTACAAAGAAAATTTCTTCTTTTGGCAAATATTGATCAAAACACAAATTTTCCAAATGTGATGTGACAAATATTGAAGCTGAGATCACAGTTACAAAGACAATAATACACATAAACAGTCTAAAGTGTACATCAGTACCCGACACGAATGGCGAGTACTCGCCTTGTTGTGGTAATGATACTTGCCGGGTCCCTCGTGGATGAGTAAAGGAGACGATCCGTGCTCTGTACATCTTCCTACGCAGAGCCTAAAAGGCCAGTTTCCAAACTGTCATTTTATGCCCTGCTGCATAGCCTTGAGTTTTCTGTGCTGGCTCTCTACTCTGTAGGGGCACTATAGCAGCACAGAAAAGTAAAGTCTCTGCAGCAAGGCATAAAATGACAGTTTGGAAACTGGCCTTTTAGGCTCTGCGTAGGAAGATGTGCTCTGTACACCTCAATGGACACCATTTTCCGAACAAGCGTATTCAACTATCTACTCACGACACTCCTTAAGTATCTTTTGACGGTTATGGCTTCTCAAAACTCAAACTTTGTAGAAAATATCTCTCTGCTTGTTACAACCACGTCATGTCGCCAAGGGCGGGTAACTCTCACAACAAGAATTGATTTGAAATGATTTTGGTTAATACTATAAGTAGATTAATACAATGGCCTAAACTTTTCAAGTTTTGTAGTACTAACATGGACTAAAATTGTATATCTGTTGTACTACTAATTGCTTGGTCTTTGTACATACCTGTACATGCATTTTTTGCTCATCTGGCCTGTAAGGCCCGATGGGCTTATGGCATAGCATGGTGTACGGCGTCCGTCCTTCTCCAGAACCATAAGGCCAAGAAAGCTGAAACCCTGTGTACCGACTTCTTGACTAGTGAGGATTAAAAATTGGCCACAAGGGCCACGCCCTTAAACCCTATTTCCATATTTTTCTCCAGAAGCATAAGGCTTAGAAAACTGCAACTTTGTGTACAGACTCCTTGACTAGTGAGGATTAATAATTGTAGACTTTGTGACCCTGTGGCCCCTACTGAGGGGGGAACCACATTGGCCACACTCTAAAAGCAAAATCGAATGTTAAGCTACATGATGAGCTACATAGCCAATGGCTCTATTTTTTGTGTTTGTTTTTCACATTTACTAAGGATGCTTTTTCTTGAGTCAATGTATTCACAAATAGGGAAATTCTATTTAATTTAAATTCTTAGTAGGTTTTCTACTTTGTGAACAGGTTTTTATATATGGAAAGGTAATGGTTGTTAAGGAAAACATAATACGGTATTCCTTATTTTTTATTTGTATAATAACAGATAATCCTCGAGGATTGACAACATTTTGTTTACAGTTCTATTTTTACATTTCAGAGTAACATCTAGAAATGGCGATTGAATTCAGAGGTGGAAACAACCAGGTTGGAAGCTCAAACAAACAGATAGTTCACAACCACATTTCAATCAAGATAGAGATGACATGCGCTGAATGTCAACAACATCAGCATCAGGGAGGAGTCCCAATCTCTCAGGGGAATGAACATCACTTGCTAGACCTCGTCCAGAGAACACTTGAATCAGGTGCTCAAGCAGCACAAGTAAAGGTTGAGTCGACCACACAGCCCCAGATTGAAGCGCCTGTAAAATCTCAGATTGAACCAGCAACTCCAGCAAAGAGTAAAATGGTCAAGAAGAGGGTTCAAAAACCGGGGCCATACCAAAAGACTCGGGAGCAATCGCTTACAGCTACATCAGGTACTGTTGGTATCTCCTCCACTGCAATGAAACACAGAATAATTGATCATTTCTTTCCTTTAACACAACAGTAGTATATAATGAAAAACTGTTTAGGTAAACTTTAAAATTTAGGTTGCCAATTAAGGTTGATTGTAAACTGTACCACATACAAGTGTGATACCCATTAATGGTGAAACTGAGTGGTTTTTGTCTTTTGATATGTTGGATCAATCATGATCAGTAACCTAGCGATTTTTTTAAAGGAAATAAAAACAATTTTAATTACTTGTTTTTGAGAAACAGTAACTATTTACTTGATGTACATTGAACATTCCATTTTCCCAACCAATTGAATTTGACAGTTCAATGTTTGTTAATACTGTCAAAAAGTATGACCCGATAACAAAATTTCATCTGAATCTGTTTAAATTATGTTGTTCTTAACCTAGACGGAATGTATTTACAGGAAAAAAAACAGACATTTATAAAGCCTTGTTTTTGAGGATCAGTAACTATCTACATGCTGTACATGGAATATTTCATTTTCTCAATCACAATAAATTTGGATTGACAGTTCCATGTTTGTTAATATTGTCAAAACAGTTTGACCGGATAACAATGATCTGAATTATTCAAATCATATTGTTCTTGGCCTGTTTCAAAGGATGGACACACAGGTTTCTGCTATAATTGGATCATTGTTCAAGTTGGTTGACAATAAACTTAAAATTCACTACTCAATACTTTCTTGTTCACAACAAGTTTAACTTATTTATAACATAATTATCTCATATACGTGTGTTTCAAAGCAAAACAATATGTGTCGACAACCACGGAGTCTCTCTTTAAATTGTTGAGCAATAAACTTCATAAAATTCATTTCAAAATACGTTCTTGTTCACAACACTTCTCTGTGCCAACATACTGACTGTTGTGTGTTTCAGCTGGTACAGACAGTGTTAGAATCCTGGACTCAGTCGGTCGGGTGCTGGAGCCTGGGAATATAGTGGCGATTGGTTCATGGGCGTCTGGTGTTGACTCTCTCTATGTAGGTGAGTCAAATACAAGGAAAGTGGCTGGTGGTAAGGCTCGGTATAAACGTTATAGATAAACTCTATGTATAATTTTCTCATCTCTTTGACTTTTGCTTTTGGTTGAACTCATAGATGTGTATGATGATCACAACACTTGCCAGATAAAACGCAATGAGCAATAATACCGAGATGTGCAAGTATCAATTCTCTGTGTGATTCAATGTCAGTGACATTCCCATGCATTATTTGTAAATGTCTCTTTTATCCCTATTTCAGTAATATTAAACATCATATTTATACTCATACATCTTTAAACATGTAACAGAAATTGTTGTTGTTGCATATGCTGAGAAACAAGTTACATGTTCACAGGAGACGGTTACATTGTACGGTATCAGCAACAGTCAGGAACTGTGGTGAAGGAAAAGTTGGACTTAACAAAACCTTTCCGTAGATTAAAGCTTTCCATGTAAGTATTTCCCCCCTGGTAAATTGTTAAAATTATCAGAAAGGGCCTTCTTTTCTTGTGTTTTCATCTTAACATAAAAATGTTAGTTTTACGAGGGCCCTGTCTACATTTAATAAGAATAACAAATGTGTTGTTCAGTGGAGATTTAATTATAAAGTGAGGTTTTTCGAAACCTGATTTCTCAGTAGGCCGACAGTAGCTCTGTAATACTTAGATAAATGATCATGAATCAAAATATTTTGACCATTTCAGTTTGTGTTTGGCCGGTTTTATGTATTTGTTGTTTAATGAAACATCCTAGTTTAGAAAGAAGTCATGGTTTGATTCTTTAAGTATTCTTAAAAAACTATATCACAGTTTGAAAAAGTACATCTCAGTTAAAGGCAGTTAAGGATACTTAAAACTCGTTTGAATTAAATAATGCACAGATAAAGAATATAAATCGATGTTGCTTAAGATCCACACTCAGATAAACAACCGTTTGTTATTTGGAACTCATGTGGAAATTAAGTTCCAAAATCTCGCTTTCAAACACAGGAATCATTCAATGCAATATTGCATTCAATCCATTTTAAAGATTTGCCTGATAATCCAACATGCAAGCCGTTATGTTGTTGGCAAAAGAAGTTCCTTAACTGTGCATTTCAGTTTAGTTGCAGATATTCCTGTTGTTCAGCTTAGAGATTAGGGTATGAGGTTCATTCACTTGAAATCAAAACGAATTTATTGATCTTTCTATTTATTTTCAATGACTAAACAAGATGGTATGTGTCAACATGATTTTGAATGTCACAAAATTAATTTTTTTTACTGACAATTAATAACGACCATGGCAAGCGATCGGAAATATACATCGTGAATGGTTAATGACTTCTTAAATATAAAAAAGGTATTCTTATTTGCTAAATGTTTAATGGTCTGGAATTATAATTCAATTTTCACGACTTCCTCGTGTTTTCTCTGAGTACTATAAACCCTGAGGGGTATTTGAAAAACTACACACATTTCTAGTGTATCCGTTTTCAACAACCTTTTTCCAATATGTGCAAATCCACTCTTGGGATTTTTGACATATCTTAGTGATTTCAGGTGTCTCACTTCGCTGTCATTATTATCCCCCGCCACGAAGTGGAAGGGGGATATAGGTTTGAGCTCCGTCCGTGCGTCCGTCCGTCCGTCCGTGCGTGCGTGCGTCCGTCCGTCCGTCCGAGTTAAAGGAGCCAATTTTTAGCTCATCAGGACTGAAAGTCCAGATGGGCTTATGGCATGGCGCGTCGTCCGGCGTCCGTCCGTCCGTCGTCCGTCCGTCGTCCGTCGTCAGTCGTCCGTCCGTCGTCCGTCCGTAAACTTTTGACACTTTCGACTTCTCCTCATGAACCATACACATTAGAGAGCTGAAATTTTGTGTACAGGTACCTTAGCATATGGAGATTCTAATTTGTAACTTTGGTGACCCTGTGACCCCAAATAGGGTCACAGGGGTCACAACTTTAAAAACCTATTTTCATCTTCTTCTCCAGTTCCAGAAGGACTAGAGAGTTAAAAATGATATGTGCAGACTCCTTGGCCAATGGGGATTCTAATTTGTAACTTTGGTGACTCTGTGACCCCAAATAGGGTCACAGGGGTCACAACCTTAAAAACCTATTTTCATCTTCTTCTCCAGTTCCAAAAGGAGAAGAGAGTTAAACATTATATGTGCAGACTCCTTGGACAATGGGGATTCTAATTTGTAACTTTAGTGACCCTGTGACCCCAAATAGGGTCACAGGGGTCACAACCTTAAAAACCTATTTTCCTCTTCTTCTCCAGTTCTAAAAGGACTAGAGAGTTAAAAATCATATGTGCAGACTCCTTGGCCAATGGGGATTCCAAATTGTAGATTTCGTGACCCCATGACCCCAAATAGGGTCACATGGGTCACAACCTTAAAAACCATTCTCATCTTCTTCTCCAGTTCCAAAAGGAATAGATAGTTAATATTGATGTGTGCAGACTCCTTGGACAATGGGGATTCTAATTTGTAACTTTGTTGACCCTGTGACCCCAAATAGGGTCACAGGGGTCACAACCTTAAACACCTATTTTCATCTTCTTCTCCAGTTCTAAAAGGACTGGAGAGTTGAAAGTAATATGTGCAGACTTCTTGGCCTATGGGGATTCTTAATTGTATATTTCGTGAGCCCATGACCCAAAATAGGGTCACAGGGGTCACAACCTTAAAAACCAATTCTCATCTTCTTCTCCAGTTCCAAAAGGAGTAGATAGTTAAAAATGATATGTGCAGACTCCTTGGACAATGGGGATTCTAATTTGTAACTTTAGTGACCCTGTGACCCCAAATAGGGTCACAGGGGTCACAACCTTAAAAATCTATTTTCCTCTTCTTCTCCAGTTCTAAAAGGACTAGAGAGTTAAAAATCATATGTGCAGACTCCTTGGCCAATGGGGATTCCAAATTGTAGATTTCGTGACCCCATGACCCCAAATAGGGTCACAGGGGTCACAACCTTAAAAACCATTCTCATCTTCTTCTCCAGTTCCAAAAGGAATAGATAGTTAATATTGATGTGTGCAGACTCCTTGGACAATGGGGATTCTAATTTGTAACTTTGTTGACCCTGTGACCCGAAATAGGGTCACAGGGGTCACAACCTTAAAAAACTATTTTCATCTTCTTCTCAAGTTCCAAAAGGTCTAGAGAGCTGAAATGATATGTGCAGATCCTTGGCCAATGGGGATTCTAAATTGTAGATTTCGTGACTCCATGACCCCAAATAGGGTCACAGGGGTCACAACCTTAAAAAGTTATTTTCATCATCATCTTTAGCTCCTGAAGGTCTATTGAGCTGAAAGACTGCATGTAGACTCCTTGGCCAATTGGGATTTTAAACTGTAGATTTCGTGACCCCATGACCCCAAATAGGGTCACAGGGGTCACAATCTTAAAAACCTATTTTTCTCCATTAGATGACAGTCTTTATTTCTCCTTGGATATTTTATAGTGTGGACTTCTTTCACTGTCTAATAAATAATTTGGGTAAGGAAATTTATTCCGAAATCGTTACATTTGTTTTGTAATTTTTTATAGGTTTTCTTGCAAAAGGTAACATCAGTTTCATTTTTAGCTCATCTGGCCTGTATAAAGCAAACTTGATATGATGCCTGATGAGCTACAGAGCCAATGGCTCTATTTTTCTCAGAAACCGTTAAAGGTAGGATTATCAAATTTTGTGTGTGCCCTCAGGGTATCGATACCTTGATGGAGTTCGAAAATCAGAACCGTGCAAATATCTTTTCCGGAGTTATCGCCCTTGTTACGATTTTTGGGACTCTGTTCGAGGTGTCTTCAAGGGAGCCAATTTTTCTCAGAAACCGTTAAAGGTAGGATTATCAAATTTTGTGTGTGCCTTCAGGGTATCAATACCTTGATGGAGTTCGAAAATCAGAACCGCGCAAATATCTTTTCCGGAGTTATTGCCCTTGTTACGTTTTTTTGGACTCTGTGCGAGGTGTCTTCAAAGGAGGGTGTCTTCAAAGGAGCCAATTTTTCTCAGAAACTCTTACAGATAGGATCATCAAATTTGATGTGTACCTTCAGGGTATCAATACCTTGATGGAGTTCGAAAATCAGAACTGCGCAAATATTTTTCCGGAGTTTGGTGTCATGATATTTTTGAGTACACTCGAGTATTTAGGAGAAGGTTCTGACTTAATTTAAAATAAGAACAAATCTGGCGGGGGATGTTGATGACTATGTCTTCTTGTTATAATTCACGAGAGGTAGATAAGAAAGTACACTTAGTGGTCAATTGCATGAAAAGACATATGAATGTTTATTCCATACGTCAGAAGACCAAGGACATACATTTGAAAATGCCTATTATAACAGAAGTAAAAACAAGACATACATAGTAAACATAACATAAGCACGAATAGAAAATTATTGTAAGTGCAACTGTCCTCATATGCACATTTGAGAGCGAAAATACGAGAGTATACGATTCTTTTTTCAAATAATGTTTTTGTGAATACGTTATGTAATGTGACATCCTTCAAATCGCTATTTTGTATATCGCTGGCGTATCTTAGCACCACAACATTCAGGTGCTAGACTCTTCTCCCTACTGTGTATGCAATCCGTACTAAGCCTCACATTAATTGCTGCTAACTTAAGGTCATGGGAGTCAATAAATAAATATTGTTCATGTTGAATTTACATTGCAAAATAAGGTCATCATTTTATACCGGATATAAGGTAAAGGTAAAGGTAATGTAAGCATTACATTTTCTATATTCTTTGGTTTATGTTTTTATTGGTATTTATTTTCTTATTTTTCGTAGCTTTTATTCATAATTTCCTTCAATGACTTTATCAAAACATTTATCTGTAATTCGTTTCAAACATTTCTTTAGAACTTCCCGTTAGTTTTAATTACTAATTATGAAAATCAATGGTTACATATACCAAATATCACCATTAGTGTATACTTCTGTGAATGATAAGTGCAATAAAAAGACAAGGAAAAATACAAATATAGTCGCAAGCGACGACAAACGGATTCAGCGCTGTATGGTGTTAAATGTAATGCACAAAGGTAATGATTTCAGTCAAAAGCTTATGGGTTATAATCTTTTGTTGATGATAAACGCAATTTGCAAACAAACAGTTATCAAATGCATTTAAAACGCATGCAGGGTTGACAATATTCAAAGGTCCGTAACTCAATGTAAATGTAGTAATTGAATGTATTGTTAATTTTTAAAAGATTTTGTATTCTTTTGGCTTTCTAATGATATATGGAACAATAATTTGTCGTCTATCACTGATGACTAACAACTTTTTTAACATACCTGTATCCTATGCATTCAAAACGAAAGCAGAATTGACAATATTCAAAGGGCCGTAACTCAATGTAAAACAAATATAGAAATTTACTGTCAAATTTTAAAAAAATCTATAGACTTTTGGCTTTCATATGATGTATAGAACAAAGCGTTATCGTACGCCGTTGATTCGCTACGATATTTCAAACATACCCACCAAAACACCACATGTCCAAAATGCAAAGTTTGACCTCTGACCCTGACCGGAAATGACTCTTCGCGAGCGATTTTATTCTTTTATCCTAAAGACCTTGTCAATGTCTAACTCTCATGCAAAAATCATCAAAATCTATGGTCTGGTTTTTGAGTTATCTGCCCTTGAATTTTGCGATTTTTACATTTTGGTCAACTTTGAAAATTCACAGCAAGAAAAGTATTAATGTTAGGACTTTGTAGAAGTCAAATTCAGAACAACAATGCTTTAGCTACATTGAGTATAAATTTCAGCTCTCTAGCGCAAGTATCTTCAGAGAAGAAGATTTTCAAAGGTGGGTGGGGTCAGAAATGGTCAAAAATGCACTAAAAGCAAGATGGCGGCCAAACCACGTGACCTACGAATTGTCCATGATTTCGTTTTTTGCAGCATTTTTGATTGCGCATCTTTTAAAAAAAATTCAAGTCTCTAAGTGCATTTTGAAAAAAAAATCAATGTTAAATTTTCGATTTTGGAATCGAACTGGACCTTTAATGTATGGGCCGAATTGTCCCAAAAGCTTATTGTCGCCATTCCTCAACAAGGTCTACCAGCCTGTGAAATTTGGCTTCAATAGCATCAGCCGTTTGGGCTGAAAGTTGACCACAAAATTCGTGGAACAATAAAAAAAAAAAAAAGAAACACGCCAATAACAATAAGGATTCAGCCTTATGGCTGAATCCTTAATTATCCTCAATAACTCCACATTCACTCATCATGTGTTTACAGCGATGGTAACCTGAAGGTGTATTCCCCGGCACAGCGAGTCCAGAGAGCCCTGCAGCAGGTTGGACGAGAGTGTCCAGTCCAGGGTGGGCATGATGCAGACTTTGTGTATTGGACGCACACAGGTCTGGACATGATCCAGGTAGGTTGAGTAATACAGGCCTCAGGTTAAAGCATCATGGGTCGGATAGCTCTTAGGTTTACTCTATCTACAGCAGTCGGGGAGACAGTGTCTAGTCCCAGATGAGAGTGGTTTTGACTTTGTGTGCTGGATCTTCACCGGTCTAGACTATGAGCAGATAGATTGAGAAATACAAGTTTAATGTTTGAGTATCACAGGGGGATAGTGTATTAGATGTGTTGGCCAATAGGTTTAAAGTTTGCTCAATCATGACGTGTTTGTATACTGTATACAACTGTTTTACACGAAGTAATGTTTAAGGAAATGAAACATACATATTTATTATGCATAGTTTCAATCAGTAGTCTGTAGCTCCACATATTGCATGCTGGTTTAAGCAAATTGCAATGGCATGATCACTTTGCAGAGATTACTTTTGATTATTTTTAAATTTCACAATAATTCATCGTTGAACTTTTAAAAATTCTGATACCATAAACTTAGGATGTGCATGTAACTGTTTGCTTACAGTAATGTCAAAAATGTAATTCCTCTCTGCTGTTGATGAGATGTAACTTATATTGATAGAGTTATACTCTCAGCTTCATGACCAACTTTATACTTCATAAACTGTATCAGAGGATATAGCTAGTTCCAGCTTATTCTTGCAAGGTTCAACGCATTTTGTAGTCTTAACACTTTGACACTGCAGAGGTGCTCATTCGTTAATAAAATGTAAATACATTAAATACTCTTTTACAACGCTGTCAAACTGTACTTCCCTATGCGGATGTTATAGACATTTCACATATTCATGTTTACAATAACATTGTCATGGGGATATTGATTCTGAGATATTATACATTTAGATGTTTACAATTACTTTATACTTATGCTCTCAGTAAGATAACTTAAGAATTCGTTTCCATATGTATGTACACTTGTTTAGAAGATTTAGCCATAACTGATGCCATAGTCAGCATGTTTTCTCTGGTCTATAAACAGGTTCACAGGATCAGACTTAAACGACAATGATTGTCATTGATTTCAACAATCCTACTTAACTATTTCTGTATTGTTAGATTAACCTTGAATGTTTGTTAAAGTTATTTGTGTCTGTAATTTTTATATAACGCATAATCGATTTCATTAACTAGAGAAGGAACGTCAGTTTGCAGTATGGGTTCTCTTCTGTGATTTATACTAAATGTTTATAATGAAACGAGTACATTTATTTCATATTGATTTCAGAGTGTGTCACGAGGATTTCGGCTAAGTAAGTAAATGTTACGAAAAGTCATTATTAAACAATGTGTGATGTTTATTCTGTCGAAAAAAAACCCCAATTTCCTGCTTAGATACAGAAATGTATCAGCTTTCAATTGTTTATTTGTTGCGAATATGGTGTCTAATAAAATAATGAAAGCTCAAAAGAGAAAGTATACATGTAAGTGTTGTCAACAATTTATTGAAGACTGAAGAGTACAGAGTCCACAATACATCATTCCTCTTAAGATAAGGTTAATAGGTCACATGTATTCTTTTGTTATATGAACGTTTTAAGGATGTAGTAAGAAATTTAGTGAAAGCCAAATGTCATGTAATTTTTATGACTATTTCATACTCGTTTTCAGCTTATTGATAAGAGACAAGACCAGAGCAGCAGACAAGCCAGAAGATCCTAGATTCTCCGGACTCTCAGCTCCAGTTCAACATCCTGGCATGATCATCTTCCTGATACTTGCTTTTGGTTTGTGTTGCTGTTAATCCCTGTGAGAATGGATGTTTGAATTTGGTATGGACCCGTGCGTAATTGGGATGAAAGAGTAAGCGAGGGGGGGGGGGGGGAGTTTGTGTATCGCATGGGGTTCAGGCAGAGCGTGAGGGTACTGTGTGCGTTCTTTGTTTGACCAGCGATTAGGGAAGACTATTATTATAAAATGAAAGTCGACATTGATAGTTGGAATGTTGGGAATTCCATGCATACCAATTCAATCCTGTTTCACAACATGTTATTGCCTGAGTTTAATTTATATGATAATATAATTTGGATATGATATCAATGTTATGGCCCTGTATGTTTTGATTTGATATTGATGGGTTATTCTATAGATTTTTTAATTATATCTATATCATATATTTAGATACCTGAATGTATTTGGATAATGTAATACAATAAAGATAAGATACATGTGATGTTATTCCTAATAAAGGATATGTAAATATGCATGATGGATATAGATATATATCCATATAATTGCCTGAATATCAAACCGTATACCTTGTTTTATATTATCCCTGGTTTCACTGGCGAAAGTATGAGTGCGATTTGATATTTTAGACTTGATTGGGAAAATAAACGATTGAATAATTGTGCGTTGTGTGTTGTAAGTCCTCATGAATGCGTCAAATGTGCATTATGTATTGTAGATAATGAGGTTGCTTGGGGTAATAAAAAGGGCATCGTCCGTCCGTTACACTTTTGAGTCCAGCTCATTAATTTTTAAGTCTTTGACCATTTCAATTCAAATTCATAGTGGAAATGAAAAACTTGTAATAATGTGTCATGAGTAACATATAGATATCTACATACTTTATTAGAATTTTGGAGAAAAACTGGTAAATTTGTAAGAAAACTATTTCAATTCCTGTCCAGCTCACAACTTCTATACAACTCATCCAAGTTTTTGATCAAATTTGATAGGGAGATACATAATTATATGAAGGTGTGTCATGAATGACAAATTTAAAAGTATTATTGTAAACTTTTGCCTTTTTGTGGCTAAAAAGGAGGACTCTGTTTGAGACCATGTACCACTCCTATTCGGCTCACAACTTCTAAACTCATTACCATTGACATTTAGATTCATAATCATATGAAGGCGTTTCATGAATAACAATTTTGAAATCGTATAATTGTAAAATTTGACACATTTTGGTCACAGTCTTGTCCAGCTCACAACTTGTCACAACTAATCATAAAATGAGGTACAATTTTACATGTTTTGGCGAAAATTGAAGAAAATTGTTAGGAAACTGTTACTACTTTTGTCCAGCACACAACTTCTAAACCCAGAACTGGTGGTCATATCTTAATCAAATATTTTGTGATTGTGTGTCATGATTAACAATTTTGTTAGATATTGTGTTACTGTTTATTAACAGAAAAGGAGCATTGCGGTCATTCCTTTATCATATGTATTCTATCGGTTTATGAATGATGAAATTAATCATAATGAACCAAAATACGAAAAGGACAATTTTATAATGCACATTTTAGGTCATAATCTTTTTATTGGCTTAATTTATTTGTCAGTTTGCACAAATTATGCACAACAGTGATTATAATGTTGGTATTTTTTTATTATTTATGTTAGAACAGTTTCCTTCATATTGTTGAAAATTGTGTTGTCATAATGTGACATATGAATCTGAAACATCAATACGGTGTTAGAAAAAGTTGAAATTGAGATAAAATAAGTTAAAATCTATACATATTGTGCCATTTGCAGGGGAAATAGCTCTGTATAGCTCTGTTATGTATTTGTTATTGTATGTTTGTGTCTCGAAGACTTGTTATTGTAATTGTATGTTTGTGTCTTGGACATGGATTTGACATCTCTTTATACTGTGATATATATATGTTCAGCATGTGACACATAACTATGGTGGTCTTCTTCCTAATAGCTAGTTTGCATAAGATAATAAACTTTCTATTAGTTTGTAGTTCAGGGTTTCTTTCACAAAACAACCTTAACTAAGGTTGGTCGTAACTACCATTATTTAACATTGCACTAAGGCTACCTTATGGACCTACGATCACCTTAGTGCTTTGTGAAACAGACCCCTGATTGGCAAACTGAATATCCTCATGACAACAATGAGTACAGGAAGTAGTGTATTCTCTCTGTGTGTTCTGGAAGTAGTGTATTCTCTCTGTGAGTACAGGAAGTAGTGTATTCTGTCTGTGTGTCCTGGAAGTAGTGTTTTCTCTTTGTATATAAGTAATGGAAGTCGGTTTATGAATAAAATAAATCATATATCTCTCAAATATATTTTAACTAATGTTTAACAACATGGAAATCTCAAAAGTATTTTCTCATTAAATTTTAATATGAGTTTAGTAAACTAATTAAAGAGATACCATTATCTATGATATGAACTAAAATAGTATAATTATTAGTATTAGTACTGTCTGTTTTTGCAGAGAGTCTTTGAATATATTCAATATGAGTTGAGTACAGTAATGTAAGAATCACTATCAAATATATCTGTACAAAGAACTTGAACCAGAGTATTACTTGTATTTGTTTCTATCATTTGCAGATACTTAGAAGTGATTTATATCTCGTTTGTTTGTATATTAATGATTAGTTCATTAAGTTTCATCAACACAAACTTTTCAAATGCTCAATGTATTGATTGGACATCAGTTTCTAAATGACATTGTCCTGTAATATTAAAGGGGCAGTAGCCAGTTTTTTGGAGTAAGATAAGGTGATGTCAGGAAAATTCAAATTGATGATTCAAATTGAACTACAATGGCTTAAAACTAATGAAGCAGTCATTATTCAAATATATAATGTTAAGTTTAGCCATGCCATTCCTTTTTCTAACACAAACTGAATTAAAGGTGTTCACACAGAATGGCTGCCAATGGATTTTATGTGAATATTTATACTTTGTCCTCTGACTATGGATGATTGATTTGTGTTATGAGATTTTTGACACTATCGGAATAACAAATTTAATATTACGAAATAATTATCAGTGAAAAGTTTAGAAACTATAATGTTATAAAAACGTGCTACTGCCTCTTTAAAACCATTATGTTAATCAGCTGCTTCACTTATGCTTGCCATTTAACTGCTTGGTCTACTTTTCTTAATATCATCATTTACTAGTATTATAAACAATTAAATAGAGTTATATCCTATGTATAGTGTGAATATTTATCATCCATGTAGTGTTTTTAAACATTTATGCAACTATCTCTGAACACATCCAGTGCTTCATATAAACGTTATCATTATTTCTGCTTTGTGGTTATGTTTGTGCTTGTTCATAAATTAGATAAATTCTTATTTGTAATGATTTGATCCTGTGTGAATAAATATAGTTTGTAAACGTCGTTTCCCGTGTTACTGTATTTTTTCCTTGAGTCAAATCTGGATATGTTTGAGTAAGTGATGTCTTCTGTGGGTCTCTGTGTATCGAGCAAGTCAACGTGTATCCACCAAGTCAATGTATATCCAGCGAGTCAATGTGCATCTACCAAGTCAATATGCATCCAGCAAGTCAATGTGCAACCACCAAGTCAATGTGCATCTACCAAGTCAATGTGCATCCAGCAAGTCAATGTGCATCTACCAAGTGAATATGCATCCATCAAGTCAATGTGCAACCACCAAGTCAATGTGCATCTACCAAGTCAATGTGCATCCAGCAAGTCAATGTGCATCCAGCAAGTCAATGTGCATCTACCAAGTCAATGTGCATCCAGCAAGTCAATGTGCATCTACCAAGTCAATAGGCATCCAGGAAGTCAATGTGCATCTACCAAGTCTATGTGCATCCACCAAGTCAATGTGCATCCAGCAAGTCAATGTGCATCTACCAAGTCAATGTGCATCCAGCAAGTCAATGTGCATCTACCAAGTCAATAGGCATCCAGGAAGTCAATGTGCATCTACCAAGTCTATGTGCATCCACCAAGTCAATGTGCATCTACCAAGTCTATGTGTATCCACCAAGTCAATGTGCATCATCAAGTCAATGTGCATCCAGCAAGTCAATGTGCATCCACCAAGTCAATGTGAATCCACCAAGTCAATGTGCATCCACCAAGTCAATATGCATCCAGCAAGTCAATGTGCAACCACCAAGTCAATGTGCATCTACCAAGTCAATGTGCATCCAGCAAGTCAATGTGCATCTACCAAGTCAATATGCATCCATCAAGTCAATGTGCAACCACCAAGTCAATGTGCATCTACCAAGTCAATGTGCATCCAGCAAGTCAATGTGCATCCAGCAAGTCAATGTGCATCTACCAAGTCAATGTGCATCCAGCAAGTCAATGTGCATCTACCAAGTCAATAGGCATCCAGGAAGTCAATGTGCATCTACCAAGTCTATGTGCATCCACCAAGTCAATGTGCATCCAGCAAGTCAATGTGCATCTACCAAGTCAATGTGCATCCAGCAAGTCAATGTGCATCTACCAAGTCAATAGGCATCCAGGAAGTCAATGTGCATCTACCAAGTCTATGTGCATCCACCAAGTCAATGTGCATCTACCAAGTCTATGTGTATCCACCAAGTCAATGTGCATCATCAAGTCAATGTGCATCCAGCAAGTCAATGTGCATCCAGCAAGTCAATGTGAATCCACCAAGTCAATGTGCATCCACCAAGTCAATATGCATCCACCAAGTCATTGTGCATCCACCAAGTCAATATGCATCCACCAAGTCAATGTGCATCCGCCAAGTCAATATGCATCCACCAAATCAATGTGCATCCAGCAAGTCAATATGCATCCATCAAGTCAATATGCATCCAGCAAGTCAATATGCATCCAGCAAGTCAATGTGCATCCAGCAAGTCAATGTGCATCTACCAAGTCAATGTGCATCCACCAAGTCAATGTGCATCCACCAAGTCATTGTGCATCCAGCAAGTCAATATGCATCCACCAAGTCAATGTGCATCCAGCAAGTCAACGTGCATCCAGCAAGTCAATGTGCATCCAGCAAGTCAATGTGCATCCAGCAAGTCAACGTGCATCCAGCAAGTCAATATGCATCCACCAAGTCATTGTGCATCCAGCAAGTCAATGTGCATCCAGCAAGTCAATTTGCATCCAGCAAGTCAATATGCATCCACCAAGACAATGTGCATCCAGCAAGTCAATGTGCATCCAGCAAGTCAATGTGCATCCAGCAAGTCAATGTGCATCCACCAAGTCAATATGCATCCAGCAAGTCAATGTGCATCCACCAAGTCAATATGCATCCACCAAGTCAATGTGCATCTACCAAGTCAATGTGCATCCACCAAGTCAATGTGAATCCACCAAGTCAATGTGCATCTACCAAGTCAATGTGCATCCACCAAGTCAATGTGAATCCACCAAGTCAATTTGCATCCAGCAAGTCAATGTGCATCCACCAAGTCAATATGCATCCAGCAAGTCAATGTGCAACCACCAAGTCAATGTGCATCTACCAAGTCAATGTGCATCCAGCAAGTCAATGTGCATCCACCAAGTCAATGTGCATCCACCAAGTCAATGTGCATCCAGCAAGTCAATGTGCATCCAGCAAGTCAATTTGCATCCACCAAGTCAATGTGCATCTACCAAGTCTATGTGCATCCACCAAGTCAATGTGCATCTACCAAGTCTATGTGCATCCACCAAGTCAATGTGCATCCACCAAGTCAATATGCAACCAACAAGGCAATGTGCATCCAGCAAGTCAATATGCATCCACCAAGTCAATGTGCATCCGCCAAGTCAATATGCATCCACCAAGTCAATGTGCATCCAGCAAGTCAATATGCATCCATCAAGTCAATATGCATCCACCAAGTCAATGTGCATCCAGCAAGTCAATGTGCATCCATCAAGTCAATGTGCATCCAGCAAGTCAACGTGCATCCACCAAGTCAATGTGCATCCACCAAGTCAATGTGCATCCACCAAGTCAATGTGCATCCAGCAAGTCAATGTACATCCACCAAGTCAATGTGCATCCACCAAGTCAATATACATCCAGCAAGTCAATATGCATCCACCAAGTCAATGTGCATCCAGCAAGTCAATGTACATCCACCAAGTCAATGTGCATCAACCAAGTCAATATGCATCCAGCAAGTCAATGTGCATCCACCAAGTCAATATGCATCCACCAAGTCAATGGGCATCTACCAAGTCAATGTGCATCCAGCAAGTAAATGTGCATCCACCAAGTCAATATGCATCCAGCAAGTCAATGTGCAACCACCAAGTCAATGTGCATCTACCAAGTCAATGTGCATCCAGCAAGTCAATATGCATCCATCAAGTCAATATGCATCCAGCAAGTCAATATGCATCCAGCAAGTCAATGTGCATCCAGCAAGTCAATGTGCATCTACCAAGTCAATGTGCATCCACCAAGTCAATGTGCATCCACCAAGTCATTGTGCATCCAGCAAGTCAATATGCATCCACCAAGTCAATGTGCATCCAGCAAGTCAACGTGCATCCAGCAAGTCAATGTGCATCCAGCAAGTCAATGTGCATCCAGCAAGTCAACGTGCATCCAGCAAGTCAATATGCATCCACCAAGTCATTGTGCATCCAGCAAGTCAATGTGCATCCAGCAAGTCAATTTGCATCCAGCAAGTCAATATGCATCCACCAAGACAATGTGCATCCAGCAAGTCAATGTGCATCCAGCAAGTCAATGTGCATCCAGCAAGTCAATGTGCATCCACCAAGTCAATATGCATCCAGCAAGTCAATGTGCATCCACCAAGTCAATATGCATCCACCAAGTCAATGTGCATCTACCAAGTCAATGTGCATCCACCAAGTCAATGTGAATCCACCAAGTCAATGTGCATCTACCAAGTCAATGTGCATCCACCAAGTCAATGTGAATCCACCAAGTCAATTTGCATCCAGCAAGTCAATGTGCATCCACCAAGTCAATATGCATCCAGCAAGTCAATGTGCAACCACCAAGTCAATGTGCATCCAGCAAGTCAATGTGCATCCAGCAAGTCAATGTGCATCCACCAAGTCAATGTGCATCCACCAAGTCAATGTGCATCCAGCAAGTCAATGTGCATCCACCAAGTCAATTTGCATCCACCAAGTCAATGTGCATCTACCAAGTCTATGTGCATCCACCAAGTCAATGTGCATATACCAAGTCTATGTGCATCCACCAAGTCAATGTGCATCCACCAAGTCAATATGCAACCAACAAGGCAATGTGCATCCAGCAAGTCAATATGCATCCACCAAGTCAATGTGCATCCGCCAAGTCAATATGCATCCACCAAGTCAATGTGCATCCAGCAAGTCAATATGCATCCATCAAGTCAATATGCATCCACCAAGTCAATGTGCATCCAGCAAGTCAATGTGCATCCATCAAGTCAATGTGCATCCAGCAAGTCAACGTGCATCCACCAAGTCAATGTGCATCCACCAAGTCAATGTGCATCCAGTAAGTCAATGTGCAACCACCAAGTCAATGTGCATCTACCAAGTCAATGTGCATCCAGCAAGTCTATGTGCATCCACCAAGTCAATGTGCATCCAGCAAGTCAATGTGCATCTACCAAGTCAATGTGCATCCAGCAAGTCAATGTACATCCACCAAGTCAATGTGCATCAACCAAGTCAATATGCATCCAGCAAGTCAATGTGCATCCACCAAGTCAATATGCATCCACCAAGTCAATGGGCATCTACCAAGTCAATGTGCATCCAGCAAGTAAATGTGCATCTACCAAGTCAATATGCATCCAGCAAGTCTATGTGCATCCACCAAGTCAATGTGCATCCAGCAAGTCAATGTGCATCTACCAAGTCAATGTGCATCCAGCAAGTCAATGTACATCCACCAAGTCAATGTGCATCAACCAAGTCAATATGCATCCAGCAAGTCAATGTGCATCCACCAAGTCAATATGCATCCACCAAGTCAATGGGCATCTACCAAGTCAATGTGCATCCAGCAAGTAAATGTGCATCTACCAAGTCAATGTGCATCCAGCAAGTCAATGTGCATCCAGCAAGTCAATGTGCATCTACCAAGTCAATGTGCATCCAGCAAGTCAATGTGAATCCACCAAGTCAATGTGCATCTACCAAGTCAATTTGCATCCAGCAAGTCAATATGCATCCAGCAAGTCAATGTGCAACCACCAAGTCAATGTGCATCTACCAAGTCAATGTGCATCCAGCAAGTCAATGTGCATCCACCAAGTCAATGTGCATCCAGCAAGTCAATGTGCATCCACCAAGTCAATTTGCATCCACCAAGTCAATGTGCATCTACCAAGTCAATGTGCATCCACCAAGTCAATGTGCATCTACCAAGTCTATGTGCATCCACCAAGTCAATGTGCATCCACCAAGTCAATATGCAACCAACAAGGCAATGTGCATCCAGCAAGTCAATATGCATCCACCAAGTCAATGTGCATCCGCCAAGTCAATATGCATCCACCAAGTCAATGTGCATCCAGCAAGTCAATATGCATCCATCAAGTCAATATGCATCCACCAAGTCAATGTGCATCCAGCAAGTCAATGTGCATCCATCAAGTCAATGTGCATCCAGCAAGTCAACGTGCATCCACCAAGTCAATGTGCATCCACCAAGTCAATGTGCATCCAGCAAGTCAATATGCATCCAGCAAGTCAATGTACATCCACCAAGTCAATGTGCATCCACCAAGTCAATATACATCCAGCAAGTCAATGTGCATCCACCAAGTCATTGTGCATCCAGCAAGTCAACGTGCATCCAGCAAGTCAATGTGCATCCAGCAAGTCAATGTGCATCCAGCAAGTCAACGTGCATCCAGCAAGTCAATATGCATCCACCAAGTCATTGTGCATCCAGCAAGTCAATGTGCATCCAGCAAGTCAATTTGCATCCAGCAAGTCAATATGCATCCACCAAGACAATGTGCATCCAGCAAGTCAATATGCATCCACCAAGACAATGTGCATCCAGCAAGTCAATGTGCATCCAGCAAGTCAATGTGCATCCAGCAAGTCAATGTGCATCCACCAAGTCAATATGCATCCAGCAAGTCAATGTGCATCCACCAAGTCAATATGCATCCACCAAGTCAATGTGCATCTACCAAGTCAATGTGCATCCACCAAGTCAATGTGAATCCACCAAGTCAATGTGCATCTACCAAGTCAATGTGCATCCACCAAGTCAATGTGAATCCACCAAGTCAATTTGCATCCAGCAAGTCAATGTGCATCCACCAAGTCAATATGCATCCAGCAAGTCAATGTGCAACCACCAAGTCAATGTGCATCTACCAAGTCAATGTGCATCCAGCAAGTCAATGTGCATCCACCAAGTCAATGTGCATCCACCAAGTCAATGTGCATCCAGCAAGTCAATGTGCATCCAGCAAGTCAATTTGCATCCACCAAGTCAATGTGCATCTACCAAGTCTATGTGCATCCACCAAGTCAATGTGCATCTACCAAGTCTATGTGCATCCACCAAGTCAATGTGCATCCACCAAGTCAATATGCAACCAACAAGGCAATGTGCATCCAGCAAGTCAATATGCATCCACCAAGTCAATGTGCATCCGCCAAGTCAATATGCATCCACCAAGTCAATGTGCATCCAGCAAGTCAATATGCATCCATCAAGTCAATATGCATCCACCAAGTCAATGTGCATCCAGCAAGTCAATGTGCATCCATCAAGTCAATGTGCATCCAGCAAGTCAACGTGCATCCACCAAGTCAATGTGCATCCACCAAGTCAATGTGCATCCAGCAAGTCAATGTACATCCACCAAGTCAATGTGCATCCACCAAGTCAATATACATCCAGCAAGTCAATATGCATCCACCAAGTCAATGTGCATCCAGCAAGTCAATGTACATCCACCAAGTCAATGTGCATCAACCAAGTCAATATGCATCCAGCAAGTCAATGTGCATCCACCAAGTCAATATGCATCCACCAAGTCAATGGGCATCTACCAAGTCAATGTGCATCCAGCAAGTAAATGTGCATCTACCAAGTCAATATGCATCCAGCAAGTCAATGTGCAACCACCAAGTCAATGTGCATCTACCAAGTCAATGTGCATCCAGCAAGTCAATATGCATCCATCAAGTCAATATGCATCCAGCAAGTCAATATGCATCCAGCAAGTCAATGTGCATCCAGCAAGTCAATGTGCATCTACCAAGTCAATGTGCATCCACCAAGTCAATGTGCATCCACCAAGTCATTGTGCATCCAGCAAGTCAATATGCATCCACCAAGTCAATGTGCATCCAGCAAGTCAACGTGCATCCAGCAAGTCAATGTGCATCCAGCAAGTCAATGTGCATCCAGCAAGTCAATGTGCATCCAGCAAGTCAATGTGCATCCACCAAGTCAATGTGCATCCAGCAAGTCAATGTGCATCCAGCAAGTCAATTTGCATCCAGCAAGTCAATATGCATCCACCAAGACAATGTGCATCCAGCAAGTCAATGTGCATCCAGCAAGTCAATGTGCATCCAGCAAGTCAATGTGCATCCACCAAGTCAATATGCATCCAGCAAGTCAATGTGCATCCACCAAGTCAATATGCATCCACCAAGTCAATGTGCATCTACCAAGTCAATGTGCATCCACCAAGTCAATGTGAATCCACCAAGTCAATGTGCATCTACCAAGTCAATGTGCATCCACCAAGTCAATGTGAATCCACCAAGTCAATTTGCATCCAGCAAGTCAATGTGCATCCACCAAGTCAATATGCATCCAGCAAGTCAATGTGCAACCACCAAGTCAATGTGCATCCAGCAAGTCAATGTGCATCCAGCAAGTCAATGTGCATCCACCAAGTCAATGTGCATCCACCAAGTCAATGTGCATCCAGCAAGTCAATGTGCATCCACCAAGTCAATTTGCATCCACCAAGTCAATGTGCATCTACCAAGTATATGTGCATCCACCAAGTCAATGTGCATATACCAAGTCTATGTGCATCCACCAAGTCAATGTGCATCCACCAAGTCAATATGCAACCAACAAGGCAATGTGCATCCAGCAAGTCAATATGCATCCACCAAGTCAATGTGCATCCGCCAAGTCAATATGCATCCACCAAGTCAATGTGCATCCAGCAAGTCAATATGCATCCATCAAGTCAATATGCATCCACCAAGTCAATGTGCATCCAGCAAGTCAATGTGCATCCATCAAGTCAATGTGCATCCAGCAAGTCAACGTGCATCCACCAAGTCAATGTGCATCCACCAAGTCAATGTGCATCCAGTAAGTCAATGTGCAACCACCAAGTCAATGTGCATCTACCAAGTCAATGTGCATCCAGCAAGTCTATGTGCATCCACCAAGTCAATGTGCATCCAGCAAGTCAATGTGCATCTACCAAGTCAATGTGCATCCAGCAAGTCAATGTACATCCACCAAGTCAATGTGCATCAACCAAGTCAATATGCATCCAGCAAGTCAATGTGCATCCACCAAGTCAATATGCATCCACCAAGTCAATGGGCATCTACCAAGTCAATGTGCATCCAGCAAGTAAATGTGCATCTACCAAGTCAATATGCATCCAGCAAGTCTATGTGCATCCACCAAGTCAATGTGCATCCAGCAAGTCAATGTGCATCTACCAAGTCAATGTGCATCCAGCAAGTCAATGTACATCCACCAAGTCAATGTGCATCAACCAAGTCAATATGCATCCAGCAAGTCAATGTGCATCCACCAAGTCAATATGCATCCACCAAGTCAATGGGCATCTACCAAGTCAATGTGCATCCAGCAAGTAAATGTGCATCTACCAAGTCAATCTGCATCCAGCAAGTCAATGTGCATCCAGCAAGTCAATGTGCATCTACCAAGTCAATGTGCATCCAGCAAGTCAATGTGAATCCACCAAGTCAATGTGCATCTACCAAGTCAATTTGCATCCAGCAAGTCAATATGCATCCAGCAAGTCAATGTGCAACCACCAAGTCAATGTGCATCTACCAAGTCAATGTGCATCCAGCAAGTCAATGTGCATCCACCAAGTCAATGTGCATCCACCAAGTCAATGTGCATCCAGCAAGTCAATGTGCATCCACCAAGTCAATTTGCATCCACCAAGTCAATGTGCATCTACCAAGTCAATGTGCATCCACCAAGTCAATGTGCATCTACCAAGTCTATGTGCATCCACCAAGTCAATGTGCATCCACCAAGTCAATATGCAACCAACAAGGCAATGTGCATCCAGCAAGTCAATATGCATCCACCAAGTCAATGTGCATCCGCCAAGTCAATATGCATCCACCAAGTCAATGTGCATCCAGCAAGTCAATATGCATCCATCAAGTCAATATGCATCCACCAAGTCAATGTGCATCCAGCAAGTCAATGTGCATCCATCAAGTCAATGTGCATCCAGCAAGTCAACGTGCATCCACCAAGTCAATGTGCATCCACCAAGTCAATGTGCATCCAGCAAGTCAATATGCATCCAGCAAGTCAATGTACATCCACCAAGTCAATGTGCATCCACCAAGTCAATATACATCCAGCAAGTCAATATGCATCCACCAAGTCAATGTGCATCCAGCAAGTCAATGTACATCCACCAAGTCAATGTGCATCAACCAAGTCAAAATGCATCCAGCAAGTCAATGTGCAACCACCAAGTCAATGTGCATCTACCAAGTCAATGTGCATCCAGCAAGTCAATATGCATCCATCAAGTCAATATGCATCCAGCAAGTCAATATGCATCCAGCAAGTCAATGTGCATCCAGCAAGTCAATGTGCATCTACCAAGTCAATGTGCATCCACAAAGTCAATGTGCATCCACCAAGTCATTGTGCATCCAGCAAGTCAATATGCATCCACCAAGTCAATGTGCATCCAGCAAGTCAACGTGCATCCAGCAAGTCAATGTGCATCCAGCAAGTCAATGTGCATCCAGCAAGTCAACGTGCATCCAGCAAGTCAATATGCATCCACCAAGTCATTGTGCATCCAGCAAGTCAATGTGCATCCAGCAAGTCAATTTGCATCCAGCAAGTCAATATGCATCCACCAAGACAATGTGCATCCAGCAAGTCAATGTGCATCCAGCAAGTCAATGTGCATCCAGCAAGTCAATGTGCATCCACCAAGTCAATATGCATCCAGCAAGTCAATGTGCATCCACCAAGTCAATATGCATCCACCAAGTCAATGTGCATCTACCAAGTCAATGTGCATCCACCAAGTCAATGTGAATCCACCAAGTCAATGTGCATCTACCAAGTCAATGTGCATCCACCAAGTCAATGTGAATCCACCAAGTCAATTTGCATCCAGCAAGTCAATGTGCATCCACCAAGTCAATATGCATCCAGCAAGTCAATGTGCAACCACCAAGTCAATGTGCATCTACCAAGTCAATGTGCATCCAGCAAGTCAATGTGCATCCACCAAGTCAATGTGCATCCACCAAGTCAATGTGCATCCAGCAAGTCAATGTGCATCCACCAAGTCAATTTGCATCCACCAAGTCAATGTGCATCTACCAAGTCTATGTGCATCCACCAAGTCAATGTGCATATACCAAGTCTATGTGCATCCACCAAGTCAATGTGCATCCACCAAGTCAATATGCAACCAACAAGGCAATGTGCATCCAGCAAGTCAATATGCATCCACCAAGTCAATGTGCATCCGCCAAGTCAATATGCATCCACCAAGTCAATGTGCATCCAGCAAGTCAATATGCATCCATCAAGTCAATATGCATACACCAAGTCAATGTGCATCCAGCAATTCTATGTGCATCCATCAAGTCAATGTGCATCCAGCAAGTCAACGTGCATCCACCAAGTCAATGTGCATCCACCAAGTCAATGTGCATCCAGCAAGTCAATGTGCAACCACCAAGTCAATGTGCATCTACCAAGTCAATGTGCATCCAGCAAGTCAATGTGCATCCAGCAAGTCAATTTGCATCTACCAAGTCAATGTGCATCCAGCAAGTCAATGTACATCCAGCAAGTCAATGTGCATCAACCAAGTCAATATGCATCCAGCAAGTCAATGTGCATCCACCAAGTCAATATGCATCCACCAAGTCAATGGGCATCTACCAAGTCAATGTGCATCCAGCAAGTCAATGTGCATCTACCAAGTCAATATGCATCCAGCAAGTCAATGTGCATCCACCAAGTCAATATGCATCCAGCAAGTCAATGGGCATCTACCAAGTCAATGTGCATCCAGCAAGTCAATGTGCATCTACCAAGTCAATAGGCATCCAGGAAGTCAATGTGCATCTACCAAGTCAATGTGCATCCAGCAAGTCAATGGGCATCTACCAAGTCAATGTACATCCAGCAAGTCAATGTGCATCAACCAAGTCAATATGCATCCAGCAAGTCAATGTGCATCCACCAAGTCAATATGCATCCACCAAGTCAATGGGCATCTACCAAGTCAATGTGCATCCAGCAAGTCAATGTGCATCCAGGAAGTCAATAGGCATCCAGGAAGTCAATGTGCATCTACCAAGTCTATGTGCATCCACCAAGTCAATGTGCATCTACCAAGTCTATGTGCATCCACCAAGTCAATGTGCATCATCAAGTCAATGTGCATCCAGCAAGTCAATGTGCATCCAGCAAGTCAATGTGAATCCACCAAGTCAATGTGCATCCACCAAGTCAATATGCATCCACCAAGTCATTGTGCATCCACCAAGTCAATATGCATCCACCAAGTCAATGTGCATCCGCCAAGTCAATATGCATCCACCAAGTCAATGTGCATCCAGCAAGTCAATATGCATCCATCAAGTCAATATGCATCCAGCAAGTCAATGTGCATCCAGCAAGTCAATGTGCATCCAGCAAGTCAATGTGCATCCAGCAAGTCAATGTGCATCTACCAAGTCAATGTGCATCCACCAAGTCAATGTGCATCCACCAAGTCATTGTGCATCCAGCAAGTCAATATGCATCCACCAAGTCAATGTGCATCTACCAAGTCAATGTGCATCCAGCAAGTCTATGTGCATCCAGCAAGTCAATGTGCATCCAGCAAGTCAATGTGCATCCAGCAAGTCAATGTGCATCCACCAAGTCAATATGCATCCAGCAAGTCATTGTGCAACCACCAAGTCAATGTGCATCCAGCAAGTCAATGTGCATCCACAAAGTCAATATGCATCCAGCAAGTCAATGTGCATCCAGCAAGTCAATGTGCATCCAGCAAGTCAATGTACATCCACCAAGTCAATGTGCATCCACCAAGTCAATATACATCCAGCAAGTCAATATGCATCCACCAAGTCAATATGCATCCACCAAGTCAATGGGCATCTACCAAGTCAATGTGCATCCAGCAAGTAAATGTGCATCTACCAAGTCAATATGCATCCAGCAAGTCAATGTGCAACCACCAAGTCAATGTGCATCTACCAAGTCAATGTGCATCCAGCAAGTCAATGTGCATCCAGCAAGTCAATGTGCATCTACCAAGTCAATGTGCATCCAGCAAGTCAATGTGCATCTACCAAGTCAATAGGCATCCAGGAAGTCAATGTGCATCTACCAAGTCTATGTGCATCCACCAAGTCAATGTGCATCTACCAAGTCTATGTGCATCCACCAAGTCAATGTGCATCATCAAGTCAATGTGCATCCAGCAAGTCAATGTGCATCCAGCAAGTCAATGTGAATCCACCAAGTCAATGTGCATCCACCAAGTCAATATGCATCCACCAAGTCATTGTGCATCCACCAAGTCAATATGCATCCACCAAGTCAATGTGCATCCGCCAAGTCAATATGCATCCACCAAGTCAATGTGCATCCAGCAAGTCAATATGCATCCATCAAGTCAATATGCATCCAGCAAGTCAATGTGCATCCAGCAAGTCAATGTGCATCCAGCAAGTCAATGTGCATCCAGCAAGTCAATGTGCATCTACCAAGTCAATGTGCATCCACCAAGTCAATGTGCATCCAGCAAGTCAATGTGCATCCAGCAAGTCAATGTGCATCCAGCAAGTCAATGTGCATCTACCAAGTCAATGTGCATCCACCAAGTCAATGTGCATCCAGCAAGTCATTGTGCATCCAGCAAGTCAACGTGCATCCAGCAAGTCAATGTGCATCCAGCAAGTCAACGTGCATCCAGCAAGTCAATGTGCATCCAGCAAGTCAATTTGCATCCAGCAAGTCAATATGCATGCACCAAGTCAATGTGCATCCAGCAAGTCAATGTGCATCCAGCAAGTCAATGTGCATCCAGCAAGTCAATGTGCATCCACCAAGTCAATATGCATCCAGCAAGTCAATGTGCATCCACCAAGTCAATATGCATCCACCAAGTCAATGTGCATCTACCAAGTCAATGTGCATCCACCAAGTCAAAGTGAATCCACCAAGTCAATGTGCATCTACCAAGTCAATGTGCATCCACCAAGTCAATGTGAATCCACCAAGTCAATTTGCATCCAGCAAGTCAATGTGCATCCACCAAGTCAATATGCATCCAGCAAGTCAATGTGCAACCACCAAGTCAATTTGTATCCAGCAAGTCAATGTGTATCCAGCAAGTCAATGTGCATCTACCAAGTCAATGTGCATCTACCAAGTCAATGTGCATCCAGCAAGTCAATGTGCATCCACCAAGTCAATGTGCATCTACCAAGTCAATGTGCATCCAGCAAGTCAATGTGCATCCACCAAGTCAATTTGCATCCACCAAGTCAATGTGCATCTACCAAGTCTATGTGCATCCACCAAGTCAATGTGCATCTACCAAGTCTATGTGCATCCACCAAGTCAATGTGCATCCACCAAGTCAATATGCAACCAACAAGGCAATGTGCATCCAGCAAGTCAATATGCATCCACCAAGTCAATGTGCATCCGCCAAGTCAATATGCATCCACCAAGTCAATGTGCATCCAGTAAGTCAATATGCATCCATCAAGTCAATATGCATCCACCAAGTCAATGTGCATCCAGCAAGTGAATGTGCATCCATCAAGTCAATGTGCATCCAGCAAGTCAACGTGCATCCACCAAGTCAATGTGCATCCACCAAGTCAATGTGCATCCAGCAAGTCAACGTGCATCCAGCAAGTCAATATGCATCCACCAAGTCAATGTGCATCCAGCAAGTCAATGTGCATCCAGCAAGTCAATGTGCATCCAGCAAGTCAATGTGCATCCACCAAGTCAATGTGCATCCGCCAAGTCAATATGCATCCACTAAGTCAATGTGCATCCAGCAAGTCAATATGCATCCATCAAGTCAATATGCATCCAGCAAGTCAATGTGCATCCACCAAGTCATTGTGCATCCAGCAAGTCAATGTGCATCCATCAAGTCAATGTGCATCCAGCAAGTCAACGTGCATCCACCAAGTCAATGTGCATCCACCAAGTCAATGTGCATCCAGCAAGTCAACGTGCATCCAGCAAGTCAATATGCATCCACCAAGTCAATGTGCATCCAGCAAGTCAATGTGCATCCAGCAAGTCAATGTGCATCCAGCAAGTCAATGTGCATCCACCAAGTCAATGTGCATCCAGCAAGTCAATGTACATCCACCAAGTCAATGTGCATCCACCAAGTCAATATACATCCAGCAAGTCAATATGCATCCACCAAGTCAATGTGCATCCAGCAAGTCAATGTACATCCACCAAGTCAATGTGCATCCACCAAGTCAATATGCATCCAGCAAGTCAATGTGCATCCACCAAGTCAATATGCATCCACCGAGTCAATAAGCATCTACCAAGTCAATGTGCATCCAGCAAGTCAATGTGCAACCACCAAGTCAATGTGCATCTACTAAGTCAATGTGCATCCAGCAAGTCAATGTGCATCCAGCAAGTCAATGTGCATCTACCAAGTCAATGTGCATCCAGCAAGTCAATGTGCATCTACCAAGTCAATAGGCATCCAGGAAGTCAATGTGCATCTACCAAGTCTATGTGCATCCACCAAGTCAATGTGCATCTACCAAGTCTATGTGCATCCACCAAGTCAATGTGCATCATCAAGTCAATGTGCATCCAGCAAGTCAATGTGCATCCAGCAAGTCAATGTGAATCCACCAAGTCAATGTGCATCCACCAAGTCAGTATGCATCCACCAAGTCATTGTGCATCCACCAAGTCAATATGCATCCACCAAGTCAATGTGCATCCGCCAAGTCAATATGCATCCACCAAGTCAATGTGCATCCAGCAAGTCAATATGCATCCATCAAGTCAATATGCATCCAGCAAGTCAATGTGCATCCAGCAAGTCAATGTGCATCCAGCAAGTCAATGTGCATCCACCAAGTCAATGTGCATCTACCAAGTCAATGTGCATCCACCAAGTCAATGTGCATCCACCAAGTCATTGTGCATCCAGCAAGTCAATATGCATCCACCAAGTCAATGTGCATCCAGCAAGTCAACGTGCATCCAGCAAGTCAATGTGCATCCAGCAAGTCAATGTGCATCCAGCAAGTCAACGTGCATCCAGCAAGTCAATATGCATCCACCAAGTCATTGTGCATCCAGCAAGTCAATGTGCATCCAGCAAGTCAATTTGCATCCAGCAAGTCAATATGCATCCACCAAGTCAATGTGCATCCAGCAAGTCAATGTGCATCCAGCAAGTCAATGTGCATCCAGCAAGTCAATGTGCATCCACCAAGTCAATATGCATCCAGCAAGTCAATGTGCATCCACCAAGTCAATATGCATCCACCAAGTCAATGTGCATCTACCAAGTCAATGTGCATCCACCAAGTCAATGTGAATCCACCAAGTCAATGTGCATCTACCAAGTCAATGTGCATCCACCAAGTCAATGTGAATCTACCAAGTCAATTTGCATCCAGCAAGTCAATGTGCATCCACCAAGTCAATATGCATCCAGCAAGTCAATGTGCAACCACCAAGTTAATTTGTATCCAGCAAGTCAATGTGTATCCAGCAAGTCAATGTGCATCTACCAAGTCAATGTGCATCTACCAAGTCAATGTGCATCCAGCAAGTCAATGTGCATCCACCAAGTCAATGTGCATCTGCAAAGTCAATGTGCATCCAGCAAGTCAATGTGCATCCACCAAGTCAATGTGCATCTACCAAGTCTATGTGCATCCACCAAGTCACTGTGCATCTACCAAGTCTATGTGCATCCACCAAGTCAATGTGCATCCACCAAGTCAATATGCAACCAACAAGGCAATGTGCATCCAGCAAGTCAATATGCATCCACCAAGTCAATGTGCATCCGCCAAGTCAATATGCATCCACCAAGTCAATGTGCATCCAGCAAGTCAATATGCATCCATCAAGTCAATATGCATCCACCAAGTCAATGTGCATCCAGCAAGTCAATGTGCATCCATCAAGTCAATGTGCATCCAGCAAGTCAACGTGCATCCACCAAGTCAATGTGCATCCACCAAGTCAATGTGCATCCAGCAAGTCAACGTGCATCCAGCAAGTCAATATGCATCCACCAAGTCAATGTGCATCCAGCAAGTCAATGTGCATCCAGCAAATCAATGTGCATCCAGCAAGTCAATGTGCATCCACCAAGTCAATGTGCATCCAGCAAGTCAATGTACATCCACCAAGTCAATGTGCATCCACCAAGTCAATATACATCCAGCAAGTCAATATGCATCCACCAAGTCAATGTGCATCCAGCAAGTCAATGTGCATCCACCAAGTCAATATGCATCCAGCAAGTCAATGTGCATCCACCAAGTCAATATGCATCCACCAAGTCAATGGGCATCTACCAAGTCAATGTGCATCCAGCAAGTCTATGTGCATCCAGCAAGTCAATGTGCATCCACCAAGTCTATGTGCATCCACAAAGTCAATGTGAATCCACCAAGTCAATGTGCATCCACCAAGTCAATGTGAATCCACCAAGTCAATGTGCATCCACCAAGTCAATGTGCATCCAGCAAGTCAATGTGTATCCAGCAAGTCAATGTGCATCCACCAAGTCAATGTGAATCCACCAAGTCAATGTGCATCCACCAAGTCAATATGCATCCACCAAGTCAATATGCATCCACCAAGTCAATGTGCAACCACCAAGTCAATGTGAATCCACCAAGTCAATGTGCATCCACCAAGTCAATATGCATCCACCAAGTCAATGTGCATCTACCAAGTCAATGTGCATCCAGCAAGTCTATGTGCATCCAGCAAGTCAATGTGCATCCAGCAAGTCAATGTGCATCCAGCAAGTCAATGTGCATCCAGCAAGTCAATATGCATCCAGCAAGTCAATGTGCAACCACCAAGTCAATGTGCATCCAGCAAGTCAATGTGCATCCACCAAGTCAATATGCATCCAGCAAGTAAATGTGCAACCACCAAGTCAATGTGCATCCAGCAAGTCAATGTGCAACCACCAAGTCAATGTGAATCCACCAAGTCAATTTGCATCCACCTAGTCAATGTGCATCCACCAAGTCAATATGCATCCACCAAGTCAATGTGCAACCACCAAGTCAATTTGTATCCAGCAAGTCAATGTGTATCCAGCAAGTCAATGTGTATCCACAAAGTCAATATGCATCCACCAAGTCAATATGCATCCACCAAGTCAATGTGCAACCACCAAGTCAATGTGCATCCAGCAAGTCAATGTGCATCTACCAAGTCAATGTGCATCCAACAAGTGCCAATGTGTATCCAGCAAGTCAATGTGCATCCAGCAAGTCAATGTGCATCCAGCAAGTCAACATGCATCCAACAAGTGCCAATGTGCAACCACCAAGTCAATGTGCATCCAGCAAGTCAATGTGCATCCAGCAAGTCAATGTGCATCCACCAAGTCAATGTGCATCCAGCAAGTCAATGTGCATCCAACAAGTCAATGTGCATCCAACAAGTGCCAATGTGCATCCAGCAAGTCAATATGCATCCAGCATGTCAATGTGTATCCACCAAGACAATGTGCATCCAGCAAGTCAATGTGCATCCAGCAAGTCAATGTGCATCCACCAAGACAATATGCATCCACCAAGTCAATGTGCATCCACCAAGACAATATGCATCCAGCAAGTCAATATGCATCCACCAAGACAAAATGCATCCACCAAGTCAATGTGCATCCAGCAAGTCAATATGCATCCAGCAAGTCAATGTGCATCCAGCAAGTCAATGTGCATCCAGCAAGTCAATGTGCATCCAGCAAGTCAACGAGAATTAAACAAGTGCCAATGTGCCAATAATTGCTAAATAAACTGTCTAAACCACAGAGTCCACAGGTGAAATATCCTTCCTGTCCGCAATGTATCATATTATTTAAGGCATACACTAGGCATAAGTGAAGGCTGTAGGTGGTACAACTAATTCATTACTTAAAGATACACATTCTTGTGTCGACAATTGTTATTATAATTTAAATGAAACAACTGCAAACTACAGAGTCAGTTTCATCTGCCATTGATTTTCAACAGAACTCCACACTACATACCCTTGACTTTTCTGTGCTTGCTATCTAGCTTACTATGAGAGAAAGCAATAATCCAATCAGCAAGTAACTGGAGTTTGTGTACAATTGCCCTGACAGTTCGGAAACTGGCGTTTTAGGTTTTGCATAGGACCATGTATTTGTCTATGTTTGAGTTTTTTCAGAAACTGAGTTACGTTTCACGGAAACATATTATATTCCAAAACGTTCATACTCTGAAAGTCACAAATACTGACTTATCAACAATTACACCTTTCATTGAGTTAGGTATTACAGTGACCCGGTTGTATAGGGAAATGAGTATATTCAACAGTATGTCCTACCGGTAAGAAAAAAGGTAAACAATAAACAACCAATTGAAGTTTCACTGGGTCTGTGGCTCCATATTCTTTGCATGTTATTTACAAATGATGCTAAGCACGCGAGGCTTGAGTTGATGCAAAAAGAAAAAAATTTACTTCATGATTTGTTTATCAATGTTTATTTACAGATCAAATCAAGTCATGTATTAATCACAAAATAAAAAGGAATCATCAACAGCTCCCCTTTCATAAAACTAATAGTATTATTGATAACAAATTAGTAATTTTTAGCTCATTTGGCATGGCATGGCATGGTGTCCGGCGTCCTTCCGTCCATCCGTTCGTCCGTAGACCTTGTGGAATTGACTTCTTCTCCAGAATCATAAGGCCTAGAAAGCTGAAACTTTGTGTACAGACTCCTTGACTATTGAGGATTAAAAAAGTAGCTTTGGTGGCCCTGTGGCCCCTAATAATGGCCACAGGGGTCATACCCTAAAAACCTTAAACCCAAAAACCAGAACCATAAGGCCTAGATAGAAAGCTGAAACTTTGTGTACAGACTCCTTGACTAGTGAGGATTATAAATTGTACCTTTGGTTCCATCAAGAAGCATCAGGCCTAGAAAGCTGAAACTTTGTGAACAAACTCCCAAGTAAGATAATGAGGATACCAAATTGTACATTTGGTGACCCTGTGGTCCAAAGTAAAAAACCACATTTTTCAGACCCTAAAGCAAAATTGATATGAAGCCTGATGAGCTACAGAGCAACTGGCTCTATTTTTAAGAAGATTGTATTTGTTTGAACTATGATCACCCACCCATAGTTATGCAAAATATAGAGAGTATTTAAAGGAAAATTTGACAAAAGGACTGCTAACAAGTGTTATATTGGCTCAGGAACCCTTAGCATTTCGTATCCTTGTGTAAACGGTCACTAACTGGGCAAAATCACATTTTAAGCTCATCAGGCCTAAAAGCACCGATTAGCTTACGGCTAATACATTCTATCTCATATACTTTAACTCAAAATAACCTGTGTGTTTATCTGTGTAGAGTACAGATAAAAGTGAACTCATTAACCTTTGTACAACAGTCGACAAATGAAGTGTGAAGCTCTGAGGTCTATCTATTGAATTTTGTAGGATTTTTTGTAACTCATTTATTGGAAAAACAACATATTCGTGAACAAACTGTTTTGTTGTTACATTGATAATCATACATAAAGCCTTCTCAAATGATCATCTTTGGTTTTTGGCTTAGTTTTATTATGGGGTTCACAAACTCCGATGTGGTTGTAATAGTAGTATGTTTCGACAGGAAGCAGCTTCGTTGCTTTTCTCCATAGCCTAGGTAAACGTTTCGTAAAAACAAAACATACAGTATATAGCGATGTAGCAAAGGAAACTTTGCTAATATAGATGTAATAACAGGTTTGAATTTTAAAAAGATAATATCCCCTGTAAATCACGAATGTTTCATACCATCTCGTAAACTATTAACTGTGTTGATAATGTATTGATTCAATTTTTTTAAAGCTTTGTGAATAATAAAAGCTTGAAAAGGAGTTAACGAATCGACTTGCAATTGCCATACATGATTTCCAATGCTCAGTATTCACTTAGTTCAACTCTAAATGTCTCTACTTGTCAATCTCATCTCCGAGCATCCTTCAGCACATCAACTTTATCAACAATCGAACAATGAGGATGGAGTTTCCTTTTAAAATAACTTGAATACATTTTCTCGATTTAACAGCATATTCTACAGCATTTCCTAACCATCTTAAAGGGACAGTCCTATTTGAGGTATGTTTTGTTGAAACGAAATGCAAGAGGGCACAGTGATGTATGCTTTTCATTGTTAAATTGTTAAAACTGGAACAACAACATTTTAATCAAATGTGAAAAAGAGTGAATTAATCATAAAATTATCATATATAAGTATAACCAGGCAAGTTCTTTTGAATTTTGTTTTCACAAGAAATACCCCGATAGGACTGTCCCTTTAAACAAGTCTTGTAGTTTCTGAAGAGTAATAGTTGCTTAGTGTCAATATAATGTGTGATGAAAGTAAAAACTTGGTGTGTTTGACTTCCCTCAAATCTGACTTTAAAGACTTCAGTCATCGGACATGGCATTATTTCTGTAAATGTTATGTTCTGAAAAGTTTTAAGAGAATAGGATTAAAGGTTACAATCATTTTTACCATATTACAAATTGTAACTGTAGAAGATTAGCTGTATTGTATAATATTAATTCTCTCCCATTAGGGATTACTTAAGTCAGATCTTCCCAAGTTATTATGATTGGATGCAACGTTGTATCAGGAAAAACGATTCGAGAAAATTACATCACGACTTGAACATGATTATCATTACCACACAGAACTGATACGCACTAAAGTAGAATATTTAAAGTAGAAACACAATTTACAAAATATCAGGACGGGCTTACTATAAAGTCAAACATAGTGTTACAGTTTTGGTTACATGGGCTATTTAGGTTAGTAAACAGGTATCTAGCTAAGACGGACTCTAACGAAGTTAAAGTGAGGAAACACGTGTGGTTTGTACCCTACAGTTTCAGATGAAAGAAAGGTAACGGCTCGATATAAATGAAGGATGTTATGAGTGTAAAGGTTTGGTGAATGGTGAATGTTCATTGCATGTTAACGGTTTGGTTATAGTTTTAATTAAGATTTTGTTTATTGTTTGGAGAACTGTTGGTGACAGGACAGGAGGTAACTTTGTATAAGCTAATGTTTGGGGGTTTAGCACTGTATTCACAGCAGAAAAATGATAACGTAATAGTTTTCATTTTCATTCGGAAACTGTTCTATTAATGTTCTGACGAGGGGGGGGGGGGGTTAAGGTTTCCTTTAGAGGAAGAAACAAATATCAGTAAACGAATGTACGAAGAATACACCGTGGATGGTTTCCTCTGTTGACGTCACACTGGCTCCCACATGTTTTATCATTACAAGGCCGGCCAAACTCTGCAAGAAAACTCGGTTGAAAACTCTACGATTGATCGAGAAGCATTGAGTGATGTTTAGTCAAAGTTGAAGAGATCTCTAATTATGACTTAATGTAACCTTTAAGTTTCATGCATTTTTATTTTTGGTTTGCTTTCCCTTACACAGCAGGGGGGTAATAATCATGAATCATAAGTGATCAAATTGATAGCAAATTATACCAAGCACTCAAAACAAGAATATGTACAACACAGTAAATAATGTTCACAAACTATCTCTAAAGAAACTAATTTATAAGTAAGTGTTAGCATCACGAAAGGTAATGTATATGTACAAAGACAACAACGTTCTATACCTACCGGGGCCACTGAGAGATGTCAGTGAGGAAGAACTCTGGGTCGATGTGAACATCCCTATAGGTAATATATATATACACAAATACAACAAGTTTCTACACTCACCCGGGGCAACTGACTGAGATGTCATTGAGGAAGAACTCTGGGTCGGTGTGAACATCCCTATAGGTTATATATATGTACAAATACAACAAGTTTCTACACTCACCCGTGGCCACAGAGAGATGTCAGTGAGGAGGAACTCTGGGTCGGTGTGAACATCCCCGGGGTCTCCTGCACTGTCCTGAGAGGCGAGGTGACAGGTGCGAGTCTCTCTCTGGTAGGACACGGACATACACGTGGAGACTACACATTCATAGGAAACACAAGATATGTGCAGGAAAAAGCACAAGACCTTTATCATCGAAGTGGTTTCCATCGTACGTTAACCAAATGAAGTTAGATTATCATATTAACTAATGAAATAGCATACTTCAATAAGATGAGGTATACCAAATTGTTATTTATCCAGATTTTAAAGAACTTTCTCAAGGTTAACTTTAAACATCTTCCATATATACCTTTCATCATTTCCAATTTTCACATATCTCTCATTTGGTTTTACACATACAAGGATATCTTATATTTTTAGCTTAGGATGGAACACCTGAAACTAATCCTTGGTTGACGTCACTGCTTTTTTCACATATCTTGTTTTTGTCAAGGTAATGTTTTAATAATGCGGACATCCTATTACCTATCTTATTACCATTATTCAAAGAAGCACCCACACCAATTCAAATGTCTGTCTCTGGTGAGTTTTTCAACACTCAGCTGAATTCCTCATATTTACATCAGAATGCAAAGGTATTGATTACTTGAGTTGTTTATCATGCATTGTACCAGAAGTTTTCAAGCAGGAAAACATTTATTGTACATGCACCTGTCTGTCATAAATAATGCAACATCAGGGTTATGGGCCAATTGCCTACATTTCAGAATTTGAATGGTACTGATTTAAATTACCATACTTGTTACAGTAATCTCAATGGGAAATGGAACAAAAATCTGCATTACATGACAAATTTTCCATTTGGTTTAGGTAAACAAGATTGAATAAATCCTTATATGTGGAACCTTAGGGAGACACAGAGTATGTTGATAGGATCACATATGTCAAATTTTGAAATTGATGTTATTACATCGGGAATCACTATCTGTTACTGAAAATAACAAGTTAAAGGTCAATCAGTACATTAGAGCGAAAATACGGCCATTCAAAGTCGGACAATGTTGCTCGAGTAGCGCAAATTCGCCAAACGTAATTTTGAAACCTTGTCATAAGCTGACAGGAAGATATATTCGATTCGATAATGTTTATTAGGTATTGTAACTAATAGGTAGATTGGATACATAATTTTGAATATTAAACGTATTTGAGATGTTTTCTTGATTTTTCCATAAAATCGAGCATTTTAGGGATATTATGCATAAATGGATATATTTGCAAGTCCAATGATGAGATATGAACTTCAATCAGCATATAAGATATTTTGTAGCTTATGAAAACCAAATAAATTGTTTAGAAAGATACTCTGTGTCACTTTAATACATAAATGTAGCGAGTATATTCCCGGTTCTCATTTATTCTATTGCCTGCACTGAGTTATCCTTTTAATGTGTATTTTTAAAATGTAAATGGACCTTCTCTACAATCACATTCCAGAAGTACAAGAATTACAAGTGTTATCTTAAAGAGTACTGTAGAGATAATGCATTGAATGTACAGAGCTCAAGTAAACTTTTGGTTCACAGATTAAAGTACCCAACAAATGTACCAGTGCACTAGATGATACAATCGGTTGCCAGCATACTCAGAAACTGTCAAAAAGATGTCTCCAGCAAATTTATTGACCAAGGTAAAAATGACAATGTAACTCAATACCTAAGTTCTTGATAAAAAAACGACAATGTTAATGCCTTAGTTCCTGGACTGATACAATATTTAGATAATTAATGTAGCCTGTGACCTCGTTGTATCACGGTACTGTAAGTTTCTGTCAAAAAATAGTATTTATAACACTCAAAACTATAATATTTTTATATGCACTTTGGAAAATACAATCATATAAAAATATAATATTTAATACTTATTTGTCACTTGAAATATTTTTTAAGAGTCATTCATCTTTGAACGTCTAAGAATTTTGGTCAAGGAAGCGGACTCCATCGCTTGCGGTAAATGTGAAAATCGGGATTGGGCTGCGGAAACAGGATTTCTCATTGTTTTCCTTCATTTTCTTATACAAATTATTTTTTTCATGTGTCTATGTAATTGAAAAGAGGTACAGTATCCAATGTATTATTCGACTAGGAAGTACCTGGAGAAGTTTACACAAGCAGAACTTTGATGACTGGTGCTGATTTCATCAGAACAGGTTTGGTTTTGTTAGTTGTATTTTCAGATATCATGAGCGGGTAATTATTAAGTTTTGTTTTATATTCAAAATATTATTTCACATTTGGCTGACAATGAAAAACAAATATCATAGAATAATAATCATTTCAACATCACATGGACACAGAACATTTATTTGATTTAGACAAAATAAGACAAATTCTGTAAGTAAATTTCAATATCATGAGGAATGGTAAAATGAAAAGTTTACATTTGTTCAAATATTGAAGTAAATACACAAACATATTCATAATTGAACTAAGTGGAGAAATGCATGCGACCCTTAATTGCAATAATAATTCGTTTTAGTTTAGCAAAAAAATGATTCAAAAACAGAACAGATATTTCTTTAATGATTATCTTTGAAACCGTATTTTACAAAATTCAATAACAAATACCAACAAAATGAGACGAAATTAGTAATTTAATTGAATAGAATATTAAACAACTAATTCAATATCTATTTCATAGACGTTTTCATACCTTATCAAAAGTAAACGATTTTTAAAAATAATTCGACCAATTCAACTTTCACTGCTAAAAAGATATTGTTTTCTTATTCCTCTCTAAAGATGGAATGCTCCAAACAAACAACAAAGACACAAAAGGTCACTTTCGCTGCTCTATATGGCATAAACAACTGGCAGAGATGACCTTATTCAGGTCCAAAAACAAAGAGCACGTGCAAACGTAATGTTGACATTACCTTGTTCAGAATTGAAGGTCAGCCATTATCAGCTTAAAGCCCGATGGTCATACTTACATGCGGTTCGTGATGAAATTGAGCTATTGAGGAAAAAAATACATCACTTGGTAGAAAAATCTTTCGTCGGAAGTTTGATATCATATTTACATGTTTTAATCAACAATAAAATATTTAATTAAGTACAGTAACCCCTCCAAAAGTGCCATAGGTTTCAACTAACCCGCTTTCAGTGACATCCTGTAAGTCAAGGTGGCCAACACAGCTCAATAAAATCCGCCGGCTTATTTCAACCGAATATCAAACATTACAAATTTTGTAGTATGTCTGACATGGAAAATGTCGAAGATGAGCCATGAACTGGTCATCCATTTGATATCCGCAGAGGAAAATATCAACACTTGCCTTGTAAGTAATGCCAGGAAGGTCTTGTGAAGAATTATAGATAAAATGGATGAAATTATCATGAAAACGTTCTCTTGGTATCAGAAATAAGAGATTTCTCACCATATAGTTAAAGCATAAGTTCAATGAATTAAACATGAGCCTTTGCTTATTTAAAATTGTACTCGCGCGTTAGGTCTCAAGAGTGATACATCTGTAACTGAAGAAAAAACATGACATTGTAAACCAGCAAGTTCTTGACAAGTCTACCATGAAAGTGATGAAAACTTGATTTTAAACTCCTTTTTTCTATTCTCCCGAAAAATAAAACGAGATCAATTAGATTGAACGTCTTTCGATTTTAGGACCGCGCAACGAGGCATTGGACTGAAACTGAGAACTTCTATTTTCCTTTTTATTGAGATGAATATTTTTTTATTGGGCATGATTCATTTCCGTGTGTTAACGCAGAATGACAAAGTTGTTTGCAGTACGTAAAGCATTTTAGTTTTATAGTTTTTCAAGGCAAATATTTATGCATCTCAAGCAAATAGTCCATCACATACCTAAAAACTGACATTGTGTTACATGACCGAAAATAATATCAAAATGAGACGACGTAAAGAAATATGCCGATTCATGGCAAATTTATGAATTGAAACGAGTAACAAAACGACTGTTTCATAACTTAGAAGATCCCTATGAACGTTTTACAATATGTAAATACATATGAAAAGAACGTGTACAATAGCTTGTTTAAAAATTGTTTATCATTCTTCTTGTTGGTCACGCTGTTGAGAAGATGATTCGGTCCATGTAAACATCTAGATTAGCAATAACTGTGTCTGGGTGTCTGTCAGAGGGTTGGTCACCCACGGAGCCAAGGTAAGTCTCGTCAATGTATACCTGAATAATAACAGTGAAGTTAACATAATGAGACTTAAGTTTTCAAGATATACTATCAAATGTAATGTTCAATGTAATACAAATCACGAACTTGATTAGAGGAACCACGACCACCTAAGCACAGGGACTGCAGAGATGTGATGGAATAACGACATAGACGAGTAATGCTCCACTGAGAACATTGACTGATTAGATCGCATTTAAACTGACTTTGGTGATATATCAAAATAAGAATGTTACAGGAAAAAATCCAAAGACAAATGATGTTTTGAGGTCAATTTTGAATTTCGTAATATTAACTTTGATATATTGAACTGGAAAACTGATTCACTATCTTTTAGCATAGGAATATAAACTATAACCAAACGGACTGCTCAATTAACATAACCTAACCAAAAACAATGTTTGATATCACCATACTGATACTGTGTACACGTATATTGCACATTGAATAGAAGTTGAAAAAATTGGACAAAAACTGATAATCTTTGGACCATTTGTTTGTTTGTATTTTCTCTTATATAATGTTAAATAAATTAACAAGTTTTCAAAAGGCAGTTTTACATAAAAATGAAACATTCACAAATTACAAAATATTCATACGCGTCCTAAAGAAGACAAATGAGCCCAATCAAATACGTAAATTGAAGTCGTCCTACATTTCTACATTGCCTTAACATAATTCTCTGCATTTCAGGGTGATTATTTCTTATGATTTACAGGGTAAGGAGAAAGTGAATCAGACATAGCTTTTCCAATCTCAAACTGTCGCCTCTGAGGAACAGTAGATCTTCGAATGGATGGAAGAACAAGGAATTGTGTTTTCAGCGCCCAAAATAATTCTCAGTGTTGTTACAGCATTGTTACATAATGGTCCTTATAGCAAGGTGGATAGTGATTTACAACATTAACATATCATTCGGAACCCAACCGTTCAAACTGAATTCGAAATGAACAGTTACCTCATATGTTCCATTCTGGCGCACAATCTCGCACGTGAAGTTAACGCCGACTACGAAGGTGAGAGGAACCTGCAGGTGGGTGGTCCACGCCCCGTTCATCAGCTTGTGCAGGTAGAAGGTGCCAGGCCTCGAGTCGGCTTGGAGTAACATACCTGTTGTCTTGACTGTCATCACAAACCTGACAGGACAGACATGATGGTCAAGGAAATTGATTTCTAAAACAAGAATTTATCAAGATAAATTCATAGTAAAACAACGAATTGACAGATGAAAATTAAAACTTTTCGTTAAATCATGCATTTGGGAAACGAAACGTGTGTACAATAATTCATTTCATTGGCAATGTTTTCCCCCAAAGTTAACTTTCTTATATCTAAATATCTATATTTTTTCTTCCTTCGTTTATCCTCGGGGACGTTAACTTTACAGTGAATATGTTTCTGTGTCGTTAAACACTTGCCTGATTATGACGTCACTTATATAATATATAACTTAAAGCCGCAGTGTTATATTACTGGCTTATTCTTTAAGGACTGAACACCTGTTCTTGTACCTAACACATTATTGTGTTTGAATGGCTAAGTCTACTCTATTACTTTATAAGTATGTCGATTTTAAATCATCTACTCAAAAATAAACATTCATTTTGAAAAACATTAAGTCGCGAATTAAAAAATCCTTGATCAGTGCATCTGTTACTGACGTCATAGCAGATTGTTTTGACGCCATTTACCATTTTTTTTCGTGACGTCACTCAATAACTATACTTTATCCAGGAATAAGGGTTGGGAGGCGCTTTTAATTTTTAAGGTAACATTACTAGAAATGAGAAATTAATAATGCATTTCATAATGTCAAGCTAGGGTTTGTTATCATTACCGAGTTAGTGTAGGCCTTCCCTCAAACCTGACTTTAAAATCTTCAGTCATCGGACATGGCATTGTTCCCTCAAACCGAATGGTCTGGAATTAAAGATAGGAAACCTGGTTTGAAGAATAGGTATAACAGTATGTTCAAATTCAATTGTTGTTAAATATGTCATCATCACAATAAATATTATCACGAGTACTTAAACCTGATCGTTTTACAGACCCAATTATAATATCACTGTTATTAAAAATAAGGTTATATATACCATTTTCTGAAATAGGCTTGTACAGGATACGTACAGGATTGTGCCACACTGCTCTGTTACAAGCTCCACTGAGTCCCTCCCAGGTTCCAAGCGAGGAGCACGTGTGAGTTGAGCTTGTTCCACAGAAGAGGAAATCAGACAGACAGGTGTATTGAGTGACAGCACCCTCGTATTGTCCAGTAGAAGACTTGTTAGCATTGGCCAGATCAGGAGCAGGACCACATCCTAGATGCTCATCTATGAACAGCGTGTTTGTATATATCTCATTCATCTCTTTGTCTTTGTAATGATAAACTTGTAAATTAGGTTTGGTTGTGAACTGTTATAAGAACTTGCATTTTAAAGGATAAATGTTTTGTATTTCAGACGTGTCAAAACATCAATTATAATATCTACTTATAATGATTTTCAAATATTATTTTATTTACTATAATCTTCTACACGAATCTTAATCGATCAGAATACCGACTTCAAACCATAAATTGTGACTCCCATGAACTCGTCATTATAGATAATGCACAAAGGTATTAGGACATATGTACATAATTGTTTTATTAGTTTATTCTAAAATACCTGATGTAATTTGCTTGAGCTGCTTACATATACTCTGAAATCCGAAATTCCAAATGTATAATAAGTGAAGCTACTCCTGTGTATAATATTTCAACCTCGTCTAAGTTAAAATATAGAGAACTTGTATATAAAGATTGCATGCTTTCCTAGTTTTTCATAATGTTTTCAACAACCTATTGTATTTTTAATGGTTCTGTTTGCTGCCAATTAGAAAAACACATATTTCAGTTTAGGAGAAATGGAACAGAGACAACTTCTTAAAGAATTCATTCAAAGTAAGTTGTTGCTTTGTAGATTTAGTACACCACTTTTGGTCTCTATATATTCAAATTATTTTCGTCAAACCGAAATGGCCTATCGTAAGTCCATTGTTATTTTAGTATTCACTGAATGTTTATATGTTAAACAAAGTTAAGTGCCCCAACATTTGTTCAGCTGCAAAAGTTGAATGATAAGAAAGAAGGCGATGTTGGTTGTGGACAAAATCGTTGGACATGATACAACCATAATTTAGCAGTTAAGGAAAGAAAATTTCATTTTCCGATGTGGGTAATTCAACCTTTTAAGCCCTCCGATCAAACTTTAGTATCAACATTTAAGTTAATAGTTACTACTTAGACCTCTAATTACCTCCAAAGTCGCAAATTTCTGAAGCGAAAGATCACGGAAACCTGTTTGAAAACAAACATGGTCAGCGTCATCTGTACTGACCCCTAGAAATCAATGTTAAATGTTTAATTGACGCATTGAAAAGAATCCAGATATCATGTCAAAATCGTGTGATTCAAGCCTTTTCGTCAATAATTGACAATAACTGTTGAAAATAGGGATCCTATTTCAGCGACCAGTGACTTTTTTATTTTGCACAAAAAGGTTAGATGTATGAAAGTCAAGTTGGTAACACAAACGTTATTTTTGATATCTGACCCAGTTTTGGCACTACAGCCATATTCATTTTAAAAACTGAAAATACGCTTTACAATCTTGAACTTCCTTTCTCTTTTACCACGGCCTCTTCATCCAAGGATAGGGGAAGTGGATCTTACTTTTTTAAATATTATTTCTCGTAAGCAAAGAAAATCTATAAGTGTGGTCTATGCAAACGAGCTTGAGTTATGAAACAACGTTTCTTTAAACACGTACTGTTATGCTTTCAAACGAACGTAGTTAACATAATTAGTAAAATATATTTAAAACACCTAAATTTTCTGAAACATTCGTGTTTTAAATAAAAATCTTGTTTACATTCATATATATGTCAAATCCACACATCCACTTTACAAGAATACTGTAAATAAAACATTTCAAAGATTATCAACCAGTAACCGTTACTCTTACTTCTTGAGATATGTTTCAACAACTTTTTTGGATTGCCGCACGTCGTAACCTTGGGTCATATTGAGGGAAACTCTCTCACCAAATAATGACCATGGAGATTTAAAAAATAAACACGTTTAGAAAAAAAGAATAAAACAAATATTAATATTAGATAATGATAATAATGCAAAATCAACCCCTGGTTACACCTAATCAGCCAATTGGTTTTAATCTTATTAAGTCAGTGCAAGATGGAAAATATGAACAAAATCGTCTGGGGAGTTGTTGTATGTTGAGCATAATGTTTAAACATCGTGAATGAAATATTTGATAGTTTTAGTGTTATAAAATCAGAAACATGTAATTATCGATTCAGTCAATCTCTATCTATACCTTAAAAGGTCACAGACCTTGCAATACAATTGCAGATTTTCTAAATGTTTGACCGGAAGAGTGAAAGAAGACATAATCATACAAATGTCCTTATGCGTTAATTATTTAAGTAAATTTCTCATACAGGAGTAAGCAGGGCAGACAATTAAAAGATTTTATCATCTCTTTTCAGTCCAATATGTAAAAACTGTCAGATTTACTGAAGCTATTCTGTTTGAAGTAGTTATGTTCTCACCAGGGATTCTGAACTCAATACGGGTTAATCTTTTCTGGTATAAAAAATCTTTAGAGCCCCAACACCTAGAAACAAGCGAAGAATATAAGATTTACCTAAAGATAAATCCTTCTAAAAATAAGAATCTTTATAACAAGTTGCAAATAATTAAAGGACGCTCTTGTCGATAGATTCCTGACTTGAAAAATCTATGATAGGCTGTTTATAATAATAAATGATGAGTATGTGTTAATTATCATATTTGTTGGGAACCATTGCTATTGGAAGAAAGTATACTTTCATTCTCTACAGAGTCATCAGTACTTATCACAAGTTTCAGTAATGGGGAAAGTATTGGGCACTTTGGGTGAAAAGTGCCAACTTTGGCAGAGGTGTTGCTCTTTATGTACCGATATTTTAATAAACATTAACGGTCATCTGAAGTTCTTTCCAAAATGTTCGCCATTTTTAATATATATATATATATGTATATATATATATAAGCTTCATATTTCCTAAATTCGGTGCACAAAAAGTTTGATTTTTTGCACTATTCTGCAGAAGTATTAGTTATAATTCTGGTGTTGGACAGGATTACAATTCGTCCCCGCTCCTTTTCTCAGGCTTTGTGAACTCTCTGGTTATGGTATTAATGAACTAAGAGGTTAACAGTAAAGGCACGCGACATGTAGCACGTGACCCTATTCAACTGAAGATATATTCTTCAAAAAACAAAGATTTTAATCTTCGGAAGTGGCTGAGGCATAAACTCTTTGATGACTGTCCATTTAGGTGGACATGCTTTTCCATGTACACATATTAAGCACTTGGTTATATTAAGGACTTGGTTAACATAGAATTGAAAAAAATTACAGTTACTCAAAAAATATGAATGTACCTCAAGCCTGTTTCATTTGAGCTTTTGACACAATGATTGTTCCAATCCAAAAGTATGGTTCTGAATATGGAATTTTAAAAATATCTCCTTGATAGAAAAGTTACACCTAAAATTCCTAAAGAAATTGTTCAAATAGTTTGCAATGCTTGGTGAATTAGGGAGACAAGCTCTTCAAATAAGAATACATACATGCATAATGATAGGTTATTTGCATTGAATAGATTCTAGCAACGAGACATAAGATATTTTAGCCTATTATATGAATTCAAATCACAAGATATTGTAGACTTTTCGAACAATCAACGGTGGATTCGTTTATCAAAAAAGATTCCTAACGACTGTGGAAGATATTTGGCATTTTGTAAACGATTGCTTTACTCACTGTTTGGTCTCACATCTACAACTAAACACATAATATGCAATCACCATTAGGAAACTGTCAAAATTCCGCCAAATTACAGTTTGCATGGTATTTATTATCAACATTTTCAATATTTCAAAAAGTGAGCTTACATACATGTGTGTAATTCACTAAGATACACTATCTCTTCCATGTACTGCTCCTTTCAAACAGAAATGCAGCACATACCTTACCTGAAATTTTCTTTTCAGTTAGCAATGAAAAAAATATCAAAAAACTAAAAAGATGAAATACAACTGACAATCTTTAAGCCATGCCCTAATGCAACCAAGATTTTTTGTTACAATGTATTTAAGTTTCAATTAATTTTGTAACATGTTTGAATTGTTTAAATGTTCAAATTTACATGTCAGCTTTAATTCTTTATATAAATGTTTATATTTCTATGGTCATGTATCACAGGTGCTGGTTGATAAATTTAAATAGAAGTAAGTCAAGTCACTCATCCGGGGCCACTGAGAGATGTCAGAGGAAGAACTCTGGGTAGTTGAGAACATCACGAAAAGGTTATATATATGTACAAAGACAACAGGTTTCTACACTCACCCGGGGCCACAGAGAGATGTCAATGAGGAAGAACTCTGGGTCAGTGTGAGCATCACTATAGGTTATATATATGTACAGAGACAACAAGTTTCCACACTCACCCGGGGCCACAGAAAGATGTCAGTGAGGAAGAACTCTGGGTCAGTGTGAACATCCCTATAGGTTATATATATATGTACAGAGACAACAAGTTTCCACACTCACCAGGGGCCACAGAGAGATGTCAGTGAGGAAGAACTCTGGGTCGGTGTGAACATCCCCGGGGTCTCCTGCACTGTCCCGAGAGGCGAGGTGACAGGTGTGAGTCTCTCTCTGGTAGGACACGGACATACACGTGGAGACTGTCAGACAGTGAGACACGCACGTGTAGAGGGAGACACTGTCCACCATCTTGAACACGCTGGAGATCATCCTCTTCCCGTCCTGTGTGACCGAGTCCAGATCTACACAGATAGTTGAAACTCCAGATATGTGCAGGGTGAAAGACAGGAATAACGTCTGTACTTTCAACATCTTGAATTGTTCAACTTATTTATTGCTATTCAGCTATTACACTCACATAGACCAACAGGTATGGTTAACTGTATAAAATCTAAAAAACATTGATGACCTTAACTAACTTTCAAATACAAGCAAATATCTAGGAATGACGCTAAAAATGAAGGCACCTGGTGAACAAACTATCTTCACTCGGTTTTTACTTCCACTTTCTTTGGCATTGTCTAGATTTGTTTTAATGAATAAGTATCTTCTTGGGGAGTTCATTTAGTCGGACAACAAAACACTGAAAGTATTCTCAGGGGATCCAGTACACATGGATTTCAGGTTCAACGCTCCGGTAACTATTCAAATGCTTGTCTTGGAAACGAAAGGCATGCAAAGATTTGTTTACAGAGACAATTGAAGTGATTGTGTATGGTGAGGGAACTCTGTTTTGACAAGTGCTCCCTTTAGACGTCCTTCTTAGTACAGGTGAAATTCTGGTTGTTGTTTTCTTCCAGAAATTGTGTGTTATTCATTCACGTAACAAGCAAATCGATGAAACATTTGGTAAGGAAGTCAGTCTAAGTAAACCTAGCCTCACTATTATCCGTTACACTGCTATACTGAGTCTAGAAAGGCTTGGTTTAGAGTCGCGTCAGCCCACGTGACCAAGTTGACCAATCAGAACTGATATTACCAAACCACAATAGTGTGCCTTCGCGGGTATAACGTTGGAGGGTCATAGGTCGCAGAAAGGTCGGCTGACGCGACCCTCAACCAGACCTTTCTAGACTCAGTATAGCAGTGTAACGGATAATAGTGAGGCTAGGTTTACTTAGACTGGTAAGGAAGTAATCTGTGTTTTTGTGATCGCTATTGTGATTTGCATGTTTTGATTCGCATATCCTTTTGTTTTGTGGAAATTGATTATATAAAGTGTTTTGAAAGGATAAAACGTGTTTTAAAAGAATTGTTTGAAAAAACATATTCTATTATTCCTCGTTCTCATGATTTGTTCTATAACCTCTTTGAAGTGTTAAATTCAAATTATAATCTATGTACAAAATAGGTTGTTAAAACTAATTCTCTTATCTTAGATTAAATATATATTGTTCATCATTAGTGTAGAATTGATACAGTTTGTATGATCACATTTAATATTATTATTAAAATAAAGTTTTGCTGATGAATCAATAGATTTGTAGATTTGTTTCAACTGATTAATGGGTATCGATTTGTTGATAAGAATCCTCTCTATGCACCTATTTCATTGCACTGATATTATATTTTGTTTGAAAACAAAGCGATCAAACGAAAATAGCGATCACGCCCTTTTACATGACACATAGGAAAGAGAGTTTAGGTAACTTTAGGGTTATGTAGAAAATAATAACCCGGTACCGAGGGGTTATGGAAAATAATCTCGCGAGGGCGTAGCCCGAGCAGAGGTTATTTCCATAACCCGAGGCAAACAGGTTATTATTTGACTTACGCTCCCGCGGAAGACTCCTGCAATGGTTTCAACTTAATTTGTTTATATACAATTAATTTAAAAACGTTTTACTGATATCATTCGCGGGTTTATCATGTCTTGATTAGAAAAAAATATTTAAAATACCCCCAGATTAGGGTTTTAGAAATAAAAGGCTTGATTTCTTACAATAAAAAGTACTTTATTACATACAAATAATTCAAAACAAAGTTTTAGTGATCCATTTTGCGGGTTTGATATGTCTTGATAAGAATACTATTTTAGACTACTTACAATACCCCCTGCTTAGGGTTTTAGAACTAAAGACTTGATTCCTAACATTTAAAAACATTACTTCTTTTGCAAAACTAATATATATCTATAGGGAAAAATAAAAACACACACAAATTTACATCAACTGGCATGGTAGCTCGGTAGCTCAGTAGGTAAGAGTGCTGCTTGACAACATAGAGATCCCTGGTTCGAATCCCACTTTCGTTGATCATAAATCTTAACTTTCTTGTTAGAGTCCAATTGTTTGCGATTGTTTACAATCTTATAACCTACCAAGGTGGTTATGAGATAACCAACCTACCCGGATGGAGCTCACGGCATATACCATTCAACTAAAATAAAGGCAATGACTTCCCAAGGGGTGAAAAGGGTAAACACCTATAAGAAGGTAGTTATGAGTTAAAACCATTTGAAAAAAGAAGGGATATTACCGCCAAAGGGGTGTAAATATTTGATAAACTAACGTGTCCCAACTCAAGGCTATATCTTGTGAGCAGCATCTAAAACTAGCGACAACATTGACATTTTCTCTAATCTTCTGTGACGGAATGTAGTGTGACATGTACCATTCATTTAACAATGCAAACCAAGAAAGTTCCTTGACCATTTTATATCGTACATCAACAGTTGATATGCAATTAGAATGTTCTTCTCACTGTTAAGATTCCATGACTCAAAGCCGTTTCAAAATGACGTGTAAGACTCTGCTCACAACTTCCTATTACTTGACTACCTTCAAAACAAGTTTAATGTGAATTGCATGTAACGAACAGTTTCGTTTCGAACGACGGGTTTGGAAGTGATGTCATGGGAGGTATATATCTGTTATCAGGGAAATACGTTATTGCGTTAACTTTTTTTAAAAAGCGTCCAGAAAGCCACGATATTGACCACTACTTTCATGAGTTCGATTGGTTGTTTTGAGAGATGGTCGAGTTTAAGAGATACGTTGTCTATGACTTCAATTCGTTTTTTCTGCTCGATTTTTATTCGTTTATCGGGCTTCAGGTTATAACAGAATTATTTACACTAACCTTAATTATTACCCACGTGGTAAAGGGGTTTCATAAAAATTTGGGTCATAACACCTTTAAGTGATTATATTGGCTAGCGGTGTACTTTGACATTGTCAGGACTACTTTATTCATTCATAAAACGATCGTGTTTTCATTCACAAATTTCGAATGGCATTGAGTGAGTCGCAGTCATTCTTCCAACTTTCAGTTTATCTTTTGAATCTTACCGAATTGATAAGAGATTTTATTTTCACGTACTCTTCGTTCATGACTATTAACGTGCTTATTACTTACATTTCACCACACACTTAACGTAGGGTAGAATTTAGAAATGTGAATATTTAACGTTGTGATATCATAATAGTTGATGCTGTAACGTGGTTGGATATTCATCCGCCGTTAATAGGCACAATAACAAGTTTTTTGAAAAGCAATAAATAGTATGAAATGCAAGATGATAATAAATAGGATGCATAACTCGTTCGCCAAAGCTCTTGACAAAGCAACATTATGTCACTTGGGACATAAACTTGATATGAAAGGGGAAGCTCGTTAGATATTCTAAAAATACACTATACTACATTTCACAAACCAACACTGCATTAAACTATCAAAAACAAACCCACACTGTCCTACCTTACATAAGCCACATCCACCCTATGACACACCGCACTACCCTCCACTACCCCCACTACCTGCACTACCTGCACTACCTGCACTACCTGCACTACCCTCCACTACCCTTACTCATATTTTCCCCTGTGAATGTCATATAGGACCCACAGAGATTAAATTAGTTCACTTACAGGATTGTACCAGACTGCTCTGTTACAACTACCACTACCTCCACTACCATCCACTACCCTCCACTACCCTCCACTACCAGCAATACCTGTATTACCTCCACTACCTGCACTACCTGCACTACCTGCACTACCCTGCACTACCTGCACTACCTGCACTACCTGCACTACCCTACACTACCTCCACTACCCTCCACTACCTCCACTACCTCCACTACCTCCACTACCTCCACTACCTCCACTACCTCCACTACCTCCACTACCTTCACTACCTGCACCTCCCTACACTACCTACACTACCTGCACTACCTGCACTACCTGCACTACCCTGCACTACCCTGCACTACCTGCACTACCCTCCACTACCCTTCACTACCTCCACTACCCTTCACTACCTGCACTACCTGCACTACCTGCACTACCCTCCACTACCCTTCACTACCTCCACTACCCTCCACTAACTGTACTACCTCCACTACCTCCACTACCCTCCACTACCTGCACTAACTGCACTACCTGCACTACCCTACACTACCTCCACTACCCTCCACTACCTCCACAACCTCCACTACCTCCACTACCTGCACTTCCCTACACTACCTCCACTACCCTCCACTACCTCCACTACCTCCACTACCTCCACTACCTCCACTATCTCCACTACCTTCACTACCTGCACTTCCCTACACTACCTACACTACCTGCACTACCTGCACTACCTGCACTACCCTCAACTACCCTCCACTACCTCCACTCCCTCCACTAGCTACACTACCCTCCACTAACTGTACTACCTCCACTACCTCCACTACCTCCACTACCTGCACTACCTGTACTACCTCCACTACCTGTGCTACCCTACACTACCTCCACTACCTCCACTACCTGCACTACCCTCCACTACCTGCACTACCTGCACTACCTGCACTACCCTCCACTACCTCCACTACCCTCCACTACCCTCCACTACCTCCACTACCTCCACTACCCTGCACTACCCTACACTACCATCCACTACCCTACACTACCCTTCACTATCTTACACTTCCCTGACCTACCTGCACTACCTACACTACCTGCACTATCCTACACTTCCCTGCACTACACATCACTACCTGCACTACCCTCCACTACCCTCCACTACCTCCACTACGCTCCACTACACTCCACTACCCTCCACTACCTGCACTACCTGCACTACCTCCACTACCTCCACTACCCTCCACTACCTGCACTAACTGCACTACCTGCACTACCCTACACTACCTCCACTACCCTCCACTACCTCCACTACCTCCACTACCTCCACTATCTGCACTTCCCTACACTACCTCCACTACCCTCCACTACCTCCACTACCTCCACTACCTCCACTACCTCCACTACCTCCACTACCTTCACTACCTGCACTTCCCTACACTACCTACACTACCTGCACTACCTGCACTACCTGCACTACCTGCACTACCCTCAACTACCCTCCACTACCTCCACTCCCTCCACTAGCTACACTACCCTCCACTAACTGTACTACCTCCACTACCTCCACTACCTCCACTACCTCCACTACCTGCACTACCTGTACTACCTCCACTACCTGTGCTACCCTACACTACCTCCACCACCTCCACTACCCTCCACTACCCTCCACTACCTCCACTACCTCAACTACCCTGCACTACCCTACACTACCATCCACTACCCTACACTACCCTTCACTATCTTACACTTCCCTGACCTACCTGCACTACCTACACTACCTGCACTATCCTACACTTCCCTGCACTACACATCACTACCTCCACTAACTGGACTACCTGCACTACCTGCACTACCCTGCTCTACCTGCACTACCCTGCACTACCTGCACTACCTACACTACCTACACTACCTGCACTACCTACACTACCTGCACTACCTGCACTACCTCCACTACCCTGCACTACCTGCACGACCTACACTACCTCCACTACCTCCACTACCTCCACTACCTCCACTACCTCCACTACCTCCACTACCTACACTACCATCCACTACCCTACACTACCCTTCACTATCTTACACTTCCCTGACCTACCTGCACTACCTACACTACCTGCACTATCCTACACTTCCCTGCACTACACATCACTACCTGCACTACCCTCCACTACCCTCCACTACCTCCACTACGCTCCACTACACTCCACTACCCTCCACTACCTGCACTACCTGCACTACCTGCACTACCTGCACTACCTGCACTACCCTGCACTACCCTCCACTATCTCCACTACCTCCACTAACTGGACTACCTCCACTACCTCCACTGCCTCCACTAGCTACACTACCCTCCACTAACTGTACTACCTCCACTACCTCCACTACCTCCACTACCTCCACTACCTGCACTACCTGTACTACCTCCACTACCTGTGCTACCCTACACTACCTCCACCACCTCCACTACCCTCCACTACCCTCCACTACCTCCACTACCTCAACTACCCTGCACTACCCTACACTACCATCCACTACCCTACACTACCCTTCACTATCTTACACTTCCCTGACCTACCTGCACTACCTACACTACCTGCACTATCCTACACTTCCCTGCACTACACATCACTACCTCCACTAACTGGACTACCTGCACTACCTGCACTACCCTGCTCTACCTGCACTACCCTGCACTACCTGCACTACCTACACTACCTACACTACCTGCACTACCTACACTACCTGCACTACCTGCACTACCTCCACTACCCTGCACTACCTGCACGACCTACACTACCTCCACTACCTCCACTACCTCCACTACCTCCACTACCTCCACTACCTCCACTACCTCCACTACCTACACTACCTCCACTACCTGCACTACCTACACTACCTACACTACCTACACTACCTCCACTACCTCCACTACCTCCACTACCTACACTATCTGCACTACCTACACTACCTCCACTACCTCCACTACCCTGCACTACCTGCACTACCTGCACTACCTTCCAGTACCTCCACTACCTGCACTACCGCCACTACCTCCACTACCTCCACTACCTCCACTACCTCCACTACCCTGCACTACCTGCACTACCTACACTACCTACACTACCTGCACTACCTACACTACCTGCACTACCTGCACTACCCCCACTACCCCCACTACCTGCACGACCTACACTACCTACACGACCTCCACTACCTCCACTACCTCCACTACCTCCACTACCTCCACTACCTCCACTACCTCCACTACCTGCACTTCCCTACACTACCTCCACTACCCTCCACTACCTCCACTACCTCCACTACCTCCACTACCTCCACTACCTCCACTACCTTCACTACCTGCACTTCCCTACACTACCTACACTACCTGCACTACCTGCACTACCTGCACTACCCTCAACTACCCTCCACTACCTCCACTACCTCCACTAGCTACACTACCCTCCACTAACTGTACTACCTCCACTACCTCCACTACCTCAACTACCTCCACTACCTTCACTACCTGTACTACCTCCACTACCTGTGCTACCCTACACTACCTCCACCACCTCCACTACCCTCCACTACCCTCCACTACCTCCACTACCTCCACTACCCTGCACTACCCTACACTACCATCCACTACCCTACACTACCCTTCACTATCTTACACTTCCCTGACCTACCTGCACTACCTACACTACCTGCACTATCCTACACTTCCCTGCACTACACATCACTACCTGCACTACCCTCCACTACCCTCCACTACCTCCACTACGCTCCACTACACTCCACTACCCTCCACTACCTGCACTACCTCCACTACCTCCACTACCCTCCACTACCCTCCACTAACTGCACTACCTGCACTACCCTACACTACCTCCACTACCCTCCACTACCTCCACTACCTCCACTACCTGCACTTCCCTACACTACCTCCACTACCCTCCACTACCTCCACTACCTCCACTACCTCCACTACCTCCACTACCTCCACTACCTCCACTACCTGCACTTCCCTACACTACCTACACTACCTGCACTACCTGCACTACCTGCACTACCCTCAACTACCCTCCACTACCTCCACTACCCTGCACTACCCTACACTACCATCCACTACCCTACACTACCCTTCACTATCTTACACTTCCCTGACCTACCTGCACTACCTACACTACCTGCACTATCCTACACTTCCCTGCACTACACATCACTACCTGCACTACCCTCCACTACCCTCCACTACCTCCACTACGCTCCACTACACTCCACTACCCTCCACTACCTGCACTACCTGCACTACCTGCACTACCTGCACTACCTGCACTACCCTGCACTACCCTCCACTATCTCCACTATCTCCACTACCTCCACTACCTCCACTAACTGGACTACCTGCACTACCTGCACTACCCTGCTCTACCTGCACTACCCTGCACTACCTGCACTACCTACACTACCTACACTACCTGCACTACCTACACTACCTGCACTACCTGCACTACCTGCACTACCCTGCACTACCTGCACGACCTACACTACCTACACTACCTCCACTACCTCCACTACCTCCACTACCTCCACTACCTCCACTACCTCCACTACCTACACTACCTCCACTACCTGCACTACCTACACTACCTACACTACCTACACTACCTACACTACCTCCACTACCTCCACTACCTCCACTACCTACACTACCTGCACTACCTACACTACCTACACTACCTCCACTACCCTGCACTACCTGCACTACCTGCACTACCTGCACTACCTGCACTACCTTCCAGTACCTACACTACCTGCACTACCGCCACTACCTCCACTACCTGCACTACCCCCACTACCCTGCACTACCTGCACGACCTACACTACCTACACTACCTCCACTACCTCCACTACCTCCACTACCTCCACTACCTACACTACCTCCACTACCTGCACTACCTACACTACCTACACTACCTCCACTACCTCCACTACCTACACTACCTGCACTACCTGCACTACCTACACTACCTCCACTACCCTGCACTACCTGCACTACCTGCACTACCTGCACTACCTTCCACTACCTCCACTACCTCCACTACCGCCACTACCTCCACTACCTCCACTACCTCCACTACCTCCACTACCTCCACTACCTCCACTACCCTGCACTACCTGTACTACCCTGTACTACCTGCACTACCTGTACTACCCTACACTACCTCCACTACCTCCACTACCCTCCACTACCAGCACTACCTGTACTACCTGTACTGCCTGCACTACCTCGACTACCTGCACTACCTGCACTACCTGCACTACCTGCACTACACTACCTCCACTACCTCCACTACCTCCACTACCTCCACTACACTACCTGCACAACCTGCACTACCCTACACTGCCTGCACTACCCTTCACTATCTACACTACCTGTACTACCATACACTACCTGCACTACTTTCAAAACCCTACAGTACCTGCACTACCTGCACTACCTGCATTACCTCCACTACCTGCACTACCTCCACTACCTGCACTAACTGCACTACCTGCACTGCCTGCAGTACCTGCACTACCCTCCACTACCTGCACTACCCTCCACTACCTGCACTACCTCCACTACCTCCACTGCCTCCACTACCTCCAATATCTCCACTACCTGCACTACCTGCACTACCTGCACTACCTCCTCTACCTCCACTACCTGCACTACCTCCACTACCTCCACTACCTGCACTACTTGCACTACCTCCACTACCTCCACTATCTCCACTACCTGCACTACCTGCACTACCTGCACTACCTGCACTACCTGCACTACCTGCACTACCTCCCCTACCTGCTCTACCTCCACTACCTGCACTACCTGCACTACCCTCCACTACCCTCCACTATCTGCACTACCCTCCACTACTTTCACTACCTTCACTACCTCCACTACCTCCACTACCTCCACTACCTCCACTACCTGCACTACCTGCACTACCTGCATTACCTGCACTACCTCCCCTACCTGCTCTACCTCCACTACCCTCCACTACCTGCACTACCTGCACTTCCCTCCACTATCTGCACTACCTGCACTACCTCCACTACCTTCACTACCTCCACTACCTCCACTACCTCCACTACCTCCACTACCTCCACTACCTCCACTACCTCCACTACCTGCACTACCTCCACTACTTGCACTACCTCCACTACCTGCACTTCCCGCACTACCCGCACTACCCTCCACTACCTTCACTCCCTGCACTACCTACACTACCTACACTACCTACACTACCTACACTACCTACACTACCTACACTACCTACACTACCTACACTACCTACACTACCTACACTACCTACACTACCTACACTACCTCCGCTCCTCCACTACCTCCACTACCTCCGCTACCTGCACTACCCTCCACTACCCTCCACTATTTGCACTACCTCCACTGCCCTCCACTACCTGCACTACCTGCACTACCTGCACTACCACCACTACCTGCACTACCTGCACTACCTACACTACCTCCACTACCTCCACTACCTCCACTACCCTGCACTACCCTGCACTACCCTGCACTACCTCAACTACCTCCACTACTTGCACTACCTCCACTACCTTCACTACCTTCACTACCTCCACTACCTCCACTACCTCCACTACCTCTACTACCTCCACTACCTCCATTACCTCCTCTACCTCCACTACCTCCACTACCCTGCACTACCCTGCACTACCTCCACTACCTCCACTACCTCCACTACCCTCCACTACCCTCAACAGTAGTGCAGGTAGTGGAGCTAGTGTGTTTTATATTAAAACTTCAATTAACGCCATCTTACCGCCAATACATCTTTTGTCCTTTATCACAACACATTTATTGTTTAAATTTACAAACTGCTGATGGGCTTAGATTTCGCCAAACATTCACATATTCATCTTGATGTTTTATAAATAATAACAATCTTTTCAATGGAGGGAATAAGCAAAATATAATACTCTACCCTACTCTGCCCTACATCCAACTATACTGCCCTCCATTATTGAACCCAACCCAACCCAACAAACAGACAATCCCAGACTTTGCTGCCTTCCATTACTAGCTCAAACTAACCTATATTTTGATAAACTACCCTACTCTACCCTACACTAGTATCCTCCCTCAATGACTGAAACTACCCTATATTATAATACATTACCTACTCTACCCTACATCAGACTTTGCTGTCCTACATTAACTAACTACCCTATATTATAATACATTACCTACTCTACCCTACATCAGACTTTGCTGTCCTCCGTTAATTAACTACCCTATATTATAATACATTACCTACTCTACCCTACATCAGACTTTGCTGTCCTACATTAATTAACTACCCTATATTATAATACATTACCTACTCTACCCTACATCAGACTTTGCTGTCCTCCATTAATTAACTACCCTATATTATTATTAATACATTACCTACTATACCCTACATCAGACTTTGCTGTCCTCCATTAATTAACTACCCTATATTATTATTAATACATTACCTACTCTACCCTACATCATACTTTGCTGTCCTCCACTACCTCTACTACCTCCACTACCTCCATTACCTCCTCTACCTCCACTACCTCCACTACCCTGCACTACCCTGCACTACCTCCACTACCTCCACTACCTCCACTACCCTCCACTACCCTCAACAGTAGTGCAGGTAGTGGGCTAGTGATTTTTATATACAACCTTCAATAAACGCCATCTTACCGCGAATACATCTTTTGTCCTTTATCACAACACTTTTATTGTTTAAATTTACAAACTGCTGAAGGGCTTAGATTTCGCCAAACATTCACATATTCATCTTGATGTTTTATAAATAATAACAATCTTTTCAATGGAGGGAATAAGCAAAATATAATACTCTACCCTACTCTGCCCTACATCCAACTATACTGCCCTCCATTATTGAACCCAACCCACCCCATATTATAACAAACAGACAATCCCAGACTTTGCTGCCTTCCATTACTAGCTCAAACTAATCTATATTTTGATAAACTACCCTACTCTACCCTACACTAGTATCCTCCCTCAATGACTGAAACTACCCTATATTATAATATACTCTTCAAAAAAAGAAACGCATGAATAATTTTTCATAGAATATATTAACATTTAGTTGAGAGCAAAAATATCACATAATTTCAATGGAAAAAAAGTGAAATTTAACAAGGCTGTAGACAAAGCGTTGGCAAACACGTCGACATCAGTTTTTGTTGCGTTCGTGTGTGTTATTTATCCAAAATTTGGCGCTTAAGTCAGTTTATTGTTTTGTTATAATATAGAGCAATTCTTGATTGACATATTTCTGGCAATGAATGCAAAAGGTCAAAAAAGTCTCCTTTACAAAGTTCTTCTTCACCCTTCCTGCATTGTGATTGGCCGATGGTGAAGAGTCTAAAACATAATATGACGTTGACGTGCACGTTTATAAAGTTCATTACACTTACGTTCTAAAGGGGTTTTGATCTTGTGTTTGAGAGAGTAAGTGCAGGACTTTGACCTTGATCTTGACATAGACGTAGACCAAGCGGAGTTCTGTATGTTTTTGAACGTCATCATGCTTGAAAACTCCCCCCTAGCAGAACAAAAACTTGATGCATTTGACGTTCGTGAATGTTGTTGATGTTTAGACTATCAGTCGAACTCTCTTAAAACAACGAATTAAGCAGACCTTGTGTGCTTAATATAGAAACGTTCTTTATAACACTCTCTCAACCAACTCTGTTGACCTTTAAAATAAAATTATAGGCCAAATCTTAATTTTTAGAAAGTAAACACTACTGAGAAACGCTGTTTTCATCTCACAATTTTAGATGATGGTGAGGTTGATCACCAAACCAGATTTTACTAAAGATTAAAAGATTAATCCTCCGGGTTTTAAAACACCATTGACGGCGATTGAACATTTTGAAGTTTCTCAAAACAGGGCCGATAACTAGCTCTCTTGGTCGAATATCCACTTCAGGGAAACTGAACTTTTTTCATAAAACATGTATCTGTTATGTTATCTGTATTGCCGTGGGAAGACGATGACGCGAGTGCTTGACACGGATGTAGATAATTTTGGCTTTCAGAGCATTCTTTGTCTGACAAATATTGGCTTCATTTTGTCGAAAATGAGCCTGGAGGAAACAACTTAATATGACAAAAAATTGTGGTCTAATGATCATTCTAATTTAAAACGACAGCAGATTTTGAAACCGAAGTTTTAATTTGACGTACGGCGATGTTTCCTATTTTCTCCACTTTCGCATTGCCCAATTTTATCCTAATTTTTATGTTAAAAGAATAAATAAATTGAAACCATATTTACCTCTTGTTAGTTATTAGTTCCACATGCTTTAATGCTTTCTACATGGTGTTTTTGCTTTACAGATTTTCCTAAGCAGAGGTTTAAAAAAACTGTTTTTATTTGCCTCTTTATGCTAAAATGTCTCCGTTTTTGCACAGAAGTGGTAAATAACCATGTAAGGACAACGTTCAGAGAAGAAATATGACAGTTTTATTGTTATATTCATTTTTACAGAAGTCTAAAAAAATAAAAATATACTATGCGTTTCTTTTTTTGAAGGGTATACATTACCTACTCTACCCTACATCAGACTTTGCTGTCCTTCATTAATTAACTACCCTATATTATAATACATTGCCTACTCTACCCTACATCAGACTTTGCTGTCCTTCATTAATTAACTACCCTATATTATAATACATTACCTACTCTACCCTACATCAGACTTTGCTGTCCTTCATTAATTAACTACCCTATATTATAGTACACTACCTACTCTACCCTACATCAGACTTTGCTGTCCTTCATTAATTAACTACCCTATATTATAATACATTACCTACTCTACCCTACATCAGACTTTGCTGTCCTTCATTAATTAACTACCCTATATTATTATACATTGCCTACTCTACCCTACATCAGACTTTGCTGTCCTCCATTAATTAACTACCCTATATTATAATACATTGCCTACTCTACCCTACATCAGACTTTGCTGCCCTCCATTAATTAACTACCCTATATTATAATACATTACCTACTCTACCCTACATCAGACTTGGCTGTCCTCCATTAATTAACTACCCTATATTATAATACATTACCTACTCTACCCTACATCAGACTTTGCTGTCCTACAGTAATTAACTACCCTATATTATAATACATTACCTTCTCTACCCTACATCAGACTTTGCTGTCCTACATTAAATAACTACCCTATATTATAATACATTACCTTCTCTACCCTACATCAGACTTTGCTGTCCTCCTTTAATTAACTACCCTATATTATAATACATTACCTACTCAACCCTACATCAGACTATGCTGTCCTACATTAATTAACTATCCTATATTATAATACATTACCTACTCTACCCTACATCAGACTTTGCTGTCCTCCATTAATTAACTACCCTATATTATAATACATTACCTTCTCTACCCTACATCAGACTTTGCTGTCCTCCATTAATTAACTACCCTATATTATAATACATTACCTACTCTACCCTACATCAGACTTTGCTGTCCTCCATTAATTAACTACCCTATATTATAATACATTACCTACTCTACCCTACATCAGACTTTGCTGTCCTCCATTAATTAACTACCCTATATTATAATACATTACCTACTCTACCCTACATCAGACTTTGCTGTCCTACATTAATTAACTACCCTATATTATAATACATTACCTTCTCTACCCTACAACAGACTTTGCTGTCCTACATTAATTAACTACCCTATATTATTATTAATACATTACCTACTCTACCCTACATCTGACTTTGCTGTCCTACATTAATTAACTACCCTATATTATAATACATTACCTACTCTACCCTACATCAGACTTTGCTGTCCTCCATTAATTAACTACCCTATATTATAATACATTACCTACTCTACCCTACATCAGACTTTGCTGTCCTCCATTAATTAACTACCCTATATTATAATACATTACCTTCTCTACCCTACATCAGACTTTGCTGTCCTCCATTAATTAACTACCCTATATTATAATACATTACCTACTCTACCCTACATCAGACATTGCTGTCCTACATTAATTAACTACCCTATATTATAATACATTACCTTCTCTACCCTACAACAGACTTTGCTGTCCTCCATTAATTAACTACCCTATATTATAATACATTACCTTCTCTACCCTACATCAGACTTTGCTGTCCTCCATTAATTAACTACCCTATATTATAATACATTACCTACTCTACCCTACATCAGACTTTGCTGTCCTCCATTAATTAACTACCCTATATTATAATACATTACCTACTCTACCCTACATCAGACTTTGCTGTCCTACATTAATTAACTACCCTATATTATAATACATTACCTTCTCTACCCTACATCAGACTTTGCTGTCCTCCATTAATTAACTACCCTATATTATAATACATTACCTACTCTACCCTACATCAGACTTTGCTGTCCTCCATTAATTAACTACCCTATATTATAATACATTACCTACTCTACCCTACATCAGACTTTGCTGTCCTTCATTAATTAACTACCTTATATTATTATTAATACATTACCTACTCTACCCTACATCAGACTTTGCTGTCCTACATTAATTAACTACCCTATATTATAATACATTACCTACTCTACCCTACATCAGATTTTGCTGTCCTACATTAATTAACTACCCTATATTATAATACATTACCTACTCTACCCTACATCAGACTTTGCTGTCCTACATTAATTAACTACCCTATATTATTATTAATACATTACCTACTCTACCCTACATCTGACTTTGCTGTCCTACATTAATTAACTACCCTATATTATAATACATTACCTACTCTACCCTACATCAGACTTTGCTGTCCTCCATTAATTAACTACCCTATATTATAATACATTACCTACTCTACCCTACATCAGACTTTGCTGTCCTCCATTAATTAACTACCCTATATTATAATACATTACCTTCTCTACCCTACATCAGACTTTGCTGTCCTCCATTAATTAACTACCCTATATTATAATACATTACCTACTCTACCCTACATCAGACTTTGCTGTCCTCCATTAATTAACTACCCTATATTATAATACATTACCTACTCTACCCTACATCAGACTTTGCTGTCCTTCATTAATTAACTACCTTATATTATTATTAATACATTACCTACTCTACCCTACATCAGACTTTGCTGTCCTACATTAATTAACTACCCTATATTATAATACATTACCTACTCTACCCTACATCAGATTTTGCTGTCCTCCATTAACTAACTACCCTTTATTATAATACATTACCTACTCTACCCTACATTAGACTTTGCTGTCCTCCATTAATTAACTACCCTTTATTATTATTAATACATTACCTACTCTACCCTACATCAGACTTTGCTGCCCTACATTAATTAACTACCCTATATTATAATACATTACCTACTCTACCCTACATCAGACTTTGCTGTCCTCCATTTATCAACTACCCTATATTATAATACATTACCTACTCTACCCTACATCAGATTTTGCTGTCCTCCATTAACTAACTACCCTTTATTATAATACATTACCTACTCTACCCTACATTAGACTTTGCTGTCCTCCATTAATTAACTACCCTATATTATAATACATTACCTACTCTACCCTACATCAGACTTTGCTGTCCTCCATTAATTAACTACCCTATATTATAATACATTACATACTCTACCCTACATCAGACTTTGCTGTCCTCCATTAATTAACTACCCTATATTATAATACATTACCTACTCTACCCTACATCAGACTTTGCTGTCCTCCATTAATTAACTACCTTATATTATTATTAATACATTACCTACTCTACCCTACACCAGACTTTGCTGTCCTCCATTAATTAACTACCTTATATTATTATTGATACATTACCTACTCTACCCTACATCAGACTATGCTGTCCTACATTAATTAACTACCCTATATTATAATACATTACCTACTCTACCCTACATCAGATTTTGCTGTCCTCCATTAACTAACTACCCTTAATTATAATACATTACCTACTCTACCCTACATTAGACTTTGCTGTCCTCCATTAATTAACTACCCTTTATTATTAATACATTACCTACTCTACCCTACATCAGACTTTGCTGCCCTACATTAATTAACTACCCTATATTATAATACATTACCTACTCTACCCTACATCAGACTTTGCTGTCCTCCATTAATCAACTACCCTATATTATAATACATTACCTACTCTACCCTACATCAGATTTTGCTGTCCTCCATTAACTAACTACCCTTTATTATAATACATTACCTACTCTACCCTACATTAGACTTTGCTGTCCTCCATTAATTAACTACCCTATATTATAATACATTACCTACTCTACCCTACATCAGACTTTGCTGTCCTCCATTAATTAACTACCCTATATTATAATACATTACATACTCTACCCTACATCAGACTTTGCTGTCCTCCATTAATTAACTACCCTATATTATAATACATTACCTACTCTACCCTACATCAGACTTTGCTGTCCTCCATTAATTAACTACCTTATATTATTATTAATACATTACCTACTCTACCCTACACCAGACTTTGCTGTCCTCCATTAATCAACTACCTTATATTATTATTAATACATTACCTACTCTACCCTACATCAGACTATGCTGTCCTACATTAATTAACTACCCTATATTATAATACATTACCTACTCTACCCTACATCAGACTTTGCTGTCCTCCATTAATTAACTACCCTATATTATAATACATTACCTACTCTACCCTACATCAGACTTTGCTGTCCTCCATTAATTAACTACCCTATATTATAATACATTACATACTCTACCCTACATCAGACTTTGCTGTCCTCCATTAATTAACTACCCTATATTATAATACATTACATACTCTACCCTACATCAGACTATGCTGTCCTACATTAATTAACTACCCTATATTATAATACATTACCTACTCTACCCTACATCAGACTTTGCTGTCCTCCATTAATTAACTACCCTATATTATAATACATTACCTACTCTACCCTACATCAGACTTTGCTGTCCTCCATTAATTAACTACCTTATATTATTATTAATACATTACCTACTCTACCCTACATCAGACTATGCTGTCCTACATTAATTAACTACCCTATATTATAATACATTACCTACTCTACCCTACATCAGATTTTGCTGTCCTCCATTAACTAACTACCCTTTATTATAATACATTACCTACTCTACCCTACATTAGACTTTGCTGTCCTCCATTAATTAACTACCCTTTATTATTATTAATACATTACCTACTCTACCCTACATCAGACTTTGCTGCCCTACATTAATTAACTACCTTATATTATTATTAATACATTACCTACTCTACCCTACATCAGACTATGCTGTCCTACATTAATTAACTACCCTATATTATAATACATTACCTACTCTACCCTACATCAGATTTTGCTGTCCTCCATTAACTAACTACCCTTTATTATAATACATTACCTACTCTACCCTACATTAGACTTTGCTGTCCTCCATTAATTAACTACCCTTTATTATTATTAATACATTACCTACTCTACCCTACATCAGACTTTGCTGCCCTACATTAATTAACTACCTTATATTATTATTAATACATTACCTACTCTACCCTACACCAGACTTTGCTGTCCTCCATTAATTAACTACCTTATATTATTATTAATACATTACCTACTCTACCCTACATCAGACTATGCTGTCCTACATTAATTAACTACCCTATATTATAATACATTACCTACTCTACCCTACATCAGATTTTGCTGTCCTCCATTAACTAACTACCCTTTATTATAATACATTACCTACTCTACCCTACATTAGACTTTGCTGTCCTCCATTAATTAACTACCCTTTATTATTATTAATACATTACCTACTCTACCCTACATCAGACTTTGCTGCCCTACATTAATTAACTACCCTATATTATAATACATTACCTACTCTACCCTACATCAGACTTTGCTGTCCTCCATTAATCAACTACCCTATATTATAATACATTACCTACTCTACCCTACATCAGATTTTGCTGTCCTCCATTAACTAACTACCCTTTATTATAATACATTACCTACTCTACCCTACATTAGACTTTGCTGTCCTCCATTAATTAACTACCCTATATTATAATACATTACCTACTCTACCCTACATCAGACTTTGCTGTCCTCCATTAATTAACTACCCTATATTATAATACATTACCTACTCTACCCTACATCAGACTTTGCTGTCCTCCATTAATTAACTACCCTATATTATAATACATTACCTACTCTACCCTACATCAGACTTTGCTGTCCTCCATTAATTAACTACCTTATATTATTATTAATACATTACCTACTCTACCCTACACCAGACTTTGCTGTCCTCCATTAATTAACTACCTTATATTATTATTAATACATTACCTACTCTACCCTACATCAGACTATGCTGTCCTACATTAATTAACTACCCTATATTATAATACATTACCTACTCTACCCTACATCAGACTTTGCTGTCCTCCATTAATTAACTACCCTATATTATAATACATTACCTACTCTACCCTACATCAGACTTTGCTGTCCTCCATTAATTAACTACCCTATATTATAATACATTACATACTCTACCCTACATCAGACTTTGCTGTCCTCCATTAATTAACTACCCTATATTATAATACATTACATACTCTACCCTACATCAGACTATGCTGTCCTACATTAATTAACTACCCTATATTATAATACATTACCTACTCTACCCTACATCAGACTTTGCTGTCCTCCATTAATTAACTACCCTATATTATAATACATTACATACTCTACCCTACATCAGACTTTGCTGTCCTCCATTAATTAACTACCCTATATTATAATACATTACATACTCTACCCTACATCAGACTATGCTGTCCTACATTAATTAACTACCCTATATTATAATACATTACCTACTCTACCCTACATCAGACGTTGCTGTCCTCCATTAATTAACTACCCTATATTATAATACATTACCTACTCTACCCTACACCAGACTTTGCTGTCCTACATTAATTAACTACCCTATATTATAATACATTACCTACTCTACCCTACATCAGACTTTGCTGTCCTCCATTAATTAACTACCCTATATTATTATTAATACATTACCTACTCTACCCTACATCAGACTATGCTGTCCTACATTAATTAACTACCCTATATTATAATACATTACCTACTCTACCCTACACCAGACTTTGCTGTCCTACATTAATTAACTACCCTATATTATAATACATTACCTACTCTACCCTACATCAGACTTTGCTGTCCTCCATTAATTAACTACCTTATATTATTATTAATACATTACCTACTCTACCCTACATCAGACTTTGCTGTCCTCCATTAATTAACTACCCTATATTATAATACATTACCTACTCTACCCTACATCAGACTTTGCTGTCCTCCATTAATTAACTACCTTATATTATTATTAATACATTACCTACTCTACCCTACATCAGACTATGCTGTCCTACATTAATTAACTACCCTATATTATAATACATTACCTACTCTACCCTACATCAGATTTTGCTGTCCTCCATTAACTAACTACCCTTTATTATAATACATTACCTACTCTACCCTACATTAGACTTTGCTGTCCTCCATTAATTAACTACCCTATATTATAATACATTACCTACTCTACCCTACATCAGACTTTGCTGTCCTCCATTAATTAACTACCCTATATTATAATACATTACATACTCTACCCTACATCAGACTTTGCTGTCCTCCATTAATTAACTACCCTATATTATAATACATTACCTACTCTACCCTACATCAGACTTTGCTGTCCTCCATTAATTAACTACCTTATATTATTATTAATACATTACCTACTCTACCCTACATCAGACTTTGCTGTCCTACATTAATTAACTACCTTATATTATAATACATTACCTACTCAACCCTACATCAGACTTTGCTGTCCTCCATTAATTAACTACCTTATATTATAATACATTACCTACTCTACCCTACATCAGACTTTGCTGTCCTACATTAATTAACTACCCTATATTATAATACATTACCTACTCTACCCTACATCAGACTTTGCTGTCCTCCATTAATTAACTACCTTATATTATTATTAATACATTACCTACTCTACCCTACATCAGACTTTGCTGTCCTACATTAATTAACTACCCTATATTATAATACATTACCTACTCTACCCTACATCAGACTTTGCTGTCCTACATTAATTAACTACCCTATATTATAATACATTACCTTCTCTACCCTACATCAGACTTTGCTGTCCTCCATTAATTAACTACCCTATATTATAATACATTACCTACTCTACCCTACATCAGACTTTGCTGTCCTCCATTAATTAACTACCCTATATTATAATACATTACCTACTCTACCCTACATCAGACTTTGCTGTCCTACATTAATTAACTACCCTATATTATTATTAATACATTACCTACTCTACCCTACATCAGACTTTGCTGTCCTCCATTAATTAACTACCCTATATTATAATACATTACCTACTCTACCCTACATCAGACTATGCTGTCCTACATTAATTAACTACCCTATATTATTATTAATACATTACCTACTCTACCCTACACCAGACTTTGCTGTCCTATATTAATTAACTACCCTATATTATAATACATTACCTACTCTACCCTACATCAGACTTTGCTGTCCTCCATTAATTAACTACCTTATATTATTATTAATACATTACCTACTCTACCCTACACCAGAATTTGCTGTCCTACATTAATTAACTACCCTATATTATAATACATTACCTACTCTACCCTACATTAGACTTTGCTGTCCTCCATTAATTAACTACCCTATATTATAATACATTACCTACTCTACCCTACATCAGACTTTGCTGTCCTCCATTAATTAACTACCCTATATTATAATACATTACATACTCTACCCTACATCAGACTTTGCTGTCCTCCATTAATTAACTACCTTATATTATTATTAATACATTACCTACTCAACCCTACATCAGACTTTGCTGTCCTACATTAATTAACTACCCTATATTATAATACATTACCTACTCTACCCTACATCAGACTTTGCTGTCCTCCATTAATTAACTACCTTATATTATTATTAATACATTACCTACTCAACCCTACATCAGACTTTGCTGTCCTACATTAATTAACTACCCTATATTATAATACATTACCTACTCTACCCTACATCAGACTATGCTGTCCTACATTAATTAACTACCCTATATTATAATACATTACCTACTCTACCCTACATTAGACTTTGCTGTCCTCCATTAATTAACTACCCTATATTATAATACATTACCTACTCTACCCTACATCAGACTTTGCTGTCCTCCATTAATTAACTACCCTATATTATAATACATTACATACTCTACCCTACATCAGACTTTGCTGTCCTCCATTAATTAACTACCCTATATTATAATACATTACCTACTCTACCCTACATCAGACTTTGCTGTCCTCCATTAATTAACTACCCTATATTATAATACATTACCTACTCTACCCTACATCAGACTTTGCTGTCCTCCATTAATTAACTACCCTATATTATAATACATTACATACTCTACCCTACATCAGACTTTGCTGTCCTCCATTAATTAACTACCCTATATTATAATACATTACCTACTCTACCCTACATCAGACTTTGCTGTCCTCCATTAATTAACTACCCTATATTATAATACATTACATATTCTACCCTACATCAGACTTTGCTGTCCTCCATTAATTAACTACCCTATATTATAATACATTACATACTCTACCCTACATCAGACTTTGCTGTCCTCCATTAATTAACTACCCTATGTTATAATACATTACCTACTCTACCCTACATCAGACTTTGCTGTCCTACATTAATTAACTACCCTATATTATTATTAATACATTACCTACTCTACCCTACATCTGACTTTGCTGTCCTACATTAATTAACTACCCTATATTATAATACATTACCTACTCTACCCTACATCAGACTTTGATGTCCTCCATTAATTAACTACCCTATATTATAATACATTACCTACTCTACCCTACATCAGACTTTGCTGTCCTACATTAATTAACTACCCTATATTATAATACATTACCTTCTCTACCCTACATCAGACTTTGCTGTCCTCCATTAATTAACTACCCTATATTATAATACATAACCTACTCTACCCTACATCAGACTTTGCTGTCCTCCATTAATTAACTACCCTATATTATAATACATTACCTACTCTACCCTACATCAGACTTTGCTGTCCTTCATTAATTAACTACCTTTTATTATTATTAATATATTACCTACTCTACCCTACATCAGACTTTGCTGTCCTACATTAATTAACTACCCTATATTATAATACATTACCTACTCTACCCTACATCAGATTTTGCTGTCCTCCAATAACTAACTACCCTATATTATAATACATTACCTACTCTACCCTACATCAGACTTTGCTGTCCTCCATTAATTAACTTCCCTATATTATAATACATTACCTACTCTACCCTACATCAGACTTTGCTGTCCTCCATTAATTAACTACCCTATATTATAATACATTACCTACTCTACCCTACATCAGACTTTGCTGTCCTACATTAATTAACTACCCTATATTATAATACATTACCTTCTCTACCCTACAACAGACTTTGCTGTCCTCCATTAATTAACTACCCTATATTATAATACATTACATACTCTACCCTACATCAGACTTTGCTGTCCTCCATTAATTAACTACCCTATATTATAATACATTACCTACTCTACCCTACATCAGACTTTGCTGTCCTACATTAATTAACTACCCTATATTATTATTAATACATTACCTACTCTACCCTACATCTGACTTTGCTGTCCTACATTAATTAACTACCCTATATTATAATACATTACCTACTCTACCCTACATCAGACTTTGATGTCCTCCATTAATTAACTACCCTATATTATAATACATTACCTACTCTACCCTACATCAGACTTTGCTGTCCTACATTAATTAACTACCCTATATTATAATACATTACCTTCTCTACCCTACATCAGACTTTGCTGTCCTCCATTAATTAACTACCCTATATTATAATACATAACCTACTCTACCCTACATCAGACTTTGCTGTCCTTCATTAATTAACTACCTTTTATTATTATTAATATATTACCTACTCTACCCTACATCAGACTTTGCTGTCCTACATTAATTAACTACCCTATATTATAATACATTACCTACTCTACCCTACATCAGATTTTGCTGTCCTCCATTAACTAACTACCCTATATTATAATACATTACCTACTCTACCCTACATCAGACTTTGCTGTCCTCCATTAATTAACTACCCTATATTATAATACATTACCTACTCTACCCTACATCAGACTTTGCTGTCCTCCATTAATTAACTACCCTATATTATAATACATTACCTACTCTACCCTACATCAGACTTTGCTGTCCTACATTAATTAACTACCCTATATTATAATACATTACCTTCTCTACCCTACAACAGACTTTGCTGTCCTCCATTAATTAACTACCCTATATTATAATACATTACCTTCTCTACCCTACATCAGACTTTGCTGTCCTCCATTAATTAACTACCCTATATTATAATACATTACCTACTCTACCCTACATCAGACTTTGCTGTCCTCCATTAATTAACTACCCTATATTATAATACATTACCTACTCTACCCTACATCAGACTTTGCTGTCCTCCATTAATTAACTACCCTATTTTATAATACATTACCTACTCTACCCTACATCAGACTTTGCTGTCCTTCATTAATTAACTACCCTATATTATAATACATTGCCTACTCTACCCTACATCAGATTTTGCTGTCCTCCATTAATTAACTACCCTATATTATAATACATTACCTACTCTACCCTACATCAGATTTTGCTGACCTACATTAATTAACTACCCTATATTATAATACATTACCTACTCTACCCTACATCATACTTTGCTGTCCTACATTAATTAACTACCCTATATTATTATTAATACATTACCTACTCTACCCTACATCAGAATTTGCTGTCCTACATTAATTAACTACCCTATATTATAATACATTACCTACTCTACCCTACATCAGATTTTGCTGTCCTCCATTAACTAACTACTCTATATGATAATATATTACCTACTCTACCCTACATCAGACTTTGCTGTCCTCCATTAATTAACTACCCTTTATTATTATTAATATATTACCTACTCTACCCTACATCAGACTTTGCTGCCCTACATTAATTAACTACCCTATATTATAATACATTACCTACTCTACTTTACATCAGACTTTGCTGTCCTCCATTAATTAACTACCCTATATTATAATACATTACCTACTCTACCCTACATCAGACTTTGCTGTCCTCCATTAATTAACTACCCTATATTATAATACATTACCTACTCTACCCTACATCAGACTTTGCTGTCCTCCATTAATTAACTACCTTATATTATTATTAATACATTACCTACTCTACCCTACATCAGACTTTGCTGTCCTACATTAATTAACTACCCTATATTATAATACATTACCTACTCTACCCTACATCAGATTTTGCTGTCCTCCATTAACTAACTACCCTATATTATAATACATTACCTACTCTACCCTACATTAGACTTTGCTGTCCTCCATTAATTAACTACCCTATATTATAATACATTACCTACTCTACCCTACATCAGACTTTGCTGTCCTCCATTAATTAACTACCCTATATTATAATACATTACATACTCTACCCTACATCAGACTTTGCTGTCCTCCATTAATTAACTACCCTATATTATAATACATTACCTACTCTACCCTACATCAGACTTTGCTGTCCTCCATTAATTAACTACCTTATATTATTATACATTACCTACTCTACCCTACATCAGACTTTGCTGTCCTCCATTAATTAACTACCTTATATTATAATACATTACCTACTCAACCCTACATCAGACTTTGCTGTCCTCCATTAATTAACTACCTTATATTATAATACATTACCTACTCAACCCTACATCAGACTTTGCTGTCCTATATTAATTAACTACCTTATATTATAATACATTACCTACTCTACCCTACATCAGACTTTGCTGTCCTCCATTAATTAACTACCCTATATTATAATACATTACCTACTCTACCCTACATCAGACTTTGCTGTCCTCCATTAATTAACTACCTATATTGTAATACATTACCTACTCTACCCTACATCAGACTTTGCTGTCCTACATTAATTAACTACCCTATATTATAATACATTACCTACTCTACCCTACACCAGACTTTGCAGTCCTACATTAATTAACTACCCTATATTATAATACATTACCTACTCTACCCTACATCAGACTTTGCTGTCCTACATTAAATAACTACCCTATATTATAATACATTACCTTCTCTACCCTACATCAGACTTTGCTGTCCTACAGTAATTAACTACCCTATATTATAATACATTACCTTCTCTACCCTACATCAGACTTTGCTGTCCTCCATTAATTAACTACCCTATATTATAATACATTACCTACTCTACCCTACATCAGACTCTGCTGTTCTCCATTAATTAACTACCCTATATTATAATACATTACCTACTCTACCCTACATCAGACTTTGCTGTCCTACATTAATTAACTACCCTATATTATAATACATTACCTACTCTACCCTACATCAGACTCTGCTGTTCTCCATTATTTAACTACCCTACATTATAATACATTACATACTCTACCCTACATCAGACTTTGCTGTCCTACATTAATTAACTACCCTATATTATTATTAATACATTACCTACTCTACCCTACATCAGACTTTGCTGCCCTTTATTAATGACCAAACTGCCCTATATTTTAATACACTACGCTACGCTTTCCTATATTTATCATATTTCCTTACATTCATCACTCATATTTACTTTTTCAATGTAATGTACACATACATACCACCAACTGATCTTGTTAAGAATTTAAATTTAAAAGTGTGTTACCTATTTAATTTTATTTAGATATAAATCATGATTTTGTTTATTATTCGTTTAATTGTACTGTCTAACATGTTCGGGTTGTGAGGGTCACAGTGTTGTAATTGTATCATTGTGAAAATGTTTCATTATCTCACCTGAACTTAACTTCTTTCATTGGTAGCTTTCTAGTGTTTCTCGTTCCAGTTACTATTGTATTCAGTTTGTTCACGATCAGCAAACACTGAAACAGCTGAAGTTAAAGTGTTATTTTGCTCAAAATAATCAATTGACACCCCCTTTCCCCGGAGATTGCTCATTGTTAACAAGATAGTGGGGCTGCGACTGTTTTCCATGACTGCACGGAATGCTGCACATACATTGATCCAACCACACAGCATGTCATGTCTTACTCCTTGTAGGTTTAAAACTGCTGTATGCATGGTACTTTACATTATTTATTCATCCCTTGAGATGTTTCACTTGAAAGTCAATAAGTAGCATCGTTTTAACAACTCTACCAATCCTGATGTGTTTATTAAAAATGTAAGTATAAGTAGACGCTTCAATTATATCAGGTGCTCTCTTCTGTTTTGTCAGTAGAGGTATTTTAAATGTATTTTGATGCCAACGGAAAGACATGTTAGCCTGTATTTGGACCACTAGAAAAGAACTATTTGAAAACAAGATGAACGTCAAATTGTTCATTCGGATTTTATTTGTGATTGTCATTACTGGTGTATGTAGTGTTTCTACCAGCTGTGTAGACCTTGACTCGGTCACACAGGACGGAAAGAGGATGATCTCCAGTGTGTTCAAGATGGTGGACAGTGTCTCCCTCTACACGTGCGTGTCTCACTGTCTGACAGTCTCCACGTGTATGTCCGTGTCCTACCAGAGAGAGACTCACACCTGTCACCTCGCCTCTCAGGACAGTGCAGGAGATCCCGGGGATGTTCACACTGACCCAGAGTTCTTCCTCACTGACATCTCTCTGTGGCCCCGGGTGAGTGTAGAAACCTGCTGTATTTGTACATATATATAACCTATGGTGATGTTCACACTGACCCAGAGTTCTTCCTAACTGACATCTCTCTGTGGCCCCGGGTGAGTGTAGAATATGTTGCCTTTGTGTACATATATCGCCTTGATCATGGTCATACTTAACTAGAAACTTAATGATGTTCACACCACCCTAAAAGTATTCACAGTCACAGATATGTGTAAAACCTTCTTATCTTTGTATCACCTAAATTTATCCTCCAACGGGACCAGATTCTTCCTCACTGACATCAGATTCTGACCCGGGTGAAATAAAGAATATTCGCCATTTACATTTTTTTGAACACGTCATTTACACATTTATCCAGAGATTTCATTTGCAGATAGTTTCTGTTTACCCTGAAAAGTAAAATTTCGTTGTATTTTTGTCATTTTGGTATCATAAAGAGTGAAACATATAAATGCACAAATCAATGGTCGCCATAACCATCTTTCTAATGTACCTTTGCAAGGGTAGCAGACCTTTTTCTAGATATTTTTCTTGCTATGATTTAAATCTAAAAGAATCAATGATGAAGAATTTTAAACTTGGAAATTTGTCATGTGATTTATATTATACAGATTAATGTATCTTACTTGCAAAAGCTCCGGTTCTAAACGTCTAAAAATATATTTTTCATCGTTTAACAACATCTAAAGATTAAATATATATTTGTTACACACCACCAAAAAGTTCTCGCGTGCCTAAACAGTTTTTGCTTACCGTCACAGTGAGCCAGGCTGATTGTTGATTGTCTTAAAATATTTGTATAAATATATATATATACTGACAGTTATATTAAAGGGGCAGTAGCACGTTTTTAGGGGGGATAAATGGTGATGTCAGGAAAATGAAAATAAATGGTTCCAATTGAAAGACAATGTACTTAAACTAAATGGAGCAGTAATAATTCAAATATATAACGTAAAGTTTTAAAATGCGATTCATTTTTCTTACACAAATTGAATTAAAGGTGTTCACAAAAAATGCCCGCCAATGGATTTTATGTGAATCTTCATACTTTGTCCTCTGACTATGGATGATTGGCTTGTGTAATGGGATTTTTGACAATGTCAAAATAATACATTTAGCATTAACTTACAATTATCAGTGAAAAATTTAAAATATAAAATTATTAAAAAACGTGCTACTGCCCCTTTAAACAGAGCATACTGTTCACAGCGTGTGTTAGTCACCCATCATTACAAACAATACACAAACCAAAGGCGTCTTTGTTATATAACACAGTAATATACCGATTTGAAGATCAAGACATGGAGAAAACGATTCAGCGCAAGTGGTTGTGCGCCGCTCTAGCAATAACTTGTTTTATGCAGCAACTTACTTCCGTAACGACGAATGGCGTCTATGGCAACCAATATGGCCGTTACGGCAGTTACGACGCGATCAGCTATGGAAGGGATCAGCTTCTTCAATTTCAAGGAGTCACTGATGTGAGTGGTCTGAGACTTGATTTGCCCCCGGAATGTACCCGCAACAACACAGACAAAGATAAAGAACCAGGTATGAAGCGGAAACGAGGAAAACGAGGTGGACTTCGACAGAAGGTGAGAACACGGAAGTTCAGACCCGCTCTCCCAACGATCATTCTGTCGAATGTAAGATCACTTCGTCGGCAAATAACAGAGATTGAAGCCTGTGTTAAGAACCTGTATGAATTTCGTGAAAGTTGTTTGTTATGTTTCACGGAGACATGGTTGAATGACACTGTTGACAACACAGTTTTGGAACTTAGCGGTTTTGGAACTCCGGTTCGACTCGACAGGGATGTGACAAAAACAGGAAAGAGTATTGGTGGTGGTGTGTGTATATATATTAACGAACGCTGGTGTAAACATCATGTAGTAAGAGACACAGTTTGTAATAAGGACATTGAGCTATTGTCTATCTCTGTGAGACCATATTACCTCCCCCGAGAGTTCGGACAAATATTTCTTACAACTGTATATATTCCTCCTGATGCTAATGTCAAGCAAGCTTCGGACTATGTTCACGCTACTATGGAAAAACTCAATGGGATTTCACCAGAGGCACCAAAATTCATCCTCGGCGACTTTAACTCCTGTGATTTAAAGCGCGTTCTGCCAACTTTTCACCAGTATGTGAAGTGCCCGACAAGAGCAAGGAATACCATTGACTTGTGCTATGGACGTGTGAAGGACGCATACAAATCTTTTTCTAAGGCTCCTTTGGGAACATCAGATCATAATACAGTCTACTTAGTGCCATTATATCGTCAGAAACTCAAGTCCGAAAAACCTGTTGTATGTAAAATCTTGGACAAAAGAGTGTATTGATCAATTAAAAGGATTTTTTGATTGTACAAATTGGGATGTATTTGAAAACAATTGTATCAATTTAGATGAGCTCACAAGTTCTGTAACTGATTATATCAATTTTTGTGTAGACAATATTGTACCCCTCAAATGTGTAAAATTATTTGCAAACAACAAGCCATGGGTTACTAAAGAGTTTAAAGTAGTGTTGAATGAAAAGAGAAGGGCTTTTTGTGCTGGAGATAAAGTTAAGGTTAAAGAGATTCAGAAAGAAATAGTTGCTTTGACAAGAAAATGTAAAGATGATTATAAAATTAAGATTGAAAGACATTTTTCTGTTAACAATTTGAGGAATGCTTGGAATGGCATCAAGACTATTATTGGATCAAACAGTAAACCTAACAAGATAGAATCAAATGATGACTTAGTATTTGCAAATGAGTTAAACTCATTTTACTCTAGATTTGATAGTTGTAATTTTTCAGAAGAAAGAAACAATGTACTTGAATCACTCCCACCATGTGATGTGTTAGATATTTCCAAAGATGATGTGATAACGTCTTTTGCGAAGATAAATTCGCATAAAGCTTGTGGACCTGATAATTTGCTAGGTGTAGTACTAAAAGAATGCAGAGTGCAACTGGCTGATATTTTCCAAAAGATTTTTCAATTCTCATTAAATTTCCATCATGTTCCCACTCTTTGGAAAACATCTAAAATCATCCCATTGCCAAAAAAGAAAAACCCCTCTGTCAATAATGATTACAGACCAGTAGCTCTCACCTCTGTTGCTATGAAATGTCTAGAACGAATTGTAAAGAATTTCTTGTTAAAGGATGTGATTGACGTTTTAGACCCCTATCAATTTGCTTATAGAGCACGGCGTGGAGTAGATGATGCAACAATAACTCTTCTTAATAACATCTATAAACACTTGGAAAATTATAGTTCCTATGTCCGAATAATGTTTGTTGACTTCTCCTCTGCTTTTAATACGATTCAGCCACATCTGTTGCTTGATAAACTTTGTCATATGAATGTAAACTCAAATATTATTAGATGGATTCATTCTTTCCTTGTCAACAGACAGCAATTTGTACAAGTCAATAATGTTAAATCTTCAACTGTATGTACATCTACTGGTGCTCCACAGGGTTGTGTTGTTTCGCCAATTTTGTTCATTTTGTACACAAATGATTGTTTCTCAAATGCTGATTCGTGTTTTACCATTTAATTTGCTGACGACGCTGCAGTTGTAGGAGAGTCAGAACTTGCCTATAGATCCGAGATATCAAGATTTGTTGATTTGTTTTATGCTAATTTTTTATATCTGAACGTTCAAAAAACTAAAGAAATGATAATTGATTTTAGGAGAACAAAGTCAACATTAGAATCTGTGTGTATTGATGGAAATGCTATAGAAAGAGTAAATGAATATAAATACTTAGGTACTATTATTGATTCTAAACTCTCTTGGAATGAGAATACTGAGAAGATATATAAGAAAGGACAACAACGTTTACATTTCTTGTGGAAACTGAAACACTTTAAAATTGATCAAACCATCATGATGTTGTTTTACAGAACCTTCATTCAAAGTGTCCTTACATTTAACTTTTTAAGTTGGTTTGGGAACCTGTCTGTTCAAAATAGAAACAAATTGTCCAAAATCTTGAATACTGCATCAAAGATTATGGGGCTTCCCATTGAAACGATCGGCAGTTTTTATAAGAAGCAGTTATCAAAAAAAGGAACCAAAATTTTGGGTGATTCTACCCATCCACTTTTCTTGGAATTTTCAACATTACCTTCCGGACGTAGGCTTCGTATGCCGACTTTTCGAACAAACAGGTTCCGCCAATCGTTCATTCCGTGCAGCATTAGAGAAATAAATTCTGTCTAATGCTGCATCACGTTTTACATGTATTCTAGTCTATGTGAATTATTTTTGATATGAATTGTTTTGAATATTATGTAATTAGTTGTCATCACATTTCTGGAGAATTGTAATTATACAAAACAAATTTCCCTTCTGGGACAATAAAGATTATCTTATCTTATCTTATCTTAAAAATGTCGTTTATCTGCAGTGAGTGTGATATTACGGTCACACTTACACGATGTCATCCGCGATGTATCACGTGCAACTTCATCTTGATATTCACCTATATGTTCTGGATACACACGCCATTCACACTGACAACGGACTTGATGTGCACGTGCCTTTCGGCGAAGGTCGTAATGAGCTACGATTGGGTAAAAAGTTTTGAACATGCTCAAAACTTTCGCGATCATCGGGAAACATCGCGAAATACACGCACTATACACGTGGTGCATAAGTGTTAGATCGTACTTTACTCCTGTTTTTCGTAGCATTATCGTGAGCAAATTGGTATTACGATGCTCCGGTCCACTGTACGATTAGGAAGTGCTAAATGCGAATGTATTACGTTCACTAAAAGAGAATGATTACGAGCATAAAGCGTCTTTAACAAGACACCATTAAGTGTTTACAACGATATTCAGGTGCTTTTTACGAACAATGTATCGAATGCTACCCTCAATGGGGCAAAGTGAGCAGGGGGGAGCGCGTTGCCCCCAGTGATCTAAAATATATTTTTTTCAGAACACATTAGTGTCAGAGCTATCAGTTAATTTTCACAAGCCAGTGTCATAAAGAAGAAATATTATTGTCATTCTACAACTTTCCTGTATTTTGATATCATAAGAATGAATTTGAAAGTATGAGAAAGAGCATGAATGCTAAAACATGAATAAAAATGTCTGATTCTTTTCAAAATTTTCACATCTTTTTACCTACTTGGAAGGGTGCAGTGAGAAATGTCACCAATTTTCGTTAATATTGTAATAAATGTTTAATTTTCATGTTTGTTTTAGACACTTAAACATTTTCAGTCAGAATTTGTCCGACCTATAGCAGAAAAACTATTCATCTATTTGCTTTCCAATTTTGCTATGCACTCTACTCCACTAGGAAGGGTGTGTTGCTAAATAAGAACCAATTTGGTTTAAATCTTTTATTTGTTGAAATGTTTATGTTTGAACTTATTGGTATTCATTTTCCAATATCAGAATTTTTCTGACTGATTGCGGGAAACTATTTATCCTAATTATCTTTCCAAATTCTGCACATTCCGTTTTAACTTATTAAGACATGGTAAAATAAATTTTATGAGAACAGACTGCACACATTCTGTGCAAGAGACGTCTACATGAGAAGTGAAAAATAATTCAGTTGGTCAGGGATGCACTGTCGGGGTAATAGTGAGCCGTGCTCAACTTTTGGTTTGTTTCATATTAAATTGACGAAAATAACAGTCAGAAACACATTCATTTTCTTTGCTTTTAAAAATAAATCTCATATTTATTATATACGTTATTTCCTCCCAAAACAATTAACAATATAGGCCACGGGGGCAAGCCCGAAAGTGATTAGATGTTTGCAAAATAAATCTGACTTTGAAATAAATCAATTTCGTTCCTTCATATATTTACTGTTTTCTGATAGTTAATGAGTTTGATTGTCAAAAATCTCATAATTCAAAGAAATTCCTATGTAACAAACATAGTATATTATTTGTTGAGAACTAAGAAAATCTAGGTATATGATATTAAACAAATATTGTGTCCGTCGTTGCATACAGCACTAGATTTTTATCATTTGTTTAGCCTCTATTTAGATACCTGAGCTGCATGGCACTATTGAGATATAAATTTGGTATTGTATTGGCTTATTACAGTTGTTTGACATATCACATTTCTGTGTCTTTTCACATGGGGCGCATTGCCCTAATCTTCTCGGCAAAGTGCACCGCCTTTGTCGAAAAACAATTTGTTCAATATATCCTTATTGTAAGTTAAAAAGCATTTGCCATACGATGGTCTATCTGATAAGCATAAAAGATATGCTGCAAGTTGCATGCTAAACATGTTTAGATGCACAGAAAACATGTCTATATGCAAGGGGGCGTGGTTTTGTCCCTGTCTCCCCATGTCTGTTATCACTCAAGTTTGCATGTTACCTGTGGACGACGCTGTGGAACCCCTTGTTGTTAAAATAGACGGAACGAGATCCAGAAGGCGCTATAATAGCTATATGTTTACTGTCTAGTGCACCAAGACAGTTATGGAAATTCCATCTTTTGGAAAATCCATCAGCAACAGATTTCCATTCATCCTCAATTGATGGACACTGGAAGAATAATAAAAACTAAAAGGGAGATTTTTTTTATAAAATATGAAAGTATCATTTTGCAAGTGCTTATTGATTCATTGAAATGACTTTTTAAATCAACGCAAAAGCATAAGCCAAACGTTACTTTCAGAATTCCTCAGATAACGCTTCGATTATTGTGTTGCAAGTCTCAGGAATAATGCCAGAAATCGTATTGCTTGCCACCCTGAACTGATATTGGAGAGTTTTGCAGGAGTTTTCGGTTGCCCGATATCGAAGGGTATTAGCGAGACGTATTGCTGGATCGATTGCTTGTGTCATAAACGTGTTTTTCAACAGTGTGTCAAATAATTCAGGTTCCACCCGAAGTAAAACCCTCTGAGAGGCAGCTCTGTCTTACAGAGAAAGCTCTTACTGCAATGTTCTATAAAACCCCAATATGCCTCGCCGCAACAGCCAAGATCTTGTCCAGATATTTCATTTTCGTTTTAGTCGTTTTTGCTTTTTCTTCCTTCGGAAATGCTTGGTGGCGACAGTAACAACTGTTAATAGCTTAATTTGAGATTAAACGTCGACATCCATGATGTCGCACTTTCCCTGTGCTGGTTTTATGTCGTATAAAACACGGCTACATCGTATTATCAACGTTTTAAGCACGTAGCAGCTCTTACATCACGCGTTGTGAACACGCCCCTTTCTTGACAAACACGCACGCAAGTCTGAATACTAACGTAGGTCTCACTTGATGTGGACGTAATGTGTTAGTGATACACTCGCCCTACATCGTATCTTGTTCTTGGAAACCGTATAAAATACCTTTTGCTAAATCGTAGTGGCGACAGGGGCAGATAATGCCAATAGATGGCGCCACACGAGAAAGATCCGGAAGTTGAATTGACAGACGATGCTTCGCTAGTAACAGCATAGTCATGCTGATATGAGCGACAAAAAATCGTGTTATGCCACCTTGAATGTTGGTCAACTTCGCAGGGAATTACGATCAAGAGGCGCAAAGTTGGCTGGCCGTAAAACAGAACTTATCGAAAGGTTTGTATGATATTTTAAAGTTTTTAACCAACCTATTAAGCCATGGAAGTGTAATTGAAAAACGTATATCATGTGTACTTAAATTTCAAAGATTGAATTGTTATTATTCTGAAAGATATGAACAGATATTTAAACGAGAAAATAATTCCTTATTGATGTAGGGCCTAACAGTTAAAATAAGATATGTTTTATTGTCATGTTGATAAGTAACAAGCCAAAAGCTGAATAAACACTTTATTAAATCGTATTTTTCAGACCTCCAGTTTTCGTCCACCACTAGCGTTGCGTTTAGAACTGTTAGAAAAAGTAAATGGATCTTTGAACTTTATATCATAAAAAGCTTCTTTATTATTTCACTGAAAAATATGGTTGTGTCAAATAACATTAGCTGGGTGTTTCAGTTTTTTTTCCACCAACATGACTGTAATTAGTGTCTAGGCTTAGATATATAATATGTAATATTATAGAAGTATGCAGAAATTTCCTGCTGCAAACGTTTGATCTATAGATTAACTCTAGAGACAGAAAAATTGTCAACAAAGTTGAATATTTGTAAACTTAACAGGTTAAACACATTAAATTTTGTCGTAATACCGACTCCAATATAAAGCGGTTGCGTTCGCTCAATTTTTTTTCGAACCCATGTTAGTGAAAGTACAAGATTTAAGATTGAGTGATTGAGTGATTATCGTTATCATATTTCCCCAATTTTGTTTTACATAATGTTCCCTGATTGCGTAATATTGAAGAGCTATTATAGCAGTCAGTGTAAAGTATTCAAATGTCGTGTTATGTTTCTGCTGTTTGCTTGAAACACTTCACACAAACACACCTTTCCAGGAAATCGCATGACTAGACGTCGCTTATGCATTCCCAGAAAACGTTCGGAAGAGCTTACTTAACTGATTATCATTACCTCGGAAACCTTCGAATTTTAAAGACATTTACATTCATTAAATGGAAAATTGAAATATTAAAAGTATATAGAATTTCAAAATTAACTTAGATCTAAATTATCTTTTTTAAGAAATAAATAATTTCAATCGTTATCGGTCCCCGGAAACGTATATAGATCTGTCCTATGTCATACCGGTAGTAAATATTTGGTACCTTTTATTGAACATGTCAGAATTTTTTCATGGAGTAGTTTTATTAATTATTTTTCTTTGCATGTTAACGAAAGTAATATTATGAAATTTTTTTCTGTGTATGTATTTTTTCTTCATATTCTCACTATGAGTTAATAACAGTGGTTTGTGATCTGTTTGTGTAAAATAATCAAGTTTTATAATTTATAAGTTCTCATAATTTGATTCCACCCTGCAGTTGATCAGGTCACCTTTACAAATTTAAACTTTTCAGAGCTGTGTTTTTAGGAACAATGATATTAATTTAATTATATTTTCTCAAACATATATTTTTTTACCAAATGACAGTTGTTTTTTTTTTTTAATTTACCGGTACTTTAAATCCTGATGTTTTAATGATTCTTGACTATTTTTTCATACATTTGATTTATTTTCTGTTTTAGGTTAGAGTCTTATGACAGAAATTTCAACTTTTGAAACAGAATCTCACAAGAAATCACTGAAGAATATGACATATGTTTGCCAGACAAAACACAGTACAGATATCTTCACATTGGAACAGACTTCCCTAAAGTGACAAGAGACAACATTGATGTTTATCTGAATGGATTAAACAAGAGTCTAGGCAAAGACAGTATTGACTTGGTAAATGACAGATTTCTTTTGTTCATTAAAGTAGCAGCAAAAGATGATTCACACTTTGTTAAAAGTCAGTGTAGGGCATCAATGAGAAAGCATGTGACCTACAATGTTGACATAGTTATCTCCTCTGATGGGGTGGTTGATGAGTGCCAGTGTGACTGTGGTGCTGGGATGGGACCAGATGCTCACTGTAAGCATGTGAATGCACTTCTGTATGCACTTTCCAAGTTTGGTCAAAGTGGTGAAATTTTAACTGAAATAACATGTACTCAAAGACTACAAACATTCCACCGCAGCAAATCCTATAAGGGGTCACCACTAAAAGCAAAGACTACAAACATTCCACCGCAGCAAATCCTATAAGGGGTCACCACTAAAAGCAAAGACTACAAACATTCCACCGCAGCAAATCCTATAAGGGGTCACCACTAAAAGCAAAGACTACAAACATTCCACCGCAGCAAATCCTATAAGGGGTCACCACTAAAAGCAAAGACTACAAACATTCCACCGCAGCAAATCCTATAAGGGGTCACCACTAAAAGCAAGCGCATTTCATCAGAACAGTGTAGCAAGGAAGAGTGTGTTATTTGATCCTCGACCAGAACCCTTTAGAGGGACAGCAGGCTATTCCGGTTATTTCAGGAACACTTGTTTGAATTTTCCAAACGTTGGTCATTTACCTGTAGCACAGCTTTATCCACCAGCTAACACCTACGCAATAGCTCATGACCATGACTACACTGGTGATCAAGAAGAAATGTTCCTTCAGTCAATAAAAATAAGCACCATTGAAAATAGTGATGTGGAAAGAATTGAAGAATCAACCAGGAAACAAGCAAACTGCAACCTTTGGAAAGAAATAAGATGCACAAGATTGAATTGGAAGAATTTGCAAGGCTACTGCAAAAACTAATCATGACTCACTTGCTAGGATGTTAACTGTTCATAATCATGTGAATTCAAAATCAGTGAGACATGGAAGAAAATATGAAAGCGTTGCTATCAAAGCTTATTTTCAGCAGACTGGTAGAACTGTCAGTAAATGTGGGTCATTTGTTTCAATCACTCATCCTTATCTTGCTGCTAGTCCTGATGGTATCTTAGATGGAGATGGCATCATTGAGGTTAAGTGTCCCTTCACAGCAAAAGGAAAAGTCATAAATCACAAAACTGTTCCATACTTACATGAAGACACCAAAGGAAACTTAACTTTGAAAGTGTCTGACCAAGAGTCTACAAGAGCTCACAATTATTATTACCAGGTCCAGGGACAACTGTTCTGTTCAGAGAAACAGTACTGTGAATTTGTTGTCTACACTGTGAAGGATTTGAAGATTATTAGAATTGAGAGAGACAATTCTTTTATTGAAAAAATGGTGAACAACCTTCAAGATTTCTTTGATTGTCATTTCAAATCTGATGTCCTTGCCAAATATTTCTACAAAAATTACTACAACTTTACATTTGATTATTAGGCCTGCCAACTATTTGTACTAAGGGACATGTCTTAACACCCTGTGCTGAGATTCATGTACATAATTCAAATGCATGAAATTATATCTTTGAATTTGTATTCATGTTCAGAATATGTCTAGGAATATACTGTTGACATTCTTTGTAAATATTTCAACTTGTGACAGGGAATGTTTATTTAGCTCATCATAGTAAATTAGCCCTGAATTCTAAATAAATATTTTCCAAATTTAAATTCATGTAATTGATACCAATAATCTGATTCATTTACTATTTTGTCAATTCAAATTTGTGTTAAATAATTCATAAAATATCTTTTCCCGGAAAATGTATGTTTTTTCTCCTTTTGCCAGTATTTATGTAATATACCGGTATAATCAAACCTGATTAGCTAAAATCCCATGACCTTTAATATTTTTAAATTAATTGTTCTCAGGTTATCAGTGCTTGTAAATAAATGATGTACTTTTATCAGCTTTGTCAAACAATAATCCCCAAATGAAATTAATCTGCTTAATGATCATTCAATGATGCAAAATAATACTACTTAAAAATATAAATGCATGGAAGCTTACATATCTGGTATGTTATTTTGCAAATAAACCTTTTAATGAAAAATTGTTTGGTTGTTTTCATGTTAAAACCATATTATGAAAAACATATTTTATTCATGTGTTTCATAAAAAGAAAATTATGTATACAAGACAAAATATCTAAGGGGTATGGTTGATGTTTAATCAGGCGGTCAATGAAAAAATGCAGAAATTATTCAAAATATCAACATGTTCAAATATCCCTTATTACCTTTGTCAAGTATATATAAACAATGATCTGCAATGAACAAGTTTAGCACCTAACCAACCTTTACCTGCAACGTACTCCAATAGACCTTTTGCAGTACTCAGCATAAAAAGGGATGAGTTAATATATACCATTTGTCTGCTATTTCTGATACCAATTCAGAGTAAAATATATTATCATTGATCACCAAGCTTCCAATATCAATGAGATCATCAACTGAATATTAACATCAAATAACAAGTAGAAGATATAATTTTTTAATCAACCCTTTATCGTGAGTTGTAAAGCACAACATATTCACTGGAATTTAAAATTCTGTTTGCATGAGTAAATTTGATTGTTCATAAGATAAATTTATCATGCATGTCTGATTAAGCATCAATACAAAAACTTGCATTAAGCGCTCTTCGGAATAATGCATTCCTTGAAATTACACAAAACACAACAAACATATATAATCTCTGATGAGAGCACAGCCTCATTTGCAGTAAGACTTTGTTTAAGCATTTTGAATGTCTTTGCAAGTCCGATGAGTCTTTCAATATGAACTCTTTTGTTTGCAATCTTTCGATCAGCTTGCACAGTTTCACAATCTAAACGATTCTTATTCTTGAAGAAAGCAGGTGTAGTTATCTTGACATCATAGGGTGCAAACATATCTTGTACATTGAATCCCTTGTCAGCAAGAATCTCATCTCCCTTGTCACACATCTGAAGTAGAGCACTTCTCTCCACAATCTGCCTGTCACTTGCTGAACCTGCATAGGCTGGAGATACAAATGAAATGAGACCTCCAGGGCTTCCTTCAACCAGGACCTTGGTTGTGTTTCTGTTCTTGTAGGTAGAGAAACTAGCTTGCTGGAACAAGGCTTGCTTGGTTTCTGGATTGGACATTCAATGCCATCTATTATCACACGAGCTTGAGGAAACAATGACTGAAATCCAGATGGGCTGTAAAACGTGACTAAGTCTCTATCTGGCCAGAAACATATTTCTTTCCACTGATGATACATGAAATTAATCCATGTCACAAAAATGTTGGAAACAGTACCTTCAGAAACTTCAAAGAAATCAGCAAGAACAGCATTACTCCAGTGTTGTCTTAGCTTGACTAAAGTCATGAAAAGTTGATTCTCAACGCTGATATTCTTCACATCATGAGTGTAATAGTTTAGGTGATGAGCAGCAGGTCCAAGAGAATGCAGAATAAGTTGAAACTTTTCATAGGAATCACACCCTGAATACAGTTGAATACCATTAGGATCTTCAATATATCTCTCAACTCCAAATAGAGGTTTTCTTGGCGTTTGTGTGCTGTTATTGATAACATGTATGGTATCTTTTGGCAACTCCTGTGAAAATACCTCTCCGCCATCATCAGTGATGTCAACTTCCATTCCAATGTCTATATCTTCTTGGAAAACCACCTCCTCATCTTCAGTCTGGTTGGTACTTGAGGATCTTCTCTGTACTCTCATTGCTCGCTCGATATCAGATTTGGAGGTTTCTAGGGTCCATGCAAACTGACTGGGGACGGCTTCCTTCTTCAATCGTTTGATGAGAGGGTTGGTTCCTGAAACATACCAAATTTACACTATAAGACATTGAATGTGAATTTATCAGATAAATTGTTGTAGTAAGCGTGCTCCCCTTAAAATGATGTGAATGGAGAATATTGAATATTAATGAAATGATGACAATACAAGATAAATATAATGCTTGAAAAGGATACAAGAATCTTTATATGTTTATACATTATTTTACTTCAACTTCTAAATGCAACTTTACAAAGTAATGTTAATATTAAATCTAAACACTCTACACATTTGCAAAATTAAGAAGACAATATTATTTAAGTTTAACTAAAATAAACCTGAACATCAAGATTATTTGATTACTGATCTGATTCTCTCAATCTTGCAGAACAGTTTCTATATTTTTTTAAAACATAATCAATATATACTCAGATCATCACTTATTTATTTTAAAACCGGAGAAATGCTTATTTTGGCAAATACATATGAAATGCCGTTTAAAGTCTCGCCCTATTCCATTTCGAAAATTGCACAATGGACAAAGCTTCCCCTCACCGAGCTGCCTGCCCGGTCAAGCGAGTGCATACCGTCAAGGTCACAAGTGATTACCTCGCTTGGATAAGTATCAGCAAGGTTCAAATGCGCGAAAAGAAAGCAAGATAATACTTATCCCTATTAATAAACCCCTTTATTCACGCGAAAAATTCTATAACAAGTTGAAATGATAAAATTAAACAGCTCGAAAAGTATCAAAGAAACAATAACGATCCTGACTAGATACCTGATCGAAAACAGGACAATCGCCTTATTATTGGAATTCAAGATATAATACTATGTTACTATATGCTTAAAAAGAGTTAATACCGAACAGGTTTTGATTTAGTTACGATTTACTAGCAAAGTAAACGTTGTTGCTATGCAATATAGTCCAAACAGTTATCAATTAGACTTAATATTAGAAAGCGTATTTCTTACCGTGTACAGTTGATTTCACGTAGTCGGTCTGGAGAAAATGAGCCCCACAAACAACACTAAATGGACTTGGATTCCACTTGTCACGTCGAATCGCAAAAATCCAAGCTTTCTTCTGTTTTTCATCTTTAGGAAACTTGTGTCCCATTCGGTTGGAACATTTTGGGACGCAACAAAGCGCGGGCGGCATATTGATTGAACGGCAGAAACGTCTCCGCTGCAAAGGGAGATAACTCTCTGGATCTTAGTTTTCCTGTGCTGGCACCTGATGGGTAATAAGCACGTCTATGACATCGTGTAAGTGTGACCTTAGCATGAGTTGGATAAAAGTCCTGTGATCAAACCATCAGTTTTGTTTCAAAACGGCAAAGTATCAATGTTTAATAATTCAAGGATTAAAGAAATGGTTTTAGTTATCAAAATCCTAAAATTTCTGAAACAGTCTCAGAAAGTTACCATTACTATTTATAAAGTAATATAATAGTATATATAAGTTTTGGCTTGTTTCGACGGAAATCTACTGTGAGGTTTCTCGCTGAAATATAAATGATATATTTTGATTTGAATAGAATGTGAATGAAATATAGCGTTTCAACATATTATTGTACAATATCATATTTTGTTAGTTTTTTATCTTTTAAAATTCGATATAGTTACAATTAATATCAGCAAAGCAGATTTGTATCGATTTTTATCGAGTTATAATAGTCTGTATTTCACCTGTGAGCAGAATCAATTGATTTGGGGATTTTTTTCTTAAAGATCACAAATTTGTCTCAAATCACTGTTATCTTCATCAAACTAATTATCGAATTCTTAAAACAATAAAGTTGTAAATTTGTTCTTATTGGAATATACATAGGGTACTAAACGGCGACCCATTTAAAACTATTTTTATTGAACGAATAAATGATTTTCTATAAAACTAGCGAAAGCCATTTTATTACTCGCCGTGTAGTATACAAGGGTGTAATATCACAGCAGGTATAATAATACAGCAGGTATGACACTATCTCAGATATCATATTAGTTGTTGTGGCTTCGTTGCACAAACTCTATTTCATATATTTTCATTTTGTTATTTTTCTGTATTGCAACTTGATAAATTATTGTTTATACAGTTGACAGTAAATATTATGCTTTGTATGGCAGCACGTAGATATAAGTTCATTTCATGGGACAAACTAAAGTTAATGAGGATAATTTGCTTTGCACATACACCTTATTTGTTCACATTTCCTACAACAGAGGGGCAGTTGTTTACATTTCTAACAATGACGTTGAGTTTTGATATGCATTCGGGATAATACTGTAGTGTTTACAAACAGTTGCCTACAGTACGTACGCAAGACATTTTGTAGCTTTTGGTGTTTAATAAATTGTCAGTGAACATTTTGAAGCTTTTGATTTTTTACCCTGTAATAATATTTGGGTTTCTAATGATGTTGTTGCGTAAAATATGCAGATACTCTGTTTATTTGGAGCAATTCAGGGTGTGTGTGTGAACACTTCATATTGAATATATGGTATACCATATTATTTTCGCATTGAAAGCTTGCATGCTGGCACTAAGGCCCATGACATGATTCAGTCGCAGTATTGTCATACTTAGATCTCTTAGGAAAACTGAAAGTGTATATTGCATTTGAGAAAGAATTTAGATTTCCCGAGGCATACAAAATGACTGAGGTTTTCAAAATAATACCTTTAAAGGCGTCTCTGATTGCACAACTGGTTCCATTCAAAAGATTAATGTGTTGAACGTTATAGAGAAGGTACTGCATCACTTTGACCAAGGAATATTATCTCATCGTTTCTTGCAGAGTCTAGCCGGACCATGTGAAGGTGTAACGTGTGCAACTGGAAGCAGATGTGTTGTTAACAGATTCAACATTCGAAATTGTGTTACAGGTAACTTGTATTTTACTAATTGTTCTAAACCGAGAATCTAAATACTGTTTTTATAAAAGAGTTACACTGACAAATATTCATGTAACTTAAGTTTTGACCCCACAATACCCAACAAAGAGCTAAGAGGTCTGTCCTTAAACCAAACTGACCATATCATTTTGTCTGCAATTAACCCAAGCATTTTCTATCACTTTGTTCTTTACTAACAGGATTAGTATCCATAACTTTTTCTGATGTCTGTTGAACAATCAAAGTTGTTCAGGTACATTGTACTCTATCACACCTTCTATTGTTTTCCATGCCTCTAACACTGATGGAATCACCTCCCAAATCAAATAAATAAGCCAAGTAGCAAGCTTTTCCAGAACTCATACTATCATTGTGCTGCTTCTTTAGCTACACTGCGATTGGGTAACGGTTTTGCCGATCTGGCAAGAAAATCTAGCACCACCTCTATCTATGAATTAATTAATATCAGTAAAGATGTGTTACATATATTTCATGATCTATACCGACCGTATATACGATCATTAAGATTTATGTATGCGATCTGTTGCAATTTATCACGCTTTGCCTTTTTATAACTGTTGTTAAACAGTTGAGTACACCAATAACATGATGGTTTCGATTGATAATAGACTTATAACTATAAACTTCATTCACTGATATCACAGAGGGAAACTGCAATGTATGAAGATAGAGAAGATAGTGTTATAATACCGACAGTTGGATCACATTTAGTGTTGTCAGACAGCATGATACAATTCAAAGAAAAAGACCAAACGCATCAGAACGTGTTGCAAAACTTGAAAGCCTGATAGATTGTGACAGAACGCGGGACAGTAAGGCAATAGAACGTTATATGCATAGGGAATATAGTTCACGCATGCTTTAAATCAATAATGCATAGATAGATGTAATGCTACTGATAGGACATGTACAAGGTGACACAGAAGAGGAGATCCTTTAACAAAACGCACTGGAGCTTTATGGATGTTGCAAGAAACGAGACAAAAGGTAAAGAATATCTAGCAGTATGTGATACGAGTATCTCGATACGCTGTGATACTCTCTAATAATTGCCCTCCCGACAATGTAAGCAGTACCACCTAAAGAATTGTGATGATCCCAGTTCTATCTCCTGTACGAACGCTTCTTCAGCTGAACAAGATGGATCGTGGCAATCGTGGTATAACAGTGGTCCAGTGGTCACATCTCACTTACTCAAACAAAAACATTAACAGGACACCAGCAAATGAACAATGACGATTACAATAATTGTAATCGTCATTGTTCATTTGCTGGTGTCCTGTTAATGTTTTTGTTTGAGTAAGTGAGATTACATTAACCAGTTTATCTGTTTTTAACTTTTTACTAAGTTTTATTCTTTAACTCTTACTTTTCTCTATCTTATTATCCATTCCTACTCAAATATATGCAATTTTTTATACATACATATATATATACATTTTTTACATTTAAATATAGATATCTATTTAATAATCCATAGGCATTCGACCTTAAACTCAATTAACTCATAAATGAACTTCAATTATTGTATTTACTCAAATGCTTGCCTTGACATAAATTTTCTTTGTCTTTAGATACCGTCATGAAAAACTGCAAGCTCATTTTGTTTTATAGATGAGCATCTAGGATGTGGTCCTGCTCCTGATCTGGCCAATGCTGACAAGTCTTCTACTGGACAATACGAGGGTGCTGTCACTCAATACACCTGTCAGTCTGATTTCCTCTTCTGTGGAACAAGCTCAACTCACATGTGCTCCTCGCTTGGAACCTGGGAGGGACTCAGTGGAGCTTGTAACAGAGCAGTCTGGTACAATCCTGTAAGTGAACTAATTTAATCTCTGTGGGTCCTTTATTGACATTGACAGGGGAAAATATGAGTAACTTCATTTCACATTACCGTTACCCCTTAACCTGAATCTACGCTCCCTTTACCATCACTCGAACACTTCACAGTCACCTTAACCTAACCTCACTTTCAACTACATCCTTTTCATTTCCAGTCTCGAACTTTGATAGTCTGATACTCCGATAAGCCATGTCATATTTCATTTCCCTGCCCATACCTTGCTTCATTATCATTACCCAGCCCATATCTAATTTCAATATCATTTCCTTGCCCATACCTCATTTCAATATCATTTCCTTGCCAATACCTCATTTCACTATCCTTTCCTAGGTCATACCTCATTTCAATATCCTTTCCATTGCACCTCATTTCAATATCATTACCCAGCCCATGCCTCATTTCAATATCATTTCCTTGCCCATACCTCATTTCAATATCATTACCCAGCCCATGCCTCATTTCAATATCATTACCGAGCCCATGCCTCATTTCAATATCATTACCCAGGCCATGCCTCATTTCAATATCATTACCCAGCCCATGCCTCATTTCAATATCATTACCCAGCCCATGCCTCATTTCAATATCATTACCCAGCCCATGCCTCATTTCAATATCATTACCCAGCCCATGCCTCGATTCAATATCATTTCCTCTCCCATACCTTTTTTAAATAACTTTTCCTTGCCCAATTTCATTTCAATATCCTTTCCTAGCCCATATTTCACTTCAATAGCATTTCCCAGCCCATACCTCACTACAATATGATTTTGTAGCTATCGTAGCTAAAGTTTACTATTCAGAAGAAATCAAGAATACCTCACAAGTAAGGTTATTGTATAATTTCAGACCCTCACCTTTATTGCATCGACTCCTTGTCCAATGACTGAAGGATACAAAGTCACGTTTGAAGGAAATCCCACAATCCATGGCAGGTAAAGCAATATATGATTTATTCTTAATCAATTGATGTGTGATATAAGGTATACGATTATGATTAGCATGTATTATCGTTATCATCAAGAGGGCAAAATTCTTTATTCTTTATAATGGCATCTTGTCTTATCTTATTCATAACACCCAACTAGTTATGATAACATTGATATTAGCGGAAACGTAAAATGATAGGAAAGAACAGAAACGACCTTAAGTGGATCTTAAATTTCGGCTCCATCAACGCTGTCTCAGTGGCTCAGTGGTCAGAGGCTTTTGGTAATCATTTGGGGTGGGCGAGGTGAGTTGATGGTTGTGCCCATATGATGTCGCAAGCGCAACTTTTAAAGAATTTTTTATCTAAATTTGGAACCCTCTTGGGGAAGTCCGCGAATGTAGGAACGTCAAGCATGCAGTCCAGCAGGAGACAATTACATCCTTGTTCTTGTTATCCATTAAACACTACAAGCCAAGTGTGATGCACCGGCAAACTTGTTCTGAGGATAACACAACATAACGATCGTCACTTGTCGTCTTATTTCGAGGTCTGGCACTGGTGGGAGGTCTTTCACCATTTCCATCTGTGCCGGATTGGAGACATAGAATGGTAGCGAGGTGGAGATGAACCTGTGGAAGTTCATCCTGGCCTTCAGCATCTCAATATGTTATCTTTTGCATTCCTCTGCGACGCCTCATTGTCTTCAGACCTTGTTATGCAGTGTTTTGTATTGGACACTTAGCAGTGCTAACGTATGCAACTGTTTTCCAAATGATTTTAAAGTCTGATTTATAGTGGGGCTTATACTCTAATCAAGCAAGCGCAATTAAGCCCACTCGGAACACGTGCAGTTTTTGACAGCCTAAATTGATTTTGATGTGTGCGATGTGACATGCCAGCTCCTCCCAGACATTAGTTGCTTTTAAACAGCATTACAATGTATGAGTACTTGTTTATAGTTGCCAAAATTTGATTGTTGAAATTTTTACTGAGTATATGTAGTTATATATAGGGTGTAAAATCAGTGCCACAAGTTCAGTGCTAATGTTTTCTAATAAACACCTGGTCTTCATTTCTTTCTTGGAATGTGTAAACAATTGGACGTTTAACATAAGTCAAATTATCCTAAGATAACCACATCATCACAATATTATTTCTATATAGGGGATGCATAACTTTTGACCGGATGTATAGAAATCAACTATACTTAAAGCTTTCCTATTTGATTGTTCATCGCCATGACTAAACAAAACGTGAATTCCCTGGTTTTTACTATTAATGTTCATGACTATTAGATATAAAGTAATGTTGTATTATTAGCTCTTCATAAACAATAACATTTCATAAAACAAATGACAAACTTTATTCGAAAATGTGCAAATTTTAAAACTCTCTTGTGACCAGAGACTGTTGTATGTCTGTGTTGTTTTACTGTTTGATAAAGAGATTGGTCTAATCCCCTCCCATAAATCCTCTGCCAAACCTCCGCCCCTTAGACAGCAATGATGATTATGACGATGCTAGCGATGACAATGATAGACAGTAACGATTTCTCACCACCAAAGGTATTCAAGGCTACGATAGTTAAATGAATTGGAAATAACTGAAAGTTTTAACTTTTAGTCACATGTCACTTTATCAAGGAGGTTTGAAAAGCACATCGTCACCGAAAATAATGTACTTTCTGTTCTTGTTTAATCAATCAAATTCACACATACTTTCAGGTTCTATATGACTGTCCATTCTGCAAACCTTACTATTCAAGCTGACGTTAGACTAACGTTCTCCAGTTTCCATGAGCGGTTCCTGCTAAATAAGAAGACATATGGTCGCTGGGAGACCAACATGGACATACCAGCACCCTTCGCTCCAGGTGTGAAGTTCATAACGGAAATTGTACGACAGAATGGAAGATACGAGGTAACCAGCATTCTAACACCCTCTAGCATCAGGCTGTGTTGGTCGCCTTGGATCCCTTGATACCATTCACGGTTTTTTTTCTCGTATTTACAAAACATCGTTAAAGACCCATTTTTAAAATGCACCTACACTCATTAGATAGGAGACAGTTTACCATAATGATCGAAACGTAACAGAGTGCAATCTTGTTTCTCAAGCCAATTATCTCTGATTGAAAAAAGAGGTGTCCTAACTAAGTGGGAACTACATTCGACCACATTTTAATCATTATATTTTCAAAAATCTGATTAATTCAAACAGACTTGGTACTTTGTGAAAGATATCTTTGAATTGATTAAAAACAGTTATCCTTAAGTCGGTACTGGGGATTCAAGGGGACTCAACATATTTAAATCGAAAACTTCATCATGTATTCGCAGATAATCAGTTACTTGCCTTACTTTGCCTTGTCCTCACAGAGACCTCAGATGGCAAAATAACTGTGTATGTAGTAAAAACATAACAACGCAAAGTTAAAAGTGAAAGTTCTCCATTCTGTTAAGGATAACATACAAGTAACCGTCCATTCGTGAAAAAGAATGTACGAGCCGCGAAGCGGCGAGTTCATTGTTTTTCTCGAATGGACGGTTACGCGTATGTTATCTGACTTAAAATACAACCTAGGTTTTTATAACATTCAGCATTGTTTTTTTGTTATAAACACTCAAATTTAATAGAACTTCAATCAAACAAAAGGCATACTACAATTAAATGTTCCTTAAAAACCTTTGAGATGCCCAAATATGACAAACCAGTACATTCTTAATGCATGTGTAAACCACCGTGCCAGAACATGCTTATTGCACGTGCGACCCAACAATATAGCCAGTACATTCTTAATGCACGTGCAAATGGTTCTTGACGAGAGTAATCGTTTGGGTTTGGTATAAAAGGGACGTTGTAATTGTTAAACCTTGGCATTATGTGCGGTAATTTGGAGGGACAAAAGGTCCGAGTATCCTCTATTTGATATTACATCAGACTATGATGTTTTAACACAAGCCACACAAAAAGGGGCAAATCGTTTTCATGCACATGTATGTACGGCCAAGCAACGGACGTTTTGCTGTGCCAACGAGTGAAACTAAAACTGACCTGTTTAAGAAGGTTAGTTTTATTTCTATCCAATATACTATACACTATAAGTGTGATGTTTTATTTGGTAAACGTGAATAAGTCTCGTTTAAAGAAAGTGATTATTTCTATCTTTATGTTCCAAATTATCCAAATTATAATGTTTTTAAAATATATTTAGGATTTTTTAAAGGGACTGAACTACAGGAATGGTGTCATTTTACTTTTGTTAAATTTTCAACCAAACTCAACAAGGTTAGTGAAGAGTGCAAACATTTTCTGAATAAGAGTTGATAATAATTTTGTTTGTTTTCCAGATTATCCGAGAGTACTAAGACGGGTACAATTGACTGTTTCAACATGCCAACCTGGGAAAACCTACGAATGTCATGAAAGAGAGAGGTTGTGTCAAACATGATTTCAATAAAATTGCTAAATCTCAACGTGTTATTTTGTTTTCAAAGATGGTATGAAATGTTACGTAATCAAATTATGCCAACTTATAATGAGAACGTCGAAGGGACCGTCTCAAAAATCTTTATATCAAATCTAGTTGCAATAGATTCCTGAAGGATAATGTACGATTGACACAATGGAGTGACGTCACTGCTGTATTTTAAGGAAGTTATATTAGTTTTAAAGAATACTTCTTTCCTGCTTTCTTATATCATTTATACCAATTCGTGTTGCCCTATGTGAAGTATAATATCAAATATATCAACACCAGTATAATAAGGTAAAACCACCCTCTGGTGTTTGTTGAATTCCTAACCTCCGATTGGAAAAATATCAGATGTCAGAAAATTCTTGGGATGAGATTGTCTGTTTTTGTATTTTTCATGTAAGTATTTTTCCAAACAGGTGTACGTCAACGGGACCTACTATGGCTATTCAGAGGACCTGACTCCTGCCGAATACCCTGACACCATCCGTGTGGATGAAGATATCAATTTGGACAGAGTCGCATTTTTGCCTGTGTAATCTTGTGATTACCTAACGGTGAAAAAGGTATTTCAAAGATGACATTTACGTTGTTGACTATGGATTGTCTGTGCCACAAACAAAACCCCGTTTTTGATGTACAAAAACAGCCGGTATACAGGTCATTATCTTCATCATTGTGTTCATCGTCATCAACATCAAATAATAATAATAATAAGACGCCAGTTGATATCTTGGGACTTGCAGTTAGAAATGATTCTGTGACCGGAGTGATCTTGACGGGATGTAATCTGTTAAGAGTTTGCTGAGGTATTCTGGAGCTTGTTGGTGGAGGCAATTGAAAGTGGTGCACAGAAGTTTGAAGTTGATTCTTTGTTGAATTGGTAGCCAATGTATGATTTGAGAATCGGAGAGATATGGTCAGATTTAGCTTTTAATGAAATTATTCTTGCAGCTGTGTTTTGTACCCTTTGTTAATTGTTGATGTTCTGTTTGCTTAGCCCTATCAACAGTCCATTGCAGTAGTCTAGTCTAGATAATACTAGACATCTAACAAGGGCGTGGGCGCTCTGCAGTGATGTACATGTACTTCCTGATGTTGTCAATTGATCTCAGATGAAAGTAGCATGACTTACAAATTCTACTGACTTGTTCCTGTAATGAAAGGTCTGATTCAATCCACACTCCAAGATCCTTCACAGTTCTGGACGTTGATAGTTCACATTTACAAATGGTGACATCGTTTCTGAGATTGGTAAGGTGATGCTTCCTGCCAACAAGTAGAACTTCTGTTTTATCGTCATTCAGCTTCAATGTTTGGCCATTCATCCATGATTTTATTCCAACAGTGCAGAGTTTTAGTTGTTCGATTGCTGCTGATTGTGATGCTGGTGAAAAGGAATTAATGAGTTGGGAGTCATCTGCATATGAGTAGTTTGAAGTCTTAAAAGTATCGATGACAGATTGAAGCTGGTTGGTGTAGATCAAAAAGAGGACTGGGCCCAAGACTGAACCCTGAGGAACACCAAATGTCAGAGATGACTTGTTGGAAAGGTTATCTGCAACTGTAACATGTTGACTCCTTTCTGTCAAATAGGACTGAAACCATGTAGAGGCTACACCATTGATTCCGATGTGATGTTCAAGAATGTCATGGTCTACAGTGTCAAATGCTGCACTTATACCTTCTGGCACGTCTCTTTTATGTTATCATTCATGTTAAAAGAAAAATAATATATCATTCATACTTTACCACAGTGAACCACAATTCTTTGAAATTTGAATTGTACCTTCAATGAAGAGAAAGTTTTATTGTACACCTATAGAAAAATCCTAATTTGATACTTAAAAACATGACTGTGCTAGTGTGTATTCTTATAAACAGGACACATAATTTTATGATAACATTCATACAGATTTATTATTTCATCAACACATTAAATCAAATAGTCCTCTCTTATTTTGTACAGTTTGCCATATCATGTCATTTCGTTTTTATCTGTACCTTTTCTTTTTAATTCTTGTTCACTATCTCTCATTTAAATTTCTATATTTGTAACCTTTGAAATTCTTCACAATAAAAACGTATTCTCTTTTCCATAGTGTTTTCCAAATCTGTTTCTAAACTGAACAAGATATGTTTAATACGTATAGGCGCCTATAGAAGTTACAGACTGAATGACCACATACTTTTTGTTTGCGAAGCACAATATTTTGATAACATTTTCTTACTTCACATGTCCTGAAATAAATCTGGGTAAAGACATAACTGATCGATAAATTCTATTTGTTTAGTATGATGGCAAGGGTTAAGATTGTTTTACCCAGAAAGCAAATAATAACGAAATAATAAAATCCTATCATAACACATTCTTTTATTCTTTTATAGAGCCATTGTCAATAATTTTGACCAGTAATTAGATTTCACGTTGAACTATATCAACAACGGTCATCCAACAGTCGACAATAAGACATGACTGTTTTCAGTGTTACTGTGTGAAGGTTTTCAGAATATCAAATTGTATTGGCAAAGAATACATTGTACTTGTACAAAATATGACAAATTAGTATTTCTAATTTAAAAATCAAACAGAATCATAAACATACGATCATAATATCTTCTTTATGTTTTCATGATATATAGAGTTGTTTTCACGTAATTGGTTTTTATTTGAGAAACCATTGACTTTCTGTTAGAAAAATAATTTTTCAAAATAACACGCTCCTTATTTACAAAATAATCGAGTAATTAGGAATCAAATGCCATGCAATAAAGAACATTATCATTAGTATAAGCTATCATCAATAGTTAATAGATACATCAGTTTGTTAAGACGCCGCAGGGAGATATTATAATACAATGGCTTTAAATATTGATGATTTCATCTCTAGAGACAAATGGCAGTTCTTTTCACTATCCAACTCTTTTATAGAATAACAGCATATTATTTCTGTCTTGAACGTCAACCTTTTGACGTTGGTCAAAGTCTAAATCCATGGAGACTATTAGCTAATGAACCAATCCATCGACAAATGAACCAGACCAGTAACCAGACACTATAGTACTTCGCATTTCGTTGACAGGCTTTTCAGGGCTGCATGTATTTGTTTGTGTTGTGCTTGAATTTGGATTTTTATAAACATCTTGTCAAAGAATCCAGGTGAACTACTATCGAAATAACGTAACGGAATTACATAAACATAACAAAACGCATATATGCGAATTGCCAAGAATAAACTAGGATAAGTTTGAAACAAGATGAATGTCAAATTGTTCAGTAAGATTTTATCAATGTTCGTAAGTATCTATGTCTTTGGAGTTTCGACCAGCTGTATTGATCTAGACCCGGTCACACAGGACGGGAAGAGGATGATCTCCAGTGTGTTCAAGATGGTGGACAGTGTCTCCCTCTACACGTGCGTGTCTCACTGTCTGACAGTCTCCACGTGTATGTCCGTGTCCTACCAGAGAGAGACTCGCACCTGTCACCTCGCCTCTCAGGACAGTGCAGGAGACCCCGGGGATGTTCACACTGACCCAGAGTTCTTCCTCACTGACATCTCTCTGTGGCCCCGGGTGAGTGTAGAAACTTGTTTTCTTTCTACATATCTTTTACCAATATTGATGTTTTCAAATACCCAGAGTTCTTCCTCACTGACATCTCCCACTAGTCAGGTTTTGTGTGGAAACTTGTTTTCTTTGTACATATAGAGATGTTCACAACGCAAATAGCCTAGAAATATACTAAAATAATTTTATAATGATACATAATTATGTTTTTCATTGATAAGCTATACAAATAAAATAAAAAAATGTATGGGAATGATTTAAATACATTTTTATTGGAAATCCCAAGGATACGACTCTGACGTAGAATCCACTGTCGAAATTCAACTGTCTACGTTGATGCTATTACAGTCTTAGACATTCAAATCAAAAACGAAATTGACATCCTGTGTAACTTTGCCTTGAAGCAGCCTCGTAATCATGGAGTGCACGTAGTTTGCAAGCCCAAAACATTTACTTGCACTTTGACACAAGACGCACGTGCCATGAGTTTTGACATGCAAGAAGCACATGCTCTTACACCATTCATAATACTACACACATCATTCATATATCAGTGAAGGGTCCCTTTAAAGGTTGTTGAAGATTGAAATTATATTTAAAACTATACATTTTGTGGGATTGTACTCGGATAAAGTGAAATGTAAGTCAGTTATTAGCATAGTTAATGTCATGCATCGGATAATGGCAGGGACACTTTGTACTCGAACTGGTTCTCGGCTACACCTCGGAAGAGCCTCTCGGACAAAGTGTCCCTGCCATTATCAGATGCATGCCGTTAAATTCCGGTGTAAAAAAACGGAAAATCACTAGTCTGGTGTTGAGACATGTTAGTCTTATTTAAACCAATGGCTTAAATTCGAAAAAATACCAAATAATTTGACAATAAGAAAAATTAAAAAAATCAAAAAACAGGAACGTTGATTATGTTAATAAGGATTTATAATTTGGAAACTTTAAAAATTTCAACTGCAATGGTTAAATTAAATATAAGTGTCCTATTAATGCAAATGTTGAACATCATCAAGTACAATTACTCATTAATTAGATGATAATCAAAATTTCCATTGTGAGTTAATTTAACATCGCTTTTTGAAATCCAAACTGTTAACTGGAGCATAGAGCATCTTGTTCACTCGCAGACGTTTCCTCTAATTCGAATCCAATTGTATTTCAATCAAACCTCAATTTAGTTGAGAGAAACTACGAAAGTATAGATACAATACTATTTTATTAAAATTTAAATTTACGAATATTTAATATGAGGTCTGATGTACTCTATTATAAGAATCAGTCTTCGTATATGCCCGAAAATGCAAACTGAAGAAAACACTTACAAAATCTCACTCATCAAATGTACATGAGGCATAAATTTTCTTTCCAACATAAAACTAAAAATTCCTGAGGTTTGAGGTTTTTGAAATGCTGGGCTAATTTTGCCTGGGTTTTATGTACGGGAAAACCAGTATTGATGATAGAATAATGAGTACTAAATATACGATTTACTAATGTAAAATACATCTCTGGAAGATCATTTGTATCACAGAGTAGTGACTGCTTTAGGAGGAAAGACACATGGCGTTATGAAACGAGTGGAAGTTTTTTTTTTTTTTTACTTTTTTTTTTATTGATCCCATAAACTTCATGTACAGCATATGTTGGTTACAGGCTCATCTATCTGGATCGAATATTGGGAGTAGAGGAAAGCATTTTTTTGTAAAAATATCTAGTTTATGATTTCGAATAGCTATGAATTTCTCAACCGTGAATATGTCTTTAAAAAATTTTTCAAAAAGTTTTAAGTTAGGTATGGAATTTTTAAGGTTGCAAATATAAATATGTCTTTTAGCCGAAAGTATTAAGTGATCTAATAAAGGGTCATTATTTGAAGTTCCAAACCAAACAAGAGATTTTGTCAATTGCAAATCCAAAGTGTTTTGTTTAATCCAATTTTGAAGTTTATTCCAAAAGTGTTTTGTTTCCTCGCATTCCCAATATACATGACATAAATTTTCATCAGCAGCATGACAGAATGTACATCTGATATTGTCAACAAGTTTCATTTTCATGAGTTCTTTTTTAGTATAAATAATTCCATGCAGAAACTTAAATTGAAAATCAAGCAGTTTGATATCCTTTATGTTTTTTCTATGAACACTAAAAATCAAGTTCCAGTTAAGATCAATATCATGAAACAAATTTTCCCATCGAAGGCAAATAAGAGGCATAGTGTTATCAGAGAGCAGTTTGTCATAGTATTTTCTAGAGCCCCTGTTTGGAGTCATGAAGTCCTTATATAGGGAGTTGACATGGAAATGATTAACATTTATGTGTCTGTAATCTTCTAAAGTCCTTTTCCATGAATTTGGTATAATATATAAGATATAGTCAAGATCCATATATGTTCCCCTAATCCCAAATCTCATTTTCAAATCTTCAAAACTAATAAAACCTTGTTCATCATATAAGTCCTTAATAGTCCAAATTCCTTTACTTGCCCAGTGTTTGATAATGTGATTTGGATTTTTAAAGTTATGATTTAGCCATATTGGTTGGGATAGGATTTCATTTATGTCATCATCAATCATGAATTTTCGACAGTAGATTTTCCAAGCTCTAGTAACATCCCTCCAAAAAGGATTCTCAGTTTCAACAATATCCTGAATATTTGCCCCAAATTTTAATATATCTTTAAGTGGAAAATTACATGGATTACTTACATTCGGTTTTCGGATATAAAGTTTAAGAGTAGATAATTTCATGGCATTTATAAAAGTTTTAATGTCAATCATACGCAACCCTCCTTCTTTATAATCTTTTTTCAGATTGCTTCGTTTAATCTTGTCAATCTTGCCATTCCATATAAAATTGAAAAATAATCTTTCAAGGGAGGTAATAAATTCATCAGGTGGGTTAGGTAAACTATTAAAAATGTGCACCAGTTTTGAAAGAGCCAAAGTTTTTATAACAGTAATTTTGCCTGTCAGTGTCAAATGTCTTTTTCTCCATGATCCCAATAATCTTTTTATTTCTTCAAGTCTTTTTCTTGTGTTGATGACCCATAGGTCATTCAAATGGGGGGTAAATTTAATTCCTAAAACTTCAAATTCATTCCTTTGCCATTCTATATCTAAATCTTTACAGAGTACATCTCCACTACCTGCCTTTGAGCCAATCCAGATTGCCTTAGTCTTATCAATATTTATTTTCAAGCCTGACATGTTATAAAATATATTGATAGTATCAATAGCAGCATACAGACTATCCTCTGTTCCATCAAGAAGTAATTCAGTATCATCAGCATATTGGCCTAATTTATATTCCTGATCATCAATTACAATACCTTTTATTTTGTCATTTTGTCTGATCATACAACCCAGGATTTCAGCTACAAATAGAAACAGGTATGGTGATAGAGGGTCTCCTTGCCTGCAGCCTCGTTCATTAGAGAAGAATTCTGATAGATGTCCATTTTGAATAACACATGATGTTGTGTCATAAGTTAATAAATTAATCCAGCGTATAATCTCTGGACCGAAACCAAATTTTAGTAAAACCGCATTGATAAAATCTTTGGAAACAGAGTCAAAGGCTTTTTCAAAGTCTATTAAAATCAATAATCCCTTAATGTTTCTTTTCTTAGTTTCAAACATAATATCATATAATAGTCTGGTATTTTCACTTAGTGTTCTTCCTGGAATAAATCCTGTCTGATTATCATGAATTAAAGTATCTAAGGTAATCTTCAACCTGTTAGCTATACATGCAGTTACAATTTTATATAATGCATTTAATAAAGTTATTGGCCTCCAGTTCTTTAATAAAGTTCTGTTTTTATCAGTTTTAGGAATACAGGTGATAACTCCTCTCTTCATAGATAGTGTCATCATATTTCTTCTATAAACATCTTTAATAAATCTAAGAACCCAAAACTTTAGTTCTTTCCAAAAGTATTTAAAAAAATCAATTGGAAAACCATCTATTCCAGGGCTTTTATTATTTTTCATATTCTTGACTGCAGATGATAAATCATTCATGTCTATTTCCTTTTCCAATTTATCCCTTAGTTCATCATTCAAGATTGGGGTCACAACACTTTTTAAATGAGAGTCAGTTTCATATTCTTTCCCATCTGAGGAATACAGTTTTTTATAAAATCCCTTAACTTCATTTAAAATCAAGTCACCATCTGTAATTTCTTCATCATTATCCGTGATAATTTTGTTTATTGATTTGCTGACAAAGTTTCTATTCTCTAAATGGCAGAAATATTTTGTTGGTTTTTCTCCTTCTTCGTACCAAAGGATTCGGTTTCTCAATTGAATTCCTCTTATTTCTTCTTCCTTAATTTGCTCTAATTCTAATTTTAACTTTGCTAGATCTGAGAGTAGAGATTCTTCTATGTTCTGAAAATTTCTTCTAATTGTATCTTCACAATCTTTTATTTTAATTTCTAATTCCCTGGTTTTATCTTTTTTTGTCTTTTTAAGAAAAGTTGAGAAAGAGATTGATTTACCTCTAACCTTCATCAGAAAAGTTTCCAAGAATAAACTGTCACTAATTTTAAGTTTAGCTTCATAATCCTTTATATTATTGCTATTTATATCAATATATGAATATTCTTCTATAGTTTCCCTCAATATTGATCTGACTAAATCTGCATATTCAGGATGCAATAGTAGGGATGTATTAAATTTCCAGTAGCCCCTTCCTCTTTCTTGGTTTAAGGAGTTGGAGAAAGTAAAGCTAACTGCCGAGTGATCAGTTTTATATCCAGGTAAAATATCTGAATCAAGTGTGAGATTTAATAAATCTTGTGATATTAAAAAGAAATCCAATCTCGCTTGTTGTCTAGGAAGTTTTTTCCACCATGTAAACTTTCTTAAATCTTGATTAAGCTCCCTCCAAACATCCACAAGGTCAAGTGATTCAATTCTATCTAATACGATATTCCTTGCCTTAGGATTATTTATGTTCTTATAGTTTTCCAAATCAACCGAGGGGTCAATAACCAAATTCCAATCACCAACTATAGCAATAGATTCATTATCAAAGTTACAAATATTTTCAAAAAGGTTTACATAGAAATTTGGATCATCACTGTTTGGTCCATATACATTAGTCAGGGTAAATCTTTTGTCCTCTATGGTTATGTCTGCAATGATATAATTTCCATTTTCATCTTCTAAAGTTCTATGTATAGTAAGATCAATGTTATTATTAAATAGAATTGCCACCCCTCTAGAGTTAGATCTAAAAGGAGCAATTATACTTTGCAATCCCCATTCATTTTTCATAATGTCTACCGATTCTTTGGCTATATGAATATCTTGCAAAAGGATTATAGAAAATTCTTTTTTTCTAAATGTTTTCATTACTTCCTTTCTTTTACTTTTATCTGCTAATCCCCTGCAATTTGCTGAAATCATTCTAATTTTTTTTAAATTACCCATAGTCAACATGGAGACAAAGATTTAAGTAAGGTTTAAGTCCAAAGGTAGATAGAAGTTTGTGGTATGCTGCTACTGATACAAGTACACCTATGAATAGTCTTGAAGACAATGTCACATGTGTACAGACATCAAATGGGAAGTTAAGATGGGAACAATTTTTCATTTTGTAAAACATAAAACAAAGAAAAAGAAAAGAAAACAGAGATAAAAACAAAGAAAAAGGTGGCATAATGGTACTGCGCCTACCCAACAAAAAAAAAAGAGATACCATAAGAAATAAATAGTCCTCCTTGGATGAAATGTGGCCACTGGTCACATTCTCACTGTGTCAATCTCAGTCAATAAACACTGTCACATGTGATAACACCGCATCAAGTTCACGTGCACCTATCTGTCTCTGATTGATAGTTATTTGTGTTCACCTCCAGCGATAGTTATGTGGGAAAAACACTTGTTTACATGAAATTTATGTAACTGTCTTTGGGTTATATTGTCAGTACTCACATCCAAAAGGAGTCACCTCGCCATCCGGTTGATTATAAACATTCGGTTTCTGTTACAGATGCGCAGTGAATATGTTGACCTAATTGTCTATAAATAGCAAACCACGTGTTGATGATAAACAAGACTCAATAAAGAAAATTGTGATATTTCATATACGTTCTAAATTGCATCGCACATGACATATTTAAACTTTAAAATGTCAGATAAATATTCTGCTCATCGTCAGATATAATAATGTTTAGAACATATCCAACATGATATTAACATGTGAAACTGAAAAGAAAGAAAGTCATAACATGTACTAGTGTATATCACTTATTTTAACGTTTGTTTACGTTTGTTTACAAAATGTTTTGGGGGTTTTCATCAATCCCGATGGTCTTCCATTGATCCTGGGAGGTCTTCCTCACTTGTAGGGTTATCTGAATGCCACGTTCAAGAATCTTCGTCTGTATTTTTTGGGATTTCCTGAGTTCGAACGCCCTATTAGCAAGACGTCCTCTGAGCTTCTTCAACAGTACAGGGAGGTCAGTACGAATACTTACCCTCCCCTGTTTCAACTTGGACCATGCTTTGAAAGAAGCATCCAGGACTGACTGTCGGTCATTTGTTCGGACGAACTTAACCACAATAGGCTTAGGCATGTCTGCTCTAAAGTTTTGCGGATCGGTACTGTGACGGGGCAGTCTGTGGATGTTTACAAATAACATGTTTTCGACATTTGGAACGCCAATTAATGTAAACAGGTCTTTCACTCCTTCCATGGGGTCAGTGTCATCACTGATGCCATACACTAGCAAATTATTCTTCCTGGAATACATTTCCTGAGTGAGAAGACGTTTTTCTAAACTTTCTATCGCGTCGGTCATTTCATCTTTGAGGATCTTAATTTCGTCTGTGTTGCTCTCTATTTGTTCCGCGTTATAGGTAACTGAGGCGAGAATGTTTGACGTTTTGGTATGGAGGTCCACTAGCTCGTTATTTATTAAGTCTATTCTACCCACTATCTGTGAAGTCTGTTCCTTCAGGGAGTCCGTTATGAAGCTGAAGAGCTCGTCCTTACCCTGGTCGCCCAATATGGCGGACAACGTGGTCTGTATGGCAGGTGATTTCGTCGGCTTGTCCGGGACGGCACGGGCTGCTCTTGTCTGTACGCCGTCTTCAGTCTGTATGGGTTCGGGTTCTATAGGTTTATCCGCAGACTGTTTCCCCTTAGAATTCTTCTTGGAGGACATTTTTTATTCAAAACGTTGGGATTTTGGGAGAGCTAAAAGTTAGCAGCTCGCCATGTACGCAGCGCCACCGGAAGTTGCGAGTGGAAGTTGTTAAAACCTGAGTGAGACCAAATGTATTGTTGAGTTGAGTCAAATTCATGAGAAAAAATGAAATGTAATTTCTTTCTTACCAATTTACATATATATGTTTGTGTTTCTTAAATTTGCTGAAATAATAATCCCCTTGCAACATCCGGAACTGCATGGCTGATATGCCTTCCAAGAGGGAAAATGACGGTTATTTTTTATATGAAACCATGCAATTTTTCAAACAAACTATAAAATATTTATTTGATATTTGTAATTGGTTATTTGTATCTTTTTACCATACTCTCGTGAACTGGTACAGCATGAAAAACTTTACTTGTTTACAAATAGTTCCATCATTAGAAGCATGGCTAAGAGTGATGGAGCATGGCTAAATATGATGTGACGTCAGGAAGTTTAGTTTATGCAGGTATGAACTGAATTTCTGTTACTGTGTTCAGCGAATCAGTTACACTGATAATAAATGCCATTTATATATATATATATGTATGAACTTACATGAAGACCAATCTTCAGTTTGTTATTTTTAAAGAATATATTTATATTTATTTATAGAGTTACTTCCCCTGTTGTAGCGACGTTGACAAGTGGTTCTTACACATTTTGTTTTATAAGAAAATACAATGTTTACTCGTGCACTTGGAATCAGACTGAAAATGTTGATAGATTGTAGAAGACGTTTCTAACGCTGTGACAAAATTAGTTCACAACTATACATCGCCGACAATATGAGCTTCACCTTGGTTTATTGTAAAAGTAGTTACTCCGCGAAATCTTGGTCAAACATATTTTTAGTAGGAATCATATTTTCGTTTAAACCCTTTTTTTCAAAATGACAAAATTACATTTTATTCCTATTATATGATATTAATGATATGGAAACACACTCGGTTAATAATCTCTATGTACTCTTCTTATGTGATTGCTTACTGTAGATATTATAATTACAAAATAAAACACGTGACTTCACTCTGAGACGCTGTTAGCTTATCCACATGTGGAAAATATTTTAACGCATATGTTTCACTATATGGTTTTAGAGACAAAATGTATCAACATAAAGTTACAAAGAGAATATTGATAAAGCTTGTCTTGCAGAGTCTAGCCGGACCATGTGAAGGTATGACGTGCGCAACTGGAAGCAGATGTGTTGTTAACAGATTCAACATTCCAAGTTGTGTTACAGGTACCTTATCTTTCAGCAAATTAATTGTTATAAACCGTAAATATAAATACTTTCGCTCACAAGAAAAATTACACTGACTAGTAAAAACTTAATTTACCTTACCATGACCCCAAATACGCCATTAAACCTTATTTATCATATCATTTTGTTTGTTCTTACCCCAAACAGTTAACTTTATTAAGTAATCCTTAACCCAAACAGTGAACTTTAATAAGTAATCCTTAACCCAAACAGTGGACTTTATTAAGTAATCCTGACCCCAAACAGTGAACTTTAATAAGTATCCTTAACCCAAACAGTGAACTTTAATAAGTATCCTTAACCCAAACAGTGGATTTTATTAAGTAATCCTTAACCCAAACAGTGAACTTTATTAAGTAATCCTTAACCCAAACAGTGAACTTTATTAAGTAATCCTTAACCCAAACAGTGGACTTTATTAAGTAATCCTAAACCCAAACAGTAAACTTTATTAAGTAATCCTTAACCCAAACAGTTAACTTTATTAAGTAATTCTTAACCCAAACAGTTAACTTTAATAAGTAATCCTTAACCCAAACAGTGAACTTTATTAAGTAATACTTAACCCAAACAGTGAACTTTATTAAGTAATCCTTAACCCAAACAGTGGACTTTATTAAGTAATCCTAAACCCAAACAGTAAACTTTATTAAGTAATCCTTAACCCAAACAGTTAACTTTATTAAGTAATTCTTAACCCAAACAGTTAACTTTAATAAGTAATCCTTAACCCAAACAGTGAACTTTATTAAGTAATACTTAACCCAAACAGTGAACTTTATTAAGTAATCCTTAACCCAAACAGTGAACTTTATTAAGTAATCCTTAACCCAAACAGTGAACTTTATTAAGTAATCCTTAACCCAAACAGTGGACTTTATTAAGTAATCCTTAACCCAAACAGTGAACTTTAATAAGTAATCCTTAACCCAAACAGTGAACTTTATTAAGTAATCCTTAACCAAAACAGTGAACTTTATTAAGTAATCCTTACCCCAAACAGTGAACTTTATTAAGTAATCCTTAACCCAAACAGTGAACTTTATTAAGTAATCCTAAACCCAAACAGTGAACTTTAATAAGTAATCCTAAACCCAAACAGTGAACTTTAATAAGTAATCCTTAACCCAAACAGTGAACTTTATTAAGTAATCCTTAACCCAAACAGTGAACTTTATCAAGTATTCCTTAACCCAAACAGTGAACTTTATTAAGTAATCCTTAACCCAAACAGTGAACTTTATTAAGTAATCCTTAACCCAAACAGTGGACTTTATTAAGTATTCCTTAACCCAAACAGTTAACTTTATTAAGTTATCCTTAACCCAAACAGTGAACTTTAATAAGTAATCTTTTCATTTTTTTACGTTTAGATGTGGATATCTATTTGATAATCCAAAGGCCTTCAACCTTAAACTGACCTTAATGAACTCAAAAACGAACTTTAATTATTGTATTTACTCAAATGCTTGCCTTGACATAAATGTTCTTTGTCTTTAAAAAACTTCATAAAAACTTCAATCTAATTTTTCCATAGATGAGCACCTAGGATGTGGTCCTGCTCCTGATCTGGCCAATGCTAACAAGTCTTCTACTGGACAATACGAGGGCGCTGTCACTCAATACACCTGTCTGTCTGATTTCCTCTTCTGTGGAACAAGCTCAACTCACACGTGCTCCACGCTTGGAACCTGGGAGGGACTCAGTGGAGCTTGTAACAGAGCAGTGTGGTACAATCCTGTAAGTGAATGAACTCAGCCTCTATAGGTATGACTCAAACAGCAACTCTAAATGAATCTTTATAGAAATCTGATTTTTATTCTCAAACCATCGTAAGCCCTTTACGTTAATTCTACTCACATCACCTTTACTCTACCCCATCCCCTTCAATAGCCTTGTTATAAACATCCCATTCTCATCACCCTCCTTAACCTCGCACACTATCACTTTCTCACATTCTATCATCTTAGCCTATCTTTTACTACAATGTTCTTTCCCATACAAAATATATTATGATATAAAAATGGGTAATTCAAAAATTTCAGACCATCACCTTTACGGAATCAACCCCTTGTCCAATGACTGAAGGATACAAAGTCAGATATGAAGGAAATCCAACAATCCATGGCAGGTAAAGTTCAAAAAGTGTGATCTAATAAAGACCATTATTATTTTCATCTTATGCAAATGTGTTTAATTGCATTGCGGATAAATTGTTGAACCTTGTGATATATTACAAAAAGGATATAAGCAAAATGATACTTCATGTGAATTTGTAAAGGCAAACCGTGCCACAAAGGTCATCATTTTTGTTCTGTATAAAGGGCTTACTTAGATTTTGACAGGGTGCATTTATTAAAGACAAACGTGTCTTATAAAGAAATGATATGTCAATACCACAATACCGCAGTATATTCAGATCAAGATTTTACTTTCAGGTCATACATGGAAGTTAAGACCACCAACCTAAACATTCAAGCTGACATTAGACTAACATTCTTTAGCTGGAGTGAGCAGTTTCTGCTACATAAGGAAACGGCGGGGGTCTGGGAGGAGGAATTTGACGTACCAGCACCATTTGCTCCTGGTGTGAAGTTTATGCTTGAAATTGTACGGCAGAACGGAAAATATGAGGTGAGGAGCATAGCGCTCCGCACTATTTTATTATCAGCTATGTAGCTGTCTCCCTTTAGAGCATATCTTGAAGACATTGGTCTTATTTCGGAACTGCAAATATTGATTACATTTTGTTTGTCTATCAGCTGGAATGTTACCCCATCTCCCCTTACAAACAAGTTACGATTTTCAGCCTGATTTTAGGCTTGTAGGGGATGAAATATTTATAGTGATTTTATTGCAATATAAGGGAAATGCCATGATTAGATCAGAGGTTTAAAGAAGCTTCTTAGATATATTACACTAATGGAACTAAATGTTAAGGTGACTGAGTAAAAGCTAATACTCAATATGTTACCTGTTACATATTGACACATTTATTTGAAGGGCACATGGCTTACCATACATATATTGTTGCACTTGAGGGGCATTTTCTGTATATATAAAGAAGGTATATGTGAAAATTGCCAAAACTACAAATATTTATTATACATTTGTAATTAAGTAACTCACCAAAAAGCATTTGCGCCAATTTTTAATCAACTCAAAATGACTTTGTCCTCAGTGAAAAAAAAGATGACAGTTTTATGGAGTTATGTTGGAGATGAAACAATGCTTTTATGTCATTATTATAGAAACAACAACTTGTGTCTTGTGATATCCAGTACTTCAACACGCTATCAGAAAACACTTTGCAGATAATGTATGTACCAGTTATTCATTTTGAAAGTTTTCACCTAAATATTTTTACAAACAGGTGTACGTCAACGGGACATACTATGGCCATTCAGACGACCTAACGCCTGCCGAACACCCTTACACCATCAATGTGGGTGGAGACATCAATTTGGAAAGAGTCACATTTTCGCCTGTTTAATCTTTAATCACACAATTACAAAGTGGAATTTATGTCGTTCACCTTTGATTATTGTAAACAATGTTACCAGTCTTAGTAATTGTTTCAATTTTAAGTTCTGTAGGTCACATATTTGCCTTTTATTTTCACGTGTTAATGGGAGGTTCTATACTGAACTCTTAAACAAACGCAAATCAAGAATGTTGATGGAACTTTGCTTACAATATGCGTTTTCAATTCAACACTCTATCACTATAATTCACCACCACTTTGACAATGAATGCCGATCCATCATCTTCAACATAGTATACATTTATATCTTTAAGGTCTTTTGCTACTTATTATATCATATGCAATGCTGATTTTAAAAATAATGTTTGTATTGCTGATCAATGATTATAATGGAAAACACTTGATAACATAAAGGTAGAGCACACTATGAAAAGTATATATATTTTTCATTTGATTTTATTTTTTTGTGATTGATGCACTAAATAAATTCCAGTATTATTACTATTATTATTATTATTATAATTTGTATTTCTAACATGTTCAATATTTTTTGGCAAAAGTGTTGTGTTTGCAATAACCTTGTTCAAATAATTCATTATCATAGCTCAATTTTTGAATGTGTGTTATTGCAATGTTTGCATAAAAAAAGTGTTTCTGGTTCATTTAGTTTATTCGCGATTAGAGAAAACCTTTACAGCTGAGAGCTTAAAAGGTTGTGTTTTGCTCCAATGATTTATACCACGTGCCATTTCCCCGGTGATTTCTCATTGTGTACGAAAGGTGTACAGACTATTAAGGACAAGCTGTAATTATTATCAACGTGTACACATGCCTTGATTATCATCTGGAACACATGCTTTAATGTCTCTATCATAGAGGGTCCTACACTGCTGTAATGCATAGAAACATGTGTCCATAAAAAGTGCTAATAATACATCAAGTTTGTTCATGAAAAAAAAACGTTACAACTTAGTGCTTAAGTTCTGTTTTGCTTCAAAGATAAATAAACATCCGATTTTCCGGAGGGATTTCTCATTGCTACACAAAGTTGTGTCCAAAATATGGAGGATTGGCTGCAAATGTTATCAGCATGTGCACATGTCTTGATCTAACCATCTTGAACACATGCTTTGATGTCCCTATCATAGAAAGTCGTAAACTGCTGTAAGGCATTGTCATAAAGGTTAATTAAACATTCATCCTCAGAAACTCACTGTTTTAACTTGGTGCCACTCAACTGTAACATAGAGCTTAGAAAGTAATTCAGGGATGATTAGCGAAAATGTTGTTTGCCGATATTGTCCAAGGGTTCATCTAGAAAGGTTTCTGCATGTTTCCAAGATTCCTTTGGGAGTGACTCGTACCTTATTAACCGCCAGGCACAATAAAGTACACACAACAGTTTGTTTAAATATATATGTATATATGGATATATTCAAAACACTAGAGTAAGATACTGGCGAGAACAAGAACAGCTCCTGAACGATCTACAGAATGGCTTCAGGAAAATTACGTCATGTAAGAACCACATTCATGCATTGTATACAACATAAATATATCAGAGCTCTATACATACCTATTGTTATGTATATGTATATTTTATGTATTTTTCAATGTTGTTCCTTACCATCAGTTAGCTTTAGGCAGTAATATACTCTTCAAAAAAAGAAACGCATAGTATTTTTTGAAATTTTTAGACTTCTGTAAAAATGAATATAACACTAAAACTGTCATATTTCTTCTCTGAACGTAATCCTTACATCATTTATTACCACTTTTGTGCAAAAACGGAGACATTTTAGCGATTTCGAACTTTAAAGAAGCAATTGAAAACGTTTTTTAAAAACCTGTGCTTAGGAAAATCTGTAAAGCAAAAACGCCATGTACAAAGCATGTGGAACTAATAACTAACAAAAGGTAAATATGGTTGCAATTTATTTATTCTTTTAACATGAAATAAGTATTAAATTAAACAATGTCAAAGTGAAGAAAATAGGAAACATCGCTGTACGTCAAATTAAAAAATCAGTTTCAAAATCTGCTCTCATTTTAAATTAGAATGATCATTAGGGCACAGTATTTAGTCATATTAAGTCGTTTCCTCCAGGCCCATTTTCGACAAAATGGAGCCAATATTTGTGAGACAAAGAGTGCTATCAAAGCTAAAATTATCTACATCCGGGTCAAGTACTTGCGTAATCGTCTTCCCTCAGCAATACAGATTACATAAAAAATACATGTTTTGTGAAAAAAAGTCGAAAAAACTTTAGGGAGCAGTTTCCCTGACGTGGATATTCGACCAAGAGAGCTAGTTATCGGCCCTGTTTTGAGAAACTTCAAAATGTTCAATCGCCGTCAAAAGTGTTGTAAAACCCGAAGGATTAATTTTCTTAATCTTTAGTAAAGTCTGGTTTGGTGATCAACCTCACTGTCATCCAAAATTGTGAAATGAAAAACAGCGTTTCTCAGTATTGTTTAATTTCTGAAAATTAAAATTTGGCCTATACTTTTATTTGAAAGTTCAACAGAGTTGGTTGAGAGAGTGTTATAAAGTATGTTTCTATAATAAGCACGCAAGATCTGCTTAGTTCGTTGTTTAAAGAGATTTTGACTGTTAGTCTTAACATCAACAACATTCACAAACGTCAAATGCAATAGGTTTTTGGACTGATAGGGGGAGTTTTCAAGCATGAGAGCGTTCAAAAACAGAACTCCTCTTGGTCTACGTCTATGTCAAGATCAAGGTCAAAATCCTGCACTTATTCCCTCAAACATAAGATCAAAACCCCTTTAGAACATAACTGTTATGAACTTTATAAACGTGCACGTCAACGTCATATTACGTTTTGGACACTTCAACATCGATCAATCACAATACGGGAAGGGTGAAGCAGAACTTTGTAAAGGAGACATTTTTACCTTTTCCATTCATTGCCAGAAATATGTCAATCAAGAATTGCTCTATATTATAACAAAACAATAAACTGACATTAGCACCAAATTTTGGATAAATAACACACAAGAACACACCAAACACTGATGTCAACGTGTTTGCCCACACTTTGTCTACAGCCTTGTTAAATTTCACGTTCTAACCATTGAAATTTTTTGTTATTTTTCTCTCAACTAAATGATGACATTTTCTAAGAAAAATTATTCATGCGTTTCTTTTTTTGAAGAGTATAGATTAGCTTCTCTGGGTATTGTTCTTTTAATTGAGTAAGTAGCTTCTTTCTTGAATAGTCTTTGTCTATATCTTAGGGGCTTGCGTACTTGGGTTAAACTTATAGCTTATATCATTCACTTGGTTACTTTAAAAGATAGGTTTAATATTTCTAAATCAGTTGTTGTTGCTTCTGAGCTTGAACCAGGTCGGTGTTTGTGAAACCATGTCGGTGATTTTATTGATATATTGTTAAGCCCTATACTTTGTTAGTCTGCCAGTTTATTTTGTAGTGTGTACCTATATATCATATCCCCTTAAATGTATCTCTGATGTATTAAGCTGATCTTACTTCGTATTAAATCCATTTTAAGTTCTAAAATTGTTGTGTGATATCTTTAAATACTTGTTATGTGGTAGATTGGGGGTTTGCCCATTAAACTTTCCATCTGACACATAACACTATGTTTCATTGACATCACTAACTCTTTCAATTCAGTTCAATGACAATAACTTGAAGCTCAAATATTAAATATGACAACCTGCATTAACATATAATTAAATGATCCAATTCCACTGGTTTGGTGTGAACATCCGTGTTAAACAAGGTTGCTGTCTATTTCAAACACCTTTTCTATGCACATACATGATTTATCTTGAATTGAAGCATGTATATTGATCATATGAAAGTGTCCCTACAATCTATTGCACACTTTCTCGTGTTAAATGCTCTTGATGCATATAAGCTTCAACAATTCCAAGATTACCTTTACTCCTGGTCAACAGGTGGAAACTTTAAGTGAATAAAGAAACATCTAAGAACTTGCACAGCAGGCCAACCTCTGCCACAAGATACATGCACACTTTCGCATGTGGTGATTTGGATATGAATATTTAGGTTTATGGCTCAATGAACATTGTGCTTACAGGAAAACTAAGAAAGAATTGTGCAAGTCAGGGAACAGAGCCTTGGGATAGCTCTGGCAAAGTTTAATTGTCTTGGAGAGTATGTTCAACCTATAATTAATTACAATGTCGCTATTTGTAGACTAAATCGATACAAAGAAATAGGAAACATTCATAACAAACCAGGAAGATATTATCTTGGAGGTAGGAAAACTGCTGGAAAGCTGCAAATTCTTTCAATAATGGATTTTGTGTTCAGTATCTCATAATGATAGGCAATTTGTATAGCTACTTTCCACGTCACATAGATATGCTAAAAGCGCTTATACAGAAAGCAAGTAGTGGAGACTTGAAGTCATTTGTAACAGAGAAGGAGATTTGATTTGGGTTCCAAAGGGAGAGCGTTCCACAGAACTGCTGCTGCATTTAGAATGTTTTCTGGCCAAATGATTTTAAGTTAGAACTCGCGACAGAAAGTCATTATTGTTGAGATGAAAGAAAAGTCCTTTGTGGGGCGTAGTGAGTCAGAACATCTTGGAGGTAGGAAAGGCCTGAGTTGTAGAATGATTTGAAGGTTAGGCAGGGAATCTTGAAGTCAATTATTTCAAAAATGCGGCGTTGGTTGAGAGATTTTAGAATAGGAGAGATGTGACAGCCAGAACTGGTGAGACTATTGATGAGTGCAGCCTTGTTCCGGATTTTCTGAAGAGGTTGATATGAAGAGATGCCAAAAAGAAAACTGTTGCAATAGTCCTGGCGGGATAGAATTGATGTCCGCATGAGTGAAAGAGTGGCTTCTGTCGTCAAGAGTTCACAGATGCTTCTAATGTTCTTCAAATAAAAATTGCAGATCTTGTTCAAATGACTCCCTTGGATTTCCATGTTGAGATTTGAATGTACAAAAAAGCCAAAATATTTCACAGCAGTTTAGAAAAGAATAGATGACAAATATTGCAGATAACTTCAACATTTTAAAACAGGCCCTTTTTCTTGATATATGCATAAATCCATATTTCAGGATGTGTGCTTTTGGAAGTTCATGAACAATTTTCATCCAAATCTTATAGAATAACAAGGCTTTTTCAACAAAATGTAGGAGCGCAGGTGACATGCAGCCTGCCAGGCGCAGATATATCTGACAATGTTAGCAGCTACACCGCAATTCGTACTATTTCAATTAAGGAGTTGAAAATCCATTGACTTCCTCCTCGTTCAAAAAGGTAATTGCGGTCCAATTCACAAAGAGCACTAGCTATTTCTATATAAATTGTAATCTTTTTGTATGTGAAAACCGTCTTCATAAATTGTGTTCAATATATTTCACACTGAAGAAATCCTTGGCTCTATACTGATACATAATACACATACTGATTTAACCATAGTACATTTATAAATTGGTCGGTGATTGAAATACAATTTATATTTCGTAACACTGAGAAAACAAGTTAAACACATACAAAATCAGTGATTAATTTTTCTTTGTTTAACATTAGAGAAATGAAAGTGAGGTTCTACAACGATAATCATAAGTGTGACACCTAACGCCTGTACATGCAGAATATCGATTCAGGTAAATAGTAATTTACACATGTTTGAAGACTTGTTTCAAAAACATGAATATCGAATATTTTGGTATTGATCATTTTAGTTGTTTTGACTGTCAACCTAATATATATTATGCTACCATTAGATCATTAATCGTCATGAATCATTAATGCTATCTAGAGTATTTGGCAGGTGCGTGTGTTATACATGTATTAACATGTGAATACTGACATTGTTCATACGGATGATACTTATTTTCCAAGGTGTTATTTGTTGCTTCTATATCAAGTCAACTTTCAAAACGATCCTATTGAAAAAAGAAATCATTTTTGTATGACGAAGTAACATTCACATCGCACAACTTCACTTCATGCAGGTATTGTGAGATGGATGTCACGATGCTGATGAAGACTTTTTCTCTGATAATCCTGCTTCAAATGTCTGGAGTTTCATATGGATGCGTAGATCTGGACTCTGTCACACAGGACGGGAAGAGGATGATCTCCGCCGTGTTCAAGATGGTGGACAGTGTCTCCCTCTACACGTGCGTGTCTCACTGTCTGACAGTCTCCACGTGTATGTCCGTGTCCTACCAGAGAGAGACTCGCACCTGTCACCTCGCCTCTCAGGACAGTGCAGGAGACCCAAAGGATGTTTACACTGACCCAGAGTTCTTCCTCATTGACATCTCTCTGTGGCCCCTGGTGAGTGTAGAAAGTTGTTGTCTTTGTAAATATATATTACCTATGATGATGTTCACTTCGACCAAGAGTTCTTTCTCACTGACATCTCTCTTTATGTTACCTTTATGTAAAATACTTTAATTTCATTGGTCAATGCAGCTTTAACAAGTTTCTGTGTCACTCCTCAAGGAGGGTGACAACTGGAAAAAATATTACCCGCTGTCATAACAACTTTTATTTGCCGAACTCTATTAGTTAAGCTCCATACAGCGACAGCGGTTTCGGCTAACATTATTGTCTTCTTAACATTGTGGATGCATGTGATGCTGAGAGTATATACGTAAACATTCGTTTGTTGGCGTTCACCTGTCAAAACAATGGCGACAAATCAGCGTTTTGCTTCACTTTCTCACGAAGAAATCCTTGAAAAAATCGAAGTCATACCTGGCAATACAAGGAAATCAAACTTCTCATCGGCGAAGATTCTGAGAGAGTACTTGACATTTTGAGGATGTCGACGCTGTAGCGTTAGCGTAGATGTTGTGCCATTTTTACATGGATATTCGCAGGAAGACTGGAAACCAATACAAGACATCGACCCTGGAGAATATCCGGCACAGTTTAAACAGATATTTGAAATCCCCTCCATACTGCAAGGATTTTGACATAATCAAGGACCCCAGATTTAATGATGCTAACGAGTCGTTCAAAACGTCAATGTTGGAGTTGAAGGCGGCAAAGGTGAAACAGAACACAAAGAAGTGATTTCAGAGTCAGACAGAGAAAAGCTGTATTCTTCAATCCATATGAACACTAACACTCCCTACGGTTTGTCGAATAAGGTACAGTTTCACTCTTTCATGAAGAACATGAGTAAACTTTGCGGGCTTTCACAGATCTACACGAATCACTGCATCAGGGCGACAGGGGCGACAATCCTCACTCGGGACAGATTTGCAAGCCCTCAAATCATGAGCATCACTGGGCTCAAAAGCGTGAGTTCGCTTGCTGTTTATCAACGGCTATCAAACCGAGAAAAGATGCAAATGAGCCACGCTTTATCCTATGGCATGCGACTGTCCATTGCCACTATTGAGCAAAAGTTCGAAAGTTCTGTCAAAGCCGTCACAAGTTCAAGGTCGGGGGAGACATCATTGCTGCCAATAAATCAGAGTACAAACCAAGAAGGAAACCAGCTGGCTTTCTTAGAAGACTTGGATATAAACGATCTGTTTTGTGATTATTCGGTTCTCAACAATCAAGCTAATGTCAAAATAAATCAGACATCATCGATGTTCCATTAAGAACGTTAATGTCATTGAAAGGAAATGAACACTCAATGTCGCAAAGTTCGGCAAATGTACCAGCTGATCGGTCAACTGATGTTTGTTATTGTTTGTGTTTTTGCTTTTGAAAAATGAATGTTAAATACGTATCCTTACTTGATTGGTCTTGTTGCATTATTCAGTGTTAACATTTGTTGAGTATATCAATTCATGACAATTTCAAATATGAAAAAATGACATGGTGATGTTATCTATTAAAAGGTTTATATTCCGTTCCGTTCTGCCTTATGTCTTTTGTGAAACACGATATAGGAAAAATCCTCCTCCGTGATTTCTCATTTAGATATTACCAATATACAAACACATTAAACTTGGATAGTTGCATCCACTGTTCATCACATTCAAACCCAAGTTCTTCACTAACATTCGAAATCTAAGAGTTCAGCAAATCACCAAATCTTACATAAAAGGGAGGATTTTGTTTTGAAAATGATAACAATGAATTATTACGGTAAGATAAATACGTTGTATGATTCTGCCTTGGGTAATATTGTTTGATGTACCATCTTTGTAGAAATGTCAGCCCTACAAAAATCTGATGGTACATCAGACCGTATTACCCTCGTGAGAAGCATACAACTTATTGTGGCCCCGGGTGAGTGTAGAAAGTTATTGTCTTTGTATATATTAATTTCAAATAGTGATTTTCACACCGATGTAAATTCTTCCTCACTGATAAATCAGCGACCAAGGGTGAGGACAGAAACTAGTTGTCATTGTACCTTATAATTTACGACCTTCATACTGACCAAGAGTTCTTCCTCAATGAAATCTCTCAGTGGTCCCTGAGTGTAGAAACTTGATGTCTTTTAACCTGTAATATTGCTTTTGATGAACAAACCAATCAAGAGTGCTTCTTCATTGTCACCTCATAGTTGCAAAGGTCAAGCGCCAAGTTCAATTGGCTTCAGAAAATCGTATTTTAATTTTCTTAATCACCATAGCGGGATCTGGTCGAATGATCTGAATTATCGAACTATATAATATTCTATTTCAAAGGGACAGAAGCTGAAAGTTACTAATATCAAGAAACATGTTTTGAAAAAACAAAAAGCTAATCAAAAACCGTTGTACATTTTGAGTTCAGCTTCTTGACTTTTTTTCCCTTCCTCAAATAATGTTTAAAATGTAGTTCACTTGAAACTTGACCATTCTAGGCTATGGCTAATTGTGTTAAAAGTAAAATATGGACAAAATTGATTTAAAGTTCAACATGAAAAAGTCAATCCTAGAACTATAAGCAACTGGGGAATTGTATATCGATTATCGATCTTGCTTTATATGTTCACTTGATAAGGTTTAATAACTCATCTGATCAACAATTCAATCATCCTGCTACATCAGCGTATATGTCTCCGCTAATGCAACAACCTATCCCCTGATATCCTCCTATGGTCTTCTGTCGTATCGCTATATATAGCAAGCCAATCAATTGATGCCCTTTCAGCGATAGCGGCAAACTAGTTTCTTGGCTTCGTTCTGCGTGCTCACCTCGTGATTCAAATTAATCAATAGGAGTGCTATTAAATAATAAATCTGATTCTCGTTGCAGTCTCCCGCTAAGCACCAAATCACGCTTTTAGATTTTCACGTGCGACATCACTAGACAACAGTGTATGGAGTTCGGAATAGTTTGACTGAAAACAGACAGGCTATAAATAGCGCCGAGCAACCACCCGTCAGCGATACGACAGAAGACCATAGGAGGATATCAGGGGATAGGTATTAGTATTAGCGGAGACATATACGCTGATGTAGCAGGATGCAATTCTATTGAAGTAAGACTTCTATCGTAAATAGAAGATACAACATGGATGAATGTAAAAATTTGGTATTCACTAAAGAATGCTTAAGTGTTGACAAACTTATGTAAAGTTTCCTCCATTATTTGTGAAGTTTTTGTTTCTGTGGATGTGTGCCACATAATTTATGAAATATTTTAAGATATGTCTTACCGGAGCTTGTGAAAAAGTCAAAATTCAAGAGGCTCACATTCCAGTAAAATAATTTCTCCATTATCGATTTCAAAACCGTTAAAAGCGCATTCCAGATACTTATAGATTGACTTTCTTCCTATGTGATTGTTTGGTACAGTGACGCCAATGACAATTATGACTGACAATAAGAAATTCGGGAAATTGCTCTGAAAAATGTGTTTCCAGAAACAAAAAGGCAAAAGTGGGCGCAGCTCAGGTCTCGTTCTACAGTTTTTTCATTGTGAACGGGGGCGAAAGAGTTCCCACTTCAGATAGCAAATAGAGGTCTGACAGTGTTTTACCCCTAAAAGTGAGTGAGTGAGTGAGTTATTGTTTAGCGCCGCTTGGGCAATATTGCAGCCATTAGCGGCGAGAAAGTTAATGAAATTGCCTAAATATGAAAATGATTGCAAAAGCAGATAATGGAACAGCGCGAAGGCTGAAAAACATCAGCATAATATCACAAAGTTGTTAAAAGCTGATATATAGTATTAAAATTTATAACTTATCAAAAAGCTCGATTTCCTTAAGAAAATCTAAAATACGGTGTTCACCGAAGTGATAAAAAAGTTGTGAAATGGAAATATTAGGGTAAAATGTTTCCCTGATTTGGGCTGTGTCCCAACACTCACACAATATTTTAACAGTGAGGGGACATTGACAGGGTATACACATAGGGGGATCTTCCCCCTTTAAAAGATAAGAATGAGTTAAATGAGTATGTCCAATACAACATCGTCGAAGGACACAAGCTTCCTGCAGGGTAAAAGAAGAAAGAGATTTATAACCTAAATGAGGTTGAATGGTATGAAGTTTGTTATGTTGTTGCTGGTCCCATTGGGACCTCCAACGCTGTTTAATGTAGGATTTAATAGCTGGTTTTGAATCTGTATATGGAACTTTAGTTGGTGAAATAGTTTTGAAGTTTAAAGCTGCCTTCGCGGCTGTATCAGCTTTATTGTTGCCTCTAATACCCATGTGGCTAGGAAGCCAGCAAAAGACAATGTCGCATTGCAGAAAGGTATTATGAAGTTTAAGAATGTCTCTGATCACCCCGTGATCAGTTTTACAGTTTTTAATAGCCTGCAAGCAGGACAAGGAATCAGAGAAAATAATGTAATCTTTTGGAGTTGAATTTTTGATGTGCTGAATGGCCTTCAGGATGGCCATTGCTTCAGCAGTAAAGATACTGCTGCCGTCATGCAGCCTTGAAGTGTAAGTTGTTGAAGGTGTAACAGTTGCTGCTGCAACTGTAATGCCATCCTTAGAGCCATCAGTGTAAATTGGTTTGTAATCAGAGTAGAAATCGCGAAGCTCATTGAAAGCCTGCAGGAAGATTAATTGATTGGTATTAGATTTTTTGTGTGTGCTTAAGCTAAGATTAACACGGGGCTTGACCAACTGCCATGGAGGAGTGGCAAGCAAACCGTATTCTGCTATTGTTGTTAGATCAATATCCGATTCTTCGACATGCTGTTGAAGCCGGATTCCGAGAGGTGGAATTGCTTTTGGTTTTGAAGCATACAACTGCTGGTATTCTGGGCTGAATACGCAGTTGTAGGCAGGATTTGAAGGATTTGATTTAAGTTTTGTTATATATTGGAGTGCTAGCTTGATGCGCCGATCTGCTAGAGATGGCTCATCAGCTTCAACATAAAGGCTTTCGACAGGTGAAGTTCTAAAGGCCCCAAGACAAAGTCTGAAACCCTGGTGGTGGATTGTATCTAGCATTTTGATATAAGAGGGGCAGGCAGATCCATAGATTATGGATCCATAATCGAGTTTAGAGCGGATGAGAGATCGATAGAGATGAAGAAGAGTTTCTTCATCTTCACCCCATTTAGCGTTTGAGACGACCTTTAGAAGGTCCAAAGCTTTAAGACATTTAGCTTTAAGATTTTTGATATGAGGGATGAATGATAATTTACTATCAAAAGTAAGACCAAGAAACTTGGCCTCAGGTACAACCTTGATTGGAGTTTTATCCAGAAAAAGCTCTGGATCTTTGTGCAGTTTGCGCATATTGCAAAAATGCACACATGATGTTTTAGCTTTAGAAAACTTGAAGCCGTTTTCCAAAGACCATTTGTGGATTTTATTTAGACAGAGCTGCAGCTGCCGCTCAATTGATGGCATCTCTTGCCTCTGCAAGAAACTCCAAAATCGTCCACAAAAAGTGAACCATCTGTGTGATCGTTTAATACTTTAGCCAAGCTATTGATTTTAATGCTGAATAATGTAACTGATAGTATACTTCCTTGTGGGACACCCATTTCTTGATCAAAGAATTCAGAAAGAGTGGAGCCTACACGGACCTTGAATTGGCGATCATGTAAAAAATTCGAGATAAAATGAGGCATTCGACCTCGCAGGCCAAATTCAAATAAGTCTTTGAGGATGCCATGCTTCCTTGTGGTGTCGTATGCTTTTTCCAAATCGAAAAAGATTGACACAGCATGTTGCTTATTGATAAATGCATCTCTTACGAAAGATTCCAAACGAACAAGATGATCAGTTGTACTTCTTTGTTTAACGGAAACCACATTGAATGTCAGTAAGTAATTTGTTGGTTTCCAAGTACCAGACAAGACGATCATTGATCATCCGTTCCATAGTTTTACATACGCAACTAGTTAAGGCTATAAGACGATAGTTGGAAAGTCACCTGTTTCCCGTTTATATGATTATATACCTCAAGCAAAACCTCAAGGCAAGATTCTGGTAGATGTTTTAGTAATTGATAATGGATATTGTCAGGACCAGTAGCTGTATCGTGAGCTTTGGAAAGTGCTGTTTTAAGTTCTGACAAGGAGAAGTGCTCATTATAGACTTCCCCATTATCAGATTTGAAATTAGGTTTTTGTTTTTCTTGAACCTTTTGATATTTTTGGAATTGAGGAACATAATTTGCTGATGAAGAATTTTTGGAAATGGTTTCTGCCAACTTATTGGCAATGTCGGTTTTAGCTGGAAGGAGTTCACCATTGACCTTGAGATGTTTTATTGTTGATTTAGAACCTTTGCCTTTGATTTTACTAATCATATTCCAGACTTTGCTCATAGGCTTTCTGGAATTTATTTTTGAGACATAGCCTCGCCAAGATTTGCGTTTTTCTTGATTGACTGTGCGACGAGCCTTGGCCCGGGATTTGCGGCAGCCATCAAGATTACCTGGAGTTGGATGTTTATTGAACTTGCGTTCAGCCTTTTTGCGGGCTTTGATATCTTGCCTGCAAGTATCATTAAACCATGGTTTAACAATACGAGGATTGGATGTTGATTTAGGAATAGTTTCCTCAGCAATTTCTATTAATTTATCTGAAAATGTTTGAATAGGGTCTTCAGATTTTAATATTGATTTGAAATTTATGTTTTCCCTGCAGAGAGATGAAAATGTATCCCAGTCTGCTTTTGCAAATTTCCACTGAGGATTGTGTTCTTCAGGTGAAGGCAGTGCAGGCTCCAGTACCACTGGAAAGTGATCACTATCACACATATCCTCGTGGACTGACCAAGTGAAATCGTTAAGCAAAGATGGGTCAGTTATGGTAAATCAATTGCAGAATATGTTCCTGAAGCAGGATGCAAGTAAGTATTTGTCCCATCATTAAATAATGAGAGACCATTATTGTCAAGAAAATCTTCAACTTTTTTACCCTTGTCGTTGGTGGAATTACTTCCCCACAAGTCGTTATGACTATTAAAGTCCCCAAGAATGACACATGGCTTAGGGAGTTGTTGAAATAGATTATCAAGATCTTGCAATCTAAGGGTATCTGATGGTGGAACATATATAGAACATAATGTTATGGTTTTAAATAAGCTGAGTTGTACAGCTACAGCTTGGAGTTTTGTTTTGAGAGGGATTTGACTGTGAATCACTCCTTGTCGAACAAGGATTGATGCACCACCCTTGGCCTTTTCTAATTCCGCTGAAAAGGCATTATAGAAAGTAAAGCCACGCAAAGTGGTATTATCCGATTGTTTAAAATGGGTTTCCTGCAAGCATATTGCCTGAGGATTATATGATTGAGCAAGTAAGGAAAGCTCATTACAATTGGCTTTAAAACCACGACAATTCCATTGGAGAATTGCCATAATTAATAAAAATGTGGGAAATATATACATTTTAAAATTATTCTAGGAGCCTGGAGAGCTTGCGCCCACCTGGATCCTCAGAAGATGCTCTGTGCCGCGATGGAGAGCGACTTGTCGACCTGGAAGGACATGGGGATTCCTCCATGTTCTCGTCCAGGTCCAGGTCCTGGAACCTGTTTGAAACACTGACAGGGTTCTTGTCAGCCTTTGATACCATGTCAGAGGTTTTGTGCTTATTTGAGTTCCTGTTTTTGTTTTTCTTTTTGTTTTCATTTGATGGAGAAGGAGGAGATTTTGGAGCCAAAGGAGTTGTTGGGATATTAGGGTTGTATATTGATTTTTATCAGAAGTGGTTGTGGTGATGTTGTTGTATGTTTGAGTTTGAATAGTGTTAGGTTTTGCTAGTTGTGGCTTGTATTTGACTGGCTGTGGTTGATTGAGCCAGGTGGTGTCGGTCTGGATGGCAACTGATGCCCTTGATTTTGGAGTAGCTGCAGCTGCAGCATAGGAAGCTTTCTCATTTGCAGAGAACAGTTTCCTGGCCTCCGCAAATGAGATATTTTTTTCAGATTTGAATTTAATTATTTTACTTTCTCTGATGAAAGTAGGGCATTGTTTGGAGGACGCCATGTGGGGCCCTTTGCAGTTTGGACACACGTGAGGAGCTTCACAGGTGGAGCTATCATGGTCCCCCTTACCACATTTCTGGCAGACCATGCTACCGCGGCAAGAGTGGGAACCATGTCCAAATTTCTGGCACTTAAAACACCGAAGTGGGTTTGGAATGTATAGTTCCACCTTGATGAGGAGATACCCAGCCTTGATGTTAGGAGGGAGTTTGGAAGTACCAAATTCCATCAAATAGGTGTTTGATGGAAAGGACTTGTTCTTTTCATTATCCTTGTATGTGAATCTCTTCACATGTGTGATGCCTTGGGGTTTGAGCTCTTCCACAAGCTCGTCCTCGGACATGTCAGAAAGGACCCTGTCCCTGTCACGAACAATGCCCTTGCAGGTGTTGAGAGAACGGTGAGGGGCGACTTTAACAGCCACCCCAGCAAAATTTGTGAGTTTGAGAAGATTTGCAGATTGTTGGTGAGTATTACACTCAATTAAAAGAGAGCCAGTGCGCAGTTTGGTAATGTTTTTAACTGTACCAGCAACTCCTTTGATTCCTTTTTCAATAGCAAAGGGATTAAGCTTAAGTGGCTCGCCACCATTGCTGCCTCCCTCCATTAGTAAGAAACTTGGCCATGATTTTAGAGATTCCTCATCCGAAGATGAGGACTGTGATATTGCCTCAGTTTTGCGCTTTTTTGGGATGTCATGTTGGTTTAGGTTGTCTGGCCAGTGCTGCTCCCCACCCGCCACGGAGTCCAACAAGGGGATGCCAAGTGTCTGTGGATTTCCAACAAACTGGCACCAGGGCTACAGCACTGGCATACTCCAATATGAGCGTTGCCAATGCTCTACTGGATTGACCCATTGGCCACTGCCTTCTTGGTGTTGGATATTGGAATGTTGAATTGATAAACAAAGTTTTAAGTGAGTGAGTTGTATTAAGAGATACATAAGATTGATTGTAATTATTGTTTGTAAAATATAAAGGTGATTGAAGTTTTGAAAAGAGAAAAACACCAAGGGCTTAGCATGGCCAGCCGATTGATCAGACCGGGCCCATCTGACCACCTGTCTAACTGAAGTTAGGGTCAAGTGATGTGTTGGCGGGCACCCCCGCAGACATACATCAACCTCAACCACCAGAATCCCTTCCTCCACCGACACAGGTCGCAGTCCACGGCAAACAGACCGCCCCATTTTAGTCGCCTCATACGACAAGCATGGAGTACTGAGGCCCTATTCTAACCCTGGAGCCCCTCGGGGGTACCCCTAAAAGAAAAGTTATTTGAGGTATTAGAATAAGTCTTTCTTTCAGAATTAGCTAATATACTTGGCTGTCAGCCTACAACAGTCATGTAATGCTTTGCCAATTGCGGAAGGTCAAGTGACCCACTCAATGGAAGCTGTTCCGTCGCTCCCAGGTCCAAAATCCCAAGAATTTCAATGTGTGAATTTCATGTGGTCTATTTTCAAACAGCTGTAGCAAAAAATAAGCAAGGATAATCTATAGTATTTCATTGATTTTTCCATCAGAAGTATGCATATCTTACTGCTGCTAGTGGTCGCTAGTGATCTATTTCAGTCGTATGGGACTGACATGCCAATGACCGATGGCGATTTAACATTGGAGTCTAAGGGGGAAAAAACTGTAGAACGAGACCTTAAGGGAGATGACGAAAAATTACATTTTCTGTATTTTTTTAATATTTACACACTCTTTTGCTACCATGAATTGGGTTTTCAATACTAATGTTCAAATACAAATAAAATGATAGACTTTAGGATGACTTAGTCTTGATTTGTTGCCATGGAAACTGGCCTTTGCAACTTACTAGGCTTGAAAAGGCTAAAAATTACCCTTAAAGGCTGAGTTTTGGGCAAATATCAGATTTTTTTCTAGAAATAGTGCATTTGGAAGGGCTTATTCATATATTTTGATGATGTTGCAATCAATTTCAAGTAAATTGACATACATATTTCTTCAAAATATTTCCCAAATTCAACTTTTTGGCCTCTGCCCACCTGAATTGGCTGTAGATTGGATTTTTTAGGTACTTTTCAAGCCATGCTTGTATGAAAAAATACAGACTCCTTGCTTTTTTTTTTACATTTTACTACTTCTTCAGGTCCAAATCAATGAGAAATATTCAAATAAATACATGTATCTTGCTTTATTTAGATAAAGTGATTGTTTGCTTTTTGGCTTGGAAGGCTGAAAGTTGAAGATGTGAACTGTCCAAAACGGCTTTGGACTGATCACGCCGGTTTGCCCCAACTGGTCACTTTTTTTCATATTAACACCCTTTCGTATATATCGTTTTGTTCGAAAAACATTCACGGTCAAGAAAAATAATAAAAAGTAAGTAATCGTGAAAGTTGGTTTCTCCTTAAGGTCTCGTTCTACAGTTTTTTCATTGTGAACGGGGGCGAAAGAGTTCCCACTTCAGATAGCAAATAGAGGTCTGACAGTGTTTTACCCCTAAAAGAAAAGTTATTTGAGGTATTAGAATAAGTCTTTCTTTCAGAATTAGCTAATATACTTGGCTGTCAGCCTACAACAGTCATGTAATGCTATGCCAATTGCGGAAGGTCAAGTGACCCACTCAATGGAAGCTGTTCGGTCGCTTCCGGGTCCAAAATCCCAATAATTTCAATGTGTGAATTTCATGTGGTCTATTTTCAAACAGCTGTAGCAAAAAATTAGCAAGGATAACCTATAGTATTTCATTGATTTTTCCATCAGAAGTATGCATATCTTACTGCTGTTAGTGGTCGCTAGGGATCTATTTCAGTCGTATGGGACTGACATGCCAATGACCGATGGTGATTTAACATTGGAGTCTATGGGGGAAAAAACTGTAGAACGAGACCTTAAGGGAGATGACGAAAAATTACATTTTCTGTATTTTTTTAATATTTACACACTCTTTTGCTACCATGAATTGGGTTTTCAATACTAATGTTCAAATACAAATAAAATGATAGACTTTAGGATGACTTAGTCTTGATCATGATTTGTTGCCATGGAAACTGGCCTTTGCAACTTACTAGGCTTGAAAAGGCTAAAAATGACCCTTAAAGGCTGAGTTTTTGGCAAATATCAGATTTTTTTCTAGTAATAGTGCATTTGGAAGGGCTTATTCATATATTTTGATGATGTTGCAATCAATTTCAAGTAAATTGACATACATATTTCTTCAAAATATTTCCCAAATTCAACTTTTTGGCCTCTGCCCACCTGAATTGGCTGTAGATTGGATTTTTTAGGTACTTTTCAAGCCATGCTTGTATGAAAAAATACAGACTCCTTGCTTTTTATTTTACATTTTACTACTTCTTCAGGTCCAAATCAATGAGAAATATTCAAATAAATACATGTATCTTGCTTTATTTAGATAAAGTGATTGTTTGCTTTTGGGCTTGGAAGGCTGAAAGTTGAAGATGTGAACTGTCCAAAACGGCTTTGGACTGATCACGCCGGTTTGCCCCAACTGGTCACTTTTGTTCATATTAACACCCTTTCGTATATATCGTTTTGTTCGAAAAACATTCACGGTCAAGAAAAATAATAAAAAGTAAGTAATCGTGAAAGTTGGTTTCTCCTTAAGGTCTCGTTCTACAGTTTTTTCATTGTGAACGGGGACGAAAGAGTTCCCACTTCAGATAGCAAATAGAGGTCTGACAGTGTTTTACCCCTAAAAGAAAAGTTATTTGAGGTATTAGAATAAGTCTTTCTTTCAGAATTAGCTAATATACTTGGCTGTCAGCCTACAACAGTCATGTAATGCTATGCCAATTGCGGAAGGTCAAGTGATCCACTCAATGGAAGCTGTTCGGTCGCTTCCGGGTCCAAAATCCCAAGAATTTCAATGTGTGAATTTCATGTGGTCTATTTTCAAACAGCTGTAGCAAAAAATTAGCAAGGATAACCTATAGTATTTCATTGATTTTTTCATCAGAAGTATGCATATCTTACTGCTGCTAGTGGTCGCTAGTGATCTATTTCAGTCGTCTGGGACTGACATGCCAATGACCGATGACGATTTAACATTGGAGTCTATGGGGGAAAAACTGTAGAACGAGACCTCACATACCCCTGCCTGTAGTTTAACCGCCTTTCTTTGACGAAAATAGTGAAAAGTCATATGTTCTGATAAGTCCTAGGATTGTTACCGTATTTTTCCATGACATGATATTGAAATTAACCTTAAAATTTAATTTGTCTGAATAGGTGTGAACTGGTATAACTATGATAAAAACATGTTTTTCAACAAACTCTCACCTTCAATTCAGTTCCATGTAGGTCAATTTATATTCCAATATATGTATTCTTTACAGTGGTATTAACATTCCAATATATGTATTATTTGCAGTGGTAACAACATCAGTCATGTTCTATGTTCATACAATGTAAATTTGAAGTTTCCAAGTTGTATAGTTTTTTAATTACGCTTCGGAAACGAGACAAAATCTAGAAATCGGATGTTTTTTGGTCAAAATTTCAAAAATTATTTTAACGTTGGAGGTGAAACCCATAAAAGGCACAACAGCATCATGTAGGCTACTGCCATACCAAATTTGAAGTTTCCAAGTGGTATAGGTTTTTAATTATGCTCCGGAAAGGAGACAAAATCTAGAAATCTGATGTTTTTTGGTCAAAATTTCAAAAATTATTTGAACGTTGGAGGTGAAACCCGTAAAAGGCACAACAGCATCATGTAGGCTACTGCCATACCACATTTGAAGTTTCCAAGTGGTATAGGTATTTAATTATGCTCCGGAAACGAGACAAAATCTAGAAATCTGATGTTTTTTGGTCAAAATTTCAAAAATTATTTGAACGTTGGAGGTGAAACCCGTAAAAGGCACAATAGCATCATGTAGGCTACTGCCATACCAAATTTGAAGTTTCCAAGTGGTGTAGGTTTTTAATTATGCTCCGGAAACGAGACAAAGTCTAGAAATCGGATGTTTTTTTGGTCGATGTTAATCGGCGTCGTTAGGATTCATATTGCATATTTCACATTATTGGACAGAAACATTTAAGCTAGTTTTAACTAGATTGCCCAATTCTAACAGCTTGTTGTAACTAGATTGTCCGATTCAAAGAGATCAGCCAGTTCTTTTTTGATTGGTTTATTTCCGCGCTTGCTCGACACGGACCAGGTGGGTTAGTAGCTAGATGTAAAGTAAGGACATATTGGCCATATACATTACATCTAGTTTGAACTAGATTTGATAAACAAGGTTGTAAGTAACGTAAATTATTTTTAAGCAAAGAGTTAGAGAAATACACTCCCAACAGGGGCCCCATCAACAAAGTAGTATAAGTGATACTCGCTGATATCTTAGAATTAAAGACTATTTTTGGAGCTACTATGATATAAACAATTTAGAATTGTCCTGAAAAGACTTAGATTGTCACTCGTAATGATAGATGATAGATTAAAAATTGCTGAACGACCATGCAGTTGTAAGAAAGAAGACGAGTTATATAAATACCTTATATATCCTACTTCCTATATCTTGATTATTTATACATTGAGCTACTTACATAGACGTACAAGTGTGTTTACATTTCAAGAACTTCTCGTGTATTGATTACCAGCAAAATTGTTTCATACTGTTCAACCATGGTGCAAATTATTTCATTGACAAATGTATTATTGACTTTATTGGTCTAAAGAGTCTGTCTGTCCGTCTGTCTGTTTATATGGTTAAGAAGTATAACACAAAAACATATCTATGCATAACAATATTGACACATGTTTCTTGCAGAGTTTGGCTGGTCCTTGTGAAGGCGTGACGTGCGAAGGTGGAAGTGGATGTGTTGTTGACAGATTCAACACTCCAGGTTGTGTTCCAGGCACGTTATACTTAAGCAAACCTAAAATTTCCTCTTTTTCTCAAACACTAATAATGTACAGTCGAACACGGATATAGCGAACTCGGATATAGCGAGCAAATATTTACGTCCCGTTAAGAGTCCTATATAATAGCATTTACATCATGTGCGTATAGCAAACTCGGATATAGGGAATTAACGGAAATATAGCGAACTGAATACTATTGTGTTACTCTTACCTAAGCCAAAACTATTTCCCCAACAGAACAGATACCTTAACTAAACCTTTCATAAAAAATTATGTACATGTAAGTTCCACAGATGGTTTCCTAGGAATCCTTCTCTGCAACAGATACCAATGATCAATTTACCTTACTGAGTAAAGAAAAAAACTAATGAGTTAAACAGTCGATGATTTTCAATGAAGAGTTACCTTCCCTGATTGTTACATTTCATTGATAAGGAAAGCTGGACAGTGGATATCTTTGTAATATATACAGTTTGCAACACAATGTATAGTTTACCCTGACGATCACTATGAAACCAGTTAATCATGAACTTATGTGCAGAACAATCTTCAATTTGTTATATTTAAAAAATATATATGTTAAATAGAGGAAACCTAAAGTTGTTTTCCAAATAGTAGGTTAATTCCATCGAGTGGCATTGGTAAACTTGATTTTTCACGAGTGGCATAGCCACGAGTGAAATATCAACTATACCCATGTCACGAGATGAAATAAACCTGGTATTTGGAAAACTACATTAAGTATTTAATTATTATATGATTTTTTAAAAATGAAAATGTAATTAAAATTACTTAAAAACTGGAAAATTACCCCCTTATGTTTACATGGCTGAAAGTAGTTCCGGCACCTGACCAGTGACGATACAAAATATTGTCACTGGTCGCAGTGAAAATATAACATACTGATACTGTTGCCTGACAGACAATTTATTTCACTGATAAAACCCAGTATTTCACCGCCTATCATATGATTTATTTCTTTGAAGGTCTGTTTTTCTGCATTAGTAGATTCCAATATGCAAAATTTTAAAAGAAAAACATAAGGTGTTTTCTATAGCTGCTAATAAGGAAGGTAACTTGTACTGTTACTTTTTGAAGCTCGAGCATTCTGACAGGAGTTTTGTCAATTGGAACAGAGGCTAGATTGACGTTATATTACTGAGCTGCTTCTGTTGGGATAGATTGACGTTATATTACTGAGCTGCTTCTGTTGGGATAGATTGACGTTATATTACTGAGCTGCTTCTTTTGGGATAGATTGACGTTATATTACTGAGCTGCTTCTGTTGGGATAGATTGACGTTATATTACTGAGCTGCTTCTGTTGGGAGAGATTGACGTTATATTACTGAGCTGCTTCTGTTGGGATAGATTGACGTTATATTACTGAGCTGCTTCTGTTGGGATAGATTGACGTTATATTACTGAGCTGCTTCTGTTGGGATAGATTGACGTTATATTACTGAGCTGCTTCTGTTGGGATAGATTGACGTTATATTACTGAGCTGCTTCTGTTGGGATAGATTGACGTTATATTACTGAGCTGCTTCTGTTGGGATAGATTGACGTTATATTACTGAGCTGCTTCTGTTGGGATAGATTGACGTTATATTACTGAGCTGCTTCTGTTGGGATAGATTGACGTTATATTACTGAGCTGCTTCTGTTGGGATAGATTGACGTTATATTACTGAGCTGCTTCTGTTGGGATAGATTGACGTTATATTACTGAGCTGCGTCTGTTGGGATAGATTGACGTTATATTACTGAGCTGCTTCTGTTGGGAGAGATTGACGTTATATTACTGAGCTGCTTCTGTTGGGATAGATTGACGTTATATTACTGAGCTGCTTCTGTTCGGATAGATTGACGTTATATTACTGAGCTGCTTCTGTTGGGAGAGAATAATGCTCTGGAAAACAATGGCGCTAAAAAAGTTGAGTACATCAATAATAACGTTAAAGGTGAGGTACTCTCTTTGCCGTGAGGATCTTGGTTTACACTTCCCATGTTCCATAAACGGCGACTTTGGTTATTGGCGACCTCCAATGCACCAAGAACACACACATAGTTCATTTTTGAAACTTTATTGTGCAGTATTTCAGCAATGATTCTTAAACAATACTAATTATTTCTCATAATGGTTTAATGTCATGTTATAATGGAATCAATGAAACGAACGTTCTTCCCACAATGCACAGCCACAATTATTCATGTGACCAAAAGGAAATTCCCCGACAAAGAAATAACCTGAAAACAAAACAAGAATCTTGGATAGGATAATTCGACTCGATATTCAAGGTACTTTTCTCTGTTTGTAGAATGTTTTACTAACATTAGTATTGTTTTCACCTATGAAATATCAAAATGATGTATAAGAATGAACCTTTTCATATATACGACCTCGATCTTTACTTCCGCGCCCTATACAGTGCAATATCACTTTACACATTGTAAGATTAAGCCTGACAACCTACTGTACATGTAGATCTACTTGAAAATGAAACAATGATCTTGGACAAGAACATATGACTTATATTAATGTTGATTAATATTGTTGCTAAAACTATTTAAAAATTATCATTTCGCTCTTGATGTGAATAGAAATGAACCTGTTCATATTATATGAATTCTATTCTTCCGCGTTCTATATGTATATTATAGTTTGACAATATACCAGACTCGCTTATAGAGTAATCTAGTGTATATCTCTATACCGAGAGAGGCTTGATCTTTACACAGAGGTTTGTGTTGATGATAAACATAGCTTCTAATCTAGGTCAAATATTTTACTAATGCTATAAGGAAGTATTCTCTCCGACTTTATAAGTATCTCTTATTAGTGTTTCAAGGAATAAACACTTTATATTTATGTACATATATCAGTATAATCACTTCTAAATGAATATACGTATATGATCCTGAGATAAATGTTGATTTAATAGTGATTAAACTGCGTAATTGTAGTTATCAAGGTTTCCTGCTATTACTTTACAGTTCATTGACAAATACAAAAACAAATAATTTCTCTAATTTCCAAATACATGTTTGAGTGTTTACTATGTGTGACTTCTTCAATCATAAACAATACATATATATCTACAAGTGAATAAACATATCATCTTTTTTTGTGTGTCAAATATGTACTTGATACGTAATGACATTAATACCATTTATTTATCTCATATAAAACAATAAGTATTTTTAATTATTTAAACTGCGCTTTTTAGCTAATTGAAATATGTACTTGATATGTAATGACATTAATATTATCTCATATAAAACAATACGGATTTATAATTATTTAAAATGCGTTTTTTAGCTAAAAGTAATATGTCCTTGATATGTTATGACATAAATACCATTCATTTATCTGATATAGAATTATAAGGATTTATGATTATTCAAATTGAGTTCTTTGAGTTACTAATAAATGCAAACAATGGTAACAGGTTTCGATGAGTAAAGTACTGTGTGTCAGTGTGACGGGAGCTCTATAACTAATATGCGGGTTGTAATATGTAACTCTGAAACATACAATACCATACATAATCCAACATAGATATGCAAGTAATATATGGCATTGTGAAACATTGTTATTACTTACGACTTTATTTTTCCATAAATGTAAAATACAGAGATACATGCATGTGTGCATTGATTTATTAGTGAAGTGCCAATTCATAAGACATACATATATTTTATGCAGTGTATACAATCTTTACATCAGTGAAAGGGCCTGTTCATTTTCACAACAAATTTGAGTACACTAGGAGTTACCTCCCTTTACCAAGAAGACACACATAGTTCATTTTTGAACATTTACTGTACAGTATTTCAGTATTGATTCTTCAACAACACTAATTATTTCTCATAACAGTTTAATGTCATTTTCTGATGGAATCAATGAAACGAACGTTCTTCCCACAATGCAACGCCACAATTACTTCCTGTGACTTAAAGGGAATTCCCCAACAAGGAAATAACCTGAAAACAAAACAAGAATCTTGGATAGGATAATTCGACTCGATATTCAAGGTACTGTTTCTCTTATTTGTTTGTAGAATGTTTTACTAGCATTAGTATTGTTTCACCTATGAAATACCAAAATGAAGTATAAGAATGAACCTTTTCATGTTACTACATGTACTATACTTGTACTAGCACTTTTCACTATGTAAGATTTAGCCTGACAATCTACTGAACGTGTAGATCTACTTGAAAATGAAACCGTGATCTTGGATAAGAACATATGACTTATATAATTGTTACCGTACAGTGGTTCGTTTGTTGTCAAAACTATTTAAAGTTATTATTTCGTTCTTGATATGAATAAATATCAAAATGTTATATAGAAATTAATCTGTTCATGTTATATGACTTCTTTTCTTCCACGTCATATACATATATTATCATTTGACAATATACCAGACTCGCTTATATAGTAATCTAGTGCATATCTGTATACCGAGATAGGATTGATCTTTACACAGAGGCTTGTGTTGATGATTAAAATAGCCCCCAGTCTAGGTCAAATATTTGACTAATGATTTTTTGACATGTAAGGAAGTATTCTGTCCGACATTATAAGTATCTCTTATTGGTAGTTCAAGGAATAAACACTTCATATTTATCTACATATATATCAGTATAATCACCACAATCAATGAATATATGTATTGAAATGACGTAGACACCGTTCAGTTATCCTGAGATAAATGTTGATTAAATAGTGATTAAACTGCGTAATTGTAGTTATCAAGGTTTCCTGCTATTAATTTTACAGATCATTGACAAATACAAAAACAAATAATTTCTCTAATTTGAGTGTTTACTATGTGTGCCTTCTTCAAACATAAACAATATATATTTATCAACAAGTGAATAAACATATTTCTCTTTTTTTGTAAAATATCTACTTGATATGTCATAATATGTCATTTATTTATCTCATATACAACAATACGGATTTAGGATTATTTAAACTGCGCTGTTTAGCTAATTGGAATATGTACTTGATATGTAATGACATTAATATTATCTCAAATAAAACAATAAGGATTCAAAATTATTTAAACTGCTTTATGGGATTGAAATATAAATATTGACATTAATACCATGTATTTATCTGAAATAGAATTAAAAGGATTTATGGTTATTCAAATTGCGTTCTAGAGTAAAGTACTGTGTGTCAGTGTGACGGGAGCTCTATAACTTATATGCAGGTTGTAATAAGTAACTCTGAAACATACAATACCATACATAATCCTACACATATATGCATGCAAAACATGGCATTGTAAAACATTGTTATTACTTACAAATGTATTTTTCAATAAATGTAAAATACAGAAATACATGCATAAGTGCATTGGTTTATTAGTTAAGTGTCAAATCATAAGGGAGAAAGATATTTATGATGATTATGTTCTTATAACAATGTGATGCATTGATGATCATTATGTTCTTATAACACGTGATGTATTAATGATCATTATGTTCTTATAAAATGTTATGGTTCTAATACTAAAGACGATAAAGTACTCCTTATGCATTATCTGAAGGGTACACGAAGTTAATGATTTATCTTAACATTCACATTATGTTACTATAGATAATAAGCAATTTACATTAAATTACTATTATTTGGTAATTAGCATTATGAGTACACAAGTGTATCACATACAGAGCAGAAATAATCCACATGCATGAAACGTAAAGACACACAAACAAGCATTCATAAGCAGTCAGGGGAAGAAATTTCGTGATCATCTCAACATTTCAATATCTGGTTTTAATTGATCAAGAACATAGACGAATTAACTTACAAGAACCCATTTCACACTCACACTGTATGAAAATCTACACAACCGGTCAACGTGTATGAGAAATAATGATATTTAACGTGTAGCAATGGTTCTATGATTATAAAAAATGGCGGATAGTTTTTTGCATTAATTGAAAAGTACAGGTGAAAAAAAAAAAACCATATTGATGTTTTTAATCATTATCGAATATATACTTTACTCTGATATCAAGTATTTAGAAAACGGCGTGTTCACTCGCAGTAACCTCCCTTGATTGGAATACGACATCAGAGTTATTTCTGTCGAAAGAGACGATTGGTTTAAGTCTATCATCTGATCCAAAAGGGGAATTCCCCAGCTGGAAAATTATTTTCACAGTCAGTACATTGAAGTTCAAAAAGCAACATCTTGTAACTAAACAGTTCAGGTATGATTATAAATGTTTTTATTTTCCATATTTTGTGATACAGGCATTTACATTGTTCAAAAGAAACATACAACATGTAGTTCCACATAAATACATTCATAGTTATCATGCACAAATTCAGAAGGTGGCAGATTTTTTTTCCAAGTAGTAAATGTAATGTTGACCAATATTTAATATTCTATTTCGTTCCATAATCTAAAAATAGGTTCACAATCCAACAAAATGTACCTAGTTGTTTCCACTTCCATTTCCCAAAATGAACATAGTGGTGATGGTTCTATCCAATTAATAAAGAAATTGTTTTGTTGGAAGGATATTATGTATAATTCTGAATTGCAGCCATTTTAAATCTGTGCTTATTAGAGCATTTATTGGCAATGGCAATAACCAAATTCCAATCGTTTTCTTCGAGATCAATATGTAGGATTTTTTCACATTTTGAATAACTTGGCAAATTTCGAGTTTAATAGAGAGCCATATAGTGTTTTGCTCACAATATTTGTGTCGATATTTGAAATATTAAAATTGATCTTGTAAGAACAATGTTTATGGTTCAGTGTACGTTATATTCTACATATCCTTCCAACAACATGACATTTAGCTGCAACTTCAACTACCAACAGAGGATATGAGACAGCCCAACTAGGCCGAACGAAGAGAAACTACACTGAGTGACAAATCTTCTATATATAATAAGTTGATATGCAACAGTTTTTCAGTCAAGATAGTCATTCAGATGCTAATGAATACACTGCTCAGTGTTTGGAGCACCACTCATGACAGCCTTATATTTATTTCAAGCAGGTAGAGCGCACTGCAACCAACCCTACCGAACCGAATCATTTAAACATCTATCCTTTCCATACAAACACAACAGTCGTCCAGTAGATGTCAATCTTCTAAATGACGGCTAGCTTTTATCAGAAGCCTGTTTGTTCAACCATAGTCACTCATGACAGGCATTCAAAACTACGAGAGCCACGCGTGGCGACTCGTACCCCACTGGGAGGTTGACATATTGAACTTGTTTCCTGCGGAGCGCAAGCGCGTTTCGCTCGTGATACTAGTGGAACTATTTTCAAGGGAAGTAGCTCTGTTTATTAATGGCGTCTGTGACAACGCCACAGAAACAACCAAATAGACTATGTTTATGTTGCTCCAGTAGGGACCGCACGAATTATGAAAAGTTATAATCATTAAAATGTCGACACAACAGGCGAACCAATATGGACATCAAACATGAAAAAAATGTGTTTGTAGATTAATAATCGAACTTTCCCAAAATACATTATTCAAATTAGACAAACTCATGTAACCTACGAAGGTTAAAGTAATTTTATATAATCCGATATCATTTTTATATTGTAGAATCATTATGCAAATTACTCCAACTTGCGCAAAAGTATTTTACAAGTTTCTAAGTCTTTCGCCTTGTATAAAGTCCAAATCAGTTTAAGAGCCCTTAAAATGATTAAATTTCACATTTGATATTACTGACTGTTTAGAAACCGTAAGTGGGCTCGAAGCCATTTTACGGATCGTAATGAGTCTGCAAACGTCTACACATATTCAGATATCATTAACTCAATAATTTGGTCCAGTTAGTAGAATATTATGGGTTTTTTTTCGTTAAGTTTGTTAAAGCTGCTTAGTCAGACTTGCATATCCAGCTAAGCCTTCCGAAAATTTTTGGCACAGGAGCACATAGTCGGGTAAAATAATCTTTCAGAAAATATTTGAAACTAAAATCAGATTGTTTGATAAACGAGAAAGCACCTAACTTGAATTTTGAAGTATACCACCCTCAAAAACTTGCCGTAGCCTTAAACGACCCCACAATCAGTGACACCACTGTTTCATGCGTAGGATTCACCTCACTTCCTGTTTATCGAAATCATGGCCATTCAGGTTCCCTGAGTGTATTACGCTGCGCTCCAACTGGCTACAGACACTAAAGTACAACTTTCAAACACCTGCATTATTTTAATTACTTGCTGTCATATCACCAATTTCACCGAAATCATGTAACAGTAATTTTGACTAAACGATCAATACAAAGATTACAACCGATCGTTAAGATTTCAATTATTTTCTTAGAAAGTAGTTTGGGTCATAAACTAACCAAAATAAGGAGAGTATAATTCAAAGAAATAAAGACAAATTCTGTTCAAGTGGCTAAATATTTTTAACCATAAACCTGCCTACATATAAGGAAGTCTAAATCTGCGAACAAAACAAAATTTGCGACCTTCTGACTATCATATTATGCCTTACAACTTATTTATGCAAATTAGAAAGGTTCTTGTGTTGACAATGGCTAAGGCATATGAACTCAATTTGTTCCCGCCTTGCAAATTGGACGAAACATGCAAATGATATCAATGTATTTGAAAGTATTTAAATCATTGATAAGTAAAATTGCCTGCAATGTTGCGTCACGTGTTCACTTCCCACAAGCCTTTGCACGACTTTGCAAAAAATACGCCCCTTTCTTTCTATAGCAATCTGCCGGTTCGGGAAAGCCGTTTCGATTCTTTAATTCTTACTTCATGAATAATAATCTGATTTCAGGTTTGGTTGTACCTATGGATTTTTAAATAATAAGTGAATATGTTAAAAATACTTTTAAAATTATCTATATCACTAAAATCCTGATTATTATAAGTACCTTTATCACGATTATTAATTCAAAGGTTTCTGAGAAAGAAATTCCCCGTGCGGTCCCTATATAGCTAGTTCCAGCAGTGAAACTAAACTTATTACCCTAAGTGGAAGGAAGGTATGTGTTATAGGCATATTTCAGAATTTCGATCTGTTTTTCTTTCAATTGATAGGTGACACCAAGTGTTTGCTTAGCATAGGCCAACGAACGGGAAAATCAGAATTATCCATTTCGTGAGCGAAATCCGAGGCCTTTCTGTTTTGTTAACAAAAATTCCTACGCGAAAGTGATTTTATTAAATGTGATATATGTATCATGTCAAGAAATAAATATCTGTTAGATGCCAAAATGAAGGGAAGGGGTTTTAAACTTTGCTTAAATAGCATAAAAGAATCATTTATATGTTGACAGTTGATGCCAAAGGCATCAAACCGGCGACCAGAAGGGCTTAATCATAATAACCTGTAGAAATATGACAAACACCCATGAATGCATTTTATTTGCTTTATTAATTGTAAAGAAACAGGCACGGTGTGGTAGGGCTGACATATGAAATGTTTGAGTAATTGTTAGATGGTAATGTAAGATATAATCCTTCAAAAATAAAAAAGTACTATGTACTATATGGGAAACGATCGCTATGGCTCTGCAACGGTATCGGGGCGAATGTGTTAGCACTATATATACAGAATGAAGTCATACTATTATAAAAGATTTAAATCCATAGAAAACATTTCTCAAACATCTTAACTTGCAATATGACAATATATTTTCATTCAGGCACTTTTTGACACATGAAAGTATGACTGCACAGGATTACGACTTTTTTGAGCAACTGGGTGTTATGCAATACTGATACACAAATAAAAAGTGATATATGGAAATGCTTTGATAAAAAAATAACGACATCGTTGACCACCTGAGTCATATATAATACTGGCACATATGAAACAGAAATCTGGAATACTGTTGGAAATATAAGTTATCACAAAAATGAAACACCTGAACAATATGTTTTTTGACATAAGTAAAAACAGAAATACTACCTGAGTATTAAATGATATTGAGGCAGAGCAAAAAATGTAATGAGTCATGTTAATGTGGAATGAAGTTTTATAAACTTGTAAGATATTTTTGATTGTGTTGAACAATGGAATATTAAGGTGAATAATCATTGCCTCACTTGGAAATGAACACTTGAGTGCTAGATAATATTGACATACATGTAAGTAGCTAGCAGAAATCTGGCAATGTATGGGCGGAATTATGACATAGCGGACTAGCAGAATAATAAATGTTACAAACGCCTATAAAAACAGAAAATTGATGTTGTATGGGCGGAATAATGACATGGCTGACATAAATAACAACAGAAATGAAAGCAGCCATGTTAATGTGGAATGAGGTTGTATTAACAGATGTTGAATGTATTGATAAATGGGAAATAAGTTTGATTGTCAAAGCAAGGAAGTGGACGGATTACTTTTAATGTAGTATATGATTGCATGAGAACATAATAAGGAGAGAATATATGGTAACAATATACATTTGTACTAACAAATCTGTCCTTATCAGCATTCTGGAATTCGCACCACAGTTCAGCAGAAAGCTGACCCACATATGCCTGTCGTTATCAGTAGCCTACAATACTTTAAGTGTTCAAGACTACACCCGCTAGCGGAAGCGACTGGCGCTTGCAAGGTTTTGAGAGATTAATGAAGGGCCATGTGTACTGAATATTCCTCGGAACTCGCGGTCTTGAACAAGGCCTTAGATAGTTTGTGTAATGCGGGGAGCGTTCATGCTACACGAATGAAACATTATTATTAAGAGTCTCAACCACACTTATGGTAAATAATGTATCTATTACTCGCATTTACAAAACCACATGTGGCATGCAATAACTTCTCCCATTCCTCCACAAGCCAAATCTCAAACTATCACTATCTGTTTGACACATATGACCCTAGGGCAGACACTAACAATAACAAAACCCAGCTTATCATTTAATTGCTTCCCACTGAGCCCCCTTCTGGCATGGGGGTGAAAGAGCACATTTCCCTCAAATTGTTGATATTTCAAGGCCACGTTTACCATTGATAAAAATTTTGCTTGTTGATAGATTCCCGATTAAGCGGCCCACACATGTTTATATTATCATTTCCGCCTGGAAATACCCATGGTTCAAGTTGCGTTTTTATCATACTGTCAGTTTAAAGGGGCATATTGTAATCTATGGAGTGGAGTGATGGAGTGGAGTCGTGGAGTGGAGTGACTCCACTCCATAGATTACAATAAGCTGACGGCATATTGTAATCTATGGAGTGGAGTCTTGGAGTCTTGGAGTCTTGGAGTCTTGGATTGTTTCACGGGATACGGGCAGATGATAAGCTTTTCCTTGTTTATGATTTTCTGAACCTGGGAGAAATCTAGACTTGCTTTACCAGATGCTATCACACTACAGTAAGGGCTTGCAGTGGGTAAAATAATATGAATCAGGGACTGTGAGACTGAGGGATCAAATTGCCAGATTTTCACTGAAATCTTGCGATTGTCATAGGAGTATAAACCAATCCCAGCTGCCATGCAAAACAGCAACATAGCCCAGATATAAACACTATTCCATGGGAAGTTCCAGTATAATGGTCTGTCAACTCCTTATCAGTCAACTCCTTATCATCTAGACCTATGACTCTTAAACCCGCACTCTTCATCCGGGATGAACAAATTTCTTAGCCCATGTGACAAGGCACAGACCTCACTGAGTTGACACACTGAAGACAAGCACAAGATAAGGAGATATCCTATTTATTACACTGGGTCTGTTAGTTGACATTTCTTTTCCTGTAGGCACACACTATTCTCTGATAGAATACTTAGAAAACCATTTTAAAAAATTTGAATTTTACATTTTAATAAAGGTGGTAGTCCGAGGATTGTCATAAGATTGCTTTCTCTCAATTTTATCATTTATATCCCACATACGGTTCATTTTTTCTGTTCGGGTACAAATTTCTCACAAGTTTTCAAAAACACAATATAGCATGATTTGTCTGTGGTGTAAAACTAGTATATTATTAATTTGCAGTATAACATATTTCTAATCTATATATTCAATATGTTCAATAGTGTAATTGGTACAAATATATATTTCTTAATAAGTTCATTCATATATTCAAAATAATACTCAATTGAGAATGTGTTTTAAAAAAAATGTATTTGACAATGTAATTGTTTCCATGTTATCACTTGTGGAAGGCAATATGTGCCGTTGATGCTTTGCTCTCAGTTGCCTCAGCTTATATAGCCAGTCGTAGAGTGATACCGTAAATATATGTGACAGTTCAACACGCCTTATCAGGAGATACAGACTTTTAGCCAAGTATGTTTATGTTAACAAAACTAACAAAACTAGCCTCTGACAGAGCTTTGAGGAAAGGAATTAAAAACATTACCCACTGAAGACTGTGCTGAAGTCACATTTGTTTATCGAATAGTAAAAACAATATTATTTGTGCAATGAAAAGAAAATGCAATAAATAAAATGTATTCCTAATACAAACTGATGTCTGTCAAGTAGACTTATGGAGTCCTAGCGCCATTCTGTTTATAAACATTCTACTGAGTAATGTTTGTTTGTTTTATGAAAATCTGCTCTGCTCCAAGACTCCACGACTCCACTCCATGACTCCACTCCATGACTCCACTCCATAGATTACAATATGCCGTTTAAAGGTACACGTCTGAGTTTTCTTTTCAGTCACATTTGATGTGTTATTTCGGAATACTTTGAATTTAGATATGTCGTCATTTCAGATATTGTGAGCCGTGTGAAAATGAATAATATGCACTCTGCACATTAAGAAAATCTGCAATATTTGTGCAGAGTGTGCGAATTAAGAGTAAAGTTGGTGTCTCAGAAATTTACGAAGTCATGTCAAAATTATGTGGAAGATATTTTAAATGTGTATGGAATAGACATAAGAATGACAATATTTTGAATCACCCTTCAAAATTATGTGACCATTGCTACAGACACATTCTGAATTATAACAGGAGGGTAGTAAAAGAAGGGAGGGAAGCTACAAATGGAGATAACATGCTATTCAGGAAGCTAAGATCCTTGACAAAAAGTGGTGTGTCACTAACTGCAATGACGATAAATTATGTTGGATATGTCAAAGTCCTTCAAAGAAATAAGATAATTCCCTTTGCATATCATGGACGCTCTTTTGTAGGAAACCACTGCAGCAAATATCTTCGACCCACTGTATATGAAGATATTTGCAGGAGCGTTACAAGGGAAACTTTAGAACTAACAAGAGATCAATCAGTGACAACAAAGGCATATCAAATCAGAGAATACTTTCAGGAACTCAATAGAAGATTTTCATGTGTTCATATATAACCTTGTGATACATGATGATGTCATCTCTCAAGGTGACATCTTGTAAATTAAAGGGGAAATTAAACAGTATATGACTTCAGCCGTGTCTTCCCCAATCAATCAATAACACCTAACATGTACATGCTGGAAGACTATGTGTGTAACTGGATGGACAGATGGAAGTTTGGCATGGGTCTGCATGGTGAGCAGGGTGGGGGGCAGATTCTTGCCACACTGAACCATCTATAGACGCATATGGGGTATGAAAACGGAGCAATCATGATATCTTACAATTATGAAGGAACATCATGTACAAGGCTCTTCAAGTGTTCAATCTTCCATCCCCACAAAAAAAGAAGAAAGTAATGGTCACATTCCTATCCTTTAGTTATCACTGATTTGTCACTTGTTAGTTCTTAACTTCCATGTAAGAAATTTATTTTGGTAACAGAACACATAATTTTGTGACATGTACCTTTAATTTTGTGAGAGAACTGGTATAAATTCATGTTTTTGTCTCAGTTCAGTATAACATCAAGTAGTCGTGGAATATTCTATGTGAATTGGTTACTATATGTGGTATGTTGGTGTTTCCCATGGAAATAGCTGTGTCATGGATTACTTTTCAAGACTTACAGACAGTGCAAATGCAATATGGTAGGTCAAAGTATTACTTTCTCTGGTGATAACGGAGTTTGAACCACTGAGAATTATCACTGAATCTCAAAGATTACAGTTTGACCAAAACTCTAATGTTAACAAAAACAATCTACAGAAATTTTGTAATATGGTATTATCAGTTGTAAATAAGAAAAGAAAGTAATTTGCTGTCTGCAAGTATTTCATGAATGTCATGAAAGAACTGAATAATAACACTATTTATCCTAAATATTTTGTCTTCTTAATCACACAAACATATGCTATCTCTTTTTTCAATAAGATGCTACATTGATCTCATATGAAGACAAATATGCGTATGAATGCAAGCTATAGTTAGCATGTGTGTGCTCTCTCGCTACAGCGCTGGTATGTATACAGTCACTCCAACTGTTATCACAGAGCGCCTTCTCAGGGCAGCCTGCTTGTAATTGATACCTCAGCTAAGTTTCTCACAGCAAACTGCCGTGCGGGCTCCCAGTCGGGTCCGAGCACTTGTGAGTGTAACGGAGAGGGCCGAGGTGTTCCGAATGTCATGACAGACACGTGATATCATTGCATCAAGACGATTGGTTGGACTATATCATGTGATCCAAAAGGGGGTTCCCCGACTGGAAAATCTTGTACGACAAGTTTGGCCCAGGACAGTGGGTAAATAATATCTACTGGTGTACATACAGGTACAGTAACTGATTAGATATTCAGTGTTTCAGTTTTAAAAGGGTTTATCAACATGACTGTAGTGTAAGGCGTCTCTAGAATGTAAAAGTGATCAATTTATTTAATTCCTGGCGCAAACACTGAACCAGGTACATCCGGGTTATTACCTCAGTTTCATGTCTAATATTGATAACCCACCTATATCGATTTCAATCATGTAACGTTAACAACATATTTCTGTTCAGAATAATTAAGCAAAGAAATATTTTCTTAAAATTGTTCTTCAGAGGATATTAAGTAAAGTGCCCATCTGACGGCCAGTTATATTAGTCAATACAGAGTTCTCCCCCTTTCCTCAAAAGTGAAACAATCCTTTACAAGTAACGAATTGATGTTAGGGACTGAAATAGGAAAACTAAAATAATGACATTGAAATCAAAATAATGACAATATTAAGGGTTTATTCAATACATAAAGATTAAACTCATTTTGTTTTGAAAGATATTTAATAATTTAAGAATAATTAATAATTAATAAAATTAAATAGTGTGAAAGAGTAGTGAACTCTTTTGTACCTGTTGTGCTGCCTACTTGCAACTGCCACTACAAATGTGCTAAAATATCTTTCGTTTTGTACATAAAATATAAGAATATCCATATACTTCCAAAATAAGATTGTAATGTAATTGTTGCAAGGTTATACTTGAAACTGTCTGCATAAAATATAATCTTGAAATTATTTAGGGACCAATCCCTGACTTGTTAGTACTTGTGATATGTTTAACATTCTAACAAAGTTTACTGAACAAAAATGGAAGCTGTAATAATCCAAAAGACCCATTAATTATGAGTTTTGGTTGCATAGTGTGCATAGTGGTTGTAAATCAAATGTTTATTACCTATAAATGTTTTATAAGATTTTGCAATTGTAAAATCCAATACAAAATCGCTATAGCGATTATTAGTACAGTCATATGAGAGCAAGCGAAGGAAATCATACAAATAATTATTTCATTAGAGATACTTGTTTGTGTTTAATATACATTAAAGGTAGGTATATGATACGTGTGAGATAATCAAGAAAAGATGTAATCAGCGTAAATAATTGATATAAGTCTACAATTGTTCTTAAGAAGATAACATGTACATGGACCTTAAACAGTGCTATAAGCGACCCGAATAAGGATAGTTTGAACATGAATGTTCACCCTTCTTACCCTCTGTGTAGCATTCATATTAGGGTGCATGAATAGATTTAACAATGTTCCTTTGATTTAAATTAGGAAAACATGTTCTGTTCTGTTTAAGTAGACAAGTAGTTACCTCCCTTCTCCGAGAAAACCAACAAGAGTTCATTTATGCCTATTTATTGAACAGCCTTTATATTATTCATTATCAACAATATAATTAATTTCTCAAAACATGAGATATCTTTTTATGAAGGAAGCAATTAGACAAATGTTATTTACACAAAACAGCGCAGTAATTACCTCATTGGGAATTCCCTGACAAGGAAATAAGCTGAAAACGAAACCAGGATCTCGGATAAGAACATTTAACTCTATGTCGAAGGTGCTGTAGATGTTACTACTACTTCTCAGTTTGTGCATGTCTAAGTAATATATCAAAACGAACCTAATCATGTTATACAAGTTATATATGCATAACCTCTTTACTTCCGTGTTCTATAAATATACTATCGTATTACACAATGCAAGGTTCGCCCTGACAATCTATTGTGTGTCTATATAGCTATACAAGCTTGATCTTCTATACAGAGAGGCTTGTGTTGCTATTGATAATAAATATTTGATTGGAATCAATTAGGTTATGTGCTAAATTGTCTTATATGAGAATGCTTATTCAGTCATCATTCATAACCTATTTAATCACATGAACCTTTAAATGGAACTGTCAAGCGCATAAAAAAAATGTTATTGCTCAATAGCATTGACAACTAAACTTACAACTTACAAGTACTTAGGTCGTTTACACACTGCATAAACAAATATTTGTAATGTGATAATAAATGAATTAAAGTAAATGAAAAATGATGGACAATATTGACTTAGTCGGTTGTTGTTTAGCACTGCTTATAATATAATAATGTGTGAGATGATTTCGTGCTAATGATATTTGATAAATTCAAGCAATAATCTCACAAATTTAAAAACATTCATTTGCAAGTTCTCTCTCTTACAATATTATCGAATATCACATTTTTCACATAATTCGACGACGGCCAGATATATTTGTCTACTCACAATTACCTCCCTTGGATAACAAGCGACGTCAACATTATTCTTATCAAAGAAATGATTGGTTTATGTGGGTCACGTGATCAATGTGGGGGAATTCCCCAACTGGGAAATTGTTTGTAACATAGCCAGGACAGTGGAAGTCATACAGCAACATCTTGTAACAGTTCAGGTATGATACAAGCAAAACATTTGATTAGATATTTTACATACACTATTATGTTTTGACTGTATGGTCAATATAGCTGTACTAATTGAAGGAATAGTATTGGAATGTGAACCGTTCAGTGCACGTCCCAGATCTAGACCTGAATGTTATCTAATCATTTACTTGTCTAATGTCATGAACCTGAAGTTGTTTTGGAGTAACATGTATTTATCCCCAATAAAATTGCACCATCTCACCAAACACTTCATTGTGAAAAATCCAGCATCATTCTTTTATCATTATCAATTATTTCTAGATTGTGTTCATCATTTTGCGTGTTAAGCTCGTAAGTAAACAATCTTTTATTATTCATTAACTCTTATCTTCATTTCTAGATTTATAAAGTTTATTAAGTTTTGGTAGTTGTTAAAATGGCGACGAGGAAACAAAGACCTTTTTATAGATCCACGTCATCATTGTAGACCTCCTATAGCAACATCATAACATTTGGTTCACTTGAAGGCTAGAAACAATTTTACTTCTCCCTCTGTCACTTCCGGGAGGTGCAAAAAGGTGATAAATACAATAATAATTAAAAGATTATTCAATAGTTTTATTTTCTTCCAACACAATCCAAATTCAGCACTCCTACCACTGACTACTGATAAAAGATAGATGGCGACATGGAGTTATCTCCCTTGACTGATAAGTGATCAATAACACGGCGATTGGTCGATACTGATCTCGCAATCGATTAGGGAGTTCCATGACTGGATATTTCTCTACCAAGACAGGACAGGATAAAACTAGTTGTGAAACCCTTGATCTAGTCAATGTTTTCAGCACATTTGATTAGGGATGTTACTTAAACTTTTGCTTTTAATGAATATGAGACAGAATTGGAATGAGACGGGTTAGTAAATGTCCTCCTTCTACACGTATAATAAGCTTTATATGTATTATGCCATTGATGCGCGCTGTTTAGAGAATTCCCATTAGAGAAAAAAAGTCTTATGATGACTTTTCCTATCTTATTCACCAAAATGTTGAACAAATATTTATAGGTTATTCTTACATCTGTGTAGTCTGGAAATATGTACATACACTACCGACAGTTAATGAGGGGACATTGCAGCTAAGTGAATGACTCAATAACGATTGAACATAATATATCATCTGAATTAACATGTTAATTAATAACAACAATTAATGAGGGGACATTGCAGCTAACTGAATGACTCAATAACGATTGAACATAATATATCATCTGAATTAACATGTTAATTAATAACAACAATTAATGAGGGGACATTGCAGCTAAGTGAATGACTCAATAACGATGAAACATATCATATCATCTGAATTAACATGTTAATTAATAACAACAATTAATGAGGGGACATTGCAGCTAACTGAATGACTCAATAACGAAGAAATATGATATACATACATCATCTCAATTGAAAAATTGTGGCTACGACAGAGGGAAGAACACCATTGTGCCATGTTGTCTAAACGTTGGGGAGATTAAAAACATTAATTTGACGCTTTTAGGCAATATTGATATTCCATCAAACTGATTGGGTTGCAATGGACCCTGTTGTTGTTGAACAAAATAAAAATAATAACCCTATGCAGTAGATTGTTCAGGTACATTGGAATTGCATTATGATTACTTTTATTAGATGTTCCATATTATCTCAGAAATTTTGGGTTTATATATTTTCTGAACTTCATATTTCTTTAGGCTTTACTTTGCGCTAGTACTGTATTCATGTAATTTAGAATTAAAGAGACTGCAAATTCAAACCTATTCTAATCATTCTAATTGAATTAAATGTCATAATCTAACTTTTTTCAGAAATAAAGATTTTGTACTCTATTTAACAGTCTATTACTAAATGTATCACTTTTGAAAGTATTACATAAATTACAATGTGATAACATTCTTGAAATAAAACTAAAACATGTTATCCTGTGAGAAAATACTGAGTACAGAGTTTGCTAGGACCAGTTAGTATGAGACCGATTCATTGAAGAGTTATCTCCCTTGCTTAACCAGCCGTACCTGACAACAACAACTTATTGACAATTTTGAATAACTGTGTCCATGAAACCTTCATAGCTACAATGACATTATCTCTGAAACAATTGACTCAACAATTAGTTTATTATTATGACAAGCTGCAATCAGTTAAAAAACTTGTAGTTCATTTTTGATTGATATATACCTGGGCTATATACAGATTTACTTATATTGAGTCAATTCTATGCGTCATTTTAGAGAGACTTGCTATATAAGACATGATAATATTGCTAGGGATATCAGTATACATTTTCTTGATAAACACCTTAAACTGCATTTGCTTTCAATTGGGGAATAAAAATATGTTACAATTAATAATGAATTATGTGTGAATTTTGAAAGTTTGAAATGATGCGAGTCTCATATAAGCTCATTACGATTCAGACAATACATATGTAGCAGTTATTGTCGGATATACCAAATAAGCTAGACTAACATTGAGTCATTTTTGATTGATATATATGTAGGCTATATACAGATTTAGTTATATATAAAATATGATAATATTGCTAGGGATATCAGTAAACATTTCTTGATAAACACCTTAAACTTCCCTTGCTTTCAATTGGGGAATAAAGATATATTACAATTATTAATGAAGTCTGAAGACCTAATTAATGTTTGACATAACATTAATAGAATCAAACATATGCACCCTTACTCCACTAGTATTGATATTCACCAGGAGACTCTATGCAATGTAAAACTCTCAATAATGCTACCTGACTACAAGACCAGGGACTGACATTGAAACAATTTAATACACGAGTAACATAATTCTAAAATATTAGGGATGTACAAGGATTGATTTGAAATCACTATTTGTAAATACTATTAGTAGATTAAAGCATTGGGCTAATTTTTTCACGTTTCGTAGCACTATGATAGACTTAAATTGTATATGTGTTGTACTACTTATTGCTTGGATTCTGTACTGGCACATTCTTTTTGTGTTTGTTTTTCATATGTACTCAGGATGCTTTTTTGAGTCAATGAATTCACAAATTGGTAAATTCTATTTAATTTAAATTTTTGGTCAGTTTTCTACTTTGTTAACAGGTTTTTATATATGGAAAGGTAATGGTTGTTAGTTAATATTAAGAGATAATCGTCGAAGATGACAACATTTTGTTTACAGTTCTATTTTACATTTCAGAGTAACAGCTAGAAATGGCGATGGAATTCAGAGGTGGAAACAACCAGATTGGAAGCTCAAACAGCCAGTCTATAGTTCACAACCACTTTTCAATCAGCATACAAACGCACTGCGCTGAATGTCAACAACATCAGCACCAAGGAGTCCCAATCTCTCAGGGGAATGAACATCACGTGCTAGACCTCGTCAAGAGAACACTTGAATCAGGTGCTCAAGCAGCACAAGTACAGGTTGAGTCGACCACACTGCCCCAGGGTGAAGCGCCTGTAAAATCTCAGATTGAACCAGCAACTCCAGCAAAGAGTAAAGTGGCCAAGAAGAGGGTTAAAGTACCGGGGCCTGGCCAACAGACTCGGGAGCAATCGCTTACAGCTACATCAGGTACTGTTGGTATCTTATCCACTGCAATGAAACACAGAATAATATATCATTTCTTACCTTTAACACAACAGTAGTATATGATGAAAAAACTGTTTAGGTAAACTTATAAATTTAGGTTGCCAATTAAGGTTGATTGTAAACTGTACCATATACAAGTGTGATACCCATTAATGGTGAAACTGAGTGGTTTTTGTATTTTGATATGTTGGATCAATCATGATCAGTAACCTAGAGATTTTTTTTAAAGGAAATAAAAACAATGTTAATTACTTGTTTTTTTGAGAAACAGTAACTATTTACTTGATGTACATTGAACATTCCATTTTCCCAACCAATTGAATTTGACAGTTCCATGTTTGTTAATACTGTCAAAAAGTATGACCCTATAACACAATTTGATCTGAATCTGTTTAAATTATGTTGTTCTTTACCTAGACGGAATGTATTTACAGGAAATAAAAACAGACATTTAAAAAGCCTTGTTTTTGAGGATCAGTAACTATCTACATGTTGTATATGGAATATTTAATTTTCTCAATCACAATAAATTTAGATCGACAGTTCCATGTTTGTTAATATTGTTTAAACAGTTTGACCCGATAACAAAGTTTGATCTGAATTATTCAAATCATATTGTTCTGCTATAATTGGATCAGTGCTCAATAAACTTAAAATTCACTACTTGATACTTTCTTGTTCACAACAATTTTAACGTATTTATAACATAATTATCTCATATACGTTTGTTTCAAAGCAAAACAATATGTGTTGACAACCACGGAGTCTCTCTTTAAATTGTTGAGCAATAACTTCATAAAATTAATTTCAAAATACGTTCTTGTTCACAACACTTTTCTGTGCCAACATACTGACTGTGGTGTGTTTCAGCTGTTACAGACAGTGTAAGAATCCTGGACTCAGATGGTCGGGTGCTGGAGCCTGGGGATGTAGTGAGGATTGGTTCAAGGTTGTCTTGTTTTGTCTGGTCTCTCTATGTAGGTGAGTCAAATACAAGGACAGTGGCTTGTGATAAGGCTTTCGTATGAACGTTATAGATAAACTCTATGCCTAATTTTCTCATCTCTTTGACTTTTGCTTTTGGTTTAATTCATAGATGTGTATGATGATCACAACACTTGCCAGATAAAACGCAATGAGCAATAATACCGAGATGTGCAAGTATCAATTCTCTATGTGATTCAATGTCAGTGACATTCCCATGCATTATTTGTAAATGTCTCTTTTATCCCTATTTCAGTAATATTAAACATCATATTTATACTCATACATCTTTAAACATGTAACAGAAAGTTAAGAATTGTTGTTGTTGCATATGCTGAGAAACAAGTTACATGTTCACAGGAGACGGTTACATTGTACAGTATCAGCAACAATCAGGAACTGTGGTGAAGGAAAAGATGGACTTAACAAAACCTTTCCATAAAAAAAATTTCCTGTAAGTATTTCCCCCCTGATAAATTGTTAAAATTATCAAAAAGGGGCTTCTTTTATTGTGTGTTCATCTCAACATAAAAATGTTAGGGTAACGAGGGCCCTGTCTACATTCAATAAGAATAACAAATGTGTTATTCAGTGAAGATTAAACTATAGAGGGAGGTTGTAATATGATTCGAAACCGGATTTCTCAGTAGGCTGACAGTAGCTCTGCAATACTTAGATAAATGATCTTGAATCAAAATATTTTGACCATTTCAGTTTGTGTTTGGCCGGTTTTATGTATTTGTTGTTTAATGAAACATCCTAGTTTAGAAAGAAGTCACGGTTTGATTCTTTAAGTATTGTTATATCTATATGATAGTTTGAAAAAGTACATCTCAGTTAAAGGCAGTTAAGGATAGAAAAACTCATTTGAATTGAATAATGCACAGATAAAGAACATAAATCGATGTTGCTTAAGATCGACACTCAGATAAACTTGTTATTTGGAACTCATGTGAAAATTAAGTTCCAAAATTTCGCTTTCAAACGCGGGAATCATTCAATGCAATATTGCATTCAATCCATTTCAAAGATTCGCCTGATAATCCAAAATACCAGCCCCTATGTTGATTGCAAAATAAGTTCCTTTACCGTGCATTTCACAACAAAGGTTGCAGATATTCCTGTTGTTCAACTAAGCGATTAGGGTATGAGGTTCATACACTTGAAACTAATTAGTTGATCTTTCAATTTATGTTCAATGACTAAACAAGATGGAATGTATTAACATGATATTGAAAGCCACAAATTTAAATCTTATTTACTGACAATTAAAAACGACCATGGCAAGCGATCGGAAATAACCATCATGAATGGGTGATGACTTCTTAATTATTAAAAGGTATTTAATTTGCTAAATCTTTAATGGTCTGGAAATATAATTGAATTTTCACGACTTCCCCATGTTTTCTGTGAGTGCTATAAACCCTGAAGGTATTTTAAAAACTACACACATTTCTACATTGTAGTTCATCCGTTTTCAACAACCTAAGTTTGCCAATATGTGCAATCCACTCTTGCTATTTTTGACATATCTTAGTGACTTCAGGTGTCTCATTTCGCTGTCATTATTATAATTCACGAGAGGTAGATAAGAAAGAACACTTAGTGGTAAATTGCATGAAAAGACAAATGAATGTTTATTCCATACGTCAGAAGATCATTGACATACATTTGAAAAGGCTTATTACAAGAGAAGTAAAAACAAGACATACATAGTTAACATTACATAAGCACGATTAGAAAATGATTGTAAGTGCAACTGTCCTCATATGCAAATTTGAGAGCGAAAATACGAGAATATACGATCTTTTTTTCAAATAATGTTTCTGTGAATATGTTATGTAATGTGACATCCTTCAAATCGCTATTTTGTATATCGCCGGCGTATCTTAGCAACGCAACAATCAGGTGCTAGACTCTTCTCCCTACTGTGTATGCAATCAGTACTAAGCCTTATATTAATTGCTGCTAACTTAAGGTCATGGGAGTCAATGAATAAATATTGTTCATGTTGAATTTACATTGCAAAATAAGGTCATCATCTAGTACCGGATATAAGGTAAAGTTAATGTAAGCATTAGATTTTCTTTATTCTTTGGTTTATGTTTTTATTGGTATATATTTTCTTATTTTCTTAGCTTTTATTCATTCCTTCCTTCAATGACTTCATCAAAACATTTATCTGTAATTCGTTTCAAACATTTCTTGAGAACTTCCCGTTAGTTTTAATTACAAATTATGAAAAACAATGGTTACACATACCAAATATCACCATTAGTGTATACTTCTGTGAATGATAAGTGCAATAAAAAGACATGGATAAATACAATTATTCTCAATAACTCCACATTCACTCATCATGTGTTTACAGCTATGGTAACCTGGTGTATTCCCCGGCACAGCGAGTCCAGAGAGCCCTGCAGCTTGTGGGGCGAGAGTGTCCAGTCCAGGGTGGAGATCAATTAGACTTTTTGTGTTGGATCTTCACAGGTCTGGACTGGGAGCAGGTAGGTTGAGTAATACAGGCCTTAGGTTAAAGCATCATGGGTCGGATAGCTCTTAGGTTAATTTATCTACAGCAGTCGGGGAGACAGTGTCTAGTCCCAGGTGAGAGTGGTTTTGACTTTGTGTTCTGGATCTTCAGGGGTCTAGACTATGAGCAGATAGATTGAGTAATACAAGTTTAATGTTTGAGTATCACAGGGGGATAGTGTATTAGATGTGTGGGCCAATAGGTTTAAAGTTTGACCAATCATGACGTGTTTGTATACTGTATACAACTGTTTTACACGAAGTAATGTTTAAGGAAATGATACATAAATATTTATTATACATAGTTTCAATCAGCAGTCTGTAGTTCCACATATTGCATGCTGGTTTAAGCAAATTGCAATGGCATGATCACTTTGCAGATTTTACTTTTGATTATTTTTTAATTTCACAATAATTAATCATTGAACGTTTAATTTAGATAGGCACTAAAAAATTCGGATGGCATAAAGTTAGGATGTGCATGTTACTGTTTGCTTACAATTATTTAAAAGTGTAATTCCTCAGTGCTGTTGATGAGATGTAACTTATATTATATTGATAGAGTTATACTCTCAGCTTCATGACCAACTTCCTACTTCATAAACTGTATCAGAGGATATAGCTAGTTCCAGCTAATTCTTGCAAGGTTCAACACATTATGTAGTCTTAACACTTTGACACTGCAGAGGTGCTCATTTCGTTAATGAAATGTAAATAAATGAAAAACGTTTTACAACGCTGTCAAACTGTACTTCCAAATGCGGATGTTATAGACATTTCACATATTCATGTTAACATTAACATTGTCATGGGGATATTGATTCTGAGATATTATACATTTAGATGTTTACAATAACTTTATACTTATACTCTCAGTAAGAAAACTTAACAATTCCTTTCCATATGTATGTACACTTGTTTAGAAGATTTAGCCATATCTAATGCCATAGTTTTCTCTGGTCTATAAAGAGGTTCACAGGGTCAGACTTTGTCATTGATTTCAACAATCCTACTAAACTATTTCTACATTGTTAGATTAACCTTGAATGTTGTTAGTGTTCTTTGTGTCTGTTATTTTTATATTAAATATAATCGAATTCACTTAACTAGAGAAGGAACGTCAGTTTGCAGTATGGGTTCTCTTTTGTGATTTATACTAAATGTTTATAATGTAATGAGTACATTATTTTCATATTGATTTCAGGGTTTGTCACAAGGATATTATATAGGTAAGTAAATGTTACGAAAAGTCATTATCAAACAATGTGTGATGTTTATTCTGTCAAAAAAAAAACCCAATTTCCTACTTAGATACAGAAATGTATCAGCTTTCAATTGTTTATTTTCTGCTAAAATGCCGTTTAATAAAATAATGAAAGCTTACAAAAAAGAGAAAGTATACATGTAAGTGTTGTCAACAATTTATTAAAAACACTGAAGAGTACATAGTCCAAAATACATCATTCCTCTTAAGATAAGGTTAAAATGTCACATCTTTTCTTTTGTTATGAGAACGTTTTAAGGATGTATTAAGAAATTAAGTGAAAGCTAAATGTCATGTTATTCTTATTACTATTTCGTACTCGTTTTCAGCTTATTATTAAGAGACAAGACCAGAGCAGCAGACAAGCCAGAAGATCCTGGATTCTCGGGACTCTCAGATCCAGTTCAACATCCTGGCCATATCATCTTCCTGATTCTAGCTTTCGGTTTGTGCTGCAATAATTGTTAGTGTCTGTGAGAATGGATGTTTGAATTTGGTATGGACGCGTGCGTAACTGGGATGATCTAAAGAGTAAGCGAGGGGCGAGTTTGTGTATCGCATTGGGTTCAGGAAGAGCGTGAGGGCATTGTGTGCGTTCTTTGTTTGACCAGCGATTATAGAAGACTATTATTATAAAATGAAAGTCGACATTGATTGTTGGAATGTTGGGAATTCAATGCATACCAATTCAATCCTGTTTCACAACATGTTATTGCCTGAGTTTAATTTATATGATAATATAATTTGGATATGATATCAATGTTATGGCCCTGTATGTTTTGATTTGATATTGATGGGTTATTCTATAGATTTTTTAATTATATCTATATCATATATTTAGATACCTGAATGTATTTGGATAATGTAATATAATAAAGATAAGATACATGTGATGGTATTCTTTATAAAGGATATGTAAATATGGATTATAGATATGGATATATTTCCATATAATTGCCTGAATATCAAACCTTATACCTTGTCTTATATTTTCCCTGGTTTGACTGGCGACAAATTGAGTGCGATAATGATTTTTAGCTCACCTTTACAAAGTAAATGTGAGCTTATGTCATGGCGCTTCGTCCGTCGTCCGTCTGTCTGTCCGTCCGTCCGTCCGTCCGTCCGTCCGTCTGTCCGTCCGTCCGTCTGTCCGTCCGTAAACTTTCAGGAAAAAGACTACTCCTCCTAAACGAATGCAGATATCATTCTGAAATTTTAGTATGTTATACCCATGGTGATTCCTCACAGAAAGGTAGACGTCTCAGTTTTGAGAATCCAAGATGGCCGCCATGGCAGCCATATTGAATTTTCAATTAGATTTCAGGAAAAAGACTACTCCTCCTAAACGAATGCAGATATCATTCTGTAATTGTAGTATGTTATACCCATGGTGATTCCTCACAGAAAGGTAGACGTTTCAGTTTTGAGAATCCAAGATGGCCGCCATGGCAGCCATATTGAATTTTCAATTAGATTTCAGGAAAAAGACTACTCCTCCTAAACGAATGCAGATATCATTCTGAAATTGTAGTATTTTATACCCATGGTGATTCCTCACAGAAAGGTAGACGTCTCAGTTTTGAGAATCCAAGATGGCCGCCATGGCAGCCATATTGAATTTTCAATTAGATTTCAGGAAAAAGACTACTCCTCCAAAATGAATACAGATATCATTCTGAAATTGTAGTATGTTATACCCATGGTGATTCCTCACAGAAAGGTAGACGTCTCAGTTTTGAGAATCCAAGATGGCCGCCATGGCAGCCATATTGAATTTTCAATTAGATTTCAGGAAAAAGACTACTTCTCCTAAACGAATGCAGATATCATTCTGAAATTGTAGCATGTTATAACTATGGTGATTCCGCACAGAAAGGTAGACGTTTCAGTTTTGAGAATCCAATATGGCCGCCATGGCAGCCATATTGAATTTTCAATTAGATTTCATGAAAATGACTCCTTCTCCTAAACCAATCTAGATATCATTTTCATATTGTACTATGTTATACCTATAGTGATTCCTCCCACAAAGGTAGACGTTTCAGTTCTGAGAATCCAAGACGGCCGCGATAGCAGCCATATTGACTTTTCAGCTGCAGATGACACATCATTATTACTAAATTTTAAGCTTTCATCAAGTGATCACTCGCACCATATAAATTCTCTAATTTGAACTTACTAATCATAATATTATCTTGAATATGGAATATTTAAGATTGTCATGCAAGTTGTTCTATATTTTTAAGTGTTTCTAAAACATTAAGATGAAAGACAAACATAATTAATTAATTTGTTTAAAAAATTTATGGCAACCAGCTGCAAAAACCCAATGACATTAAACATCATGTTGAATTTTAAACAATGGTATCTCCCTTATATTCCTTTAAATACCACACAAAAGGGGTCAACCAGAGTTAAGATATTCCTGTTGAGTCCACTATGCATTTCTAATACACATCCCGATACAGACTGCTAGCATCACAGTCTCAGCTGCTAGCATGTTGCATAATCAACCTGACCCAATTGATATGGTATAGCATTATGCTATATGGCCATGTGTATGCAATAAGAGTTATGGAAATTAGACTTGTATTCTCATGACAGTGATATGTTCTTTCTAAGAAAAACAACTTACACAAAATTTGTCAACAATCAGCTTTGTGTTTAGCAATCTACATGATAAGTTGATGTGGAAAGATTTTGCATCAGGTTCCAGTTCCTGTGTTTTACTCATATTTGTACCATTTCTATATCTAACAGAAGTTCTTCTTGACACAAAATCAATTTAGGACATAAGCTAACTAAATTTTGTGAAATTATACATATTTTTCACAACAATTCATGTTCTCTCCCGTCAAGTCTTTTAATACCACACATAAGGGCTTAGCCAGAGTTCAGGTTAACATGCTCGGCACACTAGGGTGCTTCTCCAAATATACGTACACAAAGCCAAATACACAAATTGCTACACTCTCCTTAAGGATCTTGGGCTAGCAGCCCTGCCTGCTTGTATGTTGCATAGTAATCCTGACCTACCGGTAATTGATAAATAGAACATAATGGACTTTATGGAAAGTATATAAATTGTCTTTATGAAAAGTATACTTGTATTCTAATAATAGTAATACTTTTTACAAATAACAATTTAAACAAGTCAAGAATCAGCTTTTGTGTACAACAATCTGCATGATGAGTTAATATTAACAAGTCAAGAATCTGCTTTTATGTACAGTAATCTACATGATAAGTTAATACTAGAGGTATTTTGTATCAGGTTCCAGTTCCAATACCATGTGTTTTATAAATACCTGTAAAACTTAATGATAATTATATCATGCTGAAGGGGTTCTGGGAACAACATGTCATCATAGAAGTCATTATTTTTCAATTAGATTTCAGGCCAAGTACTACTCCTACTAAATCAATTAAGATATCATTCTGAAAAGTGAGTATTTTTTTATATAGTGATTCCTGACAAAGACGCATTTATTTTATTATCAAGAATCCAAGATGGTCAATATGTCAAATATATTGAATTTTCAATTAGGTTTCATGAAATTCATTGAAAAGAATACATTTCCTGATCAATCAAATCAATGTCATTATATTTGTATTGATACGCTTGTTGTAATATTTATCAACACTATAAATACAGTTACAAAAAAATGTATGAATCATCTTTATTTGCGAACAGCCTGAGACATGACTGTTTTAATAAATCCTTTTTAATAAAACATAAAATGATAAAAGTTGTTCATGCCATCAGTGGGTTACATAATTCCTGAGACTTCATATATGGCAAATAACATAGCCAGTGAGGGATAAATATACATTTTTTAATCATCTATATCTGATTACGGTCTGAACAATGATTATCTAGATAATTATAATGATCATTCAATTCAAACAAATCCTTTTCAAAAGCATTTAAAATGATTAAATTTGTTCACTCCAAACACTAACTGTAAGGTTTTTTACTCCTTTGTTCCCATGCAATAAATTTATTCCAAACTGAAAATGTTGGTTAATGAATAACTAATTATCTTTTATTTTGTTTGTCATGCTAATAAAAGATATAATATTCATCTTCAAAACAGCATTCATTGAACAGCTGTCTGAACAAATTTTATTTTACAAAGTCTTTCTCACCAATTCTCTCTGTTAGTTAAGATACTTCAATAAACATATTACTGAGTTGACCTCCAGATTATTTCCATTGCAAACCTTCTCTTTTACCCCCCACCCAACAGAAGAATAGCATTTTAAAAGATAAAAAAATCATGATGGCAGCCATAATCAATTATCATATAAAAGATGGTTACACAATTAAACTATATTACCACATCATTCATTTTAAGGTGAGCTTCTGTACCCTCGGTACTTTTATTTACTCTTGATTGGGAAAATAAACGATTGAATAATTGTGTGTTGTGTGTTGCAATTCCTCATGAATGCGGCAATGTATTGAGAGTGTTGATGGGACGGCTGTGTGGTGAAAGGTGGTGCGAATTTTGGGAAAATGGGAAATTTGTAAGAAAACTGTTACAATTCCTGTCCGGCTCACAACTTCTATACAACTCATCCACGTTTTTTTATCAAATTTGATAGGGAGATACATAATTGTGTCATGATTAACACATTTAAAAGTATTATTGTAAACTTTTGCCTTTTTGTGGCTAAAAATGAGGACTCTGTTAGAAACCATGTACCAATCCTATCCGGCTCACAACTTCTAAACTCATTACCACATTTTGATCAAATGTGACATTTAGATTCATATTCATATGAAGGCGTTTCATGAATAGCAATTTTGAAATCGTAAATTTGTAAAATTTGACGTTTTTTGCCAGGGAATAAGGACTCTGTTAGAAATTCATGAAATTTGCCGATGAGATACAATTTGACAGTTTGTGTCGAAATATGATGAAAAATGTGAGAAAACTGTTTCAACATCTGTTCGGCTCACAACTTCTAAACCAAGAACCGGTGGCAAACTAAATGGTAAAACACTTTGTACTCTAGGCCATGGGGCCTCTAATACTGACTTTGACTTTGACTGGTGGTTATATTTTAATCTAATGTGGTATTGAGAAAGAGAATAAGATGATTATTTGTCATCATTAACAATTTTGAAGTTATATGTTAGGTGAAGATGAAGATGAAGTTATATATATTGTTTATTGGCAAAACAGGAGCATTGTGGTCATTTGTTTATCATATGTATTCTATCGGTTTATGAATATGATCAAATTAACCTTAATTATCCAAAATACTGAAAGGATAATTTTAGTATGCATCTATTAGGACATTTTCATTGGACTAAAAATGATTACGATTATCTTTTTTATTGATTTAATTTTGATTAGACAGTTTACACAAATGATGCCCAACAGTGAATATAATGTTGGTATTATTTATTATTTTCAGTTAGAACAGTTTCCTTCATATCCTTTTTAAAAAGTGCGTTGTATTTAGTGTGACATATGAATCTGAAACATCGATACAGTAATAGAAAAGGATAAATTGAGATAAGATCAATAAAATATATTGTATTGTGCCATTTGCCAGGGATACACCTCGACCATGTTAGCTGCTTGTTGTATTTGTTATGTATTTGTCATTGTATGTTTGTGTCTCGAAGACAATTGGCTTGGTGTTTAGACAGCTTTTTATACTGTGATATATACATATGATATGTACAGCATAATTCCTAATAGTTAATTTGCTGAGTTTGACGTTCTGATTGGCAGACTGAATGTCCTCATGACAATGGACTGTACATGAAGTACTGTATTCTCTCTGTGTGTACTGTCGGTGTATAATAATAATATAATAATAATAATAATAGGATGCTTATAATGCGCTGTTTTCCATGTTAAACATGCTCAAAGCGCAAGAAAGGGGGTGATTAAGAAGAAAAGACATGATGAATTAATAAATATAGATAATGATGGAATGGAAATGCATACATTTTTAGTTTAGTCATAAGCTAGTCTGAAGAGGTGAGTCTTAAGTAGAGATTTAAAAGTAGCAAGTTCTGTACAGTCACGAAGATATTGAGGGAGCTGGTTCCAGGCTGTAGATGCTGCATACGGAAAGGATCGTTCACCATATGTGGAGGTCTTCACTTTAGGAATGACGAGGAGATCTTTATCTTGAGAACGGAGAGCGCGGGTTGGACGGTGCTGTGTGAGGGTTTGGGCAAGATACGAAGGGGCAGATCCATGGAGACAGCGGAAAGTGAGACACAAGAGCTTGAATTGGATTCTATAATGGATGGGCAACCAGTGCAGAGAACGCAGTAGTGGCACAGCATCATCAGACTTCCGAGACCTGGTCACTATACGCGCAGCAGCGTTTTGTATGCGTTGTAGTTTTTTAATTTGCTTCTTAGTAGAGCCAGTAAGCAGTGAGTTGCAGTAATCTATACTGCACATTACCAGGGACAGGACAAGAGTGATTGCGGATTCAATTGATATTTAATTGTATGTATAATTGATAAATCAAATAACTCTTAAACATGGAAATCTCAAGAGTATCTTCTCATAAAAATTCAATATGAGTTGAGTAAACTAATTAAAGAAACACTATGAAGCATTAATACTGTCCTTGTTTGAAATATTTGATTCGAGTTTAGTTAAGTAATGTAAGACAAACTATCAAATATATCTGTACAAAGAACCCGAACCAGAATGTCAGTTGTGTTTTAGTAGTTTTTATCATTTGTAGATACATAGAAATGATTTATATCTTGTTTGTTTGTACATTATATTATTAATGATTAATTAATTAGTTCATTAAGTTCCACATAAACTTGTCAAATACTCAATGTATTGATTGGGCATCAGTTTCTAAATGACATTGTCCTGTAATATTAAAGGGGCAGTAGTCAGTATTTTGGAGGAAGATAAGGTGATATCAGGAAAATGAAAATTGATGATTCAAATTGAACGACAACTAAAAATTAAAACCAATGAAGCAGTAATTATTCAAATATATAATGTAAAGTTTAGCCATGCCATTCCTTTTTATAACAAAAACTAAATTAAAGGTGTTCACACAGAATGGCTGCCAATGAATTTTATGTGAATCTTTATACTTTGTCCTCTGGCTTTGTATGATTGATTTGTGTTATGAGATTTATGACACTATCAAAATAATAAATTTAATATAACCATACAATTATCAGTGAAACGTTTGAAATATGAAATTTTCAAATACGTGCGACTGCCCCTTTAAAACCTAGATCATTATGATAATCTGTTGCTGTACTTGTGCTTGCCATATCATTTCTTGATCTTAATATCACTGATATTAAAACTATAAAACTATTATTGTTAACAATTAATTAGCGTTTAATCCTAGTGATAGTGTGAATATCTATTATCCAAGTAGTGTTTTTAAACATTTATGCAACTATCTCTGAACACATCCAGTGTTTTATATAAAGATTATCAGTATTACTGCTTTAAGATTATGTTTGTGCTTGTTCATAAATTAGATAAATTCTGATTTGTAATGATAATGTCATGTGTAAATAAATATAATTTGTAAACGTAGTTTCCTGTGTTATTACAGTTTTTCCTTGAAACAAGTGTGGGTATTTTTGCGAAGCCCTTAGCATTTCATATCCTTGGGTAAACTCTCACTAACTGGGCAGAAGCACATTTTAAGCTCATCAGGCCTAAAAGTTCCGATGGGCTTATGGCATGGGATGGTGTTCGGCGTCTGTCCGTCTGTTTGTACGTAAACTTTATGCATTTTCTTTTCTGCTCAAGAGGCATATGGACTAAAATGATTGATAGTTTTGTTGACCTGTGACCTCTAATATGAGCCACAGGGGCCACGCCCTCTAAATTCTATATTCGTCCTCTTCTGTTTGGATAGCCACGCCAATACTTGGACCATTATGACATAACTGGACGACACAGATTCATAAAATATATAATAAAATAGTTTTGGTTTCTTTCTTACTATAGGATTCAAACTGCAAATGAATTGCCTGGAAATACTTGTATGGGTTGCCGATAATAACGAGTTATGTTTTTTAAGTGTATTAAGATTTAGTATTGTTAACAATTGTTAAAACTCTTATGTTCATAACACCAATTTTATTTGGTGATCCTTCAGATAATTTCTTCATCCATACATGTATAACAAGGAATGGAAAAGGCAATAAAAGATACCATGAATATGATTTGCAATGCATTCAACAAATTTTAATATACATCAATTAAGAAAAAAACTACAAGTACAATAACGAATATGAAGTTACAGCAACTAATTTAAAGCAGAGTCGGAAGTATTCTCTCACTACACGTGAGAAAAGTGATCCTGTCCACCTGAACGTCGTATAATGCTTCAATGATATACTGGTGTATGTCGGGAGTCACGTCTTCTGAGAAGCCTATATAGGTCTCATCGATGAGTAGCTGATGTTTCTTAATGAGATTTACTTTGGTTATTCATTAGAGATATAGACTTATTAGTATCAGAGTGTTCACAAATATATTTCTTTAAGTACACCATAAATTCTTAACGAGTTGTATGCAGCTGGGAATATTAACATATAAAAATGGAATTCACCCTCGCTTCTTTTTAGATTACATATTTGACAAATTCCGCTTTCTCTTAGGATTGCTTGGTATCTCCCAGTTTCAATATATGAATCATCCAAAGAGCAACGTAATCTTGCAAGTTACGATTTGTATGTTCTTATCGTTAAGTCCGAAATGTAAAAGTCACTTAATTAAAGACCATAAATCGAATATTGAGTTAAGCACATTACCGAAAACACGTTTTAGATTATGTAAATCTTAAATCCAATGCAATTGCCTTGAACTATATCTATCCTGCAAACACCCAAAAGCCATGCCTAATTCTTACATAACGGAATGCACAATACTTACTATTTTTATATCATCTCGATGTGGAATATGTAGACTTTTTTTTTTGAGTAAGCTGTGCTGTGCCATATAACTACTGGAGATAGAAGTCGACTGGTATACCCGCCCAAACAAGCTTTAGAAAGTAGGAGTTGTAAGTTGTTCAGACACCAATAAATAGAGTCTGATTCATATTCTTATTACGCAATGAGAACCCTGCCGCTCCATCAATACCAATCTATACTAGAGGAAACATGAATTAGCTCCAATACTATTTAACTATCACCTATATCTCTTGTTTATGTTTCTATTGTAATGTACATAATTTGTATATACGTGACTATTTTAGCGTCTCATCAGTTTTAAAGGCCAAATGACCGGGTGGTACGCTTTAAAACTTGTATTATATCTGTGTATGCAATGTCTGATACTGTTTATGTATCACGGGATATATTTGAAAAAAATATTTTTCTTCTTCTTCTTCTCCTTGAAATTATGTCTAGTTTAATGTCCCAGTAACACTCAATTCATAAAACAGTAATTTTTTTTAGGAATGGAGAGTTACGAGGATATTAACCAGTCTAAGTAACCTTGCCTCTTTTAACCGACTTTAATTACACTCAACTTAATGCAAAAAAACTGAAAAACAAAACTTAAAATATCTAAAAAAATTAAATTTCAAGTGAAAAAAATGATGTAAAATACAACGCTCCATTACTGAAAAATAGTGAAGCGAGAGAACAATAGGCTGACGTCACAAGTGTAATTAAAGGGAGGGGAAATCATGGGCAAGGCCATATAACGCAATTCTGGTGGAAAAACACTTGGTAAGGAACCAACAATATACGAGGGATGTGTACGATCTAAAAACAACGAGATCAGCGACATAAATGAAAATAAATTATATGACTGAAAAATCTGTTTTGTCTTCATTTGGTAAGTATAAAAGTGTGAAGCGAAACTACAAAATCAACGTGCAATATTAAAATGAGAAACAGGAAAATCAAAACAACTTTATATGAATATCAATCATGAAGAAATACTTTTTTATATTTGTTTATAATGGTTTTATTTTGCAAATTGGGCGTGTCATGTTTGCATTTAAATAACCTACCAAGAATACTTATTTACTGTGAGATAGATGTTTAACAAGAGGGCGAAGGAGAGTCCTATATAACAGGATGCTACAGACATGTATACATCATTAGAGCAGTTAAATGAATGAATAACTTTTTATGGGTTTTTCAACTTCTTTATTACAAGAGTGCGACGTTTCGGTCTACATACTAACACAGTTTTTAAGCAAGTGATACAGGACAAACTACAACAAAACAAATAAGAATCCTAATAACAGACATCTGTCTAACATAATGGCAGTTGTCGTTAAACGATAAAAGTACGACTAAATACATGCTCTATAACACACAGATGGAATCATCCTCTGTTCACTTGACAGGTGTTGTAATATTGGTTGTGATAAGTTCTTAAGATATTTCTCAGGATTTATTGAATATGAGCTTCAGACAAATGGCTATTTCACTGCAGATAAAGACTTGTTTTTTAATAAATCCAGGAAATATATGAAACTACCGTCTGAGGGTAAGACCAAAACGAAGGGAATGGCACACTTGTTTGACCTCTTTTAGCTTTAGTTAATGTAAACATTTGAAGATTGTCACAGCTTCTTTGGTGATGTTGGCATACTTCTTGCCGAGTTCTTCATCATTTTATCCCTTCCACCATGACCTGTTGCAATGTGGGCTTTCTGGATGATGTCAAAGCTATATGTTCAACAGAGGCAAAATATACTGGTTCTTCACTACCATCTCTCTTGCGAATCAGCTTCTTCACGTCACCACATTCAAGAACTTCATACTTCTTTAGTAAGTAGTACTGGTGTGGAGAGTTCTTGCTTGAAGAATTAGCATCAAGCAACTCACTAACGATCTTCTGGTAATCATCTTTGGGAACGAGGACGCGCTTGTTGACAGTGTGCATCTGATACAGTTGATCTCTAAACTGTACCTCTCTATCTGAATCCATTTTGGAAATAGTGAGGATCCATGTTGTTGGATTGGGGTTTAACGTCTTCCTCACCACACGGTGATGTCGCCGACGTGGGGTCTAAGCCTGAATTATTTCCAAAAAAGGGGGCATGAAATTTAGAATAGGTCTTAGACACCCAAGTAAAATTAATAAAAGTTCTAAAGTGGTTAAAATTAATTTAGAATTTGGAATAGAGTGAGGGGGGGGGGGGGGGGGGGGCTGATTTTATGAATAGTAAGTAAATAAATAGTGGTGTTAAATGGCGTGGTACCTGAAAGAGATAGAAAGCATATATTATGTATGGGAAATTATATTGAGGTAAAAAGGTTTAAAGTAGTATTTGAGATGGTATTTTAATTGTGATAAAATAAAATTGTAGTTGAATAATTGTGTTTGAATTGTATTTATAGTTATTTGTAATTAGTAATGTTTTATAATTAAATCTATTGATATTTGAGTGAATGGAGTAATACTTATCTTTTTGGTTTGATATACTTAGTCTGTTATTTGCTGTTGTTTCCAGCGTTGGTATCTTCGCAATGTGCGTTTTTCCTTTCTTGCAGGTCGTCTGACTGGTATTGTACCTATGTAAAGTGCAGGGGGTAGTCTAACCATACACTTAAGGTACAATACCTGTCCTCCCCAATGAAACCCGATTAAGAACCAGGCAGTGAGGGTTTTGAAGTTTGCTACTGGGAAAATTACCAGTTATAATTTAGTAAAGTGCCGGGGGTAGCCACACCGTGCACTTTTAATGAAGAGTTTTAACCATTTTGCCCTGTGCCAAGTCCTACCAGTTATCCCAAATATGGGAGTGGTAAATATTATTTTAGGTATTAGGTGGAAATCTCCCGTCGGGAGCCTACGCGCCTGTTTGTATAGGCTTGCGCGAGTGGTCCCGAGGTAATGTATATCGTGAACCTATCTCACCAACCAGCTCTGGTCGTGGGTCGCCATGACCAACACTTACCAGAAGAAGGAGGTTTAAGAGATCAGTCTCGCTTCCGTAGGGTCCTTCTGGGAGTTTTTACCCGTGGGGTGGTTGTTAGGGTTTAGTGACCCTTAAATTGGGTAGGGATGAGGGGTAGGTAATGGTTAGGAGTTTGGGTGTAAGGCTAGGTGGTTATTAATTATAATGTTTTATACAATTTGGTTTGTAGTAGGAATACTGAAAGGTACTGGTAATTTTTAGCATTGGCTAACAGTTCTTGTGGGTTGTTAGCGCTTACATTTTCAAGGAGTTGTCCCCTGTGTTTTTGGTATTTATCACATTGAAACAGAATGTGATGTATGGTGTCTTTGACATTACATTGATTGCATAGATTATTTGGTGCTTTCCCTATTTTGTGGAGATAAACCCCATTGCGAACATTGTTAAGCCTAAGTCTAGTTATGGCTACATCAACCCTTCTAAAGTTGTGGAAGTTTTTAACCTTTATAACTTTTGTAGGTTGTACTTGATAGTACTGGGTATGTCCCCAGTTGCCTTTAAAGTTTGTGTTGTATTCATCCGTTCTAATTGATTTAACAATGCTCTTAATTTCTTTTTTAGTAAATGGTATGTTGACATTATTGCTGTGGGTTAGACCTGCTTTTGCTGCTCGGTCGGCTCTTTCGTTGCCTGTTAGGCCTATGTGGGAAGGCACCCATATAAATCTAACATTGTTGTTATCCTGAGTTAGATAATTATACCCCTGGTAAATTTGGTGTAGAAGTTCATGACTATTTTTTTCCGTTTTGTTTTGTATAGCTTGCAGTGAGCTGAGTGAATCTGTAAATATAGCTATATTTTTGTGTCTGTAGCCTTTACTGATAATGAGTGCTTGTCGAATAGCTACAAGTTCAGCTGTGAAGATAGAGGTTTTGTCTGGTAGTTTAAGGGATATATCTTCATCACCTGTGTGAGTGAAGGCTATCCCAGAGCCTACTCTTCCTTTTTCATCTTTAGAACCGTCAGTAAAGATTTGAATGTAATCAGTTTGATTGTAGTTTTGTTCTATATAGACTTGAGTGTTACTGAGGTCACTAGGTTTTGGATTATTTTTGTCTATGAGGTCTTTCAATTTGATATCGACTTGGATATCGGGGACGTCTGGAGGTTTTAGGATATGCTTGGTATATGGGTCAGAAATAACGTCTATTGTATCAAGGTCATATTTGTCTATGTGTTTTTTCATGGTAACACCAAATGGTGTTGGTATTTTTTTTACTCTTTTAGTCATTATTTGCTTTTTTCGTGTGATAATATTTTGTAAACATGGCTTATGCTTTGATCTAACAATATAGTTGGTAATATTATCTTCCCATTCTTTTTCTAGCGGGAGTTCGCCTAGTTCATGTCTGACTAGTTCCATTGATGTGCCACTTAGGCATCCTGATATATATCTGTAAGCTTGATTTTGTATGGTTTTTAGCTTTTGTATGTTGGTTTGACTAGTGTCACACCAAGCTTCTGCTCCATAGTGCAGTTTGGATTTAATCAGAGATTTATATAGCAAGAGTAACATTTCCTTGCTGCTGCCCCACCTGGTGTGAGAAAGCATTCGTAATATATTGAGATCTTTTTTGCATCTTTGTGACAGTTCAACAATATGTTGATTCCATGTTAGATATTCATCAAAGATTATGCCTAAGAATTTGACATATTTAACTTGGTTTAATGGTTCTTCATTAATGTATAATTTCAGTGGTCTGCAATCGGCTCTGGGTGTTGGCCGAAAGAGAATTGATACAGTTTTGCTTGTGGATAATTTAAATCCCCAGTTTTGGGTCCATTCATTTACTTTGATTAAGGCTTTTTGTAATATTTCTGCAGCTACATGTTGATGTTTGTGACTGACCCAAAGGGCCCCATCATCAGCGAATTGTGAGGTGTTCACTTGTTTCGGTAGTTTGTGAAATAGATCATCTATCATGATATTGAACAATGTTGGTGATATGATACTACCTTGTGGGGTTCCATTTTCTAAATTGTAGTTGTCTGATATTTGATCATCTGTTTTAAGACGAAAAGTTCTGTCTGACATAAAGTCGTTTATAAAGTTTAGCATTTCCCCTTGTATGCCCTTTTTCTTAACTTTTTGTATCAAGCCTGTTTTCCAGACCATGTCAAATGCTTTACTAAAGTCTAGAAAGACTGCTGTAGTAAATTTATTATTTTGTTGAGCTTGTCTGATAGAGTGTTGTAATCTAACAATATGATCAGTGGTGCTATAGGATTTTCTATATCCTGATTGATTCTGTGTTATCAATTCGTTAGTTTCTAGATAGTGTTGTAATCTTTTCGTTGCCATAGCTTCGAGTGTTTTACATAGATTAGATGTTAAGGAGACTGGTCTATATGAATCGGATTTGGTAGGGTCTTTTCCCTGTTTGTGTAATGGTATAATAAGACTTTCTTTCCAGTCTGTTGGTAATTTGCCGTCTTTCCATAATTTATTGTAGAAATCTAATAACACTTGTTTGCATTTATAGGGAAGACGTTTAAGCATTGTGTAACTGGTTTGATCAATACCAGAGGCTGTTCCTTTTTTATTATTTACAACATTGTTAAGTTCTGATATTGTGAATGGCTTGTTGTACCATAAGTCTGACTTGTTTTTGTCCTTCGGACAAGGTTGTGTATTTTTTACTTTTTCTTGAAAAGCAGTTTTGTAGTTATTGGTTGAGCTTGCTTGTGAGAATTGTTTGCATAAATTGTCTATTTTTTCCAGTTTGTTTTTGCTGTTGTTGATACTTGGAATATGGGATTTAGTGCTTTTGCCTCTAAAGACATTAATCTTTTTCCAGACTTGCCTTGAGTTAGATTTGATATCTAATGTGCTACACATCTTTTTCCATGATTGGATTTTTGCCTTACTTATTAAAGTTTTAACCTTATTTCTAGCTGCTGCCGCTTGTTGTATTAACTTTTTATCCTTTTTAGCTTTTTTCCTGAGCAGTTTTCTTTCTTTTCTTGCTTGCATAATTTCTTCATTCCACCATGGTACAGGTATATGTTTGTGAGTTCTTTTGGTTGGAATGGCTAGGTTAGCAGCATTTATAATCACCTCGGTGATATTTTTGTTGTATATGTTAACATCTTCGTCTTTTACATCATTGTTTAGGTTTTGCTCACAAATATTTTGAAATATTCCCCAATTTGCTTTGTTAAAATTCCAGCTGTTATGGATATTGTTTTTTTGTGCCTGTTGTGTATTGTTATTCTTTAATGTGGTGAATAGTGGGAAGTGATCACTTCCCCAACTGTCGTCATGAACATATAAACTAGCATCATTAACTAGGTCTGGTGTAATAATGCTAAGATCTATTGTGGTGTATATTCCTTGTGTTAGCCTGTGAAAAGTAGGTTCGCCATTGTTGAGAATAATAAGTTTGTTATCCTCTAACCATTTTTGTATGACTGTACCTCTTGTATCGGTTCTATCGTCTGCCTCCCAGAGGCTATGGTGTGCATTAAAATCGCCACCCAAATAGGCTGAGTTGGCGAGATAAGGTAGTAATTTGTTGAGTATTTCAACTGTAATTTTTGTGCTGTGGGGTAAATAGACATTGATAACATTTGTTGGTTTATTACCATTTATGTTAACTGTTACGCCATTGATTTCTATGCCTTCAATGTTTATATCTAGGGGTTTGTAATCAATGCCATGTTTTATGGCAATTATGAGTCCACCTTGTGGACTTTTTTTTATTTCCGTAAAACGATCTTTTCTTAGTATGTTATAACCGGAGATTTTATAATCCCTTCTTTTTGATAATTTTGTTTCCTGTAGAATGATAACACTTGGTTGTATAGATTTATTTTGTATCAATACTTTGAGTTCAGCACCATTGGTGCCTAGCCCATTTACGTTTTGTTGGAGTACAGTAAAGTCCGCCATTTTATAAGGAGGGATTTATGTTCAGGAAAGCTTAGGTTTAGTAGTAGCAGCTTCTATCTTGGTGGTGAGAAGTGATATTGGGTGGGTTGTTTTGGTGGATCCTGTCAAAGAATTGTTCCCAGCTAATGCTGCATAGCCCCAATTTTGCTGCATTGGAGTATAGTCTCTTGACATTCCTATGATGTTCCCTGTCAGAGTGTGTTGGTGTTGAGTTTATGAAAGCTTGTGCTATAAATAGTATTATCCTATCAACGACACTGTTTTTGTTTTTTGGTTTGGGTTTGTCGTTGGTGTTTCTACGGTTGATTGTTTCCCTCAGATCTTTTTGTCTTTGGTGCTGTGTTTTTTTAGTGACATTGTTTTTATTGGTGTGAGAGTAGTTGAGCTTTCTCAACATTGGCGGTCTGTATTTATCACTATTTTGAGCTTTGCTTTGTTCTTTTGTTCTCTCATCAGTGTTTTGTGGTTTAGATTGTGATTTTCTTGCGGACCTGATATCTTCAAGAAGTCTGTGTTCAACACTTTCTAACATCTTCTCCATCTTTTTGTGTTTTTCCTCTGAGGAGCTTATTGGATGTCTAGAAACTACTTTCCTGGAGAAGAGCGTTTCTTCATTTGCTGGTGATTGTCTGGGTGATGAGTGGTTGGAGGGATTGAATGCAACAGATTGCTCTATGTTGATTTTGTTGTTTTTGATTTGAGCCGTTTGTTTAAAGTGGTGCTTATTTAGTTGTTCAATTTGTTTTTGTCTGTATGGGCATTTTCTAGATAGGGCACTGTGTCCTGTTTGTTTGCAGTTGCCGCAGTACATTTTGTTGCGACATGTGTCATAATCATGTCCTGAGTAGTGGCATCTTGAGCAGTGTTTAGGGTTGGGACAGTCAGTGGTAGTGTGATTATACCCGAAGCATTTTGTACAGAACATCGGTTGTTTAAGGTATGGTTGAACTACTGTGTTTGGTACACCAGCGAAAGTGATGTGTTTTGGGAGATTAGTACCCTCGAATGTAATGATAACTGAAGGTGTGTTTTGTTGTTGCTTCTTAATCCTTCTGGTTTGTAGGATAGGAGTCCTATTGTATTGGTTTGCTTTTGTGATACATTGTTGAAGTTGTTCATCTGTGAGTTTAGGGTTAACTTTGACGACTCCTTTTATTTGTTTTTCCCAATTTGGTGTGTCATATTTGACTTTAGTGCCATTTACTGTGGTGTAGCTTGTTATGCTGTCTAAGTAGTGCTTATTGTCCGTTGTAAGCAAAAAGCCTTTGCCACATTTGGTTATTGTTACTGGATGGGCCCCCAGGGAGCTTAGTTGAAATGCCATGTCTTGACAACTCATGATTTGGTTCAATTCAATTTTGTCTATGGCTGTCATAATCATTTGGTATTTGTTTTTCTTATCATTTGCCGGTGTGCTTTTATTGCTTATTGTTTCATTAGAGTTCTTGCATTTTTTGTTATTGTCTGGAGTTGATCCAGCGGAATCGGATGTGTCTGACAGGTTTCTTTGTCTTTGTCTTTTATTGTTCTTTTTCCTGTTACTGTACACTGTAAAACCGTCAGTTTCCATATTTGATGTTTCCTCTAATTCTATATCGCCGAATGCGATTTGAAAATTAGATGCACCAACTAGTTGGTTATGTTCCTTTTGTATTTCTAGGTGAGTTGGAGTACAGTCCAGAATAGAGTTTTGAAATAATTCTAGTGGATTATCCATGTCTTATGGTTAGTTGATTTTTGATTATGAGAAAATAACCCTATAAGCGAAGTGTGTTACTATTTATGTATGCAGTTTGGTTCCTAGCGATAAGTAGAGCCTACAGCGAAGCCACCTAGAATAATATAAAATTATTCTAAAACTCGTCACACCTCCAAGCCCAACCTTGTAGGTCACACCTGACCTTGTCCACGCTAAGGAACAAGGTGATTCACTTGGACGCCACGCCGGCAAGCCGGTTATGTAATCAAACAATGGACCTGAGCTACGTAAGCTAGACCTCTGCTGCTTGGGGTTGGGTATAGAACACACTTCTTAGTTAGATATAATTTATCTAATATTATATTAAATATAAATATAATAAGGTGTATGCGCTGTGGTGCGTGAATGCGCTGTGGGGGTGCAGGGTTAGTGAGGGTTGTGGGTGGTGAGTACTCCTCGTACTCGAGTGATTAGCAAATGTGCTAATTGGTATGTTGTTGTTGTGCTTCAAGGGAGAATCTTAAAGAACTCACGTTGAAGACTTAAAGTCTATTTGGAATTCCTAATAACTGATCCGAATCGGTAAATCCGAATACTTCTTCCGATCTATGTGACCGGGTTGTAAGTCCGAATTGTTGATCCGGGTAGAGTCCAAATAGAATGTGAATACTCCTCGTATTCGAATGTTGAGCGTTGCTCAATGGGTTGTCTCACTGAATCTTGAATAATATCCGAACAGGGTAGTAATGTTCAAATAAATATCCTCAATCCAAGTAGAGACGCTGTGGGTAGAAAGGTAAGGTTGTTTCGTAAGTTGCGCGAGCGACTGACGATACGTCTGATCTCTCCGGTGTCCCAGAGAGTAGTGATGAGTGAGGATCCACACACAGATATGTCTTTTATATCATTAACTTCATTAAGCAGCAGTAAATGGTATGTAATGAAAGCAGAAAACACCTGTTTACGCATTAATCCCCTTCTTTAAACAAACAATCTAGAATGAAACAGTTTAACAACAACACTAATTGTTATGTAAACAAACACTAACAATAGTGATTGTTTAAAGCACTAGACAAACACTAGTAGCAAACATTGTCATCAAAACAAACAGAGATCACTTCAGGTGTGCACCAATTGGTAAGAAAACTCATCCTTCTCTAAACCTACGTATTAAAATAGCCATGATTAAAGGTAGTTCTTTGATCACAATAATTAATTTATGCATTAATAAGTCCGAAAACTAATGACTCTCTCAATATAAGTATTAATCAAGCAACGATAAAAGACAGTTCTTTGATCTCATTAATTCAGTTATACACTAATTAGTCGGGAAAAAATCCCTAAAAATAGGGAACATGTGTAATATTTAATGGCTATTATCAGGGAATATTTCATAATGTTAAAAATTATATGAAAAATAAGAACATTTATTATAAACTATGTTTCATACATGCATATGTTTGATGCATGCATTTGTGTATGTGGTAACATGTTGTTAAGGTATAGTAGATGAAGAAAACAAATGTAAACTGTGTTGGTATCTCATTTATAAGCATTCAGGGAATATGTATAATATTTGCTGACTTTTATCAGGGAATATGTATAATCCCTGAAAATTTCAGGGAATATACATACTCACTGAGTGAACCAGGGAATATACATACTCACTGAGTGAACCAGGGAATATACATAATGACTGAAATATTCAGGGATTATACATATTCCCTGATTATACATATTAACTGTATACAATGTATGCATATCATTTTATATTTTCACCAGAAATTTTGATGCGACAGTTGCTGTTAACTGTTAACCGCGTGATTAATATATCGGTATGAAAATCATATAATTTTTTTCTAAATGTTTGATTTATCTAAAGAAAGATTCTGATTTTCCATGTCATACATGACAAATATCTGACAGAAACATGACAGATGTCTGACAGAAACATGACAGATATCTGACAGAAAACATAACAAATGGATGTTAAACACATTTGCGTACCTATTTCCTGAAACGGACTATAGTGCATATCGATCAATAAACACGGGTTTTACTCGAGAGTTGTGTTCACTCATGCGAGAAACCTCTCCCGCCCGATAGCCTATAGTTCATTTCAAATCTTATCTATTTATAAAGTGTGGAATATATTTTCTTGACAGTTATATATATATAAAATGCTAATTGGTAACACTTGAAATACATAATATTAGATATTTATCAATGGGATTGAATCACAATGATGTAGTTAACATGTAGACTTAAAATTATTTTTTTAACCAATGTACACTTATTTCGAATTACTAAATGGCATTTGATCGGGTGATAGATGTTATGTTTAATGTTCTTTTGTAATAAAATGTGTATAAGGAATTTATAGACTGCAATAATTTCGTAACAGCCTTGAGCGAAAGTGAAAAAAGTTAAAGAAATTAAGATATCTGAGATCTAATATCAAAACTCCTCCTCTCTAAAAGAGAATAAAACGCAAGAGAATACATTTAACCTCGTTAAAAAAAATACAAAACCATTTATTCATTTTTGAATATTTAGCTGTTTTCGTATAAAGAGAAAATGTTTAGAGGAAAATGAAAGCAAATTTTTTTCTCATAGGATACTGATAATATTCATATTCACTTTATACAATTTCTTTTTAAAATTAAAGCAAGATTTTATTCATCATATCGAACTCTTGAATCACAGACTCTTACAACTTTAATGGCCTGTCCATTTAAGGGACATAAAGACCATTACAACAAACCATTAAATCTATATTTTTATGTTATTAAAAACCTACGTTATCTAGATGCATGCATATATGTGTGTCATTATCAAAATTATTATTTTGTAATATAAGATAGCCAGGGTATCAAAACAATGGCGAACAATGGGACTGACGATGTGCTTTATTTGACGATACAACCATGCGCGAGATGAATGACGTCATTTCAGTTATTAGAACGTTATGACGTCATCCTTGTCAAGTCCATTGATCGAACTTGAGGGGCCATCTATTGTCCATCATGGGCATGGCTGACTCGGCGTCCGTCGATTCGAAACCATATCTCAATTGAGAATAGATATTTTGTGCAAATTTTTAATAATACATGTTCAATAAATAAAATTCACATAGATTGTTCCATTCATTTGATTTTGTTATCATTTGAGCGCCCACCCCTATACAAAATGATGGACTCGTCCAATGCTACTGAAAATGTTTCAAAATGTAGTTTTTTTAAATTACTATAATTTTTAACTGATTTTATATAAAAAGCGAGTAATTGTTATGGGTATCTCATATAAGAAATAGAAAACTCGTTGTTGTGCAATTGTCCTCCAGCACCCCAGGACTGGATTAAAGGATGTTACTTAAGAAATAGAAGACGAGTTGGTGTGCATTTATCGTTGAATAAAACATAGCATAGAGCATAAAACACTCAGGGCTGCGCCATTTATCCTTACCCACAATATTAATTAAATTACAGTATTTATTAACGTAATATTAATTTAGTTGAAATAATATTTGGGAAAGAGAAATGAAATTATGTGACTTTCAAAATTGTTTTTCAAAATTGTGCAAAATTAATTTAATAGACATTATGTTTTTGGAATTTAAAGAGACATAGAATTATACGACCTTTTTCAAAATTGTTTTTCAAAATTGTTTTATTCCATTTGGGTAAATGGTATTAACGTACAGATTAAATAGTGTACATATTTGCAATGATTTTCTTGTTCATTTTTAGAATTGTTAAATCGTTTTGTATATACTGGGTTTAATAGAATAAAAATGTTAGGGGAATCGTGCCATGAATATGCCGTTTTAGTAATTCACTAAAGCCCATTTCTATGTCATGTTCATCCCATTATTACGCATCAGAATAATCGATAGTCTTACATCAATTAAAGGTGTTCAAAAAAAATGGCCGCCAATGGATTTTATGTGAATCCTCAAACTTTGTCTTCTGACTATGGGTAACATAAACATAATTTTTTTAAAGAGAAACAATGGAGATATATTTTTAAGTTTATAACCAAGTAGTTTTACAAAAAAATAATGCCTTGGAGGCTTTGTTAACAAACTCAAGACATATTATTTGTGCGACCGATGACCACTTGCTCAATCACTTGATATTGTTAGCTAAACGACACATGACACATATTCGTAATGCATACCAAAGGTAACAAACCTTCTTTCTCAATATTCTTAGATATGCTAAAAGACATATTTGCCATTGAAAAATATATCGCTAGGAGGAATGATAAGGTTATCTCTTTTGAAAAAATATGGAGAGTAATTGAGAAGGTCATCTAAGTCCTGTCAATCCTGTTTTTTATGAAGGCGATGAACTGTCTCTCAACATATGAATGTAATATTTATGCCTTTTTATATCAACTGATATGTATATGTTACTTTCCATGTCCTATATGACTGTATTATTGTATCCATCGGAATGAAAAAATAAACATTTGAATTTGTTTTTATGTCGCCATTGTAATGAAGGCTGTGTTGAAAATGAATTTCATGTGGTCCTTGTTTGTAAAAATTACGGAACTCAAAGCAAAAATATACCGCCCTATGATATCTACTGTACACAACCATGAACAATAAATGAACAATTTACTGAATTAAAGAAATATAAGTACAATAGTGTCAATGTCCATGTTATTTTAACATTTATTTGAAATAAGACTTAAAATATTTTATTTTAACCATCTAAACTATCAGGTTGTAATCCACTACTGTACTATAGGTCATATGGCCTCAAATACTGAATAAAGCTTCTGTTCTGTTCTGTATGAGCCCCTTCATAAATGTATTTTATGTTTGCCAAATAAGAGACAATCTCTCCCCACAGAGGCAGCTCAGTCACAACGAACAAGGCCAAATACATGGCGTAGCAAGGTAGAAATCCGAGTGGAGGCAATCCATGTTAGTTGAGCAATCAGCGAAGCCATTAGAAAATTGGTCATTCACAAAGCCTCGGTCATTTCTGTATGCTTCGGCATAGCTATCAATTAAATTTACAAACCAGGCCAGATAACTCTTCTTCTTACAAACAATCGCTTTTAACCTTCTCCTTATATTTCTTAGGTTAATTAGTAATATACTATGTACATTTATCATAAAACAAATAATATTTTATACATTTATTATCTCACATAGAACCTAATCCATAACCATTTTTCAAATTTAATGTTATGTTAGGGGTATCCAAGTCCAAGTCCAAATCCAACAGGAAGATCGCGTTCAAATCAAACTTCTGTTTCTACAGTGTTAATCATTTATCTTCATTTGTTTTTCTAATATTAACAAATGTCCTAAATTTTCTATGAATCTTCTGTTTTACATTCATATGTAAGTACATGAATAGGTAAAAATAGATATGATAACGTTCAGACACAATGTTGCAGGTACAGCAACGTGCAGCAGACTTGACAAAATACTGTGAGTATGAGTCCCAGTCCACCCAGCTGTAAATGGTAGCCTCATCAGGATTGAGAATAACATTAACTCTCTGGGTCACATGACGTCACAAGTTCTGTACTCCCCCGGGAGTTAAGATGGTAAAAGATGTGTCATGAAGACTGATATTCAATGATCGAGGGAAAATCAAAGCACTTTGAGCAGCGCTTTCTGAGCTGGATATTGGCACTATTCAAATGATAATTAGTATATAAAAATATTAAGCTATTATCTTACGACGAATTTTTTTTATATATTTATATTTTTAATACAGTTTATTTATATACATTATTTATACATATGTTTTATGCAGTTTATACAATTTCTTAATTACTGAGAGTCTAGACAGCCAATTCATTTTCACAACAAATTTGAGTAGACTAGTAGTTACCTCCCTTTACCAAGAACACACATATAGTTCAATTTTGAAACTTTATTGTGCAGTATTTCTGTATTGATTCTTAAACAACACTAATTATTGGTCATAACAGTTTAATATCATTTTATAATGGAATCAATGAAACGAACGTTCTTCCCACAATGCAACGCCAGAATTACTTCCTGTGACTAAAAGGGAATTCCCCGACAAGGAAATAACCTGAAAACGAAACAAGGATCTTGGATCGGACAATTTGACTCGATATTCAAGGTACTGTTTCCCTTTATCTGTTTGTAGAATGTTTTACTAACATTAGTATTGTTTTCACCTATGAAATATCAAAATGATGTATAAGAATGAACCTTTTCATGTGACACAACCTCTTTACTTCCGCGTCCTATCAGTGTACTATCACTTTAACCAGACAATCTACTGTACATGTATATCTACTTGAAAATGAAACAATGATCTTGGATAAGAACACATGACTTATATAAAAGTTACCCTACAGTGGTTCGTTTTTGTTGTTAAAACTAATTAAAGTTATTATTTCGTTCTTGATGAGAGAAAATATCAAAATGATATATAGAAATGAACCTGTTCGTGTTATATAAATTCTTTTCTTCCGTGATATATACATATGTTATCATTTGACAATATACCAGGCTCGCTTATAGAGCATTAGCATTAGTATTGTTTTCACCTATGAAATACCAAAATGATGTATAAGAATGAACCTTTTCATGTTAAACAACCTCTTTACTTCCGCGTCCTATCAGTGTACTATCACTTTACACTATGTAAGATTAAGCCTGACAATCTACTGTACATGTATATCTACTAGAAAATGAAACCATGATAAGAACATATGACTTATATAAATGTTACCGTACAGTGGTTCGTTTTTATTGTTAAAACTATTTAAAAGTTATTATTTCGTTCTTGATGAGAGTAAATATGAACATGATATATAGAAATGAACCTGTTCATGTTATATGAATTCTTTTCTTCCGCGTCATATACATATATCATCATTTGACAATATACCAGGCTTGCTTATAGAGTAATCTAGTGTATATCTATATACCGAGATAGGTTTGATCTTTACACAGAGGCTTGTGTTGATGATTAAAATAGCCCCCAGTCTAGGTCAAATATTTGACTAATGATTTTTTGACATGTAAGGAAGTATTCTGTCCGACATTATAAGTATCTCTTTTTGGTAGTTCAAGGAATAAACACTTCGTATTTATCTACATATATATCAGAATAATCACCACAATCAATGAATATATGTATTGAAATGACATAGACACCGTTCAGTTATCCTGAGATAAATGTTGATTTAATAGTGATTAAACTGCGTCATTGTAGTTATCAAGGTTTCCTGCTATTAATTTTACAGATCACTGACAAATACAAAAACAAATAATTTCTCTTATTTCTAAAAACGTGTTTGAGTGTTTACTATGTGTGACTTCTTCGAACATAAACAATACATATTTATCTACAAGTGAATAAACATATCATCTTTTTTTGTGTGTCAAATATGTACTTGATACGTAATGACATTAATACCATTTATTTATCTCATATAAAACAATAAGTATTTTTAATTATTTAAACTGCGCTTTTTAGCTAATTGAAATATGTACTTGATATGTAATGACATTAATATTATCTCATATAAAACGATGCGGATTTATAATTATTTAAAATGCGTTTTTTAGCTAAAAGTAATATGTTCTTAATATGTTATGACATAAATACCATTCATTTATCTGATATAGAATTATAAGGATTTATGGTTATTCAAATTGAGTTCTTTTAGTTAAAAGTAAATGCAAACAATGGTAACAGGTTTCGATGAGTAAAGTACTGTGTGTCAGTGTGACGGGAGCTCTATAACTAATATGCGGGTTGTAATATGTAACTCTGAAACATACAATACCTTACATAATCCAACATAGATATGCAAGTAATATATGGCATTGTAAACATTGTTATTACTTACAAATTTATTTTTCCATAAATGTAAAATACAGAAATACATGCATATGTGCTTTGGTTTATTAGTGAAGTGCCAATTCATAAGACATACATATATTTTATGCAGTGTATACAATCTTTACATCAGTGAAAGGGCCTGTTCATTTTCACAACAAATTTGAGTACACTAGGAGTTACCTCCCTTTACCAAGAAGACACACATAGTTCATTTTTGAACATTTACTGTACAGTATTTCAGTATTGATTCTTCAACAACACTAATTATTTCTCATAACAGTTTAATGTCATTTTCTGATGGAATCAATGAAACGAACGTTCTTCCCACAATGCAACGCCACAATTACTTCCTGTGACTTAAAGGGAATTCCCCAACAAGGAAATAACCTGAAAACAAAACAAGAATCTTGGATAGGATAATTCGACTCGATATTCAAGGTACTGTTTCTCTTATTTGTTTGTAGAATGTTTTACAAGCATTAGTATTGTTTCACCTAAGAAATACCAAAATGAAGTATAAGAATGAACCTTTTCATGTTACTACGTGTACTATACATGTACTATCACTTTACACTATGTAAGATTTAGCCTGACAATCTACTGAACGTGTAGATCTACTTGAAAATGAAACCGTGATCTTGGATAAGAACATATGACTTATATAATTGTTACCGTACAGTGGTTCGTTTGTTGTCAAAACTATTTAAAATTATTATTTCGTTCTTGATATGAATAAATATCAAAATGTTATATATAAATTAATCTGTTCATGTTATATGACTTCTTTTCTTCCACGTCATATACATATATTATCATTTGACAATATACCAGACTCGCTTATATAGTAATCTAGTGTATATCTGTATACCGAGATAGGATTGATCTTTACACAGAGGCTTGTGTTGATGATTAAAATAGCCTCCAGTTTAGGTCAAATATTTGACTAATGATTTTTTGACATGTAAGGAAGTATTCTGTCCGACATTATAAGTATCTCTTATTGGTAGTTCAAGGAATAAACACTTCATATTTATCTACATATATATCAGAATAATCACCACAATCAATGAATATATGTATTGAAATGACGTAGACACCGTTCAGTTATCCTGAGATAAATGTTGATTTAATAGTGATTAAACTGCGTCATTGTAGTTATCAAGGTTTCCTGCTATTAATTTTACAGATCACTGACAAATACAAAAACAAATAATTTCTCTTATTTCTAAAAACGTGTCTGAGTGTTTACTATGTGTGACTTCTTCGAACATAAACAATACATATTTATCTACAAGTGAATAAACATATCATCTTTTTTTGTGTGTCAAATATGTACTTGATACGTAATGACATCAATACCATTTATTTATCTCATATAAAACAATAAGTATTTTAATTATTTAAACTGCGCTTTTTAGCTAATTGAAATATGTACTTGATATGTAATGACATTAATATTATCTCATATAAAACGATGCGGATTTATAATTATTTAAAATGCGTTTTTTAGCTAAAAGTAATATGTTCTTAATATGTTATGACATAAATACCATTCATTTATCTGATATAGAATTAAAAGGATTTATGGTTATTCAAATTGAGTTCTTTTAGTTAAAAGTAAATGCAAACAATGGTAACAGGTTTCGATGAGTAAAGTACTGTGTGTCAGTGTGACGGGAGCTCTATAACTAATATGCGGGTTGTAATATGTAACTCTGAAACATACAATACCTTACATAATCCAACATAGATATGCAAGTAATATATGGCATTGTAAAACATTGTTATTACTTACAAATTTATTTTTCCATAAATGTAAAATACAGAAATACATGCATATGTGCTTTGGTTTATTAGTGAAGTGCCAATTCATAAGAGATACATATATTTTATGCAGTGTATACAATCTTTACATCACTGAAAGGGCCTGTTCATTTTCACAACACATTTGAGTACACTAGGAGTTACCTCCCTTTACCAAGAAGACACATAGTTCATTTTTGAACATTTACTGTACAGTATTGATTCTTCAACAACACTAATTCTCCACTAATTATCTATCGTAACAGTTTAATATCATTTAATAATGGAATCAATGAAAGGAATGTTCTTCCCAAAATGCAAAGCAACAAATACTTCCTGTGACTAAAAGGGAATTCCCCGTCAAGGAAATAACCTGAAAACGAAACAAGGATCTTGGATAGGACAATTTGACTCGATATTCAAGGTACTGTTGCTCTTATTTGTTTGTAGAATGTTTTACTAACATAAGTATTGTTTGCACCTATGAAATATCAAAATGATGTATAAGAATGAACCTTTCCATGTTAAACAACCTCTTTACTTCCGCGTCCTATAGTGTACTATCACTTTACACTATGTAAGATTTAACCTGACAATCTACTGTACATGTATATCTACTTGAAAATGAAACCATGACCTTGGATAAGAACATATTACTTATATAATTGTTACCCTACAGTGGTTCGTTTTTGTTGTTAAAATTATTTAAAAGTTATTATTTCGTTCTTGATGTGAATAAATATCAAAATGATATGTAGAAATGAACCTGTTCATATTATATGAGTTCTATTCTTCTGCGTTCTATATGTATATTATCGTTTGACAATATACCAGACTCGCTTATAGAGTAGTCTAGTGTATATACCGAGATAGGCTTGATCTTTACACAGAGGCTTGTATCTATGATAAAAATACCTCCTAGTCTAGGTCAAATATTTGACTAATTATTTTTTTACATATAAGGAACTATTCTCTCCGACTTTATCATTATCTCTTATTAGTATTTCAAGGAATAAACACTTCATATGTATCTACTTATATCAGTACAATCACCTCTAAATTAATATATGTATTTGATATGACGTAGATACCGTTTTGTTATCCTGAGATAGATGCTGATTTATAAGTGATTTAACTGCGTAATTGTAGTTATCAACGATTCCTGCTATGAACTTTACAGATCATTGACAAATACAAAAACAACTAATTTCTCTTATTTCCAAGACAGGTTTGAGTGTTTACAATGTGTGACTTCTTTAACACAAACAATACATATTTATGTACAAGTGAATAATTATATTATCATTAAAAAAATATGAATTTATGACATTTATACCATTTATTTATCTCATATAAAACAACAAGGATTTATACTTGATATGTTATGACATTAATATCATTCATTTATCTGATATAGAATTTAGAAGGATTTATGGTTATTTAAACTGCGTTCTTATAGTTGATAGAAAAGAATGCAAACATTAGTAACAGGTTACGAGGAGTAAAGTTCTGTGTGTCAGTGTGACGGGAGCTCTATAACTAATATGTGGGTTGTAATATGTAACTCTGAAACATACAATACCATACATAATCCTATATAGATATCCAAGCAATATATGGCATTGTAAAACATTGTTATTACTTACAAATCTATTTTTTCATAAATGTAAAATACAGAAATACATGCATATGTGCATTGGTTTATTAGTGAAGTGCCTATTCATAAGGGAGAACGGTATTTATGATGATTATGTTCTTATAAGAATGTGATGCATTGATAATGATTATGTTCTTATAAAAATGTGATGAATTGATGATCATTATGTTCTTATAAAAATGTGATGCATTGATGATCAATTATGTTCTTATAAACATGTTATGGTTCAAATATTAAAGACGATACTACACTTTTTATGCATTATGTAAAGGGTACACGTAGTTAGTGGTTTGTATTAACATTCACATGTTACTAATGTTACTTTAGATAATAAGCCATTTACATTCAATATCTTTTATTTAGTTATTAGCATTATGAGTTCACAAGTGTATCATATACAGAGGAGAAATAATCCACATGCATGAAACGTAAAGATACACACACACAAACAAGCATTCATAAGCAGGGATAGAAATTTCGTGATCATCTCAACATTTAAATATCTGGTTTAAATTGATCAACAACATAGACGAATTAACTTACAAAAACCCATTTCGCACTCACAATGTATGCAAATCCCTTCATAATGTTTACATAATTAATAAAAGTACTGAACTGTTCAACGTGTATGAGAAATAATGATATTTAACGTGTAGCAATGGTCTAATGATTACAAAAAATGGTGGATAGTTTTTTCATTAATTGAAAAGTACATTTGAAAAAAAAACCCATATTGATGTTTTTAATCATTATCGAATATTTACTTTACTCTGATATCAAGTATTTAGAAAACTGCGTGTTCACTCGCAGTTACCTCCCTTGATTGGAATACGACATAAGAGTTATTTCTGTCCAAAGAGACGATTGGTTTAAGTCTATCATCTGACCCAAAAGGGGAATTCCCCAGGTGGAAAATTATTTTCACAGTCAGTACATTGAAGTTCAAAAAGCAACATCTTGGAACTAAACAGTTCAGGTATGATTATCAATTATTTTTATTTTCCATATTTTTTTATACAGGCATTTACATAGTTCAAAAGAAACATACAACATGTAGTTCCACATAAGTACATTCATACTTATCATGTACAAATTCAGAAGGTGGCAGATTTATGTTCCAAGTGGTAAATGTAATATTTCAAAAAAACTTTCTTCAGATTCAGTCGACAAAAATACATATCTTGACATATCATAGTAACGTCTAATCTCACCTTTAAAAATACATAAATATATATTCCAACTTAAGTTTAAAACCATTCATGCTGCATCTATAAATATATTGTTTAAGTAAAGTGATTGCATTTACAGGATTATTGTTTTTCCCTTTCGTTCCCAAAATGATTATTTTTTTCAACCATGATTCTATTTCGTTCCATAATATAAAAATATGTTCACAATCCCATAAAATGTACCTAATTGTTTCCACTTCCATTTCACAAAATAAACATAGTGGTGATGGTTCTATCCAATAAAGAAATTGTTTTGTTGGAAGGATATTATGTTTAATTCTGAATTGCAACCATTTTAAATCCGTGCTTATTAGAGCATTTAGTCGCAATGGCAATAACAAAATTCCCATCGTTTTCTTCGAGATAAATATGTAGAATTTGTTCACATTATGAATAACTTGGCAAATTTCAAGTTTTATAGAGAGCCATATAGTGTTTTGCTCACAATAATTGTGTCGATCTTTGAAATATTAAAAGGATAAATAGGAGCAAGCAACTTCTTTTTGAATTTCTGTATATTCAATGATCGAATACATGTCATTATAGCTCTTTTTACAGATTCAGAAAATTCGTCTTGATAGAAAATGTATTGGAAAATTCTTCATATTTTTACAGTTTTCGGGTATGATTATGAACACACATCTGATTAGTCATCATGCATACTCTAACATCTGATCAGGATGGTTTGTACTTGAGCAATATTAGGTATTTAGAAAGAAGCCGTTCAGTGTACACCCTACCTGAAATGTTAGTCAATCAATACCTGACTAGACTTACACTTGATTGGTTCAGGTAACTTGTTTTGTTGCTTTAAGTATTCATCTCATGAATAGGTTTCTACATACCATAAATAATTAAGTTTTTGCATATTCAATATTAGATTTCAAGCATTTCTCATAATCTTTTAGTAATCTCTGTTACCTATTCACGAATATGTTAAGCATTATCGTGTTGATCTTGTAAGAACCATGTTTATGGTTCAGTGTAGTTATATCCTACATATCCTTCCAACAACATGATATTTAATGCAACTGCAACTGTCACTACCAACAGAGGACATGAGACAGCCGAACAAGAGAAACTACACTGAGTGACAAATCTTCTATATAATAAGTTTATATGCATCCCTTTTTTCAGTCAAAATAGTCTAAAACAGATACTAATGAATACGCTGCTCAGTGTTTGGAGCACCAAGCATGAGTGCCTTACATTTATTTCAAGCAAGTAGAGCGCACTGCAACCAACCCTACCAAACCGAATCATTTAAACATCTATCCTTTCCATACAAACACAACAGTTGTAGTAGATGTCAATCTTCTAAATGACGGCTAGCTTTTATCAGAAGCCTGCTTGTTCAACCATAGTCACTCATGACAGGCACGTGATATCATTGCATCGAGACGATTGGTTGGACTATATTATGTGATCCAAAAGGGGGTTCCCCGACTGGAAAATCTTGTACGACAAGTTTGGCCCAGGACAGTGGGTAAATAATATCTACTGGTGTACATACAGGTACAGTAACTGATTAGATATTCAGTGTTTCAGTTTTAAAAGGGTTTATCAACATGACTGTAGTGTAAGACGTCTCTAGAATGTAAAAGTGATCAATTTATTAAATTCCTGGCGCAAACACTGAATGTTAATAATGCACCAGGTACATCCGGGTTATAACCTCAGTTTCATGTCTAATATTGATAACCCACCTATATCGATTTCAACCATGTAACGTTTACAACATATTGCTATTCAGAATAATTCAGCAAAGAAATATTTTCTTAAATTTGTTTTCAGAGGATATTAAGTAAAGTGCCCATCTGACCGACAGTTATATTAGTCAATACAGAGTTCTCCCCCTTTCCTCAAAAGTGAAACAATACTTTACATGTAACGATACAAGTAACGAATTGATGTTAGGGACTGAAAATAGGAAAACTAGAATAATGACATTGAAATCAAAATAATGACAATATTAAGGGTTTATTCAATACATGAAGATTAAACTCATTTTGTTTTGAAAAATATTTAATAATTTAAGAATAATTAATAATTAATAAAATTAAATAGTGTGAAAGAGTAGTGTACTCTTCTGTACCTGTTATGCTGCCTACTTGCAACTGCCACTACAAATGTGCTAAAATATTTTTTGTATTGTACATACATGTAGAATAAATGGATATCCAAGTACTTCCAAAATAAGATTGTAATGTAATTGTTGCAAGGTTATACTTGAAACTGTCTGCAAAAAAATATAATCTTTAAATTATTTAGGTACCAATCCCTGACTTTTTAATACTTGTGATATGTTTAACATCCTAACAAAGTTTACTGAATGAAAATGGAAGTCGGAATAATCCAAAAGACCCATTAATTATCAGTTTTTGTTGTATAGTGTGCATAGTGGTTTTAAATCAAATGTGTATTACCTATAAATGTTTTATACTATTTGGCAATTGTAAAATCCAATACAAAATTGCTATTGCGAGTATAAGTATAGTCATATGAGAGCATCGAAGGAAATCATACAAAGTATTTCAGAGTATTTTATTAGAGATCCTTGTTTGTGTTTAAACTTACCATCAGTAGGAACATTGACGGAAAATACATTAAAAGAAGGTATATGATACGTAGGAGATAATCAAGAAAAGATGTAATCAGCGTAAATAATTGGTATAAGTCTACAGTTCCTCTCAAGAAGTTAAAATGTACTTGGACGTTAAACATTGCTATTACCGACATAAGGATAGTTTTGACAGGAATGTTGCTTAAAAACCCATAAAATTTCTAACTGTCTTCATCAATTATGAAGGATTCGTCTTTACTTACATACACACCAGTCTTCTAGTTTTATGAACCCTCTATGTAACATTCATATAAGGGTGCTTGAATAGATTTAACAATGTTCGTTTGTTTTTCATAAGGAAAACATGTTCTGTTCTGTTTGAGTAGACAAGTAGTTACCTCCCTTCTCTGAGGAAGAGTTAGTTTATGCCTATTTATTGAACAGCCTTTAGATTATACATTTGCAACAATGTAATTAATTTCTCAAAACATCAGATATCATTGTATGAAGTTGGCAATGAGACAAATGTTATTTACACAAAACAATGCAGTAATTACCTCATTGGGAATTCCCTGACAAGGAAATAAGCTGAAAACGAAACCTGGATCTCGAAATTTAACTTTTTGTCGAAGGTGCTGTAGTTTTATTACTACTACTATTCAGTTTGTGAATGTCTAAGTAATATAGGAAAACGAACCTTATCATATTATAATTATATATGTTTTATATGCATGACCTCTTTACTTGCGTGTTCTATAAATATACTATCACATTACACAATGCAAGGTTCGCCCTGACAGTGTATTGTATGTCTATATGCCTTGACAAGCTTGATTTTCTATACAGAGAGGCTTGTGTTGCTGATGATAATAATTATTTTATTGTAATCAATTAGGTTGTATGCTAAATTTTCTTATTTGAGAATGCTTATTTAGTCATCATTCCTAACCTCTTAAAGGGGTAGTAGCACGTTTTTAGGGGAAATATAAGGTGATGTCAGGAAAATGAAAATGAATGGGTCTAATTGAAGACAATGTATTTAAACTTAATGGAGCAGTAATAATTCAAATATGTAAAGAAAAGTTTAGCCATGCGATTCCTTTTTCATACACAAAATGATTAAAAGGTGTTCACATAAAATGGCCGCCAATTGATTTTATGTAAATCTTCATATTTTGTCCTCTGACTATATGGATGATTGGCTTATGTAATGAGATTTTTGACACTGTCAAAATAATACATTTAGCATTAACTTACAGACATCAGTGAAAATTTCAAAATATAGAATTATAAAAAAACGTGTTACTGCCCCTTTAAATCATCTTCACCTTTAAATGGAACTGTCAAGCGCACAAAATATAATGTTATTGCTCAATAGCATTGACTACTAAACTTACAACTTACAAGTACCTAGATCGTTCTCACGCTGCATAAAAAGTTATTCGTAATGTGATAATAAATGAATTAAAGTAAATGAAAAATGATGGGCAATATTAACTTAGTGGGTTGTTGTTTAGCACTGCTTAGAATATAATAATGTGTGAGATGATTTCGTGATAATGATATTTGATACATTCTAGCCATAATCTCAAAAATTTTAATACTTTCGTTTGCAAGTTTCTCTCTCTTACAATATTATCCAATATCTCATTTCTTTAATTCGATGACGACCAGATATATTTGTTCACTCGCAATTACCTCCCTTGGATAACAAGCGACATCAACATTATTCTTATCAAAGAAACGATTGGTTTATGTGAATCACGTGATTAATGTGGGGAATTCCCCAACTGGGAAATTGTTTGTAACACAGACAGGACAGTAGAAGACATAGAGCAACATCTTGAAACAGTTCAGGTATGATACAAACAAAACATCTGATTAGATATTTTACATACATGTATACACTATTATTTTCTTGACTGTATGGTTAATATAGCTGTACTAATTTAAGGAATAGTATTGGAATGTGAACCGTTCAGTGCACGTCCTAGATCTAGACCTGAATGTTATCTTATCTATACCTGTCTAATGTCATGAACCTGAAGTTGTTTTGTAGTAACATGTATTCATCTCTAATAAAATTCCACTATCTTATCAAACAATTCATTGTGAAAAAAACAGCATCATTCTTTTATCATTATAAATTATTTCTAGATTGTGTTCATCCTTTTGCGTGTTAAGCTCGTAAGTGAACAACTTTTCATGATTCATTTACTCTATCTTCATTTTGAAATTTATAAAGTTTATTAAGTTTTGGTAGTTTTTAAAATGGCGACGATGAAACAAAGGCCTTTTTATAGATCCACGTCATCATTGTAGACCTCCTATAGCAACATCATAACATTTGGTTCACTTGAAGGCTTGAAGCAATTTTACTTCTCCCTCTATCACTTCTGGGTGGTGCAAAAAGGTGAAATAATACATTAATAATTAAAAGATTATTCAATAGTTAAAAATTTTCTTCCAACACAATCCAAATTCAGCACTCCTACCACTGACTACTGATAAAAGCTGGCGGGCGACATGCAGTTATCTCCCTTGACTGATAAGTGATCAATCACACGGCGAGTGGTCGATACTGATCACTCAATCGATTAGGGAGTTCCCCGACTGGATATTTCTCTACCAAGACAGGACGGGATAAAACTAGTTGTGAACCCCTGTATCTAGTCAATGTTTTCAGCACATTTGATTTGGGATATTACTTATAATTTTGCTTTTTATGAATATTAGACAGAATTGGAATGAGACAGGTTAGTAAATGTCCTCCTTCTACACGTATAATACGATTTATATGTAATAAGTCATGGATGCACGCTGTCTAGAGAATTCCCATTAGAGAAAAATGTCTTATGATGACTTTTCCTATCTTATTCACCAACATGTTTGATAAACTATTTATAGGTTTTCCTCACATCTGTGTAGTTTGGAAATATGTACATATACTACCGACAGTTAATGAGGGGACATTGCAGCTAAGTGAATGAATCAATAACGAAGATATATGATTTACATACATCATCTCAATTGAAAAATTGTGGCTACCACAGAGGGGAGAACACCAATGTGCCATGTTGTCTAACAGTTTGGGAAATCAAAAACATTAATTTGAGGCAATATTGATATTCCATCAAACTGATTAGGTTGCAATGGACCCTGTTGTTGTTGACCAAAATAAAAATAATAACCCTATGTAATAGATTCGAAACAGCACTTGCTTACAATAAAGCAATGCCAGGACGACAATTTTCAATCTCAATATGGCCAGAATTGGTTTATGTTTTCTTGTATAATGATTGATAACAATTACTGTTATTTCATCAGTTCCTCAATCTTGTTGGAAGTATATTTATTACGTACGAGGGCAGTCATATCGAGGTTCATTTTTTTCGTATGTTGCCCTAGGGCAAAAAAAACACTTTTTCCTTATGACGTCACATTATAAATAATGCTTTGACGTCACAATGCTTTGACGACACTCGTGCCTAAATGTCAGTATATCCCTCGCTCTCGCTCGGGAAATACTAATATTTAGCCACTCGTGTCGTAAACATACTATGTCATGGACACTCATATAATATCCTCAATACATTTGTGACTAAGATGTAATTTTAGAAGTATATAAAGTGATTCAATACACATATATACAACTTACATATATGGTATACAATACAACACAATACAATATCATGCTATGCCTATCAGTTCCACAGTTTACATTTGCAGAAACATAAGTTCTCAAGTAACAAAATACTGTCTATGTGTAAACGAATTGAACATACATTAACAGGATGTATTTTCTAGATGTTTTAAAGATTTTTTTAAGAAACAAAAACTTTAGTTTTATTGATCTGACATGATATGTTCAGGTACATTGGAGTTGCATTATGATAACCTTTATTAGCATTATCATTTTTAAATGGCCAACTACCTTTATGAATTAATGATATGACGATTTGTAGCTTTATGGATTTTTAATTAATTATGCTTGTATGTGAGGATACACTTATGGACTTTATTTGTTTCTAAATATGTTTGTTTGATGTTCTATATTATCTCAGAAATCTACTGTTTGGGTTTATATATTTTCTGAACTTCATTTTTCTTTAAGCTTAACTTTGCGCTAGTACTGTATTCATGTAATTTAGAACTAAAGAGACTGCAAATGAAAACCTATTCAAATCATTCTTATTGAATGAAATGTCATTAACTAACTTTTTTCATAAAATTCTGAGTACAGAGTTTGCTAGGACCAGTTAGTATGAGACCGAGTCATTGAAGAGTTATCTCCCTTGCTTAACTAGCTCAGAGGCCGATTTCCTTCAATAAGAATTTGTTATCTATCAGATTTCTCTCAACAATTTCAACAATTGTTTTTTTATATTGTGAAATTGCAGTTCATTTTTGATTGATTATATATACCTAGGCTTTTTATATACAGATTTACTCATATTGAGTTAATTCTATGCGTTGTTTTAGAGATATTTGTTATATAAAATATGAAAACATTTTCTTAGGATATCTGTATACATTTTCTTGAGAAAAACTATAAAACTGCCTTTGTTCTCCGTTGGGGAATTGTAAGATGATACCAATTATTTGTGACTTTTTTTCAATTTGAAATTATGCGAGTCTTATATAATCTTATAACGATTCAGTAGTAGAAGTAGTTATTGTCTGATATTCCAAATAAGCATATGCGTGACCTAACATTAATTATGGTGATACATTTTAATGTATAGTCAAACATATGAACCCTTACTCCACGGATGTTGATATATTCACCAGGAGACTCTATATAATGTAAAATTCTCAACAATGCTACCTGACTACAACAACTTATTACCAGGGACTGGCATTGAAACAATCATGCAAATCTATTTGTTCGTTATATATTATATCATTGTTATAATTAGGATTGATTTGAACTGAATATTGGTAAATAGTAGATTATAAACCAGGGTCTATATTTTTCAAGTTTTTTAGCACTAAGATAGACTTAAATTGTAAATGTATTATACTACTTGCGGGATTTCTGTGTGGCACAGGGACATTAATTCCTGTACATGCATGTTTTTGTGTTTGTTTTTCATATTTACTCAGGATGCTTTTTCATGTGTTGAGCTATTCAAATAATAGGGGAATCCTATTAAAATCAACTTGAGTTATTCTAATTTGTTATAGGAAGGGTAATTGATAGAAGTTAAAACTGTGAGGACATAAGATGGGTTTCCTTACAGGTGATTAGATTAATAAGAGTTAATCTTCGGAGATGACAACATTTTGTTTACAGTTCTATTTTTACATTTCAGAGTAACAGCTAGAAATGGCGATGGAATTCAGAGGAGGAAACAACCTGGTGGGGTCGTCAAACAGCCAGTTCGTAGATTCCACATTCGTAACCAACCACCACAACCACATTTCAATCAGCATACAAATGAACTGCACCGAATGTAAACAACATCAGCATCAAGGAGTCCCAATCTCTCAGGGGAATGAACACCAATGGCTAGACCTCGTCCAGAGAACACTTGCATCAGGTACTCAAGCAGCACAAGTAAAGGTTGAGTCGACCACACAGCCCCAGGTTGAAGCGCCTGTAAAATCTCAGATTGAACCAGCAACTCCAGCAAAGAGTAAAGTGGTCAAGAAGAGAATGGTTAAAGTACCGGGGCCTGGACAACAGACTCTGGAGCCATCGCTTACAGCTACATCAGGTACTGTTGGTATCTCCTCCACTGCAATGAAATACAGAATCAGATCATTTGCTACCTTTAACACGACAGATGGAATAACAGAAGAAAAGAAACTGCTGAGCTAAACATAATGAGGTTGCCTTTAACACAGCAAACTAATTGATTGTAAAATAAAAACAGACAATTATTAGCGACACAAAGCCTTTTTTGAGAATCAGTAATTATTTACATGATGTACATGGAATATTCAATTTTCCCAATCACAATAAATTAGGATCGACAGATCCATGTTTGTTAATTCTGTCAAAACAGTCTGACCCGATAACAAAGTTTGAGCTGAATTATTCAAATCCTATTTTTCCTGGCCTGTTTCAAATGAGGGACACACAGGTTTCTTGTATATGTGGATCAGTGTTCAAGTTGGTTAACAAAAAACTTAAAATTCACTTCTTGATACTTTCTTGTTCACAACAAGTTTAACTTATTTATAACATAATTATCTCATATCGTGTGTTTTAAAGCAAAACAATATGTGTTGACAACCACGGAGTCTCTCTTTAAATTGTTGAGCAATACACTTCATAAATTAATTTCAAAATACGTTCTTGTTCACAACACTTTTCTGTGCCAACATACTGACTGTGGTGTGTTTCAGCTGGTACAGACAGTGTAAGAATCCTGGACTTAAATGGTCGGGTGCTGGAGCCTGGGGATGCAGTGGAGATTGGTTCAGGGTTGTCTTGTTTTGTCTTGTCTCTCTATGTAGGTGAGTCAAATACAAGGAAAGTGGCTGGTGGTAAGGCTTGGTATGAACGTTATATGTAAACTCTATGTCTAATTTTCTCATCTCTTTGACTTTTGCTTTTGGTTTAACTCATAGATGTGTATGATGATCACAACACTTGCCAGATAAAACGCAATGAACAATAATACCGAGATGTGCATCAATTCTCTGTGTGATTCAATGTCAGTGACATTCCCATGCATTATTTGTAAATGTCTCTTTTATCCCCATTTCAGTAATATTAAACATCATATTAATACTCATATATTTTTAAACAGAAATTTTTTGTTGTTGCATATGCTGAGAAACTATAGTTACATGTTCACAGGAGACGGTTACATTGTATTGTATCAGCAAGAATCAGGAACAGTGGTGAAGGAAAAGATGGACTTAACAAAACCTTTCAGTAAATTAAGGCTTGACATGTAAGTATTTCCCCCTTGGTAAATTGTTAAAATTATCAAAAAGGGGCTTCTTTTATTGGGAGTTCATCTCAACATAAAAGTGTTACTTTTACGAGGGCCCTGTATACATTTAATAAGAATAACAAGTGTGTTATTCAGTGGAAATTTAACTAAAGAGGGAGGTTGTAATATGATTCGAAATCTGATTTCTCAGTAGGCTGACAGTAGCTCTGCAATACTTAGAAAAATGATCTTGAATCAAAATATTTTTACCTTTTCAGTTTGTGTTTGGCCGGTTTTATGTATTTGTTGTTAAATGAATAATAATAATAATAATACACAAAATTTAAATAGCGCCCTATCTGCGCTTTACAACATAAAGAATGGAATTAAAAATGAAAAGTAAAAATGAAGCGTAAAAATTAAGAGTAAACGAGATGGTTATGAAGTGAAGGATAAAACATGTAAAAGATGTAAAACATAAAATGAAACATCCTAGTTTAGAAAGAAGTCACGGGTTGATTCTTTAAGTGTTGTTAAAACTATATCACAGTTTGAAAAAGTATATCTCAGTTAAAGGCAGTAAAAAAGGATACTAAAATTCATTTGAATTAAATAATGCACAGATAAAGAACATAAATCGATGTTGCTTACGATCGACACCCAGATAAACAACTGCTTGTTTTTTGGAACTCATGTGAAAATTAAGTTCCAAAATTTCGCTTTCAAACGCGGGAATCATTCAATGCAATATTACATTCAATCCATTTTAAAGATGTGCCTGATAATCCAAAATGCCAGCCGTTATGTTGTTGGCAAAAGAAGTTCCTTTACTGTGCATTTCAGTTAAGTTGCAGATATTCCTGTTATTCAGCTTAGAGATTAGGGTATGAGGTTCATTCACTTGAAATCAAAATTAATTAATTGATCTTTCTATTTATTTTTAATGACTAAACAAGATGGAATGTGTTAACATAATTTTGAATGCCACAAATTTAAATCTTATTTACTAAACATGAAAAAACGACCATGGCAAGCGATCGGAAATATACATCGTGAATGGTTAATGACTTCTTAAATATAAAATAGGTATTCTAATTTGCTAAATCTTGAATGGTCTGGAATTATAATTGAATTTTCACTACTTCCCCATGTTTTCTGTGAGTGCTATAAACCCTGAGGGTATTTTAAAAACTACACACATTTCTTGTGTATCCGTTTTCAACAACTTAAGTTTTCCAATATGTGCAAATCCACTCTTGGGATTTTTGACATATCTTAGTGATTTCAGGTGTCTCATTTCGCTGTCATTATTATAATTCACGAGAGGTAGATAAGAAAGTACACTTAGTGGTCAATTGCATGAAAAGACAATGAATGTTTATTCCATACGCCAGAACACCATTGACATACATTTGAAAAGACATATTACAATAGAAGTACAAACAAGAAATGCATAGTTAACATAACATAAGAATGAATAGAAAATCATTGTAAGTGCAACTGTCCTCGTATGCAAATTTGAGAGCGAAAGTACGAGAATATACGATTCTTTTTTCAAATAATGTGTTTGTGAATATGTTATGTATTGTGTTAAACATCCTTTAAATCGCTATATTGTATATCGCCGGCAACGCAACATTCAGGTGCTAGACTCTTCTCCCCACTGTGTATGCAATCCGTACTAAGCCTTATATTAACTGCTGCTAACTTTAGGTCATGGGAGTCAATGAATAAATTACTTTTATGTTGAATTTACATTGAAAAATAGGGTCATCATTTAATATTGTATATAAGGTAAAAGTAAAGGTAATGTAAGCATTACATTTTCTATATTCTTTGGTTTATGTTTTTATTGGTATATATTTTCTTATTTTTCGTAGCTTTTATTCATAATTTCCTTCAATGACTTTATCAAAACATTTATCTGTAATTCGTTTCAAACATTTATTTAGAACTTCCCGTTAGTTTTAATTACTAATTATGAAAATCAATGGTTACACATACCAAATATCACCATTAGTGTATACTTCTGTGAAGGATAAGTGCAATAAAAAGACAAGGAGAAATACAATTATCCTCAATAACTCCACATTCACTCATCATGTGTTTACAGCTATGGTAACCTGAAGGTGTATTCCCCGACACAGCGAGTCCAGAGAGCCCTGCAGCAGGTTGGCCAAAAGTGTCCAGTCCAGGGTGGGAGTGATGTAGACTTTGTGTATTGGACGCACACAGGTCTGGACGTGGAGCAGGTAGGTTGAGTAATACAGGTTAAAGCATCATGGGTCGGATAGCTCTTAGGTTTACTCTATCTACAGCAGTCGGGGAGACAGTGTCTAGTCCCAGATGAGAGTGGTTTTGACTTTGTGTGCTGGATCTTCACGGGTCTAGACTATGAGCAGATAGATTGAGAAATACAAGTTTAATGTTTGAGTATCACAGGGGGATAGTGTATTAGATGTGTGGGCCAATAGGTTTAAAGTTTGATCAATCATGACGTGTTTGTATACTGTATACAACTGTTTTACACGAAGTAATGTTTAAGGAAATGATACATAAATATTGATTGTACAAAGTTTCAATCATCAGTCTGTAGCTCCACATATGGTATGCTGGTTTAAGCAAATTGCAATGGCATGAACACTTTGCAGATTTTACTTTTGAATATTTTTTAAAATTTCACATCAATTCATCGTTGAAAGTTTAATTTAGATAGGCACAAACAAATTCTGATACCATAAACTTAGGATGTGCATGTTACTGTTTGCTTACAGTTATGTCAGAAATATAATTCCTCAGCGCTGTCGATGAGATGTAACTTATATTGATAGAGTTATACTCTCAGGTTCATGACCAACTTCATACTTCATAAACTGTATCAGAGGATATAGCTAGTTCGAGCTTATTCTTGCAAGGTTCAACACATTATGTATCTTAACACTTTGACACTGCAGAGGTGCTCATTTCGTTAATAAAATGAAAATAAATGAAATACTGTTTATAACGCTGTCAAACTGTACTTCCAAATGCAGATGTTATAGACATTTCCCATATTCATGTTTACAATAATTGTCATGGGGATATTGATTCTGAGATATTATACATTTAGATGTTTACAATTTCTTTATACTTATACTCTCAGTAAGATAACTTAACAATTCATTTCCATATGTATGTACACTTGTTTAGAAGATTTAGCCATATCTGATGCCATAGTTTTCGCTGGTCTATAAAGAGGTTCACAGGGTCAGACTTTGTCATTGATTTCAACAATCCTACTAAACTATTTCTATATTGTTAGATTAACCTTGAATGTTTGTTAAAGTTGTTTGTGTCTGTAATTTTTATATTACACATTATCGATTTCGCTTAACTAGAGAAGGAACGTCAGTTTGCAGTATGGGTTCTCTTTTGTGATTTATACTAAATGTTTATAATGTAATGGGTAAATTTTTTTCATATTGATTTCAGAGTTTGTCACACGGACTTTGGATAGGTAAGTAAATGTTACGAAAAGTCATTATCAAACAATGTCTGATGTTTATTCTGTTGAAAAAAAAACCCTTTTCCTGCTTAGATACAGCAATGTATCAGCTTTCAGTTGTGTATTTGATGCTTATATTCTGTCTCATAAAAAATGAAAGCTAACAAAAAAAAGTATAAGTGTTGTCAACATCTTATTGAAAATACTGAAGAGCACATAGTCATAAATACATCATTCCTCTTAAGATAAGGTTAATAGGTCACGTGTATTCCTTTGTTATAAGAACGTTTTAAGGAGGTATTAAGAAATTTAGTGAAAGCTAAATGTCATGTCCTTTTTATGACTATTTCTTACTCCTTTTCAGTGACTTAGTACAATACAAGACGAAAGCAGCAGACAAGCCAGAAGATCCTGGATTCAAAATCCTGGCCAGATCATCTTCCTGATACTTGCTTTCAGTTTGTGTTGCATTCAATTTCAATATCTGTGAGAATGGATGTTTGGATTCGGTATGGACCAGTGCGCGTAACTTGGATGAAAGAATAAGCGAGGGGGGAAGGGGGTGTTTGAGGGGAGAGGGAGTTTATGTATCGCATGGGTTTGGTGTTGGGTAAGGGGCTGAGGGTACTGTGTGCATTCTTTCTTGGAATTTTGAGTGCAAAAATGATATTTAACTCTTATGTTTCCAACACGAACAACAGGATACGAATCAGTACACACGTCGGAAAATATCAAATATATCGAACATTTTAAAATTAGCAATTCTAACATGACACGAAAACTAGTTTGAAAATACTGCGTTCTGATTGGTTACTCATAAACATTTTGGAGTAATTATTTCACCGATAATCACCTCTAAATATTTACGACCGCTTCACATTCCTCCGCGCACTCATATACAATCTGCAGTGCACTCAACGACGTTCTGTTTACAATATACATGTTGGCGACGACACTTGTCGACATTTTGAAACACCTACAAATTTTAATCGAAAAACGAGGTTTTTGGTTCCTGTTTGAAGTGTTTCTTACTGCTTCGCGATGTAAATTAATCACAGGCCACAGATCTATAAACAAAATCAACGATCGCACACCTCTCATACAGCGATTCATCAAATAAACGGAAGCGACTTTATTCTTTAATGCTGTCAGTGCCCCTACCTCTAATTTACAAGTGACCACTTCTCCTGTCACAGTCTCCCAAACCATGACACAAAATATACCATTCTTGACAACTTCCCCTGAGTTTGAAACAGTTCACCGACACGTAGTGGACAACTATTTTCAGAGTAACGTCCCTTGATTTGGTCAGTCCTTGTCGCTCTTGTAGGGGTGATGGGTCGACCCATGTATTTAGTTTTAAAAAATCGTAACTTTGACGATATTGAAATCTGTTTTCTATTGATAATATGCTATATATATATCAGATGAGTCTATTTAAACACGTTTTTTCTGTATGTAATGACATTTTAATTGTTATGTGTTCTTTATGAAAGTGGACTGTACCGTTGTTTTGCAAGAGAGTGGAACCGGTCTACACCGGTTTGACCTAATCACATTGCTTTTGCGCAAGTCAAAATAGTTCCACCTTTTTTCACTAATTAGTCATGTTAGAATGGTGATAAATCCATTCTGTTTTCTATTTTGGGGTTGTATGTCGTGCATTCTTTACCCCTAAATAAACATTTCAAACCTCGCAAGCTCGGTTTGAAATTATATTTAGGGGTAAAGAATGCACGACATACAACCCCAAAATAGAAAACAGAATGGATTTATCCCCTAATTTCTATCTAAAATTGCCCCAAAACACAGCCAAATTAAAATGATTAACTGAAAGTTCGAAACAAAGTGTGAAGTTTTGAAAATAGCTCAAATATGTATACAGATCATTAACAGTAAAGGAAAAGTATCCCTTTTCAAAACGGCTCATAGCTGAGCAACGTTGTTGATGCACATATGTACATGTAGACTACGTGTTGCAATACGCTTTCCTTTATCGAAATATATTGCAATACAGAAACGAATAACGATTTCCATCCTTAGTGTGTTGCTATTCCGGCCTAAGAGTAATTGAAGGGTCCGGACGACAGGGTATCTAAAACATCAATAAAATGCCACATTTTCCTTTAAAATGATTGAAATGAAGATATTCTCACAGCTAAAATGATTTACTATAAATCAACCATTTCCTTGAAGCCTTGAGTTTGGTTGCAGAACGTACAATCACAATGAAATCGAGAGGTTTTCGAGTTTGGTTGCAGTCCCTATAGGCAACTGCAACCAAATTATTTTCTAGCAATTATCCATCATTTTTCGTGCCTTGACAAACACTTATTTGGTTGCAGAGATTTTAGTTGCTTGTTAATTAGCAAAGAGGCAAGTTTGGTTGCAGGAGTTTTATAATTTACCTTATTTTACGTGAAAACAAAAACAAATCAGGATTTTCATTTTGACAGATTCCCTCTCACACTGTGAGTGACGTAATGCCATGCGGTATGTAACGTGTCCTACAATTGGTTGATTCAATCTCAAACATTTCCAACAATTTTTCAAATTTCCTAATTTTTGATTTATAATTGATTTTGTTCTGTTTTTGGATAGAAACCATTTGTTAAACTTACTCAACTTACTGTAAATCATTTTACAATTAAAGGGATTCCTGACAGCCAATGAGAATTGTTTTGAGATACGACAACAATTCGAATTCGCTTTGGGAGCACGTTGAAACACAGAAATGAAATTTAGGGATCAATTTGGTCAAATAATGTCAAAAGTACCTACCATGACATGCTTTATGATAGAAACTGTTAAAATAATCAAGGTCAGTGAAATATTTCTATCCATAATGTCAGAAACGCTTTCAAAACATGATGTGACATGATCGAAAACCGGACTCGATAGCGATCGGTAAGTGGCTTATGTGTCATTGAAATATAAATAAAAAGCCAGGTAAGTGATCAACAGTTGTCAAATCATCATATATTCCATCTGCAACCAAATTTCTTAAAGCCCAGGCTCTTCTGTTTGATAAAAACATGTATTTTCTTGGAAAAATAATATGGTTGCAGGTGCCTATAGGGGACTGCAACCAAACTCGAAAACTATGTGATTTCATTGTGAATAATCTTTCTGCAACCAAATTCAATGGTGTCATTCCATATATCATGGTATAGATAATTATCTCAGCTTTCAGAATATTCCAAATTGAGTCTTTTTCAAGAGCTAGGTTGCAGTTAACAGTCCTTTTTGACACCCCGTCACACGGACCCTTCAATTACTCTTAGGCCGCTATTCCTCATGAATGCGGCGATGTATTGAGAGTGGGGGAGAGGTGGTGCGGATTGTTGTGAGTGCATTACGTATTGTAGGTAACAAAGTTGCTTGGGGTAGTAAAATGGCCATCGTCCGTCCGTCCGTTACCCTTTGTGTCCGGCTTATTAATTTGTAAATCTTCGACCATTTCAATTCAAATTCAAAGTGGAAATGAAGAAACCTGGAATGATGTGTCATGACTAACATATAAATATCTACATACACTATTAGAATTTTGGAGAAAAACTGGTTAATTTGTAAGAAAACTGTTACAATTCCTGTCCGGCTCACAACTTTTATATAACTCATAAAAGAATTTGATCAAATTTGATATGGAGATACATAATTACATAAAGCTGTGTCATGATTAACAAATTCAAAAGTATTATTGTAAACTTTTGACTTTTTGTGGCTCAAAATGAGGTTAGAAACCATATACCACTCCTATCCGGCTCACAACTTTAACTCATTACACATTTTGATCAAATGTGACATTTAGACTCATAATCATATTAAGGCTTTTCATAAATAGCAATTTTGAAATATATATTTTTTTAAATTGGACGTTTTTTGCCAGGGAATGAGGACTCTGTTAGAAACGCGTTACAGTCTTGCCCGGCTCACAACTTTTTACAACTTAGCATGAGATATTGATGAAATTTGCCGATGAGATACAATTTGACAGTTTTTGTCGAAATATGAGGGAAAATGTGAGAAAACTGTTACAACTTCTGTCCGGCTAACAACTTCTTAATCAAGAACTTGTGGTCAACTAAATGGTAAAACACTTTGTACTCTGGGCCGCGGGGTCTCTAATACTGACTTTGACTTAGACTTTGACTTTGACTTTGACTGGTGGTCATATTGAAATCTAATGTGGTATTGAGAAAGAGAATGGCATGATTGTGTGTCATCATGAACAATTTTGAAGTATAAATAAAATTGTCCTTTTCGTATTTTGGATCATTAAGGTCAATTTGATCATTCAAAAACCGATAGAATACAAATGATAAACAAAACACCACATGACTCCTATTTTGCCAATAAACGCAATATCTAACAAAAAGATATATCTGTACATAGAACCCGAACAGGAGTATTACTTGTATTAGTTGTTATCATTTGCAGATACTTAGAAGTAATTTATATCTGGTTTGTTTGTATATGTATGATTAGATCATTAAGTGTCATCAACACAAACCTTTCAAATGCTCAATGTATTGATTGGACGTCAATTTCTAAATGACAATGTCCTGTAATATTTGAGGGGCAGTAGCACGTTTTAGGGGGGAAGATAAGGTGATGTCAGGAAAATAACAAAATATGATTCCAATTGAAAGACAATGTATTCAAACTAATGAAGCAGTAATTATTCATTTATATAATGTAAAGTTTAGCCATTCCTTTCCTTTTTCTAGCACACACTGAATTAAAGGTGTTCACGGAAATGGTCGTCAATGGACTTTATGTGAATCTTAATACTTTGTCCTCTCACTATGGATGGTTGATTTGTGTTATGAGATTTGTGACACTAGAATTATCAGTGAAAGGTTTAAATTATAAAAGTTTCAAAAAACGTGTTACTGCCCCTTTAAAACCAAATTGATCATTATGTGCTTGCCATTTAATTGTTTGGTCTACTTTTTTTAATATCGTAATTTACTAGTATTGCTAACAATTAAATAGCGTTATATCCTATATAGTGTGAATATTTATTATTCAAGTAGTGTTTGTAAACATTTATGCAACTATCTCTGAACATATCCAATTCTTTATAGAAACATTATCATTATTACTGCTTTGGGATTATGTTTTTGTGCTTGTTCATAATGAGATAAATTCTGATTTGTAATGATTTTGTGATGTTGGAATAAATATAGTTTGTAAACGTAGTTTCCCGTGTTGTTATATTTTTCCTTGAGACAATTACTTGTATGGGTATTTTTGAGGGGCCTTAAACTCTCACTAACTGGGCAGAAGCACATTAAAGCTCATCATGGTGTCCGGCGGCCGTCCGCCTGTTGATCAGTAATCATTTTAAATGCATTTTCTTTTCTGCTCAAGAAGCATATGTACTAAAAATGATTGATAGTTTTGTTGACCTGTGACAACTTATAACGGCCACAGGGGCCACGCCCTCTAAATTCTATATTCGTCCTCTTAACTTTGGATAGCCATGCTAATAATTGGACCATTATGACATTACTGAACGACACGGATTCATAAACACAACAGTGCATAAAAAGTTTTGGTTTCTTTCCTTACTAAATGATTTGACTGGAAATACTTGTTTGGATTGCCGATGATAACGAGTTATGGTTTTTAAGAGTATTAAGATTTAGTATTGTTAAGATTTTGCAAAAATAAAATTTGATTTGGTGATCTTTCAGATAATTTCTTCATCCATACATGTATAACAAGGAATCGAAAGGCAATAAAAGATACCATGAAAATGATTTGCAATGCATTCAACAAATTTTAACATACATCAATTAAGAAGAAAAACTACATGTACATTAACGAATTTGAAGTTACAACAAACAATTTAGTCGATAGTGTTCTCTCAGTACACGTGAGAAAAGATAATCCTGAACGTCGTATGAGTTGATCCTGCCCATGTGAACGTCTGAATGATGCTTCTATGGTATCCGGGTGTATGTCAGGAGTCACGTCTTCTGAGAAGCCTATATAGGTCTCATCGATGAATAGCTGATGTTTCTTAATGAGATACTTACTTTGGTTATTCATTAGAGATATAAACTTATTAGTATCAGAGTGCTCATGAATATATTTCTTTATGTACATAATAAATTCTTAACGAGTTGTCTGCTGGGAATATTAACATATAAAAATGGATTTCATCCTCTCTTCTTTTTAGAATACACATTTGACAAATTTCACTTTCTCTTAGGACTCCTTGGTATCTCCCAGTTTCAATATATAAATCATCAAACGCAACTTTATCTTGCAAGTAATGATTTTCTTATAGTTAAGTCCTAAATGTAATATCACTCAATTAAAGACCATAAATCGAATATTGAGTTAAGCACATTACCGAATACACGTTTTAGATTGTTTAAATCTTAAATCCAATTGCCTTGAATTATATCTATTCTGCAAACACCCAAAAGCCATGCCTAATTCTTACAAAACGGAATGCACAATACTTACCACTTTTATATCATCTCGATGTGGAATACGTTCACTTTTTTGGATGAAATATATGCTCTGATATGATAATTTAAATATCAACTGTAAGTATTTCTCAAGACATTTACACGCACCATGTTCTTTGTAGAAATTAAAGTCTGTCTATATGTGAGAACCGTCTTAAATATTACATAACATGTACATGGAAAGAACATAAATTCAAATTTCATATACCTGAAGTAAATTGCTTTAATGAGGTGCCCAAGTTATTCATGAGATAAGTCTTGAGCATGTTTATGTTCCAAGGGGTATATAAATGGATAACGAAAAAGAATTTAAGGAAGTTCAATAAGAAGGACACACGTAAGGCATACAGCTACTCCGTAGCTTGGTTGCTCTGTTGTTTTCTGCACGTTAAGCTTACAATAGATTCTTATCATCAAGTAAATCGTAATACGTTAAATTGAATTAATTCTTCATATGAGTCTAAAAAATACTGGCAAATCTGTCTTTTGTTCTCCTTTTAACCTCTTCTCAAATCAAGTATCAAAAATTAAATTTGAAGACAAACGTGTTTTTCAGGCACTATATGTAAGTCTGAACTCACCAACTCAGTGACAAGGCTAGCGAGCCATCGGCGCGAATTGATATATAAATTGTTCGAACGTAGAGCACTGAGTAAGCTGCGCTTTGGCATATAACTACTGGAGATAGAAGTCGACTGGCATACCCGGCCAAACATGCTTTAGAAAGTAGGATTTGTAAGTGTTTCACTCACATTGAAAATGAAGAGGAAATACATTTTCTCGCTGAGTGGGACTTTTATTCTTAACTTAGGTATTATGTATCGCAGGATATTTCTCGTGTCAACTCTTTCTTGACACAGAGGTCCCAAAAGCTCAATAAATATTATTTTCTCTATGAGACTCCTCTATCAATGACAATCTATACTAGAGGAAAACATGAATTAGCTCAAATATTACTTAACTATCATCTATATATATATATATTGTATATGTTTGTATTGTAATGTACATGATTTGTATATACATGACTCATTTTTAACCTCTCATTTATAGGCCTTATGACCGGGTGGTACGTTTTTTTATCCCACCGGTATGTAATACCGTGGGATATATAGTCATCACCCTGTCCGTCTGTATGTCCGTCCGTCCGTAATCATTTCGTTTCCGGAGCAGAACTCAAAAACCGGTCCACATATCTTTCTGAAACTTTACATGTGTATTGCCCACCTACTGAAGTGGTGCCGTTTGATATTTTCACATTTCTGAAAATTTTATTTTTTATTATTTCCATGGAAACGGCTCTTATTTGGACTCTGTTCATGAAAGGTTTCGTTTCCGGAGCAGAACTCAAAAACCGGTCCACATATCTTTCTGAAACTTTACATGTGTATTGCCCACCTACTGAAGTGGTGCCTTTTGATATTTTCAAATTTCTGAAAAATTAATTTTTTTAATATTTCCATGCAAACGGCTCCTATTTGGACTCTGTTTCGTTTCCGGAGCAGAACTCAAAAACCGGTCCACATATCTTTCTGAAACTTAACATGTGTATTGCCCACCTACTGAAGTGGTGCCTTTTGATATTTTCACATTTCTGAAAATTTTATTTTTTATTATTTCCATAGAAACGTGTCAAAGGTTTACATCTTACGATCATGTGGAACCGGTGGGATATGTCATCTTCTGATGACTCTCGTTTAAACTTGTATTATATCTGTGTATGCGATGAGTGAAACTGATTATGTATTATGGGACAAATACATTTAAAAAAATGATTTTGCTTCCTCTTCTTCTCCTTAAAATTATGTCAAGGTTAGTGTCCCAGTTACACTCCATTCATAAAAAAATAATGGAGAGTAACGAGGATATTAACCAGTCCAAGTAAACCTAGCATCAATATTATTCGTTTCACTCCGATACTGAGTCTAGAAAGGTTTAGTAGAGGGTCGCGCCAGCCCATGTGTTGATTTTACCAATCAGAACTCATCTTACCAAGCCACAATTCATAGGTTTCACTAAACCATTCACTGCGGGACTGCTACCGGAAGTCAGCCATTTGTGTGGACAAGCAAGCCACTCGGCTCAGCAATGATAATATGTAACTGACGATTTAAAACTCAATAAAAGGCTGTGTATATGTTATTTCTTTCAGGATGAGGTGCATACAAATGGGAAAACTTACTAGGAGTCTTTTTGTGAGCTGTTCTCACTTCATAATTTACTTTGACTCCATGTTTACACTGTTTGAATCAACTGAATCTTCGGTGACGGGATTACCTGTAGCATATTTCCTGAGATAATGACCCCGTTCGTCACATTTTTATTGTTCTAAAACAATTATATTTGAAAGTAGCCTACTTGATTAGTAAGGAGAAAGAAGTTCAAGATATATGTAAGATGCTAGTTTCTACCGAGACTATTTTAAAGTACCTACTGGTGGAATTACGAAGTCAGGTACTCGCTGCACGCTTTTTTAGACTGATTAACATCTCACATTTTAATGTGAAACTACTAGATAAATGTGCATCAAATTGCCACCAAACAAAAACAATAATGTTGTTACAACTAAATAATTTTCAATGTCAATTCTTACAGGATGTCATTTGTTTCAAATGGAAGCCTTTGATCACGAAACTATTAGATTCCGCCACATTAATTTTTGATGTAATAAGAAAACTGTTTGAAGCATTTAAGGTAATTTCTCATACTGAATTTTCTCAATTACGTTTGTAATTTATTATTTTAACACTCGTCGCTTTTAAATGCATAAAAGAAATACCATACAAGTGGAACAAAGAAACACAACCTAAGCAATTCAATGTTTATGTCGAGAGCGCATATCATATGGGAATTTATAGATTTCAGTTTGAGTATAATCACCTTAATATCTTGATATCAAATATAAGTGATTTGCACGTCTCGATGCCTGAAATTCTTTCTAAATGACAAATGACACAATAACAGATGAACAGAGAGAGAGCGACATAGAGATTACTTATGTATTATTTATAACAGTGACAACATCTTATTTCACTGTAAAACAATTATATTATTTATTTTATCATCGGTGGTCAGTTATTGCTTGAGGAATACGTTGCTACTTTCAAAGGAATTTCAATTACATTATATAATTTATTGATAAATAGAATACTTAATGGAGATTGCTAAATATCGGTTTTATGTCATGTTGATATTTTTACCCTAGACACTCAATGAAATTAACCTTGTATCTGTAAAACTCCATAACGTGTTCCTTTCTTGTCAGCGGTTTAATAAAAAGTTAATATGTCAAAATACTATCTCTAACACGTCATCCCTCGATTTAATATATGATAAGCAACATAAAAAAAGGGTCACGTAATAACCTGTTAATATACTTAATCCACTTCCAACATTTCACTATAGGTTATTATTATAACTTTTATAATTCGGTTAGTTAGAAACACCAACGGACGTAGATGAAAAAAAAATTACATTTCAACAAAAACGTCATTTAAATTTCATTTTTATGCCTATCATTTGCACCCTTTACATATTAAAAAAAGGTGATTGCTTGTTACTGTTTAATCCTCGTAGTACAGTGACATATCAAACGTCTATTTATTTGTTATGCAAAATATGTATTTCAAGGAAACAACAGTTTGTTCATGAATACATGTAAATCTAACGAGAGCATACTGAAGCACCAGGTATTGTTTTTTGTTGTCAAAATAATATATCTAAACTGACATGCAGTCGTTTTACGTAAGAATATGTTACCGTCAAGTAAAAACACAGACAAATCGCTTAATGTACATGCATTCTACAGACTTCACGAGGGTTATTCCACACGTTTTTGTCAATGTGTCATGATATGTATCGACGTATTGTTCCAGCCTTACAAAGATTTCGAAGTTATGAAAAAAGAAGTATCAAAATGATGAGAATATGATGATATGGATTTTAAAGATGTTTTGGGTTGCATTTAGGTAAATCATGTCTCAAAAGTCCGAAAGTTTGTGATGTTTACGAACAGCCCCAATCATAACAGAAGATTCACTTCACTGTAAGGGGAAATAGCCTTTGCGATGTTGTGTAATAAGGGAAATAAACCTTATTAAATACAAAATAATGTGAACAATAGCCTGATTTCAATTTTCAAAAACCATCCACCAAAGCATTGACAGGTTATATCGTTCATTTGCCTTCTTATTTCATGTTGTTTTTGAGTAAGTTTGAAGTCTGTTTGATGATGGAAGCGAGTTCGTATTGACTGCATTATGTCTTCGTTTCGGTTCAATTTCATACAAATAACCACATAATAAGACATGAAAGTGTCTGTCAATCATTTTACTTCGCAAAAACTTTCACTTCACTTCTTTTGAAGTTTATCCGATCGTTATTTAGCCCGTGAAATCTACGGATATTATAGTGAAAAAGCACTAGCCGCTGTGGCCGGCCTGCACTGTTTGTCCACACAAATGGCTGCCGTACCACGTGACAATGGCCCGTGACGTCATGTGGGAACTATGAATAGGGTTAACGCTAAATAACATATGTTCCGAGCACTTTCTCTAGACTTGCAGTTATAGACTAGTACGGATTTGTTAGCGGCATTAAGAGCGCGCTTCGACCTACTACTTGCATGTACACTAGTTGATAGACGGCCTCAGTCCACAATTAATTTCCAGTGCATTTATCATTAGTGATATTGGTCGCTACAAAGCTACCTGACATTGCGGGACTGGGGGACTTGTTTTGAAATGAAAATACAACCTCTCGACACTACAAAATCGCAGAGTAAACTTGGTGTTGACCATGCCGATTTTGAAATATGAATGAAAAATGTCAATATACACTGACATGCCAGAGAAAGCACATGAAACTGCCCACAATATGCAAAATCTATGACCCCCAACAATCCAAAAATATTCACTTCAAATTTTTTTTTAAATTACCGCTGAAAGGACCAAATCTTACCTCTCCATGAAATCCGGAAACATATGTCTCCAATGTAAACAAGCCTAGAAAATAATATCCCACAACACCCTACTATTTCATCATTTCCTTCTTTCCGTCTTTTCCCTCATCCTATCGATCCCTTTCTCCCTGATCTGTCTACTCTCTTTTGGATGGCAACATCCACGTGTTTAATAACTGAAATATTGTTCAAAACACGTTAAACACAATCTCACTCACTCACTCTCCCACAACCACTACCGGGTCAAAATAACTGTGACCTGAGGCCTATAAGGGACACTTTTTTTGTCGAATTTCAATAAAACTTCACAGGTAGTAAGTACATCCAATTACCAATTAATGCACAAAAGCTCAGGTCTCAGGTGCAAACATAAGTATCCTGACAGGGGACCTTCATCAGGCTCTGTCTTCTGTTTTCTAGGGATGGTCGATCTGGATCGGCGGGGTAGCGCAACGCTCATAACTCTGAAACCAGAAAAGATATCATCACAAAGTAACTTTTTCCTGCAAATGTGAATCAAATACTATAAAATAAAATAAACATGATTAAATAAGGACCAAAAATATTTTTTTTTACAATTTTTTACAAATTTCATATTTTTTTTTACTATTTTTGACATTTTACTTGGAAAATAAAAATTGAAGCTGCAAAATTTGGTACTGCTTGAAAGACATTTTCTTTCTGGTCAATATGAGTCCACACTCAGTCAACTGCTAATTGCCTCATGATTGGTAGATGCTCTTGAGTGCTACCCATCAGTCTTTGCAGTTAGACAATACTCGTATAGGCGTCGTATAGGTAATATGTTGTGCAAGCCAATAAGCATGTGCCTGGTGATATCAATCAATTCCAAGCGGCAGTTTATACAATAAATGGTCAGTGAAGAGACAAACTGCAGGAATGGTGTTTGAAATAAGCACATGCCAGCAGTGCACAATTATTAAAACTTTGCTATCGAACATGAGGAGACGAGAAGCGGCACGCTCAAGACTGCCAGAAAGGCAACATTCCATGGAAAAAAGGGCTAACTCTTGAGTCTGATGAAGGATCAGACCTCCCATAACAAAACACAACCAAAACCTGTCACAAGGATGAGTGCTGAGCATAAAAACTTTTTGCCAAGTGTAGGTCTGAAGTCTCTATACTAGACTGTGAGGGTATCTCCAGCTTTGTATGTTTGCTTCGCCCTTGGCCGGATGGGCGGCCCAAGTCATAAATAAGGCAGTTTTAATGTTCTTTAAGGTTTTTGTGATTGGTCGACAGTCCATACATGGCCAATTGCCGAAATGTGAGTTACTGCCTTCGACGTCTTGACTGCGCTAACCTAACATTTTGATACATTTGTTAACACTCACCAACTGTGAGCAATTGATGAGCAATTGAAGCAACGACGGTGATTGTTTAGTATGGATATGAAGGCCTGGTGCAGTTTCATGTGTATAGTCCATGAGCCAAGCCAGATATTGGTACCACCTGAGGTGGCAAAACCTTTTTGGTGCCATTTTGTTTGTATGGTATATAGGAGTATATTGAGGCATGATAGACTTTCCAACAGAGTAGCTTAACCAATTTTTGGGACACCCCTTACTTTTCCCATGTGCGATATTGCCGATTTTCGAATATTTTCAATAAACATCAACACATTTACATTTGGTTTGAAAATGAGTGTGTGCGACCACTTTGACTGTTACATAAGAATGTTTTATTAATGCCTTTATCTTTAAGTTACGTATTTTTCAGAAAAAAAGGAGTCAAAATAGTGATTTTTTCACAATATTTTGCCATTTCCATGCATGGGCGAGGCCGCGAGGGCCACGTAAGTAAGATTTTATAGTTACGAATAGCTAAGGCATATGTAAGGCTAACAATTAGCTTTTTCATTTGAAAAGGTGACAGATTGCCCTCCATGAGTGTGGTTTCAAGAAAGTCTTGTCAAGCACCTGCAGAAAAAAGCGGATTATGTTAAGAGTATTTAATGCAATCACTGCACACTTCAATTATGGTTCCATGATAACATCATAATATTATTGTTGATTTTATTTGCAGACTGAACCGTGAAAGTGATGCACACCTGACATAGAGGAACTGACAATGGCTTCCATCCCTGAAGCAGATCCTGGTGGGACAGCAACCAAACGTCCTCGCATGGACTGCCTGATACACTGTTCTTCTGAAGATCGACACACCAAATTGGTTTCACCAAAGGACAGCGACTCATGGAAGAGTCTTCTGAGAGCAGCTGAAATAAGAGACCATGCGCCAATTCTGGAGATTGCCAGAGACCTACCAGATGGTGTAGTACCAGCTGTTGCTTACCACAGACAATGCCGAAGTATCTTTACCATGAAAAAGGCACTTGATGCTATTATCGCCAATAAAGAGCCAAAAGAACAATCCACGTCAGAAAGAAAGTCAAACAGAGAAGCTCCAAGTCAGTCCAGGTTGTATGAGGCCAAGTGCATCTTCTGTGACAAACCAAATAAATACTTGAGAGGCCAAAAGACAAGAGAGCTACTCACACAGTGTGTTGAGCTCAGGGCAGATGAGAAAATCAGGAAAGCAGCAGTCGCTAAAGTAGACAATCGCATGTTGGCCATAGTTAGCAGGGAACTTGTTGCAGCCGAAGGTCACTACCACAGATCTTGCTACAGGTTGTATACAAAAGATGTAGTAGCTATCCATACAGAAACGGAGTACCATGATGATGAGGAGGAGCAATACGAAGCCTCAGAAAAAGAAGCGTACAAAGAACTGTTCAAATTCATTAGAGGAGAACTCTTTGTAAACCCTGAAGTTGTACCAATGACGGAACTCACATCAGAACTGGTACGTAATATGAATGCCCTTGGAGTCACAGAGATAAAACCGTCTATAAAGAAACACATACGTCGCAAGCTTGAAACCGAATTTGGAGAATCATTGCAAATACTTCCAAATGACAAAGGCAAACTTGTTTTGTATCCTGATTGTCTCTCGATGTGTGAGCTTGCCAAGAAATACCAAGCACTTCAGACACAAATGCAGACAATGCAGTCAGCCACAAGTGATGATATCATATATAAGACAGCCCTACAGCTAAGGAATGATGTTAGGAGTGAGAGCAAGTCTCAACCATGGCCACCACATACGTCAGAGGAGGAGCAAGCGAATGATCTTATACCTCCTTCAGTGAATCGGTTTCTATATACACTACTGACAGGCTCAACCAACTGTGTACATCCATCTGAACGAGTACAACGACTAGCCAACTCATTTGGTCAGGATTGGGTCTATGCCATTACATGTGGCAGGATCAAGCCACTGAAACATGTCATTCTGCCCTTTGCTGTAAAATCATTGACAGGCAATGTGGAATTGGTAAGAACACTCAACAGACTAGGCCACAGCGTATCATACAGTCAGGCTGAGGAAATTGACACAGCGTTGTGTCTGCAGAAACTGGCAGTATCAGGAGGTGGTGTAGCAATACCAGGGAACATACATACTGGGATCTTTACAACGGTAGCCTGGGACAATATCGATCGGTTGGAGGAAACAGTCAGTGGGGAAGGGATATCTCACAGGGTGAACGGAATCGCAGTACAGGCTAAATTGGCAGGTCCTTCTCCAGCAAGACCTAAACCTGTTGTTGAAAAAAACAAACAAAGAAGCATCGATGTTGAACTATTGACACTACCCATCTACAATGTTGGTCAACGGGTTGGCCCATTGCCAATTCAAACTTTGGAAGTTGACATCTCTTCTGCCACGCAACGTGCCATCGAAAAAAAACCTTATATGGGTTCTTGCTCGTATATCTGAAACTATTGCTCAAACTACCAGCAGCTGGACTGGCTTCAACATACTTACCCGCAATGACGCTACTGTTGTCCAGGATAGTGTTGGCTATTTGCCAACAGTTAAAGTCCAGCAACTCAGATGTCTACAGTCAACGAAATCCTCAACCAGTCACTTACCATTATGCAGTCTTTGGAGCTCGACAATATAGTGTGTGTTTTTGACCAAGCACTCTATGCCAAGGCTGCTGAAGTAGCATGGAAACACCCAGATAAATTCAAGCCCATCATCCTGAGAATGGGAGTCTTCCACACCATCTGTGCGTTTTTGGCAACAATCGGAAAGAGATTCCAGGATGCAGGACTCCGGGATCTGTGTGTAGAGGCAGGTGTCATCGCCGATGGCTCCATCACAGGCGTCATGGAGGGACGGAAGTACAACCGGTCAGTAAGGATGCATAAACTTCTCTATTAAGCCTTCATGAGATTAGCCTGGAAAGGATTCCTGCCATGGCTAGAAGCCCATCACAAGGACGCCCTTGTTCACCTGGCAGATACCCTAGCGGCTATTTCCCAGGTCTGTGAAAACACCTGCCAAGCTTCTCTTCAAAAGGTGATGGAGAACCAGTCTTGCGTGCTGATTCTGAAGCACTTTGGAGTCTACATGGACTACCTAAGACATGAAAATGGAAGCCTCTCAACATTTTGGATGTCATACCTTGACATGGTGGAGATTTTGTTGGGCCTGCTTCGAGCATCCAGAGAGGGTGATTGGCCTCTGCACCTTGCATACATTCGAAAAGTGAAAAGTGAAAATAGTTGGGTAAATCCACTTAGTCAAGATCGAAAAGACCTGATCAACTTGTCCACAGGGGTCGTCGCACCAGCAATCGTAGCCAGTGATCTGCTCAAGGCCCAAACAATAGGAGAGGAAGCATATGAGACCTTCAAGAAAGACCGTCTGGAGAATGAAGTGCCAACAACAAAGTTCCATGACACAATGAAGAAGCAAAAGTTGAAAACATTTGCCCATATCAAGAAGAAAAGTTCTACAGAACAGACACAGGGCAAACAGGTCGTCCTTAAAGCAGACAGAAATCTTTTTGGACATATGCTTCTCATTGCCCAGAGCAGGCAACTGCAGCTGAAGGACGTTCTAGCACACCCTCTGGGTCCACTACCATGGACACTCGCAAATAGCGATGGAACTCTTCGGAAGACAAACAAAGCCGCACTTGCGAGAGAACTTGAGAAAAATGTATCACCAGCAGAGGAATTTCCAGGACCATCAGTTTGCATCATCGACGGCATGAGCATTGTTCAGAAGATGAAGGGTGATGGTAAAACCTTCTCACAGATAGCCGATGCTATTTTGTCTGTAGCCCTACATGAAGGTGTTCTCAGCAACCGAGTGGATGTTGTGTTTGATGTCTACCGAGAGACATCAATCAAAAACGCCGAAAGATGCAACAGAGGCTCCACGACTGGCACACAGTGGAAAAACATTGCACCAGGTCACAACATCCTGCAGTGGAGAAAATTCCTGAACAATCCCGAAAATAAAACCAGTCTCATCAAATTCTTGGTTGAGCAGTGGAAGCTACCGACTACCAGATCAAAACTCCAGGACAAGGTCTTGTATGTGACATGTGAAGAGCTTTGCTACAAGCTAACCAAGGAGGACTTCGAGGAAGTTGATGCGCTGAAGACATCTCAAGAAGAAGCTGACACGCGACTATTTCTACACGCCACACATGCTTCAGAGAATGGATACAGATCCATAGTCATCAGTTCCGAGGACACTGATGTGATGATATTGTGCCTGGGGTACAGCATGAACATATCCTGCCCAATGTACCAGAAGTGTGGAACAGCGAATCGTACTCGGTACATAGACATCAGCAAGCTTGGAAATTCGCTGGGAGATAACGTCTGTCAAGGTCTCATCGGACTACACGCATTTACTGGTTGTGATACTGTAAGTGCATTCGCAGGTCGTGGAAAGCTCTCAGCATTGAAGTTACTGAAAAAGAATGAAAAACATCAAGATACCTTCAAAGAGCTTGGCCAGTCATGGAATGTATCTAAAGAATTGTCCGAAAACATCGAAGAATTTGTGTGCCAATTGTATGCATCTTCAACTTCCACTCACGACGTGAACGAGCTCCGCTACAACCTTTTTTGTGCCAAACGAGGAGAGGTGGAATCTAGTCAGTTACCACCATGCAAAGACTGCCTCCGTGTGCATATTGCCCGTGCTAACTACCAGTCAGCCATATGGAGACGGTGCCTTGAGAATAACGCAGAAGTTCCAGATCCCAAGGAACATGGCTGGACAACAGATGATGATGGCAGTCTGACCATACAATGGATGCAAGGAGCTCCAGCACCAGAAGCCGTGTTGCAGATGCTATCTTGCAAATGTACCCGTATCTGCAAACTTCCAGACTGCACATGCATGGCCAATCAGCTGAGGTGCACAGACATGTGTAAGCTACAGACATGCACCAACCAGAAAACTGATGAGGATGAGGATGATGCTGAGGTGGACGCGGACGATAGTAACAGTGACGACGATGAGTAAAATTGTCATGTTTGTTTGGACTTGAACTTTCAAGTGTTTGAGGATGTTTCTAAGTTGAGAACATTTGTTGTTTACAAGACCATCTTTACTTTACCAAAAGCAAATCACTGTACATTACAATGAACAACAATTCAGTAATAAATTACTGTAAAATTTTCGTAATCATCGCTTGTTAATAATTTGTGTTAAAATGAGAAAATGATGTAAATTTATGAAAATCTCTAACATTAGGACACATATCATCTAAAAAAACTATTAGATATATAGTCCTTGAGCCCAACTCCCAATTTAAACTTATTGGTACCATCAAAGGTGGCAAATTGTACCATGGTTTTTTTAAAAATGTATTACGGTATGACGGTGTGTAAACCTAAAGGCGCGTGACAACAATATGCAATAGTATAAAACTATCAAACTTATATATTTACCAAGAGGACATGACATTTAATGTATTTAATAATATTTCCAGTGAACGACTACGGATTGATAAACGTGCTCGGAGCCTATGTTCATTCCCCAGTTGGTCTTATTTATAAAGGGAATCAAGCTACAAGAAGGGGTACACTTAAAGGCGCGTGACAACAATATGCTAGAATAAAAAAAAAATCAAACTTACTTATTTACAAAGAGAACATAACAACCATTCAGATGATATCAACTTTCATGTATTTAACAATATTTCCAGTGAACAACAGCGACTTGAAAAACGTGCTTGGAGCCTATGTTCATTCCCCAATTGGTCTTATTTATATAGGGAATCAAGCTACAAGGAAGGGTAGAGTAAAAGGAGCGTGCCAACAACATGCAAATATATAGAAATATCAAACTTATATATTTACAAAGAGGACATAACAACCTTTCAGAGGATATCAACTTTCATGTATTTAACAATATTTCCAGTGAACAACAGCGACTTGAAAAACGTGCTCGGAGCCTATGTTCATTCCCCAATTGGTCTTATTTATATAGGGAATCAAGCTACAAGGAAGGGTAGAGTAAAAGAAGCGTGCCAACAACATGCAAATATATAGAATTATCAAACTTATATATTTACAAAGAGGACATAACAACCTTTCAGAGGATATCAACTTTCATATATTTATCAATATTTCTAGTGAACAACAGCGACTTGAAAAACGTGCTCGGAGCCTATGTTCATTCCCCAGTTGGTCTTAATAACAAAGGGAATCAAGATGCAAGGAGGGGTAGACTTAAAAGCGCGTGGCAACAATATACAAGAATATAGAAATTTCAAACTTACATATTTACAAAGAGGACATAACAACATTTCAGATGATATCAACTTTAATTTATTTAACAATATTTCCAGTGAACGACAACGGATTGATAAACGTGCTCGAAGCCTATGTTCATTCCCCAGTTGGTCTTATTTATATAGGGAATCAAGATGCAAGGAGGGGTAGACTTAAAAGCGCGTGGCAACAATATGCAAGTATATAGAAATTTCAAACGTACATATTGACAAAGAACACATAAATACCTTTCGTATGATATCAACTTTCATTTATTCAACGATATTTCATGAATCGACAACGGATTGAACAACGTGCTCGGAGCCTATGTTTAGCCCCCAGTTGGTCTTATTTATATAGGGAATCAAGCTACAAATAGGGGTAGATTTAAAGGCGCGTGACAACAATATGCAAGAATATATAATTATCAAACTTGTATATTTACAAATAGGACATAAATTAGTTTTTATATAAGACAATGGTTGACATTAGTTTGGATATGCTAGAACGCATAGATTCAAAGATAAGCCTAGGAGAAAGGTTTTTGCCATTTAATTTTACATAACATAAATTTGAATTGTAAAAGGAAAGAGAGTAAAAGACCGAAATATGCAACGAGAAAATCTACACATCTAGGTGATCATTTTTGCAAATTTCATTTCAAATGGAACTTTTAATGTCAGACTAGTCTGTTATTCAGACCCTTTTGCAAAAAGGGTTGGCAAGTGGTGTTGCTTAAGCTTTAAGTATTCTTCAAGACTAATTTCGATTTTATTTATTAAAAGAAATGGTTTTATTCTTTTAAATCTTTAACTGATCCTCCCCAACCTTTGTCATTTTTCCTTTTCATGACCCTCTTCTTGTATATGTTTTCTGACCCTCCCCTGAAAATCCCAAAAACTTCTGTCAGCACACTCGTGTTGCAGGCAGTTCTGTGCTGTATATAACTTTTAATTGTCAATAAACTTGTTTTAATATAATGATCTTTTCTTTTATTTCATTACTTTAGCTGTGCATTTAAGTATTTTAGTTAGTAATAAGTTTAGCATCTTTAGTGCGTAGGGTTTATATTCATTAAGGGAGGTTGGGCAAGTCTAGATAACTATCGAGTAGTGTCAGGTATTCCTTCCCAAGCCCTTTGATCTCATTGGCTAATTTAAATCACCGCACCTGCCCTTGTACATTTCACGTGCATGCCACATCAGCACTGTTCAACGAACACTGAGCACAGACAGACGACAGAATATATCAGGTTAGTTATAAATAATTGCTAATCTATGTATTTATTCTCGTATGTATAATAGGATAACTTATCTATGATAAGTTAGATCTAATATCGTAATAATAATTAATCATAAGCATTATTTAATCTTTGACGATTTGGTGATCATATCGCCATTTTGTAATGGTAATCATAATCAATCTCTAAATAAGTAAACTAAGGATAAATTAACGTTTAAATCATATTGCTAAACATTTCTTCTCTACTTTCTCTGTATGAATGATGTTTGAGTGCGTATCTGTAAGTTGCTAGTGTTTTTACATATTTTACTTATTGATGACGTGTGTGAGCGCCATTTTACTTGTATATATACATCATGCGTATGTTATGTCCGCCAAGTACTTAATTGTATTATTATTCAATTAAGGAATATCTCTGGGCATATATGAGCGTCCTTGGTGACCAGTTATGACACCTCAGCGCCACACGCAGGGTAAGGTATTTTAAATATGTATATTATGTTTGTTATATTTTGTAAATATCTTGATCACGCACGTAGTGTGGTAATCATGTATGTGCGCGTGCATAATATCTGTAATGTTGTGACAATGCGTTATGTAATGTCAGAATTATATCATTTGTTATAAAGTACAAATGAATGTTTACCTAATGTTTTCATGAGAGATTGTCTCCCTTGTTGAATGTTTCACCATAACTAATTTCCTTTATCAAGTAGTCGTTATTGTAATTCCTTATAGGAGTTATCGGTGTAATGATTCATCCATATTTAACATGAATCCTGAAATGTATTTGCATAATCTGTAATTATGAAATCAGGTTATATATAACTAGTAATAGTGAGGTTTGCAATTATTGAATAATTGTGAATGTGTTGATATTTGTATGACAGATTTTATATTGTTTTATGTATGCATTTCAGGGTGTATTTGACTGGTTATTTACTGGCAATAAAACCTCGCACCCGTGACCCGTGTTTGGACTCGTCATTCCCCCTTACACACCCGGTTACACTCGTTATCTAAATCGATATTTAAAGTGAAATAACCAAGGTGTATAACGTCATGTAATTATTGTAATTTGTTTAAACATGTTGGGAACAATCAGAGAACATTTGTGTAACGCGCATTATAAACGAATACACTTCCTTCTCATCTAGAGTATTGTTTACAAAGCTGAAATTCCTGGTTATTAGAATGTCTTGAGAAAGTTTCAAATTTTAGTTAGATTAAGATTTAAAGAATTTTTTACAATTCATTTAAGCAATTCCACTTCTAGCATGAGTGAGTGATATATCTATCATATACATTGCTGTCTAAAGATTTCTTTTCTCTTACTTTCTAAATTACTCTCTACTTCTAAAGCTCAGTCCGTTTTGCCAGGTAATCTATCTTTTACCAAGCAGTAGGTTTTGTTAACCATTAGCTGCACTAATTAAATTGTATCGAACAAGGTTGCGACTTACCTCACTATTTCATAAATATGTTTGACCATCTTATTTTATCCAATGTTTTAACAATTTTTTTATGTATATTTGTATCTTTATTTTATGATATATTATGATCTATTGATCATTGTACTAGATGGTGTCGTATAGACCCATTATGGCCGGGTACTTTATATTTAACATGGGCTCATTTTATGTCTGCAATGTTTAAATATTATTTACGCGTATTACACGTAAGAGCATTTCATAGCGCCATGAGCATGCAATTGGATGGATGACAGCGCTATACAAATATCCATATATATATATATATATATTCAAAAGTTAAAAAACACACAACACCAATAGACTCCTACTAGTTTCATTGTAATCTTCAGGGAGTACAAAACAGTTGTGACGTTAGATTGTCACAATAGTGATGACGTAACACAGGTATGACGTCATAATATTAAGCAAGCGAGAATCCAACACATTTATACATGAATATATAATTATGCATTCAAATTTGGTTTAAGCATTCTAATGAAGTAATCTTCTTTCAATTTTCTGGCCAGTCTGTCATTTGTTTCCATTTTATAGAATGGAAATATTTGGAATTTTATTTCTTTGCCTTTAGCACAATTGTCAATGTGCGCACTAAGGGGAATACATCGTGTTTCAGGGCATTTAATCTGCTGCTTGTGTACTCGGACTCTGTCTCTGAGACACTCAGTCTGTCCAATGTATTCCCCTGAACACCCTTGACATATTATAACATATATTACATTTCTTGCCGCACAGTTAATATTGAAGCGCACATAAAATCGTTCCTTTTTGTTGTGAAATTTTATGCTTGAGTTCTCCAAAAGATGATGGCATGTCCCACAATTCCCTCTGTTACATTTATAAACTTTAAATTCTGGGGATTCACTGTTTATTGTAAATTTAGCCCTTGTTAATAGTTTTTTCAAACTTTTGCTTTGACGTTTACTTTTGATAAAGTTCATATTATCAACAACATTACGCATTTTCTCATCACATGTTAATAGGGGTATATTACACAGGGCCGTTAACCCCTGAATCCGTTTTCCGGATCCCCTGCCTTATTCTCCGGATTCATGCTAAAATGGTGTACTGGGATACGGTGCCGTATACCTCGCCGGATCCTAGATCCTGACGGACACCGCCGGATTCTCGTCCGGATCCTATGTAAATAAGAATACCAGGATCCGGCACCAGATCCCTCTCCGGATCCTAGATCCGGACGGACACCCCCGTATTCTCTTCCGGATCCTAAGGAGATTAGAATACTGGGATACGGTGCCGGATACCTCACCGGATCCTAACCTAGTGGTAGGAGTAAACAATTATGTAAGAATGAAAGGTTTATCATCAATTTGGTTCATTCTTTATCTGATCCAGACCTTCAGTTTAAAAAACTCACCTTTCAAATATAGTTAACATGAATTATCTGATGATTTTGAGAAATGGATTGAATCAATTAATTGATAACTCTATCTTTCTTAATCACAATATTGTACAAAATGTTGTTTGAGGTATTGTTTTAAATAATACATTGAAATCATAACAAAAAGATTTTCAAGTTCAACGTGTTCATGTGTCATGCTTGTCATGTGACAAAAGTCATGACATAGAGCTACAGTTTTCAAACAGATATTTTGAACAAATAAGCATGATAAATGATCTCACTGACTTAAAATGCCAAGATTCAACCAGTTAAGCATACAGCCCAGCTCATTCAAGGATGAATGCAGACCACTTAACTGCCTCCTAGACACAATGTATTGTGTAAAAGTGTATTGTTCCACCTGCTAGGTTTTTGTGCAATAAAATTAATGAATGTGAGTTGAATATCTTGATCCATTAACAGCTCATTGTCTCAATTTTATGTCTCTCTATCACTATCAAGGGACAGAGATATATGTATGTGTGTTGGTGTTTGTAGTTTTGTATTAAGTATGTTCTTCTCTAAGTATGTACTTTGCAAAGTAGTTATTTTTGTATGAATGTATTCAGAGACCACAAATATTCTGCCTATCATGCTTGAATACACATTACACACCTGATGTGCCGATCTCATTAACAGGCCTCATTAACCATATCACTAATTGCAATTAGGCGACAAGTGTTTATTGCAGTAGCATAGGGGATTGTGTAAAGGGATGAGGGATAAGGTTAGTGCAAAGCAACATTTAAACTTAAACAGACATATATATCTGTATGTGTGTGTGTTGGTGTGTGTAGTTTTGTATTAAGTATGTACTTCTCTAAGTATGTACTTTGCAAAGTATTTATTTTTGTATGAATGTATTCAGAGACCGCAAATATTCTGCCTATCATGCTTGAATACACATTACACACCTGATGTGCCGATCTCATTAACAGGCCTCATTTACCATATCACTAATTGCAATTAGGCGACAAGTGTTTATTGCAGTAGCATAGGGGATGGGGTAAAGGGATGAGGGATAAGGTTAGTGTAAAGCAACACTTAAACTTAAACAGATATAGGGAAATATGACTATATAAAAAATAACAAAGTAAACACTTACTAAAGAACAAAAAATCCTAATAAAAGGAAATGGCATAAAAAATGTTGTTAGCTCTCTTAATCCTTAATCGGAGCGTTTGATAGTTATGACCTATAGCAGAATGTTTACATTTTTTGGGAAACAAATGGTTTGACACTGATAAAATGCACATACTAGGTTGTTCTTTAATGCCACTCTCCTATCTTTCTAATATTATTTCTCTAATGTCTTAAGGTCACATATCTTTTTAGAACATTATTGGTTTTTTTTAAATGTTGTACATCTGACCATTTTTCTAGTTAAGTAGTTATGAACCTTTGAACCTTGAAAGGAACTTTCGTCAAAATTCAAAAGATTATCTTTTTTATGTTCAAAGTCTTTGTTATTGACTACATTGAGAACACTCAATTATGTTCAACAAACAAATACCAACAAACATTTGTATGGTCCAATAGAAGGCGCTTTGCTGCCTGCATTTATGCCGGAAGTGCTCATACAAGAGATTGATGAACTCTACTTTGGTTATTGTGGCTGTAACATGTGAATTCTTACTGACTGAAACTATGGTAAACTCCATTTATAATGAATCATGCCAGTCTATTAACCTTTATTCAGTTATTATTATTATTATAGTCTTGGTGCAGTGTTTGTTTTTAATTGAGAGTTTTACTTTCTATTGCACAGTGCTAATATTACATTGTTTTTCACAAAGGTCATACAGAAGATATTAGTAAATACATTATCATCTGACAGTCTTCCTTGATCTGTCTCATAGAAAAGTAGTTAAGGCACATGGGCCTCCTTTGAAACCTTTTGAACAGCAAGATAAAATGAATTAAATAGGTACATAAGAACCAGTCAACTTTTACACCAATTGTTCACAACTCTTTTGATTGATTTTAACTAAATTTAATGCAAGGGTTAATGACTATAGTCTGTTCAAATTACCTATGATGTCATTATAATTGTAACTTTCATCCCTCTGATAATTTGTTGTCAGTGCTTATGCTTTTGGTCCTGAATGCTTCCGACGAATAGATTATCCCCCCCCCCTCCCCTTACAAAAATTCACTCACTTTTAGTCGTGAATATGGCATCGGTCCGCATTGACCCATCAAAAGATTATTCTAATAACACGGCTTTCAATCTACATATACTTGTAGTTGTATTTCAGAACGTGACTTGTTAGATATTTCATAAGGTTCATGCCTGCAATATGAAAAGTACATAGCAAATTATCTACCTCTTTGACAAGGCTGTCCAATTTTAAATGGTAGATTTCAAACATATGCATGATTATTCAAATCAGGAAAGAAATGGCCAAATCATATTATGTCAATCAGTACGGGGAAGCAGTATATTACGTAGTGACAAATCTTGACAATAGAAAATGTGAACAAATCCTGTAACTATGATAACAGTCATCAAACATGCATAGCATTGGTAATGAAACTTTTCCCCAAAGTATATAAGTAATAACCATGCGATTTGACCTGTATCTTTTGAAGGTACATAATGATGAAAATTATTGAAATCTTTAGTTTGCCAAACGACTTGATACAAATAGCTGTTTCAATCCATTATTCATTTCTTGCACACATTTAATGGTTATATTTCTTCTTCTTTTTCACGTTTTATCTTTTGACTAGCTGCAAAGTATTTTTACCTTTTTTTACAGTGTTACCACCCATGCACTTGGTAGATCATACCAAATACCAAATCATAATTGTCATCCTAGAGAGAATACCTACAAGAAAATTAAAATTCAAAAAAAAAATTTCCCTATACACAATACGTTTTTATCTTGTTCAGGTACCACGTCATGTCACAAGATTATAACGCCGCTTATGGCTGAAACATTGCCAAAGCGGCGTAAAACAATAACTCACTCACTCACTCACAAGATTAAACAAAATACTTTCCCATTCACAAAATCATAACCTTTTATTCTTTACATGATCACATAATATACCTTGTCGTTTATGAAATGGTCAGCACATGCAAAAAGGATTAACTTGCGCCCTAAGTCTGTACTTGTCAAAGTGTGTAGAATTTCTAATGGCAAGGGCCTGGGTGTTTTTATAGAAAGTATCTGACTGTGGTAATTCAGATATGTCACATTTGCCGCAAATATTTGTTGGTGAAGTTATTCAGACAAAGATATGTTAGAGGAAATTGGTTTATGGAATATTCAATTTTCAATGCACTATTATACAACACATTTGTAGCCTTATTAAAAGGGCTTTTATAAGTGCTAACGGTTTCCTATGAAAATAATATCTTGAAAAGCATGAATTCGTCACTTTTACTAAATAAAACACTTCATTGTCAAAACATTTTATCAATATGTGAAACATCACTAACCTCGACTTAACCACTTTTCGATTTTCATTTAAAGATTTTTCAACAAAATAAAAACTGGACTTCATTTTTGTTAAGTGGTCCAATAAACACCTTTAATTAGCCTTTCATTGAGACAGCGTAATCATCGGCTCTGATAGACCCACCTGGCCTGGATTAGGGGTCATAAAACTTGCTCGGGTGTGGCGTAATAAACAGACTATACAGGTAACGCATCAAATACTGAAATACTGAAATACCGCCTAAATAATTGTTTAATTACAATTGTTGTGGATATTTTTTACACCAAATGCTTAGTAGTATTACATCGTCAAATGATTAACCTAACTGAGTGGAAAACATTTTCTAAGAATTCTGTTGTATTGTTACCATAGATGTTGCGGTAACGAGGCTGATTCTGTTTATGACATCATATAAAGAGGGCATGGCCAGTCATGCATTCACTGGTTCGAGGCCTGATAGGTCAAAGCGACCCATCAAAAGTGGCCTTTAAAAGGGCTTTAATAACCAAACTGAACATAGAAGAAGAAGAGAAGAAGAAGAAGAAGAGTATTTTATTAATGTGTCACATGCTGTACATTATATATCACAGTATAAAAAGCTGTTAAAAGTCAGCACCCAGCCATAAGGCTTACGAGACACAAACATACAATTACAATTACAAATTCATATCTCAGTAGCGACCTTTGACGCACTATACAATATTGGAATCAGACTTTCTTTTATTCCAAAGAAAAAAGTTGTGGTTATTTGAACTTGAAAAGATAAGTTTACTCTATTAGACAGAGAGGTCAGATATACAATACAAGATACATGACATAGTCAATTCAGTACATTACATACATTTCATAGACATAGCGTTCTATAAACAGGCGAACATGTGAACTGATAGGTAAATGGAATTAGTAATATGTAAAATGGTACTATCAAAATAGGTTAAGACATACTGACCGGAATTTTGAATGCTCAAGTACAGTTCGAATAGGCATTAAAGCGATCAACGTAATATACTGCCTTAATGTTTTCTTTTACATGTCTAAAATTTTGTTTCTTTTCCTGTTGTTTCATTTTAGATAAATTGTATTTAACGACAGTAATTATCAAATTTATGACACAGTTTCTCTGTTCATAAAATCCTAAAATAATGGATTTATTTGTTGAGAATTTTATTTTAGTTCATGTTTTATCAAAAATCCATTCCTCAAGTTTTCCCAGATAGAATGGATAAGGTCACATGCAGAATGTTTCGGGTGGACAACGTACAGATATTAGAATCTATAATTAATGTTTTGACAGGAGATCATTTGTTGGCAGAAACCTATGTATCAAACTGTATTAGAACCAAAAATGTTTTACATTGGTGTAAGATTAAAATGTCATTTTTCTATTGTTTCCCATTTTTTCTCATCAGTGGTTTCATTAAGTTCTTTTTGCAATTTTTCTCGTAATTTAAACGTCCTGGATTGTTCTCGGTTATGAGTGTCTCATTAATTTTCTACAACCTTTCGGTTATCCAACTATGTTTTGTAATAGATATGGTAAAATTGGTAGTTGAATTTTCTTTTCAATATGTACATTTATAGGTTTACAGTAATATTTTATGGATTCGTATTCCTTGATATTCCAGAACATTAGTTTTGCATTCAAATAAAATTTTATTTCTCCTTATCTAGAAAATAACCATTATCGTCAAACACATCATTGATTAAAGTTATTCCTTTACCTGAGTAATGCTGCTAGGTTTTGATAGTTATTAAACATATGTCGCGTTTTTGCTTTTTCTGCCTTTTGGGTTATAGATTTACCCCTATGACTTTAATGTGTCTTTCCAAACAGGATTTATTTGTGGTGTTATTACTGTTGTGAGTATATTTTGTTCGCATGTCTTAGAAAGCTGTGCATAGTTGTTTGTGACAATGTCTTTATTTTTATTCAGAGTTGGTTTTTCTTTTAATCCATGAAATCTTTTGTGATCAAATGAGATTTTTTATATCTGGAATTCGTATTCCCCCTTGTTTAAAGTACTTTGTCGGGTTTATTTGTCCATATAAACTTAAAGCAAAGCTGTTCTATTTGCTTGATCATTTGGCCACTTGGGTTGGGTAAATTATGTGATTAAGTTGTGGTAAGAGAAGGCTTTTTAATACAGTATTTTTACCTAAGGGGGTTGGATTTCTTGCTAGCCATAGGTTCATGGATAATGTTTAGAGTCTTGAGTGTATCTTTATAATCGCGTTCTACCTTTACTGCAAGATTATGAGTAAATATAATACCTGTAGACGAGTCAGTGTAAACGAGTTATTCTTCCAACCAAGATTCCAGTTTATGCAAAATTTTCTTTTTGATTTCTTTTCTGAACCTATCCGTAATACTTGCGTTTTATGTATGACAGACAGACAGACAGACAGATATATTTTATTAAAGTGTCACTCGCCAGTTACAGGTTAAAACATGTATATATTCCGCACAATAAAAAAACTGACAACCAGCCACATAGGGCTTATGAGACACTATCTTTTCACAATAATATACATATGTACAATACATTACAAAACATGATAAAAATGAAAAATAAAATGTGTTATATGAATACATAAGTTTTTTACATAAAACGTTGGCGCCTTAAAAACATATTTTTGACTAAATTAGCTAAAACATTGGCACTTTCGGCATCACGAGCGCTGATAATATTTACAAAAACTGTAGTTTTATCCGTTATATCACAGGTTGGTAAAATATCAAGCAGGTTATATGTAAGATCAAAATAAAAGTCACAATCAATTAGAAAATGCAATTCATTTTCGACATTATCACAGAAAGTGCATGTTCTATCACAGACAGGTGTAGGGTGTTTGCTATAACGACCAGTTTCGATATGCAAAGGAAGTGATCCACAGCGTAATCTTGTTATTTATGTTGATGTTTAAATCTGAGAAGGAGGATTATTAATTAAGTGTTTTCAATCTGGCCTGTAAGCTTTTTTCAGTTCCATCTAGAGTGAGGTGTCATGGGCATACTGAGAAAAATAAGGTATTCAGTATATCCTATTGTTATCCCTTTAATTTTATCATTATTTATTATCATTAGGACCAAGATTTCTGTGCCGCCGATTTATTGGATAGTTATGAATTATTATTTTTAAAAAAGGTTGCAGATAGATATTGGATTTTTATGACACATTTCGTTTATAACGAGGATTGTCTTCCCAATCATTCAAGCTCACCTACCTGTTTGACCTACTACAATAGCCATCGAAATCCCAGTCAAGTTTTTGAAGGGACTCTTGTGTATTTGCGGTTGTTTATTAGCAAACTTTGATGTAAGAATGCTTCTCTTTAATCAATATACGTATGCATGGACTTAACAGAAGATCAGCTCATTAAGTCGTCTTCAATGAAGCCGAAAGCCTTGGTCAAGTTAATTGTAGCGGATGTGCGGTAAACTGTGACTCACTAGGCTGAGTGATCTATGAAAGTCCCGTAACAAAAATATTTGCTGAATTCTGCTAAATCACTGTTTACCTATCTAAAACATCCAATAGTTTAAAATGTATAAACACACTTACATAAAATGTATGCACTTAAGAACTGCGATGTGAACAACACAGTCATTTATCATTTCAAAATAAAAAGTGAGCTTATTCTAATACATATTTGTATCTATGAGTTTGAATATTCTTTGTAGACATACATGACAATGAGTAATTTCTAGATATTACGCTAGCTTTATATAACAGAACTAAGCAGATTTCATCACACAATAACTTGATTTCATGCATTTAGCAAGACTTACTTTACCACAGGAGATGGTTTGTCTTGATATGATTTTATAGAATTGTTTATGTTAATATCAACACAAAGGGCTACATGTTGTCATGCACAATCTTTACATTTTACATTCAACATTTGAACACGTTTATAATAATTATCTCTACATATGCATAAGACGATTCGGAATGATATGGTTAATCCTACTCATTATAGAATATATGGAGTTATATATTATTGATATTGATGATCTAATCTTCAGGTCACCAGCAAACTTCACATCATGTAGAAGATATTGGAACGAGTGAGTAATATTTAAGCAGCTATTTATGAAATTATTTTACAATTGATATTAATGCAGAATACGAATAACATTAATAGAAGTTTCACAAAATAATGTGTATGTTAGTCTTATTATATGATGATCAGATTAGTCCTATAACTTTGTATATAAGAGCGTGCGTGCGTGCGTGCGTGCGTGCGTGTGTGCGTGCGTGCGTGCGTGCGTGTGAGGGAGAGAGGGAGAGAGAGAGAGAGAGAGAGATGTAATGTTTATTAAAGTGTCACGCACTTTTACAAAAAAAAACAATACAGACATATCATACAAGAGATATTAAAAAGCACCCGGCCATATGGCCTATGAGACACTACATGCTGATATGCTTGTTCAAAAGTATAAGCATATGCTATACATATGAACCATGCTTTAATTCATACGCCCATACACACATAAACGCTTCATGCACACTTATATAAAAAAATATATGCATACATATTTCTTACATAAATTCATTCATTCATACATACAAATATATACATACGTACACACGTACACACATACACACGTACACACGTACACACGTACACACGTACACACGTACACACGTACACACGTACACACGTACAAACATACATATTGTACATACATATTATACATAAATAATTATATACATGCAAACATGCAAGTATCTTACAGTAAATAGCTTTATAATAAACAGTGTATCCTTCCTTGAATCAAATTTCATTTAACATTTCGAAACAAACATCTTAAGTGATAGAAAGAAGTACTTTCGATAATTTTGCAGGTAAAAAAGGGATAACATTATTGATAACATAACATGTTATTGACTATAATCTGCGTTATGAACCCACGACATGTTGAATAAGGTTGCAAAAATGGTAGAAAACGTTTATTAGAAAATGTGAATGTTATAATGTCTTCAATTCCATTAATATATATATTAATTTGGCCTGACGCGACCAGTAGTTGCGTCTTGTCGGACTTAATAACGGAGCGTTTTAGATATTATTGGACCTTGGAAATTTGAGAACGCCACGAATTATGCACGGAAGACGAGGACGAGGGATGTGTTTAACATTCAAGTATTCAAACCATATTTGCAGAGTGTATGTCAAAAAGCCACAACTTTATCACAGCCCAAAGTATGTAAAAATTACGGCACTGACGATTGGAAACAAGTCGTGACTTTGACTGATTTAGATGACAAGATGAAGTTACCTATTCACTGTTATCATGTGGAAATGTGCGCTTTGTTTTCACACTTCCATCCTCATTCAAAGATTTGATATATGCTTCAAATTATGTACCGGAGCGTTTTTCTTTTGAGTGAGTATATAAGTAAAGTAGATCAGCTCTATTGAGACACAAGCTTACTTACAACACTTCGATGACACTTTAATACCTTTTTTTGACATATTGCCTGAACAGCAACAGTCAAATTGTCAAAAACACAGGATAAAATTTCAGTCTTTTTGCCTAGGAAAACTAGTCATTTTATCAAATGAATTACCGTCGCAGTCATTTTTCATTTTTCGTATATATATACGTAGAAATCGGTTAAACCTTTAAAAAAAATTTAATGACTGTGCATAAAGTAAGGTAAATTTAGCAATAACTATATTTACATTACACGTTACACTCGAGCTGTATGATTGTATGTATGTAGGCTTAACTCATTAACCCTGGACATGCTTCACGGCTCAACGCCTAGGCCCTTTGTCGGCGTAACTGCCCGCTCTAGCGACGCCAATTAGCTCTCAGTACCCCTCACCTCCCGAGACGGGATGAAAGGAAACGGTCTAGTCTGCCATAAAGTTCTGATTGTTTTATTGTTTCATGGAGATCAAACGGTAAAAAAGACAGGTGTGAATAGGGATAAACAAACAAAGATAATTCAGAGACGTTATCTTGTAATTTGCACCATTGTTGTTGATAATTTAAGGTGATTTGTTCATCTAAAGTTTATTGACATACGAATAACCAGTCACTTGTCTTTAGATCTTAACTCTGTTCACACGTGATGGGCGTGGTCTATATTTCTGATGAGCAAGTCCTGTAACTTCACAGCTTAAACATGAATGAATTCTGAATATGATGTAAAAATGTATACGTAGACAGACGGACAGATATTTTATTTCTCATATCTGTCTGTCTGTCTGTCTATAAAAAATGTATCTTGTATTAATACTGTCGGTTCCCAAACGGTGTGAGGCATTCAACAAAACGTAAAAACAAATTGTAACTAAATTTGACCTATTGAAATGTTATTGAACAAACAAACAAGCCTATTTGTAAACAAAACAGAATTAATATGTCATATAATATGTAGAATGTCACATTATTACATACGCAAATTAACCTTTGTAATACTTTTTACGTACTTAATCTCTTTGAAGATACTTTTAGAATGCAAAAGTTTAAACAACATTCAAACTTTACACGACAGAATAACACATGCAAAGAGAATATTGTGGACTAAATGCTAATATGAATGAAAAACGCAAGTGAGGAGAATGGAATAGCCAGTTATTCAATAGGTAACGAACAGGGTGTGGCTACATGAACACTATTGTCCAATGAAAGCAATAACTTGGGTAAATTTCTTTTTAACGCCATGAGAATAAGAAATATGTAACTTATCTTGTTTAGATTAATATGTACATTCTCCTTTCATCACACATTAGTGAATATTTGTAAACCATCCGGTTATATTATGCTATTCTGTTTAATTATAATCCAATGAAATGTAATATTTCACGGAATAAAAGAATTGAATTGCACGTGTTTGCATCTTGAGAGAGTGTTATTTCAAGGTCAATCTATTGTGATAATGATTTAATTTCTAGAGTTTGATTGGATGTTTATTCGCGTGAGGATCCAACTCGTAGCTAAATCTAGATTCGGCTTTTATTGATGATTAGTCAAAAGAGACTGAATTCATTTGATGTCGATGTGATAATTACATCAAACTGCATCACTGAATCGAACTAACAGGATATTACTGTTAATTGACATGATTATGACATAAATATGAACGAGATGTATGTTATACATAAGCTTATTTCTGTGTTAAGTTCTAATAACAGATTATCAGTGAATTTTTTTTTCACCAAACAGTATATTATTCTCCAAACCTGACCATTCATTCGTATCAAAGCACATTTATTCCTATCTCTTATGAAGACTGAAGGACATATCTTGCAAAGGATATATACATTTTTGTTTATAGTTGCCATATTATGTCTAAAACGACCTCATTTGAATACAAGTGGAAATGACGCATGTATGCGTCTCTCGCTGAATAGGAGGTGCTTTCAAGTGCCGCATATTTCACCTATTGTTAACAAATTGTACTTCTAGACATCGGTGTCACTTTTATCATAGTGGCATGGTAAACATTTAAAGAAGATTGTTAATGATTTGCAAATCGGTAAAATGGTGTTAAAATTGGCATTTTCTGTAAGGGTGAATTATTTTCATTGATTTAAGCTAATTCTAAGACGCATCTTTTAATATTTGTCAAATCTCTTGCATATACCCTTGTTGAGTATGAGGGTATGGATGAGTTTGCTACATCAGAGTATTCATTGGAAAAAGTACTCGAAAACTGACTTGCAAATATACATCATGCATACATTTAAATGACGTTTAACCAATGAAAGTTGAAAGATTGAAGTTTTACTAGGAAGACAATATTTGCTTTAAGGTTCAAATGGATCTTTAAGAATAACTGTCACATGAATGGCAGAGGTTTATCAACCTTTATGTTTTTAAATAGATATTAGTTTAGGAAGCGTGCATGGGGCTTGCATAACTATATTTAGAAACAGTTACAATATATAAATGTTGAAATTCACTCTATCAATGTTTTTTCAAAGAAAGAGTTTGTTTCTCCTGTAAATGTGAGGTTGAAGGTACATCCCTTGTTTTAGGAGTGAGTTATCGGGTTTGTTTTCAGCAGGTATTAACCACGTGGATGTTACGATTCAAAGAGAGTAGTGAGTTCAGGGAAAATAAGGCATAGTGAGACATAGAAAGCAAGTATTAGAAACGTTCATTCTTGTGATAGTTGTAATGATTTACATGATGGCCAAAAGTTACAATTTCAATTTCGAATACAATATTGATAATTCTTATTTCAAGCAAACATTTTGCTCTTTCTATATGTGTTAATAACGTTAGTCTATCATAATCCCTTACAGGAATGTGTCACATTTCTATTTTTTGTCCTAATATATTTTATAAGCTTGATTTGAAACTTTAACTAACAAATTAATCTGTCTGTCGGTTTTAATTTAAGATTATATCTTTTATGGGATAATTAGACCCTTTGAGAGTCGTTACCGCCGCATGGTAGGTGGGCGGGCATAAAATCATTTAAGCAGGACACGGGGGATACGCAGACAGGTCAAATCGCTTTTGTGCTTACCCAAGCTTGTTTATTTTGAGTTCATATATGCATTTTATACTGTGATTTTATGTACATTGTGTGACACTTTAATAAACATTTCTTCTTCTAACAGTGGCGTATATTGCAGCATGTGACAACTGAAAAGGTTTGAGCGTGTTATTTCAAGAGAGACTTCATAAGATTTTGTTTTAACAAAGTCCAATTCAGTTCATGAAAATTTGATTGTAAAATTACTCACCTGATAAAACCTTAAATTTTGATGAACGGATTTTGATAGAATGTATTTACTTGTTAGATAAAATAAATGCCCTTGATGCAAAACTACTTTTGATGATGAATTGACCTTATTGGAAAATAAGATTTAATCGATAAAATAATTTAATAAATCTTATCTTGTATTGAACAATATTTTGAAAATGAATACCCTATTGACTTTTATTTAAATATTGACTTTGATGAAAAGTGTTTATCATTAAAGGTTGATTAATGAATTATGAACTGTGCTAAAGACGGCCTGTGACTTACTAAAAAGGTTTTTCGAAATAATACACTATAATGAAATTGAAGCATGTTCTTGCATTTTGAGTTGACCATTTAGTAATGGAGCAGCGTTATAACCGACGTCAATGTGGTGGCCAACTATATTGCAGAGGAAGACATGAATGATGATGAATTGTTTTGCTACGAGACAATTTGTCATTGCAAATTATAAATTTGTACATTTTTATTTGATAATTTATCAAATTACGACTTAAGATATTAAGTTTATTAAAGCCTCTTTTATGGTTTGTTTGGGTTAAACATCTTACACAATTGGTGGTATTGTTGAGATTTGATTATAACAATGTTGTATGTGGATTGTGACAAATGAAATGGTTTCTGTACATATTAAAGTTTGTTACTGGTCACTCATTGTATTTCTCGGGGGTTTGAAGTTTTGCACATTTTAGGACAGAAGAATTATTCTTGAATATTGAATCTAGCGAAATAATATGATGAAATGAACGTTGATAAACAATGAGAAAAGTAAGATGTTTGAATTTGTGCCAGCAGTAGGTCATAAGTATCAAACGCTCCGGTAAGGATTAAGAGAGCTAACAACTTTTTTATGCCCTTTCCTTTTATTAAAATCTGTTCTCTAGTAAGTGCTTACTTTGTTAGTTTTTTATATTCATATTTCCTTATATCTGTTTAAGCAAAAAAGTGTTGCTTTACACTAACCTTATCCCTCATCCCTTTGCCCCATCCCCTATGCTACTGCAATAAACACTTGTCGCCTAATTGCAATTAGTGATATGGTCAATGAGGCCTGTTAATGAGATCGGCACATCAGGTGTGTAATGTGTATTCAAGCATGATAGGCAGAATATTTGCGGTCTCTGAATACATTCATACAAAAATAAATACTTTGCAAAGTACATACTTAGAGAAGTACATACTTAATACAAAACTGCACACACCAACACACACACATACATATATCTATGTCTGTTTAAGTTTAAGTGTTGCTTTACACTAACCTTATCCCTCATCCCTTTACCCCATCCGCTATGCTATTGCAATAAACACTTGTCGCCTAATTGCAATTAGTGATATTGTCAATGAGGCCTGTTAATGAGATCGGCACATCAGGTGTGTAATGTGTATTCAAGCATGATAGGCAGAATATTTGCGGTCTCTGAATACATTCATACAATAATAAATACTTTGCAAAGTGCATACTTAATACAAAATTACAAACACCAACACACACATACATATATATCTATGTTCCTTGATAGTGACAGAGAGTCAATAAAATTGAGATAATGAGCTGATAATGGATCAATATATTCAACTCACATTCATTAGTTTTATTGCACAAATACCTAGCAGGTGGAACAATACACTTATTGAGGAGGCAGTCAAGTGGTCTGCATTCATCCTTGAATGAGCTGGGCTGTATGCTTAACTGGTTGAATCTTGGCATTCTAAGTCAGTGAGATCAAGTTTTAAATTTAATATGCAAATCATTTATCATGCTTATTTGTTCAAAATATCTGTTTGAAAACTCTAGCTCTTTGTCATGACTTTTGTCACTAAGCATGACACATGGACACATGGAACTTGAAAATCTATTTGTTATGATTTCAATGTATTATTTTAAAACAATATCTCAAACAATATTTTGTACAATATTGTGATTAAGAAAGATAGAGTTATCAACTAATTGATTCAATCCATTTCTCAAAATCATCAGATAATTCATGTTAACTATTTGAAATGTGAGTTTTTAAACTGTAGGTCTGGATCAGGTAAAGAATGAACCAAATTGATGATAAACCTTTCATTCTTACATAATTGTCTACTCTTACCACTAGGTTAGGATCCGGTGAGGTATCCGGCACCGTATCCCAGTATTCTAATCTCCTTAGGATCCGGAAGAGAATACGGGGGTGTCCGTCCGGATCTAGGATCCGGAGAGGGATCTGGTGCCGGATCCTGGTATTCTTATTTACATAGGATCCGGACGAGAATCCGGCGGTGTCCGTCAGGATCTAGGATCCGGCGAGGTATACGGCACCGTATCCCAGTACACCATTTTAGCATGAATCCGGAGAATAAGGCAGGGGATCCGGTAAACGGATTCAGGGGTTAACGGCCCTGTGTTATTTCTTATACCTTTGAATAAATCCGGATTTAGAGGGTTGTGGGTAGATACAAACGCAATGTCCATAGTATCAGTTTCTTTTCGATTTTTCACTTGGATAAGTTCATTTCTATCTATAGATTTAGCTTTATTTATTCCATCTTCAATTAGGAGTGTGGGGTATCCTCTTCTCTTTAGCAATATCTTAAGTTCTTGTAGTCTGCAGTTCCGTGTATCTTCATTTGAGCAGATCATGCAGATACGTCTGGAGAGATTGTATGGAATACTCCTTTTGGTGTGAGATGGGTGACATGATGAGAAATCCAGATATTGTTTCGTATCTGTCGGCTTGTAAAATATATCCGTTTCCAAACGACCTTCTCTTAATTTCACAAAAGTGTCCAAGAAAGGAAGTTCACTGTCACTTGTTTCCATTGTAAACATAATATTTTCATTCATATTGTTTAAAGTTTTGTAGAATACATCAAGACTTTCATTCGTATATGGCCATAACATGAAACAGTCGTCTAAATATCTACGCCAGTTTTCAATAAAGTAATTACATATTTCACTTCCCAGATTTGTTTCTAATTTGTCAATTAAATTGTTTTCAATATATCCTAGTACTAAAGTAGCATATGTGGGTGCCATTTTCGTTCCCATGGCGGTGCCTTTAATTTGCTTGTAGTATTTATCATTGAAGAAAAAAACATTGTTGCTCAAAATAAATTGGACACTTTGAAGTATAAAAGATTTACTTAATCTATCAGGTAAAAGTTCTGGGTATGTATCAAGCCAGTATTCTATAGCCTCAAGTCTTAACTTGTGTGGAATATTAGAGTATAAGCTCTTGACATCAAATGTTACTATCTTGGTATTATCTGGAATATTTTCTGGTAGGAAGCTAAGGAAGTCCATTGTATCTCTAGTGTAACTCTTTACTTTTTTAAGATATGGTTTTAAAAGAATATCAATGAAATTGCTCAAACGATGTGTTCCACAGCTTGGACCGGCGATTATCGGTCTTAAGGTTAGATCCTTTGGGTGTTCACATACAATGTAATTTCCTGAACTAATTGTACATTGTTGTGCAATACTTTTGCATTTATGAATTTTGGGTAAGCCATAAACATTACTTTCTTTACAAGGGAAGTTGGTAAGATAGTCTAATTCCTTATCAGTAATTTCATCAGTATAACATTTAAGGAACTTAGTCAATTTTGGAAGGATGGAAGTTTGTTCTGTTTCCTCATAGCCTTCTTTATCATTTAACATTTCTAAAGATATATCCACATACTTTTGTACATCCATTAAAACAATTGCGCCGCCTTTGTCTGCTTCCTTGATAATGATATTTTTATCGGAAGCTAGATTTGTAATGGCATTGCGTTCTGCTACAGAAATGTTGGCTTTATGTGCATTTACTGGATTGTTACTAGGAATATGAGAAATAGTATTAATATATTTATCAAGATTCACATTCCTACCTTTACAAGGGATCCAGTTACTCTTGTTTTTAACAATAGAAGTATCCTGAACACTTTCCTGATCAAAGAAATATTCTGCATTACGTAAATGGCGACAGAATTCACTTATGTCTTTCCTTAATTCTTCAGTGTTTGTTCTATTTGGCGAGGGCGTATATTTTAAACCTCTGCTAAGAACTTGAATTTCTGTGGGCGTTAGGTCCCGACTTGAGAGGTTCACTATGTTCACATCCTCTTCATGGTTGGATAATTTCTTATCCCCCTCCGAGTCGAACTCCTTCCCGGTTCTAAAAAATGGTTGTTTTGTGATGATCCGTTTTCGACACGTTTTGGGTTATTAGTTTTGTCATGCATTTGTCCCCTGTTCTGTCGTGTCTCACGGTTTCGATTTCTGTCTGTATTCTGTCTGTCACCAGAGTGCCGAATGTTGTTCTGCGTCCTCACTCTTGTCCACTCTTGTTTGTTTTCTTTCTCTTCTTGAACAATCCTCCCGTTCTTCGTTCGGCTGCCGATGTATGTAGTTCTTCTGTTCACAGCATCCCGGGGTTGATTTTGGTTGTTCTGTCTTGGCACCGCATTTCTATTGGACTTGGTGGTTCTTTTCTTCAACCATGGATTGTCATCAATCATGTTTTTATTAAAGTCCGTTGCGTATTGTTGTAGCCAGGTGAGAGATTTTGACCAGCGTTGGTGGGACTTTTCCTCTTCTCTTAAACACAAAAGGTCCCACTTTTTAAGAAGAACGTCCCTAGTTTTGCCTCGGGAGATTCGACAAATTTCATCTTTCATAATATATACAACAGTAGACAACTCTAAAGTGACCCATCAGAAGAAAATTTAGCAACGAATGCCAACTTTCGACCAATGAAAATTCTCATGTTGTTATCTTTCGTAGCACCAGATACTAACGATTGATAGCTCAAGCTGCGCAATTCACTTTCTGGATCAAAGAAACCAAATGCGATTTCATTTGAAGAGATCAGAATTTTGTTAACCTCTAGTTATTGTACATAAGATGTACGTTCATTACGTGATTTGAACCGTCTCTATCAAGGTTAATAAAACATCTATAAGAATGTCCATATGAAAGTTTGAACAATACATAACAATATGAAGGGGTCAGGGGATGATATTGATAACACACACAACCCTAAAATCTTAGATAACTATATTTTGTGGGCTGCAATACCATTGTCTACCCCTATTTTACGTTCTCTTATTGCATCATACCTATGTTAAGATATGGCAAATCACTTTTAACCGATTTGGGAGGATGTCATAAGCCATAATAAATGGCTCAACACGTGGTTCAATGATCGTGTGTTACAAGGATTAGTGATGGTAATGACAGAAAAGAAAACTTACCAGGCAGGAATCTGAGTTAGAATGTTAGTTGATTCTTAATCATTTAGTTTTAATCTTGTTGGATATCATAAAATGCCGAAATGCCTTCTTGGAAGCTCAGCTCCTGTCAATTATACCTAGCCCTTGTACCCAGGTCGGAATGATTTGGAAACTATAAAGCAATTGATTTGTTTATAGTACAAAGCATTTTTTGATTAAATTTTAAGGTACATGTATAATACAACTTTGTAAATATATGTACACAATGAGGGTTATCATGTTATTCCTGAAATAAGACATAACCATAACCATATATGGGTGGGTAATTAAAACAAGGTTATATAAGGTTAAAAGTAAATAAATTCATATTTTAACGTACAAAATGGTATTTTCTAGGAAACTTTGAAATTTTGACACAGGAATTTCTCAGTTTAATTTTTTTGTGGGAATGAACATACGCTCCGAGCACATTTTTCAAGTCGCTGTTGTTCCATGGAAATATCGTTAAAAACATGAAAAGTTATATCATATGAAAGGTATTTATGTCCTTTTTGCAAAAGATAAGTTTGTTATTTCTATATTCTTGCATATTTTTGTCAGGCGCCTTTGAATTTACCCTCCCTCGAATCTTCATTTCCTATATAAATAAGACCAACAGGGGAATGAACATACGCTCCGAGCACGTTTTTCAAGTCGCTGTTGTTCCATGGAAATATCGTTTAATAAATGAAAGTTTATATCATATGGAAGGTAATCATGTCCTCTTTCCAATATATAAGTTTGATATTTCTTTATTCTTGCATATTGTTGTCAGGCGCCCTTAAATATACCCTCCCTCGAATCTTCATTTCCTATATAACTAAAACCAACTGGGGAATGAACATAGGCTCCGAGCACGTTTTTCAAGTCGCTGTTGTTCACTGGAAATATTGGTTAATAAATAAGATGATATCATCTGAAAGGTAGTCATGTCTTCTTTGTAAAAATGTAAGTTTGATATTTCTATATTCTACCATGTTGTTGCCACGCGCCTTTAAATCTACCCCTCCTTGCATCTTGATTCCCTATATAAATAAGACCAACTGGGGAATGAACATAGGCTCCGAGCACGTTTTTCAATCCGTTGTCGTGAACTGCAAATATTGTTAAATACATTAAATGTGATATCATGTGATAGGGTGTTATGTCCTCTTTGTAAATATTTAAGTTTTTTATTTCTATATTCTAGCATATTGTTGTGACGCGCCTTTAAGTGTACCCCTCCTTGTAGCTTGCTTCCCTATATAAATAAGACCAATTGGGGAATAACATAGGCTCCGAGCACGTTTTTCAAGTCGCTGTTGTTCACTGGAAATATCGTTAAATATAGTAAAGTTGAAATCATCTGAAAGGTTGTTCTGTCTCCTTTGACGATATATAAATTTCGATATTCTAGCATATTGTTGTCACGCGCCATTAAATTTACACACCCTCTAATTTCCTAAATAAATAAGACCAACTGGGGAATGAACATAGGCTCCGAGCACGTTTTTCAAGTCGCAGACTATTCAACCAGATGTTATCAAAATCCTACTATTTTGGGTATGATTTAGGTACAGTGCGTAAGGGTATTCCGGATCATGGGTATTCTGGATCACTTGCACGTACATTTGCAGCTAGAATTCATAGTTCTCAATGGATTTACTTCATTTATGTATCACTTTAAAGCTCTGACAGTGTTCTTTTATGATACATTATTATTTTAATTTTTTCTGTTTGCAAATGAACTTGAACGCCCGAAAAAGAGGACACCTATCATTGTGATAAACCTCCAACGGCGCTTCCGAAAAGCATATGTTACTTTGGACGGACCGTCTCAAATATCAATAGAAGCAAAATGCAAATTAATGATATTCCACAACATACATGCATGTTTTAACTATAATTATCAGGGGAGAGAATTTTAAAATGAAGATTACTATTTTAGAAACAAACAATGTTCGTGTCGACGTCATTCGGGTAGTTCCGGATCACCTGAATATGGGGGCAATCTCGAAACGACCAACTTGCTAAATTAGTGTCAATTTCTTAGGTAATCATACATAATAGAGGTAATGAGTTTATCAAACCTTTGCATTAACAAAGAAAATATGTTAGCCTTGTTTGTACCTTGATTCATGATTTGTACAAATTTATATGCGCAGTTCGCTCTCAAGTGATAAAACGAAAATCTCAATCTTTGTTGTTATGGACTGATGTGTTCATATTTTTTTAACTAGGCATAATCGATAATATTTTTTGCTCATCTGTCATAAATAAGATACGTTTTTATTTGAAAAAAAACCCTCGTTGCTAAAAAAGATGCATCGACAGCTTATCACGGCCCCGTTAGTCACGTGATCCGGAATACCCGGAAAGGCTTGTTTCTTTCGTAATTTTTCTAAATCTAATCAGGGTTGTATTTAATTCTAATCCGTGTCGAGTTGCATGAAACATGGTTTGAAAAGGAAATGCACTAAAACTATCAAAATATCTTTCTGGGTAGGCGCATGCAGCCGATGATTCCTTAGTGATCCGGAACTGCCTGACACACTGTATATCAATTCTTTAAAAAACCCTTATGTGTTGTTAAGATGTTGAATGATGGGAGAACGTTGTCTAAACCAGCTAAACAATACTCCGAAGCGCGCTCTTAATGCTGCTAAGAAATGCGTACTAGTCGATAACTGCACGTCCATAGAAAGTGCTCGGAAGCTATGTTATTTAGCGTTAACCCCACAATAGTCAGTCTTCGCACGTATAACGTTTGGGGGGTCACAGGTCGCAGAAAGGTTGGCTAACGCGACCCTCTACTAGGCCTTGTTAGACTCAGTAAAGGAATGAAACGGATATTTACCGACTTAAATTACACTCAACTTAATGCTTGTTAAAAAACATAACTTAAAATATCTAAAAAAATTAAATTTCAAGTGAAAAAATTGATGTAAAATACAACGCTCCATTACTGAACAATAATGGAGCGAGAGAACAATAGGCTGACATCTCAAGTGTAATTTAAGGGAGGGGAAATCATAGGCAAGGCCATATAACACAACCCTGGTGGAAAAACACTTGGATCAGAAACGAAGAATATACGAGCGATTTGTGTGATCTGATAACAACAAGATCAGCGACATAAATAAAAATAAATTATATGACTGAAAAATCTCTGTTTTGTCTTCATTTGATAAATGAATGAGAACAAGTTCTATGGATTTACAACTTCTTTATTGCAAGAGTGCGACGTTTCGGTGTAGGTACTAACACCGTTTTCAAGCAAGTGATACAGGACAACCTACAACAGAACGAATAAGAATCCTAATAACAGACATATGTCTAACATTATGACAGTTGTTGTTAAACGATACAATTACGGCTACATACATGCTCTATAACACAAAGATGGAATATATTCTGAGCTGAAATCATCCTCCGTTCACTTGACAGGTGTTGTAATATTGGTTGTGGTAAGATCTGAAGATATTTCTCAGGATTTATTGAATATGAGCTTCAGACAAATGGCTATTTCACTGCAGATAAAGACTTGTTTTTCAATAAACACATGAATTCGCGTACCTATTTTCTGAAACGGACTATAGTGCATATCTATCACATAAACACGGGTTTCACTCGAGAGTTGTGTTCACTCATGCGAGAAACCTCTCCCGCCCGATAGCCTATAGTTCATTTCAAATCTTATCTATTTTGAAAGTGTGGAATATATTTTCTTGACAGTTTTATATTTTTATAAAATGCTAATTGATAACACTTGAAATACATAATATTAGATATTTATCAATGGGATTGAATCACAATGATGTAGTTAACATGTAGACTTTCAATTATTTTTTTAACCACTGTACACTTATTTCGAATTATTAAATGGCATTTGATCGGGTGATAGATGTTATGTTTAATGTTCTTTTGTAATAAAATGTGTATAAGGAATTTATAGACTGCAATAATTTCGTAAACAGCCTTGAGCGAAAGTGAAAAAAGTTACAGAAATTTAGTTCATTTAAATACACTCTTAAGATATCTTAGATCTAATATCTAAACTCTTCTTCTCTAAAAGAGAATAAAACGCAAGAGAATACATTTAATCTCGTTAAAACAAATACATGTACAAAACCATTTATTCATTTTTGAATATTTAGCTGTTTTTTTAGAGAAAATGTATAGAGGAAAATGAAAGCAAATTTTTTTCTCATACGATACTGATAATATTCATATTCACTTTATACAATTTCTTTTTAAAATTAAAGCAAGATTTTATTCATCATATCGAACTCTTAAATCACAGACTCTTACAACTTTAATGGCCTGTCCATTTAAGGGACATAAAGACCATTACAACAAACCATTAAATCTATATTTTTATGTTATTAAAAACCTATCTAGTTGCATGCATATATGTGTGTCATTATCAAAATTATTATTTTGTAATATAAGATAGCCACGGTATCAAAACAATGGCGAACAATGGGACTGACAATGTGCTTTATTTGACGATACAACCATGCGCGAGATGAATGACGTCATTTCAGTTATTATAACGTTATGACGTCATCCTTGTCAAGTCCATTGATCGAACTTAAGGGGCCATCTATTGTCCATCATGGCTGACTCGGCGTCCGTCGATTCGAAACCAAATCTCAATTTAAAATAGATATTTTGTGCAAATTTTTAATAATACATGTTCAATAAAAAAGATTCACATAGATTGTTCCATTCATTTGATTTTGTTATCATTTGAGCGCCCACCCCCATACAAAATGATGGACTCGTCCAATGCAACTGAAAATGTTTCAAAATGTAGTTTTTTAAAATTACTATAATTTTATATAAAAAGCGAGTAATTTTTATGGGTATCTCATATAAGAAATAGAAAACTCGTTGTTGTGCAATTGTCCTCCAGCACCCCAGGACTGGATTAAAGGATGTTACTTAAGAAATAGAAGACGAGTTGGTGTGCATTAATCGTTGAATAAAACATAGCAGAGAGCATAAAATACTCAGGGCTGCGCCATTTTTCCTTACGGACAATTAAATTACAGTATTTATAAACGTAATATTAATTTAGTTGAAATAATATTTGTGAAAGAGAAATGACATAATGTGACTTTTCAAAATTGTTTTTCAAAATTGTGCAAAATTAATTTAATAGACATTATGTTTTTGGAATTTAAAGAGACATAAAATTATACGACCTTTTTCAAAATTGTTTTTCAAAATTGTTTTATTCCATTTGGGTAAATGGTATTAACGTACAGATTAAATAGTGTACATATTTGTAATTATTTTCTTGTTCATTTTTAGAATTGTTAAATCGTTTTGTATGTACTGGGTTTAATAGAATAAAAATGTTAGGGGAATCGTGCCATGGATATCCCGTTTTGGTAATTCCTTAAAGCACATTTCTATGTCATGTTCATCCAATTTTTACGCATCAGAATAATGGATAGTCGTACATCAATTAAAGGTGTTCACAAAAAAAGGCCGCCAATGGATTTTATGTGAATCCTCAAACTTTGTCTTCTGACTATGGGTGATTGGCTTGTGTAATGAGATTATTGACACTGTCAATATAATACATTTAGCATGAACTTGCTATTATAAGTGAAAATTTTAAAATATAAAATTATCAAAAAAACGTGCTACTGCCCCTTTAAAGCTTGTAGAACAGTTCTTTACGGCAGACAAAGTTGCCGTGCCCCTGGCTGGATTCGAACCACGGACGCGCTAACAACTGCGCTATTCCGCCCCTATCATTTGGAAGGTTATGGATCATGATATATTCATTAATATACACAGGTATGTTTTCAAAGTATTTAAGACGTAGATCTTCATATAATGGACATTTATAAAGAAAATGAAAATCATTCTCCACATTATTGGATTTTCAAATTTTACAGTAGCGATTTTGGCGAGGAATACCATCACGTTTACCAATATTTTTTTAAATGGCTTACTCTCCAATTTTTAATTAAGTAATCCTACGCCTTGCCTCCTTAGATTTATCAGTTATAAGATAATTTAAAAAACAACAACCTCAGGTTTGATTTTAGAATATAAATGTAATTTTTATTACTCATTTGTTTCAGACATTATTGATTGAACAGAACAGTTCTTTATCCTTGTTTCAAAATCAATAAGGAAAATATCCTTTAAACCTACACCTTGATTCTCCCACACAAAACAAAAGCCATAAGTAAATAAAACCTTTCTCACGTAATAAGGTCAAGTTTTACGACCAACTTTATCCAACTTATACACCATAAGGCATTTCAAGCAATCTCAACCAAAATTCAATAACTCTTAACAATGAATCAACATGAATATAATGCCTTCCGCATTCTGCCAGAATAGAAACACTACTCACATCTAAGACAAATTCTTACGTGAAACTGTTCAACTTTTAACCATTTTTGAAAACCCCATATTTCTGAAGCATAAACATAATAGGTTTTATCTGAACATAATTGTTTTTGAAGAGAAACAATGGAGATATATTTTTAAGTTTATAACCAAGCAGTTTTACAAAAAATAATGCCTTGGAAGCTTTGTTAACAAACTCAAGACATACTATTTTGTGCGACCGATGACCACTTGCTCAATCACTTGATATTATTAGCTAACGACACATGACACATATTCGTAATGCATATCAAAGGTAACAAACCTTCATTCTCAATATTCTTAGATATGCTAAAAGACATATTTGCCATTGAAAAATATATCGCTAGGAGGAATGATAAGGTTATCTCTTTTGAGAAAAAATGGAGAGTAATTGAGAAGGTCATCTAAGTCCTGTCAATCCTGTTTTTTTATGAAGGCGATGAACTGTCTCTCAACATATGAATGTTATATTTATGCCATTTTATATCAACTGATATGTATATGTTACTTTCCATGTCCTATATGACTGTATTATTGTATCCATCGGAATGAAAAAATAAACATTTGACATTTTTTTATGTCGCCATTGTTATGAACGCTGTGTTGAAAATGAATTTCATGTGCTCCTTGTTTATAAACATTACGGAACTCTAAGCTAAGAATACCGCCCTATGATATCTACTGTACACAACCATGAACAATTAATGAACAAGTTACTGGATTCAAGAAATATAAGTACAATAATGTCAATGTCCATGTTCTTTTAACATTTATTTGAAATAAGACTTAAAATATTGTATTTTAACCATCTAAACTATCAGGTTGTAATCCACTACTGTACTATAGGTCATATGGCCTCAAATACTGAATAAAGCTTCTGTTCTGTTCTGTATGAGCCCCTTCATAAATTTATTTAATGTTTGCCAAATAAGAGACAATCTCTCCCCACAGAGGCAGATCAGTCACAATGAACAAGGCCAAATACATGGTGTAGCAAAGTGGAAATCTGATTGGAGGCAGTCCAAGTTAGTTGAGCAATCAGAGAAGCCGTTAGAAAATTGGTTATTCACAAAGCCTCGGTAATTTCCGTATGCTTCGGCATAGCTATCAATTAAATTTACAAACCAGGGTAGATAACTCTTCTTTTTACAAAACATCGCTTTTTACCTTCTCCTTATATTTCTTAGGTAATTAGTAATATAAATTTTTATCATAAAACAAATAATATTTTACACAGTTATAAAACAGTTATTATCTCACATAGAACCTAATCCATAACCATTTTTCAAATCTAATGTTATGTTTGGGGTGTCCAAATTTAAACAAGAAGATCGCGTTCAAATCAATCTTCTGTTTCTACAGTGTTAATCATTTATCTACATTTGTTTTTCTAATATTAACAAATGTCCTAAATTTTCTATGAATCTTCTGTTTTACATTCATATGTAAGTACATGAATAGGTAAAAATAGATATGATAACGTTTAGACACCATGTTGGGAGTACAGCAACGTGCAGTAGACTTGACAAAATACTGTGAGTATGAGTCCCAGTCCACCCAGCTGTAAATGGTAGCCTCGTCAGGATTGAGAATAACATTAACTCTCTGGGTCACATGACGTCACAAGTTCTGTACTCCCCCGGGAGTTAATATGGTAAAAGATGTGTCATGAAGACTGATATTCAATGATCGAGGGAAAATCAAAGCACTCTGAGCAGCGCTCTCTGAGCTGGATATTGGCACTATTCAAATGATAATTAGTATATAAAAATATTAAGCTATTATCTTACGACGAATTTTTTATATATATTTATATTTTTAATACAGTTTATTTATATACATTATTTATACATATGTTTTATGCAGTTTATACAATTTCTTAATTACTGAGAGTCTAGACAGCCAATTCATTTTCACAACAAATTTGAGTAGACTAGTAGTTACCTCCCTTTACCAAGAAGACACATATAGTTCAATTTTGAAACTTTGAAACTATTGTGCAGTATATCTGTATTGATTCTTAAACAACACTAATTATTGGTCATAACAGTTTAATATCATTTTATAATGGAATCAATGAAACGAACGTTCTTCCCACAATGCAACGCCACAATTACTTCTTGTGACCAAAAGGGAATTCCCCGACAAGGAAATAACCTGAAAACGAAACAGGGATCTTGGATAGGACAATTTGACTCGATATTCAAGGTACTGTTCCCCTTTTTTGCTTGTAGAATGTTTTACTAGCATTAGTATTGTTTTCAAATACCAAAATGATGTATAAGAATGAACCTTTTTATGTGACACGACCTCTTTACTTCTGCGCCCTTAATATGTGTACTGTGACTTTACATTATGTAAGATTTAGCCTGACGATCTACTGTTCATGTATATCTACTAGAAAATGAAATCATGATCTTGGATAAGAACATATGATTTATATAAAAGTTGCCCTACAGTGGTTCGTTTTTGTTGTTAAAACTAATTTAAGTTATTATTTCGTTCTTGATGAGAGTTAATATCAAAATGATATATAGAAATGAACCTGTTCATGTTATATGAATTCTTTTTTCCGTGATATATACATATATTATCATTTGACAATATACCAGGCTCGCTTATAGAGTAATCTAGTGTATATCTATATACCGAGATAGGTTTGATCTTTACACAGAGGCTTGTGTTGATGATAGAAATAGCCCCCAGTCTAGGTCAAATATTTGACTAATGATGTTTTACATATAAGGAAGTATTCTGTCCGACATTATCAGTATCTCTTATTGGTAGTTCAAGGAATACACTTCATATTTATATACATATATATCAGTATAATCACCACAATCAATGAATATATGTATTGATATGACATATACACCGTTCAGTTATCCTGAGATAAATGTTGATTTAATAGTGATTAAACTGCGTCATTGTAGTTATCAAGGTTCCTGCTATTAATTTAACAGATCATTGAAAAATACAAAAACAAATAATTTCTCTAATTTCCAAATGTATGTTTGAGTGTTTACTATGTGTGACTTCTTCAATCATAAACAATACATATATATCTACAAGTGACAAAACATATTATCATTTTTTGTAAAATATGTACTTGATATGTCATGATATAAATACCATTTATTTATCTCATATACAACAATAAGTATTTATAATTATTCAAACTGCGTATTTTAGCTTATTGGAATAAGTACTTGATATGTAATGACATTAATATTATCTCATATAAAACAATAGTAAATGCAAACATTGGTAACAGCTTACGATGAGTAAAGTACTGTGTGTCAGTGTGACGCGAGCTCTATAACTAAAATGCGGGTTGAAAGATATTTATAATCATTATGTTCTTATAAAAATGTGATGCATTGATGATGGTTATGTTCTTATGAAAATGTGAAGGATTGATGATCATTATGTTCTTATAAACACGTGATGAATTGATGATCAATGATGTTCTTATAAAAATGTTATGGTTCAAATTTTAAAGACGACACTACACTTCTTATGCATTATGTAAAGGGTACACGTAGTTAAAGATTTGTATGAACATTCACATGTTACTAATGTTACTATAGATAATAAGCCATTTACATTCAATTACTAGTATTTGGTAATTAGCATTATGAGTACACAAGTGTATCATACACAGAGCAGAAATAATCCACATGCATGAAACGTAAAGACACACAAACAAGCATTCATAAGCAGTCCGGGGAAGAAATTTCGTGATCATCTCAACATTAAGATATCTGGTCTAAATTGATCAATAACGTGTATGAGAAATAATGATATTTAACGTGTAGCAATGGTCTAATGATTATAAAAAATGGTGGATAGTTTTTTGCATTAATTGAAAAGTACAGTTGAAAAAAAAACCCATATTGATGTTTTTAATCATTATCGAATATATACTTTACTCTGATATCACGTATTTAGAAAACTGCGTATTCACTCGCAGTAACCTCCCTTGATTGGAATACGACATCAGAGTTATTTCTGTCCAAAGAGACGATTGGTTTAAGTCTATCATCTGATCCAAAAGGGGAATTCCCCAGCTGGAAAATTATTTTCACAGTCAGTACATTGAAGTTCAAAAAGCAACATCTTGTAACTAAACAGTTCAGGTATGATTATCAATTATTTTTATTTTCCATATTTTGTGATACAGGCATTTACATTGTTCAAAAGAAATATACAACATATAATTCCACATAAATACATTCATAATTATCATGTACAAATTCAGAAGGTGGCAGATTTATTTTCCAAGTAGTAAATGTAATGTTGACCAATATTTAAGAAAAAACATTTCTTCAGATTCTGTTGACAAAAATACATATCTTGGCTTATCAGAGTAACGTCTAATTTCACCTTTAGAAATACATAAATATATATTTTAACTTAGGTTAGAAAGCATTCATGCTGCATCTATGGATATATATAAATCACGTCGGCGACATCATCTTATGGTGAAAGAAACTTTAAACTCCAACCTAAAAACAAATCTATAAATAAATTGTTTAAGTGAAATGATTGCATTTACCGGATAATTGTTTTTTCCTTTCGTTCTAAAAATGATTATTTTGTTTGACGATTTAAGTTTCAATTGTACTGAGTTCAACCATGATTCTATTTCGTTCCATAATCTAAAAATAGGTTCACAATCCCATAAAATTTACCTTATTGTTTCCAACCTTAGTACCCCAAAACCCCTACAACTCATTTCCCCTACAACTTATGACAACAAAGTTATGGTCCATTGCACTGCTAGCTACTTGATACCTATGACAATAATGGACTGGCCCAGAACATAACATGAACATGACAAAGAGACAGTTGGCAGTTTGATGTTCTAATGACATATACATAGCAATAGAGAGACATATATCAGGGGGTGGTTATGCTCTGTAGCATTCCTCAGAACAGCTCCTACTGTGGTAACTCGGCCTCTACATGTAGACTTGACACACTTCCAGTGAACTCAAATCTGTCTCTCACCACTTCCATTTCACAAAAAAACATAGTGGTGATGGTTCATATCCAAATTAATAAAGAAATTGTTTTGTTGGAAGGATATTGTGTTTAATTCTGAATTGCAACCATTTTTAATCTGTGCTTTAAGAGCATTTAGTGGAAATGGCAATAACAAAATTCCAATCGTTTTCTTCGAGATCAATATGAAGGATTTTTTCACATTTTGAATAACTTGGCAAATTTTGAGTTTAATAGAGAGCCATATAATGTTTTGCTCACACTAATTGTGTCGATATTTGAAATATTAAAAGGATAAATAGGAGCATACAACTTCCTTTTGAATTTCTGTATATTCAAGGATCGAATACATGTCATTTTAGCTCTTTAAACAGATTGTAAAGTCAGAAAATTCGTCTTGATAGAAAATGTATTGGAAAATTCTTCATATGTTTACAGTTTTCGGGTATGATTATGAACCCACATCTGATTAGTCATCATGCATACTCTGTTAGCCTCTGATCAGGATGGTTTGTATTTGAGCAATATTAGGTATTTTAGAAAGAATCCGTTCAGTGTACCCCCTACCTGAAATGTTAGTCAATCAATACCTGACTAGACTAGAGTCTAGACTTACACTTGATTGTTTCCGTTAACCTGTTTGTTGCTTTAAGTATTCATCTCATGAATAGGTTTCTACATACCATAAATAATTAAGTTTCTGCATATTCAATATTAGATATCCATCGCTTCTCATAATCTTTTAGTAATTTCTGTTACCTATTCACGAATATGTTAATCATTATCGTGTTGATCCTGTAAGAACAATGTTGAAGGTTCAATGTACGTTATAAACGTCTCCTTCCAACAACATGACATTTAATGCATTTAACTGCCACTACCTACAGGTAATATGGGACAGCCGAACAAGAGAAACTACACTGAGTGACAAATATTCTATGTTATAAGTTTAAATGCATCTGTTTTCCAGTCACAATGGTCATTCAGATACTAATGAATACGCTGCTGAGTGTTTGGAGCACCAAGCATGCGTGCCTTATATTTATTTCAAGCAGGTAGAGCGCACTGCAACCAACCCTACCGAACCGAATCATTTAAACATCTATCCTTTCCATACAAACACAACAGTCGTCCAGTAGGGGCCCTCCAGTAGATGTCAATCTTCTAAATGACGGCAAGCTTTTATTAGAAGCCGGTTTGTTCAAACGCAGTCACGCATGACAGGCACGTGATATCATTGCATCGAGACGATTAGTTGGACTATTATCATGTGATCCAAAAGGGAATTCCCCAACTGGAAAATCTTGTATGACAAGTCTGGCCCAGGTCAGTGGATAACCAATACCTAGTATACATGCAGGTACAGTAATTGATACATTTGATTAGATATTCAGTGTTTCACTTTTGAAAGGGTTTCAACAACATGACTGTAGTGTAAGACGTCTATAGAATGTAAAAGTGACCAATTTATATCATTCCTGACCCCGACACTGAATGTTAATAATGCACCTGTGACAGCATTCTCTCCCCACAGAGGCAGCTCAGTCATACACGAGTTGGCTGGGGTAGAGAATGCTGTCACAGGTATATCTTGGTTATTACCTCAGTTTCATAGCTAATATTGATCACCCACCTGTATCGATTACAATCATGTTACGTTTACAACATATTGATCTTCAGAATAATTAAGCAAAGAAATATTTTCTTAAATTTGTTCTTCAGAGGATAATTAGTTAAGTGCCCATCTGACGGCCAGTTATATTAGTCAATCGGAGTTCTCCCCCTTTCCTCAAAAGTTAAACATTCCTTTACAAGTAACGATACAAGTAACGAATTGATGTTAGGGACAACTAAAATAATGACATTGAAATTAAAATAATGACAATATTAAGGGTATATTCAATACATAAAGATTAAACTCTTTTTGTTTTGAAAAATATTTAATAATTTAAAAATAATTTATAATTAATAAAAATAAAAAGTCTGAAAGAGTGTTGTACTTGCAACTGCATCTACAAATGTGCTAAAAACTCTTTCGTATTGTACATAAATTAAATTAATATCCATGTACATGTACTTCCAAAATTAGATTGTAATGTAATTGTTGCAAGGTTATACTTGAAACTGTCTGCATAAAATATAATCTTGAAATTATTTAGGGACCAATCCCTGACTTGTTAGTACTTGTGATATGTTTAACATCCTGACAAAGATTACTGAATGAAAATGGAAGTCGGAATAATCCAAAAGACCCATTAATTATCAGTTTTTGTTGCATAGTATGCATATTGGTTGTAAATCAAATGTGTATTACTCATAAATGTTTTATATTATTTGGCAATTGTAAAATCCAATACAAAATTGCTATTGCGATTATTAGTATAGTCATATGAGAGCATCGAAGGAAATCATACAAAGTATTTCAGAGTTTTTTATTAGAGATCCTTGTTTGTGTTTAAACTTACAATCAGTAGGAACATTGACCGAAAATACATTAAAAGAAGGTATATGATACGTAGGAGATAATCAAGAAAAGATGTAATCAGCGTAAATAATTGGTATAAGTCTACATTTGCTCTCAAGAAGTTCAAATGTACTTGGACGTTAAACAGTGCTATTACCGACATAAGGATAGTTTTGACAGGAATGTTGCTTAAAAACCATACAATTTCTAACTGTCTTCATCAATTATGAAGGATTCGTCTTTACTTACATACACACCAGTCTTCTAGTTTTATGAACCCTCTATGTAACATTCATATAAGGGTGCATGAATAGATTTAACAATGTTCGTTTGTTTTTCATAAGGAAAACATGTTCTGTTCTGTTTGAGTAGACAAGTAGTTACCTCCCTTCTCTGAGGTTTATGCCTATTTATTGAACAGCCTTTAGCTTATACATTTTCATCAATATAATTAATTTCTCAAAACATCAGATATCATTGTATGAAGTTGGCAATGAGACAAATGTTATTTACACAAAACAGCGCAGTAATTACCTCATTGGGAATTCCCTGACAAGGAAATAAGCTAAAAACGAAACCTGGATCTCGGTTAAGAAATTTAACTCTATTTCGAAGGTGCTGTAGGTTTATTACTACTACTTTTCAGTTTGTGAATGTCTAAGTCATATATGAAAACGAACCTTATCATATTATAATTATATATGTTTTATATGCATGACCTCTTTACTTCCGTGTTCTGTAAATATACTATCATATTACACAATGCAAGGTTCGCCCTGACAGTCTATTGTATGTCTATATACCTAGACAAGTTTGATCTTCTATACAGAGAGGCTTGTGTTGCTGATGATAATGAATATTTGATTGGAATCAATTAGGTTATGTGCTACATTGTCTTATATGAGAATGCTTATTCAGTCATCATTCCTAACCTCTTAAAGGGGTAGTAGCACGTTTTTAGGGGAAATATAAGGTGCTGTCAGGAAAATGAAAATGAATGGGTCCAATTGAAGACAATGTATTTAAACTTTATGGAGCAGTAATAATTCAAATATGTAACGAAAAGTTTAGCCATGCGATTCCTTTTTCATACACAAAATGATTAAAAGGTGTTCACATAAAATGGCCGCCAATGGATCTCCATACTTTGTCCTCTGACTATGGATGATTGGCTTATGTAATGACATTTTTGACACTTTAGCATTAACTTACAGACATCAGTGAAAATTTCAAAATATAGAAATATAAAAAAACGTGCTACTGCCTCTTTAAATCATCTTCACCTTTAAATGGAACTGTCAAGCGCACAAAATGTAATGTCATTGCTCAATAGCATTGACGACTAAACTTTCAACTTACAAGTTCTCACACTGCATAAAAAGTTATTCTTAATGTGATAATAAATGAATTAAAGTAAATTAAAAATGATGGACAATATTGACTTTGTCGGTTGTTGTTTAGGGCCGCTCAGAATATAATAATGTGTGAGATGATTTCGTGGTAATGATATTTGATAAATTCTAGCCATAATCTCACAAATTTAAAAACATTTGCAAGTTTCTCTCTCTTACAATATTATCGAATATCACATTTCTTTAATTCGACGACGACCAGATATATTTGTTCACTCGCAATTACCTCCCTTGGATAACAAGCGACATCAACATTATTCTTATCAACGAAACGATTGGTTTATGTGGGTCATGTGATAAATGTGGGGAATTCCCTAACTGGGAAATTGTTTGGACATAGCCAGGACAGAAGAAGACATAGAGCAACATCTTGTAACAGTTCAGGTATGATACAAGCAAAACATTTGATTAGATATTTTACATACACTATTATGTTTTGACTGTATGGTCAATATAGCTGTAGTAATTTAAGGAATAGTATTGGAATGTAAACCGTTCAGTGTACGTCTCAGATCTAGACCTGAATGTTATCTAATCTTGTACCTGTCTAATGTCATGAACCTGAAATTGTTTTGTAGTAACATGTATCACACCACTAAAATTCGACCTTTAATCAAGCAAATCATTGTGAAAACCCAGCATCATTCTTTTGTCATTATCAATGGTTTCTAGATTGTGTTCATCATTTTGCGTGTTAAGCTCGTAAGTGAACAATCTTTCATTATTCATTAACTCTTATCTTCATTTCTAGATTTATCAAGTTTATAAGGTTTTGGTAGTTTTAAAAATGGCGATTTTTCTTCTCCCTCGGTCACTTCCAGTGGTGCAAAAAGGTGAAATAATACATTAATGATTATTCAATAGTTTAATGTTCTTCCAACATAATCCAAATTCAGCACTGCTACTACTGACTACTGATAAAGCTGGCGGGCGACATGCAGTTATCTCCCTTGACTGATAAGTAATCAATAACACTGTACTGATCACACAATCGATTAGGGAGTTCCCCGACTGGATATTTCTCTACCAAGACAGGACGGGATAAAACTAGTTGTGAACCCCTTCATCTGGTCAATGTTTTCAGCACATTTGATTTGGGATATTACTTATACTTTTGCTTTTTATGAATATTAGACAGAATTGGAATGAGACGGGTTAGTAAATGTCCTCCTTCGTCACGTATAATAAGCTTTATATTTAATAAACCATGGATAGGCGCTGTGTAGAGAATTCCCGTTAGAGAAAAATGTCTTCTGATGACTTTTCCTCTCTTATTCACCAATTATGTTTATCAAATATTAATAGGTAATCCTTACATCTGTGTAGTTTGGAAATATGTACATATACTACTGACAATGAATGAGGGGACATTGCAGCTAACTGAATGACTCAATAACGATTGAACATAATATACATACATCATCCCAATTAACACGTTAATTGAAAAATTGTAGCTACGGAAGAGGGAAGAACACCAATGTGCCATGACGAACAATCTCAATATGGCCAGAATTGGTTTATGTTTTCATGTATAATGATTGGTAACAATTACTGTTATTTCATCAATTCCTTTATTTTCTGTGAAGTATTCATTTGTGACTAAGATGTCATTTTAGAAGTATATAAAGTGATTAAATACACATATATACAACTTACATATATGGTATACAATACAACACAATACAATATCATGCTATGCCTATCAGTTCCACAGTTTACATTTGCAGAAACATAATTCTCAAGTAACAAAATACTGTCTATGTGTAAACGAATTGAACATACATTAACAGGATGTATTTTCTAGATGTTTTAAAGATTTTTTTAAATAAAAAAAATCTTTAGTTTTATTGATCTGACATGATATGTTCAGGTACATTGGAATTGCATTATGATAACCTTTATTAGCATTATCATTTTTAAATGGCCAACTACCTTTATGAATTAATGATATGACGATTAGCTTTATGTGTTTTTAAATAATTATGCTTTTATGTTAGGATACACTTATGGATTTTATTTGTTTCTAAATATGTTTGTTTGATGTTCAATATTATCTCAGAAACGTCCTGTTTATATATTTTCTGAACTTCGTTTTTCTTTAGGCTTAACTTTGCGCTAGTACTGTATTCATGCAAATGAAAACCTATTCAAATCATTCTTAATGAATGAAATGTAATTATCTAACTTTTTCAGAAAAAAAAGATTTTTTACTCTATTTAACAGTCTATTACTAAATGTATCACTTTTGAAAGTATTACATAAATTACAATGTGATAACATTCTTGAATTAAAAAACATGTCATCCTGTCAGAAAATATTGAGTACAGCGTTTGCTGGGACCAGTTAGTATGAGACCGAGTCATTGAAGAGTTGTCTCCCTTGCTTAACTAGCCCAGAGGCGGATTTCCTTCAATAAGAATTTGTTATCCATCAGATTTCTCTCGTTTTATCCCACCAACTTCTGAATACCTTTGAAATTGTTTGTGTCCATGAAAGCTTCATAGCTACAATGACATCTCCGAAACAATTGGCTCAACAATTGGTTTATTATTATGAAAAGTTGCAATCAGTTAAAAAACTTGTAGTTCAATTTTTTTATTGATATATATCTAGGCAATTTTGAATAACTGTTTCAACGCAACCTTGAAAATAACAATGAAATTATTTCTGAAATAATTGATTCAATAATTGGTTTATTTTATTGAGAAATTGCAGTTCATTTTTGATTGATTATATATACCTAGGCTTTTTATATACAGATTGACTTATATTCTGTTAATTCTATGCGTTGTTTTAGAGCTATTTGTTATATAAAATATGAAAACATTTTCTTAGGGCATCAGTATACATTTTCTTGAGAAAAACTATAAAACTCTCTTTGTTCTCCGTTGGGGTTTTATAAGATGTAACCAATTATGTTTGACTTTTTTATCAATTTGAAATAATGCGAGTCTTATATAAACTCATAACGATTCAGGAGTAGAAGTAGTTATTGACTGATATTCCAAATAAGCATATGCGTGACCTAACATTAATTATGTTGATACGTTTTGATGTTTCGTCAAACATATGAACCCTTACTCCACTTGTATTGATATACACCAGGTGAATCTATGCAATGTAAAACTCTCAACAATGCTACCTAACTACAAGAACTTATTACCAGGGACTTGCATTGAAACAATCGAGCAAATCTATTTGTTCATTATATATAACATCATTGTTATAATTAGGATTGATTTGAACTGAATATTGGTAAATAGAAGATTATAAACCAGGGTCTACATTTTTCAATTTGTTTAGCACTAAGATAGACTTAAATTGTAAATGTATTGTACTACTTGCGCGATCTCTGTGTTGGCGGATTAATTCCTGTACATGCATTTTTGTGTGTTTGTTTTTCTTATTTACTCAGGATGGTTTTTTATGTGTTGAGCTATTCAAATAATAGGGGAATCCTATTAAAATGAACTTGAGTTATTCTAATTTGTTATCGGATTTATAGGAAGGGTAATTGATAGAAGTTAAACCTGTAAGGTAATAAGCTTGGTTTCCCTACAGGTGATAAGTATAATAAGAGTTAATCCTCGGAAATGACAAAATTTTGTTTACAGTTCTATTTCTCCATTTCAGAGTAACATCTAGAAATCGATATGGAAATCAGAGGTGGAAGCAACCAGGTCGGATCGTCAAACAGCCAGTTTGTAGAGTCCACATTCGTAACCAACAACCACATTTCGATCAGCATACAAATGAACTGCACAGAATGTAAACAACATCAGCATCAAGGAGTCCCGATCTCTCAGGGGAATGAACATCAATGGCTAGACCTCGTCCAGAGAACACTTGCATCAGGTACTCAAGCAGCACAAGTAAAGGTTGAGTCGACCACACAGCCCCAGGTTGAAGCGCCTGTAAAATCTCAGATTGAACCAGCAACTCCAGCAAAGAGTAAAGTGGTCAAGAAGAGAATGGTTAAAGTACCGGGGACTGGACAACAGACTCTGGAGCAATCGCTTACAGCTACATCAGGTACTGTTGGTATCTCCTCCACTGCAATGAAGTATGGAACAATAGATAATTTGTTACCTTTAACACAACAGTAGTATATGATGAAAAAAACTGTTTAGGTAAATTTATAAATTGAGGTTGCCAATTTAGGTTGATTGTAAACTGCACCACATGCAAGCGCGATACCCAATAATGGTGAAACTGAGTGGTTTTTGCCTTTTGATATGTTTGATCAATCATGATCAGTAACCTAGCAATTCTTTTTAAGGAAATAAACACAATTTTTATTACTTGTTTTTGAGAAACAATAACTATTTACTTGATGTACATTGAACATTCCATTTTCCCAACCAATTGAATTTAACAGTTCCATGTTTGTTAATACTGTCAAAAAGTATGACCCTATAACACAATTTGATCTGAATCTGTTTAAATTATGTTGTTCTTTACCTAGACGGAATGTATTTACAGGAAATAAAAACAAACATTTATAAAGCCTTGTTTTTGAGGATCAGTAACTATCTACATGTTGTATATGAAATATTTAATTTTCTCAATCACAATAAATTTAGATCGACAGTTCCATGTTTGTTAATATTGTTTAAACAGTTTGACCCGATAACAAAGTTTGATCTGAATTATTCAAATCATATTGTTCTGCTATAATTGGATCAGTGCTCAATAAACTTAAAATTCACTACTTGATACTTTCTTGTTCACAACAATTTTAACGTATTTATAACATAATTATCTCATATCGTGTGTTTTAAAGCAAAACAATATGTGTTGACAACCACGCAGTCTCTCTTTAAATTGTTGAGCAATACACTTCATAACATTCATTTCAAAATACGTTCTTGTTCACAACACTTCTCTGTGCCAACATACTGACTGTTGTGTGTTTCAGCTGGTACAGACAGTGTAAGAATCCTGGACTCAGTTGGTCAGGTGCTGGAGCCTGGGGATGCAGTGTTGATTGGTTCAGGGTGGCCTATTGTTCAGTCTCTCTATGTAGGTGAGTCAAATACAAGGACAGTGGCTAGTGGTAAGGCTTGGTATGAACGTCATATGTAAACTCTATGCCTAATTTTCTCATCTCTTTGATTTTTGCTTTTGGTTTAATTCATACATGTATATGAAGATCACAACACAGAAAAAGCAATGAAGAATATTTCTGAGATTTGCAAGTATCAATTCTCTGTGTGATTCAATGTCATTGACATTCCCATCATTTGTAAATGTCTCTTTTATTCCCCTTTCAGTAATATTAAACAGTATTTTGATACACTCATATATCTATAACCATGTAACAGAAAGTTAAAAATAATAATTTGCTGTTGTATATGCTGAGAAACTAGTTACATGTTCACAGGAGACGGTTATTTTGTATGGTATCAGCAACAATCAGGAACTGTGGTGAAGGAAAAGATGGACTTAACAAAACCTTTCCGTAAATTAAAGCTTTTCTTGTAAGTATTTTCCCCTTGATAAATTGTTAAAATTATCAAAAAGGTGCTTCTTTTATTGGGAGTTCATCTCAACATAAAAGTGTTAGTTTTACGAGGGCCCTGTCTACATTCAATAAGAATAACAAGTGTGTTATTCAGTGGAAATTCAACTAAAGAAGGCCTATGGAGGTTGTGTTACGATTCGAAACCTGATTTCTCAGTAGGCTGACAGTAGCTCTGCAATACTTAGATAAATGATCTTGAATCAAAATATTTTTACCTTTTCAGTTTGTGTTTGGCTTTTTGGTTTTATGTATTTGTTGTTTAATGAAACATCCTAGTTTAGAAAGAAGTCACGGTTTGATTATGTTAGTATTGTTAAAATCTATATCACAGTTTTAAAAAGTATATCTCAGTTAAAGGCAGTTAAGGATACTAAAACTCATTTGAATTAAATAATGCACAGCTAAAGAATATAAATCGATGTTGCTTATGATCCACACTCAGGGAAACCCGTTTGTTATTTGGAACTCATGTGGAAATTAAGTTCCAAAATCTCGCTTTCAAACGCGGGAATCATTCAATGCAATATTGCATTCAATCCATTTTAAAGATTTGCCTGATAATCCAAAATGCCAACCGTTATATTGTTGGCAAAAGAAGTTCCTTTACTGTGCAGTTCAGTTAAGTTGCAGATATTCCTGCTATTCAGCTTAGCGATAAGGGTATGAGGTTCATTCACTTGAAATCAAAACTAATTAATTGATCTTTCTATTTATTTTCAATGTCTAAGTGAGATGGAATGTGTTAACATGATTTTGAACGCCACAAATTAAATTCTATTTACTGACAATTAAACACGACCATGGCAAGCGATCGGAAATATACACCATGAATGGTTAATGACTTCTTAATTATAAAAAGGTATTCTAATTTGCTAAATCTTATCGAATTATGATTGAATTTTCACGACTTCCCAAAGTTTTCTGTGAGTGCTATAAACCCTGAGGGTATCTTAAAAACTACACACATTTCTTTTTCATCCGTTTTCAACAACCTAAGTTTTCCAATATGTGCAATCCACTCTTGCTATTTTTGACAATTCTTAGTGACTTCAGGTGTCTCATTTCGCTGTCATTATTATAATTCACGAGAGGTAGATAAGAAAGTACACTTAGTGGTCAATTGCATGAAAAGACAAATGAATGTTTATTCCATACGCCAGAAGACCATTGACATACATTTGAAAAGACATATTACAATAGAAGTACAAACAAGAAATGCATAGTTAACATAACATAAGCATGAATAGAAAATGATTGTAAGTGCAACTGTCCTCATATGCAAATTTGAGAGCGAAAATACGAGAGTATAGGATTCTTTTTTCAAAAAATGTTTTTTTGAATATGTGACATCCTTCAAATCGCTATATTGTATAATGTTGGCGTACCTTAGCACCACAACATTCAGGTGCTAGACTCTTCTCCCTACTGTGTATGCAATCCGCACTAAGCCTCATATTAACTGCTGCTAACTTAAGGTCATGGGAGTCAATGAATAAATATTGTTCATGTTGAATTTACATTGTAAAATAAGGTCATCATTTAATACCGGATATAAGGTAAAGGTAATGTAAGCATTAGATTTTCTTTATCCTTTGGTTTGTATTTTTATTGGTATATATTTTCTTAATTTTCTTAGCTTTTATTCATTCCTTCCTTCAATGACTTCATCACAACATTTATCTGTAATTCGTTTCAAACATTTCTTTAGAACTTCCCGTTAGTTTTAATTACTAATTATGGAAACCAATGGTTACACATACCAAATATAACCATTAGTGTATACTTCTGTGAATGATAAGTGCAATAAAAAGACAAGGAGAAATACAATTATCCTCAATAACTCCACATTCACTCATCATGTGTTTACAGCGATGGTAACCTGAAGGTGTCTTCCCCGGCACAGCGAGTCCAGAGAGTCCTGCAGCAGGTTGGCCGAGAGTGTCCAGTCCATTGGGGGAGTGATCTAGACTTTGTGTGTTGGACGCACACAGGTCTTGGTTGGGTGCAGGTAGGTTGAGTAATACAATCCTCAGGTTAAAGCATCATGGGTCGGATAGCTCTTTGGTTTACTCTATCTACAGCAGTCGGGGAGACAGTGTCTAGTCCAAGATGAGAGTGGTTTTGACTTTGTGTGCTGGATCTTCACGGGTCTAGACTATGAGCAGATAGATTGAGAAATACAAGTTTAATGTTTGAGTATCACAGGGGGATAGTGTATTAGATGTGTTGGCCAATAGGTTTAAAGTTTGATCAATCATGACGTGTTTGTATACTGTATACAACTGTTTTACACGAAGTAATGTTTAAGGAAATGACACATACATAATTATTATGCATAGTTTCAATCAGTAGTCTGTAGCTCCACATATTGCATGCTGGTTTAAGCAAATTGCAATGGCATGATCACTTTGCAGAGATTACTTTTGATTATTTTTAAATTTCACAATAATTCATCGTTGAACTTTTAAAAATTCTGATACCATAAACTTAGGATGTGCATAATACTGTTTGCTTACAGTTATGTCAAAAATGTAATTCCTCTCTGCTGTTGATGAGATGTAACTTATATTGATAGAGTTATACTCTCAGCTTCATGACAAACTTCCTACTTCATAAACTGTATCAGAGGATAAAGATAGTTCCAGCTAATTCTTGCAAGGTTCAACGCATTTTGTAGTCTTAACACTTTGACACTGCAGAGGTGCTCATTCGTTAATAAAATGTAAATAAATTAAACACTCTTTTACAACGCTGTCAAACTGTACTTCCAAATGCGGATGTTATAGACATTTTCACATATTCATGTTAACAATAACATTGTCATGTGATGTTGATTCTGAAATATTATACATTTAGATGTTTACAATAACTTTATACTTATGCTCTCAGTAAGATAACTTAAGAATTCGTTTCCATATGTATGTACACTTGTTTAGAAGATTTAGCCATAACTGATGCCATAGTCAGCATGTTTTCTCTGGTCTATAAACAGGTTCACAGGATCAGACATTAACGACAATGTTTGTCATTGATTTCAACAATCCTACTAAACTATTTCTGTATTGTTTGATTAACCTTGAATGTTTGTTAAAGTTGTTTGTGTCTGTTATTTTTATATTACACATAATCGAATTCACTTAACTAGAGAAGGAACGTCAGTTTGCAGTATGGGTTCTCTTTTGTGATTTATACTAAATGTTTATAATGTAATGAGTACATTATTTTCATATTGATTTCAGAGTATGGAACAAGGATTTTATCTAGGTAAGTAAATGTTACGAAAAGTCATTATCAAACAATGTGTGATGTTTATTTTGTTGAAAAAACCCAACTTCCACGATACATATTTTTTCTTGAGATAAGGTTAATAAGTCACATGTATTCTTTTGTTATGAGAACATCTTAAGGATGTAGTAAGAAATGTAGTGAAAGCCAAATGTCAATGTAATTCTTATGACTATTTCATAATCGTTTTCAGTGGACTTTTAAGAGACAAGACGAGAGCGGCAGACAAGCCAGAAGATCCTGGATTCTCCGGAGAATTAGATCCATTTCAACATTCTGTCCAGATCATCTTCCTGATACTTGCTTTCGGTTTGTGCTGCAATAATTGTCAGTGTCTGAGAGAATGGATGTTTGAATTTGGTATGGACCCGTGCATAACTGAGATGATAGAGTAAGCGAGGGGGGGGGGGGGGGGGGGGGGAGGGAGGGGGAGATGTGTATCGCATTGGGTTCAGGAAGAGCGTGAGGGTATTGTGTGCGTTTTTTGTTTGACCAGCGATTAGAGATGACAGAGGGATATGAAACAAAGACTAATTAGCAATCAATGTAGTCCCGCACGCACGACTGGGTTCGTGCACAGCGCACACTCATAGTTCCAGCGGATCCGTTTTACGGAGATTCCCGGCTCTATTATTATAAAATGAAAGTCTACATTGATTGTTGGAATGTTGGGAATTCCATGCATACCAATTCATTCCTGTTTCGCAACATGTTATTGCCTGAGTGTAATTTATATGATAACATAATTTGGATATGATATCATTGTTATGGCCCTGTATGTTTTGATTTGATATTGATGGGATATTCTTTTCATGTTATATTTATATCTATGAGATACTTTTGAATACCTGAATGTATTTGGATAATGTATTATAATAAAGATAAGATACATGTTATGGTATTCTTAATAAAGGATATGTAAATATGCATTATGGATATGGATATATATCCATATAATTGCCTGAATATCAAACCTTATACCTTGTCTTATATTATCCCTGGTTTGACTGGCAAAAGTATGAGTGCGATAATGACATTTTAGACTTGATTGGAAAAATAAACGATTGAATTATTGTGCGTTGTGTGTTGTAAGTCCTCATGAATGCGGCAATGTATTGAGAGTATTGATGGGACGGCTATGTGGGGAGAGATGGTGCGAAATGTGGTGAGTGCAAATAATTATGTATTGTAGGGAACGAAGTTGCTTGGGGTTGTAAAATGGGCATCGTCCGTCCGGCCGTTACACTTTGTGTCCAACTCATTAATATTTAACTCTTCGACCATTTCAATTCAAATTCAAAGTGGAAATTAAGAAACTTGGAATAATGTGTCATGAGTAACATATAAATATTTTCATACACTATTAGGATTTTTGGTAAAATCTGGTAAATTTGTAAGAAAACTGTTACAATTCCTGTCCGGCTCACAAATTTTGATATAACTCATCCAAGTTTTTGATCAAATTTGATATGTAGAAACAGAATTATATGAAGGTGTGTCATGATTAATAAATTTAAAAGTATCATTGTAAACTTTTGCCTTTTTAGCTCATTAGGTCTGAAAGACCCGATGGGCTTATGGCATGGCATGGCGTCCGGCGTCCGGCGTCCGTCCGTCTGTCCGTCAACTTTTCACTTTTTCGACTTATTCTCCAGAACCAATGACTCCAGAGAGCTGAAATTTTATGTACATACGCCTTGGCCAATGGGGATTCTAAATTGTAGATTTCGTGACCCCATGACCCCAAATGGGGTCACAGGGGTCAAAACCTTAAAAATCTATTTTGAACTTCTTCTCCAGTTCCAAAAGGTCTAGAGAGCTGAAAAGTTGTGTGCAGACTCCTTGGCCAATGGGAATTCTAAATTGTAGATTTCGTGACCCCATGACCCCAAATGGGGTCACAGGGGTCATACCTTAAAAACCTATTTTGATCTTCTTCTCCAGTGCCAAAAGGTCTAGAGAGTTGAAAAATTGTGTGTAGAGTCCTTGGCCAATGAAGATTTTTAATTTTAGGTTTGGTGACCCCTTGACCCCAATTAGGGTCACAGGGGTCACAGCCTTAAAAACCTATTTCCATCAAAAGTCTGATGAGCTACAGAGCCCATGGCTCTATTTTTGTGGCTAAAACTGAGGACTCTGCTAGAAACCATGTACCACTCCTATCCGACTCACAACTTGTAAACTCATTACCACATCTTGATCAAATTTGACATTTAGATTCATAATCATATGAAGGCGTTTCATGAATAGCAATTTTGAAATCGTTAATTTGTAAAATTTGAGGTTTTTTGCCAGGGAACGAGGACTCTGTTAGAAACTCGTTACAGTCTTGCCCGGCTCACAACTTGTCACAACTTAGCATGAGATATTGATGAAATTTGCCTATGAGATACAATTTGACAGTTTTTGTCGAAATATGAGGAAAAATGCGAGAAAACTGTTACAACTTCTGTTCCGCTCACAACTTCTAAACCAAGAACTTGTGGTCAACTAAATGGTAAAACACTTTGTACTCTGGGCCGCGGGGTCTCTAATACTGACTTTGACTTAGAGTTTGACTTTGACTTTGACTGGTGGTCATATTGAAATCTAATGTGGTATTGAGAAAGAGAATGGCATGATTGTGTGTCATCATTAACAATTTTAAAGTATAAGTTTGTTAGATATTGTGACATTTTTATTGGACTAAAATGATAACGATTATCTTTTTTATTGACTTAATTTTGATTAGACAGTTTACACAAATGATGCCAAACAGTGATTATAATGTTGGTAATTTTTCAATATTTCTGTTAGAACAGTTTCCTTCATATCTTTTTAAAAAGTGCGTTGTATTTAGTGTGACATATGAATCTGAAACATCAATACAGTAATAGAAAAGGATAAAATTGAGATAAGATCAATTACATCTATTGTATTGTGCCATTTGACAGGGATATAACTCGACCATGTTAGCTGCTTGTTGTATTTGTTATGTATTTGTCATTGTAAGTTTGTGTCTCGAAGACAAATGGCTTGGTGTTTAGACAGCTTTTTATACTGTGATATATACATATGATATGTACAGCATAATTCCTAATAGTTAATTTGCTGAGTTTGACGTTCTGATTGGCAGACTGAATGTCCTCATGACGATGATGTGTACATGAAATAGTGTATTCTCTCTGTGTGTAATGTAAGTTGGTGTATGTATAATTGATAAATCAAAGAACTCTTAAACATGGAAATCTCAAGAGTATCTTCTCATAAAAATTCAATATGAGTTGAGTAAACTAATTAAAGAAACACTATGAAGCACTAATACTGTCCTTATTTGAAATATTTGATACGAGTTTAGTTAAGTAATGTTAGACACACTATCAAATATATCTGTACAAAGAACCCGAACCAGAATATCAGTTGTGTTTTAGTAGTTTTTATCATTTGTAGATGCATAAAAAATGATTTATATCTTGTTTGTTTGTATATTATATTATTAATGATTAGTTCATTAAGTTCCACATAAACTTGTTAAATACTCAGTTTCTAAATGACATTGTCCTGTAATTTTAAAGGGGGAATCGCACGTTTAGGGGCAATATAAGGTGATGTCAGGAAAAGGAAAATTGATGATTCCAATTGAACGACAATGTATTTAAACTGATGAAGCAGTCATTATTCAAATATATAATGTAAAGTTTAGCCATGCCATTACCTTCACTAACACAAACTGAATTAAAGGTTCACACAGAATGGCCGCAAATGAAGTTTATGTAAAATCTTTATACTTTGTCCTCTGACTATGGATGACTGGTTTGTGTTATGAGATTCTGACACTACCAAAATAATAATTAAACATAACCATACAATTATCAGTGAAACGTTTGAAATATGAAATTTTCAAAAAAACGTGCGACTGTCCCTTTAAAACCTAGATCATTATGATAATCTGCTGCTGTACTTGTGCTTGCCATATCATTTCTTGATCTTAATATCACTAATATTAAAACTATAAAACTATTATTGTTAAATAGCGTGAAATCCTAGTGATAGTTGGAATATTTATTATCCAATATGTGGTTTTAAACATATCTATGCAACTATCTCTGATAATATCCAGTTTTTAATATAAAGATTATCATTATTACTGCTTTGTGATTAGGTTGTGCTTGTTCATACATTAGATCAATTCTGATTTGTAATGATATGGTAATGTGTAAATAAATATAATTTGTAAACGTAGTTTCCTGTGTTACTACATTTTTTCCTTGAAACAAGTGTGGGTATTTTTGCGAAGCCCTTAGCATTTCGTATCCTTGTGTAAACTCTCACTAACTGGTCAGAAGCACATTTTAAGCTCATCAGGCATAAACGTTCCGATGGGTTTATGGCATGGGATGGTGTCCGGCGTCTGTCCGTTTGTTTGTACATAAACTTTATGCATTTTCTTTTCTGCTCAAGAGGCATATGGACTAAAATGATTGATAGTTTTGTTGACCTGTGACCTCTAATATGAGCCACAGGGGCCACGCCCTCTAAATTCTATATTCGTCCTCTTCTGTTTGGATAGCCACGCCAATACTTGGACCATTATGACATTACTGGACGACACAGATTCATAAAATATATAATAAAATAGTTTTGGTTTCTTTCTTACTATAGGATTCAAACTGCAAATGAATTGACTGGAAATACTTGTATGGATTGCCGATGATAACGAGTTAAGTGTATTAAGATTTAGTATTGTTAACAATTGTTAAAACTCTTATGTTCATAACACCAATTATGTCTCCCCCCGAAGGGTCAGGAGACATATTGGTTTTAGCTGAGTTCCCGTCGGCGTTGGCGTTGGCGTTGGCGTTGGCGTCCGCGTTCCCATTTCGTTTCCGGAGCAGATCTCTAAAACTATGGGGCCGATCATCACCAAACTTGGTATACTGTCTCTCCATATCATGTAGATGTGCCTTTTGGAGGTTATAGATTTTGTAAAAGTTTATTTTTTTTATTTCCATGGCAACAATTTGGACTTAGTCTTTTTCAAGGGTAGTGTTTGTTGCCGGAGCAGATCTCTAAAACTATATGACCGATCATCACCAAACTTGGTATATTGTCTCTCCATATCATGTAGATGTGCCTTTTAAAGTTTGAGATTTAAAACAAATTATTTTGTTTATTTCGATGCAATTTTGAATATTGTGTTTGCTACAATTGTGGAGTTGATAGGTTATTTATTCAAATTGAATTATACAGAGAACATGATTGGTGCTTCATGATAGTATTGTTTAGAGGTTTGGAGCATTTGAGGAAGGGGGAGACATCTGTTTTTACGGGTAAAAACACTTTCTAGTTTTATTTGGTGATCCTTCAGATAATTTCTTCATCCATACATGTATAACAAGGAATGGAAAAGGCAATAAAATATACCATGAATATGATTTGAAATTCATTCAACAAATTTTAATATACATCAATTAAGAAGAAAAACTACATGTACAATAACGAATATGAAGTTACAACAAACAATGTAAAGCAGAGTCGGAAATATTCTCTCACTACACCTGAGAAAAAAGGTGATCCTGCCCATCTGAACGTCGTATGATACTTGTTAGACTCAGTATAGGAATAAAACGGATATTTACCGACTTAATTTACACTCAACTTAATGCTTATTAAAAAACATAACTTACTCTAAAAAAATGAAATTTCAAGTGAAAAACATTTATGTAAAATACAACGCTCCTTAACTGAAAAATAATGGAGCGAGAGAACAATAGGCTGACATCACAAGTGTAATTTAAGGGAGGGGAAATCATAGGCAAGGCCATATAACACAACCCTGGTGGAAAAACACTTGGATCAGAAACGAAGAATATACGAGGGATGTGTGCGATCTGATAACAAGATCAGTGACATATATTGATAAGTATAAAAGTGTGAAGCGAAAATACAAAAGCAACGTGCAATATTAAAATGAGAAACATGAAAATCAAGACTTTATATGAATATCAATCATAAAGAGATACTTATTTTATTTATTTATAATGGTTTTGTATTGCAAATTGGGCGTGTCATGTTTGCATTTAAATAACCTACCAAGAGTACTTATTTACTGTGAGATAGATGTTTAACAAGAGAACGAATGAGAGTCCTATATAACAGGATGCTACAGACATCTATACATCATTAGAGCAGTTAAATGAATGAATAAGTTTCTATGGGTTTTTAAACTTCTTTATTACAAGAGTGTGACGTTTCGGTCTACATACTAACACAGTTTTTAAGCAATTGATACAGGAGAAACTACAACAGAACGAATAAGAATCCTAATAACAGACATCTGTCTAACATTATTTCAGTTGTTGTTAAACGATTAAATTACGGCTAAATACATGCTCTATAACACAAAGATGGAATATATTCTTAGGTGAAATCATCCTACGTTCACTTGACAGGTGTTGTAATATTGGTTGTGGTAATTTCTGAAGATATTTCTCAGGATTTATTGAATATGAGCTTCAGACAAATGGCTATTTCACTGCAGATAAAGGCTTGTTTTTCAATAAATCCAGGAAATATATGAAACTACCGTCTGAGGGTGGACCAAAACGAAGGGAATGACGCACTTGTTTGACCTCTTTTACCTTTAGTTAATGTAAACATTTGAAGATTGTCACAGCTTCTTGGGTGATGTTGGCATACTTTTTGCTGAGTTCTTCATCATTTTATCCCTTCCACCATGACCTGTTGCAATGTGGGCTTTCTGGATGATTTCAAAGCAATTGAGGCAAAATATACTGGTTCTTCACTACCATCTCTCTTGCGAATCAGCTTCTTCACGTCACCACATTCAAGAACTTCATACTTCTTTAGTAAGTAGGACTGGTGTGGAGACTTCTTGCTTGAAGAATTAGCATCAAGCAACTCACTAACGATCTTCTGGTAATCATCTTTGGGAATGAGGACGCGCTTGTTGACAGTGTGCATCTGATACAGTTGATCTCTAAACTGTACCTCTCTATCGGAATCCATTTTGGAAATAATGAGGATCCACACACAGATATGTCTCTTATATCATTAACTTCATTAAGCAGCAGTAAATGGTATGTAATGAAAGCAGAAAACACCTGTTTACGCATTAATCCCCTTCTTTAAACAAACAATCTAGAATGAAACAGTTTAACAACAACACTAATTGTTATGTAAACAAACACTAACAATAGTGATTGTTTAAAGCACTAAACAAACACTAGTAGCAAACATTGTCATCAAAACAAACAGAGATCACTTCAGGTATGCACCAATTGGTAAGAAAACTCATCCTTCTCTAAACCTACGTATTGAAATAGCTATGATTAAAGGTAGTTCTTTGATCACAATAATTAATTTATGCATTAATTAGTCCGAAAACTAATGACTCTCTCAATATAAGTATTAATCAAGCAACGATAAAAGACAGTTCTTTGATCTCATTAATTCAGTTATACACTAATTAGTCGGGAAAAAATCCCTAAAAATAGGGAATATGTGTAATATTTAATGGCTATTATCAGGGAATATTTCATAATGTTAAAAATTATATCAAAATAAGAACATTTATTATAAACTATGTTTCATACATGCATATGTTTGATGCATGCATTTGTGTATGTGGTACATGTTGTTAAGGTATAGTAGATGAAGAAAACTAATGTAAACTGTGTTGGTATCTCATTTATAAGCATTCAGGGAATATGTATAATATTTGCTGACTTTTCTCAGGGAATAAGTATAATCCCTGAAAATTTCAGGGAATATACATAATCACTGAAATATTCAGGGATTATACATATTCCCTGATTATACATATTAACTGTTACATCTATAAGTATACAATGTATGCATATCATTTTATATTTTCACCAGAAATTTTGATGCGACAGTTGCTGTTAACTGTTAACCGCGTGATTAATATATCTGTATGAAAATCATATAAATTTTTTCTAAATGTTTGATTTATCTAAAGAAAGATTCTGATTTTCCATGTCATACATGACAAATATCTGACAGAAACATGACAGATGTCTGACAGAAACATGACAGATATCTGACAGAAAACATAACAAATGGATGTTAAACACATTCGCGTACCTATTTCCTGAAACGGACTATAGTGCATATCTATCAATAAACACGGGTTTCACTCGAGAGTTGTGTTCACTCATGCGAGAAACTTCTCCCGCCCGATAGCCTATAGTTCATTTCAAATCTTATTTATTTTGAAAGTGTGGAATATATTTTCTTGACAGTTTTATATTTTTATAAAATGCTAATTGATAACACTTGAAATACATAATATTAGATATTTATCAATGGGAATGAATCACAATGATGTAGTTAACATGTAGACTTTCAATTATTTTTTCAACCAATGTACACTTATTTCGAATTACTAAATGGCATTTGATCGGGTGATAGATGTTATGTTTAATGTTCTTTTGTAATAAAATGTGTATAAGGAATTTATAGACTGCAATAATTTCGTAACAGCCTTGAGCGAAAGTGAAAAAAGTTAAAGAAATTAAGATATCTGAGATCTAATATCAAAACTCCTCTTCTCTTAAAGAGAATAAAACGCAAGAGAATACATTTAACCTCGTTAAAATAAATACAAAACCATTTATTAATTTTTGAATATTAAGCTGTTTTCGTATAAAGAGAAAATGTATAGAGGAAAATGAAAGCAAATTTTTTCTCATACGATACTGATAATATTCATATTCACTTTATACAATTTCTTTTAAAAATTAAAGCAAGATTTTATTCATCATATCGAACTCTTAAATCACAGACTCTTACAACTTTAATGGCCTGTCCATTTAAGGGACATAAAGACCATTACAACAAACCATTAAATCTATATTTTTATGTTATTAAAAACCTACATTATCTAGATGCATGCATATATGTGTGTCATTATCAAAATTATTATTTTGTAATATAAGATAGCCACGGTATCAAAACAATGGGGAACAATGGGACTGACGATGTGCTTTATATGACGATACAACCATGCGCGAGATGAATGACGTCATTTCAGTTATTAGAACGTTATGACGTCATCCTTGTCAAGTCCATTGATCGAACTTGAGGGGCCATCTATTGTCCATCATGGCTGACTCGGCGTCCGTCGATTCGAAACCAAATCTCAATTTAAGATAGATATTTTGTGCAAATTTGTAATAATACATGTTCAATATATAAAATTCACATAGATTGTTCCATTCATTTGATTTTGTTATCATTTGAGCGCCCACCCCTATACAAAATGATGGACTCGTCCAATGCTACTGAAAATGTTTCAAAATGTAGTTTTTTAAAATTACTATAATTTTTTAACTGATTTTATATAAAAAGCGAGTAATTGTTTTGGGATATCTCATTTAAGAAATAGAAAACTCGTTGTTGTGCAATTGTCCTCCAGCACCCCAGGACTGGATTAAAGGATGTTACTTAAGAAATAGAAGACGAGTTGGTGTGCATTTATCGTTGAATAAAACATAGCAGAGAGCATAAAACACTCAGGGCTGCGCCATTTATCCTTACGGACAATTAAATTACAGTATTTATAAACGTAATATTAATTTAGTTGAAATAATATTTGTGAAAGAGAAATGAAATTATGTGACTTTTCAAAATTGTTTTTAAAATTGTGCAAAATTAATTTAATAGACATTATGTTTTTTGGAATTTAAAGAGACATAAAATTATACGACCTTTTTCAAATTGTTTTATTCCATTTGGGTAAATGGTATTAACGTACAGATTAAATAGTGTACATATTTGTTATTATTTTCTTGTTCATTTTTAGAATTGTTAAATCGTTCTGTATGTACTGGGTTTAATAGAATAAAAATGTTAGGGGAATCGTGCCATGGATATGCCGTTTTGGTAATTCCTTAAAGCACATTTCTATGTCATGTTCATCCCATTTTTACGCATCAGAATAATGGATAGTCTTACATCAATCAAAGGTGTTCACAAAAAATGGCCGCCAATGGATTTTATGTGAATCCTCAAACTTTGTCTTCTGACTATGGGTGATTGGCTTGTGTAATAAGATTATTGACACTGTCAATATAATACATTTAGCATGAACTTGCTATTATAACTGAAAATTTTAAAATATAAAATTATCAAAAAACGTGCTTTGCCCCTTTAAAGCTTGTAGAACAGTTCTTTACGGCAGACAAAGTTGCCGTGCCCCTGGCTGGATTCGAACCACGGACACGCTAACAACTGCGCTATTCCGCCCCTATCATTTGGAAGGTTATGGATCATGATATATTCATTAATATACACAGGTATGTTTTCAAAGTAGTTAAGACGTAGATCTTCATATAATGGACATTTATAAAGAAAATGAAAATCATTCTCCACATTATTGGATTTTCAAATTTTACAGTAGCGATTTTGGCGATGAATACCATCACATTTACCAATATTTTTTTAAATAGCTTACTCTCCAATTCTTAATTAAGTAATCCTACGCCTTGCCTCCTTAGATTTATCAGTTATAAGATAATTTAAAAAACAACAACCTCAGGTTTGATTTTAGAATATAAATGTAATTTTTATTACTCATTTGTTTCAGACATTATGGATTGAACAGAACAGTTCTTTATCCTTGTTTCAAAATCAATAAGGAAAATATCCTTTAAACCTACACCTTGATTCTCCCACACAAAACAAAAGCCATAAGTAAATAAAACCTTTCTCACGTGATAACAATGAATCAACATGAATATAATGCCTTCCGCATTCTGCCAGAATAGCAACACTACTCACATCTAAGACAAACTTGTAAATTCTTACGTGAAACTGTTCAAGTTTTAACCATTTTTGAAAACCCCATATTTCTGAAGCATAAATATAATAGGTTTTATCTGAACATAATTGTTTTTGAAGAGAAACAATGGAGATATATTTTTAACTTTATAACCAAGCAGTTTTACAAAAAATAATGCCTTGTAGGCTATGTTAACAAACTCAAGACATATCATTTTGTGTGACCGATGACCACTTGCTCAATCACTTGATATTGTTAGCTAAACGACACATGACACATATTCGTAATGCATATCAAAGGTAACAAACCCTCTTTTCCAAAATTTTTAGATATGCTAAAAAACATATTTGCCATTGAAAAATATATCGCTAGGAGGAATGATAAGGTTATCTCTTTTGAGAAAAAATGGAGAGTAATTGAGAAGGTCATTTAAGTCCTGTCAATCCTGTTTTTTATGAAGGCGATGAACTGTCTCTCAACATATGAATGTAATAGTTATGCCTTTTTATATCAACTGATATGTATATGTAACTTTCCATTTCCATATGACTGTATTTTTGTATCCATCGGAATGAAAAAAATAAACATTTGAAATTTGTTTATGTCGCCATTGTAATGAACGCTGTGTTGAAAATGAATTTCATGTGCTCCTTGTTTATAAACATTACGGAACTCTAAGCTAAGAATACCGCCCTATGATATCTACTGTACACAACCATGAACAATAAATGAACAATTTACTGAATTCAAGAAATATAAGTACCTTAGTGTCAGTGTCCATGTTCCTTAAACATGTATTTGAAATAATAAAAAATAATTTATTTTAACCACGTGTCTAAACTACCAGGTTGTAATCCACTACTGTACTATAGGTCATATGGCCTCAAATACTGAATAAAGCTTCTGTTCTGTTCTGTATGAGCCCCTTCATAAATGTATTTTATGTTTGCCAAATAAGAGACAATCTCTCCCCACAGAGGCAGCTAAGTCACAACGAACAAGGCCAAATACATGGCGTAGCAAGGTAGAAATCCGAGTGGAGGCAATCCATGTTAGTTGAGCAATCAGCGAAGCCGTTAGAAAATTGGTTATTCACAAAGCCTCGGTCATTTCCGTATGCTTCGGCATAGCTATCAATTAAATTTACAAACCAGGGTAGATAACTCTTCTTTTTACAAAACATCGCTTTTTACCTTCTCCTTATATTTCTTAGGTAATTAGTAATATGATTTTTATCATAAAACAAATAATATTTTACACAGTTATAAAACAGTTATTATCTCACATAGAACCTAATCCATAACCATTTTTCAAATTTAATGTTATGTTAGGGGTGTCCAAATTTAAACAAGAAGATCGCATTCAAATCAATCTTCTGTTTCTACAGTGTTAATCATTTATCTACATTTGTTTTTCTAATATAAACACATGTCCTAAATTTTCTATGAATCCCCTTATATTCATATGTAATTACATGAATATATAAAAATAGATTTGATAACGTTCAGACACCATGTTGCGGGTACAGCAACGTGCAGGAGACGTGGACAAAATACTGTGAGTAAGTGTTCAGTCCACCAACTGTAAATGGGAAATGAGAATAACATTAACTCTGTGCGTCACATGACTGCAGCCTCCATGGAAGTTGATATGGTAAAATATTTGTCATGAAGACTGATATTCAATGTTTGAGGAAAAATCAAAGCGTTTTGAGCAGCGCTCTCTGAGCGCTATACAAATAATAAGCAGTATAGTATAGTATATAAAAATATTCAGCTAGTATCTTACGATGAAATACGGGTAAAATATTTTGAAAATCTACCTTTTTACATTAATGAAGAAATAATGATTCTAAATCTCCAAAGCAGTAATTCATCTTATGTATTATCTATCTCCAATTTTGTTAAAGATGCCTTAATCTTACGGCAAAATTTGATTGACAATATGCAATTCTGTAACTTATTTTATATGTTCATTTTGTACGTGGGTCAGAGGCCTTTCTACTGAATAAAAGATTGATTCATACGACAAAAAAAAATTACATATTTATATTTTTATACAGTTTAATCATATACATTATTTATACATATGTTTTATGCAGTTTATACAATTTCTATATCACTGAAAGAGCCTATTCATTTTCACAACAAGTTGGAGTAGACAAGTAGTTACCTCCCTTTGTCGAGAACACACACACAGAGTAATTTTTGAAATTTTTTTGTGCAGTATTTCAGTATTGATTCTGAAACAATACTTATTATTTCTAATAATAGTTTAATATCATTATATAATGGAATCAATGAAAGGAACGTTCTTCCCAAAATGCAAAGCCACATATACTTCCTGTGAGCAAAAGGGAATTCCCCGACCAGGAAATAACCTGAAAACGAAACAAGGATCTTGGATAGGATAATTTGACTCGATATTCAAGGTACTGTTTCTCTTATTTGTTTGTAGAATGTTTTACTAACATTAGTATTGTTTTCACCTATGAAATATCAAACTGATCTATAAGAATGAACCTTTTTGTTACTACGTGTACTATACATGTACTATCACTTTACACTATGTAAGATTTAGCCTGACAATCTACTGTACATGTATATTTATTTGAAACTTAAATCATGATCAAAGGATTTATGGTTATTCAAATTTCGTTCTTTGAGTTGATAGAAGAGAATGCAAACATTGGTAACACGTTACAAGGAGTAAAGTTCTGTGTGTCAGTATGACAGGAGCTCTATAAATAATATGCGGGTTGTAATATGTAACTCTGAAACATACACTATCATACATAATCCTACACATAAATCCAAGCAATATATGGCATTGTAAAACATTGTTATTATTTACACATTAAATTTCCCATAAATGTAAAATACATGCATATGTGCATTGATTTATTAGTGAAGTGCCAATTCATAGGGAAGAAAGATATTTATGATGATTATGTTCTTATAAAAATGTGATGCATGGATGATCATTATGTTCTTATACAAATGTGATGCATTGATGATCAATTATTTTCTTATAAAAACGTTATGGTTCAAATATTTAAGATGTTATTACTTTTCGTATGCATTTCTAAACAAGCATTCATAAGTAGTCTGGGGAAATTATTTAATGATCATCTAAACACGTCAATGAAACTTTTTAACAGTTCATGTAGAGCATAGTAAAGAAAATGTAAGGATATTGCTCAATTACATATACAAATTAACTGACAAGTACCTGTTTTGTTCTCACATTGCATGAAAACCCCTTCATACTTTTTTAATAAATTAATACAAGTATATAAATGGTCAACGTGTATGAGATGGTTTTGTATATAATGATATTTAACTTTTCAAACAGGTAGCAATGATCTAAAGATTATCAAAATGATTGAAATTTACATTGATTGAAAGATAGTAAAGATACAATTGAAGATCTACTGCAATGCAGAGTTTACCTTTTTTTGACCTTGACTACAAGCAGGTACTTCAATCAATCAATCAATAAACAATCAAATTACACCCTTGCTTTCTTTTAGACTTTTGGGAACATGAGTTTTGATGTGCTTGCCACAGAGACGAGTTAAACCCAATGCTCTTTGTAGTTGTGGTTAAGATTTGCACCGAAGTACAATATCGCCCCTTTCCAGTTTTTTAAGGTTGTCAATGTCACCAACATTTTTCTGTATGTCTTTGGCAAGGGCTATGACGGAGATATTCTTAAGGGTGGTACGGGGATCAACAGGGGAGAGAACAACAATAAATTTAATTTCAGGTTCTGAAATATCAGATTGATTATCATCTTCTAACTTTCTTTTTTGGCGTTTGGATAGCATGGTTTGAAAGTTATTTGAGTATTCAGACTCTGTTGAGTATTCTACAACTTCGTGCTGTGAATCCCATTCCCTATCAATATCATCGTCAGTATCAGAATGCATTGTTGTTATATCAACAAGGTAATTGAATTACAAAACAAGTTTCCGCGAAGCAGAGTTGTCGTGATAGAAATCAATTAAGCTCTCCGCGAAGCAGATGTTATGTAACCTGGTACAAAGGCCAATCAACCCTTCAATCAGGAGAACTCTAACAACCCCAAGCGACCCCAAGCGCACCTAGCGTAACTAGGTCAAGTGTAGTGAACTCTACACAATAATAAATATTTACATCATTAGTTTTAGGAAATAAATAATGTAAATACTTTGATTACAACAACGTTTGTGGTTGCAAAAGCAATATTCAATCGAAATTGAATGAAGTATTTGCGATACACAACAAATGTATGGCAAATATAAAGAATTTAGCAAACAGACTGAGAGCAACAGAGAAACGTCTTTACTCGTCAGCGGACCAAGCTAAACTCAAAGCAGGTACTTGAAATAAAGAGCAGTTGCCTCCCTTGATTGATAAATGACATCAGCAATATTTCTTTCCAATGAGAAGATTGGTTTCTCTCGATCATGTGATCCTAACTGGGGGGATTCCCCAGCTGGGAAATTGTTTTCACAGTCGGCATATATGAGTTCCAAAAGATATATCTGGTAACAATTCAGGTATGATTATCAACAAACATCTGATCAGTTATTGTGTATGCAATATTTGCTTACGACAATCTTTAACCTGGCCTTGAACTTGTAATTTTCAGTAACAGTTAGTAGTTCCCGATGTAATAACCTCTATTTCAAAATGTGAAATATGTTATCCCATCAACATAATCTGTGCATGTATATCATGAATAGATAATCAGTATTTCTCATAATCTTTCATTGATCTCTGTTATCTAATCTCGAATCTGTTAGTCACTATCGTGGTAATCTTGTAAGATTTCACCTTTCATCACCCATTTACTCATTATTATGACATATCAAGTTAAAGTTGTATATTGAACTGAGATGGTTCCACGTCATCAAAGGGTCCGTGCAACAGCATAATATTTCATTCACAGATTGACACATTTGTGTTCAAGCCTTTAATATACACTTAGCTTTTAGAAATGAAACGTCTGTTCTGAATGGTTATTCATAGGTGGTTATTTAGAGGTGTTAGTATTTGCTTGTGTTATCATATTCGAAACTTCTAAATGAATATTTTTTCTAAATGGATTAAACACAACCTCTAAATAATAAACTCACGTATGCATAAACAAAAAACCTCAACCAAAATAATTGAGAAGATTAAATAAAACACAACTAAAATTTAAGCATTTAAATGAATTTACAGTACTTAAATGGCATGAAACTAGATTGATCCAAAACCCATTAATCATCAATTGTTGTCGCATAATGTGCAATGTAAATGTATTACCTTATGGTTCACAATAGCAATTGCATAATCCAATACAAACACGCTATAGCTCAAACTAAGATTATCAATATAGTAATATGACAGCAAGCGAAGGAAATCATACAATAATTATTGATCTTTGGTTGTGTAAAACTTATCATCAGAAGGGACATTAAAGGAATATACATCAAATGTAGGTACATATAGGTGTTTAATTCAAATATTTAAAGTGAGGTTAAGCCATGCGATTCCTTTATCTTACTCAAAATAATTATAAGGTGTTCACATAAAATGGGCACCAATGGAGTTTATGTGAATCTTCATACTTTGTCCTCTGACTATGGATGATTGGCTTATGTAATGAGATTTTTGAAACTGTCAAAATAATACATTAAGAATTACTTACAGACATAAGTGAACATTTTAAAATTAGAATCATCAAAACACGTGCAACTGTCCCTTTGAATCATCTGAACCTTTAAATGGAAGATATAAATATAATGCTATAGCTCAATAGCATTGACGACTAAACTTACAACTGACAAGTACCTAGGTCGTTTTCTCAAACTGCATAAAAAGTTATTCGTAATGTGATAATAAATGAATTAAAAGTAAATGGAAAATGATGGACAATATTGACTTAGTCAGTTATTGTTTAGCGCCGCTTAGAATATAATAATGTATGAGATGATTTTGTGCTAATGATATTTGATAAATTCTAGCAATAATCTCACAAATTAAGAAAACATTCGTTTGCAAGTTTCTCTCTCTTACAATATTATCGAATATCACATTTCTGTAATTCGATGACGACCAGATATATTTTTTCACTCGCAATTACCTCCCTTGGATAACAAGCGACATCAACATTATTTTTATCAAAGAAACGATTGGTTTATGTGGGTCACGTGATTAATGTGGGAAATTCCCTAACTGGGAAATTGTTTGTAACATAGCCAGGACAGTAGAAGACATAAAGCAACATCTTGTAAGAGTTCAGGTATGATACAAACAAAACGTTTCATTAGCTATTTTAAATACTCGTTTCCACTATTATTGTTTTAACTGTATGGTCAATATAGCTGTACTAATTTAAGGAATGGTATTGGAATGTGAACCGTTCAGTGCACGTCCCAGATCTAGACCTGAATGTTATCTAATCTTGTACGTGTCTAATGTCATAAACCTGAAATTGTTTTGTAGTAACATGTATCACACCACTAAAATTCGACCTTTAATCAAACAATTCATTGTCAAAAATCCAGCATCATTCTTTTATCATTATAAATCATTTCTAGATTGTGTTCATCATTTGTTAAGTGTTAAGCTCGTAAGTGAACAATCTTTCATTATTCATTAACACTTATCTTCATTTCTAGATTTATCAAGTTTATAAGGTTTTGGTAGTTTTAAAATGGCGACGAAGAAACAAAGGCCTTTTTATAGATCCACGTCATCATTGTAGACCTCCTATAGCAACATCATAACATTTGGTTCACTTGAAGGGTTCAAACAATTTTAATTCTCCCTCTGTCACTTCCGGGTTGTGCAAAAAGGTGAAATAATACATTAATGATTACTCAATAGTTTAATTTTCTTCGGACATAATCCAAATTCAGTAGTCCTACCACTGACTACTGATAAAAGCTGGCGGGCGACATGCAGTTATCTCCCTTGACTGATAAGTGACCAATCACACAATTGGTTGATACTGATCACGCAATCGATAAGGGAGTTCCCCGACTGGATATTTCTCTACCAGGACAGGACGGGATAAAACTAGTTGTGAAACCCTTCATCTGGTCAATGTTTTCAGCAGATTTGATTAGGGATGTTACTTATACTTTTGCTTTTTTATGAATATGAGACAGAATTGGAATGAGACGGGTTAGTAAATGTCCTTCTTCTACACGTATAATAAGCCATGGATGCGCACTGTCTAGAGAATTCCCATTAGAGAAAAATTACTTATGATGACTTTTCCTATCTTATTCACCAACATGTTTAATCAAATATTTATAGGTTATCCTTACATCTGTGTAGTTTGGAAATATGTACATATACTACTGACAATTAATGAGGGGACATTGCAGCTAACTGAATGACTCAATAACGATTGAACATAATATATCATCTGAATTAACATGTTAATTAATAACAACAATCAATGAGGGGACATTACAGCTAAGTAAATGACTCAATAACGATGAAACATAATAAACATACATCATCTCAATTAACACGTCAATTGAAAAATTGTGGCTACGTCAGAGGGAAGAACACCATTGTGCCATGTTGTCTAAACGTTTTGGAAATCAAAAACATTAATTTGAGGCAATATTTATATTCCATCAAACTGATTGGGTTGCAATGGACCCTGTTGTTGACCAAAATAAAAATATTAACCCTATGTAATAGATTCGAAACAGCACTTGCTTACAATAAAGGATTCTTTGCAATGCCAGGACGACAATTTTCAATCTCAATATGGCCAGAATTGGTTTATGTTTTCTTTTATAATGATTGTTTTTTGGAGCGGTCTTACATTCACTGTTATTTCATCAGTACCTTTATCTTGTTGTAAGTATTTATTTGTGACTGAGATGACATTTTAGAAGTATATAAAGTGATTCAATACATATATATACAACTTACATATACAACACAATACAATGTCATGCTATGACTATCAGTTTACATTTGCAGAAACAAACTTCTCAAGTGACAAAATACTGTCTATGTGTAAACGAATTGAACATACATTCACAGGATGTATTTTTCTAGATGTTTTTAAGATTTTTTTAAAGACAACACAAACTTTAGTTTTATTTATCTGACATGATATGTGCAGGTACATTGGAATTGCATTATGATAACCTTTATTAGCATTATCATTTTAAAATGGCCAACTACCTTCATGAATTAATAATATGACGTTTTGTAGCTGTACGTGTTTCTAACTAATTATGCTTGTATGTCATGATCCACTTTTGTACTTTATTTGTTTCTAAATATGTTTGTTTGATGTTCTATATTATCTTAGAAATTTACTGTTTGGGTTCGTATATTTTCTGAACTTCATTTTTCTTTAAGCTTAACTTTGCGCTAGTACTGTATTCATGTAATTTAGAACTAAAGAGACTGCAAATGAAAACCTATTCAAATCATTCTTATTGAATGAAATGTCATTATCTAACTTTGTGCATAAAATACTGAGTACAGAGTTTGCTAGGACCAGTTTGTATGAGACCGAGTCATTGAAGAGTTATCTCCCTTGCTTAACTAGCTCAGAGGCCGATTTCCTTCAATAAGAATTTGTTATCTATCAGATTTCTCTCAACAATTTCAACAATATATTTTTATATTGTGAAATTGCAGTTCATATTTGATTGATTATATATACCAAGGCTTTTTATATACAGATTTACTCATATTGAGTTAATTCTATGCGTTGTTTTAGAGATATTTGTTATATAAAATATGAAAACATTTTCTTAGGATATCTGTATACATTTTCTTGAGAAAAACTATAAAACTGCCTTTGTTCTCTGTTGGGGAATTGTAAGATGATACCAATTATTTGTGACTTTTTTTCAATTTGAAATTATGCGAGTCTTATATAATCTTATAACGATTCAGTAGTAGAAGTAGTTATTGTCTGATATTCCAAATAAGCATATGCGTGACCTAACATTAATTATGTTGATACATTTTAATGTTTCGTCAAACATATGAACCCTTGCTCCACTTGTATTGATATATTCACCAGGAGACTCTTTATAATGTAAAATTCTCAACAATGCTACCTGACTACAACAACTTATTACCAGGGACTGACATTGAAACAATCATGCAAATCTATTTGTTCATTATATATTATATCATTGTTATAATAAGGATTTGGTCCGATTTTCCCTAGGTTGGTCGCTAAATTTTTCTTAAAATACAACGAATACATTAAAAATACTTTTTAAAATATTGCCAGTATGATACAGCATCTTTAACCATAAAATCGAATTTTGACTTATAAAATCTTAAGACTACCTAATTGACGAAACGACAGGGTAGAGTTGCTCTTTTAAAGAAATAACAGTGAGTAAAAATATAGAATTATCTACTCAGAAAAACAGTCCTGAAATTTGGCTGGAATGCATGTCCACCCAGCTGTAAATGGGTACCTCGTAAGGATTAAGAATAACATTAACTCTTTGCGTCACATGACTGCACGAGTTCTATACATCCCGGAAGTTGAGATTGTAAAAGATGTGTCATAAAGACTGATATTCAATGATCAAGGAAAAATCTAAGCACTTTGAGCAGCGCTCTGTGAGCTGGATATAATGGTGCTATACAAATAATACGCACTATAGTATATACAAATATTCAGTTAGAATCTTAGGACGAAAACAATTATATATTTATATTTGTATACAGTTTATTTATATATTATATTTATACATATGTTTTATGCAGTGTATACAATTTCTATATCACTGAGAGACAGCCTATTCATTTTCACAACAAATTTGAGAAGACTAGTAGTTACCTCCCTTTACCAAGAACACACACATAGAGTTCATTTTTGAAAATTTATTGTGCAGTATTTCAGTATTGATTCTGAAAGGGGCAGTAGCACGTTTTTTGATAATTTTATATTTTAAATATTTCACTGATAATTGTAAGGTAATGCTAAATGTATTGATTTGACAGTGTCAAAAATCACATTACACAAGCCAATCATCCATAGTCAAAGGACAAAGTATGGAGACTCACATGAAATCCATTGGCGGCCATTTTTGTGTGAACACCTTTAATTCATTTTGTGTAAGAAAAAGGAATCGCATGGCTAAATTTTACGTTATATATTTAATTCAGTGCTGCTTCATTTAGTTTAAATACGTTTTCATTCAACTGGAACAATTAATTTTCATTTTCCTGACATCACCTTATATTCCCCATAAAAACGTGCTACTGCCCCTTTAAACAATACTAATTGTTTCTCATAGCAGTTTAATATCATTTGTTAATGGAATCAATGAAACGAACGTTCTTCCCACAATGCAACGCCACAATTATTCATGTGACTAAAAGGGAATTCCCCAACAAGGAAATAACCTGAAAACGAAACAAGGATCTTGGATAGGATAATTTGACTCGATATTTAAGGTACTGTTCCCCTTATTTGTTTGTAGAATGTTATACTAACATGAGTATTGTTTTCACCTATGAAATATCAAAATGATGTATAAGAATGAACCTTTCCATGTTAAACAACCTCTTTACTTCCGCGTCCTATAGTGTACTATCACTTTGCACTATGTAAGATTTAACCTGACAATCTACTGTACATGTATATCTACTTGAAAATGAAACCATGACCTTGGATAAGAACATATTACTTATATAATTGTTACCGTACAGTGGTTTGTTTTTGCTGTTAGAACTCTTTAAAAGTTATTTATTCATTCTTGACGTGAATAAATATCAAAATGATATATAGAAATGAACCTGTTCATATTATATGAATTCTATTCTTCCGCGTTCTATATGTATATTATCGTTTGACAATATACAAGGCTCGCTTATAGAGAAATCTAGTGTATATCTATATACCGAGATAGGTTTGATCTTTACACAGAGGCTTGTGTTGATGGTAAAAATACCTCCTAGTCTAGGTCAAATATTTGACTAATGATTTTTTATATATAAGGAACTATTCTGTCCGACTTTATAAGTATCTCTTATTAGAAGTTCAAAGAATAAACACTTCATATTTATCTACATTTATATCAGTATAATCACCACAATCAGTGAATATATGTATTGATATGACATAGACACCGTTCAGTTATCCTGAGATAAATGTTGATTTAAAAGTGATTAAACTGCGTCATTGTAGTTATCAAGCTTTCCTGCTATTACTTAACAGTTCACTGACAAATACAAAAACAATAATTTCTCCAAAAACATGTTTGAGTGTTTACTATGTGTGACTTCTTCAAACATAAACAATACATATTTATCTATAAGTGAATAAACATATTATCATTATATTCTAAAATATGTACTTGATATGTAATGACATTAATACCATTTATTTATCTCATATAAAACAATAAGTATTTTTAATTATTTAAAATGCGTTTTTAAGCTAATGGAAATATGTACTTGATATGTAATGACATTAATATTATCTCATATAAAACAATACGGATTCATAATTATTTAAAATGCGTTTTTTTATCTAAAAGTAATATGTCCTTGATATGTTATGACATAAATACCATTCATTTATCTGATATAGAATTATAAGGATTTATGGTTATTCAAATTGAGTTCTTTTAGTTAAAAGTAAATGCAAACAATGGTAACAGGTAACGATGAGTAAAGTACTGTGTGTCAGTGTGACGGGAGCTCTATAACTAATATGAGGGTTGTAAGATGAAACTCTGAAACATACAATACCATACATAATCCTACATAGATATGCAAGTAATATTTGGCATTGTAAAACATTGTTATTACTTACAAATTTATTTTTCCATAAATGTAAAATGCATTAATACATGTATGTATGTTCACTTATGTTCTTATAATGTATAAAATGTGATGGCTCAAAAAATAAAGAAGATAATACACTTCATATACATGATTTAAAGGGTACACATAGTTTATGGTTTATTTCTATATTCATTTAAACTATACTATAGATAATAAGACATTGCATTCTATTAATAAATATTATTTGGTAATTAGCATTATGAGTACACAAGTGTATCATATACAGAGCAGATATAATCCACATGCATGAAACATAAATACACACAAACAAGCATTCATAAGCAATCTCGGGAAATCATTTAGTGATCATATCAACATTTCAATATCTGGTTTATATTGCTCAAAAACATAAACGAATTACTTATTACCCATTTCGTTCTCACGCTGCAATTTGTTAATGCCTTCTTAACGTGTCAATAAAATAATACAACTGTATCAAAACTGATGGCCAACGTGTATTAGATTGTTTGTATATAATGATATTTTACTTATCATCCATGTAGCAATGATCTGATGTTTTAAAAAAGTGTTGACAAGATCAAAATGATAGAAATTTACATTGATTGAAACATTTGAAGATCTGCTGCAGTGCAGTGTTTAGTTACTTACAGTATTATTGAATATTACTTTATTTCACCTTGACGACAACCAGGAACTTGTGCAATGTGCAGTTGCCTCCCTTGACTGATACATGACATCAGCATTATTTCTTTTAAAAGAGATCATTGGTTTAAGTCAATCACGTGATCTATACGGGGAATTCCCAAGCTGGGGAAATTGTTTTCACGGTGGAGTTCCAAACGCAACATCTTGCTACAGTTCAGGTATGATTAATAACGAACATCTGATTTTGTATCAGGCATGTCATATTTGCTTCTGACTATACAATCCACACGATTTGTATTTGAACAATATTATACAGTGTTAGAAAGAGATTGTTTAGTGTGCGCCCCAGCTGATATGTTATTCAATCTATAACTGTCTTGACTGATTGGTACGGTTAACTTGTTTGGTTGCTTTGATTCTTCGTAAGTTTCTACATCTATTCAAATACTTCAACGGTAGATTTCCAGTAATTTTCATATTCGTTCATTAATCTCTGTTATCTTTTCTTTTTTTATGTTAATCCAGTTCGTTTTCAATTTATAAGTGTTAATCTATCACCACAGTGGCACTCATTCATTTTCATGACTTATGAATACTTTAACTTTCCGTTTGAATTGGGATTACGAAAGAACGACGCCTTTTTATGGTTCCACGTCATCAACGTCTCCTAGCAACAGCATAACATTCCATTCACTTAGACTGAAACATTTGTAATCAAGACCTTAATAGAACATAACATTTTCTCTGTCCTGATTCAATCAGTCATCTTCTATTGCTGATGCAAAAAAAGATAGAAATAAAACAATTCAAAAGTTGAGGTGTCTTACAATATATTAGAATTACATCACTGTTTGACGAGTTTAAGCCTGTTAGACAACTTTCAGTTACCCCCCTTGGTAGACAAACGTTAAGATGATTGGTCGATATCTTAGGTGTAAAATATATGCTAAAATCTAAAACATAAAATCTATTTCATAAATCTATCTTCAGCATGAAACAATTCCATATAATGATCAAACGTTTTATATAACAAACATAAGGAACATTGGCATTTGAAGCTCAACAGGCTAATGTAATGCATGTAAAGATGTCTAAAACGTAAAAGACTTAAAGACACAGTTATCGTCAAGCTGCCTTTAATTCGTGCACCCCTTAGGAAACATTGGTCTGTTCACCTTCTTACAATCTTCATCAATTATAAAGGATTCGTCTTTACTAATATACACATCAGTCTTCTAGTTTTATCAACCCTCTGTGTAACATTCATATTAGGGTGCATGAATAGATTTAACAATGTTTGTTTGTTTTCAATTAGGAAAACATGTTCTGTTCTGTTTAAGTAGACAAGTAGTTACCTCCCTTCTCCGAGTAAACCAACAAGAGTTAGTTTATGCCTATTTATTGAGCAGCCTTTAGATAATACATTTGCAACAATATAATTAATTTCTCAAAACATCAGATTTATTTTTATGAAGGAAGCAATGAGACAAATGTTATTTACACAAAACAATGCAGTAATTTCCTCATTGGGAATACCCTGACAAGGAAATAATTGAAAACGAAACCAGGATCTCGGATAAGAACATTAAACTCTATGTTGAAGGTACTGTAGATGTTACTACTACTACTCAGTTTGTGCATGTCTAAGTAATATATGAAAATGAACCTAATCATGTTATACAAGTTATACATGCATAACCTCTTTACTTCCGTGTTCTATAAATATACTATCATATTACACAATGCAAGCTTCGCCCTGACAGTGTATTGTATGTCTATATACCTAAACAAGTTTGATCTTCTATACAGAGAGGCTTGTGTTGCTGATGATAATAATTATTTGATTGGAATCAATTAGGTTATGTGCTAATTTTTTTTATTTAAGAATGCTTATTCAGTCATCATTCATAACCTATTAAATCACATGAACCTTTAAATGGAACTGTCAAGCGCACAAAATATAATGTTATTGCTCAATAGCATTGACGAAAAACTTACAACTTACAAGTACCTAGGTCGTTTTCACACTGCATAAACAAATATTTGTAATGTGATAATAAATGAATTAAAGTAAATGAAAAATGATGGACAATATTGACTTAGTGGGTTGTTGTTAAGCACTGCTTAGAATATAATAATGTGTGAGATGATTTCGTGATAATGATATTTGATAAATTCAAGCAATAATCTCACAAATTTTTAAAACATTCGTTTGCAAGTTCTCTCTCTTACAATATTATCGAATATCACATTTTTCACATAATTCGACGACGGCCAGATATATATATTTGTCTACTCACAATTACCTCCCTGCGATAACAAGCGACGTCAACATTATTCTTATCAAAGAAACGATTGGTTTATGTGGGTCACGTGATTAATGTGGGGGAATTCCCCAACTGGGAAATTGTTAGTTACATAGCCAGGACAGTAGAAGACATAGAGCAACATCTTGTAACAGTTCAGGTATGATACAAACAAAACATTTGATTAGATGTTTTACATACACGTATACACTATTATTTTTTACTGTATGGTCAATATAGCTGTACCAATTTAAGGAATAGTATTGGAATGTGAACAGTTCAGATCTAGACCTGAATGTTATCTAAACTGTATCTGTCTAATGTCATGAACCTGAAGTTGTTTTATAGTAACATGTATCACACCACTAAAATTCCACTATCTAATCAAACAATTCATTGTGAAAAATCCAGCATCATTCTTTTATCATTATCAATGATTTCTAGATTGTGTTCATCATTTTGCGTGTTAAGCTCGTGAGTGAACAATCTTTCATTATTCATTAACTCTTATCTACATTTCTAGATTTATAAAGTTTATTAAGTTTTGGTAGTTTTAAAATGGCGACGAGGAAACAAAGGCCTTTTTATAGATCCACGTCATCATTGTAGACCTCCTATAGCAACATCATAACATTTGGTTCACTTGAAGGTTTCAAGCAATTTTACCTCTCTCTGTGTCACTTCCGGGTGGTGAAAAAAGGTGAAATAATACATTAATAATTAAGAGATTATTCAATAGTTTAATTTTCTTCCAACATAATCCAAATTCAGCACTCCTACCACTGACTACTGATAAAAGCTGGCGGGGGACATGCAGTTATCTCCCTTGACTGATAAGTGATCAATCACACGGCGAGTGGTCGATACTGATCACGCAATCGATTAGGAAGTTCCCCGACTGGATATTTCTCTACCAAGACAGGACAGGATAAAACTAGTTTTGAAACCCTTTATCTGGTCAATGTTTTCAGCACATTTGATTAGGGATATTACTTATACTGTTGCCTTTTATGAATATTAGACAGAATTGGAATGAGACAGGTTAGTAAATGTCCTCCTTCTACACGTATAATAAGCTTTATATGTATTATGCCATTGATGCACGCTGTTTAGAATATTCCCATTAGAGAAAACATTTCTTATGATGACTTTTCCTATCTTTACATCGGTGTAGTTTGGAAATATGTACATATACTACCAACAATTAATGAGGGGACATTGAAGCTAAGTGAATGACTCAATAACGATGATACATAATATACATACATCATCTCAATTAACACGTCAATTGAATTTTTTTTAGCTACGACAGAGAGAAGAGCCTTAACGTTTGGGAAATCTAAAATATTAATTTGACGCTTTTAGGCAATATTGATATTCCATCAAACTGATTGGGTTGCAATGGACCCTGTTGTTGTTGAACAAAATAAAAATAATAACCCTATGCAGTAGATTGTTCAGGTACATTGGAATTGCATTATGATTACTTTTATTAGATGTTCCATATTATCTCAGAAATTTTGGGTTTATATATTTTCTGAACTTCATATTTCTTTAGGCTTTACTTTGCGCTAGTATTGTATTCATGTTATTTAGAATTAAAGAGACTGCAAATTCAAACCTATTCAAATCATTCTTATTGAATTAAATGTCATAATCTAACTTTTTTAAGAAATAAAGATTTTTTACTCTATTTAACAGTCTCAGTATTACTAAATGTATCACTTTTGAAAGTATTACATAAATTACAATGTGATAACATTCTTGAAATAAAAATAAAAACATGTTATCCTGTGAGAAAATACTGAGTACAGAGTTTGCTAGGACCAGTTAGTATGAGACCGAGTCATTGAAGAGTTGTCTCCCTTGCTTAACCAGCCCAGAGGCCGATTTCCTTTAATAAGAATGTGTTATCTATCAGATTTGTGATTTATTATCAAACCAACTTCTAAATGCATTTGACAATTGTGAATAACTGTGTCCATGAAACCTTCATAGCTACAATAACATTATCTCTGAAACAATTGGCTCAACAGTTCGTTTTATCTATAATAATGTCTTTATTCAATACTAAGAGGCCACAGGCCTATAGTACAAAACATGGATGAATTACAAATGATATTATTCAGTGGTAATACAGCCACCTTCACAGAGACCATATCCTCATAACATCAATTTACACACAATTAATTATTACAATAACAACATATTATATTATAACATACCACATCGTATCAGACAAAACATATATTATCTAAAATTTAATACAATATCACATCATACTTATAATTTATTCTTTCTTAGTGACATTCCTTGATAAATGAAAGTTGATAGCTTGCGAATAAGATTATTATTGTCAGTTCTTAAAAGTAATGAGAATTTGATTTTATTTGGATGTTCATAATAGTATCTAGGAATGTTAGTTGTTCTAAAGTCAGCATATAATGGACAAATTAAAACAAAATGATATTCGTCTTCTACACAATTAAGATTACATAATTTACAAATTCTATTTTCTGGCGGTATATTATCGTATCTACCTGACTCAATTGCTAGGTCGTGGGATGAGCATCTAAAGCGAGATAATGCATTTCGGAATTTTCTTATATTTAATGAACTCAGATAATGTTCTCTGTATATATGTGTCTTAAACATCCTGTAGTAAAAACATTTGTTTGAAAGTGATAGTGACATAGACCATTCTTGTGTAAATATATCTTTCAGTCTTTGCATAATAATGTTTACAAAATTGGAGTTAAAATCAACTTTTTGGCTCAGCCATATGTCACCAAAGCCAACATTATTTAATAATTTACGAATGTTGGATACCCAATTTGTCTTTCCATTCTTATCATACATCATCATCATATCATAGCATTGTCTAGGGTATCTATATGAGGGCATATTCAAAAGACGTATCCAAAATTTTATTATTTTCACTTTTGCGAATATGTGAATTGGGAATCTGCCACATTCACCATACACCATATTGCTCGGAGTGTTAATCTTTACTCCTAGGAATTTTTTACAAGCGTATAAGTGTATTTTCTCAATAATTTCAAAATGTTTGAATCCCCATACCTCTGCCCCATACAATAAAATAGGAAGAATTTTTGAATCAAATATTTTGAAAAAAGAATTACAATCAATATCCACAAGTTTGGAAATACTTTTTAAAACACCAATAGTACTTTTTTGGCTTGTGCAGAACAATATTTTGAATGATCTGAAAAGCAAAGGCGATTTGAAAAATAAACTCCAAGATACTTATATGATTTCGTTACACAAAGCGGCTGTCCTTTATAAAACCACTTTTCGGTTCTAGATAGCTTACCTCCATTTTTGAATACTACAACTTTAGTTTTCTCCATATTGATACTTAACCCTGTATTTTCACAATATTGTTCTAATGCGTTTATATGCCGCTGTAGTCCAACAATGGTTGTTGAAAATAAAATCATATCGTCAGCAAACAATAGTTAGAACAATTCGGTTAAATAAGGGTGTAACTGAACCCCATGAGAGCCACCACTTTGGATTATCAATGCAAATTCATTTATAAACATAGAAAACAGAAACAGTTCGTTTATTATTATGACAAGCTGCAATCAGTTGAAAAACTTGTAGTTCATTTTTATTGATATATACCTAGGATATATACAGATATACTTATATTGAGTTAATTCTAGAGAGACGTGCTATATAAGACATGGTAATATTTCTAGGGATAACAGTATACATTTGCTTGATAAACACCTTAAACTGCCTTTGCTTTCAATCGGGGAATACAAATATATGACAATTAATAATGAATTATGTGTGAATTTGAAAGTTTGAAATGAAGCGAGTCTCATATAAGCTCATTACGATTCAGACAATACATATGTAGCAGTTATTGTCGGATATACCAAATAAGCTAGACTAACATAGAGTTTCAGAAGTATTTTTTTCAATTGACAATATTTTTAATCGAATCATGTATTATTACACAATGAGCCCAGAAGATGCTTAAAGCTGAGCAATCTAGACTTGCTATATACTCTTCTAGACTTGGTTGGTCATTATTTATATATTTCTGCTTTAGGGTCTTAGTGACAAACTACAATTAAGCATATGCTTGACATAACATTAATTAAATCGTCAAACATATGCACCCTTACTCCACGGATGTTGATATATTCACCAGGAGACTCTATACAATGTAAAACTCTCAACAATGCTACCTGACTACAAGACCAGGGACTGACATTGAAACAATCGTCCTAATACATGAGTAACATGTTCCTTAAATATTAGGGATGTACAACAAGGGTTGATTTGAAATGACTATTTGTAAATATTATTAGTAGATTAATACAATGGGCAATTTGTTTCATGTTTCGTAGACTTAAATTGTATATTTGTTGTATTACTAATTGCTTGGTCTCTGTACAGGCACATTCCGGTACATACATCTTTGTGTGTTTGTTTTCATATGTACTCAGGATGCTTTTCTTGAGTCAATGTATTCACAAATTGGTAAATTCTATTTAATTTAAATTCTTGGACAGTTTTCTACTTTGTTAACAGGTTTTTATATATGGAAAGGTAATGGTTGTTAGGTAATATTAAGAGATAATCGTCGGAGATGACAACATTTTGTTTACAGTTCTATTTTTACATTTCAGAGTAACAGCTAGAAATGGCGATGGAAATCAGAGGTGGAAACAACCAGATCGGATCATCAAACAGCCAGTCTATAGTTCACAACCACATTTCAGTCAGCATACAAATGCACTGCGCTGAATGTCAACAACATCAGCACCAAGAAGGAGTCCCAATCTCTCAGGGGAATGAACATCACGTGCTAGACCTCGTCAAGAGAACACTTGAATCAGGTGCTCAAGCAGCACAAGTAAAGGTTGAGTCGACCACACAGCCCCAGGGTGAAGCGCCCGTAAAATCTCAGATTGAGCCAGCAACTCCAGCAAAGAGTAAAGTGGTCAAGAAGAGAATGGTTAAAGTATCGGGGCCTGGCCAACAGACTCTGGAGCCATCGCTTACAGCTACATCAGGTACTGTTGGTATCTCCTCCACTGCAATGAAACACAGTATAATAGATCATTTATTACCTTTAAAACAACAGTAGTATATAATGAAAAACTGTTTAGGTAAACTTTAAAATTTAGGTTGCCAATTAAGGTTGATTGTAAACGGTACCACATGCAAGTGTGATACCCAATAATGGTGAAACTGAGTGGTTTTTGTCTTTTGATATGTTGGATCAATCATGAGCAGTAACCTAGCGATTTTTTTGAAGGAAATTAAAACAATTTTAGTTACTTGTTTTTGAGAAACAGTAACTATTTCCTTGATGTACATTGAACGTTCCATTTTCCCAACAAATTAAATTTGACAGTTACATGTTTGTTAATACTGACAAAAAGTATGACCCGATAACAAAATTTGATCTGAATCTGTTTAAATTATATTGTTCTTTACCTACAGGGAATGTATTTACAGGAAATAAAAACAGACATTTATAAAACCTTTTTTTTGAAGATCAGTAACTATCTACATGTTGTATATGGAATATTTAATTTTCTCAATCACAATAAATTTAGATCGACAGTTCCATGTTTGTTAATATTGTTTAAACAGTTTGACCCGATAACAAAGTTTGATCTGAATTATTCAAATCATATTGTTCTGCTATAATTGGATCAGTGCTCAATAAACTTAAAATTCACTACTTGATACTTTCTTGTTGACAACAAGTTTAACGTATTTATAACATAATTATCTCATATACGTTTGTTTCAAAGCAAAACAATATGTGTTGACAACCACGGAGTCTCTCTTTAAATTGTTGAGAAATAAACTTCAGAAAATTCATTTCAAAATACGTTCTTGTTCACAACACTTTTCTGTGCCAATATACTGACTGTTGTGTGTTTCAGCTGGTACAGACAGTGTAAGAATCCTGGACTTACTTGGTTGGGTGCTGGAGCCTGGGGATATAGTGTGGATTGGTTCAGTGTGGCATGGTGTTGTCTGGTCTCTGTATGTAGGTGAGTCAAATACAATGACAGTGGCTAGTGGTAAGGCTTGGTATGAACGTCATATGTAAACTCTATGCCTAATTTTCTCATCTCTTTGACTTTTGCTTTTGGTTTAATTCATACATGTGTGTGAAGATCACAACACAGAAAACGCAATGAATAATAATTCTGAGATGTGCAAGTATCAATTCTCTGTGTGATTCAATGTCAGTGACATTCCCATTATTTGTAAATGTCTCTTTTATTCCCCTTTCAGTAATATTAAACAGCATTTTGATACACTCATATATCTATAACCATGTAACAGAAAGTTAAAAAACAAAATTTGCTGTTTTATATGCTGAGAAACTAGTTACATGTTCACAGGAGACGGTTACATTGTACGGTATCAGCACCAATCAGGAACTGTGGTGAAGGAAAAGATGGACTTAACAAAACCTTTCCTTAAAAACTCTTTATTGTAAGTATTTCCCCCCTGGTAAATTGTTAAAATTATCAAAAAGGGGCTTCTTTTATTGTGTGCTCATCTCAACATAAAAATGTTAGTTTGTTTAACGAGGGCCCTGTCTACATTCAATAAGAATAACAAATGTGTTATTCAGTGGAGATTTAACTATAGAGGGAGGTTGTAATATGATTATAAACCGGATTTCTCAGTAGGCTGACAGTAGCTCTGCAATACTTAGATAAATGATCTTGAATCAAAATATTTTGACCATTTCAGTTTGTGTTTGGCCGGTTTTATGTATTTGTTGTTTAATGAAACATCCTAGTTTAGAAAGAAGTCACGGTTTGATTCTTTAAGTATTGTTATATCTATATGATAGTTTGAAAAAGTACATCTCAGTTAAAGGCAGTTAAGAATAGAAAAACTCATTTGAATTGAATAATGCACAGATAAAGAATATAAATCGATGTTGCTTAAGATCCACACTCAGATAAACAACTGCTTGTTGTTTGGAACTCATGTGAAAATTAAGTTCCAAAATTTCGCTTTCAACGCGGGAATCATTCAATGCAATATTACATTCATTTCATTTTAAAGATATGCCTGATAATCCAAAATGCCAGCCGTTATGTTGTTGGCAAAAGTTGCAGATATTCCTGTTATTCAGCTTAGCGATTAGGGTATGAGGTTCATTCACTTGAAATTAAAACTAATTAGTCGATCTTTCTATTTATTTTAAATGACTAAACAAGATGGAATGTGTTAACATAATTTTGAATGCCACAAATTTAAATCTTATTTACTAAAAATGAAAAAAAACGACCATGGCAAGTGATCGGATATATAGCATGAATGGTTTTCCATGATTTCTTACTTATTAAAAGGTATTGGTCTGGAATTATAATTGAATTGAATTGACTTCCCATGTTTTCTGTGAGTGCTATAAACCCTGAGGGTATTTGAAAAACTACACACATTTCTAGTTCATCCGTTTTCAACAACCTAAGTTTTACAATATGTGCGATCCGCTCTTGCGAGTTTTGACATATCTTAGTGACTTCAGGTGTCTCATTTTGCTATCATTATTATCATTCACGAGAGGTAAATAAGAAAGAAGAGTAAGTGGTCAATAGCATGAAAAGACAAATGAATGTGTATTCTATACATCAGAAGACCATTGACATACATTTGAAAATACATATTACAATAGAAGTACAAAACAAGACATACATAGTTAACATAACATACATGTGAGCATGAATAGAAAATTTTTGAAAGTGCAATTGTCCCCATATGCAAATTTGAGAGCGAAAATACGAGAATATACGATTCTTTTTTCAAATAATGTTTTTGTGAATATGTTATGTAACGTGACATCCTTCAAATCGCTATTTTGTATATCGCCGGCGTAACTTAGCAACGCAACATTAAGGTGCTAGACTCTTCTCCCTACTGTGTATGCAATCCGTACTAAGCCTTATATTAATTGCTGCTAACTTAAGGTCATGGGAGTCAGTAAAATAAATAAATGTTCATGTTGAATTTACATTGCAAAAATATGGTCGTCATTTAATATTGGATATAAGGTTAAAGTAAAGGTAATGTAAGCATTACATTTTCTATATTCTTTGGTTTATGTTTTGATTGGTATATATTTTCTTATTTTTCGTAGCTTTTATTCATAATTTCCTTCAATGACTTTATCATAACATTTATCTGTAATTCGTTACACACATTTCTTTAGAACTTCCCGTTACTTTTAATTACTAATTATGAAAATCAATGGTTACACATACCAGATATCACCATTAGTGTATACTTCTGTGAATGATAAGTGCAATAAAAAGACATATGTATAAATACAATTATACTCCACATTCACTCATCATGTGTTTACAGCGATGGTAACCCGAAGGTGTATTCCCCGGCACAGCGAATCCAGAGAGCCCTACAGAAGGTAGGAGGCCCGTGTCCAGTCCAGGGGAGGAGTGATCAAGACTTTGTGTGTTGGATCATCACAGGTCTGGACTGGGACCAGGTAGGTTGAGTAATACAGGCCTCAGGTTAAAGCATCATGGGTCGGATAGCTCTTAAGTTTAATCTATCTACAGCAGTCGGGGAGACAGTGTCTAGTCCAAGGTGAGAGTGGTTTTGACTTTGTGTGCTGGATCTTCACGGGTCTAGACTATGAGCAGATAGATTGAATAATGGATATTTAATGTTTGAGTATCACAGGGGAATAGTGAAATGGTCAGTGTATCAGATGTGTGGGCCAATAGGTTTAAAGTTTGATCAATCATGACGTGTTTGTACACTGTATACAACTGTTTTACATGAAGTAATGTTTAAGGAAATGATACATAAATATTTATTATACATAGTTTCAATCAGCAGTCTGTAGCTCCACATATTGCATGCTGGTTTAAGCAAATTGCAATGGCATGATCACTTTGCAGAGATTACTTTTGATTATTTTTAAATTTCACAATAATTCATCGTTGAACTTTTAAAAATTCTGATACCATAAACTTAGGATGTGCATAATACTGTTTGCTTACAGTTATGTCAAAAATGTAATTCCTCTCTGCTGTTGATGAGATGTAAGTTATATTGATTGAGTTATACTCTCAGCTTCATGACCAACTTTATACTTCATAAACTGTATCAGAGGATAAAGATAGTTCCAGCTAATTCTTGCAAGGTTCAACGCATTTTGTAGTCTTAACACTTTGACACTGCAGAGGTGCTCATTCGTTAATAAAATGTAAATACATTAAATACTCTTTTTCAACGCTGTCAAACTGTACTTCCAAATGCGGATGTTATAGACATTTCACATATTCATGTTAACAATAACATTGTCATGTGATATTGATTCTGAAATATTATACATTTAGATGTTTACAATTACTTTATACTTATGCTCTCAGTAAGATAACTTAAGAATTCGTTTCCATATGTATGTACACTTGTTTAGAAGATTTAGCCATAACTGATGCCATAGTCAGCATGTTTTCTCTGGTCTATAAACAGGTTCACAGGATCAGACTTAAACGACAATGATTGTCATTGATTTCAACAATCCTACTTAACTATTTCTGTATTGTTAGATTAACCTTGAATGTTTGTTAAAGTTATTTGTGTCTGTAATTTTTATATAACGCATAATCGATTTCATTAACTAGAGAAGGAACGTCAGTTTGCAGTATGGGTTCTCTTCTGTGATTTATACTAAATGTTTATAATGAAACGAGTACATTTATTTCATATTGATTTCAGAGTGTGTCACGAGGATTTCGGCTAAGTAAGTAAATGTTACGAAAAGTCATTATCAAACAATGTGTGATGTTTATTCTGTCGAAAAAAAACCCCAATTTCCTGCTTAGATACAGAAATGTATCAGCTTTCAATTGTTTATTTGTTGCGAATATGGTGTCTAATAAAATAATGAAAGCTCAAAAGAGAAAGTATACATGTAAGTGTTGTCAACAATTTATTGAAAACACTGAAGAGTACATAGTCCAAAATACATCATTCCTCTTAAGATAAAGTTAATAAGTCACATGTATTCTTTTATTATATGAACATCTTAAGGATGTAGTAAGGAATTTAGTGAAAGCCAAATGTCATGTAATTCTTATTACTATTTTATACTCGTTTTCAGTTTAATGATAAGAGACAAGACGAGAGCAGCAGACAAGCCAGAAGATCCTGGATTCTCCGGACTATCAGCTCCAGTTCAACATCCTGGCCATATCATCTTCCTGATTCTAGCTTTCGGTCTGTATTGCAATAATTGTTAGTGTCTGTGAGAATGGATGTTTGAATTTGGTATGGACCCGTGCGTAACTGGGATGATCGAAAGAGTAAGCGAGGGGGGGGGGGGGGGGGGGGGGGGGGGGGAGATGTGTATCGCATGGGGTTCAGGAAGAGTGTGAGGGTACTGTGTGCGTTCTTTGTTTGACCAGCGATTAGAGAAGACTATTATTATAAAATGAAAGTCGACATTGATTGTTAGATGTTGGGAATTCCATGCATACCAATTCAATCCTGTTTCACAACATGTTATTGCCTGAGTTTAATTTATATGATAATATAATTTGGATATGATATCAATGTTATGGCCCTGTATGTTTTGATTTGATATTGATGGGTTATTCTATAGATTTTTTAATTATATCTATATCATATATTTAGATACCTGAGTGTATTTGGATAATGTAATACAATAAAGATAAGATACATGTGATGTTATTCCTAATAAAGGATATGTAAATATGCATGATGGATATGGATATATATCCATATAATTGCCTTGAATATCAAACCGTATACCTTGTTTTATATTATCCCTGGTTTCACTGGCGAAAGTATGAGTGCGATTTGATATTTTAGACTTGATTGGGAAAATAAACGATTGAATAATTGTGCGTTGTGTGTTGTAAGTCCTCATGAATGCGTCAATGTGTGCATTATGTATTGTAGATAATGAGGTTGCTTGGGGTAATAAAAAGGGCATCGTCCGTCCGTTACACTTTTGAGTCCAGCTCATTAATTTTTAACTCTTTGACCATTTCAATTCAAATTCATAGTGGAAATGAAAAACTTGTAATTATGTGTCATGAGTAACATATAAATATCTACATACTTTATTAGAATTTTGGAGAAAAACTGGTAAATTTTAGACTTGATTGGAATAATAAACGATTGAACAATTATGCGTTGTGTGTTGTAAGTCCTAACAATTTCTCACAATTCCTCATGAATGCTGCAATGTATTGAGAGTGTTGATGGGACGGCTGTGTGAGAGGTGATGCGGAATGTGTTGAGTGCATTATGTATTGTAGGGAACGAAGTTGCTTACGGTAGTAAAATGGGCATCGTCCGTCCGTCCGTTACACTTTGTATACGGCTCATAAATTTGTAACTATTCGACCATTTCAATTCAAATTCATAGTGGAAATGAAGAAACTTGGAATAATGTGTCATGAGTAACATATCGATATCTACATACTTTATTAGGATTTTGGGGAAAAACTGGTACATGTGTAAGAAAACTGTTACAATTCCTGTCTGGCTCACAACTTCTATACAACTCATCCAATTTTTTTCATCAAATTTGATAAAGATGCATAATTATATGAAGGTGTGTCATGAATGACAAATTTAAAAGTATTATTGTAAACTTTTGCCTTTTTGTGGCTAAAAATGAGGACTCTGTTAGAAACCATGTACCACTCCTATCCGGCTCACATCTTCTAAAGTCTTTTACCACATTTGGATCAAATGTGACAATTAGATTCATAATCATAAGAAGGCGTTTCATGAATAACAATTTTGAAATCGTATAATTGTAAAATTTGACACATTTTGGTCACAACTTGTCACAACTAATCATAAAATGAGATACAATTTTACATGTTTTGGCGAAAATTGAAGAAAATTGTTAGGAAACTGTTACTACTTCTGTCCGGCTCACAACTTCTAAACCCAGAACTGGTGGTCATATCTTAATCAAATATTTTGTGATTGTGTATCATGATTAACAATTTTGTTAGATATTGTGTTACTGTTTATTAACAGAAAAGGAGCATTGCGGTCATTCCTTTATCATATGTATTCTATTGGTTTATGAATGATGAAATTAATCATAATGAACCAAAATACGAAAAGGACAATTTTATAATGCACATTTTAGGCCATAATCTTTTTATTGGCTTAATTTATTTGTCAGTTTGCACAAATTATGCACAACAGTGATTATAATGTTGGTATTTTTTTATTATTTATGTTAGAACAGTTTCCTTCATATTGTTGAAAATTGTGTTGTCATAATGTGACATATGAATCTGAAACATCAATACGGTGTTAGAAAAAGTTGAAATTGAGATAAAATAAGATAAAATCTATACATATTGTGCCATTTGCAGGGGAAATAGCTCTGTATTGCTTTGTTATGTATTTGTTATTGTATGTTTGTGTCTCGAAGACTTGTTATTGTAATTGTATGTTTGTGTCTTGGACATGGATTTGACATCTCTTTATACTGTGGTATATATATGTTCAGCATGTGACACATAACTATGATGGTCTTCTTTCTAATAGCTAGTTTGCATAAGATAATAAACTTTCTGTAAGTTTGTAGTTCAGGGCTTTCTTTCACAAAACAATCTTAACTAAGGTTGGCCGTAACTACCATTATTTAACATTGCACTAAGGCTACCTTATGGACCTACGATCACCTTAGTGCTTTGTGAAACAGACCCCTGATTGGCAAACTGAATGTCCTCATGACAACGATGAATACAGGAAGTAGTGTATTCTCTCTGTGTGTACTGGAAGTAGTGTATTCTCTCTGTGTGTACTGGAAGTAGTGTATTCTCTCTGTGAGTACAGGAAGTAGTGTATTCTCTTTGTGTATAAGTAATGGAAGTCGGTTTATGAATAAAATAAATCATATATCTCTCAAATATATTTTAACTAATGTTTAACAACATGGAAATCTCAAAAGCATTTTCTCATTAAATTTTATTATGAGTTTAGTAAACTAATTAAAGAGATACCATTATCTATGATATGAACTAAAATAGTATTATTATTAGTATTAGTACTGTCTTTATTTGCAGAGAGTCTTTGAATATATTCAATATGAGTTGAGTACAGTAATGTAAGAATCACTATCAAATATATCTGTACATAGAACCCAAACCGGAGTCTTACTTGTATTTGTTTCTATCATTTGCAGATACTTAGAAGTGATTTATGTATGTTTGTTTTATATCAATGATAAGTTCATTAAGTTTCATCAACACAAACTCTTCAAATGCTCAATGTATTGATTGGACATCAGTTTCTACATTGTCCTGTAATATTAAAGGGGCAGTAGCCAGTTTTTTGGAGTAAGATAAGGTGATGTCAGGAAAATTCAAATTGATGATTCAAATTGAACTACAATGGCTTAAAACTAATGAAGCAGTCATTATTCAAATACATAATGTTAAGTTTAGCCATGCCATTCCTTTTTCTAACACAAACTGAATTAAAGGTGTTCACACAGAATGGCTGCCGATGGATTTTATGTGAATATTTATACTTTGTCCTCTGACTATGGATGATTGATTTGTGTTATGAGATTTTTGACACTATCAAAATAATAAATTTAATATAACCAAACAATTATCAGTGAAAAGTTTAGAAAATATAATGTTATAAAAACGTGCTACTGCCCCTTTAAAACCATTATGTTAATCAGCTGCTTCACTTGTGCTTGCCATTTAATTGCTTGGTCTACTTTTCTTAATATTATCATTTACTAGTATTATAAACAATTAAATAGAGTTATATCCTATGTATAGTGTGAATATTTATTATCCAAATAGTGTGTTTAAACATTTATGCAACTATCTCTGAACATATCCAGTGCTTTATATAAACGTTATCATTATTACTACTTTGTGGTTATGTTTGTGCTTGTTCATAAATTAGATAAATTCTGATTTGTAATGATTTGATCATGTGTGAATAAATAATGTTTGTAAACGTAGTTTCCCGTGTTACTATATTTTTCCTTGAGTCAAATCTGGATATGTAGATGATGTCTTCTGTGGGTCTGTGTGTATCGAGCAAGTCAATGTGCATCCACCAAGTCAATGTGCATCCAGCAAGTCAATGTGCATCCACCAAGTGTCAATGTGCAACCACATATTGCTTAATAAATTGTCTAAACCACAGAGTCCACAGGTGAAATATCCTTCCTGTCCGCAATGTATCATAATATTTAAGTCATGTATACACTCTGAATAAGTGAAGGCTGTAAGTGGTACAACTAATTCATTACTTAAAGATACACATTCTTGTGTCGACAATTGTTATTATAATTTAAATGAAACAACTGCAAACTACAGAGTCAGTTTCATCTGCCATTGATTTTCAACAGAACTCCGAAATCATAAATCCAATAAAGTTTTGTCCCTAAACAAAATTCGAAGTTTCAGTCACAATCGCCAAAAAGAGAAATTTGCAGTTTTATGCCACACTGCATACCCTTGACTTTTCTGTGCTTGCTATCTAGCTTACTATGAGAGAAAGCAATAATCCAATCAGCAAGTAAATGGAGTTTGCTTACAATCGCCCTGACAGTTCGGAAACTGGCGTTTTAGGCTTTGCATAGGACGATGTACTTGTCTATGTTTAAGTTTTTTTATTATCAGAAACTGAGTTACATTTCACGGAAACTGCCAACATATTATATTCCAAAACGTTCATACTCTGAAAGTCACAAATACTGACTTATCAACAATTACACCTTTCATTGAGTTAGGTATTACAGTGACCCGGTTGTACAGGGAAATGAGTATATTCAACAGAATGTCCTACCGGTAGGATAAAAGTTAAAAAATAAACAACCAATTAAAGTTTCACAGGGTCTGTGGCTCCATATTCTTTGCATGTTATTTACAAATGATGCTAAGCACTCGAGGCTTGAGTTGATACAAAAAGAAAACAATTTACTTCATGATTTGTTTATTAATGTTTATTTACAGATCAAATCAAGTCATGTATTAAACACAAAATAAAGAGAAGGAATCATCAAAAGCTGCCCCTTCATAAATCTAATAGTATTATTGATAACAAATTAGTTATTTTTAGCTCAACTGGCCTGTAAGGCCCGATGGGCTTATGGCATTGCAAGGTGTCCGGCGTCCGTCCGTAAACTTTGTGGAATTTTGACTTCTTCTCCAGAACCATAAGGCCTAGAAAGCTGAAACTTTGTGTACAGACTCCTTGACTATTGAGAATACAAAAAGTAGCTTTGGTGGCCACAGCTAGGGGCCATACCCTAAAAACCCAAAACCTAAAAACCAGAACCATAAGGTCTAAAAAGCTGAAACTTTCTGAACAGACTCCTTGATTAGTGAGGATTATAAATTGTAGCTTTGGTTCCATCTTCTTCTCCAGAACCATAAGGCCTACAAAGCTGAAACTTTGTGTATAGACTCATTGACTAGTCAGAATTATAATTTAAAGCTTTTGTGGCCCCTTATAAGGGTCACAGGGGCAATGCCCTTAAAATCTATGATCATAATCTTCTGCAGAAGATAAAAGCCTAGAAAGCGGAAACTTTGTGTACAGACTCCTTGACTAGTGAGGATTATAAATTGTAGCTTTGGTGGCTTCTCCAGAACCATAAGGCTCAGAAAGCTAAAACCTTGTGAATATAGGATTATGATTAATAGCTTTTGTGGGCCTGTGACCCCTAATAAGGGTCTCAGGGGCCACACGCTTTGGCTAATTCATCTTTTTCTCAAGAAGCATCAGGCCTAGAAAGCTGAAACTTTGTGTGCAGACTCCTAAGTAAGATAAGGAGGATACCAAATTGTACATTTGGTGACCCTGTGGTCCAAAGTAAGGGGGGAACCACATTTTTCAGACCCTAAAGCAAAATTGATATTAAGCCTGATGAGCTACAGAGCCACTGGCTCTATTTTTAATGAAGATTGTATTTGGAACTATGATCACCCACCCATAGTTATTCAAAATATAGAGAGTCCTTTTAAAGAAAATTTGACAAAAGGATTGCTAACAAGTGTAATATTGGCTCAGGAACCCTTAGCATTTCGTATCCTTGTGTAAACGGTCACTAACTGGGCAAAAGCACATTTAAGCTCATCAGGCCTAAAAGCCCCGATTAGCTTACGGCATGGGATGGTGTCCAGCGGCCGTCCGCCTGTTGATCCGTAAACTTTTATAAATGCATTTTCTTTTCTGCTCAACAAGCATATGGACTAAAATGATTGATAGTTTTGTTGACCTGTGACCTCTGATAAGGGCCACAGGGGCCACGCCCTTTAAATTCTATATTCGTCCTCTTCTCTTTGGATAGCCACGGTAATACTTGGACCATAATGACATTACCGGACGACATAGATTCATAAACACGACGTAGTAAATATAAGTGTTGGTTGTTTTCTTACTATACGATTCAAATTGCATATGAACTGACTGGAAATAGTTGTTTGGGTTGTCGATAATAACGAAATATGTTTTTCAAGTGTAACAAGTAGTAGTATTGTTAACAATTATTGAAACTGTTATGTTCATAACACCAATTTTATTTGGGGATTCTTCGTATAATTTCTTCATCAATATGATAAGGAATACAAAAGACAATTAAAAGATACGATAAATATGATTTGCTATGAATCAAATTTCAATATACAACAATTAAGAAGAAAATTGACATGTTCAAAAACGAATATGAAGTTACAACAAACAATTTCTATTGTATGCAATTAGATAAACACTAATTTTGCAAAAGGGAACAAAATAATGTGTAACGCACCATCGGAAGTATTCTCTCTCTCGCATCAGCTTGTAATACCATTTCTTGACTATACTCACCACTCTGAAATAAATTTAATTGTAAAATGTATTTTTGACGCTAAAGGAGTATTTCTGATAGGAACCTGAAAGACGTAACAACTAGTTGCTCAACAAAGAAGAAAAAATGTGTCTTGGAACTGGTATTTCATTCTCCGATCTGCTTGTAATGCCATTTCTTGACTTTCCTCACCACTCTGAAATAAATTTAATTGTAACATGTATTTTTGATGCTAAAAGGAGTATTTCTGACTTAGCAACTAGTTGCTCAACAAAGATACCCAAACTTATCTAGTGTTCAATAATAATGTACCTGACACCCGACACCAGATGTTAGAATTGTTACAATAGCGAATCAAGAAAAAATCATCGTAATATAACCATTGTGGCTAAAGAAAATTATCACGTGATTAACCTTACAAAATCCCATATTACCATAAGCAGTAAAAAATCACTGAACACTATTTTAAATGAACTATCTATTGTACAAAAATGTATTGTTTTTAAGGTTAAAGAGCCACTCCTTAAATTCCACATAATTGATATTATCATCTACCCTAGTTTCAAAGCAAATCAATATGTGTTGGAAATCAGGAAGTGGGTCTTAAACGTACACACTGTAGTGAATCGTATTTCTTGAATGACAGCATAGGCATCTGAACACTTTCGAAACATGTGTTCAATACATTCTATCTCATATACATTAACTCAAAATAACCTGTGTGTTTATCGTTGTAGAGTACAGATCAAAGTGAACTCATTAACCTTTGTACAACAGCATAGGCATGTGAACAATTTCGAAACACGTGTTCAATGCATTCTATCTCAAATACAATAACTCAAAATAACCTGTGTGTTTATCTTTATCAAAGTGAACTCATTAACCTTTGTACATATATATACGACAATTGAAGTGTGAAGCTCTGAGGTCTATCTATTGAATTTTGTAGGATTTTTTGTAACTCATTTATTGGAAAGAACAACATATTCGTGCAACTGTTTTGTTGTTGCATTGATACTCATACATCAAGCCTTCTCAAATGATCATCTTTGGATTTTAGCTTAGTTTTATTATGGGGTTCACAAACTCCGATGTGGTTGTAATAGTAGTATGTTTCGACAGGAAGCACCTTCATTGCTTTTCTCTAGTAGGTAAACGTTTCGTAAAAACGAAACCTACAGTATATAGCGATGTAGCAAAGGAAACTTTGCTAATATAGATGTACTAACAGGTTTGAATTTTAAAAAGATAATATCCCCTGTAAATCACGAATGTTTCATACCATCTCGTAAACTATTACCTGTGTTGATAATGTGTTGATTCAAATTTTTTTTAAAGCTTTGTGAATAATAAAACCTTGAAAAGGAGTTAACGAATCAACTTGCAATTGCCATACATGCTTTTCAATGCTCAGTATTCACTTAGTTCAACTCTAAATGTCTCTACTTGTCAATCTTATCTCCGAGCATCCTTCAGCACATCCATCAACTTTATCAACAATCGAACAATGAGGATGGAGTTTACTTTTATCATAACTTGAATACATTTTCTCGATGTAACATCATATTCTATAGCATTTCCTAATCGACTAAAAGGGACAGTCCTATTGGAGGTGTGTTTTGTTGAAACGAAATGCAAAAGGGCACAGTGATGTATTCTGTTCTTTGTTAAATTGTTAAAACTGAAACAACAAAATTTTAATCAAATGTGAAAAAGAGTGAATTAATCATGAAATTATCATATATAAGTATAACCAGGCAAGTTCTTTTGAATTTTGTTTTCACAACAAATGCCCCGATAGGACTGTCCCTTTAAACAAGTCTTGTAGTTTCTGAAGAGTAATAGTTACTTAGTGTCAATGGGTGTGATGAAAGTAAAAACTTGGTGTGTTTGACTTCCCTCAAATCTGACTTTAAAGCCTTTAGTCATCGGACATGGCATTATTTCTGTATATGTTATGTTCTGAAAAGTTTTAAGAGAAAAGGATTAAAGGTTACAATCATTTTTACCATATTACAAATTGTAACTGTAGAAGATTAGCTGTATTGGATAATATTAATTTCTCCCATTAGGGATTACTTAAGTCAGATCTTCCCAAGTTTTTCTGATTGGATGCAACGTTGTATCAGGAAGAACGATTCGAGAAAATTGTATCACGACTTTAACATGATTATCATTACGACACAGAACTGATAAGCACTAAAGTAGATAATTAATAACGTAGAAACACAATTTAGAAAATATCAGGACGGGCTTACTATAAAGTCAAACAGTTACAGTTTTGGTTACATGGGCTATTAAGTTTAGTAACAGGTATCTAGCTAAGACGGACTCTAACGAAGTTAAAGTGAGGAAACACGTGTGGTTTGTACCCTACAGTTTCAGATTAAAGAAAGGTATCGGCTGGATATAAATTAAGGAACTTATGAGTGTAAAGGTTTGGTGAATGGTGAATGTTCATTGCATGGTAACGGTTTGGTTCTAGTTTTAGTTAAGATGTTGTTTATTGTTTGGATAACTGTTGGTGACAGGACAGGAGGTAACTTTGTATAAGCTAATGTTTGGGGGTTTAGCATACTTCAATAAGATGAGGTATACCAAATTGTTATTTATCCAGATTTTAAAGAACTTTCTCAAAGTTAACTTTAAACATCTTCCATATATACCTTTCATCATTTCCAATTTTCACATATCTATCAGTTGGTTTTACACATACAAGGGTATCTTATATTTTTAGCTTAGGATGGAACACCTGAAACTAATCCTTGGTTAACGTCACTGCTTTTTTCACATATCTTGCTTTTGTCAAGGCAATGTTTTAATAATGCAGACATCCTATTACCATCCTATCTTATTACCATTATTCAAAGAAGCACCAACACCAATTCAAATGTCTGTCTCTGGTGAGTTTTTCAACACTCAGCTGAATTCCTCATATTTACATCAGAATGTTTAACTTGAGTTGTTTATCATGCATTGTACCAGAAGTTTTCAAGCGGGAAAACATTTATTGTACATGCACCTGTCTGTCATAAATAATGTAACAACAGGGTTATAGGCCGATTGCCTACATTTCAGAATTTGAATGGTATTGATTTAAATTAACATACTTGTTACAGTAATCTCAATGGGAAATTGAACAAAAATCACATGACAAATTTGCCATTTGGTTTAGGTGAAACGAGATTGAACAAATGCTTATATGTGGAACCTTAAAGGGGCAGTAGCACGTGTTTAGGGGGAATATAAGGTGATGTCAGGTAAGTAAAAATAAATGGTTCCAATTGAAAGAAAATGTATTTAAACTAAATGAAGCAGTAATCAATCAAATATATGTAAAGTTCGGCCATGCGATTCCCTTTTCTACACAAAATGTATTAAAGGTGTTCACACAAAAATGGCTTCCAATGGACTTTCTGTGAATCCTTATAATTTGTTCTCTGACTAAAGATGATTGGCTTGTGTAATGAGATTTTAACACTATCAAAGAAATACATTTAGCATTAACATTGAAAATATAAAATTTGAAAAAAAAACGTGCTGCTGCCCCTTTAATACATAAATGTAGCGATTATATTCCCGGTTCTCATTTATTCTATTGAATGCACTGAGTTATCCTTTTAGTGTGTATTTTAAAAATGTAAATGGACCCTCTCTACAATCACATTCCAGAAGTACAAGAATTACAAGTGTTATCTTAAAGAGTACTGTAGAGATAATGCATTGAATGTACAGAGCTCAAGTAAACTTTTGGTTCACAGATTAAAGTACCCAACAAATGTACTAGTGCACTAGATGGTGTAATTGGTTGCCAGCATGCTCAGAAACTGTCAAAAAGACGTCTCCAGCAAATTTATTGACCAAGGTAAAACATGACAATGCAACTCAAAGCGTTTTTTCTTGATACAGAAACGATATTAGATAATCAATGTAGCATGTGACCTCGTTGTATCACGGTACTGTAAGTTATACTTATTTGTCACTTGAAATATTTTTTCAAGAGCTACATGTATTCATCTTTGAACCTCGAAGAAGTTTGGTCAAGCAAGCGAACTCCATCGTATAGCGGAAAATGTGAAAATCGGGATTGGGCTTCGGAAACAGGATTTATAATTTTGTCCTTTTATGTTCTTATACAAATACTTTTTTTATGTGTCTATGTAATTGAAAAGAGGTACAGCATCCAATTTATTATTCGACTAGGAAGTACCTGGAGAAGTTTACACAAGCAGAACTTTGATGACTGGTGCTGATTTCATCAGAACAGGTTTGGTTTTGTTAGTTGTATTTTCAGATATCATGAGCGGGTAATTATTAAGTTTTGTTTTATATTCAAAATATTATTTCACATTTGGCTGACAATGAAAAACAAATATCATAGAATAATAATCATTTCAACATCATACACAAACATATTCATAATTGAACTAAGTGGAGAAATGCATGCGACCCTTAATTGCAATAATAATGCGTTTTAGTTTAGCAAAAAAATGATACAAAAACAGAACAGATATTTCTTTAATTATTATCTTTGACACCTTATTTTTAAAAATTCAATAACATATACCAACAAAATGAGACGAAATTAGTAATTTAATTGAATAGAATATTAAACAACTAATTCAATACCTATTTCATAGACGTTTTCATACCTTATCAAAAGAAAACGATTTAAAAAAATAATTCGACCAATTCAACTTTCACTGCTTAAAGAGATTTTGTTTTCTTATTTCCTCTCTAAAGATGGAATGCTCCAAACAAACAACAAAGACACAAAAGGTCACTTTCGCTGCCTTATATGGCATGAACAACTTACAGAGACGACCTAATTCAGGTCCAAAAACAAGGAGCACGTGCAAACGCAATGTTGACATAACCTTGTTAAGAATTGAAGGTCAGCCATGTCATAGTTACTAGCATAGTAAATTGTATGCATCGGATAATGGCAGGAACACTTTGTCCCAGAGGCCAGTACGAATGGTGTACGAGCACATGCTTCTTGCTTGTCAAAGGCACGAAGTTAATATTTTTGGCTTGCAGACTTCGTGCACTCCATGAATATGAGCCTGTTTCAAGACAAAGTTTCACAGGTTGTCCATTTCTGTTTCGATTTTGAAGGTAGGAGACGCGTTATTAGAGTTCTCATAGACATTTTGACAGTTGTTTCTACTTATGAAACGTTTCTCTTGGATTTCAATTAAAAAGGTATCATCAAGGTTTACAAAAGTGTCCTTGCATCAGATGTCAGGACTCTTTGGCCTAAGAGTTCCCGATATCGATAATGAACAGGACACATTTATGAATGGTTGCCATGGACGACGAGGTCTAAGTGGGATTGAAGGTCAGCCATTATCAAGTTAAAGCCTTACATGCGGTTCGTGATGAAACTTAGCAATTGAAAAAAGAAATTCATCAAAAATCTTTCGTTGGATAGTTTGATATCATATTGACATGTTTTAATCAACTATAAATACTTAATTAAGTACAGTAACCCCTGCAAAAGTGCCATAAGTTTCAACGAACCCGCTTTTAGTGACATCCTGTTAGTCAAGGTGGCCAATACAGCTCCGTAAAATCCACATGCTTATTTCAAGTGAATATTAAACATTACAAATTTTGTAGTATGTCTGGCATTGAAAATGTTGAAGATGAGCCATGGACTGGTCATCCAATTGATATGCGCAGAGGAAAATATCAACACTTTGCCTTGTAATTAATGCCAGGAAGGACTTGAACTGAGTGTGAAGAATTATAGATAAAATGGATGGAATTATCATGAAAACGCTCTCTTGGTATCAGAAATTAGAGGTTTCTCACCATATAATTAAAGCATAAGTTCAATGAATGAAACATGAGCCTTTGCTTCTTTAAAATTGTACTCGTGCGTTAGGTCTCAAGAGTGATACATCTGTAACTGAAGACAAAAAGTGAAAACATGACATTGTAAACCAGCAAGTTCTTGACAATTCTATCATGAAAGTGATGAAAACTCGATTTTAAACTCCTTTTTCTATTCTCCCGAAAAATAAAACGAGATCAATTAGATTGAAGACTTTCGATTTTAGGACCGCGCAACGAGGCATTGGACTGAAACTGAGAACTTCTATTTTCCTTTTTATTGAGATGAATATTTTTTTTATTAAGCATGATTCATTTCCGTGTGTTAACGCAGAATGACAAAGTTGCTTGCAGTAAGTAAAGCACTTTAGTTGTATAGTTTTTCAAGGCAAATATTTATGCATCTCAAGCAAATAGTCCATCACATACCTAAAAACTGACATTGTGTTACATGACCGAAAATAATATCAAAATGAGACACGTAAAGAAATATGCCGATTCATGGCAAATTTATGAATTGAAACGAATAACAAAACGACTGTTTCATAACTAAGAAGATCCCTATGAACGTTTTACAATATGTAAATACATATGAAAAGAAAGTGTACAATAGCTTGTTTAAAAATTGTTTATCATTCTTCTTGTTGATCACACTTTTGAGAAGATGATTCGGTCCATGTAAACATCTAGATTAGCAATAACTGTGTCTGGGTGTCTGTCAGAGGGTTGGTCATCCGCGGAGCCAAGGTAAGTCTCGTCAATGTATACCTGAATAATAACAGTGAAGTTAACATAATGAGACTTAAGTTTTCAAGATATACTATCAAATGTAATGTTCAATGTAATACAAATCACGAATATGATTAGAGAAACCACGACCACTTAAGACTGCATCGATAACGACATGGACGAGTAATGAGAACGAGAACATTGACTGATAAGATCGCATCTAAACTGACTTGGGTGATATGTCCGAATGTGAACGTTACAGGAAAAAATCCTACGATCCATGATGTTTTGAGGTAAAGTTTGAATTTCGTATTATTCACTTTGATACATTGAAATGGAGAACTGATACACTATCTGTTAATATAGAAATATAAACGTAAACCAAACAGACTTCTCAATTGAAATTACATAACAAAAAAACAATATTTTATATCACCATACTGATACATGTGTTAAGGTATATTACAGATTAAATTGAAGTTTGAAAATAAAATTGGACAAAAACTGATAATCTTTAGACCATTTGTTTGTTTGTATTTGCTCTAATATAATGTTAAATAAATTAACAAGTTTTCAAAAGGCAGTTTTACATAAAAATGAAACATTCACAAATTACAAAATAAACATATGCCGTCCTAAAGAAGACAAATGAGTCCAATCCAATTCGTCAATTGAAGTCGTCCTACATTTCTACATTGCCTTAACATAATTCTCTGCATTTCAGGGGTGATTATTTCTTAAGATTTGCAGGGTAAGGAGAAAGTGAATCAGACATAGCTTTTCCAATCTCAAACTGTCTGAGGAACAGTAGATCTTCTAATGGATGCAAGAACAAGGAATTGTGTTTTCAGCGCCCAAAAGAATTCTCAGTATTGTTACAGTATTGTTACATAATGGTCCTTATGGCAAGGTGAATAGTGATTTCCAACATTAACCTATCATTCGGAACCCAACCGTTCAAACTGAATTCGAAATGAACAGTTACCTCATATGTTCCATTCTGGCGCACAATCTCACACGTGAAGTTAACGCTGACTACGAAGGTGAGAGGAACCTGCAGGTGAGTCGTCCACGTCCCGTTCATCAGCTTGTGCAGGTAGAAGGTGCCAGGCCTCGAGTCGGCTTGGAGTAACATACCTGTTGTCTTGACTGTCATCACAAACCTGACAGGACAGACATGATGGTCAAGGAAATTGATTTCTAAAACAAGAATTTATCAAGATAAATTCATAGTAAAATTGTAAAGTTTCAATGAGAATTCAGGTCGAAAGATGTTGATTCGCAATATACTTCTCTACAACGAATTAACAGATGAAAAGTAAAATTCTTCGTTAAATCATGCATTTGAGAAATGCATGTACGAAAATTCATTTCATTGGCAATGTTTTTTCCCAAAGTAAACTTCATATATCTATATATCTATATTCAAAATGAGTTTCTAAAAAATAACAGCGGCGATTTCCTTCCTTCGTTTATCCTCGGACGTTAACGTTACAGTGAAAATGTTTCTGAGACGTTAAAACACTTGCCTGATTATGACGTCAATTATATATAACATAAAAGCTCAGTGTTATAATACTGGCTTAGTCTTTGAGGGCTGGACACCTGTTCTTTTACCTAACACATTATTGTGTTTGAATCGGCTATTTTGTAATATAGATAAATATAAATTAAATGATCTTGAATTGGCAGCCCATGTGTCCAAATGCTCACCCAATAGTATACATCTTGTTTCAGGTCGGTGTTTGTTTGTGTATATATTGCAATTTTCATCCAATAAACAAACGATAGTTAAAGCCGAAGGCCTAGTGGTTTATATGGTTTTTATATACGTTAAAATTATACTTTATTGTAATGACATCATGGCTAAGTCTACTCTATTACTTTACTAGTATGTCGTTTATAAATTATCTACTCCAAAATAAACATTCATTTTGAAAAATTTAAAAACATTAAGTCGCGAATTAAAAAAAACCTTGATCAGGGCATCTGCTACTGACGCCATAGCAGATTGTTTTGATGCCATTTACCAATATTTTTCATGACGTCACTCAATAACTATACTTAATACAGGAATAAGGGTTGGGCGGCGCTTTAATTTTTAAGGCAACATTACTAGAAATGAGAAATTAATAATGCATTTCATTATGTCAAGCTTGGTTTTGTTATCATTACCGAGTTAGTGTAGGCCTTCCCTCAAACCTGACTTTAAAACCTTCAGTCATCGGACATGGCATTGTTCCCTCACACCGAATGGTCTGGAATTAAAGATAGGAAACCTGGTTTGAAGAATAGGTATAACGGTATGTTCAAATTCATTTTGTTTTTAAATATGTCAACATCACAATAAATATTGTCACGAGTAATTAAACATTATCGTTTTACAGACCCAATTATATGATCACTGTTATTAAAAAAAAAGAAATTCAATTCATTGAACATTCGGGTTATGTATACCAGTTTCAGAAATAAGCCCCCCGTGGTGGCCTCCCCTAAGGATACGTACAGGATTGTGCCACACTGCTCTGTTACAAGCTCCACTGAGTCCCTCCCAGGTTCCAAGCGAGGAGCACATGTGAGTTGAGCTTGTTCCACAGAAGAGGAAATCAGACTGACAGGTGTATTGAGTGACAGCACCCTCGTATTGTCCAGTGGGAGACTTGTCAGCATTGGCCAGATCAGGAGCAGGACCACATCCTAGGTGTTCATCTATGAACAGCGTGTTTGTATATATCTCATTCATCTCTTTATCTTTGTAATGATAAACTTGTAGATTAAAGTTTGGCTGTGAACTGTTATAAGAACTCGCATTTTAAAGGATAAATGTGTTGAATTTCAGACGTGCCAAAACATCAATTATAATAACTACTTATTATGATTTTCAAATATTATTTTATTTACTATAATCTTCTACACGAATCTTAATCGATCAGAATACCGACTTCAAATCATAAATTGTGACTCCCATAAACTCGTCATTATAGATAATGCACAAAGATATTAGGACATATGTACATAATTGTTTTAATAGTTTATTCTAAACTACCTGATGTAATTTGCTTGAGCTGCTAACATATACTCTGAAATCCGAAATCTGCAGCAGAAAATTTCATACAACAGCAGTGCCCAGGTGTATAATCAGTGAAGCTACTCCTGTGTATAATATTTCAACCTCGTCTAAGTTAAAATATAGAGAACTTGTATATAAAGATTGCATGCTTTCCTAGTTTTTCATAATGTTTTCAACAACCTATTGTATTTTTAATGGTTCTGTTTGCTGCCAATTAGAAAAACACATATTTCAGTTTAGGAGAAATTGAACAGAGACAACTGCTTAAAGAATTCATTCAAAGTAAGTTGTTGCTTTAGTTTTGGTTATGGTTTCGCTAAAAAAGGGTTTCAATGTGAGTTGAGGGAAAAGTTAGGCGTGGTTTAAGGTTTGCAATGGTTTGGAACACATGTAAAATGAAGGTTAGAGTTTGAATCATTTGAAACTTTTGAAACAATAAAAAAGGTACAAGGTACCTGTAATACAACTTGGAATGTTGAATCTGTTAACAACACATCTGCTCCCACTTCCACATGCTATACCTTCACATGGTCTGGCTAGACGCTGCAAGAAACATTTTATCAGTATTCTCACTATTAGGTTTTGGTGATAATTTTTTGTCTCTAAAGCCGTTTTAGTGAAACATAGTCATTTCTTTACATGGTCCGGCATATCTCTGCAAGGATGATTTAACATTGGTAGATTAAGTACACCACCTTTTGCTCTCTATATATTCAAATTATTTTCGTCAAACCGAAATGGCCTAACGTAAGTCCATTGTTATTTTAGTATTCACTGAATGTTTATATGTTAAACAAAGTTAAGTTCCCCAACATTTGTTCAGCTGCAAAAGTTGAATGATAAGAAAGAAGGCGATGTGGGTTGTGGACAAAATCGTTGGACATGATACGACCATAATTTAGCAATTAAGGAAAGAAAATTTCAATTTCTGATGTGGGTAATTCAACCTTTAAAGCCCTCCGATCAAACTTTAGTATCAACATTTAAGTTAATAGTTACTACTTAGACCTCTAATTACCTCCAAAGTCGCAAATTTCTGAAGCGAAAGATCACGGAAACCTGTTTGAAAACAAACATGGTCAGCGTCATCTGTACTGACCCCTAGAAATCAATGTTAAATGTTTAATTGACGCATTGAAAAGAATCCAGATATCATTTCAAAATCGTGTGATTCAAGCCTTTTCGTCAATAATTGACAATAACTGTTGAAAATAGGGATCCTATTTCAGCGACCAGTGACTTTTTTATTTTGCACAAAAAGGTTAGATGTATGAAAGTCAAGTTGGTAACACAAACGTTATTTTTGATATCTGACCCAGTTTTGGCACTACAGCCATATTCATTTTAAAAACTGAAAATACGCTTTACAATCTTGAACTTCCTTTCTCTTTTACCACGGCCTCTTCATCCAAGGATAGGGGAAGTGGATCTTACTTTTTTAAATATTATTTCTCGTAAGCAAAGAAAATCTATAAGTGTGGTCTATGCAAACGAGCTTGAGTTATGAAACAACGTTTCTTTAAACACGTACTGTTATGCTTTCAAACGAACGTAGTTAACATAATTAGTAAAATATATTTAAAACACCTAAATTTTCTGAAACATTCGTGTTTTAAATAAAAATCTTGTTTACATTCATATATATGTCAAATCCACACATCGACTTTACAAGAATACTGTAAATAAAACATTTCAAAGATTATCAACCAGTAACCGTTACTCTTTCTTCTTGAGATATGTTTCAACAACTTTTTTGGATTGCCGCACGTTTTAACCTTGTGTCATATTGAGGGAAACTCTCTCACCAAATAATGACATGGAGATTTAAAAAATAAACACGTTTAGAAAAAAAGAAAAAAACAAATATTATTATTAGATAATGATAATAATGCAAAATCAACCCCTGGTTACACCTAATCAGCCAATTGGTTTTAATCTTATTAAGTCAGTGCAAGATGGAAAATATGAACAAAATCGTCTGGGGAGTTGTTGTATGTTGAGCATAATGTTTAAACATCGTGAATAAAATATTTGATAGTTTTAGTGTTATAAAATCAGAAACATGTAATTATCGATTCAGTCAATCTCTATCTACACCTTAAAAGGTCACAGACCTTGCAATACAATTGCAGATTTTCTTAATGTTTGACCGGAAGAGTGAAAGAAGACATAATCAAACAAATGTCCTTATGCGTTAATTATTTAAGTAAATTTCTCATACAGGAGTAAGGATGACAGACAATTTAAAGATTTTATCATCTCTTTTCAGTCCAATATGTAAAAACTGTCAGATTTACTGAAGCTATTCTGTTTGAAGTAGTTATGTTCTCACCAGGGATTCTGAACTCAATACGGGTTAATCTTTTCTGGTGTGAAAAATCGTTAGAGCCCCAACACCTAGAAACAAGTGAGGAATATAAGATTTACCTAAAGATAAATCCTTCTAAAAATAAGAATCTTTATAACAAGTTGCAAATAATTAAAGGACGCTCTTGTCAATAGATTTCTGACTTGAAAAATCTATGATAGGTCGTTTGTAATAATAAATGATGAATATGTGTTAATTATCCTATTTGTTGGGAACCATTGCTATTGGAAGAAAGTATACTTTCATTCTCTACAGAGTCATCAGTACTTATCACAAGTTTCGGTATTGGTGAAAGTATTGGGCACTTTGGGTGAAAAGTGCCAACTTTGGCAGAGGTGTTGCTCTTTATGTACCGATATCTTAATAAACATTAACGGTCATCTGAATTTCTTTCCAAGATGGTCGCCATTTTTAATATATTATATAAAAAGCTTCATATTTCCTAAATTTGGTGCACAAAAAGTTTGATATTTTGCACTATTATGCAGAAGTATTAGTTATAATTCTGGTGTTGGACAGGATTACAATTCGTCCCCGCTCCTTTTCTCAGCCTTTGTGAACTCTCTGGTTATGGTTTTAATGAACTAAGAGGTTAACTTTAAAGGCACGCGACATGTTACACGTGGCCCTATTAAACTGAAGATATATTCTTCAAAAACAAAGATTTTAATCTTCGGAAGTGGCTGAGGCATAAACTCTTTGATGACTGTCCATTTAGGTGGACATGCTTTTCCATGTACACATATTAAGGACTTGGTTAACATAGAATTGAAAAAAATTACAGTTACTCAAAAAATACGAATGTACCTCAAGCCTGTTTCATTTGAGCTTTTTACACAATGATTGTTCAGATCCTATAGTATGGTTCTGATTACGGGTTTTTAAAATATCTCCTTGCTAGAAAAGTTACACCTAAAATTCCTAAAGAAATTGTTTGAATAGTTTGCAATGCTTGGTGAATTAGGGAGACAAGCTCTTCAAATAAGAATACATACATGCATAATGATAGGTTATTTGCATTGAATAGATTCTAACAACAAGACATAAGATATTTTAGCCTATTATATGAATTAAAATCACAAGATATTGTAGACTTTTCGAACAATCAACGGTGAATTCGTTTATCAAAAAAGATTCCTAACGACTGTGGAAGATCTTTGGCATTTTGTAAACGATTGCTTTACTCACTGTTTGGTCTCACATCTACAACTTAACACATAATATGCAATCAACATTAGGAAACTGTCAAAGTTCCGCCAAATTATAGTTTGCATGGTATTTATTATCAACATTTTCAATATTTCAAAAAGTGAGCTTACATACATGTGTGTAATTAACTTATATACACTATCTCTTCCATGTACATCTCCTTTCAAACAGAAATGCAGCACATACCTTACCTGAAAGTTTCTTTTCAGTTCGCAATGAAAAAAATATCAACAACTAAAAAGATGAAATACAACTGACAATCTTTAGGCCATGCCCTAATGTAACCAAGATTTTGTTTTACAATGTATTTAACCCTTACGATGCGGCTATATATTTTTGCTCTACAAGCCCACGTGGCGGAATTGTTTTGTCCGGTGCCAGCCACCGTTATATCCTGATTAACCGCTTCTTTATTTTTGTGCGCGGATATACATATGATACATGGAAATAAAGACAATTCTCTCTTCTATACGATGATGTAAAAATTATAAAATTATCTCTAATTGTTCGTGAGATATAAATGCCGCAAGGTGGGTACCCTCAATCATTTTGAGGTAAACAAATTTTTTGCGGCACTTGTCGCAACGCTTTGCCGCTTCTTTATTTTTGTGCGCGGATATACATATGATACATGGAAATGAAGACAATTCTCTCTTCTACACGATGATGTAAAAATTATAGAATTATCTCTATTGGTTTGTGAGATATGAATGCCGCAAGGTGGGTACCCTCAATCATTTTTGAGAAAAAGTTTGATATTTTATATCCGGGAGCAGCCAAGACTGCTTGCAGTCAATATATAGCCTTATCCTGAAAGTTACGGATTTCGCCAAGAGGGCTTACGTGCCATTTTATATTTGGCCCGTAAATATCACGCGCCCCGCATCAAGTTTCAATAAATTTTGTAACATGTATAAATTGTTTAAATGTTCAAATTTACATGTCAGCTTTAATTCTTTATATAAATGTTTATATTTCTATGGTCATGTATCACATATGTTGGTTGATAAATTTAAATAGAAGTAAGTCAAGTCACTCACCCGGGGCCACAGAGAGATGTCAGTGAGGAAGAACTCTGGGTCAGTGTGAACATCCCTATAGGTTATATATATGTACAGAGACAACAAGTTTCCACACTCACCCGGGGCCACAGAGAGATGTCAGTGAGGAAGAACTTTGGGTCAGTGTGAACATCCCCGGGGTCTCCTGCACTGTCCTGAGAGGCGAGGTGACAGGTGTGAGTCTCTCTCTGGTAGGACACGGACATACACGTGGAGACTGTCAAACAGTGAGTCACGCACGTGTAGAGGGAGACACTGTCCACCATCTTGAACACGCTGGAGATCATCCTCTTCCCGTCCTGTGTGACCGAGTCCAGATCTACACAGATAGTTGAAACTCCACATATGTGCAGGATGAAAGACAGGAATAACGTCTGCACTTTCAACATCGTGAATTGTTCAACATATTTATTGCTATTCACTTGCTATTACCTTCACTCGGTTTTTACTTCCACTTACTTTGGTAATGTCTTATTATTTTTAATGAATACATATCTTCTTGGGGAGTTCATTTAGTCGGACAACAAAACACTGAAAGTATTCTCAGTGGATCCAGTACACATGGAGTTCATGTTCAACGCTCCGGTAACTATTCAAATGCTTGTCTTGGAAACGAAAGGCATGCAAAGATTTGTTTACAGAGACAATTGAAGTGATTGTGTATGGTGAGGGAACTCTGTTTTGACAAGTGCTCCCTTTAGACGTCCTTCTTAGTACAGGTGAAATTCTGGTTGTTGTTTTCTTCCAGAAATTGTGTGTTATTTATTCACGTAACAAGCAAATCGATGAAACATTTAGTAAGGAAGTAATCTGTGTTTTTGTGATCGCTATTGTGATTTGCATGTTTTGATTCGCATATCCTTTTGTTTTGTGGAAATTGATTATAGAAAGTGTTTTAAAAGGATAAAACGTGTTTCAAAAGAATTGTATGAAAAAACATATTCTATTATTCCTCGTTCTCATGATTTGTTCTATAAAATCTTTGAAGTGTTAAATTCAAATTATAATCTATGTACAAAATAGGTTGTTAAAACTACTTCTCTTATCTTAGATTAAATATATATTGTTCATCATTAGTGTAGATTTGAAACAGTTTGTATATATTATTACTAAAATAAAGTTTTGCTGATGAATCAATAGATTTGTAGATTTGTTCCAACTGATTATTGGGTATCGATTTTGTTGATAAGAATCCTCTCTATACATCTATTTCATTGCACTGATATTCTATTTTGTTTCTAAACAAAGCGATCAAACGAAAATAGCGATCACGCCCTTTTACATGACACATAGGAAAGAGTGTTTAGGTAACTTTAGGGTTATGTAGTAAATAATAACCCGGTAACGAGGGGTTATGCAAAATAACCTCGCGAGGGCGTAGCCCGAGCAGAGCTTATTTCCATAACCCGAGGTAAAAAGGTTATTATTTGACTTGCGCTCCCGCGGAAGACTCCTGCAATGGTTTCAACTTAATTTGTTTCTATACAATTAATTTAAAAACGTTTTACTGATATCATTCTCGGGATATCATGTCTTGATCAGAAAAAAATATTTAAAATACCCCCAGATTAGGGTTTTAGAAATAAAGGCTTGATTTCTTACAATAAAAACTATTTTATTACATACAAATAATTACAAAATGGTTTTGTTACACTAATTTCCGCGATTCTGATTGGACGAGAGCGCTTAAAAACCTGCTGCCATTTCTCGATGAATGCAGAAAAATTCCTCTCCCTAACACAATCCATACATTGACCGGAAAGACTGCATTTTAATAACTACGACTCCTCAAGCTTGTTCGCTCCGAGCGTCTCGCAAACGGCGGACATTTTGAACGTCGTGTGATATGCTAATTAGGGTTATTCCGAAAATGCGGATTCCAGTAAAGACGAATTGTTATTGCATTGGTGTCAATGGTTGCGAAAACGAAAGTATTAAATCTTCGGCCGTTTTAGTTTATGGAGTTCTCAATTTTGATTAAACTTTGTATCTGACGACATTGATGACAGATTTTTTGAAAATAATTAGGAAAAACTTTGTTAAAATGTTGATTTTGTAATTATAAGGATTGTTTTACATGTTTTGTGCCTCTATCGATGTATAACAGCAACAAATTGTGTATAAAATCGCTACGCTACGCTGCGCGATTTTATACAATTTGTTGCTGTTATACATCGCTAGAGGCACAAAACATGTAAAACAATCCTTAAATAATTAAAAAAAACGTTTTAGTGATCCATTTTGCGGTTTTGATATGTCTTGATAAGAATACTATTTTAGACTACTTACAATATACCCCCTGCTTAGGGTTTTAGAACTAAAGAATTGATTCCTAACATTAAAAAACATTAACTACTTTTGCAAAACTAATATATATCTATAGGGAAAAACAAAAACACACAAAAATTTACATCAACTGGCATGGTAGCTCGGTAGCTCAATAGGTAAGAGTGCTGCTTGACAACATAGAGGTCCCTGGTTCGAATCCCACTTTCGTTGATCAGAAATCTTAACTTTCTTGTTTGAGTCCAATAGTTTGCGATTGTTTACAATCTTATAACCGACCAAGGTGGTTATGAGATAACCAATTACCCGGATGGAGCTCACGGCATATACCATTCAACTAAAATAAAGGCAATGACTTCCCAAGGGGTGAAAAGGGTAAACACCTATAAGAATGTAGTTATGAGTTAAAACCAATTGAAAAAAGAAGGGATATAACCGCCTACGGGGTGTAAATATTTGATAAACTAACGTGTCCCAACTCAACGCTATATCTTGTGAGCAGCATCTAAAACTAGCGACAACATCGACATTTTCTCTTATCTTCTGTGACGGAATGTAGTGTGACATGTACCATTCATTTAACAATGCACACCAAGAAAGTTTCTTGACCATTTTATATCGTACATCAACAGTTGATATGCAATTAGAATGTTCTTCTCACTGTTAAGATTCCATGACTCAAAGCCGTTTCAAAGTGACGTGTAAGACTCTGCTCACAACTTCCTATTACTTGACTACCTTCAAAACAAATTTAATGTGAATTGCATGTAACGAACAGTTTCGTTTCACACGGGTTGGGAAGTGATGTCATGGGAGGTATATATCTGCTATCAGGGAAATACGTTATTGCGTAATTTCTTTTAAAAAGCGTCCAGAAAGCCACGATATTGATCACTACTTTCATGAGTTCAATTGGTTGTTTTGAGAGATGGTCGAATTTAAGAGATACGTTGTCTATGACTACAAATTCGTTTTTTCTGCTCGACTTTTATTCGTTTATCGGGCTTCAGGTTATAACAGAATTATTTACACTCACCTTAATTATTACCCACGTGGTACTTCGTAAAGGGGTTTCATAACAATTTGGGTCATAACACCTTTAAGTGATTATATTGGCTAGCGGTGTACTTTGACATTGTCAGGACTACTTTATTCATTCATAAAACGATCGTGTTTTCATTCACAAATTTCGAATGGCACTGAGTGAGTCGCAGTCATTCTTCCAACTTTCAGTTTATCTTTTGAATCTTACCGAATTGATAAGACATTTTATTTTCACGTACGCTCACACTTAACGTAGGGTAGAATTTAAAAATGTGAATATTTAACGTCGTGATTTCATAATAGTTGAGGCTGTAACGTGGTTGGATATTCATCCGCCGTTCCGTCTCTTAATAGACACAATAAAAAGTTTTTTAAAAAAGCAATAAATAGTATGAAATGCAAGATGATAATAAATAGGATGCATAACTCGTTCGCCAAAGCTCTTGACAAAGCAACATTATTTCACTTGGGACATAAACTTGATATGAAAGGGGAAGCTCGTTTGATATTCTAAAAATATACTATACTACATTTCATAAACCAAACTTGCATTAAACTATCCAAAACAAACCCACACTGTCCTATCTTACACAAGCCACACCCACCCTATGCCACATCGCACTACCCTCCACTACCCTCCACTACCCTCCACTACCCTACACTTCCCTGCACTAGCCTGCACTACCTGCACTACCCTGCACTACACTCTACAACCTGCACTACACTCCACTACACTCCACTACACTCCACTACCCTCCACTACCATCCACAACCTGCACAACCTGCACAACCTGCACTACCTCCACTACCTGCACTACCTCCACAACCTCCACTACCTGCACTACCTGCACTACCTGCACTACCTCCACAACCTTCACTGCCTCCACTACCTCTACAACCTGCACTACCTGCACTACCTGCACTACCTGCCTTACCTGCACTACCTGCACTACCTGCACTACCCTACACTACCTCCACTACCCTCCACTACCTCCACTACCCTCCACTACCTCCACTACCTCCACTACCTCCACTACCTCCACTACCTCCACTACCTCCACTACCCTCCACTACCACCACTACCTCCACTACCTGCACTACCTGCCTTACCTGCACTACCTGCACTACCTGCACTACCTGCACTACCCTACACTACCTCCTCTACCCTCCACTACCTCCACTACATCAAGTACCTCCACTACATCAAGTACCTGCACTACCTGCACTACCTGCACTACCTGCACTACCTGCACTACCTGCACTACCTGCACTACCACCACTACCTCCACTACCTCCACTACCCTCCACTACCTGCACTACCTGCACTACCTGCACTACCTGCACTACCTGCACTACCTGCACTACCCTACACTACCTCCACTACCCTCAACTACCTCCACTACATCAAGTACCTCCACTACATCAAGTACCTCCACTACCTCCACTACCTCCACTACCTGCACTACCCTACACTACCTCCACTACCCTCAACTACCTCCACTACATCAAGTACCTCCACTACATCAAGTACCTCCACTACCTCCACTACCTGCACTACCTGCACTACCTGCACTACCTGCACTACCTGCACTACCTCCACTACCTCCACTACCTTCACTACCTTCAGTACCCTCCACTACCCTCCACTACCCTCCACTACCTCCACTACCTGCATTACCTCAACTACCTTCACTACCTCCACTACCTCCACTACCCTCCACTACCTCCACTACCTCCACAACCTGCACTACCTCCACTACATACACTAATGCACTACCTGCACTACCTGCACTACCTGCACTACCTCCACTACCTCCACTACCTCCACTACCTCCACTACCTACACTACCTTCACTACCCTCCAATACCTCCACTACCTCCACTACCTCCACTACTACTCTACCTGCACTACCTCCACTACCTGCACTACCTGCACTGCACTACCCTACACTACCCTGCATTAACCTGCACTACCCTCTACTACCCTGCACTACCCTCCACTACCTCCATCACCTCCACTACGCTCCACTACCTGCACGTCCTCCACTGCACTACCCTACACTACCGTGCACTACCCTGCACTACTCTGCACTACCCTACACTACCCTACACTACCGTGCACTACCTTCACTACCTGCACTACCTGCACTACCTCAACTACCTCCACTACCCTCCACTACCTCCACTACCTCCACTACCTGCACGTCCTCCACTGCACTACCCTACACTACCCTGCACTACCCTACACTACCCTACACTACCGTGCACTACCTTCACTACCTGCACTACCTGCACTACCTCAACTACCTCCACTACCCTCCACTACCTCCACTACCTCCACTACCTCCAGAACCCTCCACTACACTCCATTATACTCCACTACACTCCACAACCTGCAATACCTCCACTACCCTCCCCTACCCTGCACTACCTGCACTACCTGCACTACCTGCACTACCTCCACTACCTGCACTACGTCCACTACCCTGCACTACCCTCCACTACCTCCACTACACTCCACTACACTCCACTACCTCCACTACCCTACACTACCTCCACTACCTCCACTACCTGCACTACCTGTACTACCAGTACTACCTGCACTACCTGCACTACCTCTACAACCTGCACTACCTGCACTACCTGCACTACCTGCCTTACCTGCACTACCTGCACTACCTCCACTACCTGCACTACCTGCACTACCTGCACTACCTTACACTACCTCCACTACCCTCCACTACCTCCACTACCTCCACTACCTCCACTCCCTCCACTACCTCCACTACCTCCACGACACTCCACTACACTCCACTACCCTCCACTACCTCCACTACCTCCACTACCCTGCATTACCTGCACTACCCTCCACTACCTCCACTACCCTCCACTACCTCAACAACCTGCACTACCTCTACAACCTGCACTACCTGCACTACCTGCACTACCTGCACTACCTGCACTACCTACACTACCCTCCACTTACTCCACTACCTGCACTACCCTGCACTACCTGCACTACCTGCACTACCTTACACTACCTCCACTACCTCCACTACCTCCACTACCTCCACTACCTCCACAACCTGCACTACCTGCACTACCTGTACTACCAGCACTACCTCCACTACCTCCACTACCTCCACTACCTCCACTACCTCCACTACCTCCACTACCTTCACTACCCTGCACTACCCTCCACAGTAGTGCAGGTAGTGGAGCTAGTGATTTTTATATACAACCTTCAATAAACGCCATCTTACCGCCAATTCATCCTTTTTCCTTTATCACAACACTTTTATTGTTTAAATTTACAAACTGCTGATGGGCTTAGATTTGGCCAAACATTCACACATTCATCTTGATGTTTTATAAATAATAACAATCTTATATAATACTCTACCCTACTCTGCCCTACATCCAACTATACTGCCCTCCATTATTGAACCCAACCCAACCCAACAAACAGACAATCCCAGACTTTGCTGCCTTCCATTACTAGCTCAAACTAACCTATATTTTGATAAACTACCCTAGTCTACCCTACACTAGTATCCTCCCTCAATGACTGAAACTACCCTATATTATAATACATTACCTACTCTACCCTACATCAGACTTTGCTGTCCTACATTAATTAACTACCCTATATTGTAATACATTACCTACTCTACCCTACATCAGACTTTGCTGTCCTCCATTAATTAACTACCCTATATTATAATACATTACCTACTCTACCCTACATCAGACTTTGCTGTCCTCCATTAATTAACTACCCTATATTATAATACATTACCTACTCTACCCTACATCAGACTTTGCTGTCCTCCATTAATTAACTACCCTATATTATAAAACATTACCTACTCTACCCTACATCAGACTTTGCTGTCCTCCATTAATTAACTACCCTATATTATAATACATTACCTACTCTACCCTACATCAGACTTTGCTGTCCTCCATTAATTAACTACCCTATATTATAATACATTACCTACTCTACCCTACATTAGACTTTGCTGCCCTTTATTAATGACCAAACTACCCTATATTTTAATACACTACCCTACGCTTCCCTACATTTATCATATTTCATTACATTTATCACTCATATTTACTTTTTCAATTTAATGTACACATACATACCACCAACTGATCATGTTAAGAATTTAAATTTAAAAGTGTGTTACCTATTTAATTTTATTTAGATATTAGTCATGATTCTTTTTATGATTCGTTTAATTGTTCTGTCTAACATGTTCGGGTTGTGAGGGTCACAGTGTTGTAATTGTATCATTGTGAAAATGTTTCATTATCTCACCTGAACTTAACTTCTTTCATTGGTGGCTTTCTAGTGTTTCCCGTTCCAGTTACTATTGTATTCAGTTTGTTCACGATCAGCAAACACTGAAACAGCTGAAGTGAAAGTGTTATTTTGCTCAAAATAATCAATTGACACCCCCTTTCCCCGGAGATTGCTCATTGTTAACAAGATAGTGGGGCTGCGACTGTTTTCCATGACTGCACCGAATGCTGCACATACATTGATCCAACCACACAGCACGTCATGTCTTACTCCTTGTAGGTTTAAAACTGCTGTATGCATGGTACTTTACATTATTTATTCATCCCTTGAGATGTTTCACCTGAAAGTCAATAAGTAGCATCTTTTTACCAACTCTACCAATCCTGATGTGTTTATTAAAAATGTAAGTATAAGTAGACGCTTCAATTATATCAGGTGCTCTCTTCTGTTTTGTCAGTAGAGGTATTTTAAATGTATTTTGATGCCAACGGAAAGACATGTTAGCCTGTATTTGGACCACTAGACAAGAACTATTTGAAAACAAGATGAACGTCAAATTGTTCATTCGGATTTTATTTGTGATTGTCATTACTGGTGTATGTAGTGTTTCTACCAGCTGTGTAGACCATGACTCGGTCACACAGGACGGGAAGAGGATGATCTCCAGTGTGTTCAAGATGGTAGACAGTGTCTCCCTCTACACGTGCGTGTCTCACTGTCTGACAGTCTCCACGTGTATGTCCGTGTCCTACCAGAGAGAGACTCGCACCTGTCACCTCGCCTCTCAGGACAGTGCAGGAGACCCCGGGGATGTTCACACCGACCCAGAGTTCTTCCTCACTGACATCTCTCTGTGGCCCCGGGTGAGTGTAGAAACCTGTTGTATTTGTACATATATATAACCTATAGTGATGTTCACACTGACCCAGAGTTCTTCCTAACTGATATCTCTCTGTGGCCCCGGGTGAGTGTAGAATATGTTGCCTTTGTGTACATATATCGCCTTGATCATGGTCATACTTAACTAGAAACTTAATGATGTTCACACCACCCTAAAAGTATTCACAGTCACAGATATGTGTAAAACCTTCTTATCTTTGTATCACCTAAATTTATCCTCCAACGGGACCAGATTCTTCCTCACTGACCTCAGATTCTGACCCGGGTGAAATAAAGAATATTCGCCATTTACATTTTTTTGAACACGTCATTTACACATTTATCCAGAGATTTCATTTGCAGATAGTTTCTGTTTACTTTGAAAAGTGTGAAATTTCGTTGTTTTTTTGTCATTTTGGTATCATAAAGAGTGAAACATATAAATGCACAAATCAATGGTCGCCATAACCATCTTTCTAATGTACCTTTGCAAGGGTAGCAGACCTTTTTCTAGATATTTTTCTTGCTATGATTTAAATCTAAAAGAATCAATGATGAAGAATTTTAAACTTGGAAATTTGTCATGTGATTTATATTATACAGATTAATGTATCTTACTTGCAAAAGCTCCGGTTCTTAAACGTCTAAAAATATATTTTTCATCGTTTAACAACATCTAAAGATTAAATATATATTTTGTTACACACCACCAATAAGTTCTCGCGTGCCTAAACAGTTTTTGCTTACCGTCACAGTGAGCCAGGCTGATTGTTGATTGTCTTAAAATATCTGTATAAATATATATATATACTGACAGTTATATTAAAGGGGCAGTAGCACGTTTTTAGGGGGGATAAAAGGTGATGTCAGGAAAATGAAAATAAATGGTTCCAATTGAAAGACAATGTACTTAAACTAAATGGAGCAGTAATAATTCAAATATATAACGCAAAGTTTAAAAATGCGATTCATTTTTCTTACACAAATTGAATTAAAGGTGTTCACAAAAAATGGCCGCCAATGGATTTTATGTGAATCTTCATACTTTGTCCTCTGACTATGGATGATTGGCTTGTGTAATGGGATTTTTGACAATGTCAAAATAATACATTTAGCATTTACTTACAATTATCAGTGAAAAATTTAAAATATAAAATTATTAAAAAACGTGCTACTGCCCCTTTAAACAGAGCATACTGTTCACAGCGTGTGTTAGTCACCCATCATTACAAACAATACACAAACCAAAGGCGTCTTTGTTATATAACACAGTAAATGTCGTTTATCTGCAGTGAGTGTGATATTACGGTCACACTTACACGATGTCATCCGCGATGTATCACGTGCAACTTCATCTTGATATGCACCTATATGTTCTGGATACACACGCCATTCACACTGACAACGGACTTGATGTGCATGTGGCTTTTCGGCGAAGGTCGTAATGAGCTACGATTGGGTAAAAAGTTTTGAACATGCTCAAAACTTTCGCGATCATCGGGAAACATCGCGAAATACACGCACTTTACACGTGGTGCATAAGTGTTACATCGTACTTTACTCCTGTTTTTCGTAGCATACCGTGAGCAAATTGGTATTACGATGCTCCGGTCCACTGTACGATTAGGAAGTGCTAAATGCGAATGTATTACGTTCACTAAAAGAGTTGATTACGAGCATAAAGCGTCTTTAACAAGACACCATTAAGTGTTTACAACGATATTCAGGTGCTTTTTACGAACAATGTATTTTTGGCATATCGAATGCTACCCTCAATGGGGCAAAGTGAGCAGGGGGGAGCGCGTTGCCCCGAGTGATCTAAAATATATTTTTTTCAGAACACATTAGTGTCAGAGCTATCAGTTAATTTTCACAAGCCAGTGTCATAAAGTAGAAATATTATTGTCACTTTACAACTTTCCTGTATTTTGATATCATAAGAATGAATTTGAAAGTATGAGAAAGAGCATGAATGCTAAAATATGAATAAAAATGTCTGATTCTTTTGAAAATTTTCACATCTTTTTACCTACTTGGAAGGGTGCAGTGAGAAATGTCACCAATTTTCGTTAATATTGTAATAAATGTTTAATTTTCATGTTTGTTTTAGACACTTAAACATTTTCAGTCAGAATTTGTCCGACCTATAGCAGAAAAACTATTCATCTATTTGCTTTCCAATTTTGCTATGCACTCTACTCCACTAGGAAGGGTGTGTTGCTAAATAAGAACCAATTTGGTTTAAATCTTTTATTTGTTGAAATTTTTATGTTTGAACTTATTGGTATTCATTTTCCAATATCAGAATTTTTCTGACTGATTGCGGGAAACTATTTATCCTAATTATCTTTCCAAATTCTGCACATTCCGTTTTAACTTATTAAGACATGGTAAAATAAATTTTATGAGAACAGACTGCACACATTCTGTGCAAGAGACGTCTACATGAGAAGTGAAAAATAATTCAGTTGGTCAGGGATGCACTGTCGGGGTAATAGTGAGCCGTGCTCACCTTTTTGTTTGTTTCATATTAAATTGACGAAAATAACAGTCAGAAACACATTCATTTTCTTTGCTTTTAAAAATAAATCTCATATTTATTATATACGTTATTTCCTCCCAAAACAATTAACAATATAGGCCACGGGGGCAAGCCCGAAAGTGATTAGATGTTTGCAAAATAAATCTGACTTTGAAATAAATCAATTTCGTTCCTTCATATATTTACTGTTTTCTGATAGTTAACGAGTTTGATTGTCAAAAATCTCATTATTCAAAGAAATTCCTATGTAACAAACATAGTATATTATTTGTTGAGAACTAAGAAAATCTAGGTATATGACATTAAACAAATATTGTGTCCGTCCTTGCATACAGCACTAGATTTTTATCATTTGTTTAGCCTCTATTTAGATACCTGAGCTGCATGGCACTATTGAGATACAAATTTGGTATTGTATTGGCTTATTACAGTTGTTTGACATATCACATTTCTCTGTCTTTTCACATGGGGCGCATTGCCCTAATCTTCGCGGCAAAGTGCACCGCCTTTGTCGAAAAACAATTTGTTCAATATATCCTTATTGTAAGTTAAAAAGCATTTGCCATACGATGGTCTATCTGATAAGCATAAAAGATATGCTGCAAGTTGCATGCTAAACATGTTTAGATGCACAGAAAACACGTCTATATGCAAGGGGGCGTGGTTTTGGCCCGGTCTCCCCATGTCTGTTATCACTCAAGTTTGCATGTTACCTGTGGACGACGCTGTGGAACCCCTTGTAGTTAAAATAGACGGAACGAGATCCAGAAGGCGCTATAATAGCTATATGTTTACTGTCTAGTGCACCAAGACAGTTATTGAAATTCCATCCTTTGGAAAATCCATCAGCAACAGATTTCCATTCATCCTCAATTGATGGACACTGGAAGAATAATAAAAACTAAAAGGGAGATTTTTTTTATAAAATATGAAAGTATCATTTTGCAAGTGCTTATTGATTCATTGAAATGACTTTTTAAATCAACGCAAAAGCATAAGCCAAACGTTTCTTTCAGAATTCCTCAGAAAACGCTTCGATTATTGTGTTGCAAGTCTCAGGAATAATGCCAGAAATCGTATTGCTTGCCACCCTGAACTGATATTGGAGAGTTTTGCAGGAGTCTCCGGTTGCCCGATATCGAAGGGTATTAGCGAGACGTATTGCTGGATCGATTGCTTGTGTCATAAACATGTTTTTCAACAGTGTGTCAAATAATTCAGGTTCCACCCGAAGTAAAACCCTCTGAGAGGCAGCTCTGTCTTACAGAGAAAGCTCTTACTGCAATGTTCTGTAAAACCCCAATATGCCTCGCCGCAACAGCCAAGATCTTGTCCAGATATTTCATTTTCGTTTTAGTCGTTTTTGCTTTTTCTTCCTTCGGAAATGCTTGGTGGCGACAGTAACAACTGTTAATAGCTTAATTTGAGATTAAACGTCGACATCCATGATGTCGCACTTTCCCTGTGCTGGTTTTATGTCATATAAAACACGGCTACATCGTATTATCAACGTTTTAAGCACGTAGCAGCTCTTACATCACGCGTTGTGAACACGCCCCTTTCTTGACAAACACGCACGCAAGTCTGAATACTAACGTAGGTCTCACTTGATGTGGACGTAATGTGTTAGTGATACACTCGCGCTACATCGTATCTTGTTCTTGGAAACCGTATAAAATACCTTTTGCTATATCGTAGTGGCGACAGGGGCAGATAATGCCAATAGATGGCGCCACACGAGAAAGATCCGGAAGTTGAATTGACAGACGATGCTTCGCTAGTAACAGCATAGTCATGCCGATATGAGCGACAAAAAATCGTGTTATGCCACCTTGAATGTTGGTCAACTTCGCAGGGAATTACGATCAAGAGGCGCAAAGTTGGCTGGCCGTAAAACAGAACTTATCGAAAGGTTTGTATGATATTTTTAAGTTTTTAACCAACCTATTAAGCCATGGAAGTGTAATTGAAAAACGTATGTCATGTGTACTTAAATTTCAAAGATTGAATTGTTATTATTCTGAAAGATATGAACAGATATTTAAACGAGAAAATAATTCCTTATTGATGTAGGGCCTAACAGTTAAAATAAGATATGTTTTATTGTCATGTTGATAAGTAACAAGCCAAAAGCTGAATAAACACTTTATTAAATCGTATTTTTCAGACCTCCAGTTTTCGCCCACCACTAGCGTTGCGTTTAGAACTGTTAAAAAAAGTAAATGGATCTTTGAACTTTATATCATAAAAAGCTTCTTTATTATTTCACTGAAAAATACGGTTGTGTCAAATAACATTAGCTGGGTGTTTCAGTTTTTTTTCACCAACATGACTGTAATTAGTGTCTAGGCTTAGATATATAATATGTAATATTATAGAAGTATGCAGAAATTTCCTGCTGCAAACGTTTGATCTATAGATTAACTCTAGAGACAGAAAAATTGTCAACAAAGTTGAATATTTGTAAACTTAACAGGTTAAACACATTAAATTTTGTCTTAATACCGACTCCAATATAAAGCGGTTGCGTTCGCTCAATTTTTTTTCGAAACCATGTTAGTGAAAGTACAAGATTTAAGATTGAGTGATTGAGTGATTATCGTTATCATATTTCCCTAATTTTGTTTTACATAATGTTCCCTGATTGCGTAATATTGAAGAGCTATTATAGCAGTCAGTGTAAAGTATTCAAATGTCGTGTTATGTTTCTGCTGTTTGCTTGAAACACTGCACACAAACACACCTTTCCAGGAAATCGCATGACTAGACGTCGCTTATGCATTCCCAGAAAACATTCGGAAGAGCTTACTTAACTGATTATCATTACCTCGGAAACCTTCGAATTTTAAAGACATTTACATTCATTAAATGGAAAATTGAAATATTAAAAGTATATAGAATTTCAAAATTAACTTAGATCTAAATTATCTTTTTTAAGAAATAAATAATTTCAATCGTTATCAGTCCCCGGAAACGTATATAGATCTGTCCTATGTCATACCGGTAGTAAATATTTGGTACCTTTTATTGAACATGTCAGAATTTTTTCATGGAGTAGTTTTATTAATTATTTTTCTTTGCATGTTAACGAAAGTAATCTTATGAAAAAATGTTCTTTGTATGTATTTTTTATTCATATTCTCACTATGAGTTAATAACAGTGGTTTGTGATCTGTTTGTGTAAAATAATCAAGTTTTATAATTTATAAGTTCTCATAATTTGATTCCACCCTGCAGTTGATCAGGTCACCTTTACAAATTTAAACTTTTCAGAGCTGTGTTTTTAGTAACAATGATATTAATTTAATTATATTTTCTCAAACATATATTTTTTTACCAAATGACAGTTTTTTTTTTTTTAATTTACCGGTACTTTAAATCCTGATGTTTTAATGATTCTTGACTATTTTTTCATACATTTGATTTATTTTCTGTTTTAGGTTAGAGTCTTATGACAGAAATTTCAACTTTGGAAACAGAATCTCACAAGAAATCACTGAAGAATATGACATATGTTTGCCAGACAAAACACAGTACAGAGATCTTCACATTGGAACAGACTTCCCTAAAGTGACACGAGACAACATTGATGTTTATCTGAATGGATTAAACAAGAGTCTAGGCAAAGACAGTATTGACTTGGTAAATGACAGATTTCTTTTGTTCATTAAAGTAGCAGCAAAAGATGATTCACACTTTGTTAAAAGTCAGTGTAGGGCATCAATGAGAAAGCATGTGACCTACAATGTTGACATAGTTATCTCCTCTGATGGGGTGGTTGATGAGTGCCAGTGTGACTGTGGTGCTGGGATGGGACCAGATGCTCACTGTAAGCATGTGAATGCACTTCTGTATGCACTTTCCAAGTTTGGTCAAAGTGGTGAAATTTTAACTGAAATAACATGTACTCAAAGACTTCAAACATTCCACCGCAGCAAATCCTATAAGGGGTCACCACTAAAAGCAAAGACTACAAACATTCCACCGCAGCAAATCCTATAAGGGGTCACCACTAAAAGCAAGCGCATTTCATCAGAACAGTGTAGCAAGGAAAAGTGTGTTATTTGATCCTCGACCAGAACCCTTTAGAGGGACAGCAGGCTATTCCGGTTATTTCAGGAACACTTGTTTGAATTTTCCAAACGTTGGTCATTTACCTGTAGCACAGCTTTATCCACCAGCTAACACCTACGCAATAGCTCATGACCATGACTACACTGGTGATCAAGAAGAAATGTTCCTTCAGTCAATAAAAATAAGCACCATTGAAAATAGTGATGTGGAAAGAATTGAAGAATCAACCAGGAAACAAAGAAACTGCAACTTTTGGAAAGAAATAAGATGCACAAGATTGAATTCGTCAAACTTTGGAAGAATTTGCAAGGCTACTGCAAAAACTAATCATGACTCACTTGCTAGGATGTTAACTGTTCATAATCATGTGAATTCAAAATCAGTGAGACATGGAAGAAAATATGAAAGCGTTGCTATCAAAGCTTATTGTCAGCAGACTGGTAGAACTGTCAGTAAATGTGGGTCATTTGTTTCAATCACTCATCCTTATCTTGCTGCTAGTCCTGATGGTATCTTAGATGGAGATGGCATCATTGAGGTTAAGTGTCCCTTCACAGCAAAAGGAAAAGTCATAAATCACAAAACTGTTCCATACTTACATGAAGACACCAAAGGAAACTTAACTTTGAAAGTGTCTGACCAAGAGTCTACAAGAGCTCACAATTATTATTACAAGGTCCAGGGACAATTGTTCTGTTCAGAGAAACAGTACTGTGAATTTGATGTCTACACTGTGAAGGATTTGAAGATTATTAGAATTGAGAGAGACAATTCTTTTATTGAAAAAATGGTGAACAAACTTCAAGATTTCTTTGATTGTCATTTATAATCTGCTGTCCTTGCCAAATATTTCTACAAAAATTACTACAACTTTACATTTGAATATTAGGCCTGCCAACTATTTGTACTAAGGGACATGTCTTAACACCCTGTGCTGAGATTCATGTACATAATTCAAATGCATGAAATTATATCTTTGAATTTGTATTCATGTTCAGAATATGTCTAGGAATATACTGTTGACATTCTTTGTAAATATTTCAACTTGTGACAGGGAATGTTTATTTAGCTCATCATAGTAAATTAGCCCTGAATTCTAAATAAATATTTTCCAAATTTAAATTCATGTAATTGATACCAATAATCTGATTCATTTACTATTTTGTCAATTCAAATTTGTGTTAAATAATTCATAAAATATCTTTTCCCGAAAATGTATGTTTTTTCTCCTTTTGCCAGTATTTATGTAATATACCGGTATAATCAAACCTGATTAGCTAAAATCCCATGACCTTTAATATTTTTAAATTAATTGTTCTCAGGTTATCAGTGCTTGTAAATAAATGATGTACTTTTATCAGTTTTGTCATACAATAATCCCCAAATGAAATTAATCTGCTTAATGATCATGCAATGATGCAAAATAATACTACTTAAAAATATAAATGCATGGAAGCTTACATATCTGGTATGTTATTTTGCAAATAAACCTTTTAATGAAAAATTGTTTGGTTGTTTTCATGTTAAAACCATATTATGAAAAACATATTTTATTCATGTGTTTCATAAAAAGGAAATTATGTATACAAGACAAAATATCTAAGGGGTTTTGGATGCATGGTTGATGTTTAATCAGGCGGTCAATGAAAAAATGCAGAAATTATTCAAAATATCAACATGTTCAAATATCCCTTATTACCTTTGTCAAGTATATATAAACAATGATCTGCAAAGAACAAGTTTAGCACCTAACCAACCTTTACCTGCAACGTACTCCAAAAGACCTTTTGCAGTACTCAGCATAAAAAGGGATGAGTTAATATATACCATTTGTCTGCTATTTCTGATACCAATTCAGAGTAAAATATATTATCATTGATCACCAAGCCTCCAATATCAATGAGATCATCATCTGAATATTAACATCAAATAACAAGTAGAATATATAATTTTTTAATCAACCCTTTATCCTGAGTTGTAAAGCACAACATATTCACTGGAATTTAAAATTCTGTTTGCATGAGTAAATTTGAATGTCTTTGCAAGTCCGATGAGTCTTTCAATATGATCTCTTTTGTTTGCAATCTTTCGATCAGCTTGCACAGTTTCACAATCTAAACGATTCTTATTCTTGAAGAAAGCAGGTGTAGTTATCTTGACATCATAGGGTGCAAACATATCTTGTACATTGAATCCCTTGTCAGCAAGAATCTCATCTCCCTTGTCACACATCCGAAGTAGAGCACTTCTCTCCACAATCTGCCTGTCACTTGCTGAACCTGCATAGGCTGGAGATACAAATGAAATGAGACCTCCAGGGCTTCCTCCAACCAGGACCTTGGTTGTGTTTCTGTTCTTGTAGGTAGAGAAACTAGCTTGCTGGAACAAAGGCTTGCTTGGTTTCTGAATTGGACATTCAGTGCCATCTATTATCACACGAGCTTGAGGAAACAATGACTGAAATCCAGATGGGCTGTAAAACTTGACTAAGTCTCTATCTGGCCAGAAACATATTTCTTTCCACTGATGATACATGAAATTAATCCATGTCACAAAAATGTTGGAAACAGTACCTTCAGAAACTTCAAAGAAATCAGCAAGAACAGCATTACTCCAGTGTTGTCTTAGCTTGACTAAAGTCATGAAAAGTTGATTCTCAACGCTGACATTCTTCACATCATGAGTGTAATAGTTTAGGTGATGAGCAGCAGGTCCAAGAGAATGCAGAATAAGTTGAAACTTTTCATAGGAATCACACCCTGAATACAGTTGAATACCATTAGGATCTTCAATATATCTCTCAACTCCAAATAGAGGTTTTCTTGGCGTTTGTGTGCTGTTATTGAAAACATGTATGGTATCTTTTGGCAACTCCTGTGAAAATACCTCTCCGCCATCATCAGTGATGTCAACTTCCATTCCAATGTCTATATCTTCTTGGAAAACCACCTCCTCATCTTCAGTCTGGTTGGTACTTGAGGATCTTCTCTGTACTCTCATTGCTCGCTCGATATCAGATTTGGAGGTTTCTAGGGTCCATGCAAACTGACTGGGGACGACTTCCTTCTTCAATCGTTTGATGAGAGGGTTGGTTCCTGAAACATACCAAATTTACACTATAAGACATTGAATGTGAATTTATCAGATAAATTGTTGTAGTAAGCGTGCTCCCCTTAAAAGATGTGAATGGAGAATATTGAATATTAATGAAATAATGACAATACAAGATAAATATAATGCTTGAAAAGGATACAAGAATCTTTATATGTTTATACATTATTTTACTTCAACATCTAAATGCAACTTTACAAAGTAATGTTAATATTAAATCTAAACACTCTACAGATTTGCAAAATTAAGAAGACAATATTATTTAAGTTTAACTAAAATAAACGTAAACATCAAGATTATTTGATTACTGATCTGATTCTCTCAATCTTGCAGAACAGTTTCTATTTTCTAAAACATAATAAATATATACTCAGATCATCACTTTTTTTTTTTTAAACCGGAGAAATGCTTATTTTGGCAAATACATATGAAATGCCATTTAAAGTCTCGCCCTATTCCATTTCGAAAATTGCACAATGGACAAAGCTTCCCCTCACCGAGCTGCCTGCCCGGTCAAGCGAGTGCATACCGTCAAGGTCACAAGTGACTACCTCGCTTGGATAAGTATCAGCAAGGTTCAAATGCGCGAAAAGAAAGCAAGATAATACTTATCCCTATTAATAAACCCCTTTATTCACGCGAAAAATTCAATAACAAGTTGAAATGATAAAATTAAACAGCTCGAAAAGTATCAAAGAAACAATAACGATCCTGACTAGATACCTGATCAAAAACAGGACAATCGCCATATTATTGGAATTCAAGATATAATACTATGTTACTATATGCTTATAAAGAGTTAATACCGAACAGGTTTTGATTTAGTTACGATTTACTAGCAAAGTAAACGTTGTTGCTATGCAATATAGTCCAAACAGTTATCAATTAGACTTAATATTAGAAAGCGTATTTCTTACCGTGTACAGTTAATTTCACGTAGTCGGTCTGGAGAAAATGAGCCCCACAAACAACACTAAATGTACTTGGATTCCACTTGTCACGTCGAATCACAAAAATCCAAGCTTTCTTCTGTTTTTCATCTTTAGGAAACTTGTGTCCCATTCGATTGGAACATTTTGGGACGCAACAAAGCGCGGGCGGCATATTGATTGATAGGCAGAAACGTCTCCGCTGCAAAGGGAGATAACTCTCTGGATCTTAGTTTTCCTGTGCTGCCACCTGATGGGTAATAAGCACGTCTATGACATCGTGTAAGTGTGACCTTAGCATGAGTTGGATAAAAGTCCTGTGATCAAACCATCAGTTTTGTTTCAAAACGGCAAAGGATATATGTTTAATAATTCAAGGATTAAAGAAATGGTTTTAGTTATCAAAATCTTAAAATTTCTGAAACAGTCTCAGAAAGTTACCATTACTATTTATAAAGTAATATAATAGTATATATAAGTTTTGGCTTGTTTCGACGGAAATCTACTGTGAGGTTTCTCGCTGAAATATAAATGATATATTTTGATTTGAATAGAATGTGAATGAAATATAGCGTTTCAACATATTATTGTACAATATCATATTTTGTTAGTTTTTTATCTTTTAAAATTCGATATAGTTACAATTAATATCAACAAAGCAGATTTGTATAGATTTTTATCGAGTTATAATAGTCTGTATTTCACCTGTGAGCAGAATCAATTGATTTGGGGATTTTTTTCTTAAAGATCACAAATTTGTCTCAAATCACTGTTATCTTCATCAAACTAATTATCGAATTCTTAAAACAATAAAGTTGTAAATTTGTTCTTATTGGAATATACATAGGGTACTATGCGGCGACCCATTTAAAACTATTTTTATTGAACGAGTATATGATTTTCTATAAAACTAGCGAAAGCCATTTTATTACTCGCCGTGTAGTATACAAGGGTGTAATATCACAGCAGGTATGACACTATCTCAGATATCATATTTGTTGTTGTGGCTTCGTTGTACAAACTCTATTTCATATATTTTCATTTTGTTATTTTTCTGTATTGCAACTTGATAAATTATTGTTTATACAGTTGACAGTAAATATTATGCTTTGTATGGCAGCACGTAGATATAAGTTCATTTCATGGGACAAACTAAAGTTAATGAGGATACTTTGCTTTGCACATACACCTTATTTGTTCACATTTCCTACAACAGAGGGGCAGTTGTTTACATTTCTAACAATGACGTTGAGTTTTGATATGCATTCGGGATAATACTGTAGTGTTTACAAACAGTTGCCTACAGTACGTACGCAAGACATTTTGTAGCTTTTGGTGTTTAATAAATTGTCAGTGAACATTTTGAAGCTTTTGATTTTTAACCCTGTAATAATATTTGGGTTTCTAATGATGTTGTTGCGTAAAATATGCAGATACTCTGTTTATTTGGAGCAATTCAGGGTGTGTGTGTGAACACTTCATATTGAATATATGGTATACCATATTATTTTCGCATTGAAAGCTTGCATGCTGGCACTAAGGCCCATGACATGATTCAGTCGCAGTATTGTCATACTTAGAATTCTAAGGAAAACTGAAAGTGTATAGTGCATTTGAGAAAGAATTTAGATATCCCGAGGCATACAAAATGACTGAGGTTTTCAAAATAATACCTTTAAAGGCGTCTCTGATTGCACAACTGGTTCCATTCAAAAGATTAATGTGTTGAACGTTATAGAGAAGGTACTGCATCACTTTGACCAAGGAATATTATCTCATCGTTTCTTGCAGAATCTAGCCGGACCATGTGAAGGTGTGACGTGTGCAACTGGAAGCAGATGTGTTGTTAACAGATTCAACATTCCAAATTGTGTTACAGGTAACTTGTATTTTACTAATTGTTCTAAACCAAGAATCTAAATACTGTTTTTATAAAAGAGTTACACTGACAAATATTCATGTAACTTAAGTTTTGACCCCACAATACCCAATAAAGAGCTCAGAGGTCTGTCCTTAAACCAAACTGACCATATCATTTTGTCTGCAATTAACCCAAGCATTTTCTACCACTTTGTTCTTTACTAACAGGATTAGTATCCATAACTTTTTCTGATGTCTGTTGAACAAGCAAAATTGTTCAGGTACATTGTATTCTATCACACCTTCTATCGTTTTCCATGCCTCTAACACTGATGGAATCACCTCTCAAATCAAATAAATAAGCCAAGTAGCAAGCTTTTCCAGAACTCATTCTATCATCGTGCTGCTTCTTTAGCTACACTGCGATTGGGTAACGGTTTTGCCGATCTGGCAAGACAATCTAGCACCACCTCTATCTATGAATTAATTAATATCAGTAAAGATGTGTTACATATATTTCATGATCTCTACCTACCGTTTATACGATCATTAAGATTTATGTATGCGAGCTGTTGCAATTGATCACGCTTTGCCTTTTTATAACTGTTGTTAAACAGTTGAGTACACCAATAACACGATGGTTTCGATTGATAATAGACTTATAACTATAAACTTCATTCACTGATATCAAAGAGGGAAACTGCAATGTATGAAGATAGAGAAGATAATGTTATAATACCGACAGTTGGATCACATTTAGTGTTGTCAGACAACATGATACAATTCATAGAAAAAGACCAAACGCATCAGAACGTGTTGCAAAACTTGAAAGCCTGATAGATTGTGACAGAACGCGGGACAGTAAGGCAATAGAACGTTATATGCATAGGGAATATAGTTCACCCATGCTTTAAATCAATAATGCATAGATAGATGTAATGCTACTGATAGGACATGTACAAGGTGACACAGAAGAGGAGATCCTTTAACAAAACGCACTGGAGCTTTATGGATGTTGCAAGAAACGAGACAAAAGGTAAAGAATATCTAGCAGTATGTGATACGAGTATCTCGATACGCTGTGATACTCTCTAATAATTGCCCTCCCGACAATCTAAGCAGTACCACCTAAAGAATTGTGATGATCCCAGTTCTATCTCCTGTACGAACGCTTCTTCAGCTGAACAAGATGAATCGTGGCAATCGTGGTATAACAGTGGTCCAGTGGTCACATCTCACTTACTCAAACGAAAATATTAACAGGACACCAGCAAATCAACAATGACGATAACAATTTATCTCACATTAACCAGTTTATCTGCTTTTAACTTTTTACTAATTTTTATTCTTTAACTCTTACCTTTCTCTATCTTATTATCTATTCCTACTCAAATATATGCAATTTTTTATACATATATATATATACATTTTTTACATTTAAATATAGATATCTATTTAATAATCCATAGGCCTTCGACCTTAAACTCAATTAACTCATAAATGAACTTCAATTATTGTATTTACTCAAATGCTTGCCTTGACATAAATTTTCTTTGTCTTTAGATACCGTCATGAAAAACTGCAAGCTCATTTTGTTTTATAGATGAGCATCTAGGATGTGGTCCTGCTCCTGATCTGGCCAATGCTGACAAGTCTTCTACTGGACAATACGAGGGTGCTGTCACTCAATACACCTGTCAGTCTGATTTCCTCTTCTGTGGAACAATCTCAACACACATGTGCTCCTCGCTTGGAACCTGGGAGGGACTCAGTGGAGCTTGTAACAGAGCAGTCTGGTACAATCCTGTAAGTGAACTAATTTAATCTCTGTGGGTCCTATATTGACATTGACAGGGGAAAATATGAGTAACTTCATTTCACATTACCGTTACCCCTTAACCTGAATCTACGCTCCCTTTACCATCACCCGAACACTTCACACTCACCTTAACCTAACCTCACTTTCAACCACATCCTTTTCATTTCCAGTCTCTAACTTTGATAGTCTGATACTCCGATAACCCATGTCATCTTTCATTTCCCTGCCCATATCTAATTTCAATATCATTTCCTTGCCCATACCTTATTTCAATATCATTACCCTGCCCATATCTAATTTCAATATCATTTCCTTGCCCATACCTCATTTCAATATCATTACCCTGCCCATATCTAATTTCAATATCATTTCCTTGCCCATACCTCATTTCAATATCATTTCCTTGCCAATACCTCATTTCACTATCCTTTCCTAGGTCATTCCTCCTTTCAATATCCTTTCCATTGCACCTCATTTCAATATCATTTCCTTGCCCATACCTCATTTCAATATCATTACCCAGGCCATGCCTCATTTCAATATCATTACCCAGGCCATGCCTCATTTCAATATCATTACCTCTCCCATACCTTTTTTAAATAAACTTTCCTTGCCCAATTTCATTTCAATATCCTTTCCTAGCCCATATTTCACTTCAATAGCATTTCCCAGCCCATACCTCATTTCACTATCCTTTCCCAGACCATATTTCATATCAATATCATTTCCCTGCCCATACCTCATTTCAGTATCAGTTCCTTGTCCATACCTCATTTCAATATCATTCCTTGCTCATACCTCATTTCAATATCCTTTCCCAGACCATATCTCATTTCAGTATCAGTTCCTTGCCAATACCTCATTTCAGTATCAGTTCCTTGCCCATACCTCATTTCAATATCATTCCTTGCCCATACCTCATTTCAATATCCTTTCCCAGCCCACACCTCACTACAATATGATTTTGTAGCTATCGTAGCTAAAGTTTACTATTCAGAAGAAATCAAGAATACCTCACAAGAAAGGTTATTGTATAATTTCAGACACTAACCTTTATAACATCAACCCCTTGTCCAATGACTGAAGGATACAAAGTCACGTCTGAAGGAAAACCCACAATCCATGGCAGGTAAAGCAATATATAATTTATTCTTAATCAATTGATGTGTGATGTAAGGTATAAGATTATGATAAGCAAGTATTATCGTTATCATCAAGAGGGTAAAATTCTTTATTCTTAATAATGACATCTTGTCTTATCTTATTCATAACACCCAACTAGTTATGATAACATTGATATTAGCGGAAACGTAAAATGATAGGAAAGAACAGAAACGACCTTGAAGTGGATCTTGAAGTGGATCTTACATTTCGGCTCCATCAACACTGTCTCAGTGGCTCATGATGATCAGTGGTCAGAGGCTTTGGGTAATCATTTGGGGGTGGGCGAGGTGAGTTGATGGTTGTGCTCATTTGATGTCGCAAGCGCAACTTTTGAAAGGATTTTTTATCTAAATTTGGAACCCTCTTTGGGAAGTCCACGAATGAAGAGACGTCAAGCATGCAGTCCAGCAGGAGACAATTACATCCTTGTTCTTGTGTGATGCACTTGCAAACTTGTTCTGAGGATTACACATCATAACAATGGTCACTTGTCGTCTTATTTCGAGGTCTGGCACTGGTGGGAGGTCTTTCACGATTTCCATTTGTGCCGGATTGGAGACATGGGAGCGTTGTGGAGATGAACTTCCGCAGGTTCAGCATCTCAATATGTTATATCTGCCATTCCCCTGCAACACCTCATTGTCTTCAGACCTTGTAATGTTCTGTTTTTTATTGGACACTTAGCAGCGCTAACGTATGCAATTTTTCAATTGATTTTAAAGTCTGATTTATAGTAGGGCTTATATTCTATTCAAGCACGTGCGATTAAGCCCACATGTGAACAGGTGCGTTTTTGACATCCTAAATTGATTTTGATGTGTGCGATGTGACATGTCAGCTCCTCCCAGACATTAATTGCTGTTAAACAGCATTACAATGTATGAGTACTTGTTTCTAGTTGCCCAAATTTGATTGTTGAAATTTTTACTGAGTATATGTAGTTATTTAGGGTGTAAAGTATGTGCCACAACTTCAGTGCTAATGTTTTCTAATAAACACGTGGTCTTCATTTCTTTCTTTGAATGTGTAAACAATTGGACGTTTAACATAAGTCAAATTATCCTTAGATAACCACATCATCACAATATTATTTTTATATAGGGGATGCATAACTTTTGACCAGATATATAGAAATCAACTATACTTAAAGCTTTCCTATTTGATTGTTCATTAACATGACTAAACAAAACGTTAATTCCCTGGTTTGTACTATTAATGTTCATGACTATTAGATATAAAGCAATGTTGTATTATTAGCTCTTCATAAAAAATAACATTTCATAAAACAAATGACAAACTTTATTCGAAAATGTGCAAATTTTAAAACTCTCTTGTGACCAGAGACTGTTGTATATCTGTGTTGTTAAACTGTTTGATAAAGAGATAACCTCCGCCCCTAAATCAGCAATGATGATAATGACAATGCTAATGATGACAATGATAGACAGTGACGATTTCTCACCACCAAAGGTATTCAAGGCTACGATAGTTAAATGAATTGGAAATAACTGAAAGTTTTTAACTTTTAGTCACATGTCACTTTATCAAGGAGCACATCGTCACCGAAAATAATGTACTTTCTGTTCTTGTTTAATCAATCAAATTGACACATACTTTCAGGTTCTATATGACTGTCCATTCTGCAAACCTTACTATTCAAGCTGACGTTAGACTAACGTTCTCCAGTTTCCATGAGCGGTTCCTGCTAAATAAGAAGACATATGGTCGCTGGGAGACCAACATGGACATACCAGCACCCTTTGCTCCTGGTGTGAAGTTCATAACGGAAATTGTACGACAGAAGGGAGGATACGAGGTAACCAGCATTCTAACACCCTCTAGCATCAGGCTGTGTTGGTCGCCTTGGATCCCTTGATACCATTCATGGTTTTTTTCCCTCGTATTTACAAAACATTGTTAAAGACCCATTTTTAAAATGCACCTACACTCATAAGATAGGAGACAGTTTACCATAATGACCGAAACGTAACAGGGTACGATCTTGTTTCTCAAGCCAATTATCTTTGATAGAAAAAAGAGGTGTCATAACTAAGTGGGAACTACATTCGACCACATTTTAATCATTATATTTTCAAAAAATCTGTTTAGCTCAAACGGACTTGGTACTTCGTGAAAGGTATCTTTCAATTTATTGAAAACAGTTATCCTTAAGTTGGTAATACCCCCCTCTTGTGATACAACTTGTATCTCCCTGAAACGTGTTACGGTACTTAAAGACTTTCTATTGGCTATTTATAGGAGAGGAGTGCCTTGACTGGGGATTCAAGGGGACTCAACATATTTATATCGAAAACTTCATCATGTATTCACAGATAATCAGTTACTTGCCTTACTTTGCCTTGTCCTCACAGAGACCTCAGATGGCAAAATAACTGTGTATGTAGTAAAAACATAACAACGCAAAGTTAAAACTGAAAGTTCTCCATTCTGGAAGTTATATTAGTTTTAAAGAATCATTCTTTCCCGCTTTCTTATATCATTTATACCAACTCGCATTGCCCTTTGTGAAGTATAATATCAAATATATCAACACCAGTATAATAAGGTAAAACCACCCTCTGATGTTTGTTGAATTCCTAACCTCCGATTGGAAATGTATCAGATGTCAGAAAATTCTTGGGATGAGATTGTCTGTTTTTGTGTTTTTCATGTAAGTATTTTTCCAAACAGGTGTACGTCAATGGAACCTACTATGGCCATTCAGAGGACCTGACTCCTGCCGAATACCCTGACACCATCCGTGTGGATGAAGATATCAATTTGGACAGAGTCGCATTTTTGTCTGTGTAATCTTGTGATTACCTAACGGTGAAAAAGGTATTTCAAAGATGACATTTACGTTGTTGATTATGGATTGTCTGTGCCACAAACAAAACCCGGTTTTTGATGTACAAAAACAGCCGGTATACAGGTCATTATCTTCATCATTGTGTTCATCGTCATCAACATCAAATAATAATAATAATAATTTCATTTGTAGAGCGCAAATATCCACACACTCGTGCATCCTCAATGCGCTTAAAAGAAAAGGTAGAAAGTTAGTCATATGACCAAAGAAACAGGTAGGTTTTGACTTTTGACTTGAATGAGGCAAGTGATTCACAGAGTTTTATTTCAAGAGGAAAAGAGTTCTAAAGATCTTTTTCCATAAGACGCCAGTTGATATCTTGGGACTTGCAGTAAGAAATTATTCTGTGACCGGAGTGATCTTGACTGGATGTTCGCTGAGGTATTCTGGAGCTTGTTGGTGGAGGCAATTGAAAGTGGTGCACAGAAGTTTGTAGTTGATTCTTTGTTGAATTGGTAGCCCATGTATGATTTGAGATTTGGAGAGATATGGTCAGATTTAGCTTTTAATGAAATTATTCTTGCAGCTGTGTTTTGTACCCTTTGTAAATTGTTGATGTTCTGTTTGCTGAGCCCTATCAACAGTCCATTGCAGTAGTCTAGTCAAAATAATACTAGACATCTAACAAGGGTGTGGGCCCACTCTGCAGTGATGTACATGTACTTCCTGATGTTGCCAATTGACCTCAGATAAGAGTAGCATGACTTACAAATTCTACTGACTTGTTCCTGTAATGAAAGGTCTGATTCAATCCACACTCCAAGATCCTTCACAGTTCTGGACGTTGATAGTTCACATTTACAAATGGTGACATCATTTCTGAGATCGGTAAGGTGATGCTTCCTGCCAACAAGTAGTACTTCTGTTTTATCGTCATTCAGCTTCAATGTTTGGCCATTCATCCATGATTTTATTCCAGCAGTGCAGAGTTCTAGTTGTTCGATTGCTGCTGATTGTGATGCTTGTGAAAAGGAATTAATGAGTTGGGAGTCATCTGCATATGAGTAGTTTGAAGTCTTAAAAGTATTAATGACAGGTTGAAGCTGGTTGGTGTAGATCAAAAAGAGGACTGGGCCCAAGACTGAACCCTGAGGAACACCACATGTCAGAAATGACTTGTTGGAAAGGTTATCTGCAACTGTAACATGTTGACTCCTGTCTGTCAGATGGGACTGAAACCATGTCAAGGCTACACCATGGATTCCGATGTGATGTTCAAGAATGTATAGCATAATGTCATGGTCTACAGTGTCAAATGCTGCACTAATACCTTCTGGCACGTCTCTTTTATGTTATCATTCATGTAAAAACAAAAATAATATATCATTCATACTTTACCACAGTGAACCACAATTCTTTGAAATTTGAATTGTACCTTCAATGAAGAGAAAGATTTATTGTACACCTATAGCGAAATCCTAATTTGATACTTAAAAACATGACTGTGCTAGCGTGTATTCTTATAAACAGGACACATAATTTAATGATAACATTATTACAGATTTATTATTTCATCAACACATTAAATCAAATAGTCCTCTCTTATTTTGTACAGTTTGCCATATCATGTCATTTCGTTTTTATCTGTACCTTTTCTTTTTAATTCTTGTTCACTATCTCTCACTTAAGTTTCTATTCTTGTAACCTTTGAAATTCTTCACAATAAAAACGTATTCTCTTTTCCATAGTGTTTTCCAAATCTGTTTCTAAACTGAATAAGATATGTTTAATAAGTATAGCCGCCTATAGAAGTTACAGACTGAATGACCACATACTTTTTGTTTGCGAAGCACATTATTTTGATAACATTTTCTTACTTCACATGTCCTGAAATAAATCTGGGTAAAGACATAACTGATCGATAAATTCTATTTGTTTAGTATGATGGCAAGGGTTAAGATTGTTTTACCCAGAAAGCAAATAATAACGAAATAATAAAATCCTATCATAACACATTCTTTTATTTTTTTATAGAGCCATTGTCAATAATTTTGACCAGTAATTAGATTTCACGTTGAACTATATCAACAACGGTAATCCAACAGTCGACAATAAGACATGACTGTTTTCAGTGTTACTGTGTGAAGGTTTTCAGAATATCAAATTGTATTGGCAAAGAATACATTGTACTTGTACAAAATATGACAAATTAGTATTTCTAATTTAAAAATCAAACAGAATCATAATCATACGATCATAATATCTTCTTTATGTTTTCATGATATATAGAGTTGTTTTCACGTAATTGGTTTTTATTTGAGAAACCATTGACTTTCTGTTAGAAAAATAATTTTTCAAAATAACACGCTCCTTATTTACGAAATAATCGAGTAATTAGGAATCAAATACCATGCAATAAAGAACATTGCCATTAGTATAAGCTATCACCAATAGTTAATAGATACATCAGTTTGTTAAGACGCCGCAGGGAGATATTATAATACAATGGCTTTAAATATTGATGAGTTCATCTCTAGAGACAAATGGCAGTTCTTTTCACTATCCAACTCTTTAATAGAATAACCACATATTATTTCTGTCTTGAACGTCAACCTTTTGAAGATGTTGGCCTTGTTAAAAGTCTAAATCCATGGAGACTATAAGCTAATGAACCAATCCATCGACAAATGAACCAGACCAGTAACCAGACACTATAGTACTTCGCATTGCGTTGACAGCCTTTACAGGGCTGCATGTATTTGTTTGTGTTGTGCTTGAATTTGGATTTTTATAAACATCTTGTCAAAGAATCCAGGTGAACTACTATCGAAATAACGTAACGGAATTACATAAACATAACAAAACGCATATATTCGAATTGCCAATAATAAACTAGGATAAGTTTGAAACAAGATGAATGTCAAATTGTTCAGTAAGACTTTATCAATGTTCATAAGTATCTATGTCTTTTGAGTTTCGACCAGCTGTATTGATCTGGACCCGGTCTCACAGGACGGGAAGAGGATGATCTCCAGTGTGTTCAAGATGGTGGACAGTGTCTCCCTCTACACGTGCGTGTCTCACTGTCTGACAGTCTCCACGTGTATGTCCGTGTCCTACCAGAGAGAGACTCGCACCTGTCACCTCGCCTCTCAGGACAGTGCAGGAGACCCCGGGGATGTTCACACTGACCCAGAGTTCTTCCTCACTGACATCTCTCTGTGGCCCCGGGTGAGTGTAGAAACTTGATTTCTTTCTACATATCTTTTACCAATATTGTTGTTTTCAAATACCCCGAGTTCTTCCTAACTGACATCTCCCAATGGTCAGGTTTAGTGTTGAAACTTGTTTTCTTTGTACATATAGAGATGTTCACAACGCAAATAGACTAGAAATATACTAAAATAATGTTATAATGATACATAATCATTATTTTCATTAAAAAGATATACAAATAAAATAAAAATTGTTATGGGAATGATTTAAATACATTTTTATTGGAAATCCAAAGGAAACGACTCTGAAGTAGAAACCACTGTCGAAATTCAACTGTCTACGTTGATGCTTTTACAGTCTTAGACATTCAAATCAAAAACGAAATTGACATCCTGTGTAACTTTGCCTTGCAGCAGCCTCGTAATCATGGAGTGCACGTAGTTTGCAAGCCCAAAACATTTACTTGCGCTTTGACACACAAGACGCACGTGCCGTGAGTTTTGACATGCAAGAAGCACATGCTCTTACACCATTCATAGTACTACACACATCATTCATAAATCAGTTAAGGGTCCCTTTACAGGTTGTTGAAGATTGAAATTATATTTAAAACTATAAATTTTGTGGGATTGTACTCGGATAACGTGAAAAGTAAGTCAGTTATTAGCATAGTTAATGTCATGCATCGGATAATGGCAGGGACACTTTGTCCTCGAACTGGTTCTCGGCTGCACCTCGGAAGAGCCTCTCGGACAAAGTGTCCCTGCCATTATCAGATGCATGCCGTTAAATTCCGGTGTAAAAAAACGGAAAATCACTAGTCTGGTGTTGAGACATGTTAGTCTTATTTAAACCAATGGCTTAAATTCGAAAAATTACGAAATAATTTGAAAATAAGAAAAAGTAAAAAATCAATAAACAGGAACGTTGATTATGTTAATAAGGATTTATAATTTGGATAATTAACAAATTGCAACGGCAATGGTTAAATTAAATATAAGTGTCCTATTAATGCAAATGTTGAACATCATCAAGTACAATTACTCATTAATTAGATGATAATCAAAATCTCCACTGTGAGTTAATTTAATATCGCTTTTTGAAATCCAAACTGTTAACTGGAGCATAGAGCATCTTGTTCACTCGCAGACGTTTCCTCTAATTCGAATCCAATTGTATTTCAGTCAAACCTCAATTTAGTTGAGAGAAACTACGAAATTATAGATACAATACTATTTTATAAACATTTTAATTAACGAAAATATAATATGAGGTCTGGTGTATTCTATTATAAGAATCAGTCTTCGTATATGCCCGAAAATGCAAACTGAAGAAAACACTTACACTCACTCATCAAATGTACATGAGGCATAAATTTTCTTTCCAACATAAATCTAAAACTACCTGAGGTTTGAGGTTTTTGAAATGCTGTTTGTATAAAATTCTTCTTTTCTGTCAAATTGGATTAATTCTTATCAAAATTTCAATAATGTTTTGTGAAAGTTTAACATGGAGGAAATAATACGAGTTCTCACAATATCTCAACTAAACATTAGCAAATTAGACATGTTTGCGGCTTGATGAATGACAATTTTTAATTTCAGAAGATAAAAAAAACACCAAATGCTTCATAACATCAAAATTTACATATCCATTGTACAGTAAATTATAGTAAACCCATGGTCATGGTAACGGAAAATAATCCCGTTTTAAGCCAATGGGCTAACCGGTATTGATGATAGAATAATAAGAGGTAACTATACCATTAACTAATGTAAAATACATCTCTGGAAGATCATTTGTATCACAGTGGTGATTGCTTTAGGAGGAAAGACACATTGCGTTATGAAACAGGTGTAAGTTGTTAAAACCTGAGTGAGACCAAATGTATTGTTGAGTCAAATTCATGAGAAACATTGAAGTGTAATTTCTTTCTTACCGATTTACATGTATATGTTTGTGTTTCTAAATAATGGCTGAAATAATAATCCCCTTGCAACATCCGGAACTGCACGGCTGATATGCCTTCTAAGAGGGAAAATGACGGTTATTTTTTTATGAAACCATGCAATTTTTCAAACAAACTATAAAATATTTATTTGATATTTGCAATTGGTTATTTGTATCTTTTTACCGTACTCTCGTGAACTGGTACAGCATGAAAAACTTTACTTGTTTACAAATAGTTCCATCATTAGAAGCATGGCTAAGTATGATGGAGCATGGCTAAATATGATGTGACGTCACGAAGTTTAGTTTATGCAGGTATGAACTGAATTTCTGTTACTGTGTTTAGCGAATCAGGTACACTGATAATAAATGCCATTTACATATATATATGAATGAACTTACATGAAGACCAATCTTCAGTTTGTTGTTTTTAAAGAATATATATATAGAATTACTTCCCCTGTTGTAGCGACGTTGACAAGTGGTTCTTACACATTTTGTTTTATAAGAAAAATACAATGTTTACTCGTGCACTTGGAATCAGACTGAAAATGTTGATAGATTGTAGAAGACGTTTCTAACGCTGTGAAAAAATTATTTCATGAAGGAATATTTCCAGATTGTTCACAACTATACATCGCCGACAATATGAGCTTCACCTTGGTTTATTGTAAAAGTAATTACTCCGCGAAATCTTGGTCAAACATATTTTTAGTAGGAATCATATTTTCGTTTAAACCCTTTTTTTTCAAAATGACAAAATTACATTTTATTCCTATTATATGATATTAATGATATGGAAACACACTCGGTTAATAATCTCTATATATTCTTCTTATGTGATTGCTTATTGTAGATATTGTAGTTACAAAATAAAACAAGTGACTTCACTCTGAGACGCTGTTAGCTTATTCACGCATATGTTTCACTATATGGTTTTAGAGACAAAAAGTGTCAACTTAAATCTACAAAGGGAATATTGATAAAGCTTGTCTTGCAGAGTCTAGCCGGACCATGTGAAGGTATGACGTGTGCAAGTGGAAGCAGATGTGTTGTTAACAGATTCAACATTCCAAGTTGTGTTACAGGTATCTTGTCTTTCAGCAAATCGTTATAAACCGAAAATATGAATACTTTCGCTCACAAGAAAAAGTTCACTGACTAGTAAATTTTTTATTTACCTTACCATGACCCCAAATACGCCATTTTACCTTAGTTATCTGTCTTTAACCCAAACAGTTAACTTTATTAAGTATTCCTCTCCCTTGTTGTTCCTATCCCAAACAGTAAACTTTAATAAAGTAATCCTTTCCTTTGTTGTTCTTAACCCAAACAGTTAACTTTATTAAGTAATCCTTAACCCAAACAGATAACTTTAATAAGTAATCCTTTCCTTTTTTGGTTCTTTCCCCAAACAGAAACTCTGTCCTTTTGTCTGTAGTTTGCCGAAACATTGACTTATAATTTTGTCTGTTACCAAAAGAGTAACAATATCTTTACGTCTTTTGTTACCATAAAAAAATACTTATCATTTTGTCTTTCAAATAGCAAACATGCTACTCTCTCTCCCTAACCCAGGCACAGACCATGTCCTTATAATTGATTATCCCAACCTAGTTCTCATTTATAAACAAACCTTCATCCTATAACTTTGTGCAGCAAAACAATACCTTTAACTAAGCTATAACCTACAAACAGCAAAATACTTACCTTAACTAGTGGCTTACCCTACTGAAGTCCATCTTTCACTAAAACCACAAAACCTACCTAAATCATAAACTGATTCCCATAACATTTAAATTTATGCTTAGATCTGTTTAAATATAAACTGTTCCTGGTTTCGATTCTATCATTAGACACATATTCATTGTGTGCAGATTGCCACTGAGGGTTCGTATGTTGTAGATACTTGTAACTCTGTGGTCTCTTTAATCTTCTTCCCGAGGTGGAAAGCACTTTAGTGCTGACAATTATGTTTGACATTTTCCTATAGATAAATTTTTTTACGTATAGATATGGATATCTATTTGATAATCCAAAGGCCTTCAACCTTAAACTGACCTTACTGAACTCAAAAACGAACTTTAATTATTGTATTTACTCAAATGCTTGCCTTGACATAAATGTTCTTTGTCTTTTAAAAACTTCATAAAAACTTCAATCTAATTTTTCCATAGATGAGCACCTTGGATGTGGTCCTGCTCCTGATCTGGCCAATGCTAACAAGTCTTCTACTGGACAATACGAGGGCGCTGTCACTCAATACACCTGTCTGTCTGATTTCCTCTTCTGTGGAACAAGCTCAACTCACACATGCTCCTCGCTTGGAACCTGGGAGGGACTCAGTGGAGCTTGTAACAGAGCAGTGTGGTACAATCCTGTAAGTGAATGAACTCAGCCTCTATAGGTATGACTCAAACAGCAACTCTAAATGAATCTTTATAGAAATCTGATCTTTATTCTCAAACCATCATAAGCCCGTTACGCTAATTCTACTCGCATCACCTTAACTCTACCCCATCCCCTTCAATAGCCTTGTTATAAACATCCCATTCTCATCACCCTCCTTAACTCTACTCCATCCCCTTCAATAGCCTTGTTATAAACATCCCATTCTCATCACCCTCCTTAACCTCGCACACTATCACTTTCTCACATTCTATCATCTTAGCCTATCTTTCACTACAATGTTCTTTCCCATACAAAATATATTATGATATAATAAAGGGTAATTCAAAACTTTCAGACCATCACCTTTACGGAATCAACCCCTTGTCCAATGACTGAAGGATACAAAGTCAGATATGAAGGAAATCCAACAATCCATGGCAGGTTCAAGTTAAAAAAGAGTGATCTAATAAAGACAGTTATTATTTTCATCTTATGCAAATGTGTTTTAATTGCATTGCGGATAAATTGTTGAACCTTGTGATATATTACAAAAAGGATATAAGCAAAATGATACTTCATGTGAATTTGTAAAGGCAAACCGTGCCACAAAGGTCATCATTTTTGTTCTGAATGAAAGGCTTACTTAGATTTTGACATGGTGCATATATTAAAGACAAACGTGCCTCATAAAGAAATGATATGTCAATACCAAAATACCGCAGTATATTCAGATCAAGATTTTACTTTCAGGTCATACTTGGAAGTCAAGACCACCAACCTAAACATTCAAGCTGACATTAGACTAACATTCTTTAGCTGGAGTGAGCAGTTTCTGCTACATAAGGAAACGGCGGGGGTCTGGGAGGAGGAATTTGACGTACCAGCACCATTTGCTCCTGGTGTGAAGTTTATGCTTGAAATTGTACGGCAGAACGGAAAATATGAGGTGAGTAGCATAGCGTTCCACACTTTTTTATCATCAGCTATGTAGCTGTCTCCCTTCAGAGCATATCTTGAAGACATTGGTCTTATTTCGGAACTGCAAATATTGATTACATTTTGTTTGTCTATCAGCTGGAATGTTACCCCATCTCCCCTTACAAACAAGTTACGATTTTCAGCCTGATTTTAGGCTTGTAGGGGATGAATTATTTATAGTGATTTTATTGTAATATAAGGGAAATGCCATGATTCGATCAGAGGTTTAAAGAAGCTTCTTAGATATATTACATTGATGGAGCGAAATGTTAAGGTGACTGAGTAAAAGCTAATACTGAATATGTAACCTGTTGCATATTGACACATTTATTTGAAGGGCACATGGCTTAAAATACATATATTGTTGCAAGTGAGGGGCATTATCTGTATATACAAAGAAGGTATATGTGAAATATGCCAAAACTACAAATGTTTATTATACATTTGTAATTAAGCAACTCACCAAAAAAGCCTTTGCGCCAATTGTTAATCACCTCAAAATGACTATGTCTTCAGTGAAAAATGACAGTTTTATGGAGTTATGTTAGAGATGAAACAATGCTTTTATGTCATTATTATAGAAACAACAGCTTGTGTCTTGTGATATCCAGTACTTCAACACGCTATCAGAAAACACTTTGCATATAATGTATGTACCAGTTATTCATTTTGAAGGTTTTCACCTAAGTATTTTTACAAACAGGTGTACGTCAATGGGACCTACTATGGCCATTCAGAGGACCTAACTCCTGCTGAACACCCTGACACCATCAATGTGGGTGGAGACATCAATTTGGAAAGAGTCACATTTTCGCCTGTTTAATCTTTAAACAAACAATTCCAAAGTTGGGTTTATGTTGTTCACCTTGGATTATTGTAAACAATGTGACCAGTCCTAGTGATTGTTTCAATTTTAAGTTCTGTAGGTCACATATTTGCCTTTTATTATCACGTGTTAATGGGAGGTTCTATACCGAACACTTAAACAAACGCAAATCAAGAATGTTGATGGAACTTTGCTTACAATATGCTTTTTCAATTCAACACTCTATCACTATAATTCACCACCACTTTGACAATGAATGCCAATCCATCATCTTCAACAGAGTATACATTCATATCTTTAAGGTCTTTTGCTACTTATTATATCATATGCAATGTTGATTTTTAAAATAATGTTTGTATTGCTGATCAATGATTATAATGGAAAACACTTGATAACATCAAGGTAGAGCACACTATGAAAAGTGTATATATTTTTCATTTGATTTTATTGTTTTGTGATTGATGCGCTAAATAAATTCCAGTATTATTACTATTATTATTATTATCATTTTTAATTCTAACATATTCAGTTTTTTTTTTGCAAAAGTGTTGTGTTTGCAATAACCTTGTTCAAATAATTAATTATCATAGCTCAATTTTTGAATGTGTGTTATTGCAATGTTTGCATAAAAAAGAGTGTTTCTGGTTCATTTAGTTTATTCGCGATTAGAGAAAACCTTTACAGCTGAGAGCTTAAAAGGTTGTGTTTTGCTCCAATGATTTATACCACGTGCCATTTCCCCGGGTGATTTCTCATTGTGTACGAATGGTGTACAGACTATTAAGGACAATCTGTAATTATTATCAACGTGTACACATGTCTTGATCCTATCATCTGGAACACATGCTTTAATGTCCCTTTCATAGAATTTCCTACAATGCTGTAATGCATAGAAACATGTGTCCATAAAAAAGTGTTTCTGGTTCAGCTAATAATACATCAAGTTTGTTCATGAAAAAAAAAACGTTACAACTTAGTGCTTAAGTTCTGTTTTGCTTCAAAGATTAATAAACATCCGATTTTCCGGAGGGATTTCTCATTGCTACACAAAGTTGTGTCCAAAATATGGAGAATTGGCTGCAAATGTTATCAGCATGTGCACAAGTCTTGATCTAACTATCTGGAACACATGCTTTGATGTCCCTATCATAGAAGGTCGTAAACTGCTGTAAGGTATTGTCATAAAGATTGATTAAACATTCATCCTCAGAACCTCACTGTGTTATCTTGGTGCCACTCAACTGTAACATTGAGCTTAGAAAGTAATTCAGGGATGATTAGCGAAAATGTTGTTTGCCGATATTGTCCAAGGGTTCATCTAGAAAGGTTTCTGCAACTTTCCAAGAGACCTTTGGGAGTGACTCGTACCTTATTAACCGCCAGGCACAATAAAGTACAAATAAGAGTTTGTTTAAATATATATGTATATATGGATATATTCAAAACACTAGATTTAGATACTAGCGAGAACAAGAACAGCTCCTGAACGATCTACAGAATGGCTTCAGGAACATTACGTCATGTAAGAACCACATTCATGCATTGTATACAACAGAAATATATCAGAGCTCTATACATACCTATTGTTATTTATATGTATATTTTATGTATTTTTGAATGTTGTTCCATACCATCAGTTAGCTTTAGGCAGTAATAGATTAGCTTCTCCGGGTATTGTTTCTTTCTTGAATAGTCTTTGTCTATATCTTAGGGGCTTGGGTACTTAGGTTAAACTAATAGCTTATATCATTCACTAGGTTACTTTAAAAGATAGGTTTAATATTTTTAAGTCAGTTGTTGTTGCTTCTGAGCTTGAACCAGGTTGGTGTTTGTGAAACCATGTCGGTGATTTTATTTATATATTGTTTAGCCCTATACTTTGTTAGTCTGCCAGTTTATCTTGTATTGTGTGCCTATATATCATATCCCTTTAAATTTATCTCTGATGTATTAAATCCATTTTAAGTTCTAAAATTGTTGTGTGATATCTTTAAATACTTGTTATGTGGTAGATTGGGGGTTTGCCCATTAAAGTTTTCCTCTGACACATAACACTATGTTTCATTGACATCACTAAGTCTTTCAATTCAGTTCAATGACAATAACTTGAAGCTCAAATATTAAATATAACAACCTGCATTAAAATATAATTAAATGTTCCAATTTCACTGGTTTGGCGTGAACATCGGTGTTAAACAAGGTTGCTGTCTATTTCGAACACCTTTCCTATGCACATACATGATTTATCTTGAATTGAGGTATGTATATTGATCATATGAAAGTGTCCCTACTATCAATTGCACACTTTCTCGTGTTAAATGCTCTTGATGCATATAAGCTTCAACAATTCCTAGATTACCTTTACTCCTGGTCAACAAGTGGAAACTTTAAGTGAATAAAGAAAAATCTAAAATCATGCACAGCTGGCCAACCTCTGCCACTAGATACATTCACACTTTCCCATGTGGTGATTTTGATATGAATATTTAGGTTTATGGCTCAATGAACATTGTGCTTACAGGAAAACTGTGAAAGACTTGTGCAAGTCAGGGATCAGAGCTTTGGCATTGTTCTGGCAAAGTTTAATTGTCTTGGAGAGTATGTTCAACCTATAATTAGATACAATGTTGCTATTTGTAGACTGAATCAATACAAAGAAATAGCAAAGAATTCAGAACAAACCAGGAAGATATTCTCTTGGAGGTAGGAAAACTGCTGGAAAGCTGCAAATTCTTTCAATAATGGATTTTGTGTTCAGTATCTCATAATGATAGGCAATTTGTATAGCGCCTTTCCACGTCACATAGATATGCTAAAAGCGCTTATACAGAAAGCAAGTAGTGGAGACTTGAAGTCATTTGTAACAGAGAAGGAGATTTGATTTAGGTTCCAAAGGGAGAGCGTTCCACAGAACTGCTGCTGCATTTAGAATGTTTTCTGGCCAAATGATTTTAAGTTAGAACTCGAGACAGAAAGTAATGAATGTTGAGATGAAAGAAAATTCCTTTGTGGGGCGTAGTGAGTCAGTACATCTTGGAGATAGGAAAGGCTTTCAAGAGTTGTAGAATGAGTGGAAGGTTAGGCAGGGAATTTTGAAGTCAATTATTTCAAAAATGCGGCGTGGGTTGAGAGATTTTAGAATAGGAGAGATGTGACAGCCAGAACTGGTGAGACTATTGATGAGTGCAGCCTTGTTCCGGATTTTCTGAAGAGGTTGATATGAAGAGATGCCAAAAAGTAAACTGTTGCAATAGTCCCGGCGGGATAGAATTGATGTCCGCATGAGTGAAAGAGTAGCTTTTTTCGTCAAGAGTTCACAGATGCTTCTAATGTTCTTCAAATAAAAATTTCTGATCTTGTTCAAATGACTCCCTTGATTTCCATGTTGAGATTTGAATGCAAAAAAACGCCAAGATATTTCACAACAGTTGTGAAAGGAATAGATGACAAATATTGCAGATAATGTCAACATTTTAAAACAGTCCTTTTTTCTTGATATATGCATAAATATATATTTCAGGATGTGTGCTTTTGGAAGTTCATGAACAATTTTCATCCAAATCTGATTAGATCAACTAGGCTTTTTCAACAAAATGTAGGAGCTCAGGTGACATGCAGCCTGCAAAACGCAGATATATCTGACAATGCTAGCAGTTACACCGCAATTTGTACTATTTCAATTAAGGAGTTGAAAATCCATTGACTTCCTCCTCGTTCGAAAAGGTAATTGCGGTCCAAATCACAAAGAGCACTAGCTATTTCTATATAAATTGTAATCTTTTAGATGTGAAAACCGTCTTCATAAATTGTATTCAATATATTTCACACTGAAGAAACCCTTGGCTCTAATACACATACTGATTAAACCATAGTACATTTTTAAATTGGTCGGTGATTGAAATTAAATTTATATTTCGTAACACTGAGAAAACAAGGTAAACACATACAAAATCATTAATTATTTTTTCTTTGTTTAACATTAGAGAAAATGAAAGTGAGGTTCAACAACAATTATCATAAGTGTGACACCTAACGCCTGGACATGCAGCATATCGATTTATCTAACTTAAAGGTAAATAGTAATTTACACATGTTTGAAGACTTGTTTCAAAAACATGAATATCGAATATTCTGGTATTGATCATTTTAGTTGTTTTGACTGTCAACCTAATATATATTATGCTACTATTAGATCATTAATCGTCATTAATCATTAATACTATCAAGAGTATTTGGCAGGTGTGTGTGTTATACATGTATTAACATGTGAATACTGACATTGTTCATACGGAGGATACTTTTTTTCCAAGGTTATTTTTCGCTTTTATATCAAGTCAACTTTCCAAACGATCCTATTGACAAACGAAATCATTTGATATGATGAAGTAACATTGACATCGCAAAACTTCAGTTTATTTGTGAGATGGATGTCACGATGCTGATGAAAACTTTATCTGTGTTAATGTTGCTTCAGATGTCAGTTTCGTATAGATGTGTAGATCTGGACTCGGTCACACAGGACGGGAAGAGGATGATCTCCAGTGTGTTCAAGATGGTGGACAGTGTCTCCCTCTACACGTGCGTGTCTCACTGTCTGACAGTCTCCACGTGTATGTCCGTGTCCTACCAGAGAGAGACTCGCACCTGTCATCTTGCCTCTCAGGACAGTGCAGGAGACCCCGGGGATGTTCACACTGACCCAGAGTTCTTTCTCACTGACATCTCCCTGTGGCCCCGGGTGAGTGTAGAAACATGTTGTCTTTGTACATATATATATAACCTATAGTGATGTTCACACTGACCAAGAGTTCTTCCTCACTGACATCTCTCTGTGGCCCCGGGTGAGTGTAGAAACTTGTTGTCTTTGCACATATATAGTACCTATATGGATGTTCACACTGACCAAAAGTTCTTCCTCCCGACATCTCCCTGTGGCCCCGGGTGAGTGTAGAAACTTGTTCTCTTTGTACATATATATATATATAACCTTTAGTGATGTTCGCATTGACCCAGAGTCCTCCTCACTGACATCTCTCTGTGGCCCAGGTTGAGTGTAGAAACTTGTTCTCTTTCTACATATATATTACCTATAGGGATGTTCACACTGACCAAAGTTCTTCCTCACTGACATCTCTCTGTGGCCCCGGGTGAGTGTAGAAACTTGTTGTCTTTGTACATAAAAATAACCTATAGGGATGTTTACACTGACCCAGAGTTGCTGTCTTTGTATATATTCATTTCAAATAGTGATATTCACACCGATCAAAAATTCTTCCTCACTGATAAATCAGCAACCAAGGGTGAGGACAGAAACTAGTTGTCATTGTAATTTATAATGTAAGACCTTCATACTAACCAAGAGTTCTTCCTCAATGAAATCTCTCAGTGGTCCCTGAGTGTAGAAACTTGATGTCTTTGAACATGTAATATTGCTTTGGATGAAAAAAACAATCAAAAGAGACTCTTCATTGACACCTCCTAGTTGCGAAGGTCAGTTCAAGCTAAGTTCAATTGCCTTCAGAAAATCGTATTTTCATTTTCTTAATCACCATAGCGGGGTCTGGTCGAATGATCTGAATTATCGAACTATATGATATTCTATTTCAAAGGGACAGAAGCTGAAAGTTACTAATATCAAGAAACATGTTTGAAAAAAAAACAGCTAATCAAAAACCGTTGTACATTTTGAGTTCAGCTTCTTGACTTCATTTCCCTTCCTCAAATTATGTTTAAAATGTAGTTCACTTGAAACTTGACCATTCTAGGCTATGGCTAATTGTGTTAAAAGTAAAATATGGACAAAATTGATTTAAATGTTCAACATGAAAAAGTCAATCCTAGAACTATAAGCAACTGGGGAATTGTATATCGATTATCGATCTTGCTTTATATGTTCACTTGATAAGGTTTAATAATTCATCTGATCAACAATTCTATCATCCTGCTACATCACCGTATATGTCTCCGCTAATGCAACAACCTATCCCCTGATATCCTCCTATGGTCTTCTGTCGTATCGCTATATATAGCAAGCCAATCAATTGATGCCCTTTCAGCGATAGCGGCAAACTAGTTTCTTGGCTTCGTTCCGCGTGCTCACCTCGTGATTCAAATTAACCAATAGGAGTGCTATTAAATAATAAATCTAATTCTCGTAGTAGTCTCCCGCTAAGCTCCAAATCACGCGCTCTTAGATTTTCACGTGCTACATCACTAGACAACAGTGTATGGAGTTCGGAATAGTTTGACTGAAAACAGACAGGCTATAAATAGCGCCGAGCAACCACCCGTCAGCGATACGACAGAAGACCATAGGAGGATATCAGGGGATAGGTTTTAGCATTAGCGGTGACACATACGCTGATGTAGCAGGATGCAATTCTATTGAAGAAAGACTTCTATCGTAAATAGAAGATACAACATGGATGAATGTAAATATTTGGTATTCACTAAAGAATGCTTTAGTGTTGACAAACTTATGTAAAGTTTCCTCCATTATTTGTGAAGGTTTTGTTCCTGTGGATGTGTGCCACATAAGTTATGAAATATTTTAAGATATGTCTTACCTGAGCTTGTGAAAAAAAATCAAAATTCATGAGGCTCACATTCCAGTAAAACAATTTCTCCATTATCGATTTTAAAACCGTTAAAAGCGCATTCCAGATACTTATAGATTGACTTTCTTCCTATGTGATTGTTTGGTACAGTGACGCCAATGACAATTATGACTGACAATAATAAATTCGGGAAATTGCTCTGAAAAATGTGTTTCCAGAAACAACAAGGCAAAAGTGAGCGCAGCTCAGGTCTCGTTCTACAGGTTTTCACTGTGAACGGGGGCGAAAGAGTTCCCACTTCAGATAGCAAATAGAGGTCTGACAGTGTTTTACCCCTAAAAGAAAAGTTATTTGAGGTATTAGAATAAGTCTTTCTTTCAGAATTAGCTAATATACTTGGCTGTCAGCCTACAAGAGTCATGTAATGCTATGCCAATTGCGTAAGGTCAAGTGACCCACTCAATGGAAGCTGTTCGGTCGCTTCCGGGTCCAAAATCCCAAGAATTTCAATGTGTGAATTTCATGTGGTCTATTTTCAAACAGCTGTAGCAAAAAATTAGCAAGGATAACCTATAGTATTTCATTGATTTTTCCATCAGAAGTATGCATATCTTACTGCTGCTAGTGGTCGCTAGTGATCTATTTCAGTCGTATGGGACTGACATGCCAATGACCAATGGCGATTTAACATTGGAGTCTATGGGGGAAAAAATTTTGAACGAGACCTTAAGGGAGATGACGAAAAATTACATTTTCTGTATTTTTTTAATATTTACACACTCTTTTGCTACCATGAATTGGGTTTTCAATACTAATGTTCAAATACAAATAAAATGATAGACTTTAGGATGACTTAGTCTTGATTTGTTGCCATGGAAACTGGCCTTTGCAACTTACTAGGCTTGAAAAGGCTAAAATAATGACCCTTAAAGGCTGAGTTTTTAGCAAATATCAGAATTTTTTCTAATAATAGTGCATTTGGAAGGGCTTATTCATATATTTTGATGATGTTGCAATCAATTTCAAGTAAATTGACATACATTTTTCTTCAAAATATTTCCCAAATTCAACTTTTTGGCCTCTGCCCACCTGAATTGGCTGTAGATTGGATTTTTTAAGGTACTTTTCAAGCCATGCTTGTATGAAAAAACACAGACTCCTTGCTTTTTTTTTTACATTTTACTACTTCTTCAGGTCCAAATCAATGAGAAATATTCAAATAAATACATGTATCTTGCTTTATTTAGATAAAGTGATTGTTTGCTTTTGGGCTTGGAAGGCTGAAAGTTGAAGATGTGAACTGTCCAAAACGGCTTTGGACTGATCACGCCGGTTTGCCCCAACTGGTCACTTTTGTTCATATTAACACCCTTTCGTATATATCGTTTTGTTCGAAAAACATTCACGGTCAAGAAAAATAATAAAAAGTAAGTAATCGTGAAAGTTGGTTTCTCCTTAAGGTCTCGTTCTACAGTTTTTTCATTGTGAACGGGGACGAAAGAGTTCCCACTTCAGATAGCAAATAGAGGTCTGACAGTGTTTTACCCCTAAAAGAAAAGTTATTTGAGGTATTAGAATAAGTCTTTCTTTCAGAATTAGCTAATATACTTGGCTGTCAGCCTACAACAGTCATGTAATGCTATGCCAATTGCGGAAGGTCAAGTGACCCACTCAATGGAAGCTGTTCGGTCGCTTCCGGGTCCAAAATCCCAAGAATTTCAATGTGTGAATTTCATGTGGTCTATTTTCAAACAGCTGTAGCAAAAAATTAGCAAGGATAACCTATAGTATTTCATTGATTTTTCCATCAGAAGTATGCATATCTTACTGCTGCTAGTGGTCGCTAGTGATATATTTCAGTCCTATGGGACTGACATGCCAATGACCGATGGCGATTTAACATTGGAGTCTAAGGGGGAAAAAACTTTAGAACGAGACCTTAAGGGAGATGACGAAAAATTACATTTTCTGTATTTTGTTAATATTTACACACTCTTTTGCTATCATGAATTGGGTTTTCAATACTAATGTTCAAATACAAATAAAATGATAGACTTTAGGATGACTTAGTCTTGATTTTTGCCATGTAAACTGGCCTTTGCAACTTACTAGGCTTGAAAAGGCTAAAAATGACCCTTAAAGGCTGAGTTTTTGGCAAATATCAGAATTTTTTCTAGTAATAGTGCATTTGGAAGGGCTTATTCATATATTTTGATGATGTTGCAATCAATTTCAAGTAAATTGACATACATATTTCTTCAAAATATTTCCCAAATTCAACTTTTTGGCCTCTGCCCACCTGAATTGGCTGTAGATTGGATTTTTTAGGTACTTTTCAAGCCATGCTTGTATGGAAAAATATAGACTCCTTGCTTTTTTTTTACATTTTACTACTTCTTCAGGTCCAAATCAATGAGAAATATTCAAATAAATACATGTATCTTGCTTTATTTAGATAAAGTGATTGTTTGCTTTTGGGCTTGGAAGGCTGAAAGTTGAAGATGTGAACTGTCCAAAACGGCTTTGGACTGATCACGCCGGTTTGCCCCAACTGGTCACTTTTGTTCATATTAACACCCTTTCATATATATCGTTTTGTTCGAAAAACATTCACGGTCAAGAAAAATAATAAAAAGTAAGTAATCGTGAAAGTTGGTTTCTCCTTAAGGTCTCGTTCTACAGTTTTTTCATTGTGAACGGGGGCGAAAGAGTTCCCACTTCAGATAGCAAATAGAGGTCTGACAGTGTTTTACCCCTAAAAGAAAAGTTATTTGAGGTATTAGAATAAGTCTTTCTTTCAGAATTAGCTAATATACTTGGCTGTCAGCCTACAACAGTCATGTAATGCTATGCCAATTGCGGAAGGTCAAGTGACCCACTCAATGGAAGCTGTTCGATCGCTTCCGGGTCCAAAATCCCAAGAATTTCAATGTGTGAATTTCATGTGGTCTATTTTCAAACAGCTGTAGCAAAAAATTAGCAAGGATAACCTATAGTATTTCATTGATTTTTCCATCAGAAGTATGCATATCTTACTGCTGCTAGTGGTCGCTAGTGATATATTTCAGTCGTATGGGACTGACATGCCAATGACCGATGGTGATTTAACATTGGAGTCTATGGGGGAAAAAACTTTAGAACGAGACCTTAAGGGAGATGACGAAAAATTACATTTTCTGTATTTTTATAATATTTACACACTCTTTTGCTACCATGAATTGGGGTTTCAATACTAATGTTCAAATACAAATAAAATGATAGACTTTAGGATGACTTAGTCTTGATTTGTTGCCATGGAAACTGGCCTTTGCAACTTACTAGGCTTGAAAAGGCTAAAAATGACCCTTAAAGGCTGAGTTTTTGGCAAATATCAGAATTTTTTCTAGTAATAGTGCATTTGGAAGGGCTTATTCATATATTTTGATGATGTTGCAATCAATTTCAAGTAAATTGACATACATATTTCTTCAAAATATTTCCCAAATTCAACTTTTTGGCCTCTGCCCACCTGAATTGGCTGTAGATTGGATTTTAGGTACTTTTCAAGCCATGCTTGTATGAAAAAATACAGACTCCTTGCTTTTTTTTTACATTTTACTACTTCTTCAGGTCCAAATCAATGAGAAATATTCAAATAAATAAATGTATCTTGCTTTATTTAGATAAAGTGATTGTTTGCTTTTGGGCTTGGAAGGCTGAAAGTTGAAGATGTGAACTGTCCAAAACGGCTTTGGACTGATCACGCCGGTTTGCCTCAACTGGTCACTTTTGTTCATATTAACACCCTTTCGTATATATCGTTTTGTTCGAAAAACATTCACGGTCAAGAAAAATAATAAAAAGTAAGTAATCGTGAAAGTTGGTTTCTCCTTAAGGTCTCGTTCTACAGTTTTTTCATTGTGAACGGGGGCGAAAGAGTTCCCACTTCAGATAGCAAATAGAGGTCTGACAGTGTTTTACCCCTAAAAGAAAAGTTATTTGAGGTATTAGAATAAGTCTTTCTTTCAGAATTAGCTAATATACTTGGCTGTCAGCTTACAACAGTCATGTAATGCTATGCCAATTGCGGAAGGTCAAGTGACCCACTCAATGGAAGCTGTTCGGTCGCTTCCGGGTCCAAAATCCCAAGAATTTCAATGTGTGAATTTCATGTGGTCTATTTTCAGACAGCTGTAGCAAAAAATTAGCAAGGATAACCTATAGTATTTCATTGATTTTTCCATCAGAAGTATGCATATCTTACTGCTGCTAGTGGTCGCTAGTGATCTATTTCAGTCGTATGGGACTGACATGCCAATGACCGATGGTGATTTAACATTGGAGTCTATGGGGTAAAAAACTGTAGAACGAGACCTTAAGGGAGATGACGAAAAATTACATTTTCTGTATTTTTATAATATTTACACACTCTTTTGCTACCATGAATTGGGGTTTCAATACTAATGTTCAAATACAAATAAAATGATAGACTTTAGGATGACTTAGTCTTGATTTGTTGCCATGGAAACTGGCCTTTGCAACTTACTAGGCTTGAAAAGGCTAAAAATGACCCTTAAAGGCTGAGTTTTTGGCAAATATCAGAATTTTTTCTAGTAATAGTGCATTTGGAAGGGCTTATTCATATATTTTGATGATGTTGCAATCAATTTCAAGTAAATTGACATACATATTTCTTCAAAATATTTCCCAAATTCAACTTTTTGGCCTCTGCCCACCTGAATTGGCTGTAGATTGGATTTTAGGTACTTTTCAAGCCATGCTTGTATGAAAAAATACAGACTCCTTGCTTTTTTTTTACATTTTACTACTTCTTCAGGTCCAAATCAATGAGAAATATTCAAATAAATACATGTATCTTGCTTTATTTAGATAAAGTGATTGTTTGCTTTTGGGCTTGGAAGGCTGAAAGTTGAAGATGTGAACTGTCCAAAACGGCTTTGGACTGATCACGCCGGTTTGCCCCAACTGGTCACTTTTGTTCATATTAACACCCTTTCGTATATATCGTTTTGTTCGAAAACCATTCACGGTCAAGAAAAATAATAAAAAGTAAGTAATCGTGAAAGTTGGTTTCTCCTTAAGGTCTCGTTCTACAGTTTTTTCATTGTGAACGGGGGCGAAAGAATTCCCACTTCAGATAGCAAATAGAGGTCTGACAGTGTTTTACCCCTAAAAGAAAAGTTATTTGAGGTATTAGAATAAGTCTTTCTTTCAGAATTAGCTAATATACTTGGCTGTCAGCTTACAACAGTCATGTAATGCTATGCCAATTGCGGAAGGTCAAGTGACCCACTCAATGGAAGCTGTTCGGTCGCTTCCGGGTCCAAAATCCCAAGAATTTCAATGTGTGAATTTCATGTGGTCTATTTTCAGACAGCTGTAGCAAAAAATTAGCAAGGATAACCTATAGTATTTCATTGATTTTTCCATCAGAAGTATGCATATCTTACTGCTGCTAGTGGTCGCTAGTGATCTATTTCAGTCGTATGGGACTGACATGCCAATGACCGATGGTGATTTAACATTGGAGTCTATGGGGTAAAAAACTGTAGAACGAGACCTTAAGGGAGATGACGAAAAATTACATTTTCTGTATTTTTATAATATTTACACACTCTTTTGCTACCATGAATTGGGGTTTCAATACTAATGTTCAAATACAAATAAAATGATAGACTTTAGGATGACTTAGTCTTGATTTGTTGCCATGGAAACTGGCCTTTGCAACTTACTAGGCTTGAAAAGGCTAAAAATGACCCTTAAAGGCTGAGTTTTTGGCAAATATCAGAATTTTTTCTAGTAATAGTGCATTTGGAAGGGCTTATTCATATATTTTGATGATGTTGCAATCAATTTCAAGTAAATTGACATACATATTTCTTCAAAATATTTCCCAAATTCAACTTTTTGGCCTCTGCCCACCTGAATTGGCTGTAGATTGGATTTTAGGTACTTTTCAAGCCATGCTTGTATGAAAAAATACAGACTCCTTGCTTTTTTTTTACATTTTACTACTTCTTCAGGTCCAAATCAATGAGAAATATTCAAATAAATACATGTATCTTGCTTTATTTAGATAAAGTGATTGTTTGCTTTTGGGCTTGGAAGGCTGAAAGTTGAAGATGTGAACTGTCCAAAACGGCTTTGGACTGATCACGCCGGTTTGCCCCAACTGGTCACTTTTGTTCATATTAACACCCTTTCGTATATATCGTTTTGTTCGAAAAACATTCACGGTCAAGAAAAATAATAAAAAGTAAGTAATCGTGAAAGTTGGTTTCTCCTTAAGGTCTCGTTCTACAGTTTTTTCATTGTGAACGGGGGCGAAAGAATTCCCACTTCAGATAGCAAATAGAGGTCTGACAGTGTTTTACCCCTAAAAGAAAAGTTATTTGAGGTATTAGAATAAGTCTTTCTTTCAGAATTAGCTAATATACTTGGCTGTCAGCTTACAACAGTCATGTAATGCTATGCCAATTGCGGAAGGTCAAGTGACCCACTCAATGGAAGCTGTTTGGTCGCTTCCGGGTCCAAAATCCCAAGAATTTCAATGTGTGAATTTCATGTGGTCTATTTTCAAACAGCTGTAGCAAAAAATTAGCAAGGATAACCTATAGTATTTCATTGATTTTTCCATCAGAAGTATGCATATCTTACTGCTGCTAGTGGTCGCTAGTGATCTATTTCAGTCGAATGGAACTGACATGCCAATGACCGATGGCGATTTAACATTGGAGTCTATGGGGGTAAAAAACTGTAGAACGAGACCTTAAGGGATATGACGAAAAATTAAATTTTCTGTATTTTTTTTATTATTTACACACTCTTTTGCTACCATGAATTGGGTTTTCAATACTAATGTTCAAATACAAATAAAATGATAGACTTTAGGATGACTTAGTCTTGATTTGTTGCCATGGAAACTGGCCTTTGCAACTTACTAGGCTTGAAAAGGCTAAAAATGACCCTTAAAGGCTGAGTTTTTAGCAAATATCAGAATTTTTTCTAATAATAGTGCATTTGGAAGGGCTTATTCATATATTTTGATGATGTTGCAATCAATTTCAAGTAAATTGACATACATATTTCTTCAAAATATTTCCCAAATTCAACTTTTTGGCCTCTGCCCACCTGAATTGGCTGTAGATTGGATTTTAGGTACTTTTTAAGCCATGCTTGTATGAAAAAATACAGACTCCTTGCTTTTTTTTTACATTTTACTACTTCTTCAGGTCCAAATCAATGAGAAATATTCAAATAAATAAATGTATCTTGCTTTATTTAGATAAAGTGATTGTTTGCTTTTGGGCTTGGAAGGCTGAAAGTTGAAGATGTGAACTGTCCAAAACGGCTTTGGACTGATCACGCCGGTTTGCCTCAACTGGTCACTTTTGTTCATATTAACACCCTTTCGTATATATCGTTTTGTTCGAAAAACATTCACGGTCAAGAAAAATAATAAAAAGTAAGTAATCGTGAAAGTTGGTTTCTCCTTAAGGTCTCGTTCTACAGTTTTTTCATTGTGAACGGGGGCGAAAGAGTTCCCACTTCAGATAGCAAATAGAGGTCTGACAGTGTTTTACCCCTAAAAGAAAAGTTATTTGAGGTATTAGAATAAGTCTTTCTTTCAGAATTAGCTAATATACTTGGCTGTCAGCTTACAACAGTCATGTAATGCTATGCCAATTGCGGAAGGTCAAGTGACCCACTCAATGGAAGCTGTTCGGTCGCTTCCGGGTCCAAAATCCCAAGAATTTCAATGTGTGAATTTCATGTGGTCTATTTTCAGACAGCTGTAGCAAAAAATTAGCAAGGATAACCTATAGTATTTCATTGATTTTTTCATCAGAAGTATGCATATCTTACTGCTGCTAGTGGTCGCTAGTGATCTATTTCAGTCGTATGGGACTGACATGCCAATGACCGATGGTGATTTAACATTGGAGTCTATGGGGTAAAAAACTGTAGAACGAGACCTTAAGGGAGATGACGAAAAATTACATTTTCTGTATTTTTATAATATTTACACACTCTTTTGCTACCATGAATTGGGGTTTCAATACTAATGTTCAAATACAAATAAAATGATAGACTTTAGGATGACTTAGTCTTGATTTGTTGCCATGGAAACTGGCCTTTGCAACTTACTAGGCTTGAAAAGGCTAAAAATGACCCTTAAAGGCTGAGTTTTTGGCAAATATCAGAATTTTTTCTAATAATAGTGCATTTGGAAGGGCTTATTCATATATTTTGATGATGTTGCAATCAATTTCAAGTAAATTGACATACATATTTCTTCAAAATATTTCCCAAATTCAACTTTTTGGCCTCTGCCCACCTGAATTGGCTGTAGATTGGATTTTAGGTACTTTTCAAGCCATGCTTGTATGAAAAAATACAGACTCCTTGCTTTTTTTTTACATTTTACTACTTCTTCAGGTCCAAATCAATGAGAAATATTCAAATAAATACATGTATCTTGCTTTATTTAGATAAAGTGATTGTTTGCTTTTGGGCTTGGAAGGCTGAAAGTTGAAGATGTGAACTGTCCAAAACGGCTTTGGACTGATCACGCCGGTTTGCCCCAACTGGTCACTTTTGTTCATATTAACACCCTTTCGTATATATCGTTTTGTTCGAAAAACATTCACGGTCAAGAAAAATAATAAAAAGTAAGTAATCGTGAAAGTTGGTTTCTCCTTAAGGTCTCGTTCTACAGTTTTTTCATTGTGAACGGGGGCGAAAGAATTCCCACTTCAGATAGCAAATAGAGGTCTGACAGTGTTTTACCCCTAAAAGAAAAGTTATTTGAGGTATTAGAATAAGTCTTTCTTTCAGAATTAGCTAATATACTTGGCAGTAAGCTTACAACAGTCATGTAATGCTATGCCATTTGCGGAAGGTCAAGTGACCCACTCAATGGAAGCTGTTCAGTCGCTTCCGGGTCCAAAATCCCAAGAATTTCAATGTGTGAATTTCATGTGGTCTATTTTCAAACAGCTGTAGCAAAAAATTAGCAAGGATAACCTATAGTATTTCATTGATTTTTCCATCAGAAGTATGCATATCTTACTGCTGCTAGTGGTCGCTAGTGATCTATTTCAGTCGTATGGGACTGACATGCCAATGACCGATGGCGATTTAACATTGGTGTCTATGGGGTAAAAAACTGTAGAACGAGACCTTAAGGGATATGACGAAAAATTACATTTTCTGTATTTTTTTTTATTATTTACACACTCTTTTGCTACCATGAATTGGGTTTTCAATACTAATGTTCAAATACAAATAAAATGATAGACTTTAGGATGACTTAGTCTTGATTTGTTGCCATGGAAACTTGCCTTTGCAACTTACTAGGCTTGAAAAGGCTAAAAATGACCCTTAAAGGCTGAGTTTTTAGCAAATATCAGAATTTTTTCTAATAATAGTGCATTTGGAAGGGCTTATTCATATATTTTGATGATGTTGCAATCAATTTCAAGTAAATTGACATACATATTTCTTCAAAATATTTCCCAAATTCAACTTTTTGGCCTCTGCCCACCTGAATTGGCTGTAGATTGGATTTTTTAGGTACTTTTCAAGCCATGCTTGTATGAAAAAATACAGACTCCTTGCTTTTTTTTTACATTTTACTACTTCTTCAGGTCCAAATCAATGAGAAATATTCAAATAAATACATGTATCTTGCTTTATTTAGATAAAGTGATTGTTTGCTTTTGGGCTTGGAAGGCTGAAAGTTGAAGATGTGAACTGTCCAAAACGGCTTTGGACTGATCACGCCGGTTTGCCCCAACTGGTCACTTTTGTTCATATTAACACCCTTTCGTATATATCGTTTTGTTCGAAAAACATTCACGGTCAAGAAAAATAATAAAAAGTAAGTAATCGTGAAAGTTGGTTTCTCCTTAAGGTCTCGTTCTACAGTTTTTTCATTGTGAACGGGGGCGAAAGAGTTCCCACTTCAGATAGCAAATAGAGGTCTGACAGTGTTTTACCCCTAAAAGAAAAGTTATTTGAGGTATTAGAATAAGTCTTTCTTTCAGAATTAGCTAATATACTTGGCTGTCAGCTTACAACAGTCATGTAATGCTATGCCAATTGCGGAAGGTCAAGTGACCCACTCAATGGAAGCTGTTCGGTCGCTTCCGGGTCCAAAATCCCAAGAATTTCAATGTGTGAATTTCATGTGGTCTATTTTCAAACAGCTTTAGCAAAAAATTAGCAAGGATAACCTATAGTATTTCATTGATTTTTCCATCAGAAGTATGCATATCTTACTGCTGCTAGTGGTCGCTAGTGATCTATTTCAGTCGTATGAGACTGACATGCCAATGACCGATGGCGATTTAACATTGGAGTCTATGGGGTAAAAAACTGTAGAACGAGACCTTAAGGGATATGACGAAAAATTAAATTTTCTGTATTTTTTATTATTTACACACTCTTTTGCTACCATGAATTGGGTTTTCAATACTAATGTTCAAATACAAATAAAATGATAGACTTTAGGATGACTTAGTCTTGATTTGTTGCCATGGAAACTGGCCTTTGCAACTTACTAGGCTTGAAAAGGCTAAAAATGACCCTTAAAGGCTGAGTTTTTAGCAAATATCAGAATTTTTTCTAATAATAGTGCATTTGGAAGGGCTTATTCATATATTTTGATGATGTTGCAATCAATTTCAAGTAAATTGACATACATATTTCTTCAAAATATTTCCCAAATTCAACTTTTTGGCCTCTGCCCACCTGAATTGGCTGTAGATTGGATTTTTTAGGTACTTTTCAAGCCATGCTTGTATGAATAAACACAGACTCCTTGCTTTTTTTTTACATTTTACTACTTCTTCAGGTCCAAATCAATGAGAAATATTCAAATAAATACATGTATCTTGCTTTATTTAGATAAAGTGATTGTTTGCTTTTGGGCTTGGAAGGCTGAAAGTTGAAGATGTGAACTGTCCAAAACGGCTTTGGACTGATCACGCCGGTTTGCCCCAACTGGTCACTTTTGTTCATATTAACACCCTTTCGTATATATCGTTTTGTTCGAAAAACATTCACGGTCAAGAAAAATAATAAAAAGTAAGTAATCATGAAAGTTGGTTTCTCCTTAAGGTCTCGTTCTACAGTTTTTTCATTGTGAACGGGGACGAAAGAATTCCCACTTCAGATAGCAAATAGAGGTCTGACAGTGTTTTACCCCTAAAAGAAAAGTTATTTGAGGTATTAGAATAAGTCTTTCTTTCAGAATTAGCTAATATACTTGGCTGTCAGCTTACAACAGTCATGTAATGCTATGCCAATTGCGGAAGGTCAAGTGACCCACTCAATGGAAGCTGTTCAGTCGCTTCCGGGTCCAAAATCCCAAGAATTTCAATGTGTGAATTTCATGTGGTCTATTTTCAAACAGCTGTAGCAAAAAATTAGCAAGGATAACCTATAGTATTTCATTGATTTTTCCATCAGAAGTATGCATATCTTACTGCTGCTAGTGGTCGCTAGTGATCTATTTCAGTCGTATGGGACTGACATGCCAATGACCGATGGCGATTTAACATTGGAGTCTATGGGGTAAAAAACTGTAGAACGAGACCTTAAGGGATATGACGAAAAATTAAATTTTCTGTATTTTTTTTATTATTTACACACTCTTTTGCTACCATGAATTGGGTTTTCAATACTAATGTTCAAATACAAATAAAATGATAGACTTTAGGATGACTTAGTCTTGATTTGTTGCCATGGAAACTGGCCTTTGCAACTTACTAGGCTTGAAAAGGCTAAAAATGACCCTTAAAGGCTGAGTTTTTAGCAAATATCAGAATTTTTTCTAATAATAGTGCATTTGGAAGGGCTTATTCATATATTTTGATGATGTTGCAATCAATTTCAAGTAAATTGACATACATATTTCTTCAAAATATTTCCCAAATTCAACTTTTTGGCCTCTGCCCACCTGAATTGGCTGTAGATTGGATTTTTTAGGTACTTTTCAAGCCATGCTTGTATGAATAAACACAGACTCCTTGCTTTTTTTTTACATTTTACTACTTCTTCAGGTCCAAATCAATGAGAAATATTCAAATAAATACATGTATCTTGCTTTATTTAGATAAAGTGATTGTTTGCTTTTGGGCTTGGAAGGCTGAAAGTTGAAGATGTGAACTGTCCAAAACGGCTTTGGACTGATCACGCCGGTTTGCCCCAACTGGTCACTTTTGTTCATATTAACACCCTTTCGTATATATCATTTTGTTCGAAAAACATTCACGGTCAAGAAAAATAATAAAAAGTAAGTAATCATGAAAGTTGGTTTCTCCTTAAGGTCTCGTTCTACAGTTTTTTCATTGTGAACGAGGACGAAAGAGTTCCCACTTCAGATAGCAAATAGAGGTCTGACAGTGTTTTACCCCTAAAAGAAAAGTTATTTGAGGTATTAGAATAAGTCTTTCTTTCAGAATTAGCTAATATACTTGGCTGTCAGCTTACAACAGTCATGTAATGCTATGCCAATTGCGAAAGGTCAAGTGACCCACTCAATTGAAGCTGTTCGGTCGCTTCGGGGTCCAAAATCCCAAGAATTTCAATGTGTGAATTTCATGTGGTCTATTTTCAGACAGCTGTAGCAAAAAATTAGCAAGGATAACCTATAGTATTTCATTGATTTTTCCATCAGAAGTATGCATATCTTACTGCTGCTAGTGGTCGCTAGTGATCTATTTCAGTCGTATGGGACTGACATGCCAATGACCGATGGCGATTTAACATTGGAGTCTATGGGGCAAAAAACTTTAGAACGAGACCTTAAGGGAGATGACGAAAAATTACATTTTCTGTATTTTTTTAATATTTACACACTCTTTTGCTATCATGAATTGGGTTTTCAATACTAATGTTCAATTACAAATAAAATGATAGACTTTAGGATGACTTAGTCTTGATTTGTTGCCATGGAAACTGGCCTTTGCAACTTACTAGGCTTGAAAAGGCTAAAAATGACCCTTAAAGGCTGAGTTTTTAGCAAATATCAGAATTTTTTCTAGTAATAGTGCATTTGGAAGGGCTTTTTCATATATTTTGATGATGTTGCAATCAATTTCAAGTAAATTGACATACATATTTCTTCAAAATATTTCCCAAATTCAACTTTTTGGCCTCTGCCCACCTGAATTGGCTGTAGATTGGATTTTTTAGGTACTTTTCAAGCCATGCTTGTATGAAAAAATACAGACTCCTTGCTTTTTTTTTACATTTTACTACTTCTTCAGGTCCAAATCAATGAGAAATATTCAAATAAATACATGTATCTTGCTTTATTTAGATAAAGTGATTGTTTGCTTTTGGGCTTGGAAGGCTGAAAGTTGAAGATGTGAACTGTCCAAAACGGCTTTGGACTGATCACGCCGGTTTGCCCCAACTGGTCACTTTTGTTCATATTAACACCCTTTCGTATATATCGTTTTGTTCGAAAAACATTCACGGTCAAGAAAAATAATAAAAAGTAAGTTATCATGAAAGTTGGTTTCTCCTTAAGGGATATGACGAAAAATTAAATTTTCTGTATTTTTTTAATATTTACACACTCTTTTGCTATCATGAATTGGGTTTTCAATACTAATGTTCAAATACAAATAAAATGATAGACTTTATGATGACTTAGTCTTGATTTGTTGCCATGGAAACTGGCCTTTGCAACTTACTAGGCTTGAAAAGGCTAAAAATGACCCTTAAAGGCTGAGTTTTTAGCAAATATCAGATTTTTTTCTAATAATAGTGCATTTGGAAGGGCTTATTCATATATTTTGATGATGTTGCAATCAATTTCAAGTAAATTGACATACATATTTCTTCAAAATATTTCCCAAATTCAACTTTTTGGCCTCTGCCCACCTGAATTGGCTGTAGATTGGATTTTTTAGGTACTTTTCAAGCCATGCTTGTATGAAAAAACATAGACTCCTTGCTTTTTTTTTACATTTTACTACTTCTTCAGGTCCAAATCAATGAGAAATATTCAAATAAATACATGTATCTTGCTTTATTTAGATAAAGTGATTGTTTGCTTTTGGGCTTGGAAGGCTGAAAGTTGAAGATGTGAACTGTCCAAAACGGCTTTGGACTGATCACGGCGGTTTGCCCCAACTGGTCACTTTTGTTCATATTAACACCCTTTCGTATATATCGTTTTGTTCGAAAAACATTCACGGTCAAGAAAAATAATAAAAAGTAAGTTATCATGAAAGTTGGTTTCTCCTTAAGGGATATGACGAAAAATTAAATTTTCTGTATTTTTTTAATATTTGCACACTCTTTTGCTATCATGAATTGGGTTTTCAATACTAATGTTCAAATACAAATAAAATGATAGACTTTATGATGACTTAGTCTTGATTTGTTGCCATGGAAACTGGCCTTTGCAACTTACTAGGCTTGAAAAGGCTAAAAATGACCCTTAAAGGCTGAGTTTTTAGCAAATATCAGATTTTTTTCTAATAATAGTGCATTTGGAAGGGCTTATTCATATATTTTGATGATGTTGCAATCAATTTCAAGTAAATTGACATACATATTTCTTCAAAATATTTCCCAAATTCAACTTTTTGGCCTCTGCCCACCTGAATTGGCTGTAGATTGGATTTTTTAGGTACTTTTCAAGCCATGCTTGTATGAAAAAACATAGACTCCTTGCTTTTTTTTTACATTTTACTACTTCTTCAGGTCCAAATCAATGAGAAATATTCAAATATATACATGTATCTTGCTTTATTTAGATAAAGTGATTGTTTGCTTTTGGGCTTGGAAGGCTGAAAGTTGAAGATGTGAACTGTCCAAAACGGCTTTGGACTGATCACGCCGGTTTGCCCCAACTGGTCACTTTTGTTCATATTAACACCCTTTCGTATATATCGTTTTGTTCGAAAAACATTCACGGTCAAGAAAAATAATAAAAAGTAAGTAATCGAGAAAGTTGGTTTCTCCTTAAGGTCTCGTTCTACAGTTTTTTCATTGTGAACGGGGACGAAAGAGTTCCCACTTCAGATAGCAAATAGAGGTCTGACAGTGTTTTACCCCTAAAAGAAAAGTTATTTGAGGTATTAGAATAAGTCTTTCTTTCAGAATTAGCTAATATACTTGGCTGTCAGCTTACAACAGTCATGTAATGCTATGCCAATTGCGGAAGGTCAAGTGACCCACTCAATGGAAGCTGTTCGGTCGCTTCCGGGTCCAAAATCCCAAGAATTTCAATGTGTGAATTTCATGTGGTCTATTTTCAAACAGCTGTAGCAAAAAAATAGCAAGGATAACCTATAGTATTTCATTGATTTTTCCATCAGAAGTATGCATATCTTACTGCTGCTAGTGGTCGCTAGTGATCTATTTCAGTCGTATGGGACTGACATGCCAATGACCGATGGCGATTTAACATTGGAGTCTATGGGGCAAAAAACTTTAGAACGAGACCTTAAGGGAGATGACGAAAAATTACATTTTCTGTATTTTTTTAATATTTACACACTCTTTTGCTATCATGAATTGGGTTTTCAATACTAATGTTCAATTACAAATAAAATGATAGACTTTAGGATGACTTAGTCTTGATTTGTTGCCATGGAAACTGGCCTTTGCAACTTACTAGGCTTGAAAAGGCTAAAAATGACCCTTAAAGGCTGAGTTTTTAGCAAATATCAGAATTTTTTCTAATAATCGTGCATTTGGAAGGGCTTATTCATATATTTTGATGATGTTGCAATCAATTTCAAGTAAATTGACATACATATTTCTTCAAAATATTTCCCAAATTCAACTTTTTGGCCTCTGCCCACCTGAATTGGCTGTAGATTGGATTTTTTAGGTACTTTTCAAGCCATGCTTGTATGAAAAAACACAGACTCCTTGCTTTTTTTTTACATTTTACTACTTCTTCAGGTCCAAATCAATGAGAAATATTCAAATAAATACATGTATCTTGCTTTATTTAGATAAAGTGATTGTTTGCTTTTGGGCTTGGAAGGCTGAAAGTTGAAGATGTGAACTGTCCAAAACGGCTTTGGACTGATCACGCCGGTTTGCCCCAACTGGTCACTTTTGTTCATATTAACACCCTTTCGTATATATCGTTTTGTTCGAAAAACATTCACGGTCAAGAAAAATAATAAAAAGTAAGTAATCGTGAAAGTTGGTTTCTCCTTAAGGTCTCAATCTACAGTTTTTTCATTGTGAACGGGGACGAAAGAGTTCCCACTTCAGATAGCAAATAGAGGTCTGACAGTGTTTTACCCCTAAAAGAAAAGTTATTTGAGGTATTAGAATAAGTCTTTCTTTCAGAATTAGCTAATATACTTGGCTGTCAGCCTACAACAGTCATGTAATGCTATGCCAATTGCGGAAGGTCAAGTGACCCACTCAATGGAAGCTGTTCGGTAGCTTCCGGGTCCAAAATCCCAAGAATTTCAATGTGTGAATTTCATGTGGTCTATTTTCAAACAGCTGTAGCAAAAAATTAGCAAGGATAACCTATAGTATTTCATTGATTTTTCCATCAGAAGTATGCATATCTTACTGCTGCTAGTGGTCGCTAGTGATATATTTCAGTCGTATGGGACTGACATGCCAATGACCGATGGCGATTTAACATTGGAGTCTATGGGGGAAAAAACTTTAGAACGAGACCTTAAAGGGGCAGTAGCACGTTTTTAGGGGGAATATAAGGTGATGTCAGGAAAATGAAAATTAATGGTTCCAATTGAAAGACAATGTATTTAAACTAAATGGAGCAGTACTAATTCAAATATTTAACATTAAGTTTAGCCATGCGATTCCTTTTTCTTACAGAAAATGAATTAAAGGTGTTAACACAAAAATGGCCGCCTATGTATTTTATGTGAATCTTCATACTTTGTCCTCCGACTATGGATGATTGACTTGTGTAATGACATTTTTGACACTGTCAATATAATACATTTAACATTAACTTACAATAATGACTGAGAATTTTAAAATATAAAATTGTCAAAAAACGTGCTACTGCCCCTTTAAGGGAGATGACGAAAAATTACATTTTCTGTATTTTTTTAATATTTACACACTCTTTTGCTATCATGAATTGGGTTTTCAATACTAATGTTCAAATACAAATAAAATGATAGACTTTAGGATGACTTAGTCTTGATTTGTTGCCAAGGAAACTGGCCTTTGCAACTTACTAGGCTTGAAAAGGCTAAAAATGACCCTTAAAGGCTGAGTTTTTGGCAAATATCAGAATTGTTTCTAGTAATAGTGCATTTGGAAGGGCTTATTCATATATTTTGATGATGTTGCAATCAATTTCAAGTAAATTGACATACATATTTCTTCAAAATATTTCCCAAATTCAACTTTTTGGCCTCTGCCCACCTGAATTGGCTGTAGATTGGATTTTTTAGGTACTTTTCAAGCCATGCTTGTATGAAAAAATACAGATTCCTTGCTTTTTTTTTACATTTTACTACTTCTTCAGGTCCAAATCAATGAGAAATATTCAAATAAATACATGTATCTTGCTTTATTTAGATAAAGTGATTGTTTGCTTTTGGGCTTGGAAGGCTAAAAAGTTGAAGATGTGAACTGTCCAAAACGGCTTTGGACTGATCACGCCGGTTTGCCCCAACTGGTCACTTTTGTTCATTTTAACAACCTTTCGTATATATCGTTTTGTTCTAAAAACATTCACGGTCAAGAAAAATAATAAAAAGTAAGTAATCGTGAAAGTTGGTTTCTCCTTAAGGGAGATGACGAAATATTACTTTTTCTGTATTTTTTAAATATTTACACACTCTTTTGCTACCATGAATTGGGTTTTCAATACTTATGTTCAAATACAAATAAAATGATAGACTTTAGGATGACTTAGTCTTGATTTGTTGCCATGGAAACTGGCCATTGCAACTTACTAGGCTTGAAAAGGCTAAAAATGACCCTTAAAGGCTGAGTTTTTGGCAAATATCAGTATTTTTTCTAGTAATAGTGCATTTGGAAGGGCTTATTCATATATTTTGATGATGTTGCAATCAATTTCAAGTAAATTGACATACATATTTCTTCAAAATATTTCCCAAATTCAACTTTTTGGCCTCTGCCCACCTGAATTGGCTGTAGATTGGATTTTTTAGGTACTTTTCAAGCCATGCTTGTATGAAAAAACACAGACTCCTTGCTTTTTTTTTACATTTTACTACTTCTTCAGGTCCAAATCAATGAGAAATATTCAAATAAATACATGTATCTTGCTTTATTTAGATAAAGTGATTGTTTGCTTTTGGGCTTGGAAGGCTGAAAGTTGAAGATGTGAACTGTCCAAAACGGCTTTGGACTGATCACGCCGGTTTGCCCCAACTGGTCACTTTTGTTCATATTAACACCCTTTCGTATATATCGTTTTGTTCGAAAAACATTCACGGTCAAGAAAAATAATAAAAAGTAAGTAATCGTGAAAGTTGGTTTCTCCTTAAGGTCTCAATCTACAGTTTTTTCATTGTGAACGGGGACGAAAGAGTTCCCACTTCAGATAGCAAATAGAGGTCTGACAGTGTTTTACCCCTAAAAGAAAAGTTATTTGAGGTATTAGAATAAGTCTTTCTTTCAGAATTAGCTAATATACTTGGCTGTCAGCCTACAACAGTCATGTAATGCTATGCCAATTGCGGAAGGTCAAGTGACCCACTCAATGGAAGCTGTTCGGTAGCTTCCGGGTCCAAAATCCCAAGAATTTCAATGTGTGAATTTCATGTGGTCTATTTTCAAACAGCTGTAGCAAAAAATTAGCAAGGATAACCTATAGTATTTCATTGATTTTTCCATCAGAAGTATGCATATCTTACTGCTGCTAGTGGTCGCTAGTGATATATTTCAGTCGTATGGGACTGACATGCCAATGACCGATGGCGATTTAACATTGGAGTCTATGGGGGAAAAAACTTTAGAACGAGACCTTAAAGGGGCAGTAGCACGTTTTTAGGGGGAATATAAGGTGATGTCAGGAAAATGAAAATTAATGGTTCCAATTGAAAGACAATGTATTTAAACTAAATGGAGCAGTACTAATTCAAATATTTAACATTAAGTTTAGCCATGCGATTCCTTTTTCTTACAGAAAATGAATTAAAGGTGTTAACACAAAAATGGCCGCCTATGTATTTTATGTGAATCTTCATACTTTGTCCTCCGACTATGGATGATTGACTTGTGTAATGACATTTTTGACACTGTCAATATAATACATTTAACATTAACTTACAATAATGACTGAGAATTTTAAAATATAAAATTGTCAAAAAACGTGCTACTGCCCCTTTAAGGGAGATGACGAAAAATTACATTTTCTGTATTTTTTAAATATTTACACACTCTTTTGCTATCATGAATTGGGTTTTCAATACTAATGTTCAAATACAAATAAAATGATAGACTTTAGGATGACTTAGTCTTGATTTGTTGCCAAGGAAACTGGCCTTTGCAACTTACTAGGCTTGAAAAGGCTAAAAATGACCCTTAAAGGCTGAGTTTTTGGCAAATATCAGAATTGTTTCTAGTAATAGTGCATTTGGAAGGGCTTATTCATATATTTTGATGATGTTGCAATCAATTTCAAGTAAATTGACATACATATTTCTTCAAAATATTTCCCAAATTCAACTTTTTGGCCTCTGCCCACCTGAATTGGCTGTAGATTGGATTTTTTAGGTACTTTTCAAGCCATGCTTGTATGAAAAAATACAGACTCCTTGCTTTTTTTTTACATTTTACTACTTCTTCAGGTCCAAATCAATGAGAAATATTCAAATAAATACATGTATCTTGCTTTATTTAGATAAAGTGATTGTTTGCTTTTGGGCTTGGAAGGCTGAAAGTTGAAGATGTGAACTGTCCAAAACGGCTTTGGACTGATCACGCCGGTTTGCCCCAACTGGTCACTTTTGTTCATTTTAACAACCTTTCGTATATATCGTTTTGTTCTAAAAACATTCACGGTCAAGAAAAATAATAAAAAGTAAGTAATCGTGAAAGTTGGTTTCTCCTTAAGGGAGATGACGAAATATTACTTTTTCTGTATTTTTTAAATATTTACACACTCTTTTGCTACCATGAATTGGGTTTTCAATACTTATGTTCAAATACAAATAAAATGATAGACTTTAGGATGACTTAGTCTTGATTTGTTGCCATGGAAACTGGCCATTGCAACTTACTAGGCTTGAAAAGGCTAAAAATGACCCTTAAAGGCTGAGTTTTTGGCAAATATCAGTATTTTTTCTAGTAATAGTGCATTTGGAAGGGCTTATTCATATATTTTGATGATGTTGCAATCAATTTCAAGTAAATTGACATACATATTTCTTCAAAATATTTCCCAAATTCAATTTTTTGGCCTCTGCCCACCTGAATTGGCTGTAGATTGGATTTTTTAGGTACTTTTCAAGCCATGCTTGTATGAAAAAATACAGACACCTTGCTTTTTTTTTACATTTTACTACTTCTTCAGGTCCAAATCAATGAGAAATATTCAAATAAATACATGTATCTTGCTTTATTTAGATAAAGTGATTGTTTGCTTTTGGGCTTAGAAGGCTGAAAGTTGAAGATGTGAACTGTCCAAAACGGCTTTGGACTGATCACGCCGGTTTGCCCCAACTGGTCACTTTTGTTCATATTAACACCCTTTCGTATATATCGTTTTGTTCGAAAAACATTCACGGTCAAGAAAAATAATAAAATGTATGTAATCGTGAAAGTTGGTTTCTCCTTAAGGTCTCGTTCTACAGTTTTTTCATTGTGAACGGGGGCGAAAGAGTTCCCACTTCAGATTGCAAATAGAGGTCTGACAGTGCTTTACCCCTAAAAGAAAAGTTATTTGAGGTATTAGAATAAGTCTTTCTTTCAGAATTAGCTAATATACTTGGCTGTCAGCCTACAACAGTCATGTAATGCTATGCCAATTGCGGAAGGTCAAGTGACCCACTCAATGGAAGCTGTTCGGTCGCTTCCGGGTCCAAAATCCCAAGAATTTCAATGTGTGAATTTCATGTGGTCTATTTTCAAACAGCTGTAGCAAAAAATTAGCAAGGATAACCTATATTTTTTCCATGATTTTTCCATCAGAAGTATGTATATCTTACTGCTGCTAGTGGTCGCTAGTGATATATTTCAGTCGTATGGGACTGACATGCCAATGACCGATGACGATTTAACATTGGAGTCTATGGGGGAAAAAACTGTAGATCGAGACCTCACAAACCCCCGCCTGTAGTTTAACCGCCTTTCTTTGACGAAAATAGTGAAAAGTCATATGTTCTGATAAGTCCTAGGATTGTTACCGTATTTTTCCATGACATGATGTAGAAAATAACATTAAAATTTAATTTGTCTGAATAGGTGTGAACTGGTATAACTATGATAAAAAAATGTTTTTCAACAAAATCTCACCTTCCATTCAGTTCCATGTAGGTCAATTTATATTCCAATATATGTATTCTTTGCAGTGGTATCAACATTCCAATATATGTATTCTTTGCAGTGGTAACAACATCAGTCATGTTCTATGTTCATACAGTGTCCATATGAGTATCACAATAGGTCACAATCCCTTTCTTTTGGTTACTTCCCAAAAGATAACTTGAAGGCAAAACAGTCACATTTACAATGTTTATACGGTATGTGTTTGTCATTAGGAAATATATTTACAAGCTTGATCCTCAACCTTCTGTTTTCGGACTGTTTTGGTTCAAACTTTCAAGACTTATTTGAACTTTGGAATTAAAACCCCTAAAAGACACAACAGGCTAATGCCATACCAAATTTGAAGTTTCCAAGCGGTATAGTTTTTTAATTATGCTCCGGAAACAAGACAAAGTCCAGAAATCGGACGGTTTTTGGTCAAAATTTCAAAAATTATTTGAACGTTGGAGGTGAAACCCGTAAAAGGCACAACAGCATCATGTAGGCTACTGCCATACCAAATTGAAGTTTCCAAGTGGTATAGTTTTTTAATTATGCTCCGGAAACGAGACAAAATCTAGAAATCGGATGTTTTTTGGTCAAAATTTCAAAAATTATTTGAACGTTGGAGGTGAAACCCGTAAAAGGCACAACAGCATCATGTAGGCTACTGCCATACCAAATTTGAAGTTTCCAAGTGGTATAGGTTTTTAATTATGCTCCGGAAACGAGACAAAGTCTAGAAATCGGATGTTTTTTGGTCGATGTTAATCGGCATCGTTAGGATTCATATTGCATTTTTCACATTATTGGACATAAACATTTAAGCTAGTTTTAACTAGATTGCCCAATTCTAACAGCTTGTTGTAACTAGAGATCAGCCAGTTCTTTTTTGATTGGTTTATTTCCGCACTTGCTCGACACGGACCAGGTGGGTTAGTAGCTAGATGTAAAGTGAGGACATATTGGCCATATACATTACATCTAGTTTGAACTAGATTTGATAAACAAGGTTGTAAGTAACGTAAATTATTTTTAAGCAAAGAGTTAGAGAAATACACTCCCAACAGGGGCCCCATCAACAAAGTAGTATAAGTGATACTCGCTGATATCTTAGAATTAAAGACTATTTGTGGAGCTACTATGATATAAACAATTTAGAATTGTCCTGAAAAGATTAGATTGTCACTCGTAATGATAGATGATAGACTAAAAATTGCAGTTGTAAGAAAGAAGACGAGTTATATAAATACCTTATATACCTACTTCCTATATCTTGATTATTTATACATAGAGCTACTTACATAGACGTACACGTGTGTTTACATTTCAAGAACTTCTCGTGTATTGATTACCAGCAAAATTGTTTCATACTGTTCAACCATGGTGCAAACTATTTCATTGACAAATGTATTATTGACTTTATTGGTCTACAGAGTCTGTCTGTCCGTCTGTCCGTTTATATGGTTAAGAAGTATAACACAAAAACATGTCTATACATAACAATATTGACACATGTTTCTTGCAGAGTTTGGCTGGTCCTTGTGAAGGCGTGACGTGCGAAGGTGGAAGTAGACAGATTCAACACTCCAGGTTGTGTTCCAGGTATGTTATACTTGAGCAAAACTAAAATTTACTCTTTTTCTCAAACGCTAATAATGTACAGTCGAACACAGATATAGCAAACTCGGATATAGCGAGCAAATATTTACGTCTCATCAAGAGTCCTATAGAATATCATAAACATCAATGAAGAATTACCTCCCCTGATTGTTACATTTCATTGATGAGGCTAAATTGACAGTAGATATCTTTGTTATACATGTATATACCATTAGCCACACACTGTACAGTTTACCATGATGATCACTATGAAACCGGTACATAATGAACTTATGTGAAGAACAATATTCAATTTGTTATTTTTAAAGAATATATGTATATATAGAGAAAAAATAATCGAGTGGCATGGGTAAAATTGATATTTCACGAGTGGCACAGATTCTATTTATTATATGATTCCTTAATGAAATATGTAAATAAAATTACTTTAAAACTGGAGAGTTACCACATTGTGGTCACATGGCTGAAAGTAGTTCTGGCACCTGACCAGTGACGATATAAAATATTGTCACTGGTCACAGTGAAAATATCATATATCGTTACTGTTGCCCGATAGCGGTCTAGTTCACTGATAAAACCCAATATTGCACCGCCTATCATATAATAAATAAACTTATATATATGTATATATATTTCTTGTGAATTTTATCTACATGTCAGTATGTATTAAGTTTATAATCATTGAAGTTTGATTATTTTGATAGAATAATCATTTATACACTTTTCTTTCAAAAAGCTATTTCCAGATTAACTTCTGTCTGTTATTATGCATAAAAATATTCCAATATGCAATGTCTTAAAAGAAAAAGATAAACTGTTTTCATTGGCTGCTAATAAGGAAGGTAACTTGTGCTGTTACTTTTTGAAGCTCGAGCATTCTGACAGAGGCCAGATTGACGTTATATAACTGAGCTGCTTCTGTTGGGAAAGAATAATTCTTTGGAAAACAATGGCGCTAAAAACTTGAGTACATCCATAATAACGTTAAAGGTGAGGTAATATCTTTGCCGTGAGGAGTCTTGGTTTACACTTTCCATGTTCCATAAGAAAGAATTGGGAAAGAATAATTCTTTGGAAAACAATGGCGCTAAAAAGTTGAGTACATCAATCATAACGTTAAAGGTGAGGTACTATCTTTGCCGTGAGGATCTTGGTTTACACTTCCCATGTTCTATAAACGGCGACTTTGGTTATTGGCGACCTCCAATGCAACAAGAAGAAACACATAGTTCATTTTTGAAACTTTATTGTGCAGTATTTCAGCAATGATTCTTAAACAACACACATATCAAAATGATGTATAAGAATGAACCTTTTCATATATACGACCTCGATCTTTACTTCCGCGCCCTATATGTGCAATATCACTTTACACTATGTAAGATTTAGCCTGACAACCTACTGTACATGTAGATCTGCTTGAAAATGAAACAATTAATTCGACAAAAACATATGACTTATATTAATGTACAATCTAAATAAATTTAGATCAACAGGTTTTATATTTGGTCATACTGTTGATCTAAGATTTGCCCGTAAGGCGGGTCATCCCGCTGACCTCTGAAATCAGCCGCTCGGCCAATGAGAAAAGTTGCCCTAGCTCGCTGGAAGTTAAAAAAACTTAGCAGCACATCTTTTGAAATGGATGATGTTCGGAGCTTAGTTATTCAGAGCGGAGCAGAGCTACCATTTCGATGAATAATCCGATTGCTTGGATGTATTAATAGATTATATTTTTTCATTTTAAATGATTTAGCGTATTTGCTAGTTGTCAATGACAAATAATGATTGCACGTCGCACAGATACTAACGTGGCGAATAATAATCACAAAGTTAGAGCCTGATAAATGCCAATATTTACGAAAATCCTCATGCATGGGGAGGTAACTTATTTTTTTTATCAAACTCGTTTGTACTTAACTCTTTTAATTCCATCCAAATAATTTTAAAATAGTGATTTTTTGTTAATCATAAAACTAAAAATATTTCATACACCAAAATTAAATCAACCTACTGATATTTTTCTTATCAGTATCAAATGTAAGATTTATTTTTTACAATGCACACTGTTATTGAGAACAGGCCATAAGCCATCATATATTTTTTCCGTTCACACCTTGATATAGCGACTATGAACTGTTTGTGACGTCGAATGTGATTGATCAAATCGCGAAATCCTTATTTGCATACGAAAGGTCACCGGGACGACCTCTCACACTGGTCAATCTTAGATCAACAGTATGACAAAATAAAAAATCTGTTGATCTACATTTATTTAGATTGATTAATGTAGATTGCTTTTGTTGCTAAAACTATTTAAAAATTATCATTTCGTTCTTGATGTGAATAGAAATGAACCTGTTCATATTATATGAATTCTATTCCCCGTTCTATATGTATATTATAGTTTGACAATGTACCAGACTCGCTTAAAGAGTAATCTAGTGTATATCTCTATACCGAGAGAGGGTTGATCTTTACACAGACGTTTGTGTTGATGATAAACATAGCTTCTAGTCTAGGTCAAATATTTGACTAATGATATAAGGAAGTATTCTCTCCGACTTTATAAGTATCTCTTATTAGTGTTTCAAGGAATAAACACTTTATATTTATCTACATATATATCAGTATAATCACCACAATCAATGAATATTTGTATTGATATGACATAGACACCGTTCAGTTATCCTGAGATAAATGTTGATTTAAAAGTGATTAAACTGCGTCATTGTAGTTATCAAGGTTTCCTGCTATTACTTTACAGTTCACTGACAAATACAAAAACAAATAATTTCTCTAATTTCCAAGACAGGTTTGAGTGTTTTCTATGTGTGACTTCTTCAAACATAAACACTACATATTTATCTACAAGTGAATAAACATATTATCATTTTATTCTAAAATATGTACTTGATATGTAATGACATTAATACCATTTATTTATCTCATATAAAACAATAAATATTTATAATTATTTAAACTGCGTTTTTAAGCTAATTGAAATATGTACTTGATATGTAATGACATTAATATTATCTCATATAAAACAATACGGATTTATAATTACTTAAAATGCGTTTTTTTAGCTAAAAGTAATATGTCCTTGATATGTTATGACATAAATACCATTCATTTATCTGGTATAGAATTATAAGGATTTATGGTTATTCAAATTGAGTTATTTTAGTTAAAAGTAAATGCAAACAATGGTAACAGGTTACGATGAGTAAAGTACTGTGTGTCAGTGTGACGGGAGCTCTATAACTAATATGCGGGTTGTAATATGTAACTCTGAAACATACAATACCATACATGACTCAACATAGATATGCAAGTAATATATGGCATTGTAAAACATTGTTATTACTTACAAATTTATTTTTCCATAAATGTAAAATACAGAAATACATGCATATGTGCTTTGGTTTATTAGTGAAGTGCCAATTCATAAGACATACATATATTTTATGCAGTGTATACAATCTTTACATCACTGAAAGAGCCTGTTCATTTTCACAACAAATTTGAGTACACTAGGAGTTACCTCCCTTTACCAAGAACACACATAGTTCATTATGAACATTTACTGTACAGTATTTCATTATTGATTCTTCAACAACACTAATTATTTCTCATAACAGTTTAATGTCATTTTATGATGGAATCAATGAAACGAACGTTCTTCCCACAATGCAACGCCAAAATTACTTCCTGTGACCAAAGGGAATTCCCCAACAAGGAAATAACCTGAAAACAGAACTAGGATCTTGGATAGGATAATTTGACTCGATATTTAAGGTACTGTTCCCTTATTTGTTTGTAGAATGTTTTACTAGCATTAGTATTGTTTCACCTATGAAATACCAAAATGATGTATAAGAATGAACCTTTTCATGTTACTACGTGTACTATACATGTACTATCACTTTACACTATGTAAGATTTAGCCTGACAATCTACTGAACGTGTAGATCTACTTGAAAATGAAACCGTGATCTTGGATAAGATCATATGACTTATATAATTGTTACCGTACAGTGGTTCGTTTGTTGTCAAAACTATTTAAAGTTATTATTTCGTTCTTGATATGAATAAATATCAAAATGTTATATAGAAATTAATCTGTTCATGTTATATGACTTCTTTTCTTCCACGTCATATACATATATTATCATTTGACAATATACCAGACTCGCTTATATAGTAATCTAGTGTATATCTGTATACCGAGATAGGATTGATTTTTACACAGAGGCTTGTGTTGATGATTAAAATAGCCCCCAGTCTAGGTCAAATATTTGACTAATGATTTTTTGACATGTAAGGAAGTATTCTGTCCGACATTATAAGTATCTCTTATTGGTAGTTCAAGGAATAAACACTTCATATTTATCTACATATTTATCAGTATAATCACATCAATCAATGAATATATGTATTGAAATGACGTAGACACCGTTCAGTTATCCTGAGATAAATGTTGATTAAATAGTGATTAAACTGCGTCATTGTAGTTATCAAGGTTTCCTGCTATTAATTTTACAGATCATTGACAAACACAAAAACAAATAATTTCTCTAATTTGAGTGTTTACTATGTGTGCCTTCTTCAAACATAAACAATACATATTTATCAACAAGTGAATAAACATATTTCTCTTTTTTTGTAAAAATCTACTTGATATGTCATGATATAAATACCATTTATTTATCTCATATACAACAATACGGATTTAGGATTATTTAAACTGCGCTGTTTAGCTAATTGGAATATGTACTTGATATGTAATGACATTAATATTATCTCATATAAAACAATAAGGATTCAAAATTATTTAAACTGCTTTATGGGATTAAAATATAAATATTGACATTAATACCATGTATTTATCTAAAATAGAATTATAAGGATTTATGGTTATTCAAATTGCGTTCTAGAGTAAAGTACTGTGTGTCAGTGTGACGGGAGCTCTATAACTAATATGCAGGTTGTAATATGTAACTCTGAAACATGCAATACCAGACATAATCCTACACATATATGCATGCAATACATGACATTGTAAAACATTGTTATTACTTACAAATGTATTTTTCAATAAATGTAAAATACAGAAATACATGCATATGTGCATTGGTTTATTAGTTAATTGTCAATTCATAAGGGAGAAAGATATTTATGATGATTATGTTCTTATAAAAATGTGATGGATTGATTATCATTATGTTCTTATAAACATGTGATGTATTAATGATCATTATGTTCTTATAAAATGTTATGGTTCTAATACTAAAGACGATAAAGTACTCCTTATGCATTATCTGAAGGGTACACGAAGTTAATGATTTATCTTAACATTCACATTATGTTACTATAGATAATAAGCAATTTACATTAAATTACTATTATTTGGTAATTAGCATTATGAGTACACAAGTGTATCACATACAGAGCAGAACTAATCCACATGCATGAAACGTAAAGACACACAAACAAGCATTCATAAGCAGTCAGGGGAAGAAATTTCGTGATCATCTCAACATTTCAATATCTGGTTTTAATTGATCAATAACATAGACGAATTAACTTACAAGAACCCATTTCACACTCACACTGTATGAAAATCTACACAACCGGTCAATGTGTATGAGAAATAATGATATTTAACGTGTAGCAATGGTTCAATGATTATAAAAAATGGCGGATAGTTTTTTGCATTAATTGAAAAGTACAGTTGAAAAAAAAACCCATATTGATGTTTTTAATCATTATCGAATATATACTTTACTCTGATATCACGTATTTAGAAAACTGCGTATTCACTCGCAGTAACCTCCCTTGATTAGAATACGACATCAGAGTTATTTCTGTCCAAAGAGACGATTGGTTTAAGTCTATCATCTGATCCAAAAGGGGAATTCCCCAGCTGGAAAATTATTTTCACAGTCAGTACATTGAAGTTCAAAAAGCAACATCTTGTAACTAAACAGTTCAGGTATGATTATAAATGTTTTTATTTTCCATAGTTTGTGATACAGGCATTTACATTGTTCAAAAGAAACATACAACATGTAGTTCCACATAAATACATTCATAGTTATCATGCACAAATTCAGAAGGTGGCAGATTTTTTTTCCAAGTAGTAAATGTAATGTTGACCAATATTTAATATTCTATTTCGTTCCATAATCTAAAAATAGGTTCACAATCCAACAAAATGTACCTAGTTGTTTCCACTTCCATTTCACAAAATGAAAATAGTGGTGATGGTTCTATCCAATTTAATTAATTAATTGTTTTGTTGGAAGGATAGTATGTATAATCTGAATTGCAACCATTTTAAATCTGTGCTTTTAGAGCATTTATTGGCAATGACAATACAAACATTTCAATCGTTTTCTTCGAGATCAAGATGTAGGATTTTTTCACATTTTGAATAACTTGGCAAATTTCGAGTTTAATAGAGAGCCATATAGTGTTTTGCTCACAATAATTGTGTCGATCTTTGAAATATTAAAAGGATAAATAGGAGCAAGCAACTTCCTTTTGAATTTCTGTATATTCAAGGATCGAATACATGTCATTATAGCTCTTTAAACAGATTCAGAAAATTCGTCTTGATAGAAAATGTATTGGAAAATTCTTCATATGTTTACAGTTACGGGTATGATTATGAACAAACATCTGATTAGTCATCATGCATACTCTATTAACCTCTGATCAGGATGGTTTGTACTTGAGCAATATTAGGTATTTAGAAAAAAAGCCGTTCAGTGTTCACCCTACCTGAAATGTTAGTCAATCAATACCTGACTGAGTCTAGACTTACACTTGATTGGTTCGGTTAACTTGTTTTGTTGCTTTAAGTATTCATCTCATGAATAGGTTTCATGCCATAAATAATTAAGTTTCTGCATATTCAATATTAGATATCCAGCACTTCTCATAATCTTTTAGTAATTTCTGTTACCTATTCAAGAATATGTTAATCATTATCGTGTTGATCTTGTAAGAACTATGTTTATGGTTCAGTGTACGTTATATCCTACATATCCTTCCAACAACATGACATTTAATGCAACTGCAACAGCCACTACCAACAGAGGACATGAGACAGGTAATATGGGACAGCCGAACAAGAGAAACTACACTGAGTGACAAATATTCTATGTTATAATTTTAAATGCATCTGTTTTTCAGTCACAATGGTCATTCAGATACTAATGAATACGCTGCTGAGTGTTTGGAGCACCAAGCATGCGTGCCTTATATTTATTTCAAGCAGGTAGAGCGCACTGCAACCAACCCTACCGAACCGAATCATTTAAACATCTATCCTTTCCATACAAACATAACCCCAGTAGGGGCCCTCCAGTAGATGTCAATCTTCTAAATGACGGCAAGCTTTTATCAGAAGCCTGTTTGTTCAAACGCAGTCACGCATGGCAGGCACGTGATATCATTGCATCGAGACGATTGGTTGGACTATTATCATGTGATCCAAAAGGGAATTCCCCAACTGGAAAATCTTGTTTGACAAGTCTGGCCCAGGTCAGTGGATAACCAATACCTAGTATACATTCAGGTACAGTAATTGATACATTTGATTAGATATTCAGTGTTTCAGTTTTGAAAGGGTTTCAACAACATGACTGTAGTGTAAGACATCTATAGAATGTAAAAGTGACCAATTTATATAATTCCTGACCCCGACACTGAATGTTGATAATGCACCTGTGACAGCATTCTCTCCCCACAGAGGCAGCTCAGTCATACACGAGTTAGCTGGGGTAGAGAATGCTGTCACAGGTATATCTTGGTTATTACCTCAGTATCATAGCTAATATTGATCACCCACCTGTATCGATTACAATCATGTCAATCATTATCAACATATTGATCTTCAGAATAATTAAGCAGATAAATATTTTCTTAAAATTGTTCTTCAGAGGATATTAAGTAAAGTGCCCATCTGACGGCCAGTTATATTAGTCAATAAAGAGTTCTCCCCCTTTCCTCAAAAGTGAAACAATCCTTTACAAGTAAGGATACAAGTAACGAATTGATATTAGGGACATAAAATAGGAAAACTAGAATAATGACATTGAAATCAAAATAATGACAATATTAAGGGTTTATTCAATACATGAAGATTAAACTCATTTTGTTTTGAAAAATATTTAATAATTTAAGAATAATTAATAATAAATAAAATTAAATAGTGTGAAAGAGTAGTGTACTCTTCTGTACCTGTTATGCTGCCTACTTGCAACTGCCACTACAAATGTGCTAAAATATCTTTCGTATTGTACATACAATAAATGGATATCCAAGTATTTCCAAAATAAGATTGTAATGTAATTGTTGCAAGGTTATACTTGAAACTGTCTGCAAAAAAATATAATCTTGAAATTATTTAGGTATCAATCCCTGACTTGTTAGTACTTGTGATATGTTTAACATCCTAACAAAGTTTACTGAATGAAAATGGAAGTCGGAATAATCCAAAAGACCCATTAATTATCAGTTTTTGTTGTATAGTGTGCATAGTGGTTTTAAATCAAATGTGTATTACCTATAAATGTTTTATATTATTTGGCAATTGTAAAATCCAATACAAAATTGCTATTGCGATTATTAGTATAGTCATATGAGAGCATCGAAGGAAATCATACAAAGTATTTCAGAGTATTTTATTACAGATCCTTGTTTGTGTTTAAACTTACAATCAGTAGGAACATTGACGGAAAATAGATTAAAAGAAGGTATATGATACGTAGGAGATAATCAAGAAAAGATGTAATCAGCGTAAATAATTGGTATAAGTTTACAGTTGCTCTCAAGAAGTTAAAATGTACTTGGACGTTAAACAGTGCTATTACCGACATAAGGATAGTTTTGACAGGAATGTTGCTTAAAAACCATACAATTTCTAACTGTCTTCATCAATTATGAAGGATTCGTCTTTACTTACATACACACCAGTCTTCTAGTTTTATGAACCCTCTATGTAACATTCATATAAGGGTGCATGAATAGATTTAACAATGTTCGTTTGTTTTTTATAAGGAAAACATGTTCTGTTCTGTTTGAGTAGATAAGTAGTTACCTCCCTTCTCCGAGGAAGAGTTAGTTTATGCCTATTTATTGAACAGCCTTTAGATTATACATTTGCAACAATGTAATGAATTTCTCAAAACATCAGATATATTTTTATGAAGGAAGCAATGAGACAAAATGTTATTTACACAAAACAACGCAGTAATTACCTCATTGGGATTTCCCTGACAAGGAAGTAAGCTGAAAACGAAACCAGGATCTCGGATAAGAACATTTAACTCTATGTCGAAGGTACTGAAGGTTTTACTACTACTACTACTACTCAGTTTGTGAATGTCTAAGATATATATCTAAACGAACCTAACCATGTTATACAAGTTATATATGCATAACCTCTTCACTTCCGTGTCCTATAAATATACTATCATATTACACAATGCAAGGTTCGTTCTGACAGTGTATTGTATGTTTGTATACCGGGACAAGCTTCATCTTCTATACAGAGAAGCTTGTGTTGAAGATGATAATAAATATTTGATTGTAATCAATTAGGTTATGTGCTAAATTTTCTTATTTGAGGGTGCTTATTCAGTCCTCATTCATAACCTATAAATCATCTTCACCTTTAAATGGAACTGTCAAGCAAACAAAATATAATGTTATTTCTCAATAGCATTGACGACTAAACTTACAACTTACAAGTACCTATGTCCTTCACACACTGCATAAAGAATTATTCGTAATGTGATGATAAATGAATTAAAGTAAATAAAAATGATGGATAATATTAACTTAGTCGGTTGTTTTTTTTAGCACCGCTTAGAATATGATAATGTGTGAGATGATTTCGTGATAATGATATTTGATAAATTCTACCAATAATCTCACAAAATAAATAATATTCGTTTGCAAGTTTCTCTCTCTTACAATATTATCCAATATCGCATTTCTTTAATTCGACGAAGACCAGATATATTTGTTCACTCGCAATTACTTGGATAACAAGCGACATCAACATTATTCTTAGCAAAGAAACGATTGGTTTATGTGGGTCACGTGAATAATATGGGGAATTCCCCAACTTGGAAATCATGCTATGCCTATCAGTTCCACAGTTTACATTTGCAGAAACAAACTTCTCAAGTACCAAGATACTGTCTATGCGTAAACAAATTGAACATACATTCACAGGCTGTATTTTTAAAATGTTTTTAAGATTTTTTTAAAGAAACAGAAACATCTTCAGGTACATTGAATTGTATAACTTTTATTAACATTATCATTTTTAAATGGCCAACTACTTTTCATGAATTGATAATATGACGATTTGTAGCTTTATGTGTTTCTAACTAATTATGCTTGTGTGTTAGGATACACTTATGGACTTTATTTGTTTCTAATATGTTTGTTTGATGTTCAATATTATTTCAGAAATGTACTGTTTGGGTTTATATATTTTCTGAACTTCATTTTTCTTGAGGCTTTACTTTGCGCTAGTATTGTATTCATGTAATTTAGAACTAAAGAGACTGCAAATGAAAACCTATTCAAATCATTCTTAATAAATTAAATGTCCTTATCTAACTCTTTTCAGAAAAAATATTTTTACTCTGATTTTACAGTCTATTACTAAATGTGTCACTTTTGAAAGAATTACATAAATTACAAAATGACAACATTCTTGAAATAAAAATAAAAACATGTTATCCTGTGAGAAAATACTGAGTACAGAGTTTGCTAGGACCATTTAGTATGAGACCGAGTCATTGAAGAGTTGTCTCCCTTGCTTAACCAGCCCAGAGGCAGATTTCCTTCAATAAGAATTTGTTATCTATCAGATTTCTCTCGTATTCGAGTCATTGAAGAGTCGTCTCCCTTGCTTAACCAGCCCAGAGATGCATTTCCTTTGATAAGAATGTGTTATCTATCAGATTTGTGATTTATTATCAAACCAACTCAGTGGCGTAGGAACGGTTTGAGGGGTGGGGGGGCCCAAAATTTTTTTTGTGAGTGCGGGGGGTGGCCTCTCAAGGATATCAAACAATGATATAAATGGATTGTTGAGTGGGGGGGCCCAAAATTTCTTTTTGTGAGAGGGGGAGGGGGGGGGGGGGGGGGGGATATCAAACAATGATATATATGGATTGCTGAGTTGGGGGGGCCCAAACTTTTTTTGTGAGAGCGGGGGTTGCCTTTCCGAAATTATAAAAATGATTTATATGATGGTTTTTAATGTTGAATGATTGATGGTTTTAGTGTTGAATTATTGATTGTTTAGTGTTGAATGATTGATTGTTTAGTGTTGAATTATTGATTGTTTAGTGTTGAATTATTATTGTTTAGTGTTGAATTATTGATTGTTTAGTGTTGAATTATTTACAATGATTGATGAATAATTGATTTATAATTGATAGGTTGTTTATTGATGATTGGTCAATGTCAGATTGTTACGGGCCCGTTCGTTTAAGTGTTGAAAGATTGATAAATGATAATCTTTAAGTGTTGAATGGTAGATTATAGAAGATAATGATTGTTTAAGTGTTTGATAATTGGTAATTGTTTGATTGATCATGAATTGATAACGAATGATTGAAAATTGCTGATTAATGCTTGATGAAATAATGATTTATGACTCATAGTCGTAGATGGATGATTGATGGATTTCATGATGGAAGTAATTCATGGATGATTTATGACTCATAGAGTGATTAATGATAACTGATGATAATGATAATTTTGTTGTTGGTATCGATAATATAATAATAATTTACCTTATAACCTTGAAATAAATAGGAAGCATTCTCCAAATTCTACAAGTTTATCACCATCATTTCTTCTTGTTTTTCATTAACTCCTTTGGTCTCAGAAACTTAAATAAGCTCAAATGTCAATTTTACTCTGTGAATAGGTCAAAAATGTTTTAATAGCTTAAATATTCATAACAGCTTTGATATACTCAGATATTTTCAGTCACGTGAAAAGATCAAAATTACTATGAGTAAACGTTATAGGAATGCTTAAGGGGGAACTTTGTTACATAGTCTTTGTTCTCATCATATTAATGGTTTTGAGTTTTTAAATTTGGCCTAAATATCACACTTAAAAACGTGAATGATGAACGTGAAACAAAAAGCTAAAATGGTCAAATACGTCTTCCAGGTAAGAATAGAAAAGTATAGCCTTAGCTCTGTACCTCATCTGGCTTTTTGCAGCTATTTTCTAGCCTTTATAGGTTAAAGACAACAGGGTCACAACATCTTTGAAAATAATGTTTCTTGCAAAATGGAATTCACTTCAAAGGATCGCATTTTGTTCTGAAAATGGATATAATAAAGCTTTAAAACTCCGAAGGGCATTGTCCTTATTAGGGGCAACAAATTCACCACAAATTCTAATCATATTTTTAAAGTAGTCTGTATACAACAAATCAGTTGTTTATGCCTATTAAATAATATGGAAATAAATTTAGATTTTAAGGGCGTGGCCCCAGTGAAAAGATCTCACTTATTCACATCAGCAGGTAGTTAAAACTTTTGCAAGATAAATTATCTATGAATGTGTAATTAAAAGGAAGAAAAAATAATTGCTTTAAAACGATTAAAAAATCCTAATTCAGTGGGGTAATTCACGTGCATGTATGTTTCAAATTTATGTTTCACATTATATCAGACATATTAAATACAGACAAACTGACAGGCACGCAGACAAACCGATACATTTTGTTATTTGCCATATATATAGTTCAAAGTCTCTTTCTTACAAAGATGAAACACACATCTTTCAATGATGTTTAAGATCAAATGTTTTTTAGGAAAAGTGTTTAAAGTATTAAAGGGACATTCCTGCCCATATGTCCGTTTCAGTGGTGATGGGGTAGACCCTTCTACTTTCCCTGACCCCTGAGCTTTTTTGCCTCACCCCCTGGGAAGGTTGGGGTAATATCTAAATATCCTCGCATTTTCGAGGTAAAAAAAATCTGAACCCTTTCCCATTTACAATTCTAATTACAGGGTAGATCCCTAAAAAGGATAAAATGTTAGGGAAGGGGAGACCCTTTTTCTCCCATCCCAATCAAAATCCCCTCGCTCTCCCTCTCCCACACCCCCTCCCCCCTTTTCTTTAAAAAAATTGTCAACCGAAAATCTTACTGTTCAGGGAGGGGGGCCCGGCCCCCCCACTTTCAAAGGTGGGGGGGCCCGTTCATCTCATTTTTCCTTCCCCCTAAAATACAGAGTTAAAGTGACTTTGTCTATAAACAAAATTCTTGAAAGGTGGGGGGGGGGGGGGGGCAGGGCCCCCCCAGGTTTGGAAGTGGGGGGGCAGGGCCCCCCCAGGTTTGGAAGTGGGGGGGCCGGGCCCCCCTGTGCCCCCCCTGTTCCTACGCCTATGCAACTTCTAAATGCATTTGACAATTTTGAATAACTGTGTCCATGAAATTTTCATAGCTACAATAACATTATCTCTGAAACAATTGGCTCAACAATACGTTTATTATTATGACAAGCTACAATCAGTTGAAAAACTTGTAGTTCATTTTTATTGATATATACCTAGGATATATACAGATATACTTATATTGAGTTAATTCTATGCGTCATTTTAGAGAGACGTGCTATATAAGACATGATAATATTGCTACGGATATCAGTTTACATTTTCTTGATAAACACCTTAAACTGCCTTTGCTTTCAATTGGGGAATAAAAATATGTTACAATTAATAATGAATTATGTGTGAATTTTGAAAGTTTGAAATGATGCGAGTCTCATATAAGCTCAATACGATTCAGACAATACATATGCAGCAGTTATTGTCGGATATACCAAATAAGCTAGACTAACATTGAGTCTCAGAAGTATTTGTTTTCAATATTGACAATATTTGTAAACGAATCATGTATTATAACACAGTGGAGCCCAGAAGATGCTTAAAGCTGAGCAATCTAGACTTGCTATACTTTTCTAGACTTGGTTGATCATCAATTAAATATTTTTGCTTCAGGGTCTGGGTGACAGACTACAAATAAGCATATGCTTGACATAACATTAATTAAATCGTCACCCTTACCCCACGGGTGTTGATATATTCACCAGGAGACTCTATACAATATAAAACTCTCAATAATGCTACCTGACTACAAGAACTTATACCAGGGACTGGCATTGAAACAACCGTCCTAATACATGAGTAACATATCTGTTGCTTTAATATTAGGGATGTACAACAAGGATTGATTTGAAATGACTATTAGTAAATAGTATTAGTAGATTAATACAATGGGCTATTTTTTCACGTTTCGTAGCACTATGATAGATTTAATTGTATATGTGTTGTACTACTTATTGCTTGGATTCTGTACTGGCACATTCCTGTACATACATCTTTTTGTGTTTGTTTTTCATATGTACTCAGGATGCTTTTTTGAGTCAATGAATTCACAAATTGGTAAATTTTATTTAATTTAAATTCTTGGTCAGTTTTCTACTTTGTTAACAGGTTTTTATATATGGAAGGTAATGGTTGTTAGGTAATATTAAGACATAATCGTCGGAGATGACAACATTTTGTTTACAGTTCTATTTTAACATTTCAGAGTAACAGCTAGATATGGCGATGGAAATCAGAGGTGGAAACAACCAGATTGGAAGCTCAAACAGCCAGTCTATAGTTCACAACCACTTTTCAATCAGCATACAAACGCACTGCGCTGAATGTCAACAACATCAGCACCAAGGAGTCCCAATCTCTCAGGGGAATGAACATCACGTGCTAGACCTCGTCAAGAGAACACTTGAATCAGGTGCTCAAGCAGCACAAGTAAAGGTTGAGTCGACCACACAGCCCCAGATTGAAGCGCCTGTAAAATATCAGATTGAACCAGCAACTCCAGCAAAGAGTAAAGTGGTGAAGAAGAGGGTTAAAGTACCGGGGCCATACCAAAAGACTCGGGAGCAATCGCTTACAGCTACATCAGGTACTGTTGGTATCTTATCCACTGCAATGAAACACAGAATAATATATCATTTCTTACCTTTAACACAACAGTAGTATATGATGAAAAAACTGTTTAGGTAAACTTATAAATTTAGGTTGCCAATTAAGGTTGATTGTAAACTGTACCACAAAAAAGTGTGATACCCATTAATGGTGAAACTGAGTGGTTTTTGTCTTTTGATATGTTGGATCAATCACGATCAGTAACCTAGCGATTTTTTTAAAGGAAATAAAAACAATTTTAATTACTTGTTTTTGAGAAAACAGTAACTATTTACTTGATGTACATTGAACGTTCCATTTTCCCAACCAATTGAATTTGACAGTTCCATGTTTGTTTATACTGTCAAAAAGTATGACCCGATAACAAAATTTCATCTGAATCTGTTTAAATTATGTTGTTCTTAACCTACACGGAATGTATTTACAGGAAAAAAACCAGACATTTATAAAGCCTTGTTTTTTGAGGATCAGTAACTATCTACATGCTGTACATGGAATATTTGATTTTCTCAATCACAATAAATTTGGATCGACAGTTCCATGTTTGTTAATATTGTCAAAACAGTTTGACCGGATAACAATGATCTGAATTATTCAAATCATATTGTTCTTGGCCTGTTTCAAAGGATGGACACACAGGTTTCTGCTATAATTGGATCATTGTTCAAGTTGGTTGACAATAAACTTAAAATTCACTACTCAATACTTTCTTGTTCACAACAATTTTAACGTATTTATAACATAATTATCTCATATCGTGTGTTTCAAAGCAAAACAATATGTGTTGACAACCACGGAGTCTCTCTTTAAATTGTTGAGCAATAAACTTCATAAAATTCATTTCAAAATACGTTCTTGTTCACAACACTTCTCTTTACCAATATACTGACTGTTGTGTGTTTCAGCTGGTTCAGACAGTGTGAGAATCCTGGACTCACGAGGTCAGGTGCTGGAGCCTGGAGATGGAGTGAGGATTGGTTCAGTGTGGTCTGATGATGTCTGGTCTCTCTATGTAGGTGAGTCAAATACAAGGACAGTGGCTAGTGGTAAGGCTTGGTATGAACGTCATATGTAAACTCTATGCCTAATTTTCTCATCTCTTTGACTTTTGCTTTTGGTTTAATTCATACATGTGTATGAAGATCACAACACAGAAAAAGCAATGAATAATATTTCTGAGATTTGCAAGTATCAATTCTCTGTGTGATTCAATGTCAGTGACATTTCCATTATTTGTAAATGTCTCTTTTATTCCTCTTTCAGTAATATTAAACAGCATGTTTATGCACTCATATATCTATAACCATGTAACAGAAAGTTAAAAAACAAAATTTGCTGTTGTATATGCTGAGAAAATAGTAACGTGTTCACAGGAGATGGTTACGTTGTATGGTATCAGCAACAATCAGGAACTGTGGTGAAGAAAAAGATGGACTTAACAAAACCTTTCAGTAGATCAAACCTTTACATGTAAGTATTTTGCCCCTGGTAAATTGTTAAAATTATCAAAAAGGGGCTTCTTTTATTGTGTGCTCATCTCAACATAAAAGTGTTAGTTTTACGAGGGCCCTGTCTACATTTAATAAGAATAACAAATGTGTTATTCAGTGGAGATTTAATTATAGAGGGAGGTTGTAATATGATTATAAACCGGATTTCTCAGTTGGTTGACAGTGGCTATGCAATACTTAGATGAATGATCTTGAATCAAAATATTTTGACCATTTCAGTTTGTGTTTGGCCGGTTTTATGTATTTGTTGTTTAATGAAAATCCTAGTTTAGAAAGAAGTCACGGTTTGATTCTTTAAGTATTGTTATATCTATATGATAGTTTGAAAAAGTACATCTCAGTTAAAGGCAGGTAAGGATAGAAACACTCATTTGAATTGAATAATGCACAGATAAAGAATATAAATCAATGTTGCTTAAGATCCACACTCAGATAAACAACTGCTTGTTATTAGGAACTCATGTGAAAATTAAGTTCCAAAATTTCGCTTTCAAACGCGGGAATCATTCAATGCAATATTACATTCATTCCATTTTAAAGATTTGCCTGATAATCCAAAATGCCAACCGTTATGTTGTTGGCAAAAGAAGTTACTTTACTGTGCAGTTCAGTTAAGTTGCAGATATTCCTGTTATTCAGCTTAGCGATAAGGGTATGAGGTTCATTCACTTGAAATCAAAACTAATTAGTTGATCTTTCTATTTATTTTCAATGACTAAGTAAGATGGAATGTGTTAACATGATTTTGAATGCCACAAATTTAAATCCTATTTACTGACAATTAAACACGACCATGGCAAGCGATCGGAAATATACATCATGAATGGTTAATGACTTCTTAATTATAAAAAGGTATTCTAATTTGCTAAATCTTATGGAATTATGGGCTTGACATGTAAGTATTTCCCCCTTGGTAAATTGTTAAAATTATCAAAAAGGGGCTTCTTTTATTGGGAGTTCATCTCAACATAAAAGTGTTACTTTTACGAGGGCCCTGTATACATTTAATAAGAATAACAAGTGTGTTATTCAGTGGAAATTTAACTAAAGAGGGAGGTTGTAATATGATTCGAAATCTGATTTCTCAGTAGGCTGACAGTAGCTCTGCAATACTTAGAAAAATGATCTTGAATCAAAATATTTTTACCTTTTCAGTTTGTGTTTGGCCGGTTTTATGTATTTGTTGTTAAATGAATAATAATAATAATAATAATACACAAAATTTAAATAGCGCCCTATCTGCGCTTTACAACATAAAGAATGGAATTAAAAATGAAAAGTAAAAATGAAGCGTAAGAATTAAGAGTAAACGAGATAAGTATGAAGTGAAGGATAAAACATGTAAAAGATGTAAAACATAAAATGAAACATCCTAGTTTAGAAAGAAGTCACGGGTTGATTCTTTAAGTATTGTTAAACCTATATCACAGTTTGAAAAAGTATATCTCAGTTAAAGGCAGTAAAAAAGGATACTAAAATTCATTTGAATTAAATAATGCACAGATAAAGAACATAAATCGATGTTGCTTACGATCGACACTCAGATAAACAACTGCTTGTTTTTTGGAACTCATGTGAAAATTAAGTTCCAAAATTTCGCTTTCAAACGCGGGAATCATTCAATGCAATATTACATTCAATCCATTTTAAAGATTTGCCTGATAATCCAAAATGCCAGCCGTTATGTTGTTGGCAAAAGAAGTTCCTTTACTGTGCATTTCAGTTAAGTTGCAGATATTCCTGTTATTCAGCTTAGAGATTAGGGTATAAGGTTCATTCACTTGAAATCAAAATTAATTAATTGATCTTTCTATTTATTTTTAATGACTAAACAAGATGGAATGTGTTAACATAATTTTGAATGCCACAAATTTAAATCTTATTTACTAAACATGAAAAAACGACCATGGCAAGCGATCGGAAATATACATCGTGAATGGTTAATGACTTCTTAAATATAAAATAGGTATTCTAATTTGCTAAATCTTTAATGGTCTGGAATTATAATTGAATTTTCACTACTTCCCCATGTTTTCTGTGAGTGCTATAAACCCTGAGGGTATTTTAAAAACTACACACATTTCTTGTGTATCCGTTTTCAACAACCTAAGTTTTCCAATATGTGCAATCCACTCTTGCTATTTTTGACATATCTTAGTGACTTCATGTGTCTCATTTCGCTGTCATTATTATAATTCACGAGAGGTAGATAAGAAAGTACACTTAGTGGTCAATTGCATGAAAAGACAAATGAATGTTTATTCCATACGCCAGAAGACCATTGACATACATTTGAAAAGACATATAATAATAGAAGTACAAACAAGAAATGCATAGTTAACATAACATAAGCATGAATAGAAAATGATTGTAAGTGCAACTGTCCTCATATGCAAATTTGAGAGCGAAAATACGAGAGTATAGGATTCTTTTTTCAAATAATGTTTTTTTTAATATGTTTTGTAACGTGACATCCTTCAAATCGCTATATTGTATATTGTTGGCGTATCTTAGCAACGCAACATTCAGGTGCTAGACTCTTCTCCCTACTGTGTATGCAATCCGCACTAAGCCTTATATTAATTGCTGCTAACTTAAGGTCATGGGAGTCAATGAATAAATATTGTTCATGTTGAATTTACATTGCAAAATAAGGTCATCATTTAATACCGGATATAAGGTAAAGGTAATGTAAGCATTAGATTTTCTTTATCCTTTGGTTTGTATTTTTATTGGTATATATTTTCTTAATTTTCTTAGCTTTTATTCATTCCTTCCTTCAATGACTTTAGCACAACATTTATCTGTAATTCGTTTCAAACATTTCTTTAGAACTTCCCGTTAGTTTTAATTACTAATTATGAAAATCAATGGTTACACATACCAAATATCACCATTAGTGTATACTTCTGTAAATGATAAGTGCAATAAAAAGACAAGAAAAAATACAATTATACTCAATAACTTCACATTCACTCATCATGTGTTTACAGCGATGGTAACCTGAAGGTGTATTCCCCGGCACAGCGAGTCCAGAGAGCCCTGCAGCAGGTGGACCGAGAGTGTCCAGTCCAGGGTGGGAGTGGTAGAGACTTTGTGTGTTGGATCTTCACAGGTCTGGACTGGAAGCAGGTAGGTTGAGTAATACAATCCCAGGTTATAGCATCATGGGTCGGATAGCTATTAGGTTTAATCTATCTACAGCAGGTGGGGCGAGAGTGTCAAGTCCCAGGGGAGAGTGGTTTTGACTTGTGCTGGATCTTCACGGGTCTAGACTATGATCAGATAGATTGAGAAATACAAGTTTAATGTTTGAGTATCACAGGGGAATAGTGAAATAGTCAGTGTATCAGATGTGTGGGCCAATAGGTTTAAAGTTTGATAAATCATGACGTGTTTGTATACTGTATACAACTGTTTTACATGAAGTAATGTTTAAGGAAATGAAACATACATATTTATTATGCATAGTTTCAATCAGCAGTCTGTAGCTCCACATATTGCATGCTGGTTTAAGCAAATTGCAATGGCATGAACACTTTGCAGATTTTACTTTTGAATATTTTTTAATTTCACAACAATTCATCAGTGAACGTTTAATTTAGATAGGCACTAACACATTCTGACACCATAAACTTAGGATGTGCATGTTACTGTTTGCTTATAGTTATGTAAAAATGTAATTCCTCAGTACTGTTGATGATATGTAACTTTTATTGATAGAGTTATACTCTCAGCTTCATGACAAACTTCCTACTTCATAAACTGTATCAGAGGATATAGCTAGTTCCAGCTAATTCTTGCAAGGTTCAACGCATTTTGTAGTCTTAACACTTTGACACTGCAGAGGTGCTCATTTGTTAATAAAATGTAAATAAATGAAATACTGTTTATAACGCTGTCAAACTGTACTTCCAAATGCAGATGTTATAGACATTTCCCATATTCATGTTTACAATAACATTGTCATGGGGATATTGATTCTGAGATATTATACATTTAGATGTTTACAGTTTCTTTATACTTATACTCTCAGTAAGATAACTTAACAATTCATTTCCATATGTATGTACACTTGTTTAGAAGATTTAGCCATATCTGATGCCATAGTTTTCGCTGGTCTATAAAGAGGTTCACAGGGTCAGACTTTGTCATTGATTTCAACAATCCTACTAAACTATTTCTGTATTGTTAGATTAACCTTGAATGTTTGTTAAAGTTGTTTGTGTCTGTTATTTTTATATTACACATAATCGAATTCACTTAACTAGAGAAGGAACGTCAGTTTGCAGTATGGGTTCTCTTTTGTGATTTATACTAAATGTTTATAATGAAATGAGTACATTATTTTCATATTGATTTCAGAGTATGTCACACGGATTGTATCTAGGTAAGTAAATGTTACGAAAAGTCATTATCAAACAATGTGTGATGTTTATTCTGTCGAAAAAAAACCCAATTTCCTGCTTAGATACAGAAATGTATCAGCTTTCAATTGTTTATTTGTTGCGAATATGGTGTCTAATAAAATAATGAAAGCTCAAAAGAGAAAGTATACATGTAAGTGTTGTCAACAATTTATTGAAAACACTGAAGAGTACATAGTCCAAAATACATCATTCCTCTTAAGATAAAGTTAATAAGTCACATGTATTCTTTTATTATATGAACATCTTAAGGATGTAGTAAGGAATTTAGTGAAAGCCAAATGTCATGTAATTTTTATCACTATTTTATACTCGTTTTCAGATTATTGATAAGAGACAAGACCAGAGCAGCAGACAAGCCAGAAGATCCTAGATTCTCCGGACTCTCAGCTCCAGTTCAACATCCTGGCCAGATCATCTTCCAGCTGAATCTTGCTTTCGGTTTGTGCTGCAATAATTGTTAGTGTCTGTGAGAATGGATGTCTGAATTTGGTATGGACACGTGCGTAACTGGGGCTGGGGGCTGGGGGTGGGGGAGGGGGGAGGGGTGTTGTGTATGGCATGGGGTTCGAGAAGAGCGTGAGGGTACTGTGTGCATTCTTTGTTTGATCAGCGGTTAGAAAAGACAGAGGGATATGAAACAAAGACTAATTAGCAATCTATGTCGTCCTGGGTTCGGGCACAGCGCATATTCATTAGCTCACAGTTCCAGCGGAACCGTTGTACGGAGATTCCAGGCTCTATTATTATAAAATGAAAGTCGACATTGATTGTTGGAATGTTGGGAATTCCATGCATACCAATTCAATTCTGTTTTACAACATGTTATTGCCTGAGTGTAATTTATATGATAACATAATTTGGATATGATATCAATGTTATGACCCTGTATGGTTTGATTTGATATTGATGGGTTATTCTATAGATTTTATATTTATATCTATGTCATACTTTTTAATACCTGAATGTATTTGGATAATGTAATGTAATAAAGAAAAGATACATGTGATGTTATTCTTAATAAAAGATATGTAAATATGCATTATGGATATGGATATATATCCATTTTGGGGAAAAACTGGTACATTTGTAAGAAAACTGTTACAATTCCTGTCCGGCTCACAACTTCTATTCAACTCATCCAAGTTATTTATCAAATTTGATAAAGATGCATAATTATATTAGGTGTGTCATGAAGGACAAATTTAAATTACTATTAAAGTATATAGTGTTATTGTAGACTTTTGCCTTTTTGTTGCTTAAAATGAGGACCTTGTAAAAACCATGTACCACTCCTATTCGGCGTTTCATGAATAGCAATTTTGAAATCGTAAATGTGGACATATGTTAGCAAGGAATGAGGACTCTGATAAAAATCTGTTAAAGTCTTGCCAGGCTCACAACTTCTCACAACTTCTCACAAGATATTGATGAAATTTGCCGATGAGATACAAATTGAATGTGTTTGTTGAAATATGAGGAAAATGTGAGAAAACTGTTTCAACTTCTGTTCGGCTCCCACCTTCTAAACCAAGAACTTGTGGTCAACTAAATTGTTTAACACTTTTTTACTCTGAGCCACGAGGCTTCTAATACTGACTTTGACTTTGATTTTGACTGGTGGTTATATTGTAATATAATGTGGTATTAAGAAAGAGAATGACATGGTTGTGTGTCATCATTTACAATTTTGAAGTTATATTTTTGTTAGATATTGTGTTTATTAGCAAAAAAGGAGTATTGCAGTCATTTGTTTATCATATGTATTCTGTAGGTTTATTAATGACAAAATTAACCTTAAAGGGGATGTAGCACGTTTTTAGGGGGAATATATGGTGATGTCCGGAAAATGAAAATTAATGGTCCCAATTGAAAGACAAGGTATTTAAACTAAATGGAGCAGTAACAATTAAAATACATAATGTAAAATTTAGCCATTCGATTCCTTTTTCTTACACAAACTGAATTAAAGGTGTTCACACAAAATGGCCGCCAGTGGATTTTATTTGAATCTTCATAATTTGTTTTCTGACTATGGATGATTGGCTTGTGTAATGAGATTTTTGACACTGTCAAAATAATACATTAAGCTTTAACTTACAATTTTCAGTGACAATTTTAGAATATAAAATTATCAAAAACGTGCTACTGCCCCTTTAATGATCCAAAATACGAAAAGGACAATATTATTATGCATCCTTTAGGAGATTTGTATTGGACTGAAAATGATAATGGCAATCTTTATATTGACTTAATTTTATTTGCCAGTTTACATAAATTATCCACAGCAGTGAATATAATGTTGGTATTTTTTATTATTTATGTTAGAACAGTTTCCTTCATATCCTTGAACAAATTGTGTTGTTATAGTGTGACATATGAATCTGAAACATCGATACAGTGTTAGAAAAAGTTGAAATTGAGATAAAATAAGCAAAATATATTGTATTGTACCATTTGACAGGGATATAACTCGACCATGTTAGCTGCTTGTTGTATTTGTTATGCATTTGTTATTGTATTTTTGTGTCTCGAAGACTTATGGCTTGGTGTTTTGACATCTTTTTATACTGTGATATATATATGTACAACATGTGACACAAGACTAGTATATTTTTCTTCCTAATAGCTAGTTTGCATAAGAAAACAAACTTTCTCTAAGTTTTATGTTCTGATTGGCAGACAGAACTTCCTCATGACAATGTTGTGTAAAAGAAATAGTTTATTCTGTCTGTGTACTGGAAATCGGTTCATATATAATACAAAAATCATAAATCTCTCAAAAATATTTTTAACAAACAACATTGAAATCTCAAAAGTGTCTTCTTATCAAATTTCAATATGAGTATAGTAAACTAATTAAAGAAACACATTTAAGCATATCTATGATGTGAACTAAAATCAGAGTACTGTCTTTATTTAAAGAGAGTCTTTCTTTATGAATATATGATTTATATATATTTAATATGAGTTGAGTAAAGTAATGTAAGAATCACTAACAAATATATATGTACAAAGAACCTGAATCGGAGTATTACTTGTATTTGTTTCTATCATTTGCAGATACTTAGAAGTGGTTTTTATTTGGTGTGTTTGTATATTAATGATTAGTTCATTAAGTTTCATCAACACAAACTTTTCAAATGCTCAATATAAATGTTTTGATTGGACATCAGTTTCTAAATGACATTGTCCTGTAATATTAAAGGGGCAGTGGCCAGTTTTTTGGAGAAAGATAAGGTGATGTCAGGAAAATGAAAATTTATGATTCAAATTGAACGACAATGGCTTAAAACTCATGAAGCAGTAATTATTCAAATATATAATGTAAAGTTTAGCCATGCCATTCCTTTTTCTAACAAAAACTGAATTATAGGTGTTCACACAGAATGGCCGCCAATCGATTTTATGTGAATCTTTATACTTTGTCCTCTGACTATGGATGATTGATTTGTGTTATGAGATTTGTGACACTATCAAAATAATAAATTTAATATAACCAAATAATTATCCGTGAAAAGTTTAGAAAATATAATGTTATAAAAACGTGCTACTGCCCCTTTAAAACTCAGCTGTTGCACGTGTGCTTGCCATTTAATTGCTTGGTCTACTTTTCTTAATATCACCATTTACTATTATTGTTAACAATTTAATAGAGTTATATCCTATATATAGTGTGAATATTTATTATCCAATAAGTGTTTTTAAACATATCCATGTAACTATCTCTGAACACATCCAGTGCTTTATAATAACTTTATCATTATAACTGCTTTGTGATTATGTTTATCCTTCTTCATAATGAGATAAATTCTGATTTGTAATGCTTTGGTCATGTGTGAATAAATATAGTTTGTAAACGTAGCTTCCTGTTTACTTCAGTTTTTCCTTGTAACAAGTCTGGGTATGTTTGAGTAGGTGATGTCTTTTTAAAAAAAAAATGTAAAAAGTTTTTATTTCCGATAAGATGTTTACATTTTACATTTGTTTATTGCTTATGGACAATATATTTGTATACAAAACAAAAGAAAAATAAATATACAGAACGTCATACCTTTGGGTCGTTTGTATTGAACGAGTAGATGTCATGGACGAGGAGGAACAACAAGTTCGAAGAACGAGTTGTTCCTCCGCGTCCATGACATCTTCCAGTTCAATACAAACGACCCAAATGCAAACGTATGACGTTCTGTATTTATTATATACTCCTTTTGAACCTTTTCACCAGTAGTTTTTGAATTTCATAAATAATCCGAGACGTCGCACTGCGCATTTATACATAATGCAATCAAGGTGATGACCCAGAACACGCTTGACTGATGATTTTATATCTCAATTATCTTTTTATGCCCCCGAATCGGAGATTCCGGGGGTATATTGTTTTTCACCTGTCCGTCTGTCCGTCCGTCCGTCCGTCCGTCCGTCTGTCTGTCCGTTTGTCCACAAAAACTTTAACCTTGGTCATAACTTTTGATTGGTCAGAGCTAGGTCTTTGATACTTGACATATGGATCCCTTGTGATGAGACCTTTCAGATGACACCATGACATTTGACCTTGTGACCTTGACCTTGACACAGCGAACCTTTTCCGAAAACTTTAACCTTGGCTATAGTTTCTATACTGTCAGTGCTAGGTCTTTGATACTTGACATGTTTATCCCTTGTGATGAGACCTTTCAGATGACACCTTGATATTTGACCTTTTCCGTCCGTCCGTCCGTCTGTCCGTTTGTCCACAAAAACTTTAACCTTGGTCATAACTTTTGATTGGTCAGAGCTAGCTCTTTGATACTTGACATATGGATCCCTTGTGATGAGACCTTGCAGATGACACCATGACATTTGACCTTGTGACCTTGACCTTGACACAGCGAGCAGGATGCATCCGGGGGCATTCGTGTTTCACAAACACATCTTGTTATTTTCTCATTACTCAGCAAAGTTCGACGAAAGATATATTTTTTTCAAGTGTGAAAACAAAATAACGTGATAAAAGTAATTCCATAGCCATTATTTATATAGTCCTGAATATGAAAAATGTAAAGTTCAGGGTAGATCGACGGGCTTCATTCAAACGACATTCACCATGGAAATGATGTCATAATCGTTGTCAGCTATGACGTCATAATGACGAGTATCGCTGGCGATGCATTCGGAATATGGTTCAGTATTTTGCATTTTCTTTTCTATTGATAACTCTTGTTTCGTACTATTTTATTCCTCAATGTCATATCAAAAAGATACATTAATTTTGATGTTTTAATTATAAAAATTATTGTTATCTGCGGAAAATTCCGAGAATTGCCGAAGCTTGAAAAAAGTAGAACCGGCAGGCGTGCAATACGGATTCTGCAGTGCAATACGGAATTTGAAGACGTATTCCGTATTGCACCCTCGTATTACTATCATTATATTACATGAGTATATAATAATATTCACATTTTCACTACTAGATATTGCAGGTTATAATCAGCATTCACTACAAAGTTTACATCATCTTCAATTTTTAGAATCATAGAGATCTTAAAGATCATAAAGATTCAGTACCGTCACTGATAGATATTGCAGTTCAACAGTGTACATTTCAAGATTTACATCATTTTCTATTTCAAGCAAGAATTAGCATCATCTTCATTAAGATTAAGTACCATCAGTCTTGATGCGCTGGAATAAAGTGTGAACCAGAGGACCAAAATGAATAAAATTTCGGCTTAGCATTATTTGTAAAAGAAATATATGTACATGCCTCATAGTATCTTAATAATTCTTTTTGGATAAAGCCAAAGTTTAGTTTCTTTCCTGTTCTGCTAGAACTGTAAATACTTTGTTTTACCAACAAACAAATGGCATTTAATGGGTTGTTATCCCCCGCCCCCCTCTTCATAATTTACACAAATCATCTTATTGGGAAGGCGCCAGGCCCAGTCGATTGTGGTAAACTTCACATTATTTTCAAGGTCACAGCGAGGCTTTGAAAATTTCAGCATTGAAACCTGCATTTTAGGCTTGTCAGCGGGATATCTCAAGAACCATTTACTGGATTCTCTTCATAACTAACATATTGCATCTTATTAGGTAGGCGCCGGAGCGAGTTGAATTTGGTGACCTTCACATTATTTTCAAGGTCACAGCAAGGCTTTGAAAATTTCAACGGCCATATCCTATTTTAGGCCGGAAAAGCGCTATTTAATCTGAAGGGTTTTGTATCAGCTTAAAAGTACTCAAATCTCAAGCCTACTGGTTGAATAAAAATTGTGGATCGGAAATAAAACGAAATCTGATTTGTTTTTGTATTATGACCGGGAAAGGGTTTCCTTGAAAATGCATTCATCGGAAATAAACTCTCAACAGGCTGAATTAAAATTTAATGACGCTTCATTCTTCAAATGTGTGGAATCAAATAGGACGGATATGATGTAGAAATTGGTACCATTTCAAGATAAATGTACATGATCTCCGGCCTAAAACCGGAGTATGTATATATAGTATAGATTCTTAGAAAAACTGTGTTCACACTACCGGGAAAAGGTTTTCCTTTGGGGACTATAACATAGAAAAAGGGGCATGGTAGATTTTGAGGGAAATACACTGAAAATGCACAAATGGAAAATTAACCCTCAACAAGCGGAATTAATATTTTATGGCGCTTCATTCTTCAAAAGTTTGGAATCAAATAGGACGGATATGATGTAGAAATTGGTGACATTTCATGATAAATGTACACGATCTCCGGCCTAAAACCGGAGTTTATATATATAGTAAAGATTCTTAGAAAAACTGTGTTCACACACTGGAGAAATGCATGCGACACTTAATTGCAATAATAATGCGTTTTAGTTTAGCGAAAAAATGATACAAAAACAGAATAGATATTTCTTTAATTATTATCTTTGAAACCTTATTTTACAAAATTCAATAACATATACCAACAAAATGAGACGAAATTAGTAATTTAATTGAATATAATATTAAACAACTAATTCAAAACCTATTTCATAGACGTTTTCATACCTTATCAAAAGAAAATGATTTTTAAAACTAATTCGACCAATTCAACTTTCACTGCTAAAAGAGATATTGTTTTATTTATTTCCTCTCTAAAAATAGAATGCTCCATACAAATAACAAAGACTCGAAAGGTCACTTTCGCTGCCTTATATGGCATAAACAAGTTGCAGAGACGACCTTATTCAGGTCCATAAACAAGGAGCACGTGCAAACGCAATGTTGACATAACCTTGTTAAGAATTGAAGGTCAGCCATGTAATAGTTACTAGCATAGTAAATTGTATGCATCGGGTAATGGCAGGGACACTTTGTCCGAGAGGCCAGTACGAGGCGGAGCCGAGTACTGGCTCGAGGACAAAGTGTCCCTGCCGTTATCCAATGCATACAATTTACTATGCTAGTAACTGACTTACATCTCACTTAATCCGAGTACAATCAACCAAAACATAAATGGTTTTAAATAAGATTTCAATTTTCGATAACCTTCCAAGGGCCCCTTCACTTTTTTATGAATGAAGTTTGCAGTACTATGAATGGTGTACGAGCACGTGCTTCTTGCGTGTCAAAGCGCAAGGCACGAAGTTAATGTTTTGGGCTTGCAGACTTCGTGCACTCCATGAATATGAGCCTGTTTCAAGACAAAGTTTCACAGGTTGTCCATTTCTGTTTCGATTTTGAATGTAGGAGACGCGTTATTAGAGTTCTCATAGACAGCTTCATTTTGACAGTGGTTTCTACTTATGAAACGTTTCTCTTGGATTTCAATTAAAAAGGTATCCTAATCATTCCCATAACAAGTTTAGCCAAAAAAATATTATCTTATCTATGAAATAAATTGATTATGTATCATTATCAAATTATTTTGGATATTTATAGACTTATTATCCTAACATAACAAAAGTTTGGTGCAACACGAATAATATAATTTTTATTTCTTGGTATTGTTTTTTTCTAGTGCAAGTCTCCAGTGTTATTAGGTGATTTTAATATTTTGCTTCACGCAAAATGTATAGGTATTATGATTGTTTTATTTGATTATTGATACTTTCAGTTCACTTCTATGTCTATGTTGTTGATTGATTGTTTTAAACCTTGTGTAGGAAAGGTTTACAAAAGTGTCCTTGCATCAGATGTCAGGACTCTTTGGCCTAAGAGTTTCCGATATCGATAATGAACAGGACACATTTATGAATGGTTGCCATGGACGTTGAGGTCTAAGTGGGATGTTATATCAACTTAAAGCCCGATGGTCATCCTTACATGCGGTTCTTGATGAAACTTAGCAATTGAAAAAAGAAATTCATCACTCGGTAGAAAAATCTTTCGTCGGAAGTTTGATATCATATTTACATGTTTTAATCAACAATAAAATACTTAATTAAGTACAGTAACCCCTGCAAAAGGGCCATAGGTTTCAACTAACCCGCTTTCCGTGACATCCTGTCAGTCAAGGTGGCCAGCACAGCTCCGTAAAATCCGCATGCTTATTTCAACCGAATATTAAACATTACAAATTTTGTAGTATGTCTGGCATGGAAAATATCGAAGATGAGCCATGAACTGGTCATCCAATTGATATCCGCAGAGGAAAATATCAACACTTTGCCTTGTAAGTAATGCCAGGAAGCTCTTGAACTGAGTGTGAAGTATATAGATAAAATGGATGGAATTATCTTGAAAACGCTCCTTTGGTATCAGAAATTAGAGGTTTCTCACCATATAATTAAAGCATAAGTTCAATGAATTAAACATGAGCCTTTGCTTTTTTAAAATTGTACTCGCGCGTTAGGTCTCAAGAGTGATACATCTGTAACTGAAGACCAAAAGAAAAACATGACATTGTAAACCAGCAAGTTCTTGACAGTTCTATCATGAAAGTGATGAAAACTAGATTTTAAACTCCTTTTTTATTCTCCCGAAAAATAAAACGAGATCAATTAGATTGAACGTCTTTCGATTTTAGGACCACGCAACGAGGCATTGGACTGAAACTGAGAACTTCTATTTTCCTTTTTATTGAGATGAATATTTTTTTTATTAAGCATGATTCATTTCCGTGTGTTAACGCAGAATGACAAAGTTGTTTGCAGTAAGTAAAGCATTTTAGTTGTATAGTTTTTCAAGGCATATATTTATGCATCACAAGCAAATAGTCCATCACATACCTTAAAACTGACATTGTGTTACGGGCTCATGACCGAAAATAATATCAAAATGAGACGACGTAAAGAAATATGCCGATTCATGGCAAATTTATGAATTGAAACGAATAACAAAACGACTGTTTCATAACTAAGAAGATCCCTATGAACATTTTACAATATGTAAATTCATATGAAAAGAAAGTGTACAATAGCTTGTTTAAAAATTGTTTATCATTCTTCTTGTTGATCACGCTGTTGAGAAGATGATTCGGTCCATGTAAACATCTAGATTAGCAATAACTGTGTCTGGGTGTCTGTCAGAGGGTTGGTCATCCGCGGAGCCAAGGTAAGTCTCATCAATGTATACCTGAATAATAACAGTGAAGTTAACATAATGAGACTTAAGTTTTCAAGATATACTATCAAATGTAATGTTCAATGTAATACAAATCACGAATATGATTAGAGAAACCACGACCACTTAAGACTGCAGTGATAACGACATAGACGAGTATTGCTCCACTGAGAACATTGACTGATAAGATCGCATCTAAACTGACTTGGGTGATATGTCCAAATGTGAACGTTACAGGAAATAATCCTACGATCCATGATGTTTTGAGGTAAAGTTTGAATTTCGTATTATTCACTTTGATACATTGAATTGGAGAACTGATACACGTTCTGTTTGCATAGAAATATAAACGTAAACCGAACACACTTCTCAATGGAAATAACCTAACAAAAAACAATAGTTTATATCACCATACTGATACTGTGTACACGTATATGACAGATTAAATTGAAGTTTGAAATACAAATTGGACAAAAACTGATAATCTTTAGACCATTTGTTTGTTTGTATTTGCTCTTATATAATGTTAAATAAATTAACAAGTTTTCAAAAGGCAGTTTTACATAAAAATGAAACATTCACAAATTACAAAATATTCATATGCCGTCCTAAATTTGTACATTGCCTTAACATAATTCTCTGGATTTCAGGGGTGATTATTTCTTAAGATTTACAGGGTAAGGAGAAAGTGAATCAGACATAGCTTTTCCAATCTCAAACTGTCGCCTCTGAGGAACAGTAGATCTTCGAATGGATGGAAGAGAAATGAATTGTGTTTTCAGTGCCCAAAAGAATTCTCAGTATTGTTACAGTATTGTTACATAATGACCCTAATGGCAAAGGTGAATAGTGATTTACAACATTAACCTATCATTCGGAACCCAATCGTTCAAACTGAATTCGAAATGAACAGTTACCTCATATGTTCCATTCTGGCGCACAATCTCACACGTGAAGTTAACGTCGACTACGAAGGTGCGTGGAACCTGCAGGTGGGTCGTCCACGCCCCGTTCATCAGCTTGTGCAGGTAGAAGGTGCCAGGCCTCGAGTCGGCTTGGAGTAACATACCTGTTGTCTTGACTGTCATCACAAACCTGACAGGACAGACATGATGGTCATGGACATTGATTTCTAAAACAAGAATTTATCAAGATAAATTCATAGTAAAACAACGAATTAACAGATGAAAATTAAAATTCTTCGTTAAATCATGCATTTGGGAAACGAAACGTGTGTACGAAAATTCATTTCATTGGCAATGTTTTCCCCCAAAGTTAACTTTCTTATATCTAAATATCTATATTTTTTCTTCCTTCGTTTATCCTCGGGGACGTTAACTTTACAGTGAATATGTTTCTGTGTCGTTAAACACTTGCCTGATTATGACGTCACTTATATAATAGTACGTTTTTGATTAAACGTCATTATTTTTACTTACCGTAGACAAGTGACCTTAGCCTTGTTAGCCATATAACATGTAATCGACTCATTCCCACAGAAGTAATGAAAACATAGGCGCGTCCCTTACCCTGCGACTTGCTGGGTGTCCTCTTTGGAGAGGGGCCGGCGTTGTAGACGAACCCGGGGTGGGGCGCCTAGCGTGCTTGCAGCGGCTCTGCGACTCGCTGCGGTAACGCCTGTGCTGCTCTGGGGAGAGATCCTCACACTCTGCACACCGGTTATCCTCCGGGCAAGTGTTCCTACACAGGCGACAGACAACATGAGGGTCGTAGCTCGCCGACTTGCGTGACCGCAGAACGCCCGGTACGGGGTCGCTGAGTCGCAGCGAACTAAGTCCATCTCCTGTGAGGCGACAAGCGTGACCTACAATCCAAGCGCCATAAGCGCGCAAGTGTCAAGAAGACGACATGCGGCAGGCGATAGGCGGCAAGCGCCTATCCAACAACCCCGTCAAGAAGACAGCAGGCGACAGGTGGCAGGCGGCAAGCGCCCGTCCAGGCGCCTAAGAGATCTATCGCCAAGAAGACGACAGGTGGCAGGCGGCAAGCGCCCGTCCAAGCGCCTAAGAGATCTATCGCCAAGAAGACGACATGCGGCAGGCGGCAGGCGGCAAGCGCCCGTCCAAACGCCTAAGAGATACCTATCGTCAGGGAGACGACAGGTGGCAGGCGGTAGGCGGCAAGCGCCCGTCCAAGCGCCTAAGAGATACCTATCGTCAGGGAGACGACAGGCGGCAAGCGCCACACCAAGCGCACACAAGATATCTAGCGCCGGGCAGGCGACAAGAAGATCAAGTGAAGGCCGTAGCGCCTAGCAGACGGCAAGCGCACAAGACAACCAAAGCTGTCACGCAGAGGGGTAGAGCTACCGTCCACCCCCGGGCTGCACGGGCTGCACGTGCAAGTCAACCCGCGCTCCACTAATCCAGGTCAACACAGCTGTGTTAACCACAAACACCCCTGTCAGAACATCGAATTCACTCACAAGGAATGAACATGACGATGGACAGCGGGAATACCTAACTAAGGTAAGTAAATCGAGTCAGAAACAACAAAACACGTTGATTATATAGCTCAATACAATCGGGAGAGATACAGAAACACGTCTGCACACTACCGACTCTGTAATGTGAATGAATCTAATTGGATGACAGGTCACGCCACACAGTGGACTAGTGACGGGCGGGTAACTCTGATTGATCTGTGTAATGATGTTTTCATTACTTCTGTGGGAATGAGTCGATTACATGTTATATGGCTAACAAGGCTTAGGTCACTTGTCGGAGGTTAGTAACTAAATAATATATAACTTAAAGGCGCAGTGTTATATTACTTGCTTATTCTTTAAGGACTGAACACCGTCTCCTTTTACCTAACACATTATTGTGTTTGAAATTAAATGATCTAATATTGGCAGCCCATGTGTCAAAATGCTCACCCAATAGTATACATCTTGTTTTAGGTCCCTGTTTGTGTATATATTGCAATTTTCTTCCAATTAACTAACGATAGCTGAAGCCAAAGGCCTAGTGGTTTATATGGTCTTTATATACGTTATGATAGTACCGGCAAAACAAAACTTTATTGTAATCACATCATGGCTAAGGCTACTCTATTACTTTACTAGTATGTCCATTTTAAATCTTCTACTAAAAAAACCCATTCAATTTGAAAATCACATTAAGTCGAGAATTAAAAAAACCTTTATCAGGGCATTGGCTACTGACGTCATAACAGATTGTTTCTACGCCATTGACCATTATTTTTCGTGACGTCACTCAATAACTATACTTAATACAGGAATATGGGTTGGGCGGCGCTTTTAATTTTTAAGGTAACATTACTAGAAATGAGAAATTAATAATGCATTTCATTATGTCAAGCTAGGTTTTGTTATCATTACCGAGTTAGTGTAGGCCTTCCCTCAAACCTGACTTTAAAACCTTCACTCATCGGACATGGCATTGTTTCCTCAAACCGAATGGTCTGGAATAAAAGATAGCAAACCTGGTTTGAAGAATAGGTATAACAGTATGTTCAGATTCAATTGTTGTTAAATATGTCAACATCACAATAAATATTATCACGATTAATTAAACATAATCGTTTTACAGACCCGATTATAAGATGACTGTTATTAAAAATAAAATAAATTCAATTCATTGAACATTCAGAAAGATATGAAGCTGTGTTACACCAGTTTCAGAAATAGGCCCCCCGTGGTGGCCCACCCTAAGGATACGTACAGGATTGTGCCACACTGCTCTGTTACAAGCTCCACTGAGTCCCTCCCAGGTTCCAAGCGAGGAGCACGTGTGAGTGGAGCTTGTTCCACAGAAGAGGAAATCCGACAGACAGGTGTATTGAGTGACAGCACCCTCGTATTGTCCAGTAGAAGACTTGTTAGCATTGGCCAGATCAGGAGCAGGACCACATCCTAGATGCTCATCTGTGAACAGCCTGTTTGTTTATATCTCATTCATCTCTTTATCTTTGTAATGATTAACTTGTAAAATAGGTTTGGCTGTGAACTGTTATAAGAACTCGCATTTTAAAGGATAAATGTTTTGAATTGCAGATGCGTCAAAACATCAATTATCATAACTACTTATTATGATATTCAAATATCATTTTATCAACTATTATCTTCTATATGAATCATTATCGATCAGAATCGATCCGACTTCATACAATAAATTGTCACTTCCATAAACTCGTCATTATAGATAATGCACAAAGATATTAGGACATATGTACATAATTGTTTTAATAGTTTATTCTAAAATACCTGATGTAATTTGCTTGAGCTGCTTACATATACTCTGAAATCCGAAATCTGCAGCAGAAAATTTCATACAACAGCAGTGCCAAGATGTATAATAAGTGAAGCTACTCCTGTGTATAATATTTCAACCTCGTCTCAGTTAAAATATAGAGAACCTTTATATAAAGATTGCATGCTTTCCTAGTTTTTCATAATGTTTTCAACAACCTACTGTATTTTTAATGGTTCTGCTTGCTGCCAATTAGAAAACAAACACTTATTTCAGTTCAAGAGAAATGGAACAGAGACAAATTCTTAAAGAATTCATTCAAAGTAAGTTGTTGCTTAAGTTTTGGTTGTGGCTTTGCTAAAAAAAGATTGAGGCAAAAGTTGCATGTAGGTTAGGGTTTCGATTTAAGTTGGGGGACAAGTTAGGTGTGGTTTACGGTTTGCAATGGTTTGTATATTATATTGGTACACATGTAAAATGAAGGTTAGAGTTTGAAACATTTGAAACATTTGAAAAGTTACAAGGTACCTGTAACGCAACTTGGAATGTTGAATCTGTCAACAACACATCTGCTTCCACTTGCACATGCTATACCATCACATGGTCCGGCAAGACTCTGCAAGACAAACTTTATCAATATTTCTTTACTAAGTTTAGTTGATAATGTTTTGTCTCTAAAGCCATTTTGTGAAACATATGTGTACGTAGGTTTTATCATTACATGGTCCGGCATATCTCTGCAACGATGATTGAACATTGGTAGATGAGTACACTGTCTTTCGGTCTCTAATGTATTCAATTTATGTTCTTCGAACCAAAATGATCTAACTAAAGTCCATTGTTATTTTAGTATTCACTGAATGTATACATATTGAAAAAACGCTAAGTGCCCCAACATTTGTTCAGCTGCAAAAGTTGAATGATAAGAAAGAAGGCGATGTGGATTGTGGAAAAAATCGTTTGACATGATAGAACCATAATTTAGCAGTTAAGTCAAGAGAACCATTTTCATAACGTTTCACATCTTTTGGATATTCGCATTCATAATATTGTTGTAGTTTTATGCCAAAAACAAGTAACATTATTTTGAGGAATGAAATGTTGTTTTTGGTAGATGTAATGTGGGTAATTCAACCATTTAAGCCCTCCGATCCAACTCTTGTATCAACATTTTAGTTAATAGTTACTATTTAGACCTCTAGTTACTTCCAAAGTCGCAAATTGTGAATTGAAAAAATCACGAAAAATTGTTAGATAACAAAATATGGTCAGCGTCATCTGTACTGAATCCTAGAAATCAATAAGAAATGTTTAATTGACACATTGAACTCAAAAGAATTCAAATATCATTAAAAATCGTTTGAATACTGTATATATAACATTTCAAAGATTATCAACCAGTAACCGTTATTCTGACTTCTTGAAATATGTTTCAACAACTTTTAAGATTATCGCACGTCATAACCTTGGGTCATATTGAGGGAGACTCTGTCACCAAATAATGACCATGGAGATTTCAACAAAAAAATTTAAAAAAAAAAAGAATAAAACAAATAATAATATTAAATAATACTGATAATAATGCAAAATCAACCCCTGGTCACACATAATCACCCAATTGGTTTTAATGTTATTAAGTCAGTGCAAGATGGAAATTATGAACAAAATCGTCTGGGGAGTTGTTGTATGTTGAGCATAATGTTTAAACATCGTAAATGAAATATTTGATAGTTTTAGTGTTATAAAATCAGAAACATGTAATAATCGATTCAGTCAATCTCTATCTGCACCTGAAAAGGGCACAGGCCTTGCAATACAATTGCAGATTTTCTAAATGTTTGACGGGAAGAGTTAAAGAAGACATAATCATACAAATTTCCTTATGCGTTAACTATTTATGCTTTAAGTAAATTTCTCATACAGGAGTAACCAGGGCAGGCAATTAACAGATTTGATCATCTCTCTTCAGTCCAATATGTAAAAACTGTCAGATTTACTGAAGCTATTCTGTTTGAAGTAGTTATGTTCTCACCAGGGATTCTGAACTCAATACGGGTTAATCTTTTCTGGTATGAAAGTCTTTAGAGCCACAACACCTTGAAACAAGCGAGGAATATTGGATTTACCTAAAGATAAATCCTTCTTAATATAAGAATCTTTATAACAAGTTGCAAATAATTAAAAGTCGTTGCTCTTGCAGATAGATTTCTGACTTGAAAAATCCATGATAGGTTGTTTGTAATAATAAATGATGAATATGTGTTTAATTATCCTATTTGTTGGGAACCATTGCTATTGGAAGAAAGTATACTTTCATTCTCTACAGAGTCATCAGTATTTATCACAAGTTTCGTGAATGGTGAAAGTATTGCCAATTGGGAACTTTGGGTGAAAAGTGCCAACTTTTATGTACCGATATTTTAATATACATTAAGGGTCATCTGAATTTCTTTCCAAGATGGTCGCCATTTTTTATATATATATATATATATATATACACAAAAAAAAGCTTCCTATCAGCTATATTTGGTGCACAAAAAGGTTGATATTTTGCATTATTCTGCCGGAGTATTAGTTATAATTCTGGTGTTGGACAGGTTTCGTCCCCGCTCCTTACCCAGCCTTTGTGAACTCTCTGGTTATGGTATTAATGAACTAAGAGGTAAACGCGACATGTTACACATGACCCTATTCAACTGAAGATATATTCTTCAAAAACACAGATTTTAATCTTCGGAAGTGGCTGAGGCATAAACTCTTTGATGACTGTCAATTTAGGTGGACACGCTTTTCCATGTACACATATTAAGGACTTGGTTAACATAAAATTGAAAAAATTACAGTTACTCAAAAAATATGAATGTACCTCAAGCCTGTTTCATTTGAGCTTTTTACACAATGATTGTTCCAATCCAATAGTATGGTTCTGAATACGGGGTTTTTAAAATATCTCCTTTCTAGAAAAATTACACCTAAAATTCCAAAAGAAATTGTTCCAACAGTTTGCAATGCTTGGTTAATCAGGGGGGCAATCTTTTCAAATAAGAATACATAATGATAGGTTATTTGCATAGAATAGCTGCTGACAACGAGACATTAGATATTCAAGCCTATCATAGGAATTCATATCACATTGTAGACTTTTCGAACAATCAACGGTGGATTCATTTATCAAAAAAGATTCCTAACGACTGTGGAAGATATTTGGCATTTTGTAAACGATTGCTTTACTCACCATTTGGTCTCACATCTACAACTTAACACATAATATGCAATCAACATTAGGAAACTGTCAAAGTTCCGTCAAATTATAGTTTGCATGGTATTTATTATCAAATTTTTCAATATTTCAAAAAGTGAGCTTACATACATGTGTGTAATTCACTAAGATACACTATCTCTTCCATGTACATCTCCTTTCAAACAGAAATGCAGCACATACCTTAACTGAAATTTTCTTTTCAGTTAGCAATGAACAAATTATCAACAACTAAAAAGATGAAATACAACTGACAATCTTTAAAGGGGCAGTAGCACGTTTTTAGGGGGAATATAAGGTGATGTCAGGAAAATGAAAATAAATGGTTCCAATTGAAAGACAATGTATTTAAACTAAATGAAGCAGTCATAAATCAAATATATAACTTAAAGTTCAGCCATGCGATTCCTTTTTCTTACAAAAATGAATTAAAGGTGTTCACACAAAAATGGCCGCCAATGGATTTTATGTGAATCCTCATACTTTGTCCTCTGACTATTGGTGATTGGCTTGTGTAATGAGATTGTTGACACTGTCAATATAATACATTTAACATTTACTTACAATTATAAGTGAAAGATTTGAAATATAAAATTACCAAAAAACGTGCTACTGCCCCTTTAAGCCATGCCCTAATTTTACAATGTATTTACGTTTCAATTAATTTTGTAATATGTATAAATTGTTTAAAATGTTCAAATTTACATTTCAGCTTTAATTCTTTATATAAATGTTTATATTTCTATGGTCATGTATCACAGATGGTGGTTGATAAATTTAAATAGAAGTTAGTCAAGTCACTCACCCGGGGCCACTGAGAGATGTCAGTGAGGAAGAAAACGCTGGGTCAGTGTGAACATCACTATAATTCATAATTTACAAGGTCAACAACTTTCTACACTCACCTGGGGCCACTGAGAGATGTCAGTGAGGAATAACTCTGGGTCAGTGTGAACATCCCTATAGGTAATATATATATGTACAAAGACAACAAGTTTCTACACTCACACGGGGCCACAGAGAGATGTCAGTGAGGAAGAACTCTGGGTCGGTGTGAACATCCCCGGGGTCTCCTGCACTGTCCCGAGAGGCGAGGTGACAGGTGTGAGTCTCTCTCTGGTAGGACACGGACATATACGTGGAGACTGTCAGACAGTGAGACACGCACGTGTAGAGGGAGACACTGTCCACCATCTTGAACACATTGGCGATCATCCTCTTCCCGTCCTGTGTGACCGAGTCCAGATCTACACAGATAGTTGAAACTCGAGATATGTGCAGGATGAAAGACAGGAATAACGTCTGCACTTTCAACATATTCAATTGTTCAACTTATTTTGTGCTATTCAGCTCTTACACTCACATAGATCAACAGATATGGTTAACTGTATAAAATCTAAAAAACATTGATCAACTTAACTAACTTTCAAATACAAGCAACTATCTAGGAATGACGCTCAAAATGAAGGCACCTGGTGAACACTCGGTTTATTCTTCCACTTTCTTTGGTATTGTCTAGATTTTTTTAATGAATACATATCTTCTTGGGCAGTTCATTTAGTCGGACAACAAAACACTGAAAGTATTCTCAGGGGATCCAGTACACATGTATTTCATGTTCAACGCTCCGGTAACTATTCAAATGCTTGTCTTGGAAACGAAAGGCATGCAAAGATTTGTTTACAGAGACAATTGAAGTGATTGTGTATGGTGAGGGAACTCTGTTTTGACAAGTGCTCCCTTTAGACGTCCTTCTTAGTACAGGTGAAATTCTGGTTGTTGTTTTCTTCCAGAAATTGTGTGTTATTTATTCACGTAACAAGCAAATCGATGAAACATTTAGTAAGGAAGTAATCTGTGTTTTTGTGATCGCTATTGTGATTTGCATGTTTTGATTCGCATATCCTTTTGTTTTGTGGAAATTGATTATAGAAAGTGTTTTAAAAGGATAAAACGTGTTTCAAAAGAATTGTATGAAAAAACATATTCTATTATTCCTCGTTCTCATGATTTGTTCTATAAAATCTTTGAAGTGTTAAATTCAAATTATAATCTATGTACAAAATAGATTGTTAAAACTAATTCTCTTATCTTAGATTAAATATATATTGTTCATCATTAGTGTAGATTTGATACAGTTTGTATGATCAAATTAAATATTATTATTAGAATAAAGTTTTGCTGATGAATCAATAGATTTGTAGATTTGTTTCAACTGATTAATGGGTATCGATTTGTTGATAAGAATCCTCTCTATGCACCTATTTCATTGCACTGATATTCTATTTTGTTTGAAAACAAAGCGATCAAACGAAAATAGCGATCACGCCCTTTTACATGACACATAGGAAAGAGAGTTTAGGTAACTTTAGGGTTATGTAGAAAATAATAACCCGGTACCGAGGGGTTATGGAAAATAACCTCGCGAGGGCGTAGCCCGAGCAGAGGTTATTTCCATAACCCGAGGCAAACAGGTTATTATTTGACTTACGCTCCCGCGGAAGACTCCTGCAATGGTTTCAACTTAATTTGTTTATATACAATTAATTTTAAAACGTTTTACTGATATCATTCGCGGGTTTATCATGTCTTGATTAGAAAAAAATATTTAAAATACCCCCAGATTAGGTTTTTAGAAATAAAGGCTTGATTTCTTACAATAAAAAGTACTTTATTACATACAAATAATTCAAAACAAAGTTTTAGTGATCCATTTTGCGGGTTTGATATGTCTTGATAAGAATACTATTTTAGACTACTTACAATACCCCCTGCTTAGGGTTTTAGAACTAAAGACTTGATTCCTAACATTTAAAAACATTACTTCTTTTGCAAAACTAATATATATCTATAGGGAAAAATAAAAACACACACAAATTTACATCAACTGGCATGGTAGCTCGGTAGCTCAGTAGGTAAGAGTGCTGCTTGACAACATAGAGATCCCTGGTTCGAATCACACTTTCGTTGATCATAAATCTTAACTTTCATGTTTGAGTCCAATTGTTTGCGATTGTTTACAATCTTATAACCGACCAAGGTGGTTATGAGATAACCAACCTACCCGGATGGAGCTCACGGCATATACCATTTAACTAAAATAAAGGCAATGACTTCCCAAGGGGTGAAAAGGGTAAACACCTATAAGAAGGTAGTTATGAGTTTAAACCGATTGAAAAAAGAAGGGATATAAGCGCCCAAGGGGTGTAAATATTTGATAAACTAACGTGTCCCAACTCAACGCTATATCTTGTTAGCAGCATCTAAAACTAGCGACAACATTGACATTTTCTCTGTGACGGAATGTAGTGTGACATGTACCATTCATTTAACAATGCACACCAAGAAAGTTTCTTGACCATTTTATATCGTACATCAACAGTTGATATGCAATTAGAAAGTTCTTCTCATTGTTAAGATTCCATGACTCAAAGCCTTTTCAAAACAAATTTAATGTGAATTGCATGTAACGAACAGTTTCGTTTCACACGGCGGGTTGGGAAGTGATGTCATGGGAGGTATATATCTGCTATCATGGAAATACGTGATTGCGTAAACTTTTTTAAAAAGCGTCCAGAAAGCCACGATATTGATCACTACTTTCATGAGTTCGATTGGTTGTTTTGAGAGATGGTCGAGTTTAAGAGATACGTTGTCTATGACTTCAATTCGTTTTTTCTGCTCGACTTTTATTCGTTTATCGGGCTTCAGGTTATAACAGAATTATTTACACTAACCTTAATTATTACCCATGTGGTACTTCGTAAAGGGGTTTCATAACAATTTGGGTCATAACACCTTTAAGTGATTATATTGGCTAGTGGTGTACTTTGACATTGTCAGGACTACTTTATTCATTCATAAAACGATCGTGTTTTCATTCACAAATTTCGAATGGCACTGAGTGAGTCGCAGTCATTCTTCCAACTTTCAGTTTATCTTTTGAATCTTACCGAATTGTTAAGAAATTTTATTTTCACGTACGCTCACACTTAACGTAGGGTAGAATTTAAAAATGTGAATATTTAACGTCGTGATATCATAATAGTTGAGGCTGTAACGTGGTTGGATATTCATCCGCCGTTCCGTCTCTTAATAGACACAATAAAAAGTTTTTAAAAAAAGCAATACATAGTATGAAATGCAAGATGATAATAAATATGATGCATAACTCGTTCGCCAGAGCTCTTGACAAAGCAACATTATTTCACTTGGGACATAAACTTGATATGAAAGGGGAAGCTCGTTTGATATTCTAAAAATATACTATACTACATTTCATAAACCAACCTTGCATTAAACTATCAAAAACAAACCCACACTGTCCTATCTTACACAAGCCACACCCACCCTATGCCACATCGCACTACCCTCCACTACCCTCCACTACCCTACACTTCCCTGCACTAGCCTGCACTACCTGCACTACCCTGCACTACACTCTACAACCTGCACTACCCTGCACTACACTCCACTACACTCCACTACACTCCACTACCCTCAACTACCATCCACAACCTGCACAACCTGCACTACCTCCACAACCTGCACTACCTCCACTACCTGCACTACCTCCACTACCCTGCTCTACCCTCCACTACCTGCACTACCTGCACTACCTGCACTACCTCCACAACCTCCACTACCTCCACTACCTCAACTACCCTCCACTACCCTCCACTACCCTCCACTACCCTCCACTACCCTCCACTACCTGTACTACCTGCACTACCTGCACTACCTGCACTACCCTCCACTACACTCTACAACCTGTACTACCTGCACTACCCTGCACTACCCTCCACTACCTCCACTACCCTGCACTACACTCCACTACACTCCACTACACTCCACTACCCTCCACTACCATCCACAACCTGCACAACCTCCACTACCTCCACTACCTCCACTACTTCCACTACCTCCACTACCTCCACTACCTGCACTACCTGCACTACCTGCACTACCTGCACTACCCTCCACTACCTCCACTACCTCCACTACCTCCACTACCTCCACTACCTCCACTACCTCCACTACCTCCACTACCTCCACTACCTCCACTACCTCCACTACCTCCACTACCTCCACTACCTGCACTACCTGCACTACCTGCACTACCTGCACTACCTGCACTACCTGCACTACCTGCATTACCCTGCACTACCCTCCACTACCTCCACTACCTCCACTACCTCCACTACCTCCACTACCTCCACTACCTGCACTACCTGCACTACCTGCACTACCTGCACTACCCTACACTACCTCCACTACCTCCACTACCTCCACTACCTCCACTACCTTCACTACCCTGCACTACCCTCCACAGTAGTGCAGGTAGTGGAGCTAGTGATTTTTATATACAACCTTCAATAAACGCCATCTTACCGCCAATACATCTTTTGTCCTTTATCACAACACTTTTATTGTTTTAATTTACAAACTGCTGATGGGCTTAGATTTGGCCAAACATTCACACATTCATCTTGATGTTTTATAAATAATAACAATATTTTCAATGGAGGGAATAAGCAAAATATAATACACTACCCTACTCTGCCCTACACCCAACTATACTGCCCTCCATTATTGAACCCAACCCAACCCAACAAACAGACAATCCCAGACTTTGCTGCCTTCCATTACTAGCTCAAACTAACCTATATTTTGATAAACTACCCTACTCTACCCTACACTAGTATCCTCCCTCAATGACTGAAACTACCCTATATTATAATACATTACCTACTCTACCCTACATCAGACTTTGCTGTCCTACATTAATTAACTACCCTATATTATAATACATTACCTACTCTACCCTACATCAGACTTTGCTGTCCTCCATTAATTAACTACCCTATATTATGATTAATACATTACCTACTCTACCCTACATCAGACTTTGCTGTCCTCCATTAATTAACTACCCTATATTATAATACCTCCACTACCTGCACTACCTGCACTACCTGCACTACCTGCACTACCTGCACTACCTCCACTACCCTGCACTACCCTCCACTACCTCCACTACCCTCCACTACCACCACTACCTCCACTACCTCCACTACCTCCACTACCTCCACTACCTCCACTACCTGCCTTACCTGCACTACCTGCACTACCTCCACTACCTCCACAACCTGCACTACCACCACTACCTCCACTATCTCCACAACCTGCACTACCTCCACAACCTCCACTACCTCCACTACCTCCACTACCTCCACTACCTCCACTACCTGCCTTACCTGCACTACCTGCACTACCTCCACTACCCTCCACTACCTCCACTACATCAAGTACCTCCACTACATCAAGTACCTCCACTACCTCCACTACCACCACTACCTCCAATATCTCCACTACCCTCCACTACCTGCACTACCCTACACTACCTCCACTACCCTCCACTACCTCCACTGCATCAAGTACCTCCACTACCTGCACTACCTGCACTACCTCCACTACCTCCACAACCTGCACTACCTCCACTTTCTCCACTACCTGCACTACCTGCACTACCTGCACTACCTGCACTACCTGCACTACCTCCACTACCCTCCACTACCCTCCACTACCTCCACTACCCTCCACTACCACCACTACCTGCACTACCTGCACTACCTGCCTTACCTGCACTACCTGCACTACCTGCACTACCCTACACTACCTCCACTACCTCCACTACATCAAGTACCTCCACAACATCAAGTACCTCCACTACCTCCACTACCTCCACTACCTCCACTACCTCCACAACCTGCACTACCTCCACAACCTGCACTACCACCACTACCTCCACTATCTCCACAACCTGCACTACCTCCACAACCTGCACTACCTGCACTACCTGCACTACCTGCACTACCTGCACTACCTGCACTACCTGCACTACTGCACTACCTCCACTACCTCCACTACCCTCCACTACCTCCACTACCTCCACTACCCTCCACTACCTCCACTACCTTCACTACCTTCAGTACCCTCCACTACCCTCCACTACCTCCACTACCTGCATTACCTCAACTACCGCCACTACCTCCACTACCTCCACTACATCAAGTACCTCCACAACATCAAGTACCTCCACTACCTCCACTACCTCCACTACCTCCACTACCTCCACAACCTGCTAAACCACCACTACCTCCACTATCTCCACAACCTGCACTACCTCCACAACCTGCACTACCTCCACTACCTGCACTACCTGCACTACCTGCACTACCTGCACTACTGCACTACCTCCACTACCTCCACTACCTCCACTACCTTCACTACCTTCAGTACCCTCCACTACCCTCCACTACCCTCCACTACCTCCACTACCTGCATTACCTCAACTACCTCCACTACCTCCACTACCTCCACTAACCCCATTACCCTCCACTACCTCCACTACCTCCACAACCTGCACTACCTCCACTACATACACTACTGCACTACCTGCACTACCTGCACTACCTCCACTACATCCACTACCTGCACTACCTCCACTACATCCACTACCTACACTACCTTCACTACCCTCCAATACCTCCACTTCCTCCACTACTACTCTACCTGCTATACCTGCTCTACCCTACACTACCCTGCATTAACCTGCACTACCCTCCACTACCCTGCACTACCCTCCACTACCTCCATCACCTCCACTACGCTCCACTACCTGCACGTCCTCCACTGCACTACCCTACACTACCCTGCACTACCGTGCACTACCCTGCACTACCCTGCACTACTCTGCACTACCCTACATTACCGTGCACTACCTTCACTACCTGCACTACCTGCACTACCTCAACTACCTCCACTACCTCTACTACCCTCCACTACCTCCACTACCTCCACTACCTCCACTTCCTCCACTACACTCCACTACACTCCACTACACTCCACTACACTCCACTACACTCCACTACACTCCACTACACTCCACAACCTGCAATACCTCCACTACCCTCCTCTACCCTCCTCTACCCTGCACTACCTGCACTGCCTGCACAACCTCCACTACCTGCACTACGTCCACTACCCTGCACTACCCTCCACTACCTCCACTACACTCCACTACGCTCCACTACCTCCACTACCCTCCACTACCTCCACTACCTGCACTACTTGCACTACCTGCACTACCTGTACTACCAGCACTACCTGCATTACCTGCACTACCTGCACTACCTGCACTACCTCTACAACCTGCACTACCTGCACTACCTGCACTACCTGCACTACCTGCACTACCTGCACTACCTGCACTACCTGCACTACCTGCACTACCTGCACTACCCTACACTACCTCCACTACCCTCCACTACCTGCACTACCTGCACTACCTGCACTACCTGCACTACCTGCACTACCTGCACTACCTACACTACCCTCCACTTACTCCACTACCTGCACTACCTGCACTACCTGCACTACCTGCACTACCTGCACTACCTGCACTACCTGCACTACCCTCCACTACCTCCACTACCTCCACTACCTCCACTACCTCCACTACCTCCACTACCCTCACTACCTCCACTACCTCCACTACCTCCACTACCTGCACTACCTGCACTACCTGCACTACCTGCACTACCCTCCACTACCTCCACTACCTCCACTACCTCCACTACCTCCACTACCTTCACTACCCTGCACTACCCTCCACAGTAGTGCAGGTAGTGGGCTAGTGATTTTTATATACAACCTTCAATAAACGCCATCTTACCGCCAATACATCTTTTGTCCTTTATCACAACACTTTTATTTTTTAAATTAACAAACTGCTGATGGGCTTAGATTTGGCCAAACATTCACACATTCATCTTGATGTTTTATAAATAATAACAATCTTTTCAATGGAGGGAATAAGCAAAATATAATACACTACCCTACTCTGCCCTACATCCAACTATACTGCCCTCCATTATTGAACCCAACCCAACCCAACAAACAGACAATCCCAGACTTTGCTGCCTTCCATTACTAGCTCAAACTAACCTATATTTTGATTAACTACCCTACTCTACCCTACACTAGTATCCTCCCTCAATGACTGAAACTACCCTATACTATAATACATTACCTACTCTACCCTACATCAGACTTTGCTGTCCTACATTAATTAACTACCCTATATTATAATACATTACCTACTCTACCCTACATCAGACTTTGCTGTCCTCCATTAATTAACTACCCTATATTATGATTAATACATTACCTACTCTACCCTACATCAGACTTTGCTGTCCTCCATTAATTAACTACCCTATATTATAATACATTACCTACTCTACCCTACATCAGACTTTGCTGTCCTACATTAATTAACTACCCTATATTATAATACATTACCTACTCTACCCTACATCAGACTTTGCTGTCCTCCGTTAATTAACCACCCTATATTATAATACAATACCTACTCTACCCTACATCAGACTTTGCTATCCTACATTAATTAACTACCCTATATTATAATACATTACCTACTCTACCCTACATCAGACTTTGCTGTCCTCCATTAATTAACTACCCTATATTATAATACATTACCTACTCTACCCTACATCAGACTTTGCTATCCTACATTAATTAACTACCCTATATTATAATACATTACCTACTCTACCCTACATCAGACTTTGCTGTCCTCCACTGATTAACTACCCTATATTATAATACATTACCTACTCTACCCTACATCATACTTTGCTGTCCTCCATTAATTAACTACCCTATATTATAATACATTACCTACTCTACCCTACATCAGACTTTGCTATCCTACATTAATTAACTACCCTATATTATAATACATTACCTACTCTACCCTACATCAGACTTTGCTGTCCTCCACTGATTAACTACCCTATATTATAATACATTACCTACTCTACCCTACATCAGACTTTACTGTCCTCCATTAATTAACTACCCTATATTATTATTAATACATTACCTACTCTACCCTACATCAGACTTTGCTGTCCTCCATTAATAAACTACCCTATATTATAATACATTACCTACTCTACCCTACATCAGACTTTGCTGTCCCCCGTTAATTAACTACCCTATATTATAATACATTACCTACTCTACCCTACATCAGACTTTGCTATCCTACATTAATTAACTACCCTATATTATAATACATTACCTACTCTACCCTACATCAGACTTTGCTGTCCTCCATTAATTAACTACCCTATATTATTATTAATACATTACCTACTCTACCCTACATCATACTTTGCTGTCCTCTATTAATTAACTACCCTATATTATAATACACTACCCTACATCAGACTTTGCTGCCATTTATTAATGACCAAACTACCCTATATTTTAATACACAACCCTATGCTTCCCTACATTTATCATATTTCATTACATTAATCACTCATATATATTTACTTTTTCAATTTAATGTACACATATATACATACCACCAACTGATCTTGTTAAGAATTTAAATTTAAATGTGCGTTACCTATTTAATTTTATTTAGATATAAATCATGATTTTGTTATGATTCGTTTAATTGTTCTGTCTAACATGTTCGGGTTGTGAGGGTCACAGTGTTGTAATTGTATCATTGTGAAAATGTTTCATTATCTCACCTGAACTTAACTTCTTTCATTGGTGGCTTTCTAGTGTTTCTCGTTCCAGTTACTATTGTATTCAGTTTGTTCACGATCAGCAAACACTGAAACAGCTGAAGTTAAAGTGTTATTTTGCTCAAAATAATCAATTGACAAATCATTTCCCCGGAGATTGCTCATTGTTAACAAGATAGTGGGGCTGCGACTGTTTTCCATGACTGCACTGAATGCTGCACATACATTGATCCAACCACACCGCATGTCATGTCTTACTCCTTGTAGGTTTAAAACTGCTGTATGCATGGTACTTTACATTATTTATTCATCCCTTGAGATGTGTCACCTGAAAGTAAACAAGTAGCATCGTTTTACCAACTCTACCATTCCTGATGTGTTTATTAAAAATGTAAGTATAAGTAGACTCTTCAATTATATCAGGTGCTCTCTTCTGTTTTGTCAGTAGAGGTATTTTAAATGTATTATGATGTCAACGGAAAGACATGTTAGCCTGTATTTGGACCACTAAACAACAACTATTTGAAAACAAGATGAACGTCAAATTGTTCATTCGGATTTTATTTGTGATTGTCATTACTGGTGTATGTAGTGTTTCTACCAGTTGTGTAGACCATGACTCGATCACACAGGACGGGAAGAGGATGATCTCCAGTGTGTTCAAGATGGTGGACAGTGTCTCCCTCTACACGTGCGTGTCTCACTGTCTGACAGTCTCCACGTGTATGTCCGTGGCCTACCAGAGAGAGACTCGCACCTGTCACCTTGCCTCTCAGTACAGTGCAGGAGACCCCGGGGATGTTCACACTGACCCAGAGTTCTTCCTCACTGACATCTCTCTGTGGCCCCGGGTGAGTGTAGAAACTTGTTGTATTTGTACATATATATAACCTGTAGGGATGTTCACACCGACCCAGAGTTCCTCCTCACTGACATCTCTCAGCGGCCTAGGGTGATTATAGAATATGTTGCCTTTGTGTACATATATCGCCTTGATCATGGTTATACTTAACCAGAAACTTAATGATGTTCACAGATATGTGTAAAACTTTCTTATCTTTGTAGCACCTAAATTTATCCTCCAACGAGACCAGAGTCTTCCTCACTGACATCAGATTCTGACCCGGGTGAAATAAAGAATATTCTCCATTTTTTTTTTGAACACGTCATTTACACATTTATCCAGAGATTTCATTTGTAGATAGTTTCTATTTACCCTGAAAAGTGTGAAATTTCGTTGTTTTTTAGTCATTTTGGTATCATAAAGAGTGAAACTTAGAAAGTGACTTATGTATACCTCCACAAATCAATGGTCGCCATAACCATCTTTCTAATGTACCTTTGCAAGGGTAGCAGACCTTTTTCTAGATATTTTTCTTGGTATGTTTTAAATCTAAAAGAATCAATGTTGAAGAATTTGAAACATGGAAATTTGTAATGTGATTTATATTATACAGATTAATGTATTTAATTTGCAAAAGCTCAGGTAAAAAACGTTTTTAAAAATCTAAAAACATATTTTCCCTCGTTTAACAACATCTACAGATTAGATATATATGTATACCACCAAAAATTTCTCGCGTGCCTAAACAGTTTTTGTTAACCGTCACAGTGAGCCAGGCTGATTGTTGATTGTCTTTAAATATTTGTATAAATAGATTTATCATCCAAAACTTTGTTCCACAGGAGATATTGCTTGTGGATGATCAAGTGATTATCTGCTAGGAGATATCGCTTTGACAGTAGATTTTGAACAATGCCCTGTGATCAGAAAATACATGACATCACAAACGTTTGGCATCATCAGTAATGACGTCACAATGCTATGACGTCATAAACACAATGACGTAACAATACTATGACATCACTGGTTCAGGAGTTCAAGGGCTATGCAGTGTTCAAAGATGTACTTTTTTCATGCTAATGTGATGAAAAATGATTTTGGATGATAAATAGAAACTTACCCTCGTGTCTTCTGATATCAAATATATCAATAATATATAATCAGGTTGATATATTTGATATCAGAAGACACGAGGGTGAGATTCTCTATATATAGTTATATTAAACAGAGCATACTGTTCACAGCGTGTGTTAGTCACCCATCATTACAAACAATACACAAACAAAAGACGTCTTTGTTATATAACACTGTAAATGTCGTTTATCTGCAGTGAGTGTGAGTTGGATAAAAGTCCTGTGATCAAACCATTAGTTTTGTTTCAAAACGGCAAAGTATCAATATTTTATAATTCAAGGATTAAAAAAAAGGTTTTAGTTATTAAAATCCTAAAATTTCTGAATCAGTCTCAGATAGTTACCATTACTATTTATGAAAAACAAGTTTTGGCTTGTTTAGACGGAAATCTACTGTGAGGTTTCTCGCTGAACTATAAATGATATATTTTGATTTGGATAGAATTTGAATGAAATATAGCGTTTCAACATATTATTGTACAATATCATATTTTGTTAGTTTTTTAATCTTTTTAAAATTCGATATAGTTACAATTAATATCAGTAAAGCAGAGTTGTATCGATTTTTATCGAGTTATAATAGTCTGTATTTCACCTGTGAGCAGAATCAATTGATTTGGGGATTTTTTTCTTAAAGATCACAAATTTGTCTCAAATCACTGTTATCTTCATCAAACTAATTATCGAATTCTTAAAACAATAAAGTTGTAAATTTGTTCTTATTGGAATATACATAGGGTACTAAACGGTGACCTATTTAAAACTATTTTTATTGAACGAATATATGATTTTCTATAAAACTAGCGAAAGCCATTTTATTACTCGCCGTGTAGTATACAAGGGTGTAATATCACAGCAGGTATAATAATACAGCAGGTATGACACTATCTCAGATATCATATTTGTTGTTGTGGCTTCGTTGTACAAACTCTATTTCATATATTTTCATTTTGTTATTTTTCTGTATTGCAACTTGATAAATTATTGTTTATACAGTTGACAGTAAATATTATGCTTTGTATGGCAGCACGTAGATATAAGTTCATTTCATGGGACAAACTAAAGTTAATGAGGATACTTTGCTTTGCACATACACCTTATTTGTTCACATTTCCTATAACAGAGGGGCAGTTGTTTACATTTCTAACAATGATGTTGAGTTTTGATATGCATTCGGGATAATACTGTAGTGTTTACAACAGTTGCCTACGGTACGTACGCAAGACATTTTGTAGCTTTTGGTGTTTAATAAATTGTCAGTGATCATTTTTAAGCTTTTGATTTTTTACCCTGTAATAATATTTTGGTTTCTAATGATGTTGTTGCGTAAATTATGCAGATACTCTGTTTATTTGGAGCAATTCAGGGTGTGTATGTGAACACTTCATATTGAATATATGGTATACCATATCATTTTCGGATTGAAAGCTTGCATGCTGGCACTAAAGCCCATGACATGATTCAGTCGCAGTATTGTCATACTTAGATCTCTAAGGAAAACTGAAAGTGTATAGTGCATTTGAGAAAGAATTTAGATTTCCCAAAGCATACAAAATGACTGAGGTTTTCAAAATAATACCTTTAAAGGCGTCTCTGATTGCACAACTGGTTCCATTCAAAAGATTCATGTGTTGAACGTTATAGAGAAGGTACTGCATCACTTTGACCAGGGAATATTATCTCATCGTTTCTTGCAGAGTCTGGCCGGACCATGTGAAGGTATGACATGTGCAACTGGAAGCAGATGTGTTGTTAACAGATTCAACATTCCAAGTTGTGTTACAGGTACCTTGTATTTTACTAATTGTTCTAAACCGAGAATCTAAATACTGTTTTTTATAAAAGAGTTACACTGACAAATATTCAAGTTTTGACCCCACAATACCCAATAAAGAACTAAGAGGTCTGTCCTTAAACCAAACTGACCATATCATTTTGTCTGCAATTAACCCAAGCATTTTCTATCACTTTGTTCTTTACTAACAGGATTAGTATCCATGACTTTTTCTGATGTCTGTTGAACAATCAAAGTTGTTCAGGTACATTGTACTCTATCACACCTTCTATTGTTTTCCATGCCTCTAACACTGATCGAATCACCTCCCAAATCAAATAAATAAGCCAAGTAGTAAGCTTTTCCAGAACTCATTCTATCATCGTGCTGCTTCTTTAGCTACACTGCGATTGGGTAACGGTTTTGCCGATCTGGCAAGAAAAACTAGCACCACCTCTATCTATGAATTAATTAATATCAGTAAAGATGTGTTACATATATTTCATGATCTATACCGACCGTATATATGCTCATTAAGATTTATGTATGCGATCTGTTGCAATTTATCACGCTTTGCCTTTTTATAACTGTGTTAAACAGTTGAGTACACCAATAACACGATGGTTTCGATTGATAATAGACTTATAACTATAAACTTCATTCACTGATATCAAAGAGGGAAACTGCAATGTATGAAGATAGAGAAGATAATGTAATAATACCGACAGTTGGATCACATTTAGTGTTGTCAGACAACATGATACAATTCATAGAAAAAGACCAAACGCATCAGAACGTGTTGCAAAACTTGAAAGCCTGATAGATTGTGACAGAACGCGGGACAGTAAGGCAATAGAACGTTATATGCAGAGGGAATAAAGTTCATGCATGCTTTAAATCAATAATGCATAGATAGATGTAATGCTACTGATAGGACATGTAATTCGTGACACAGAAGAGGAGATCCTTTAACAAAACGCACTGGAGCTTTATGGATGCTGCAAGAAATGAGACAAAAGGTAAAGAATATCTAGCAGTATGTGATACGAGTATCTCGATACGCTGTGATACTCTCTGATAATTGCTCTCCCGACAATCTAAGCAGTACCACCTAAAGAATTGTGATGATCCCAGTTCTATCTCCTGTACGAACGCTTCTTCAGCTGAACAAGATGATCTGGTATAACAGTGGTCCAGTGGTCATATCTCACCAACTCTAACTAAAACATTAACAGGACACCAGCAAATGAACAATGACGATTACAATATATCTCACATTAACCCTTTTATCTGTTTTTAACTTTTTACAAATTTTTATTCTTTAATTCTTACCTTTCTCTATCTTATTATCCATTCCTACTCAAATACAATGCAATTTTTTATACATACATATATATATACATTTTTTACATTTAAATATAGATATCTATTTAATAATCCATAGGCCTTCGACCTTAAACTCAATTCACTCATAAATGAACTTCAATTATTGTATTTACTCAAATGCTTGCCTTGACATAAATTTTCTTTGTCTTTAGATACCGTCATGAAAAACTGCAAGCTCATTTTGTTTTATAGATGAGCATCTAGGATGTGGTCCTGCTCCTGATCTGGCCAATGCTGACAAGTCTTCTACTGGACAATACGAGGGTGCTGTCACTCAATACACCTGTCAGTCTGATTTCCTCTTCTGTGGAACAATCTCAACACACATGTGCTCCTCGCTTGGAACCTGGGAGGGACTCAGTGGAGCTTGTAACAGAGCAGTCTGGTACAATCCTGTAAGTGAACTAATTTAATCTCTGTGGGTCCTATATTGACATTGACAGGGGAAAATATGAGTAACTTCATTTCACATTACCGTTACCCCTTAATCTGAATCTACGCTCCCTTTACCATCACTCGAACACTTCACACTCACCTTAACCTAACCTCACTTTCAACCACATCCTTTTCATTTCCAGTTTCTAACTTTGATACTCTGATACTCCGATAAGCCATGTCATATTTCATTTCCCTGCCCATACCTTGCTTCATTATCATTACCCAGCCCATATCTAATTTCAATATCATTTCCTTGCCCATACCTCATTTCAATATCATTTCCTTGCCAATACCTCATTTCACTATCCTTTCCTAGGTCAGACCTCATTTCAATATCCTTTCCATTGCACCTCATTTCAATATCATTACCCAGCCTATGCCTCATTTCAATATCATTTCCTTGCCCATACCTCATTTCAATATCATTACCCAGCCCATGCCTCATTTCAATATCATTACCCAGGCCATGCCTCATTTCAATATCATTACCCAGCCCATGCCTCATTTCAATATCATTACCGAGCCCATGGCTTATTTCAATATCATTACCCAGGCCATGCCTCATTTCAATATCATTACCCAGCCCATGCCTCATTTCAAAATCATTACCCAGCCCATGCCTCATTTCAATATCATTACCCAGGCCATGCCTCATTTCAATATCATTACCTCTCCAATACCTTTTTTAAATAACCTTTCCTTGCCCAATTTCATTTCAATATCCTTTCCTAGCTCATATTTCACTTCAATAGCATTTCCCAGCCCATACCTCATTTCACTATCCTTTCCCAGACCATATTTCATATCAATATCATTTCCCTGCCCATATCTCATTTCAGTATCAGTTCCTTGCCCATACCTCATTTCAATATCATTCCTTGCCCATACCTCATTTCAATATCCTTTCCCAGACCATAGTTCATTTCAGTATCAGTTCTTTGCCCATACCTCATTTCAATATCATTCCTTGCCCATACCTCATTTCAATATAATTCCCAGACCATATTTCATTTCAATATAATTTCCCTGCCCATACCTTATTTCAGTATCAGTTCCTTGCCCATACCTCATTTCAATATCATTCCTTGCCCATTATGACGACACAAGATTGTTCGTTTTTAATCTTTATCATCAGAAAACCTCAGAAATATGTGTTGATACATGGAGGGTGAAAAGAATTGTTCATTTTGGCATATTGAGATGTACATTGTGACACAGCGTTTGTAATTAAAGCTGTAAATTTGGCGTGAGTAATTTGCCATGTGCTTCTTCGCTTGAAAACATCAAAACAGGAAGTCAAGAAACAAAGGGAGGTAATACATAAACTGGGTATTTGCTTGGAAGCGCAACATATTTGCGCTGTGAGTAATAGGGAAAGAGGCGTACGTAAAATCTGTCCATTCACGCCGTAAGTATATAATAATGTCCTCAAAGGGCACAACACTCCCCTTCTGATTTTGGCACAAAATCACAATTGAAAACTGAAGTAAAAGGCATAATAATGCATAATGAGAACTTAATGAATGTCCTGACTAGAAATGTCCTGAGAGTAATGGATATTATGACTAGATTGCTGGTGTTAGAATCACAGCAAGCGGACCAGATTGGTCACTGGACGGATGTAAGTCACAGATTTACTGTCCCTGCACACACGGACTGCAACTTTCCGGACCAGTCCGTCTGGTTCGGGATACACTGCGTCGATTCGTCCCATAGGCCACTCATTTCGAGCGCTTTGAGAGTCCTTCATGAGAACAATGTTGCCCACTTGCAAGTTTGGCTTTGAAACTTGCCACTTAGGTCGTCTCTGCAAGTTTTGGAGATATTCCGATCTCCATCGTCGCCAGAACTCCTCGGCAAGAGTTTGCACTTGCCTCCAATGAGCTCTGTACATGTCCTTGGCGTCTAAGGTTGTGTTGAAGTTTGAAGCGTGAATGTTCTTTTGTGTCAGGATCATGGCTGGAGATAACAGTGTTGGCACTTCAGGGTCCGTTGAGATCACAGTTATCGGCCGAGCGTTGATAATGGCGGTGACCTCAGCCATTAATGTCGATAACACCTCGTGAGTCAAGGTCTTCACATTGAGAAGCATTGCGTTGAGTATTCTTCTGGCAGTTCCGAGCATGTGTTCCCATGCACCTCCCATGTGGGAAGAGTGAGGTGCATTGAACATCCATTCTCATACAGGAAGTTGTGTACTGGGCCGTCCTCAACATTCACTCAAGAGGTTCAGTACAGCCGACGAAGTTTGTCCCGCGGTCAGAACGGAACTGTTATACATCGCGAAGAATCTGGAATCTGCGAAGACAGTTTATGAAGGACGAACTTGACATCTCCTCGACCAGGTCGATGTGTACCGCGCGAATCACGAGACAGGTGAACAGTATCGCCCAGCGTTTAGTATTTGCTGCTCCGCCCCTGGTGCGACGTGTCACTATCTTCCAGGGTCCAAAGGCGTCTACACCCACAAATGTGAAAGGTGGGCATGGAGTGATTCTGTCGAAAGGCAAGTCCGACATCATTTGTGTTTCCGGTTTGCATCGCAGTTTTCGGCAGGTGACACACTTGCTGATGAGTGATGACACCAGTCGTTTTGCTCCAACAATCCAGTAACCGCCGGATCTGAGAGCACCTTCTGTGAAGTGCCTGCCCTGGTGACAAACTCTTTCATGGAAGTGCTGGATGAGAAGTCTTGCTACATGGTGTTTTTTGGGAATGATGATTGGTTGGATTTCCTTGCAAGGTAGTTCACTGTTTTTCAGTCTCCCTCCAACTCTGAGAAGTTCATATTCATCCAAGATTGGTGAAAGAGATAAGATTGAGCTCTTTCTTGGCAAACATTTGCCAGTTTGTAGGCATGTTATCTCCTCCGAAAACCACTCTTGCTGCACAAGTCTCAGGATGGCACGTTCTGCTTCTTCATAGTCACTGACAGTTCTATACAGTCTACACTTGTGCCAACCCTTGCATGAATCTGAGGTAGTATGAAAGGACTTCAGGATATGTCTCAAGAGGGATATTGTACTGACGAGTCTCTTCCATGAAGAAAATCGTGAGAAGCGTTCAGTGTCGAGACTTGCTTTTGGTTTGTTGTCGACAGAGGTTTTAGATACTATAACTTCTGCTTTCACTTCCTTGTCATCCTGGGGATCAACAAGAGAGTATTCAGGAACAGCATCCGCGTTACAGGTTTCCTGTCTCAAAAAATCAGGTCCGTTAAGCCAGAGACTGTCTTGGAGATGAGACGATCGTAAGGATCGTGTAGCTTGATCTGCCGGATTCGTATCTGTGGATACATGGTTCCATTGGTGAGGATGGGAGGAACGCCGTATTCTGTCCACACGATTGGCTACATACACATGAAATCGTCTTTTTTCGTTGTGGATGTAACCTAACACTACACGGCTATCCGTGTAGAACCTCAGACAGTCCTGTCGCAGTCTCAATTGTCTAGTCAACATGTCCGCCATCTCTACTGACAACACTGCGGCACAGAGTTCGAGGCGTGGGATTGTGTGTCCATGGCGGGGCGCCACCTTTGCCTTGCCTAGGAGGAAGCTCACAGTACTTGAGTTGTTGATGTCGTAGATTTTGAGATAGGCAACTGCTCCCACAGCTTCTTTAGAGGCGTCCGAGAACAGATGTATCTCCTTGTGGTCTGACTGTGAGAACGAATGTTCAGAGTACACTCGCGGTATTGTTACACTTTCTAGAGCCGATAGAGAATCACACCAGTTTCGCCATTCCGTCAAGTATTTGGATGGCAGGGGATCATCCCAGTCAGTCGTCAAGTCCATTAATTCTCTCAAGAGGAGTCTACCCTTGATGACCACAGGTGCGGTAAATCCGATAGGGTCATAAAGACTATGGATTGTGGAAAGCACTCCACGCTTGGTGAAAGATTTCTGTTCAGAGTTCACTTGGAAAGTAAATGTGTCCTGAGATATGTTCCAGGCTAATCCCAGACTTCGCTGTACAGGTGGAGTATCAGTGCTCAAGTCCATGTCCTTAATATCTTTGGCTAGATCCTCAGCATCGAATGAAGCTAACACTGTTTGGTTATTGGAAGCTATTTTGTGTAGTCGAATGTTTCCTCCCTCCTTCAATTGCGCCTGAGTTCTGTGCACAATATCTATCGCCATTTCAGGTGTGGGAACTGATAGTAGACCGTCGTCCACATAAAAGTTCGAGCCGACGAACTCTTTCACGTCATCATCAGCACTCTCCACAGACTTCCGTAGGCCGTAGGTAGCAACAGCCGGAGACGGTGAGTTTCCGAATACGTGAGTGGTCATCCTATAATCTATCATCCCCTGACTTGGGTCATCGTCTTTGTACCATATGAATCTGAGGAAGTCACGATGAGATGGGTTGACCTTGAAGCAGTAGAACATTTGTTCAACGTCCACCATCACAGCAACAGATTCAGTCCGGAACCTGAGTAAGATGCCTAACAGATTGTTGATCAGGTCAGGTCCTGTCATGAGCACATTATTGAGTGACACACCGTTGTATTTGGCTGATGAGTCAAACAGACCCCTTATATTTCCCGGTTTCTTGGCATTGTAAACCCCAAACAAGGGTAAGTACCAGCACTCTTGGTCCTTTGGTAGTGGCTTCGCGACTTGGGTGTGACCCTTGTCAACTATCTTTGACATGAACGTTATCATGTGCTCACATTTGGTCGGATCCTTTCGCAGGCTCTTGTCCAACAGTTCAGCTCGGTGGACAGCTTGTGGTTTGTTGTATGGAAGTGTTTGTCTACCAGGTCTAAAGGGAAGAGGTGCCGTCCAATACCCATCACCGTCTCTTGTGAATTCAGAGTCCATGAGATTTAGGAACTGTTTGTCTTCCACTGAAGGCCCTTGTGTTTCATCCAGGTCAGTTTTGATGAAAATGTTATGAAAGTCTCTTTTCTCCCTCACGTCAAAGTTATTAGTGCATGGCTGCATTATGGAAGTGCGACCATCCCTCAAAATATGAGTCTTTCTCACAATAACATCTTCGGGTTGGTGGACCTTACCGAGGCAGACTTCGCCAACGATAAACCAGCCTAGGTACATCTTCTGAGCATAGGGAGCATTGGATGGTCCGAGACGCTGGTCGAGAACATGGTGAGCAGTAGGGAGATCCCGACCAATTAGAAGCAAGACATCGGCTTGTGAATTGACAGGAGGTATGAACTCTGCGATGTCCTTCATGTGCGGGTGGTTTGCGGCTGCCTCTGGTGTAGGTATTTCATCGCGCACATTTGGAATATCATTGCACTCAATACGTGTAGGTAAGTGCAATGAGTTAGACCCATCTAGGCTTTCAACCATGTACCCTGATGCTCGTCTACCTGACATGGTGGCTGAACCATTGCAAGATGAAAGTGTGTATTCAATCTCTTGTCCACGTTCATTAAAGGCATTGAAAAGATCAGTTCTTGCAAGAGTTTTGTTGCTTTGATCGTCCAGTATTTCGTAAGTTGTGAGAGATTGATCTGGTCTGTCGATTGGAGAAACTTTCACTAAGACAGTCTTTGAACAAGATTTGCCGCCTGGTAACTTTTCACAAATTTGAGTATAAGTGGAAGTAACAGAGTGAGTTCTGTCCTCAGGTGACACGCTTTGACCCTCCCCTCCATGCTTCTTAGGGGGTGGCTTAGGATCCACAGATTTACGTGCTGTTTCATCGCCCTGGTGAATATGCATTGCTGTAGGGTGTTTGTCACTTTTGCAGATGAAACAGGAGATATTTTCTTCACACGTGCGTGCTGCATGTGTAGTGCTTTCACAGCACCGGAAGCATATCTTTTGCTTCGTGAGGAAATCTCTTCGTTCCTTGATCGGTAGGCGACGAAAACCCTTACAATAGTTCAAAGTGTGACCTTCTGAGGTTTCGTGATAAGGGCAAAGTCTTTTCTCGTTAGAAACATCCGTCTTCTTTGACGTAAACTTATAGTCTGTCTGTATTCTAGATGAGTTTTGATGTGGTGTAGATTTCCTCGTGCTGACCATTGCTGATTGGGTGTCGTACAAGAAACTTGGATCATTTCTTATTCTCGCCTGTCGACACAGAAAGTCTGAGAATGTATTGAATGGAGGATATGCAACATCATGATGCTCCTTGTATCTTACGGCTTCGCTTGTCCACTTTTCTTGAAGGGCAGGTGGCAGTTTGGAAACTATCGGGGACACTCCCGCAGATGAGTCATAATAGGCAAGGAGGGTCGAGTACCGGGGACTACACTTCACAGACTCGATCTCAGACACAATATCTGCTAAGTCAAATAATTTGGCATGGTCTCTTCCTGAAAGCTTGGGGAAATTAAAGAGTTTCTTCTTGAGCTCGGACTCCACTAACTCAGGACTGCCATATCTGTTTTCAAGACGTTCCCATATCTTGTGTAGGGCTCGAACAGGGTCGTGTGCATTAGCTGCCCGGATACTTGCTGCTTGCTTACTGGAGTCTGTACCCAGCCACTTAACGAGTAAGTCCATTTCCTCTTGAGGGGAAACACCAAGCTCATGCACAATTGCGTTGAAACTGTTTTGCCATGTTGCAAAATACTCAGGTCTGTCGTTGAATTTACTGAAGCGTGACAACAGTAAATGTTTCTTCATAAGGTACTTTGAAAGTTCAGCACACATATTGAACTGATCCGCTGGAGTAGGTACTGGCTTCTGTACCTCCGGTATGTACGGTTGAGCACTAGGGTTAAGTACACTGGTCCTCACAGGGTTAACATTACCAACTTGTTGTGTTGCTTCTTCCAGAACAACATTTTGTGGAACATTAGGAATATCCTGATTTTCAGTATGGTTATCACCAGGAAGCAACACATGTCTCACAGTGGTTTCACCAGTTGCTTGTCCCTTCACAGTGTTCACGACAGGTAACTGAGCTTTAGTGTTTGCGAGTGCATAATGAGATTTCTGATCACCTAGGTTAGGTGGATTGTCAATGCGAAATGTGTCTTGGGGTTGAGACATCGGCAGTTTTAGAATACTCTTTTGTGTTTCAACAAAGTTTTCCATTTGTTTGATTTTTGCAGACATGTCTGATTTGTGATCTGTGTTTTCATAGATTAGGTTCTGCATAGCGTCTAGCTCTACTTGGGCTTCCTCTGCCTCACACTGAGAAGCCAAGAGTTTTCTACTGATCTCAAGTTCAGTTTGTTTTCTTGTAAGTTCTGACTCTTTTTCAACAAATTTTAGCCTGGTTTTAGCGGCCTCTGCCTTAGCATGTTGTTTCATTAAGAGGGAACTGACACTTGAATGCCTGGAATTCTTGCTTCCTATCATAGAGGCTGATTCAATATTTTCACAATCTGATAAGCTCCTGATGCGGTCATTTAGTGATTTCATGCATTTCTGAACTTTATTCAACACACCATCGGTAATGTTCTGCTGTTGTGTTTCTGTAGCCATGCTTTCTACAGTCCTAGTATGTTGCAAATAGGTGACAAATTCTGTGTGAACTTGTGAATATTCTTTATATTTAGAGTCAACATAATTACGATAATCTCGTAACGGATGCATTTCAGTAACAGTTTCTGACTCAGCGATCACTTCATCAATTTGTGTGTCTAATCTCAAAAGTTCAGCCACATACACAGACACTCTCTCATGAAACAATTCACTTGCTTTCTCGGTCAATTTTCGTGCACGAGACATTTTTAAATTGTAAATGTTCGTTGGCCTATTTATGCACAGTGTTGCGACAACATAGAGATAAAATGTCAGTATTGGGAAATTGGAGGCGTAGATTGTGTTTTTGAGTCGGGCGAATCTATGCCGAGAGTATTTTCGATTCAATTCTTTTCACTATGACGACAAAAGATTGTTCGTTTTTAATCTTTATCACCAGAAAACCTCAGAAATACGTGTTGATACATGGAGGGTGAAAAGAATTGTTCATTTTGGCATATTGAGATGTACATTGTGACACAGCGTTTGTAATTAAAGCTGTAAATTTGGCGTGAGTAATTTGCCATGTGCTTCTTCGCTTGAAAACATCAAAACAGGAAGTCAAGAAACAAAGGGAGGTAATACATAAACTGGGTATTTGCTTGGAAGCGCAACATATTTGCGCTGTGAGTAATAGGGAAAGAGGCGTACGTAAAATCTGTCCATTCACGCCGTAAGTATATAATAATGTCCTCAAAGGGCACAACACCCATACCTCATTTCAATATCCTTTCCCAGCCCATACCTCAGTACAATATGATTTTGTAGCTATCGTAGCTAAAGTTTACTCTTCAGAAGAAATCAAGAATACCTCACAAGTAAGGTTATTGTATAATTTCAGACACTAACCTTTATTGCATCGACCCCTTGTCCAATGACTGAAGGATACAAAGTCACATTTGAAGGAAATCCCACAATCCATGGCAGGTAAAGCAATATATGATTTATTCTTAATCAATTGATGTGTGATGTAAGGTATAAGATTATGATTAGCATGTATTATCGTTATCATCAAGAGGGAAAAATTATTTATTCTTAATAATGGCATCTTGTCTTATCTTATTCATAACACCCAACTAGTTATGATAACATTGATATGTGCGGAAACGTAAAATGATAGGAAAGAACAGAAACGACCTTGAAGGTTTCGAACCTAAGTGGATCTTAAATTTCGGCTCCATCAAAGCTGTCTCAGTTGCTCAGTGGTCAGAGGCTTTGGGTAATCATTTGGGGGTGGGCGAGGTGAGTTGATGGTTGTGCTCATTTGATGTCGCAAGCGCAACTTTTGAAAGGATTTTTTATTTAAATTTGGAACCCTCTTGGGGAAGTCCGCAAATGAAGGGACGTCAAGCATGCAGTCCAGCAGGAGACAATTACACCCTTGTTCTTGTTATCCATTAAACACTACAAGCCAGGTATGATGCACTGGCAAACTTGTTCTGAGGATAACACAACATAACAATCGTCACTTGTCGTTTTATTTTGAGGTCTGCCACTGGTGGGTGGTCTTTCACCATTTCCATTTGTGCCGGATTGGAGACATGGAATGGTAGCGAGGTGGAGATGAACCTGTGGAAGTTCATCCTGGCCTTCAGCATCTCAATATGCTATATCTGGCCTTCCCCTGCCACACCTCATTGTCTTCATGGTCAGACCATGATTGTTGAAAGTTTTACTGAGAATATGTAGTTATTAAGGGTGTAAAATCAGTGCCACAACTTCAGTGCTGATGATTTCTAATAAACACCTGGTCTTCATTTCTTTCTTTGAATGTGTAAACAATTGGACGTTTAACATAAGTCAAATTATCCTTAGATAACCACATCATCACAATATTATTTCTATATAGGGGATGCATAACTTTTGACCAGATATATAGAAATCAACTATACTTAAAGCTTTCCTATTTGATTGTTCATTAACATGACTAAACAAAACGTTAATTCCCTGGTTTTTACTATTGTTCATGACTATTAGATATAAAGCAATGTTGTATTATTAGCTCTTCATAAACAATAACATTTCATAAAACAAATGACAAACTTTATTCGAAAATGTGCAAATTTTAAAACTCTCTTGTGACCAGAGACTGTTGTATATCTGTGTTGTTAAACTGTTTGATAAAGAGATAACCTCCGCCCCTAAATCAGCAATGATGATAATGACAATGCTAATGATGACAATGATAGACAGTGACGATTTCTCACCACCAAAGGTATTCAAGGCTACAATAGTTAAATGAATTGGAAATAACTGAAAGTTTTTAACTTTTAGTCACATGTCACTTTATCAAGGAGCACATCGTCACCGAAAATAATAATAATGTTACTGTACTTTCTGTTCTTGTTAAATCAATCAAATTCACACATACTTTCAGGTTCTATATGACTGTCCATTCTGCAAACCTTACTATTCAAGCTGACGTTAGACTAACGTTCTCCAGTTTCCATGAGCGGTTCCTGCTAAATAAGAAGACATACGGTCGCTGGGAGACCAACATGGACATACCAGCACCCTTTGCTCCTGGTGTGAAGTTCATAACGGAAATTGTACGACAGAAGGGAGGATACGAGGTAACCAGCATTCTAACACCCTCTAGCATCAGGCTGTGTTGGTCGCCTTGGATCCCTTATTACCATTCATGGTTTTTTTCCCTCGTATTTACAAAACATTGTTAAAGACCCATTTTTAAAATGCACCTACACTCATAAGATAGGAGACAGTTTACCATAATGACCGAAACGTAACAGGGTACGATCTTGTTTCTCAAGCCAATTATCTTTGATAGAAAAAAGAGGTGTCATAACTAAGTGGGAACTACATTCGACCACATTTTAATCATTATATTTTCAAAAAATCAGTTTAGCTCAAACGGACTTGGTACTTCGTGAAAGGTATCTTTGAATTGATTAAAAACAGTTGTCCTTAAGTTGGTAAAACCCCCCTCTTGTGATACAACTGGTATCTTCCTGAAACGTGTTACGGTACTTAAAGACTTTCTATTGGCTATTCATAGGAGAGGAGTGCCTTGACTGGGGATTCAAGGGGACTCAACATATTGATATCGAAAACTTCATCATGTATTCGCAGATAATCAGTTACTTGCCTTACTTTGCCTTGTCCTCACAGAGACCTCAGGTGGCAAAATAACTGTGTATGTAGTAAAAACATAACAACGCAAAGTTAAAAGTGAAAGTTCTCCATTCTGGAAGTTATATTAGTTTTAAAGAATCATTCTTTCCAGCTTTCTTATATCATTTATACCAATTCACGTTGCCCTATGTGAAGTATAATATGAAATATATCAACACCAGTATAATAAGGTAAAACCACCCTCTGATGTTTGTTGAATTCCTAACCTCCGATTGGAAAAATATCAGATTTCCGAAAATTCTTGGGATGAGATTGTCTGTTTTTGTATTTTTCATGTAAGTATTTTTCCAAACAGGTGTACGTCAACGGGACCTACTTTGGCCATTCAGAGGACCTGACTCCTGACGAATACCCTGACACCATCCGTGTGGATGAAGATATCAATTTGGACAGAGTCACATTTTTGCCTGTGTAATCTTGTGATTACCTAACGGTGAAAAAGGTATTTCAAAGATGACATTTACGTTGTTGACTATGGATTGTCTGTGCCACAAACAAAACCCCGTTTTTGATGTACAAAAACAGCCGGTATACAGGTTATTATCTTCATCATTGTGTTCATCGTCATCAACATCAAATAATAATAATAATAATTTCATTTGTAGAGCGCAAATATCCACACACTCGTGCATGCTCAATGCGCTTAAAAGAAAAGGTAGAAAGTTAGTCATATGACCAAAGGAACAGGTAGGTTTTGACTTTTGACTTGAATGAGGCAAGTGATTCACAGAGTTCCAAAGATCTTTTTCCATAAGACGCCATTTGATATCTTGGGACTTGCAGTAAGAAATGATTCTGTGACCGGAGTGATCTTGACAGGATGTAATCTGTGAAGAGTTAGCTGAGGTATTCTGGAGCTTGTTGGTCGAGGCAATTGAAAGTGGTGCACAGAAGTTTGAAGTTGATTCTTTGTTGAATTTGTAGCCCATGTATGATTTGAGAATCGGAGAGATATGGTCAGATTTAGCTTTTAATGAAATTATTCTTGCAGCTGTGTTTTGTACCCTTTGTAAATTGTTGATGTTCTGTTTGCTGAGCCCTATCAACAGTCCATTGCAGTAGTCTAGTCTAGATAATACTAGACATCTAACAAGGGTGTGGGCGCACTCTGCAGTGATGTACTTCCTGATGTTGCCAATTGACCTCAGATGAAAGTAGCATGACTTACAAATTCTACTGACTTGTTCCTGTAATGAAAGGTCTGATTCAATCCACACTCCAAGATCCTGCACAGTTCTGGACGTTGATAGTTCACATTTACAAATGGTGACATCTTTTCTGAGATCGGTAAGGTGATGCTTCCTGCCAACAAGTAGAACTTCTGTTTTATCGTCATTCAGCTTCAATGTTTGGCCATTCATCCATGATTTTATTCCAGCAGTGCAGAGTTCTAGTTGTTCGATTGCTGCTGATTGTGATGCTGGTGAAAAGAAATTAATGAGTTGGGAGTCATCTGCATATGAGTAGTTTGAAGTCTTAAAAGTATCGATGACAGATTGAAGCTGGTTGGTGTAGATCAAAAAGAGGACTGGGCCCAAGACTGAACCCTGAGGAACACCACATGTCAGAGATGACTTGTTGGAAAGGTTATCTGCAACTGTAACATGTTGACTCCTGTCTGTCAAATAGGACTGAAACCATGTCAAGGCTACACCATTGATTCCGATGTGATGTTCAAGAATGTATAGCATAATGTCATGGTCTACAGTGTCAAAAGCTGCACTTATACCTTCTGACACGTGTCTTTTATGTAATCATTCATGTAAAAAGAAAATAATATATCATTCATACTTTACCACAGTGAACCACAATTCTTTGAAATTTGAATTGTACCTTCAATGAAGAGAAAGATTTATTGTACACCTATAGCAAAATCCTAATTTGATACTTAAAAACATGACTGTGCTAGCGTGTATTCTTATAAACAGGACACATAATTTTATGATAACATTATTACAGATTTATTATTTCATCAACACATTAAATCAAATAGTCCTCTCTTATTTTGTACAGTTTGCCATATCATGTCATTTCGTTTTTATCTGTACCTTTTCTTTTTAATTCTTGTTCACTATCTCTCACTTAAGTTTCTATTCTTGTAACCTTTGAAATTCTTCACAATAAAAACGTATTCTCTTTTCCATAGTGTTTTCCAAATCTGTTTCTAAACTGAATAATATATGTTTAATGAGTATAGCCGCCTATAGAAGTTACAGACTGAATGACCACATACTTTTTGTTTGCGAAGCACATTATTTTGATAACATTTTCTTACTTCACATGTCCTGAAATAAATCTGGGTAAAGACATAACTGATCGATAAATTCTATTTGTTTAGTATGATGGCAAGGGTTAAGATTGTTTTACCCAGAAAGCAATAATTACGAAATAATAAAATCCTATCATAACACATTCTTTTATTTTTTTATAGAGCCATTGTCAATAATTTTGACCAGTGATAAGATTTCACGTTGAACTACATCAACAACGGTAATCCAACAGTCGACAATAAGACATGACTGTTTTCAGTGTTACTGTGTGAAGTTTTTCAGAATATTAAATTGTATTGGCAAAAAATACATTGTACTTGTACAAAATATGACAAATTAGTATTTCTAATTTAAAAATCAAACAGAATCATAAACATACGATCATAATATCTTCTTAATGTTTTCATGATATATAGAGTTGTTTTCACGTAATTGGTTTTTATTTGAGAGACCATTGACTTTCTGTTAGGAAAAAAAATTTTCAAAATAACACGCTCCTTATTTACGAAATAATCGAGTAATTAGGAATCAAATGCCATGCAATAAAGAACATTATCATTAGTATAAGCTATCATCAATAGTTAATAGATACATCAGTTTGTTAAGACGCCACAGGGAGATATTATAATACAATGGCTTTAAATATTGATGAGTTCATCTCTAGAGACAAATGGCAGTTCTTTTCACTATCCAACTCTTTAATAGAATAACAGCATATTATTTCTGTCTTGAACGTCAACCTTTTGAAGATGTTGGCGTTGTAAAAAGTCTAAATCCATGGAGACTATAAGCTAATGAACCAATCCATCAACAAATGAACCAGACCAGTAACCAGACACTATAGTACTTCGCATTTCGTTGACAGCCTTTACAGGGCTGCATGTATTTGTTTGTGTTGTGCTTGAATTTGGATTTTTATAAACATCTTGTCAAAGAATCCAGGTGAACTACTATCGAAATATCGTAACGGAATTACATAAACATAACAAAACGCATATATTCGAATTGCCAATAATAAACTAGGATAAGTTTGAAACAAGATGAATGTCAAATTGTTCAGTAAGACTTTATCAATGTTCATAAGTATCTATGTCTTTGGAGTTTCGACCAGCTGTATTGATCTGGACCCAGTCACACAGGACGGGAAGAGGATGATCTCCAGTGTGTTTAAGATGGTGGACAGTGTCTCTCTCTACACGTGCGTGTCTCACTGTCTGACAGTCTCAACGTGTATGTCCGTGTCCTACCAGAGAGAGACTCGCAACTGTCACCTCGCCTCTCAGGACAGTGCAGGAGACCCCGGGGATGTTCACACTGACCCAGAGTTCTTCCTCACTGACATCTCTCTGTGGCCCCGGGTGAGTGTAGAAACTTGTTCTCTTTTTACATATCTTTTACCGATATTGATGTTCTCAAATCTCCCAATGGTCAGGTTTATTGTGGAAACTTGTTTTCTTTGTACATATAGAGATGTTCACAACGCAAATAGCCTAGAAATATACTAAAATAATTTTATAATGATACATAATCATTATTTTCATTGAAAAGCTATACAAATAAAATAAAAAAATTTATGGGAATGATTTAAATACATTTTTATTGGAAATCCAAAGGATACGACTCTGAAGTAGAATCCACTGTCGAAATTCAACTGTCTACGTTGATGCTATTACAGTCTTAGACAATCAACTCAAAAACGAAATTGACATCCTGTGTAACTTTGCCTTGAAGCAGCCTCGTAATCATGGAGTGCACGTAGTTTGCAAGCCCAAAACATTTACTTGCGCTTTGACACACAAGACGCACGTGCCGTGAGTTTTGACATGCAAGAAGCACATGCTTTTACACCATTCATAGTACTACACGAATCATTCATAAATCAGTGAAGGGTCCCTTTAAAGGTTGTTGAAGATTGAAATTATATTTAAAACTATAAATTTTGTGGGATTGTACTCGGATAAAGTGAAATGTAAGTCAGTTATTAGCATAGTTAATGTCATGCATCGGATAATGGCAGGGACACTTTGTCCTCGAACTGGTTCTCGGCTGCGCCTCGGAAGAGCCTCTCGGACAAAGTGTCACTGCCATTATCAGATGCATGCCGTTAAATTCCGGTGTAAAAAAACGGAAAATCACTAGTTTGGTGTTGAGACATGTTAGTCTTATTTAAACCAATGGCTTAAATTCGAAAAAATACGAAATAATTTGACAATAAGAAAAAGTAAAAAAGTCAATAAACAGGAACGTTGATTATGTAAATAAGGATTTATAATTTGGAAACTTTAAAAAAAGCAACTGCAATGGTTGCATTAAATATATGTGTCCTATAAATGCAAATGTTGAACATAATCAAGTACGACAACAATTACTTATTAATTAGATGATAATCAAAATCTCTATTGAAGAGTTAATTAAACATCGCCTTTTAAAATCAAAACTGTTAATTGGAGCACAGAGCATCTTGTTCACTCTAATTCGAATCCAATTGTATTTCAATCAAACCTCAATAAAGTTGAGAGAAACTACGAGAGTATAGATACAATGCTCTTTTATAAATATGTAAGATAAACAATTTAAATATACGAACATTTAATATGAGGTTTGGTGTATTCTGTTATAAGAATCAGCCCGAAAATGCAAACTGAAGAAAACACTTACAAAATCTCAATTGTCAAATGTACATAAGGCATAAATTTGATTTTTCTTTCCAACATAAATCTGAAACTCCCTGAGGTTTGAGTTTTTTGAAAGACTGTTTGTATAAAATTCTTCTTTTCTGTCAAATTCGATTAATTCTTATCAAAATTTGAATAATGTTTTGTGAAACGTTAACATAGAGGATATGTACGAGTTCTCACAATATCTCAACTAAACATTAGCAAATGAGACATGTTTGCGGCTTGATGAATGACAATTTTTAAATTCAGAAGATAAAAAAAACCAAAATGCTTCATAACATCAAAATTTACATATCCATTGTTCAGTAAATTAGAGTAAACCGATGGTCATGGTAACGGAAATAATCCCGTTTTAAGCCAATGGGCTAAATTTTGCCTGGGTGTTTTGTACGGGAAAACCGGTATTGATGATAGAATAATGAGTACTTAATATACGATTTACTAATGTAAAATACATCTCTGGAAGATCATTTGTATCACAGAGTAGTGACTGCTTTAGGAGGAAAAACACATGGCGATGAAACGAGTGGAAGTTGTTAAAACCTGAGTGAGACCAAATGTATTGTTGAGTTGTGTCAAATTCATAAGAAACAATGCAATTTCTTTCTTACCAATTTACATATATATGTTTGCGTTTCTAAATAATGGCTGAAATAATAATCCCCTTGCAACATCCGGGACTGCACGGCTGATATGCCTTCTAAGAGGGAAAATGACGGTTATTTTTTAATGAAACCATGCAATTTTTCAAACAAACTATAAAATATTTATTTGATATTTGCAATTGGTTGCAATTGGTTATTTGTATCTTTTTACCATACTCTCGTGAACTGGTACAGCATGAACAACTTTACTTGTTTACAAATAGTTCCGTCAATAGAAGCGTGGCTAAGTGTGCTGAATATAATGTGACGTCACGAAGATTAGTTTATGCAGGTATGAACTGAATATCTGTAACTGTGTTCAGCGAATCAGGTACACGGATAGCAAATGCCATTTATGTAAATATATATATATGTTTTTAAATAAATAAAGTATGCTGAATTGGATAGAAATAGTCAGAAAACAACTGTATTCTTCTTAGGTGATTGCTTCCTGTAGATATTGTAGCTACAAAATAAAACACGTGACTTCACTCTGAGACGCTGTGGAAAAACTTTTAACTCATATGTTTCACTATATGGTTTGAGGGACAAAATGTAACAACATAAATCTACAAAGAGATTATTGATGAAGTTTGTCTTGCAGAGTCTAGCCGGACCATGTGAAGGTATGACGTGTGCAACTGGAAGCAGATGTGTTGTTAACAGATTCAACATTCCAAGTTGTGTTTCAGGTACCTTGTATTTCACCAAATTGTTCTAAACCGAAAATCTAAATACTTTCGCTCACAAGAAAAGTTACACTCACTAGAACCAATTTAATTTACCTGACCATGACCCCAAAATACGCCATTAAGCCTTAGTTTTCTCTCTTTAACCCAAATAGTTAACTTTTTAAAGTAATCCTATTCTTTTGTTTATATTTGATCCAAAAAGTTAACTTTATAAAGTTATCCTATCCTTTTTTTGTTCTTAACCCAGACAGATGACTTAACTCAAACATTTAACTTTATTCAGTAATCCTATCCTTTTTGTTTGTTCTTATCCCTTACAGTTAGCTATAGAAGTAATCCATCAGGTTTTTTTGTTCTTACTCCAAACAGAAACCCAGTCCTTTTTTCTGTTGTTTACCAAAACATTGACTTTGACCAAAAGAGCTACAATATCATAAACAAATACGTATCTTTTGTCTTTTCCAATCGCAAATATACTGCTCTCTCTATCTAACCCAGACACAGACCATGTCCTAATAATTGATTATCCCAACCTAGTTCTCATTCATAAACAAACCCTCATCCTACAACTTGGTGCAGCAAAACAATACCTTAACTAAGCTAACACCTTCAAAAAGCATAATACTTACCCTAACATGTGTCATTTCCAGTCTGTAACTCAGACTGAAGTCCATCTTTCACTAAAACCCCAAACCTAAATCATAAACTGATTCCCATAACATTTAAATTTATGCTAAAATCTGTTTAAATATAAACTCTTCCTGGATTCGATTCTATCATTAGACACATATTCATTGTGTACAGATTGCCACTGAGGATTCGTATGTTGTAGATACTAGTAACTCTGTGGTCTCTTTAATCTTCTTCCCGAGATGCAAAGCACTTTAGTGCTGACAATTATGTTGGACATTTTCCTATAGATAAATTTTTTTACGTTTAGATATGGATATTTATTTGATAATCCAAAGGCCTTCAACCTTAAACTGACCTTAATGAATCAAAAACGAACTTTAATTATTGTTTTTACTCAAATGCTTGCCTTGACATAAATGTTCCTTGTCTTTAAAAACCTTCATAAAAACTTCAATCTAATTTTTCCATAGATGAGCACCTTGGATGTCGTCCTGCTCCTGATCTGGCCAATGCTAACAAGTCTTCTACTGGACAATACGAGGGCGCTGTCACTCAATACACCTGTCTGTCTGATTTCCTCTTCTGTGGAACAAGCTCAACTCACACGTGCTCCTCACTTGGAACCTGGGAGGGACTCAGTGGAGCTTGTAACAGAGCAGTGTGGTACAATCCTGTAAGTGAATGAACTCAGCCACTATAGGTATGACTCAAACACCAACTCTAAATGAATATTTATAGAAATCTGATTTTTATTCTCAAACCATCGTAAGCCCATTACGTTAATTCTACTCGCATCACCTTTACTCTACCCCATCCCCTTCAATAGCCTTGTTATAAACATCCCATTCTCATCATCCTCCTTAACCTCGCACACTATCACTTTCTCACAGTCTATCATCTTAGCCTATCTTTCACTACAATGTTCTTTCCCATACAAAATATATTATGATATAAAAAAGGGTAATTCAAACATTTCAGACCATCACCTTTACTGAATCAACCCCTTGTCCAATGACTGAAGGATACAAAGTCAGATATGAAGGAAATCCAACAATCCATGGCAGGTAAAGTTCAAAAAGAGTGATCTAATAAAGACAATTATTATTTTCATCTTATGCAAATGTGTTTTAATTGCATTGCGGATAAATTGTTGAACCTTGTGATATATTACGAAAAGAAAATAAGCAAAATGATACTTCATGTGAATTTGTAAAGGCAAACCGTGCCACAAAGGTCATCATTTTTGTTCTGAATGAAGGGCTTACTTAGATTTTGACATGGTGCATATATTAAAGACAAACGTGCCTCATAAAGAAATGAAATGTCAATACAACAATACCGCAGTATATACAGATCAAGATTTTACTTTCAGGTCATACATGGAAGTTAAGACCACCAACCTAAACATTCAAGCTGACATTAGACTAACATTCTTTAGCTGGAGTGAGCAGTTTCTGCTACATAAGGAAACGGCTGGGGTCTGGGAGGAGGAATTTGACGTACCAGCACCATTCGCTCCTGGTGTTAAGTTTATGCTTGAAATTGTACGGCAGAACGGAAAATATGAGGTGAGTAGCATAGCGTTCCACACTTTTTTATTATCAGCTATGTAGCTGTCTCCGTTCAGAGCATATCTTGAAGACATTGGTCTTATTTCGGGAACTGCAAATATTGATTACATTGTGTTTGTCCATCAGCTGGAATGTTACCCCATCTCCCCTTACAAACAAGTTACGATTTTCAGCCTGAGGCTTGTAGGGGATGAACTATTTATAGTGATTTTATTGCAATATAAGGGAAATGCCATGATTAGATCAGAGGTTTAAAGAAGCTTCTTAGATATATTACACTAATGGAACTAAATGTTAAGGTGACTGAGTAAAAGCTAATACTCAATATGTTACCTGTTGCATATTGACACATTTATTTGAAGGGCACATGGCTTACCATACATATATTGTTGCACTTGAGGGGCATTATCTGTATATATAAAGAAGGTATATGTGAAAATTGCCTTAACTACAAATATTTATTATACATTTGTAATTAAGTAACTCACCAAAAAAGCAATTGCGCCAATTTTTAATCACCTCAAAATGACTTTGTCTTCAGTGAAAAAAAAGATGACAGTTTTATGGAGTTATGTTAGAGATGAAACAATGCTTTAATGTCATTATTATAAAAACAACAACTTTTGTCTTGTGATATCCAGTACTTCAACACGCTATCAGAAAACACTTTGCAGATAATGTAAATACCAGTGATTCATTTGAAGGTTTTCACCTAATTAATTTTACAAACAGGTGTACGTCAACGGGACATACTATGGCCATTCAGACGACCTAACGCCTGCCGAACACCCTGACACCATCAATGTGGGTGGAGACATCAATTTGGAAAGAGTCACATTTTCGCCTGTTTAATCTTTAAACACACAATTACAAAGTGGGGTTTATGTTGTTCACTTTGGATTATTGTAAACAGTGTTACCAGTCCTAGTAATTGTTTCAATTTTAAGTTCTGTAGGTCACATATTTGCCTTTTATTATCACGTGTTAATGAGAGGTTCTATACTGAACACTTAAACAAACGCAAATCAAGAATGTTGATGGAACTTTGCTTACAATATGCGTTTTCAATTCAACACTCTATCACTATAATTCACCACGACTTTGACAATGAATGCCGATCCATCATCTTAAACATAGTATACATTTATATCTTTAAGGTCTCTTGCTACTTATTATATCATTTGCAATGCTGATTTTAAAAATAATGTTTGTATTGCTGATCAATGATTATAATGGAAAACACTTGATAACATCAAGGTAGAGCACACTATGAAAAGTATATATATTTTTCATTTGATTTTATTTTTTTGTGATTGATGCGCTAAATAAATTCCAGTATTATTACTATTATTATTATTATAATTTTTATTTCTAACATGTTCAATATTTTTTGGCAAAAGTGTTGTGTTTGCAATAACCTTGTTCAAATAATTCATTATCATAGCTCAATTTTTGAATGTGTGTTATTGCAATGTTTGCATAAAAGAAGTGTTTCTGGTTCATTTAGTTTATTCGCGATTAGAGAAAACCTTTACAGCTGAGAGCTTAAAAGGTTGTGTTTTGCTCCAATGATTTATACCACGTGCCATTTCCCCGGGTGATTTCTCATTGTGTACGAAAGGTGTACAGACTATTAAGGACAAGCTGTAATTATTATCAACGTGTACACATGCCTTGATCCTATCATCTGGAACACATGCTTTAATGTCCCTTTCATAGAAGGTCCTACAATGCTGTAATGCATAGAAACATGTGTGCATAAAAAAGTGTTTTTGGTTCAGCTAATAATACATCAAGTTTGTTCATGAAAATAAAAAAACCTTTACAACTTAGTACTTAAGTTCTGTTTTGCTTCAAAGATTAGTAAACATCCGATTTTCCGGAGGGATTTCTCATTGCTACACAAAGTTGTTTCCAAATATGGAGGATTGGCTGCAAATGTTATCAGCATGTGGACATGTCTTGATCTAACTATCTGGAACACATGCTTTGATGTCCCTATCATAGAAGGTCGTAAACTGCTGTCATTCAATGTCATAAAGATTAATTAAACATTCATCCTCAGAACCTCACTGTGTTATCTTGGTGCCACTCAACTGTAACATTGAGCTTAGAAAGTAATTCAGGGATGATTAGCGAAAATGTTGTTTGCCGATATTGCCCAAAGGTTCATCTAAAAAGGTTTCTGCAACTTTCCAAGATTCCTTTGGGAGTGACTCGTACCTTATTAACCGCCAGGCACAATAAAGTACACACAACAGTTTGTTTAAATATATATGTATATATGGATATATTCAAAACACTAGATTTAGATACTAGCGAGAACAAGAACAGCTTCTGAACGATCTACAGAATGGCTTCAGGAACATTACGTCATGTAAGAACCATATTCATGCATTGTATACAACAGAATATATCAGAGCTCTATACATACCTATGGTTATGTATATGTATATTTTATGTATTTTTGAATGTTGTTCCTTACCATCAATTAGCTGAAGGAAGTATTGTGTATCTGGGTATTGTTCTTTTAATTGAGTAAGTAGCTTCTTTCTTGAATAGTCTTTGTCTATATCTTAGGGGCTTGGTGTACTTGAGTTAAACTAATAGCTAAATCATTCACTAAGTTAGTTGTTGTTGATTCTGAGCTTGAACCAGGTCGGTGTTTGTGAAACCATGTCGGTGATTTTATTGATATATTGTTTAGCCCTATACTTTGTTAGTCTGCCAGTTTATCTTGTATTGTGTACCTATACATGTATATCATATCCCCTTAAATGTATTTTTGATGTATTAAGCTGTTCTTACTTCGTATTAAATCCATTTTAAGTTCTAAAATTGTTGTGTGATATCTTTAAATACTTGTTATGTGGTAGATTGGGGGTTTGCCCATTAATCTTTCCATCTGACACATAACACTATGTTTTATTGACATCATTAAGTCTTTCAATTCAGTTCAATGACAATAACTTGAAGCTCAAATATTAAATATGACAACCTGCATTAAAATATAATTAAATGTTCCAATTCCACTGGTTTGGTGTGAATATCGGTGTTAAACAAGGTTGCTGTCTATTTCGAACACCTTTCCTATGCACATACATGATTTATCTTGAATTGAGGTATGTATATTGATCATATGAAAGTGTCCCTACTATCAATTGCACACTTTCTCGTGTTAAATGCTCTTTATACATATTAGCTTCAACAATTCCTAGATAACCTTTACTCCTGGTCAACAGGTGGAAACTTTAAGTGAATAAAGAAAAATCTAAGATCATGCACAGCAGGCCAACCTCTGCCACTAGATACATTCACACTTTCCCGTGTGATGATTTTGATATGAATATTTAGGTTTATGGCTCAATGAACATTGTGCTTACAGGACAACTGTGAAAGAATTGTGCAAGTCAGGGAACAGAGCCCTGGAATTGCTCTGGCAATGTTTAATTGTCTTGGAGAGTATGCTAAACCTATAATTAATTACAATGTCGCTATTTGTAGACTAAATCAATGCAAAGAAATAGGAAAAATTGTGTTCAGTATCAATTCTTATAATAGGCAATTTGTACAGCGCCTTTCCACGTCACATAGATATGCTAAAAGCGCTTATACAGAATGCAGGAAGTGGAGACTTGAAGTCACTTGTAACAGAGAAGAAGATGCGTCTTGAGTTGTAATTAGAAAATGAAAACAGTGATGTGCTTGATTTTAGTTCCAAAGGGAGACAGTTCCACAGAATTTTAAATGTTTTCTGGCTAAATGATCTTAAGTTAGAACTCGCGACAGAAAGTCATGATTGTTGAGATGAAAGAAAAGTCCTTTGTTGGACATCTTGAAGGTAGGAAAGGCCTGAATTGTAGAATGATTTGAAGGTTAGGCAGGGAATCTTGAAGTCAATTATTTCAAGAATGCGGCATGGGTTGAGAGATTTTAGAATAGGAGAGATGTGACAGCGAGAACTGGTGAGACTATTGATGAGTGCAGCCTTGTTCCGGATTTTCTGAAGAGATGCCAAAAAGTAAACTGTTGCAATAGTCCCGGCGGGATAGAATTGATGTCCGCATGAGTGAAAGAGTGGCTTCTGTCGTCAAGAGTTCACAGATGCTTCTAATGTTCTTCAAATGAAAATTGCAGATCTTGTTCAAATGACTCCCTTTGATTTCCATGTTGAGATTTGAATGCAAAAAAACGCCAAGATATTTCACAACAGTTGAGAAAGGAATAGATGACAAATATTGCAGATAATATCAACATTTTAAAACAGGCCTTTTTTCTTGATATATGCATAAATACATATCTCATGAAGTATGCTTTTGGAAGTTTATGTACAATTTTCATCCAAATCTTATTAGAATAACTAGGCTTTTTCAACAAAATGTAGGAGCTCAGGTGACATGCGGCCTGCCAGGCGCAGATATATCTGACAATGTTAGCAGCTACACCGCAATTCGTACTATTTCAATTAAGGAGTTGAAAATCCATTGACTTCCTCCTCATTCGAAAAGGTAATTGCTGTCCAATTCACAAAGAGCACTAGCTATTTCTATATAAATTGTAATCTTTTTGTATGTGAAAACCGTCCTTATAAATTGTATTCAATATATTTCAAAACGAAAAACACTCTAATACACATATTGAGTTAACCATAGTAAATTTATAAATTAGTCGGTGATTAAAATAAACTTTATAGTTCGTAACATTGAGAAAACAAGGTAAACAAAATCAATAATTAGCTTTTCTTGGTTAAACATTAGAGAAAATTAAAGTGAGGTTCTACAACGACAATCATAAGTGTGACACTTAACGCCTGGACATGCAGCATATCGATATATCTAACTTAAGGGTAAATAGTAATTTACACATGTTTGAAGACTTGTTTCAAAAACATGAATATCGAATATTCTGGTATTGATCATTTTAGTTGTTTTGACTGTCAACCTAATATTTATTATGCTACCATTAGATCATTAATGCTATTTAGATTATTTGTCAGGTGCGTGTGTTATACACGTAATTACATGTGAGTACTGACATTGTGTTATTTTTCGCTTTTATATCCAGTCAACTTTCCAAACGATCCTATTGAAAAAAAGGAATCATATTGATATGATGAAGTAACATTGACATCGCACAACTTCACTTCATGCAGGTATTGTGAGATGGATGTCACGATGCTGATGAAGACTTTCTCCCTGTTAATCCTGCTTCAGATGTCTGGAGTTTCGTATGGATGTGTAGATCTGGACTCGGTCACACAGGACGGGAAGAGAATGATCTCCAGTGTGTTCAAGATGGTGGACAGTGTCCCTCTCTACACGTGCGTGTCTCACTGTCTGACAGTCTCCACGTGTATGTCCGTGTCCTACCAGAGAAAGACTCGCACCTGTCACCTCGCCTCTCAGGACAGTGCAGGAGACCCCGGGGATGTTCACACCGACCCAGAGTTCTTCATAACTGACATCTCTCTGTGGCCCCGGGTGAGTGTAGAAACCTGTTGTATTTGTACATATATATAACCTATAGTGATGTTCACACCGACCCGGAGTTCTTCCTCACTGACATCTCTCTGTGGCCCCGGGTGAGTGTAGAAACTTGTTGTATTTGTACACATATATAAAACCTATAGGGATGTTATCACCGACCCAGAGTTCCTCCTCACTGACATCTCTCAGCGGCCTAGGGTCAGTGTAGAATATGTTGCCTTTGTCTAAAAATATATTTTTCATGGTTTAACAACATCTAAAGATTAAATATATATTTTGTTAAAACACCACCAAAAAGTTCTCGCGTGCCTAAACAGCCTGTCTTAAAATATTTGTATAAATATATATATATACTGACAGTTATATTAAACAGAGCATACTGTTCACAGCGTGTGTTAGTCACCCATCATTACAAACAATACACAAACAAAAGACGTCTTTGTTATATAACACAGTAAATGTCGTTTATCTGCAGTGAGTGTGAGTTGGATAAAATCCTGTGACCAAACCATCAGTTTTGTTTCAAAACGGCAAAGTATCAATGTTTTATAATTCAAGGATTAAAAAAATGGTTTTAGTTATTAAAATCCTAAAATTTCTGAAACAGTCTCAGAAAGTTACCATTACTATTTTTGAAAAACAAGTTTTGGCTCGTTTAGACGGAAATCTACTGTGAGGTTTCTCGCTGAACTACAAATAATATATTTTGATTTGGATAGAATTTGAATGAAATATAGCGTTTCAACATATTATTGTACAATATCATATTTTGCTTGTTTTTAATCTTTTTAAATTCGATATAGTTACAATTAGTATCAGCAAAGCAGAGTTATATCGATTTTTATCGAGTTATAATAGTCTGTATTTCACCTGTGAGCAGAATCAATTGATTTGGGGATTTTTTTCTTAAAGATCACAAATTTGTCTCAAATCACTGTTATCTTCATCAAACTAATTATCGAAGTCTTAAAACAATAAGGTTGTAAATTTGTTCTTATTGGAATATACATAGGGTACTAAACGGCGACCTATTTAAAACTATTTTTATTGAACGAATATATGATTTTCTATAAAACTAGCGAAAGCCATTTTATTACTCGCCGTGTAGTATACAAGGGTGTAATATCACAGCAGGTATAATAATACAGCAGGTATGACACTATCTCAGATATCATATTTGTTGTTGTGGCTTCGTTGTACAAACTCTATTTCATATATTTTCATTTTGTTATTTTTCTGTATTGCAACTTGATAAATTATTGTTTATACAGTTGACAGTAAATATTATGCTTTGTATGGCAGCACGTAGATATAAGTTCATTTCATGGGACAAACTAAAGTTAATGAGGATACTTTGCTTTGCACATACACCTTATTTGTTCACATTTCCTACAACAGAGGGGCAGTTGTTTACATTTCTAACAATGACGTTGAGTTTTGATATGCATTCGGGATAATACTGTAGTGTTTACAAACAGTTGCTTACAGTACGTACGCAAGACATTTTGTAGCTTTTGGTGTTTAATAAATTGTCAGTGAACATTTTGAAGCTTTTGATTTTTTACCCTGTAATAATATTTGGGTTTCTAATGATGTTGTTGCGTAAAATATGCAGATACTCTGTTTATTTGGAGCAATTCAGGGTGTGTGTGTGAACACTTCATATTGAATATATGGTATACCATATTATTTTCGAATTGAAAGCTTGCATGCTGGCACTAAGGCCCATGACATGATTCAGTCGCAGTATTGTCATACTTAGATCTCTTAGGAAAACTGAAAGTGTATAGTGCATTTGAGAAAGAATTTAGATTTCCCGAGGCATACAAAATGACTGAGGTTTTCAAAATAATACCTTTAAAGGCGTCTCTGATTGCACAACTGGTTCCATTCAAAAGATTAATGTGTTGAACGTTATAGAGAAGGTACTGCATCACTTTGACCAAGGAATATTATCTCATCGTTTCTTGCAGAGTCTAGCCGGACCATGTGAAGGTGTGACGTGTGCAACTGGAAGCAGATGTGTTGTTAACAGATTCAACATTCCAAATTGTGTTACAGGTAACTTGTATTTTACTAATTGTTCTAAACCGAAAATCTAAATACTGTTTTTATAAAAGAGTTACACTGACAAATATTCATGTAACTTAAGTTTTGACCCCACAATACCCAACAAAGAGCTAAGAGGTCTGTCCTTATACCAAACTGACCATATCATTTTGTCTGCAATTAACCCAAGCATTTTCTATCACTTTGTTCTTTACTAACAGGATTAGTATCCATGACTTTTCTGATGTCTGTTGAACAATCAAAGTTGTTCAGGTACATTGTACTCTATCACACCTTCTATTGTTTTCCATGCCTCTAACACTGATGGAATCACCTCCCAAATCAAATAAATAAGCCAAGTAGCAAGCTTTTCCAGAACTCATACTATCATTGTGCTGCTTCTTTAGCTACACTGCGATTGGGTAACGGTTTTGCCGATCTGGCAAGAAAATCTAGCACCACCTCTATCTATGAATTAATTAATATCAGTAAAGATGTGTTACATATATTTCATGATCTATACCGACCGTATACGATCATTAAGATTTATGTATGCGATCTGTTGCAATTTATCACGCTTTGCCTTTTCATAACTGTTGTTAAACAGTTGAGAACACCAATTACATGATGGTTTCGATTGATGATAGACTGATAACTATAAACTTCATTCACTGATATCAAAGAGGGAAACTGCAATGTATGAAGATAGAGAAGATAGTGTTATAATACCGACAGTTGGATCACATTTAGTGTTGTCAGGCAGCATGATACAATTCAAAGAAAAAGATCAAACGCATCAGAACGTGTTGCAAAACTTGAAAGCCTGATAGATTGTGACAGAACGCGGGACAGTAAGGCCATAGAACGTTATATGCATGATGAATATAGTTCACGCATGCTTTAAATCAATAATGCATAGATAGATGTAATGCTACTGATAGGACATGTACAAGGTGACACAGAAGAGGAGATCCTTTAACAAAACGCACTGGAGCTTTATGGATGTTGCAAGAAACGAGACAAAAGGTAAAGAATATCTAGCAGTATGTGATACGAGTATCTCGATACGCTGTGTGTTCTCTAATAATTGCCCTCCCGACAATCTAAGCAGTACCACCTAAAGAATTGTGATGATCCCAGTTCTATCTCCTGTACGAACGCTTCTTCAGCTGAACAAGATGAATCGTGGCAATCGTGGTATAACAGTGGTCCAGTGTTCACATCTCACTTACTCAAACAAAAACATTAACAGGACACCAGCAAATGAACAATGACGATTACAATTTATCTCACATTAACCAGTTTATCTGCTTTTAACTTTTTACTAATTTTTATTCTTTAACTCTTACCTTTCTCTATCTTATTATCCATTCCTACTCAAATATATGCAATTTTTTATACATACATATATATATACATTTTTTACATTTAAATATAGATATCTATTTAATAATCCATGGCCTTCGACCTTAAACTCAATTAACTCATAAATGAACTTCAATTATTGTATTTACTCAAATGCTTGCCTTGACATAAATTTTCTTTGTCTTTAGATACCGTCATGAAAAACTGCAAGCTCATTTTGTTTTATAGATGAGCATCTAGGATGTGGTCCTGCTCCTGATCTGGCCAATGCTAACAAGTCTTCTACTGGACAATACGAGGGTGCTGTCACTCAATACACCTGTCAGTCTGATTTCCTCTTCTGTGGAACAAGCTCAACTCACATGTGCTCCTCGCTTGGAACCTGGGAGGGACTCAGTGGAGCTTGTAACAGAGCAGTCTGGTACAATCCTGTAAGTGAACTAATTTAATCTCTGTGGGTCCTATATTGACATTGACAGGGGAAAATATGAGTAGCTTCATTTCACATTACCGTTACCCCTTAACCTGAATCTACGCTCCCTTAACGTCACTCGAACACTTCACACTCACCTTAACCTAACCTCACTTTCAACCACATCCTTTTCATTTCCAGTCTCTAACTTTGATAGTCTGATACTCCGATAACCCATGTCATCTTTCATTTCCCTGCCCATATCTAATTTCAATATCATTTCCTTGCCCATACCTTATTTCAATATCATTACCCTGCCCATATCTAATTTCAATATCATTTCCTTGCCCATACCTCATTTCAATATCATTACCCTGCCCATATCTAATTTCAATATCATTTCCCTGCCCATACCTCATTTCAATATCATTTCCTTGCCAATACCTCATTTCACTATCCTTTCCTAGGTCATTCCTCCTTTCAATATCCTTTCCATTGCACCTCATTTCAATATCATTACCCAGCCCATGCCTCATTTCAATATCATTTCCTTGCCCATACCTCATTTCAATATCATTACCCAGGCCATGCCTTATTTCAATATCATTACCCAGGCCATGCCTCATTTCAATATCATTACCTCTCCCATACCTTTTTTAAATAACCTTTCCTTGCCCAATTTCATTTCAATATCCTTTCCTAGCCCATATTTCACTTCAATAGCATTTCCCAGCCCATACCTCATTTCACTATCCTTTCCCAGACCATATTTCATATCAATATCATTTCCCTGCCCATATCTCATTTCAGTATCAGTTCCTTGACCATACCACATTTCAATATCATTCCTTGCCCATACCTCATTTCAATATCCTTTCCCAGACCATATTTCATTTCAATATAATTTCCCTGCCCATACCTTATTTCAGTATCAGTTCCTTGCCCATACCTCATTTCAATATCATTCCTTGCCCATACCTCATTTCAATATCCTTTCCCAGCCCATACCTCACTACAATATGATTTTGTAGCTATCGTAGCTAAAGTTTACTCTTCAGAAGAAATCAAGAATACCTCACAAGTAAGGTTATTGTATAATTTCAGACACTAACCTTTATTGCATCGACCCCTTGTCCAATGACTGAAGGATACAAAGTCACGTTTGAAGGAAATCCCACAATCCATGGCAGGTAAAGCAATATATGATTTATTCTTAATCAATTGATGTGGGATGTAAGGTATAAGATTATGATTAGCAAGTATTATCGTTATCATCAAGAGGGAAAAATTATTTATTCTTAATAATGGCATCTTGTCTTATCTTATTCATAACACCCAACTAGTTATGATAACATTGATATGTGCGGAAACGTAAAATGATAGGAAAGAACAGAAACGACCTTGAAGGTTTCGAACCTAAGTGGATCTTAAATTTCGGCTCCATCAAAGCTGTCTCAGTGGCTCAGTGGTCAGAGGCTTTGGGTAATCATTTGGGGGTGGGCGAGGTGAGTTGATGGTTGTGCTCATTTGATGTCACAAGCGCAACTTTTGAAAGGATTTTTTATCTAAATTTGGAACCCTCTTGGGGAAGTCCGCGAATGAAGGGACGTCAAGCATGCAGTCCAGCAGGAGACAATTACACCCTTGTTCTTGTTATCCATTAAACACTACAAGCCAGGTGTGATGCACTGGCAAACTTGTTCTGAGGATAACACAACATAACAATCGTCACTTGTCGTTTTATTTTGAGGTCTGCCACTGGTGGGAGGTCTTTCACCATTTCCATTTGTGCCGGATTGGAGACATGGAATGGTAGCGAGGTGGAGATGAACCTGTAGAAGTTCATCCTGGCCTTCAGCATCTCAATATGCTATATCTGGCTTTCCCCTGCCACACCATTATTGTCTGCATGGTCAGACCTTGATTGTTGAAAGTTTTACTGAGTATATGTAGTTATTAAGGGTGTAAAATCAGTGCCACAACTTCAGTGCTGATGTTTTCTAATAAACACTTGGTCTTCATTTCTTTCTTTGAATGTGTAAACAATTGGACGTTTAACATAAGTCAAATTATCCTTAGATAACCACATCATCACAATATTATTTCTATATAGGGGATGCATAACTTTTGACCAGATATATAGAAATCAACTATACTTAAAGCTTTCCTATTTGATTGTTCATTAACAGGACTAAACAAAACGTTAATTCCCTGGTTTTTACTATTAATGTTCATGACTATTAGATATAAAGCAATGTTGTATTATTAGCTCTTCATAAACAATAACATTTCATAAAACAAATGACAAACTTTATTCGAAAATGTGCAAATTTTAAAACTCTCTTGTGACCAGAGACTGTTGTATATCTGTGTTGTTAAACTGTTTGATAAAGAGATAACCTCCGCCCCTAAATCAGCAATGATGATAATGACAATGCTAATGATGACAATGATAGACAGTGACGATTTCTCACCACCAAAGGTATTCAAGGCTACGATAGTTAAATGAATTGGAAATAACTGAAAGTTTTTAACTTTTAGTCACATGTCACTTTATCAAGGAGCACATCGTCAGCGAAAATAATAATAATGTTACTGTACTTTCTGTTCTTGTTTAATCAATCAAATTCACACATACTTTCAGGTTCTATATGACTGTCCATTCTGCAAACCTTACTATTCAAGCTGACGTTAGACTAACGTTCTCCAGTTTCCATGAGCGATTCCTGCTAAATAAGAAGACATACGGTCGCTGGGAGACCAACATGGACATACCAGCACCCTTTGCTCCTGGTGTGAAGTTCATAACGGAAATTGTACGACAGAAGGGAGGATACGAGGTTACCAGCATTCTAACACCCTCTAGCATCAGGCTGTGTTGGTCGCCTTGGATCCCTTGATACCATTCTTGTTTTTTTCCCTCGTATTTACAAAACATCGTTAAAGACCCATTTTTAAAATGCACCTACACTCCTTAGATAGGAGACAGTTTACCATAATGACCGAAACGTAACAGGGTACGATCTTGTTTCTCAAGCCAATTATCTCTGATTGAAAAAAGAGGTATCATAACTAATTGGAAACTACATTCGACCACATTTTAATCATTATATTTTCAAAAATCTGTTTAGCTCGAACGGACTTGGTACTTCGTGAAAGGTATCTTTGAATTGATTAAAAACAGTTATCCTTAAGTTGGTAATGACCCCCTCTTGTGATACAATTTGTATCTCCCTGAAACGTGTTACGGTACTTAAATACTTTCTATTGGCTATGTATAGAGAGGAGTGCCTTGACTGGGGATTCAAGGGGACTCAACATATTTATATCGAAAACCTCATCATGTATTCGCAGATAATCAGTTACTTGCCTTACTTTGCCTTGTCCTCACAGAGACCTCAGATGGCAAAATAACTGTGTATGTAGTAAAAACATAACAACGCAAAGTTAAAAGTGAAAGTTCTCCATTCTGGAAGTTATATTAGTTTTAAAGAATCATTCTTTCCCGCTTTCTTATATCATTTATACCAACTCGCATTGCCCTTTGTGAAGTATAATATCAAATATATCAACACCAGTATAATAAGGTAAAACCACCCTCTGATGTTTGTTGAATTCCTAACCTCCGATTGGAAAAATATCAGATGTCAGAAAATTCTTGGGATGAGATTGTCTGTTTTTGTATTTTTCATGTAAGTATTTTTACAAACAGGTGAACGTCAACGGGACCTACTATGGCCATTCAGAGGACCTGACTCCTGCCGAATACCCTGACACCATCCGTGTGGATGGAGATATCAATTTGGACAGAGTCGCATTTTTGCCTGTGTAATCTTGTGATTACCTAACGGTGAAAAAGGTATTTCAAAGATGACATTTACGTTGTTGACTATGGATTGTCTGTGCCACAAACAAAACCCCGTTTTTGATGTACAAAAACAGCCGGTATACAGGTCATTATCTTCATCATTGTGTTCATCGTCATCAACATCAAATAATAATAATAATAATTTCATTTGTAGAGCGCAAATATCCACACACTCGTACATGCTCAATGCGCTTAAAAGAAAAGGTAGAAAGTTAGTCATATGACCAAAGGAACAGGTAGGTTTTGACTTTTGACTTGAATGAGGCAAGTGATTCACAGAGTTTTATTTCAAGAGGCAAAGAGTTCCAAAGAGTTGGTGCTGCATGTTAGAAAGCCCTTTTTCCATAAGACGCCAGTTGATATCTTGGGACTTGCAGTAAGAAATGACCGGAGTGATCTTGACAGGATGTAACCTGTTAAGAGTTCGCTGAGGTATTCTGGAGCTTGTTGGTGGAGGCAATTGAAAGTGGTGCACAGAAGTTTGAAGTTGATTCTTTGTTGAATTGGTAGCCCGTGTATGATTTGAGAATCGGAGAGATATGGTCCCTATCAACAGTCCATTGCAGTAGTCTAGTCTATATAGTACCAGACATCTAACAAGGGTGTGGGCACACTCTGCAGTGATGTACTTCCTGATGTTGCCAATTGACCTCAGATGAAAGTAGCATGACTACTGACTTGTTCCTGTAATGAAAGGTCTGATTCAATTCACACTCCAAGATCCTTCACAGTTCTGGACGTTGATAGTTCACATTTACAAATGGTATAAAAACAGATATAGATATCGATATACAACACTGGACTAGTAAAATCAGTAATTCATTCATCATTTCTTGTAAATTATAGTACCTTCAAGTCACTTTTAGAGCCTGAAAAATATATTTATAGTGGTACATTAAGTAAAGACTTGATGCGAATGTTAGTTAAATTTCGATGTCAATCACATAACTTGAATATACAAAAACAGCGTTTTTCAAAAGCAACTGTTCCTTATAATGAACTGATTTGTCAAAAATGTGCTTTGGGACTGTGTAATGATGAATATCATCTTTTGCTTATATGTCCATTCTATAAACAATACAGATCTAAATATATTCCAGCCTTTTATTACAGCCCTCCTTCTACTGTTAAATTCCAAGCTCTTATGAGGGTACAAAATACAACTGTTCTTAAGAAGATGTGTATATTTCTAAAGCTGAGCCTACGTCAACATAATTATTATTTCATATACTCTACACACCATATCATTTATATATATGACATCTGTTGTATTCTTGGCCATATGGCCTTCAATTCTAAATAAAGTGAAGTGAAGACTGAAGTACAAGTGAAAATTTACAAATGGTGACGTCTTTTCTGAGATCTGTAAGGTGATGCTTCCTGCCAACAAGTAGAACTTCTGTTTTATCGTCATTCAGCTTCAATGTTTGGCCATTCATCCATGATTTTATTCCAGCAGTGCAGAGTTCTAGTTGTTCGATTGCTGCTGATTGTGATGCTGGTGAAAAGGAATTAATGAGTTGGGAGTCATCTGCATATGAGTAGTTTGAAGTCTTAAAACTATCGATGACAGGATAAAGCTGGTTGTTGTAGATCAAAAAGAGGACTGGGCCCAAGACTGAACCCTGAGGAACACCACACGTCAGAGATGACTTGTTGGAAAGGTTATCTGCAACTGTAACATGTTGACTCCTGTCTGTCAGATGGGACCGAAACCATGTCAAGGCTACACCATTGATTCCGATGTGATGTTCAAGAATGTCATGGTCTACAGTGTCAAATGCTGCACTTATACCTTCTGGCACGTCTCTTTTATGTTATCATTCATGTAAAAAGAAAATAATATATCATTCATACTTTACCACAGTGAACCACAATTCTTTGAAATTTGAATTGTACCTTCAATGAAGAGAAAGGTTTATTGTATACCTATAGAAAAATCCTAATTTGATACTTAAAAACATGACTGTGCTAGCGTGTATTCTTCTAAATAGGACACATATGATAACATTCATACAGATTTAATATTTCATCAACACATTAAATCAGATAGTCCTCTCTTATTTTGTACAGTTTGCCATATCATGTCATTTCGTTTTTATCTGTATCTTTTCTTTTTAATTCTTGTTCACTATCTCTCACCTAGGTTTCTATTCTTGTAACCTTTGAAATTCTTCACAATAAAAAAAAGTATTATCTTTTCCATAGTGTTTTCCAAATCCGTTTTTAAACTGAATAAGATATCTTTAATACGTATAGCCGCCTATAGAAGTAACAGACTGAATGACCACATACTTTTTGTTCGCGAAGCACATTATTTTGATAACATTTTCTTACTTCACATGTCCTGAAATATATCTGGGTAAAGACATAACTGATCGATAAATTCTATTTGTTTAGTATGGTGGCAAGGGTTAAGATTGTTTTACCCAGAAAGCAATAATAACGAAATAATAAAATGGTATAATCCTATCATAACACATTCTTTTTCATAAGTATAGAGCCATTGTCAATAATTTTGACCAGTGATAAGATTTCACGTTGAACTATATCAACAACGGTAATCCAGTAGTCGACAATAAGACATGACTGTTACTGTGTGAAGTTTTTCAGAATATCAAATTGTATTGGCAAAGAATACATTGTACTTGTACAAAATATTACAAATTAGTATTTCTAATTTAAAAATCAAACAGAATCATAAACATACGATCATAATATCTTCTTAATGTTTTCATGATATATAGAGTTGTTTTCATGTAATTGGTTTTTATTTGAGAAACCATTAACTTTCTGATAGAAAAATAATTTTCAAAATAACACGCTGCTTGTTTACGAAATAATCGAGTAATTAGGAATCAAACGCCATGCAATAAATAACATTATCATTAGTATAAGCTATCATCAATAGTTAATAGATACATCAGTTTGTTAAGACGCCGCAGGAAGATATTATAATACAATGGCTTTAAATATTGATGATTCCATCTCAAGAGACAAATGGCAGTTCTTTTCACTATCCAACTCTTTAATATAATTACCACATATTATTTCTGTCTTGAACGTCAACCTTTTGAAGATGTTGGCGTTGTTAAAAGTCTTAATCCATGGAGACTATAAGCTAATGAACCAATCCATCCACAAATGAACCAGACCAGTAACCAGACACTATAGTACTTCGCATTTCATTGACAGGCTTTTCAGGGCTGCATGTATTTGTTTGTGTTGTGCTTGAATTTGGATTTTTATAAGCATCTCGAGGTGACATGTTGTCAAAGAATCCAGGTGAACTACTATCGAAATACCTTAACAGAATTACATAAACATAACAAAACGCATATATTCGAATTGCCAATAATAAACTAGGATAAGTTTGAAACAAGATGAATGTCAAATTGTTCAGTAAGACTTTATCAATGTTCGTAAGTATCTATGTCTTTGGAGTTTCGACCAGCTGTATTGATCTGGACCCGGTCACACAGGACGGGAAGAGGATGATCTCCAGTGTGTTCAAGATGGTGGACAGTGTCTCCCTCTACACGTGCGTGTCTCACTGTCTGACAGTCTCCACGTGTATGTCCGTGTCCTACCAGAGAGAGACTCGCACCTGTCACCTCGCCTCTCAGGACAGTGCAGGAGACCCCGGGGATGTTCACACTGACCCAGATTTCTTCCTCACTGACATCTCTCTGTGGCCCCGGGTGAGTGTAGAAACTTGTTTTCTTTCTACATATCTTTTACCAATATTGTTGTTTTCAAATACCCAGAGTTCTTCCTAACTGACATCTCCCAATGGTCAGGTTTAGTGTGGAAACTTGTTTTCTTTGTACATATAGAGATGTTCACAACGCAAATAGGCTAGAAATATACAAAAATAATGTTATAGTGATACCTTATCATTATTTTCATTGAAAAGATATACAAATAAAATAAAAATTGTTATGGGAATGATTTAAATAAATTTTTATTGGAAATCCAAAGGAAACGACTCTGAAGTAGAAACCACTGTCGAAATTCAACTGTCTACGTTGATGCTTTTACAGTCTTAGACATTCAAATCAAAAACGAAATTGACATCCTGTGTAACTTTGCCTTGCAGCAGCCTCGTAATCATGGAGTGCACGTAGTTTGCAAGCCCAAAACATTTACTTGCGCTTTGACACACAAGACGCACGTGCCGTGAGTTTTGACATGCAAGAAGCACATGCTCTTACACCATTCATAGTACTACACACATCATTCATAAATCAGTTAAGGGTCCCTTTACAGGTTGTTGAAGATTGAAATTATATTTAAAACTATAAATTTTGTGGGATTGTACTCGGATAACGTGAAAAGTAAGTCAGTTATTAGCATAGTTAATGTCATGCATCGGATAATGGCAGGGACACTTTGTCCTCGAACTGGTCCTCGGCTGCACCTCAGAAGAGCCTCTCGGACAAAGTGTCCCTGCCATTATCAGATGCATGACGTTAAATTCCGGTGTAAAAAAACGGAAAATCACTAGTCTGGTGTTGAGACATTTTAGTCTTATTTAAACCAATGGCTTAAATTCGAAAAAATACGAAATAATTTGAAAGTAAGAAAAATACAAGTAAAAAACTCAATAAACAGGAACGTTGATTATGTAAATAAGGATTTATAATTTGGATACTTTACAAATTGCAACTGCAATGGTTAAATTAAATATAAGTGTCCTATTAATGCAAATGTTGAACATCATCAAGTACAATTACTCATTAATTAGATGGTAATCAAAATCTCCATTGTGGGTTAATTTAACATCGCTTTTTGAAATCCAAACTGTTAACTGGAGCATAGAGCATCTTGTTCACTCGCAGACGTTTCCTCTAATACGAATCCAATTGTATTTCAATCAAACCTCAATTTAGTTGAGAGAAACTACGAAAGTATAGATACAATACTATTTTATTAAAATTTAAACTTACGAAAATTTAATATGAGGTCTGGTGTATTCTATTATAAGAATCAGTCTTCGTATATGCCCGAAAATGCAAACTGAAGAAAACACTTACAAAATCTCACTCATCAAATGTACATGAGGCATAAATTTTCTTTCCAACATAAATCTAAAACTCCCTGAGGTTTGAGGTTTTTGAAATGCTGTTTGTATAACATTCTTCTTTTCTGTCAAATTGGATTAATTCTTATCAAAATTTGAATAATGTTTTGTGAAACATGGAGGAAATAATACGAGTTCTCACAATATCTCAACTAAACATTAGCAAAATAGACATGTTTGCAGCTTGATGAATGACAATTTTTAAATTCAGAAGATAAAAAAAAACCCAAATGCTTCATAACATCAAAATTTACATATCCATTGTACAGTAAATTATAGTAAACCCATGGTCATGGTAACGGAAAATAATCCCATTTTAAGCCAATGGGCTAATTTTGCCTGGGTTTTATGTACGGGAAAACCGGTATTGATGATAGAATAATGAGTACTAAATATGCGATTTACTAATGTAAAATACATCTCTGGAAGATCATTTGTATCACAGATTCTAGTATTGTTCCCGTAAAGATCAAAGGCGCCGCCAACCCTTTATTCCGCAATAAAGTATAGTTTTTGAGTGACGTCATGAAACAATGGGACATGACATCAATAACAATTGGCTATGACGTCATTACCCGTGGCCCTAATCGAGGAGTTTCAATTTGCTGCCGAATGTGATTTATAAAATTTGTTTATTTTGGAGTAGAAATAGCTTTAAAATCGAGTTCGAATCGACATACTAGAAAAGTAATAGAGTAGCCTTAACCATCATGTGTTTTGCCTCGTTATTTAACTATAATAGTTCAGGGCAAAACTATACTTTATTGCAAAACACATGATGGTTAGGGCTACTCTATTTCTTAAGTAGTGACTGCTTCAGGAGGAAAGACACATGGCGTTATGAAACGGGTGTAAGTTGTTAAAACCTGAGTGAGACCAAATGTATTGTTGAGTCAAATTCATGAGAAACAATGAAATGTAATTTCTTTCTTACCAATTTACATATATATGTTTGTGTTTCTAAAATTTGCTGAAATAATAATCCCCTTGCAACATCCGGAACTGCATGGCTGATATGCCTTCTACGAGGGAAAATGACGGTTATTTTTTATATGAAACCATGCAATTTTTCAAACAAACTATAAAATATTAATTTGATATTTGCAATTGGTTATTTGTATCTTTTTACCGTACTCTCGTGAACTGGTACAGCATGAAAAATCTTACTTGTTTACAAATAGTTCCGTCAATAGAAGCGTGGCTAAGTGTGATAGAGCATGGCTAAATATGATGTGACGTCAGGAAGTTTAGTTTATGCAGGTATGAACTGAATTTCTGTTACTGTGTTCAGCGAATCAGGTACACTGATAATAAATGCCATTTATATATATATATATGTATGAACTTACATGAAGACCAATCTTCAGTTTGTTATTTTTAAAGAATGTATTTATATTTATATATAGAGTTACTTCCCCTGTTGTAGCGACGTTGACAAGTGGTTCTTGGTTTCATTTTGTTTTATAAGAAAATACAATGTTTACTCGTGCACTTGGAATCAGACTGAAAATGTTGATAGATTGTAGAAGACGTTTCTAACGCTGAGACAAAATTATTTCATGAAGGAATGTTTCACCTTCACCTTGGTTTATTGTAAAAGTAATTACTCCGCGAAATCTTGGTCAAACATATTTTTATTAGGAATCATATTTTCGTTTAAACCCTTTTTTTCAAAATGACAAAATTACATTTTATTCCTATTATATGATATTAATGATATGGAAACACACTCGGTTAATAATCTCTATGTACTCTTCTTATGTGATTGCTTACTGTAGATATTGTAATTACAAAATAAAACATGTGACTTCACTCTGAGACGCTGTTAGCTTATTCACATGTGGAAAATTTTTTAACGCATATGTTTCACTATATGGTTTTAGAGACAAAATGTATCAACATAAAGTTACAAAGGGAATATTGATAAAGTTTGTCTTGCAGAGTCTAGCCGGACCATGTGAAGGTATGACGTGTGCAACTGGAAGCAGATGTGTTGTCAACAGATTCAACATTCCAAGTTGTCTTACAGGTACCTTATCTTTCAGCAAATAAATTGTTATAAACCGTAAATATAAATACTTTCGCTCACAAGAAAAATTACACTGACTAGTAAAAACTTAATTTACCTTACCATGACCCCAAATACGCCATTAAACCTTATTTATCATATCATTTTGTTTGTTCTTACCCCAAACAGTTAACTTTATTAAGTAATCCTTAACCCAAACAGTGAACTTTAATAAGTAATCCTTAACCCAAACAGTGAACTTTATTAAGTAATCCTTAACCCAAACAGTGAACTTTATTAAGTAATCCTTAACCCAAACAGTGAACTTTATTAAGTAATCCTTAACCCAAACAGTGAACTTTATTAAGTAATCCTTAACCCAAACAGTGGACTTTATTAAGTATTCCTTAACCCAAACAGTTATCTTTATTAAGTAATCCTTAACCCAAACAGTGAACTTTAATAAGTAATCTTTTAATTTTTTTACGTTTAGATATGGATATCTATTTGATAATCCAAAGGCCTTCAACCTTAAACTGACCTTAATGAACTCAAACACGAACTTTAATTATTGTATTTACTCAAATGCTTGCCTTGACATAAATGTTCTTTGTCTTTAAAAAACTTCATAAAAACTTCAATCTCATTTTTCCATAGATGAGCACCTTGGATGTGGTCCTGCTCCTGATCTGCCCAATGCTAACAAATCTTCTACTGGACAATACGAGGGCGCTGTCACTCAATACACCTGTCAGTCTGATTTCCTCTTCTGTGGAACAAGCTCAACTCACACGTGCTCCTCGCTTGGAACCTGGGAGGGACTCAGTGGAAAGCAATCTGGTACAATCCTGTAAGTGAATGAACTCAGCCTCTATAGGTATGACTCAAACAGCAACTCTAAATGAATCTTTATAGAAATCTGATTTTTATTCTCAAACCATAGTAAGCCCTTTACGTTAATTCTACTCGCATCACCTTTACTCTACCCCATCCCCTTCAATAGCCTTGTTATAAACATCCCATTCTCATCACCCTCCTTTACTCTACCCATCCCCTTCAATAGCCTTGTTATAAACATCCCATTCTCAACACCCTCCTTAACTCTACCCCATCCCCTTCAATAGCCTTGTTATAAACATCCCATTCTCATCACCCTCCTTAACTCTACCCCATCCCCTTCAATAGCCTTGTTATAAACATCCCATTCTCATCACCCTCCTTAACTCTACTCCATCCCCTTCAATAGCCTTGTTATAAACATCCCATTCTCATCACCCTCCTTAACTCTACCCCATCCCCTTCAATAGCCTTGTTATAAACATCCCATTCTCATCACCCTCCTTAACTCTACTCCATCCCCTTCATTAGCCTTGTTATAAACATCCCATTCTCATCACCCTCCTTAACCTCCCACACTCTCACTTTCTCACATTCTATCATCTTAGCCTATCTTTCACTACAATGTTCTTTCTCATAAAAAATATATTATGATATTAAAACGGGTAATTAAAAAATTTCAGACCATCACCTTTACGGAATCAACCCCTTGTCCAATGACTGAAGGATACAAAGTCAGATATGAAGGAAATCCAACAATCCATGGCAGGTAAAGTTCAAAAAGTGTGATCTAATAAAGACAATTATTATTTTCATCTTATGCAAATGTGTTTTAATTGCATTGCGGATAAATTGTTGAACCTTGTGATATATTACGAAAAGGATATAAGCAAAATGATACTTCATGTGAATTTGTAAAGGCAAACCGTGCCACAAAGGTCATCATTTTTGTTCTGAATGAAGGGCTTACTTAGATTTTGACATGGTGCATATATCAGAGACAAACGTGCCTCATAAAGAAATGATATGTCAATATCAAAATACCGCAGTATATTCAAATCAAGATTTTACTTTCAGGGCATACTTGGAAGTCAAGACCACCAACCTAAACATTCAAGCTGACATTAGACTAACATTCTTTAGCTGGAGTGAGCAGTTTCTGCTACATAAGGAAACGGCTGGGGTCTGGGAGGAGGAATTTGACGTACCAGCACCATTTGCTCCTGGTGTGAAGTTTATGCTTGAAATTGTACGGCAGAACGGAAAATATGAGGTGAGTAGCATAGCGTTCCGCACTATTTTATTATCAGCTATGTAGCTGTCTCCCTTCAGAGCATATCTTGAAGACATTGGTCTTATTTCGGGAACTGCAAATATTGATTACATTTTGTTTGTCCATCAGCTGGAATGTTACCCAATCTCCCCTTACAAACAAGTTACGATTTTCAGCCTGAGGCTTGTAGGGGATGAAATATTTATAGTGATTTTATTGCAATCTAAGGGAAATGCCATGACTAGATCAGAGGTTTAAAGAAGCTTCTTAGATATATTACACTAATGGAACTAAATGGTAAGGTGACTGAGTAAAAGCTAATACTCAATATGTGACCTGTCACATATTGACACATTTATTTGAAGGGCACATGGCTTACGATACATATATTGTTGCACTTGAGGGGCATTATCTGTATATATAAAGACGGTATATGTGAAAATTGCCAAAACTACAAATATTTATTATACATTTGTAATTAAGTAACTCACCAAAAAGCATTTGCGCCAATTTTTAATCACCTCAAAATGACTTTGTCTACAGTGAAAAAAAAGATGACAGTTTTATGGAGTTATGTTGGAGATGAAGCAATGCTTTTATGTCATTATTATAGAAACAACAACTTGTGTCTTGTGATATCTAGTACTTCAACACGCTATCAGAAAACACTTTGCAGATAATGTATGTACCAGTTATTCATTTTGAAGGTTTTCACCTAAATATTTTTACAAACAGGTGTACGTCAACGGGACATACTATGGCTATTCAGACGACCTAACGCCTGCCGAACACCCTGACACCATCAATGTGGGTGGAGACATCAATTTGGAAAGAATCACATTTTCGCGTGTTTAATCTTTAAACACTCAATTACAAAGTGGGGTTTATGTTGTTCACTTTGGATTATTGTAAACAATGTTACCAGTCCTAGTAATTGTTTCAATTTTAAGTTCTGTAGGTCACATATTTGCCTTTTATTATCACGTGTTAATGAGAGGTTCTATACTGAACACTTAAACAAACGCAAATCAAGAATGTTGATGGAATTTTGCTTACAATATGCGTTTTCAATTCAACACTCTATCACTATAATTCACCACCACTTTGACAATGAATGCCGATCCATCATCTTCAACATAGTATACATTTATATCTTTAAGGTCTTTTGCTACTTATTGTATCATTTGCAATGCTGATTTAAAAAATAATGTGTGTATTGCTGATCAATGATTATAATGGAAAACACTTGATAACACCAAGGTAGAGCACACTATGAAAAGTATATATTTTTCATTTGATTTGATTTTTTTGTGATTGATGCGCTAAATAAATTCAAGTATTATTATTTTTATTATTATTATTATTTCAAACATATTCAATATATTTTTGTAAAAGTGTTGTGTTTGCAATAACCTTGTTCAAATAATTCATTATCATAGCTAAATTTTTGAATGTGTGTTAATGCAATGTTTGCATTAAAAAAAAGTTTATTCGCGGTCAGAGAAAACCTTTACAGCTGAAAGCTTAAAAGGTTGTGTTTTGCTTCAATGATTTATACCACGTGCCATTTCCCCGGGTGATTTCTCATTGTGTACGAAAGGTGTACAGACTATTAAGGACAAGCTGTAATTATTATCAACGTGTACACATGTCTTGATTATCATCTGGAACACATGCTTTAATATCTCTATCATAGAGGGTCCTACAATGCTGTAATGCATGGAATCATGAGTGCATAAAAAAGTGTTTCTGGTTCAGCTAATAATACATCAAGTTTATTCATGAAAATAAAAAAACCTTTACAACTTTGTGCTTAAGTTCTGTTTTGCTTCAAAGATTAATAAACATCCGATTTCCGGAGGGATTTCTCTTATGAAAATATGGAGGATTGGCTGCAAATGTTATCAGCATGTGCACCGGTCTTGATCTAACCATCTGGAACACATGCTTTGATGTCCCTATCATAGAAAGTCGTAAACTGCTGTAAGGCATTGCCATAAAGATTAATTAAACATTCATCCTCAGAAAGTCACTGTGTTAACTTGGTGCCACTCAACTGTAACATAGAGCTTAGAAAGTTAATTCAGGGATGATTGGCGAAAATGTTGTTTGCCGATATTGCCCAAAGGTTCAGCTAGAAAGGTTTCTGCAACTTTCCAAGATTCCTTTAGGAGTGACTCGTACCTTATTAACCGCCAGGCACAATAAAGTACACACAACAGTTTGTTTAAATATATATGTATATATGGATATATTCAAAACACTAGATTTAGATACTAGCGAGAACAAGAACAGCTCCTGAACGATCTACAGAATGGCTTCAGGAACATTACGTCATGTAAGAACCACATTCATGCATTGTATACAACAGAAATATATCAGAGCTCTATACATACCTATTGTTATTTATATGTATATTTTATGTATTTTTGAATGTTGTTCCATACCATCAGTTAGCTTTAGGCAGTAATAGATTAGCTTCTCCGGGTATTGTTTCTTTCTTGAATAGTCTTTGTCTATATCTTAGGGGCTTGGGTACTTGGGTTAAACTAATAGCTTATATCATTCACTAGGTTACTTTAAAAGATAGGTTTAATATTTTTAAGTCAGTTGTTGTTGCTTCTGAGCTTGAACCAGGTTGGTGTTTGTGAAACCATGTCGGTGATTTTATTTATATATTGTTTAGCCCTATACTTTGTTAGTCTGCCAGTTTATCTTGTATTGTGTACCTATATATCATATCCCTTTAAATTTATCTCTGATGTATTAAATCCATTTTAAGTTCTAAAATTGTTGTGTGATATCTTTAAATACTTGTTATGTGGTAGATTGGGGGTTTGCCCATTAAAGTTTTCCTCTGACACATAACACTATGTTTCATTGACATCACTAAGTCTTTCAATTCAGTTCAATGACAATAACTTGAAGCTCAAATATTAAATATAACAACCTGCATTAAAATATAATTAAATGTTCCAATTTCACTGGTTTGGCGTGAACATCGGTGTTAAACAAGGTTGCTGTCTATTTCGAACACCTTTCCTATGCACATACATGATTTATCTTGAATTGAGGTATGTATATTGATCATATGAAAGTGTCCCTACTATCAATTGCACACTTTCTCGTGTTAAATGCTCTTGATGCATATAAGCTTCAACAATTCCTAGATTACCTTTACTCCTGGTCAACAAGTGGAAACTTTAAGTGAATAAAGAAAAATCTAAAATCATGCACAGCTGGCCAACCTCTGCCACTAGATACATTCACACTTTCCCATGTGGTGATTTTGATATGAATATTTAGGTTTATGGCTCAATGAACATTGTGCTTACAGGAAAACTGTGAAAGACTTGTGCAAGTCAGGGATCAGAGCTTTGGCATTGTTCTGGCAAAGTTTAATTGTCTTGGAGAGTATGTTCAACCTATAATTAGATACAATGTTGCTATTTGTAGACTGAATCAATACAAAGAAATAGCAAAGAATTCAGAACAAACCAGGAAGATATTCTCTTGGAGGTAGGAAAACTGCTGGAAAGCTGCAAATTCTTTCAATAATGGATTTTGTGTTCAGTATCTCATAATGATAGGCAATTTGTATAGCGCCTTTCCACGTCACATAGATATGCTAAAAGCGCTTATACAGAAAGCAAGTAGTGGAGACTTGAAGTCATTTGTAACAGAGAAGGAGATTTGATTTAGGTTCCAAAGGGAGAGCGTTCCACAGAACTGCTGCTGCATTTAGAATGTTTTCTGGCCAAATGATTTTAAGTTAGAACTCGAGACAGAAAGTAATGAATGTTGAGATGAAAGAAAATTCCTTTGTGGGGCGTAGTGAGTCAGTACATCTTGGAGATAGGAAAGGCTTTCAAGAGTTGTAGAATGAGTGGAAGGTTAGGCAGGGAATTTTGAAGTCAATTATTTCAAAAATGCGGCGTGGGTTGAGAGATTTTAGAATAGGAGAGATGTGACAGCCAGAACTGGTGAGACTATTGATGAGTGCAGCCTTGTTCCGGATTTTCTGAAGAGGTTGATATGAAGAGATGCCAAAAAGTAAACTGTTGCAATAGTCCCGGCGGGATAGAATTGATGTCCGCATGAGTGAAAGAGTAGCTTCTGTCGTCAAGAGTTCACAGATGCTTCTAATGTTCTTCAAATAAAAATTTCTGATCTTGTTCAAATGACTCCCTTGATTTCCATGTTGAGATTTGAATGCAAAAAAACGCCAAGATATTTCACAACAGTTGTGAAAGGAATAGATGACAAATATTGCAGATAATGTCAACATTTTAAAACAGTCCTTTTTTCTTGATATATGCATAAATATATATTTCAGGATGTGTGCTTTTGGAAGTTCATGAACAATTTTCATCCAAATCTGATTAGATCAACTAGGCTTTTTCAACAAAATGTAGGAGCTCAGGTGACATGCAGCCTGCAAAACGCAGATATATCTGACAATGCTAGCAGTTACACCGCAATTTGTACTATTTCAATTAAGGAGTTGAAAATCCATTGACTTCCTCCTTGTTCGAAAAGGTAATTGCGGTCCAAATCACAAAGAGCACTAGCTATTTCTATATAAATTGTAATCTTTTAGATGTGAAAACCGTCTTCATAAATTGTATTCAATATATTTCACACTGAAGAAACCCTTGGCTCTAATACACATACTGATTAAACCATAGTACATTTTTAAATTGGTCGGTGATTGAAATTAAATTTATATTTCGTAACACTGAGAAAACAAGGTAAACACATACAAAATCAATAATTATTTTTTCTTTGTTTAACATTAGAGAAAATGAAAGTGAGGTTCAACAACAATTATCATAAGTGTGACACCTAACGCCTGGACATGCAGCATATCGATTTATCTAACTTAAAGGTAAATAGTAATTTACACATGTTTGAAGACTTGTTTCAAAAACATGAATATCGAATATTCTGGTATTGATCATTTTAGTTGTTTTGACTGTCAACCTAATATATATTATGCTACCATTAGATCATTAATCGTCATTAATCATTAATACTATCAAGAGTATTTGGCAGGTGTGTGTGTTATACATGTATTAACATGTGAATACTGACATTGTTCATACGGAGGATACTTTTTTTCCAAGGTTATTTTTCGCTTTTATATCAAGTCAACTTTCCAAACGATCCTATTGACAAACGAAATCATTTGATATGATGAAGTAACATTGACATCGCAAAACTTCAGTTTATTTGTGAGATGGATGTCACGATGCTGATGAAGACTTTATCTGTGTTAATGTTGCTTCAGATGTCAGTTTCGTATAGATGTGTAGATCTGGACTCGGTCACACAGGACGGGAAGAGGATGATCTCCAGTGTGTTCAAGATGGTGGACAGTGTCTCCCTCTACACGTGCGTGTCTCACTGTCTGACAGTCTCCACGTGTATGTCCGTGTCCTACCAGAGAGAGACTCGCACCTGTCATCTTGCCTCTCAGGACAGTGCAGGAGACCCCGGGGATGTTCACACTGACCCAGAGTTCTTTCTCACTGACATCTCCCTGTGGCCCCGGGTGAGTGTAGAAACATGTTGTCTTTGTACATATATATATAACCTATAGTGATGTTCACACTGACCAAGAGTTCTTCCTCACTGACATCTCTCTGTGGCCCCGGGTGAGTGTAGAAACTTGTTGTCTTTGCACATATATAGTACCTATATGGATGTTCACACTGACCAAAAGTTCTTCCTCCCGACATCTCCCTGTGGCCCCGGGTGAGTGTAGAAACTTGTTCTCTTTGTACATATATATATATATAACCTTTAGTGATGTTCGCATTGACCCAGAGTCCTCCTCACTGACATCTCTCTGTGGCCCAGGTTGAGTGTAGAAACTTGTTCTCTTTCTACATATATATTACCTATAGGGATGTTCACACTGACCAAAGTTCTTCCTCACTGACATCTCTCTGTGGCCCCGGGTGAGTGTAGAAACTTGTTGTCTTTGTACATAAAAATAACCTATAGGGATGTTTACACTGACCCAGAGTTGCTGTCTTTGTATATATTCATTTCAAATAGTGATATTCACACCGATCAAAAATTCTTCCTCACTGATAAATCAGCAACCAAGGGTGAGGACAGAAACTAGTTGTCATTGTAATTTATAATGTAAGACCTTCATACTAACCAAGAGTTCTTCCTCAATGAAATCTCTCAGTGGTCCCTGAGTGTAGAAACTTGATGTCTTTGAACATGTAATATTGCTTTGGATGAAAAAAACAATCAAGAGTGATTCTTCATTGACACCTCCTAGTTGCGAAGGTCAGTTCAAGCCAAGTTCAATTGCCTTCAGTAAATCGTATTTTCATTTTCTTAATCACCACATCGTGGCCTGGTCGAACGATCTGAATTATCGAACTATATAATATTCTATTTCAAAGGGACAGAATGTTCTTCCTCAATGAAATCTCTCAGTGGTCTCTGAGTATAGAAATTTTATGTCTTTGAACATGTAATATTGCTTTTGATGAAAAAAATCAATCGAGTGATTCTTCATTATCACCTCATAGTTGCGAAGGTCAAGCGCTAAGTTCGATTTGCTTCAGAAATTAGTTTTTTCATTTTCTTAATCACCATAGCGGGGTCTGGTCGAATGATCTGAATTATCGAACTATATAATATTCTATTTCAAAGGGACAGAAGCTGAAAGTTACCAATAGCAAGAAACATGTTTTAAGTAAAAACAGCTAATCAAAAACCGTTGTACATTTTGAGTTAAGCTTCTCGACTTTATTTCCCTTCCTCAAATAATGTTTAAAATGTAGTTCACTTGAAACTTGACCATTCTAGGCTATGGCTAATTGTGTTAAAAGTAAAATATGGACAAAATTGATATAAAGTTCAACATGAAAAAGTCAATCCTAGAACTATAAGCAACTGGGGAATTGTATATCGATTATCGATCTTGCTTTATATGTTCCCTTGATAAGGTTTAATAATTCATCTGATCAACAATTCTATTTAAGTAAGACTTCTATCGTAAATAGAAGATACAACATGGATGAATGTAAATATTTGGTATTCACTAAAGAATGCTTAAGTGTTGACAAACTTATGTAAACAACAAGGCAAAAGTGAGCGCAGCACACATACCCCCGCCTGTAGTTTGACCGCCTTTCTTTGAAGAAAATAGTGAAAAGTCATATGTTCTGAGTGTTAGGAGTGTTACCGTATTTTTCCATCACATGATATAGAAAATAACATTAAAATTTAATTTGTCTGAATAGGTGTGAACTGGTATAACTATGATAAAAAATGTTTTTCAACAAACTCTCACCTTCCATTCAGTTCCATGTAGGTCAATTTATATTCCAATATATGTATTCTTTGCAGTGGTAACAACAACATCAGTCATGTTCTATGTTCATACAGTGTCCATATGAGTATCACAATAGGTCACAATCCCTTTCTTTTGGTTACTTCCCAAAAGATAACTTGAAGGCAAAACAGTCACATTTACAATGTTATTACGGTATGTGTTTGTCATTACATGTAGGAAATATATTTACAAGCTTGATCCTCAACCTTCTGTTTTCGGTCTGTTTTGGTTCAAAATTTCAAAAATTATTTGAACTTTGGAATTAAAACCCCTAAAAGGCACAACAGCATCATATAGGTTACTGCCATACCAAGTTTGAAAATTCCTAGTGGTATAGTTTTTAAATTATGATCCCGAAATGACACAAAGTCCAAATATCTGACCGTTTTTGGTCAAAATTTCAAAAATTATTTGAAAGTTGGAGGTGAAACCCCTAAAAGGCACAACAGCATCATATAGGCTAATGCCATACCAAATTTGAAGTTTCCAAGTGGTATAGTTTTTTAATTATGCTCCGGAAACGAGACAAAGTCTAGAAATCGGATGTTTTTTGGTCAAGATTTCAAAAATTATTTGAACCATTGAGATGAAACCCCTCAAAGGCATAACAGCATCATATAGGCTACTGCCATACCAAATTTAAAGTTTGTAAATGGTATAGTTTTATAGTAATGCTCCGGAAATGATTTCGGACGGACGGACGGACGGACGCACGCACGGACGGACACGCGGATCGCTATATACATGTACCCCCGACTACGTAGTAGCGGGGGTTTAATAAATATGTGTTTGTTTACACAAATATACCCGATAACCAATGATTTTTTTATTTCTCAGGTTCAGAAAAAATGAAAAAAGGACTGGCTGATTTCTTTTAATCGGCGTCGTTAGGATTCATATTGCATTTTTCACATTATTGGACATAAACATTTAAGCTAGTTTTAACTAGATTGCCCGATTCTAACAGCTTGTTATAACTAGATTGTCCGATTCAAAGGGATCAGCCAGTTCTTTTTTTATTGGTTTATTTCCGCTCTTGCTAGACACGGACGAGGTGGGTTAGTAGCTAGATGTAAAGTGAGGACATATTGGCCGTATACATTACATCTAGTTTGAACTAGATTTGATAAACAAGGTTGTAAGTAACGTAAATTATTTTTAAGCAAATAGTTAGAGAAATACACTCCCAACAGTGGCCCCATCAACAAAGTAGTGTACGTGATACTCGCTGCTATCTTAGAATTAAAGACTATTTGTGGAGCTACTATGATATAAACAATTTAGAATTTTCCTGAAAAGACAAAGATTGTCACTCGTAATGATAGATTAATAATTGCTGAACGACCGTGCAGTTGTAAGAAAGAAGACGAGTTATATAAATACCTTATATATCCTACTTTCTATATCTTGATTATTTATACATAGAGCTACTAACATAGACGTACAAGTGTGTTTACATTTCAAGAACTTCTGGTGTATTGATTACCAGCAAAATTGTATCATACTGTTCAACCATGGTGCAAACTGTTTCATTGACAAATGTATTATTGACTTTATTGGTCTACAGAGTCTGTCTGTCCGTCTGTCCGTCTGTCCGTTTATATGGTTAAGAAGTATAACACAAAAACATGTCTATACATAACAATATTGACACATGTTTCTTGCAGAGTTTGGCTGGTCCTTGTGAAGGCATGATGTGCGAAGGTGGAAGTGGATGTATTGTTGACAGATTCAACACTCCAGGTTGTGTTCCAGGTATGTTATACTTCAGCAAACCTTAAATTTACTCTTTTCTCAAACACTAATAATGTACAGTTGAACACGGATATTGCGAACTCGGATATAGCGAGCAAATATTTACGTCCCATTAAAAGTCCTATATAATAGCATTTACATCATGTGCGTATAGTGAACTCGGATATAGGGAATTAACGGAAATATAGCGAACTGAATACTATTGTGTTACTCTTACCTAAGCCAAAACTATTTCAAAAACAGAACAGTTGCCTTAACTAAACCTTTCATAAATAAATTATGTACATGTAAGTTCCACAGATGGTTTCTTAGAAATCCTTCTCTGCAACAGATACCAATGATCAATTTACCTTAATGAGTAAAGAAAAAAACTAATGAATTAAACAGTCGATGATTTTCAATGAAGAGTTGCCTTCCCTGATTGTTACATTTCATTGATAAGGAAAGCTTGACAGTAGATATCTTTGCAATATATACAGTTTGCAACACAATGTATAGTCCACCCTGATGATCACTATGAAACCGGTCAATCATGAACTTATGTGCAGAACAATCTTCAGTTTGTTATATTTAAAAAAATATATATGTTAAATAGAGCAAACCTAAAGTTGTTTTCCAAATAGTACGTTCTTCTTTTGGGATAGATTGACGTTATATTACTGAGCTGCTTCTGTTGGGATAGATTGACGTTATATTACTGAGCTGCTTCTGTTGGGATATATTGACGTTATATTACTGAGCTGCTTCTTTTGGGATAGATTGACGTTATATTACTGAGCTGCTTCTGTTGGGATAGATTGACGTTATATTACTGAGCTGCTTCTGTTGGGATAGATTGACGTTATATTACTGAGCTGCTTCTGTTGGGATAGATTGACGTTATATTACTGAAGCTGCTTCTGTTGGGAGAGATTGACGTTATATTACTGAGCTGCTTCTTTTGGGATAGATTGACGTTATATTACTGAGCTTCTTCTGTTGGGATAGATTGGCGTTATATTACTGAGCTGCTTCTGTTGGGATAGATTGACGTTATATTACTGAGCTGCTTCTTTTGGGATAGATTGACGTTATATTACTGAGCTGCTTCTGTTGGGATAGATTGACATTATATTACTGAGCTGCTTCTGTTGGGATAGATTGACGTTATATTACTAAGCTGTTTCTGTTGGGATAGATTGACGTTATATTACTGAGCTGCTTCTGTTGGGATAGATTGACGTTATATTACTGAGCTGCTTCTGTTGGGATAGATTGACGTTATATTACTGAGCTGCTTCTGTTGGGATAGATTGACGTTATATTACTGAGCTGCTTCTGTTGGGATAGATTGACATTATATTACTGAGCTGCTTCTGTTGGGATAGATTGACGTTATATTACTGAGCTGCTTATGTTGGGATAGATTGACATTATATTACTGAGCTGCTTCTGTTGGGATATATTGACATTATATTACTGAGCTGCTTTTGTTGGGATAAATTGACGTTATATTACTGAGCTGCTTCTGTTGGGATAAATTGACGTTATATTACTGAGCTGCTTCTGTTGGGATAGATTGACATTATATTACTGAGCTGCTTCTGTTGGGATAGATTGACGCTATATTACTGAGCTTCTTCTGTTGGGATAGATTGACGTTATATTACTGAGCTGCTTCTTTTGGGATAGATTGACGTTATATTACTGAGCTGCTTCTGTTGGGATAGATTGACGTTATATTACTGAGCTGCTTCTTTTGGGATAGATTGACGTTATATTACTGAGCTGCTTCTGTTGGGATAGATTGACGTTATATTACTGAGCTGCTTCTGTTGGGATAGATTGACGTTATATTACCGAGCTGCTTCTGTTTGGATAGATTGACGTTATATTACTGAGCTGCTTCTTTTGGGATAGATTGACGTTATATTACTGAGCTGCTTCTGTTGGGATAGATTGACGTTATATTACTGTGCTGCTTCTTTTGGGATAGATTGACGTTATATTACTGAGCTGCTTCTGTTGGGATAGATTGACGTTTTATTACTGAGCTGCTTCTGTTGGGATAGATTGACGTTATATTACTGAGCTGCTTCTTTTGGGATAGATTGACGTTATATTACTGAGCTGCTTCTGTTGGGATAGATTGACGCTATATTACTGAGCTGCTTCTGTTTGGATAGATTGACGTTATATTACTGAGCTGCTTCTTTTGGGATAGATTGACGTTATATTACTGAGCTGCTTCTGTTGGGATAGATTGACGTTATATTACTGAGCTGCTTCTGTTGGGATAGATTGACGTTATATTACTGAGCTGCTTCTTTTGGGATAGATTGACGTTATATTACTGAGCTGCTTCTTTTGGGATAGATTGACGCTATATTACTGAGCTGCTTCTGTTGGGATAGATTGACATTATATTACTGAGCTGCTTCTGTTGGGATAGATTGACGTTATATTACTGAAGCTGCTTCTGTTGGGATAGATTGACGTTATATTACTGAATTGCTTCTGTTGGGATAGATTGACGTTTTATTACTGAGCTGCTTCTGTTGGGATAGATTGACGTTATATTACTGAGCTGCTTTTGTTGGGATATATTGACGTTATATTACTGAGCTGCTTCTGTTGGGATAGATTGACATTATATTACTGAGCTGCTTCTTTTGGGATAGATTGACGCTATATTACTGAGCTTCTTCTGTTGGGATAGATTGACGTTATATTACTGAGCTGCTTCTGTTGGGATAGATTGACATTATATTACTGAGCTGCTTCTGTTGGGATAGATTGACGTTATATTACTGAGCTGCTTCTGTTGGGATAGATTGACGTTATATTACTGAGCTGCTTCTTTTGGGATAGATTGACGTTATATTACTGAGCTGCTTCTGTTGGGATAGATTGACGTTTTATTACTGAGCTGCTTCTGTTGGGATAGATTGACGTTATATTACTGAGCTGCTTCTTTTGGGATAGATTGACGTTATATTACTGAGCTGCTTCTGTTGGGATAGATTGACGTTATATTACTGAGCTGCTTCTGTTTGGATAGATTGACGTTATATTACTGAGCTGCTTCTTTTGGGATAGATTGACGTTATATTACTGAGCTGCTTCTGTTGGGATAGATTGACGTTATATTACTGAGCTGCTTCTGTTGGGATAGATTGACGTTATATTACTGAGCTGCTTCTTTTGGGATAGATTGACGTTATATTACTGAGCTGCTTCTTTTGGGATAGATTGACGCGATATTACTGAGCTGCTTCTGTTGGGATAGATTGACATTATATTACTGAGCTGCTTCTGTTGGGATAGATTGACGTTATATTACTGAAGCTGCTTCTGTTGGGATAGATTGACGTTATATTACTGAATTGCTTCTGTTGGGATAGATTGACGTTTTATTACTGAGCTGCTTCTGTTGGGATAGATTGACGTTATATTACTGAGCTGCTTTTGTTGGGATATATTGACGTTATATTACTGGGCTGCTTCTGTTGGGATAGATTGACATTGTATTACTGAGCTGCTTCTTTTGGGATAGATTGACGCTATATTACTGAGCTTCTTCTGTTGAGATAGATTGACGTTATATTACTGAGCTGCTTCTGTTGGGATAGATTGACATTATATTACTGAGCTGCTTCTGTTGGGATAGATTGACGTTATATTACTGAGCTGCTTCTGTTGGGATAGATTGACGTTATATTACTGAGCTGCTTCTGTTGGGATAAATTGACGTTATATTACTGAGCTGCTTCTGTTTGGATAGATTGACGTTATATTACTGAGCTGCTTCTGTTGGGAAAGATTGACGCTATATTACTGAGCTGCTTCTTTTGGGATAGATTGACGTTATATTACTGAGCTGCTTCTGTTGGGATAGATTGACATTATATTACTGAGCTGCTTCTGTTGGGATAGATTGACGTTATATTACTGAGCTGCTTCTGTTGGGATAGATTGACGTTATATTACTGAGCTGCTTCTGTTGGGATAAATTGACGTTATATTACTGAGCTGCATCTGTTTGGATAGATTGACATTATATTACTGAGCTGCTTCTGTTGGGATAGATTGACGCTATATTACTGAGCTTCTTCAGTTGGGATAGATTGACGTTATATTACTGAGCTGCTTCTTTTGGGATAGATTGACGTTATATTACTGAGCTGCTTCTTTTGGGATAGATTGACGTTATATTACTGAAGCTGCTTCTGTTGGGATAGATTGACGTTATATTACTGAAGCTGCTTCTTTTGGGATAGATTGACGTTATATTACTGAGCTGCTTCTGTTGGGATAGATTGACGTTTTATTACTGAGCTGCTTCTGTTGGGATAGATTGACGTTATATTACTGAGCTGCTTCTTTTGGGATAGACTGACGCTATATTACTGAGCTTCTTCTGTTGGGATAGATTGACGTTTTATTACTTAGCTGCTTCTGTTGGGATAGATTGACGTTATATTACTGAGCTGCTTCTTTTGGGCTAGATTGACGTTATATTACTGAGCTGCTTCTGTTGGGATAGATTGACATTATATTACTGAGCTGCTTCTGTTGGGATAGATTGACGTTTTATTACTGAGCTGCTTCTGTTGGGATAGATTGACGTTATATTACTGAGCTGCTTCTGTTGGGATAAATTGACGTTATATTACTGAGCTGCTTCTGTTGGGATAAATTGACGTTATATTAATTAGCTGCTTCTGTTGGGATAGATTGACATTATATTACTGAGCTGCTTCTGTTGGGATAGATTGACGTTATATTACTGAGCTGCTTCTGTTGGGATAGATTGACGTTATATTACTGAGCTGCTTCTGTTGGGATAGATTGACGTTATATTACTGAGCTGCTTCTGTTGGGATAGATTGACGTTATATTACTGAGCTGCTTCTGTTGGGATAGATTGACGTTATATTACTGAGCTGCTTCTGTTGGGATATATTGACGTTATATTACTGAGCTGCTTCTTTTGGGATAGATTGACGCTATATTACTGAGCTTCTTCTTTTGGGATAGATTTACATTATATTACTGAGCTGCTTCTTTTGGGATAGATTGACGTTATATTACTGAGCTGCTTCTTTTGGGATAGATTGACGTTATATTACTGAGCTTCTTCTGTTGGGATAGATTGACGTTATATTACTGAGCTGCTTCTGTTGGGATAGATTGACGTTATATTACTGAGCTGCTTCTGTTGGGATAGATTGACGTTATATTACTGAGCTGCTTCTTTTGGGATAGATTGACGTTATATTACTGAGCTGCTTCTGTTGGGATAGATTGACATTATATTACTGAGCTGCTTCTTTTGGGATAGATTGACGTTATATTACTGAAGCTGCTTCTGTTGGGATAGATTGACGTTATATTACTGAGCTGCTTCTGTTGGGATAGATTGACGTTATATTACTGAGCTGCTTCTGTTGGGATATATTGACGTTATATTACTGAGCTTCTTCTTTTGGGATAGATTGACGCTATATTACTGAGCTTCTTCTTTTGGGATAGATTGACGTTATATTACTGAGCTGCTTCTTTTGGGATAGATTGACGTTATATTACTGAGCTGCTTCCTTTGGGATAGATTGACGCTATATTACTGAGCTTCTTCTGTTGGGATAGATTGACGTTATATTACTGAGCTGCTTCTGTTGGGATAGATTGACGTTATATTACTGAGCTGCTTCTGTTGGGATAGATTGACATTATATTACTGAGCTGCTTCTTTTGGGATAGATTGACGTTATATTACTGAGCTTCTTCTGTTGGGATAGATTGACATTATATTACTGAGCTGCTTCTGTGGGGATAGATTGACGTTATATTACTGAGCTGCTTCTGTTGGGATAGATTGACGTTATATTACTGAGCTGCTTCTGTTGGGATAGATTGACGTTATATTACTGAGCTGCTTCTGTTGGGATAGATTGACGTTATATTACTGAGCTGCTTCTGTTGGGATAGATTGACGTTATATTACTGAGCTGCTTCTGTTGGGATATATTGACGTTATATTACTGAGCTGCTTCTTTTGGGATAGATTGACGCTATATTACTGAGCTTCTTCTTTTGGGATAGATTGACGTTATATTACTGAGCTGCTTCTTTTGGGATAGATTGACGTTATATTACTGAGCTGCTTCTTTTGGGATAGATTGACGCTATATTACTGAGCTTCTTCTGTTGGGATAGATTGACGTTATATTACTGAGCTGCTTCTGTTGGGATAGATTGACGTTATATTACTGAGCTGCTTCTGTTGGGATAGATTGACGTTATATTACTGAGCTGCTTCTTTTGGGATAGATTGACGTTATATTACTGAGCTGCTTCTGTTGGGATAGATTGACATTATATTACTGAGCTGCTTCTTTTGGGATAGATTGACGTTATATTACTGAAGCTGCTTCTGTTGGGATAGATTGACGTTATATTACTGAGCTGCTTCTGTTGGGATAGATTGACGTTATATTACTGAGCTGCTTCTGTTGGGATATATTGACGTTATATTACTGAGCTGATTCTTTTGGGATAGATTGACGCTATATTACTGAGCTTCTTCTTTTGGGATAGATTGACGTTATATTACTGAGCTGCTTCTTTTGGGATAGATTGACGATATATTACTGAGCTGCTTCCTTTGGGATAGATTGACGCTATATTACTGAGCTTCTTCTGTTGGGATAGATTGACGTTATATTACTGAGCTGCTTCTGTTGGGATAAATTGACGTTATATTACTGAGCTGCTTCTGTTGGGATAGATTGACATTATTTTACTGAGCTGCTTCTGTTGGGATAGATTGACGTTATATTACTGAGCTGCTTCTGTTGGGATAGATTGACGTTATATTACTGAGCTGCTTCTGTTGGGATAGATTGACGTTATATTACTGAGCTTCTTCTTTTGGGATAGATTGACGCTATATTACTGAGCTTCTTCTTTTGGGATAGATTGACGTTATATTACTGAGCTGCTTCTTTTGGGATAGATTGACGTTATATTACTGAGCTGCTTCTGTTGGGATAGATTGACGTTATATTACTGAGCTGCTTCTGTTGGGATAGATTGACGTTATATTACTGAGCTGCTTCTTTTGGGATAGATTGACGTTATATTACTGAGCTGCTTCTGTTGGGATAGATTGACATTATATTACTGAGCTGCTTCTTTTGGGATAGATTGACGTTATATTACTGAAGCTGCTTCTGTTGGGATAGATTGACGTTATATTACTGAGCTGCTTCTGTTGGGATAGATTGACGTTATATTACTGAGCTGCTTCTGTTGGGATATATTGACGTTATATTACTGAGCTGATTCTTTTGGGATAGATTGACGCTATATTACTGAGCTTCTTCTTTTGGGATAGATTGACGTTATATTACTGAGCTGCTTCTTTTGGGATAGATTGACGATATATTACTGAGCTGCTTCCTTTGGGATAGATTGACGCTATATTACTGAGCTTCTTCTGTTGGGATAGATTGACGTTATATTACTGAGCTGCTTCTGTTGGGATAAATTGACGTTATATTACTGAGCTGCTTCTGTTGGGATAGATTGACATTATTTTACTGAGCTGCTTCTGTTGGGATAGATTGACGTTATATTACTGAGCTGCTTCTGTTGGGATAGATTGACGTTATATTACTGAGCTGCTTCTGTTGGGATAGATTGACATTATATTACTGAGCTGCTTCTGTGGGGATAGATTGACGTTATATTACTGAGCTGCTTCTGTTGGGATAGATTGACGTTATATTACTGAGCTGCTTCTTTTGGGATAGATTGACGTTATATTACTGAGCTGCTTCTGTTGGGATAGATTGACATTATATTACTGAGCTGCTTCTTTTGGGATAGATTGACGTTATATTACTGAAGCTGCTTCTGTTGGGATAGATTGACGTTATATTACTGAGCTGCTTCTGTTGGGATAGATTGACGTTATATTACTGAGCTGCTTCTGTTGGGATATATTGACGTTATATTACTGAGCTGATTCTTTTGGGATAGATTGACGCTATATTACTGAGCTTCTTCTTTTGGGATAGATTGACGTTATATTACTGAGCTGCTTCTTTTGGGATAGATTGACGATATATTACTGAGCTGCTTCCTTTGGGATAGATTGACGCTATATTACTGAGCTTCTTCTGTTGGGATAGATTGACGTTATATTACTGAGCTGCTTCTGTTGGGATAAATTGACGTTATATTACTGAGCTGCTTCTGTTGGGATAGATTGACATTATTTTACTGAGCTGCTTCTGTTGGGATAGATTGACGTTATATTACTGAGCTGCTTCTGTTGGGATAGATTGACGTTATATTACTGAGCTGCTTCTGTTGGGATAGATTGACGTTATATTACTGAGCTTCTTCTTTTGGGATAGATTGACGCTCTATTACTGAGCTTCTTCTTTTGGGATAGATTGACGTTATATTACTGAGCTGCTTCTTTTGGGATAGATTGACGTTATATTACTGAGCTGCTTCCTTTGGGATAGATTGACGCTATATTACTGAGCTTCTTCTGTTGGGATAGATTGACGTTATATTACTGAGCTGCTTCTGTTGGGATAGATTGACGTTATATTACTGAGCGGCTTCTGTTGGGATAGATTGACATTATATTACTGAGCTGCTTCTTTTGGGATAGATTGACGTTATATTACTGAGCTGCTTCTGTTGGGATAGATTGACATTATATTACTGAGCTGCTTCTGTGGGGATAGATTGACGTTATATTACTGAGCTGCTTCTGTTGGGATAGATTGACGTTATATTACTGAGCTGCTTCTGTTGGGATAGATTGACGTTATATTACTGAGCTGCTTCTGTTGGGATAGATTGACGTTATATTACTGAGCTGCTTCTGTTGGGATATATTGACGTTATATTACTGAGCTGCTTCTTTTGGGATAGATTGACGCTATATTACTGAGCTTCTTCTTTTGGGATAGATTGACGTTATATTACTGAGCTGCTTCTTTTGGGATAGATTGACGTTATATTACTGAGCTGCTTCTTTTGGGATAGATTGACGCTATATTACTGAGCTTCTTCTGTTGGGATAGATTGACGTTATATTACTGAGCTGCTTCTGTTGGGATAGATTGACGTTATATTACTGAGCTGCTTCTGTTGGGATAGATTGACGTTATATTACTGAGCTGCTTCTTTTGGGATAGATTGACGTTATATTACTGAGCTGCTTCTGTTGGGATAGATTGACATTATATTACTGAGCTGCTTCTTTTGGGATAGATTGACGTTATATTACTGAAGCTGCTTCTGTTGGGATAGATTGACGTTATATTACTGAGCTGCTTCTGTTGGGATAGATTGACGTTATATTACTGAGCTGCTTCTGTTGGGATATATTGACGTTATATTACTGAGCTGCTTCTTTTGGGATAGATTGACGCTATATTACTGAGCTTCTTCTTTTGGGATAGATTGACGTTATATTACTGAGCTGCTTATTTTGGGATAGATTGACGATATATTACTGAGCTGCTTCCTTTGGGATAGATTGACGCTATATTACTGAGCTTCTTCTGTTGGGATAGATTGACGTTATATTACTGAGCTGCTTCTGTTGGGATAAATTGACGTTATATTACTGAGCTGCTTCTGTTGGGATAGATTGACATTATATTACTGAGCTGCTTCTGTTGGGATAGATTGACGTTATATTACTGAGCTGCTTCTGTTGGGATAGATTGACGTTATATTACTGAGCTGCTTCTGTTGGGATAGATTGACGTTATATTACTGAGCTGCTTCTGTTGGGATAGATTGACGTTATATTACTGAGCTGCTTCTGTTGGGATAGATTGACGTTATATTACTGAGCTGCTTCTGTTGGGATATATTGACGTTATATTACTGAGCTGCTTCTTTTGGGATAGATTGACGCTATATTACTGAGCTTCTTCTTTTGGGATAGATTGACATTATATTACTGAGCTGCTTCTTTTGGGATAGATTGACGTTATATTACTGAGCTGCTTCTTTTGGGATAGATTGACGTTATATTACTGAGCTTCTTCTGTTGGGATAGATTGACGTTATATTACTGAGCTGCTTCTGTTGGGATAGATTGACGTTATATTACTGAGCTGCTTCTGTTGGGATAGATTGACGTTATATTACTGAGCTGCTTCTTTTGGGATAGATTGACGTTATATTACTGAGCTGCTTCTGTTGGGATAGATTGACATTATATTACTGAGCTGCTTCTTTTGGGATAGATTGACGTTATATTACTGAAGCTGCTTCTGTTGGGATAGATTGACGTTATATTACTGAGCTGCTTCTGTTGGGATAGATTGACGTTATATTACTGAGCTGCTTCTGTTGGGATATATTGACGTTATATTACTGAGCTTCTTCTTTTGGGATAGATTGAGGCTATATTACTGAGCTTCTTCTTTTGGGATAGATTGACGTTATATTACTGAGCTGCTTCTTTTGGGATAGATTGACGTTATATTACTGAGCTGCTTCCTTTGGGATAGATTGACGCTATATTACTGAGCTTCTTCTGTTGGGATAGATTGACGTTATATTACTGAGCTGCTTCTGTTGGGATAGATTGACGTTATATTACTGAGCTGCTTCTGTTGGGATAGATTGACATTATATTACTGAGCTGCTTCTTTTGGGATAGATTGACGTTATATTACTGAGCTGCTTCTGTTGGGATAGATTGACATTATATTACTGAGCTGCTTCTGTGGGGATAGATTGACGTTATATTACTGAGCTGCTTCTGTTGGGATAGATTGACGTTATATTACTGAGCTGCTTCTGTTGGGATAGATTGACGTTATATTACTGAGCTGCTTCTGTTGAGATAGATTGACGTTATATTACTGAGCTGCTTCTGTTGGGATAGATTGACGTTATATTACTGAGCTGCTTCTGTTGGGATATATTGACGTTATATTACTGAGCTGCTTCTTTTTGGATAGATTGACGCTATATTACTGAGCTTCTTCTTTTGGGATAGATTGACGTTATATTACTGAGCTGCTTCTTTTGTGATAGATTGACGTTATATTACTGAGCTGCTTCTTTTGGGATAGATTGACGCTATATTACTGAGCTTCTTCTGTTGGGATAGATTGACGTTATATTACTGAGCTGCTTCTGTTGGGATAGATTGACGTTATATTACTGAGCTGCTTCTGTTGGGATAGATTGACGTTATATTACTGAGCTGCTTCTTTTGGGATAGATTGACGTTATATTACTGAGCTGCTTCTGTTGGGATAGATTGACATTATATTACTGAGCTGCTTCTTTTGGGATAGATTGACGTTATATTACTGAAGCTGCTTCTGTTGGGATAGATTGACGTTATATTACTGAGCTGCTTCTGTTGGGATAGATTGACGTTATATTACTGAGCTGCTTCTGTTGGGATATATTGACGTTATATTACTGAGCTGCTTCTTTTGGGATAGATTGACGCTATATTACTGAGCTTCTTCTTTTGGGATAGATTGACGTTATATTACTGAGCTGCTTCTTTTGGGATAGATTGACGATATATTACTGAGCTGCTTCCTTTGGGATAGATTGACGCTATATTACTGAGCTTCTTCTGTTGGGATAGATTGACGTTATATTACTGAGCTGCTTCTGTTGGGATAGATTGACGTTATATTACTGAGCTGCTTCTGTTGGGATAGATTGACATTATATTACTGAGCTGCTTCTTTTGGGATAGATTGACGTTATATTACTGAGCTGCTTCTGTTGGGATAGATTGACATTATATTACTGAGCTGCTTCTTTTGGGATAGATTGACATTATATTACTGAGCTGCTTCTTTTGGGATAGATTGACGTTATATTACTGAGCTGCTTCTGTTGGGAGAGAATAATGGTTTGGAAAACAATGGCGCTAAAATGTTGAGTACATCAATAATAACGTTAAAGGTGAGGTACTCTCTTTGCCGTGAGGATCTTGGTTTACACTTCCCATGTTCCAAAAACGGCGACTTTGGTTATTGACGACCTCCAATGCACCAATAACACACACATAGTTCATTTTTGAAACTTTATTGTGCAGTATTTCAGCAATGATTCTTAAACAACACTAATTATTTCTCATAACAGTTTTATGTCATTTTATAATGGAATCAATGAAACGAACGTTCTTTCCACAATGCACTGCCACAATTATTCATGTGACCAAAAAGGGAATTCCCCGACAAGGAAATAACCTGAAAACGAAACAAGAATCTTAGATCGGATAATTCGACTCGATATTCAAGGTACTTTTTCTCTGTTTGTAGAATGTTTTACTAACATTAGTATTGTTTTCACCTATGAAATATCAAAATGATGTATAAGAATGAACCTTTTCATATATACGACCTCGATCTTTACTTCCTCGCCCTATACGTGCAATATCACTTTACACTATGTAAGATTTAGCCTGACAACCTACTGTACATGTAGATCTACTTGATATGAAACAATGATCTTGGACAAGAACATATGACTTATATTAATGTACAATCTAAATAAATTTAGATCAACAGGTTTTATATTTGGTCATACTGTTCATCTAAGATTGGCCCGTAAGGCGGGTCATCCCGCTGACCTCTGAAATCAGCCGTTCCGCCAGAAAAGTTGCCCTAGCTAGCTGGAAGTTAAAAAAACTCAGCAGCACATCTTTTGAAATGGATGATGTTCATCAGCTTTGTTATTCGGAGCGGAGCAGAGCGACCATTTCGATGAACAATCCGATTGCTTGGATGTATTAAAGATGCTATATCATAGTGCAATAATTTTAAAAGTATTTTTAATGTATACGTTGTATTTTTAGAAAAATTTAGCGACCAACCATGAGAAAATCGGACCAAAATTCATCAAATAGGAGATAATTTACCAAATAATACCGAAACGGCAGTCGACATAAGGGCGAATCAAGTGTGGCCATTTCACAACTTCCGGTTTCTAAATGTACGCTTGAAAACCGTCTTGTCGCGCTCAACTGGATTTTATATTCTTTTTCTCCGAATTAGGTATTCGTTGCTGTCAAAGTTGATACCCATCGAACGCATTTACGGTAGTTGAGACACGGTGTAAATCCTACAAGCATAATGATTACGTCACCGAAAGCGGGTTCACAAAATGACATGCCCTTTCTAAGAGGGGTACTGTGCTTGAAGCGTCGAAATAAGTATGTTATTGTTGATTAAACAATCTAAATATGATATCAAAATTTCGACGAAAGATTTTTCTACAAAGTGATGTATTTCATTTCTCAATAGCTAAGTTTCATCCTGAACCGCTTGCAAGTATGATACAACATCTTTAATAGATTATATTTTTTCATTTTAAAATGATTTAGCGTATTTGCTAGTTGTCAATGACAAATGATGATTGCACGTCGCACAGATACTAACGTGGCGAATAATAATCACAAAGTTAGAGCTTGATAAATGCCAATATTTACGAAAATCCTCATGCAAGGGGAGGTAACTTATTTTTTTTATCAAACTCGTTTGTACTTATTTCTTTCATTTCAATCCAAATTATTTTAAAATAGTGATTTTTTGTCAATCATAAAACTAAAAATATTTCATACACCCAAAATAAAATCAACCTACTGATATTTTCCTTATCAGTATTAAATGTAAGATTTATTTTTTACAATGCACACAGTTATTGAGAACAGGCCATAAGCCATCATATATATCTTCCGTTCACACCTTGATATAGCGACTATGAACTGTTTGTGACGTCGAATGTGATTGATCAAATCGCGAATTCCTTATTTGCATACGAAAGGTCACCGGGACGACCTCTCAAACTGGTCAATCTTAGATCAACAGTATGACAAAATAAAAAATCTGTTGATCTAAATTTATTTAGATTGATAAATGTAGATTGTTTTTGTTGCTAAAACTATTTAAAAATTATCATTTCGTTCTTGATGTGAATAGAAATGAACCTGTTCATATTATATGAATTCTATTCTTCCGCGTTCTATATGTATATTATAGTTTGACAATATACCAGACTCGCTTAAAGAGTAATCTAGTGTAGATCTCTATACCGAGAGAGGCTTGATCTTTACACAGAGGTTTGTGTTGATGATAAACATAGCTTCTAGTCTAGGTCAAATATTTGATTAATGATATAAGGAAGTATTTTCTCCGACTTTATAAGTATCTCTTATTAGTGTTTCAAGGAATAAACACTTTATATTTATCTACATATATATCAGTATTATCACCACAATCAATGAATATATGTATTGATATGACATAGACACCGTTCAGTTCTCCTGATTGATTTATAAGTGATTAAACTGCGTAATTGTAGTTATCAACGATTCCTGCTTTTTACTTTACAGATCATTGACATATACAAAACAAATAATTTCTCTTTTTTTCTAAAAACATGTTTGAGTGTTTACTATGTATGACTTCTTCAATAGTAAACAATACATATATACAGTATATCTACAAGTGACAAAACATATTATCATTTTTGTTTAAAATATGTACTTGATATGTCATGATATTAATACCATTTATTACATCATATAAAACAATAAATATTTATAGTTGATTAAACTGCGTTTTTTAGCTAATTGGAATATGTACTTGATATGTGATGACAAAAATATTATCTCATATAAAACAATAAGGATTTATAATTATTTAAACTGAGTTTTTTTAGCTAAAAGTAATATGTTCTTAATATGTTATGACATAAATACCATTCATTTATCTGATATAAAATTATAAGGATTTATTATTACTCGAATTGTGTTCTTTGAGTTAATCGAAAAGAATGCATTGGTAACAGGTAACGATAAGTAAAGTACTGTGTGTCAGTGTGACGGGAGCTCTATAACTAATATACGGGTTGTAATATGTAACTCTGAAACATACAATACCATACATAATCCTACATAGATATCAAAGCAATATTTGGCATTGTAAAACATTGTTATTACTTACAAATTTATTTTTCCATAAATGTAAAATGCATTAATACATGTATATATATGTATGTTCACTTATGTTCTTATAATGTATAAAATGTGATGGCTCAAAAAATAAAGAAGATAATACACTTCATATACATTATTTAAAGGGTACACATAGTTTATCGTTTATTTCTATATCCATTTAAACTATACTAAAGATAATAAGACATTGCATTCTATTAATAAATATTATTTGGTAATTAGCATTATGAGTACACAAGTGTATTTTGAAAATCAGTTATAGATTCAAGTCAATAAAAAATTTAAAAAATGCAGAACAGTGGCGGATCAAAGGGGTTCAGGGGGCCCGGTCCCACTCCCGTAAGGGGCTTTTTAAAAATCACAAACTATATATTACAACAAAAGGTCGTTGTGTTTGAAAGACTAATATTTTCTGTCGTTCTTTACTTTTGAAAACAAATCATGGTTAATTTCTGCTTTGAAATGGTTCCAAAGTCGCACATTCAGGGTGTAAACGGAAGAAACGAATGATAGGTTATGGCTTGTTCTCAATAACAGTGTGTCGACTAATGCCTTCTGAAAAATAAATCTCGTTCTTTATACTGATAAGGAAAATATCATTAAGATGATTATATTTTGGTTGTAAGAAATAGTTTTGGTTTTATGATTGAAAATAATTACTCTTTTTTTATTTGGATGGAAATGAATGTAATTGGAACACACGAGTTTGAAATAAAAAAAAGTATCTCCCTTGCATGCAGTTGTCGTAAATATTGACATTTATCATGCTCTAACTTTGTGATTATTATTGGTTATGTTAGCCTTATCGGTCAATCTCAGATCAACAGCATGACTTTATATAAAACCAGTTGATATAAATGTATTTAGATTGTGGCTGAATCTCAAAGGGGGACTGAAATGGTCTATGGCCACTTTCGGGATTCATAAAAAGCGGCTTGCAATTTGAATTATAGTCAACTTTTAATTAGCCCCGGCGAACAGAATCTGTGGTCACTGAAGCGTGACCCGAGCGTGCCCACCTACTATGACGTAGCGGTAAGGGAGTACTTTCACCTAATGATCATTTTTCAACGGGAAATGACACCTTTTTAATCACTCATTTAACATACAAATATTCACAAATAAAAACTCAATTCTTGTATATTCCGAAAGCTTAGATATCCGACGACTCAATAACGATTTGTTCAAGCCAATTATAATTGTATAAAAATGTAGTATCGTATATTTCAAAACCCTATCAAATGACGCAAAAAGGCGACTGCCGTTATGGCTAGACATGTCCGTTAAAGTGATAATTTGATGGTCTGTTGTTTGCTGAATCTTACGTAACATACACTGACTATAATTTCCAATGGTGACAAAAAACAAATCGTTTATGTTTTCATGCTTACATGAGAACTGTTACATCTGCGTGCACAGTTGTTTGTTGTTATTGAATATTACTTAGGTAGCACAGCAGAAAGGATGTTGTTATATGATACTATTTCTTTACCTTTAAACTAATTTTTTAAAAATGCTTTTGACTTCATTTTGTATCAGGATAAAAAACCAAACTTTTTTCTTACTTATTTCATTTAGTGATGGATGGGTTTCAATTCTTAATGAAAGGCATGTATTGGATGATGACTGATGTCTTGTTTAAAACATTACTTTAATAGGGCATTGAATGACAATCTTAATTTTTTCACTCTTGTACATAGAGAATATATTTTTCACAACAATACCCGATACATGGCCCAACAGAATGAAGATTTATTAAATGAACCGTACACAAAATAATTGTCAGATAGAACAAAAACAGTACTCCTAATTTCAACAGGTTATAATTTTCCTATCGGAGAAAAAAAGGATGTGAAAAGAGACTTAAGTAAATGACTGCTATCTATAATCTTGGTATATGGTGTATGCATGAGACTCGCACGTGTACTTGCCTACAACATCACATAACACCCGGGGGTGGCAATTTTCTAAATCCGACCCCCCCCCCCCCCCCCCCCCCCCATTATAAAATCCTGAATCCGCCCCTGACACACAAACATTCATAAGCAATCTCAGGAAATCATTTAGTGATCATATCAACATTTCAATATCTGGTTTATATTGCTCAAAAACATAAACGAATTACTTATTACCCACTTCGTTCTCACGCTGCAATTTGTTAATGCCTTCATAATGTGTCAATAAAATAATCCAACTGTATCAAAACTGATGGCCAACGTGTATTACATTGTTTTGTATATAATGATATTCAAATTATTATCCATGTAGCAATGATCTGCTGTATCTAAAAAAATGTTGACAAGATCAAAATGATAAACATTTACATTGATTGAAACATTTGAAGATCTGCTGCAGTGCAGTGTTTAGTTACTTACAGTATTATTGAATATTACTTTATTTCACCTTGACGACAACCAGGAACTTGTGCAATGTGCAGTTGCCTCCCTTGACTGATAAATGACATCAGCATTATTTCTTTCAAAAGAGACGATTGGTTTAAGTCAATCACGTGATCTATATGGGGAATTCCCAAGCTGGGGAAATTGTTTTCACGGTGAAGTGCCAAAAGCAACATCTTGTTACAGTTCAGGTATGATTATTAACAAACATCTGATAAGTTATCAGGCATGCCATATTAGCTTCTGACTATACAATCCACACGATTTGTATTTGAGCAATATTAGACATTGTAAGAAAGAGATTGTTTAGTGTGCGCCCCAGCTGATATGTTACTTATTCAATCTATAACTGTCTTGACTGATTGGTACGGTTAACTTGTTTGGTTGCTTTGAGTATTCGTAAGTTTCTACATCTAGTCAAATAATTCAACGTTAGATTTCCAGTAATTTTCATATTCGTTCAGTAATCTCTGTTATCCTTTCTTTTTTTATGTTAATCCTGTTCGTTTTCAATTTATAAGTGTTAATCTATCACCACAGTGGCACTCATTCATTTTCATAACTTATGAATACTTCAAGTTTCTGTTTGAAATGGGATTACGTTTGAATTGGGATTACGAAAGAACGACGCCTTTTTATGGTTCCACGTCATCAACGTCTCCTAGCAACAGCATAACATTCCATTCACGTAGACTGAAGCATTTGTAATTAAGACTTTCATACATCATAACATTTTCTCTGTCCTGATTCAATCAGTCATCTTCTTTTGTTGATGCAAAAAAGATAGAAATAAAACAATTCAAAGGTTGAGGTGTCTTACAATATATTAAAATGACATCACTGTTTGACGATTTTAAGCCTGTTAGACAACTTTCAGTTACCTCCCTTGACAGACAAACGTCAAGATGATTGGTCGATATCTTAGATGTAAATAAATGTAAAACAAAAGTCTATTTCATAAATCTATCTTAGGCATACATTTAATATATGAAACAGTTCGATATAATGATCAAACAATACAACAAACATAAGGGACACTTGCATTTGAAGCTCAAGAGGCTAATATAATGCATGTTAAGATGTCCAAGACAACCCTAAATACATAAAGACACAATTATCGTCAAGATACCTTTAACTCTTGCACCCCTTAAAAAGATTTATCTGTGACAGTTTGAGTAGACAAGTAGTTTTACCTCTCTTCTCCGTGAAAAACAAACAAGACTTCATTTATGCCTCTTTATTGAACAGCCTTTATATTATTCATTATCAACAATATAATTCATTTCTCAAAATATCAGATATCTTGTTTTGAAGGAAGCAATGAGACAAATGTTATTTACACAAAACAACGCAGTAATTTCCTCATTGGGAATTCCCTGACAAGGGAATAAGCTGAAAACGAAACCAGGATCTCGAATAAGAACATTTAACTCTATGTTGAAGGCACTGTAGGTTTTACTACTACTACTGCTCAGTTTGTGAATGTCTAAGTAATATATCGAAACGAACCTTATCATGTTATACAAGTTATATATGCATGAGCTCTTTACTTACGTGTTCTATAAATATACTATCATATTACACAATGCAAGGTTCGCTCTGACAGTGCATTGTATGTCTATATACCTAGACAAGCTTGATCTTCTATACAGAGAGGCTTGTGTTGCTGATGATAATGAATATTTGATTGGAATCAATTAGGTTATGTGCTAAATTGTCTTATATGAGAATGCTTATTCAGTCATCATTCCTAACCTCTTAAAGGGGTAGTATCACGTTTTTAGGGGAAATATAAGGTGCTGTCAGGAAAATGAAAATGAATGGGTCCAATTGAAGACAATGTATTTAAACTTAATGGAGCAGTAATAATTCAAATATGTAACGAAAATTTAGCCATGCGATTCCTTTTTCATACACAAAATGATTAAAAGGTGTTCACATAAAATGGCCGCCAATTGATTTTATGTAAATCTTCATATTTTGTCCTCTGACTATATGGATGATTGGCTTATGTAATGAGATTTTTGACTGTCAAAATAATACATTTAGCATTAACTTACAGACATCAGTGTAAATTTCAAAATATAGAGTTATAAAAAAACGTGCTACTGCCCCTTTAAATCATCTTCACCTTTAAATGGAACTGTCAAGCGCACAACATATAATGTTATTGCTCAATAGCATTGACTACTAAACTTACAACTTACAAGTACCTAGATCGTTCTCACGCTGCATAAAAAGTTATTCGTAATGGGATAATAAATGAATAAAAAGTAAATGAAAAATGATTGACAATATTAACTTAGTGGGTTGTTGTTTAGCACTGCTTAGAATATAATAATGTGTGAGATGATTTCTTGATAATGATATTTGATACATTTTAGCCATAATCTCAGAAATTTTAATACATTCGTTTGCAAGTTTCTCTCTCTTACACTATTATCCAATATCTCATTTCTTTAATTCGATGACGACCAGATATATTTGTTCACTCGCAATTACCTCCCTTGGATAACAAGCGACATCAACATTATTCTTATCAAAGAAACGATTGGTTTATGTGGGTCACGTGATTAATGTGGGGAATTCCCCAACTGGGAAATTGTTTGTAACATAGGCAGGACAGTAGAAGACATAGAGCAACATCTTGTAACAGTTCAGGTATGATACAAACAAAACATTTGATTAGATATTTTACATACACTATTATTTTCTTGACTGTATGGTCAATATAGCTGTACTAATTTAAGGAACTGAATTGGAATGTGAACCGTTCAGTGCACGTCCCAGATCTAGACCTGAATGCTATCTAATCTATACCTGTCTAATGTCATGAACCTGAAGTTGTTTTGTAGTACCATGTATTCATCTCCAATAAAATTCCACCATCTTATTAAACAATTCATTGTGAAATATCCAGCATCATTCTTTTATCATTATAAATCATTTCTAGATTGTGTTCATCATTTTGCGTGTTAAGCTCGTTAGTGAACAATCTTTCATTATTCATTTACTCTATCTTCATTTTGAAATTTATAAAGTTTATTATGTTTTGGTAGTTGTTAAAATAGCGATTATGAAACAGCGACGCCTTTTTATAGATCCACGTACGTCATTATTGTAGACCTTTGCATAGCAACAACATAACATTTGGTTCACTTGAAGGCTTGAAGCAATTTTATTTCTCTCTCTGTCACTTCCGGGTGGTGCAAAAAGGTGAAATGATACATTAATAATGAAAAGATTGTTCAATAGTTTAATTTCTTCCAAGATAATCCAAATTCAGCACTCCTCTTACTGACTACTGATGAAAACTGGTGGGCGACATGCAGTTATCTCCCTTGACTGATAAGTGATCAATCACACGGCGAGTGGTCGATACTGATCATGCAATCGATTAGGGAGTTCCCCGACTGGATATTTCTCTCCCAAGACAGGACGGGATAAAACTAGTTGTCAACCCCTTCATCTGGTCAATGTTTTCAGCACATTTGATTTGGGATATTACTTATACTTTTGCGTTTTTATGAATATTAGACAGAATTGGAATGAGACAGGTTAGTAAATGTCCTCCTTCTTCACGTATAATAAGCTTTATATTCAATAAGCCATGGATAGGCGCTGTGTAGAGAATTCCCATTAGAGAAAATGTCTTCTGATGACTTTTCCTCTCTTATTCACCAATTATGATTATCAAATATTGATAGGAAATCCTTACATCTGTGTAGTTTGGAAATATGTACATATACTACCGACAATTAATGAGGGGACATTGCAGCTAACTGAATGACTCAATAACGATTGAACATAATATACATACATCATCCCAATTAACACGTTAATTGAAAAATTGTAGCTACGGAAGAGGGAAGAACACCAATGTGCCATGACGAACAATCTCAATATGGCCAGAATTGGTTTATGTTTTCCTGTATAATGATTGATAACAATTACTGTTATTTCATCAATTCCTTTATTTTCTGTGAAGTATTCATTTGTGACTAAGATGTAATTTTAGAAGTATATAAAATGATTCAATTCATATATATACAACTTACATATATACAATACAATATCATGCTATGCCTATCAGTTCCACAGTTTACATTTGCAGAAACATAATTCTCAAGTAACAAAATACTGTCTATGTGTAAACGAATTGAACATACATTAACAGGATGTATTTTCTAGATGTTTTAAAGATTTTTTTAAGAAACAAAAACTTTAGTTTTATTGATCTGACATGATATGTTCAGGTACATTGGAATTGCATTATGATAACCTTTATTAGCATTAGCATTTTTAATTGGCCAACTACCTTTATGAATTAATGATATGACGATTTGTAGCTTTATGTGTTTCTAAATAATTATGCTTGTATGTGAGGATACATTTATGGACTTATTTGTTTCTAAATATGTTTGTTTGATGTTCAATATTATTTCAGAAATTTACTGTTTGGGTTTATATATTTTCTGAACTTCAATTTTCTTTAGGCTTAACTTTGAGCTAGTACTGTTTTCATGTAATTTAGAATTAAAGAGACTGCAAATTCCAACCTATTCAAATCATTCTTATTGAATTAAATGTCATTATCTATTTTTTTCATAAAATATTGAGTACAGAGTTTGCTAGAACCAGTTAGTATGAGACCGAGTCATTGAAGAGTTGTCTCCCTTGCTTGACTAGCCCAGAGGCAGATTTCCTTCAATAAGAATTTGTTATCTATCAGATTTCTCTCGTATTATCACACCAACTTCTAAATACCTCTAAATACCTTTGACAATTTTGAATAACTGTTTCAATGCAACCTTGATAATAACAATGAAATTATTTCTTAAATAATTGATTCAACAATTGGTTTATTTTATTGTGAAATTGCAGTTCATTATTGATTGATTATATAAACCTAGGCTTTTTATATACAGATTTACTTATATTGAGTTAATTCTATGCGTTGTTTTAGAGATATTTGTTATATAAAATATGAAAACATTTTCTTAGGATATCTGTATACATTTTCTTGAGAAAAACTATAAAACTGCCTTTGTTCTCCGTTGGGGAATTGTAAGATGATACCAATTATTTGTGACTTTTTTTCAATTTGAAATTATGCGAGTCTTATATAAACTTATAACGATTCAGTAGTAGAAGTAGTTATTGTCTGATATTCCAAATAAGCATATGTGTGACCTAACATTAATTATGGTGATACATTTTAATGTATCGTCAAACATATGCACCCTTACTCCACTTGTATTGATATATTCACCATGGAGACTCTATATAATGTAAAATTCTCAACAATGGTACCTGACTACAACAACTTATTACCAGGGACTGGCATTGAAACAATCGAGCAAATCTATTTGTTCATTATATATTATATCATTGTTATAATAAAGATTTGGTCCGATTTTCCCTAGGTTGGTCGCTAAATTTTTCTTAAAATACAATAAAACATTAAAAATACTTTTAAAAATATTGCAAGTATGATACAGCATCTTTAACCATAAAATCGAATTTTGACTTATAAAAACTTAACACTACCTAATTGACGAAACAACAGGGTAGAGTTGCTCTTTTAAAGAAATAACAGTTAGTAAAAATTTAGAATTATCTACTCAGAAAAACAGTCCTGAAATTTGGCTGGAATGCATGTATTCACATTTTTATGTCTTGTTCAAGCATATTTAATTATGTAAACATTAAGTAAAGAAGATGATAAACGAATCTATTAATTAAATGAATATGAAAATTAACAACTAAAAAAATTAATAATAACTTGCAGAAGACTTGGACAAAATACTGTGAGTAAGTGTCCCAGTCCACCCAGCTGTAAATGGGTACCTCGTAAGGATTGAGAATAACATTAACTCTTTGCGTCACATGACTGCATGAGTTCTATACACCACGGAAGTTAAGATTGTAAGAGATCTGTCATAAAAACTATAGTATATACAAATATTCAGTTAGAATCTTAGGACGAAAACAATTATATATTTATATTTATATACAGTTTATAGATATACATTATTTATACATATGTTTTATGCAGTGTATACAATTTCTATATCACTGAGAGACTCCTATTCATTTTCACAACAAATTTGAGAAGACTAGCAGTTACCTCCCTTTACCGAGAACACACACAGAGTTCATTTTTGAAAATTTATTGTACAGTATTTCAGTATTGATTCTAAAACAATACTAATTGTTTCTCATAACAGTTTAATATAACTTTTTAATGGAATCAATGAAACGAACGTTCTTCCCACAATGCAACGCCACAATTATTCATGTGACTAAAAGGGAATTCCCCGACAAGGAAATAACCTGAAAACGAAACAAGGATCTTGGATAGGACAATTTGACTCGATATTCAAGGTACTGTTTCCCTTAGTTGTTTGTAGAATGTTTTACTAACATTAGTATTGTTTTCATCTATGAAATATCAAAATGATGTATAAGAAAGAACCTTTTCATGTTAAACAACCTCTTTACTTCCGCGTCCTATCAGTGTACTTTAACTTTACACAATGTAAGATTTAGCCTGACAATTTACTGTACATGTATATCTACTAGAAAATGAAACCATGATAAGAACATATGACTTATATAAATGTTACCGTACAGTGGTTCGTTTTTGTTGTTAAAACTATTTAAAAGTTATTATTTCGTTCTTGATGAGAGTAAATATCAAAATGATATATAGAAATGAACCTGTTCATGTTATATGAATTCTTTTCTTCCGCGTCATAGACATATATTATCATTTGACAATATACCAGGCTCGCTTATATAGTAATCTAGTGTATATCTGTATACCGAGATAGGTTTGATCTTTACACAGAGGCTTGTGTTGATGATAGAAATAGCCCCCAGTCTAGGTCAAATATTTGACTAATGATTTTTTGACATGTAAGTAAGTATTCTGTCCGACATTATAAGTATCTCTTATTGGTAGTTCAAGGAATACACACTTCATATTTATCTACATATATCAGAATAATCACCACAATCACTGAATATATGTATTGAAATGACGTAGACACCGTTCAGTTCTCCTGAGATAAATGTTGATTTAATAGTGATTAAACTGCGTAATTTTAGTTATCAAGGTTTCCTGCTATTACTTTACAGTTCACTGACAAATACAAAAACAAATAATTTCTCTAATTTCCAAATACATGTTTGAGTGTTTACTATGTGTGACTTCTTCAATCATAAACAATACATATATATCTACAAGTGCAGGGATCACCCTGGTTCAAAGTAGGAAAGGGAGAAAAATCTTCCTTTGGCCTAAAATAATGGGACTTTCAGAAGGGCAATGGGATATTTGAGAAGAAAAATAATAGTTTTGATTTTTGCAATGAGACTTTCTCCCCTCATTAGTATTGATAATAGGATATCTTGATATATCAATGGGTAAATATCCCAAAATCCCTGTCCAAAGTGATCCCTGCAAGTGACAAAACATATTTTTTGTGTGTAAAATATGTACTTGATATGTCATGATATAAATACCATTTATTACATCATATAAAACAATAAGGACTTATAATAATTTAAACTGCGTTTTTTAGGTAATAGGAATATATGTAATGACATAGATACCATTTATTTATCTGATATACAATTATAAGGATTTATTATTATTCGAATTGTGTTCTTTGAGTTAATCGAAAATAATGCATTGGTAACAGGTTACGATGAGTAAAGTACTGTGTGTCAGTGTGACGGGAGCTCTATAACTAATATGCAGATTGTAATATGTAACTCTGAAACATACAATACCATACATAATCCAACATAGATATGCAAGTAATATATGGCATTGTAAAACATTGTTATTACTTACAAATTTATTTTTCCATAAATGTAAAATGCATTAATACATGTATGTATGTTCACTTATGTTCTTATAATGTATAAAATGTGATGGCTCAAAAAATAAAGAAGATAATACACTTCATATACATTATTTAAAGGGTACACGTAGTTTATGGTTTATCTCTATATCCACTTAAACTATACTATAGATAATAAGACATTGCATTCTATTAATAAATATTATTTGGTAATTAGCATTATGAGTACACAAGTGTATCATATACAGAGCAGATATAATCCACATGCATGAAACATAAATACACACAAACAAGCATTCATAAGCAATCTCGGGAAATCATTTAGTGATCATATCAACATTTCAATATCTGGTTTATATTGCTCAAAAACATAAACGAATTACTTATTACCCTTTTCGTTCTCACGCTGCAATTTGTTAATGCCTTCTTAACGTGTCAATAAAATAATACAACTGTATCAAAACTGATGGCCAACGTGTATTAGATTGTTTGTATATAATGATATTTTACTTATCATCCATGTAGCAATGATCTGATGTTTTGAAAAAGTGTTGACAAGATCAAAATGATAGAAATTTACATTGATTGAAACATTTGAAGATCTGCTGCAGTGCAGTGTTTAGTTACTTACAGTATTATTGAATATTACTTTATTTCACCTTGACGACAACCAGGAACTTGTGCAATGTGCAGTTGCCTCCCTTGACTGATAAATGACATCAGCAATATTTCTTTCACAAGAGACGATTGGTTTAAGTCAATCACGTGATCTATACGGGGAATTCCCAAGCTGGGAAATTGTTTTCAGGGTGGAGTGCCATAAGCAACATCTTGTTGAAGTTCAGGTATGATTATTAACAAACATCTGATTAGTTATCAGGCATGCCATATTAGCTTCTGACTATACAATCCACACGATTTGTATTTAATCAATATTAGACATGGTAAGAAAGAGATTGTTTAGTGTGCTGATATGTTAATTATTCAATCTATAACTGTCTTGACTGATTGGTACGGTTAGCTTGTTTGGTTGCTTTGAGTATTCGTAAGTTTCTACATCTAATCAAATAATTCAACGTTAGATTTCCAGTAATTTTCATATTCGTTCATTAATCTCTGTTATCCTTTCTTTTTTATGTTAATCGTGTTCGTTTTCAATATATAAGTGTTAATCTTTCACCATTTTCATATCCTTTCATTTTTATAACATATGAATACTTCAAGTTTCTGTTTGAATTGAGCTCATGAGATTATGAAAGAACGACACCTTTTTATGGTTCCACGTCATCAACGTCTCCTAGCAACAGCATAACATTCCATTCACGTAGACTGAAACATTTGTAATCAATACCTGTCATGACCTCATATGCCCCCTAAACGTGCTACTGCCCCTTTAAGATGTCCAAGACTTAAATACACAGTTATCGTCAAGTTGCCTTTAACTCTTGCACCCCTTAGGAAACATTGGTCTGTGACAGTTTGAGTAGACAAGTAGTTACCCTTCCCGCGAAAACCAAGAAACTTCATTTATGCCTATTTATTGAACAGCCTTTATATGATACATTACCAAACATATCATTAATTTCTCAAAACATCAGAAGGAAGCAATGACACAAATGTTATTTACACAAAACAATGCAGTAATTACCTCATTGGGAATACCCTGACAAGGAAATAAGCTGAAAACGAAACCAGGATCTCGGATAAGAACATTTAACTCTATGTTGAAGGTACTGTAGATGTTACTACTACTTCTCAGTTTGTGAATGTCTAGGTAATATATAAAAACGAACCTAATCATGTTATACAGGTTATATATGCATAACCTCTTTACTTCCGTGTTCTGTAAATATACTATCGTATTACACAATGCAAGGTTCGCCCTGACAGTGCATTGTATGTCTATATACCTAGCTTGATCTTCTATACAGAGAAGCTTGTGTTGCTGATGATAATGAATATTTGATTGGAATCAATTAAGTTATGTGCTAAATTTTCTTATTTGAGAATGCTTATTCAGTCATCATTCATAACCTATTAAATCACATGAACCTTTAAATGGAACTGTCAAGCGCACAAATATAATGTTATTGCTCAATAGCATTGACGACTAAACTCACAACTTACAAGTACCTAGGTAGTTCTCACACTGTATTAAAAGTTATTCGTTAAGTGGTAATAAATGAATTAAAGTAAATGAAAAATGATGGACAATATTGACTTAGTCGGTTGTTGTTTAGCGGCGCTTAGAATATTATAATGTATGAGATGATTTCGTGATAATGCTATATGATAAATTCAAGCAATAATCTCACAAATTTAAAAACATTCGTTTGCAAGTTCTTTCTCTAACAATATTATCGAATATCACATTTTTCACATAATTCGACGACGGCCAGATATATTTGTCTACTCACAATTACCTCCCTTGGATAACAAGCGACGTCAACATTATTCTTATCAAAGAAACGATTGGTTTATGTGGATCACGTTATATATGTGGGTAATTCCCCAAATGGGAAATTGTTAGTTACATAGCCAGGACAGTAGAAGACATAGAGCAACATCTTGTAACAGTTCAGGTATGATACAAACAAAACATTTGATTAGATATTTTACATACACGTATACACTAATATTTTTTTACTGTATGGTCAATATAGCTGTACTAATTTAAGGAATAGTATTGGAATGTGAACCGTTCAGATCTAGACCTGAATGTTATCTAAACTGTATCTGTCTAATGTCATGAACCTGAAGTTGTTTTGTAGTAACATGTATCACACCACTAAAATTCCACTATCTAATCAAACAATTCATTGTGAAAAATCCAGCATCATTCTTTTATCATTATCAATGATTTCTAGATTGTGTTCATCATTTTGCGTGTTAAGCTCGTGAGTGAACAATCTTTCATTATTCATTAACTCTTCATTTCTAGATTTATCAAGTTTATAAGGTTTTGGTAGTTTTAAAATGGCGACGAGGAAACAAAGGTCTTTTTATAGATCCACGTCATCATTGTAGACCTCCTATAGCAACATCATAACATTTGGTTCACTTGAAGGCTTCAAGCAATTTTACTTTTCACTCTGTCACTTCTGGGTGGTGCAAAAAGGTGAAATAATACATTAATAGTTAAAAGATTATTCAATAGTTTAATTTTCTTCCAAGATAATCCAAATTCAGCACTCCTACTACTGACTACTGATAAAAGCTGGCGGGCGACATGGAGTTATCTCCCTTGACTGATAAGTGATCAATCACACGGCGAGTGGTCGATACTGATCACGCAATCAATTAGGGAGTATTTCTGGATATTTCTCTACCAAGACAGGACGGGATAAAACTAGTTGTGAAACCCTTCATCTAGTCAATGTTTTCACCACATTTGATTTGGGATATTACTTATACTTTTGCTTTTTATGAATATTAGACAGAATTGGAATGAGACCGGTTAGTAAATGTCCTCCTTCTACACGTGTAATAAGCCATGGATGCGCGCTGTCTAGAGAATTCCCTTTTGAGAAAAATGTCTTCTGATGACTTTTCTATCTTATTCACCAACATGTTTGATAAACTATTTAAAGGTTTTCCGTACATCTGTGTAGTTTGGAGATATGTACATGTACTACTGACAGTTAATGAGGGGAATTTGCAGCTAAGCGAATGACTCAATAACGATGAAACATAATATATCATCTGAATTAACATGTTAATTAATAACAACAATTAATGAGGGGACATTGCAGCTAAGTGAATGAATCAATAACGAAGAAATATGATATACATACAACATCTCAATTGAAAAATTGTGGCTACGACAGAGGGAAGAACACCAATGTGTCATGTTGTCTAAACGTTTGGGAGATTAAAAACATTAATTTGACGCTTTTAAGCAATATTGATATTCCATCAAACTGATTGGGTTGCAATTGTTCAGGTACATTGGAATTGCATTATGATTACTTTTATTAGATGTTCCATATTATCTAAGAAATTTTGGGTTTATATATTTTCTGAACTTTACTTTGCGCTAGTACTGTATTCATGTAATTTAGAATTAAAGAGACTGCAAATTCAAACCTATTCTAATCATTCTTATTGAATTAAATGTCATAATCTAACTTTTTTCAGAAATAAAGATTTTGTACTCTATTTAACAGTCTATTACTAAATGTATCACTTTTGAAAGTATTACATAAATTACAATGTGATAACATTCTTGAAATAAAAATAAAACATGTTATCCTGTGAGAAAATACTGAGTACAGAGTTTGCTAGGACCAGTTAGTATGAGACCGAGTCATTGAAGAGTTATCTCCCTTCCTTAACCAGCCCTACCTGACTACAACAACTTATTGACAATTTTGAATAACTGTGTCCATGAAACCTTCATAGCTACAATGACATTATCTCTGAAACAATTGACTCAACAATTAGTTTATTATTATGACAAGCTGCAATCAGTTAAAAAACTTGTAGTTCATTTCTTATTGATATATACTTGGGCTATATACAGATATACTTATATTGAGTCAATTCTATGCGTCATTTTAGAGAGACGTGCTATATTAGACATGAAAATATTGCTAGGGATATCAGTTTACATTTTCTTGATAAACACCTTAAACTGCATTTGCTTTCAATTGGGGAATAAAAATATGTTACAATTAATAATGAATTATGTGTGAATTTTGAAAGTTTGAAATGATGCGAGTCTCATATAAGCTCATTACGATTCAGACAATACATATGTAGCAGTTATTGTCGGATATACCAAATAAGCTAGACTAACATTGAGTCATTTTTGATTGATATATATGTAGGCTATATACAGATTTAGTTATATATAAAATATGATAATATTGCTAGGGATATCAGTAAACATTTCTTGATAAACACCTAAAACTTCCCTTGCTTTCAATTGGGGAATAAAGATATATTACAATTATTAATGAAGTCTGAAGACCTAATTAATGTTTGACATAACATTAATAGAATCAAACATATGCACCCTTACTCCACTAGTATTGATATTCACCAGGAGACTCTATGCAATGTAAAACTCTCAATAATGCTACCTGACTACAAGACCAGGGACTGACATTGAAACAATTTAATACACGAGTAACATATTCCTAAAATATTAGAGATGTACAAGGATTGATTTGAAATCACTATTTGTGAATACTATTAGTAGATTAAAGCATTGGGCTATTTTTTTCACGTTTCGTAGCACTATGATAGACTTAAATTGTATATGTGTTGTACTACTTATTGCTTGGATTCTGTACTGGCACATTCTTTTTGTGTTTGTTTTTCATATGTACTCAGGATGCTTTTTTGAGTCAATGAATTCACAAATTGGTAAATTCTATTTAATTTAAATTTTTGGTCAGTTTTCTACTTTGTTAACAGGTTTTTATATATGGAAAGGTAATGGTTGTTAGTTAATATTAAGAGATAATCGTCGAAGATGACAACATTTTGTTTACAGTTCTATTTTACATTTCAGAGTAACAGCTAGAAATGGCGATGGAATTCAGAGGTGGAAACAACCAGATTGGAAGCTCAAACAGCCAGTCTATAGTTCACAACCACTTTTCAATCAGCATACAAACGCACTGCGCTGAATGTCAACAACATCAGCACCAAGGAGTCCCAATCTCTCAGGGGAATGAACATCACGTGCTAGACCTCGTCAAGAGAACACTTGAATCAGGTGCTCAAGCAGCACAAGTACAGGTTGAGTCGACCACACAGCCCCAGGGTGAAGCGCCTGTAAAATCTCAGATTGAACCAGCAACTCCAGCAAAGAGTAAAGTGGTGAAGAAGAGGGTTAAAGTACCGGGGCCATACCAAAAGACTCTGAAGTCATCGCTTAAAGCGACATCAGGTACTGTTGGTATCTCCTCCACTGCAATGAAATACAGAATAATTGATCATTTCTTACTTTAACACAACAGTAGTATATAATGAAAAACTTTTTAGGTAAACTTTAAAATTTAGGTTGCCAATTAAGGTTGATTGTAAACTGAAACTGAGTGGTTTTTTGTCTTTTGATATGTTGGATCAATCATAATCAGTAACCTAGCGATTTTTTTAAAGGAAATAAAAACAATTTTATTTACTTGTTTTTGAGAAACAGTAACTATTTACTTGATGTACATTGAACATTCCATTTTCCCAACCAATTGAATTTGACAGTTCCATGTTTGTTAATACTGTCAAAAAGTATGACCCTATAACAAAATTTGATCTGAATCTGTTTAAATTATATTGTTCTTTACCTAGACGGAATGTATTTACAAGAAATAAAAACAGACATTTATAAAGCCTTGTTTTTGAGGATCAGTAACTATCTACATGTTGTACATGGAATATTTAATTTTCTCAAACACAATCAATTTAGATCGACAGTTCCATGTTTGTTAATATTGTTTAAACAGTTTGACCCGATAACAAAGTTTGATCTGAATTATTCAAATCATATTGTTCTGCTATAATTGGATCAGTGCTCAAGTTGGTTAACAATAAACTTAAAATTCACTACTCAATACTTTCTTGTTCACAACAATTTTAACGTATTTATAACATAATTATCTCATATCGTGTGTTTCAAAGCAGAAATATATGTGTTGACAACCACGGAGTCTCTCTTTAAATTGTTGAGCAATAAACTTCATAAAATTCATTTCAAAATACGTTCTTGTTCACAACACTTCTCTGTGCCACTATACTGACTGTTGTGTGTTTCAGCTGGTACAGACAGTGTAAGAATCCTGGACTCAGTTGGTGATGTGCTGGAGCATGGGGATGCAGTGGAGATTGGTTCATGGGGGTCTGGTGTTTACTCTCTCTATGTAGGTGAGTCAAATACAAGGACAGTGGCTGGTGGTAAGGCTTGGTATGAATGTTATATGTAAACTCTTTGTCTAATTTACTCATATCTTTGACTTTTGCTTTTGGTTTAATTCATACATGTATATGGATATCACAACACAGAAAAAGCAACGAATAATATTTCTGAGATTTGCAAGTATCAATTCTCTGTGTGATTCAATGTCAGTGACATTCCCATTATTTGTAAATGTCTCTTTAATCCCCTTTCAGTAATATTAAACAGCATTTTGATACACTCATATATCTATAACCATGTAACAGAAAGTTAAAAAACAAAATTTGCTGTTTTATATGCTGAGAAACTAGTTACTGTTCACAGGAGACGGTTACATTGTACACTATCAGCATCAATCAGGAACTGTGGTGAAGGAAATGCTGGACTTAACAAAACCTTTCCATAAAAACTCTTTCTTGTAAGTATTTCCCCCCTGGTAAATTGTTAAAATTATCAAAAAGGGGCTTCTTTTATTGTGTGTTCATCTCAACATAAAAATGTTAGGGTAACGAGGGCCCTGTCTACATTCAATAAGAATAACAAATGTTTTATTCAGTGAAGATTAAACTATAGACGGAGGTTGTAATATGATTCGAAACCGGATTTCTCAGTAGGCTGACAGTAGCTCTGCAATACTTAGATAAATGATCTTGAATCAAAATATTTTGACCATTTCAGTTTGTGTTTGGCCGGTTTTATGTATTTGTTGTTTAATGAAACATCCTAGTTTAGAAAGAAGTCACAGTTTGATTCTTTAAGTATTGTTATATCTATATGATAGTTTGAAAAAGTACATCTCAGTTAAAGGCAGTTAAGGATAGAAAAACTCATTTGAATTGAATAATGCACAGATAAAGAACATAAATCGATGTTGCTTAAGATCGACACTCAGATAAACAACTGCTTGTTATTTGGAACTCATGTGAAAATTCAGTTCCAAAATTTCGCTTTCAAACGCGGGAATCATTCAATGCAATATTACATTCATTCCATTTTAAAGATTTGCCTGATAATCCAAAATGCCAGCCGTTATGTTGTTGGCAAAAGAAGTTCCTTTACTGTGCAGTTCAGTTAAGTTGCAGATATTCCTGTTATTCAGCTTAGCGATAAGGGTATGAGGTTCATTCACTTGAAATCAAAACTAATTAATTGATCTTTCTATTTATTTTCAATGACTAAACAAGATGGAATGTGTTAACATAATTTTGAATGCCACAAATTTAAATCTTATTTACTAAAAATGAAAAAAAAACGACCATGGCAAGTGATTGGATTTATAGCATGAAAGGTTTTCCATGATTTCTTACTTATTAAAAGGTATTGGTCTGGAATTATAATTGAATTGAATTGACTTCCCATGTTTTCTGTGAGTTCTATAAACCCTGAGGGTATTTGAAAAACTACACACGTTTCTAGTTTCAAGTTTTACAATATGTGCAATCCACTCTTGTCATTTTTGACATATCTTAGTGACTTCAGGTGTCTCATTTTGCTATTATTATTATAATTCACTAGAGGTAGATAAGAAAGAAGAGTAAGTGGTCAATAACACTAAGCCTTATATTAACTGCTGCTAACTTAAGGTCATGGGAGTCAATGAATAAATATTGTTCATGTTGAATTTACATTGCAAAATAAGGTCGTCATTTAATATTGGATATAAGGTTAAAGTAAAGGTAATGTAAGCATTACATTTTCTATATTCTTTGGTTTATGTTTTAATTGGTATATATTTTCTTATTTTTGGTAGCTTTTATTCATAATTTCCTTCAATGACTTTATCAAAACATTTATCTGTTATTCGTTTCAAAGATTTCTTTAGAACTTCCCGTTAGTTTTAATTACTAATTATGAAAACCAATGGTTACACATACCAAATATCACCATGAGTGTATACTTCTGTGAATGATAAGTGCAATAAAAAGACAAGGAGAAATACAATTATACTTAATAACTTCCTATTCACTCATCATTTGTTTACAGCTATGGTAACCTGAAGGTGTATTCCCCGACAGAGCGAGTCCAGAGAGCCATGCAGCAAGTTGGTCGAGAGTGTCCAGTCCAAGGTGGGAGTGATGCAGCCTTTATGTTTTGGACGCACACAGGTCTGACCATGGTGCAGGTAGGTTGAGTATTACAGGCCTCAGGTTAAAGCATCATGGGTCAGATAGCTCTTAGGTTTATTCTATCTACAGCAGTCGGGGAGACAGTGTCTAGTCCAAGGTGGGAGTGGTTTGACTTTGTGTCACAGGTCTAGAGTAAGAACAGGTACATTGAGTAATACAAACTTAATGTTAGAGTATCACAGTGGCATAGTGAAGTGGTGTATTAGATATGTGGGCCAATAGGTTTAAAGTTTGATCAATCATGACGTGTTTGTATACTGTATACAACTGTTTTACACGAAGTAATGTTTAAGGAAATGAAACATACATATTTATTATACATAGTTTCAATCAGCAGTCTGTAGCTCCACATATTGCATGCTGGTTTAAGCAAATTGCAATGGCATGATCACTTTGCAGATTTTACTTTTGAATATATTTTAATTTCATAACAATTCATCGTTGAACGTTTAATTTAGATAGGCACATTCTCATACCATAAAGTTAGGATGTGCATATTACGATAATGGTTTCATTGATTTCAATAATCTTACTAAATTATTTCTATATTGTTAGATTAACCTTGAATGTTTGTTAAAGTTGTTTGTGTCTGTAATTTTTATATTACACATTATCGATTTTGCTTAACTAGAGAAGGAACGTCAGTTTGCAGTATCGGTTCTCTTTTGTGATTTATACTAAATGTTTATAATGTAATGAGTACATTATTTTCATATTGATTTCAGAGTATGTCACACGGATTTTATCTAGGTAAGTAAATGTTACGAAAAGTCATTATCAAACAATGTTTGATGTTTATTCTTTCGAAAAAACCCAACTTCCTACTTAGATACAGCAATGTATCAGCTTTCAATTGTTTATTTGTTGCGAATATGCTGTCTAATAAAATAATGAAAGCTCACAAAAAAGAGAAAGTATACATGTAAGTGTTGTCAACAATTTATTGAAAACACTGAAGAGTACATAGTCCACAATACATCATTCCTCTTAAGATAAGGTTAAAAGGTCACGTTTTCTTTTGTTTTGAGAACGTATTAAGGATGTATTAAGAAATTAAGTGAAAGCTAAATGTCATGTAATTCTCATTCCTATTTCGTACTCGTTTTCAGATTAAAGTTAAGAGACAAGATGAGAGCAACAGACAAGCCAGAAGATCCTGGAATCTCCGGAGAATTAGCTTCAGTTCAATATCCTGGCCATATCATCTTCCTGATACTTGCTTTCGGTTTGTGCTGCAATAATTGTTAGTGTCTGTGAGAATGGATGTTTGAATTTGGTATGAATTCGCATTGGTACGTAACTGGGATGAAGTAAGCGGGGGGGGGGGGGGGGGGTGGGGGGCGGTGGGTATCGCATGGGTTTGGGGTTCGGGAAGAGCGTGAGGGTACTGTGTGCATTCTTTGTTTGACCAGCGATTAGAGAAGACAGAGGGATATGAAACAAAGACTAATTAGCAATCTATGTCGTCCCACACGCACGACTGGGCATACTCATTAGCGCACAGTTCCAACGGAGATTCCCCGCTCTATTATTATAAAATGAAAGTCGACATTGATTGTTGGAATGTTGGGAATTCCATGCATACCAATTCATTCCTATTTTGCAACATGTTATTGCCTGAGTTTAATTTATATTATAACATAATTTGGATATGATATCAATGTTATTGCCCTGTATGTTTTGATTTGATATTGATGGGTTATTCTAAAGCTTTTATATTTATATCTAAGAGATACTTTTAAATACCTGAATGTATTTGGATAATGTAATATAATAAAGATGGGATGCATGTGATGTTATTCTTTATAAAGGATATGTAAATATGCATTATTGATATGGATATATATCCATATAATTGCCTGAATATCAAACCTTATACTTTGTCTTATATTATCCCTGGTTTGACTGGCGAAAGTATGAGTGCGATAATGACATTTTACTCTTGATTGGGAAAATAAACGATTGAATAATCGTGTGTTGTGTCTTGCAATTCCTCATGAATGAGGCAATGTATTGAGAGTGTTGATGGGACGGCTGTGTGGTGAGAGGTGGTGCGAAATGTGGTGAGTGCAAATAATTATGTATTGTAGGTAACGAAGTTGCTTGGGGTAGTAAAATGGGTATCGTTCGTTACACTTTGTGTCCAGCTCATTAATTTGTAACTAATCGACCATTTCAATTCAAATTCATAGTGGAAATAAAGGAACTTGGAATGATATGTCATGAGTAACATATAAATATTTACATACACTATTAGGAATTTTGGGAAAAACTGGGAAATTTGTAAGAAAACTGTTACAATTCCTGTCTGGCTCACATTTCCTATATAACTCATCCAAGTTTTTGATCAAATTTGATAGGGAGATACAAAATTATATGAAGGTGGGTCATGATTAACAAATTTAAAAGTATTATTGTACACTTTTGTCTTTTTGTGGCTAAAAATGAGGACTCTGTTAGAAACCATGTACCACTCCTATTCAGCTCACAACTTCTAAACTCATTACCACATTTTGATCAAATGTGACATTTAGATTCATAATCATATGAAGACCTTTCATGAAAAGCAATTTTTAAATCGTAAATTTGTAGAATTGGACTTTTTTGCCAGGGAATGAGGACTCTGTTAGAAACGCGTTACAGTCTTGCCCGGCTCACAACTTGTTACAACTTAGCATGAGATATTGATGAAATTTGCCGATGAGATACAATTTGACAGTTTTTGTCGAAATATGAGGGAAAATGTGAGAAAACTGTTACAACTTCTGTCCGGCTAATAACTTCTTAACCAAGAACTTGTGGTCAACTAAATGGTAAAACACTTTGTACTCTGGGCCACGAGGTCTCTAATACTGACTTTGACTTTGACTTTGACTTTGACTTTGACTTTGACTTAGACTTAGACTTTGACTTAGACTTTGACTTTGACTTTGACTGGTGGTCATATTGAAATCTAATGTGGTATTGAGAAAGAGAATGGCATGATTGTGTGTCATCATGAACAATTTTGAAGTATAAATAAAAATGTCCTAAAAGATGTATAATAAAATTGTCCTTTTCGTATTTTGGATCATTAAGGTCAATTTGATCATTCAAAAACCGATAGAATACAAATGATAAACAAAACACCACATGACTCCTATTTTGCCAATAAACGCAATATCTAACAAAAAGATATATCTGTACATAGAACCCGAACAGGAGTATTACTTGTATTAGTTGTTATCATTTGCAGATACTTAGAAGTGATTTATATCTGGTTTGTTTGTATATGTATGATTAGATCATTAAGTGTCATCAACACAAACCTTTCAAATGCTCAATGTATTGATTGGACGTCAATTTCTAAATGACAATGTCCTGTAATATTTGAGGGGCAATAGCACGTTTTAGGGGGGAAGATAAGGTGATGTCAGGAAAATAACAAAATATGATTCCAATTGAAAGACAATGTATTCAAACTAATGAAGCAGTAATTATTCATTTATATAATGTAAAGTTTAGCCATTCCTTTCCTTTTTCTAGCACACACTGAATTAAAGGTGTTCACGGAAATGGTCGTCAATGGACTTTATGTGAATCTTAATACTTTGTCCTCTCACTATTGATGGTTGATTTGTGTTATGAGATTTGTGACACTAGAATTATCAGTGAAAGGTTTAAATTATAAAAGTTTCAAAAAACGTGTTACTGCCCCTTTAAAACCAAATTGATCATTATGTGCTTGCCATTAAATTGTTTGGTCTACTTTTTTTAATATCGTAATTTACTAGTATTGCTAACAATTAAATAGCGTTATATCCTATATAGTGTGAATATTTATTATTCAAGTAGTGTTTGTAAACATTTATGCAACTATCTCTGAACATATCCAATTCTTTATAGAAACATTATCATTATTACTGCTTTGGGATTATGTTTTTGTGCTTGTTCATAATGAGATAAATTCTGATTTGTAATGATTTTGTGATGTTGGAATAAATATAGTTTGTAAACGTAGTTTCCCGTGTTGTTATATTTTTCCTTGAGACAATTACTTGTATGGGTATTTTTGAGGGGCCTTAAACTCTCACTAACTGGGCAGAAGCACATTTAAGCTCATCATGGTGTCCGGCGGCCGTCCGCCTGTTGATCAGTAATCATTTTAAATGCATTTTCTTTTCTGCTCAAGAAGCATATGTACTAAAAATGATTGATAGTTTTGTTGACCTGTGACAACTTATAACGGCCACAGGGGCCACGCCCTCTAAATTCTATATTCGTCCTCTTAACTTTGGATAGCCATGCTAATAATTGGACCATTATGACATTACTGGACGACACGGATTCATAAACACAACAGAAGTGCATACAAAGTTTTGGTTTCTTTCCTTACTAAATGATTTGACTGGAAATACTTGTTTGGATTGCCGATGATAACGAGTTTTGGTTTTTAAGAGTATTAAGATTTAGTATTGTTAAGAATTGTTAAAAATAAAATTTGATTTGGTGATCTTTCAGATAATTTCTTCACCCATACATGTATAACAAGGAATCGAAAGGCAATAAAAGATACCATGAAAATGATTTGCAATGCATTCAACAAATTTTAACATACATCAATTAAGAAGAAAAACTACATGTACAATAACGAATTTGAAGTTACAACAAACAATTTAGTCGATAGTGTTCTCTCAGTTCAGGTGAGAAAAGATAATCCTGAACGTCGTATGAGTTGATCCTGCCCATTTGAACGTCTGAATGATGCTTCTATGGTATCCGGGTGTATGTCAGGAGTCGCGTCTTCTGAGAAGCCTATAAAGGTCTCATCGATGAATAGCTGATGTTTCTTAATGAGATACTTACTTTGGTTATTCATTAGAGATATAAACTTATTAGTATCAGAGTGCTTATAAATATAATTCTTTATGTACATAATAAATTCTTAACGAGTTGTATGCCGGGAATATTAACATATAAAAATGGAATTCATCCTCTCTTCTTTTTAGAATACACATTTGACAAATTCCACTTTCTCTTATGATTCCTTGGTATCTCCAAAATTCAAAATATAAATCATCCAACGCAAATTTATCTTGCAAGTGATGATTTGTATGTTCTTATAGTTAAGTCCTAAATGTAAGATCACTCAATTAAAGACCATACATCGAATATTGAGTTAAGCACATTACCGGATACACGTTTTAGATTATTTAAATCTTAAATCCAATTGCCTTGAACTATATCTATCCTGCAAACACTCAAAAGCCTTGCCTAATTCTTACATAACGAAATGCACAATACTTACCATTTTTTTATCATCTCGATGTGGAATACGTACACTTGTTTGGATGAAATATATGCTCTGATATGATAATCTAAATATCAACTGGTAGTATTTCTCAAGACATTTACACACACCATGTTCTTTGTAGAAAGTCTGTCTACATGTGGAAAGAACATTTATTCAAATGTCATATACCTGAAGTAAATAACTTTAATGAGGTGCCCAAGTTATTCATGAGATAAGTGTTGATCATGTTCATGTTCCATGGGGTATATAGATAACGAAAGTGGGTTTTAGGAAGTTCAATAAGAGGGACACACGTATTGCATACAGCTACTACATAGCTAGGTTGCTCTGGTCTTTTCTGAGCTATAAACTTACAAAAGATCCTTATCATCAAGTAAATCGTAATACATTAACTTGAATTATTTCTTCATATGAATCTAGAAAAAAATTGGCAAATCTTGTTGCCACATCTGATATCATGTCTGTTGTTCAGGGCACCTATTAATTCATTTTCATATCAAATATAAGAAATCTTAAGACCAAAGGTATTTTCAGGGACTATATGTTACTCTAGAATCGTCTACTCACCCAACCAGTGACAAGGCTACGGAGCCAAATTGATATATAGATACGTAGAGTACTGAGTAAGCTGCCTGTTGCATATTACCACTGGAGGTAGAACTCGACTGGTATACCCGCCCCAAAACTTTTAGAAAGTAGGATTTGTAAGTTGTTCAGACACATTGAAAATAAAGATGAAACACATTTTCTTGCTAAATGGGAAGTTTATTCTGAACTTAGGTATTATGTTTCGCAGGATATTTCTCGTGTCAACTCTTTCTTTACACAGGTGTCCCATAAGCTCAATTCATATTCTTATTACGTTATTATAGTTTTCAAAGAATCCTGCCGCACCATCAATAGTGCAAAAGCGCCAGGCTAACAAGCCTGACGTGCCGGGTTCGAGCCCCGCCTGTGACCGGGTTTAAGAACCTTGAAGTCAACTTTCTGCGCAGACTTTTTCAGTGTTGTCACAACCCCTAGTGTACAGTACACAACCCTGTGCACTTTAAAGTGACACTCCGCGAGTTAGTGTTCGTATGTAAGAAATTTTCCTTCGAACATCTAAAAGTAGGTCATCAGTATAGAAAAAAATCATTTCTCTATACGCTGATACTATCAAAACTGTTTTTGGAACATTGGAAGTATCTCTATTTAGTGCTAAAAGGCAATGTTATTGTCAAGGAGCGCGCGCTACGCAAAATCCTATATTTAGCAGCTGGGTTTTCCAAAAGTTGCGTTTGCGTGAACAACACCCGAGTCGGATTGACGCATTATACACTGTATTGCCGCCATCAAATTTTTCATTAGCAATAAAAACATGAACTTTCATTTTCCAATGAAATTCCATAAAATGACACCGATTTAAACGCATATAGTGACAAAATATCATCAAAATTACTGCACTAAAGATAATCGTTGGTTTTAATTCATTAGAATAATTGTATTCCTAAGAATCTTAAAACTGAACTCTTATCTGCTTACATCTTTAGATGTGGCAGGGAATTTTCGTGTCTATTGGAAGTTTTTGAATTAGAAGCCTCCCATTATTGAAATTGCAAAAGAATAATCGACGCAAACCACATAACTATTGAATTATTTTTATCCATATTGAATATGATTTTTGCAAAACTAATATATGTGACAGATACGTAAAAAGCTGGCAATGTTTGGGTTTTTTCTGACAACGAATCTTACAGCAGGAAATAGATATAAAACATTAGATCTTACACTTTTTCCAGTTACAAATTATCACAAATTAGTAAAAACCAAACGGACCATTTATTGAAACAATTTTAGGGCCTCATATATATATAACCTTTTGCCCTAGCGGGTATGATCCTAATAATTCAAAAACAAATTGAGGGATTTCAAATAACAATCAATCTGGACAGTCACTACATTTAAAAATATAGATATTAAAGTTGACATATTTGGTATGATACATACTTTTATATCGTAAATTATTTTTGCCAAATTAAAAAAGATGCAAACAAATCATTACTGCCTTATGATCTGAACATTGATAATTTACGAATAGCAACTCGAGAGAAAGCCAACCTTTTAAATTGATCGATAAACAGAAGAAACTTTTAGCTTCATAAACAAAGAACATTCCCTAGGAAAAGAAACATCACCAACCACTTGATTAATTTAGAACATTAATTCAGATTATGCTTCTTGTTATTGTTTAACAATGATATAATGACTATCTACAATGACAATTAACTTGTTATACTAAACCACTAACTAGACAATTTACTGGTTTTTTTTAGTTTAGTTTTCTAAACCTTTTCGCTATTCAAACCTTTGATCTGTAGGTAAAAGGATAAACGATAAGAGAAAGCACATTAACAATTTGTTTTGGTTTTTGGAAAAAAACTAGCAAACCCCGAATTTGAAAAATATGAATCGTATTTATCTCACTACACACCAGTGTTTCAGTTTATGAACATTAAACTATAACATGGACATAAATTTATCTTTCCATCGCGTAGAATATTTAGTATATCAGAGGACAAGGTTTCCTTTAGTAGTTCTAATGTTTTGAATTCATTCGTTGAGCAAATACGATGAACAAAATAATTTTGATGTTTCGGGTATTAAAAATTAGAACTATATATTCCTTTGTTAATCATTACAATATAACTTAGGCAGTAAAACTTGAATGGTTTTGCTACAATGATATGATAACTTGGATGTTATATCAAATGAATAATCTGTTCGTGTAGTTCAATTTTCTCTGTTCCGGCATCTTGTGACAATCGAGAGTCCGCTTGACTGTTAGCAGCATTAGAGCCTTCGTATAAACACACCACGATCCCATAATGCATTGATCTAGTATCCACTCGAGCCGATCTATTTTTAGACATGTCAATTCGTTTCAAGATTTTGGCCTGTATCATCAAAAATCATGATCGGAAAATTTTCAAAAAAATTGTATATGCTTTTCGTACGTTTGTTGATATTTTGGTAATTTTCATAACTGATTGTTAACTCGCGGAGTGTCTCTTTAAAGAACCCACGAACCCGTTGGTAAATGACCAGATGGTGGCAACATGAAAACGTGCAGACACCTAGTTACGGGTACAGCAACGTGCAGTATACTTGGACAAAATACTGTGACTATGTGTCCCAGTCCACCAAGCTGTAAATGGGTACCTCGTAAGGATTGAGAGTGAGCTGTGCGTCACATTACTGCACGTGTTGTATGATCCTCCGGGAGTCGAAATGATCAATGAAGTTCAATGATCGAGGGAAAGCCAAAGCGCCTTTGAGCAGCGCTCTCTGAGCTGGACATTGGCGCTATACACAATACTTAGTAATACTAATAAACATGGAATTAGCTATATCTCTTGTATATGTTTGTATTGTAATGTACATAATTTGTATATACATGACTTATTTTTAACGTCTCATGAGTTTTATAGGCCCTATGAACGGTGGGACACTTTTACAAACTTGTATTATCTGTGTATGCGATGACTTAAACTGATTATGTATCATGGGACATTACAAAACACGAAATTTCAAACCTAAAAAAAAATTAATTTCAAGTTTAAAACTTGATGTAAAATACAACGCTCCATTACTCAAAAAAGGCTGACATCAAGTACAACTTAAGGGAAGGGAAACCATATAACACAATTCTGGTCAATCAATCTTTATTTCCGCACTGAAAAGGCCTCAGGCCTATAGTACATTTACATTGATAGTTGGGATATACATGAATAAGTATTTAGTTATTAAAGTGAAATGACATGTTTTCTATAAATCATTGCATTATGGATATACATGGCAAGATTTTGTAATGTATGTTGATTTTTACAGCTCATAAGACTGTAGAATTTAATTAGATTTGGATGGACATAATAGTACCGTTTAATATATTTGCATCGTAATGAATCATATAATGGACATACAAAGAGAAAATGGTATTCATCTTCAACGACATGTAAATTACAAAGTGTACATATCCGGTCTTCTTTTTTAATATTTCTATATCTTCCGTTTTCAATTAATAAATCGTGTGATGAGCATCTGAATTTTGCTAGTGATATTTTATACTTTTGTATATCAACACATGATAAATAAGCTTCATTGAATAAATCATTTTTAAACTGTGAATAATAAAAGCATTTACTTGACAGATATGTTTTTTCACACCATGTTTGCATAAATTCTGGTGTGAAAGCACTTGGATGAGAAACGAAGAATATACGAGGGAGGTGTGCGATCTGATAACAACAAGATCAATGACATATGACTGAATGTTTAACGAGAGAACGAATGAGAATCCTATACAACAGGGTGCTACAGACATGTATACATCATTAGAGCAGTTAAATGAATGAGTAAGTTTCTATGGGTTTTTCAATTTTTTATTACCAGAGTGCGACGTTTTGGTGTACATACTAAGAGATTTTTCAAGCAAATGACACTGGACAAATTACAACAGAACGAACCAGAAGCCTTATAACAGGATAATAGACATCTGTCTAACATTATGGCAGTTGTTGTTAATCGATTGAATTACGGCTAAATACATGCTCTATAACAAATGGATCTTTAAAAATGTTTAAATTAATTAAAAAAACAGGGGAGATAGTTCTTCTTCTTACAAAACATCGCTTTAAACCCTCTCCCTATATTTCTTAGGTTAATTAGTAATATACAATGTAAATTTATCATAAAACAAATAATGTTTTAAACAGTTATAAAACAGTTTTTATCTCACATAGAACCTACTCCATAACCATTTTTCAAATTTAATGTTATGTTAGGCGTGTCCAAGTTTAAACAGGAAGATTGCTTTCAAATAAATCTTCTGTTCCTACAGTCTCAATTATTTATCTACATTTGTTTTTCTTATATACACACCAGTCTTCCATTTTTCTATGAATACCCTGTGTTCCAATCATATTTAAGTAGATGGATAGATAAAAATAGATATGAAAACGTTCAGACACCATGTTGCGGGTACAGTAACGTGCAGTGGACTTGGATAATATACTGTGACAAACTTTTTAGAAAGGAAAGCTTAATTAGAGCGGTTAAACAATATTGTAAGACATATGACATTCTTTTTTGTGACAGAATAGAACTACCATTTATACCTTTTTTACTTCAAGAGGTAGTAACAAATAAAAAAGTTTGTAGGATATACTACGACATACTTAGCCCAATTATAGACACTGCCGTCCATAGCTATAAACAAAAATTGGAATATGACCTGGAGACAATTGCAAATGAAAACGAATGGAAAGTCTATCAAAAAAATGTATTTCGAGCTCATACAAATTCCAATTTTAGATGGTTCCAATATTCTTTAATGCATAGAATTCTGCCAACAAACCAGCTTTTATTTAAGATGGGCTATATTGATAGTCAGTTATGTTCATTTTGTAACACTGCATCTGAAAGTTTACTTCACCTCTTCTATGACTGTACAAAATCTAAAATCATTTAGAATAAATTGTTCACATGGATAAAAACAAAAACAGATATCAGTTTTGATATAGATAAGAAAAAAATCATATTCGGATTTCCCGAAAGAAGAAATGATGTACTCAATCTCCTAATAACGATCGTCAAATTTACTCTTTTCAAAATAAGATCATATACAAATACACCTCGATTTGATAAGATAAAAAATGAAAAAATAAAAATTTACGATATCGAGAAAATAAATGCCATCTCTTCTTGTAACTACACACAATTTGTTGGTTTCTGGTCCGACCGTCACCATTTGTTTAACTGACGTATTTCAGTATGTGTTAAATGCCTCTCTTGTTTTTCATCTGTTGCTGTTGTCACCTCTAATTGTACCTTTGCCAAAATGGTCAGAATTAGTATGTTTATTAATGTTATATGTATACACTTGATGAATTGATGATGTACCACAAAAAATTGAATTACAAAAAAAGAAAAGAAAAAAAAGTAAGATACTGTGACTATGTGTAAGCAATGATTGAACTCTGTGCGTGACATGACTACACGAGTTATATACTCCCCCGGGAGTTGAGATTGTAAAAGATGTGTCATAAAGACTGATATTCAATGATCGAGTAAAAATCAAAGCATTTTGAGCAGTGCTCTCTGAGCTGGATATTGGTGCTAAACAAATAATAAGCAGGATAGTATAGTATATAAAGATGTTCAGCTAGTATCTTACGACGAAAAAAATAAATTTATATTTGTATAAAGTTTATTTATATATAATATTTCAACATATGTTTTATACAGTGTATACAATTTCTATATCACTGAAAGAACCCCTTCATTGTCACAACAAATTTGAGTACACGAGTAGTTACCTCCCTTTACCAAGAAGACACACACACAGTTCATTTTTGAACATTTACTGTACAGAATTTCAGTATTGATTCTGCAACAACACTAATTATTTCTCATAACAGTTTAATGTCATTTTATAATGGAATCAATGAAACGAAGGTTCTTCCCAAAATGCAACGCCACAATTACTTCCTGTAACCAAAAGGGAATTCCCCGTCAAGGAAATAACCTGAAAACGAAACAAGGATCTTGGATAGGATACTGACTCGATCAAGGTACTTTTTCTCTGTTTGTAGAATGTTTTACTGACATTAGTATTGTTTTCACCTATGAAATATCAAAATGATGTATAAGAACGAACCTTTTCATATATACGACCTCTTTATTTCCGCGCCCTATACGTGCAATATCACTTTGCACTATGTTAACAATGTTATATTTAACAATGAATATTTTGATATGACGTAGATACTATTTAGTTATCCTGAGATAAATATTGATTTAAAAGTGATTAAACTGCGTAATTGTAGTTATCAAGGTTTCCTGCTTTTACTTTACAGTTCATTGACAAATACAAAAACAAATAATTTCTCTAATTTCCAAATACATGTTTGAGTGTTTACAATGTGTGACTTTTTTAAACATATACATTAAATATATATCTACAAGTGAATAAACATATTATCTTTTCTTGTGTAAAATATGTACTTGATATGTAATGACATTATTATCATTTATTTATCTCATATAAAACAATAAGGATTTATAATTATTTAAACTGCGTTTTAGTTAATAGGCATATATGTAATGACAATAATACCATTCATTTATCTGATATAGAATTCTAAGGATTTATGATTATTCAAATTTCGTTATTTTAGTTTATAGAAAAGAAAGCATGAGTAACAGGTTACGAGGAGTAACATGCTGTGTCAGTGTGAAAGGGGCTCTATAAATAATATGAGGGTTGTAATATGTAACTCTGAAACATACAATACCATTCATAATCCTACACTTATATCCAAGCAATATATGGCATTGTAAAACATTGTTATTACGTACGACTTTATTTTTCTATAAAAAATAAATGTAAAATACAGAAATACATGCATGTGTGCATTGATGTATTAGTTTAGTGTCAGTTCATAAGACATACATATATTTTATGCAGTGTATACAATCTTCACATCACTGAAAGGGCCTGTTCATTTTCACAACAAATTTGAGTACACTAGGAGTTACCTCCCTTTCCCAAGAAGACACACATAGTTCATTTTGAATATTTACTGTACAGTTTTTCAGTATTGATTCTTCAACAACACTAATTATTTCTCATAACAGTTTAATCTCATTTTATGATGGAATCAATGAAACGAACGTTCTTCCCACAATGCAACGCCACAATTACTTCCTGTGACCAAAGGGAATTCCCCAACAAGGAAATAACCTGAAAACAGAACTAGGATCTTGGATAGGATAATTTGACTCGATATTTAAGGTACTGTTCCCTTATTTGCTTGTAGAATGTTTTACTAGCATAAGTATTGTTTTCACCTATGAAATACCAAAATGAAGTATAAGAATGAACCTTTTCATGTTACTATGTGAACTATACATGTACTATCACTTTTTACTACGTAAGATTTAGACTGACAATCTACTGAACGTGTAGATCTACTTGAAAATGAAACCATGACCTTGAAAAAGAACATATGACTTATATAATTGTTACCGTACAGTGGTTCGTTTTTGGTGTTAGAACTCTTTAAAAGTTATTATTTCATTCTTGACGTGAATAAATATCAAAATGATATATAGAAATGAACCTGTTCATATTATATGAATTCCATTCTTTCGCGTTCTATAAGTATATTATCGTTTGACAATATTCGACTTTCCTAAAAGTGTTGTTATCTCCCTTTAAAAAATATTTTAGAGTTACGCCCCTTGACGTTGTCCGTTTCCGGTGAGTACTCGCAGCAATATGGCGGCCGAATATGACGTTAGTGATATGGATTTTAATCAAATGACTGTCAAACAGTTGAGGAATTACCTTAGTGAACGAAACCAAAAGGTAACGGGTGTTAAAGATGAACTTATTGAACGTGCACGGGGTGCTCATGCACTGAAATTAAGGAAAACTACCCAAGTTTCAGACGTTGTCGACACAGACGTGAAACAGTCAGTTTTATCAAAGCTTCGTACACCAGCTGGTGGTTTTGATATGCCCGATCCCAGTTGCTTAAACAGCGGATGGACAGATAACTTTGATTTGTTGCCTGAATTTAACGAAAGAGACATGTACAACTATCTTGTTTGAAGCACTCATCGGAGTGTTGATAGCAAGCCGTTGAAGGCTATTCGCCAGCTAAAGGCCGCCATCTTTTATGAAGACAGACACGTACATAGTGTCGCTATTCACACTATTACTGATGGATGCGACCACATGTTCGTCAAGTGTGATGTTATACCGTCTTTGCCAACAACAGATAAAGGAAACAACCCCGATCATCACGTTTGGGTGTGCCTATCGAAAGTGACAGGTCGTGTTCATTCAGCTTACTGTACATGTGCAGCCGGGTAAGTCTACAGCTCATGTAATTATTGCACCAAACAACTTTCTGTATTTTCCATCTGAATGTTAATTCTAATGTTAGTATAATTAAAACTCAACCAAATTAAAGACGCTATCACAGTAAGTATACATACATTACCTTCCTATGTTGAATGAGGTTAAAAATAAGGTAGATATATTTTGTGTTTCAGGGCTGGTGAATTTTGCAACCATGTTGCGGCTCTGCTGTATGCCTTAGTGGACATATCTCAGAAGAAGACTGATGGAGAGTCCTGTACTTCAAGACAATGCAAATGGATCATCCCTAGGGCCAGAAAACTTGCTCCCTTAACATCCGACAATTTGTATCTCATGTCAAGTGGCAGAAAGAGTATCTTGAAGAGAAAGATAGAAGAAACCATCACCCATCAAGAGCCATCATCAACAGAATGTCTTCCCAACTCTGGTATGCCTCAAACAACTATAAATGTAGAACGGTTTCGAAACAGACTGTGTACTAGTGAATCTAAAAAGAAATGTGGATATGTCTTAACTACTTCAAATTATTCTGATCCAGATGATAACGATATTCAAGCTGAGAGCGCATGTCTTCCACAACTACCAGTACTTGATAAGTGTTTCTGCGATCACGTTGATCTTTCGTCAGATCATTGCCAGGACGTTTTCCAAAATTATTTTGAAAGCATTAAAGTTTCTGAAATGGATGCAGCCAAAATTGAGAGGGTAACAAGAGGACAACAAAAGCAAGAACAGTGGAAGGAGGCAAGGAGGGAGAGGATCACTAGTTCAGATTTTGGCAAGGTCTGTGTTCGAAGATCGTCTACTGAACCTGACAGACTGGTCCATCATGTTCTTGGATATGGGAAAGAGTTTTCATCGGTTCACACTAAGTGGGGCATTACGCATGAGGCAGCCGCGAGACAACTTTATACTCTCAGGATGACACAAACCCACCATGACATGAAGGTATCACAATGTGGACTGATTGTTAACCCCATGTATCCTTATTTAGGAGCTAGTCCTGATGGGCTTGTATGTTGTGAAAACTGTGAATATTGCAAATCACCTCAGGGACTTCTAGAGATCAAATGCCCTTCTGCTCTGCGAGATTTAACCCCACAGGATGCTGCATTGCACACAGATTTCTTTTGCACGGTTGATGGACACAACAATTTGAAACTTAAAGAAAATCATCCATATTTCTTTCAGGTTCAAGGTCAAATGGCAATAACACAGAGAAAGTGGGTTGACTTTGTTGTTTGGACATTGAAGGGCATGTCAATTCAAAGAATTAAGTTCGATGAATTCAAGTGGGAGGAAATGTGTCAAAAACTTAGAAGCTTCTACTTGACAGCGATTGTGCCAAAACTGTTTTCAAGACGTGTGTATCGTGGATTTAAACTATGCCCCTTAGCTTGAAATGTCCCAAGATAAAAACTTCCTTTCAACCTTTTGTTATAAGTAACAAAGTTGTCTAATGTATTGATGTTATCTTCAGTGCTGATAAACTGAAACTGGTGTATCCCACACAGATTTTATATGTATATTGTATACCTTGTTGCCCATTAACCTGTCTTAATTTAATTGAACAATGAGCATTCTACAAGTTGAGAACTTATTAACTGTCACTATCATATCATGACATTTGATCATCATGATACATGAACAATGAAAGACAAAACTATGATCACTTTTAGTGGTCTCATTTTGTAAATTTGTATTTGAATGTCGTTATGACATTAGGAGAGCTTACATTTTTATTTTTATATTACTTATACTGAATATATTCTGTGTTCACTAAGACAACATGTCTTCTAGTGAAGGAGCAGGTAATTTGACTCATTATTGCACAGTGTTAACCAAATGTCAGTGAAAACCAGAGAGAATAAAAAACAAAGTTATCAGCTGAAATCAGGTTAAAATGAGACTTTATTGCTGTCCATATGACTCATTAGTGATGATGATGATACAATGACTGATGACAAGTATGTTTGAAAACATTTGATTAAGATATCATTGACACATTTATAAATGATAACACAATAAATAAACTCTCTATTGAGAATTGTGCTTCAAATAGGAAAATGTGATATTAACAAACATTTTCTTAAAACAGTAGCGATAAGATTTTAAATACAAATAAATATTATCCTGAAAATTCCAACATTTACAACAGATTAGTAGATTAGCTGTAGGCTTATTCATAAAAATAAGTCATGTTATGTTATGCATATTTTTAAAATTACAGTTTATAATTTGGCCATGTGGCCCAAAGTAAACGGAATAGCCCTTATCGTGCCCACTGGTATATGTCATGTACACAAGGTTTGTGATATCCATGGATAGTTTACATGAATAAAATTATTTCAATGAATACAGGTTTCGAGTTATAAACCACGTTGTTAATTGTGTGACTTCGTTTAGTTGAACTGCACTTAAGATAAATGTTCTGTGGCTTGATTGACAAACATTTCAGTTATGTATGTTTTAAGTTTCTAAAGATTAATACTCACAAGATTTAACAAACGTCATTATTTATCAGGCGAAACAGTGTTCATCAACTGTGTCACAATCATGTGGATTTAGTGGTGGAAGTAATGTGGTCAGTGCATTGCAAATTTTCCAAATTTTGTTCACAGATTTGGATATAGTAATAGGGATGATGCCTTGCAATATTCTAAAGTTTTTAACCCTTTCCATATTTCTCTCCACATGTATTCTCAAATTTGCAATTCTTCTGGTCTTTTGAATTTCTTCTAAGGAGAGCTGTTTTCTCTTTCTTTTAAGGGGAGGAATAATCAAATGTAAACCTTTTGGGGTTGTCAAATCGGATATGAGAAAACCTTTATCTGCCATAACTGCATCACCAAATTCACACAAGTTTAAAATACCAGATTCAATAGTGATTTGTTTGTCACTTATAGCTCCAGACCACAGATCTGACACAAAACTCACTACACCATTTGGAGTTACTCCAATTAAACCCTTGAAAGTTATGTGGCTTTTGTAATGACTATACATTTGGGATTGTCTAGCAATAGAATATGGCTTTTCAGAGAATATTTCCGTACAATCAATCACAACACGAGTCTCAGGGAATAGATCTTTGAACCCTTTTGGCATAGTAGCATCAATAATATTTCTTTTTGACCAAGATATCAAAAACGACAAATTTTTATTGTACATGAGGTTAATCCATCTATTAATAACCTGAGCGCAAGTGGATCTGGAAACATGAAATCTATTAGCAATATCTACTATCAATAACCCTAGTCTTAGCCTCATCAGAACCATGGAAAACTGATCAATTAATGACAATGATTTTGGTCTACCAAATTTCGAAGAGGGATAATCCCTCTCGTAAGCCTCAGACAGTTCATCAAATAAACACGAAAACGTATGTCCATCGTTCAATCCAGTGTAGAAGTTAACAAGCTCGGGATCTTTCTGTATGTCTGCAAATGTTAATGATGGGAGCAGCACCTGTGTTGCTTCTTCACAAGTGTGACTGGAGTCAGTCTGAATACCCACAGTGCTCGTTGGTGTTGGGTCCTTTCTCCGACTGTAGATTGCTTCCAGGAAACTGTCGTCTGTCTGGGTGGAAGCTGTGCACACCTCTGTAGCTGTTGTCTGACAGAAGGTGTTCCTGTGTAGGGAAATGCTATCCTCTGGTATTGGCCCACAGTAATCATGTAGAAGGACTGATAACTCGTCAAATGATCTGCAGATAAAATTAAACATGCAAAATTAATTAATTACTTTAAACCCCAACCCAAAATGATTCTTCTAAGGAAGGAGACAACTTGTCAGAAAAACAATAAGTGCTATTAAATAAAACCATGAATACTTTGTCATGGTGGATACATTTTCAATTAGACACTAAATAAGCCATGGTTATATATGTCAATTGATTTATTTTATCCTTACATTCCCAGACCACCGCATAAAGGTTAAAAAAATAGTGGGTGCTTCATTAAGTCCTTTGTGTATATGGACTGAGAAATCAAGTACAATATAATTATTATTGTCTGCACATCTTTCTGCATATTACAGTGTTTATATCTTAAGTCTCACATTCAGCTTACACCGAAATATAGCGTTTTAATTTTTTTTTGTTATTTACAACTAACCTATTTCTTTGATAAATTGAAGTTTGGACCTCTACATCACTGTCATCATCACAATCAGGATTATCATCACTGGCATCTACATCAACAAGCGAAACTGCCTCAGTTTGTTCCTGTGACCTGTCATCATTCATCTGTAGAGAAATAGAAAATTGAATTATTGAAAGATAACATTATCCTTATATTTGAAAAATATTGAAATACAAATAAATTATCTATTTTTTTCTTCAATATAATCTTAATTTTTTAAACAATATTCTTAACCGTTTATCACAAAGGTGTTGACTACCTGATTGAGCATCCTGTCTAAAAAGGTCATGGGTCAGATATATTTCCACACACATTTAGCCTAAAAATGATAATGCGCTATTAACGTACTTTGAAAATAAAAGCTGTGTCTAATCTTATCAAAGGACTCGCACTTTCACTATGCAGTAGTACTGTCAGTAATACTAAAAAAACGTCAATGCGGAAGTAAAAAATTATTTATTTTGGTAAGCTAAAATGATTTACCATTGCTGTCATGACTGAAGACTAATAAATTATATTGTAGCAAATTGTTTCAAACAAATAAAAACTTACAGAATGGCTGCTGAAAATCTTGTTGGGAAAGATTGATGGTACGTTGACATGCGAAGATGGCCCCGTCGAACCAACGAAATGGTCTGAGCAAAGCCTCGTGTGCTTAGTGAAGCAGAAATCTTTCCTTACAAGCCGTAATCGACGAAGCCATGCCTGTCGTAGTGTTTTCCGGGAAGGTATCGAATGAAGAGAAATAATTCTTGATTCCACTTGCTTTCCACGATGATTGCTGCACACGCAACAGTACTGTTTGCCCATTTCGCGCTATCTTGACCTGACGTGAACGTCATCGAGTACTCACAGGAAGTGCTAACTTCAAAATTGAAGAGCAAAATTGAAGAGGGATAACTCTAAACGGCAAACACTTTTAGGAAAGTCGAATACCAGGCTCGCTTATAAAGTAAACTAGTGTATATCTGTATACCGAGATAGGCTCTATCTTTACACAGAGGCTTGTGTTGATGATAAAAATCCGTTCAGTTATCCTGATATAAATGTTGACTTAATAGTGATTTAACTGCTAGTTATTGGAGTTATAAAGGTTTCCTGCTATCAATTTGACAGATCATTGACATATACAAAAACAAATAATTTCTCTAATTTCCAGAAACATGTTTGAGTGTTTACTATGTGTGACTTCTTCAAACATAAACAGTACATATTTATCTAAAAGTGAAACATTATATTATCATTTAAAAAATTGTATTTATGACATTGATAGCATTTATTTATCTCATATAAAACAACAAGGATTAACAATTATTCAAACTGCATTCTTTTAGTTAAAAAGAATATGTACTTAATATGTTATGACATTATACCATTCATTTATCTGATATCGAATTACAAGTATTTATGGTTATTCAATTCAATTTCGTTCTTCAGTGTGACAGGAGCTCTATAAACTAATATGCGAGTTGTGATATGTAACTCTGAACCATACAACACCATATGTAATCCTACATAGATATCCAAGCAATATATGCCATTGTAAAACATTGTAATTACTGACAAATTTATTTTTCCATAAATGTAAAATACAGAAATACATGCATATGTGTATTGATTTATTAGTGAAGTGTCAATTCATAAGGGAGAAAGATATTTATGATGATTATGTTCTTATAAAAATGTGATGGATTGATGATCATTATGTTCTTATAAAAGTGTGAGGCATTTATGATGATTATGTTCTTATAAAAATGTTATGGTTCAAATAGTAAAAATGATATTATCATCAAAAAGTGTTGACAAGATCATAATGATTGAAATTTACATTGATTTAAAGATAGTTTAGATACATTTGTATATCTACTGCAGTGCAGTGTTAACTTCTTACAGTGTTATTGAATATTACTTTATTTCACCTTGACGACAACCAGGAACTTGTGCAATGTGCAGGATGGCTCCCTTGACTGATAAATGACATCAGCATTGTTTCTTTCAAAAGAGACGATTGGTTTAAGTCAATCACGTGATCTGTACGGGGGAATTCCCCAGCAGGGAAATTGTTTTCACGTTGGAGTGCCAAAAGCAACATCTTCCTACGGTTCAGGTTTGATTATTAACAAACATCTGATTAGTTATCAGGCATGCCATATAAGCTTTTGACGATACAATCCACACGATTTGTATTTAAGCAATATTAGACATTGATAGAAAGAGACCTGTTTAGTGTGCGCCCCACCTGAAATGTGAGTCAATCTATAACTGTCTAGATTTACGTTTGATTGGTACGGTTAACTTGTTTGGTTGCTTTAAGTATTCGTTTTAAGTTTCTACATCTATTCAAATAATATTTATTCAAGGTTAGATTTCCAGTTATTTTCATATTCGTTCATTTATCTCTGTTATCCTTTTTTATGATAATCGTGTTCGTTTTCAATTTATAAGTGTTAATCTATCACCACTCATTTATTCATTTTTATAACATATGAATACTTCAAGTTTCCGTTTGAATTGAGCTAATGAGATTAGCAAAGCCTTTTTATGGTTCCACGTCATCAACGTCTCCTAGCAACAACATAACATTTCATTCACGTAGACTGAAACATTTGTATTTAAGACTGTAATACAACATAACATTTTCTCTGTTCTGATTCAATCAGTTATCTTCTAATGCTGATGCAAAAAAAAAAAGAAATTGTTTTTCCAAAGTTACAATAAATTAAAATGACATCACTGTTTGACGATTTTAAGCCCGTTAGACAACTTCCAGTTACCTCCCTTGACATACAAACGTCAAGATGATTGGTCGATATCTTAGGTGTTAATATATGCTAACTCTATGTCGAAGGTACTGTAGGTTTTACTACTACTACTCAGTTTGTGAATGTCTAAGTAATATATCAAAACGAACCTAGTCATGTTATACAAGTTATATATGCATAATCTCTTTACTTCCGTGTTCTACAAATATACTATCACATTACACAATGCAAGGTTCGCCCTGACAGTGCATTGTATGTCTATATACCTAGACAAGCTTGATCTTCTATACAGAGAGGCTTGTGTTGCTGATGATAATGAATATTTGATTGGAATCAATTAGGTTATGTGCTAAATTGTCTTATTTGAGAATGCTTATTCAGTCATCATTCCTAACCTCTTAAAGGGGTAGTAGCACGTTTTTAGGGGAAATATAAGGTGCTGTCAGGAAAATGAAAATGAATGGGTCCAATTGAAGACAATGTATTTAAACTTAATGGAGCAGTAATAATTCAAATATGTAACGAAAAGTTTAGCCATGCGATTCCTTTTTCATACACAAAATGATTAAAAGGTGTTCACATAAAATGGCCGCCAATTGATTTTATGTAAATCTTCATATTTTGTCCTCTGACTAAATGGATGATTGGCTTATGTAATGAGATTTTTTACACTGTCAAAATAATACATTTAGCATTAACTTACAGACATCAGTGAAACTTTCAAAATATAGAATTATAAAAAAACGTGCTATTGCCCCTTTAAATCATCTTCACCTTTAAATGGAACTGTCAAGCACACAAAATATAATGTTATTGCTCAATAGCATTGACGACTAAACTTACAACTTACAATTACTTATGTCGTTCTCACACTGCATAACAAATTATTCGTAAATTTTGTGATAATAAATGAATTAAAGTAAATGAAAAAATGATGGACAATATTGACTTAGTCGGTTGTTGTTTAGCGCCGCTTAGAATGTTATAATGTATGAGATGATTTCGTGATAATGATATTTGTTAAATTCTAGCAATAATCTCACAAATTTTGAAACATTCGTTGGTGTCTCTCTCTTGCAATATATTTTCGAATATCACATAATTTTAATTGGATGACGACCAGATATATTTGTTCACTCGCAATTACCTCCCTTGGATAACAAGCGACGTCAACATTATTCTTATCAAAGAAACGATTGGTTTATGTGGGTCACGTGATTAATGTGGGAATTCCCCAACTTGGAAATTGTTTGTAACATAGCCAGAGCAGTGGAAGACATAGAGCAACATCTTGTAACAGTTCAGGTATGACACAAACAAAACATTTGATTAGATTTTTTACATACACGTATACACTATTATTTTTATTGTATGGTCAATATAGCTGTACTAATTTAAGGAACAGTATTGGAATGTGAACAGTTCAGTGTACCTCCCAGGTCTAGACCTGAATGTTATCTAATCTTGTACCTGTCTAATGTCATAAACCTGAAATTGTTTTGTAATAACATGTATCACACCACTAAAATTCCACCATCTAATCAAACAACTCATTGTGAAAAATCCAGCATCATTCTTTTATCATTATCAATGATTTCTAGGTTTTATTCATAATTTTGCGTGTTAAGCTCGTAAGTGAACAATCTTTCATTATTCATTAACTCTATCCTCATTTTGAAATTTATAAAGTTTATCATGTTTTGTTAGTTGTTAAAATAGCGATTATGAAACAGCGACGCCTTTTAATAGATCCACGTACGTCATTATTGTAGACCTTTGCATAGCAACATCATAACATTTGGTTCACTTGAAGGTTTCAAGCAATTTTACTTCTCCCTCTGCCACTTCTGTGTGGTGCAAAAAAGTGAAATAATATATTAATAATTAAGAGATTATTCAATAGTTTAATTTTCTTCCAACATAATCCAAATTCAGCACTCCTACTACTGACTACTGATAAAGCTGGCGGGCGACATGCAGTTATCTCCCTTGACTGATAAGTGATCAATCACACAGCGATTGGTCGATACTGATCTCGCAATCGATTAGGGAGTGTCCCGACTGGATATTTCTCTACCAAGACAGGACGGGATAAAACTAGTTGTGAAACCTTTCATCTGGTCAATAAGCTTTATATGTAGTAAGCCATGGATGCGCGCTGTTTAGAGAATTCCAATTAGAGAAAAATCTTATGATGACTTTTCCTATCTTATTCACCAACATGTTTGATAAAATATTTATAGGTTTTCCTTACATCTGTGTAGTTTGGAAATATGTACATATACTACCGACAATCAATGAGGGGACATTACAGCTAAGTGAATGACTCAATAACGATGAAACATAATAAACATACATCATCTCAATTAACACATCAATTGAAACATTGTAGCTACGACAGAGGGGAGAACACCAATGTGCCATGTTGTCTAAACGTTTGGGAAATCAAAAACATTAATTTGACGCTTTTAGGCAATATTGATATTCCATCAAACTGATTGAGTTGCAATGGACCCTGTTGTTGTTGTTGACCAAAATATAAATAATAACCCTATGGAGTAGATTGTTCAGGTACATTGGAATTGCATTATGATTACTTTTATTAGCATTATCAGTTTTAAATGGTCAACTATCTTCTTGAATTAATAATATGACGATTTGTAGCTTTATGTGTTTCTTAATAATTATGCTTGTATGTGAGGATACACTTATGGACTTTATTTGTTTCTAAATATGTTTGTTTGATGTTCAATATTATCTCAGAAATTTACTGTTTGGGTTTATATATTTTCTGAACTTCATATTTCTTTAAGCTTAACTTTGCGCTATTACTGTATTCATGTAATTTAGAATTAAAGAGACTGCAAATTCAAACCTATTCAAATCATTCTTATTGAATTAAATGTACTTATCTAACTTTTTTCAGAAAAAAAAGATTTTTTACTCTAATTTAACAGTTTATAACTAAATGTATCACTTTTGAAAGTATAACATAAATTAAATTGTGATAACATTCTTGAAATAAAATAAAACATATTATCCTCTGAGAAAATATTGAGTACAATCTAAATAAATTTAGATCAACAGGTTTTATAATTGGTCATACTAAAAAAATCTGTTGATCTAAATTTATTTTTTTAGATTGTATTGAGTACAGAGTTTGCTAGGACCAGTTAGTATGAGACCAAGTCAATGAAGAGTTATCTCCCTTGCTTAACCAGCCCATTTCCTTCAATAAGAATTTGTTATCCATCAGATTTCTCTTGTCTTATCAAACCAACTTCTAAATGCATTTGGCACTTTTTGTGAAATTTTGAGGGGTCATTCCAGTTTATACATTAAATTATAAACGTTAATATTACATGTTCAGTTGATGCAAGTGATTACCGAAGGCTCAGATTTGGCAATGTTTAATTTCGTTTCTACAATAAATACTCTGATAGAACATTAAAACACTTAAATTGCCCTTTTAGATGTTCATAAATGTTGATTATATCATATTGTTGGGATAAATTCTTTAATGAGTAAGATTTATCATATTATTTCGAATCGTGTTATGAATATGTACAGACAGTTATTAAGTTTATACACGCGTTAAAATGTTATATCAAGACATACAATCTCCTGTTGTAAAGTAAGTCTTGCAAACTGCATGAAATCAAGTTCTCTCGTATGTGATAAACAGATCAATTCAGCTTATTTCAGTTTAAATAAAGGCTAGATTGATATCTAATTTTTGCTTACTGTCATGTTTGTCTATAAAGAATATATAAACTCATAAAGTTTGAAAAACCACAAAATACTAATGTGCATTAAAATTATTATACCTTTTTTATTATGAAAATTAAATAACTGTGTTGTTCACATCGCAATTATTATGTGTAATGTATGTGCATTTATACTTTTTGAACACCCATTTAACATTTTAAATAGATAAACATTGACTGAAGAGAATTCAGCTAAATATTTTCTGTAACGGGACGTTGATAGACAGTTTAGCCAAGTCAGTCACGGCTGACCGCACAACCGCTACAATTCACTTGATCACGGCGTTCGGCTTCAGTGAACGAGACTTATGAGCTGACCTTCTGTTAAGTTTATGCATATGTGTATTGGTTCAGGGGCAGATATCTTACATCAAAGATTGCTAATCAACAACCGCAAATAAACAAAAGTCTCTTCAAAAACTTGACTGGTGTATTCAATGGATATTGTAGGTCATAAAACAGGTTGGTGGAGCTTGAACGATTGTAGGTAAATCCGCGTTAATATACACAATGCTTGACATTAAACACAAACATCTCTCTGCAATACTGGTTTTGAAATCATGATTAATTACAACATCTAATAAATTGGTGGCATGTGTCAAATGTCTTGTCTGTGCAAATATGTTAATGGTATTTTAAAGTGTTTGTTATCTTATTAATAATTTTGTGTTAAATATATTTTATCTTATGGGGCAAACATCATACATGACCTATCCCTCTAATTGCGTGAAGTATTTATCTACATATTGAAGGTTTTGATAATGAAATATTTCATTAAGAAAGGTGACGCAATCACACTTTCCAAGAAATTATTTTCATAGGATTCACTACACACTTATTAAAGTTTTTTCTTATCAGGTTACAAATGTGCCGTATTAATACTGTATTCTCGTTAGTAATATAGTAACTAATGAAGACATATAACTGGCATGCATAAAAGAACATTTAACAAATTGTCTGTACATCTTTTGCCCAAAAAACATTTGACAATAGCAAATTGACTATTCCATAAATAATATTCCCTCTAGCATTTATTTGTCTGAATATTACCTAACATCACAAAAAACATATGTTACGGCAAATCTGACATATCTGCTTACAACAAGCAAATAATTTGTTTAAAAAACAGAGGCACTTTTCATTAAACATCTACATACTTTGACAAGTACAAATACAAGAGCTCAGAGTATATCACAGTCGCAAATATCTCACAAGTATGCTTAGAATAACCAAATTTTGATGTCAAATCAAGTGCTGAATGTATGTTTTCTACATGCATAGCTATAATGATAATAATACTGAATTTATAAAGCGCCTTATATCCACCATGAACATATCCATTAGTGCTCAGGAACATTTCCGTGATAAACCACTTTATCTTTGATTCACCTATATATAAAACACGCGTTCAATGTATATAAGGACCTAAGGTTTCTGGATTGAATATATGTTTGTGATGGATAACAACAAAACTCATTCATTTCAAGATGTTTATAGGGGAAAATAATAATACACATAGGGTTCAACACAATTTACTTTGAGTTGGTCCTCGGTAGCAAAAGTGGGAACGGCACTTCCTGGCAACATAAAGTCCCGGGTTCGAATAATACTTTCATGATTCATAAATTTCGATGTTGTTGTTTGACAAAAAATTCCAAAATTTTCCAATCTTCTTTTGCTGTCGTTAACCATTTCATAACTGTCCAAGGTGGTTATGAGAAAACAGATACAGATGCAGATGTAAAACAGCAAAGACATACACGATTCTACTACTTTAAAAAAATCACAAGGGGTTTAAAGACTAACCAAATACGAGCAGATACGGGGGAAACCACTTGAAAAAAGATGAGATATAACCACCAAATCAGTGTAAACAAATTGATATGCTACCTAATATGAATGCTATTTGTAACAATGAACATTCGCCGAAACACACCAAAATGTCGGTGAAGATTTTGATAATGTTCATAAGGATTTACCTTAAAAAGATAGAGTATATAAAACGCATGGTTATTACTTATACTTATAGGGAAACTTTCATAATCGATGTTATTTCATGTTTGATAACAGCTATTGTAGTTTTCATAATCAGTTATCATAGAAGAAGTCTACAGCGTTCCGGACCAAAAGCATATGCACAGACAACCAAATGTAAAAGGTGCGTAACAAGATGATATTTTCAGGTATATAAACATAATCCAAAAGCATATGCACAGACAACCAAATGTAAAAGGTGCGTAACAAGATGATATTTTCAGGTATATAAACATAATCAGTCATTTGAAAATATTATATTCATTACCCCTTTTGCATTAAACTAATTTGTAAACAATCACAACATGTATTACATCAATATGTTTTCAGGAGTTGAGCATAACTGGTGTAACAGTTGACTGGTTTTTATATTCAAGTTCATACCTATTTATTTCCTTTTCTCTTGAAGGGCTAAGGTTTCAAAGTCGGTTCATGTTCTCATTAAGATGCCTTTACTGCTTTTCTATGCGACAAATGTGGAAAATTGTCAGATGATAATCTTCACCAATATTTTTTGTATGACCTTTGTGAAAAATGATACAATATGAACACTGTCCATTATCGAAAAAGTTATTGAATGTTTCTTCTTCTTCAAGATGTACTTAATTAGAATAAATGGTCAGAGGTACTACACCTTTTTTAACCCCTTTCATGTTATGTAAGACATTAAAGATATCAGATAAATAGAATAGAGACATTAAAGAACCCACAAGCATGAACAAACCATTTTATCCATAAGAAATTCAACAATTCTGTTTCAGGTTGAAACTATCAAACACCTTGCATTAGGATTAAGAGAGCCGAAAACTCTTGTATGCCATATGATTTTGAGTAATGAGATTATTTGTTCTCTAGTTACTATGTACTTAGTTCTTTATATTGATATTTCATAACATCAGTCTCATCAATAAGTGTTGCTAAACATCATATAACTACAAACATGTGATACTATTTTCTTTTGAATATATGAAAGTCTGATTAAATATTTTATAGTGCGTTAAAGGTCGCTACTCAATTATGTTTAGTTTAGTTATTAAAGCCGTTTTTGAATGTCATTTTTGATGGGCAGCTACCCCCCACCGTAAAAGATCAATCATTTCAAGTCAACCAGTTCAATGTTTTCAAAACTGAAAGACGATATGAATTAATGAAGTTTTCTCTACAACACTACAACACTAACAGGATGATATTTACAAAACATGCAATGTTATTAAAGATGATATTTACAAATCTTTACAAAGCTTAACAAACCTTTTCAAACATTTACAAACTAATAAATATCTTGTAAATAAGCACTTTAATAGATATTTATTACCTAGATGATTTCTGTAAATAAGTACTTTAATCTTTGTAAATACCTTGTAAATAAGTACTGTAATAGATATTTAATCCTTTGTAAATATCTTGTAAAGAACTTATTTTCATGCAGTGATATGTATTTAACTGATATAAAGAAAGTTTTAATTTTTTTCACCTGAGGTAAACAAAGTTTTAATTTGTTTATCTCAGGTAAACACAGTTTTAATTTTGTTTACCTAAGGTAAACAAAATTAAAACTTTGTTTATCTCAGGTTTACAAGCTTGTTTATCCCTTGTTTATCTCAGGTTTACAATAGTTTTACGCTCTTGTAAAACCATATTTTTTTCTTGTGTTTGTTTAGAGTTCTATTTTTACATTTCAGAGTAACAGCTAGAAATAGTGATGGAAATCAGAGGAGGAGATCGGATCATCAAATAGCCAGTCTATAGTTCACAACCACATTTCAGTCAGCATACAGTGCACCGCATGTACCCAACATGCAGCATCAACGGCAGCAACAGACGGAGTCCACATGCCTCAATGGAATGAACACCAGGTGCTAGACTTCCTCCATAGAACAATGGCATCAGCAGCACAAGTAAAGGTTGAGTCGACCACACAGCCCCAGGTTGAAGCGCCTGTATTGATTGAACCAGCAACTCCAGCAAAGAGGAAGGTGGCGAAGAAGAGGGTTAAAAGACTCAGGCGACATCAGGTATCGTTGGTATCTTCTCCACTGCAATGAAACACAGAATAATAGATCATTTGTTACCTTTAAAGGGGCAGTAGCACGTTTTTTGATAATTTTATATTTAAAAATTTTCACTGATAATTGTAAGTTAATGCTAAATGTATTATTTTGACAATGTCAAAAATCTCATTACATAAGCCAATCATCCATAGTCAGAGGACAAGGAATGATGATTCACATAAAATCCATTGGCGGCCATTTTTGTGTGAACACCTTTAATTCTTTTTGTGTAAGAAAAAGCAATCGCATGGCTAGACTTTACGTTATATATTTGAATTATTACTGCTCCATTTCGTTTAAATACATTGTCTTTCAATTGGAACCATTAATATTCATTTTCCTGACATCACCTTATATTTCTCCTAAAACGTGCTACTGCCCCTTTAACACGATAGATGGAATAACAGAAGATAAGAAACTGCTGAGCGAAACATATTTAGGTTGCCTTTAACACAGCCAACTAAATTATTGATTGTAAAATTAAAACAGACATTTATTAGCGACGTAAAGCCTTTTTTGAGAATCAATAATTATTTACATGATGTACATGGAATATTCTATTTTCCCAACCACAATGAATTAGGATCGACAGTTCCATGCTTGTTTATTCTGTCGAAACAGTCTGACCTGATAACAAAGTTTGATCTGAATTATTCAAATCAGATTGTTTTTGGCCTGACACAAAGGTTTCTTGTTTAATTGGATCAGTGTTCAAGTTAGTTAACAATAAACTTAAAATGCACTCCTCTATACTTTCTTGTTCACAACAATCTTAACGTATTTATAATATAAGTATCTCATATACGTTTTTCTCAAAGCAAAACAATATGTGTTGACAACCACAGAGTCTCTCTTTAAATCTTTGAGTAATAAACTTCATAAAATTAATTTCAAATACGTTCTTGTTCACACCACTTTTCTGTGTCAATATACTTACTGCGGTGTGTTTCAGCTGGTACAATTTTGGTACAGAACACATTCAATGTCCCAGTTTTCATTTGTGTATTTGTTGTTAATATGCTGTCTAATAAAATAGCGAAAGTTCACAAAAAAAGAAGAATACAAGTAAGTGTTGGTCAACAATTTATTGAAAACACTGAAGAGTACATAGTCCACAATATATCATTCCTCTTAAGATAAGGTTAATATGTCACATGTATATTTTGTTACGTCTTAAGGATGTAGTAAGAAATTTAGGGAAAGCCAAATGTCATGTAATTCTTATTACTATTTCTTACTCGTTTACAGAATATCGATAAGAGACAAGACCAGAGCAGGAGACGAACCAGAAGATCCTGGATTCTCCGGAGAATCAGATCCAGTTCAAAATCCTGGCCAGGTCATCTTCCTGATACTTGCTTTTGGTTTGTGCTGCATTAAATGTTAGTGTCTGTGAGAATGGATGTTTGAATTTGGTATGGACCCGTGCGTAACTGAGATGAAAGAGTAAGAAAGGGTGGGGGGATGGTATTTGGTTTCTTTGGGTAGTAAAATGGGCATCGTCCATTACACTTTTAATCCGGCTCATTAATTTGTAACTATTCGACCATTTCAATTCAAATTCAAAGTGGAAATTAAGAAACTTGGAAATAATGAGTTATGGGTAACATTTGAATAAATATCTACATACACTATTAGGATTTTGGGGAAAAACTGGTAAATTTGTAAGAAAACTGTTACAATTCCTGTCTGGCTCACATTTTCTATACAACTCATTCAAGTTTTTGATCAAATTTGATAGGGAGATACAAAATTATATGAAAGTGTGTCATGATTACCAAATTTAAAAGTATTATTGTAAACTTTTGTCTTTTTGTGGCTAAAAATGAGGACTCTATTTGAAACCGTGTACCACTCCTATCCGGCTCACAACTTCTAAACTCATTACCACATTTTGATCAAAAGTGACATTTAGATTCATAATCATATGAAGGCGTTTCATGAATAGCAATTTTGAAATCGTAAATTTGTAAAATTGGACATTTTTTGCCAGGGAACGAGGACTCTGTTAGAAACTTGTTGCAGTCTTGCCCCGCTCACAACTTGTCACAACTAATCATGAGATATTGATGAAATTTGCCGATGAGATACAATTTGACAGTTTTTGTCGAAATATGAGGACAAATTTGAGAAAACTGTTACAACTTCTGTTCGGCTCACAACTTCTAAACCAAGAACTGGTGGTCAACTAAATTTTTAAACACTTTGTACTCTGGGCCACGAGGCCTCTAATATTGACTTTGGCTTTGACTTAGACTGGTGGTCATATTTTAATCTAATGTGGTATTGAGAAAGAGAATGGCATGATTGTGTGTCATCATTAACAATTTTGAAGTATAAGTTTGTTAGATATTGTGACATTTTATTGGACTAAAATAATAACGATTATCTTTTTTATTGACTTAATTTTGATTAGACAGTTTACACAAATTATGCCAAACAGTGATTATAATGTTGGTAATTTTTCAATATTTCTGTTAGAACAGTTTCCTTCATATCTTTTTAAAAAGTGCGTTGTATTTAGTGTGGCATATGAATCTGAAACATCAATACAGTAATAGAAAAGGATAAAATTGAGATAAGATCAATTAAATCTATTGTATTGTGCCATTTGACAGGGATATAACTCGACCATGTTAGCTGCTTGTTGTATTTGTTATGTATTTGTCATTGTATGTTTGTGTCTCGAAGACAAATGGCTTGGTGTTTAGACAGCTTTTTATACTGTGATATATACATATGATATGAACAGCATAATTCCTAATAGTTAATTTGCTGAGTTTGACGTTCTGATTGGCAGACTGAATGTCCTCATGACGATGATGTGTACATGAAATAGTGTATTCTCTCTGTGTGTAATGTAAGTTGGTGTATGTATAATTGATAAATCAAAGAACTCTTAAACATGGAAATCTCAAGAGTATCTTCTCATAAAAATTCAATATGAGTTGAGTAAACTAATTAAAGAAACACTATGAAGCACTAATACTGTCCTTATTTGAAATATTTGATACGAGTTTAGTTAAGTAATGTTAGACACACTATCAAATATATCTGTACAAAGAACCCGAACCAGAATATCAGTTGTGTTTTAGTAGTTTTTATCATTTGTAGATGCATAGAAATGATTTATATCTTGTTTGTTTGTATATTATATTATTAATGATTAGTTCATTAAGTTCCACATAAACTTGTTAAATACTCATTGTATTGATTGGACATCAGTTTCTAAATGACATTGTCCTGTAATTTTAAAGGGGGAATCGCACGTTTAGGGGCAATATAAGGTGATGTCAGGAAAAGGAAAATTGACGATTCCAATTGAAAGACAATATATTTAAACTGATGAAGCAGTCATTATTCAAATATATAATGTAAAGTTTAGCCATGCTATTACCTTCACTAACACAAACTGAATTAAAGGTTCACACAGAATGACCGCAAATGAAGTTTATGTAAAATCTTTATACTTTGTCCTCTGACTATGGATGACTGGTTTGTGTTATGAGATTCTGACACTACCAAAATAATTATTAAACATAACCATACAATTATCAGTGAAACGTTTGAAATATGAAATTTTCAAAAAACGTGCGACTGCCCCTTTAAAACCTAGATCATTATGATAATCTGCTGCTGTACTTGTGCTTGCCATATCATTTCTTGATCTTAATATATGTGGTTTTAAACATACAGTAGTGTGAAATAGTTCCTATACCCCTCACGCGTTGGCAACGGGTGGTCACACCAGTCACTCACGCGTTGGCCATGCCAGACGATGCGTGTGTAACCAGTGAGCAACCAGTGTCTGACGGGTTGGCCACCAGTGGCTCACGCGTTGCCGACCGTTAAGGATAACCGAGTCTCTGGTCATCCAAGTGAGGAGTTACTTCCCTTTAGTAAGTGAAGTTATCAGTTAGTTTGATAAAGTGATAAAAAAAAATCTGAAATGTTGATGTCAAGTGATGTAAGACGATTTTATTGAATGTTGACTTTGCTGATATGATAATTGTGTGAAATGTTAACTTAGAATTTAATGTTGATTTTGGTGAAATTATGATTTTGGGAATATTATCTGTATGTGAAATGTTGACTTTGGGAAATATTGACTTTAGTGATATGTTGACTTTGTATAATGTTGACTAAGGAAAAATCTATTGACTACAGTGACATGTTGATTTTATGGAATATTGTCTTAGGTGATATGTTGATTTTATGGAATATTGTCTTAGGTGATACGTTGATTTTGTGAAATATTGACTTTGGTGATATGTTGATTTTGTGAAATATTGTCTTTGGTGATATGTTGATCTGTGAAATGTTGACTTTGGTGATATGTTGATTTTGTGAAATATTGTCTTTGGTGATATGTTGATCTGTGAAATATTGTCTTTGGTGATATGTTGATCTGTGAAATATTGTCTTTGGTGATATGTTGATTTTGTGAAATGTTGACTTTGGTGATTTGTTGATCTGTTAAATGTTGACTTTGGCGATATGTTGATTTTGTGAAATATTGACTTTGGTGATTTGTTGATCTGTGAAATATTGTCTTTGGTGATATGTTGATTTTGTGAAATATTGACTTTGGTGATTTGTTGATCTGTGAAATGTTGACTTTGGCGATATGTTGATTTTGTGAAATATTGACTTTGGTGATTTGTTGATTTGTGAAATATTGTCTTTGGTGATATGTTGACTTTGTGAAATGTTGACTTTGGTGATATGTTGATTTTGTGAAATGTTGACTTTTGCGATATGTTGATTTTGTGAAATGTTGTCTTTGGTGATATGTCGATGTTGTATAATATTAACCTTGGTGATTTTGTGAAATATTGATTTTGGTGATATTTTGATTTTGTGAAATGTTGACTAAGGAAGATCTATCCACTTTTGTCATAGATTAATTCAACTTTGATGAATTATAGATTTGGGGAAATGTTGACTTTGGTGAAGTGTTGATTTAGTGAAATATTGACGTTAGGGATATGTCGATTTTGAGTTTTATTGACCTTGGTGATGTGTTGGTTTTGTGAAATGTTGACTTTGGTGATTTGTTGATCTGTGAAATATTGTCTTTGGTGATATGTTGATTTTGTGAAATGTTGACTTTGGTGATATGTTGATTTTGTGAAATGTTGACTTTGGCGATATGTTGATCTGTGAAATATTGACTTTGGTGATATGTTGATTTTGTGAAATGTTGACTTTGGTGATATCTTGATTTTGTGAAATATTGACTTTGGTGATTTGTTGATCTGTGAAATGTTGACTTTTGTGATATGTTGATTTTGTGAAATGTTGTCTTTGGTGATATGTCGATGTTGTATAATATTTACCTTGGTGATTTTGTGAAATATTGATTTTGGTGATATTTTGATTTTGTGAAATGTTGACTAAGGAAGATCTATCCATTTTTGTCATAGATTAATTCAACTTTGATGAATTATAGATTTGGGGAAATGTTGACTTTGGTGAAGTGTTGATTTAGTGAAATATTGACGTTAGGGATATGTCGATTTTGAGTTTTATTGACCTTGGTGATGTGTTGGTTTTGTGAAATGTTGACTTTGGTGATGTGTTGGTTTTGTGAAATGTCGACTTTGGTGATGTGTTAAATTTATGAAATGTTGACTTTGGTGACGTGTTAATTTTATGAAATATGATCTTTATGAAATGTCGAGACGTTCTGTACTCTTATGTTCTATCTTTATACAAGTGAATGTTAACTTTGAATTATATATATTGATTATCATATATAATGATATATAGTATTAAACAGTGCAGAGTGCCTTAGTAAAGACCCCTTAAATAAAAAAACTTGATTAATTAGTTTTCTGTTGTCCCTGCAAACTACTTCAGTATTCATCACTATTTGAGTCTGGTTAACTCAAATCGGATAAGTAAAACAAACCGCTTAACCAAACGTTTTCTCAAAGTCCCTTTGAGTCAATTACTGAACAAAGGGGAATGGATAAGTAAACTACTTGACATTACATGTTAACGAGGGGCAATGGCGCGTGTCGCTTGCCAGTTAAATAAACATGTAGGTCTCTGTTTATAAAAAACATCCTACTTTAGCTTATAAATGTTTTCCATCTGATGCATTTTAAACTGTATATTACCATTTTAAATTAACTTATTCGACACAACAAATGTTAGTGGAAATTTCAAATTGCGACAGGCTGCTAGCTCGTTCGCCTTGTTGGTCGGGTCTATGAAACTTCATAAGACATTTAAGATAATTTTAAACCCTGTCTTATGACATATTTGCTTTGGATATATTGCATTTGTTGAGAAAGTTACGCGGCCCGATAAACTCGTGTACATTGATACAATTGTGTAAAAATGCCATTTGCGACATGTTTTCCCGGCACTTCTAGTGAGTTCGTCACGTAGCGGATATATACTTAAATCGATGTAAAGACAACTCTAAGGCCTTTATGGCGATATTGTTATATTTAATTTATCTTTGTCCGGAAAAACGTTATGAGGCCCGATAAACTCATGTACTTAAATACTTGTGTGTCTTAATGTTTTGTTATGTATAATATAAGATCTTTCCAGCGTTAGTTTCAGATTTGTAATAGCTTGTGTGTGAAAACAGTTACGAGGCCGGCAACAAGAGTGATGAAATCTGCGAAAAGTTTAAAAAGCTTCATTTGGCACGTTCTCACGGGGCTTCTCCCGTCCTTATACCTTTGAGCATACATTTCAACATGGCCTCGAATTAAAGACAATCTTTTGACCTACAGAATGAAGTGAAATAAACTGAAATGGCGCATGTGATGAATACAGTAGCCTCACGTCTCCCAACCACCCAACCAACCAACATGCGCCCACAAATTTACCCCTCGCTTAATCTTTTACTGTAGTAACGGGCCAAGACTGATTCATACTAAATTTAACACCAAACAAAACACCCACTCTCAGTCTTACAGACACTAACATATAATACACCACATACTAATAAAGCAATTATACGTATACACGTGTAACACATATGTGCATCTCGGTATGAACGTTTAGCCAAATGAGACATGTAATTAAAAGAGGCAGCTGGACAGCGGTCGGCACCTTTGATCAATTCGTCGCCGATCTACAGCCGGCAATGGTCACGGTCACTGAGCAGCAATATACACATGATACATGATACGCCCATGATTACTAGTGATTTGAGAAATAATACCGAAATAATTTGAATTAGCAAATAATACGGACAGGTAGTACAAGCAAATCTTTGTTCATATCTCCCTTTAACATTTACAAACAAAATAATACACAAAATGTGAAAATACATATAAAAAACAAACGAAATTACTCAATACACCTTTTTATAAGTAGGTTGTGCTCTGTATGCGGTTTGTCTGGTAACTATTACTTGCAACTAAAGAAAATATGTGTTGATTTCAATGAAGATTGTTAATTGTCACTTAGACATATATTACATATGTACCGTGCATGGTATTAATGTGTGAGAGATCTTAAAGCAAACAAACACGCAATAAAAAGCAGAGTGTGTTTCTTTACTAACACTAGCTATGAGCTTCAATAATCCCTTGTAAATTGCACTCGGTCACCATGGGTAGCCAATGGTTAATTAAATAGGGCGCTGATAGTTTGTAGGGGGAATTGATTGACTTTCCTCCATAAAAGGTTTTAAAAATTAACAATTTATCTTAGTTAGGATTTGTCAGATCGTCTTGTCACTTTAAAAAAGTCTATCAGACAACGCAAAAATACCGCAGAAGTAAACCAGTGTCAATCATACAGATTGGAATAATGTCATTTAAGTCAAAACGATAGTTAAATCCTACTATCTCATGTCTATGCAGGTATACCCATCCCAAAACGCATTTAGAAAATAGGATTTGTAAGTTTTGCAGAAACAATGTAATTGAAGATGAGATACATTTTCTTGTTGATTGTGACTTTTATTCTGATCTAAGGTATAATGTATGGCAGGATATTTCCTGCGTCAATCCTTTATTCACACTGTTGTCATCAACAGCCCAGTTTGTATTCTTATTACGTAATGAGAGGTTTGTTAAACCTCTTGCCGCTCTATTAATAAAAATGTATAATAGACGTAAGCATGCCATTTGCTTCAATAATACCATTTAATATAAAATCACCTAAATCCCTTGTATATGTTTTGTATTGTTATGTACATTATCATGTATATGTGTATATATTTCATAGAAATGTGACTCATTTCAGACATTCTTGTGTCTCATAGGCCTTGTGGCCGGGTGCTACGCCTTTTTTAACATGTTTTTTACAACGTCCGAATCAGACCATGTACCACATGACACATAAATACAATATTTTTCTTCTTCTTCTTCTCTATGTACATTGGGATTGTTAGGACTCTGTGATATTCAAGAAAATGATAAATACCCGTTTCGTAGCCTGATACTGAAATTTATTGTTTGATTTGGAGTATATAACTGACCGAAGTATACACAGTAACTATCGGCAAGAAATGTAAGGTAATAACTCGATTCACATGATTCAGTATAATAAGATATCAACTAGTCGACGTACTGTAAGGATTGTCATATTCCGAAAATCCATAGTCTTCTAAAATCAAGCGATTTCATTTTTTGTCAGTGACAATATTGTGATCTTTATTGATTATTTACCTGCATAACATCAAAAATTATAATTATAAGACATCTTTTTTTCTTCTTTTTTATTCTTGCTGCAAACGTAATCATGTGGTAATGGAAAATTAAATAATTTCTAAAGAATGCCATAATCTGTATTACCAGTGTCTCAATGTATTTATGTTAAGGAGCACTAAGCCCATTAATCTCCATTTGTTTATATATCAATGGAGGAGTAAGAAAAGAAAGAATATTTATTATTAAAGTGTCACATGTTACATTTCGAAAACGAATCACAAGTATCACATGATGCCTTAAATGACATAACGCTTGAGATTGATATTAAAAAAGTTTTATATTAGAATAATGCATAACAATACGTGTATCCACACATTCATCAACTCCTACACAGACCGGCACATAAACGCATTTGCATGAAACAAACATGGTATATTCATTCATTAGACCCAATCAATTCAATACAACCAACTAAAATGTCCTACACTCAATTCAACACACATACCCTTTATGCATACCGACACACAACAAATAAGACAATACACCTACCCACCCTAAACTAAGAAACATGTAATCATTTCCTGTACATTGCGATGAAGATGGATTAGGCCATAATCAGACCAATCAACATCGCACCTGTGATCTGCTATTAAGCCACTTCAGACAGCCAGGTGACCGTGCAGTGGAATCTGTATTGCCTAAGAAAGGCAGACAGTTTATGTTAAATTTCGACAGCTGGGATTAAACTGGCTATTAGTTTTTTAAAGCGTGTTGAATCACATGGTCCCGATTGTATGAAAATTGATTATTGCATGGAATCTTATATATGAATTTTTAAACTGGAGTTTATCAACAATGTTTTTCGGAAATAATGGGCCCATGCAGTTATGATACCATTATTCAGAAATGAGATAGAAGGTTTATAGAATTATCATAGGATAAGTATTTTATTTGTTTTGGAAACCCTTACTTTTCTGGACTTTCACTAACCTCGACTTTACCATACCTTACTTTTCGTTCAAATTATAACAAAAAAATAATATTAAACCTGGACTTGATTTGTGTTATTTTGTCCAATAAACACCTTTAATTAGCCTTTCATTAGGACATGGTCATAATCGACTGTGAACAACCCACCTGGGTTAGGGCCATAAAACTCGCGCGGGTGTGACGTAATAAACAGACTATACAGAGTAACGCATCGTTATTTCAAAAGAAATACCGCCTAAATAATTGTTTAATTACTATTGATGTTTTATCTAACTGAGTGGAAAACATTTTCTGAAAATCGATAATTATTGTTTTGTGTGTGTGTTATTGTTACGATAGATAGATAGCTTATTTTGTTTATGACGTCACAAAAATCAGTCATGCATTCACTGGTTTGTGGCCAGATATGTGTTAGCGGCCCATCAAAAGGGGATTTCAAAAACGACTTTCATAACCAAACGGAAGATATTTGAGTAGTGACCTTTGACGCTCTATACACTATTGTAATCAGACTATCATATATTCAAAATAAAATAGTGAAATATGTTTGTGGGTATGTGAACCTTAAGTTTCTCCCCAAAAAGAGTACTGTTGATGCTATATTTTCCCTTCACTCTTTGAAAATTCTAATCAATTTAGTTCAATGACATTAATTTAGTAATTTATCCAAATCCTCAAAATGTGCATTTATTGTAAATATCATTGATAACTGTAAGCTGCGATATTATCTTTAACAATTCCTTAATTATATCGAACCATTTTCCTGAAATCTCGTCTCATCGCACATACAATTACTCCTGCAAATGAAACTGGCAGATCACATAATGTTGTTTAGAATAAACAAATAAGCATATTGTTTAAACATAATGTTGAAGATGAAACAAATTTTATATTAATATGCCCATGTTATAACGTTTTTAATAAAGCTTACATAAGATCTTATTACTTCTGACGTTCTTCCGTATTTAAACTTATTCAACTTTGTAAGTGTAAAAATAAAATAAAATTATGCAACTTGTTGAAAATTGACTAAAAAATTGTCATGGTAATACTACGTCCTTATCAGGTGGCGTTCACTAATGCCTACTTGGAAGAATGCTTACAGTCTTATAAGAAAATCTACATGCACCAGTGACTTGAAGTTAAACAACCTTCACCCTATTAGCAAAGTGGAATGTTCCATCTATGCCTACCATCAAAATAAAATACAATGTTGTTAGCACAATCGATATTTCATGTGAGATAATCAAAATGTTTATAAGAAAGTACTTTCTATTTCTAATATATTTTTTTATCACATCTGAATCATAACGTTCAAAAAATTCATTTCATAATTATTATCACAGTCCATTCTCCCCTAAATGTTTTATAATAGCAAAAGTTTTAATCCTACCTGTAAACATTTCCGATTATCTGCACAGATAATAGGAATAGAGAATCTGAATGTGAGCTTTAGCGCAATAGATATTATCTCCCTTTTTCTATTTAAGATAGACCAAAAAGAACGATTACAAATATGAAACATAGGATTCCTAACCATTATATCAACAGCACAATGTTAGCAGTAGAAATGGTCCTGTCGCGGTTTTAACAAACGCATTTTTTCTTTTCATTTTTTTAAACTTGCAATTTTCCGTAGTTGTGAACTGTTCTTGTATGAATTGTTTTAGATACTTATAGCTAATAAATCAACTAAGTGTAATTATAATGAACAAAACAACGTTGATGTTTTGAGTAAATAGAAGGGGACATCGTTATTAAGAGCGGTATATGATAAGACAACATGCAAAATGTGACAAATGGACGAATTAATACAACAATGTAATGGCTTGATTACTTTCCCACCTGATTATTTTCAATAATTCAAGACACGTCTATTAATATGATAATTTCACTTTTATACTTTACATCTATTTTATTATCAGTAATAAAATCAGTCAGCTGTAAAATACTACGACCTATCACTTAGCGATTTATGAGGTGCTTTGTGGTCACTCATTCAATTCAAGAGCGGATATCCTGTCATGAGTTGAACACACTGTAACATCTGTCTGACTACCAATATTACACAACCACGAGTCGCTCGGATCAAAGACCTCTTAATTAGATTATACACTTTTACACCTCTGAGGAATCACTGGGGTAATTATGTTGGATGCATGCGCCAATTTCGAACCAGATATCATGTGATACACAATCGAATTGATTGGCCAGTTTTCTTCACTAGGTGATTTATGACAGTTACAATGCTTTAAATAATGTTGGCTTTGTTGAAATAATACAGTATTTCCTAATTATCGGGGCAATTGTAATGGTTTTCACTAAAAGCTTTAAGATCCCAGCTGTTACCCGTGTTAAGATTGTTCGACTCCGTAATAGTTGTTTAAGCTATCCGTCAATTCAAGCGAGGTTACAAAGCGAGGATAACGTGTTCTATTCTAATCTGGCTTTAAGGAATACAGTAACAAGATTCAAGCAAACCGGGAGCATCTGCGACAAGCCAAGATCTGGTAGACCAAGGAAGCTGACTGAAGTACATAAACAAGTGATCGAGCAGCAGTTGACAGAAGATGACGAGATCTCCTCAACCGAATTGCAACGACTTCTACAACAGGATCATTCTGTAAGCGTACCCACCCGAGCAGGGAGAAATTTATGTATTTTAACTGACATCTGATAAATCATCGAAAATATAACTGCTACACGTTAAAACGAAGGTTCCAAGGAGGGTTTCGAGTAGACAGGATGGTGGATCTAGCGATATACAGAGCGAGAATCGGCCGATTCGTCCATCCACCCGGGACACGACAGGTGAGCCATGTCGGCACGGTCCATGATTACACGCCTCACACCTCTCAATCAGACATGCCGCTCAGGTTAGGTGCTTTCGGTCGCATACCGATTCGTCGAATTTCTAGTTTTAGAATAGAAAAATCCATTCGACGGATCGGTACTGTGATTTTAGCTGTTGATTGACTTACATAACGTTGGAACGTTCCAAAATAAGACAAAGGGGGTGTTTGGTCTCTCATTCATTTATTTTGATCACTTGAAGATAAGATGATGCGATGTTGTATATAATGAGTAAATATATTTAAAAAAATATAAAATATTATCTACACTTTTGGATTTAGCTATATTTGGGAACAACAGCAAAATTTTAATAAATAGTATAATTTTTTGTCAGAATTTGTGTTTAGACTTATGAAGAAGAATGGTACACGTCACTTGTCAAAAGTATTGTTTTTTTATGTAAATTCAAAATCTTGTGATTATCTACATATAAATCGCTCTATGAATCTGAAATGTAGACTGGGCCTATGGCCTCCACTGTGCACAAAGAAATAAAGATAGATTGATAGAGTAAATAACATTATCAATATAAAACGTGAGGGCCATGCCTCAATTATAGCCAAATGGTATGGGCATAATATTTAAAGAGGTCATGGACATCATCAAATTTAATGGAAGTTAGAAAGTGGTAAAAACTTGGAAGTAATGCCAAAGTATAAGTAAAATGATTTGAAAGTGATGCATATGTCATACATGCATTTGCATAAGAACACAAAGGATCAATTAAACATTTAACTTGTATCCTTCATCAAAGTATTAAATTTATATAAACAGAAAGGGGTTTTACAGTATGAACCCTTTACTGAGTAATATGTCCGTTAATGAAATAAGATTTTATCATGTAAGCAACTTACTTCATTTCAAGTGATCAATCGTAATGCTTGTAAACAACCCGTACACCCCTTCATTAATTAACTTAGATTCTCCCAGGGTCTCATGGTCTCCAAGATTCGACCGATCGGTACAAAATCACTCAAGCGTTATTCGACGGATAGGTACAGTTCAATTTTGAAAATTCGACGGATAAGGCCGTAATCGGTGCTTTCGCTGTGTTCATCACCCTTCATCTACTTTTGACGTCGGTTGCAATTACTCAAGGTTTCGCTATTCGTGACAAAATAGGTGGTTCTTCATTTTCGGCAACTGCATATCACTTTGTTTATGTTAGTGACGTCACTATACATAGCCCTGGGATCACTCATGCGTGTCACGCTCCTGTCATGTTGTTTGATCAGTTCTATGTACCAGCGAATGTGGGTAAATTACATCTATTGCAATCTTGAGATGTCGAAATGAATCCAGGACCTATCAGCCCTGAACTTGATTCTTTTAAACACGAGATTATCGCCCAGTTTAAAGAGCTAGGAGATAAGCTGTCGAATGACATAAACGCAATTAGAGGTGACATTAACGCTATAAGAACAGAGATTTCAGATGTAAAACGTGAGGTGAATGAAAGCAAGGAAAATCAAGATATTCTTAGGATTGATATAAACGATCTACATCAGAAATATGAATATATGGAGAGTTATATTGATCATCTTGAATCACGTATAGAAGATCAGGAGAGGAGGGGGAGAAGAAACAACATGATATTGTACAACATAGAGGACACGCCCAACGAGACATACACAGAGAGTAAGAAGAAAGTACTCGATGTGTTAAACGATGCCAGGAAAATAAAAGACATGCCCCCACTGATCCCTAGGGACATTGAAAGGGCCCATCGTCTAGGCAAAAACACAGAGAAGGCAAGGCCGATGATTGTGCAAATGCGGCATTGGGAGGATAAGTGGAGATCAGTGAAGATGAGGGATGTTCTAAGAGACAAGAAAATTGGCATTGCAAATGACTTGACCCTTTTCCAAAAACAGGAACTTGACCGACACAGAAAGAATGACCCGGAGAATAGATACTATTATAAAGGAAATAAGCTTCTCAGTCAGCCAAGAGGTGAGAGTGGTGCAGGGGGTGCACGATCTGAGAGGGGGACGGAAGTGACGTCAGGATTGTCAGGGGGTGTTAGAACTCTCAGATCGCACTCCAGACGAGGTCGGGTACAATAGGGGGGAGGCCAGGGTCTAGTTTCTGATACCTTTTCGCCAAACAGCGTTACGACCAAATATTCATCCTCTAGTCAGTCACGATCGTCAAAAGATGATTATTACCAGTCTTTTCTTTTCTGGAATGTTTCTGGTTTGACAGCTAAGCTAACTGACAACGATTTTATCATTTATGTTAAAAAGTTCGATATCATAGGACTTACTGAAACTTGGTTAAGTGAATATGATGTAGATGATCTGTTTGATGATTATGTAACTTTCAAAAAATCGGCAGAGAAGTTATCCAATTTCGGGAGATTATCAGGTGGTATTTTAGTTTTAGTAAGAAAGTGTCTTAAACAATACATTAAGTGGTGCAAAATTACTGAAAACGCAGTAAGCATTATGTTTAAAGGGAGTGTTTTTAAAGCTGATGAATTGTTGTATTCTTGTGTTTATGTACACCCTGAGGGGTCTTCATGGTATGACCAGCCACATGTTATCTGTAGAAATGGAATTGAAATGTTACAAGAAAACTTGATAGACATGTTATCAGATCATCCAAATGCAACTGTTTTATGTGGCGGAGACTTGAACGCGAGAACCGGTAATGATCCTGACTTTATTGAAGATGATCTGCTTGAACATGTAGAGGGGAGAGATTCAAATTGGGATTTTCTGGTAGATCGGTTTAATCTCGAAAGATTCTCCGTTGATAAAACTGTTAATACATTTGGTAGATCTCTGTTACAATTATGCACTATTTTGAATATTCATATCGTGAATGGCAGAAGCGGAGATGATAATAAGATCGGAGAGTTCACATTCATTGGTCCAATGGGGGCCAGCGTAATTGACTACGTAATAACGTCATCATGCGTGTTTAGTGATTGTGTTGATTTTAATATACAGTCACGTACAGAGTCTATGCATCTCCCGCTCACGATGAAAGTGCTTACAATAAATAAACGGGAAGAGGTTGTAAATAGAAATGTTGCTAAACATAGCTTTAAGTTTGTATGGAACGCAGAAAAATCTGATGAATTAAGAGAAAACCTGTTGTCAGATAATGTACAAGAATTACTTGATAGATGTCTAGATATTGTATTTACTGATATTGATAAAAGTGTACAATGTATTGTGGATGCGATGTGTACTGCTGCAGCAGGTATGAAAAGAAAGTTTACAGCTAGAAATATGGTTGATAATAACCCGTGGTATGACGGTGAGTGTAAGAGATTGAAAGAAGAACGTTGTCATAAACTTAATCAATTTCGAATCCATAAAGACAATCAACACTTACACGATTATCATGCGACAAGAAATGTTTATAACGCTATGTGTAAGCAGAAACGAGTGGAATATTATAGGAATAAACAAAAAAGACTTGAAAACAGTTGCAATTCTAAAGAATTTTGGTCAATCCTCAAAGAATTAAATGGGAAAAAAACAAAAGAACATAATATCGGTACTAATGAATGGTATGAACATTTTAAAGATTTGTTTTCGTCTATCGGCAAGGAAGCAGGTAATGCAGGCGATGTAAAGTCGACTATTGATGACCAACTACTTACTGACTTTGACAATTTGTCTACTGACATTTTAGACACGCCAATAAGTAGGCAAGAAATTTTGGACAGTATACAACATTTAAAGGCTGGTAAAGCAGCGGGCGTAGATGATATCCTACCAGAATTTATAAAACATTCGGGAGATATTTTGTTACCGTATCTGGAGTTAATATTTAATGTCATTTTAGACAGTGGTAACTTCCCATCGTCCTGGACTACTGGAATCATTATACCGATCCACAAGAGCGGCAATATTAACAATGTAGATAATTATAGAGGGATAAATTTGCTTAGTACCTTTGGAAAAGTATTTGTATATATTATTAACAAAAGATTAACTTTTTGGGCGGATACATTTGATAAAATAGATGAATCTCAAGCTGGTTTTAGGGCGGGATATAGCACAGTAGATAATATTTTCATTTTACATTCGATAATTCAGAAGTGCCTTGGTATAAAAGGAAATAAATTATATTCATTGTTCGTCGATTTTAAAAAGGCGTTTGATTCGATACAGAGAGCAAAACTTTGGGAGGTAATGGAGAGACATGGCATAAGTCCAAAGATGAATTCTTTGTTACGAAGTATTTATAACAATGTGAAAGTATGTATCAGAAATAACCATGAAATATCAGATTCTTTTACCTGCAATGTTGGCCTTAGGCAAGGTTGTATTCTGAGTCCTTTCCTGTTTTCGATGTTTATCAATGAATTTGCTTTGATTATTCAAGGTAATGATTATCATGGCATTCAGTTACACCCCTATATAACGGAATTGTTCTTATTACTGTTTGCCGATGATATGATCTTATTTTCGACGAGTATTGTTGGGCTACAGCGCCTCATTATTGAATTAGAACACTATTGTGATGCTGCAGGATTAACTATCAATATGGAAAAAACTAAAATTATAGTTTTTAAGAACGGAGGTAAGCTGTCTAAAATGGAAACATGGTATTATAAGGGAAGACCACTATTTGTGACTAAGTCATATAAATATCTTGGCGTATACTTCACTAATCGTCTTTGTTTTTCAGAGCACGCAAAATATTGTTCAACACAGGCCAAAAAGATATTAATTGGTGTTTTGAAAAGTCTTTGCAAACTCGTGGATATTGATGTTAAATCCTTTTTTAAAATATTCGACTCTAGAATTCTTCCGATTCTATTATATGGGTCGGAGGTATGGGGATTTCAACACTTTGAAACTATTGAGAGAATTCACTTATATGCTTGTAAGAAATTTCTAGGAGTGAAGTCCAATACTCCTAGCAATATTGTATATGGGGAATGCGGCAGATTCCCAATTAACATTTTTGCTAAAACTAGAATTATAAAATTTTGGATTCGTCTCCTAAATATGCCTTCTTCAAGATACCCACGACAATGTTACGACATGATGATGCTGTATGATAAGAGAGGCAAGACTAATTGGGTATCAAACATTCGTATTTTATTAAATACCATTGGTTTTGGTGATATATGGCAGAGTCAGAATGTTCAGTTAGATACAAATTTTGTTAACGTTGTGTCACAGAGACTGAAAGATATATTTACACAGGAATGGTCTATGTCTCTTTCAGTTTCAAATAAATCTTTTTTCTACAGAATGTTTAAATCACATATATACAGAGAATACTATTTGAGTTCATTGAATATTAGAAAATTTCGAATTACACTTGCACGCTTCAGGTGCTCATCTCACGATTTGGCCATAGAGACAGGACGATATTTTAATATACCAAAGGAAATGAAAATTTGTACATTCTGTAATCTTAATCTCGTTGAAGACGAATATCATTTCCTTTTGCTTTGCCCGTTTTATGCTGACCTCAGAACAAACTATATTCCCCAATACTATCATTTTCATCCAAATTGGTTAAAATTTTCTTTACTGTTAAGTACTGACAATACTGTTCTTGTGCGTAAGTTGTCAACATTTATTTATCATGCCATGTTACTAAGAAAGAACAATGTATGAACTAGTATGAATTGATTGTATATTCTTTTGTTTGATTTTTGGGGGGGTTGATTTTTGATTTTCTGTGATATGATGTCTATTTTGAGAAATTGTATATGCTATAGTAAAATATTTCACTATATATGATATGTTTAAAAATTATAATTATCACCATAGTATGATCCCTGCGAAGGAGGTAAATGTATCTTTTGTACTATAGGCCTGAAATAAATTGAATTGAATTGAAGTAAGCGTATGTTCTTCTTCTGTTCGCCGTGCTCAAAAAGAACTAGGGTGGATTCAAACAAGTACCTATTATTGTCAAGTTATTCGAGACACGAACAAAGTGAAACGTCTTAACTTTTGCTCTGAAGTTATTGACTCCGGTGATGTTTTAGATGACATTATATTTACAGACGAGTCGACAGTAAAACTTGAGTCATGTTTAAAGAAATGTTTTAGGAAGAAGGGTACCCTCCCCAAACTCAAACCTCGTCCTAAGCACCCATACCAAGTTCACGTTTGGGCTGGTATTTCAAGGCGTGGTACCACGAACATTTGCATATTTTCTGGTATTTTGGATAGTGTTGGCTACCAAAGCATTCTTGAGCGTTACCTTCTACCCTTCATTAGAAAGGTATATCCAAATGGTCATCGCTTGATGCAAGATAATGACCCTAAGCATACAAGTAAGTCAACCAAACACTGGTTCAACGAAAATGGCGTGAGGCACTGGCCAACACCACCTGAATCCCCTGATATGAACCCAATAGAGAAAGTTTGGGCGCAAATGAAATACCACATTCGCCGTCACGTGAAACCAAGGAACAAAGACCAGCTTGTGGAGGGCATCAAAGAGTTCTGGGATTCTCTGAGTGTGGAGGCGTGCAACAGACTCATTGATGGAGTCAATCCTGTCATGCACAGAGTAGTGAAGTACAGGGAGCAGCGTCGGGGCACTGAACGATGCAAGTTTGAAAGAATGAAATACAACAAAATGAACTGTACCAGTACGCACTTTTAATTGTGACTGTTTTGCATTCTTTGTTTCATACAGTTGTGTCATTCAATAAACACTTCATATTCTTCTCTATCATGTTCTATTTATCACATATGGAAATAGCTTCAACGAAATCTATAACTCTATACATGTATAAATTAATTGACATAATATGACATCATCATATTTCATAATATGCATAAACAAATATACACAAATAATTAAGCAACTGTCGAAATATTTTTCGTATATATGACGAAATTGTTGACATTATCACACATACATTTTTATATAACGAGTCAGTGTCAGTCATATTTACATAATAACTTAAAGCTTAACATACACGAGTGAACACAAAAACACAATAGCTAAATATAACTGTTCTCATGGTAAAGGTGGCAGAACCACATTCTTCAGGCGTTTGCACCAGATCTGTCGGTTGTGGTCATTCAGTTTATAAGTGATTTCTCTTGTGTCTTCGCTGCGTTTTGCTGAAGGATAGTAGCTGAAGCAAACATCCAAAAGTTTGTCAACCTTCTGTCTGTTAAATGGCTGTCTAACGACACCACCATTAACCCTGCCCCACACATTTCTCTGGTATAATTCCCTTAAAGTAAATGTCCTGTTGAGGTATTCGCGTGCAAGGGCACAGCGATTGGACGTCGCCTCAGACGCAATTTCTTCTGGGTTGTCCTCCTGATGTTCGAGCTTCTCGTTGATTGAGTCATTGGTGAGTGGGATCGGGATGTCTGCTGGTCTTAGGTGCCAGAAATTTGAATTTGTGAGGATTGTGTGATGAGTAGCGGATGCTGATCCCTTTTCCTTAAGCTGCTTTATTTCAGATGACATTACGATCACAGTGGATTTTAGATTTTCCACGGTGGACTCCAGGGAGTCTATCCTGTGTAGAAGTTTGTTGACGAGGTCCGCAGAGACTTGGGTGCTTGTTGTTGGTTGAACAGTACTGTCTTCGTCTTGGATGTGGGGGAAGTCGTCAATGAAGTCAATGGCGTGTTCATCGTGAGAGTCTAGGGTGATGTCCGGAATGGCGGTATCAGAGCTACTTTCCGGATTGGTGGTGCCAGTGTGTTCAGTGGTTTCAGAATAAACCTCGTCTGGGGCCCTCGCATCAACAGAGTTGTCCAATAGTTCGCGTGTAATGGGGTGACTGTGGACGATGGCGGTGACGGCCACAGAGTTGATGATGGGATCTGTCGGGCTCCGGGTACTGACTGCCGCCATGTGAGTAGAGTCAGAGTCAATCAGGATGTCTACGGTGGGATCTTCGTTATCCTCAGCAATGTCAGACAGTGTCTCTATGTGTTGGGGTGCCTCTACAGTGACGCCGTTGCCGGTAGCAATGATCTGAATCTGAAAAATTATGTTGTTCGTAAGTCAGCGACAAATAGGAATCTCACTCATCCTTTTTCATAAGCTACTGTAATGTATACTTTGATGTAATTGTTACCTTATTCTGTTGTTATTGTTATTGCTTTCTCATTATCATCTGTACTCATTTGTTCACCATATGCTTGAAACGGTATAAGATTCTGTGCCGAAAAGTCGCTAGTGTCCAATAAAGAAGTTGTTCATCCATAAAATTTCTTCCTTATGTTTAAAGTTATATACGTTTCATTCTTCCTCGGGGACCATCTTTATCGTAATCGTTTTGACCCCTTTTGAAAAAGAAATTGTTTTAACATGATCTCTAGTTTGAGCAGTTTTAAGATTACAATAATAATCTAAAAAATCTTACCTCCCGTTTCTTTTTTCTCTGTGTGGTGAGCTTCTTTGGTCTTATCGGAGTAGACGTAATCTAGAATAACGGAAGGATGATTACCAACTTTTCACATCATGGGATTTGACTGTATATTAATAATATGTCATACCATATGCTATTTGTTTCACTATTCACGTTTCCAAATAAAGCCCTATCGCTCCTATGAATTATATCGTAGGTGAGCCATAATAAACATTGTATCATAATTTTACAACAATAAATGAAACCGTATAAAATCAGAATACCAATAACAGTGTTTGTTTATTGAACAACGGAATAGTATTAGTACTGGTGATCCCGAACATGACTGACAAATTCCGAATGAGCATACATATATTTAACTTAAGAAGCTCCAAGTTAACGAACATAACTTACAGCTGCAAATCGTAAAATGTTCTTACGTGTATCTACCATATCTTTAATATTACAAACAAATTACGATGCTCTTAATATGCAATAATAAAAATCCGGTAGTGGCCATATTGCCATATCGCCATCCTACACCATGACGGTTGAAATTTTATAAAGTTTCAAGAAATAAAGACAAGGCCTGTACCGATACCATACATAATTAATTGGTTTATTGTTATTGAGAACCACAAAACTAAATGCGACGTCCGGGTATAGTTACTTAAACCATTGATGTATAGATTTGAAAAAAGATGCATAGATTTGATTATAGAATAGCACTCCTCACTGTATCTCGAAATTTAAGAATATTTAACAACACAATTGCTCAAATGAATAAGCTGCTTGTTACTACAGAATGAATCAGGTTTAGTACCTCATTGCGCTTCCGTTTTCTTCCATGTTCTCCGTTTTCTACAGGGGTTGATTTCGGTGCCTGAAAATAAAACGATGCATATATACATTTGATGCTAACACTAGTACTGTATCATGTTTATATATCATGTTTATATTATTTAGAGAATTCGTAAATATGTACGGAACTATGAAATAATTACTCACATGTTAGGTTATGAAACCTAACATGGGATAATATATATATTTAAAGATTTATTTAATATGTAAGAGTATTGGTAAAATGTAATGTATTTTACAACCGCTTAACCAGACAAGCCATGTGATATTTCTTCACAATCAGAGATAGACTTGCTTTAATTTGTCCACTTAACACCCCAATCAACCTTTAATTAACACCGCGTAATCAACGGCCTGGACTAGGGGCCATAAAACACTCCTGAGTGGGGCGTGTTTACCATTGTTTCAATTGAAATACCGCCTTATAAAATGTTGTATATTACCTAATGTTACATCGTAATATGATCGGTCAACATTTCCCGTTAATTATTTGTTGTTAGTCTGTGACATTGTTTCAAGTGCCCCTCAAAAATGGCATTCAGAAGCGGCTAAGCTGAATATGTTTGACCAATGGCCTTAAAATAGACATATTTATATTCCAACGTCAATAGAATGATATTAGTGATATACATAATCGAGTATCTGACCCATTGTTCATAACTTGCAGCATCTGAAAAACATAATTTAAGAACGACATCATACCAAAGATTCACTCGTGTCGAGACTTCCAGGTTCTGCAGGTACTTCCCAATCAGGATCTCTGAGGCTGTCGTCTGACAGTTCGGAATCCGTCTGCAAGATAATCTTTATCTAAATAACACATTTTCTACAATTATATCAATGTGCAATAACCCTCCATAGAAAGACTGAAAATGTATCTAAACCTTTATTATGTACCGTTAACTCAAATTGATTTTGTTGTATTATTTTACAACGCTTCCCAACTTTGTACCCAGTACGATAATTATACCAATAATTTATTCCTTCACAATTCATATACTTTTTCCAGCTAAAATATATTTATACTTCAACGTTGAAGAAATTAGATTCAACTTAATGACTTTTCTATAAACAAAATTGAGCCGTTTACACTGTTCAAAAGATGATGCTTAATTTATAGATATTCCATTACGTGTTTTATAATAACTCCTAAAAGTCAATTAATTATCAAATCTTTTCAAATATATCTTGTGAGCTGTACCAATTGTATCAAATTATTAAAATATATATAAAATGAAAACAATCATAATTGAAGATATCAGCCTTTATGATTAATAGTTGTTGATTTAACAGGAAACAGCGCTTGGTATGGGTAAGGTAGTCATGTACCGTTTGTTGATTTAGTCGGAAAGGGAATGAATATAAGAGATGATTAGGATTTGATGGTGAGGGAGAGGTAGACATAGTATATTCCAAATAATAATATTGCATATGATATCATCTGTTTGTAAACTGCAATCGTGCTGTCTTTTTTAATACAACCTTTATGTAATGCCATCTAACTTGAGTATCATATTAATGAAGAACATATACATACCACATTCTCTTCTCTTGTCTCAGTCTCCATGTTGTACTTCTGACCGCTTATCTGTGAACACAATATACAGAACGACGTTTTATCCATGACAAATGTACTGTAAGAGCGATAGGACAAAGATTTATAATAATGTTGAAAAATAAGATAATATCTTACAGCTGCTGAGAACAAAGGACATAATTCGGAAGCATTTACGAAATAACCTTTCTAAATCGTTAACCATATATTGGTGTTGACAATATAGCAAAAACACATATGAAAACATTAAGAATTACATTGGATAAGCAAGGGTAAATTACAATGTATGTATATCTATAGTAGACTTAGTATATGCGAAATTAAATCGGGAAAGTAATTCAAGATGTGGAGAGTTGGAGCTCCAAAAAATGATTACCGCGAAGAAAATGCTGACACATACTTTATATCGAAGTAAATGTTTTTTCTCCTTGGTATGAGTTGAATGCTTTTTAATCCAAACTACGCATTTATTATTATATTAGAACGTTACCTTTGTAAGCAACTGTTCGTATGTAAGTGTGGACTTGCTCTTCAGGATAACGCATCCCAAAAATGGATCGTTTGTCTGTACAGATGCTTGAAGCATCTGGTCCTTTGAAGTGAAGTAAACGATGTCGCCCATCCTCAGTTTTCTACACTTAGAGAGGGGGAGACTGTCTGCAGGCTGGTGTCTAGGGAACAGCTTCTCGCTGATAGGGCTTCTCAGAAAACCTAAAAATAACAATACAAAATATAACATTTGGATATAAAGATCGAACAAAGATCCATTTTTTTTCACTACGAAAGTGTAATGATATTTACCAAATATAAACTCGCTCTTTACCAACCAATGCATATGTTGACATTACCTTTTTCAGTCCAATTTTGGTACAAAGGTCGTACAAATATTTCTAATGACCGGATGAAACTATCTCCCCGTATGGCAACACCATCTTTCTTCAACCAGGCGAGACACATATCCGACAATTCTTGCTTGGAATCAAAATGTTCAAGTAAAGACACGGATATTGACTGTCCAACTGTTGGGTTAAACCTGCTTGGTCCGGGTATGCACTTTTCCTTAGAAGCTTGCTTATAGATTCTACGGAGACCATCGATGCCTAACGCGCTGATTGTAGACTTCACCTCATCTTTAATTATGCCTGCAATACGAGAAACAATTTCTATTTATATATCGCAGCATACATCTTGCGAATTGTCACTTTTGGTAATTCATACCTATTCAGTACAAACAGTGACATATACGAATAGGCTATTTTATGAAGTACTTGTTACGAGTGCATCTGAAAGATAATTGGTTGTCAATTTTGTAATTTGACTCTTGACCAGTTGGATGTGACATCTGCGTGAAAAAAAATAACTATAACTAAAATAAACCCACAATTCAAACTGCGACGAAAAGGACAATAAGCTTCCCATCACATTGCAAAAATAATACAACGATCAGGCTATCAAAACTATCAGGACGATCTTGTTTTATATATACATGACAGTTAGCAATCTCAAGCTTTTGATGTTGTTGTATCAATACTATCAATTAATTGATTTATATATGAAATACCACGGGTATCATTTCGTCATTAACATATATCATCCAGAGAGATACGATCTTTAAATAAAGTCATTGTATCGTAGTAGAGTCTGATATTACCTTACAACAGAAAAACGGTGTTTACACTATATTATGACTCACTAGTTAAAACATATGACATGTATATATTTCGTCAATGATATGTCCGCATCTACTTTTGTTATGGATGATGTAGGTAAAAATCATTAAATGGGAGGTAACTACATATATTGTACACTACAAAACACTCTTAGTTCTTTGACGTCATGCGTCAGTGGTTCAATTGGCGCTTTGTGTATTCTATTCTGCCCAGTCCCTTTCATCTATTGCCTTACTGATTATGTCAAGTTATTGAGGGCCCGCCTTTTGACTGAATTTAAATTAACGTTTGAATCAGGAAATAGCTCACATTACCATGCAGACAGTATATTAACGTCTCGTCACATAACAAGATAAAATTATATATATATATATATCAGAAACAGTTGGTCTGGTATACAGTCAAATATATTCAAAAGTTAAAAAACACACAACACCAATAGACTCCTACTAGTTTCATTGTAACATAGATAAAACATGTAATGAGCCACGTGAGAGTTATGAGAGACATAAAGGAGAATGTAAGATGTAAAAAGAATTACAACCAAAAGATGGGTAAAATGTTTAGTATACAGTAGTAAAATATTAAGATAGTGGTAAAATTCAAAGCGAGTATTAATATAGTTATTGCACATATAAGTAATTGCTTCTCGCACTGAGAATAAAATAGCAGGTTTTGGTAGATAAAGTGGGCATGTAAACCATGCATCTTTTCAACATGTTAATGTTACAACAAAAATAAAATTCAGTTGGCTTCAAAGCGAAATCGACAGGTTTTGACATATGTAATACAGTAGAGTAAATGACAGCTGCGTTGGACTTGTCAAGATAAGATAATAATGATTAAGCTTTATCCCGAAAGATAGAAAACGTATAACAGATCACAAGCACTTCTGCATAATAGCAGAGACCAAAATACTCATACACGTGTACAATAGTTAGTGAAACAGCTGGCAAAAACGCTCAATACGAGATTCAAGTTAAATTGAAGATTTGTGTGATATGAAAGAAATACCTTGCAAAAGTATATGTTAAACTTACCAATTTTGTGCCATTCATCCCACTGTGATGACCATCCTCGGTAGCGGACAAGTGCTCTTCTCTGCAGTTCGTCCACATCCACGATCTTAGCGTCAGTCCCTCTCTATCCAAAGCTTGAACTGCATCACCAACATGTACACTCGCGGCCATGTTGTCAACTGTGATCAATTCCCAATATGTGCACCCTTTTTATAAGTTATAAAACAAGATTTGGCAGGTAAACCTCTATATGTTGTGACAAACCACTTTGAGAAGAGGGACTCTATATGTTGTGACAAACCACTTTGAGAAGAGGGACTCTATATGTTGTGACAAACCACTTTGAGAAGAGGGACTCTATATGTTGTGACAGGACCACTATGAGAAGAGGGACTCTTTATGTTGTGACAGGACCACTATGAGAAGAGGGACTCTATATGTTGTGACAGGACCACTTTGAGAAGAGGGACTCTATATGTTGTGACAGGACCACTATGAGAAGAGGGACTCTTTATGTTGTGACAGGACCACTATGAGAAGAGGGACTCTATATGTTGTGACAGGACCACTTTGAGAAGAGGGACTCTTTATGTTGTGACAGGACCACTATGAGAAGAGGGACTCTTTATGTTGTGACAGGACCACTTTGAGAAGAGGGACTCTTTATGTTGTGACAGGACCACTATGAGAAGAGGGACTCTATATGTTGTGACAGGACCACTTTGAGAAGAGGGACTCTTTATGTTGTGACAGGACCACTATGAGAAGAGGGACTCTTTATGTTGTGACAGGACAACTTTGAGAAGAGGGACTCTTTATGTTGTGACAGGACCACTATGAGAAGAGGGACTCTTTATGTTGTGACAGGACCACTATGAGAAGAGGGACTCTTTATGTTGTGACAGGACCACTATGAGAAGAGGGACTCTATATGTTGTGACAGGACCACTATGAGAAGAGGGACTCTTTATGTTGTGACAGGACCACTATGAGAAGAGGGACTCTTTATGTTGTGACAGGACCACTATGAGAAGAGGGACTCTATATGTTGTGACAGGACCACTATGAGAAGAGGGACTCTATATGTTGTGACAGGACCACTTTGAGAAGAGGGACTCTTTATGTTGTGACAGGACCACTATGAGAAGAGGGACTCTTTATGTTGTGACAGGACCACTATGAGAAGAGGGACTCTTTATGTTGTGACAGGACCACTATGAGAAGAGGGACTCTTTATGTTGTGACAGGACCACTTTGAGAAGAGGGACTCTTTATGTTGTGACAGGACCACTATGAGAAGAGGGACTCTTTATGTTGTGACAGGACCACTATGAGAAGAGGGACTCTATATGATGTGACAGGACCACTATGAGAAGAGGGACTCTATATGATGTGACAGGACCACTATGAGAAGAGGGACTCTATATGTTGTGACAGGACCACTTTGAGAAGAGGGACTCTATATGTTGTGACAGGACCACTATGAGAAGAGGGACTCTTTATGTTGTGACAGGACCACTATGAGAAGAGGGACTCTTTATGTTGTGACAGGACAACTTTGAGAAGAGGGACTCTTTATGTTATGACAGGACCACTATGAGAAGAGGGACTCTTTATGTTGTGACAGGACCACTATGAGAAGAGGGACTCTATATGTTGTGACAGGACCACTTTGAGAAGAGGGACTCTTTATGTTGTGACAGGACCACTATGAGAAGAGGGACTCTTTATGTTGTGACAGGACCACTATGAGAAGAGGGACTCTATATGTTGTGACAGGACCACTTTGAGAAGAGGGACTCTTTATGTTGTGACAGGACAACTTTGAGAAGAGGGACTCTTTATGTTGTGACAGGACCACTATGAGAAGAGGGACTCTATATGTTGTGACAGGACCACTATGAGAAGAGGGACTCTTTATGTTGTGACAGGACCACTTTGAGAAGAGGGACTCTTTATGTTGTGACAGGACCACTTTGAGAAGAGGGACTCTTTATGTTGTGACAGGACCACTATGAGAAGAGGGACTCTATATGTTGTGACAGGACCACTTTGAGAAGAGGGACTCTTTATGTTGTGACAGGACCACTATGAGAAGAGGGACTCTTTATGTTGTGACAGGACCACTATGAGAAGAGGGACTCTTTATGTTGTGACAGGACCACTATGAGAAGAGGGACTCTATATGTTGTGACAGGACCACTATGAGAAGAGGGACTCTTTATGTTGTGACAGGACCACTATGAGAAGAGGGACTCTATATGTTGTGACAGGACCACTATGAGAAGAGGGACTCTATATGTTGTGACAGGACCACTATGAGGAAAGGGACTCTATATGTTGTGACAGGACCACTATGGGAAGAGGGACTCTTTATGTTGTGACAGGACCACTATGAGAAGAGGGACTCTATATGTTGTGACAGGACCACTTTGAGAAGAGGGACTCTTTATGTTGTGACAGGACCACTATGAGAAGAGGGACTCTTTATGTTATGACAGGACCACTATGAGAAGAGGGACTCTTTATGTTGTGACAGGACCACTATGAGAAGAGGGACTCTATATGTTGTGACAGGACCACTATGAGAAGAGGGACTCTATATGTTGTGACAGGACCACTATGAGAAGAGGGACTCTTTATGTTGTGACAGGACCACTATGAGAAGAGGGACTCTATATGTTGTGACAGGACCACTATGAGAAGAGGGACTCTATATGTTGTGACAGGACAACTTTGAGAAGAGGGATTTTTTATGTTGTGACAGGACCACTATGGGAAGAGGGACTCTATATGTTGTGACAGGACCACTATGAGAAGAGGGACTCTTTATGTTGTGACAGGACCACTATGAGAAGAGGGACTCTATATGTTGTGACAGGACCACTTTGAGAAGAGGGACTCTATATGTTGTGACAGGACCACTTTGAGAAGAGGGACTCTTTATGTTGTGACAGGACCACTATGAGAAGAGGGACTCTTTATGTTGTGACAGGACCACTATGAGAAGAGGGACTCTATATGTTGTGACAGGACCACTATGAGAAGAGGGACTCTTTATGTTGTGACAGGACCACTATGGGAAGAGGGACTCTATATGTTGTGACACTGTGCAAGAAGAAATGCATTAATACATAGAAGACGTTAAAAAAACAACAACAACAGAAGAAATGCATATGTTTTTACAGGGACTTTTGGCAGGAAGATTGTTGTGACGGGGCCCTTTGAGGAGATGGATGAAATTTAGAGTAATTCAAATAAAATACTTCCAAATTACAAATTGACTTTACTTTTTATCACTTTAGAACATCTTTTAACATTATTTGGGTGTCATAGACCTATTCTAAATTGCATTCCCCTAATCATTGACAATTATCAAGGGATAACGTCGGCGAACACACCAATTGATGGAACCAAAGGATTTTGTTGCATTTAGCAGCGGTGTTCAAATAAGCCTTATGGCTTGTTAACCAATCCATATTTCATTTCGGGAAATAAAAATTTAAAATAACCAGTAACATCAACCCAACAACAACAATAAAATGTTTTTTTTAACATTCAGTCAAACTATATTAATTATATCATTTCACGAAGATAGAATATATTTCAAAGTTCCATATCACATGCCCAAGTCAATTTTTTTTTCTTTAAGAGTCCACATTTGTTTTAGATATTTATTCATAATATGTATATATACATGAATGTATTTACCAACAAGCTCTGAAGAGCTTGTATGAAGGCCGTACCGATACAGTAACACAAATATAAATACAAACTAATTTATATTAGCTTAACAGATATTGGTTTTCCAATAATATCATGTTGTTTGCGTGGCAGTCAACATTTCACAATCGTTCATTACTTCATTGTTTCCTCATAAAGATTTTCTTATTTTTCTTAACGAACTAACATTACCTTCCTTAGATGCCTTGTTGTCCTGATTTAAACTCTAATGGCCAACCTGCAAATGTACATGCATATCTGTTTCCATTGTTCTGTGAACGTCATCATTTAATGGATGTTGATATTTGTATGTTGTCGGGAATGCCATTAACATAAATAAAAATGTGCTTGATTACCAATCCAATCAGTTTTTTAGAATAAATTTGTTTGAACCCCATTTCAAAAGTGTCAAGGTATCCAAAGTCAACTCATATCTTATAAAAGTAAACAATCTATAATTGCACACAAACAATACTTTTATCTTAAGTCATTACCAATACCCTATATTTTAAGGTATTTTTAGTTTTAGTTTAGTTTAGTTTAGTTTAAGTTACCCGAAGTCATTTTCAAAGTCAACATTTTCCACATAGAGATATATTTTGGTTCAAAGTCAACATTTCCAGTCAATGAATTGAATTTGATATAATAATTGAAAAAATCAACACATCTCAAAGTATATATTTCACACAATCGAAATATGTTTCAAAGTCAACTTTGTACAAATTCAAAAACTCTTCAAAATAAAAAAATAACATAAATCAAAATATCTTTCAAAGTATATTTTTAAAATAATCAGTCAATCATTCAAATTGATTTTTTCTAAAGTCCAAATTCTTTCAAATCACATTCCACAAAACTGATATATCCTTCAAAGTAAATGTTTTAACAAAATCAAAATATCTGTCAATGTCAAAATCTGTTATTAAAATCATTGTATCTAAATATCCAAATGAGAAGTAGTTCTTATAGTCATGCAAACATTCAAACTCATTATTTAAAAGTCAATATTTAAAACAAATCTCAAATATCTTTTTAAAAATGAAAATTCCACCGAATCAAAATCCCGTTAAGAGTAAATAATTAATAATTCATGTTTTCTAAAAATTAATGTTGAACAAAATCAAATGTTTTCAAAGTCAAAATCACTTTCAAAGTCAATGTTTCTAGATATCGAAATTCCTTTTAACTCAGTATCCATAGAAATAATGCAGTCAATATTTAAACAAAATCAAAATAGCTTTCAAATAATTTTTCACAATATTTTTCAAATTCGTTTAAATTATTTCTTTAAGAAACTCGAATTTGTTTTTCGAAGTTATATTTCATGGGATCCAAGTATGAGACAAAGTAAATATATCATAAAACGAAAAATCGTTCAAAGTATAAATTCCACTAAATGAAAACCCCTTTCAAAGAAAATAATCAAGAAAATCAATATACACTATATACATAAAATAAAAAAATGTCATCCAAATTCAAAATGCCCATTCCAACCCCCCCCCCCCCCCCCCCCACCAAAAAAACCCAAACAAAATCTGTCAAATATATTTTTCAAAAAATTTAAAGGTCTTTTAAATTTAATATGTCATAAAATCAAGATATTTTCCAAAGTCAGTATTTCACATAATCATCATCTAACTGAATACTTCACAAAGTATTTTTTTTAAAGTCAACATTTTGTCAACTTATAATGTTGTCAAAATCAGATTTTTACCAAAGTCAAGATTTTTTGAAACTTGAAAATCAATATATTAAGTAAAGTCAACATATCTTCCAATGTGAAAACTTAAACTATTGTAGAAATATTTTTCGAGTCAACATCACACCAATCAAGATATCATTCAAAGTCAATATTTCATAATTGTCATATTTCTTTACTTAATCCGTTCAACACTAATCAGCGATTTTATGTATGCTTTTTTCACTTCATTAGTCCTTGGCACACCCTCAATTATCCAGCCAGACGGCACACCAGTGACACACCCGTTGGTCACTGGTTGCTCACCAGTGGGCAACGAGTGGTCGCCCGTGGCTCACCCGTTGCCCACCAGTGGGTCACTAGTGGGCAACGCATGGCACACTCGTTCATGATATAGTTACTTATTCACACTACTGTATCTATGCAACTATCTCTGATAATATCCAGTTTTTAATATAAAGATTATCATTATTACTGCTTTGTGATTAGGTTGGGCTTGTTCATACAATAGATAAATTCTGATTTGTAATGATATGGTCATGTGTAAATAAATATAATTTGTAAACGTAGTTTCCTGTGTTACTACAATTTTTCCTTGAAACAAGTGGGGGTATTTTTGCGAATCCCTTAGCATTTCGTATCCTTGTGTAAACTCTCACTAACTGACCAGAAGCACATTTTAAGCTCATCAGGCATAAACGTTCCGATGGGTTTATGGCATGGGATGGTGTCCGGCGTCTGTCTGTTTGTTTGTACATAAACTTTATGCATTTTCTTTTCTGCTCAAGAGGCATATGGACTAAAATGATTGATAGTTTTGTTGACCTGTGACCTCTAATAAGGGCCACAGGGGCCACGCCCTCTAAATTCTATATTCGTCCTCTTCTCTTTGGATAGCCACGGTGATACTTGGACCATTATGACATAACTGGACGACACAGATTCATAAAATATATTATAAAATAGTTTTGGTTTCTTTCTTACTATAGGATTCAAACTGCAAATGAATTGACTGGAAATACTTGTACGGATTGCCGATGATAACGAGTTAAGTGTATTAAGATTTAGTATTGTTAACAATTGTTAAAACTCTTATGTTCATAACACCAATTATGTCTCCCCCCGAAGGGTCGGGAGACATATTGGTTTTAGCTGAGTTCCCGTCGGCGTTGGCGTTGGCGTCCGCGTTCCCATTTCGTTTACTGAGCAGATCTCTAAAACTATGGGGCCGATCATCACCAAACTTTTATACTGTCTCTCCATATCATGTAGATGTGCCTTTTGGAGGATATAGATTTTGTAAAAGTTTATTTTTTTTATTTCCATGGCAACAATTTGGACTTAGTCTTTTTCAAGGGTAGTGTTTGTTTCCAGAGCACATCTCTAAAACTATGTGACCGATCATCACCAAACTTGGTATATTGTCTCTCCATATCATGTAGATGTGCCTTTTGAAGGTTTGAGATTAACAACAAATTATTTTGTTTATTTCGATGCAATTTTGAATATTGTGTTTGCTACAATTGTGGAGTTGATAGGTTATTTATTCAAGTTGAATTATACAGAGAACATTAATGGTGCTTCATGATAGTATTGTTTAGAGGTTTGGAGCATTTGAGGAAGGGGGAGACATCTGTTTTTACGGGTAAAAACACTTTCTAGTTTTATTTGGTGATCCTTCAGATAATTTCTTCATCCCTACATGTATAACAAGGAATGGAAAAGGCAATAAAATATACCATGAATATGATTTGAAATTCATTCAACAAATTTTAATATACATAAATTAAGAAGAAAAACTACATGTTCAATAACGAATATGAAGTTACAACAAACAATGTAAAGCAGAGTCGGAAGTATTCTCTCACTACACGTGAGAAAAAAGGTGATCCTGCCCATCTGAACGTCGTATGATACTTGTTAGACTCAGTATAGGAATGAAACGGATATTTACCGACTTAATTTACACTCAACTTAATGCTTTTTAAAAAACAAAACTTAAAAAATTAACAAAATTTAAATTTCATGTCAAAATATTTATGTAAAATACAACGTTTTATTGCTGAAAAATAATGGAGCGAGAGAACAATAGGCTGACATCATAAGTGTCATTTAAGGGAGGGGAAATCATAGGCAAGGCCATATAAGACAACCCTGGTGGAAAAACACTTGGATCCCAAACGAGGAATATACGAGGGATGGGTACGATCTGATAACAACAAGATCAATGACATATGACTTAAAAATCTCTGTTTTGTCTTCATTTGGTAAGTATAAAAGTGTGAAGCGAAAATACAAAAGCAACGTGCAATATTAAAATGAGAAACATGAAAATCAAGACAACTTTATATGAATATCAATCATGAGGAAATACTTATTTTATTTATTTATAATGGTTTTATTTTGCAAATTGGGCGCGTCATGTTTGCATTTAAATAACACAAAGATGGAATATATTCTGAGCTGAAATCATCCACCGTGCACTTGACAGGTGTTGTAATATTGGTTCTGAAGATATTTCTCAGGATTGATTGAATATGAGCTTCAGACAAATGGCTATTTCACTGCAGATAAAGACTTGTTTTTCAGGAAATATATGAAACTACCGTCTGAGGGTAAGACCAAAACGAAGGGAATAACCTCTTTTAGCTTTAGTCAATGTAAACATTTGAAGATTGTCACAGCTTCTAGGGTAATGTTGGCATACTTCTTGCTGAGTTCTTCATCATTTTATCCCTTCCACCATGACCTGTTGCAATGTGGGCTTTCTGGATGATGTCAAAGCTATATGTTCAACAGAGGCAAAATATACTGGTTCTTCACTACCATCTCTCTTGCGAATCAGCTTCTTCACGTCACCACATTCAAGAACTTCATACTTCTTTAGTAAGTAGGACTGGTGTTGAGACTTCTTGCTTGAAGAATTAGCATCAAGCAACTCACTAACGATCATCTTTGGGAATGAGGACGCGCTTGTTGACAGTGTGCATCTGATACAGTTGATCTCTAAACTGTACCTCTCTATCTGAATCCATTTTGGAAATAGTGAGGATCCACACACAGATATGTCTTTTATATCATTAACTTCATTAAGCAGCAGTAAATGGTATGTAATGAAAGCAGAAAACACCTGTTTACGCATTAATCCCCTTCTTTAAACAAACAATCTAGAATGAAACAGTTTAACAACAACACTAATTGTTATGTAAACAAACACTAACAATAGTGATTGTTTAAAGCACTAAACAAACACTAGTAGCAAAAATTGTCATCAAAACAAACAGAGATCACTTCACGTATGCACCAATTGGTAAGAAAACTCATCCTTCTCTAAACCTACGTATTGAAATAGCCATGATTAAAGGTAGTTCTTTGATCACAATAATTAATTTATGCATTAATTAGTCCGAAAACTAATGACTTTCTCAATATAAGTATTAATCAAGCAACGATAAAAGACAGTTCTTTGATCTCATTAATTCAGTTATACACTAATTAGTCGGGAAAAAATTCCTAAAAATAGGGAGCATGTGTAATATTTAAAGGCTATTATCAAGGAATATTTCATAATGTTAAAATCATATCAAAATAAGAACATTTATTATAAACTATGTTTCATACATGCATATGTTTGATGCATGCATTTGTGTATGTGGTAACATGTTGTTAAGGTATAGTAGATGAAGAAAACAAATGTAAACTGTGTTGGTATCTCATTTATAAGCATTCAGGGAATATGTATAATATTTGCTGACTTTTATCAGGGAATATGTATAATCCCTGAAAATTTCAGGAAACATACATACTCACTGAGTGAACCAGGGAATATACATACTCACTGAAATATTCAGGGATTATACATATTCCCTGATTATACATATTAACTACATCTATAAGTATACAATGTATGCATATCATTTTATATTTTCACCAGAAATTTTGATGCGACAGTTGCTGTTAACTGTTAACCGCGTGATTAATATATCGGTATGAAAATCATATACATTTTTTCTAAATGTTTGATTTATCTAAAGAAAGATTCTGATTTTCCATGTCATACATGACAAATATCTGACAGAAACATGACAGATGTCTGACAGAAACATGACAGATATCTGACAGAAACATGACAGATATCTGACAGAAAACATAACAAATGGATGTTAAACACATTCGCGTACCTATTTCCTGAAACGGACTATAGTGCATATCTATCAATAAACACGGGTTTCACTCGAGAGTTGTGTTCACTCATGCGAGAAACCTCTCCCGCCCGATAGCTTATAGTTCATTTCAAATGTTATCTATTTTGAAAGTGTGGAATATATTTTCTTTACAGTTTTATATTTTTATAAAATGCTAATTGATAACACTTGAAATACATAATATTAGATATTTATCAATGGGATTGAATCACAATGATGTAGTTAACATGTAGACTTTCAATTATTTTTATAACCAATGTACACTTATTTCGAATTACAAAATGGCATTTGATCGGGTGATAGATGTTATGTTTAATGTTCTTTTGTAAAAAATGTGTATAAGGAATTTATAGACTGCAATAATTTCGTAAACAGCCTTGAGCGAAAGTGAAAAAAGTTAAAGAAATTAAGATATCTGAGATCTAATATCAAAACTCCTCTTCTCTAAAAGAGAATAAAACGCAAGAGAATACATTTAACCTCGTTAAAATAAATACAAAACCATTTATTCATTTTTGAATATTTTGCTGTTTTCGTATAAAGAGAAAATGTATAGAGGAAAATGAAAGCAAATTTTTTTCTCATAGGATACTGATAATATTCATATTCACTTTATACAATTTCTTTTTAAAATTAAAGCAAGATTTTATTCATCATATCGAACTCTTAAATCACAGACTCTTACAACTTTAATGGCCTGTCCATTTAAGGGACATAAAGACCATTACAACAAACCATTAAATCTATATTTTTATGTATTAAAAACCTACATTATCTAGATGCATGCATATATGTGTGTCATTATCAAAATTATTATTTTGTAATATAAGATAGCCACGGTATCAAAACAATGGCGAACAATGGGACTGACGATGTGCTTTATTTGACAATACAACCATGCGCGAGATGAATGACGTCATTTCAGTTATTAGAACGTTATGACGTCATCCTTGTCAAGTCCATTGATCGAACTTGAGGGGCCATCTATTGTCCATCATGGCTGACTCGGCGTCCGTCGATTCGAAACCAAATCTCAATTGAGAATAGATATTTTGTGCAAATTTTTAATAATACATGTTCAATAAATAAAATTCACATAGATTGTTCCATTCATTTGATTTTGTTATCATTTGAGCGCCCACCCCTATACAAAATGATGGACTCGTCCAATGCTACTGAAAATGTTTCAAAATGTAGTTTTTTTAAATTACTATAATTTTCAACTGATTTTATATAAAAAGCGAGTAATTGTTATGGGTATCTCATATAAGAAATAGAAAACTCGTTGTTGTGCAATTGTCCTCCAGCACCCCAGGACTGGATTAAAGGATGTTACTTAAGAAATAGAAGACGAGTTGGTGTGCATTTATCATTGAATAAAACATAGCAGAGAGCATAAAACACTCAGGGCTGCGCCATTTATCCTTACGGACAATTAAATTACAGTATTTATAAACGTAATATCAATTTAGTTGAAATAATATTTGTGAAAGAGAAATGAAATCAGTGTCTTTTCAAAATTGTTTTTCAAAATTGTTTTATTCCATTTGGGTAAATGGTATTAACGTACAGATTAAATAGTGTACATATTTGTAATTATTTTCTTGTTCATTTCTAGAATTGTTAAATCGTTTTGTATGTACTGGGTTTAATAGAATAAAAATTTTAGGGGAATCGTGCCATGGATATGCCGTTTTGGTAATTCACTAAAGCACATTTCTATGTCATGTTCATCCCATTTTACGCATCAGAATAATGGATAGTCTTACATCAATTTAAAACTTAGAAAATGTTGCCGCAATCATTTTGCACTGTGAATCTAGGCAGGAAAGTAACCCTATGCCCTCGGTAACCCTACATTCGCTTAAACTTAAATATTAAAGTAAAGTTAAGTAAATTCCAAAATTGTCCATCCTTTTAAAACACAATTTTAAATGTATGTTGTATAGGGTTTTGTTTTGAAAATAAAACTATTGGGGGGATTTTGTTTTGGTACTGCCCTGACATTCACTGTAGCATTGCACCCAAACTAAAAGGGGCAGTAGCAGGTTTTAAGGGGGAATATAAGGTGTATCAGGAAAAGGAAAATAAATGGTTCCAATTGAGAGACAATGTATTTAAACTAAATGAAGCAATAATAATTCAAATATATAACGTAAAGTTTAGCCATGCAAATCCTTTTTCTTACACAAAATAAATTAAGGGTGTTCACAAGAAATGGTCGCCAATGGATTTTATGTGAATCCTCAAACTTTGTCCTCTGACTATGGATGATTGGCTTGTGTAATGAGATTTCTGACACTGTCAAAATAAAACAATTAGCATTAACTTACAAGTATCAGTGGAAATTTTAAAATATAAAATTATCAAAAAACCTGCTACTGCCCCTTTAAAGCTTGTAGAACAGTTCTTTACGGCAGACGAATTGCCGTGCCCCTGGCTGGATTCGAACCATGGACGAGCTAACAACTGCGCTATTCCGCCCCTATCATTTGGAAGGTTATGGATCATGATATATTCATTAATATACACAGGTATGTTTTCAAAGTATTTAAGACGTAGATCTTCATATACTGGACATTTATAAAGAAAATGAAAATCATTCTCCACATTATTGGATTTTCAAATGTTACAGTAGCGAGTTTGGCGAGGAATACCATCACGTTTACCAATATTTTTGTAAATGGCTTACTCTCCAATTCTTAATTAAGTAATCCTACGCCTTGCCTCCTTAGATTTATCAGTTATAAGATAATTTAAAAAACAGCAACCTCAGGTTTGATTTTAGAATATAAATATAATTTTTATTACTCATTTGTTTCAGACATTATTGATTGAATAGAACAGTTCTTTATCCTTGTTTCAAAATCAATAAGGAAAATATCCTTTAAACCTACACCTTGATTCTCCCACACAAAACAAAAGCCATAAGTAAATAAAACCTTTCTCACGTAATAAGGTCAAGTTTTACGACCAACTTTATCCAACTTATACACCATAAGGCATTTCAAGCAATCTCAACCAAAATTCAATAACGCTTAACAATGAATCAACATGAATATAATGCCTTCCGCATTCTGCCAGAATAGCAACACTACTCACATCTAAGACAAATTCTTACGTGAAACTGTTCAACTTTTAACCATTTTTGAAAACCCCATATTTCTGAAGCATAAACATAATAGGTTTTATCTGAACATAATTGTTTTTGAAGAGAAACAATGGAGATATATTTTTAAGTTTATAACCAAGCAGTTTTACAAAAAATAATGCCTTGGAAGCTTTGTTAACAAACTCAAGACATATTATTTTGTGCGACCGATGACCACTTGCTCAATCACTTGATATTATTAGCTAACGACACATGACACATATTCGTAATGCATATCAAAGGTAACAAACCTTCTTTCTCAATATTCTTAGATATGCTAAAAGACATATTTGCCATTGAAAAATATATCGCTAGGAGGAATGATAAGGTTATCTCTTTTGAGAAAAAATGGAGAGTAATTGAGAAGGTCATCTAAGTCCTGTCAATCCTGTTTTTTATGAAGGCGATGAACTGTCTCTCAACATATGCATGTAATATTTATGCCTTTTTATATCAACTGATATGTATATGTAACTTTCCATGTCCTATATGACTCTATTATTGTATCCATCGGAATGAAAAAATAAACATTTGACATTTGTTTTTGTCGCCATTGTAATGAACGCTGTGTTGAAAATGAATTTCATGTGCTCCTTGTTTATAAACATTACGGAACTCTAAGCTAAGAATACCGCCCTATGATATCTACTGTACACAACCATGAACAATTAATGAACAATTTACTGAATTCAAGAAATATAAGTACAATAGTGTCAATGTCCATGTTCTTTTAACATTTATTTGAAATAAGACTTAAAATATTTTATTTTAACCACGTGTCTAAACTATCACGTTGTAATCCACTACTGTACTATAGGTCATATGGCCTCAAATACTGAATAAAGCTTCTGTTCTGTTCTGTATGAGCCCCTTCATAAATGTATTTTATGTTTGCCAAATAAGAGACAATCTCTTCCCACAGAGGCAGATCAGTCACAACGAACAAGGCCAAATACATGGTGTAGCAAAGTGGAAATCTGATTGGAGGCAATCCAAGTTAGTTGAGCAATCAGAGAAGTCGTTAGAAAATTGGTTATTCACAAAGCCTCGGTCATTTCCGTATGCTTCGGCATAGCTATCAATTAAATTTACAAACCAGGGTAGATCACTCTTCTTTTTACAAAACATCGCTTTTTACCTTCTCCTTATATTTCTTAGGTTAATTAGTAATATAAATTTTTATCATAAAACAAATAATATTTTACACAGTTATAAAACAGTGTTTCACATAGAACCTAATCCATAACCATTTTTCAAATTTAATGTTAGGAGTGTCCAAATTTAAACAAGAAGATCGCGTTCAAATCAATCTTCTGTTTCTACAGTGTTAATCATTTATCTACATTTGTTTTTCTAATATCAACACATGTCCTAAGATTTCTATGAATCTTCTGTTTTACATTCATATGTAAGTACATGAATATATAAAAATAGATATGATAACGTTCAGACACCATGTTGCGGGTACAGCAACGTGCAGTAGACTTGACAAAATACTGTAAGTAAGTGTTCAGTCAACCCAGCTGTAAATGGGAAATGAGAATAACATTAACTTTGTGCCTCACATGACTGCATGCCTCCACAGAAGTTGAGATGGTAAAAGATGTGTCATGAAGACTGATATTCAATGATTGAGGAAAAATCAAAGCAGCGCTCTCTGAGCGCTATACAAATAATAAGCAGTATAGTATAGTATATAAAAATATTCAGCTAGTATCTTACAATGAAATACGGGTAAAATATTTTTAAAAAACTACCTTTTTACATTAATGAAGAAATAATGATTCCAAATCTCCAAAGCAGTAATTCATCCTATGTATTATCTATCTCCAATTTTGTTAAAGATGCCTTAATCTTACGGAAAAATTTTGATTGACAATATGCAATTCTGTAACTTATTTTATATGTTCATTTTGTACGTGGTTTATTTATATACATTATTTATACATATGTTTTATGCAGTTTATACAATTTCTATATCACTGAAAGAGCCTATTCATTTCCAAAACAAATTGGAGTAGACAAGTAGTTACCTCCCTTTGTCGAGAACACACACACAGAGTTCATTTTTGAAAATATTTTGTGCAGTATTTCAGTATTGATTCTGAAACAATACTTATTATTTCTAATAACAGTTTAATATCATTTTATAATGGAATCAATGAAAGGAACGTTCTTCCCAAAATGCAAAGCCACATATACTTCCTGTGACTAAAAGGGAATTCCCCAACAAGGAAATAACCTGAAAACGAAACAAGGATCTTGGATAGGATATTTTGACTCGATATTCAAGGTACTGTTTGTCTTATTTGTTTGTAGAATGTTTTACTAACATTAGTATTGTTTTCACCTATGAAATATCAAACTGATGTATAAGAATGAACCTTTTCATGTTAAACAACCTCTTTACTTCCGCGTCCTATCAGTGTACTATCACTTTTACACTATGTAAGATTTAGCCTGACAATCTACTGTACATGTAGATCTACTTGAAAATGAAACCATGATCTTGGATAAGAACATATGACTTATATAAAAGTTACCCTACAGTGGTTCGTTTTTGTTGTTAAAACTAATTAAAGTTATTATTTCGTTCTTGATGAGAGTAAATATCAAAATGATATATAGAAATGAATCTGTTCATGTTATATGAATTCTTTTCTTCCGTGATATATACATATATTATCATTTGACAATATACCAGGCTCGCTTATAGAGTAATCTAGTGTATATCTATATACCGAGATAGGTTTGATCTTTACACAGAGGCTTGTGTTGATAGTAAAAATACCTCCTAGTCTAGGTCAAATATTTGACTAATGATTTTGTATATATAATGAACTATTCTGTCCGACTTTATAAGTATCTCTTATTAGAAGTTCAAAGAATAAACACTTCGTATTTATCTACATATATATCAGTTAAATCACCACAATCAATAAATATATGTATTGATATGACATAGACACCGTTCAGTTATCCTGAGATAAATGTTGATTTAATAGTGATTAAACTGCGTCATTGTAGTTATCAAGGTTTCCTGCTATTACTTTACAGTTCACTGACAAATACAAAAACAAATAATTTCTCTAATTTCCAAATACATGTTTGAGTGTTTACTATGTGTGACTTCTTCAAACATAAACAATACATATATATCTACAAGTGACAAAACATATTTTTTTTGGTGTAAAATATGTACTTGATATGTCTGATATAAATACCATTTATTACATCATATAAAACAATAAATATTTATAATAATTTAAACTGCGTTTTTTAGGTAATAGGAATATATGTAATGACATAGATACCATTTATTTATCTGATATAAAATTATAAGGATTTATTATTATTCGAATTGTGTTCTTTGAGTTAATCGAAAAAAATGCATTGGTAACATGTTATGATGATAAAACAATACGGATTCATAATCATTTAAAATGCGTTTTTTTATCTAAAAGTAATATGTCCTTGATATGTTATGACATTAATACCATTCATTTATCTGTTATAGAATTATAAGGATTTATGGTTATTCAAATTGAGTTCTTTTAGTTAAAAGTAAATGCAAACAATGGTAACAGGTTACGATGAGTAAAGTACTGTGTGTCAGTGTGACGGGAGCTCTATAACTAATATGCGGGTTGTAATATGTAACTCTGAAACATACAATACCATACATAATCCAACATAGATATGCAAGTAATATATGGCATTGTAAAACATTGTTATTACTTACGACTTTATTTTTCCATAAAAAATAAATGTAAAATACAGAAATACATGCATGTGTGCATTGATGTATTAGTTTAGTGTCAGTTCATAAGACATACATATATTTTATGCAGTGTATAAAATCTTCACGTCACTGAAAGAGCCTGTTCATTTTCACAACAAATTTGAGTACACTAGGAGTTACCTCCCTTTACCAAGAAGACACATATAGTTCATTTTTGAACATTTACTGTACAGTTTTTCAGTATTGATTCTTCAACAACACTAATTATTTCTCATAACAGTTTAATGTCATTTTATGATGGAATCAATGAAACGAACGTTCTTCCCACAATGCAGCGCCACAACTACTTCCTGTGACCAAAAGGGAATTCCCCGACAAGGAAATAACCTGAAAACGAAACAAGGGTCTTGGATAGGATAATTTGACTCGATATTCAAGGTACTGTTCCCCTTATTTGCTTGTAGAATGTTTTACTAGCATTAGTATTGTTTTCACCTATGAAATACCAAAATGATGTATAAGAATGAACCTTTTCATGTTAAACAACCTCTTTACTTCCGCGTCCTATCAGTGTACTATCACTTTACACTATGTAAGATTTAGCCTGACAATCTACTGTACATGTATATCTACTAGAAAACGAAACCATGATAAGAACATATGACTTATATAAATGTTACCGTACAGTGGTTCGTTTTTATTGGTAAAACTATTTAAAAGTTATTATTTCGTTCTTGATGAGAGTAAATATGAATATGATATATAGAAATGAACCTGTTCATGTTATATGAATTCTTTTCTTCCGCGTCAAATACATATATCATCATTTGACAATGTACCAGGCTCTTTTAAAGAGTAATCTAGTGTATATCTATATACCGAGAGAGGCTTGATCGTTACACAGACGTTTGTGTTGATGATAAACATAGCTTCTAGTCTAGGTCAAATATTTGACTAATGATATAAGGAAGTATTCTCTCCGACTTTATAAGTATCTCTTATTAGTGTTTCAAGGAATAAACACTTTATATTTATCTACATATATATCAGTATAATCACAACAATCAATGAATATATGTATTGATATGACGTAGACACCGTTCAGTTATCCTGAGATAAATGTTGATTTAATAGTGATTAAAATGCGTCATTGTAGTTATCAAGGTTTCCTGCTATTAATTTTACAGATCATTGACAAATACAAAAACAAATAATTTCTCTAATTTCCAAAAACATGTTTAAGTGTTTACTATGTGTGACTTCTTAAAACATAAACAATACATATATATCTACAAGTGACAAAACATATTTTTTTTGGTGTAAAATATGTACTTGATATGTCTGATATAAATACCATTTATTACATCATATAAACAATAAATATTTATGATAATTTAAACTGCGTTTTTTAGGTAATAGGAATATATGTAATGACATAGATACCATTTATTTATCTGATATAAAATTATAAGGATTTATTATTACTCGAATTGTGTTCTTTGAGTTAATCGAAAAAAATGCATTGGTAACAGGTTACGATGAGTAAAGTACTGTGTGTCAGTGTGACGGGAGCTCTATAACTAATATGCGGGTTGTAATATGTAACTCTGAAACATACAATACCATACATAATCCTACATAGATATCGAAGCAATATTTGGCATTGTAAAACATTGTTATTACTTACAAATTTATTTTTCCATAAATGTAAAATGCATTAATACATGTATGTATGTTCACTTATGTTCTTATAATGTATAAAATGTGATGGCTCAAAAAATAAAGAAGATAATACACTTCATATACATTATTTAAAGGGTACACATAGTTTATGGTTTATTTCTATATTCATTTAAACTATACTATAGATAATAAGACATTGCATTCTATTAATAAATATTTTTTGGTAATTAGCATTATGAGTACACAAGTGTATCATATACAGAGCAGATATAATCCACATGCATGAAACATAAATACACACAAACAAGCATTCATAAGCAATCTCGGGAAATCATTTAGTGATCATATCAACATTTCAATATCTGGTTTATATTGCTCAAAAACATAAACGAATTACTTATTACCCATTTCGTTCTCACGCTGCAATTTGTTAATGCCTTCTTAACGTGTCAATAAAATAATACAACTGTATCAAAACAGATGGCCAACGTGTATTAGATTGTTTGTATATAATGATATTTTACTTATCATCCATGTAGCAATGATCTGATGTTTTAAAAAAGTGTTGACAAGATCAAAATGATAGAAATTTACATTGATTGAAACATTTGAAGATCTGCTGCAGTGCAGTGTTTAGTTACTTACAGTATTATTGAATATTACTTTATTTCACCTTGACGACAACCAGGAACTTGTGCAATGTGCAGTTGCCTCCCTTGACTGATAAATGACATCAGCATTATTTCTTTCAAAAGAGACGATTGGTTTAAGTCAATCACGTGATCTAAACGGGGAATTCCCGAGCTGGGGAAATTGTTTTCACGGTGGAGTGCCAAAAGCAACATCTTGTTACAGTTCAGGTATGATTATTAACAAATATCTGATTAGTTATAAGGCATGCCATATTAGCATCTGACTATACAATCCACACGAGCAATATTAGACATTGTTAGAAAGAGATTGTTTAGTGTGCGCCCCAGCTGATATGTTACTTATTCAATCTATAACTGTCTTGACTGATTGGTACGGTTAGCTTGTTTGGTTGCTTTGAGTATTCGTAAGTTTCTACACCTAGTCAAATAATTCAACGTTAGATTTCCAGTAATTTTCATATTCGTTCATTAATCTCTGTTATCCTTTCTTTTTTATGTTCATCCTGTTCGTTTTCAATTTATAAGTGTTAATGTAACACCACTCATTTAATTATTTTCGTGACATATAAATTCTTCAAGTTTCCGTTTGAAATGGGATTATGAAAGAACGACGCCTTTTTATGGTTCCACGTCATTAACGTCTCCTAGCAACAGCATAACATTCCATTCACGTAGACTAGCTGAAACATTTGTATTTAAGACCTTAACACAACAAACATTTTCTCTGTCCTGATCAGTCAGTCATCTTCTAATGCTGATGCTGATAGAAAAAGATAGACATAAAACAATTCAAAAGTTGAGGTGTCTTACAATATGTTAAAATGACATCACTGTTTGACGATTTAAAGCCTGTTAGACAACTTTCGGTTACCTCCCTTGATAGACAAACGTTAAGAAGATTGGTCGATATCTTAGGTGTAAAATATATGCTAAATTGTAAAACATAAAATCTATTTCATAAGTCTATCTTCAGCATACATTTAATATATGAAACAATTCCATATAATGATCAAACATTTTATACAACAAACATAAGGAACAATGGCATTTGAAGCTCAACAGGCTAATAAAATGCCTGTTAAAGGGGCAGTAGCACGTTTTTTGATAATTTAATTTTTTAAATGCTTCACTGATAATTGTAAGTTGATGCTAAATGTATTATATTGACAGTGTAAAAAATCTCATTACACAAGCAAATCATCCATAGTCAGAGGACAAAGAATCAAGATTCACATGAAATCCATTGGCGGCCATTTTCTGTGAACACCTTTAATTCATTTGTGTACGAAAAATGAATAGCATGGCAAAACTTTACGTTATATATTTTAATTTTTTTTTGCTTCATTTAGTTTAAATACATTGTCTCTCAATTGGAACCATTACTTTTCATTTTCCTGACATCACCTTATATTCCCCCTAAAACGTCCTACTGCCCCTTTAAGATATCCAAGACGCCTTTAACTCTTGCACCCCTTAGGAAACATTGGTCTGTGACAGTTTGAGTACACAAGTAGTTACCTCCCTTCTCCGAGAAAACCAACAAGACTTTATTTATGCCTATTTATTGAACAGCCTTATATGATAACAATATAATTCATTTCTCAAAACATCAGATATCTTTTTATGAAGGAAGCAATGACACAAATGTTATTTACACAAAACAGCGCAGTAAGTACCTCATTGGGAATACCCTGACAAGGAAATAAGCTGAAAACGAAACCTGGATCTCGAAATTTAACTCTATGTCGAAGGTGCTGTAGTTTTATTACTACTACTATTCAGTTTGTGAATGTCTAAGTAATATAGGAAAACGAACCTTATCATATTAAAGTTATATATGTTTTATATGCATGACCTCTTTACTTGCGTGTTCTATAAATATACTATCATATTACACAATGCAAGGTTCGCCCTGACAGTGTATTGTATGTCTATATACCTAAACAAGCTTGATTTTCTATACAGAGAGGCTTGTGTTGCTGATGATAATGAATATTTGATTGGAATCAATTAGGTTATGTGCTAAATTTTCTTATATGAGAATGCTTATTCAGTCATCATTCATAACCTATTAAATCATCTGAACCTTTAAATGGAACTGTCAAGCGCATAAAAAAAATGTTATTGCTCAATAGCATTGACAACTAAACTTACAACTTACAAGTACCTAGGTCGTTTTCACACTGCATAAACAAATATTTGTAATGTGATAATAAATAAATCAAAGTAAATGAAAAATGATGGACAATATTGACTTAGTCGGTTGTTGTTTAGCGGCGCTTAGAATATTATAATGTATGAGATGATTTCGTGATAATGATATTTGATAAATTCAAGCAATAATCTCACAAATTTTTAAAACATTCGTTTGCAAGTTCTCTCTCTTACAATATTAACGAATATCACATTTTTCACATAATTCAACGACGGCCAGATATATTTGTCTACTCACAATTAACTCCCTGCGATAACAAGCGACGTCAACATTATTCTTATCAAAGAAACGATTGGTTTATGTGGGTCACGTGATTAATGTGGGGGAATTCCCCACCTGGGAAATTGTTAGTTACATAGCCAGGACAGTAGAAGACATAGAGCAACATCTTGTAACAGTTCAGGTATGATACAAACAAAACATTTGATTAGATGTTTTACATACACGTATACACTATTATTTTTTTACTGTATGGTCAATATAGCTGTACCAATTTAAGGAATAGTATTGGAATGTGAACAGTTCAGATCTAGACCTGAATGTTATTTAAACTGTATCTGTCTAATGTCATGAACCTGAAGTTGTTTTATAGAAACATGTATCACACCACTAAAATTCCACTATCTAATCAAACAATTCATTGTGAAAATCCAGCATCATTCTTTTATCATTATCAATGATTTCTAGATTGTGTTCATCATTTTGCGTGTTAAGCTCGTGAGTGAACAATCTTTCATTATTCATTAACTCTTCATTTCTAGATTTATAAAGTTTATTAAGTTTTGGTAGTTTTTAAAATGGCGACGAGGAAACAGAGACCTTTTTATAGATCCACGTCATCATTGTAGACCTCCTATAGCAACATCATAACATTTGGTTCACTTGAAGGATTCAAGCAATTTTACTTCTCCCTCTGCCACTTCTGTGTGGTGCAAAAAAGTGAAATAATATATTAATGATTATTCAATAGTTTAATTTTCTTCCAACATAATCCAAATTCAGCACTCCTACTACTGACTACTGATAAAACCTGCCGGGCGACATGCAGTTATCTCCCTTGACTGATTAGTGATCAATCACACGGCGATTGGTCGATACTGATCTCGCAATCGATTAGGGAGTTCCCCGACTGGATATTTCTCTACCAAGACAGGACGGGATAAAACTAGCTGTGAACCCCTGTATTTAGTCAATGTTTTCAGCCATTTGATTTGGGATATTACTTATAATTTTGCTTTTTATGAATATGAGACAGAATTGGAATGAGACAGGTAAGTAAATGTCCTTCTTCTACTCGTATAATACGATTTATATGTAATAAGCCATGGATAGGCGCTGTGTAGAGAATTCCCATTAGAGAAAAATGTCTTATGATGACTTTCCTATCTTATTCACCAACATGTTTGATAAACTATTTAAAGGTTTTCCTTACATCTGTGTAGTTTGGAAATATGTACATATACTACCGACAATCAATGATGGGACATTACAGCTAAGTGAATGACTCAATAACGATGAAACATAATCGACATACATCATCTCAATTAACACGTCAATTGAAACATTGTAGCTACGACAGAGGGAAGAACACCAATGTGCCATGTTGTCTAAACGTTTGGGAAATCAAAAACATTAATTTGACGCTTTTAGGCAATATTGATATTCCATCAAACTGATTGGGTTGCAATGGACCCTGTTGTTGTTGACCAAAATAAAAATAATAACCCTATGGAGTAGATTGTTCAGGTACATTGGAATTGCATTATGATTACCTTTATTAGATGTTCCATATTATCTCAGAAATTTTGGGTTTATATATTTTCTGAACTTCATATTTCTTTAGGCTTTACTTTGCGCTAGTACTGTATTCATGTAATTTAGAATTAAAGAGACTGCAAATTCAAACCTATTCTAATCATTCTTATTGAATTAAATGTCATAATCTAACTTTTTCCAGAAAAAAATTGTTTTACTCTTTTTAACAGTCTATTACTAAATGTATCACTTTTGAAATTATTACATAAATTACAATGTAGTAACATTCTTGAATTGGAAAAAAAACCATGTTATCCTGTGAGAAAATACTGAGTACAGAGTTTGCTAGGACCGGTTAGTATGAGGCCGAGTCATTGAAGAGTTGTCTCCCTTGCTTAACCAGCCCAGAGGTCAATTTCCTTCAATAAGAATTTGTTATCTATCCGATTTGTCTCGTATTATCACACCAACTTCTAAATACCTCTATACTTCTAAATTTTGAAGAACTGTTTCAATGCAACCTGGATAGTAACAATGAAATTATTTCTTAAATAATTGATTCAACACTTATTGTTTTATTTTATTGTGAAATTTCATTTCATTTTTGATTGATTATATATACCTAGGCTTTTTATATACACATTTACTTATATTGAGTTAATTCTATGCGTTGTTTTAGAGATATTTGTTATATAAAATATGAAAACATTTTCTTAGGATATCAGTATACAATTTATTGAGAAAAACTATAAAACTGACTTTGTTCTCCGTTGGGGTATTGTAAGATGATACCAATGTTATTTGTGACTTTTTTTCAATTTGAAATTATTCGAGTCTTATATTAACTCTTCAGTAGTAGAAGTAGTTATTGTCGGATATTCCAAATAAGCATATGCGTGACCTAACATTAATTATGGTGATACATTTTAATGTATCGTCAAACATATGCACCCTTACCCAACGGGTGTTGATATATTCACCAGGAGACTCTATTCAATGTAAAACTCTCCATATTGCTACCTGACTACAACAACTTATTACCAGGGACTGACATTGAAACAATCGTGCAAATCTATTTGTTCATTATATATTATATCATTGTTATAATTAAGATTGATTTGAACTGAATATTGGTAAATAGTAGATTATAAACCAGGGTCTATATTTTTCAATTTTGTTTGCACTAAGATAGACTTAAATTGTATATGTGTTGTATTACTTGCGGGATCTCTGTGTTGGCACAAGGACATTCATTCCTTTATATGCATTTATTTGTGTTTGGTTTTTCTTATTTACTCAGGATGCTTTTTGATGTGTTGAGCTATTCAAATAATAGGGGAATCCTATTAAAATCAACTTGAGTTATTCTAATTTGTTATAGGAAGGGTAATTGATATAAGGGTAACGCTGTTTTTCAGGGCATTATCATTTGTAGAAGCCCAAGGTCTTCAATTAACTGCCCGACGAAGGAGGGCAGTTAAAAAGACCGCGGGCTTGTGCAAATGATAATGCCCTGAAAAACTGCGATACCGTTATTATAGCTAAAATGGATGGAATTTGTTCTTATGTACGCATTTTACTCTTTTACTCTTAGTTACACTTGTACATGAACAAAAACGACAAAATAAGCAGTGGGTCACAGACGACACACGCTATGACGTCACAAGTGAAGGATGACGTCATAATCGTGATCGTCATCTGGCTGATTCGAACCCATACGGAATGAAGCCGTTGAATGAGAAAACTGAAGCATTCTGTATCATGAAACTCTCTAATTGATGCAAAGATATGTTTAATAATTAAACTGAATATAAGAACTTTGATTTCTTATGAAAAAATCGTCTTTGACAAATGTTGGATAAAACTAATTTAGGCTACGCAAGTTTACCATTAAACCTAGTGGTTGCAACTAAGAATGATAATCCTCTAAACATTTGTTTAAATCCTCGATAAGTTAATGCCGTTCTATTGTCACATGATATTTAGGATGATATATGCCAAAAGTTAGTGTCCTAAGGTAAAAGAAAGTAATTAAATTGGTTCAAAATATTCGAGTCGATACGCTTATACGGTCGACATATTTGTTCAAGACTTCAAAACTAAATTCTAATGTGACGTCACTTGGCTACGAAGTGATATTGGCCCGTCGTCAAGGTTTAGCTGGCCATTATCATTTGCAGCGGCCCGCTCATTTCTGATAACATGAGGGCGTTTTCATGATAATTCCATCCATTTTAGCTATAATAGAAGATAAAACTGTGAGGACATAAGATGGGTTTCCTTACAGGTGATTAGATTAATAATAGTTAATCTTCGGAGATGACAACATTTTGTTTACAGTTCTATTTTTACATTTCAGAGTAACAGCTAGAAATGGCGATGGAATTCAGAGGAGGAAACAACCTGGTGGGGTCGTCAAACAGCCAGTTCGTAGATTCCACATTCGTAACCAACAACAACCACATTTCAATCAGCATACAAATGAACTGCACCGAATGTCAACAACATCAGCATCAGGGAGTCCCAATCTCTCAGGGAAATGAACACCAATGGCTAGACCTTGTCCAGAGAACACTTGCATCAGGTGCTCAAGCAGCACAAGTAAAGGTTGAGTCGACCACACAGCCCCAGGTTGAAGCGCCTGTAAAATCTCAGATTGAACCAGCAACTCCAGCAAAGAGTAAAGTGGTCAAGAAGAGGGTTAAAGTACCGGGGCCTGGCCAACAGACTCTGGAGCCATCGTTTGCACCTGCATCAGGTACTGTTGGTATCTCATCCACTGCAATGAAACACAGAATAATAGATCATTTCTTTCCTTTAACACAACAGTAGTATATAATGAAAAACTGTTTAGGTAAACTTTAAAATTTAGGTTGCCAATTAAGGTTGATTGTAAACTGCACCACATGCAAGCGCGATACCCAATAATGGTGATACTGAGTGGTTATTGTCTTTTAATATGTTGGATCAATCATGATCAGTAACCTAGCAATTTTTTTTAAGGAAATAAAAACAATTTTTATTACTTGTTTTTGAGAAACAATAACTATTTACTTGATGTACATTGAACGTTCCATTTTCCCAACCAATTGAATTTGACAGTTCAATGTTTGTTAATACTGTCAAAAAGTATGACCCGATAACACAATTTGATCTGAATCTGTTTAAATTATGTTGTTCTTAACCTAGACGGAATGTATTTACAGGAAAAAAACCCAGACATTTATAAAGCCTTGTTTTTGAGGATCAGTAACTATATACATGCAGTACATGGAATATTTGATTTTCTCAATCACAATAAATTTGGATCGACAGTTCCATGTTTGTTAATATTGTCAAAACAGTTTGACCGGATAACAATGATCTGAATTATTCAAATCATATTGTTCTTGGCCTGTTTCAAAGGATGGACACAAAGATTTCTGGTATAATTGGATCAGTGTTCAAGTTGGTTAACAATAAACTTAAAATTCACTACTCATTACTTTCTTGTTCACAACAATTTTAACGTATTTATAACATAATTATCTCATATCGTGTGTTTCAAAACAAAACAATATGTGTTGACAACCACGGAGTCTCTCGTTAAATTGTTGAGCAATAAACTTCATAAAATTCATTTCAAAAAACGTTCTTGTTCACAACACTTTTCTGTGCCAATATACTGACTGTTGTGTGTTTCAGCTGGTTCAGACAGTGTGAGAATCCTGGACTCAGTTGGTAGGGTGCTGGAGCCTGGGGATGCAGTGTTGATTGGTTTTGTTCACTCTCTCTATGTAGGTGAGTCAAATACAAGGACAGTGGCTGGTGGTAAGGCTTGGTATGAATGTTATATGTAAACTCTTTGCATAATTTTCTCATCTCTTTGACTTTTGCTTTTGGTTTAATTCATACATTTGTATGATGATCACAACACTTTTCACAGAAAAGGCAATGAACAATATTTCTGAGATGTGGAAATATCAATTCTCTGTGTGATTCAATGTCAGTGACATTCCAATTCTTTGTAAATGTCTCTTTTATCCCCATTTCAGTAATATTAAACATCATATTAATACTCATATATTTTCAACAGAAATTTTTTGTTGTTGCATATGCTGAGAAACTATAGTTACATGTTCACAGGAGACGGTTACACTGTACGGTATCAGCAAGAATCAGGAACAGTGGTGAAGGAAAAGATGGACTTAACAAAACTTTTCAATAAATTAAAGCTTTTCATGTAAGTATTTCCCCCTTGGTAAATTGTTAAAATTATCAAAAAGGGGCTTATTTTATTGGGAGTTCATCTCAACATAAAAGTTTTACTTCTACGAGGGCCCTGTATACATTTAAAGGGACATTGAGTGTTTTGATACAAATTTAAAAACACTGTTAAAAATCTATATCATTGAAACATATACACACAAATTATCACCATTTAGTTTGACCTGAAATAAGCTTAGAAACCGAAATAATTAGAAGAGGTGTTTTCCCAGAATATAAATAGATCGAGTTTATAACTTTCTCTCGCAAAGCATTGTGGTCATTGTTGCTGTGGGTGAATTCGTACCCAAAACGAAGCTTTCCCCATCGGGAATTCGTACCGAAAAGAAACTCGTGCTTTTAACAAGACGACAAACACGTATCCGCAGTCCATTTGATGGTTTATTAGTCATTAGTGATATGTTTATCATTAAAGCATTCTTTCTTAACAATTAAGGCTATTTAAGCTAATTACACTCATTATAAAATACATTGCACGTTCTGATTTTGAAATTATTTCAATGTGTAAAAGTATTCCAATTTACCCTCAATATATTGTCAATAAATATTTAGCTTCCAAACATAATTTTATAGATATGAAATCAATATTCAGAGTCAAAATCACGAGGATTTAAGACCTCAAAAGGCTCGATAAGTCGAGTTTTGCAGTCGCTCTTCCGTATATGGCTGACTGTAGAGTCACGTGAACGAATATTCCTGATATCGTTTATGATCTTTCGAATTTTGAAAGAACAAGTTGAAGTAATTTACATAAGTTGATTAACATACCAACCGATGACGAATTTAGTTATAATAACTCGGTCTATAACGGAATGAAGAACTGTCTAATTTCCATAGAAATTTCGAATATGTCTAATATGATATCGACAAGAAAGCTATTTGTATTTTTTTTTCACGTTTAGTATTATCTTGGTGTCAACATAGTTATGGTTACATATTTAGACGAAATTAATGTTCAATTATCGAAACCTATAAATAAAATTAGGAAAGTTTCCGGTACGAGTTCCTTTGGTTACAAATTTACTATATCCATGTCGTAGTCTGCTCACACACTGAATGTGAGGGAAAAGGAAAAGAAAAGCTACATGGAATGTTTAGAAGTTATGGTAATTGGTTATTCAATATCAATATAATGCTTAAATAATTTATTGTTCTCTGGTTTACATACTGTTGGTATTTGTTAGTAATTGATTGATATTGCGGATGAAAATAGGCGAACTGACGTAGTACGCAAAATTCGGAAATCTGCTCAATGACATCACAATTCACTAGCGCGCGCTTCTGGTTATAAAACATGTCTTTTGAACATAATAACATCGATTTATTGTGATTTGTCAGCATACTCTCATATACCTAATTGTAGTTAAAGGATTTATCTACCGATTGATATAATTTATAGGTGTTTTGAATAAAATGTTGTATCAGAAACATTAACATACTCAATATCCCTTTAATAAGAATAACAAGTGTGTTATTCAGTGGAAATTTAACTAAAGAGGGAGGTTGTAATATGATTCGAAACCTGATTTCTCAGTAGGCTGACAGTAGCTCTGCAATACTTAGAAAAATGATCTTGAATCAAAATATTTTTACCTTTTCAGTTTGTGTTTGGCCGGTTTTATGTATTTGTTGTTTATAAATAATAATAATAATAATACACAAAATTTATATAGCGCCCTATCTGCTTATTAAAACACTCTAAGGCGCTTTACAACATACAGAATGGAATTAAAAATGAAAAGTAAAAATGAAGCGTAAGAATTAAGAGTAAAAGAGAAAAGTATGAAGTGATGATAAAACATGTAAAAGATGTAAAACATAAAATGAAACATCCTAGTTTAGAAAGAAGTCACGGGTTGATTCTTTAAGTATTGTTAAAACTATATCACAGTTTGAAAAAGTATATCTCAGTTAAAGGCAGTTAAAGATACTAAAATTCATTTGAATTGAATAATGCACAGATAAAGAACATAAATCGATGTTGCTTAAGATCGACACTCAGATAAACAACTGCTTGTTATTTGGAACTCATGTGAAAATTAAGTTCCAAAATTTCGCTTTCAAAAGCGGGAATCATTCAATGCAATATTACATTCATTCCATTTTAAAGATTTGCCTGATAATCCAAAATGCCAGCCGTTATGTTGTTGGCAAAAGAAGTTCCTTTACTGTGCAGTTCAGTTAAGTTGCAGATATTCCTGTTATTCAGCTTAGCGATAAGGGTATAAGGTTCATTCACTTGAAATCAAAACTATTTAATTGATCTTTCTATTTATTTTCAATGAGTAAACAAGATGGAATGTGTTAACATAATTTTGAATGCCACAAATTTAAATCTTATTTACTAAAAATGAAAAAACGACCATGGCAAGCGATCAGAAATATACATCGTGAATGGTTAATGACTTCTTAAATATAAAAAAGGTATTCTAATTTGCTAAATCTTTAATGGTCTGGAATTATAATTCAATTTTCACGACTTCCTCGTGTTTTCTCTGAGTACTATAAACCCTGAGGGGTATTTGAAAAACTACACACATTTCTAGTGTATCCGTTTTCAACAACCTTTTTCCAATATGTGCAAATCCACTCTTGGGATTTTTGACATATCTTAGTGATTTCAGGTGTCTCATTTCGCTGTCATTATTATAATTCACGAGAGGTAGATAAGAAAGAACACTTAGTGGTAAATTGCATGAAAAGACAAATGAATGTTTATTCCATACGTCAGAAGACATTGGACATACATTTGAAAATGCCTATTACAATAGAAGTAAAAACAAGACATACATAGTTAACATTACATAAGCACGATTAGAAAATGATTGTAAGTGCAACTGTCCTCATATGCAAATTTGAGAGCGAAAATACGAGAATATACGATTCTTTTTTCAAATAATGTTTTTGTGAATATGTTATGTATTGTAATAAACATCCTTCAAATCGCTATTTTGTATATCGCCGGCAACGCAACATTCAGGTGCTAGACTCTTCTCCCTACTGTGTATGCAATCCGTACTAAGCCTTATATTAACTGCTGCTAACTTAAGGACATGGGAGTCAGTAAATAAATAAATTTTCATGTTGAATTTACATTGCAAAAATATGGTCGTCATTTAATATTGGATATAAGGTTAAAGTAAAGGTAACGTAAGCATTAATTTTCTATATTCTTTGGTTTATGTTTTTATTGGTATATATTTTCTTATTTTTCGTAGCTTTTATTTATAATTTCCTTCAATGACTTTATCAAAACATTTATCTGTAATTCGTTTCAAACATTTCTTTAGAACTTCCCGTTAGTTTTAATTTCTTATTATGAAAACCAATGGTTACACATACCAAATATCACCATTAGTGTATACTTCTGTGAATGATAAGTGCAATAAAAAGACATGGAGAAATACAATTATCCTCAATAACTTCCTATTCACTCATCATGTGTTTACAGCAAAGGTAACCAGAAGGTGTATTCCCCGACACAGCGAGTCCAGAGAGCCCTACAGAAGGTGGGAGGACCGTGTCCAGTCCAGGGGGGGAGTGTTCTAGAATTTGTGTTTTGGATCTTCACAGGTTAGGACATGGTTCAGGTAGTTTGAGTAATACAGGCCTCAGGTTAAAGCATCATGGGTCGGATAGCTCTTAAGTTTAATCTATCTACAGCAGTCGGGGAGACAGTGTCTAGTCCCAGATGAGAGTGGTTTTGACTTTGTGTGCTGGATCTTCACGGGTCTAGACTATGAGCAGATAGATTGAGAAATACAAGTTTAATGTTTGAGTATCACAGGGGGATAGTGAAAAATGGTCAATGTGTTAGATATGTGGGCCAATAGGTCTAAAGTTAGATCAAACGTGACGTGTTTGTATACTGTATACAACTGTTTTACACGAAGTAATGTTTAATGAAATGAAACATACATATTTATTATGCATAGTTTCAATCAGCAGTCTGTAGCTCCACATATTGCATGCTCGTTTAAGCAAATTGCAATGGCATGATCACTTTGCAGATTATAGTTTTGAATATTTTTTAATTTCACAACAATCCATCGTTGAACTTTTAATTTAGATAGGCATTAACAAATTCTGATACCATAAACTAAGGATGTGCATGTTACTGTCAAAAATGTAATTCCTCAGTGCTGTTGATGAGATGTAACTTATACTTCATAAACTGTATCAGAGGATATAGCTAGTTCCAGCTAATTCTTGCAAGGTAGTCTTAACACTTTGACACTGCAGAGGTGCTCATTCGTTAATAAAATGTAAATGAATTAAGTACGTTTTACAACGCTGTCAAACTGCACCCCCAAATGCGGATGTTATAGACATTTTCACCTATTCATGTTTACAATAACATTGTTATGGGGATATTGATTCTGAGATATTATACATTTAGATGTTTACAATTACTTTATACTTATACTCTCAGTAAGATAACTTAATAATTTGTTTCCATATGTATGTAGACTTGTTTTGAAGATTTAGCCATGGTCAGCATGTTTTCTCTGGTCTATAAACAGGTTCACAGGGTCAGACATTAACGATAATGTTTGTCAATGATTTCAATAATCCTACTGACTAAACTATTTCTATATTGTTTTATTAAATTGAATGTTTGTTAAAGTTTTTTGTGTCTGTAATTTTTATATTACACATTATCCATTTCACTTAACTAGAGAAGGAATGTCAGTTTGCAGTATGGGTTCTCTTTTGTGATTTATACTACATGTTTATAATGTAACGAGTAAATTTTTTAATATTGATTTCAGAGTATTTCACAGGGATTTTAGATAGGTAAGTAAATTTTACGAAAAGTCATTCCGAAAACCCCAATTTCCTGCTAAGATACAGCAATGTATCAGCTTTCATTTGTGTATTTGTTGCTAACATACTGTCTAATAAAGAGAGAGTGTAAGTGTTGTCAACATCTTATTGAAAACACCGAAAAGTACATAGTTCACAATACATCATTCCTCTTAAGATTAATAGGTCACATACTTTCTTTTGTTATAAAAACGTTTTAAGGATGTATTAAGAAATTAAGTAGAAGCTAAATGTCATGTAATTCTTATGACTATTTCATACTCGTTTTCAGTGGACTTTTAAGAGACAAGACCAGAGCCGGAGACAAGCCAGAATGCCCTCGTTTTTCCGGAGAATCAGCTCCAGTTCAACATCCTGGCCAGATCATCTACCTGATTTTTGCTTTCGGTTTATGTTGCAATAATTGTTAGTGCCTGTGAGAATGGATGTTTGAATTTGGTGTGGATTCGCATTGGTGCGTAACTGGGATGAACGAGTAAGCGAGAGGGGGGGTGGGGGGAGGGGGTGAGTTTGTGTATCGCATGGGTTTGGGGTTCGGGAAGAGCGTGAGGGTACTGTATGCGTTCTTTCTTTGACCTGCGACATTTTGAGTGCGATAATGATAATTTACTCTTGATTGGTAAAATAAAATAAACAATTGAATAATTGTGCGTTGTGTGTTGTAAGTCCTCATGAATGCAATGTATTGAGAGTGTTGATGGGACGGCTGTCTGGGGAGAGGTGTTGAGAAATGTGGTGAGTGCAAATAATTATGTATTGTAGGTAACGAAGTTGCTTGGGGTAGTAACATGGGCGTCGTCCGTCGGTGCGTTACACTTTGTGTCCGGCTAATAAATTTGTAACTAATCGACCATTTCAAATCAAATTCATAGTGGAAATGAAGAAACTTGGAATAGTGTGTCAATAGTAACATATAAATAACTACATACACTATTAGGAGTTTGTAAGTAAACTGTTACAATAACTCTTTGGCTCACAACTTCTATACAACTCATTCAAGTTTTTTATCAAATTTGACATGGAGATACATAATTATATGAATGTGTGTCATGATTAATAAATATAAAAGGGTTATTGTAAACTTTTGCCTTTTTGTGGCTTAAAATGAGGGCTCTGTTAGAAACCATGTACCACTCCTATCCGGCTCACATCTTCTAAACTCATTAGCACATTTTGATCAAATGTGACATTTAGATTCATAATCATATGAGGGCGTTTCATGAATAGCAATTTTGAAATCGTAAAATTGGACATATTTTGGGAAGGGATGAGGACTCTGTTAGAAACCCGTTTCAGTCCTGTCCGGCTCACATCTTCTAAACTAATAATATAATATTGATCAAATTTGCCAATGATATACAATTTAAAATATTTGGTCGAACAAAAAGAAAAACGTTAGGAAACTATTGCTACTTCTGTCCGGCTCACAACTTCTAAACCCAGAACTGGTGGTCATATCTTAATCAAATATTTTGAGATACAGAATGACATGATTGTGTGTCATGATTAACAGTTTTGAAGTGAGATGTTGTACATTGTGTTTATTGACAAAGAAGGAGTACTGCGGTCATTTGTTTATCATAACGTATTCTATCGGTTTTGAATGATCAAATAAATAATTTTGATCCAAAATCCAAAGGAAAATGTTATTATGCACCTTTTAGGACATTTTTATAGGACTAAAATGATTATGATCATCTTTTTTATTGACTTCATTTTCATAAGACAGTAAACACAAATTATGCCCAACAGTGAATATAATGTTGGTACTATTTATTATTTCTTCTAGTACAGTTGCCTTCATATTGTTGAAAAATTGTGTTATAATAGTGTAACATATGAATCTGAAACATCAATACAGTGTTAGAAAAAGTTGAAATTGAGATAAAATAAGCAAAATCTATTGTATTGTGCCATTTGCCAGGGATACACCTCGACCATGTTAGCTGCTTGTTGTATTTCTTATGTATTTGTCATTGTATGTTTGTGTCTCGAAGACTTATGGCTTGGTGTTTTGACATCTTTTTATACTGTGATATATATGTACAGCATGTGACACAAGGCTATGATATTCTTCTTCTTCCTAATAGCTAGTTTGCATAAGATAACAAACTCTCTCTGAGTTTGACGTTCTGATTGGCAGACAGAACTTCCTCATGACAATGATGTGTAAAAGAAATAGTTTATTCTGTCTGTGTACTGGAAATCGGTTCATATATAATACAAAAATCATAAATCTCTCAAAAATATTTTTAACAAACAACATTGAAATCTCAAAAGTGTCTTCTTATCAAATTTCAATATGAGTATAGTAAGCTAATTAAAGAAACACCATTAAGCATATCTATGATATGAAGATAAATCAGAGTACTGTCTTTATTTGAAGAGAGTCTTTCTTTATGAATATATAATATATATATATATATATTTAATATGAGTTGAGTAAAGTATTGTAAGCATCACTATCAAATATATCTGTACAAAGAACTTGAACCGGAGTATTAATCTTATTTGTTTCTATCATTTGCAGATACTAAGAAGTGATTTATATCTCGTTTGTTTGTATATTAATGATTAGTTCATTAAGTTTCATCAACACAAACTTTTCAGTTGCTCAATGTATTGATTGGACATCAGTTTCGAAATGACATTGTCCTGTAATATGAAAGGGGCAGTAGCCAGTTTTTTGGGGGAAGATAAGGTGATGTCAGGAAAATGAAAATTTATGATTCAAATTGAACGACAATGGCTTAAAACTAATGAAGCAGTAATTATTCAAATATATAATGTAAAGCTAAGCCATGCGATTCCTTTTTGTAACACAAACTGAATTGAAGGTGTTCACACAAAATGGCTGCCAATGGATTTTATGTGAATCTTTATTCTTTGTCCTCTCACTATGGATGATCGATTTGTGTTATGAGATTTGTGACACTAGAATTATCAGTGAAAAGTTTAAATTATAAAAGTGTAAAGTAAAGTAAACGTGTTACTGCCCCTTTAAAACCAAATTGATCATTATGCCATTTAATTGCTTGGTCTACTTTTCTTAATATCATCATTTACTAGTATTGTTAACAATTAAATAGAGTTATATCCTATATATAGTGGGAATATGTTTATCCAAGTAGTGTTTTTAAACATTTATCCAACTATCTCTGAACATATCCAGTTCTTTATAGAAACATTATCATTAATAATTCTTTGAGATTATATTTTTTTTTGCTTGTTAATAATGAGATAAATTCTGACTTGTAATGCTTTGGTGATGTGTGAATAAATAAAGTTGGTAATCGTAGTTTCCTGTTTGCTACAGTTTTTCCTTGCAACAAGTCTGGGTATGTTTGAGTAGGTGATGTCTTCTGTGGGTCAATGTGCATCCAGCAAGTCAATGTGCATCCAGCAAGTCAATGTGCATCCAGCAAGTAAATGTGCATCCACCAAGTCAATGTGCATCCACCAAGTCAATGTGCATCCAGCAAGTCAATGTGCATCCAGCAAGTCAATGTGCATCCACCAAGTCAATGTGCATCCACCAAGTCAATGTGCATCCACCAAGTCAATGTGCATCCAGCAAGTCAATGTGCATCCAGCAAGTCAATGTGCATCCAGCAAGTCAATGTGCATCCACCAAGTCAATGTGCATCCACCAAGTCAATGTGCATCCAGCAAGTCAATGTGCATCCAGCAAGTCAATGTGCATCCACCAAGTCAATGTGCATCCAGCAAGTCAATGTGCATCCACCAAGTCAATGTGCATCCAGCAAGTCAATGTGCATCCACCAAGTCAATGTGCATCCACCAAGTCAATGTGCATACACCAAGTCAATGTGCATCCAGCAAGTCAATGTGCATCCACCAAGTCAATGTGCATCCAGCAAGTCAATGTACAACCACCAAGTCAATGTGCATCCACCAAGTCAATGTACAACCACCAAGTCAATATGCATCCAGCAAGTCAATGTGCATCCACCAAGTCAATGTGCATCCAGCAAGTCAATGTGCATCCAGCAAGTCAATGTGCATCCAGCAAGTCAATGTGCATCCACCAAGTCAATGTGCATCCAGCAAGTCAATGTGCATCCAGCAAGTAAATGTGCATCCAGCAAGTCAATGTGCATCCACCAAGTCAATGTGCATCCAGCAAGTCAATGTGCATCCAGCAAGTCAATGTGCATCCACCAAGTCAATGTGCATCCAGCAAGTCAATATGCATCCAGCAAGTCAATGTGCATCCAGCAAGTCAATGTGCATCCAGCAAGTAAATGTGCATCCAGCAAGTCAATGTGCATCCAGCAAGTCAATGTGCATCCAGCAAGTCAATGTGCATCCAGCAAGTCAATGTGCATCCAGCAAGTCAATGTGCATCCAGCAAGTCAATGTGCATCCACCAAGTCAATGTGCATCCACCAAGTCAATGTACAACCACCAAGTCAATATGCATCCAGCAAGTCAATGTACAACCACCAAGTCAATGTGCATCCAGCAAGTAAATGTGCATCCACCAAGTCAATGTGCATCCACCAAGTCAATGTGCATCCAGCAAGTCAATGTGCATCCAGCAAGTCAATGTGTATCCAGCAAGTCAATGTGCATCCAGCAAGTCAATGTGCATCCAGCAAGTCAATGTGCATCCAGCAAGTCAATGTGCATCCAGCAAGTCAATGTGCATCCACCAAGTCAATGTGCATCCAGCAAGTCAATGTGCATCCAGCAAGTCAATTTGCATCCAGCAAGTCAATGTGCATCCAGCAAGTAAATGTGCATCCATCAAGTCAACGTGAATCCAGCAAGTCAACGTGCATCCACCAAGTGCCAATGTGCCATTAATTGCTTAATAAACTATTTAAACCACAGAGTCCACAGGTGAAATATCCTTCCTGTCATAATATTTAAGTCATACACTCTGCATAAGTGAAGGCTGTAAGTGGTACAACTAATTCATTACTTAACGATACACATTCTTGTGTCGACAATTGTTATTATAATTCAGATGAAACAACTGCAAACTACAGAGTCAGTTTCATATGCCATTGATTTTCAATAGAACCGAAATTATAAATCCAATAAAGTTCTGTCCCTAAGCAAAATTCGAAGTTTCACTCACAATCGCCAAAAAGAGAAATTTGCAGTTTTATGCCACACTGCATAATCAAACGTGATCAAGTTAGGAGATAACCCTACTGTGTTTTCTAATTTTGTGGTCTAACGTAGATTTGATACCGGTTGATGTCATACGAAGTCGTATGCTGCGTGTTCGGTTTCGATTTAAAATTAACTTGGTATCAATCCAGTATAATATGTCATTGATTTTCAAACACACTAGGTTTATCTCCTGGCCTAAATCAAGCTTCATCATCTTAACATTATTTGCCTGTTAAACCAGAAACGATCTACAAAGGTATATAGTTGAGAAAAAGAAAAAAAACCAATTAGCTGTTGGAGTAAAAGGGACCACTCAATCTATTGGTCTCACCACGTCCTAAGTCTTATAAAATCATATCGACAGATTTTGAGATTATGTTCTTGAAAAGGCACAATACCCATATGCATTAAGTTCAAATTTATCTCCATTGAAACCAGAATTGATAAAACATTCAGATAAAGCAAAGTGGTAAAAGTCAACACTCTAACACTATGTCTAACCACATACCAACCTTTGTCAGGAAATATTTAATATGTTTTGAGATTAAGTAATCTTTGTGACTGGGAGTCACCGGGCCAGTATTACTGGGGAATATTACATAACATTGAAAATTAGTGGGTTACTGTGATGAAATAAAATAAGTTATATTTTTTTACACCTAATAGCGTGTAAATTCAAATTCAGGTACAAAAATACAAGGACTAATTCTTTTTGTCAAATCTGATTTCTAAATTTGAAGATGCAAGGAACAAAATTGGGATTAGGAAACAGATTCAATATCAAAATATGAAAAGGAGAAAATAAAAAGCAAGTGAAATATAACACTTCAGTAAAATATTTATGAACATTTACCTCATATCTTCCATTCCGGCGAGCAATCTCGCATGTGAAATTGACACCCACAGTAAAGGGTGATGGAACCCATTTATATATGTGTGAAGATGAAAATGTGGCTTGGAACTGGTAATTTATTCTCGCATCAACTTGTAATACCATTTCTTGACTATCATCACCACTCTGAAGTAAACTCTTATTGTAAGATGTATTTTTGAAAGGAGTATTTCTGATAGGAACCTGAAAGACGTAACAACTAGTTGCTCAACAAAGATACCAAAACCTGTCTAGTATTTAGTAACAACGTAAATGAAGAAACACCCGACACTAGATGATTTATCGTAATATAACCATTGTGGCTAAAGAAAAATGTTACGTTATTAACCTTACAAAATCCGATATTACCATAAACAGTAGAAAAATCCGATATTGCCATAAACAGTAGAAAAACACTGAACACTATTTTAAATGAACTATCTATTGTACAAAAATCTATTGTTTTAAGGGTTAAAGAGTCTCTCCATACATTCCACATAATTGATAATATCATCTACCCTAGTTTCAGCAAATTCAATCTCATTGAAATCTAATCTTAGATTCTCTCTCTTGTTTCATATTATGTTGTTACTTGTCACCAATCTAAGATCTGACGGAATCCCGTAAAGAGCCATGTCCAGGTGAACTTTGAAAAGGAAATGACCCCGGTTTTGACAGTCAATCAGTTTGTAGGGTCGGTCCTGATGCGACTAATCAGATTCCATCTTCCTCCGTCATTTCGGCGTATCGATAAAATATTTAACCCCGCTATAGATGCTTTGTAATAATTCATATAACAACACCTACAAATATAGATGCACAGGCTTTGGTGTGTCTGGCTATCCATTGTAAATCACTGTGTCTACACATGGAAATAAGCTACCGAGGGCTTCATAAGCGCGTCGGCATTGCAAGGGGCTTACTTGATTTGCAACCCGACTAGAACCGTTGTTTTGGAAAAAAATCTGTTGGATAACTTGTGACCGAGTTTTGTAATAACCATAAAAGTTTCATTACATATGTTATGTGTAACAGCGGATATGTCCCTGACACTGACAAAACGCTTCTGAATTCTTTACAAAGCTATATAAATCCGGAAATTTGTTGATAATCAAGTAAATAAGGTACGTGAAAAGATAGAATAGAATTCAAGATCCTTAATGATCAGCATTTAATGGTGAATTTTGTATAACAGCTGTATGCATTTTACGGGCCTGAATTTGAGTAGTATTTTCAAGAACTCAATTTAAATTCTTCCTTTAAACTAATCTTCATATCCTGCAAATCTCACCGCGAAACGTGTAACTAAGATGTTTTGAGAAAACAATATACTTATCAGTTAATTAAACATTAAGGTTGTAGTTCAAAGAAAAAAATATTGGTATTTCATGAATTTTTCTCAATCTTGTATCCTTTGATTTCGATCATAGTCTAGATTGTAATGTATCATAGGATTATTAATTTTACAACATAATATGCATACGATTTACAGAAATATCGTATCTGGTTTCCGAAAATCTGAAATTTGATAATATTTTAATAATTCTGACAACAAGGATGTTAACAAACATACTGCTTTCATGTTGATGTAGCAAATCAAGCGTACCCAAACATTCAGAAAACCTCGGCATTTTCCGCGTTACATAGAAAAGCGATGCTGTTTGAACCTCTAATCTACTTTCACTACTTTGAAAGCGCAACCATGACGGGTTGAAATCTTACTTCCGGTGGACACGGACCTCTACGGGATTCCGTTAGATCGTAGATGAGTGACCAGTAACAACATAATATAAATAAGGGAGCGAATCAATGATTTGATTTTAATCAGATTGAAAGCAAATCAATATGTGTTGGGAATCAGGAAGTGGGCCTTAAACGTACACAATGTAGTGAATCTTATCGCTTGAATGACAGCATAGACATGTGACCAATTTCGAAACACGTGTTCAATGCATTCTATCTCAAATACAATAACTCAAAATAACCTGTGTGTTTATCTTTGTAGAGTACAGATCAAAGTGAACTCATTAACCTTTATACAACAGCATAGACATGTGAGCAATTTCGAAACACATGTTCAATGCATTCTATCTCAAATACATTAACTCAAAATAACCTGTGTGTTTATCTGTGTAGAATACAGATCAAAGTGAACTCATTAACCTTTGTACGTATATACAGACGACTAGTGAATTGTAAAGCTCTGAAGTCTATCTATTGAATTTTGTAGGATTTTATGTAACTCATTTATTGGAAAAACAACATATTCGTGCACAAACTGTTTTGTTGTTGCATTGATACTCATACATCAAGCCTTCTCAAATGATCATCCTTGGTTTTTGGCTTAGTTTTATTATGGGGTTCACAAACTCCGATGTGGTTGTAATAGTAGTATGTTTCGACAGGAAGCAGCTTCATTGCTTTTCTCCAGTAGGTAAACGTTTCGTAAAAACAAAACATACAGTAGATAGCGATGTAGCAAAGGAAACATTGCTAACATAGATGTACTAACAGGTTTGAATTTTAAAAAGATAATATCCCCTGTAAATCACGAATGTTTCATACCATCTCGTAAACTATTAACTGTGTTGATAATGTGTTGATTCAATTTTTTTTTTAAAGCTTTGTGAATAATAAAAGCTTGAAAAGGAGTTAACAAATCGACTTGCAATTGCCATACATGCTTTTCAATGCTCAGTATTCACTAAGTTCAACTCTAAATGTCTCTACTTGTCAATCTAATCTCCGAGCATCCTTCAGCACATCAACTTTATCAACAATCGAGCAATGAGGATGGAGTTTCCTTTTCGTCCCGTATGACCGAGTCCAGATCTTCACATTCACAGGACACACAAGATATGTGCAGGAAAAAGCACAAGATCTTTATCAGCGAACTGGTTTCCATCGTACGTTAACCAAATGAAGTTAGATTATCATATTAACTAATGAAATAGCATACTTCAATAAGATGAGGTATACCAAATTGTTATTTATCCAGATTTTAAAGAACTTTCTCAAGGTTAACTTTAAACATCTTCCATATATACCTTTCATCATTTCCAATTTTCACATATCTATAATAATAATAATAATAATAATAATTAGTTTATATAGCCCCTAATTCCAGCTAAGAGAAGCTGCTCAACGGTGCTTCACAGAAGTAGTGAGGGTTAAAAAAATTAGTTTTTTTTGTTTTAAATGGTTAAAATAAAAGTCACAGGTAGCAGATTGGGCAGATTGAACTCAGGATGCAAATAGGAATGTTTTTAGCCTGTTCTTGAATGTTTGCAGAGTGTCACTGTTCCTGATGTTGATAGGAACACTGTTCCACAGAGTGGGAGCTGCCACAGAAAAAGCTCTCTCTCCTGACTTAGTTGTTATTGCAGGAACAACCAGTTGTTCTTTCTGTGCAGAGCGGAGAGTTCTAGTTGGCTGGTAGACCGAGAGCAGGTCTTTGATGTACACAGGCGATGAATCGACGTAGAGTGCACTGTATGTCAGTACCAGCAACTTGAAACTGATCCGGTTTCTGATAGGCAACCAGTGTAACTGTTTTAGTACCGGCGTTATATGGGAGTCCTGTCTGGTGCGGGAGACAACACGAGCAGCCTTGTTTTGAACTCTCTGCAGGTGGGAGATCAGACTAGAACCACAAACAAGAGAGTTACAGTAGTCCAGTCTGCTTGCTACTTGGGATTGAACCAGGATTTTGCAAGTTTCGTTGTCTAAGAACTTACGGATCTTGCCGATGTTGGAGATTTGGAAGTTGGCTACCTTGGCTGTGTTGAGTGCCTGTGATTTACCTGACATGGTTCTGTCCATAAACACGCCAAGATTCTTGACACTTGTAGCAGGATAAACACAGCTCTCGTCCACAGACAGGTTGAGGGTGTCAGGAATCTTGTCAAGTTGTTGGTGAGTTCCGAACACTATGAACTCTGTTTTGTCCTTGTTCAGTTGTAGATAGTTGGCAGACATCCAGTCGTGGATGTCGCTTATGCAGTTTTGTATGTTGCAGATTCCTGTTCTAACACTGGATGGCTTGACTGCTACATACAGCTGTTGGTCGTCAGCGTAGCCATGGAAGTCAAGAGAATGACTTCTGATGATATTCCCTAGAGGTTGAATATAGCACGTAAATAAGACAGGACCCAACACGGATCCTTGGGGAACACCATGTTTCACCTTCTTAGAGGCTGATGTTACACCATCAACTTGCACGCGCATCCATCTGTTGCGTAGGTATGAGTCAATCCAGGCCAGAACTCTGCCAGAAATTCCGAAAGTGTGATGTAACCTTGACAGGAGGATGTCGTGACATATGGAGTCAAAGGCGGCGGAAAGGTCGAGGAGGACGAGAAGAATGATCTCCTTACGGTCCATAGCTCGGAGAATATCATTCTGGACTCTCACGAGCGCCGTCTCAGTGCTATGGGATCGCTTATATGCAGACTGAAATGTTTCAGCAAGTCCGTGATCAATGATGTGTGATTGAAGTTCAGATAGAACAACTTTTTCCATGATTTTAGAAAGGAAACTAAGGTTAGAAACTGGACGAAAGTTTTTAAGAACATCAGGGTCCAGTGACGGTTTCTTGAGAATTGGGATCACAATTGCCTCTTTGAAGCACTTTGGGAACACACCGGACTCTAAGGATGAGTTTATAACAGAGGATGCTGGAGAGGCAACAGCAGAAAGACACTGCTTGAGAAGCCATGTAGGAATGGGATCCTGTGAACTTGTCTTGTTTGGTGCGGATTGAATTATCTTACTTACATCACATTCAGTTATGCTATTGAAAGTGGTGAGCTCTGTGCCAGCGAATTTGGAATCATGTCCCATCAGTTGGTTTTACACATACAAGGATATCTTATATTTTTAGCTTAGGATGGAGCACCTGAAACTAATCCTTGGTTGACGTCACTGCTTTTTTCACATATCTTGCTTTTGTCAAGGCAATGTTTTAATAATGCGGACATCCTATTACCATCCTATCTTATTACCATTATTCAAAGAAGCACCCCCACCAATTCAAATGTCTGTCTCTGGTGAGGTTTTCAACACTCAGCTGAATTCCTCATATTTACATCAGAAGGCAAAGGTATTGATAACTTGAGTTGTTTATCATGCATTGTACCAGAAGTTTTCAAGCGGGAAAACATTTATTGTACATGCACCTGTCTGTCATAAATAATGTAACAACAGGGTTATGGGCCAATTGCCTACATTTCAGAATTTGAATGGTAGTGATTTAAATTACCATACTTGTTACAGTAATCTCAATGGGAAATGGAACAAAAATCTGCATTACATGACAAACTTGCCATTTGGTTTAGGTGAAACAAGATTGAACAAATGCTTATATGTGGAACCTTAAAGGGGCAGTAGCACGTTTTTAGGGGGAATATAAGGTGATGTCAGGTAAGTAAAAATAAATGGTTCCAATTGAAAGCGAAATGTATTTAAACTAAATGAAGCAGTAAAAATCAAATATATAATGTAAAGTTCGGCCATGCGATTCCCTTTTCTACACAAAATGTATTAAAGGTGTTCACACAAAAATGGCTTCCAATGGACTTTCTGTTAATCCTTATAATTTGTTCTCTGACTATAGATGATTGGCTTGTGTAATGAGATTTTTAACATTATCAAAGAAATACATTTAGCATTAACATTCAATTATCAGGGTAAATTTGAAAATATAAAATTTGAAAAAAAAACGTGCTGCTGCCCCTTTAATACATAAATGTAGCGATTATATTCCCGGTTCTCATTTATTCTATTACCTGCACTGAGTTATCCTTTTAGTGTGCATTTTTAAAATGTAAATGGACTTTCTCTACAATCACATTCCAGAAGTACAAGAATTACAAGTATTATCTGAAAGAGTAGTGTAGATGTAGCAGCGTTAGATTGGGGTAGCGTAGTAAAGTAACAACAAAGCCGCTGGGGTGTGAATCGTACATGGACTTTATTCCCAATGTATGCATGGTAAGATAGAGAAGAGAAAGCCAGGTTGGTATGACCTGAACTGTAGCGCATACAGTGCCATAGGGAATGGTGGTTGTCTACATCATCTTGTCATTAAAAGAATAAACACATCCAGATCACCATGATCTCGATCCAAACGAATATTAACACAAATCACATATCCAACAACATGACCGACAAAACAGCATAAGAGACTGATCAAGAGATATACAAGATCTAACCCTTTAAAGATAATACTACGCTTGGGTGAACCTAGAACAATAGGAGTTACAGGGGCTAAGCATGGGACGCGCTTGGGTAGAGATTGCAGTGAGAAAAGCATGCAGTGAAAGTTAGTAATGCTGACCTAAGATTAAATTGAAGTTTAAGAGAGCTATGGTGGTAATATAAAAATTTTAATATAAAATAATGATTAAAATAGTTTAGCTTAGTTTATCTAATGAGAATGTATTTCTCATCAATGCAAAACAAACTAATATATTCAATACACATGTTTATTTACAAAATATCATACAACTAAAAGTTGACTCTGCCACATAGAGATAATGCATTGACTGTACAGAGCTCAAGTAAACTTTTGGTTCACAGATTAAAGTACCCAACAAATGTACCAGTGCACTAGATGGTGTAATTGGTTGCTAGCATACTCAGAAACTGTCAAAAAGACGTCTCCAGCAAATTTATTGACCAAGGAAAAAACGACAATGTTAATGCCTTAGTTCCTGGACTGATACGATATTTAGATAATTAATGTAGCCTGTGACCTCGTTGTAGCACAGTACTTTAAGTTTCTGAAGAAATATTATTTATTACGCTCAAAACTATAATATAGGCTGGAGATGGACCTTACTTCCTCCTCTTCTGACACACTTGTCTCTGTAATTATGGTTTGAGTTGTCTTGCGTGCCTTGGGCTTGGGTGGTACAACCTGGATCTTCTGAGGATCGGCTGGCAAAGATCCGATGGGCAGGAGAAGGTTCCGATGGAGGGTCCGAGACCTCCCATCCCCGTGCTCTCTCTTCACAACAAACACCGGGATGTTGGTGTTTGGCTGAGAAATGACCACGTACGGATCCTCCTCCCACTTGTCAGCAAGTTTGTGCTTCCCATCAAAAGCAAGGATCTTCACCAGCACACGCTCTCCAGGCTGTACCGTAGCACCCCTGACCTTCACATCATAGTTGGCTTTCTGTTGCTCCTGGGAATCCTTAGAAGCTTGTGATGCAATCTTGTATGATTCCTCCAGTCTTGTCCTGAGGGCTTTAACATAAGAAGTTAGACTGTGTTGCTCCCTGTTAAGTTCTATCCCAAAGGCAAGATCGATAGGTAGTCTAGGCTCTCGTCCGAACATGAGATGGAAAGGGGAGTAGCCCGTGGACTCATGTCTTGTGGCATTATAGGCGTGGACGAGTGGTGGCACAAACGTCTTCCAGTCCTGCTTTTGCTCTGGCTTGAGGGTCCCCAACATGTTGAGCAAGGTTCTGTTGAAGCGTTCAGTCATGCCGTTCCCCATAGGGTGGTAGGGTGTTGTTCTTGACTGGGCAATTCCTAAAGTAGAACAGAGTTCCTTGACCATCTTGCTCATAAATTTGGCTCCTTGATCACTGTGGATCCTCATTGGCATACCGTAGTGCATCACGAAGTGTTTATAAAATGCTTCAGCTGTGGTCTTGGCTGTTGTGTTCCGTGTGGGAACAGCTAAAGCATACCTCGTGAAGTGGTCTGTAATAACTAAGATATGCTGGAATCCACCCTTTGAAGTTTCAAGCGTCAGAAAGTCCATGCAGACTAACTCCAAAGGCTGTGAGGTGGTGATTGAGACTAACGGAGCACGGATGTTAGTGGGCGTCTTTCTCCTCAAGCATCTGTTGCAGTTCCTGATCCAGTCCTCAGTATCTGCTTGCATCCCTGGCCAGTAGAAGCGATCCCGGAGCAGTGAGAGTGTTCTATCGCGTCCCGGATGTCCCAAGTCGTTATGCAGGCCTTGCAAAGCATCCTCAATGAACTTGGCTGGAAGGACTCGTTGCATTTTTGTCTCCTCGTCCACTGTTATTCGCCGATGCAGAATGCCTCTTTCCAAAACAAGGGAGTTGAATGAGCGGAACAGTGAAGTGTTGGCCGTCGTGCTTGGGAACTCCTTTATCAGTGGCTTTCTCTTCATTCTGACTGCTTGAATCCATGGCCTCAGAGTATCATCCTCAGCTTGTGCCATGCGCCAATCCCTGTCTGTCATTCCTTGCAGATTCTCTGACCTGTTAGACATCTCTTCGTCGACTGATGCTGCTGACAGGCAAAGAGATTCTACATAGGGCTGGGCATGTACCACTCCACAAATAGCCTTCACTGAGTCCATGGAAAGCTGTTCTGAAGAGAGCTTCTGTTCCTCTGGCAATCTTGACAATGTATCGGCGTCAGTATTCTTCAGTCCTGGTCTGTAGAATATATCAAAGTCGTAAGCTCCAAGCGCTGCCAACCATCTGTGGCCTGTGGCGTCTAACTTGGCACTTGTGAGGACATAAGTCAAGGGATTGTTGTCAGTTAGCACAGTGAATCTGGCTCTGTACAGGTAGTCATGAAATTTCTCGCATACAGCCCACTTGAGTGCCAGGAATTCCAAACGGTGTGCTGAGTAATTCCTTTCCGACTTGTTGAGACCTCGGCTGGCGTAACTTATTACCTTCTTGACTCCATTCTGTTCTTGATACAACACAGCCCCGATTCCCTTGCCACTGGCATTCGTATGCAGTTCAAATGGTGTTCCATAGTTGGGATATCCTAAGACAGGTGGTGATGCGAGCATCTCCTTGAGGTGGTTAAACGCCTGTTCTTGTTCCTCATCCCAGTGCCATGGCTCCTCTGGTGGTTTCTTGGACTTCTTGGACTTTGCATGAGGCATTAGTGCTGATAATGGCTTGGCAATCTTTGCAAAATCCTTCACAAACTTCCTGTAGTAGCCTGCGAAGCCAAGAAACTGTCTCACTTCTGCTGGGTTGGATGGGCGTGGCCAGTTCAATATCCTCTCGACCTTGTCTGGATCTGCCATGATTCCTTCCTCTGTAACAATGTGCCCAAGAAACTTGATTTTCTTCTTGAAGAAAGAGCATTTCTCAGGCGAAAGTTTGAGGCCAGTTTCTCTTATCCTCTGGAAAACTTGTCTCAGGCGGTCCAAATGTTCTTCAAGCGATGAGGAGAAGATAATGATATCGTCGAGATAAATGAGGCAGATCTTCAAGTGGAGTCCTTCAAAACAGTCATTCATAAGTCGTTGGTAAGTGGCAGGGCTGTTGCAAAGTCCAAAGGGCATTCTGTTGTATTCATAGAACCCTTAGGGCCCGACTGTGAACGCTGTTCTCTCCTTGTGAGTTTCCTCAATCTCCACTTGATGATATCCCGACTTCATGTCTAGTGTCGTGTAATACTTAGAGCCTGACAGTGCCTCAAACATCTCCTCGATCCTTGGAATGCTGTAGTTGTCCTTTATGGTCCTCTGATTGAGCTGGCGAAAGTCAACACATAGCCTCAATTTCCCTGTCTTCTTTCGAACTAGAACAACATTGGATGACCACGGTGAGCGAGAGCGCCTGATGACACCACAGAGAAGGAGTTGGTTCAGATGTTCCTTTACTTCCTCATACATGGCTGGTGGTATCCGCCGATAGCGCTGTTTGAATGGGATGTCATCCTGTAGGTCGATCCTGTGTCTAACAGCATCAGTATGCCCCAAGTCTGTGTCTCCGGTAGAGAAGATGTCCAAAAAGTCAGTGATGACTTGTCTCCCTTGTCCTAGCTCCTCACTTGTGACAGCTGACGTGTCAAAGTCCATTAGGTTAATCACACTCGAGTCCTGAGTAGAAGTAGGGCTTGGTACATCCTCCAATTTGACTACTTGTAACTCACATAGTATGGCACGACTAGGGATACTGATGGCTCTTGTTGTGAGGTTTGAGACGTGTACATCAACATACATCTTCTGTCCACTTCCATCATATGATACCAGGGTAGGCGTAAGGTCAAGGTCATCTGGTATGTGGGATCCTGTAGTTGGATGGACAATTACATGTGTAGCATGATATGGTAGGGGCTGATCAACAAATCCTGAGATGTGGATCTCCGAGTTAGCTGGGATTATTTTGCGACCTGGCTCTGAACTCCTGACTTTACCAATAGCATAGTTCCTCTTGATAAGTTCTTTCTCCCTGAGTACAATACTCCTGAAAGCTAGGTACCAAGGAGTGTGAAGTTCAGCTTGTTGGAGAAATCTGGGTCCGAACTTGTCCTGGCACTGGTTGAGGTAGATAGACAAGATGTTCGTCCCGAGAGTGATAGGCACCTTCTTGTTGTAGAGACTGTCAGGCACAACTAGCAGCATAGACTGTATCTTGGTGTTAGTGCTGCCAGATCCTTCTATGTCCACAACAATGAAACCACTGTACTGTAACTGTTCTCCATCGGCGCACTCTACATGAAGTAGCTGTTTAATAGGCTCTAGAGGAACGTCTGGGAAGTTCTGTCTGTAGTAGGCCTCTGCGATGGATGAAATGGTGGCTCCAGTGTCTAGTAATGCCTTGGTTTCTATTCCATTAACTAAGATGTTACTCTCTGTCGGCTCTCCAACTAAGTCCGCAACTAACTGCTGATGTGTGTTGATCCTGTTTCCTAGGCCCATGGTCCGCCCCTCCCCATAGGCCCTTGGTAGTTTCCCTGGTTCTGTCCTAGTGGCACTTGACATCCTCGCTGTATGTGTCCAGGCATTCCACACCTAAAGCATGTAGGGATGTCATCCAAAGTCTGAGGTCCTTGGAACAATCCTGGATTACTTCGACCTGTGGGGTTGCCTCGTCCTTGACCTTGACAAAAGGGCTTGGTTCCCCGTGACCTTGGAGGGCGTGTCCAGTTCCTAGGTTGCAACCAGTGTTCAGCTTGATGTTGACCTTGAGTCCATCCCTGACCTTGACAAGTGACCTGTGTTTTCTCCTCCTTGTTGTTGACTTGCTCCTTCAGCTTGATAAGTTCTGTCGACATTGACTTGAGCATCCCCTTGATTTCCTGTAGCTCACTCTGTTCATGTGGGATGGATGACTTACTAGTGGCAGACTTCCTTGATACTGGTTGCCTCTGTCTGAGATCCTCCTCCAAGTGTCGCAGATACTTCACAAAGGCTTCCAGAGATCCCCCTTGTTCGTACCTGTGACTTGACTTGTCCTTGAGATCCACACGTAGTCCTGTCCACAAGGTGTCACGTAGCAAGTCATCCCGCTCCAGTGGCTTGACCTTTCCTAATGCTATGGCTTGATCCAAAATGTCCTCAAGTCGGCAGATCCAATCCACAACAGATTCATCCTCCCCTTGCTTGGCTGTATACAACTGTGCCATGATGTTGTGCTCTGAATGAACTGTTCCAAAGACACTGTCCAACTTGGCAATAAGGTTCTTCAAAGGGGCATCCTTGTCGATGTGCATGATGACACGTCCTGCTTTCCCACGAAGAGACTTGTGTACAGCATCCATGACATCTTGATCCGAGTATCTTGTGCGTAGACATGTAAGCTGGTGCTTCCATTGGTCGTACTCAATGTCTCCTTTCCTGTCTCCAGAGAAATAGGGAAGCTGTGGCGACTTAGCAAGGGTAACTGTGGGAGGGATAGAAGGTTTGGATTCCTGGGCGCTGACTGATGACATCCACTGTAGTAAATCATGGGGTGTGTTAGCTTTAGGCTTTAATTCTAGTTTATTGAGGTTAGCCACAAGTAGCTTCACTTCCTCATCGGTCATATCTGATGACGCCATCTCCAAGAATATGAATTACACACAACACAATCCTTGAAGAATGAAACACAGAAGTAATGTGCACAAAAAGCACCTAAGAATACACAACACTTGTCTTGAGTGAATAAGTAATAGGTAACACACAAAGGTCTTGAAAAAATGCACAACACAACTTGAAATATGTTATGCAAAACAAAACGCGATCTCGGCACACGATGGAAATTTCCGCGACGGAAACTTAAAGTTAATTATTAAGAGTTAAATGTAATATTAAATTATTTATAATATGGGTGTTAACCCTTAATGAGTTGAAGTTAAATATTTATATATACCTTACATGTTTAGATTGGTTTAATGTGCTTAACTAAATTGTAACTAATGCAGATAAGTAAAGTGCAGGTGTACGCGCGCAGGGGCTGATGGGATAATATCCTACATGATGAGATGAATAATACCCAGAAATATGACTAAGAAAATGAAGAATTGAGAACCACACAACACAACAACAAAGCAAGCAACCCTTACATACCTAAATGAATAAGGAATGAATGCAATGAATGAATGAAATGAATGAACTCAACACAGACCCTATAACCAAACCACAAAGAAACCTACATTGCAATAAACCTAACTATGAACACAACACAACTTACCTAACCTAACTTATGGATTTATTTGATTACTAACTAGAATAAATTAATTCATAATGGATAGATTAAGTAGTTGATTTTACTAACTACCTAATGCTAACTAACTAACTAATTGATAAATAAAAAGAGAATTAAGCAGTTGATTTTACTAACTACTTAATTACTAACTAACTAACTAATACACATTCATACACACAAACGCATCATGGTTGTATAATGTAGCTGTAGATAAATACTAATAAATACTTAAGTGAATCTTAACTAAGGCAAGGCAATGATGAAATATCAAAATGTAAACAAAGTGTTAGTACGTACACAACGCTAGCTCCGGAGCAATTAACTAAGGGGTACCCACATGAAAACACAATAAAGGCAACATCATGTATATAAATGCAAAGCAATGGTCAATGAAAGAGCAATATACACATATTCATATTCACATAATAAGCAAAGTCAAATGTAAACATATCACATGAAGGTCAAGGTCACAAGAATCCAAGGTCACAGAAGTGTCCATATCTGAGGGTCACACAAGTGTCCATATGTTGAGGCATGTCAAAAGTTGATACACATATCTGAATCATGATTACGGAGTCACATATACATATCCATGGAAGAAATAAACGAAGTGTCCAAATGAAGGTCACAGTTCACATAATATTATGTACATGTACATGGGCAATATCATAGTCTATTCACCATACATCGAAGATTGGGGTAGCGTAGTAAAGTAACCACAAAGCCGCTGGGGTGTGAATCGTACATGGACTTTATTCCCAATGTATGCATGGTAAGATAGAGAAGAGACAGCCAGGTTGGTATGACCTGAACTGTAGCGCATACAGTGCCATAGGGAATGGTGGTTGTCTACATCATCTTGTCATTAAAAGAATAAACACATCCAGATCACCATGATCTCGATCCAAACGAATATTAACACAAATCACAACATGACCGACAAAACAGCATAAGAGACTGATCAAGAGATATACAAGATCTAACCCTTTAAAGATAATACTACGCTTGGGTGAACCTAGAACAATAGGAGTTACAGGGGCTAAGCATGGGACGCGCTTGGGTAGAGATTGCAGTGAGAAAAGCATGCAGTGAAAGTTAGTAATGCTGACCTAAGATTAAATTGAAGTTTAAGAGAGGTATGGTGGTAATATAAAATGTTTAATATAAAATAATGATTAAAATAGTTTAGCTTAGTTTATCTAATGAGAATGTATTTCTCATCAATGCAAAACAAACTAATATATTGTAATAGTTCGAGTTTGGAGGTCGGGTGACTTTGCGTTGTGTGATTCTTAAGTTGTTAATTGGCCTTGACCTCCAAACTCATTCCATTACTCCCAGTTGTTTCTTAGATAAAGCAGGATGAATGACAAACAGGAAAAGTTTAAATTATAATGTTTATTCAAAAAGTAACCAAAGAAAAACGATTTAACAACTCCAAAAGATGGCAGATTCACATCATGGACGAGGTTCCAGTCTTCCACGTGGTAGGTCGCAACCTGGGGTCACAGCAAAGGTTCCGACTTCAGAATGACACTTCAGCAGTAAACAAACGTAACCTCCGTCAATTACATCTGACCTCGAGACATCAGCAAAGTGTATAACTTCACTTGAACTTATTTACAAACTCAGAAACGTAGCGGCAAACATTAAGCAGACAAAACCACTAATATAAAATGAGATTAAACTGAATCAAAGCAAAGTGTATAACTTCACTTGAATTTATTCCACAAACTCAGAAACGTAGCGGCAAACATTATGCAAATGAAACCACTAAATACGAACTCGGACTTTATGGCAGCAAAGTACAACTGTACTTGATCTAAATCACAAACTCAGAAAGCTAGCGGCAAACATTATACAAATGAAACCACTAAATACGAACTCGGACTTTATGGCAGCAAAGTACAACTGTACTTGATCTAAATCACAAACTCAGAAAGCTAGCGGCAAACATTATACAAATGAAAGCACTGGATACGAACTCGGACTGAACGACAGCAAAGTATGTAACTTTGCTTGAACTATATCACAAACTTTACAACTAGTGGCAAACACTATGCAAATGAAGCCACTAATACTCACTCAACTACTTTGAACTATAAGAAAATACATTTACAAACTGAAAAGTATACTTATCCCTATTTCTTTCCTATCACTAATCTTTCTCTAAACAAACACAAGAGAAATAGACCCACCCCGCCGGCTAAGAAATGGATCTACCCCTCCCGTCTAACCTTATAAATATATAACTAACTAAAAGCTTTATTATCTTAATTCATATTGAAATTAGGGCCGCTCTGTAAACAGAACGTACAGCTCTGAGAACAGAACTTGGCGGCGTGCTTAGAGCCTCACCTCGATCAGCTGGCTGATCGTCCAGACTGACGAATTACCCGCGCTACAGCGCTTAAATACCCCTCCGTAGTGAGTACCCGGATCACCAAAGAAAGGAGGACAGCGATTGGCCAGCAACCCAGCCTCCCAACCAATCCGAGCGCTCCTAGTAAACAGCTACGGATGGTGCTAAAACATGGCTACCACAACACAAGTGGACTGACTGACGACCTAGGATAGATTCAAATACTCACTAACGGAACAAGGGATATATAACACACTATTACTAAAGTAAGTAGCGATAAAACATCGAGCCGCACATGAAAACCAAACAAATGTCATAACCATTAGTAGTGTAGAAACTCACTTTTACCACACTCCTCCCCCCTGAAGATTAAAGTTATTCTAACTTTATCTTAAAATAATGATCACTCAAACATGATTCAAGTCCTCCAGCTTTAATAGAAAATAAATATTAACAAGGAAAATCAAAATTTAACATAAAAAAAATATGAGGAATAACAAAGTTTTTTTTTTTCTTTTTCAGGATCAGGGCCCCTCCAACCATTCGATCTCCTCCTGATTCTCCTCCTCTCTACTACGACGGCGAGACGGAAGTCGTCGCCTGGCTTCTTTGGCAAGTTCTCTGGCGGCCAGTCGTTCCGGTGTGAGTCCCTCTTGAGGTGGACGAGGAGGAAGAACATCGGAAGGGTCCCTGAAGTCCCTGTTCCTTCTCCTGTCTACAACCACATGCCCAGGCGGACGATGTTGACGAACATGCTGGTTGCTTCGTCGTCTAGTTTTAGAGGTGGAACCACAAGTGGAACACGTATAAATAGGGACTTCCTTCCGATGGTACCGATACCAGTGGGCCATGTAACTACGGAAGGAATGGTACACAGTCTCGTCGCAGGACGGAACTTGACAGGCCATTCCCCGTGTCGGCCAGGGTTCCCTAGCATAAACTTCTTGAAACTCCGCAAGTTCGTTGCTATCGACTTTAAAATCCATTCTGCAAATAAAATTAAGGACCGGTGTAACTCTAACTTACAATACCTTATGTACTTCCAAGCCGGCAACCTAGAATCCCCTTGAACTACCACTACTGCCTAAAACCCTCCACCTACTCGAACTTGTGAATCATTAAAACAAAACCAAAGTATATACAATTGAGTCTGGACAACAGCTTTCCTAACTAATCTAATTCACCTAAGGAGAATACGTCTGCCTGGGCCGTATAGTGCGACCATATCGACTGGTTGGAAAATCGTCTTGACAATCCTTATTTCCAGAGGCGTCCAAAAGTAGGTCATCAACATCCAGGTCAACCCCAGAAGCGCCCTGTGACACAACCTCATCTGAATCTGACAACTCTTCCGGCAGTAACCAATTCTTTGGAGCATGCTCACCCTCATAAGGTTTGAGTTGATCTACATGTACACTGATTATCCTAGATCCTGCCGCTCGCTGAATCCGATACACCAAAGAAGTGAGTCTCTCAACAACCAAGAATGGACCTGTCCACCCTAGGCCCAATTTCTTACCCGCCACTGGAGGATACCACCACCAAACCCAATTTCCAACTTCAAACTCCCTAACTCTGAGTTTTGTGTCGTAATTACGTTTTTGGGACTGGGCAGCCGACGCTAAATGCTGATTCGCAAACTCGAAACTTTCCTGCATCGATTCCTGAAGCCAATTCACATATTCTACAGTACACTGTGGAGAACTGGAATTTGAGGGACTACATACCATAACATCCAACGGACAAAGGATCTCCCTTCCCAACATCAACAGATTAGGTGAACACTTAGTACTCTTATGCGTCCCTGACCGATACGCCATCATGAGGAAAGGCAACTGATCATCCCAATCAAGTTTCTGCTGATCTACGAAAACAGACAACATCTGACGTAATGTACGATTAAACCTTTCCACTAATCCGTCGGACTGAGGGTGATATGGAGTCGTACGTGTTTTGTGAACCCCTAACAGTTTACAAACTTCCTTGAACAACTCTGACTCAAACTCCCTGCCCTGATCAGTATGGATCTGCTGAGGACACCCAAAACGGCAGAAAACCTCTGTGACTACCTTGTCAGCAACAGTAAGAGCAGTATGATCCTTTACGGCAAAGGTTTCCTTCCACTTAGTGTAGTAATCGCCCACCACAATGATGTACTCATTACCATTCCTGGAAACGGGTAGTGGCCCGACTATATCAATAGCTACACACTCGAGTGGAGCTCTAACCACGAACTGGCGCAAGGGTGACTTCCCATGACCTGGTCCCGGCTTACATCTAGCACATAACTCGCACGATTGACACCATCGTTTGACAGAGTCTGACATGCCTGGCCAATAAAACCGTTGACGAATAGAATCATAAGTCCTTTCCCTCCCAAAATGCCCAGCTGTCCGTTGTTTGTGTAAATACTCAAAGACCGTATCCCTGATTTCCTTTGGGGCTACTAACTGGTTCAAAATGCCCTTCTCTGTCTTGTATTTACGATAAAGTAGCCCATTCTGCAGAAACAAAAGGTCCCACTGTCCCCACAAACTTTTTGACTCTGAACTCAAATTGACAATTTCTACCTTCCCTGGTTTGACTGCCGATTCTAACAGTTTCTCAAATATCGGACCAATATGCCTATCTTTGCGTTGTAAGTCTATCAACTCCTGATTTGTCCACACATCAAGCCAATTTGGAAGACGGCCCTCTTCCTGGTGAACAGATCCTCCCGACACCTCCTGACCTACACCTACAGACACCGAAGAAACAGCAGAAGAGGTAGAAAACTGTATAGAGCTTTCTTGGTCCCTAACTTTCTCAAGGGGCACAACCACTGAAGGGGCACATTCCTTACAATTATCATTGCCACATTTCCTAAGTATCTTTCTGGACATACCATCCGCGTTGCGGTGCTTCGTACCTGGACGATAACGAATCTCGAAATCATACGTTTCGACAACGCTCAACCACCTGGCCAACATACCCTCCGGATCTTTGAAGTTCCTAAGCCAAATAAGTGGTGCATGGTCAGTACGAAGCAAAAACTTCTGTCCATACAGATAATGCCGAAAGTGTCTCAGGAAATATACAACTGCCAATAACTCACGCCTGGTCGTACAATAATTTTGTTGAGCCCTGTTAAGTACCTTACTGCCATACGCAATAACTACCTCCTGCTTGTTCTGAACCTGCGAGAGTACAGCACCAATTCCGTTTGCACTAGCATCCGTATCCAGAATGTATGTACCACCATCATCAGGGAAAGCAAGAATTGGGGAGCTAAGTAAACACTTCTTCAAAGCCAAAAATGCCTGTTCACACTCAATACCCCATTGAAACAAAACTTTCTTCCTTGTCAACCTTATGAGAGGAAATGCTACTTCTGAAAAGTTTTGGATGAAATGCCGATAATACCCAACTAGCCCAAGGAAGCTACGGACTTCAGAACTATTGGTAGGACGTGGCCATGTATCAACGGCCTCAGTCTTGCTAGGATCACAAGCTACCCCCTCCTTGGACACAACATGACCCAAATAGGCTACTTCAGTTTGGAACAATGAACACTTCTTTGGCTTAAGTTTTAACTTAGCTTGACGGAGTTGAGTGAACACTAGCCTCAGGTTGAATAGAGCAGTGGAAAAATCATGACCAAAAACAATCACGTCATCAAGATAGCATAAACACTTCTTCCACCTTAATGGCCCTAACACCTTATCCATCAGGCGCTCAAACGTTGCAGGAGCATTCGTCAACCCAAACGGCATAACATTGAAGTGGTACAACCCCATGTGTGTAGTGAAGGCAGTTTTATACTTATCAGTAGGGTTCATCTTCACCTGCCAATAACCACTAGCCAGGTCGAGTGTAGAAAACCATCTTGCCCCGCCTAACGTTTCTAACATCTCGCCTATCCTTGGAAGAGGGTAGGCATCCTTAAGAGTGACAGCATTCAAGCGGCGAAAGTCCACACAGAACCTAACACTTCCATCCTTTTTTTCTACCAAACATACTGGAGCAGACCACGGACTATTGCTAGGTTCTACAATTCCCTGACTGAGCATTTTGTCTACTTCTTCCTCAACCACTTTTTTCCTAGCAAGAGGAGCTCTACGGCATGGTAACTTAATTGGTGGGGAACCCCCGGTATCTATACTGTGAGTAGTAACGTCAGTCTGACCAATAACACCATCCTCTCCTACAAACACATCACTAAAGTCACTCACCAAAGTGGCTACAGCCTGTCTCTGATCTAAAGTAAGCTCGTTTGAGCTCTCATCAACCAACTTCTGCAAATGAGGTGGTAATTGGACGGTTGCTCGATGTTCTCGACATATGTCCTCCTCTACCACGAAATTGTCCACAGCACTAACTGTACCAAGTACTGAATCCGATGACAAGTTGATCCCCTTATCACTAATGTTAAGGACAGAGACTACCATAGTGTCAGACTTTGGGTCAACTAACGTTCTGGCAACCAACAACCCTTGCCTCTTCCAAGTCAAATTAGGTTCCACTAGCCCACAGGTACTAGCTATTGTCCTATCCGCTCTACATTCCAGGAATGCCTCCGACTGGGCAGGTACCTTAGTCTTCTCCATAAGCCTAATTCTAGAGCAAGTAACACTTGTGAGCTTAAAGAGTTTAACCTTCCCTTCTGGAAAATCTAACATCTGGCGCCGGATCAGAATATCTGCATTCTTGTCCTCCAGGAAATCTAAGCCTAAAATTCCAGGGACCTGTTCTAAATCAGCAACGATGAACTCATGTCTGAACCTAAACCGACTGACTTTGAACTCTAGCTCAAACTTGCCATAGACAGTTAACGGCTTCCCTTCAACTGACAAAAGTACCAAATCTACCTCCCCAAGGATATCTTGTCGGAACCCCAGCCTGATGAAATCAGATTGCCTGAGGAAAGAAATTGGAGACCCTGTGTCTATCAACATATTATTCCTACCAGACATAATATTAGCATCCAAATAGAGGCATCCCTTGTCCACACCGACATTCCCAATACTGAGTTTGACCACCTTTTTCGGGGGAGAGCTAACGTCCACTAGTTCAACGAGAGACTTCGGAGATGACTTATTACCCTGCTCCATCACCGGATGATCACTAGGCTTAGGACAACTATTACCAGTTGGTTCCACTGAAGACTTAGGGGGTTCATCAACAACTGAGCCTACTGCCATCTGAGAAGAATTGTCACTAGGTAGCGCGACCGACAAGGTGGAAGAGTGTTTCTCCTCCTCTTGGCCAACAACTGGACATACAGTCAAGTGAGAGGCTGAGTTCCTGGCCGCAAACTCAGCCTGAACTAGTTTCCCAACTCCTTCATCTCTCCAGAACCCTTGCTAGTATCATTCCGCCTAAGCTTGAGATTTTCTATACGGACCGGACATTTAGCAATCTGATGGCCTTCCTGTTTGCAATAATAGCACTCACTGAGACCTGCTACACGTGGCCTTGACCTTTCCTGTCGTAACTCCTCCCTAAACTTTGACAACTTTTCATCGAAGAGCCGCGAAATATCCTCAAAGGTAAAGGTAGTAGGAGGACCTGTGCTAACAACTCTAGAGACCTGAGATTCAACAGCATTCACCTGATTTACCTGGAAATCATACGGCTTCCTACTTCGACTACCCTCTAATGCCTCATACTCGACGGCGGAAGATATTGCTTCTTCTAAAGTCCGGGGATGACCAAAAGTAACCTTCTTCTTCATTTCAAAACTAGCCAACCCTGCCACAAATTGGTCAATCACCTGTAACTCCAAAGCCTCATAGGGTAAAGCCGGATAAGCTAAATGAGCCAACCTACGCAAATGGTACCCGTAATCTGAAGCTGTCTCGTCCTTAGCCTGCCTCCTATTCCTGAATTCACATCTATAGGCCACCGAACGTTCTTTTGGATTGAACCTCTGAGTTAGTACAGAACGAACTGCATGGTAATCCGACAACTGCCCATAGGTCAAATTGCTTAACAACTTCTGCGCTGGTCCCCTAAGACACATGGTCAACTGCTGGGCCTTCTCTGAATCCGACCACTTATTCCACGAAGCCACCTGTTCGAAATGTACCATATAATCCTGCCAGTCGCTCGATCTGCTGTCAAACGTATCAGGATGCATCTCCCTGTGGGAAACCCTAGTTTTCTGATGCCTTCTCCTGAGCAATGGAACATCACTGGCCACCTCACTATCACTTTCACTACCCCTATCAGTCGACTCTACTCGAAACCTCCAGTGCCTAGGCTTCCCTGAATTCGGTAAAGACAGATATTGAGTTTCCTCTGCTTTATTCTCGTTAGCCAATGACTTTGTAAACCTGACCCTACTCCTCCTATCAGGCCAAGGGGTATCTAAACGAACTTTCCTTGAGGAATCGAGTCGAGAACACTCTTCTTGTTTCAGAAACCCATCATTCAAACCTCCCTGATCATCATGTGCCACATAGGAAGAACTGAAAGGATTGGTGACCTGTCGCTGTGGGGTGGAAGTGGGTGCCACTTCCTGTTCCGCCCAGCCCTGGCGGGAGGGGGAATACAGTGACCTCGTGCCATCCTCATTACCAGACAAAGTTTCATAATTCCTAGAAGTAGGGCTAACGGAAAACAACTCACTATAGTCCATGATAGAACTAGAAACAAAAACTACTTGAATACAAATATCAACGAGATCACCTTATTCAAGGACAAAACCAAAAAAAAGAATTCCCAATAATAAATTACTACCTGAACAACCGAGAGAGAAGTTTATCATTCACCGACATGCTTTATCCGGGTCACGGCACCAAATCTGTAATAGTTCGAGTTTGGAGGTCGGGTGACTTTGCGTTGTGTGATTCTTAAGTTGTTAATTGGCCTTGACCTCCAAACTCATTCCATTACTCCCAGTTGTTTCTTAGATAAAGCAGGATGAATGACAAACAGGAAAAGTTTAAATTATAATGTTTATTCAAAAAGTAACCAAAGAAAAACGATTTAACAACTCCAAAAGATGGCAGATTCACATCATGGACGAGGTTCCAGTCTTCCACGTGGTAGGTCGCAACCTGGGGTCACAGCAAAGGTTCCGACTTCAGAATGACACTTCAGCAGTAAACAAACGTAACCTCCGTCAATTACATCTGACCTCGAGACATCAGCAAAGTGTATAACTTCACTTGAACTTATTTACAAACTCAGAAACGTAGCGGCAAACATTAAGCAGACAAAACCACTAATATAAAATGAGATTAAACTGAATCAAAGCAAAGTGTATAACTTCACTTGAATTTATTCCACAAACTCAGAAACGTAGCGGCAAACATTATGCAAATGAAACCACTAAATACGAACTCGGACTTTATGGCAGCAAAGTACAACTGTACTTGATCTAAATCACAAACTCAGAAAGCTAGCGGCAAACATTATACAAATGAAACCACTAAATACGAACTCGGACTTTATGGCAGCAAAGTACAACTGTACTTGATCTAAGTCACAAACTCAGAAAGCTAGCGGCAAACATTATACAAATGAAAGCACTGGATACGAACTCGGACTGAACGACAGCAAAGTATGTAACTTTGCTTGAACTATATCACAAACTTTACAACTAGTGGCAAACACTATGCAAATGAAGCCACTAATACTCACTCAACTACTTTGAACTATAAGAAAATACATTTACAAACTGAAAAGTATACTTATCCCTATTTCTTTCCTATCACTAATCTTTCTCTAAACAAACACAAGAGAAATAGACCCACCCCGCCGGCTAAGAAATGGATCTACCCCTCCCGTCTAACCTTATAAATATATAACTAACTAAAAGCTTTATTATCTTAATTCATATTGAAATTAGGGCCGCTCTGTAAACAGAACGTACAGCTCTGAGAACAGAACTTGGCGGCGTGCTTAGAGCCTCACCTCGATCAGCTGGCTGATCGTCCAGACTGACGAATTACCCGCGCTACAGCGCTTAAATACCCCTCCGTAGTGAGTACCCGGATCACCAAAGAAAGGAGGACAGCGATTGGCCAGCAACCCAGCCTCCCAACCAATCCGAGCGCTCCTAGTAAACAGCTACGGATGGTGCTAAAACATGGCTACCACAACACAAGTGGACTGACTGACGACCTAGGATAGATTCAAATACTCACTAACGGAACAAGGGATATATAACACACTATTACTAAAGTAAGTAGCGATAAAACATCGAGCCGCACATGAAAACCAAACAAATGTCATAACCATTAGTAGTGTAGAAACTCACTTTTACCACAATATTCAATACACATGTTTATTTACAAAATATCATACAACTAAAAGTTGACTCTGCCACATAGAGATAATGCATTGACTGTACAGAGCTCAAGTAAACTTTTGGTTCACAGATTAAAGTACCCAACAAATGTACCAGTGCACTAGATGGTGTAATTGGTTGCTAGCATACTCAGAAACTGTCAAAAAGACGTCTCCAGCAAATTTATTGACCAAGGAAAAAACGACAATGTTAATGCCTTAGTTCCTGGACTGATACGATATTTAGATAATTAATGTAGCCTGTGACCTCGTTGTAGCACAGTACTTTAAGTTTCTGAAGAAATATTATTTATTACGCTCAAAACTATAATATTTTAATATGCACTTTGGAAAAGACAATCATATTAAAATATAATATTTAATACTTATTAGTCACTTGAAATATTTTTTTAAGAGTCATTCATCTTTGAACGTCTAAGAATTTTGGTCAAGGAAGGGGACTCCATCGCATCGTGGTAAATGTGAAAATCGGGACTGGGCTGCGGAAACAGGATTTCTCATTGTTTCCCTTAATTTTCTTATACAAATAATTTTTTTCATGTGTCTATGTATTTAAAAAGAAGTTCAACATTTATCTGACTATTCGACTATGAAGTACCTGGAGAAGTTTGCACAAGCAGAACTTTGATGACTGGTGCTGATATCATCAAAACAGGTTTGGTTTTGTTAGTTGTATTTTCAGATATCATGAGCGGGTAATTATTAATTAAGTTTTGTTTTATATTCAGAATATTATTTCACATTTGGCTGACAATGAAAAACAAATATCATAGAATAATAATCATTTCAACATCACATGGACACAGAACATTTATTTGATTTAGACAAAATAAGACAAATTCTGTAAGTAAATTTTCATATCATGAGGAATGGTAAAATGAAAAGTATACATTTGTTCAAATATTGAAGCAAATACACCAACATATTTATAATTGGAGTGATGCATGCAACCCTTAATTGCAATGATAATGCGTTTTACTTTAGCAAAAAAAATGATACAAAAACAGAACAGATATTTCTTTAATTATTATCTTTGAAACCCTATTTTACAAAATTCACAAACATATACCAACAAAATGAGACGAAATTAGTAATTTAATTGAATAGAATATTAAACAACTAATTCAATACCTATTTCATAGACGTTTTTTATACCTTATCAAAGGAACATTATTTTTTAAGATAATTCGACCAATTAAACTTTTACTGCTAAAAGAGATTTTGTTTTCTTATTTCCTCTCTAAAAATAGAATGCTCCATACAAATAACAATGACTCGAAAGGTCACTTTCGCTGCTTTATATGGCATAAACAACTTGCAGAGACGACCTTATTCAGGTCCAAAAACGGACGTGCAAACACAATGTTGACATAACCTTGTTAAGAATTGAAGGTCAGCCATGTGATAGTTACTAGCATTGTAAATTGTATGCATCGGATAATGGCAGGGACACTTTGTCCGAGAGGCCAGTACGAGGCGGAGCCGAGAACTGGCTTGAGGACAAAGTGTCCCTGCCGTTATCCGATGCATACAATGTACTATGCTAGTAACTGACGTACATCTCACTTAATCCGAGTACAATCAATCACAAAATTAATAGTTTTAAATAAAATTTCAATTTTCGATAACCTTCCAAGGGCCCCTTCACTTTTTTATGAATGAAGTTTGCAATACTATGAATGGTGTACGAGCACATGCTTCTTGCTTGTCAAAGCGCGAGACTTCGTGCACTCCATGAATATGAGCCTGCTTCAAGACAAAGTTTCACAGGTTTTCCATTTCTGTTTCGATTTTGAAGGTAGGAGACGCGTTATTAGAGTTCTCATAGACAGCTTCATTTTGACAGTGGTTTCTACTTATGAAACTTTTCTCTTGGATTTCAATTAAAAAGTTATCCTTATCATTCCCATAACCAGGTTAGCCAAAAAAATATTATCTTATCTATGAAATAAATTGATTATGTATCATTATCAAATTATTTTGGATATTTCTAGACTTATTTTCCTAACATAACAAAAGTTTGGTGCAACACGAATCATTTAATTTTTATTTTTTGGTATCGTTTTTTTCTAGTGCAAACTAGTCTACAGTGTTATTAGGTGATTTTAATATTTTGCTTCACGCAAAATGTGTAGGTATTATGATTGTTTTCCAGCTTGTTTTATTTGATTATTGATACTTTCAGTTCACTTCTATGTCTTTGTTGTTGATTGATTGTATTAAACCTTGTGTAGGAAAGGTTTATAAAGTGTCCTTGCATCAGATGTCAGGACTCTTTGGCCTAAGAGTTCCCGATATCGATAATGAACAGGACACAATTATGAATGGTTGCCATGGACGACGAGGTCTAAGTGGGATGTTATATCAACTTAAAGCCCGATGGTCATACTTACATGGGGTTCGTGATGAAACTTAGCAATTGAAAAAAAGAAATTCATCACTCGGTAGAAAAATCTTTCGTCGGAAGTTTGATATCATATTTACATGTTTTAATCAACAATAAAATACTTAATTAAGTACAGTAACCCCTCCACAAGTGCCATAGGTTTCAAGGAACCAGCTTTCAGTGACATCCTGTTAGTCAAGGTGGCCAACACAGCTCAATAAAATCCGCCTGCTTATTTCAACCGAATAATAAACTTTACAAGTTTTGTAGTGTGTCTGGCTTGGAAAATGTCGAAGATGAGCCATGAACTGGTCATCCATTTGATATCCGCAGAGGAAAATATCAACACTTTGTCTTGTAAGTAATGCCAGGAAGGTCTTGTGAAGAATTATAGCTAAAATGGATGGAATTATCATGAACACGCTCTCTTGGTATCAGAAATTAGAGGTTTCTCACCATATAATTAAAGCATAAGTTCAATGAATTAAACATGAGCCTTTGCTTATTTAAAATTGTACTAGCGCGTTAGGTCTCAAGAATGATACATCTGTAACTGAAGAAAAAAAGAAAAAACATGAAATTGTAAACCAGCAAGTTCTTGACAATTCTATCATGAAAGTGATGAAAACTCGATTTTAAACTCCTTTTTTTATTCTCCTGAAAAATAAAACGAGATCAATTAGATTGAACGTCTTTCGATTTTAGAACCGCGCAACGAGGCATTGGATTGAAACTAAGAACTTCTATTTTCCTGTTTATTGAGATGATTATTTTTTTTATTAAGCATGATTCATTTCCGTGTGTTAACGCAGAATGACAAAGTTGTTTGCAGTAAGTAAAGCATTTTAGTTGTACAGTTTTTCAAGGCATATATTTATGCATCTGAAGCAAATAGTCCATCACATACCTAAAAACTGACATTGTGTTACGGGCTCATGACCGAAAATAATATCAAAATGAGACGTAAAGAAATATGCCGATTCATGGCAAATTTATGAATTGAAACGAATAACAAAACGACTGTTTCATAACTAAGAAGATCCCTGTGAACATTTTACAATATGTAAATACATATGAAAAGAAAGTGTACAATAGCTTGTTTAAAAATTGTTAATCATTCTTCTTGTTGATCACGCTGTTGAGAAGATGATTCGGTCCATGTAAACATCTAGATTAGCAATAACTGTGTCTGGGTGTCTGTCAGAGGGTTGGTCATCCGCGGAGCCAAGGTAAGTCTCGTCAATGTATACCTGAATAATAACAGTAAAGTTAACATAATGCAACTTAAATTTTCAAGATATATTATCAAATGTAATGTTCAATGTAATACAAATCACGAATATGATAAGAGAAACCACGACCACTTAAGACTGCAGCGATAACGACATAGACGAGTAATGCTCCACTGAGAACATTGACTGATAAGATCGCATCTAAACTGACTTGGGTGATATGTCCAAATGTGAACGTTACAGGAATAATCCTACAACAAATGATGTTTTGAGGTAAAGTTTGAATTTCGTATTATTCATTTTGATACATTGAAATGGAGAACTGATACACTATCTTTTGGTATAGAAATATAAACTATAACCAAACGGACTGCTCAATTGAAGAAGCTACCAAAACAATGCTTTATATCACCATACTGATAGGTGTGTACACGTATATTACAGATTAAATTGAAGTTTGAAAATAAAATTGGACAAAAACTGATAATCTTTAGACCATTTGTTTGTTTGTATTTGCTCTTATATAATGTTAAATGAATAAACAAGTTTTCAAAAGGCAGTTTTACATAAAAATGAAACATTCACAAATTACAAAATATTCATATGCCGTCCTAAAGAAGACAAATGAGCCCAATCAAATACGTCAATTGAAGTCGTCCTACATTTCTACATTGCCTTAACATAATTCTCCGCATTTCAGGGGTGATTATTTCTTAAGATTTACAGGGTAAGGAGAAAGTGAATCAGACATAGCTTTTCCAATCTCCAACTGTAACCATTGCCTCTGAGGAACAGTAGATCTTCGAGTGGATGGAAGAACAAGGAATTGTGTTTTCAGCGCCCAAAAGAATTCTCAGTATCGTTACAGCATTGTTACATAATGGTCCTTATGGCAAGGCGGATAGTGATTTACAACATTAACCTATCATTCGGAACCCAACCGTTTAAACTGAATTCGAAATGAACAGTTACCTCATATGTTCCATTCTGGCGCACAATCTCGCACGTGAAGTTAACGCTGACTACGAAGGTGAGAGGAACCTGCAGGTGGGTGGTCCACGTCCCGTTCATCAGCTTGTGCAGGTAGAAGGTACCAGGCCTCGAGTCGGCTTGGAGTAATATTCCTGTTGTCTTGACTGTCATCACAAACCTGACAGGACAGACATGATGGTCATGGAAATTGATTTCTAAAACAAGAATTTATCAAGATAAATTCATAGTAAAATTGTAAAGTTTCAATGAGAATTCAGGTCGAAAGGTCTTGATTAGCAATATACTTCTCTACGACGAATTAACAGATGAAAATTAAAATTCTTCGTTAAATCATGCATTTGGGAAATGCATGTACGAAAACTCATTTCATTGGCACTGTTTTTTCCCAAAATAAACTTCATATATCTATATATCTATATTCAAATTGAGTGTCAAAAGAATAACAGCGGCAATTTCCTTCCTTCGTTTATCCTCGGATGTTAACGTTACAGTGAATATGTTTCTGTGTCATTAAACACTTGCCTGATTATAACGTCACTTATATAATATATTACTTAAAGGCACAGTGTTATATTACTGGCTTAGTCTTTGAGGGCTGAACACCTGTTCTTTTACTTAACACATTATTGAATTTGAGTGACTAAGTCTACTCTATTACTTTACTAGTATGTCGATTTTAAATCATCTACTCACAAATAAACATTTATTTTGAAAAACCTTGATCAGGTCATCTGCTACTGACGTCATAGCAGATTGTTTTGACGCCATTACCATTATTTTTCGTGACGTCACTCAACAACTATACTTTATCCAGGAATAAGGGTTGGGAGGTGCTTTTAATTTTTAAGGTAACATTACTAGAAATGAGACATTAATAATGCATTTCATTATGTCAAGCTAGGTTTTGTTATCATTACCGAGTTAGTGTAGGCCTTCCCTCAAACCTGACTTTAAAACCTTCACTCATCGGACATGGCATTGTTCCCTCAAACCGAATGGTCTGGAATTAAAGATAGGAAACCTGGTTTGAAGAATAGGTATAACGGTATGTTCAAATTCAATTGTTGTTAAATATGTCATCATCACAATAAATATTATCACGAGTACTTAAACCTGATCGTTTTACAGACCCAATTATAAGATCACTGTTATTAAAAATAAGGTTATATATACCATTTTCAGAAAAAGGGTTGTACAGGATACGTACAGGATTGTGCCAGACTGCTCTGTTACAAGCTCCACTGAGTCCCTCCCAGGTTCCAAGCGAGGAGCACGTGTGAGTTGAGCTTGTTCCACAGAAGAGGAAATCAGACATACAGGTGTATTGAGTGACAGCGCCCTCGTATTGTCCAGTAGAAGACTTGTTAGCATTGGCCAGATCAGGAGCAGGACCACATCCTAGGTGCTCATCTGTGAACAGCGTGTTTGTATATATCTCATTCATCTCTTTGTCTTTGTAATGATAAACTTGTAAATTAGGTTTGGTTGTGAATTGTTATAAGAACTTGAATTTTAAAAGATAAATGTTTTGAATTTCAGACGTGTCAAAACATCAATTATAATAACTACTTATTATGATTTTCAAATATTATTTTATTTACTATAATCTTCTACACGAATCTTAATCGATCAGAATACCGACTTTAAACCATAAATTGTGACTCCCATAAATTCGTCATTATGGTATAATCCACAAAGGTATTAGGACATATGTACATAATTGTTTTATTAGTTTATTCTAAAATACCTGATGTAATTTGCTTGAGCTGCTTACATATACTCTGAAATCCGAAATTCCAAATGTATAATAAGTGAAGCTACTCCTGTGTATAATATTTCAACCTCGTCTAAGTTAAAATATAGAGAACTTGTATATAAAGATTGCATGCTTTCCTAGTTTTTCATAATGTTTTCAACAACCTATTGTATTTTTAATGGTTCTGTTTGCTGCCAATTAGAAAAACACATATTTCAGTTTAGGAGAAATGGAACAGAGACAACTTCTTAAAGAATTCATTCAAAGTAAGTTGTTGCTTTAGTTTTGGTTATGGTTTCGCTAAAAAAGGGTTTCGATGTGTGTTGAGGGAAAAGTTTAAGGTTTGCAATGGTTTGTATATTTTATTGGAACACATGTAAAATGAAGGTTAGAGTTTGAAACATTTGAAACTTTTGAAACAATACAAAAGGTACAAGGTACCTGTAATACAACTCGGAATGTTGAATCTGTTAACAACACATCTGCTCCCACTTCCACATGCTATACCTTCACATGGTCCGGCTAGACGCTGCAAGAAACATTTTATCAGTATTCTCACTATTAGGTTTTGGTGATAATTTTTTGTCTCTAAAGCCGTTTTAGTGAAACATATTCATTTCTTTACATGGTCCGGCATATCTCTGCAAGGATGATTTAACATTGGTAGATTTAGTACACAACCTTTTGCTCTCTATATATTCAAATTATTTTCGTCAAACCGAAATGGTCTAACGTAGGTCCATTGTTATTTTAGTATTCACTGAATGTTTATATGTTAAACAAAGTTAAGTGCCCCAACATTTGTTCAGCTGCAAAAGTCGAATGATAAGAAAGAAGACGATGTGGGTTGTGGACAAAATCGTTGGACATGATACAACCATAATTTAGCAGTTAAAGAAAGAAAATTTCATTTTCCGATGTGGGTAATTCAACCTTTTAAGCCCTCAGATCAAACTTTAGTATCAACATTTAAGTTAATAGTTACTACTTAGACCTCTAATTACCTCCAAAGTCGCAAATTTCTGAAGCGAAAGATCACGGAAACCTGTTTGGAACATGGTCAGCGTCATCTGTACTGACCCCTAGAAATCAATGTCAAATGTTTAATTGACGCATTGAAAAGAATCCAGATATCATTTCAAAATCTCGTGACTCAAGCCTTTTCGTCAATAATTGACAATAACTGTTGAAAATAGGGATCCCATTTCAGCGACCAGTGACCTTTTTATTTTGCACATAAAGGTCAGATGTATGAAAGTCAAGTTGGTAACACAAACGTTATTTTTGATATCTGACCCAGTTTTGTCACTACACCCATATTCATTTTGAAAACTGAAAATACGCTTTATGAGCTTTGGCACCGCCATACAATCTTGAACTTCCTTTCTCTTTTACCACGGCCTCTTCATCCAAGGAGAGGGGAAGTGGATCTTACTTTTTTAAATATTATTTCTCGTAAGCAAAGAAAATCTATAAGTGTGGTCTATGCAAACGAGCTTGAGTTATGAAACAACGTTTCTTTAAACACGTACTGTTATGCTTTCAAACGAATGTAGTTAACATAATTAATAAAATATATTTAAAACACCTCAATTTTCTGAAACATTCGTGTTTTAAAGCCTCTCTCACCAAATAATGACCATGGAGATTTAAAAAATAAACAAGTTTAGAAAAAAAGAATAAAACAAATATTAATATTAGATAATGATAATAATGCAAAATCAACCCCTGGTTACACCTAATCAGCCAATTGGTTTTAATCTTATTAAGTCAGTGCAAGATGGAAAATATGAACAAAATCGTCTGGGGAGTTGTTGTATGTTGAGCATAATGTTTAAACATCGTGAATGAAATATTTGATAGTTTTAGTGTTATAAAATCAGAAACATGTAATTATTGATTCAGTCAATCTCTATCTACACCTTAAAAGGTCACAGACCTTGCAATACAATTGCAGATTTTCTAAATGTTTGACCGGAAGAGTGAAAGAAGACATAATCAAACAAATGTCCTTATGCGTTAATTATTTAAGTAAATTTCTCATACAGGAGTAAGCAGGGCAGACAATTAAAAGATTTTATCATCTATTTTCAGTCCAATATGTAAAAACTGTCATATTTACTGAAGCTATTCTGTTTGAAGTAGTTATGTTCTCTCCAGGGATTCTGAACTCAATACGGGTTAATCTTTTCTGGTGTGAAAAATCTTTAGAGCCCCAACACCTAGAAACAAGTGAGGAATATAAGATTTACCTAAAGATAAATCCTTCTAAAAATAAGAATCTTTATAACAAGTTGCACATAATTAAAGGACGCTCTTGTCGATAGATTTCTGACTTGAAAAATCTATGATAGGTTGTTTGTAATAATAAATGATGAATATGTGTTAATTATATTATTTGTTGGGAACCATTGCTATTGGAAGAAAGTATACTTTCATTCTCTACAGAGTCATCAGTACTTATCACAAGTTTCGGTAATGGTGAAAGTATTGGGCACTTTGGGTGAAAAGTGCCAACTTTGGTAGATGTGTTGCTCTTTATGTACCAATATTTTAATAAACATTAACGGTCATCTGAAGTTCTTTCCAAAATGGTCGCTATTTTTAATATATATATATTTATATATATTTATATATAAAAGCTTCATATTTCCTAAATTTGGTGCACAAAAAGTTTGATATTTTGCACTATTCTGCAGAAGTATTAGTTATAATTCTGGTGTTGGACAGGATTACAATTCGTCCCCGCTCCTTTCTCAGCCTTTGTGAACTCTATGGTTAGGGTATTGATGAACTAAGAGGTTAACTTTAAAGGCACGCGACACGTTACACGTGACCCTATTCAACTGAAGTTATATTCTTCAAAAACAAAGATTTTAATCTTCGGAAGTGGCTGAGGCATAAACTCTTTGATGACTGTCCATTTAGGTGGACATGCTTTTCCATGTACACATATTAAGGACTTGGTTATATTAAGGACTTGGTTAACATAGAATTGAAAAAATTACAGTTACTCAAAAAATATGAATGTACCTCAAGCCTGTTTCATTTGAGCTTTTGACACAATGATTGTTCCAATCCAATAGTATGGTTCTGAATATGAGGTTTTGAAAATATCTCCTTGATAGAAAAGTTACACCTAAAATTCCTAAAGAAATTGTTCAAATAGTTTGCAATGCTTAGTGAATCAGGGGGACAACCTTTCAAATAAGAATACATATATACATAATGATAGGTTATTTGCATTTAAAAGATGCTTACAACGAGACATAAGATATTTTAGCCTTTTATATGAATTCAAATCACAAGATATTGTAGACTTTTCGAACAATCAACGGTGGATTCGTTTATCAAAAAAGATTCCTAACGACTGTGGAAGATATTTGGCATTTTGTAAACGATTGCTGTACTCACTATTTGGTCTCACATCTACAACTTAACACATAAAATGCAATCAACATGGGAAACTGTCAAAGTTCCGCCAAATTATAGTTTGCATGGAATGTATTATCAACATTTTCAATATTTCAAAAAGTGAGCTTACATACATGCTAGTAATTCACTAAGATACACTATCTCTTCCATGTACAGCTCCTTTCAAACAGAAATGCATCACATACCTTACCTGAAATTTTCTTTTCAGTTAGCAATGAAAAAAATATCAACAACTAAAAAGATGAAATACAACTGACAATATTTAAGCCATGCCCTAATGCAACCAATATTTTTTGTTACAATGTATTTAAGTTTCAATTAATTTTGTAACATGTATAAATTGTTTAAATGTTCAAATTTACATTTCAGCTTTAATTCTTTATATAAATGTTTATATTTCTATGGTCATGTATCACAGATGGTGGTTGATAAATTTAAATAGAAGTAAGTCAAGTCACTCATCCGGGGCCACTGAGAGATGTCAGTGAGGAAGAAAACCCTGGGTCAGTGTGAACATCACTATAATTCAGAATTTACAAAGTCAACAAGTTTCTACACTGACCCGGAGCCACAGAGAGATGTCAGTGAGGAAGAACTCTGGGTAGTTGAGAACATCACTAAAAGGTTATATATATGTACAAAGACAACAGGTTTCTACACTCACCCGGGGCCACAGAGAGATGTCAGTGAGGAAGAACTCTGGGTCAGTGTGAACATCCCTATAGGTTATATATATGTACAGAGACAACAAGTTTCTACACTCACCCGGGGCCACAGAAAGATGTCAGTGAGGAAGAACTCTGGGTCAGTGTGAACATCACTATAGGTTATATATATGTACAGAGACAACAAGTTTCCACACTCACCCGGGGCCACAGATAGATGTCAGTGAGGAAGAACTCTGGGTCAGTGTGAACATCCCTATAGGTTATATATATGTACAGAGACAACAAGTTTCTACACTCACCCGGGGCCACAGAAAGATGTCAGTGAGGAAGAACTCTGGGTCAGTGTGAACATCACTATAGGTTATATATATGTACAGAGACAACAAGTTTCTACACTCACCCGGGGCCACAGATAGATGTCAGTGAGGAAGAACTCTGGGTCAGTGTGAACATCCTTATAGGTTATATATATATGTACAGAGACAACAAGTTTCTACACTCACCCGGGGCCACAGAAAGATGTCAGTGAGGAAGAACTCTGGGTCAGTGTGAACATCACTATAGGTTATATATATGTACAGAGACAACAAGTTTCCACACTCACCCGGGGCCACAGATAGATGTCAGTGAGGAAGAACTCTGGGTCAGTGTGAACAACACTATAGGTTATATATATGTACAGAGACAACAAGTTTCCACACTCACCAGGGGCCACAGAAAGATGTCAGTGAGGAAGAACTCTGGGTCAGTGTGAACATCCCCGGGGTCTCCTGCACTGTCCTGAGAGGCGAGGTGACAGGTGTGAGTCTCTCTCTGGTAGGACACGGACATACACGTGGAGACTGTCAGACAGTGAGACACGCACGTGTAGAGGGAGACACTGTCCACCATCTTGAACACGCTGGAGATCATTCTCTTCCCGTCCTGTGTGACCGAGTCCAGATCTACACAGATAGTTGAAACTCCAGAGTACACATGGAGTTCATGTTCAACGCTCCGGTAACTATTCAAATGCTTGTCTTGGAAACGAAAGGCATGCAAAGATTTGTTTACAGAGACAATTGAAGTGATTGTGTATAGTGAGGGAACTCTGTTTTGACAAGTGCTCCTTTTAGACGTCCTTCTTAGTACAGGTGAAATCCTGGTTGTTGTTTTCTTCCAGGAATTGTGTGTTATTTATTCACGTAACAAGCAAATCGACGAAACATTTAGTAAGGAAGTAATCTGTGTTTTTGTGATCGCTATTGTGATTTGCATGTTTTGATTCGCATATCCTTTTGTTTTGTGGAAATTGATTATAGAAAGTGTTTTGAAAGGATAACACGTGTTTCAAATAGTTGTTTGAAAAAACATATTCTATTATTCCTCGTTCTCATGATTTGTTCTATAACCTCTTTGAAGTGTTAAATTCAAATTATAATCTATGTACAAAATAGGTTGTTAAAACTAATTCTCTTATCTTAGATTAAATATATATTGTTCATTATTAGTGTAGATTTGATACAGTTTGTATGATCAAATTAAATGTTATTATTAAAATAAAGTTTTGCTGATGAATCAATAGTTTTGTAGATTTGTTTCAACTGATTAATGGGTATCGATTTTGTTGATAAGAATCCTCTCTATACACCTATTTCATTGCACTGATATTCTATTTTGTTTGTAAACAAAGCGATCAAACGAAAATAGCGATCACGCCCTTTTACATGACACATAGGAAAGAGAGTTTAGGTAACTTTAGGGATATGTAGTAAATAATAACCCGGTACCGAGGGGTTATGGAAAATAACCTCGCGAGGGCATAGCTCGAGCAGAGGTTATTTCCATAACCCGAGGCAAACAGGTTATTATTTGACCTACGCTCCCGCGGAAGACTCCTGCAATGGTTTCAACTTAATTTGTTTATATACAATTAATTTAAAAAAGTTTTACTGATATCATTCGCGGGTTAATCATGTCTTGATTAGAAAAAAATATTTAAAATACCCCCAGATTAGGGTTTTAGAAATAAAGGCTTGATTTCTTACAATAAAAACTATTTTATTACATACAAATAATTCAAAACAAAGTTTTAGTGATCCATTTTGCGGGTTTGATATGTCTTGATAAGAATACTATTTTAGACTACTTACAATACCCCCTGCTTAGGGTTTTAGAACTAAAGACTTGATTCCTAACATTAAAAAACATTAACTACTTTTGCAAAACTAATATATATCTGTAGGGAAAAATAAAAACACACAAAAATTTACATCAACTGGCATGGTAGCTCGGTAGCTCAATAGGTAAGAGTGCTGCTTGACAACACAGAGGTCCCTGGTTCGAATCCCACTTTCGTTGATCATAAATCTTAACTTTCTTGTTTGATTTAAACTCCAAATTTTACAAGTCCAATTGTTTGCGATTGTTTACAATCTTATAACCGACCAAGGTGGTTATGAGATAACCAACCTACCCGGCTGGAGCTCACGGCATATAACATTCAACTAAAATAAAGGCACCAAAGGGGTGTAAATATATATATATATTTAACTGATGTGTCCCAACTCAACGCTATATCTTGTGAGCAGCATTTAAAACTAGCGACAACATTGACATGTTCTCTTATCTTCTGTGACGGAATGTAGTGTGACATGTACCATTCATTTAACAATGCACACCAAGAAAGTTTCTTGACCATTTTATATCGTACATCAACAGTTGATATGCAATTAGAAAGTTCTTCTCACTGTTAAGATTCCATGACTCAAAGCCTTTTCAAAATGACGTGTAAGACTCTGCTCACAACTTCCTATTACCTGACTACCTTCAAAACAAATTTAATGTGAATTGCATGTAACGAACAGTTTCGTTTCACACGTTGGGAAGTGATGTCATGGAAGGTATATATCTGCTATCAAGAAAATACGTTTTTGCGTAATTTATTTTTTTTAAAAAGCGTCCAGAAAGCCACGATATTGACCACTACTTTCATGAGTTCGATTGGTTGTTTTGAGAGATGGTCGAGTTTAAGAGATACGTTGTCTATGACTTCAATTCGTTTTTTCTGCTCGACTTTTATTCGTTTATCGGGCTTCAGGTTATAACAGAATTATTTACATTAACCTTAATTATTACCCACGTGGTACTTCGTAAAGGGGTTTCATAACAATTTGGGTCATAACACCTTTAAGTGATTATATTGGCTAGTGGTGTACTTTGACATTGTCAGGACTACTTTATTCATTCATAAAACGATCGTGTTTTCATTCACAAATTTCGAATGGCACTGAGTGAGTCGCAGTCATTCTTCCAACTTTCAGTTTATCTTTTGAATCTTACCGAATTGATAAGAAATTTTATTTTCACGTACGCTCACACTTAACGTAGGGTAGAATTTAAAAATGTGAATATTTAACGTCGTGATATCATAATAGTTGAGGCTGTAACGTGGTTGGATATTCATCCGCCGTTCCGTCTCTTAATAGACACAATAAAAAGTTTTTTTAAAAAAGCAATAAATAGTATGAAATGCAAGATGATAATAGATAGGATGCATAACTCGTTCGCCAAAGCTCTTGACAAAGCAACATTATTTCACTTGGGACATATACTTGATATGAAAGGGGAAGCTCGTTTGATATTCTAAAAATATACTATACTACATTTCATAAACCAACCTTGCATTTAACTATCCAAAACAAACCCACACTGTCCTATCTTACACAAGCAACACCCACCCTATGCCACATCGCACTACCCTCCACTACCCTCCACTACCCTACACTTCCCTGCACTACCTGCACTACCTGCACTACCCTGCGCTACACTCTACAACCTGCACTACCCTGCACTACACTCCACTACACTCCACTACCCTTCACTACCTGCACAACCTGCACTACCTCCACTACCTGCACTACACTCTACAACCTGCACTACCCTGCACTACACTGCACTACACTGCACTACCCTCCACTACCTGCACAACCTCCACTACCTGCACAACCTGCACTACACTCCACTACCCTCCACTACCCTGCACTACACTCCACTACACTCCACTACACTCCACTACCCTCCACTACCATCCACAACCTGCACAACCTGCACTACCTCCACTACCTGCACTACCTCCACTACCCTGCTCTACCCTCCACTACCTGCACTACCTGCACTACCTGCACTACCTCAACTACCCTCCACTACCCTCCACTACTCTCCACTACCCTACACTTCCCTGCACTACCTGCACTACCTGCACTACACTCTACAAACTGCACTACCTGCACTACCCTCCACTACCCTCCACTACCTCCACTACCCTGCACTACACTCCACTACACTCCACTACACTCCACTACCCTCCACTACCATCCACAACCTGCACAACCTGCACAACCTGCACAACCTCCACTACCTCTTCTACCTGCACTACCTGCACTACCCTGCTCTACCCTCCACTACCCTCCACTACACTCCACTACCTCCACTACCCTGCACTACACTCCACTACACTCCACTACACTCCACTACCCTCCACTACCATCCACAACCTGCACTACCAGCACTACCCTGCTCTACCCTCCACTACCCTCCACTACCTGCACTACCTCCACAACCTCCACTACCTCCACTACCTCCACTACCTCCACTACCCTGCACTACCTGCAATGCACTACCCTACACTACCTCCACTACCTCCACTACCTGCACTACCTGTACTACCAGCACTACCTGCATTACCTGCACTACCTGCACTACCTGCACTACCTGCACTACCTGCACTACCTGCACTACCAGCACTACCTGCATAACTTGCACTACCTCCACTACCTCCACTACCTCCGCTACCTGCACTACCCTTCACTATCTGCACTACCTCAACTACCTCCACTACCTCCACTACCCTCCACTACCTCCACTACCCTCCACTACCTCCACAACCTCCACTACCCTCCACTACCTCCACAACCTCCACTACCTGCACTACCTCCACTACCTGCACTACCTGCACTACCTCAACTACCCTCCACTACCTGCACTACCTCCACAACCTCCACAACCTCCACTACCTCCACTTCCTCCACTACCCTGCACTACTGCAATGCACTACCCTACACTACCTCCACAACCTCCACTACCTGCACTACCTGTACTACCAGCACTACCTGCATTACCTGCACTACCTGCACTACCTGTACTACCAGCACTACCTCCACTACCTGCACTACCTGCACTACCTGTACTACCTGCACTACCTGTACTACAAGCACTACCTGCACTACCTGCACTACCTGTACTACCAGCACTACCTGCACTACCTACACTACCCTCCACTAACTCCACTACCTGCACTATCCTGCACTACCTGCACTACCTGCACTACCTGCACTACCTGCACTACCTGCACTACCTGCACTACCTGCACTACCCTACACTACCTCCACTACCTCCACTACCTCCACTACCTCCACTACCTCCACTACCTCCACTACCTTCACTACCCTGCACTACCCTCCACTACCTGCATAACTTGCACTACCTCCACTACCTCCACTACCTCCACTACCCTTCACTATCTGCACTACCTCAACTACCTCCACTACCTCCACTACCCTCCACTACCTCCACTACCTCCACTACCTGCACTACTTCCACTACCTGCACAACCATCCACTACCTCAACTACCCCCACTACACTCAACTTCACTCCACTACCTGCACTACCCTGCACTACCCTCTTCTACCTCCACTACCTCCACTACCTCCACTACCCTCCACTACCTCCACTTCCTCCACTACACTCCACTACACTCCACTACACTACACAACCTGCAATACCTCCACTACCCTCCCCTACCCTGCACTACCTGCACTACCTGCACTACCTGCACTACCTGCACTACCTGCACTACCTCCACTACCTGCACTACGTCCACTACCCTCCACTAGCCTCCACTACACTCCACTACCTCCACTACCTCCACTACCCTCCACTACCTCCACTACCTCCACTACCTGCACTACCTCCACTACCTCCACTACCTGTACTACCAGCACTACCTGCATTACCTGCACTACCTGCACTACCTCCACAACCTGCAATAGCTCTACAACCTGCACAACCAGCACTACCTGCATGACCTCCACTACCTGCACTACCTGCACTACCTCCACAACCTCCACTACCTCCACTACCTACACTACCTCCACTGCCTCCACTGCACTACCTGCACTACCCTACACTACCTCCACTACCTCCACTACCTCCACTACCTGTACTACCACCACTACCTGAAGTACCTGCACTACCCTCCACTACCTCCACTACCCTACACTACCTCCACTACCTCCACTACCTGGAATACCACCACTACCTGCATTACCTGCACTACCCTTCACTACCCTCCACTACACTCCACTACCTCCACTACCTCCACTACCCTCCACTACCTCCACTACCTGCACTACCTGCACTACCTCCACTACCTCCACTACCTCCACTACCTCCACTACCTTGAATACCACCACTACCTGCATTACCTGCACTACCCTCCACTACCCTCCACTACACTCCACTACCTCCACTACCTCCACTACCTGGAATACCACCACTACCTGCATTACCTGCACTACCCTCCACTACCCTCCACTACACTCCACTACCTCCACTACCTCCACTACCCTCCACTACCTCCACTACCTGCACTACCTGCACTACCTGCACTACCTGTACTACCAGCACTACCTGCATTACTTGCACTACCTGCACTACCTCCACAACCTGCAATACCTCTACAACCTGCACTACCAGCACTACCTGCATTACCTCCACTACCTGCACTACCTCCACAACCTCCACTACCTCCACTACCTCCACTACCTCCACTGCACTACCTCCACTACCCTACACTACCTCCACTACCTCCACTACCTCCACTACCTGCACTACCTGTACTACCACCACTACCTGAAGTACCTGCACTACCCTCCACTACCTCCACTACCCTACACTACCTCCACTACCTCCACTACCTCCACTACCTGGAATACCACCACTACCTGCATTACCTGCACTACCCTCCACTACCCTCCACTACACACCACTACACTCCACTACCTCCACTACCCTCCACTACCTCCACAACCTCCACTACCCTCCACTACCTCCACAACCTCCACTACCTGCACTACCTCCACTACCTGCACTACCTGCACTACCTCAACTACCCTCCACTACCTCCACTTCCTCCACTACCCTGCACTACTGCAATGCACTACCCTACACTACCTCCACTACCTCCACTACCTGCACTACCTGTACTACCAGCACTACCTGCATCACCTGCACTACCTGCACTACCTGCACTACCTGCACTACCTCCACTACCTGCACTACCTGCACTACCTGTACTACCTGCACTACCTGTACTACCAGCACTACCTGCACTACCTGCACTACCTGCACTACCTCCACTACCTCCACTACCTGCACTACCTGTACTAGCAGCACTACCTGTACTAGCAGCACTACCTGCACTACCTCCACTACCTGTACTACCTGCACTACCTGTACTACCTGCACTACCTGCACTACCTGCACTACCTGCACTACCTGCACTACCTGCACTACCTCCACTACCTGCACTACCTGTACTACCTGCACTACCTGTACTAGCAGCACTACCTCCACTACCTGCACTACCTGCACTACCTGCACTACCTGCACTACCTGCACTACCTGTACTACCTGCACTACCTGCACTACCTGCACTACCTGCACTACCTGTACTACCTGCACTACCTGTACTACCAGCACTACCTGCACTACCTGCACTACCTGCACTACCTGTACTACCAGCACTACCTGCACTACCTACACTACCCTCCACTAACTCCACTACCTGCACTATCCTGCACTACCTGCACTACCTGCACTACCTGCACTACCTGCACTACCCTACACTACCTCCACTACCTCCACTACCTCCACTACCTCCACTACCTCCACTACCTCCACTACCTCCACGACCTTCACTACCCTGCACTACCCTCCACTACCTGCATAACTTGCACTACCTCCACTACCTCCACTACCTGCACTACCCTTCACTATCTGCACTACCTCAACTACCTCCACTACCTCCACTACCCTCCACTACCTCCACTTCCTCCACTACCTGCACTACTTCCACTACCTGCACAACCATCCACTACCTCCACTACCCCCACTACACTCCACTTCACTCCACTACCTGCACTACCCTGCACTACCCTCTTCTACCTCCACTACCTCCACTACCTCCACTACCTCCACTACCCTCCACTACCTCCACTTCCTCCACTACACTCCACTACACTCCACTACACTACACAACCTGCAATACCTCCACTACCCTCCCCTACCCTGCACTACCTGCACTACCTGCACTACCTGCACTGCCTCCACTACCTGCACTACCTGCACTACGTCCACTACCCTCCACTACCCTCCACTACCTCCACTACCCTCCACTACTTCCACTACCCTTCACTACCCTCCACTACCTCCACTACGTGCACTACCTGCACTACCTCCACTACCTGTACTACCAGCACTACCTGCATTACCTGCACTACCTGCACTACCTGCACTACCTCCACAACCTCCACTACCTCCACTACCTCCACTACCTCCACTACCTCCACTACCTCCACAACCTCCACTACCCTCCACTACCTCCACAACCTCCACTACCGGCACTACCTCCACTACCTGCACTACCTGCACTACCTCAACTACCCTCCACTACCTGCACTACCTCCACAACCTCCACAACCTCCACTACCTCCACTTCCTCCACTACCCTGCACTACTGCAATGCACTACCCTACACTACCTCCACTACCTCCACTACCTGCACTACCTGTACTACCAGCACTACCTGCATTACCTGCACTACCTGCACTACCTGCACTACCTGCACTACCTGCACTACCTGTACTACCTGCACTACCTGCACTACCTGCACTACCTGCACTACCTGTACTACCTGCACTACCTGTACTACCAGCACTACCTGCACTACCTGCACTACCTGCACTACCTGTACTACCAGCACTACCTGCACTACCTACACTACCCTCCACTAACTCCACTACCTGCACTATCCTGCACTACCTGCACTACCTGCACTACCTGCACTACCTGCACTACCCTACACTACCTCCACTACCTCCACTACCTCCACTACCTCCACTACCTCCACGACCTTCACTACCCTGCACTACCCTCCACTACCTGCATAACTTGCACTACCTCCACTACCTCCACTACCTCCACTACCTCCACTACCTCCACTACCTCCACTACCTCCACTACCTGCACTACCCTTCACTATCTGCACTACCTCAACTACCTCCACTACCTCCACTACCTGCACAACCATTCACTACCTCCACTACCCCCACTACACTCCACTTCACTCCACTACCTGCACTACCCTGCACTACCCTATTCTACCTCCACTACCTCCACTACCTCCACTACCCTCCACTACCTCCACTTCCTCCACTACACTCCACTACACTCCGCTACACTACACAACCTGCAATACCTCCACTACCCTCCCCTACCCTGCACTACCTGCACTACCTGCACTACCTGCACTGCCTCCACTACCTGCACTACGTCCACTACCCTCCACTACCCTCAACTACACTCCACTACCTCCACTACCCTCCACTACCTCCACTACCCTTCACTACCCTCCACTACCTCCACTACGTGCACTACCTGCACTACCTCCACTACCTGTACTACCAGCACTACCTGCATTACCTGCACTACCTGCACTACCTGCACTACCTCCACAACCTCCACTACCTCCACTACCTCCACTACCTCCACTACCCTGCACTACCTGCACTACCTGCACTACCTGCACTACCTGCACTACCTGCACTACCCTGCACTACCTGTACTACCACCACTACCTGCATTACCTGCACTACCCTCCACTACCTCCACTACCCTACACTACCTCCACTACCTCCACTACCTCCACTACCTGGACTACCACCACTACCTGCATTACCTGCACTACCCTCCACTACCCTCCACTACACTCCACTACACTCCACTGCCCTCCACTACCTCCACTACCTCCACTACCTCCACTACCCTCCACTACCTCCACTACCCTTCACTACCCTCCACTACCTCCACTACGTGCACTACCTGCACTACCTCCACTACCTGTACTACCAGCACTACCTGCATTACCTGCACTACCTGCACTACCTGCACTACCTCCACAACCTCCACTACCTCCACTACCTCCACTACCTCCACTACCCTGCACTACCTGCACTGCACTACCTGCACTACCTGCACTACCTGCACTACCTGCACTACCTGCACTACCTGCACTACCCTGCACTACCTGTACTACCACCACTACCTGCATTACCTGCACTACCCTCCACTACCTCCACTACCCTACACTACCTCCACTACCTCCACTACCTCCACTACCTGGACTACCACCACTACCTGCATTACCTGCACTACCCTCCACTACCCTCCACTACACTCCACTACACTCCACTACCTCCACTGCCCTCCACTACCTCCACAACCTCCACTACCCTCCACTACCTCCACAACCTCCACTACCTGCACTACCTGTACTACCAGCACTACCTGCACTACCTGCACTACCTCCATTACCTGCACTACCTCCACTACCTGCACTACCTCCACTACCCTGCACTACCCTCCACTACACTCCACTACCTGCACTACCCTGCACTACCTGCACTACCTGCACTACCTGCACTACCTCCACTACCTGTACTACCAGCACTACCTGCATTACCTGCACTACCTCCACAACCTGCAATACCTCTACAACCTGCACTATCAGCACTACCTGCATTACCTCCACTACCTGCACTACCTGCACTACCTCCACAACCTCCACTACCTCCACTACCTCCACAACCTCCACTTCCCTGCACTACCTGCACTGCACTACCTGCACTACCCTACACTACCCTCCACTACACTCCACTACCTGCACTACCCTGCACTACCTGCACTACCTGCACTACCTGCACTACCTCCACTACCTGTACTACCACCACTACCTGCATTACCTGCACTACCCTCCACTACCTTCACTACCCTACACTACCTCCACTACCTCCACTACCTCCACTACCTCCACTACCACCACTACCTGCATTACCTGCACTACCCTCCACTACCCTCCACTACACTCCACTACACTCCACTACCTCCACTACCCTCCACTACCTCCACAACCTCCACAACCTCCACTACCTGCACTACCTGCACTACCTCCACTACCTGCATAACTTCACTACCCTTCACTACCTGCATTACCTGCACTACCTCCACTACCTGCACTACCTCCACAACCTGCACTACCTTAACTACCTCCACTACCTCCACTCCCTCCACTAACTTCACTACCCTTCACTATCTGCACTACCTTAACTACCTCCACTACCTCCACTACCCTCCACTACCTCCACTACCTCCACCACACTCCACTTCACTCCACTACCTGCACTACCTGCACTACCCTCCCCTACCCTGCACTACCTCCACTACCTGCACTGCCTCCAACACCTCCACTACCTGCACTACCTCCACTACCTCCACTACCTCCACTACCTCCACTGCCTCCACTACCTCCACTACCTCCACTACCCTGCACTACCTGCACTGCACTACCTGCCTTACCTGCACTACCTGCACTACCTGCACTACCTGCACTACCCTGCACTACCTGTACTACCACCACTACCTGCATTACCTGCACTACCCTCCACTACCTCCACTACCCTACACTACCTCCACTACCTCCACTACCTCCACTACCTGGACTACCACCACTACCTGCATTACCTGCACTACCCTCCACTACCCTCCACTACACTCCACTACACTCCACTACCTCCACTGCCCTCCACTACCTCCACAACCTCCACTACCCTCCACTACCTCCACAACCTCCACAACCTCCACTACCTGCACTACCTGTACTACCAGCACTACCTGCACTACCTGCACTACCTCCATTACCTGCACTACCTCCACTACCTGCACTACCTCCACTACCCTGCACTACCCTCCACTACACTCCACTACCTGCACTACCCTGCACTACCTGCACTACCTGCACTACCTGCACTACCTCCACTACCTGTACTACCAGCACTACCTGCATTACCTGCACTACCTCCACAACCTGCAATACCTCTACAACCTGCACTATCAGCACTACCTGCATTACCTCCACTACCTGCACTACCTGCACTACCTCCACAACCTCCACTACCTCCACTACCTCCACAACCTCCACTTCCCTGCACTACCTCCACTACCTGCATAACTTCACTACCCTTCACTACCTGCATTACCTGCACTACCTCCACTACCCTACACTACCCTCCACTACACTCCACTACCTGCACTACCCTGCACTACCTGCACTACCTGCACTACCTCCACTACCTCCACTACCTGTACTACCACCACTACCTGCATTACCTGCACTACCCTCCACTACCTTCACTACCCTACACTACCTCCACTACCTCCACTACCTCCACTACCTCCACTACCTCCACTACCACCACTACCTGCATTACCTGCACTACCCTCCACTACCCTCCACTACACTCCACTACACTCCACTACCTCCACTACCCTCCACTACCTCCACAACCTCCACAACCTCCACTACCTGCACTACCTGCACTACCTCCACTACCTGCATAACTTCACTACCCTTCACTACCTGCATTACCTGCACTACCTCCACTACCTGCACTACCTCCACAACCTGCACTACCTTAACTACCTCCACTACCTCCACTCCCTCCACTAACTTCACTACCCTTCACTATCTGCACTACCTTAACTACCTCCACTACCTCCACTACCCTCCACTACCTCCACTACCTCCACTACACTCCACTTCACTCCACTACCTGCACTACCTGCACTACCCTCCCCTACCCTGCACTACCTCCACTACCTGCACTGCCTCCAACACCTCCACTACCTGCACTACCTCCACTACCTCCACTACCTCCACTACCTCCACTGCTTCAAACACCTCCACTACCTGCACTTCCTCCACTACCTCCACTACCTCCACTACCCTCCATTACCTCTAATACCTCCATTGCCTAGAATACCTCCACTACTTTCCACTACCTCCACTACCTCCACTACCTCCACTACCTCCACTACCTCCACTACCTCCACTACCTCCACTACCTCCACAACCTCCACTACCTCCACTACCTCCACCATCCCCACTACCTCCACTACACTCCACTACCTTCAGTACCTCCACTACCTGCACTACCCTGCACTACCCTGCACTACCTCCAGTACCTCAACTAACTCCACTACCTGCACTACCTCCACTACTTCCACTACCTCCACTACATCCACTACCCTGCACTACCTGCACTACCTGCACTACCTGCACTACCTGCACTACCTGTACAACCAGCACTACCTGCATTACCTGCACTACCTCCACAACCTGCACTACCTCTACAACCTGCACTACCTGCACTACCTGCCTTACCTGCCTTACCTGCACTACCTGCACTACCTGCACTACCCTACACTACCTCCACTACCTCCACTACCTCCACTACCCTCCACTACCTCCACTACACTCCACAACCTGCAATACCTCCACAACCTCCACTACCTCCACTACCTCCACAACCTCCATTACCTGCACTACCCTGCACTACCTCCACTACCTCCACTACCTGCCTTACCTGCACTACCTGCACTACCTGCACTACCCTGCACTACCCTACACTACCTCCAGTACCTCAACTAACTCCACTACCTGCACTACGTCCACTACCCTGCACTACCTGCACTACCTGTACTACCAGCACTACCTGCATTACCTGCACTACCTCCACAACCTGCACTACCTCTACAACCTGCACTACCTGCACTACCTGCACTACCCTACACTACCTCCAGTACCCTCCACTACCTCCACTACCCTCCACTACCTCCACTACACTCCACAACCTGCAATACCTCCACAACCTCCACTACCTCCACTACCTTCACAACCTCCATTACCTGCACTACCCTGCACTACCTGCACTACCTGCCTTACCTGCCTTACCTGCACTACCTGCACTACCTTCATTACCCTACACTACCTCCACTACCTCCACTACCTCAACTACCCTCCACTACCTCCACTACACTCCACAACCTGCAATACCTCCACAACCTCCACTACCTCCACTACCTCCACAACCTCCATTACCTGCACTACCCTGCACTACCTCCACTACCTCCACTACCTCCACTACCTGCCTTACCTGCACTACCTGCACTACCTGCACTACCCTGCACTACCCTGCACTACCTCCAGTACCTCAACTAACTCCACTACCTGCACTACGTCCACTACCCTGCACTACCTGCACTACCTGTACTACCAGCACTACCTGCATTACCTGCACTACCTCCACAACCTGCACTACCTCTACAACCTGCACTACCTGCACTACCTGCACTACCTGCACTACCCTGCACTACCATCCTATACCCTCCACTACCTCCACTACCTCCACTACCTCCACTACCTCCACTACCTCCACTACCTCCACTACCTCCACAACCTCCACTACCTCCACTACCTCCACCATCCCCACTACCATCAAGATGAATGTGTAATAACAATCTTTTCAATGGAGGGAATAAGCAAAATATAATACACTACCCTACTCTGCCCTACATCCAACTATACTGCCCTCCATTATTGAACCCAACCCAACCCAACAAACAGACAATCCCAGACTTTGCTGCCTTCCATTACTAGCTCAAACTAACCTATATTTTGATAAACTACCCTACTCTACCCTACACTAGTATCCTCCCTCAATGACTGAAACTACCCTATATTATAATACATTACCTACTCTACACTACATCAAACTTTGCTGTCCTACATTAATTAACTACCCTTTATTATAATACATTACCTACTCTACCCTACATCAAACTTTGCTGTCCTCCATTAATTAACTACATTATATTATAATACATTACCTACTCTACCCTACATCAGACTTTGCTGTCCTCCGTTAATTAACTACCCTATATTATAATACATTACCTACTCTACCCTACATCAGACTTTGCTGTCCTACATTAATTAACTACCCTATATTATAATACACTACCCTACATCAGACTTTGCTGTCCTCCGTTAATTAACTACCCTATATCATAATACATTACCTACTCTACCCTACATCAGACTTTGCTGTCCTACATTAATTAACTACCCTATATTATAATACATTACCTACTCTACCCTACATCAGACTTTGCTGTCCTCCATTAATTAACTACCCTATATTATAATACATTTACTACTCTACCCTACATCAGACTTTGCTGTCCTACATTAATTAACTACCCTATATTATAATACATTACCTACTCTACCCTACATCAGACTTTGCTGTCCTCCATTAATTAACTACCCTATATTATTATTAATACATTACCTACTCTACCCTACATCATACTTTGCTGTCCTCAATTATTTAACTACCCTATATTATAATACACTACCCTACATCAGACTTTGCTGCCATTTATTAATGACCAAACTACCCTATATTTTAATACACTACCCTACGCTTCCCTACATTTATCATATTTCATTACATTAATCACTCATATATATTTACTTTTTCAATTTAATGTACACATATATACATACCACCAACTGATCTTGTTAAGAATTTAAATTTAAATGTGCGTTACCTATTTAATTTTATTTAGATATAAATCATGATTTTGTTATGATTCGTTTAATTGTTCTGTCTAACATGTTCGGGTTGTGAGGGTCACAGTGTTGTAATTGTATCATTGTGAAAATGTTTCACCTGAACTTAACTTCTTTCATTGGTGGCTTTCTAGTGTTTCCCGTTCCAGTTACTATTGTATTCAGTTTGTTCACGATCAGCAAACACTGACACAGCTGAAGTTAAAGTGTTATTTTGCTCAAAATAATCAATTGACACTCCCTTTCCCCGGAGATTGCTCATTGTTAACAAGATAGTGGGGCTGCGACTGTTTTCCATGACTGCACCGAATGCTGCACATACATTGATCCAACCACTCCGCATGTCATGTCTTACTCCTTGTAGGTTTAAAACTGCTGTATGCATGGTACTTTACATTATTTATTCATCCCTTGAGATGTGTCACCTGAAAGTTAATAAGTAGCATCGTTTTACCAACTCTACCAATCCTGATGTGTTTATTAAAAATGTAAGTATAAGTAGACTCTTCAATTATATCAGGTGTTCTTCTGTTTTGTCAGTAGAGGTATTTTTAATGTATTTTGATGCCAACGGAAAGACATGTTAGCCTGTATTTGGACCACTAGACAAGAACTACTTGAAAACAAGATGAACGTCAAATTGTTCATTCGGATTTTATTTGTGATTGTCATTACTGGTGTATGTAGTGTTTCTACCAGCTGTGTAGACCATGACTCGGTCACACAGGACGGGAAGAGGATGATCTCCAGTGTGTTCAAGATGGTGGACAGTGTCTCCCTCTACACGTGCGTGTCTCACTGTCTGACAGTCTCCACGTGTATGTCCGTGTCCTACCAGAGAGAGACTCGCACCTGTCACCTTGCCTCCCAGGACAGTGCAGGAGACCCCGGGGATGTTCACACTGACCCAGAGTTCTTCCTCACTGACATCTCTCTGTGGCCCCGGGTGAGTGTAGAAACTTGTTGTATTTGTACATATATATTACCTACAAGGATGTTCACACCGACCCGGAGTTCTTCCTCACTGACATCTCTCTGTGGCCCCGGGTGAGTGTAGAAACTTGTTGTATTTGTACACATATATAACCTATAGGGATGTTCACACCGACCCGGAGTTCTTCCTCACTGACATCTCTCTGTGGCCCCGGGTGAGTGTAGAAACTTGTTGTATTTGTACACATATATAACTTATAGGGATGTTCACACCGACCCAGAGTTCTTCCTCACTGATTTCTCTCTGTGGCCCCGGGTGAGTGTAGAAACTTGTTGTATTTGTACACATATATAACCTATAGGGATGTTCACACCGACCCGGAGTTCTTCCTCACTGACATCTCTCTGTGGCCCCGGGTGAGTGTAGAAACTTGTTGTATTTGTACACATATATAACCTATAGGGATGTTCACACCGACCCGGAGTTCTTCCTCACTGACATCTCTCTGTGGCCTAGGGTGAGTGTAGAAACTTGTTGTATTTGTACACATATATAACCTATAGGGATGTTCACAACGACCCGGAGTTCTTCCTCACTGACATCTCTCTGTGGCCTAGGGTGAGTGTAGAAACTTGTTGTATTTGTACACATATATAACCTATAGGGATGTTCACATCGACCCAGAGTTCCTCCTCACTGACATCTCTCAGCGGCCTAGGGTGAGGTAGAATATGTTGCCTTTGTGTACATATATCGCCTTGATCATGGTCATACTTAACTGGAAACTTAATGATGTTCACACCACCCTAAAAGTATTCACAGTCACAGATATGTATAAAACCATCTTATCTTTGTATCACCTAAATTTATCCTCCAACGGGACCAGATTCTTCCTCACTGACATCAGATTCTGACCCCGGGTGAAATAAAGAATATTCTCCATTCACATTTTTTTGAACACGTCATTTACACATTTATCCAGAGATTTTATTTGCAGATAGTTTCTGTTTACCCTGAAAAGTGTGAAATTTCGTTGTTTTTTAGTCATTTTGGTATCATAAAGAGTGAAACATATAAATGCACAAATCAATGGTCGCCATAACCATCTTTCTAATGTACCTTTGCAAGGGTAGCAGACCTTTTTCTAGATATTTTTCTTGCTATGATTTAAATCTAAAAGAATCAATGATGAAGAATTTTAAACTTGGAAATTTGTCATGTGATTTATATTATACAGATTAATGTATCTTACTTGCAAAAGCTCCGGTTCTTAAACGTCTAAAAATATATTTTTCATCGTTTAACAACATCTCAAGATTAAATATATATTTTGTTACACACCACCAAAAAGTTCCCGCGTGCCTAAACAGTTTTTGCTTACCGTCACAGTGAGCCAGGCTGATTGTTGATTGTCTTAAAATATTTGTATAAATATATATATATATTGAAAGTTATATTAAATAGAGCATACTGTTCACAGCGTGTGTTAGTCACCCATCATTACAAACAATACACAAACCAAAGACGTCTTTGTTATATAACACAGTAAATGTCGTTTATCTGCAGTGAGTGTGAGTTGGATAAAATTCCTGTGATCAAAACATCAGTTTTGTTTCAAAACGGAAAAGTATCAATGTTTTATAATTCAAGGATTAAAAAAATAGTTTTAGTTATTAAAATCCTAAAATTTCTGAAACAGTCTCAGAAAGTTACCATTACTATTTATAAAAAACAAGTTTTGGCTTGTTTAGACGGAAATCTAATGTGAGGTTTCTCGCTGAAATATAAATGATATATTTTGATTTGAATAGAATGTGAATGAAATATAGCGTTTCAACATATTATTGTACAATATCATATTTTGTTAGTTTTTTATCTTTTAAAATTCGATATAGTTACAATTTATATCAGCAAAGCAGAGTTGTATCGATTTTTATCGAGTTATAATAGTCTGTATTTCACCTGTGAGCAGAATCAATTGATTTGGGGATTTTTTTCTTAAAGATCACAAATTTGTCTCAAATCACTGTTATCTTCATCAAACTAATTATCGAAGTCTTAAAACAATAACGTTGTAAATTTGTTCTTATTGGAATATACATAGGGTACTAAACGGCGACCTATTTAAAACTATTTTTATTGAACGAATATATGATTTTCTATAAAACTAGCGAAAGCCATTTTATTACTCGCCGTGTAGTATACAAGGGTGAAATATCACAGCAGGTATAATTATACAGCAGGTATGACACTATCTCAGATATCATATTTGTTGTTGTGGCTTCGTTGTACAAACTCTATTTCATATATTTTCATTTTGTTATTTTTCTGTATTGCAACTTGATAAATTATTGTTCATACAGTCGACAGTAAATAGTATGCTTTGTATGGCAGCACGTAGATAGAAGTTCATTTCATGGGACAAACTAAACTTAATGAGGATACTTTGCTTTGCACATACACCTTATTTGTTCACATTTCCTACAACAGAGGGGCAGTTGTTTACATTTCTAACAATGATGTTGAGTTTTGATATGCATTCGGGATAATACTGTAGTGTTTACAAACAGTTGCCTACAGTACGTACGCAAGACATTTTGTAGCTTTTGGTGTTTAATAAATTGTCAGTGAACATTTTGAAGCTTTTGATTTTTTACCCTGTAATAATATTTGGGTTTCTAATGATGTTGTTGCGTAAAATATGCAGATACTCTGTTTATTTGGAGCAATTCCAGGTTGTGTATGTGAACACTTCATATTGAATATATGGTATACCATATCATTTTCGCATTGAAAGCTTGCATGCTGGCACTAAGGCCCATGACATGATTCAGTCGCAGTAGTGTCATACGTAGATCTCTTAGGAAAACTGAAAGTGTATAGTGCATTTGAGAAAGAATTTAGATTTCCCAAAGCATACAAAATGACTGAGGTTTTCAAAATAATACCTTTAAAGGCGTCTCTGATTGCACAACTGGTTCCATTCAAAAGATTCATGTTTTGAACGTTATAGAGAAGGTACTGCATCACTTTGACCAAGGAATATTATCTCATCATTTCTTGCAGAGTCTAGCTGGACCATGTGAAGGTATGAGGTGTGCAACTGGAAGCAGATGTGTTGTTAACAGATTCAACATTCCAAGTTGTGTTACAGGTAACTTGTATTTTACTAATTGTTCTAAACCGAGAATCTAAATACTGTTTTTATAAAAGAGTTACACTGACAAATATTCATGTAACTTAAGGTTTGACCCCACAATACCCAACAAAGAGCTAAGAGGTCTGTCCTTAAACCAAACTGACCATATCATTTTGTCTGCAATTAACCCAAGCATTTTCTATCACTTTGTTCTTTAATAACAGGATTAGTATCCATGACTTTTTCTGATGTCTGTTGAACAAGCAAAGTTGTTCAGGTACATTGTACTCTATCACACCTTCAATTGTTTTCCATGCCTCTAACACTGATGGAATCACCTCCCAAATCAAAACAATAAGCCAAGTAGCAAGCTTTTCCAGAACTCATACTATCATTGTGCTGCTTCTTTAGCTACACTGCGATTGGGTAACGGTTTTGCCGATCTGGCAAGAAAATCTAGCACCACCTCTATCTATGAAATAATTAATATCAGTAAAGATGTGTTACATATATTTCATGATCTATACCGACCGTATATACGATCATTGAGATTTATGTATGCGATCTGTTGCAATTTATCACGCTTTGCCTTTTTATAACTGTTGTTAAACAGTTGAGTACACCAATAACATGATGGTTTCGATTGATAATAGACTTATCACTATAAACTTCATTCACTGATATCAAAGAGGGAAACTGCAATGTATGAAGATAGAGAAGATAGTGTTATAATACCGACAGTTGGATCACATTTAGTGTTGTCAGACAGCATGATACAATTCAAAGAAAAAGACCAAACGCATCAGAACGCGTTGCAAAACTTGAAAGCCTGATAGATTGTGACCGAACGCGGGACAGTAAGGCCATAGAACGTTATATGCATAGGGAATATAGTTCATGCATGCTTTAAATCAATAATGCATAGATAGATGTAATGCTACTGATAGGACATGTAATTCGTGACACAGAAGAGGAGATCCTTTAACAAAACGCACTGGAGCTTTATGAATGCTGCAAGAAACGAGACAAAAGGTAAAGAATATCTAGCAGTATGTGATACGAGTATCTCGATACGCTGTGATACTCTCTAATAATTGCCCTCCCGACAATCTAAGCAGTACCACCTAAAGAATTGTGATGATCCCGAACGCTTCTTCAGCTGAACAAGATGAATCGTGTCAATCGTGGTATAACAGTGGTCCAGTGGTCACATCTCACTTACTCAAACAAAAACATTAACAGGACACCAGCAAATGAACAATGACGATTACAATTTATCTCACATTAACCAGTTTATCTGCTTTTAACCTTTTACTAATTTTTATTCTTTAACTCTTACCTTTCTCTATCTTATTATCCATTTCTACTCAAATATATGCAATTTTTTATACATACATATATATATACATTTTTTACATTTAAATATAGATATCTATTTAATAATCCATGGCCTTCGACCTTAAACTCAATTAACTCATAAATGAACTTCAATTATTACATTTACTCAAATGCTTGCCTTGACATAAATTTTCTTTGTCTTTAGATACCGTCATGAAAAACTGCAAGCTCATTTTGTTTTATAGATGAGCATCTAGGATGTGGTCCTGCTCCTGATCTGGCCAATGCTGACAAGTCTTCTACTGGACAATACGAGGGTGCTGTCACTCAATACACCTGTCAGTCTGATTTCCTCTTCTGTGGAACAAGCTCAACTCACATGTGCTCCTCGCTTGGAACCTGGGAGGGACTCAGTGGAGCTTGTACTAGAGCAGTCTGGTACAATCCTGTAAGTGAACTAATTTAATCTCTGTGGGTCCTATATTGACATTGACAGGGGAAAATATGAGTAACTTCATTTCACATTACCGTTACCCCTTAACCTGAATCTACGCTCCCTTTACCATCACTCGAACACTTCACACTCACCTTAACCTAACCTCATTTCAACCACATCCTTTTCATTTCCAGTCTCTAACTTTGATAGTCTGATACTCCGATAACCCATGTCATCTTTCATTTCCCTGCCCATATCTAATTTCAATATCATTTCCTTGCCCATACCTTATTTCAATATCATTACCCTGCCCATATCTAATTTCAATATCATTTCTTTGCCCATACCTCATTTCAATATCATTACCGTGCCCATATCTAATTTCAATATCATTTCCTTGCCCATACCTCATTTCAATATCATTTCCTTGCCAATACCTCATTTCACTATCCTTTCCTAGGTCATTCCTCCTTTCAATATCCTTTCCATTGCACCTCATTTCAATATCATCACCCAGCCCATGCCTCATTTCAATATCATTTCCTTGCCCATACCTCATTTCAATATCATTACCCAGGCCATGCCTCATTTCAATATCATTACCCAGGCCATGCCTCATTTCAATATCATTACCTCTCCCATACCTTTTTTAAATAACCTTTCCTTGCCCAATTTCATTTCAATATCCTTTCCCAGACCATATTTCATTTCAATATAATTTCCATGCCCATACCTTATTTCAGTATCAGTTCCTTGCCCATACCTTATTTCAATATCATTCCTTGAACATACCTCATTTCAATATCCTTTCCCAGCCCATACCTCACTACAATATGATTTTGTAGCTATCGTAGCTAAAGTTTACTCTTCAGAAGAAATCAAGAATACCTCACAAGTAAGGTTATTGTATAATTTCAGACACTAACCTTTATTGCATCGACCCCTTGTCCAATGACTGAAGGATACAAAGTCACGTTTGAAGGAAATCCCACAATCCATGGCAGGTAAAGCAATATATGATTTATTCTTAATCAATTGATGTGTGATGTAAGGTATAAGATTATGATTAGCATGTATTATCGTTATCATCAAGAGGGAAAAATTATTTATTCTTAATAATGGCATCTTGTCTTATCTTATTCATAACACCCAACTAGTTATGATAACATTGATATGTGCGGAAACGTAAAATGATAGGAAAGAACAGAAACGACCTTGAATGTTTCGAACCTAAGTGGATCTTAAATTTCGGCTCCATCAAAGCTGTCTCAGTGGCTCAGTGGTCAGAGGCTTTGGGTAATCATTTGGGGGTGGGCGAGGTGAGTTGATGGTTGTGCTCATTTGATGTCGCAAGCGCAACTTTTGAAAGGATTTTTTATCTAAATTTGGAACCCTCTTGGGGAAGTCCGCGAATGAAGGGACGTCAAGCATGCAGTCCAGCAGGAGACAATTACACCCTTGTTCTTGTTATCCATTAAACACTACGAGATGAACCTGTGGAAGTTCATCCTGGCCTTCAGCATCTCAATATGCTATATCTGGCCTTCCCCTGCCACACCTCATTGTCTTCATGGTCAGACCTTGATTGTTGAAAGTTTTACTGAGTATAAGTAGTTATTAAGGGTGTAAAATCAGTGCCACAACTTCAGTACTGATGTTTTCTTATAAACACCTGGTCTTCATTTCTTTTTTTGAATGTGTAAACAATTGGACGTTTAACATAAGTCAAATTATCCTTAGATAACCACATCATCACAATATTATTTCTATATAGGGGATGCATAACTTTTGACCAGATATATAGAAATCAACTATACTTAAAGCTTTCCTATTTGATTGTTCATTAACACGACTAAACAAAACGTTAATTCCCTGGTTTTTACTATTAATGTTCATGACTATTAGATATAAAGCAATGTTGTATTATTAGCTCTTCATAAAAAATAACATTTCATAAAACAAATGACAAACTTTATTCGAAAATGTGCAAATTTTAAAACTCTCTTGTGACCAGAGACTGTTGTATATCTGTGTTGTTAAACTGTTTGATAAAGAGATAACCTCCGCCCCTAAATCAGCAATGATGATAATGACAATGCTAATGATGACAATGATAGACAGTGACGATTTCTCACCACCAAAGGTATTCAAGGCTACGATAGTTAAATGAATTGGAAATAACTGAAAGTTTTAACTTTTAGTCACATGTCACTTTATCAAGGAGCACATCGTCACCGAAAATAATTTACTTTCTGTTCTTGTTTAATCGATCAAATTCACACATACTTTCAGGTTCTATATGACTGTCCATTCTGCAAACCTTACTATTCAAGCTGACGTTAGACTAACGTTCTCCAGTTTCCATGAGCGATTCCTGCTAAATAAGAAGTCATACGGTCGCTGGGAGACCAACATGGACATACCAGCACCCTTCGCTCAAGGTGTGAAGTTCATAACGGAAATTGTACGACAGAAGGGAGGATACGAGGTAACCAGCATTCTAACACCCAGCTGTAGCATCAGGCTGTGTTGGTCGCCTTGGATCCCTTGATACCATTCATGTTTTTTCCCCTCGTATTTACAAAACATCGTTAAAGACCCATTTTAAAAATGCACCTACACTCATTAGATAGGAGACAGTTTACCATAATGACCGAAACGTAACAGGGTACGATCTTGTTTCTCAAGCCAATTATCTCTGATTGAAAAAAGAGGTATCAAAATCATTAATCATTATATTTTCAAAAAATCTGTTTAGCTCAAACGGACTTGGTACTTCGTGAAAGGTATCTTTGAATTGATTAAAAACTGTTATCCTTAAGTTGGTAATACACCCCTCTTGTGATACAACTTGTATCTCCCTGAAACGTGTTACGGTACTTAAAGACTTTCTATTGGCTATTTATAGGAGAGGAGTCCCTTGACTGGGGATTCAAGGGGACTCAACATATTTAAATCGAAAACTTCATCATGTATTCGCAGATAATCAGTTACTTGCCTTACTTTGCCTTGTCCTCACAGAGACCTCAGATAGCAAAATAACTGTGTATGTAGTAAAAACATAACAACGCAAAGTTAAAAGTGAAAGTTCTCCATTCTGGAAGTTATATTAGTTTTAAAGAATCATTCTTTCCTGCTTTCTTTTATCATTTATACCAACTCGCGTTGCCCTATGTGAATTATAATATCAAATATATCAACACCAGTATAATAAGGTAAAACCACCCTCTGATGTTTGTTGAATTCCTTACATACGATTGGAAAAATATCAGATGTCAGAAAATTCTTGGGATGAGATTGTCTGTTTTTGTATTTTTCATGTAAGTATTTTTACAAACAGGTGTACGTCAACGGGACCTACTATGGCCATTCAGAGGACCTGACTCCTGCCGAATACCCTGACACCATCCGTGTGGATGGAGATATCAATTTGGACAGAGTCGCATTTTTGCCTGTGTAATCTTGTAATTACGTAACAGTTAAAACATAAAAGTATTTCAAAGATGACATTTACGTTGTTTACTATGGATTGTCTGTGCCACAAACAAAACCCCGTTTTAATGTACAGAAACAGCCGGTAAACAGGTCATTATCTTCATCATTGTGTTCATCGTCATCAACATCAAATAATAATAATAATAATAAAAATAAAAATAATAATAATAATAATAATAATAATAATAATAATAATAATAATAATAATAATAATAATGATAATAATGTACCTTGTAGAGCACAGATATCCACACACTCGCGCATGCTCAATCCGCTTAAAAGAAAAGGTAGAAAGTTTTCATATGAACAAAGGAACATGTATATGTTTTGACTTTTGCCTTGAATGAGGCAAGTGATTCACAGAGTTTTATTTCAAGAGGCAAAGAGTTCCAAAGAGTTGGTGCTGCATGTTAGAAAGCCCTTTTTCCATATGACGCCAGTTGATATCTTGGGACTTGCAGTAAGAAATGACCGGAGTGATCTTGACGGGATGTAACCTGTTAAGAGTTCGCTGAGGTATTCTGGAGCTTGTTGGTGGAGGCAATTGAAAGTGGTGCACAGAAGTTTGAAGTTGATTCTTTGTTGAATTGGTAGCCAGTGTATGATTTGAGAATCGGAGAGATATGGTCCCTATCAACAGTCCATTGCAGTAGTCTAGTCTAGATAGTACCAGACATCTAACAAGGGTGTGGGCACACTCTGCAGTGATGTACTTCCTGATGTTGCCAATTGACCTCAGATGAAAGTAGCACGACTACTGACTTGTTCCTGTAATGAAAGGTCTGATTCAATTCACACTCCAAGATCCTTCACAGTTCTGGACGTTGATAGTTCACATTTACAAATGGTGACATCTTTTCTGAGATCGGTAAGGTGATGCTTCCTGCCAACAAGTAGAACTGTTTTATCGTCATTCAGCTTCAATGTTTGGCCATTCATCCATGATATTATTCCAGCAGTGCAGAGTTCTAGTTGTTCGATTGCTGCTGATTGTGATGCTGGTGAAAAGGAATTAATGAGTTGGGAGTCATCTACATATGAGTAGTTTGAAGTCTTAAAACTATCGATGACAGATTGAAGCTGGTTGGTGTAGATCAAAAAGAGGACTGGGCCCAAGACTGAACCCTGAGGAACACCACATGTCAGAGATGACTTGTTGGAAAGGTTATCTGCAACTGTAACATGTTGACTCCTGTCTGTCAGATAGGACTGAAACCATGTCAAGGCTACACCATTGATTCCGATGTGATGTTCAAGAATGTCATGGTCTACAGTGTCAAATGCTGCACTTATACTTTCTGGCACGTCTCTTTTATGTTATCATTCATGTAAAAAGAAAATAATATATCATTCATACTTTACCACAGTGAACCACAATTCTTTGAAATTTGAATTGTACCATCAATGAAGAGAAAGTTTTATTGTACACCTATAGAAAAATCCTAATTTGATACTTAAAAACATGACTGTGCCAGTGTGTATTCTTATAAACAGGACACATAATTTTATGATAACATTCATACAGATTTATTATTTCATCAACACATTAAATCAAATAGTCCTCTCTTATTTTGTACAGTTTGCCATATCATGTCATTTCGTTTTTATCTGTACCTTTTCTTTTTAATTCTTGTTCACTATCTCTCATTTAAATTTCTATTCTTGTAACCTTTGAAATTCTTCACAATAAAAACGTATTCTCTTTTCCATAGTGTTTTCCAAATCTGTTTCTAAACTGAACAAGATATGTTTAATACGTATAGGCGCCTATAGAAGTTACAGACTGAATGACCACATACTTTTTGTTTGCGAAGCACAATATTTTGATAACATTTTCTTACTTCACATGTCCTGAAATAAATCTGGGTAAAGACATAACTGATCGATAAATTCTATTTGTTTAGTATGATGGCAAGGGTTAAGATTGTTTTACCCAGAAAGCAAATAATAACGAAATAATAAAATCCTATCATAACACATTCTTTTATTCTTTTATAGAGCCATTGTCATTAATTTTGACCAGTAATTAGATTTCACGTTGAACTATATCAACAACAGTCATCCAACAGTCGACAATATGACATGACTGTTTTCAGTGTTACTGTGTGAAGGTTTTCAGAATATCAAATTGTATTGGCAAAGAATACATTGTACTTGTACAAAATATGACAAATTAGTATTTCTAATTTAAAAATCAAACAGAATCATAAACCTACGATCATAATATCTCCTTTATGTTTTCATGATATATAGAGTTGTTTTCACGTAATTGGTTTTTATTTGAGAAACCATTGACTTTCTGATAGAAAAATAATTTTTCAAAATAACACTCTGCTTGTTTACGAAATAATCGAGTAATTAGGAATCAAACACCATGCAATAAATAACATTATCATTAGTATAAGCTATCATCAATAGTTAATAGATACATCAGTTTGTTAAGACGCCACAGGGAGATATTATAATACAATGGCTTTAAATATTGATGAGTTCATCTCTAGAGACAAATGGCAGTTCTTTTCACTATCCAACTCTTTAATAGAATAACAACATATTATTTCTGTCTTGAACGTCAACCTTTTGGCGTTGTTAAAAGTCTAAATCCATGGAGACTATAAGCTAATGAACCAATCCATCGACAAATGAACCAGACCAGTAACCAGACACTATAGTACTTCGCATTTCGTTGACAGCCTTTACAGGGCTGCATGTATTTGTTTGTGTTGTGCTTGAATTTGGATTTTTATAAACATCTTGTCAAAGAATCCAGGTGAACTACTATCGAAATAACGTAACGGAATTACATAAACATAACAAAACGCATATATTCGAATTGCCAATAATAAACTAGGATAAGTTTGAAACAAGATGAATGTCAAATTGTTCAGTAAGACTTTATCAATGTTCGTAAGTATCTATGTCTTTGGAGTTTCGACCAGCTGTGTTGATCTGGACCCGGTCACACAGGACGGGAAGAGGATGATCTCCAGTGTGTTCAAGATGGTGGACAGTGTCTCCCTCTACACGTGCGTGTCTCACTGTCTGACAGTCTCCACGTGTATGTCCGTGTCCTACCAGAGAGAGACTCGCACCTGTCACCTCGCCTCTCAGGACAGTGCAGGAGACCCCGGGGATGTTCACACTGACCCAGAGTTCTTCCTCACTGACATCTCTCTGTGGCCCCGGGTGAGTGTAGAAACTTGTTCTCTTTCTACATATCTTTTACCAATATTGATGTTTTCAAATACCCAGAGTTCTTCCTCACTGACATCTCTCTGTGGCCCCGGGTGAGTGTAGAAACTTGTTTTCTTTCTACATATCTTTTACCAATATTGATGTTTTCAAATACCCAGAGTTCTTCCTCACTGACATCTCCCAATGGTCAGGTTTAGTGTGGAAACTTGTTTTCTTTGTACATATAGAGATGTTCACAACGCAAATAGGCTAGACATATACTAAAATAATGTTATAATGATACATAATCATATTTTTTTCATTGATAAGCTATACAAATAAAATAAGAATTGTTATGGGAATGATTTAAATACATTTTTATTGGAAATCCAAAGGATGCGACTCTGAAGTAGAATCCACTGTCGAAATTCAACTGTCTACGTTGATGCTATTACAGTCTTAGACATTCAAATCAAAAACGAAATTGACATCCTGTGTAACTTCGCCTTGAAGCAGCCTCGTAATCATGGAGTGCACGAAGTTTGCAAGCCCAAAACATTTACTTGCGCTTTGACACACAAGACGCATGTGCCGTGAGTTTTGCAAGCAAGAAGCACATGCTCTTACTCCATTCATAGTACTACACACATCATTCATAAATCAGTGAAGGGTCCCTTTAAAGGTTGAAATTGTATTAAAACTATAAATTTTGTGGGATTGTACTCGGATAACGTGAAATGTAAGTCAGTTATTAGCATAGTTAATGTCATGCATCGGATAATGGCAGGGACACTTTGTCCTCGAACTGGTTCTCGGTGGCGCCTCGGAAGAGCCTCTTGGACAAAGTGTCCCTGCCATTATCAGATGCATGCCGTTAAATTCCGGTGTAAAAAACGGAAAATCACTAGTCTGTTAGTCTTATTTAAACCAATGGCTTAAATTCGAAAAAATACGAAATAATTTGAAAATATGAAAAAGTAAAAAAATCAATAAACAGGAACGTTGATTATGTAAATAAGGATTTATAATTTGGAAACTTTAAAAATTGCAACTGCAATGGTTAAATTAAATATAAGTGTCCTATTAATGCAAATGTTGAACATCATCAAGTACAATTACTCACTAATTAGATGATAATCAAAATTTCCATTGTGAGTTAATTTAACATCGCTTTTTTGAAATCCAAACTGTTAACTGGAGCATAGAGCATCTTGTTCACTCGCAGACGTTTCCTCTAATTCGAATCCAATTGTATTTCAATCAAACCTCAATTTAGTTGAGAGAAACAACGAAAGTATAGATTCAATACTATTTTATTAGAATTTGAATTTAAGAAACTTTAATATGAGGTCTGGTGTACTCTATTATAAGAATCAGTCTTCGTATATGCCCGAAAATGCAAACTGAAGAAAACACTTACAAAATCTCACTCATCAAATGTACATGAGGCATAAATTTTCTTTCCAACATAAATCTAAAACTCCCTGAGGTTTGAGGTTTTTGAAATGCTGTTTGTATAAAATTCTTCTTTTCTGTCAAATTGGATTAATTCTTATCAAAATTTGACTAATGTTTTGTGAAACTTTAACATTGAGGAAATAATACGAGTTCTCAAAATATCTCAACTAAACATTAGCAAATTAGACATGTTTGCGGCTTAAGGAATGACAATTTTTAAATTAAGAAAATAAAAAAAAAACAAATGCTTCATTACATCAAAAATTACATGCCCATTGTACAGTAAATTTTGTAAACCCATTGTCATGGGAACGGAAAATAATCGCGTTTTAAGCCAATGGGCTAAATTTTGCCTGGGTTCTATGTACGGGAAAACCGGTATTGATGATAGAATAATGAGTACTAAATATACGATTTACTAATGTAAAATACATCTCTGGAAGATCATTTGTATCACAGAGTAGTGACTGCTTTAGGAGGAAAGACACATGGCGTTATGAAACGAGTGGAAGTTGTTAAAACCTGAGTGAGACCAAATGTATTGTTGAGTTGTGTCAAATTCATGAGAAAAAATGAAATGTAATTTCTTTCTTACCAATTTACATATATATGTTTGTGTTTCTAAAATTTGCTGAAATAATAATCCCCTTGCAACATCCGGGACTGCACGGCTGATATGCCTTCTAAGAGGGAAAATGACGGTTATTTTTTTATGAAACCATGCAATTTTTCAAACAAACTATAAAATATTTATTTGATATTTGCAATTGGTTATTTGTATCTTTTTACCGTACTCTCGTGAACTGTTACAGCATGAAAAACTTTATTTGTTTACAAATAGTTCCGTCATTAGAAGCATGGCTAAGTATGATGGAGCATGGCTAAATATGATGTGACGTCACAAAGTTTAGTTTATGCAGGTATGAACTGAATTTCTGTTTCTGTGTTCAGCGAATCAGTTACACTGATAATAAATGCCATTTATATATAATAATAATAATAAAGTACATTTGTATAGCGCTATATCTCCATGCTATAGCATGTTCGAAGCGCACAAGCACACACATACAACACGCACACAGAGATTTTCAGAGATTTCCGGAAGGACACGATAGATGTACTCTGTCGGAGTTCGAGCGGCAGATTGTTCCATAGAACTGCTGCTGCATATGCAAAAGTTCTCTGGCCATAGCTGGTGGTATTCACTTTGGGGACAACTAGTAGATTTTGGGTTTCAGAACGCAGATTTCTTGAGGGAACATATTTGACAAGGAGTTCAGACAGATAAGTTGGGGCTTCTCCACTGAGACATTTGTAGGTGAGAGTGAGAATCTTAAAAAATATTCGTTGACGGACAGGTAACCAGTGAAGTTCTCGGAGAATGGGCGAGATATGTTCCATCTTTGAACAGAGTGAAACGAGGCGTGCAGCGGTGTTCTGGATACGTTGGAGTTTGTTTGTTAAGTTGATGGGAGATCCAGCAAGGAGACTGTTGCAATAGTCTATTTTAGACATCACGAGGGAGAGAACTAGAACTTTGGCTGAGTCTTTGGTGAGATATTTTCGGATGGAGCCAATGTTTCGTATTTGGAGAAAACAAGATCTTGTAAGACTACAGATTTGGGCCTCCATGGATAATTGCGAGTCAATGACAACACCCAGATCTTTAGCGGAGTCTGACAGGGGAATGAGACTGCTGCCGACTTGTAGGGATGACATCTGACTCTTATCTCGCCGTGACTTTGGACCAAGAAGCAGAACCTCTGTCTTGTTGTCATTTAGTTTTAGCCTGCTCTTTGTCATCCATGTTTTGACGTCGGTACAGCATAAAGACATTTCATTCATGGCAGTTGATGTTGATAGGGGATCAGGTTTGAATATCTTGATGAGTTGAGAGTCATCTGCATACTGGTGCCTTCCAGTCTGCTGCCATCAATTATACTACCAAGTTCTTTTGTGTACAAAGTGAATAATACCGGGCCGAGAACTGACCCTTGTGGCACTCCACATGATAGGAGTATAGGATCAGACAAGCACCCCTCAACAAGAACTGATTGGTACCGTTCTGCTAGATATGACTCAAACCAATCTAAGGACTATCCCATGGATACCAAACTTCAGATTTAGATGAGAGAGAAGTAGAGAGTGATCGATAGTGTCGAACGCTGCGCTAAGGTCCAACAATACCAGCATGCCAACGTTGCTCTTGTCTATCCCGACTCTCAGGTCGTTCACGACCCTCAGCAGAGCAGTCTCTGTACTGTGTTGTTTTCGATAGGCGGATTGGAACTTGTCGCATAGGCCACAGCGAGCAAGATGTTCGGACAATCGTTCACACACAGCCCTCTCTATGACTTTCGAGATGAATGTCAGGTTACTGACAGGACGATAATTGCTCAATTCGTTAGTGTCAAAATTTGTTTTTTTGAGCATTGGCCTAACAATCGCCTTCTTCAGTGCAAGTGGCATGGTCCCGGACTCAAGGCTAGAATTCACTATCTTAAGAAGGACAGGAAGGAGAATATCTAAATGTTCCAGTAGTAGTTTGGTTGGAACAGGATCCAATGTGCATGAAGTGGGCTTTGCTTTCCTGACCAGCTTCAGTAACTCATCCTGCTGATACGGCTTGAAACATGACAAAATGTCCACATCCGCTTGGCAGCTGATATCTTCCACAAATGTGTTTTGAGGAAACTGGTTGCGAATCTTCTTTACCTTGTTGATAAAGTAGTCGGAGAACTGTGTGGCAAGTTCAACGGGAGACATTGCTTCTGGTAGCTTTGTTACCTTTTCCTTTCCCATCAATGTAAACATGAGTTTGAACAGGGCTTTGGAATCAGAGGCAGCCTCTGTAACCTTCCTGTTCATTGATATGAACTTAGAATGTTTTATAGCATAGTTGACATTGTTCCTTGCGACGGCGAAAATCTGACGATCTACTTCCAATTTAGTTTTACGCCATCTCCTTTCAGCACGCCGTCTTTCAGATTTGGCCTCACTGATCTCGTCACTGAAAATCCATGACGTTTCAGGTCTATGTGGAACACGCTTGTCTTTCAATGGTGCATGCTTATCTAGAAGTTCACTGAGCACACTGTTGTACTGGTCAATGAGATCATCACATGCTGAGGGACAGTCATTGAAAAGTGATGATTTTGCTAGATCACACCTAAAAGCAGAAACATCCATCTTCTTAATATTTCTGTACTTGATAGTTTTTAGAGGATGACAGGGTCTAGTTGTGTCCAACTTCATCATGACGGCCTTATGATCAGACAGGTGTAGGTCCGTCACACTTATGTTATTCACACAGGACTCAGAATCTCTGGTGATGACCCAATCCAGTATGTGGCCACTCTTGTGTGTGGGCATGTTGATCATCTGTGTGAAATTCCTCGACTTCAGTAATTTCACAAAATCTTTAGTTTCCTTGTGATTCACGTTGTCAAAGTGCACATAAAAGTCACCGAGTATCAAAATTCTTGAACACTTAAGACAGTCAAGATCCAGAAAATTTGAAAACTCTTCGAGGAACAAGACAGGTGATAGTCTGTTCACTGCCGATGGTGGTGGTCTATACAACGCAAATATATTGGTTGTGGTCTTCCCATGAGTGAAGATCAAATTCATGTGTTCAAAAGATTTAATAGATAACGACTGTGATTTTCGGACACTGATATTGAAATGGTCGCGAAAAATAGCTGCGATACCACCCCCTCGGGATGGGCGGGGTTGATGTTGGAAGCTGTATCCAGGGGGAGTCATGGCCGCGATCTTAGACTCATCACCTACTTCATATAGCCATGTCTCTGTGAGTATCAAGACATCTATATCATAATCAAGAATGATATCCACAATATTTTCACATTTATTCCTTGATGACTGCACATTCCAAAGGCACATTTTAAGATTCTGGCTGATTTTTTTGGGGACAATATAAATTAGATTTTCAAAGTTAGGTGATGAAACATTTGTGTTGACGAACTTATTGCACCATTCATTAATGAGAACTTTGATTTTCCTTTGTTTGCGTCGGCCGCCTCGTTTACCACGCTTGCGCCTCGGCTTCTTCCCCCCATGAACCATGCATTGCAGCAAATCCGTGTCCAGGTTGGAGTAGCAAGCTTGGGTGCAGAGTAAGCCTATATCCAGCAGCTGTTGTTTCCTGTACTGATACTCTGGCTTGAGAGACATTGTCAAGCTTGTGTCAATCAGCTCAGCACAATAGAGTTGATGTTTGCTATTGTTCCTGATAAGCAAGTCACTGCAAATTTTGTATGCTTTTGAAAGTAAACAACTGCACAAAAACAATATTTCCAGAAAATTGATAAAGTACATTTCATGACCAAACTGTTCCAAATCAGTTCCTTATTGTCACACACAACTTTCAGGCACCAATTCCAGCTATAACCACAGGAAATGAGAGAAAATAGAGAGAGCTGTTTCATGAGTCCTGCCACCTGTGAGGCGCTTACCCATATATATATATATGAATGAACTTACATGAAGACCAATCTTTAGTTTGTTATTTTTAAAGAATATATATATAGAGTTACTTCCCCTGTTGTAGCGACGTTGACAAGTGGTTCTTACACATTTTGTTTTATAAGAAAAATACAATGTTTACTCGTGCACTTGGAATCAGACTGAAAATGTTGATAGATTGTAGAAGACGTTTCTAACGCTGTGAAAAAATTATTTCATGAAGGAATATTTCTAGACTGTTCACAACTATACATCGCCGACAATATGAGCTTCACCTTGGTTTATTGTAAAAGTAATTACTCCGCGAAATCTTGGTAAAACATATTTTTAGTAGGAATCATATTTTCGTTTAAACCCTTTTTTTCAAAATGACAAAATTACATTTTATTCCTATTATATGATATTAATGATATGGAAACACACTCGGTTAATAATCTCTATGTACTCTTCTTATGTGATTGCTTACTGTAGATATTGTAGTTACAAAATAAAACACATGACTTCACTCTGAGACGCTGTTAGCTTATTCACATGTGGAAAAACTTTTAACGCATATGTTTCACTATATGGTTTTATAGACAAAATGTATCAACATAAAGTTACAAAGGGAATATTGATAAAGTTTGTCTTGCAGAGTCTAGCCGGACCATGTGAAGGTATGACGTGTGCAACTGGAAGCAGATGTGTTGTTAACAGATTCAACATTCCAAGTTGTGTTACAGGTACCTTATCTTTTAGCAAATTAATTGTTATAAAAAGAAAATATTAATACTTTCGCTCACAAGAAAAATTACACTGACTAGTAAAAACTTAATTTACCTTACCATGACCCCAAATACGCCATTAAACCTTATTTATCATACCCTTTTGTTTGTTCTTACCCCAAACAGTTAACTTTATTAAGTAATCCTTAACCCAAACAGTTAACTTTATTAGGTAATCCTTAACCCAAACAGTTAACTTTATTAAGTAATCCTTAACCCAAACAGTGAACTTTAATAAGTAATCCTTAACCCAAACAGTTAACTTTAATAAGTAATCCTTAACCCAAACAGTGAACTTTATTAAGTAATCCTTAACCCAAACAGTGAACTTTAACCCTTACGATGCGGCTATATATTTTTGCTCTACAAGCCCACGTGGCGGAATTGTTTTGTCCGGTGCCAGCCACCGTTATATCCTGATTAACCGCTTCTTTATTTTTGTGCGCGGATATACACATGATACATGGAAATAAAGACAATTCTCTCTTCTATACGATGATGTAAAAATTATAAAATTATCTCTAATGGTTCGTGAGATATAAATGCCGCAAGGTGGGTACCCTCAATCATTTGAGGTAAACAAATTTTTTGCGGCACTTGTCGCAACGCTTTGCCGCTTCTTTATTTTTGTGCGCGGATATACATATGATACATGGAAATGAAGACAATTCTCTCTTCTACACGATGATGTAAAAATTATAGAATTATCTCTATTGGTTTGTGAGATATGAATGCCGCAAGGTGGGTACCCTCAATCATTTTTGAGAAAAGGTTTGATATTTTATATCCGGGAGCAGCCAAGACTGCTTGCAGTCAATATATAGCCTATCCTGAAAGTTACGGATTTCGCCAAGAGGGCTTACGTGCCATTTTATATTTGGCCCGTAAATATCACGCGCCCCGCATCGTAAGGGTTAATAAGTAATCCTTAACCCAAACAGTTAACTTTAATAAGTAATCCTTAACCCAAACAGTGAACTTTAACCCTTACGATGCGGGGAGCGGTATATTTCCGTGCCAAATATAAACTGGCGCGCAAGCCCTCTAGGCGAAATCCGGAGTCCGGACTCTAACTTTCACGAGAAGGCAAAAATTTACTGCAAGCAGTTTTGGCGGCTCCCGGATTGCTCGTAATTATTTTCCGCGCCTCGCTAAATGCCGTTGTTTTATGAAAATTGGTTTAACTGGCGCAGACAGCGAGCCCCGTGAAAACATGTATTTTCTCTGTTGAATTGTTGACAAAAAGCAGACAAAATGTGTTCTTTCGCGCTTGATATTTCACTAACCAAGTGGCGCGCTCTAACACATGATATATCGATGGAAAGAGAATAAAATTGTCTTCAATTTGGTGTATAATTTGTATATGCGCAGTTGCAAATAATTGTACTATAAAGGCCGTAAAAGGCCGCAAAAACAGCCAAAATGTGTTCGTTCGCGCTTGATATTTCACTAACCAAGTGGCGCGCTCTACCACATGATGTATCGATGGAAAGAGAATAAAATTGTCTTCAATTTGGTGTATAATTTGTATATGCGCAATTGCAAATAATTGTACTATAAAGGCCGTAAAAGGCCGCAAAAGGCCGCAAAAGCAGACAAAATGTGTTCTTTCACGCTCGATATTTCACTAACCAAGTGGCGCGCTCTACCACATGATATATCGATGGAAAGAGAATAAAATTGTCTTCAATTTGGTGTATAATTTGTATATGCGCAGTTGCAAATAATTGCACTATAAAGGCCGCAAAAAGCCGCAAAAGCAAACAAAATGTGTTCTTTCGCGCTCGATATTTCACTAACCAAGTGGCGCGCTCTACCACATGATATATCGATGGAAAGAGAATAAAATTGTCTTCAATTTGGTGTATAATTTGTATATGCGCAGTTGCAAATAATTGTACTAAAAATATTTAAAAGTTTTCGACTTTCGTGCATGATATTTCAATAACAAATTGGCGCGCTATAAAACATGATATATCGATGAAAAGAGAATAGAATTGTCTTCAATTTGGTGTATAATTTGTATATGCGCAGTTGCAAATAATTGTACTATGAAGGCCGCAAAAAAAAAGCTTTTGCGCTTGATATTTTACTAACCAAGTGGCGCGCTATAAAGCAAGATATATCGATGGAAAGAGAATAAAAGTGCCATCATTTTGGTATATGATATGTATATGCGCAAAGAGAAATAAAGATGCAAGAAGCCCCGCAAAATGTGTGTAGGTCTTTTTGACATAAAACATTTTTTCCGGTTTTTAGTCATGACGTAATGGGAAACTTGTCCCATTACCAAACTTACATGATCGGGTTGCGATGACGTCAGAGGTTCCGAACCACTTCCGGGCATCGAAATTTTGTTCCGGGTCTCGGCATGAGGTAATGGGAACGTTTTCCCATGACGAAAGGGACGTCCGAGTGTTCTGACCACTTCCGGCCATCGGAAATTTTGTCCCGGGTCTCGCCATGATGTAATGGGAAAGTTGTCCCATGACCACATTCACACTATCGGGTTTTGAGCACGATCGTGCTTTTGTTCTACTTTTCCGAGACCACCCGGCGGTATGGGCTTTTTTTGGGCCACTTTCACTCTCGGGTTATGACGAAGGCCGGAGATTTTGACCACTTCCGAGCTTCGCCGTGAGGTATGGACTTTTTTCCCATGAAAAATCGAGCGTACTCGGAGTTTTCTTTCGAGGATTTTCAATATTTTTAGTGCGGGCCTCGCCACGAGACATGGTACAAATTTACCCTTAGCCCCCCAAGCTAAAAACTGTCGAAGCGGAAGTTTGCTTCCAGTTCTGCCTAAAAAGTTATAACTTGGAAACAGAAATATTGTCAAGATCGAGACGCTTTTTCCGACTATAGTCGTTTTTGTGAGAAAAATTTCCCACTAAATTTCGGCTGCACTCGGGTTTTTTAGAACTGCGTGAACATTTTTGTTTGTGATGCCATTTGCTGAAACTGCACATGTCCAAACTTTGAGTGTCAATGTCTACCCTTTCACGTCCCTGGAAGAAAGGAGAAGTTACTAATTATTGAAATATTTACATAAAACCGTTTTCGTCAATAACAAAATAAAAAAAATTTATTTTATGAAAAGTGACTAATTGGAGAGGTGGAAAAGTCGGGGCTCTATCTGCGGTATAAATGTTGTTGACGCGAAGCAATCGGTTTTTGACTTATTCAACTTTTTCGGAGACCGAGAATTTTCTCCCGAGAGGGACGGAACGTTTGTGGGAATTTTTCCCATGAAAAATCGAGGGTGCTCGGAACATTCATTCGAGAATTTTCACTATTTCTAGTGCGGGCCTCGCCGCAAACCATGGGAAAAATTGACCCTTAGCACCCAAACTTTCAAAATCAATATCATGTTTAGTGAAATTCAAAAACTATTTTCGGTGTTATTCCGAGGTCTGAAACATTTTCCTTATATGTCGGGCGAGGTCCTTCCATTCGAGAACAACCAATTTCATGGGCAACGTTGCCCAGTGCCTCGGATTTCAGAACACAAAGTCCGAGAGATTGCTTTCGCGCTTGATATTTCACTAACCAAGCGGCGCGCTCTAACACATGAGATATCGTTGGAAAGAGGATGAAATTGCCTTCATTTTGGCATATCATTTGTATGTCCGCCCATGCAAATAATTATACTATAAAGGCCGCAAAAGTATGTACTTTCGCGCTTGATATTTCACTAACCAAGCGGCGCGCTCTAACACACGATATATCGTTGGAAAGAGAATAAAAGTGCCATCATTTTGGTATATCATATGTATATGTGCAAAGAGAAATAAAGATGCAAGAAGCCCCGCAAAATGTGTTGATGTCCTTTTTTTGACATCGGCAATTTTGTTCGGGTTTCGCCGCGACGCTGCGGCGGTTAGGTCCGTGGAACCTATCAAAAGTTGCAAAACTTTTGTAATCCACAACTGACAATCAGAGCTTCCCTGACGTAGATGGTTGTTTCGTTCGCGACTCGCCAACTCGTCGCCTAGGAAGTCAGAAGAAAGCCCAGGTTTTCGACTTTGGGGGAGTCGTATGAATAAAAGAACCGGGGTTAGCCGGGACAGTCATGAAACGTCCAAATATGTGAATTTTACCATTGCCTTTGGTGCCGTCGGCGCCGATGGTGTGATTGTTTCAAATACTTTGGAATGACGGCAAATGAATGTCCATGAGGCTCACACTGATTTTCTCTGTAAAATGCTCCTGAGTTGTTCTTACTTGCACATGTCTAAATCTGTTTCAATCTATTACAGATGATATAGAAGATGCCAAGATTTAGAGGAAGGAGACCGAGGACTCGGAACTATGGGGGGCCGTATGCTTCAGACGACGAGTTCTCTTCCGAAGTCCATGCTGATGAAACTTCTGATATGGAAACTACTGATGATAGTGATGTGAATAGTGATAGTGATGGATTGGTATCGGACATGGACAGTGATCCAGACATAAGGAACATTGCAAGACGTATACTAGCTGCTACGGCGAGCGCAGCTTCTGCTGGTTCTTCCACTGACGAGTTCGTTGACTTGGATGATCAAGACAGTGACACCTCTGATACAGGGGAGGGGGATTTTGCGGCAAACTGGAAGGACGGGCCGAGGCCACGTGGACGTGTTGATCTGCCTTTTACGGGACAGACTGGGCTGGGACAGTTCAAAGAATTGCCTGAGCAACCAAAACCTATTGACTATTTCGAAATGTTCTTACAAGAAGATGATTACGGATTAATGGCAACGGAAACCAATAGATACTTTCACCAAGAATGCGACGACGAGGTCCTCCCGCCCAAGTCAAGAATGCGCCAGTGGAAGGATACGAATGCTGAGGAAATGAAAGTATTCGTAGCGATGACTATCGCCATGTCCTTAGTTGTACAGAGGAACTTTTCAGAGTATTGGTCGACTAGTGATGTTACCTCGACGCCTTTCTTCCCAAAGTGTATGCCTAGAGACAGGTTTTGGTTGTTGCTCACGTTTCTTCACTTATCTGATAACAGTACAATGCCAGGACGAAACACACCACAGTTTTCCCCACTCAATAAACTTGGAATATTGTATAACCGCATCATACATCGGTTCTCAAGAGTTTATATACCGCATCAACATATCTCAGTTGATGAGGGATTGGTGCCTTGGAAAGGCAACCTCAGCTTCAAGGTTTACAACCCTGACAAACCTAAGAAGTATGGCATCAAGGCTTACATGTTGTGTGACTCGCACAATGGATACGTCTGTAAATTCAAACTCTACACTGGAAGAACCAACGAAGTTTCTATTGGAGGGAAAACGTATGATTTGGTCATGGATTTGGTCAAAGATTACTCTCGTAAGGGATATCATGTTTACATGGACAATTTCTATTCATCTGTGACATTGTACATCAATCTGTGGAAGTGTGGTTTCGGTGCGACGGGGACGTTGCGAGGAAATAGGAGCGGAATCCCAGTCAAACTGAAGAGAAAAACGAAGAAACCAGAGAAAGGTTCTATGTTGCAGCAACACAACAAAGAACTTCTGATCGTCAGGTATGAGGACAGAAAGTCAGTCTTGCTTATGTCCACTGTTGAGGACACGGAAGATGTCGAGTCGGGAAGGAAGAACAGGGTGACTGGAGAACCAATTACAAAACCTCGGATCGTTCATGAATACAACAAGTACATGGGTGGCGTCGACCGGGCCGGTCAGATGTTGTCGTACACACCGTTCAAGATGAAAACTCTAAAGTGGTGGAAGCGTGTGTGGTTTCATATCCTCAACGTTGCTCTTTTGAATGCCTACGTTCTGTACAAAGAACTCTCCAAAGATAAAACACTGAAGACAAACAGAGAATTTAGGAAAGAAATAGTTCAACACATCATAACCTTTGCCGACAGAGATAAGGTTGCATCTCTCGGCAGACGTCCCCGGGGTCGGCGATGTACGACCGACGACAGTATTGTACGCCTGCATGGCCGTCACTTTCCTTCAAAGATCGAGCCTGTAGGAAGAAAGAAGAATTTGTCACGCACCTGTGTTGTATGTTCTAAAGCCAGACGTGAACTCATGCGGCGTGGAGCGGCAGCTGCCAACCAGCCAGCAAGAAAGAAGAAAAGAGTAGGAAGAGAATCTTGTTTCGAGTGTCTAGACTGCAATGTTGCTTTGTGTGTAGAACCATGTTTCCGCCTATACCACACATCACAAGATTTCTGTAAAGCCTATATCAGTATGATAGAGAGGGAAGACGAAGATGGGGATGAAGATAATTGAAGAAAGAAAAAAGAAGTAGAAGTATGGACTGAACTCTAGACCTTGTTAGGTTCTATAAAGCTGTTATTCGCACCTTTGAAGGTGATTATTGTTATACTTATATATTTGTTGATTATATTGTACAAGCATTTATAAAAATAAATTTTTCTTTTTTTATTTCGTAACAGAGACAGAGAAAGTCAATGTGAGCTGTCCGTGGAAGTTCAACTGAAGCCGCATCATGAACCCCCACCCCTTCTTTGGCACTATATACAATTTTGGAAGGGGGTGGGGATCAAATCATTTACATGATTGTAAAGAGCGAAGAACGAGCTTCAGTCCAATGTGTCATTTGTAAATGCGCACGAAAAACTAAAGAAACTGCAAGCTATCTGTCGGAAATATCAAACCTTTTCTCAAAAATGATTGGGGTTACCCACCTTGCGGCATTCATATCTCACGGAACGTTTGAGATAATTTCAAATTTTTTTCTCCATTTTGTAGAGGAGTAAATTGTCTTCATTTCAATGTATCATTTGTCTATGCGCGCACAATGATAAAGAAGCGGCAGCGATGCACGGAATAAATGACATCGTTCACCCGCGCTACTTGCGCGCCGGCGTTCGCTAATTGAACTTGTATTTAACTCCCGCACCTTGTGGCACTCATATCTCACGAACCATTAGAGATATTTTTATAATTTTTATATCAACTTGTAGAGAAAAGAATTGTCTTCATTTCCATGTATCATATGTCTATGCGCGCACAAAAATAAAGAAGCGGCAAGCGAAAGATAAGTGATCGTTCACACGCGCTACTTGCGCTCCGGCGTTCGCTAATTGAACTTGTATTTAACTCCCGCACCTTGCGGCACTCATATCTCACGAACCATTAGAGATATTTTTATAATTTTTATATCAACTTGTAGAGAAAAGAATTGTCTTTTTTTCCATGTATCATATGTCTATGCGCGCACAAAAATAAAGAAGCGGCAAGCGAAAGATAAGTGATCGTTCACACGCGCTACTTGCGCGCCGGCGTTCGCTAATTGAACTTGTATTTAACTCGCGCATCTTGCGGCACTCATATCTCACGAACCATTAGAGATATTTTTATAATTTTTATATCAACTTGTAGATAAAAGAATTGTCTTTTTTTCCATGTATCATATGTCTATGCGCGCACAAAAATAAAGAAGCGGCAAGCGGAATTAAAGACTTTCTTTTGATGACTGTGGGAAAAAAAATATGAGGCGCATCGTAATGTTTTTTTATATATTTATAAAGAGGCACAGTTTATCTAGAAGTCCATGTAAAAAGAATTATTCTGTGTGCATAAATAAACATTTTACAAGGCTCTAAATAAAAATCCGGGATCCGCGAAATAGATACACCAATTGTTGTAAAAGACCCGGGACTCGCTACATAAACATATTCAGTGGGCGGTGCAATCAGGATATAACGGTGGCTGGCACCGGACAAAACAATGTCGCCACGGGGGCTAGTTGAGCAAAAATATATAGCCGCATCGTAAGGGTTAATAAGTAATCCTTAACCCAAACAGTGAATTTTAACCCTTACGATGCGGCTATATATTTTTGCTCTACAAGCCCACGTGGCGGAATTGTTTTGTCCGGTGCCAGCCACCGTTATATCCTGATTAACCGCTTCTTTATTTTTGTGCGCGGATATACATATGATACCTGGAAATAAAGACAATTCTCTCTTCTATACGATGATGTAAAAATTATAAAATTATCTCTAATGGTTCGTGAGATATAAATGCCGCAAGGTGGGTACCCTCAATCATTTTGAGGTAAACAAATTTTTTGCGGCACTTGTCGCAACGCTTTGCCGCTTCTTTATTTTTGTGCGCGGATATACATATGATACATGGAAATGAAGACAATTCTCTCTTCTACACGATGATGTAAAAATTATAGAATTATCTCTATTGGTTTGTGAGATATGAATGCCGCAAGGTGGGTACCCTCAATCATTTTTGAGAAAAGGTTTGATATTTTATATCCGGGAGCAGCCAAGACTGCTTGCAGTCAATATATAGCCTTATCCTGAAAGTTACGGATTTCGCCAAGAGGGCTTACGTGCCATTTTATATTTGGCCCGTAAATATCACGCGCCCCGCATCGTAAGGGTTAATAAGTAATCCTTAACCCAAACAGTGAACTTTATTAACCCTTACGATGCGGGGCGCGTGATATTTACGGGCCAAATATAAAATGGCACGTAAGCCCTCTTGGCGAAATCCGTAACTTTCAGGATAAGGCTATATATTGACTGCAAGCAGTCATGGCTGCTCCCGGATATAAAATATCAAACCTTTTCTCAAAAATGATTGAGGGTACCCACCTTGCGGCATTCATATCTCACAAACCAATAGAGATAATTCTATAATTTTTACATCATCGTGTAGAAGAGAGAATTATCTTCATTTCCATGTATCATATGTATATCCGCGCACAAAAATAAAGAAGCGGCAAAGCGTTGCGACAAGTGCCGCAAAAAATTTGTTTACCTCAAAATGATTGAGGGTACCCACCTTGCGGCATTTATATCTCACGAACCATTAGAGATAATTTTATAATTTTTACATCATCGTGTAGAAGAGAGAATTGTCTTTTTTTCCATGTATCATATGTATATCCGCGCACAAAAATAAAGAAGCGGTTAATCAGGATATAACGGTGGCTGGCACCGGACAAAACAATTCCGCCACGTGGGCTTGTAGAGCAAAAATATATAGCCGCATCGTAAGGGTTAAGTAATCCTTAACCCAAACAGTGAACTTTATTAAGTAATCCTTAACCCAAACAGTTAACTTTATTAAGTAATCTTTAACCCAAACAGTTAACTTTATTTAGTAATCCTTAACCCAAACAGTTAACTTTATTAAGTAATCCTTAACCCAAACAGTGAACTTTATTAAGTAATCCTTAATCCAAACAGTGAACTTTAATAAGTAATCTTATCATTTATAATATTTTTACGTTTAGATATGGATATCTATTTGATAATCCAAAGGCCTTCAACCTTAAACTGACCTTAATGAACTCAAAAACGAACTTTAAATATTGTATTTACTCAAATACTTGCCTTGACATAAATGTTCTTTGTCTTTAAAAAACTTCATAAAAACTTCAATCTAATTTTTCCATAGATGAGCACCTTGGATGTGGTCCTGCTCCTGATCTGGCCAATGCTAACAAGTCTTCTACTGGACAATACGAAGGCGCTGTCACTCAATACACCTGTCAGTCTGATTTCCTCTTCTGTGGAACAAGCTCAACTCACACGTGCTCCTCGCTTGGAACCTGGGAGGGACTCAGTGGAGCTTGTAACAGAGCAGTCTGGTACAATCCTGTAAGTGAATAAACTCAGCCCCTATAGGTATGACTCAAACAGCAACTCTAAATGAATCTTTATAGAAATCTGATTTTTATTCTCAAACCATCGTAAGCCCTTTACGTTAATTCTACTCGCATCACCTTTACTCTACCCCATCCCCTGCAATAGCCTTGTTATAAACATCCCATTCTCATCACCCTCCTTAACTCTACCCCATCCCCTTCAATAGCCTTGTTATAAACATCCCATTCTCATCACCCTCCTTAACTCTACCCCATCCCCTTCAATAGCCTTGTTATAAACATCCCATTCTCATCACCCTCCTTAACTCTACCCCATCCCTTCAATAGCCTTGTTATAAACATCCCATTCTCATCACCCTCCTTAACTCTACCCCATCCCCTTCAATAGCCTTGTTATAAACATCCCATTCTCATCACCCTCCTTAACTCTACCCCATCCCCTTCAATAGCCTTGTTATAAACATCCCATTCTCATCACCCTCCTTAACTCTACCCCATCCCTTCAATAGCCTTGTTATAAACATCCCATTCTCATCACCCTCCTTAACTCTACCCCATCCCCTTCAATAGCCTTGTTATAAACATCCCATTCTCATCACCCTCCTTAACTCTACCCCATCCCCTTCAATAGCCTTGTTATAAACATCCCATTCTCATCACCCTCCTTAACTCTACCCCATCCCTTCAATAGCCTTGTTATAAACATCCCATTCTCATCACCCTCCTTAACTCTACCCCATCCCCTTCAATAGCCTTGTTATAAACATCCCATTCTCATCACCCTCCTTAACTCTACCCCATCCCTTCAATAGCCTTGTTATAAACATCCCATTCTCATCACCCTCCTTAACTCTACCCCATCCCCTTCAATAGCCTTGTTATAAACATCCCATTCTCATCACCCTCCTTAACTCTACCCCATCCCCTTCAATAGCCTTGTTATAAACATCCCATTCTCATCACCCTCCTTAACTCTACCCCATCCCTTCAATAGCCTTGTTATAAACATCCCATTCTCATCACCCTCCTTAACTCTACCCCATCCCCTTCAATAGCCTTGTTATAAACATCCCATTCTCATCACCCTCCTTTACTCTACTCCATCCCCTGCAATAGCCTTGTTATAAACATCCCATTCTCATCACCCTCCTTAACCTCGCACACTCTCACTTTCTCACAGTCTATCATCTTAGCCTATCTTTCACTACAATGTTCTTTCCCATACAAAATATATTATGATATAATAAAGGGTAATTCAAAACTTTCAGACCATCACCTTTACGGAATCAACCCCTTGTCCAATGACTGAAGGATACAAAGTCAGATATGAAGGAAATCCAACAATCCATGGCAGGTAAAGTGTAATCTAATAAAGACAATTATTATTTTCATCTTATGCAAATGTGTTTTAATTGCATTGCGGTGATCCGACTTATAACATATGGTAGTGTGGTATGGATAAATTGTTGAAGGATATAAGCAAAATGATACTTCATGTGAATTTGTAAAGGCAAACCGTGCCACAAAGGTCATCATTTTTGTTCTGAATGAAGGGCTTACTTAGATTTTGACATGGTGCATATATTAAAGACAAACGTGCCTTATAAAGAAATGATATGTCAATACCACAATACCGCAGTATATTCAGATCAAGATTTTACTTTCAGGTCATACATGGAAGTTAAGACCACCAACCTAAACATTCAAGCTGACATTAGACTAACATTCTTTAGCTGGAGTGAGCAGTTTCTGCTACATAAGGAAACGGCGGGGGTCTGGGAGGAGGAATTTGACGTACCAGCACCATTCGCTCCTGGTGTGAAGTTTATGCTTGAAATTGTACGGCAGAACGGAAAATATGAGGTGAGGAGCATAGCGTTCCGCACTATTTTATTATCAGCTATGTAGCTGTCTCCCTTCAGAGCATATCTTGAAGACATTGGTCTTATTTCGGGAACTGCAAATATTGATTACATTTTGTTTGTCCATCAGCTGGAATGTTACCCCATCTCCCCTTACAAACAAGTTAGGATTTTCAGCCTGAGGCTTGTAGGGGATGAAATATTTATAGTGATTTTATTGCAATCTAAGGGAAATTCCATGACTAGATCAGAGGTTTAAAGAAGCTTCTTAGATATATTACACTAATGGAACTAAATGTTAAGGTGACTGAGTAAAAGCTAATACTCAATATGTTACCTGTTACATATTGACACATTTATTTGAAGGGCACATGGCTTACCATACATATATTGTTGCACTTGAGGGGCATTATCTGTATATATAAAGAAGGTATATGTGAAAATTTCCAAAACTACAAATATTTATTATACATTTGTAATTAAGTAACTCACCAAAAAAGCATTTGCGCCAATTTTTGATCACCTCAAAATGACTTTGTCTTCAGTGAAAAGGATGACAGTTTGATGGAGTTATGTTGGAGATGAAACAATGCTTTTATGTCATTATTATAGAAACAACAACTTGTGTCTTGTGATATCCAGTACTTCAACACGCTATCAGAAAACACTTTGCAGATAATGTATGTACCAGTTATTCATTTTGAAGGTTTTCACCTAAATATTTGTACAAACAGGTGTACGTCAACGGGACATACTATGGCCATTCAGACGACCTCATGCCTGCCGAACACCCTTACACCATCAATGTGGGTGGAGACATCAATTTGGAAAGAGTCACATTTTCGCCTGTTTAATCTTTAAACAAACAATTACAAAGTGGGGTTGATGTTGTTCACCTTGGATTATTGTAAACAATGCTACCAGTCCCAGTAATTGTTTCAATTTTAAGTTCTGTAGGTCACATATTTTCCTTTCATTATCACATGTTAATGGGAGGTTCTATACTGAATACTTAAAGACACGCAAGAATTGGAACTTGCAATATGTGTTTTCAATTCAACACTCTATCACTATAATTAACCACCACTTTGATAATTAATGCCAATATATGTATAGTATGTATAATGTATATTATTTATATCAATCATATTAAAATAACACTTAGAAGCAATGTTATGTTGATAAACACCAACCGGTGTTGTTTTTATTTTTGAGATCATTTAAAAAGTTTTATTTTACCTTTCTTAATCCTTAAAGTAATTTACATATGAACTGTTATGTTCTGCCAATTTATTTTTACATATACTATATGTCTTTGAAATAGTGTTGAATTTGCAATCACCTTATTCTAATAATTCATTGTCATAACTCAGCATTTGAATATATGTTGTTGCAATGTTTGCGTAAAAGAAAAGTATTTCTGGTTCATTCAGTTTGTTCTTGATCAGCGAAAACCTTAACAGCTGACAGCTTAAGTTCTGTTTTTCTCCAATGATTTACACCACATGCCATTTCCCCGGGTGATTGCTCATTGTGTACGAAAGGTGTACAGACTATTTAGGACAAGCTGTAATTATTATCAACGTGTACACATGCCTTGATTATCATCTGGAACACATGCTTTAATGTCTCTATCATAGAGGGTCCTACAATGCTGTAATGCATGGAAACATGAGTGCATAAAAAAGTGTTTCTGGTTCAGCTAATAATACATCAAGTTTGTTCATGAAAATAAAAAAACCTTTACAACTTAGTGCTTAAGTTCTGTTTTGCTTCAAAGATTAATAAACATCCGATTTTCTGGAGGGATTTCTCATTGCTACACAAAGTTGTGTCCAAAATATGGAGGATTGGCTGCAAATGTTATCAGCATGTGCACATGTCTTGATCCAACCATCTGGAACACATTCCTTGATGTCCCTATCATAGAAAGTCGTAAACTGCTGTAAGGCATTGTCATAAAGATTAATTAAACATTCATCCTCAGAAACTCACTGTGTTAACTTGGTGCCACTCAACTGTAACATTGAGCTTAGAAAGTAATTCAGGGATGGATAGCGAAAATGTTGTTTGCCGATATTGTCCAAGGGTTCATCTAGAAAGGTTTCTGCAACTTTCCAAGATTCCTTTGGGAGTGACTCGTACTTTATTAAGCGCCAGGCACAATAAAGTACACACAACAGTTTGTTTAAATATATATGTATATATGGATATATTCAAAACACTAGATTTAGATACTAGCGAGAACAAGAACAGCTCCTGAACGATCTACAGAATGGCTTCAGGAACATTACGTCATGTAAGAACCATATTCATGCATTGTATACAACAGAATATATCAGAGCTCTATACATACCTATTGTTATGTATATGTATATTTCATGTATTTTTCAATGTTGTTCCTTACCATCAGATAGCTTAAGGTAGTAATAGATTAGCTTCTCTGGGTATTGTTCTTTTAATTGAGTAAGTAGCTTCTTTCTTGAATAGTCTTTGTCTATATCTTAGGGGCTTGCGTACTTGGGTTAAACTTATAGCTTATATCATTCACTTGGTTACTTTAAAAGATAGGTTTAATATTTCTAAATCAGTTGTTGTTGCTTCTGAGCTTGAACCAGGTCGGTGTTTGTGAAACCATGTCGGTGATTTTATTGATATAATGTTAAGCCCTATACTTTGTTAGTCTGCCAGTTGATCTTGTATTGTGTACCTATATATCATATCCCCTTTAATGTATCTCTGATGTATTAAGCTGATCTTACTTCGTATTAAATCCATTTTAAGTTCTAAAATTGTTGTGTGATATCTTTAAATACTTGTTATGTGGTAGATTGGGGGTTTGCCCATTAAACTTTCCATCTGACACATAACACTATGTTTCATTGACATCACTAAGTCTTTTAATTCAGTTCAATGACAATAACTTGAAGCTCAAATATTAAATATGACAACCTGCATTAAAATATAATTAAATTTTCCAATTCCACTGGTTTGGCGTGAACATCGGTGTTAAACAAGGTCGCTGTGTATTTCCAACACCTTTCCTATGCACATAAATGAGTTCTCTTGAATTGAGGTATGTATATTGATCATATGAAAGTGTCCATACTATCAATTGCACACTTTCTCGTGTTAAATGCTCTTGATGCATATAAGCTTCAACAATTCCTAGATTACCTTTACTCCTGGTCAACAGGTGGAAACTTTAAGTGAATAAAGAAAAATCTAAGATCATGCACAGCAGGCCAACCTCTGCCACTAGATACATTCACACTTTCCCGTGTGATGATTTTGATATGAATATTTAGGTTTATGGCTCAATGAACATTGTGCTTACAGGAAAACTGTGAAAGAATTGTGCAAGTCAGGTAACAGAGCCTTGGGATTGCTCTGGCAAAGTTTAATTGTCTTGGAGAGTATGTTCAACCTATGATTAATTATAATGTCGCTATTTGTAGACTAAATCAATACAAAGAAATAGGAAACATTCATAACAAACCAGGAAGATATTCTCTTAAAGGCAGGAAAACTGCTGCAAAACTGCACATTCTTTCAATAAGGAACTTTGTGTTCAGTATCAATTCTTATAATGATAGGCATTTTGTATAGCGCCTTTCCACGTCACATAGATATGCTAATAGCGCTTATAGAGAATGCAGGTAGTGGAGACTTGAAGTCACTTGTAACAGAGAAGAAGATGCGTCTTGAGTTGTAATTAGAAAAAAAAACCAGTGATGAGCTTGTTTTAGTTTCAAAGGGAGACAGTTCAACAGAACTGTTGCTGCATTTGAATGTTTTCTGGCCAAATGATTTTAAGTTAGAACTCGTGACAGAAAGTCATGATTGTTGAGATGAAAGAAAAGTGGGGCGTAGTGAGTCAGAACATCTTGGAGGTAGGAAAGGCCTGAGCTGTAGAATGATTTGAAGGTTAGGCAGGGAATCTTGAAGTCAATTATTTCAAAAATGCGGCGTTGGTTAAGAGATTTTAGAATAGGAGAGATGTGACAGCGAGAACTGGTGAGACTGATGATGCGTGCAGCCTTGTTCCGGATTTTCTGAAGAGGTTAATATGAAGAGATGCTAAAAAGTAAACTGTTGCAATAGTCCCGGCGGGATAGAATTGATGTCCGCATGAGTGAAAGAGTGGCTTCTTTCGTCAAGAGTTCACAGATGCCAGAGTGCCAAGACATTTCACAACAGTTGAGAAAGGAATAGATGACAAATATTGCAGATTATATCAACATTTTAAAACAGTCCTTTTTTCTTGATATATGCATAAATACATATTTCAGGATGTGTGGTTTTGGAAGATCATGAACAATTTTCATCCAAATCTGATTAGAATAACTAGGCTTTTTCAACAAAATGTAGGAGCTCAGGTGACATGCAGCCTGCCAGGCGCAGATATATCTGACAATGTTAGCAGCTACACCGCAATTCGTACTATTTCAATTAAGGAGTTGAAAATCCATTGACTTCCTCCTCATTCGAAAAGGTAATTGTGATCCAATTCACAAAGACCACTAGCTATTTCTATAAAAATTGTAATCTATTTGTTTGTGAAAACCGTCTTCATAAATTGTATTCAATATATTTCACACTGAAGAAACCCTTGGCTCTAATACACATACTGATTAAACCATAGTACATTTATAAATTGGTCCATGATTGAAATAAACTTTATATTTTGTAACACTGAGAAAACAAGGTTAACACATACAAAATCAGTTATTTAATTTTCTTTGTTTAACATTTGAGAAAGTGCAAGTGAGGTTCAACAACTATTATCATAAGTGTGACACCTAACGCCTGAACATGCAGCATATCGATTTATCTAACTTAAATGTAAATAGTAATTGACACATGTTTGAAGACTTGTTTCAAAAACATGAATATATCGAATATTCTGGTATTGATCATTTTAGTTGTTTTGACTGTCAACCTAATATATATTATGCTACCATTAGATCATTAATCGTCATTAATCATTAATACTATCAAGAGTATTTGGCAGGTGCGTGTGTTATACATGTATTAACATGTGAATACTGACATTGTTCATACGGATGATACTTTTTTTCCAAGGTTATTTTTCGCTTTTATATCAAGTCAACTTTCCAAATGATCCTATTGAAAAAAGAAATCATTTTGATATGACGAAGTAACATTGACATCGCACAATTTCACTTCATGCAGGTATTGTGAGATGGATGTCACGATGCTGATGAAGACTTTTTCCTTGATAATCCTGCTTCAAATGTCTGGAGTTTCGTATGGATGCGTAGATCTGGACTCTGTCACACAGGACGGGAAGAGGATGATCTCCGCCGTGTTCAAGATGGTGGACAGTGTCTCCCTCTACACGTGCGTGTCTCACTGTCTGACAGTCTCCACGTGTATGTCCGTGTCCTACCAGAGAGAGACTCGCACCTGTCACCTCGCCTCTCAGGACAGTGCAGGAGACCCCAAGGATGTTCACACTGACCCAGAGTTCTTCCTCACTGACATCTCTCTGTGGCCCCGGGTGAGTGTAGAAAGTTGTTGTCTTTGTAAATATATATTACCTATGGTGATGTTCACTTCGACCAAGAGTTTTTTCTCACTGACATGTCTCTTTATGTTACCTTTATGTAAAATACTTTAATTTCATTGGTCAATGCAGCTTTAACAAGTTTCTGTGTCACTCCTCAAGGAGGGTGACAACTGGAAAAAATATTACCCGCTGTCATAACAACTTTTATTTGCCGAACTCTATTGGTTAAGCTCCATACAGCGACAGCGGTTTCGGCTAACATTATTGTCTTCTTATCATTGTGGATGTATGTGATGCTGAGAGTATATACGTAAACATTCGTTTGTTGGCGTTCACCTGTCAAAACAATGGCGACAAATCAGCGTTTTGCTTCACTTTCTCACGTAGAAATCCTTGAAAAAATCGAAGTCATACCTGGCAATACAAGGAAATCAAACTTCTGATCGACGAAGATTCTGAGAGAGTACTTGACATTTTGAGGATGTCGACGCTGTAGCGTTAGCGTAGATGTTGTGCCATTTTTACATGGATATTCGCACGAAGACTGGAAACCAATACAAGACATCGACCCTGGAGAATATCCGGCACAGTTTGAACAGATATTTGAAATCCCCTCCATACTGCAAGGATTTTGACATAATCAAGGACCCTAGATTTAATGATGCTAACGAGTCGTTCAAAACATCAATGTTGGAGTTGAAGGCCGCCGGTAAAGGTGAAACAGGACACAAAGAAGTGATTTCAGAGTCAGACAGAGAAAAGCTGTATTCTTCAATCCATATGAACACTAACACTCCCTACGGTTTGTCGAATAAGGTACAGTTTCACTCTTTCATGAAGAACATGAGTTAACTTTGCGGGCTTTCACAGATCTACACGAATCACTTCATCAGGGTGACAGGGGCGACAATCCTCACTCGGGACAGATTTGCAAGCCCTCAAATCATGAGGATCACTGGGCTCAAAAGCGTGAGTTCGCTTGCTGTTTATCAACTGCTATCAAACCGAGAAAAGATGCAAATGAGCCACGCTTTATCCTGTGGCATGCGACTGTCCACTGCGACTATTGAGCAAAAGTTAGAAAGTTCTGTCAAAGCCGTCACAAGTTCAAGGTCGGGGGAGACATCATTGCTGTCGATAAATCAGAGTACAAACCAAAAAGGAAACCAGCTGGCTTTCTTAGAAGACTTGCATATAAACGATCTGTTTTGCGATAATTCAGTTCTCAACAATCAAGCTAATATCAAAATAAATCAGACATCATCGATGTTCCATTCAGAACGTTAACGTCATTGTAAGGAAATGAACACAAAGTTCGCAAAGTTCGGCAAATGTACCAGTTGATCGGTCAGCTGATGTTTGTTATTGTTTGTGTTTTTGCTTTTGAAAACTGAACGTTAAATACGTATCCTTACTTTCATTGATTGGACTCGTTGCATTATTCAGTGTTAACATTTGTTGAGTATATCAATTCATGACAATTTCAAATATGAAAAAATGACATGATGATGTTATCTATTAAAAGGTTTATAGTCTGTTCTGTTCTGCCTTATGTCTTTTGAAAAACACGATATAGGAAAAATCCTCCTCCGTGATTTCTCATTTAGATATTACCAATATACAAACTCATTTAACTTGGATAGTTGCATCCACTGTTCATCACATTCAAACCCAAATTCTTCACTAACATTCGAAATCTAAGAGTTCGGCAAATCACCAAATCTTACATAAAAGGGAGGATTTTGTTTTGAAAATGATAACAATGAATTATTACGGTAAGATAAATACGTTGTATACTTCTGCCTTGGGTAATATTGTCTGATGTACCATCTTTGTAGAAATGTCAGCCCAACGGCTCGGCCTACATTTCTACAAAAATCTGATGGTACATCAGACCGTATTACCCTCGTTAGAAGCATACAACTTATTGTGGCCCCGGGTGAGTGTAGAAAGTTATTGTCTTTGTACATATATATAACCTATAGGGATGTTCACACTGACCCAGTGTTGTTGTCTCTGTATATAATATTCATTTCAAATAGTGATTTTCACACCGATGAAAATTCTTCCTCACTGATAAATCAGCGACCAAGTGTGAGGACAGAAACTAGTTGTCATTGTAATTTATAATGTAAGACCTTCATACTGACCAAGAGGTACTCCTCAATGAAATCTCTCAGTGGTCCCTGAATGTAGAAACTTGATGTCTTTGAACATGTAATATTGCTTTTGATGAACAAACCAATCAAGAGTGATTCTTCATTGACACCTCCTAGTTGCGAAGGTCAGTACAAGCTAAGTTCAATTGCCTTCAGTAAATCGTATTTTCATTTTCTTAATCACCACATCGTGGCCTGGTCGAATGATCTGAATTATCAAACTATAGAACATTATATTTCGAAGGGACAGAAGCTGAAAGTTACCAATGTCAAGAAATGTTTTTAAGAAAAAGCAGCTAATCAAAATCGTTGTACATTTTGAGTTCAGCTTCTCGACTTTATTTCCCCTCTTCAAATAATGTTTAAAAGGTGGTTCACTTGAAACTTGACCATTCTTGGCTATGGCTAATTGTGTTAAAAGTAAAATATGGACAAAATTGATTTAAAGTTCAACATGAAAAAGTCAATCCTAGAACTATAAGCAACTGGGGAATTGTATATCGATTATCGATCTTGCTTTATATGTTCACTTGATAAGGTTTAATAATTCATCTGATCAACAATTCTATTTAAGTAAGACTTCTATAGTAAATAGAAGATACAACATGGATGAATGTAAATATTTGGTATTCACTAAAGAATGCTTAAGTGTTGACAAACTTATGTAAAGTTTCCTCCATTATTTGTGAAGTTTTTGTTCCTGTGGATGTGTGCCACATAATGTATGAAATATTTTAAGATACATGTATGTCTTACCTGAGCTTGTGAAAAAGTCAAAATTCATGAGGCTCACATTCCAGTAAAATAATTTCTCCATTATCGATTTTAAAACCGTTAAAAGCGCATTCCAGATACTTATAGATTGACTTTCTATCTACGTGATTCCTCTGAAAAATGTGTTTCCAGAAACAACAAGGCAAAAGTGAGCGCAGCTCACATACCCCCGCCTGTAGTTTGACCGCCTTTCTTTGACGAAAATAGTGAAAAGTCATATGTTCTGATAAGTCCTAGGATTGTTACCGTATTTTGCCATCACATGATATAGAAAATAACATTATAATGTAATTTGTCTGAATAGGTGGGAACTGGTATAACTATGATAAAAAATGTTTTTCAACAAACTCTCACCTTCCATTCAGTTCCATGTAGGTCAATTTATATTCCAATATATGTATTCTTTGCAGTGGTATCAACATTCCAATATATGTATTCTTTGCAGTGGTAACAACAACATCAGTCATGTTCTATGTTCATACAGTGTCCATATGAGTATCACAATAGGTCACAATCCCTTTCTTTTGTTTACTTCCCAAAAGATAACTTGAAGGCAAAACAGTCACATTTACAATGTTTATACGGTATGTGTTTGTCATTACATGTAGGAAAAATATTTATAAGCTTGATCCTCAACCTTCTGTTTTCGGACTGTTTTGGTTCAAAATTTCAAAAATTATTTGAACTTTGGAATTATAACCCCTAAAAGGCACAACAGCATCATATAGGTTACTGCCATACCAAGTTTGAAAATTCCAAGTGGTATAGTTTTTTAATTATGCTCCGGAAACGAGACAAAGTCTAGAAATCGGATGTTTTTTGGTCAAAATTTCAAAAATTATTTGAACCATTGAGATGAAACCCCTCAAAGTTTGTAAGTGGTATAGTTTTAGAGTAATGCTCCGGAAACGATTTCGGACGGACGGACGCACGGACGCACGCACGGACGGACACGCGGATCGCTATATACCCCCGACTACGTAGTAGCGGGGGTATAATAAATATGTGTTTGTTTACACAAATATACCCGATAACCAATGATTGTTTTATTTCTCAGGTTCAGAAAAAAATGAAAAAATAGAGCCATTGGCTCTGTAGCTCATCAGGCTTCATCAATTATGCTGTAGAGTGTGGCCAATGTGATTCCCCCTTCGTAGAGGCCACAGGGCCACCAATCATAAAATTAAGTGTATGGGCGTCAAGTTTCAGCTTTCTAGACCTTATACTTCAGGAGAAGAAGATGACGATAGGTTTTTAGGGTGTGGCCCCTATGGCCCTCATAAGGGGTCACAGGGCCACCAAAGCTACAATATATAGTCCGCACTAGTCAAGGAGTCTGTACAAAAAGTTTCAGCTATCTAGGCCTCATGTTTCTGGAGAAGAAGATGAAAATAGGTTTTTAGTGCATGGCATCTGTGGCCCTTATTAGCAGCCACAGAGCCACCAAAGATACAATTTATAATCCTCACTAGTCAAGGAGTCTGTACACAAAGTTTCAGTTTTGTAGGACTTATGCTCCTTGAGACGAAGATGTAAATAGGTTTTAAGGGCGTGGCTCCTGTGGCCCTTATTAGGGGTCACAGGGCCACCAAAGTTACAATTTATAATCCTCACTAGTCAAGGAGTCTGTACACAAGGTTTCAGTTTTCTAGACCTTATACTTCTGGAGAAGAAGATGAAAATAGGTTTTTAGGGTGTCGCCCCTGTGGCCCTTATTAGGAGTCACAGGGCCACCAAAGCTACAAATTATAATCCTCACTATGCAAGTAGTCTGTACACAAAGTTCAAGCTTTCTAGGCCTTATGCTTCTGGAGAAGAAGGTGAAAATAAGTTTTTAGGGCGTGGCCCCTGTGGCCCTTATTAGGGGTCACAGGGCCACTAAAGCTACAATGTATAATCCTCACTATTCAAGGAGTCTGTACACAAAGTGTCAGCTTTCTAGGCCTTATGGTTCTGGAGAAGAAGCCGAAATTCCACAAAGTTTACGGACGGACGGACGGACGGATGGACGAACGTTTATATGGTTAAGAAGTATAACACAAAAACATGTCTATACATAACAATATTGACACATGTTTCTTGCAGAGTTTGGCTGGTCCTTGTGAAGGCGTGACGTGCGAAGGTGGAAGTAGATGTATTGTTGACAGATTCAACACTCCAGGTTGTGTCCCAGGTATGTTATACTTCAGCAAACCTAAACTTTACTCTTGTTATTGAACTGGACGGAGTTTAGTATTTTATTTATTACACTCTTTAAATTATTGATGTAAAATGAAAATAATGTTTAATCTCCATTCTCGTAGTTGTGCGTAGGAATACAATTCTTACAATGGATGCATATGTAGTGTCATTAGACTTTGAGCAATGAACAACTAGGTCATGAGTTAGTCCGTTAATAACAGCTTTAATTTTGAACAGTGCAAATTGAAAACTCTCATTCAATTATTGTTGTGTCAATAAAACATCTGTCGCTGAATAATTGTGCGAATTAATTAATGAACGTTAGATTGTGTGAATGAATGTCAAGTGATTGTGACGTCATCGGAATGTGCGTTTTCAAGAGCGATTCAGTAAGTTTGAGCTAGTGTCAGTGGGAGGAACACTGTCCTTGTTTGCGATCCATGATGAGGATAGATTGGGGAATACCCTCTTCAAAATTAAAATTTCATCTAAATCCTAAAACCAAAAGGACCGCTGCTTTGAATAACGAGCTCGTCGTTGAGCTGCCAAACGCTGCTTGGAGCTTAGGGCTGCAAGGGAGATAACTCTAAAAACTTTCTAGCGTTTCGACGAATTTGAACTTGTTGCCGATAAACATAACATTGCTAATGCTTACGGTATCTCATTAAACATTGGGTAAACATTTGGCTGCTTTATCGAAATTCTGAAGTACTGACGCTGACATTTCAAGAATCCACCTTAATAGGAAGGGATGATCTTGCCAGATCTACCATCGAATGCCGACTTGACTCCGATTCCCATGTCCTGTTTACATTTGATGAATGTTTTGGAGGTATAACTGATTCTTTGTTTTTAGTAGCTCAGACAGTTTAATCATAAACAAATAAACACTTTTTAAAAAAGAATTTTACTTTTATCTTGTATATTTTTCGTTTGGACTGAAAACAATATTCTTAAGTCGCAATTTTGATTGACATCATCAACCGATAACTTGTCATGCGATTGCAGGAAAGTAGTTCCGGATGCGATCGCTTTCACGTGCAATGTTTCACAAGTGTTGAATAACATGTCATTGTTTCACAACTGTAGTATCTTCAACGAGAGTGTAATAATAGCATTTACATCATGTGCGTATAGCGAACTCGGATATAGGTAATTAACGGAAATATAGCGAACTGAATACTATCGTGTTACTCTTACCTAAGCCAAAACTATTTCCCCAACAGAACAGTTACCTTAACTAAACCTTTCATAAATAAATTATGTACATGTAAGTTCCACAGATGGTTTCCTAGGAATCCTTCTCTGCAACAGATACCAATGATCAATTGACCTTACTGAGTAAAGAAAAAAACTAATGAGTTAAACAGTCGATGATTTTCAATGAAGAGTTACCTTCCCTGATTGTTACATTTCATTGATAAGCCAAACTTGACAGTAGATATCTTTGTTATATAAACCATTAGCCACACAATGTATAGTTTTCCCTGATGATCACTATGAAACCGGTTAATAATGAACTTTTGTGAAGAACAATCTTCAATTTGTTATTTTTAAAGAATATATATGTATAAATAGAGGAAACCTAATGTGGTTTTCCAAATAGTAGGTTAATTTCATCGAGTGGCATTGGTAAAATTGATTTTTCACGAGTGGCATAGCCACGAGTGAAATATCAACTATACCCATGTCACGAGATGAAATAAACCTGGTATTTGGAAAACTACAATAAGTATTTATATATTATATGATTTTTTTTAATGAAAAATGTAATTAAAATTACTTTAAAACTGGAAAATTACCCCCTTATGTTTACATTGCTGAAAGTAGTTCCGGCACCTGACCAGTGACGATACAAAATATTGTCACTGGTCACAGTGAAAATATAACATACCGTTACTGTTGCCTGACAGACAATGTATTTCACTGATAAAACCCAGTATTTCACCGCCTATCAAATGATTTATTTCTTTGAAGGTCTGTTTTTCTGCATTAGTAGATTCCAATATGCAATATTTTAAAAGAAAAACATAAACTGTTTTCTTTAGCTGCTAATAAGGAAGGTAACTTGTACTGTTACTTTTTGAAGCTCGAGCATTCTGACAGGATTTTTGTCAATTGGAACAGAAGCTAGATTGACGTTATATAACTGAGCTGCTTCTGTTAGGAGAGAATAATGCTCTGGAAAACAATGGCGCTAAAAAAGTTGAGTACATCAATAATAACGTTAAAGGTGAGGTACTATCTTTGCCGTGAGGATCTTGGTTTACACTTCCCATGTTCCATAAACGGCGACTTTGGTTATTGACTACCTCAAATGCAATTGCTATTTTGGAAAACATTCGTTTTATAACGTTTTCTCTTACCATATGTCATACTCGATATATACGTTATGAATTTGTGAAAAAGAGGAAGCATAACCATTTGAATATGGATATATTTCATTGTTGGTCCCAAGGATAATGTCAGATTCATAGAAGCGCTTGTAAAATCTCGTAAGTAGGGATTCTGAAGGAATGGACACATGCAAATTATTTCGACTATTTGAAATCGAAAGTTTATATGAATAATTCATTTGAAACATTGGATTCACAAATGCATCAGTACCTTACTGATAGGTCGAAAGTTAACCTGGCGGCGAGATATACCGTTTGGCACGATTTTCATAACATGCATAACATAGAGAAGCAAGGTTTTGTCTTATATAATGAACATTAGATTCAACTCTAATCTTTTAATCATGATTATTATTTTATCATTTAATTTTCACTTACATCAGTATGTGTTAGCGTACATAACCATTGGTTGGACAGTCTCGTATTGACATCAACCATATTGGTTTTTAAAACGTAAATATAAGAGAAAATGGTATAGTCTTTTCAACATTTAAATTCGAATTTGGTTGCTATACTTGTTAACATATCATTTGAAGCCGCAGGTTACACATTTGACTTTTAATAATATCAACAGGAACCGAATCCTGTTTTGAACTGTTACATCAAAAACACAGTAAGTTCATCTTCATAATAATATGAATGCAGTTTCATTTTTGCCCATAGAAGAACACCTAGGATGTGGTCCTGCTCCTGATCTGCCCAATGCTAACAAGTCTTCTACTGGACAATACGAGGGCGCTGTCACTCAATACACCTGTCTGTCTGATTTCCTCTTCTGTGGAACAAGCTCCACTCACACGTGCTCCTCGCTTGGAACCTGGGAGGGACTCAGTGGAGCTTGTAACAGAGCAGTGTGGTACAATCCTGTAAGTGAACTGATAAACGAATTGTACCACTTGTCAGTTTGTATACAATCTCTTAACTATTGTAATATCTACCAAGATTTGACTGTTTTATTGATGAATGAGAACAAGTTCTATGGATTTACAACTTCTTTATTGCAGGAACTGCAACCATAGAACTTGTTCTCATTCATCTTACCAACTTCTAAATGCCTCTTAAATATGTTTTATTGATGTTGTACAACATTTATCTATTTCTCTTTAATTGTCAGTGTTTGACTTATAAAAGTTTACCTTGTTTTTTACTAATTCAACACAATAAAACTCATTTAACCTTACAATCACTAATGGTTTCTTTTGAAATTCAAGACCATACCTTTTATTGGGACAATGCCCTGCCTGATGACAGAAGGCTTTAAAGTGAAATTCGAGGGAAGACCAACACGGCATCGACGGTAAGGCTGACAACCTTTTTAGAGAAATTCCTCTTGTAAATTGAACCTTTTTTGGATGTTATGTTCACCGTTTGCCCTTTAATAAAAGGTTTTGTAAATCTAGGCAAAACCTAAAGAGTTACATTTGATCTTGCCCAAGTAATATCATTTTGGTATTTGTCAATTTTGTTTGCAGTCATTCGATGTCATCAATGTCTTTACATATTTGACAAATAACTCTGATGGACTGTCCTCTGGATAAGGATTTTCATTTCATTGAACAGGACTCCTGCATAAAAAGCACACTAGTCGGGTTCAACTTATGTCTAATTTTCAGTTTTTAAACAATTTTTGCCATACGAATTTATCAAGGCAATGATAATAAAAGTCAATAATTAGAGTGATTTACGCTTAGCGCACGTCTATAAATGGTGCGAAATTATTAGTATAGAATGTAATTTTCTTTGTTCTTATTGAAAAAAGAACTGCCCAAAGATACATTAATTCGCTACTGTAATGACACTCGCAAGCTCGCCCACACAAATTGTATAAGTTTAACCAGTATATTTAATTCAGAATGATTGTGAAAATAATAGAAACGATTCTAACTCGGAGTTTGAATTTGAAATATTGAAGTGATTGAATTTCTTAAGAGCATGTTACGGCATGGTTTGACAGTCGGTAGACTTTGCACTGCTTTGGTGAACATTCATTTGGTGTTGCAAACATGTCTGTGAAATAAGGCTGATGTCATTGTACTGATTGAAAGACGAATGCAACACGGAAATAACACGAATAACACGATTGTATTTCGAAGGGAAAGATTGGGACGTATGTACTTATAAAAGGGCATGATAAAAAAATTGCTCACTTCACAATATTGCCTCCGAAGAAAGGAACAAAATTGAAACAAAATTGCCGTGGCCATAGATGATTTAACATGTGTTAACGAATAGTCCGATTGTTTACGATCCTTTGCGAGTTTCAAAACATAACATAATATACCTTGAGTTTCCATCCTCATCACAATGTGGAGGCTGCTTAACAGTTAAAGAGTTCTGCTCCAAGATGTGTTCCATGAAAGCACCAAAAGGCACATCAAGATGTGATGATTAGTCAATATACCAAGTTTCGTTAAGACCAGGATAAGGCCAAGATGGCCACGATTCAAATTATTTTTGAAAATCGTAACTGTTCTTATAAAGCGTGAGGGCGCGCAGATAGAGATCGTGGCCATCGCATCAGATCGTTATGATCGTAAGCAGTGTATAAAATAGATTGGAAACCTGTCCTGTCCTGAAAATTAATGGGTCAATTCCTGGGGAAATTAAGACAATTTTTGAACAGTTACCAGTCCTGACCAAAAAGTAACCAGTCCTGAAAAAAAGTAACCAGTTCTGACCAAAAAGTAACCAGTCCTGGCAAAAAGTAACCAGTCAAGGACTGGCGGGCGGGCTATATTTAAAACACTGTCGTAAGGCATCGCTATTTCCGTGGCAGAGTAATGGTCAATCAATTTGTTTTCAGGGTTACAATGTCTGTAGAAACAACAGATTTTATTATCCAAGCTGACGGAAGAATGAACATATATTTGGCACAAGACAAATTTTTGCTGAACAAACTGTTGAATGAAGTGTGGAAGACCGATGTTAATGTCCTGTCGACTCTTGCTGTGGCTGTGAATTTCACCTGTGAGATAGTACGTCAGAATAGGAAATATGAGGTAAATCTTGTGTATATCTATAACAAATTATGCGGTCTTTGCACTAATTAATGTTATTGATATTCTAATTGCAGTTTGTTTCTTTATTAAATATTACTTTTGATTTGAAATGTTTGATATTTTGAAAAGGTACAATTTTTGTTTATAAATTCAATTTATATATTTCAAAGGTAAGTAGTATTTTTTATATCAAAATGGAGTATCTCACGAAACTTAAATTAAATGTTACTAAATGAAGAGAAAATTAATATACCCTTTAAAAAATAGAGCCATTGGCTCTGTAGCTCATCAGGCTGTATATTTGATTTTGCTTTAGGGTTGGCCAATGTGATTCCCCCCTTAGTAGGGGCTACAGGGTCACAAACTCTACAATTATTAATCTTCACTAGTCAAGGAGTCTGTACACTATGTTTAAGCTTTCTAGGCCTTCTGGAGAAGAAGATGAAAATAGGTTTTAAGGGCTTGGCCCCTGTGGCCCTTATTAGGGGCAACAGGGCCACCAAAGTTACAATTTATAATCCTCACTAGTCAAGGAGTCTGTACACAAAGTTTAAGCTTTTAGGCTTTATGGTTCTGGAGAAGAAGATGAAAATAAGTTTTTAAGGGCTTGGCCCCTGTGGCCCTTATTAGAGGCCACAGGGCCACCAAAGCTACAATTTGTAATCCTCACTAGTCAAGGAGTCTGTACACAAAGTTTCAGCTTTCTAGCCTTATGGTTCTGGAGAAGAAGATGAAAATAGGTTTTTAGGGCGTGGCCCCTGTGGCCCTTATTAGAGGCCACAGGGCCACCAAAGCTAAAATTTATAATCCTCACAAGTCAAGTTGTCTGTACACCAAGTCTAAGCTTTCTAGGCCTTATGCATTTAGAGAAGAAGATGAAAATAGGTTTTAAGGGCTTGGTCCCTGTGGCCCTTATTAGGGGCCACAGGGCCACCAAAGCTACAATTTATAATCCTCACTACTCACGGAGTCTGTACACAAAGGTTCAGCTTTCTAGGCTTTATGGTTCTGGAGAAGAAGATGAACGTAGGTTTTAAGGGCTTGGCCCCTGTGGCCCTTATTAGAGGCCACAGGGCCATCAAAGCTAAAATTGATAATCCCCACTAGTCAAGGAGTCTGTACAAGTCTATGCTTTCTAGGCCTTATGCTTTTAGGGAAGAAAATGAAAATAGGTTTTTAGGGTGTGGTCCCTGTGGCCCTTAGTAGGGGCAACAGGGCCACCAAAGTTACAATTTATAATCCTCACTAGTCAAGGAGTCTGTACACACAGTTTCAGCTTTCTAGGCCTTATGGTTCTGGAGAAGAAGGTGAAAATAGGTTTTTAGGGCGTGGCCCCTTTGGCCCTTGTTAGGGGCCACAGGGCCACTAAAGCTACAATTTTTAATCCTCACTAGTCAAGGAGTCTGTACACCAAGTTTAAGCTTTCTAGGTCTTATGGTTCTGGAGAAGAAGTCGAAATTCCACAAAGTTTACGGACGGACGGACGGACGGACGCCGGACACCATGCCATGCCAAAAGCCCATCGGGCCTTACATGCCAGATGAACTAAGAAAACGCAAAGGGGATTTTGAAATTTTTCACTCGTGCAAAAACGAATAAACAATACAACTGTCATATTTCTTTCCTGGCCGTAATTGTTACATGTTTATTTACATTATACCAAAAGATGATAAAAGGTGGGATTTGTTACTGCCTTGCTTGACACTCAGCATTGTAAAGGCAGAACAACACATTAACTGGCGCTAGTTTGGCACAAAACAAATTTCCAACATGTACATGTACTGAGGACGATAAAGTGTTGAATGAGGATATTATAATGCAATGCCAATGTGTCGAAAATGAAAACATCGTCGTACGTCAGATTATAACTTCAAAACCTACCGTTGCTTGAAATTTGAATGTTCATTTGAGCACCATATTTATAATTTGGGTCGTTTCCTCATGAACTATTGTGGGAAAAAAAGATGCCAATATTAATGCGACAAAGTTTGCCACCAAAGCCAAAAATGTCTACATTGTGGTCATAAAAATTACAGAACTATCCCTGTTTTGGGGAAAGTCTAACAAGCTTTAGGGAATCGTTTGCCTGAAGGGGATGTTCGGCCATGAGAGCCAGTTTTTAGAAAACTTGAAGGTGCAATCGCCGTCAATTGTGTTTTAAGAACCGGTGGGTCACTCTTTTAATCTTTAGGAAAGTCTTGTTTGTTGATACTTCACAATTCCATCCTATTACTGTGAGATTAAAAAGAATTGTTTACTGTCAACAAAAAGGAAAATTTCTCCTTTTAAATTGTTCAAAGGTGTGAGAAAGTACGTAACGATATCCAACATACAAGATTTGTCAAATGATTTGTTAAGGAGAATTTGGCAGAAAGTCGGTACATAAACAGCATCCACGAACGACAAATGCATTGGGATTATGGTCTGAAAGGGAAAGTTTTCAAGCCTGTTCATAGCACGAAACAGCCAATATCAAGACCAAAGTCCTGAAGTAACTCCCTCAAACATAACTCCTTTAGGACATAAATGCTATGAACGACCGTCCAATGCTTGAAGGGGCAGAACTTTGTAAAAGAGACTTTTTGCCTTTTCCATTCATTGCCAGAAACTTGCCTATCAATAAATGCTTTAAATGATAGTAAAACAAAACGACTTTTGTGTAGAGCCTTGTGAAACTGCACTTTCTTACAATTGAACTTATTTGATATTTTTGCTTTTCAATAAAAGCAACATAACCAAAGAAAAATTGCTCATACGTTTCTTCTTTTTTGAAGAGTTTATATAACATCAATAACATGAATCTTTAACTGAATATACATACTTCGATTAAGGTACACTAATTCATTTCCCTGATGCAAATGATTAAAAGATAATCACACTAAAATACCCGCCACTAGTTTTCGCTGAATATTTGATATTTTATTCCCCGACAACAGATTATAAGTTGGAGAGATGAGATTTCGAAACTCTAAAATGATTACTATTTAACACATGCTATTGTTTATTGGATATATTAGAAAGAATAATGTGAAATACTGCTTCCACCGCTTTAAATTCATACTAATGGTTGATGATATTCATAACAGGTATACATGGACGGGACGTATGCTGAAAACACGGAGGACGGAGCTCCAGACATTTATCCTGACTCTATCACAGTATCGGAGGATGTTCACATGGACAGAATCACATTTTCACCTGCTTGATCAGAGATCTTGAAGAGATTATCATTTGAGATAAAACTAAAAATATGTGCATGGAATGTACTGTGATGTCCGCCGCCCCAACTTTAATTAAGTCTTATCATCTTAGCTTTATTTGCCAGTAAAGGCAAAGATATTCCACAAATATAAATGTGAAAGAAGACATAAGTACCCTTAGAAGTAAATGGGTCCACTCCATCAATGGGGCTAACCACACTGTAAGTCTCATAAACTTATACTTAAAGATTACATACTTGATTAATGTTCATGTTATTCATATCCATTAATAAAATCTTTACAGCACAGTCACTGAACAATTATTTGGCATTTATGAGACGAGTTCTCTATCAATTATGTAATATGTAAGTGGTCATATTCTAATTTAATCACGTGATGGTAATATGTAGTAACAACTAAGTCTTAATACTTAATACTTAACAACTTAATTCATGCAATGACGCGGGCAAATGTCACGAACGCCCATTTTTACAAGTATCACTTCATAGGTCATTTGAATTTGTAACATATATATATATATATATGTCTTTTCCGATTACCCTGAAAAAGCAAGTTAATTAAATACAAGCCAAAAAGTGAACGTTGCTCACAAATACCCCATGTCACCCCACCCCCTTAAAAAGGAATGAAAAAATGCATGATTTTAAGTTCTTGGTCCGAGAAAGTCTTATCCCCCCCAAAAATACTATTACTCTGTTCTCTCCAAATAAGGTACAAGACAGACAATGATATTTTTTTCTGCAATCAGTCGGAAAAATACTGATATTGAAAAACAACAAGGTACAAAAGAAAGAATTCGTAATGAATAAAATAAGTTCACAACTTCGAAATGCGTAATTGTTTTTATAAACATTGTTGTAATTTTGACACTGCACCTCTCCTAGCAGAGCAAAAGACACGTGCAAAATTTGAAAACACTCTGATGAATATTTTTTCTGTAATGAGTCGGACAAAAAATGTCCGGACGGACGGATTGAAACGTTGTATAATAACCTCGACTGTTTGTTATATAGTAATACGAACGAAACAGATCAGTTTTACATTTAAGGAAAACTCTGTGACACTTTTATTTCGATAATAAATTTCTATGGATGCTCTTGTTTCTAGTCTTCTCAAATAATTAAATGAGATGAGGAACCTTATAATACGTATCAAAGATAACGCAGATGCAATGAAAAACCACATCGCTTGAGTTGCATAATGCAAGAGGAAAGTCGCTTTATATTACAAACTGTAATTATTTTTGAAACTCTTTAATCTGGCAGTATCTGACAGGTGCGCGCTCTTTCATCATGCCGCCCATGCAGCTCTTCCTTATGAATTAGCTTCTACAGTTACATGTGTTATTGTCGAAAGGTATGTCCCATCCCAATGTTCTCCTTTGTTGCATCGTGTCACTGAAACCTATACTTGAGCACGATATGGATTGATACCAGATACCATACACATCACAAAGTAAACTTAAATCACGGAGGCATTAACATGTCACGGAAATTTCCCTTACATTAACTTTTACTGTGTGCATGAGGTTTTTAAAATGTCTCGCAAGCGTATTTTCAAGAAACGAAATTCGATCGGACGTCCTGTTTATTATCCCCCGCCGCGCGTTTAGGCTTAGCGCTATGTCAAGAAACATTCACTGGATTCTGTTTTTACCTTACACAGTGCATCTCATTGGAAAGGCTCCGGGCCCAGTAGATTTTGGTGACCTTCACATTATTTTCAAGGTCACAGAGAGGCTTTGAAAATTTCAGCATTGAAACCTGCATTTTAGGCTTGTCAGCGGGATATCTCAGGAACCATATACTGGATTCTCTTCATAATTTACACATAGCATCTTATTGGGTTAGCTTTGGGCCCAGTCGATTGTGGTGACCTTCATATTATTTTCAAGGTCACAGCGAGGCTACGTGTTTTACTTTAAATTAAATTAAGAGCTATAATAATTCGGTTATATGCCGCTGATTTCCAAACACAGTATGTTTATCTCCTAATTACATGTAAACTGTTTTTGCACTTTGGTACAAACAGTACATTTTGTTTAATTAAATTAACTCAAATGTTTCATCAAGCATTTAGATATAACAAAATACATCAAATTTGATTTATTTTTCTAGTATCACATTTCTAAAACAAATTTTCCTCCTTTAAACCATCAGTCATTTACATATATTATTATATATGTATCAGTTAAATGTTTTCTAAAATAGCTTTAACTGTGTTTTGATGACTTATACTTTACTCTTGGTATACATGATATTTTCGGGAGATTTTTAACATATAAATAGAGAATACTTAACGAATGGTAATGTGATAACATTTTTAAGCAACGAGTGTATAGAATTGGTGTCAAAAAAACAAATACTCACTTTGTCGACAAATAGACACATTTTGCTTGGAACAAGAACAGTAGCGATGAAGGTTGACAGGCAGAACCACTCCCAGCATGTTTACCGTGTAAACATTGAAGTATAGCGGTCTCCAATCAGGCATCTCTAATTCTACACCACAAATTCAGCGAATTAGAACAGAGGCTACATCAACTTGACTTGATCTGCCTCTGTGGGGAGAGAATGGGAAGTATAGCGGTATCCATGCCCTCCTTACAGAGGCAGATCAATCTGCGTCATTGCATCATTTTTGTATTTCTGTTCACAGGGACTTGTATTGCTAATAATAACTGTTCCTAGTAAGAATACTTGAATACGATAATCGCCTATTACTAATAATACTGATAGTAATAGGCGATTATCGTATTCAAGTATTCTTACTAGGAACAGTTATTATTAGCAATACAAGTCCCTGTGTTTCTGTTAAAACAAGAGACATTTTCTATTTTGTTCTGTTGAAATACAAAATCTGCTTCTTAAAGGGGCAGTAGCACGTTTTTTGATAATTTTATATTTCAAAATGTTCACTGATAATTGAAAGTTATTGCTTAATGTATTATTTTGACAATGTCAAAAATCTCATTACATACACCAATCAACCATAGTCAGAGGACAAAGTATGGAGATTCACATTAAAACTCATTGGCGGCCATTTTGTGTGAACACCTTTAATTCATTTTGTGTAATAAAAGGGAATCGCATGGCTAAACTTTACGTGATATATTTGAATTAATACTGCTCCATTTAGTTCAAATACAGTGTCTTTCAATTGGAACCATTAAATTGCATTTTCCTGACATCACTTTATATTCCCCCTAACTACACGTGCTACTGCCCCTTTTAAAGTCTGATAATAAATGATTTACCTCCTATGTGAATTTGTTTTACGTTTATATTACCCATAGGGTAGAATATAGGTGATGATATATTTGTATTATGAGCACAATTGTGCATATCTATTTTCCCCAAAGACGATTGTTGTAGCGTGACTTCCTGCCTTTCTCCCTTGACATCACAAGTCAGTGACTTCGACAGAGCAGCAGGCCGTTTTCTTGACTTTCTAACAGTGTAAAAAGGAAAAATATCGCTAATGAAGAATGAACCTTAAACTTTGTATCATTTAGAGAAAATAACCCAAAGAATTGTGTCATATGACTTTAAGGCAACTTGTGCAAATGTGGATATGGGCTTCTCTCGTTAAACACAAAAAAATCAATAACTTCTTTAAAGTCAAATGAAACTCTTTCTCGGGTTATAATCACTTTTTGATACAAAGTTGATATCCAAAATAGATTACTAATGTAACGTTGAACCAACGATAAGATTCATCTTGACCCATCTCAGTAGAAGGTTTTATTTTACACGACAGGTATGTGTAACTGTAGATGAAACTGCGGCACTTAACTGTTCGTTGACAGAGTCGCTGGCACATTCTGTGTCCAAAAGGGGAAATGGTTCGACTATCTTCAGGTGATGTTGTGACACACCAAACACACAAAAACATGAGGTGGACAAGTCCTAGTTCCTCAATGGTTTATCCAAGACTGAAGTATAAAGACTTGTTTTCCTTCTTCCATGAAAAAAAAAACATTCTTGATAAAACCATTTCTAAAAGTTTAAACATTTTTGTTTAAGGTCAGCAATTGGTATGTTCCATTATAAGAACTCCAACTTCAAATATACCTCTAACTGAATAAATAATTATATATTTATCATATGGTTAAAAGAATTAAACAACGCATTGTGTTTCTGTTGACATGAAGCCATTAAGAAATTAATTGACAATTTTATGAGGAAAACGAAACGAATATTTCAAGTATGCATGATTATCTACATATTTGGAATTGTGATCTAAAAAAATTTAAATATGCTGATTTAATTTAGATTTTCTTTTACTAGTGTTGACTAAGCCACTGGGTGATGAGACAATAGTAGATGGCTTACTGGTTTGAATGTGATTTGAGTATGCGAAACGTGAAAGGTCTTAAACATGGTAAACCTTGAAGACCCCTATAAAGAGGTATAAAATTCAGAAAAGCAGAGACGTGCATGTACGAGTTATAAGATAGACCTGATTTTAATGAGGATGTCCAAAAAATCAAGCAATGCTTGTCCTCATTAACGTTCATAATAGGTTTTCTATTTCTAATTATTTACAATTATTTCCACTGGCAAAATGTGTTCATGTAAAGACTGAGAAAGCGTCTCAATGTTAACTAACTGTTTGTGTTAGTGTGTAGTAGTACTCATTTGAAGTTCAATTGATAATCTTTCGAAAATATACAATTTGATTGATTTTCAAATTTTTTTTGCGCAATGTGTAATTTATTTTCACCTAAAAAAAATGTGAGGAAAAGCTGAATTAGTTTTCGGTGATGAAATTTGGAAGTTTAGTGATGATTCCACGTCAAATGAGCTTCGAGACTCTAGTGAATCCTCAGTAAGGAGACAACATGTTTCAAGAGAAAATACAACGTATTGGAATTGTAAAACTTCATTATTCCCCGCCGCGCGTTTAGCGCGAAGCGGGGGATATAGTATTGGGCAGCGTCCGTCCGTCCGTCCGTACGTCCTACACGAATGAAATTGAATAACTCAAGAACTATTGACCGGATTCTTTTCATTTTTTGTATATAGCTTCATCACCACGAGAGTAAGGTTCTGTAGAGTTTCATGACCTTGACCTTCTTTTCAAGGTCATTACGAGACTATCAAATTTTACCCTTGTCAGCGGGATATCTCAAGAACCATTCACTGGATTCTCTTCATAACTTACACAATGCATCTTATTGGGAAGGCGCCGGGCCCAGTCGATTTTGGTGACCTTCACATTATTTTCAAGGACACAGCGAGACTTTGAAAATTTCAGCATTGAAACCTGCATTTTAGGCTTGTCAGTGGGATATCTCAGGAACCATACACTGGATTATTTTCAAAACTTATGCAAAGAAGGTTATAGTGAAGACGCAGGACCAATGGAAGTTTGATGGACTTCACATTATTTTCAGCAGAACTTTTGATTTATCATCAATTTACCTGCATGTTAAGCTTGTTAGTGTGATATCTCAAGAGTCATTCACTGGAGTTTTTTTATTAATCTATTTCAGGAAGACACCGGACTAATTTGGTTGTGGTGACTTTCACATTATTTTCAAGTCACAATGAAGCCAACATGCATTTAAAGCTTATTATAAGGCTGATCTGTTAAGAACTGTTCTCTATATTCTCTTCTTTTTTTTTGCACAAGGCTTCTTATTTGGAAGACCCAGGGACCAGTCACTAAATGATATCTAGTAGCATGACAAGTGTAGACAAGTGTTTCTATGTATACAGTATGCATTTTGTTAACATCAATTTGCGGCGGGGGATCTTGTCACCTTTGTGACAAATACTTGTTGTCGAAAGGTATGTCCCATTCCAATGTTTTCCTTTGTTGCATCGTGTCACTGTAACTGATACTTGAGCTCGATATGGACTGATACCAGACTGACACATCACCAAGTTAACTTAAATCATGGAGGCTTTAACATGTCACGGAAATTTCCCTTACATTAACTTTTACTGTGTGCAAGCGTATTTTCAAGAAACGAAATTCGATGGGACGTCCCGTTTATGTTTACCTTTATCCATACTGTTGAAAGTTTCTCATACAGTTCATCATTAATCATTTTTGAAATTACAGCCAATACATTTCATACTAGTCCTTGGGGTTTTTTTTTTGTTTTTTTTGTATATTCCATATTTTAATACAGGCAAATACATGAGTTGAAATACTTACAAATATCACATGTATACATACGTAATCCACAATTGGCTAGTTCGTTAACTAAATAGGATAATTTCTAAATAATAAATGCAAGGTTGACCAATATTGAAAAAGACATTTCTTCAGTTTCTGTAGATTAAAATATATATCATTTAGAAAAACTCCCAAGATGAACAAATTTCGAATTAACAAGAGAGGCATATAAACTTTTACTCCCAATGATGGTATCTACTTTTGACATATTAAAAGAGTATATTGGATTTGATAGTTTCTTTTCAAATTTTTGTATGTTCAATGATCGAACATATGTCATTACGGCTCTTTTTACGGATTCATAAGTTATAAAGTTGGTCTTTATTGAAAAAGTTTTGGAAAATCTCTAGAGTTAACAGTCTTCCTTCGACATGTAGCAAATCATTCAAAAAAATAAAACTTTTTTATACCAATCATAGTACAGATACTGTTTATCAATCAAAATATTATCGTTGTTCCATAATGATTGGCATTGTATATCTTCTCCATTTACAATATTCTTTTTACTAATGGTTATAAATTCGGACCATTCTAAAAGAGTGTCTTTCCAAAACGAGTTTGTTCAAGAGGGAATTATTTCTTATTTAATGAATACACTATCCGAAAGTAAAAAGGGAGTTTTCATCAGTAATTGATCACAAAAAAGATATGTCCATTTTAAGTCGTGAGCGCATATTATTTTAATCAATTTTAATTTTTGTGATGATATGATCTTCCTGACGTTTGGAGATTTCATCCCCCTATGTTCCGGGTTTAACATCATTACATCTTTTTTAACCTTATCTGGTTTGTTTCTCCATATGAAATTAAAGCATTGTTTTGGTAACTTTTCAATGACGCTTTTGGGGGGATTTGGTAGAGATGAAAATAGATGGTTCAGTTTTGGTATTAGCAGTGATTTTAGCACAGTGTTTCTGCCGTACGTGTTAATGTACGAGCTGACCAGATATTCATTTGTCTGTCAATTTGGGATAGCTTTTCTTTGTAATTCATTTCAACCATTTCATTCAGATCAATATCGAATTGTATTCCTAGCAAGTGAAATTTGTGTGTGACCAATCTAAATGCCATTCTTTGCGCATCTTATATAGGGATCTTTTTTTAGAGCCTATCCATATGAGCTTTCTTTTATCTACATAACTTTTAAACCTGAAAAGCGGGCAAAGAGTTCTAAAGTATTCAGAGCTGAATAGAGGCCTACTTCTGATCCGTCTAAGGTAAGTGTCGTATCATCTGCGAACTGTGAGAGGAGATGCTCTATTTTTCCAAGTTTAATTCCTTTTATGTGTTTGTTTTAGCGTATCATGATACCTAGGATTTCTACACATAGCAAAAAAATATACGGCGCTAGTGGGTCCCCCTGGCGGCAGCCCCGAGTGACTTTGAAGGGATCCGAGGCGAATCCGCTTACCAAGACTCTCGATTCTATACATTGTAGAATGTTTCAATCCAATGTGAAATACTGGGTCCGAAATTAAAAAAACTGTAAAACATTGCTCAGGTAATTTCTGTCGACTATGCCTTTTCAAAATCGATTGGCAGTAACAAACCCGGTATCTGGCAAGTTTCGGCATGTTCCATCAGATCATATATAAGTCTCGTTACCTCCCCAATGTACCTTCCTTTAACAAAACCCTTTTGATCTTCATTAATTTTGTTTGGCCGTATAGTTGTAATTAAGGATTCAGCCATAAAGGCTGAATCCTTGTTGTTATTGGCGTGTTTATTAAGGATTCAGCCATAAGGCTGAATCCTTATTGTTATTGGCGTGTTTTTTTTTTTTTTATTATTATTCCACGAATTTTGTGAACAACTTTCAGCCCAAACGGCTGATGCTATCAAAGCCAAATTTCACAGGCTGGTAGACCTTGTTGTGGAATGGCGACAATAAGCTTTTGGGCCAAATCGGTCCATACATTAAAGGTCCAGTTCGAATCCAAAGTCGAAAATTTAACATTGATTTTTTTTTCAAAATGCACTTAGAGACTTGAATTTTTTTTTAAAAGATGCGCAATCAAAAATGCTGCAAAAAACCAAATCATGGCAAATTCGTAGGTCACGTGGTTTGGCCGCCATCTTGCTTTTAGTGCATTTTCGACCATTTCTGACCCCACCCACCTTTGAAAATCTTCTTCTCTGAAGATACTTGCACAAGAGAGCTGAAATTTATACTCAATGTAGCTGAAGCATTGTAGTTCTGAATTTGACTTCTACAAAGTTCTAACTTTAATACTTTTCTTGCTGTGATTTTTCAAAGTTGACCAAAATGTAAAAATCGCAAACTTCAAGGGCAGATAACTCAAAACCCAGACCATAGAATTTTATGATTTTTGCATGAGAGTTAGACATTGGCAAGCCCTTTAAGATAAAAGAATAAAATCGCTCGCGAACAGTCATTTCCGGTCAGGGTCAGAGGTCAAACTTTGCATTTTGGAAATGTGGTGTTTTGGTGGGTATGTTTGAAATATCGTAGCGAATCAACGGCGTACGATAACGCTTTGTTCTATATATCATATGAAAGCCAAAAGTCTATAGATTGTTGTAAAAATTAACAATAAATTCAGATATTTCTTTTACATTGAGATACGGACGTTTGAATTTTGTCAACTCTGCTTTCGTTTTGAATGCATACGATATAGGTATGTTAAAAAAGATCTTTACTCATCAGTGACAGACGACAAATTATTGTTTCATATATCATTAGAAAGCCAAAAGAATATAGAATCTTTTAAGAATAAACAATAAATTCACTTACTTCATTTACATTGAGTTACGGACCTTTGAATATTGTCAACTATATCATTAAAGATTATAGTTAAGGGTCTTTAAAGACAAACATTGGGTAGGTGTCTACAGTTTTTAAGTCTTTTGATTAAAGTACTACGAAACATTAGAATGGAAGTTCGAAAAGTTTTGGACATAAAATGATCAGCATTTTCTCATTTTAAGGTGTTTTATTCAGATACAATGATTAAATTAAAATATCGACAAAGACCCGTTGTTGCATCTGTAATATATACCTATGTATGCTTAAACGAGGTCTTGCTGAGAAGTGGTTGAAAAACTAATTCAGCTTCATAACTAAACCTGACCAGAGTTGTCCAGGCTTATATGCAGTACTTTATGTTGAATTCATTTCTGCTTAATGTAAAATAACTGAAATCCAAAAATTATTGTTAATTTGAATATAAGAGAGAAATTAAGAAAAAACTTGTTTTCCTTATATATCATGAATTCTGCAAATAAACCATTCTGGATTCCTTTAACTTCATTTTCAACCTTATTGTACATAATATGATAAAGATTAAATTGTTGTAAAGTGTTTCAATCAATCACAGTAGTTGAACTAGGACTGCCGCGGCAGTACTTAGGTCTTCAAGATTCGTGTTTGACCTTCACATACTGTTTGACCTTTACATGCACGTTTGACCTTCACATGCATGTTTGTTAAAGAGGGTTAAAACATACCCAGCAAAACACCACTTTTTAAAATGCAAAGTTTGACCCTTCCTCGTGACCGGAAGTCATTGTTCGCGAGCGATTTTATTCTTTTATCTTGAAGACCTTGCTAATGTCTAGCCCTCATGCAAAAATCATTCAATTCTATGGTCTGGTTTTTGAGTTATCTGCCCTTGAAGTTTGCGATTTTGAGCAAAGTTTTAAAATTTAAAAAAAAAAAAGTATTTCGAATTTTTAAATTTCAAGCCAAACTTGTTATAGGCTAATGTATCAGCTACATTATGTGCAAGTTTCAACTTTCTGGTATCAGTAGTTGCCGAGTGGTGTTTCCTCAAAAGCGCATGGGGTCAGACCGGTGTTAAAAAGTCCTTGAAAAGTGCTTTAAATCAAGATGGCGGCCAAACCACGTGACCTAGGAATTCGTCATGATTTCGTTTTTTTCATTATTTTTCATTGCGCATCTTTTAAAAAAAAATTCAAGTCTCTAAGTGCATTTTGAAAAAAAAATCAATGTTAAAATTTCGAGTTTGGATTCGAACTGGACCTTTAATGGCTGGACCGAATTGTCCCAAAAGCTTCGTGTCGCGTCTTCTCAACAAGGTCTACCAGCATGTCAAATTTTGTTTCGATAGCTTCAGCCGTTTTTGCTGAATCTTGTTCACAAAATTTGGGGGAACAAAAAAAACAAAAAAAACCACGCCAATAACAATAAGGATTCAGCGCTGTATGGTGTTAAATGAAATGCACAAAGGTAATGATTTCAGTCAAAAGCTTATGGGATTTAATCTTTTGTTGATGATTAAAGCAATTTGCAAACAAACAGTTATCAAATGCATTAAAACGCATGCAGGGTTGACAATATTCAAAGGTCCGTAAGTCAATGTAAATGTAGTAACTGAATTTATTGTTAATTTTTAAAAGATTTTGTATTCTTTTGGCTTTCTAATGATATATGGAACAATGATTTGTCGTCTATCACTGATGACTAACAACTTTTTTAACATACCTGTATCCTATGCATTCAAAACGAAAGCAGAATTGACAATATTCAAAGGGCCGTAACTCAATGTAAAACAAATATAGAAATTTACTGTTAAATTTTTAAAAAATCTATAGACTTTTGGCTTTCATATGATGTATAGAACTAAGCTTTATCGTACGCCGTTGATTTGCTACGATATTTCAAACATACCCACCAAGACACTACATGTCCAAAATGCAAAGTTTGACCTCTGACCCTGACCGGAAATGACTGTTCGCGAGCGATTTTATTGTTTTATCTTGAAGACCTTGCCAATGTCTAGCTCTCATGCAAAAATCATCAAATTCGTCTGGGTGGGTTTTGAGTTATCTGCCCTTGAAGTTTGCGATTTTTACATTTCGGTCAACTTTGAAAAATCACAGCAAGAAAAGTATTAAAGTTAGGACTTTGTAGAAGTCAAATCCAGAACTACCATGCTTCAGCTACATTGAGTATGAATTTCAGCTCTCTAGTGCAAGTATCTTCAGAGAAGAAGTTTCTCAAAGGTGGGTGGGGTCGGCAATGGTCGAAAATGCACTAAATCCAAGATGGCGGCCAAACCACGTGACCTACGAATTTTCCATGATTTGTTTTTTTGCAGCATTTTTGAATGCGCACATTTTTAAAAAAAAATTAGGTCTCTAAGTGCATTTTGAAAAAAAAGTCAATGTTAAATTTTCGATTTTGGAATCGAACTGGACCTTTAACGTATGGGCCGAATTGTCCCAAAAGCTTATTGTCGCCATTCCTCAACAAGGTCTACCAGCCTGTGAAATTTGGCTTTGATAGCATCAGCCGTTTGGGCTGAAAGTTGTTCACAAAAATCGTGGAATAATAATAAAAAAAAAAAAAAAAAAACACGCCAATAACAATAAGGATTCAGCCTTATGGCTGAATCCTTAATAATAAGAACTTGAAGAAATCGGATAAAAACAATAGGTCTTCACGACTTTGTCTTGAAGACCTAATTAAAAAACACCTAAGATCTCTTTGATGCCTCGTTGCTGTAGCTATCTTAAATAGCATTGTATGCATAAATGAGGTCTTGCCTTTAAGTTGTCCTGAAACGAATTCAGCTTATTCACTAAAACTGACCAGAATTATTAGTGCTTTTGTTGACTACTTCATGTTGAATGCATTTCTGCTTAAAGTTAAATAACTGGAATCCAAAAGTTATTGTTAATTTGAATATAAAAGACAAATTAAGAAAAAAACTTATTTTCCTTATATATCATGAATGTGGCAAATAAACAATTCAGGATTAATTTAACGTTATTTTCAAGCTTATTGTAGATAATAAAATAAAGATTAAATCGTTGTAAAGTGTTTCAATAAATCACAGTAGTTGAATTAAAAAAACGCCTAAGATCTCTTTGATGCCTCGTTGCTGCAGCTATCTTAAATAGCATTGTATGCATAAATGGGGTCTTGCCTTTAAGTTGTCCTAAAACGAATTTAGCTTGATCACTAAAACTGACTAGAATTGTTAATGCTTTTGTTGACTACTTCATGTTGAATGCCTTTCTGCTTAAAGTTAAAATTTTCAACCTTTTTGTACATAATAAAATAAAGATTAAATGAGGTCTTGACTTTAAGTGACGGACTGACAACCCTTGCCATTATTATAAGCATTCTCGCTTAAGCTTTTTGACTTAGATAATTACTTTTGTTAATAAAAATTTACACCATACAGCGCTGAATCCGTTTGTCGTCGCTTGCGACTATATTTAAGGATTCAGCTTTTCAAGCTGAATCCTTATTGTTATTGGCGTGTTTTTTTTTTTTTTTATTATTCCACGAATTTTGTGGTCAACTTTCAGCCCAAACGGCTGATACTATCAAAGCCAAATTTCACAGGCAGGTAGACCTTGTTGAGGAATGGCGACAATAAGCTTTTCAGACAATTCGGCCCATACATTAAAGGTCCAGTTCGATTCCAAAATCGAAAATTTAACATTGATTTTTTTTTCAAAATGCACTTAGAGACCTAATTTTTTTTTTAAATGTGCGCAATCAAAAATGCTGCAAAAAACCAAATCATGGCAAATTCGTAGGTCACGTGGTTTGGCCGCCATGCTGAATTTTCTGCATTTTTTTCAAAAGTCCGACCCCAGGCACCTTTCAGGAATCACCACTCGGCAACTGCTGATACTAGAAAGCTGAAACTTACACATAATGTAGCTGAGACATTGGCCTATAACAAGTTTGTTTCAAAATTTAAAAAATCGAAATAGTTTTTTTTATAAAAATCTTCAAAGTTTGCACATTTTGCAATATTCAAGGGCAGATAACTCAAAAACCTCCCAGACGAATTTGATAATTTTTGCATGAGAATTAGACATTAGCAAGGTCTTTAAGATAAAAGAATAAAATCGCTCGCGAACAGTCATTTCCGGTCAGGGTCAGAGGTCAAACTTTGCATTTTGGAAATGTGGTGTTTTGGTGGGTATGTTTGAAATATCGTACTTCTTCAAGTTATGAACTTGTTTTACATTGAGTTACAGCCCTTTGAATATTGTCAATTCTGCTTTCGTTTTGAATGCATAGGATACAGGTATGTTAAAAAAGTTGTTAGGCATCAGTGATAGACGACAAATCATTGTTCCATATATCATTAGAAAGCCAAAAGAATACAAAATCTTTTAAAAATTAACAATAAATTCAGTTACTACATTTACATTGAGTTACGGACCTCTGAATATTGTCAACCCTGCAAGCGTTTTAAATGCATTTGATAACTGTTTGTTTGCAAATTGCGTTAATCATCAACAAAAGATTATAACCCATAAGCTTTTGACTAAAATCATTACCTTTGTGCATTACATTTAACACCATACAGCGCTGAATCCGTTTGTCGTCGCTTTCGACTATATTTAAGGATTCAGCCATAAGGCTGAATCCTTATTGTTATTGGCGTGTTTATTTTTCCACGATTTTTGTGAGCAGGATTCAGACCAAACGGCTAATGCTATTGAAGCCAAATTTCACAGGCTGGTAGACCTTGTTGAGGAATAGACATGCGAAGCTTTTGGGCCGAATCGACCAGTGCATTAAAGGTCCAGTTCGATTCCAAAATCGAAAATTTAACATTGATTTTTTTTTCAAAAGGCACTTAGAGACCTAATTTTTTTTTTAAAAGATGCGCAATCAAAAAGGCTGCAAAAAACGAAATCATGGCACATTCGTAGGTCACGTGGTTTGGCCGCCATCTTGAATTTTCTGCATTTTTTCCAAAAGTCCGACCCAGGCACCTTTCAGGAATCACCACTCGGCAACTGCTAATACTAGAAAGCTGAAACTTACACATAATGTAGCTGAGACATTGGCCTATAACAAGTTTGTTTCAAAATTCAAAAATTCGAAATAGTTTTTTTTATAAAAATCTTCAAAGTTTGCACATTTTGCAATATTCAAGGGCAGATAACTCAAAAACCCGACCATAGAATTTGATGATTTTTGCATGAGACCTAGACATTTGCAAGGTCTTTAGGATAAAGAAATAAAATCGCTCGCGAACAGTCATTTCCGGTCAGGAGCAGAGGTCAAACTTTGCATTTTGGACATGTGGTGTTTTGGTGGGTATGTTTGAAATATCGTAGCGAATCAACGGCGTACGATAACGCTTTGTTCTATACATCATATGAAAGCCAATAGCCTATAGATTTTTTTTAAATTTGACAGAAAAATTCTATATTTGTTTTACATCGAGTTACGGCCCTTTGAATATTGTCAATTCTGCTTTCGTTTTGAATGCATAGGATACAGGTATGTTAAAAAAGTTGTTAGTCATCAGTGATAGACAACAAATCATTGTTCCATATATCATTAGAAAGCCAAAAGAATACAAAATCTTTTAAAAATTAACAATAAATTCAGTTACTACATTTACATTGAGTTACGGACCTTTGAATAGTGTCAACCCTGCATGCGTTTTGAATGCATTTGATAACTGTATGTTTGCAAAATGCGTAACTCATCAATCAACAACAGACATATCTCACGAACCATTAGAGATAATTTTATAATTCTTATGTCAACTTGTAGAGAAAAGAATTGTCTTTATTTCCATGTAGCATTTGTCTATGCGCGCACAGAAATGAAGAAGCGGTGCGCGCTCTACTTGAGTTCCGGCGTTCGCTAATTGAACTTGTATTTAACTCGCGCATCTTGCGGCATTCATATCTCACGAACCATTAGAGATAATTTTATAATTTTTATATCAACTCGTAGAGAAAAGAAATGTCTTCATTTCCTTGTATCATACGGTGAGTGCCGTCGGTTAATTTGAGGGATAAAATAGAAAAACTTTACACTGATAGATCACATTGTCAATTAAACTCTTTGTTGGGGACTGACAATAAATTGTCTAAGTGCGTCTCATACACTTTGATAGCCTTTGTGGTCAAGATTTAGTTTCAAGACCACAGGCACGGGTCGGTGCGTAGGTACAAGCAAATGTACCTTCCCCTTACCTAAGGAAAAGGGCATAATGACGGCCACTATCAGCTCTCTTGGTCATTAGATAAAGGGAGGCCGTCCTGATTCCTGCCTAAATGCTCGGCAGATTCCACTGGCAAGGGTGTGACGTCCTCGATTAACTCTCTTTTCCAAAATGCCTGTCGTCCTCCTGAACTTTGAAATATGCATTTCCTCCCGGCCGCATGTTCTACACTTTGTGCTTGTAGACATTTCATGCAAACACGCTGTCCAGTCATGTACACTCGATTTTGGTCACTAAATCCTTGCATTTCGCCACTGGACACAGGAAGACGTAGCCACTACGTTCTGTTACTAAAAATAGCGCCAGCCTCGCTGGACATCGTATTTTCGACCTAAAACAACACCAAAGAGCTCGAAATGGTCAAAAGCACGCTCTGACCTCAAACAACACATCAGAAAGCTCAAAACGACCAAAAGCAACATCCAAACACAACTACGTCAATGAACTCCTTCTTGGATGCGAGATTTCTTGTTTTGCCTTCATGAACCCAAAGTCTTAAAGCTAAAATTCTATTTAATTCAGATTGCAGATTGAACTTGTTATTCTTTTGCTTAGGTAGAACATATTTTGGTCACATTACAGCTAAATGGCATGAAATATCTTTTTTTTTATGCATTATGATTTTCGATTCGAATTTGAAATAAATGTTTATCAATGTACATACACAACTACAGGCTTAAACGTTGAGTATCAAGTGAAATGTGGTCATTTCGATAACGTGTTAGTTACCTACTACCTCTTAGACAAAAAGTCTGTACATTAAGAATACTGCTAAAATCGCTAGAAATCGTATTTTCGACCTAAAACAATGCATCAAAAGGCTTGAAATGGAGCTCATATAGTTGGCTGAATCCTGTCATCGTTGCTTTGCAACTATATTTCTATTTGCAATCGCTGCGGCGCCAACTTTATATGAGGTATTAAGTAAGGAGATAGGACGCCATTTTTTCAAGAATTTCTTAGGTTCATTGGCTATAGGAATACATGTCATCAGTCCTTGTTTTTGAGATATTGATAAGTTTCCGTTGTCAAAGCCACAAGTGGATTAAGGCGAAATTCTCCTAGATCTTTCCAAAAGAATTTCAGAAACTCCGTAGTGAAACCATCGGGGCCTGGACTTTTATCGTCCTTGAGTTTTATCATGCAAGTGGTGAAGGTGTGAAAAATACTGAATTTGAGCAGCTGAAGATTTGGGTTATCGTGTCAGCCATACAGACTCTTCATTATAAACAAACTAAGTGTAAAATCAAGTCCCATAAATACTAAACTATTCAATTGAGGACAAACATTACACAAAGTTATAAACAGTGTCAAAATACTAATTTACTGATAACGATGGCGCGTTTTCCTTTAAGGCAGGCGTAGACATCAATATTTTTCAAAAACTAAGGTATCTCGTTGTACAGATTCATTTCATCTTCCTGGTATTGAATAACATGCATTGAAACACAAGCCATTTACACAGTGAATACATTAGGAAAATCAAATCCCATAAATACTAAACTATTCAATTGAGGACAAACTTAACACAAAGATATAAATAGTGTCAAAATACTGATATACTGATAACGATGGCGCATTTTCCTTAAACGACAGGGTCCCCTTTCACAAAGCACTAAGGTGATCGTAAGTCCTTAAGGTAGCCTTAGTGCAATGTTAAAGAATGGGAGTTACGGCCAACCTTAGTTAAGGTTGTTTTGTGAAAGAGGGCCCAAACCTGCAACGTAGACATGAATATTTTTCGAAAACTGAGGTACATGTATCTCCTTTCACAGATTCATTTCATCTTCCTGGTATAGAATAACATGCATGACGTCACGCAGTGAAGATATAAAGCATTGGGATCATCTTCTATGAAACAGAACCAACTTGTACTATCTCGGTGCAAGCCCTCAGGACTAAGCATTGAGTCATCTCAAACTTGTACTTAGCTCTGTGGACCCCTCACAGTTGCTGAGTAGTAAGCACTGTATCTTCTCACGGTGTCCATCTTTGACTCCAGGGACTGAACCGAGTCATGTGGACAGCATGCCTTGTCATCCTCTGTACTGCTTTGCTTGTCGAAGGAGGTAAGTGAATACTGATGATGACAACTATTTTTTGTTTTCAAATAAATCTTTAGAAAATTGTACTGAGCCGTAGTGTTGCAAATGAGTGGAAGAAGTCTACACTGGTTTTGCCTACAGCTGCGTTTGGTCACTTACCTACGTATACTAATGAAAAATATCATGTAATTTGGAATGTCTTTGAGGCATCCTAGTGTTGCGAAAACGAAACGGATAAATTTGTGAAGTTTAATTAATTAAAAGTTAATTACGATTCTGTGTGCGTTATCATATTCTTATGTTATACCCAACAGATAACCGAAACGTATTTGGCAGGGAACTGAAGTGAACTGGGGTCAAAATGTCGAAAACACAATATTTTATTTTTCTCAATAAAATCCTTCATAAGAGACCAACAGCTGTATATCTAAGTCATATTTGTTTCTTTTAAGAAAGGCGATGTAATAATGCTGATTGTTTTCTTACAAAGTTTATATGTTATGTTATATATATATATATAGAAATTGAGAAAAATCTTAATTTCCCAAATATGACCCCATCTGTCTATTTAACCATGCCAAATATGGAAACTCAGCACCGGTGACGAGACGATCCCGGTTTGGGAAAATTTGGTGACCCTTGTAAGTGTTTCTTGATTTAGTTTATGGACGTCAAAACAAAAACCAAATTACATGATATTTGCAATAAGATATATACATAAGCAAGTGAACAAACTTAAGGCTCGCAGCTTTAATATAGGAATATATCATATTTTAATATAGGAATCATTATTTTATTAAATAGTCATGTTGGAAAGGAGAAAAATCTATTTTGTTTTTTGTTTTTTTGGGGGGCGGGAGGGGGGTTAGAGTTGTATGTAGTTAATACGCAACTTAGGGGTAAGGAATGCACTCCATACAACCCCCGAAAATAAAAAACAGAAGGAATTTATCTCCTAAAAGCATCATCATAAAAGCAACCTGATACCCTCATATTGCCTCTGTACAAACCGAAACCAAAATAACTTGTGAATAATACTTTTCATGACAACTTTGTTCTTCTTTACATTTATAAAGTTTTGCACATGTGACTTTTAACAACCAAAGTAAAGTCTCTTCAAGCACTAAGTGTCACAATGTAGTTGCTGTGTTCTGACACCCTATAACATACAACCTGGTTCCCTGGCCTCGTTCCGCGTGCGCTACAGTAAGCTCACTGTAGCGCACGCGGAACGAGGCCAGGGAACCAGGTTGTATTAATTATCGCTCAATGGAAGTTTAGAGTCACGACATCTCCATAGAGTAAGGACCTGTTGGTGTCTGATGGTACCGCACAATAATATGTTGTAAAGAGATTTAAATTCATCCAAAGAGTGACAACTTTTCTTTTGAAGCAACCCTTGGTCACACAATTATTTCTTCAACTCTCAATACTGGATTAGTGTGACCATGACGAAATTTCAATAGAAAACAGCATCATCATGATAGAGGTTTTGTGTGTGTGCTCAAATTGTCCATGAAAAATGAACACTCATAGACCACCAAGCTTGGGCGATGCATACAGTTTCATTGAGACTTTACCTCTAGTTATCTCCCTTACTAGAGCCAATCACTGACGATCTTTTTATGTCTGTGTTGCTTGACCTCAATTAAACAAGTTTGTCAAATCTTTTCAAACAATTTTTTTCTCGGTTGTTATCGGTGTTTCAAAAGTTTTCCCGATTGATGAAACGTGAAATTAAGTAAACAATATGGACCAGGGCCTCCTTTCACAAAGCAACCTTTACTAAGGGTAACCTTAACTCCCATACTTCAACATTACACTAAGATTACCTTAAGGACTTACGATCACCTTAGAGCTTTGTGAAAGGAGACCCTGCACTTTACAGGCGCTATTCTCTCTTTACAAGTTGCTCAGTCGACGGACAGAAAGGACGCCATGTTTTTTTAATTCGGTGAAGATTTGTTACCTGCTTTGTGATTTGATTATTACTTTCCCTCATAGTAAGCTAGATAGCAATCACTGAAAGGTCAATTGTCGGCAGCAAGGCTTAAATTAGTAAGTTTGGAAACTGACTCTTTAAGCTTTTTACGGAAGATTGTCAAAATTTAACAAGTGTAGGTTCTTGTCCGTAGTTTATGAGTACAAAATGTTCTATCAAGAGAAAACTTTAGTTTTAATTCTCCTAATTATGATACTGTGTTCTCTACTTCTTCTTTACCCCTCATTTCGATGCGTTTTAGAAATAAATCTCCGATCATTGAGGTGAAGATTCTTTTTAGTTCTAGTCAGTATCCTATACCCGAAAAAGATTGATATGGACTGATTTGAAGAGATCGTCTTCTCATAGTTCGAATGTCGGATGTTCAGAGTTCCAGATTCGTCTCCAGGACGGGACAAGTTCATCTGGTAGGGTGGAGGTCCGACCTAGCTCATCATTGACGTGGGGGACGGTATGCGATGACTATTGGGATGATCTCGATGCTAATGTCACGTGTCGTCAGCTCGGCTTCGACTATGGATTTGTAAGTCCTATTGTGATTTGTAAACAAGTCGTGTACATAAGATGAAGTTATTAAGGAGTAAAATAGCAATGAAACCTTTCCAATGAACATGATCGTTTGTTAATATTGTTCCTTTAATCAAATCGTCTCTGAGTATATAATATTGTTCAGTTTGGTTAAGATAGACCCTGTTTCGATACATACAAATTTAAGAATATGGTATTTACATGGTCTAATGATAGCCCATAAAAGGCTCGTGTTCTGTTGCATGTTCGGAGCAGACAAATCATCATTGAAGGGTTCACATAAGTGACTTGCCATTTGGTTCTGATCAGGGGCGTTTTTCATTGGCAAACTTACCTTGCGTCGGATGGTTTGGAATTTTACGGTGTTTGTTCCTGGAAATTCTAAGAAGATGCGATTGATTGCACTTATTTGTGACGTAGATATGTAAACCTTAACCTATTTTTCAATATCTTCCTTTTTATTAGTATTCTTTATGACTATTCATAAATCATCATAATTATCAATTGATGATATGCATGTTACAAATCTGAACCACATGTTGACGTCTAGGCACACTACGGTCCGGGTTCAGGGCCTATCTACATGACATACGTCCGATGTACAGGGACAGAGGGCTCTTTACTGGACTGCTCACACAGTGGATGGGACGTTACCAACTGCCGGCACAGCGAGGACGCCGGCGTCAACTGTTTCTTCACCTGTAAGATACTTCAATTACAATTTCTTTCAATTACATTTCTAATTCCAAGACAAGTTCCAATTTCTAAGTCCTCTCACTGTCCTTACTGAAATGCCCTTCTCCAACTCCATATATTCTCATAGAGCGTCTTCCATAAACATATTTTGTAATAATACGAGTCGAAGTGGTGCATAACTTTATTACCTAAAGTTCTAATAAATCGATCAACAAATTCATAGTTTACCCATCCTCTATCCCTAGACTAAATCTTAGTCTCTGAAATGAAAATACATCTTAAATGCAGATACTTAAACTATTATAATTGAAAGGACTCAACTGAAACTGTTCCTGAAGCTGCGGTGTTCTAGACTTGTTACAATAACATAGACATACGTGAGGCTATATAGATATTTTATTTCAGGGAAAGTTTGACAGACTTCACCTAAACCGAAAGTAACCGGCTTCTACATGAAGTTTGATATAAGGATTTTTGAAATTAATTTTAAATTTTAACGTCATATGTTTATTCAACCGATTGATAAAACGAACTTCCAAATACTATTTATTCAAACGGTTTTAATAAATAAAATAAAATAAGGGAATGTATGAAGGAAATAGCATGCTTAACCGTTCTCAAAGTAAGTCAAGTCATATTAAAGTAAAGTAGTCAGCGTTAAGGAACAAGCGGTAGATCAGTTTAGCGATACTTTGATAAGAAAGTTTGAATTATGGAAAAACAAAAAAGGTACAAATAAAACACGCTTGTTGAATGACAGTTTATGTAAAACCTTGTAAATATCTTAGAACATGGTAGTCATGTTAGATAAAGAAAGTAAATGAAGCAGCAAATGACTGCATATACGATGTAGGGGAGACCAGGGCAAAGCGCGCACCCTAACATAAAAGTGCGTCTAGTGGGCACCCCGACATGTACAGAATGCAACTTGCACACTATTTCTAATACTTATCAGATGGACTGTAACATGGCACATGCTTTTTTAATCTGCCATTTCGGCATAAGGATATATTTACGTAAATATATTTTGGTTAAGGGGGCGCGCTTTGCCCTGTAGTTTGGGGCAAAGTGCCCAATCCTCTGGGCGCTTTGCCCCATTCGAAAAACAACACAGAATGTAATAGATATTACACACACATAATCAGCCAATACAAATCAAAATCTATCATCTTGATAATGCAAGGAAACTATCGAACCCATATGAAGAATAGAATTAACATAAAAGTTGACAATACATGCAAGAATGCGCAAAATATTCCTTAACATGTCATGGACCTACATGTTCAACATTCTCAATTACCAAATATCGTTATGGTTGGTACATGTACATTTCTTTCAACTACGAATGTGTTGATAGTGTAGGTTATTGAATATCAAAACCAGTAAAATAATAAAATATAAGATAATTTGACTTGGTTATATAGACGAATTAAAGAATTCATACAACTATTTTGTGTCGGACTTGGCAGAACGGCATAAATTGCTTATCGTTTAGGGTTGAACAGTAATATACGATGAATTATATATTCATGATTTAAAAAACAACAGAAAAATATGCTTTGGTAACTGTTTCTTGTCGTGATTCTTTAACAAAACAAAACCCTTTAAATAAAAGGGTATATTTCATTTTAATATAAAAAAAACAGAATGCTGATATGAGAATTATAGTTCACCTTTACATTATTTGCTTAAGAAATGCAAAATAATAACTTTAACACCAATATGTTAACCAAAATGATATATTTTATAACACACGGGGCAAAGCGCTCCCCCCGGCACGTTTTGCCCCATCAAGGGTAGCATTTGTTGTGAACATCACAGAAAGTCATTAAAGCAAGTAATTACAAATTTCATTATTCAATGAATTAATGATACCAATTAATGTTACATGTGCACGAGAGTTCAATGTTCCGTTTTGTATTTTTATTGAATATTTGAATTTGAGACATATCCGTTCCATATAGTAAAATCGCGTTTTTTCGAATATTTGAAATTCTGCGTCCACAACCCAGGCAAATGACTCCAGCGTTGGTCACAAAGCTTCATTACGGTTACTTTCATTCGTTGGTAATGACAAATTACTCCATTTGTCGACAGGTTTGGAGAAATAACGCGTGGTCACTTTGCCCCGGGGGCGCGCTTTGCCCTGGTCTCCCCTAATTCAACTAAACGCGACTCGTTTAAATACACTACAGACAGTTCTCATCGAAATTACAAACTGAGTGACAATGGGAAAACAGCGAAGGGAATATGGTTTCTAAACTACCACGAAGAAATCAATTTCTTAATTAATTTAAGTCTTTAGGACTGAAACTATTTTGACATTTTGTTAATTCATTTTATCGGCTCCACTCCAGTCAGCGAAGCAAGAAAACATCGTGTCAAGACCCAAATGGTGTTGGAGACGGTTGTGGCAGTGTGTTCACGCATAAAACGCTTTGAACAGCCTTGTCGGCTTGCTGGGTTGTTGAAACATGCCCCTGTATGTCCTAACTGCCATCTGACATTGATCTCGATAGACTTTTTAAGATGATACTTGGGAGTTGGGACCATATTTTGATATTCAGATTTTACAGACCTTATATATCCGACTTATCCGATATATCAACAGGATTCCATTAGCAGTTCAAGCTATTTTCCCTGGGTTTAGACTTTGATATGATAATAATATTATATATTAATTGCAATCAAATAAATCCTTTGGCATGTTTTACAACTATACTGTCGTTAATATAATTATGTAGTACGTTTGAATAACAGAAAATGTATTTTTTCAAAAGGGTTAAATGCTTGTATGTACCAGACCGGCGTTATTTTCTCATTTAATATTCTGCATTATTACCCACGTGGTACTTCGTAAAGGGGTTTCATAATAATGTGTTATGACACATATGGGTCATAACACCTAAAAGTGATTTGATTGGCTTGCGGTGAACTTTGACCGTGTCCGGACTACTTTATTCATTCATAAAACGAACGAGTTTTCATTCACAAATTCGAATGGCACTGAGTGAGTCGGAGTCATTCTTCAAACTTTCAGTTTATCTTTTAAATCTTCCGTACCGAGATGTTAAGGAATAAATCGGAGGGCAAAAGAATTACAACTAAATATCTTACTGATAACTCAAGGCTCATATAAACACAAAAGGGTTTAAATTCAGCACAATTTGATCACCGAATTTCATTAATTTGATCCATGTCGCTCCAAAATGACACAGACAGACATTGCTTGTTATCTATAAAATATAAAGACAACTGAATATTCTTTAGACAACATTTCTTCAAAACAAAACGCGTTTGAACAATGATAAGCATCTTAAACTTACTTTGAAGGCGGTTGTTTACACAATTTGACGAAAAGATACAGGCAAATGGCGGCCGTCATGTCATGCCGTTGATCAAAGAAAGATAACTCTGACTGTTCTCGCGCAGTGAGATATTATTTTCACGTACGCTTCGTTCATGACTAAAGTGTTTATTACTTACATTTCACCAGACACTACGAATTAACGTAGGGTAGAATTGAGAAATGTGAATATTTGACGTCGTAACAGTATAATATTTGAGGCTGTGACGTGGTTTGATATTCATCCGCCGTTTCGTCTCTTTATAGGCAAAATAAAAAGTTATTTAAAAAAGGAATAAATCGTCTGAAATGCAAGTTGGTAATAAATAGGATACATAACTCGTTCCCCTTTCATATCAAGTTTATGTCCCTCGTGAAATAATTTTGTTTTGTCACTCGCCAAGGCTCGTGACAAAGCAAAATTATCTCACTAGGGACATAAACTTGATATGAAAGGGGAAACTCGTTAGATATCCTATAATTACAACATGTTTTAATCATGATGAAATAACTTTTTTTTCAGAAGTCCCGCATGCTTATTCCTGGCCATGATCAATCACCTGCTCCCCTCGCATTGAGACTATCAGAGCTGTGTTGATTCCTTTCACGTACACATATATATACACCTGTACACATATATATACACCTGTACAAATATATATATACACCTGTACACATATATATACACCTGTACACATATATATATACACCTGTACACATATATATACACCTGTACACATATATATACACCTGTACACATATATATACACCTGTACACATATATATACACCTGTACACATATATATACACCTGTACACATATATATATATACACCTGTACACATATATATATACACTTATACACATATATATACACCTGTACATGCAAACAAGCTCCAACATAGTTACACACATCAAGAGCATATTACATTACGTATGTTTGTGTGTGCATGATATGAGTGGCATGTATGAGGTTCGGCATCAGTACATGATGATTTCATTACACGTGAAAGGTAAGTAATTATATGTTCATCACAAGGCACTCAGTACGATGATCAAGCTTGAAGGTAGGTGAACCAATTATTTCAATTCTTGATTAAATGACATTTTGCCATTTGGCTATTTAAACCTTATGACGTTTTATATGAATTTATATGTTCTTTTGTCTTTTCAGTAGCGATCCCCTTCACCCCTTCACCGGGCTATCATGTCTTCATTGAATCTAAACGTTATGTGAATGTAATACAAGCATGCCATCTTGATGTAGCCCTTTAGGTTGGGGCTGGGGTTAAGAGGGCTCTCTGTCTTGTTCATTTTTTGTATCATGATATTCAATGGGAATTGACATAGCACAATACAGACAGAGAGTCGGGGTATTCCATTGTAAAGTGTTCAACTCTCAAAAGAACAAATTAGATTTGGATACATATTTTCTTATAAAGTTCACTTATATATGTTAGGTGAAAAAATACGATTGTCCGTCATTCTATTGATTTGCTGCGGTGATGTTCATCCCAATCCGGATCCCTTGTTACTCTCTCAGTCAGATTTGAACATTGTACATTTAAATGCATGTAGTTTAAAAGATAAGGTCGATGTTATAGGCATAGAATTTAAAGATTGTGATGTTATTTGTATAACAGAAACCTGGTTGCATTCTGGTATTTTAGACGAAGATTTTTTAATTCCAGGTTTTCAGAAACCACTTAGAGAAGACAGATTAACAAGGGGAGGTGGAGTCGCAATTTATGTTAAGGCAAATCTTATTTGTAAACATATGATCTCTTTGTCGATGATGTCGATGAAGGACGTGTAAGTATCCATTCTAAATGTATTCATTTCAAGTAATTACATTATTTAAATTGTTATATATTATGATACGGTAATATAATAATGATAAATAATATTTCAATGTCCAAAATGTAAATGTAAATGTAACCTTTTCTGTTCTATAGGTTGAAGACGTTTGGCTCAACGCCCTGGCAGACATGCCCGACGACCCCCGCTGTCTACTGCAACTAGCAGACTACGTCACAGCCTACTGGATAGAGGGAGACGTACCCGTAGCTGCGTGGTACCACTTCCAGACCAACTAGCAGACTACGTCACAACCTACTGGATAGAGGGAGACGTACCCGTAGCTGCGTGGAACCACTTCCAGACAAACTAGCAGACTACGTCACAACCTACTGGATAGAGGGAGACGTACCCGTAGCTGCGTGGAACCACTTCCAGACAAACTAGCAGACTAGGTCACACCCTACTGGATAGAGGGAGACGTACCCGTAGCTGCGTGGAACCACTTCCAGACCAACTAGCAGACTACGTCACAACCTACTGGATAGAGGGAGACGTACCCGTAGCTGCGTGGTACCACTTCCAGACCAACTAGCAGACTACGTCACAACCTACTGGATAGAGGGAGACGTACCCGTAGCTGCGTGGAACCACTTCCAGACCAACTAGCAGACTACGTCACAACCTACTGGATAGAGGGAGACGTACCCGTAGCTGCGTGGAACCACTTCCAGACCAACTAGCAGACTACGTCACAACCTACTGGATAGAGGGAGACGTACCCGTAGCTGCGTGGAACCACTTCCAGACCAACTAGCAGACTACGTCACAACCTACTGGATAGAGGGAGACGTACCCGTAGCTGCGTGGAACCACTTCCAGACCAACTAGCAGACTACGTCACAACCTACTGGATAGAGGGAGACGTACCCGTAGCTGCGTGGTACCACTTCCAGACCAACTAGCAGACTACGTCACAACCTACTGGATAGAGGGAGACGTACCCGTAGCTGCGTGGAACCACTTCCAGACAAACTAGCAGACTACGTCACAACCTACTGGATAGAGGGAGACGTACCCGTAGCTGCGTGGTACCACTTCCAGACAAACTAGCAGACTACGTCACACCCTACTGGATAGAGGGAGACGTACCCGTAGCTGCGTGGAACCACTTCCTGACCAACTAGCAGACTACGTCACACCCTACTGGATAAAGGGAGACGTACCCGTAGCTGCGTGGAACCACTTATAGACCAACTAGCAGACTACGTCACAACCTACTGGATAGAGGGAGACGTACCCGTAGCTGCGTGGAACCACTTCCAGACCAACTAGCAGACTACGTCACAACCTACTGGATAGAGGGAGACGTACCCGTAGCTGCGTGGAACCACTTCCAGACCACCGGCCCCAGGACCAACAACCACCTAGAAGGCTGGCATGGCCGACTCAAGAAGATTGTGACCAAAGCGCATCCAAATGTGTTTGAGATGCTTGCCTTTCTGCGGAAAGAACACAAACTTAATGAAATTAAACTTGTGCAGTATGGCGCAGGGCAGCGACTACCTCCCAAAAAGAAGAAATACTGCAACACCAATTCCAGAATAGGCACTCTGAAGCAAAGCCTGCAGAATTGCACCATGAGTGTGTATGTGTATGCGGACACAGTGTCTCACCCGATGAAGGTTCAATAAATGAAATGTTATGTACGTGATTGTAGTGTCTATTGTGTATATATTTGTATAAAAATAAATGTATTTGTATGTATGTATGGTTTCATGAAACTGATGGAACTCATATTATTATAGGCCATGAGGCTGAAACATTCTGTATGAAACTGTCGCTGCTGCGAATAAATACATACCTGTATGAAAACGAACGTATCATCATTCATTTTACTAACATTCACAAACATTTGCGTTTTTCATTCAATTACCAGTCCACAATTTAGTTTCACCCATATGGTGAGATATCTCTATTTTGCCGCTAGGGCAATCTGCCGGAACCCCAGGATATTGGCGTTATAGAACAAAGGCTAATTCAGGTATTTGAGCTGCCTCTGTGGGGAGAGAATGTGTATCCCTTTGAATCTCCCACTATATCATTCAATAAATGTGGGGGAATTTGAGTTTCAATTTTCTTTTCGATATGAACGTTCACAACAATCCGTGTAGGCATTGTTCTCTGTAGGCATTATTAACCCTAACCGATAATTACGCAAGTCCTTCTCATTGTCATCCTTAATAGCGCCAGCTGCTTGATAACAAGTCCTTCTTGTTGTCAACCTTGATAGCGCCAGCTGCTTGATAATAAGTCATTCACAATGTCATCCTTAATAGCGCCAGCTGCTTGATAACAAGTCCTTCACATTGTCATCCTTAATAGCGCCAGCTGCTTGATAATAAGTTCTTCTCATTGTCATCCTTAATAGCGCCAGCTGCTTGATAACAAGTCCTTCACATTGTCATCCTTAATAGCGCCAGCTGCTTGATAACAAGTCCTTCTCATTGTCATCCTCAATAGCGCCAGCTGCTTGATAACAAGTCCTTCTCGTTGTCATCCTTAATAGCGCCAGCTGCTTGATAACAAGTCCTTCTCATTGTCATCCTTAATAGCGCCAGCTGCTTGATAACAAGTCCTTCTCGTTGTCATCCTTAATAGCGCCAGCTGCTTGATAACAAGTCCTTCTCATTGTCATCCTTAATAGCGCCAGCTGCTTGATAACAAGTCCTTCTCATTGTCATCCTTGATAGCGCCAGCTGCTTGATAACAAGTCCTTCTCATTGTCATCCTTGATAGCGCCAGCTGCTTGATAATAAGTCCTTCTCATTGTCATCCTTAATAGCGCCAGCTACTTGATAACAAATCCTTCTCATTGTCATCCTTAATAGCGCCAGCTGCTTGATAACAAATCCTTCACATTGTCATCCTCAATAGCGCCAGCTGCTTGATAACAAGTCCTTCACATTGTCATCCTTAATAGCGCCAGCTACTTGATAACAAGTCCTTCACATTGTCATCCTTAATAGCGCCAGCTACTTGATAACGTAAGTTTTATATGTTTACTAAGCTGTCCAATATTTGCTTTAACTACAACATTTATTGTGGCTACTCACAGCCTGCTCTTTTATGACATTATTGATATATTAATGATAATTGATTAATTAAACATATAAAAATGATAATCCCAATATTTCATACATCTTCATCCTTATCGGTATTGCACCACCAAATGAACACATTATTGAAACTTTGCACAAAAAAAATTTCACAACATTTACGTCCACTTCAAAAACCGATTAGGGAAGTATGATATGCTTCAGGCGTCAATCTTATTGTTACCATGATCAGTGTACCGGTTTATCTCATGTTTAACATTAACTATAAAAAGCTCGACGTATTATCGATTGACAGTCGAGTGATTCCCTTGAAAGAAAATGTTCCAATAATTCAATGTTTAAACAAAAGCAGAGTGATAATAGAAACGTTCTTTAGCAAGCATCTTTGTTTTAGCCGGCGCTCGGAAAGAAATTCGATAAAGTAAATAGTAAGTGTTTTATATTGCGTAAAGGAAGGTGGCGATAGATGAAGATGGATTAGCGCGTATAAGAACTTAGCCTGTCTCTGTATTCAAAATCTTAGAGGAAGGTTACTTATAGAGTCTAGAACAAGTGGCAAGCCAATGTATAAGCACACGGAATTCTATTTTCAATTAAATTCCCAAAAGAAAAACATTGATAAAAAGATGTTATTTAGGAGGATTTTCCAAATATTACTCAGTTCTACAAGGTATGAATTTAGAAAAATCCGTAAGTGTTGATCCAGCTGAGATTTGATTTCTACAGCAATTAGCGCTCATATGCCGTTTTGAATGTACAATTCCTCCAGAGCAATGATGTAGGTAGCGCTTTGAGTTTTGTAGCACCGCCATTAAAATATCCTCATAATTATTATAACTCTATAACCACAGCCAATGAAATCCAGCAATAAAGGCATTTTAGCATTGGATGACAGGACCAATGCAATCTAAATAAATTTAGATCAACAGGCTTCATATTAGGTCATAGTATCGCATGACATGATTTACAACCTCTTGATCTAAATTTATTTAGATTGATCAACAGAATGACATAATATAAAACATGTTGATCTAAATTTATTAAGATTTGGATCACTGAGTTCTAGATGTTTGTTTCCAGCTTCATGCATAACAACATTCCGATTGTAGAAAGTTTCATACTGAACAGTCAACACACACATATAATTACAAAATGATTTTGTTACACTAATTTCCGCGAGTCTGATTGGACGAGAGCGCTCAAAAACCTGCTGCCATTTCTCGATAAATTCTGAAAAATTTGCAACCATACCATGTGCATTCATTCCTTGTGACGTCACAATCACCTGACGCAATAGTTCGGTTTTGACAGTTGCGAGTTACGTTCTGTTGCAAAGACAGATATAACATATCTTATCACTTCCCACCTGCGTTTGTAACAAGTAAATACATTCTTCTCCCTAAAACAGAAAGGCTGCATTTTAATAACAATTTCACGACATTGATGACAGATTATTTGAATATAATTAGGAAAAACTTTGTTAAAATGTTGATTTTGTAATTATAAGGATTGTTTTACATGTTTTGTGCCTCTATCGATGTATAACAGCAACAAATTGTATAAAATCGCTAACAGCAACAAATTTTGTATAAAATCGCTACGCTACGCTACGCGATTTTATACAATTTGTTGATGTTATACATCGATAGAGGCACAAAACATGTAAAACAATCCTTAAAAATAACAGGCTTTTAGCGAAACGAGGCATTTGGTCTGATAGATATCAGGATATCGTGAAAGCTCCTGGGATACCAAAACGCTGAGAGTAGCAGAGTAGCAATATATAGCAATAGATTAATGTGGCGGGATGTTATTGTTAAGATTGTTAATTGTAATCTCTGTGGTGAACTTTTGCGTTGTAAATGCGAAAGTGCCAATCACAGTCTACGAAGACGGTGTGAATTTGGACAATGTGTGTTGGAGACAAAAGCACACTACTTTGGGTATAATGTAGCTTTGTCTACATGAACTTTTATCATTCAAAAACATCAAAATATTATTACCAAAACATCACTGATTTAGGACTTTTAGGGCTATGCAGTTTTTACATTATACATGCACATGTGAGGAAAATGCTTTTGGATGATAACTAAATCTCACCCTCGTGTCTTCTGATATCAAATATATCAACACTCGTTCATACATTTAATATCAGAAGACACTTGGGTGAGATTCTCTATTTATTCACACAATCAGTAGGCGATGTATTTTGATAACTTCATTCAGCATTCCCTTTTACATTCACAATTATAATTAATGCATGAGCTTTATTTCTAAGTGCAATAAGATACTACATGTATAGTTTGTACCATTTCCTTCTGTAAAGCCGTATGAATATATATATATATACAAACTCTAGGGTGTCTCCTCCCAAAGACCTAGTATCTTAAACCTCCACCACGATCACACCATATATTTCCAGCAATTCTGAAAAACGATCTTGTCTTTGTTTCCATATAAACAAGAATATCGATTGATAATTGTTTGTAATTATTACCCAATAAGGCTGGTTTTGCCTCCTGTCCTTTTGCCCAGGACCAATGAACTAATTCCGATGTTCACATTCTCAAATCGTTCTCGTACCGTCTAAGCTTACATCAGTTTAAAGGGGCAGTAGCACGTTTTTAGGGGGAATATAAGGTGATGTCAGGAAAATATAAAAATTAATGGTCCAAATTGAAAGACAATGTATTTAAACTAAATGGAGCAGTTATAATTCAAATATATAATGTAAAGTTTAGCCATGCGATTCCGTTTTCTTACACAAAAGGAATTAAAGGTGTTCACACAAAAATGGCCGCCAGTGGATTTTATGTGAATCTTCATACTTTGTCCTCTGACTATGGATGATTGGCTAGTGTAATGGGATTTTTGACACTGTCAAAATAGTACATTAAGCATTAACTTACAATTGTAAGTGAAAATTTTAAAATATAGAATTATCAAAAAAACGTGCTACTGCCCCTTTAAGGAGATATGACTTAGAGAGATAACATTTAGAGTACATACACAAGTAACATACATTGACAGGGACATTAGTTACGAAAAATGAAAGCTTTTGGAACTTCATGGCTGAAGTATTGTCACCTAACACCTAACAATAATTAAAGCATGCTCTATTTCGTTGTGTTTAACCTATTAATCATGTGAATTCACCTTTGTTCGTAGGAAAATCCATAACCGTTTCTTGTCAGCTAACGTAAGCTTCCTTTCTTTTTTAAAAATTCTAAAACATATTGATAGTTCTCCCGGGGGAAGTAATGCATTATATTATTCACAATGCTGACCACGTCCCTTGTCTATTGAAGCGAGAATTGTAAATGGATTAGCTCCTACCATACTTCATGTAATGGTTGATTGCCACATCGTCATCATGACCGACATTCATCACAAAGATAACAAACAAAACATTAAACATTCGTTGGAATTTGATATGACTACTGAGTGGTTCCGCTTTAATGATGTTGAACATGCATCGAATCCTCCTGTCAGGGTGTTTGCTTACATGATGTATCCATGCTAGCTGGATTAATCACGTCACTACAAGCTCCAGGTAGGATTATGGTTGTCCATTTTAACTTTAAGTGCTTTTTAACCTTAAAGAATCGTTTTTCATCTTTAAACTGCTTTTTCATTTGTTTAAACGTAAAGCAATAGTAATTTCGATGGAGTTAATGTTACTTCATAATAATATAGCTTACCATGTATAAAGTCTTGTTTACAATATTTTTGACTTTAAGGGATAGTAATTTCGATGGAGTTAATGTTAATTCATAATGATATAGTTGTCCATGTTAAAAGTGTTGTTTCAAATATGTTTAACTTTAAGAAACAGTCATTTGATGGAGTTAGTGTAAATGAAGAACATTGATAAGAAACAAAGCGCAATATAAGGCTCCCCACCCTAACTTGGATTTCCACCCAGAAGCTGACCACTTCTACATATTGCTAATGATTTAGTCCCCAGGTCCGCCTATTGACAGGGAGTCGTGGGTAGCAGGACCACTTCAACATATCTAGTCCCCAGGTCCGCCTATTGACAGGGAGTCGTGGGTGGCAGGACCACTTCAACATATTTAGTCCCAAGGTCCGCGGGTGGCAGAACCACTTCAACATATCTAGTCCCCGGGTCCGCCTATTGACAGGGAGTCGTGGGTAGCAGGACCACTTCAACATATCTAGTCCCCGGGTCCGCCTATTGACAGGGAGTCCTGGGTAGCAGGACCACTTCAACATATCTAGTCCCCAGGTCCGCCTCTTGACAGGGAGTCCTGGGTAGCAGGACCACTTCAACATATCTAGTCCCCAGGTCCGCCTATTGACAGGGAGTTGTGGGTGGCAGGACCACTTCAACATATCTAGTCCCCAGGTCCGCCTATTGACAGGGAGTCGTGGGTGGCAGGACCACTTCAACATATCTAGTCCCCAGGTCCGCCTATTGACAGGGAGTCCTGGGTGGCAGGACCACTCTCCGCAGGACGGGTTTCAAATCCCACCAAGACTGTGGCAAAGTTGTGACCTTTCGCAGATTGGTCAGTTGTCAATAAGGTTTGTGTGATTTCTACACTCGAATCGATCGATATTTATTAAATGCACCATACCGGTTTTTTATGGTTCATATGTCCAACCTGTACACCCATCCTCCCCAACACCATAATATGATGCAAATGGTATTTCCATAGACGTTAAAACATCTTATTTTGTAAAAGTAGTTTCGTAACCCTGGACACAACTGAACTGCGCCTCCCAAATGTAAATAACCAAATGTCTTAGAGATGTATACTAGCATAAAATAATGCTGAGGAATATATGGATGACAACTTCTTTGTTCATTGTATGCGACGAGAACGACACAAGAATCTGTGTCGAAACGTCGCATACAATGAACAAAGAAGTTGTCATCCATATATTCCTCAGCATTATTGTCATCCCATCTTCTAAAATGCCTCTCAAAGAAGTTATACTAGCATAAGCCTATTAGATGCACATGAGCTTTGTTTACTTGCGTGAAAAGAACCATTACCATTTTAAAAATAAAAAGATCAAAAACTATTTAATGTTAATGTTGTCAGTTAACTTACAGTGGCACAGTTCAAACCCCAACCTTTTGTTCATGTAATTTTGCAAAAGTTGTGAAAAAGTCCTTATCATTTGTCTTTTGAGCTGTGCTCAGTCAAGTGATGTAAACGTTTATTTAGTGTCCATAATGAATGTTGTCACCTCAAATTCGTTAGTGTAAAATACTCCGAGAGCGGCAAAGGGTACAGCACAAATATCGTAAATGTCTCTGAAAATTGGCGAAATAATTGCACCGATTAACCTTGTCACAACAATTGCCATTGTTCCCTCATTTCCTAACTTAACTCGTTGCCAATATGGAAAGTAATTAAGGCTTTCTGTTTGACTGCCCTGAAACACAAAGACTTTTTTTCCCTCCATATTTCAAAGGAAACATATAACATATAGTGAAACACGAAAACAGTTAGTTGTCTCTTCTCACTGACAGTACTCATCAAAGTTCGACATAATGTAATACTTCATTATGAATGATTTTATTTCGGGTCAGAACGTCGGTATTGGCAAGCAATTCTAAATAAGACTGCGACAGTTACGCTCTTAAGGCACTTCACCAATGGCATGAATCACAAACGTTTCATAATGACCTGTAAGACTCTATCAATTGATTGAACAGTTACGATGCGGGTTTAATGTGAGGGTTAAACTGTGATGTCATTTGATATTGATTGTTTTCGTTGCTAATGGCCGTTTTGGTAATGATCGCAGGCAAGATCCTTATACCTCGTACTAAATTTACACATCAATTACTTTGTACAAATAATTGCCTGGTTATCATTTGAACAAACATCTTTTAAGTCAATACATTGACCCCTTCTCACTTTAGATTATTACAGTGCAAAATTGGTTATTCCCCCATTGGTGTTGATTCGTGTGTTGCTTTAAGAAAAGGTTCACTAAGATGCATTTAGTCTAAAACATCTATCCTTTTTCGTTCTGTAGTCAAATTCATTATAGAAAGTGATTAATTTTCTATTGGACTTCAGTTTATGTCATTTGCAGTTTTCTAATCCTTTTGTTGTATGGGAATGTGCGTAAACATAAAATGTCGTCCAAAAGGAACTTTACCCCTTTTGTTAACATTTTGAGTAAAGAACAAAAAAAGGATAGAAGTTTGATAGAAAGTACTTCATATTAATACGCCTTTTCAAAATCAAAGGGGGGATAAACAACGTTTTTACTGAATTAATATAAAGTTAGCAGTAGTCAACATTGTTGTTGTTCAGACGTTATGTAAACGTAATAATTTGGTTTAATCATTCAAAATTTGTTTCATTCGTATCAGGTATGAACAACTGGTATGTCATCACTTGCAAAACTGCCATGTATAACGAAAACAATCAAACGTTAAATGACGTCACATGTCAGTAGTTTCATCCTTCACATTAACTCTGCATCGAAGCTTGTCCATAAATAGGAAGGTTTTGATAGGGTCATACTTAACTGGCTATGAGTCATGCAATTGGGAACAAGTCTTGAGAGCTTTACGATCGCAGTTTGATCTCTTTATTACACGCCAATCTCGATGTTCTTACTTCGAAAGAAATTTGCCATGTGTCAATGTTTTGTGACCGATGTCTGACCGAGCTCTGACTACACTTGTCCATGCTCTCATAAAGCACGAGAACATTGATAACATGCAGACTCTTAATAAGCTATATCCATTACGTCACTTAGAAGCAACATTTAACGGCTGTTATTTTTACTCAGAGGTAGACGACGAGTCCGTATTGAATGTTAAATTTTTTTACGTCACGTGTCCCAGCACCAGCATCAAGATCACGTGATTTTAACGTTTTTTCAATTTTCACAAACATGCATGGACATTGCTTTATTGGAAGTTTTAAGCATAAAAGTTCAGGTTTTAACTATGTCATTGCGAATTCAACCTACAGCATCAATATTCCAAGCTTCTTGTATTCGCCACTGGTTTGTTGTGATGAAAGCTTTTTTTCAAGATTATAAAAATATTAAACCTTACTTTCAGGCGGCCTCCATTTTTTCTGGTCGGCATACCGTGTACTCTTGTAATAATTAATATCAAGAATGTTAATTTGTGTTAATGTTAGCCCTCAGGGAATATATATTACCGTTACAATAAACGATCAAATTCTTGATTGCCACCGACGTCATGGTATAGATTTGTTCTGAAAGGCTTTACAGAGCATTATGTTAGTCGTTAGCACTCTGTGGTACACCCGGTGTAGCGCTTTGTAATGATCTCTAAACACAAAAACACACAGGTCGGGCATTGTGGGTAATTCGTTGATAATAAAGACACAACTAGACACAGTAGCAGTTAGTTTGTATAGAGATGAAGAAGCAGACATGGAGTAGTGCTGACCCTTGCTTGTAAACGGAACGTGAAGACGATTGGTCAGCCAAATGTAAGGAAGTCATGCGAAACAATTAGTAAATTGTGATTGCTTCGTTTATTTCAACATGCAGCAATAGAGTTGAACTTTCAGCTCACATACCAATTTATTTACGGAAGACTCGGCGGTGAACGTGTGGTTAAACTGTGGATTACTTTTTTAGATTTAGATAATAGATCTCAGAAAGAAAATGTACTTTTATATCTGAGTCCTTTATACACTTATCTTCTTCAGCAGAGGCAAGAAGACATTTGATCGGTGTTTCTGGAGTCTGTGATAGAGGGAAGACAAGCCACTTCCAATGTTGCAGAAGGGGTAGAAGATCATACCATGTGACTTTGCAAAGACAAGGGATTCTTGCTGCTTGTGTCTGTGATCTGAAGAAAATTTGTTCAAATGAATTCAAAGACTTGTATTCAGTCAACAGCTGAGTGAATAGAAAGAGAGAGTGGTAGTTGTAAGGTATTGAAGAAGGTTATCTCTGATAATGAAGATGCATCTCCTGCTTGTCGCCCTTGTGCTGGTGCATGGCGTGTCAGGTTGTGTTGACCTTGTCTCTGCCACACAGGACGGGAAGAGGATGATGTCCAGTGTGTTCAAGATGGTGGACAGTGTCTCTCTCTACACGTGCGTGTCTCACTGTCTGACAGTCTCCACGTGTATGTCCGTGTCCTACCAGAGAGAGACTCGCACCTGTCACCTCGCCTCTCAGGACAGTGCAGGAGACCCCGGGGATGTTCAAACCGACCCAGGGTTCCTCCTCACTGACATCTCTCTGTGGCCCCGGGTGAGTGTAGAACTTTGTAATTTATGAATTATAGTGATGTTCACATCGATCCAGAGTTCTCCATCACTGACATATATCAGAGGCCCAGGGTTAGTGTAGAAACTTAAAATCTTGAGCTACTACTTTGTCATACAAGTTAACTGTTTTAATCTTTAATCTCTTCACATCTTGAAAGTACAGAAATACACAATTAGATGCATTATTATAGCTTCAACATGTCGTATTTTCATATATCAATGAATGACAGCATGTGTTCACCACACATGTTCATTCATAAATTCACATGTACATATACGTTTACTAAAATGTTATATGGTCCTACTCCTATGCAAAAGTTGAACATTATATTACATATGACAACTATGTATCAACATTCTGCCCACATGATGTGATCTTTGAAAGGATCTTCAATATCGTAGCACATTTTTAAAGGACTTTGATTGATGATTGTACAACCTAACAGAACTTTTACAATTAAAAACTATTCAATGTTGAAATTTTTTCACATACAATAACGGGAAAAGAATCTGCATTCCGTCACTCCTGTATCTGAACGCTTTACGTCACCGCCATGGAACCGACTCTATTTCACCTTACACGTCTTAATATCTCATTTTAAAACTGGTTAGGGAGATATTTTCCTTTAAAACGAGGCGTATCGGTACGCGATGTCGATGCCCTCGATATACTCAACTTTCATTTAATGGACATTTAAACTTATCTTGTAATGTCTCTTGTTATTATCGCTTTCCCTCTCTCGTTCCACTTCATGCATCGCATGTAAGTTTGAAACGATGAATAATGAAAAAACGAAGTCTTAGTCTCTTTGGAGAAGTCTATTATTCAAACATAATCATATATTCATTATGCTATTCCATTATTGTCCTCGCCATCACTCATGTTTTCATTTGGTGATGCTCAAAGTGCTGGAATATGGAAGTGTCTTGCATTAATGAGAATTCTGGGTAAGGATTTTACCTCATTTGAAGAATTGGTAGGTTAAAGTTAGAATTCAAATGATCCTGCAGCAAAGGTTTCTTGTCGTTATGTACGAATAGTTGTACACCATGCAAGAAGCTCTTGAAAATAATTGGTCCCCCTTTTTAAATCAATTATTACGCTTTTAGTGTAATTATTCCTCAATAAAAGAAATTACACATTAAGACAAATTACTTGGTTCAAGGAGTGTAACTAAAAATGTAAAATTATTTGTCAGCTTGCATAACGTGCCGCTACACTGCATAAATGGCGTTTTGACCTTAAACATGTTCCGTACGTGTTCTACTCAAAACATGTTTTGAAAAGTGTTTATATGCCAAACACATCAATTTGTATGTGTTCTAATTAAAACATGTTTCGATTGTAAACATGTTGCATTGTGGTAACTAACTGGGCTTTTTAACTCTAAACATGTTGTAACTCGAAACATGTTTTGAAATGCGTTTATATTCTAAACACATGAATTTGTATGTGTTGTAACTCAAAACATGTTGTGACTCGAAACATGTTTTGAAATGTGTTTATATTCTAAACACATGAATTTGTATGTGTTGTAACTCAAGACATGTTTCGATTCTAAAGTCGTTGCGTAATGATATCTTAATTATAACACATGATTCAGGATGTGACGTTACTGTTTAAATGTAATACTATACTTTGAGTGGTACACTGTTAGTTCTTCCAACGTCTTTCTTTACCATTTAATAATGTAAGTGCAAGTAACCAGTCATCCTAAGTTTGAAAAAAGTATCCAGGGAAGCTTTGTTATGTCATCGTAAATTCAGTTCATCATTCCAGCTACTTATAACATTGTTGAGATCTCATGCATAAATACATCTTCTAATTGTACTTATGACTATAGGTATGAACCCATACAATGAATGCAGAAGTTTGTGTTTTGTTATTGCTAGGTATTTAAATCGATTTCTTGGATGGAATGATAGAATGTTCACATTTAACTTAAGTATTGTGAGTTTTCTTTTGCTTAAACGATCATCTTAATGGTTATGGTTTCATTTTATTAAGTGATGGAGTTTGTACATGCTTGGTTATGAAGTGCAACATTAACTCTAGATCTGATAAAGGTATTACCAATGTATTCTCCGAGTGAGTGAAATCGCTTCAAATGGATGTTTCGTTGTAGATTGAGGATTAAGAACAGAGCAGAGCAGAACAGAACAGAACTGAACAGTTTATTTCTCATAATAAAAATAAGTGTAATAGAGAACAATTTGAATAAACTGTACAATAAGTTACATAAGTAACATGTTTCAAAGGAAAATCATATGTACATGATAAAATACTGGGATATATACAAGGATATTTAAGGGTTGTTGTTTTTGTTGTGAATTAAGGATTAAGAGTGCTTGAACGTATTAATGGAGGCTATGTTCAAATAGATTATAGGCTACAGTTTTATTGCCACACAAGTTCTTCATATTAATTGGTTGGTTGCAACTTCGTGTGTTCTATTTAACTTTGTCTTCATTACTGATTGCTTTTGTTCACAAAATAATAATTTTCTCACACAAAGTACACACTTGAATTGAACTTAAGCAACCAGAAAGAAAAAAATAATCAAAGATTAATTTTCGAAATTATTCGATAAAGAATCCGGTTTGGTAAAGTAGCAAGGCTTTTATGAATAACTTACTTGTACAAAACCTAATGAATAAGATTTATAATAAGTAGACAAAATACTCAATTAATATGATAATGAAATTAAGAGCAAAACATATGTTCATGTTATTGTTTTTATCATGCAAGAAAGATCTTGCTTGAGATCTTGTTGAAAGCGATGTCAATTCGACGGTTGTGATAGGGTTCGGGATGTCCGTCTTTACCAAAACGTTACTTGTTAATACAAAGAAGGTGTTCATCCATACTTATTATTTCTAGAATGCCCAAACTGTTCATTCGCAGACAGTTAACCATGGGATTTACTTCATATCTTCATATAACAATATTTTCAACTTGACTGTTAGAGTCTCAAGGTGTAAATCCCCACAGCAATTTGCTAGGACAACAATTTATTTTTAAGAAATCGATACATCTCTGAAAACATTTCATAAACAAGATTTACAGACAACTATTAGGCGCCACAGGTCTACAAGAGTCATTTTATAGAGAGGTATAATTGATGTTTCTTTCAGATGGTTGAAAATATAGACTTTTATAAGGGAGATGAGGATTGTTCATTTTCTTCATGGAAGAAATATATTCCCTTTTACATCTGGCCCTGTTGTTTTTAATGGATGGACTGATAGTAGGGTACCTTCCTCACGTGTAAAAACAATGGATTCAATCGTTTTTGTAATATTTTCAGACTGCTTACTAGGGGCTTGTTCGGATCGGGCGACTGTAGCGTAATTTATAAAGAAGTCATGCAGGTCCTTAGCTATGTCTGTCGGCTTGTCGTGAATGGCGCCATTTGATATTTGATATAATCGGTGGAAATTTACTGCATTGAAGTTTTCATTGGAGGCTTGGTACCGACAGACGAATAGTATCAATCAACCCATGTCACATTTTCTTCTTGTGACACATACCAAATTCGTTATCATAACATATCAAATGAAATGATCTGAATCTAATAAATTACATTACTTTAACTACATTAACTTATCGGTTAATACAAGTTTCGATTTTCAGAAGAAAAAGTCAATGAAATGTCAATGATACAGTTTGTTTAGCTTTTGGTAACTTTAGGGTGTTTTTGGTGTTTATATTTCGCGTCTGGACACTTTGTTAACGTACCGTGGTTGGGTTTATTGCCTTCAGTGTTGACAAGTAGAGGGTTGTGAGTTTTATAGTGTATACACATGTTCCAAATATTACATATTTTTTTTAATCAATATTTTATTTCTGAATCCCTGTTACAATTCCGAACAAGGAACCAGGGGGATTCCTTGTCCTCAAATTCAATATAGTTGACAGAAGAGAGGATTCAGGTTTTCACACACAAAGAAAAAAAACACATAACACAACTTTCACACACTGTCACTATTATGAATATATGATGAACAGGCATATAAAGACATTTTTTGTCTAAAGTTAAGGCTAATGGAAAGATGCATATTTAGTTGATGTACTACTTCTCATCAAAAAGTGGATGATACATTAGCCATTTTATGTAAAATTTATTATGGTTTGACTTACTGAAATATTACATTTGTCAGCATTGTAATTTTCCTATAATTGTTCATAAGCAGTTTTTAAGAATGTGGCGTCTACTCCAAGCGTCTTTTCACTAGAAGCAACCTGACGTATTTTTTAAACTTCACACTCAAATATCAAACATCAAAATTGATTTCCATTGTTAAAATGTTTAAGCGAAATGTCTCTTGCTCTCATCTCATACTGCAACCTCCTAATGTAGTTAATGGGCATTCTTCTCTGCACACAGGTTATTAATCAAATATGTAATGTCAACATCAGATTTACGGGTTGGTGAGATCCTGGAATTGGAACATATTTATTTTATATTAGCCTAGAGATTAGCCTGAATAGAGAATGACAGGCTACAATAGAAGGTATGGACTGCGCACATCCGTGAAAAGATTATAGATATATAATCATAAAAGAAAGAAGCTACCTGGAGGACATGAAGCATGCGAAAAACGTGTTTGACTTAAATAAATTATCTATCTTCAGCTGTCTGCCTGTCTGTCTGTCAATACCGATGACTCCAGGACTGTGTGTTTAGGACAAACAGACAGTGAATAGGAAGATGGATGTTCTTTTGACACCAAGACGTTGTGTAAAGACTTGACGAACTGAATATAACCTAATCTTTTAACAACTAAAACATAAAGGTTGTCAAGTAATTCATTAGAGACTCTCTCAACAAAGGTGGACGAGCGTTGCCTGTATAATCTTTATTACAAATTCAAGTATTGTCCTCCTTTTGTCGACAGTAGCTATTCTAGACTCGGGGCCTTGTATGAATAATAAATATGGGAAAACGAAATACAAAATATAAGACTGTTGTTAAGGGTTGTTTTCTTTCATATTGATATTTTTTTTAAACAATGCATGACGCTCATTAACCATCAGTGCTTTATTTGATGACTGCATTTTTATTAGTACATGAAATCTATTCTCATTATTATATGTAAATTTTTTTTTAAATGTCAAATGTATAAAAGTCTATTTTATTGTTCTTGATATATATAAAAAGAGTAAACATTGGATGGTTCGGACTGGATCAATCATTATAATTCATTCATTCATTCAATTCATTATATAACTTGAATTATCTATTTGAAAATAGATTTATCAATTCATTTTAAGTAAACGTAGAAGAGCATGTTGTGTATGTATGTTTCTTAAAACCATGTATTTCCTATGACTCGATACTGAAATAAACAAAAAGCTGTATGTTTTTACTTTGAAGCAGTCTTGAGTATAAATGTGTTCAATGCTTTATTCTTCTCTCCTGCAGAGTCTAGCCGGGCCGTGTGAGGGAGTAACATGTACAGGTGGCAACAGTTGTGTTGTTGACAGGTTCAACACTCCAAGTTGTGTTATAGGTACATAGCACTTTTACAGCAAATAATATGCCAAAGAATGTGGCTTCTTCAGATAAGTCTCTAGAGTAACCTTTTACTCAAATTATAAAAATTCTTACATATTCATTTCCAAACAGCAAATATACGATGAATTCTTGTCTTCAATGAAAATATTTTAACAGTCATATATTATGTTCGTTGAAGCCGAATTCAGACGTCTAGCATGGTTCATACAGCCTAAGCAGAATAAAATTCCAGTACTTTTCAAAGGCTTTTACAGGACATTTTCCACTTTCCAAGTACATATATTCCCAAAACTTTCGGTTTCGATGCCGCCAAGTTTCAAAGTTCCTGCGTTGCAACATCGGAATTTCCCGAAAAAAATGATCGTGAGAAGTGGTAATTACAGACTGGTTTCGTTTCATTCTCTATCAATTTGCGCAGTTAGCAGAATGACAATACTTCTGTGTTTTCGATTGTGAAATTCGAGGGGAATTCAGTACATTTTTGCAAATTTCAAGGACATTACCGTGAAATACCAGTACTTTTTCAGGACATTTAGTAAGCATTGTAAGTTCAAGTACTTTTCCAATATCAAAACAAAATTACTTGTCAAGGCCCGTATGAACACTGACTAGTTACACAACCTAATGACTTGATCAACCCGTAACTGTCATTCTGGCAATCTAAATAAATTTACATAGACAAGTTTTTTTTATTAAGTCATACTACTAAATATGAAACTGTCTATCTTAAGGAGAAATGGGACGAACATATAGAATATTTTAGAATTCCTTCATATTCTTAGAATAACAAATCTATGATTTCTTTTATTCAAAATGTAAGAACATTGTCGGGTCATCGAACAACTGTTTGCGTTATTGACATTTATGATATTACTGCCGTTGGCTATTACGCTGTTTCTTACCCATTTTAGGTACATTGATAAAGCCCACGCTTTCCATGAACAAACTTACAATGATATAAAATACATTTCAAATACCTACAGGGATATCTAGGTAACTTATATTATTTTTAAAAACCCGGAATGTTGGCGGAAAGAAAATTAAATTCGGCACTTTTGAAAGAAAACGAAATTTGTATGATCCTTTTTCATGTATTGAGGAGGAATTTTAAATAATGCACATACTTTGATATTGCTTAAAATAAAATTTGAAGTGTTCAGTTGAATAAAAAAAACGAATACAAACATAACAATAGGGGGTCACCAATTGTTTTATTGACGCTAAAACGTCATTTTTAAATACATAAGTAAAAACCTGACGTAACGGGAGTTTTACTCATTTCAACTACAACCACAGGACAAAAAGTGGTGGAATTCGACCAGCCGGATCCTTCCGGATTCCTCCGTATCCTTACCTATCCCGTTCCTATATGATAATATCAAAATTATATGCGTATAGCGAACACCGCATATAGCGAACTAAATTCTTTGGTCCCTTGGAGTTCGTTATATCCGAGTTCTACTGTACCTCAAAAACAAACAACATACTATATATACCTCGAATATAGGTGTCGATGACGTCATACGTGATGTCGTAAACGACTGTTAGAAAAGTGTTGCATTATTTTTCAGCTATTGGCCTCAGTATATGGACAAGCCATTATTTCAGTAAATGTAATGAGTATACTTACGGAATGATTGATAACAATACAATATTGTCACAAGGTTTACCGTAAGTGAATATCTTGGGCCCATCTCTCCTTAATGTATTTCGATTGTCATTCCGGCTACTTTACATCAGTTCCAATCTGAATGACGCTCGTCATTGTCTTGTGTTCGTCATGTTTGAAAAAGTTTGGCATATGTGACCCCCAACAACTCACGGGCTAGCTACAAAAGCATAAATGACTCCCACTTTGGACCATAAACACAATAGAACAAAACTAAACCTGATGTTAATATGTTTGCCAACTAGTTGTTTGATTCTTAAATTTCGTTTTCTTAACAACGAAATTATCATTTTTTAAACCAAAAGCAATATATTCTAAAAAAATGACTTATTCATCTTTTCGTTTTAAAAGTTCATTTTATGAAATAAACATAGTACAACAATAACATGTTTTCATTTGATGGTACGTAAAGGTTTTAAAGGGGCAGTAGCACGTTTTTTGACAATTTCATACTTTTAAGTTTTCACTGATAATTGGACGTGTAATGCTAAATGTATTATTTTGATAGTGTAAAAAAATTCATCCATAGTCAGAGAATGAATTTAGAAAGATTAACTTAAAATCCATTGTCAGCCATTTTTTGGTGAACACTTTTAATTCATTTTGTGGTAGAAAAAAGGAATGGCTTGGCTGAATTTTACATTATATATTTGATTTATTACAGTATCGTTTGTTTGAATACATTGTCTTTCAATCAGAACCATTTATTTTCATTTTCTTGACATCACCTTATATTCCCCATAAAAACGTCCTACTGCCCCTTTAATAGATATATAATATTTAGAGGATATTTGTGTTTTCTTGACAAATACCATGTTTATCTCATCGAGTGAGGAAGAAAGTTTATATTTTCACGATTGGCGCAGCCCAAGTGAAAATATTTTACTTTTCTGCCCCACGAGATGAGATAAACATGGTATTTGTCAAGAAAATACAAATTTTCTATTTATTTTATGATTTAATCGTTGTATTTCTACCAAAATTGAAGTGCATTTACGTTGAATCGCCTCCACAGAGAGCCCTTCGCCAAAGCAACAATATGACATAATGAACGTGTCATTGCGTCAGAGCATTGTTCGATGACGTCAGGTCATTGTTGTTATCAGTCACTAGTGACTGATAACACGCTCCATTGTTATTGTCACTAGTGACTGATAACACGGTTTACTGTCATTGATAGATCGCGGTATTTCACCACCAATCATATAATAAATAAACATCTTTTCTTTCTTTCTTCTACAATTCTGCTTCAATTAGAGTAAACCTTATACACGTTTCAAGCGAAGAATGTCAGTTATAGTTAAATCTGAGGTGAAGACAAATAGCTATAAGTAAGCAACATCGCCTACTAACATCTGTACATGCAGGTTGGTAATACAAACTCCAGATTCAGCTGCACTATGTAAAAGCTCTTAAACAAATCACTGTTGTTTGAAATTATTGCTTTGAAGGTTTAGATGTATTTCATTTTGTATGATGATCAATTTTAAAGAGATAGCAAGTAAATTCCTGAAAACAATGTCAATTTCTTTACATAGAACACGTGGGATGTGGTCCTGCTCCTGATCTGGCCAATGCTATCAAGTCTTCTACTGGACAATACGAGGGTGCTGTCACTCAATACACCTGTCTGTCTGAATTCCTCTTCTGTGGAACAAGCTCAACTCACACGTGCTCCTCGCTTGGAACATGGGAGGGGCTCACTGGAACTTGTAACCAAGCAGTCTGGTACAATCCTGTAAGTACATAAAACACTTATCGAAGTCTCAATCGGCCAATAACAACTTCAATTTCAAAATACTCTCTTAACCCTTATAGCAATATTAAGTATTTAATACAGATTCAAGAATTTTTCCAAAAACCTATCTCAATGAAAAATATACACGCCAATTATCCCCATTTTGTTATCAATTCAATTCTTTTATTTCGGTTTGTAGGCCATTGGCCCGTGTACAATACAAATAATTATTTCAATGTGTTGAGTAGACAATAAAGTTTTATAAAGAAAATTTGATAACATGGTCAATTCATTAACATTCTTCTATATGAATTGAATAAGGCAGGAAATCGAAATATTTAGTAGAGGTGTTTCATAGGCTATAAATAGATAGATGTTATTTTTTTCACGCGCAAAGCATTGTGGTCATAGTAATTCGTACCCTAAATGAAGCTTTGCCCCATAGGGAATTCGTAAATAACTGAAACTCGTGCCCAAAAAAACGACGATTATCGTTCATAGGCTATAAATAGATAGATGTTATTTTTTTCACGCGCAAAGCATTGTGGTCATAGTAATTCGTACCCTAAATGAAGCTTTGCCCCATAGGGAATTCGTAAATAACTGAAACTCGTGCCCAAAAAAACGACGATTATCGTTCATAGGCTATAAATAGATAGATGTTATTTTTTTCACGCGCAAAGCATTGTGGTCATAGTAATTCGTACCCTAAATGAAGCTTTGCCCCATAGGGAATTCGTAAATAACTGAAACTCGTGCCCAAAAAAACGACGATTATCAGTTCACTTGATATTTTATGTCATCTAGTCATATGTTTATCATTTAAGCAATCTTTCTTAAACATTAAAGGGGAAGTAGCACGTTTTTAGGGGGAAAGTGATGTCAGGAAAATGAAAATTAATGGTTAATGGATTTGACAAGAAAACTTTTCTCAATTTTTGGTTGAACGTTTAGTATTTTCTTGGCGTCACAACATAGTTTGCCATATTTTGATGTTAATTGAATGTCGAAACAATGGTTACTTAATTAATTATAGCGACTTCTTTTGATTCTTAAGCATATTCTCATATATCTAATTGTAGTTAAAATATTTATCTACGGATTTATATGACTTATAGGTGTTTGAAATAACATGTTGTATCAAAAACATTAAAACATTTAATGTCACCTTCAAGGGGGTGTCGTTTCTCAAGCCCAATTCTAGTCTTAGTGCAGGCCTTTGTCCTTGACAAAAACAATCCTTGTCTTATACCCCGATTTCATGTTATGCCGTAAAGCCACGCAAGTCTTCTTTTTATTTCCGTATGCTTCAGGCAGTTAGCGCTGTTATCTGTAGTCTTTCCTCGTCTTCCGCACGCTTCCAAGAGCCACTGTGAGCCAAAATTCTTCCGCAAACGTTCTTTTGAACATATTCAAAAATAGGTTTGCGGAAAAAAGTCTGTACCCTTTAGTAGTTAAAACAACAATTTCATGGGCGGATTCAAGGGAAAATGCTTTGATCTTTGCCGATTTTGCCGCAGTTATGACGTGATTGATCCGTCACAAAATGCGGTTGCCGAAAGTTGTCCACACTTTATCCGCAGTTTTCCGTGTAAAACGACAGTAGTCAGCAGTTACTCCGTATGGCTCGCAGTTATTCCCAAATTATTCCTATGGATTAGTACCGACACATATTGCAGTTATTCGGCGCATTTTCCGTAGCTTCCGAGTGTGCTCCACTAATTATGCGAACTCATTCCTTTGTGTTCCGCAGTTTCTTCCCGGGTTTTCCGCCTTCTAGCCATAGTTTAACCTTATGTGTTCCGTAGGATCCGTGAGCGTTCCGAAAGTATTCCGAAACAATGTGACATGTACATTTTCCGTAGGATTTTGTCCTATTTTCGGCGTGAATATACCGAAGCTCTTCCGAAGAGGCGATTCTGCGACCGTCCGCAATGTCCGCGAGTACCGTAGGGGTCAGGAGCTCAGTAAAATTGGGGTATTAGTGTGGGTTTAATCCTCAATCCTTGTCTAAGTACGGGCCTTTACCTTTGTCCAAAACAATCATTGTCTTAGAATTGGCTTTAACTATCAACAATCCTAATCTTGGTATTTTTAGCTTCTTAGAGGCTATTCAGACCACAGGAACCCGATAGCGTAAATAAAATGTAGGTCAAACGTAGATAAGAAAGACCCACCCCTCTATATAATTGAGTAAAGGAATAAACGCATCCATCTTGCCAATCTCGACTCGCTTCCGAGTTACGTCCAAATTATCGCTTCAAATTGGTTACATCTCATATACATACACAAGAACCTTTCAGTTATACATTTCCCCCAAACACTTGGCTTATTTCCAACACATGTCACTCTTCAAATAACTTTTGTATCTATTTAAATTCGCAAAACGACTGCAGAAACCTCTGGGGTGAACGTTACTCCGCACCAAACGCCGCTTGAGCGATCGGATAGGTCGTAAAACGTAACGGCGATTTCCTCGAGATTATTTCTAAATATCGCGCAAAATTTAAAAAGCAATTTTTTTTAAATGTTTTTTTATGTTCCACCATTTTCCACCATAATCAAAAGATTATTTATTTTGGTATGTAGAATCATTTTTGCACTAGGGGATTTGGACGACCAAGTCTCTTGTCTTCACCGCTGTAGAATTAATAAATGGAAATTTCCATTTCATTATTTAAAAAAGAGAAGTTCAAGATTTACACTCATGTGTTTAATTTCAAGAAAAAAATAAATATTTGAATAATTCATTATAGGCCTACTATAGTTTACATATCAGTAAATTTAAATTTATTTATTATTACCAATATATCAATGAATTATTTCAAGTGAATATAAACACAACCACAACATTGAGTTATACAAAAGTGAATCAACATTATTAAAGAGACACAGAGTATGTTGATAGGATCACATATGTCAAATTTTTAAATCGATGTTATTACATCGGGAACCACTTACTGTTACTGAAAATAACAAGTCAAAGGCCAACCAGTACGTTAGAGCGAAAATACGGCCATTCAAAGTCGGGATTTTGATTGAAACCGGACAATGTAGCTCGAGTGGCACGCGCAAATTAGGCAAAAGTAATTTTGAAACCTTGTCATAAGCTGACAGGAAGATATATTCGATTCGATTATGTTTATTAGGTATTGTAACTAATAGGTAGATTAATTGAATGCATAATTTAGAGTATTAAACGTATTTGAGATGTTTTCTTGATTTTGTCCATAAAATCAAGCATTTTAGAGATATTTTGCATAAATGGATATATTTGCAAGTCCAGTGATGAGATATGAACTACAATCATCATATTAGATATTTTGTAGCTTATCAAAACCAAATAAAAGTTTAAGAAAGATACCTTGTGTCACTTTAACACAATCTTTGGAATGATAAGTCTATATTTTTTCTGAAATTGTGATTTGATGGTTCTTACCAATTACGTTATGTAAAAGATAGCTTAAGCATGTGTTTTAATAATGTCAATATGGAATTAAAGAAATACTCTTTTATACCAAAACTGTAAATGCATGTTTTTGTTAACTTGTTCACCTAATGAACAAAAAAAGGCAAGCATAAATACTTTTCAGACAGACTTGTTTTATAAATGTTAATTTAACATTATTTCGTAATTAACAGCCTATTGATAATAGTATTGACAAAAGCTTTTGATAATTGAGAATGTTCTTTCACATGACACTGTAAACCGAAAAACACAAATATCAGAATAAAATATCAGAAATTGATAATTAGATATTTGACATCGATAGTTAGATAAATAACTGTGGAAAATCACTCTAATGTTTCTTCTCATCACTGGACAGAAAATTTGGCGATTCAACTTTGTTGAAATTAAACGTACATCACTGAAATCAGCCCAGTCGTGAAGAGTTTTGATATGTTAATTGACACTTTCTTTCAATGTTTACGTAAACAATCACGACAGTACTACAGGTGCCTTTTCTGGCGAATGATAACAACAGAATGTCCATTATTTAGTTACTAACCTCCGACAAGTGACCTTAGCCTGTTAGCCATATAACATGTAATCGACTCATTCCCCCAGAAGTAATGAAAACATCATTACACAGATCAATCAGAGTTACCAGCCCGTCACTAGTCCACTGGGTGGCGTGACCTGTCATCCAATTAGATCCATTCACATTACAGAGTCGGTAGTGTGCAGACGTGTTTCTGTATCTCTCCCGATTGTATTGAGCTATATAAATTAACGTGTTTTGTTGTTCTTGACTCCTCTTGCTTACCTTAATAGGTATTTCCCGCTGTCTCTTCTCGTTTTCACTCCTCGCGAGTGAATTCTGTGTGTTAGACAGGGGTCTTGTTAGTTGACACAGTCGTGTCAACTTGGACTGGTGGTGCACGGGTTGTCGGTTGGGGCGGACGGTCGCTCTACCCCTCTGGAGTGACGCTCTGTTTGTCCTGTGCGCTTTCAGCCTGGCGCCTTGTGGCGCTTGGTTCGAGCAGCGCTAGGACAGCTAGCGCTACTGCCGCCTACACTTGATCGCCTGGCCGCCTCCCTGGTGCTAGGTATCTCGTGTGGCGCTTGCCTCGCTTGCGCTTGCCGCCTGCCGCCTTCCTGGCGCTTGGTGTCTCGCGCGCTAGTGGCACTTGGATTGTCGCCTGTGCTTGGTCGTCTGCCGCCTTCCTGGCGCTAGGTGTCTTGCGTTTTAGGCGCTTGGACTTCTTCCGCTGTCCGCTAGTCGCGTGGTGTTGGTTGGAAGTGTGCTTGTGTGCTTGGGCGTTACCTCGTGAGCGTGGCTCTCGCCCTTAACTCAGGGGAGCTCCCTCCATGGGAAGCGGCTGAGCGGACGGTCGACTGACGCGTGGCACTTGTGTGCGCTTGTCGTGCAAGTTCGTCAGACCTGCGCTGCGTCGCCGCGTTCTCCCTCCCGTTGGACAGGGGCAATAGAGACGCTCCTTGCGTTCTCTCCCCCATTTGGACTGACTCGTAGACGCACCTAGCGCTCTCTTGTCACAACCCTCACAGGGGATGGACTTTGTTCGCTGCGACTCAGCGACCCCGTACCGGGCGTTCTGCGGACGGTGCGGGTCACGCAAGTCGGCGAGCTACGGCCCTCATGTCGTCTGTCGCCTGTGTAGGAACACTTGCCCGGAGGACAACCGGTTCGTTGAGTGTGAGGACCTTTCCCCGGAGCAGCACAGGCGCTACCGCTCTTCCATCCGCATTGGCAACCTCACAGCGGTCATCCAGGCGCAAGCTGTACGACTTTCAATGGGCTTCCTTCATGACCTTTTGCGAAGGGAAGGGGTTCGATGTGCGGTCGGTAACGGTGCCCCAGGTCGCGGATAACCTGGTCCACCTACGCACAGTGAGGGGGCTTAAGGCCTCCTCCATCAACACGAACCTTGCGGCCATTATGTCCGTCCTTCGCAAAAAGGATCCCGGGTTGGATATCTCGGTCCTTAAGGAGCTCATTATGACGTACAGGAACATGGATGGCCGCCACAAACTGAGGCCGCCAGAGTGGGATCTGGCGATAGTGTTGAATCACCTCAAGTCTGAGCACTATGAGCCGCTGACGGACACAACGCTGCTGCGTCTCACCATTAAGACTTGCTTCTTAGTGGCAATGGGGTCAGCGGCCAGAATATCAGAGTTGCACGCGCTGCAAGCTGATTTGCTCAGGTTTGAGGTGAGAGATGGAGGGTCAGCGACCTTGGGTCTGGCACCGGAGTTCTTGTGCAAGAATCAGGGCGCTGACGAACTGGGACCGACCTTTGTCTGGTACGCGCTCTGCTCGTCTACGTGGAAAAGACGCGGACGCTGAAACAGGGGAGGCGCAGGCTCTTCCTGCCCAACTCCCAGACGTGCTCAAAGGAGATTGACAAAAGGCAGCTGGGGGTTTATCTCAGATCGGCAGTAGTGGACGCCTACAAGGCGGCTGGACTGCTGGTACTGGCGCGGACCAACCCGCATGAGATCAGGGCCATATCGGCGACTATGGCCCTACACAGCAACTTGTGAGTGGCGGACATCATGGCCGGCTGCTTCTGGAAGTCGGGCTTGGTATTCGCCAACCATTACCTGAGCGATGTCTCTACCGAGGACCTGGAGGGCGTAGCCCGTCTGGGGGCGCAGGTCTTTGCCCAGCAGCGAACCACGGGGGCCCCCCCTGGCAGGGGGCGCAACCATCCACGCTAACGGGCCCTCACGAGTTGAGTGGGGCTCTTAACACATTGAATAAACTTGCTTGTTGAATGGTTATAGTGGTTTTGTGGTGTTTAAATTAGGGATCGTCGACCGCGAGAGGTCAGACAATTAATCCTCATTAGAATGGTCGCTTGCTAGGTCGCCGATCATCAGATCAATCTTGAGAGTAACCGCTATGCGACGAATTCTACCCGCCACCTACAGTGGTATCAGGCTAAGGTCACTTGTCGGAGGTAAGTAACTAAATAAAAGTACGTTTTTGATTAAACGTCATTATTTTTACTTACTGTAGACAAGTGACCATCGTCATACCCGTCCCGCCTCCCCTCTTACGCATTGATTGGGACTCCTGGGTAAAGTGAATGAATCTAATTGGATGACAGGTCACGCTACCCATTGGACTAGTGACGGGCGGGTAACTCTGATTGATCTGTGTAATGATGTTTTCATTACTTCTGTGGGAATGAGTCGATTACATGTTATATGGCTAACAGGCTAAGGTCACTTGTCTACGGTAAGTAAAAATAATGACGTTTAATCAAAAACGTACTATTTTCTACTAAAACCACAGCAGTCTTCTGATCAGAAATTGATATCAAAATCATTCCCGAAACATTGCACTGTCAAAACCACGCCGTTTTGTTTGTTATTGGATGCTTAAAATACATCCGCCTAACGGACCAATCAGATCACCCTAGAGGCATTTGGAGCGGAGTAACGTTCACCCCAGAGGTTTCTGCGGTTGTTTTGCGAATTTAAATAGATATAAAAGTTATTTGAAGGGTGACATGTGTTGGAAATAGGCCAAGTTTTTTTTTGGGGGGGGGGAATGTATAACTGAGAGGTTCTTGTGTATGTGTATGAGATGTCACCAATTTGAAGCGATAATTTTGACGTAACTCGGAAGCGAGTCGAGATCTGCAAGATGGATGCGTTTATTCCTTTACTCAATTATATAGAGGGGTGGGTCTTTCTTATCTACGTTTGACCTACATTTTATTTACGATATCGGGTTCCTGTGATTCAGACCTCCTCTGCTATGCATGCCGTTTATGCTCAATAAGAGAAATGGAGATTTTGTGTTTGTTTTATAGAGACAATTCGATTTATGAATTCTTTGAATTATATGTCTATTCTTTGACAGCTAATATAAGTCACACACAAAATAATATATCTAGAGCCTTGCTGCTTTATGCTCAATAAGAGACATCGGGGGTTTTTTTCTTCTTTTATAGAGACAATCCAAATATTCGACCTCCTGTGATTTGCATGTCATTTTCGTTGACAGCTCATGTAGGTCAACAACAAAAAATATCCGGAGCCTTGATGGTGCGTTATGCTCATATGCCACTAAATAAGTGAAATGATACTTTTATATCATGTTTAATAAAGTCAATTCAAATATTTTATCTCCATGCTATTTTCATCAACAGACACTGACATTTGCTGAGAGCATCACCTGTCAGATGACCGCCGACTACCATATCGTCGTGTACGCTACCCCACTGCAAGCTACAAGGTAAGTTAACGTATCTAAAACCAGTCATGATATTCTTACAATACCCCGTGATATTTTATATGGTTATTTTTTTTTAACTAGCGTTGTAGTGATATTCATTATTGCTGACAGTGCATGCTGTACAATATATTTCAAGCATTCAGTTTGTAAAGTTTTTATGTAATATTTTCTCTCGTAAAACGATGAGACAAGAACGATGAGCGACTTGTCGTAGTTTTATTTAACCTTTGTTTATTTTTACATATTTGCATTTGTATCTACGGGTAAGACATGAATAAAAAATCTAATAACACAAACCAATCATCGTTAGTCAGAGAATGAATCATAAAGATAAAGTTCCTCGGTGGCGATTTTTGTGTGAACACTGTTCATTCATTAGTCGGAAGATATCAACAAAATCCTGTTTGTACCTATTTGGAAAAATATTGAAATCTGAAATAAGATCAGTGATGGTTAACGCAAACGTGTAACGTAATAAATGTTCTAAACTCAAAACATCTCTCATAGATATCCCAAATGCTTAGGATTAGTTTACAAGATTCGATGCGTTTCCTGTCATTGTATGGCTTAATCGAGACTTCAAACCTTCCTAGTATAACTATAGACCGTCAATTGGCTCTATAATACTCCTTTCTTCCGATAGCGTTTGTTAACGTTTTTAACTCGTTAATTCGTACGATTAGCTCAACTTTGTTGTGTTGTGAGTACTCCAATACTGGCAGGTAACGTTCATTCACTTAAGGAGATTTAAGGGGTACATGTTGAGGTTTATGCTTCTTGATTCGGCTTTTGTGCCTCGATTCAACTGACTCCGTGACCACTTAATCTGTGTTTATGTTTATATAAGCTAAATGCCAAAAGAAAATTTACATCATGTTTAGCTGGCCCTAGAACAAAAACTACAAACGAGAAAAACGTGGCAAAACGTTTATTTGAAAGAGAAATGTAATGACACCACGAAAACAATAATATTTGCATTGTCGAGTTTCGAATCAGGGTATCAGCGCTGCTTGAAGTGTGGTGGGTGAGAAAAACGACTTTTCAGTTTTCTACAAAGCACCTTTAACTCAGTAGCGTGTGTGGCCACCCAATACCCCGATGCAAGCATGCACCCCACGACGAGCTAATGACGTTAGATGTCTGGTGATCTCATTGGAATTGGGTTGCCACTCTTCTTGGAGAGCAACAATTAGTTCTTGGCGATTGGTTGGAGGATGCCGTCGTCGTCCCACACTTCTATCCAGAACGTCCCATAGGTGCTCAATCGGAGACAGATCTTGGAATCAGGCTGGCCACGGTAGACGGGTGACAAAACTTTCAGCGATAAAGTTTCGTGTGGCCATGGCGGTATGCGTTGGGGCTCCATCCTGCTGGAAAATGATAGTAACAAATTGAGTCTTCTGCTCTCCACAAATCCATCACACCGCCGCCACCAAATGCTGTTATTTCTTGAACACAAGCAGGTGCTGTGTGTTCTCCACGTCGGCGGTAAACATGTTGTTTTCCCTCGACCTTGAAGAGGCAGATAAGACTTTCGTCAGGAAACAGGAACCTTTGAATGTCTCGCCGTTGACATCGTCGCACAATGCGAGCCCATCGTAATCACCAACGTCATTGTTCAAAAGTCAAGCGCTGTTCTTCCTTTGAAAGGTCTGTAAACTATGATACCATGGGCCTTGAGTCGTACGGACCCGTTGACCGAGAGCATTCGCCGATGGCGTCACCGTCAGGAACCAAATGCGGAGGTGCAATGTTCGCAAGTAGCTATCCTTGCGGGGCGTGGTCACCTTATATCTACCCGACCGAGGTCTTTCACAGGTCTGTCCGGTCTGTCAGTATCGTTTGAAAAGTTTATTCACAGTAACAAGACTGCTGCCGGAGGTTCTTGCTATATGGACGTGTGTGGCCCTCATATCTTCAATTTCCAGGGCTGGTTCTCGTTGAATCGAAATCAGTCGAGGCATGCTTGAGTGGGTTTTTTTTCATTGTGGTTGCCGCTCATGGAACGCAAGTGGTTTTTATCCCGATGTTGCATTTGCATTTGGGTAAGATTTACCATGCACATGCTTTTGACGTTTTCATGCGTTCATCCACACACTCATCCTTCTACATCAGCGTATATGTCTTTGCGTTAGGCTACAACCTATCCTCTAAAATCCTGCTATGGTATTCAGCCGTATCGCTGACGGGTGGTTAGTCAGCGCTATTTATTTGTCTGTTTTCAGTCAAACTATTTCGAACTCCATACACTGTTGTCTAGTGATGTCGCTTGGGAAATCTAAGAGGGCGTGATTTGGAGCTTAGCGGGAGCCTGCAATGAGAATTAGATTTATTATCTAATAGCACTTCCATTGGTTAATTTCGGTGAGCACGCGGAACAAAGCCAAGAAACCAGTTTGCCGCTATCGCTGAAAGGGTGTCATTTAATTGGCTTGCTATTTATAGCGATACGGCAGAATACCTTAGCAGGATATCAGGGGATAGGTTGTAGCTTAACACGGAGACATATACGCTGATGTAGCAGGATGGCACACACGCTAAGCATATTTCACGATTTCAATATACTTTTATGTAGTATTGGGTCAATCTGTTCAGGGTCTTCTTTGTTTATAAAATTTCATCAGTTTTTGAAAAACTTATTTTTATGAATGCAAACTATCTTTTGACATTGAGTGTATATACATTTCTGCCTGTCTCTCTGTTTGTCTTTAATGTATGTTTATCAAAACAATGATGACGAAAAAGTATATTATGATTAGCGGGTTAACCATATTTCTTTTGACTCAACATTCTGTCGATCTGTTTGAGAGATACATGTCATTTAGATAATGAACACAAAAGGTTGTATCCAGGTATTTCGCAGCTAACGCTTTAATCTAAAATGGTTTATTGTTTTATTTTGCATTTCATCGCCAAATTTAGTTTTGATACATAAAATATCGTTATGATTTTACTCACTGTAAAGATTTTACGCACTGTCGCGAAATCAGATTCCTACCCAAGTGGCCAAGGATATACACGGTATAAATGTTTTCATAATAGTCATGGGAATTACAGTTTTTTTCTAAAAATAATTCGCATTATGATTCGTTGACGGGAGGTTTTTTTTACATCCATTAATGATAAGCTTAGATCTTATATATCAGTTGAGAGATATAAAAGAACACTCAAAAACCTAAATTATTAAAGTCACACGTCACTACCACAAATAAATAAAAACATACTGATATTTAAGGCGGCTCAGTGTGCGAGAGTCGCCGGCCAAACATCCCTCACGTCATAACTCTATGCTATCATAAAACATGGCGTCAAACAATGACGTCATAATTTTTCATTCTTGTCAAAATCATCATAAGCTATTGATGTCTTATTTATCATTTCTGGTTTTGCAACAGTGCGTTAAATAATAACGATTTATATTATATCAAAATAATTTCGGCTATGAAATGCGATAAAAGAACAATAAACTATTTCAAATTAGAGCATACACTGCGAACTATTTAGAGTCGCCTATCAAGAAGAAGTGAGAAAAAACAAGAATGGCATATGAGTACAATTTGTATTTTACTGAGTGTTTATTTTAAAATGTTGCTATCTCCTTCCCTTTTTTAAGCCACAAAATGAACTTGGGTTAGAAAAACAATAACCAGCTCTGTGGTCGAAGGATTGAGTTCGGATAATAACGGTAAACATTCTGATAATTCGAAAGCTACGGAAGATGCGCTGAATAACTGCAATAGGTGGCGGCACTTATCCGTTTGGCGAGGAATAACTTCTGAATAACTGCGAGCCATACAGAATAACTGCTGAATACTTGCGTTTTACACAGAAAACTGCGGATAAAGTGCGGACAACCTTCGACTACCGCGACGGATCAATCACGTCATAACTGCGGCAAAATCGCCAAAGATCAAATCATTTTCCGTTGAATCCGCCTATTAAATTGTTGTTTTAACTACGGAAGGGTACAGACTTTTTTTTACGAACGTTTGCGAAGGTGTTGGGCTCACAGTATCCTGCGGAAGACGAGGAAAGACTACAGATTAACTGCGCTAACTGACAGAAGCATACAGAAATAGAAAGAAGACTTGCGCGGCTTCATCGCATAACAATGGAATTGCTTCTGCAAATCTTCTGTGGACTCATTTTGCCCAGTGAATTGGGGGTATTAGACAAGGATTGTTTTTGTCAAAGACAAAGGCCTGCACTAAGACAAGGATTGGACTTGTAAAGCGACAAGTCCAGTTCAAGGTGACATTAAACGTTTTAATGTTTTTGATACAACATGTTATGTCAAACACCTATAAGTCATATAAATCGGTACATAAATATTTTAACTACAATTAGATATATGAGAATATGCTTAAGAATCAAGAAAAGTCGCTGTAATTAATTAAGTAACCGTTGTTTCTACATTAAATTCTTCAAAATATGTAACCACAACTATTTTGTGACACCAAGAAAATACTAAACGTTAAACCAAAAATTGAGAAAAGTTTTCTTGTCAAAATCAAATTACGCATCATTGGAATTGGGTTGCCACTCTTCTTGGAGAGCAACAATTAGTTCTTGGCGATTGGTTGGAGGATGCCGTCGTCGTCCCACACTTCTATCCAGAACGTCCCATAGGTGCTCAATCGGAGACAGATCTTGGAATCAGGCTGGCCACGGTAGACGGGTGACAAAACTTTCAGCGATAAAGTTTCGTGTGGCCATGGCGGTATGCGTTGGGGCTCCATCCTGCTGGAAAATGATAGTAACAAATTGAGTCTTCTGCTCTCCACAAATCCATCACACCGCCGCCACCAAATGCTGTTATTTCTTGAACACAAGCAGGTGCTGTGTGTTCTCCACGTCGGCGGTAAACATGTTGTTTTCCCTCGACCTTGAAGAGGCAGATAAGACTTTCGTCAGGAAACAGGAACCTTTGAATGCCTCGCCGTTGACATCGTCGCACAATGCGAGCCCATCGTAATCACCAACGTCATTGTTCAAAAGTCAAGCGCTGTTCTTCCTTTGAAAGGTCTGTAAACTATGATACCATGGGCCTTGAGTCGTACGGACCCGTTGACCGAGAGCATTCGCCGATGGCGTCACCGTCAGGAACCAAATGCGGAGGTGCAATGTTCGCAAGTAGCTATCCTTGCGGGGCGTGGTCACCTTATATCTACCCGACCGAGGTCTTTCACAGGTCTGTCCGGTCTGTCAGTATCGTTTGAAAAGTTTATTCACAGTAACAAGACTGCTGCCGGAGGTTCTTGCTATATGGACGTGTGTGGCCCTCATATCTTCAATTTCCAGGGCTGGTTCTCGTTGAATCGAAATCAGTCGAGGCATGCTTGAGTGGGTTTTTTTTCATTGTGGTTGCCGCTCATGGAACGCAAGTGGTTTTTATCCCGATGTTGCATTTGCATTTGGGTAAGATTTACCATGCACATGCTTTTGACGTTTTCATGCGTTCATCCACACACTCATCCTTCTACATCAGCGTATATGTCTTCGCGTTAGGCTACAACCTATCCTCTAAAATCCTGCTATGGTATTCAGCCGTATCGCTGACGGGTGGTTAGTCAGCGCTATTTATTTGTCTGTTTTCAGTCAAACTATTTCGAACTCCATACACTGTTGTCTAGTGATGTCGCTTGGGAAATCTAAGAGGGCGTGATTTGGAGCTTAGCGGGAGCCTGCAATGAGAATTAGATTTATTATCTAATAGCACTTCCATTGGTTAATTTCGGTGAGCACGCGGAACAAAGCCAAGAAACCAGTTTGCCGCTATCGCTGAAAGGGTGTCATTTAATTGGCTTGCTATTTATAGCGATACGGCAGAATACCTTAGCAGGATATCAGGGGATAGGTTGTAGCTTAACACGGAGACATATACGCTGATGTAGCAGGATGGCACACACGCTAAGCATATTTCACGATTTCAATATACTTTTATGTAGTATTGGGTCAATCTGTTCAGGGTCTTCTTTGTTTATAAAATTTCATCAGTTTTTGAAAAACTTATTTTTATGAATGCAAACTATCTTTTGACATTGAGTGTATATACATTTCTGCCTGTCTCTCTGTTTGTCTTTAATGTATGTTTATCAAAACAATGATGACGAAAAAGTATATTATGATTAGCGGGTTAACCATATTTCTTTTGACTCAACATTCTGTCGATCTGTTTGAGAGATACATGTCATTTAGATAATGAACACAAAAGGTTGTATCCAGGTATTTCGCAGCTAACGCTTTAATCTAAAATGGTTTATTGTTTTATTTTGCATTTCATCGCCAAATTTAGTTTTGATACATAAAATATCGTTATGATTTTACTCACTGTAAAGATTTTACGCACTGTCGCGAAATCAGATTCCTACCCAAGTGGCCAAGGATATACACGGTATAAATGTTTTCATAATAGTCATGGGAATTACAGTTTTTTTCTAAAAATAATTCGCATTATGATTCGTTGACGGGAGGTTTTTTTTACATCCATTAATGATAAGCTTAGATCTTATATATCAGTTGAGAGATATAAAAGAACACTCAAAAACCTAAATTATTAAAGTCACACGTCACTACCACAAATAAATAAAAACATACTGATATTTAAGGCGGCTCAGTGTGCGAGAGTCGCCGGCCAAACATCCCTCACGTCATAACTCTATGCTATCATAAAACATGGCGTCAAACAATGACGTCATAATTTTTCATTCTTGTCAAAATCATCGAAAGCTATTGATGTCTTATTTATTATTTCTGGTTTTGCAACAGTGCGTTAAATAATAACGATTTATATTATATCAAAATAATTTCGGCTATGAAATGCGATAAAAGAACAATAAACTATTTCAAATTAGAGCATACACTGCGAACTATTTAGAGTCGCCTATCAAGAAGAAGTGAGAAAAAACAAGAATGGCATATGAGTACAATTTGTATTTTACTGAGTGTTTATTTTAAAATGTTGCTATCTCCTTCCCTTTTTTAAGCCACAAAATGAACTTGGGTTAGAAAAACAATAACCAGCTCTGTGGTCGAAGGTACGGAATATCTGTTCTTCGTGAATTATTCTGTCACAAAAATTAACTCCTTAGTTCATCGCAACTCGTTGATTATTCTTATGATATTCAAAGACACGGTATCATTATATATGGGTGTCATACGTTCCTGCATCGTATCATGACTTGACGTCACTTAAGTGATGAAAAAACGTATTGCCACTCAGTAGGGTGAAATATAAATATCGCCACTGTAGTCAGAGAGAGGGTATATTCCACTCAATTATATTCCTCAATTATATAATAAATCAGACCCGGCATCATTACATGAATATCATATGTACCTGCAGGATGCTGATAGCCCTGAAGAGTGCGACGGACGTCAAGCTCCAGGTGGACATCCGGTTTAACTACCTCGCAGTCGTCAATGAAACGTGGTTCAACAGGAAGATCAACGAGGTATGGAGTAGGGAGACTGTCTACACCATGCCTTTCGTCGTGTCACGGCCATTTGTTGCGGACTTTCGTCGTCAGAACTCAAGATACGAGGTACGTACAGTAGAGCAATTATTGGGTAATAATTAGTCCTCAAGCAAGCCTTGCTGTCTTCAATTATATTACACTTTGAAACAACATAAGAATTTACGAGGATATGAAACCATTTATCCAAGGATGAGAAATGGTAGATATAAAGTTCAGCGTGAGATTATGAGCATACTTAATTTATATAACAAACTCATCTTTTGGATTAAGCAGAGCAAATAGAGCGTAATGAGTACAAAACAAACCCAAAAGTACAACAATAATAATAATAAATTGATTTCCTTAGGAACGTTCAATTTTAAATAAGAAAACACCCTGACCCCAGGTGCCAACTAGACTTTAAAGCTATGGATTAGTACAATATTTATATGAATTCCTTCAATTTTTCAGGTCTATATCGACGGTACATATTACGGTGGGATAGGAGACATAACACCTGATGAACATCCCGACAACTTGGTTCTCCATGCGGACATGAGTGTCAGCAAGTTCGAATTTCTTCCTGTTTAGTCAAGATGCCCACGATTGACGCTCTGACATAACTATACCCAGACGACCGTTGCTTGTTCCGTTTTGAGCAAATATTCTAAAAGCAGATCGAGCGTAACATGAGAACAGTTCTTATCAACTCAAATATACTCCATCAAATTTACCTAAAAGCTTGATCAGATCATTAAGGATTCGGCCATTAGGCTGAATCCGAATTATTACTGGCGTGTTTATTATTATTTCACGAATCTTTGGCCTAATTTTCAGCCAAAACGGCTTAAGCAAATACTACCAAACTTTACAATCTGTTATCCCTTACCCTTGAATCGTGAGGTTAAGCTTTTGGGCCAAATAGGTGCATTCATTAAAGGTTCAGTTAGAATAAAAAATCGAACAAAAATATCATAAGGTTTTCTTTCAAAATGCACTTAGAGACCTGAAACTATTTTAAAAGATGCGCAGTAGAGAAAAATGTGAAAAGGGAAATCATGGCAAATTCTAAGGTCACGTGGGTTTTGCCGTCATCTTGTTTTATCTACGGGCTTCAAAAAGGAAATAACGAGCGAAAATTATTCATTTCAGCAAAACTCTCAAAAATGCATTTCAATTCTATAAAAATAAATGTATAAAACAAGTAAGGGATACTAAAGAACAAAATCCCAAAATTTTCTGGAATATTATTAAATCTTTTGAAAAAAAAGATGATGTCGAAACAGATATTGATGTAAATATATTGTATGATCATTTTAAAAAGTTGAATAGTGATGTACATAACGATTTTGTTGTTCTGAGTGATTCTCAGTCTATTGACATGCTTGATTGTGTAATCTCTGAGAGTGAAATTATGTCATGTTTTAATGATTTGAAATGTAACAAAGCCTGTGGCTTGGACAATATACGCAATGAGTATATCAAAGCGTCAGCTAATGTAATGCTGCCAATTTATTGTAAGCTATTCAATTTAGTATTAGATAATGGTGTTTTTCCACAAGCTTGGTCAGATAGTTACATTAAGCCCGTATTCAAGAAAAAGGGTGACAAAGCTGACCCCAATAACTACAGGGGAATCTCTATTGTTAGCTGCTTAGGGAAACTTTTTACTGCCGTAATATCTAAGCGTCTTCAAACTTATTCTGATCATTGTAATTTGATAAGTGAATCACAAGCCGGCTTTCGGAAATTTTATTCCACATCAGATAATATTTTTGCTCTTAAAGCCTTAATAGGCATTTTCCAAAACTTTAAAAGAAAACTCTATTGTGTCTTCATCGATTTTAGTAAGGCATTTGACACTGTCTGGCGGAGTGGTCTTTGGCTCAAAATGATTAAAAATAACATAAGTGGAAAATGCTTCCAAGTTATCTTTAATATGTATCAAAATATTAAGTCATGTGTTTCTCATAATGGTGCAATATCCTCATATTTCTCATGCGAAATTGGAGTAAGGCAGGGCGAAAACTTATCCCCCTTCTTATTTGCATTATATCTAAATGACCTCGAGTCCTTTTTAACAGAAAATACTTTTAATGGTTTAAATACGGTGGAAAATCTACTTGAAGAAGAAATTCATGTTTATATGAAATTATTATTACTTTTATATGCTGACGATACAGTTATTTTAGCTGAGTCAAGTGAAGATCTACAACATGCCTTAGATGTATTTTCAGATTACTGCACGCTTTGGAAATTAAAAGTTAACATTTCAAAAACGAAGATCATAATATTCTCTAAAAGTACATGTAGAAAACACTAAACATTTGTCTTTCATGGTGATACTATTGATGTTGTTAAAGAATATGTTTATCTTGGTATTTTATTTAGCAACAATGGCCGTTTCTGTAAATGTATTATACGCCTTTATGGGCAAGCCTCAAGATCAATGTTCGCATTATTGCGTAAAGTTATTATGTTAGACATCCCCCTTGATTGTCAATTAAAATTATTTGATCAACTTGTACAACCAATCCTTTTATAGTCATCTGAAGTGTGGGGATTTGAAAATATTATTTGTCTTGAACGGCTTCATCTTAAATTTTGTAAATATATTCTTAAAGTAAAAATGTCTACGCCAGATTATATGGTATATGGTGAACTTGGCCGTTATCCTCTCAGTATTTGTATCAAAACTAGAATTATTTCTTTCTGGTGTAAAATGTTGCAAAACCTTAACAAATTATCATATAAAATGTACCTTCTGATGTATACTTTACAAAATGCCAAACCTAAATTTATTTTCAATTTAATTAATTCAATTGAAGGAATATTGCGGGAGACAGGTTTTAATTATGTGTAGGAGAATGTTCGAAAACTGGCCATTAGTTTTGCACGTGGAGCATGTTTGAGGCCGTTAGGCCGAAAACATGCTCAACGGGCAAAACTAATGGCCAGTTTGAGGACATTCTCCTACTTAAAACAAAGTTTAAGTAAACGAGTGACTGCTGCAAAAATGATCGCCACAACCCAACTTTTCATGTGCAAAACTAATTGCGACTTATGCTCTATATGTATTTCATGATCTTCTTGACTGCTAGTTTCAAACACTCGCCCGTCAAGTATACATCCGTACACAATAAGTAAGTACACATTAATTCCATATGATTTATATCAATTTACTTCGTCGAAACTTACATTTTACACATCTAAAATGTACTGTATATTATTTGATTTCTTTTGCTATACATTTCTTATATTTTAAAAGTTTAATTATATTCTTTATTTGTAATAAATAGAGCAATATTTATTTTTTGGGTGTGAATAATAAACATAAGAACTAAGAAAGGATAATCCTATTGTGGAAGTGGTCATCTAGTAATCCACAGTGATATATATAATATTATATATATTAATGGTTCCAATTGAAAGACAATGTATTTAAACTAAATGGAGCAGTAATAATTCAACTACATAACGTAAAGTTTAACCATGCGATTCCTTTTTCTTACACAAACTGAATAAAAGGTGTTCACACAAAATGAATCTTCATAATTTGTTCTCTGACTATGGATGATTGGCTTGTGTAATGAGATTTTTTACACTGTCAAAATAATCAATAACATTAACTTACAATTATCAGTGAAAAAATTAAAATTAAAATTATCAAAAAACGTGCTACTGCCCCTTTAAAAAATTAATTCAAAGATAATTAGTAATGACATAAGAATTCATATATGTTGTACTTACTAAGTAATAATTGAAAACCTAGCATTTAGTTAACGCATTAAGAGACATTTGAATTTGGTGATTAAAACTTATTAGGTATAAATAGTATAATTTTATATCAACTTAACGGTATCATAACATAAGCATTCCATATCAGGAGAAAATCAACTTGAAAAAAACCATTTATCCAAAATTCAGGACATATATGTCCATCAATTACTATATATTCTTCTTTTTATAAAGATTATATTTTAGTCCTTTTATAATGTTTCAATAAAAATCCATAAACTTATAAGTCTGTTTAACTTATTTGTAATATGCATTGTACATTCTAAATACTGTTTTAGATAGGATTGTTTATTTTTTCGCATAACAGGCGTTTTATTTTCAGTTTCTTGCGTTTGAAATACCTTCATTTCGTTTTTGTTAGATAACTCTATTTTCCTAAAAGAAACCGTGCACATTTCCCTTTAAACTTATAAAATTTTGCGATACTTGTTGGCCGGTTACGTCCAAGTCGCCATTAGTTGTGCACGCACTTTTGGATTTCAGCACTTTTCTCGGAATTCAGGCAGTTGCGTTCGAGCGCATTGATTTCGACGGGAACATTCTTGGCACTGGTCCAACAAACTATTGGCGACCTTCCGTAAATTATTCAACTATTGGAGACTTTCACCAGCGAAGTACGAAAACAAAACTATACTAATGTTTACGTAACTTTGTTTTAATTATGGATAAATCAAAATTTTAACAGTTCACACATTTTAAAATCATCTATTAAACGAGTCCTTATTGATCAATTTTTCCAAATGTGGACTGCTTCTCAGATTGATTCTTCAAAAGCTAAACTCTACAAAATTTACAAAGTTAAACCCCATATGGACTCATATATTTTAGAACTTCCTAGCAATTTAAGAATTTGGCTCACCCGCTTCAAAACTTCAAACCATAGATTACCTATTGAAACTGGTCGGTGGAGTAAAATCGATAAGGACCAAAGAATTTGTAAACTCTGTAATATCTCCACCGGTGACGAATTTCATTTTCTTTTGGCCTGCCCCTTTCTATCAGAATTAAGAAGTAAATACCTCCCATCGTATTACTGTAAGTATCCTTCAATTGATAAGTATATAGCCCTCATGAAAACTACCTATAAACCACTCTTACTTAACTTGGCAAAATTCATAAAAGAAGGTCTCTGTAAGTTTTAAATTATGCATATCGCATGTTTATGAATGCAGCACACTATTATTCCAATATATATATATATATATGTGTGTATGTAATATATTTAACTTTTCTCTATGTCACTGTTGTGAATTATGAGAAATAAAGATCTGTTCTGTTCTGTTCTGTTCTGTTTTAAGCACTTTTTATAAAAGTCCGAACCCAAGTACACTTGGTGATCCACCACTCGATAACTACTGATACCAGAAAGCAGAAATTTACAAATGATGTAGCTAAGACATTGTCCAATAACAAGTTCGTAATAGAATTAAAAAATCAAACTTGTTTTATTGCAGCAACCTTTCAAAGTTTGCATTTTTTTCAAAAAGAGCAGATAACTAAAAAAAACTGACCGCTAAATATTCATGATTTTTGCATAAGAGTTAGACAGGACTAAGGTCTTTAAAAACAAAATAGCTCGCGAACAGTTATTTCCGGTCTCCATCGCTCATTGTCCCAACATGGGGTCAGCTCCGACAGAAATAATGCTGTTCCTTATCATGTAATGATATTATCATGGAACTTTTAGAAATGATTGTTGACATAATCATCTGTGTGATGAATATGTTGGGTTTTCGGCTGAATTCTGTTGCCGTCGCTTTGCGCCTATATTATTGGGATTGTAATTTGAAATAAGTTTGTGAGGTTTGGGTGAAGTTATAGGTAAGGGAGGGGTTACGGGTGAAGTTTTTGTGATGATTTTTGGTTGGAGGTTTAGGTTTAGAATGGAGGTTTGTGGTGGTTTAGGATGATATGAGGTTGACTTAAGATTTTGGTTGTATTTGGGGTTGAGATAAGAGGTTATTAGGTGCACCAACGATTTGTCAAACAACTTTTATTGCTTGGCTGTCTTTTAACAATCATATGGTGCACAAATAGCAAAACTGAAAGCAATTAACACAATTCCTTTTAAAAAAATGATCTCCCCTTACATGCAGTTTTTCATAAATATTTAAATCAATCATTCTCTTTACTTTGTGATTATTATTCGTCGCGTGAGTTTCTGTTCGATGTACTCTTAAGGAGGTTGGATAAAAAATATCGAGGTATTAAGAAATAGCTAAATTTGGTCTTATGTTGTTGAAAAATATGTCTTGAATCAAATTGTGTCATAAAAAGACCATGTCACCACCGTTTTTGTTCGAAAAAGGGCCCATCCGTTAGGGTACCCGATGATGAAAATACAATAATTTAAAAACTCCTTTTCAAGATAACTTTTGAATATAATTTTTATTTAAATGTTTTTCTATTTAGGCATTGCAGTATGAAAATAAACTAAGTCAGAAAAAAAGGAACTTGAAAATAACATGAAGTAAATTCATACAAATAACCTCTTTTTTTTTTATGATTATTTTTGTAAAAAATTATTCTTTTATGAAAAAAATCGATTTCCCGTATTAAATTTTTTAGGAAAATTATATATTTTATAGTTAATACACACTAGAATAAGATTAAAAAGAAAAAACAATATGTCACCAGGGGATAACAGAGATATTCACATTCAATTTAGCCACATCAATGAAAATTAACATTCAGGGGAGATAACTCTTCATTGTCAACATTACCCTTTTTATAAATTTTCATAAGTACTTAAAGGGGCACAATGCGCTCGCGGGTCAAGGCGAATTGACCACCGTTAATGAGACCGTTACGTAATTGATTTAGCGGGTAGCAAGGTCACGTGGTGAAGACTGGGCACTGGCCCAGCGAGATGCGGTCGTAGTTTTGACAGGGGAATCCCCTTCATGACCGATTTTTTTCAGGGAAAAAAGCTTCGTGGAGGTTTTTAAATTTTCATTTAATATTGTGAATATATATTATATAGTTTGATGTAATATTTACAAAGTATCTACTCAGTTTATTTATACAAGACATAACATCGATCGTATTTATACATTGGATGTACAATAATTCTCCTTTGAATTTGTATACTATCATTTACAATGATAATTTATTGCTCATATGAACTTATTTCACAATTTGTCACTCTATATGAAACACTGTTTTTCATTACGAACCTGTAAAAATCCAATCTACGAACCCGTTTCCTCTACGAATAAACCTACACAAAGGTATGGTTGCTTCTCTTTCATCTTATCATATTTTTTTCACGAAATATTGAATGAGGGGGGGGGGGGGGGGGGGGTATTTCCTTAACTCGTATTGAACACGATAAAAACATACCTGCTAGAAGCATCCATGTATATGATCCACTGCATTTGTTAACATCATACATGATCCATCAAGGTTTAACATATAGTGACGAAGGGGAGTCCTATGGAATAAATTTACATTCTTTTTCTGCTTTTCATTGGTCGGATTATATTCTTCAATATCATTGGTTAACATTTTGTCTGCAGAAAGGTGCCAGGACAATTGGCGGTCCCTGCCATGTACGAATACGTTAGTCACTAGTCTAGACATTCGGTCTGCAGTAAGATACCAAGACAGTCGGCGGTCACTGTTATGTACAAATTCGTTGGTCACTAGGCCAGACAATCTGTCGCCTATTGTGATGACAAGTTAGTTAGTGCCCGGACAGTTATGTCACTGTTTACGTCATACGACTAGACATTTCGCACTTTCATTGCTATAGATACACAACGTATAAAATGACAGGTGTCCGGTCGTCATAAAAGAAAATTACAGAGATAGATAAGGTGGTACTAACGAGATGTATATTTTATCAATGTATTGGGTGTGATTACAGTGATTACAAATATCAGCGATGTATTTTATTATCCTCACAATTAAACAAGTAAAAATAGTCCTGTTTATTTCACTGCCTGAAATCCAAGGAGACATTACTGTTTATGATACCTGTTAAAGAAAGATGATAAATATTTGATCTATTTGAAACATTTAGACAAAGATTAAATCTTAACTCAATTTAACAACAGCAACGCACATTCATAAAAAAAATCTTTATGAAAGGTTATAATCGGTGTTCGGTAAAACAAGTCCCGGTAAAAAGTCCTAATTTTGCCTAGGAAATAATTTTTCGGTAAAGAGTCCTATTTGTAAAACCCAAAGATTTTGATTAAAAAGTTCATTTACATGTACTTTGTATATGATTCAACATACATTTATGATATCGTGATATTTGTGACATTTCTGAATCACATTAATATTTGGCATGTGATATTGAACTAAAAAATTTGTCTATTACCTCATGATAAACTCACGAAGATATATTAGTGAATGTTTTAATTTTTGGTACGTAATAAGTTTGCAGATGTTACTGGGTATGCCTAGTATTGAAGTTTGATTGGACATAAGGATGATTTTATTCAGCTGTTGTTGTTGGATTGGGGTTTAACGTCTTCTTCACCAGACGGTGATGTCGCCGACGTGGGGTCTAAGCCTGAGTTATTTCCAAAAAAGGGGGCATGGAATTTAGAATAGGTCTTAGGCACCCAAATAAAATTAATAAAAGTTCTAAAGTGGTTAAAATTAATTTAGAATTTGGAATAGAGTGGAGGGGGGGGGGGGGGGGATATATATATGGATAGTAAGTAAATAAATAGTGTTGTGAAATGGCGTGGTACCTGAAAGAGATAGAAAGCATATATTATGTATGGGAAATTATTTTGAGGTAAAAAGGTTTAAAGTAGTATTTGTGATGGTATTTTTAATTGTGATAAAATAAAATTGTAGTTGAATAATTGTGTTTGAATTGTATTTATAGTTATTTGTAATTAGTAATGTTTTATATCTAAATTTATTGATAATTGAGTGAATGGGGCAATACTTATCTTTTTGGTTTGATATACTTAGTCTGTTATTTGCTGTTGTTTCCAGCGTTGGTATCTTCGCAATGTGCGTTTTTTCTTTCTTGAAGGTCGTCTAACTGGTATTGTACCTATGTAAAGTGCAGGGGGTAGTCTAACCATACACTTAAGGTACAATACCTGTCCTCCCCACTGAACCCGATTAAGAACCAGGCAGTGAGGGTTTTGAGGTTTGCTATTGGGAAAATTACCAGTTATAATTTAGTAAAGTGCCGGGGGTAGCCACACCGTGCACTTTTAATGAAGAGTTTTAACCATTTTGCCCTGTGCCAAGTCCTACCAGTTATCCCAAATATGGGATTGGTAAATATTATTTTAGGTATTAGGTGAAAATCTCCCGTCGGGAGCCTACGCGCCTGTTTGTATAGGCTTGCGCGAGTGGTCCCGAGGTAATGTATATCGTGAACCTATCTCACCAACCAGCTCTGGTCGTGGGTCGCCATGACCAACACTTACCAGATGAAGGAGGTTTAAGAGATCAGTCTCGCTTCCGTAGGGTCCTTCTGGGAGTTTTTACCCGTGGGGTGGTTGTTAGGGTTTAGTGACCCTTAAATTGGGTAGGGGATGAGGGGTAGGTAATGGTTAGGAGTTTGGGTGTAAGGCTAGGTGGTTATTAATTATAATGTTTTATACAATTTGGTTTGTAGTAGGAATACTGAAAGGTATTGGTAATTTTTAGCACTGGCTAACAGTTCTTGTGGGTTGTTAGCGCTTACATTTTCAAGGAGTTGTCCCCTGTGTTTTTGGTATTTATCACATTGAAACAGAATGTGATGTATGGTGTCTTCGACATTACATTGATTGCATAGATTATTTGGTGCTTTCCCTATTTTGTGGAGATAAACCCCATTGCGAACATTGTTAAGCCTAAGTCTAGTTATGGCTACATCAACCCTTCTAAAGTTGTGGAAGTTTTTAACCTTTGTAACTTTTGTAGGTTGTACTTGATAGTACTGGGTATGTCCCCAGTTGCCTTTAAAGTTTGTGTTGTATTCATCCGTTCTAATTGATTTAACAATGCTCTTAATTTCTTTTTTAGTAAATGGTATGTTGACATTATTGCTGTGGGTTAGACCTGCTTTTGCTGCTCGGTCGGCTCTTTCGTTGCCTGCTAGGCCTATGTGGGAAGGCACCCATATAAATCTAACATTGTTGTTATCCTGAGTTAGATAATTATACCCCTGGTAAATTTGGTGTAGAAGTTCATGACTATTTTTTTCCGTTTTGTTTTGTATAGCTTGCAGTGAGCTGAGTGAATCTGTAAATATAGCTATATTTTTGTGTTTGTAGCCTTTACTGATAATGAGTGCTTGTCGAATAGCTACAAGTTCAGCTGTGAAGATAGAGGTTTTGTCTGGTAGTTTAAGGGATATATCTTCATCACCTGTGTGAGTGAAGGCTATCCCAGAGCCTACTCTTCCTTTTTCATCATTAGAACCGTCAGTAAAGATTTGAATGTAATCAGTTTGATTGTAGTTTTGTTCTATATAGAGTTGAGTGTTACTGAGGTCACTAGGTTTTGGATTATTCTTGTCTATGAGGTCTTTCAATTTGATATCGACTTGGATATCGGGGACGTCTGGAGGTTTTAGAATATGCTTGGTATATGGGTCAGAAATAACGTCTATTGTATCAAGGTCATATTTGTCTATGTGTTTTTTCATGGTAACACCAAATGGTGTTGGTATTTTTTTTACTCTTTTAGTCATTATTTGCTTTTTTCGTGTGATAATATTTTGTAAACATGGCTTATGCTTTGATCTAACAATATAGTTGGTAATATTATCTTCCCATTCTTTTTCTAGCGGGAGTTCGCCTAGTTCATGTCTGACTAGTTCCATTGATGTGCCACTTAGGCATCCTGATATATATCTGTAAGCTTGATTTTGTATGGTTTTTAGCTTTTGTATGTTGGTTTGACTAGTGTCACACCAAGCTTCTGCTCCATAGTGCAGTTTGGATTTAATCAGAGATTTATATAGCAAGAGTAACATTTCCTTGCTGCTGCCCCACCTGGTGTGAGAAAGCATTCGTAATATATTGAGATCTTTTTTGCATCTTTGTGACAGTTCAACAATATGTTGATTCCATGTTAGATATTCATCAAAGATTATGCCTAAGAATTTGACATATTTAACTTGGTTTAATGGTTCTTCATTAATGTATAATTTCAGTGGTCTGCAATCGGCTCTGGGTGTTGGCCGAAAGAGAATTGATACAGTTTTGCTTGTGGATAATTTAAATCCCCAGTTTTGGGTCCATTCATTTACTTTGATTAAGGCTTTTTGTAATATTTCTGCAGCTACATGTTGATGTTTGTGACTGACCCAAAGGGCCCCATCATCAGCGAATTGTGAGGTGTTAACTTGTTTCGGTAGTTTGTGAAATAGATCATCTATCATGATATTGAATAATGTTGGTGATATGATACTACCTTGTGGGGTTCCATTTTCTAAATTGTAGTTGCCTGATATTTGATCATCTGTTTTAAGACGAAAAGTTCTGTCTGACATAAAGTCGTTTATAAAGTTTAGCATTTCCCCTTGTATGCCCTTTTTCTTAACTTTTTGTATCAAGCCTGTTTTCCAGACCATGTCAAATGCTTTACTAAAGTCTAGAAAGACTGCTGTAGTAAATTTATTATTTTGTTGAGCTTGTCTGATAGAGTGTTGTAATCTAACAATATGATCAGTGGTGCTATAGGATTTTCTATATCCTGATTGATTCTGTGTTATCAATTCGTTAGTTTCTAGATAGTGTTGTAATCTTTTCGTTGCCATTTTATTCGGCCATATTGTTTGGACTTATAAACAATCTCGTATCCGGTTGAGTACCGCGCGAGTAGGGCGCTGCGCAAAACAAACATCGCTGAGTAGTGGTCACGCTGATTGAGATTTCCGACCTCGTTACGCTTGGCTAATTAAGCTTTTCCAACAAATAATTAATTAACCCGCGAGCGCATTGTGCCCCTTTAAGGTTAATTAGTGAAATAAATTTTATCATCAAACAGATACTTATGTTCACACATATAACATAGTCATTGTTTTTTATTAAACTAAATCATTATTTAATTTTTCAATTTTTTTATCTCACACTTTCAGTGAAAAATAAACAAAACAGCATAAACTTTAATTAGCACAATCTGACTGTTGCGGATGTGCAGTAACAAAGGTATCCAACCTCCTTAACCAATTGACAAAAATTCAGTCATAATCTTAAAGTACATGCTAGCAATTGGATAAGTCATCGAGATTGTCTCTCGTCGTTTTTCGAATGAAGATGAACTCAATACAGCATCAATTTCGAAAACTGTGCATTAAGCTGTTTAGCCTCCAGCGAGATAGAACATCTTATCTGATTGGCCGAGGGTGTTATGTCAGATTTCAACAGGACGGCTCTCCTTATCGGTTAATGCGCAGTTATATGTATATGATTCTGTCGTTGTTAGAGTAGGGTCTATAATTACGATTAGGGCATGCACGGTTGTGTCTAAATGATTACTCTGTAAACTTGTATATTTGTTCAAATTTCGACTTAAAGAATACATGCCTTTTTCAGCTTAACTATCTAATATTTCTACCATCTGTGTATTAATTCCTCTCGTCTTTTTTTTCAAATCATTGTTTACTCGTCGAAAACAAAATATACTCACAAGTACACACATATGTAAACACACGAGCAAACACACAAGCACACGCTTAGCTCAAATTCTAGCAATTCATGGAACATTTCAAGTCTACGTTGTTGTGTTGGTTTCTGATTATTCGTGATAAGCAAGTCCCCACAAACAATAGATTGGTATACTTATTGCGGATACTTTGATATTGAGGAAATCTATTATATATATTCTTGCCATTTGTATCAACATATGTACAATTACTATGACATGTTCCTTCGATGTAATACACTACCAGGCAGAAGAAACTACACATCACAGTTTGTTTCGAGTTGTTTGATATCCAAAAGACATGTGATGCAATTGGATGTGGCCATTTTTACAAAAACCCATCTTTGCAATTGTTTGATGTTGATAGCACAATAGGCAAAGTTTTCTAAGTTTATTTTCACTTAGATTTTGTCTTGTATGTCGATTAATAGTTGTGTAACATCAGATAGATTTGTGAACAATTTACCAAACATCGAATTTTAACCTTTAGAATAAAATTCCTTAGATATATTCTTTGAATGATAATTTGACGCCTGTACTTTTCAGTTTAAGAATACAACATCTAAAACTTGAAACATTTGTGAGTGAAAAAATACATATGACAAATTCAACCGATGTGTGCACTTTCTTTTGCACGTTAAGTCCTTGTATGTCATTAAACTTCAGACCAAATTATAATCACCGTGAAGGTGTCTCAAGTTTTAGAAACCTGCATCAATTTGTAACATTGTTGTTCGATGCCAGAGAGGATATGTATGATATATTTTGCTATGACATCCTATTGTATTATGCTGTAACATGTTCACTTGCTTGTGTATCTTACAGTGATTGGGAAAGGCAGGGGCCATGGGCCATTTTGCACATTGGATGAAAAAATGTCCCATTAAAATTTTGAAGTTTACTATTGATATAAAGGGCAATGGCCCAGATTTTAAAAAATACCAAAAACCCTGAAAATGACCCATTGCCAAAAACTTCTTTCCCAATCCCTGATCTTAGTGCAAATATTATGTAATGTGGCTTTTGTTTGGGCGTCAATAGAACAACTTCAGAAGCACTGAGAAAGGATCATCTACTGTGCTAGGTAAATAACCATTGTCAAACCATATTTAGGGATCGTGCTGAATGTCGATATTTGGCATGGTTAAATAGATAGATGAGGTCGTATTTGTGAAATTCAGATTGTTTCGAAAAATTATTCCATACAAATGTAAGATGATAGTCAGCACATATAGATTGCCTTAGTGCAAAAGAACAAATGTGACTTGGATCGTAAGTAAGATCGTCATTTATGAAGAATTTTTTTGGGAAAAATAGAAAACTGTTTTCGAAATGTTGACCCCCTTGTCACTTCAATGGCCTGCCAAACTTGTTAGGGTTGTCTACATAACAAACGTTGCGTTAAAAGAAACTGAGTCTTAACGTACGTCGTGAAATTTCAACATTATCAGTTTCGTTTTCGCAATGTTAGGATGTTTTTAAGACATTCAAATTTATATGATATTTGCACTAAAATGCTCAGGTAAGGAACAAAATTAAAGTGACACAGAATATCTTTCTTAAAATCTTATTTGGGTTTGATAAGCTTCAAAATATCGAATATGCTGACTAAAGTTCATATCTCATCACTGGACTTGCAAATATATCCATGTATCCATAATATATCTAAAATGTTTGATTTTATGGAAAAATAAAAAAACATCTCAAATACGTTTAATATTCGAAATTACTAGGCATCCAATTAATCTACCTATTAGTTACAATACCTAATAAACACTATCGAATCGAATATATCTTCCTGTCAGCTTAATATGACAAGGTTTCAAAATTACGTTTGGCGAATTAGCGCGCGCCACTCGAGCCACATTGTCCGGTTTTCGATCAAAATCCCGACTTTGAATGGCCGTATTTTTGCTCTAATGTACTGATTGACTTTTAATGTGTTATGTTCAGTAACAGTTAGTGGTTCCCGATGTAAAAACATCGATTTCAAAATTTGACATATGTGATCCTATCAACATACTCTGTTTCTCTTTAAGGTACGCAGCTGTAGATGAATACCATGAGTGGATGTCAAATGTTGGCTGACTATTCATAAATGCAATGACATTTTTGTACAGCATGTCTTTTAAATCTCTACTCTGAATGAAATCTTCATTTTATCCACAAGCTACTGAATTTTCTTATTTCAGCGATAAAATTCAAACGAAAAGGAAAACATGCAGATCGAACTAGCCATTATTCCTTAGCCATTAATGTTTTCAAAGTGATGTACATACAGTCAAGAAATTAATATGAACTATTTTAAGAACATTTCATTCCAGTAAATTACTTTTTATTATATACCTGTGAACAAATATAAACATCTTTTCTAATGGAAAGAATAGACATAACAAATGAAGAAAAATATAATAAACGATGTTCAAAGCGTTCAGTTGTTCTTTTTTTTTGTTGAACTTGATTAACCGATCGTAACCCAAAGAGGTATTTAGTTTCATAAATTCCTTCATTACTCTCTTATTTGAATAGGGCTATTGGCTATTACTCGGGTTCCTGCGACAGAAACCATTGGTCAAATTTTGACGAATGAAAACTCTTCTTGGAAAACCAGTTAGTTTTCTATGACTAACTCACCACACTACATGACTCTGTTTTTCTTAAAAACAATAGCAGGTAATTTGACTCAAAATGCTTATCTAATAAATGAAGTTTTTTTAAAACGGAGCCTATCCAATGTTTTTTTAATAACCTGATAGAAATTAACCTTCGTGCTTCAAGGTTCCTAAACAAATGTCCTGATAGAACTTAAATGGTTACCTACATGTTCTATCCTTGATTTCACTATATCTTATGTCATGATCTTGCACTTGAAACCTCCCTCCCCCCTTGATTTGCCTTTCCTGTTCAGAGAAATGGACGCGTCTTCTTCAGCCAGAAGAGACTAATGTCTGCACTAGAGACACATCCGCCGGAAGTACAGGTGGAGCCATTAGGACAGCAATGGAGCCCGTCACTACGTATACAGCACATGGCCTATAACAACGGCATTGTTATCATTGTTTCGATGATGTTTTTGCGACGGACAAATTAGAAAGTGATTTATTTCTTAAAGTGTGCTAGAATTAATTTTATTTAAGACTGGATGAAGTAGAATTACCTGATAGTAAGGACAACAGCCCCATTGCCCGCTCGGGGTTTCACAGCAGGTTTGATGAGACTTGCAGACATACCTTCCTCCTGGGCACAGAATATACTCTACTGACGGAACCTGTAAATAATAGTAGTAATGATGATATTAATAATAATAATAATATTGGGTATCATAAGGCGCACATTCCATACACATGTGCATGCTCAAGGCACTACCAACATTATTACCCTGGTCTAACACAAGCTGACACAGACACAGAACGAGGAAAATTATTTTCGGAAAAGTCTCTTCCCCTAGGAAATTGACCCCTCCCCCAATAACTGAAATTGGTGCTACGGGCATATACGTTGCTAAAAGGTAGCCACCAGCATCTCTTTACCAGGTACCCATTTCCTGCTTGGTGAGTTTGGGTCAGGGAATCAACCGTTCAAAGAAAGATGAAACTTCTTCTGGATTTTTGTCGAATACATAACAAGAATGAAATTTTCGAAACTTTTCTTAATCAAACGATAGTCCTAATTTTGGGATTGATTATTAAAATGTTCGAAACCAACCCTAAAGTTTGTATGAAAGCCAAACAATTAGTAATGAATATCACGCAGAAGCCATTTAAAAAAACAATTGACGTACATTTATGTTAAGCTTTTCTTGACGAGGTAAGTTTTTAAAGGAAGTGATTGAGCCGCCATCTTGCCCGCTGCATTTTGATCCAGGCTCTTGAGGACACGTGGTTCCGGCCGGGCAGCAGCTGCCATCAGAACAACACACCGCCTGGAACATTTTACACAGGGAACTAGTCTTGGAATACACCGTCTCTACCCTATTCCATATTGGAAATTATGAAACAACAAACGTGAAAATCCGGTCAACTATTAATCTTGGAGGACACCTGTCTAAACTATAATATCTGGAATCGATTGTTATGTTTATCAGGATATAAAGTAACCAACGATTGTCTCATTTGACATTGTTGTACAAGTTTTCACGACGCCTGTAATTCAAAATTAAGTTTCTAACCTCGCAGAAGTAGCTCAATGAAGCTTTAATAAACTCTGTTGCAATACAATATGAAAGCCCTGTTTTTGGCAGTTTCCCCTGGCAGCCGAAGATTCACCACAAACTTTTAAACACAATTTTCAATGAATGAGAACATACACTCTCATGGAAAGCATGTTTTTTGTCTCCGAGACAGTCGCAAAATTACGTGTCTATGTTATGTTCTCAAGACTGACTTGTAGTTTTCCCGAAGGATTCTGAAACTACCGCTGAATTCAGGCTTTTCCATCGTTTGCCCGAGAACTGCTAACAACGTTAACAGAGGTTGGATAAGCGATTTATACATTGAGCAACCTATCTGGGAAGAGAATGATGACAGTCATGCACCGATGCCCGAGATATTTGTAAACAAGGATTGAATCTTACATTGGCATAACCGCAACAAGCAGGACCAGATTCCCAGTTACAGCAAGTTGTGTTGACGAGGCAAATGGAAGAGCCGCACATCTCGTCCCGAACACTTGCACCTGATGTGACGTCACTGCAGGCAAGTGCCAATAGGATCACTGCAATCATCATCTACAAAACAGATATTATTTACAGAAACATTTTGTAGTTAAGGATTTATTTTAGGTGGTCAGTAGAAGTAAAGAGAATACTTCCTAATCTTTGTTCACTACTTGGTGTTTTGTGTCGAGGTTTCTGGGAAATATAAAACACGTCTCTGAGGTTGGGCTAAAGTTAAAGCTGATTTTTTCTTAACACGATAACGCTAACCAAAATTTCTAAACAACGCCGTATCAGACTGAGAAGACAAAGGGTAATACACAAATAGTCTTATTAAAATCTACCGTACTCCATACAATACAATCGTCAAAATATTGACTCTATCGGGGTTCGACATCTATCAAGTCTAGATTTCCTCTTCATCTTGTTAAGGGGGATATATCCGATAGAAAACTTTCGATTTCCATTCTTTTGAACAGGGTCCATTTTAATCAGACTGAATAAACCAATGTATGTACGTATAGTATACCAATGGAGTTTGTTTAACTAACTAACGACGTTATATCTGTCTCTGTTGAGAACCTACCTTGAAACTATTCCAAATCTGGCGTATTTCAAAGCTGACACCAATGCGTCAGCTTTCTGATTTTATAGTGAAAATACTGTTTTTAATTATGTTCTCTCATTGACTGGTGATGAAACAATAACGCATTGTTTAGATTAATCATTATTAAATCTGTGCTTTATAGTACACCATTCTCTTCCACCATTTGCCATTCCTGATCGCTCCCATTATCAAGTAATTTCTACTTAATAAGGTTTATTTATTTTTATCAAATATACACACTGAGGTTTGACAGCTTCTTTATACTGTATATAAATATGTACAGCATGTTACACATGAAATAAATATTCTTCTTCGTCGTCTTCTCCTTTTTCTAGTGTGACTGGTCACAATTATCTGTGGTCTATAATGACTAATTGAGTCATTATCAAAAGACAATATTCACTATTATTTCGTTAAAAAGGCTATTCAGAATCTAACTAAATGACAAAATACTTTTGCGAATGTAACCTCTTCTGAAGACAATAGCAATGATGGGGTATTTTGAAATGAAGGCAAAGGTTAAGGCAAAGTTCCCTTGGTCATTGAAAGTTTATTTGGTAGAACTTATCAAAGTTTAGCTTCCAGCGCTTGATTTGTGCCGAGATGGATACTTGGAGCGTGAAAATCGACATTTGTTTTTCAGATATAACAACAAAGTATTGTTAGATGCCGTAAGTGGTATATAACATCCTAGTAGCCTATATCTAACATAAGTTTTAATCGATTGCATGTCACGTAAGCGCAGCAGCCGATGGGGGTAAATAGTACTAGGTTCCAGCTTCCTGCATTCTTTAAACTATGTAAGTTTGAAGTTGTTGAAAACGAGGGCTGTTTCTTTTTTTCGCAGCGGGAACGATTGACCTTTCAATGGCAGAAAGCCAGTGGGCTAAGGTACACCAAAACTCTGAAAACGGTCGCAAACGGCAGAGGAAGTATTATTGTATATGACGTACTAGTTTCCTTGATTGCAAAAGAAAGTACACATCCACAGATTTTCATATTATTTCATATTCATTTACAAAGTACATGTAGCATTTTTTTTATGCTCTATGTAACGAACGGAAACAATGAAATTATATCGTCAAAACGCATCCGAGGCATGTCAGTTCAGGTAAAAGTTATTTTTTTGAAAATCATGATTTTTTTCAATTTCTTCATGACTTGGGCGCGCTAAGAGTATACAAACCACTGAATTCTACCATTCACTACGAGTGTTCCGAAAACGTCACGAGAAAATGCCACGTTTAACAGCAGCAGAGCGAGAAAGAGTCGTTGGAATGTCTGAAGTTGGAGTTTGAAACAACCAAATTGCCAGAAAGTTTGGCCACACCAGACAAACGGTCATTCGACCGCTTCAACGTCATAACCAGACTGGCCAGACATCGGACCGTCCTAGAAGTGGAAGATCGAGGGTGACGACCCCCGCTGAAGACCGTTATTTGCGCACACTGCATCTGCGCATCAGATTCGTCACAATGGCGTCAACGGCATCGACGGCGTTAGGACACCACATCAGCAGAAACACTGTCATGAGACGTCTTCGAGCTGCCGGTATTCGGTTATAACCGACCGTTCCTCGGAATGACCCTGACTCGCTAACATCGCCTGGACCGTCTACACTGTGCAAGGAGAGTGAGACGCTGGCAACGTCGTGATTGGGCAAGAGTGATCTTCAGCGACGAAAAAGTCGATTCAACCTCTTCACAGCAAACGGCAGAGTGAGGATTTACAGGCGTAGAGGCGAAGGACAGGCTGCAGCGTGTGTCCAAGAAGTGGTACCCTATGGCTGTGGCAGCATCATGGTCTGGGGCGGGATCTGCGGCGACCAGAAGACCGATTTGGTGACAATTCGTCAGACCCTTACAGCCCAGAGATACAGGGATCAACTGTTGCAGCCTGTGGTTGTACCCTTCATACAGAGGCAGCACCAAGGGATGATTTACCAACACGATAACGTCAGACCACAAACTGCCAGGATCACCATGGACTTCCTCAACCAACAAAACATCCAGGTTTTGCCTTGGCCATCACGTTCCCCTGATTTATCCCCCATCGAGCATCTTTGGGACCATTTGGGAAGACGACTTAGACGTCGCCTAGAGCCACCAGTCAACCTTCAACAGCTGGAACAGGCACTACATGAACAGTGGCAACGTATCCCTAATAGTAACTCCTCATTTATGGACATCAGACCACGGAAAATTGCAGAAACAATGAGTGTAAATTTCAAATTATACCCCTAGTGGACACTATGAGAAGTAGAGAAGTGATGTGTGAAGTGAGAAGTAAATACCTGTCCTTGTCATGTTTGAAAATGGTTCACTATTAATATTATACCTTTGAAATGCTGGAAATTTTGTCTTGTTGTCTTTTATTAACAAATTACTCGGGTGTGTACTTTTTTTTATTACCAGTGAATGACGTCTCGGGTAGAATTTTCCTTTACAGTCAGTGAAATGAATGCCTTTTTGAATAATCATGACTTGATTTTAAAAACTCAAACCTCCAAAATACATGAAAACTACATACAAAACCAATCGAATAGGTCAACTCGAACGTTTGACTGATTGACGCACATCAATGTCCTTTCTGTTGTCATTATACGACATCGGTTACCTTTAAAATGATACTTCCTTCAATAATCGACACTTCTTGATCAGATTACACGATTGTCTATTGCTATTGGCATGTATGATGGCTGACAGCTCACGGGTGGCTCTATAACTGATATGCGGGTGAGGGTTTGGATAAGACAGAGGTAACGTTTGCCAGATGGTAATATTCGTATCTATGCCCATCTTCCTACGCAAATCCTAAAACGTCAGTTTCCGAACTCTCAGTTTTATGCCTTGCTGCTGACCCTTGAGTTTTCTGTGCTTGAACTCTCGCCTGTAGGGGCACTATCGCAGCACATAAAAGTTAGGGGTCTGCAGCAAGGTATAAAAACGACAGTTTGGATACTGACGTTTTATGCTATGCGTAGGAAGATGTTCTATGCCCAACTTTGGATCTATCGAATCATCATGTTCCATGTAATAAACTAGTCGACAAAAAATACTTATCATCCCCTTCTCTCGCTCATAAAAATGACAAGACACATATCTTGCTTATTGTTATCAATGTTTTCACAAAAATAATTTCCAAATTAAACCACCATTCTTCTATCAATAGTACATTTACTTAAATGCTGAACCAAAATGGCATGGAGTCAAAAACAAAATTGTACACTTACACGCATGATTAAACATGAAGCATGAGACCATAATAGGTTAAACATGTATGACCACCCTCTGTGTCCATGCACACTATTACACGTCTATTCATGAAAGTAGTCAGTCGAAGTCGCTACAGATAATTACGAGCTCAAGTTGCTGTCGATTTGCTTGGGGCAGATTGCGTTTGCTTACTTGTCTGCAAATATGATCCGACAGATGGCCAATTGGATCCAAGTCCGGTGATCGTGACAGCCACTTTCATTCACACGTCTAGTTGTGTGCTGCCGAACATTGTCATGTTGTAAAAGGGTAGCTCTAGGTTGTTGGCGTAGCTATGGCAATACAACAGGCCACAACACTTCATCCCTGTACCTTTGGGCACTCAAATTTCCATAAATGATTACAAGTTGAGTTTCTTTGTTGCCAAATACCACACCACACCATGACACCACCTTCGCCAAATGGGTGCACATGTTCAACGCAGTTTGGTTCAAGTCGTTCGCCAATACGTCGATATACACGAACTCGGCCATCAAGTTGAAACGACTTTCATCACTGAACAGCACTCTCTCATTTCGCGCACATTGTAATCGACGTTGTCAGTGTTCAAAGGTCAATGCCATTTTCACGTTTACGTGATTGCACGAAAGTAACTAAAAATCATGGAATAACAATTGTTACTGTTCCACAGAATGCGTTTTGTTGAATGTTTTCAGCATATTTATAAACCTATAGCAGACACTATAAATCGCAAAATTCTATTCAAAAAGTGATAAGTTTTTTTTGCCGATGAGTTAAGCTATTGTGGCAAAATCCCGACTGTGGATAAGTCATTGTTCTAATTTTTAATAGCTGGTTCAAGTTAAAAAAAACTATTTAGAAAAAAAGAGAATCGGATGACAAAATTATTTGGATTGTAAGGCCCCATTGATCAAATAGTTTGATGAAATATTGAATTGTTGAAAATATAATTGAATATTGACTTTAAAAAAACATTTTTGATGCAATCAAATTCATTTTGATGATCAAGATGACTTTGATGGCAAATTACTTTAATGGATAGAATAATATGATTGATTTTGAGTATTGCATATTAACATCGCTGAAAGGTATAGAGGAGGTTCAATCATGGTATGGGATTGAATCAGCTGGGATGGAACAACAGTTCTGCAATTTCTTGAGAAGGGCTATGTTAAACTTTCACTAGAGCTATTTGGGATAACTTATTGTTAATAATGACTGTACCCGTCATCAAGTATGGAAGGTGGAACAGTACCTCCAAATAAGTGTCCTTCTTCACCGGATCTAAATCCAATAGAACATGTATCGAACTTACTCAGAAATTTTGCTTGACGGCGAGGAAGAGCAAAGGTGCAGGAAACACAGTACAATTTTTCATTAACATCATGAGAAGACGGTGTCACTGTACACGTTATGGCTCATTATTAACTCGATAACAGACGCACCTGACCTAATGTTTGCTTCATTAAATTCTGTACTGTTCTGTCAAAAAGAGGCAAGGAAAGTTCTATGGATGAACCACTTGTTAATGTCATATAAGCAATGCTTCGGTATAGCTCCTTATATATTTTCAAACATACGGGGAAACAAGAAGGGGGACAATTATTTATACATTACGGTATGATTATGAGATAATAATAACACTAACAACAGGATAAGATAACAATTGTATCGAAGGATACATTTCAAAGGAGCTTCGAAAAAATGCCATAAGATGGATACCACTATTGCCTCCCAGTGTGCTTCAAAACAGTAAATAGATCTATATCGAAACGTCGTTACTGTCAAATAAAGAAATTGTTCATCCATAGAATTGTTCTTGTCTTCCTATACCACTACCTCTAAAATGCCTATAAAACACTGTAGTGTCATAGGTTGTGCACTGCCATTAAAGACGATATACTGTCATAGCAGGTGGTTTATTCAATTGTCAAGGCAGATGGTGAACATTTATTGTTTATCATCTGTGTAGATGTTGTCCTGCTATCGAAAGTGTTGAACTGTCATAACAGACGGTTTATTTGGCTTCAAACATAACTACTCATGCATTCTCTCCCCACAGAGGCTGATCAAGTCGCATGCAATATGGTCAACTTGATACAGCTTCTGTTCTATTACGCCGAAATCCGTGGGTTCCGGCATTTTCTCCTGGCCACAATCAATTTCTTGAGCAAATGACAACGTTTCGCGCATGGACAGGGGGGTTCACATCACAATGCCTTTGCCATGATTCAGTAGCCAAAAAAAGATGATTTTAGAAGAGGTCGCTGATTGCACAACTAACTTAGATTGCCTCCAATCAGGGATCTCCCATTCTATCCCACAAGGTCGGGGTAATATAACAGAGGCTGTATTAACATTTCATGACTTGATCTGCCTCTTTGGGGAGAGAATGCTATTCACGAAGAAGTACATGAAGGTATTTGCACACCATCTTTGATAATCCAGCACTTTTGTTCCGATAAATCTACACTACAATCCCTGGAAAACTTTACGGGGTTTTACCTCAAGCGCTGGATTATCGAGGATGTTTGCACACCAGCTCGAAAGAGATTATTTAAAGGCCGCTCCAATACAATAACACGCGTTAATATATACAAACAAATTAAAGTGAGTGACTATGACAAATAGTAATAGTAATTAAATTTCGAAGATAAAGTGATAGTGCATGTCACAATTTTTTTGAAGTTCAAATCGTTCAAATTTCATGATATAATTATGAAAAAGTTCAACAATCAATCTAGGTCATGTACATCCACGTCGTTTTGTATTGATAGGAAATCCTTTCAAATAAAATAATGATTGGTTTCTTAATCATATGTATACTTATGGCATGTAAAAAAAGTACACAGCATTTTTTATTGGGTGGCCACATGAAAACGCAGAACTGTCAAAGGGTATGAATCTGAATTCAAGTCACTCCAATGGAGCCTGAGACGTGAATGAATAATTTGTTAAATTCATGTGCCATGGTTAAGATTGAAGAAAATATATCTATTATCTATATATTTTAGATACACAAGTCATTGTTAGTGTCATCGAGAGATGTTTAACGCTAATTTTCAAGGAAAAATAACGAATGATCAATGACATTGTCCAAAAAGGTTCAATCGTTTTTGTAACATTTTATATTTCTGAAGTGATAAGCCATTTGCTTCCGACTGAGGTAGATGAAATAATAAAAACAATTCCACTGCGTTAATATGTTCAGGCTTCCAGGAGATAGCAATAGGAGCAACACAAAATGCGGTTGGACCTATTTGCCAAATTTCGACAAATGTAAAAGCATTTCTTGCATTGAAAGAATCGATCATCATATGGCATGGCGGATGACTGGTATGAAGCTCGAAGTCCAGGAGCTACTGAATACTTGTTTCCCCAAGGCCCAACGAAATGAGAGAGTCCTCTTCGAATGATTAGGGGAGACCGGGGCAGGCACGGCCCCGGGGCATGTTCGTCTTTTCGCTGTTTTTCCGGGGCCACTTTAAATCAGATTGGTAATTCCTAACAGACAACATGACCTTACTCTCATACTGACTTTAAAATGGTGACAGTCCAACATGTCCTTTACAAACTGTTGAAGAAAATCCGTTTTTCATCTAGTTGAGTAAAATATTTGACTTCAGTTTACTATGCTTTTGACAAATGTTGACTGCGTTTAGGAAAATGTTCTTAAGTGAGCATAAACGAATATGCTAAGACGTATATGTAACGAACAAGTTATTTTGTTATGAGGGCTGTGTATTTTCGCAGCATATAAAAAAGAACAAACGTGGTGTGTGGGGTACGTTCGGTCATTACAGGCGGGGCACATTCGGCAGTGAGGACGAGTCACCAAAAATTAAGGTCGTCCTCGAAGTCAGTTTCTACAGGTCCTCCTCCTCAAAAGGACCCTCTTGAAGGTCCTTGAAAACTTGACTCCTCTAATTGGAAAGAAATCGGAGTTCTTTTCGTAATAGAAAGTTAACTGATTCTACATCATTGTAAAATATATCTTTGTGAAGTAATGTAGTATATTTTCTGTCCCAAATATCGAATACTATGAATAGCATCTTATCTCTCTTTAATTCTTGTAGCCTGAACATGTACTTATTGTTCCCAACGATGAACGAACCTGCCCCTGAGGGAAACCGAACTTACCCCGATGCGGGGCAAGTTCGTCTTTTCAACTCGTCGTCTTAAAAGCATAGTAATAGGCAAACTGGTTGAGTTAGGCACTTCCAACTATTATTGCAATAAAGTTAAGATATGTCTCAATATATGTACAAACGTACACTAGCATATTGCAAGAGAACGCCTCGTTATCTCTATTTTAGTGATAAGGGGCCGTGCCTGCCCCGGTCTCCCCTACTTTTCAAAGGGGGTAGTTGGTTGCACTAATATTTTCTCTGACCCTCTAAGAGAGACATATTAATTGATGATGTAAATTAGAAGAGAGAAAGGCAAGAATATGGTTTCATATTCCTTTATTGCATGACATATGACGCATTGGATAATTATGTTGTCATGCAAATGTCTGTTTAATACAATGTTTAATAATCTGATTCAATCACTTTGGAAATAGTACCGTCCCCCCCCCCCCTTTTGTTCTCTCTTTCCTCTTCAGAGTTTGATAAAGGATCGCGTCTTCTTCAGCCAGATGAGACGCATGTCAGCACTAGCCGTACATTGACCGGACGCACATGTGTAGCCATTTGGACAGCAGTGGATCTTGTCGCTGCAGCACACGGCCTGAAATACCAATGTTGATAAGTTGACGATCAAGTTCTTATGACGGATAAACTCTCGATGCATCACAACCTTTGCTCTAACTCTTACAATGACATTTAAAATTTAAATAAGTAAAGAATAACGTTCTTGCGAATGAGAACATAAAAGTGATCAAATTGGAAAAAAACTTGGAATCAAAATTACCTGGGGGGCAGGACAACATCCCCATTGACCGCTCACGGTTTCACAGCACGTGTTCGCGTCTGGACACTCATATACCCCTCCCGGACACACAACATTCTCTACCGGAGGAACCTGCAGTGAAAGAAACACACTCATTGCATCAGGTTAGGAAATTAAATTTTGAATAAGGTATTGGTTGATAAGATAAGATAAGAAAGCCCTCTATCGGCGAAACCTGCAATAGGCGTGATAGAAACACACTCATTGCATCAGGTTAGGAAATTAAATTTTGAATAAGGTATTGGTTGATAAGATAAGATAAGAAAGCCCTCTATCGGCGAAACCTGCAATAGGCGTGAAAGAAACACACTCATTGCATCAGGTTAGGAAATTAAATTTTGAATAAGGTATTGGTTGATAAGATAAGATAAGAAAGCCCTCTATCGGCGAAACCTGCAATAGGCGTGAAAGAAACACACTCATTGCATCAGGTTAGGAAATTAAATTTTGAATAAGGTATTGGTTGATAAGATAAGATAAGAAAGCCCTCTATCGGCGAAACCTGCAATAGGCGTGATAGAAACACACTCATTGCATCAGGTTAGGAAATTAAATTTTGAATAAGGTATTGGTTGATAAGATAAGATAAGAAAGCCCTCTATCGGCGAAACCTGCAATAGGCGTGATAGAAACACACTCATTGCATCAGGTTAGGAAATTAAATTTTGAATAAGGTATTGGTTGATAAGATAAGATAAGAAAGCCCTCTATCGGCGAAACCTGCAATAGGCGTGAAAGAAACACACTCATTGCATCAGGTTAGGAAATTAAATTTTGAATAAGGTATTGGTTGATAAGATAAGATAAGAAAGCCCTCTATCGGCGAAACCTGCAATAGGCGTGATAGAAACACACTCATTGCATCAGGTTAGGAAATTAAATTTTGAATAAGGTATTGGTTGATAAGATAAGATAAGAAAGCCCTCTATCGGCGAAACCTGCAATAGGCGTGAAAGAAACACACTCATTGCATCAGGTTAGGAAATTAAATTTTGAATAAGGTATTGGTTGATAAGATAAGATAAGAAAGCCCTCTATCGGCGAAACCTGCAATAGGCGTGATAGAAACACACTCATTGCATCAGGTTAGGAAATTAAATTTTGAATAAGGTATTGGTTGATAAGATAAGATAAGAAAGCCCTCTATCGGCGAAACCTGCAATAGGCGTGAAAGAAACACACTCATTGCATCAGGTTAGGAAATTAAATTTTGAATAAGGTATTGGTTGATAAGATAAGATAAGAAAGCCCTCTATCGGCGAAACCTGCAATAGGCGTGATAGAAACACACTCATTGCATCAGGTTAGGAAATTAAATTTTGAATAAGGTATTGGTTGATAAGATAAGATAAGAAAGCCCTCTATCGGCGAAACCTGCAATAGGCGTGAAAGAAACACACTCATTGCATCAGGTTAGGAAATTAAATTTTGAATAAGGTATTGGTTGATAAGATAAGATAAGAAAGCCCTTTATCGGCGAAACCTGCAATAGGCGTGATAGAAACACACTCATTGCATCAGGTTAGGAAATTAAATTTTGAATAAGGTATTGGTTGATAAGATAAGATAAGAAAGCCCTCTATCGGCGAAACCTGCAATAGGCGTGAAAGAAACACACTCATTGCATCAGGTTAGGAAATTACATTTTGAATAAGGTATTGGTTGATAAGATAAGATAAGAAAGCCCTCTATCGGCGAAACCTGCAATAGGCGTGATAGAAACACACTCATTGCATCAGGTTAGGAAATTAAATTTTGAATAAGGTATTGGTTGATAAGATAAGATAAGAAAGCCCTCTATCGGCGAAACCTGCAATAGGCGTGAAAGAAACACACTCATTGCATCAGGTTAGGAAATTAAATTTTGAATAAGGTATTGGTTGATAAGATAAGATAAGAAAGCCCTCTATCGGCGAAACCTGCAAAAGGCGTGATAGAAACACACTCATTGCATCAGGTTAGGAAATTAAATTTTGAATAAGGTATTGGTTGATAAGATAAGATAAGAAAGCCCTCTATCGGCGAAACCTGCAATAGGCGTGAAAGAAACACACTCATTGCATCAGGTTAGGAAATTAAATTTTGAATAAGGTATTGGTTGATAAGATAAGATAAGAAAGCCCTCTATCGGCGAAACCTGCAATAGGCGTGATAGAAACACACTCATAGCATCAGGTTAGACAAGGAGTTTAGCAAATTGAATCTTGAATAAGATAATATGAAACAAGATAAAAGGAGATGGCTCTCTATCGTCGGAACCTGCAGTACCGTATTTCCTCTAATACAAACCAGGCCTCCATTACAACCCGGGCCTCGAATAGAACCCGGGGGGTAAGGGGGTACTGAACGAAATAGAACCCCGGGGTTGTATTCGAGGAAATACGGTATGTGTGAAGGAAACACCATCATAGTGTCAGGTTAACAAATTGAAACTATGATGTTCATAGACTATCACTAACCAGTCAAAGTAAACCTAGCCTCAACATTATCCGTTGATTTGATTTAAACATATTTTATTCACAAGAATAGGATTGGGAACAAGTTGTCCAACTTAGAACACCTCACTCCTATACTGAGTCTAGAAAGGTCTAGTAGAGGGTCGCGTCAGGCGATCTTTCTGCGACCTATGACACTCTAACATACGTGCGAAGGCAGACTATTGTTGCTTGGTAAGCTGAGTTCTGAGCGCTGAGGCTGATAGGAGTGAAACGGATAATATTGAGGCTAGGTTTACTTTTAAAAACTGATCACTAACAAGCCTAGCGAGATAACAATTTACAGCTGAGTAGACTTGGACTCATAGCAACAGGTTTTGTCCATATCGTCTATAACTTCTTGTTCCGTTTCCGTGTGGCCCTCAGATTTGTGGGTTCTTTGAAGTACACACATTGTCTACGTCGGCACAAAAGTTTATGACCATGGATATCAAAATCAGTATCTCATATTCGGTCCTTATGGTTTATAAACCATTCGTTAAGTCGTTGGAGTCACATGTGCAAAAAGCTGGTGTTGTTTGATCAAAGAAACATCAGCTGTTCTTTTTAGTATAATAGCTAAAACGTTGTGCATTGAACACAGGAAGGTAAGTTACGATCATGATCGAAAAACGGATATTAGCTAATTTTGGAAAGTTCTCGATCATTAATAAATATTGATTGATCAATGATGGAGAACTTTCCAAAATTAGCTAATATCCCTTTTCGATCACCGCCTCGGCCCTATTACATATCCTACTAGTTTTATAACTAGTAGGATATGTGACCTCGGTTTGTAGGACTGTTTTCAGATTTTCATAGAAAACCACTGTTTATCACAAACCTGTAATTTAAGGATGAAATATGCCTGTCATGGAACATCACTAATGTACATTTTGATTCGTATACGAACCAATCATTCTAAGTTATTTCTTGAAAATCACGGAAAGAAGAGACGTACAATAATGTCTTGTTGTTCTACCCAGGTGGCATTCTTAAAGGAAGTGACTGAACCGCCATCTTGACTGTCGCATTTTCCGCTCTCGGCGTTACACGTGGTTCCGGACGGGCAGCAGGTGCCATCAGAGCAGCACACCGCCTGGAACATTTTACACAGGGAATTAATCTTGCAATACACCGCCTCCACCCTAAATTACACATTGGAAATCATGAAACAACAAACGTAAAAATCCGAGTTTCTCGGGCACATTTGTTTTTCAACGTAATAGCAGACGGACTTGATTCTGACAATGGACCAATAAAATTTGAGGGGGTAATAAATTTTTAACATATTATACTGTTGAAGGTAAAGCCAGCATACAAAACAAATTTGATATTCATCCGTTAAAATAGATAGGGCCTATGTAAACTTTACATGATGTTGATAATTCAAGAGAGTGATGTGCTGATTCCTGGAGATACATTTCATGTTGCCATTTTATCTTAAACCTTACATTGGCATAACCGCAACAAGCAGGGCCAGATTCCCAGTTACAGCAAGTTGTGTTGACGAGGCAAATGGAAGAGCCGCACATCTCGTCCCGAACACTTGCACCGGATGTGACGTCACTGCAGGCAAGGGCCAATAGGATCACTGCAATCATCATCTGCAGGAGAAATATGATTTAGGCCAAGAAGAGTTATGTGTTTCCGTTTTTTTCTTGATAATTGCCATGTGTTGTTTTTTTCTGGCTGTAAATTAGATTGTTTTACTGTATCATGGTTATGGTTAAATGAAGATGTTGGTGACAATGTTGTTGAAGGAATTTCGTGAACGATCAATAGAAATAAATTCAGACTCTAAAATTCAAGCGATCTGATTGGATCTTATATGGTCATGTGACCGATATATCTTTCAATGAACCCATATATGAAAGTTATACAAAATTACCGTCGCATTATGGCGTTTACACAACATCCTGCCTGCTAATTGGATGAAATAAAGTTATGTGAACATTTCAACAATGCATCATTGTGAAGAGATGAAGCCACCAAAACATTCTGTTTTCACGAATATCTTTTTTATATGATGACTAGATAAACATAATTGAGTTAATTGATATAATTCATTATAAAAATCATCTAGATATATTCAATAATTTTATCTGTGAACTACATTTGTCGGGGAATTAGCAAATAAGAAGCAGCACTTGTGTGGGCGGAACTAAGGGCAAGTCAAAACAGTTTTGTTTAAAAAGATTACGTGTTTAAATAGTCTGAATATATAAGAGATGATTTTCATGATGTGTTTGTCCATGCAGTTATAACCTGTTTGGAACTCTTAAGTTAAACTTTTGTATAACTGGCTGTGCAAGCTTCACCAGTTATACAAGTTTCAACAGGTTATAACTGAGTAGACAAACACTTTATGAAATTCATTTCTAAAATATTTTATTTTATAGAAACAATCTCACCTGTTGACCTGTATAAATCGTTTTAAACATTATTGTTAACCATAGCGTTTTGAAATATATATTTTTTTATTCTAAAGTACCAGAATTTGAACACCTTTTATTCGTTTGAAGTAGAGAAATTCGTATTGATTTTGTCACATTTATTTTCGTTTTTGTGCGATCCCTATTTCGAAATTACTAAATGTGCTCCTGAGCCTTTGGAAACCATAGACGATTTTCAAAAGGTTCGACAGCTTAGAAAACTATTGAAGTAGCACCTGTTACTGTCAACACAATCATCACGTTTTGAAATGTGTACTTTTCTTTATAATTTGAGCATCGAATGGGGAACCCTTTATGTAAAAGATTTCACTTTTTCAATACCTTTGCATATTTTTTCTAGAATTCCCACTTTTTACATCAAATTTCTTTATTGAAAAGTCTTTATTCCCATGAACGGCAACAGTGTGATTGATCTAATATACTTGAAAAATCACTAAAGAACGCGGCAAATACGAAAAAGAGCCCAAATAACAAATGCAGACACAGAAGTTTGTACAGTCAAGAAAGCGTACAGTGAAATTAACTTAAACATAAAGACAGCGTACACATTGTCATTGAAGGTCATGTATGTAAAATGTCTGTATCTTTTGATATTTTAATGGAAATAAGCTAAAACGTGCTGGATTTCATGTCAGAATACGTATCTATCTATCAACTATATAGACATTACTATTTGAGTTTTATTGCTGAACGTTTATCGCAAATTGTTAGACAACGACACTGAAAAGCTTTTGGAGAAAAAACAATTAAAATATGCCCTTAGACAACAGCATACAGTTATTCCCTGACATGTTTGAAACGTTATGTGACATATAACAACTTCATGTTTGAAGTTTATAATAGCTTAATGTCGAATTTTCTTGCAAACTATGTTAAAAAACTGAAGACACCGTACAGAACTTCCGCTCAAGACACTTTTTGGGCGTACAGTTTAGTCACGTGATGCTACGGCGTGTTGACTAGGCTTGTTGAATCTATTTATTTAATAAATTAAGGAAAATGTGAAATGCTATGTCCACAATACGTTCGTCTGTCCATGAAATAAAGATTTACGAATAAAATTCATTTGGGATTAATATGTTCTTATTGAAATCCCCACTTGAAACACCTATACCAAATTATAACCTGCTGTGATACTTCAAGTATCACTCATCTAGCGATGTGCATTTGGTCCACACAAAAGCTCCGTGGTGATATTCTGAAATCTATTCCACACTAATGATTTATGTTGCATGAATAATTAGGAAGTTTGTATTAAAATAAATATGACTGTCTGTCAGTTTGAGAAAGATTTTATTGACTCTCGCCAGAGGCTGGAGGCCACTAGGGCTTGCCATAACATGAGGCAAACATAGACTTAGCACTGCCGCTACTTTCCCTATGCTTTTAAAATACTTGTAATAACTTTTTTTTTTTAAAGTAGCACGTCTTAGGAAGAAAATGAGGTGATGTCAGGAAAATGAAAATAAATGGTTCCAATTGAAAGACAATGTATTTAAATTAAATGACGCACTTAAAAATCAAATAAATAATGTAAAGTTTTACCATGTTAATCGTTTTTCTTACACACATTGAATTAAGGTGTTTACACAAAAATGGCCGCCAATTAACTTTCTGTGAGGGTTAGTTTATGTAATGATAGTTTTGACACTATCTGAATAATACTTGCAGCATTAAAATACTATTACCAGTGAAAAATTTAAAATATAAAAATTTTCCAAAAAAAACTGTCCCTTTAAAGCTAATATTGATAAACTATGAATAATATTGATTTTCTCGAGGAAAGGGGAGTGTTTACCCATGCAAAAATAACCGCTAATGACTGCCATACTTTCCTCTGAGGATCAGGCACCTCACTATTCAACCCTATGTAAAATTGTCAAAGAACAATTTATCAAAAAATGGTGTTGCATCCATTTTTTGTGAACAACTTTTATCCATTTGCTTTTAGGAAAATAGATGCGCATAACTGAATTAAAACTTGTATCGACTAATTTTACCGTTTAAAATAAATTGCCTTGCATTTGGTAACATTTTGATTTCACGTTATGTAAGATTCCCCAAATACCCTTACACCTGGTACTGTCCCTTTAAATGAAAGAATAATAACCGTCAAAATCCATTGATACCGGCAAACTTAAACAAAAGTAACAAAAACTCGTTTTTAAGTTTTTTCTCGACAGCCTACCTTTAACGTGGTTGTATACAGGGAGCTGGAACAGTTGAAAGTGTGTCGCCTGGCGTTAGCCTCCTGATTTTATTGAAGAATTTATTCCTCTTTTTAATCATGTACACTGGTGGAGGAACAATAACGCTTTGTTTAGATTCGACATTATTAAATTGGGAATTAGCAAATAAGAAGCAGCACTTGTGTGGGCGGAACTAAGGGCAAGTCAAAACAGTTTTGTTTAAAAAGATTACGTGTTTAAATAGTCTGAATATATAAGAGATGATTTTCATGATGTGTTTGTCCATGCAGTTATAACCTGTTTGGAACTCTTAAGTTAAACTTTTGTATAACTGGCTGTGCAAGCTTCACCAGTTATACAAGTTTCAACAGGTTATAACTGAGTAGACAAACACTTTATGAAATTCATTTCTAAAATATTTTATTTTATAGAAACAATCTCACCTGTTGACCTGTATAAATCGTTTTAAACATTATTGTTAACCATAGCGTTTTGAAATATATATTTTTTTATTCTAAAGTACCAGAATTTGAACACCTTTTATTCGTTTGAAGTAGAGAAATTCGTATTGATTTTGTCACATTTATTTTCGTTTTTGTGCGATCCCTATTTCGAAATTACTAAATGTGCTCCTGAGCCTTTGGAAACCATAGACGATTTTCAAAAGGTTCGACAGCTTAGAAAACTATTGAAGTAGCACCTGTTACTGTCAACACAATCATCACGTTTTGAAATGTGTACTTTTCTTTATAATTTGAGCATCGAATGGGGAACCCTTTATGTAAAAGATTTCACTTTTTCAATACCTTTGCATATTTTTTCTAGAATTCCCACTTTTTACATCAAATTTCTTTATTGAAAAGTCTTTATTCCCATGAACGGCAACAGTGTGATTGATCTAATATACTTGAAAAATCACTAAAGAACGCGGCAAATACGAAAAAGAGCCCAAATAACAAATGCAGACACAGAAGTTTGTACAGTCAAGAAAGCGTACAGTGAAATTAACTTAAACATAAAGACAGCGTACACATTGTCATTGAAGGTCATGTATGTAAAATGTCTGTATCTTTTGATATTTTAATGGAAATAAGCTAAAACTTGCTGGATTTCATGTCAGAATACGTATCTATCTATCAACTATATAGACATTACTATTTGAGTTTTATTGCTGAACTTTATCGCAAATTGTTAGACAACGACACTGAAAAGCTTTTGGAGAAAAAACAATTAAAATATGCCCTTAGACAACAGCATACAGTTATTCCCTGACATGTTTGAAACGTTATGTGACATATAACAACTTCATGTTTGAAGTTTATAATAGCTTAATGTCGAATTTTCTTGCAAACTATGTTAAAAAACTGAAGACACCGTACAGAACTTCCGCTCAAGACACTTTTTGGGCGTACAGTTTAGTCACGTGATGCTACGGCGTGTTGACTAGGCTTGTTGAATCTATTTATTTAATAAATTAAGGAAAATGTGAAATGCTATGTCCACAATACGTTCGTCTGTCCATGAAATAAAGATTTACGAATAAAATTCATTTGGGATTAATATGTTCTTATTGAAATCCCCACTTGAAACACCTATACCAAATTATAACCTGCTGTGATACTTCAAGTATCACTCATCTAGCGATGTGCATTTGGTCCACACAAAAGCTCCGTGGTGATATTCTGAAATCTATTCCACACTAATGATTTATGTTGCATGAATAATTAGGAAGTTTGTATTAAAATAAATATGACTGTCTGTCAGTTTGAGAAAGATTTTATTGACTCTCGCCAGAGGCTGGAGGCCACTAGGGCTTGCCATAACATGAGGCAAACATAGACTTAGCACTGCCGCTACTTTCCCTATGCTTTTAAAATACTTGTAATAACTTTTTTTTTTAAAGTAGCACGTCTTAGGAAGAAAATGAGGTGATGTCAGGAAAATGAAAATAAATGGTTCCATTTGAAAGACAATGTATTTAAATTAAATGACGCACTTAAAAATCAAATAAATAATGTAAAGTTTTACCATGTTAATCGTTTTTCTTACACACATTGAATTAAGGTGTTTACACAAAAATGGCCGCCAATTAACTTTCTGTGAGGGTTAGTTTATGTAATGATAGTTTTGACACTATCTGAATAATACTTGCAGCATTAAAATACTATTACCAGTGAAAAATTTAAAATATAAAAATTTTCCAAAAAAAATTGTCCCTTTAAAGCTAATATTGATAAACTATGAATAATATTGATTTTCTCGAGGAAAGGGGAGTGTTTACCCATGCAAAAATAACCGCTAATGACTGCCATACTTTCCTCTGAGGATCAGGCACCTCACTATTCAACCCTATGTAAAATTGTCAAAGAACAATTTATCAAAAAATGGTGTTGCATCCATTTTTTGTGAACAACTTTTATCCATTTGCTTTTAGGAAAATAGATGCGCATAACTGAATTAAAACTTGTATCGACTAATTTTACCGTTTAAAATAAATTGCCTTGCATTTGGTAACATTTTGATTTCACGTTATGTAAGATTCCCCAAATACCCTTACACCTGGTACTGTCCCTTTAAATGAAAGAATAATAACCGTCAAAATCCATTAATACCGGCAAACTTAAACAAAAGTAACAAAAACGCGTTTTTAAGTTTTTTCTCGACAGCCTACCTTTAACGTGGTTGTATACAGGGAGCTGGAACAGTTGAAAGTGTGTCGCCTGGCGTTAGCCTCCTGATTTTATTGAAGAATTTATTCCTCTTTTTAATCATGTACACTGGTGGAGGAACAATAACGCTTTGTTTAGATTCGACATTATTAAATTGGTATTTATGGCACTCAATTCTCTATCTTCATTGCAGTGTGTTACATTCCAATTAACGCGATAGTTTGAATTAATAACGTACATTTTGTTTATCCAATATAAACACTGAGCATGCAACAGGTGACTCGGTTTGCCAATTTCCATAAAGCAAAATATTTTAGTTAACCAGTGTTTTTTCATTGTCGGGAATCTGAATGGATATTATTTGTTTGGGTATCTTATACAAACACGCGGCTCTGGTTATGATTCAGTGGTGGTCCTGACCGCCGAGGTTCACAGTATTGACAAGAGGCGCAGCCGAGGTCAAATGCAACGTGAGAGGATGAGGAACAGGGTCAAAATCAAAACTTGATTCATTACTTTTTTGTAATTGGCCTTTTCAATATATATAATTATTCATTATATTTTTGTAAATTGGCCTTTACAATATATACTTAACACAATGTATCGTTATTATATTGTTGAAATTGGTTAAGGTATATTTTCTTTCGTCAATTTATTCAAAATGTAATAAACATTTACCTTCTAAAAGCACTGTAATTGAATTTGTGGAAGCAGCGTTTGTGAAAACAAATTGACTGATGATTGATGTTCTAGAAGCAGGTGGTGTACTGACATAGCAGGCGGTGTATTGTCATAGCTGACGGTGTACTGTCATAGCTGATGGTGTACTGTCATAGCTGATGGTGTACTGTCATAGCTGATGGTGTACTGTCATAGCTGACGGTGTACTGTCATAGCTGATGGTGTACTGTCATAGCTGATGGTGTATTGTCATAGCAGATGGTGTACTTTTATAGCTGACGGTGTACTGTCATAGCTGACAGTGTATTGTCATAGCTGATGGTGTACTGTCATAGCTGATGGTGTACTGTCATAGCTGATGGTGTACTGTCATAGCTGATGGTGTACTGTCATAGCTGACGGTGTACTGACATAGCAGGCGGTGTATTGTCATAGCAGATGGTGCACTGTCATAGCTGATGGTGTACTGTCATAGCTGATGGTGTACTGTCATAGCTGATGGTGTACTGTCATAGCTGACGGTGTACTGTCATAGCTGATGGTGTACTGTCATAGCTGATGGTGTATTGTCATAGCAGATGGTGTACTTTTATAGCTGACGGTGTACTGTCATAGCTGACAGTGTATTGTCATAGCTGATGGTGTACTGTCATAGCTGATGGTGTACTGTCATAGCTGATGGTGTACTGTCATAGCTGACGGTGTACTGTCATAGCTGACAGTGCACTGTCATAGCAGGCGGTGTTCTGTCATAGCTGATGGTGCACTGTCATAGCAGATGGTGTACTGTCATAGCTGATGGTGTACTGTCATAGCTGATGGTGTACTGTCATAGCTGACGGTGTACTGTCATAGCTGACGGTGTACTGTCATAGCAGATGGTGCACTGTCATAGCTGACGGTGTACTGTCATAGCTGACGGTGTACTGTCATAGCTGATGGTGTACTGTCATAGCTGATGGTGTACTGTCATAGCTGACGGTGTACTGTCATAGCTGACGGTGTACTGTCATAGCTGATGGTGTACTGTCATAGCTGACGGTGTACTGTCATAGCTGATGGTGTACTGTCATAGCAGATGGTGCACTGACATAGCTGATGGTGTACTGTCATAGCTGATGGTGTACTGTCATAGCTGACGGTGTACTGTCATAGCTGACGGTGTACTGTCATAGCTGATGGTGTACTGTCATAGCTGACGGTGTACTGTCATAGCTGACGGTGTACTGTCATAGCTGATGGTGTACTGTCATAGCTGACGGTGTACTGTCATAGCTGACGGTGTACTGTCATAGCTGATGGTGTACTGTCATAGCTGACGGTGCACTGTCATAGCAGGCGGTGTACTGTCATAGCTGATGGTGTACTGTCATAGCTGACGGTGCACTGTCATAGCAGGCAGTGTATTGTCATAGCAGATGGTGCACTGTCATAGCTGATGGTGAACTGTCATAGCTGATGGTGTACTGTCATAGCTGATGGTGTATTGTCATAGGTGTCGTACTGTCATAGCAGTTGGTGTACTGTCATAGCAGGTGGTGTACTGTCATAGCTGATGGTGTACTTTCATAGCTGTTGGTGCACTGTCATAGCTGATGGTGAACTGTCATAGCTGATGGTGTACTGTCATAGCAGGCGGTGCACTGACATAACAGGTGGTGCACTGTCATAGCAGATGGTGCACTGTCATAGCTGATGGTGTACAGTCATAGCAGATGGTCTACTGTCATAGCTGATGGTGTACTTTCATAGCTGATGGTGTACTATCATAGCAGGCGGTGCACTGACATAACAGGTGGTGCACTGTCATAGCAGATAGTGCACTGTCATAGCAGGCGGTGAACTGTCATAGCAGGTGGTGTACTGTCATAGCAGGCGGTGAACTGTCATAGCAGGTGGTGTACTGTCATAGCAGGCGGTGTACTGTCATAGCAGGCGGTGTACTGACATAGCAAGTGGTGTACTGTCATAGCAGGCGATGTACTGTCATAGCAGTTGGTGTACTGTCAAAGCAGGCGGTGTACTGTCATAGCAGTTGGTGTACTGTCATAGCAGGCGGTGTACTGTCATAGCAGGCAGTGTATTGTCATAGCAGATGGTGTACTGTCATAGCTGATGGTGTACAGTCATAGCAGATGGTCTACTGTCATAGCTGATGGTGTACTTTCATAGCTGATGGTGTACTATCATAGCAGGCGGTGCACTGACATAACAGGTGGTGCACTGTCATAGCAGATAGTGCACTGTCATAGCAGGCGGTGAACTGTCATAGCAGGTGGTGTACTGTCATAGCAGGCGGTGAACTGTCATAGCAGGTGGTGTACTGTCATAGCAGGCGGTGTACTGTCATAGCAGGCGGTGTACTGACATAGCAAGTGGTGTACTGTCATAGCAGGCGATGTACTGTCATAGCAGTTGGTGTACTGTCAAAGCAGGCGGTGTACTGTCATAGCAGTTGGTGTACTGTCATAGCTGACGGTGCACTGTCATAGCTGACGGTGTACTGTCATAGCTGACGGTGTACTGTCATAGCTGATGGTGTACTGTCATAGCTGACGGTGTACTGTCATAGCTGACGGTGTACTGTCATAGCAGTTGGTGTACTGTCAAAGCAGGCGGTGCACTGACATAACAGGTGGTGCACTGTCATAGCTGATGGTGTATTGTCATAGCAGATGGTGTACTGTCATAGCTGATGGTGTACAGTCATAGCAGATGGTCTACTGTCATAGCTGATGGTGTACTTTCATAGCTGATGGTGTACTATCATAGCAGGCGGTGCACTGACATAACAGGTGGTGCACTGTCATAGCAGATAGTGCACTGTCATAGCAGGCGGTGAACTGTCATAGCAGGTGGTGTACTGTCATAGCAGGCGGTGAACTGTCATAGCAGGTGGTGTACTGTCATAGCAGGCGGTGTACTGTCATAGCAGGCGGTGTACTGACATAGCAAGTGGTGTACTGTCATAGCAGGCGATGTACTGTCATAGCAGTTGGTGTACTGTCAAAGCAGGCGGTGTACTGTCATAGCAGTTGGTGTACTGTCATAGCTGACGGTGCACTGTCATAGCAGGCAGTGTATTGTCATAGCAGATGGTGCACTGTCATAGCTGATGGTGTACTGTCATAGCAGTTGGTGTACTGTCATAGCTGACGGTGCACTGTCATAGCAGGCAGTGTATTGTCATAGCTGATGGTGAACTGTCATAGCTGATGGTGTACTGTCATAGCTGATGGTGTATTGTCATAGGTGTCGTACTGTCATAGCAGTTGGTGTACTGTCATAGCAGATGGTGTACTGTCATAGCTGATGGTGTACTGTCATAGCTGATGGTGTACTGTCATAGCTGATGGTGTACTGTCATAGCAGGTGGTGTACTGTCATAGCAGGCGGTGTACTGTCATAGCAGGCGGTGAACTGTCATAGCAGGTGGTGTACTGTCATAGCAGGCGGTGTACTGTCATAGCAGGCGGTGTACTGTCATAGCAGATGGTGTACTGTCATAGCGGGTGTCGTACTGTCATAGCAGGTGATGTACGTTACGCTAACTCCACTAATCTGTACCCTCGACTCAGAAGCTAGATTCGCTCGTGGGGCCAGACTTGGGATATAGCCTATCAAATCATTTTCTCGCCACCTTCTCGATAAAATTTCAACAAGAAAATTATTTGATTGGCTTTATCCATATTCTGTCTGATGTACATAACCCAATATATCCGAATGAAAGATCAATAAAGAGTATACAGGTAATTCAACAAAGAACTTTAATTCCAATATACACACTCATAGATTGTATGAACACTTTTTCAAAATTTATTTTACATTATTTGTATTAATTCCTTTAAGGCATTCAACAATACCGTACAATGATTTAGCACTGATTGGTATGGTAAGGTACTCATTGTACCAGCATTGTTATGTATCCACAAACTGTCAACATCAATCACTTATTTCACTGGAAGACAAAATGTCATTTATACAACAAATAAATGCTGTTGAGGAGAAAAATACATGTATATAACCACTGAGGAAGCTGGTAGTTGGAATGCACAAAGATGACAACACTATCACTGCTTGGCATTAGATATAACTGATTCCAGTCTCAATCAGTGGATACTTCAAGCCTTGCTGTATTTGGACAGTTTTCTGTATCTTAGTGTTCTAGGACTGAACTTGAAGTCAAATGTGAAATCTACTAGTAGTGTCTACCAATGACCGTTGATAGTGCTGCATTTACACAAATTCTGGTCCATAGGTTAGGCTTGAATAGCCCCTGATGAGAGTGGGGAGAGTTATGCCTTGATTGAGAACGATAGGTCAGAAAGTATGTAAAGTAAAAGCACTTGTCAAGTGTGTTTCAAAGAACATAAAATTGTTTTCCTCCCTCACATCAATTGTTTAAAAAACAATCCATGATCATACATTTTGCTTTGAAAAGAATGTAAATTGCACAATCCATTATACATGTATTAATCGAAAAATTCTCACATATTCTTCTTAAATGGCAAATATGCGATACTTGTTTTCAATAAAATTCTCAAAACAGTCATTTATGTTCACAGGGGCAAATCCACACTTTCAATTTTAATGGATGCTAGTTAATAACCTTTGGAACACTAACAACTCTAAACTGTCATTCTGAAAGGTTTTGATTTGTTTCCAAAATTGTGTTTAACTGATTAAAGCGCATTTATGTCCAGTTTTCAAATCACCTTCCTATTTTCACTATACAACATTGATTAGCTTTAAAACAAAAATCCATCAAATGACACAAATGACTGGTATAAGTAACCCCCAACAACTCACGGAGTGGCTCTTTAAACGTTAAAGGATCCTTCCACTCTCTAAAACATGATTCTGTTGTAGCATCTATTGAGATTATCCTACCTAATTGACAAAAACTCCAGCTTGAAGTATTAAACATTCTATAAAAATGAGAAAATAAACTTACATCAAATGTGAGGGATAAAAAGGGTAAAAAGCTTTCTTGTCTCACTGGCAAATCCAGCAATTAATTCCAAAAGGGGTTCCAAACCCCTGACCCATTATCATCTACTACGGCAGATTTTATGGCAGATCAAATGTACACAACTACAGAACGAGATCAGGAATCATGTTTATGGTAGACGAGATTGACCTTGTCGGAGACACGTTTACACCCTGTCTGCGAGAACTCCAGTCCGGAGCGAGACTTGAAGAAGGACAACTCCTGGACGACATCCCTGACCACAGACGACCCTTCTCTCAGTCCTTTCACCTCCATGTCTTGTTTGATGCACTGGACAATGTGATCCTTCTCCAGCGGCAAAAATGGAACAAATGTGTCAATGATCTTCAAAGTAGCAAGGTCCGAATACCAGGACTTCTCGTCGTGCATAAACACTTCAAGCATGTCTTTATGGGAGATGGATTCCCTGGCTTGGCCTGATGACGTCAGTTGGAAGACATGTTTGTTGATCTGAGCTCCTCGTGAGTTGCTGAGGAGAAGAATGACTACCGGGGTGTGAGACTCATTCAGCTGAACGATATTGTCAACAGCAACCTTCAGACCTTTGACAACACCATCAGATGCTTTGTCCATTTCATCCATTATCACAAAATTAACATGGCACTTTGTTAGATTTCCAACTATCCATTCTGGAATTAATTGAGCATAAATATCTTCCATACTTTCATGAGCAAAATGAAGTGGCACCAAGAGTTTATTAACTGTTCTGTATGGAAAGAAATCAGAAACTATTTTACTGACATAGTTCTTCCCAACACCGGTCCAGCCATGGAAGGAGAGGACAAGAGGTTTTGATGTATTGCCATCTTGTACAGACAACAAGTACTCCTGCAGGAGATGTGGGAGGATCTCACTTGCAATATGTTGTCCATAGACTTTCGACTCTAGTTCCTTTCTCAATGCAGTTGCGCTGAAGTCTGATATGGAACCACATTTAGCACTGAAAAGATCCAAAGCATAGACAGAAAGGATAACACCAATTAAGAAATTAATAATAACAAAAGATTTCACTTGGGACCATGCCTTCTTGGGTCCTTTATTGACATTCACCACTTCAGGAGACACTTTTCGTCTTTTAGCAGGTGTTGGTTTGCAAAGCCGCCGCAAGGTAACATTACTGGACTTGTTAACTTCTTCTGATAATTTAGGCAACTTTGCGGGAATCTTTGACCTTTGACTTTTGCTCCTTAGTAGTTCAGGGGCAAGTGAATGTCGTCTCGGACTAGCTGAAACTGGTGAGTTTAACTGCAAACTGTTGCGCTTTGAGGAATCCTTAGGTTCCGAAATATCTTGTGCATTTTTTCCCTCTATGTTGGTTACCATATCAGATGATACTGATTTTTCTAAATGAGTCGCACTCTGGTTAATCTGTTCTAAACAAGATTGAGCAGACCATAACCTAATTCCTTCTGAAGATCTAGTATTAAACAAAAATGGATCAACTCCTTTTGAGGAATTATTATTCAGTGGTGGTTGACAATCTTCATCAGATAGGTCAATGTTGTTTTCACATTCAGGAGGGGACTTAGCTGTCCTAAAACCACCAAAAGCACCGACAGCTGAAAATAGACTCTTTGGTTTGTTCCATCGGGAATCTGGATTGTGGAATGTTGCTGGGGCTGAGAAGAAGGTCCTTGAACCCTGGTTTTCGGCAGCCATAGCAACAGAATTCTGAGAGTCAGTTTGAGAGAGAGCACCTGGTCGGAAGGCTGAGACAGTCTTTACACAAGAGAGAACTTTCTGACATTGTTCCCATCCTGAATGCTGCATGGGAGAAGTTGCTGAATGTTCATCTGGGTCACTGTCATATTCCATGGACTCCATCTTGTTTTCTCCAACCTGAAATAATAGTAAATTTGAAATTATTCATACAATTGAATAATTGAGTTGTTTGACAGCGCTATAAATGGGACAAGAACAACTCATTGTGTTGTTATTGTAGGGCTTTATTGAGAAAAAGAACAACAACATTTTCTGGATAACAACTTTTTTTTTGATAATCACAACATTTTGGAGTGTGTGTTTTCTCTTTCATTAAGGCAGTGTTGTTCCCAGGTGATCAGCTAGGGGGGGTCATTTTGGCATTATTTTAGCAGATGGGTCCTTTTGCAATGGTAAAAGTATCCTACATCTAATAACTTTAGGGAACATCATGGTTGGAAAAATGTCTCCAGGACCCCTTCTAAGCACAACACCGTAGAGGTTTATTTTTACGCTATTCTGTTATTCCCAAATGGCCTTCTGATGAAGGAATTAGCCTTGCCATGATGTTCAAAACAATGAGGTAGTCATCAAGGAAATCTTAATATTCTAAAGTATACCACTTCTATATTCCATTCTAAGACTTGTATTGAACACTTTATATTCTGCTCAACACCATAACAATTGTTTTACAAATAATGACATTTTGAACATGAAGATTCTTTCAATTGTCCTTCAAAATTAATATAAAGCATAAACAATTCAAGACCCCTGGCCTTTCTCAAATATACCTGTTATCTTTTATAATTTTTGTAGTGCAAGTATGAACTAGAGTTGTGACAATATTTCATAAGATCAGAATTGTAATTAGGAATTTCATGCTATACATGAATATTGTGTTATGTTGGCATCATTCCCCTAGCCCCCGTTCCTCTAGCCCCCTAGCTGTTGTTACAAGCCACTAATTAGTACCTCTAGCCCCTCGACTGGCTGTTCCATTCACTGTTCCATTCACTCCCCTCAGTCGGATTAGCTGATACTGTTAATTAACCAGAGTTCATTAGCTGAGATAACGAGATGATTGTCTTTGGTGATTGCCTTTGGACTACCTGATGTTATGTTTACTGTTACCTTAAACTGAGTCAGTAGATTGGACTTCCTGATGTTATTTTAACTGTAAAACAGGAGTATATAGAGTGTGTCAGGTTAAAAAAAAAAATCAAGGTACGTGTTTTTCAAAAGAAAATACTTCTTATCTCTGAAAACATGAGAATAGGGTAACAAGACATGAATCATACTACATCATATTATGAAACAACACCAATATGACTTTCCCGAGTTCGAATCCAAATGGACATGAAAATAATGGATTTTCTTTCCCGCTACACAACTTTCACAAATATATATAATATATACTTATAGGAATATTAACCAAAGTTAAAAACAATTAACCTAAATGAAAATATGTTTCCGATACTTAAAAATATGTATTATAGATACTGAGTAAAGTCACGAAAAATAAAAATCACTTCACGTGCTGTTTCCGGTTTGCTGAAGCTGGTTTAGACAGTCGTGATTACAACGATGCAGCCAATCTGTAACACTAAGTGCGATACTTAGGCTGATTTTCATGACATCTTTTATCTAAAGTTCACGTGTACCACTGATAATGATAGTTCATAACACTTTGAAATGTACACGTCATGTGCGAGGTGATATAAATAGAAATTAGCCCAATGAAATCATACGATTCGTGTAACTTTGAGTACTTTTTGACCAATGAGATGACGTTTTACAACCGATTAGTACTTTTCCTACGAGGAAAATATTTAGCTTCTAGCATTAAATGTAAAGAAGTACCAAATAGAAAACTGAACGACAATGTTTGCCTTTTTTTAGTGATACAAAAAAAATGTTATACGAGATTTTAAAAACGAGGATAACACGTATTTGTATACCTTATTTTCATGATATCGCTTTAACTGTAATACCAATTGATCTGAGCATACATGCATGTATCCTGTTTGTAAGTCACTGGAGTAATTTTATTGTAACAGTTACCAAAATACAAGTTCTTGTTGATGAGGCTTATAACATTTGTCTAGTTGTATTCATCACATATATAAAAGGAATAAATGTCCGTCAATTCCATTTATCATTTATATCTTACCTATAGAAGTACGAGTTTTATCAAATTGTTTCATGCCATAACAGCGTACGAGTATATACTGTAAGATTAATTTGGATGAGTAAGAGCTATGCAACATGAATACAGGATGAGAAAAAAAAGCATCCAATATAATGTTGTTGTTTTTTCATATTCGGACTTGCTATCTCCTCTCGTTGTTTCGCTTTTGTCATTTTCGTGAGAGAAAAAAACATGATTGCTATCATTTAGCCAAACTGGCATGTTTTGCTAACATACATGTTTAGTGTAATGATTTGATGAACATAACAATTATGATACATCTTTTGAATTATTCTATGTTTCTTTTATAAATCTAACTCACATATCTCATCTTTTGTTGGTTATGATAATTCATTTTGTTGTTCACGAGGTCTTGCAGCAAACTGAAAGAAACAGGTGCGTGTTATCCTTGTTCGTTAAACGCTAGATGCTTATACTTCGACATGATGCGGGTAAATGTTACCAATTTTATTTGTGTATGGAAACGGCGTCAAAATGGCGGACGTTGAGGTAAATAAATGAGCGGGTTATTTTGATTTTGAAGATTGTCGGATATTTTTAGGATTGACATGTCTAAAACTTCAAAGTTTCAAATTTTGTAAATATTAAGAAGCACTTATTGAAAAATGAGTTTTTAATCAACATATTTTTTTAGTATTGTCATTTGATTATTGTTGAAAAATATGCAAAATAAACGACATAATTTAGGCGAACATTACATCGTCTGTCTCAAAATACAAAGTGTTTGTCATCCAAAACTATAACAGGCTGCCCTATAATGCATTCACGAATTCTATTTGCTATTCCACATCTGGAAAGAAATCGTCAATTAAATTCTGTTGATACATAAATCGGGCGTAGGCGATTTGATAGGAGGATTTTTCAGTGATTTTGTAGAAAGTTCGAACGTCTCGTAGAAGTAGATTTTGTTTGGAACATGCCTAATAGTTGGAAGCGTATGTTGTGTGGTGTTTGCATTAATAAATATGCCATAGATGTACCAGAAATATACAAGATGGTGAGTATGATGTTATGTATGATGTAAACTTAAATTATTCAGTTGCTAAAAAACAATTAATAACTGTGAGCTCAGGTCTTGATGAATCTTATAAATCAAGTAATTCAGTGAATGATAAATAAATGAACCTATTTTAATTTTATATGGTCATCTGACATGTTTTACGCAACATAATGTGAAGGGAATCCTTGACGTTACTTTGGATAGCCCGTCATCTTCATGTATCAACCAATGAGATTTTCACACTGTTTTTAATTGACATGCATAACCATCCCAAAAAAAATAACTAAATCCAAATAAGATACTTAAAAAGATGTTTAAGAATTAATATAACCACTCCCAAAACTTCAAATCTACGAACTGGATATCCTCCTATGAAATCACTGCTTCTACAAACTGGTCACACCTACAAAATCACTGGTTCCCAACAAATAGATCCTTGTATTATATGTCACACCATATTTTATGAACAGGTAAAATGAGGGAAAAAGAAACAATTACATTTTTTTAAGATAAAATTTAAAATGATGTATACATATATAATCATATCCTAACCAGAGAAAAGAACTACATATGACCAGTGGTTACTATTTTTCTTACTGAGCCACAAATATAATGTGTTATTCAATGTTTTAATTTTTTATCTGTAAGAAAATGTCAAAATATTTTGTTCAGCACAACAATATGAATTTATATTTCAGAATGACCTTATGGAATATTCATGACCAGTGAAGACCTCTGAAGACCTGAGATGGAACTACGACCCTCTCTGAGCATGTACAGCTCCCCGCTCCTCGGCAGCTACAGTCTGGCTAGTCTCGCTGAGGGGAGCGAAGCTATCAGTGAGGCTGAGGAGATCCATGAGGTAACACATAGCTTCCCTTTTGTCTCTATAGACATTCTTTTTGAAAATCAGAAATTTTTAGATTACATCACGACAATATAAAATCAGTTAGTTGCAGGTTAGTGACTAACCAAATTTTAGCTTTGACTCACCAAGAACAATTTTAAATGAATTTATATTTCTTCTTCTACATGATTAATTATCAAAATGTTCCTTGACTTAATTACTAAGTTCTGGGACATGATGGAAAGCTTACCTGTAGTAGCAAATTAATTGTTATTCTGTCAAGAACCCTCAAAGTGTAAAGTCCATAATCAATAAGTTCTAATTTTCTTGAAGGATACAGAAATGACTGAACCTTTCAAAATGTAATCTCTTGAAACAGTGTTGCTGATTGCAAAACTAAATTATATTGCAAACAATCAGGCTTCTCCAAGATTTTAGATCATAATTCATATATGTCGGGGGAAAATGATAATCTAACTCAAAACTTAAAATCTATAAAACGGGCAGTTATTCTATTCATCTAATCCCAGGTAAAGTCTCTCCAGGAGAGAGGAAACCGAGCAGCTAAAGCAGAGGAGTTCTCTGATGCCCTGAAGTACTTCAAGGACGCACTGGACATCGACCACCACAACCTGAGTGTCCTCCATGACCGGTCACTCACTCTCCTGCAGATGGGCCGCTACATGGATGCCAGGAGGGATGCAGAGGCCGTCATCACCATCAGACCCAGTGATGCCAAGGTACTCACATTCTAAATGTAGCTGTATCTCTTTGGCATCCTTAAAGGGGCAGTAGCACGTTTTTAGGGGGAATGTAAGGTGATGTCAAGAAAATGAAAATAAATGGTTCCGATTGAAAGACAATGTATTTAAACTAAATGAAACAGTAAAAGATCAAATATATAATGTAAAGTTTAGCAATGCGATTCCTTTTCTTACAGAAAATGAATTAAAGGTGTTCACACAAAAATGGCTGCCAATGGATTTTATATGAATCTTTATAATTTGTTCTCTGACTATGGGTGATTGGTTTGTGTAATGAGATTTTTGACACTATCAAAGTTATACATTTAGCTGTAACGTACTATTATCAGCGAAAAATTGAAAATATAAAATTGTCAAAAAACGTGCTACTGCCCCTTTAATACTTCTTTGGTTGAACTGATTGGTTCTAGATCAAAGACTTCTTTCTGAAAGGATGCTGCTAATGGCTGTGAGGAATTTGTTTTAATCTTGATTTTGTTAACTACCAACTTTATACAGAGCCCTCTGTAATGAATAACAATCTTAGCTCTGAATAATGAAAATGCTTATCAATGACCATCACCTTGGATTTATAGGCTTTTTGAAGTGGTCTCTTCTGTGTTCCTGAAGTATTTCATATTTAAATGAACATCTAGTTTTGAGCTAATTTTAAATTCATCAGAGTGCAGAATAATAATTCTGTTTCATTTGATATTTCAAGAAATCAAAATTTCAAAGAAATAGTTGATGTCAAATATATAAGAAATATATAAAATGGCTGAATCATTAAATTACGTTGAAATATAAAGCCATGATTTTATATCTTAGAATTAATTTAAATTCTTCCAGAGTCACTACATCCTGGGCCTGAGTCTACAACAACTGAAGGAGAACAAGAAAGCCCTGCTCAGTTTTCTCACAGCGCTAGAGCTAGACTCAGATCATGCTGAGAAACTGACCAATCACGCGGCAGTCGTGGCTGCCAGACTCTGTGACATGCCCCAGGAATTCATCGCTAGTCTGAAAGGTCAGGGTTGTATCTTAACACTTTGAAGATATTATTAATACCGGTAGTTTGTTAAGATCAGTACAAGCAGAAGACGATGTATTTCCTTTTTAGTTATTTGATAAAAGAAAATTATGAATTATGAATTCAGTTGAAATCGAATCACATTCAAATGTGTCACACAATGAGAGGAAGTTTTTTAAAGAGTGATAATTGCTAGAGCATAATAAAGTAGTAAAAAACCTGTTGTAAACATTAAGAACAATATTGTTTCAACTTGGAGAAGATGGGTACCGTACAAACAGTTCCTTATATTTTTTAAGAGGTATTACATGATCATAAAAAATAATTTGTGTGCAAAAAAATTCCAATTTATTTACACATTTTTTTGTTATTCATGTCGTCAATCATGAGTAACTTGCAGAGATTGAAATTTTTTCGAATATTTCCCAATAATTAGTGGTGATAGTGTTTTTCTACTTTCAAATATGAAAAATAGCACTTGGTGTAATTTTTTTTTTATGTTTAGTCTCTCATAACCTACCCGGTGGTTCCTGTACTTTTATTCCATGTAAAAATGTTTTAAATATATTGACTATGTACAGGAAGTGAGACTTTAATAAACATCATCTCTCTCTGTAATTGGTTGTCAATCATGCCTCAGCTAATGATATACTTAATGCACAGACAGGACATGTTGAGTAAACATTAACAAGAATTGTTTAAGCTAACCAGTACTTTGCACTCATAAAATAGGATTACTATGAAATCTGGAGTAGACAAAGCATGGCATTCATTCCCTCATCGTAAATAAATTCTCTTACAGAGATGGATGCGTACAAGAAGTTGAGCGAGGTGGGGGTGTGTCTGTTCCAAAAGCGACACAACGAGCTGTGTATCAGTGTGCTGGAGGCCGCCGAGAAGCTACAGACCAACCAGAAGGGAATCACCATGAAGATCCTTCTCACTCTCGCCAACGCTTACACCAACATCAAGCAGCTGGAACAGGCCATCTCCCTCTACTTGCAGTGCCTCTCATTGGCTGAGGCAACCCATGACCAGCTCTATCAGACGAAGTCCTTGGTCAATGTGGCTACCTTGTATCTGGAGGAAGGAAACACGCACCTAGCCATTGTGTACTACGAGAAGCTTCTGCAACTCAAGGCAGAGCTGTTGATGGATGTGGGTACCTCAGAGAATCTTCCGGAATTCTGGACGAAGGAGTTGCAGTGTGGACTGCATCTGAATCTGAGCATTGCCTACAAGACTATTGGGAACATGAAGTCAGCAGTGCACCATGCCAGGATGTACACAACCTTTGTGAAGGATTTTGGAATCTCTGGCCAGCCCTTGTCAGAATCCTACCACAACATTGGCATGTTGAATGAGATCCTGGGCAACTACACTGAAGCTCTGCAGCAGTATGAGAACTACCTGAAGCTGTCCAAGAAGAACGGGAACAAGAAGGGGGTTGCTCAGGCTTATGGCTGTCTGGGGTCGGTGTACGCTGCCCTCCGTAACTGGACCTTGAGTGTCACGTACCATGAACAGTATATCAATATGGCTGCTAAGTCAGGCGATAAACGGATGTTGGCAATAGCTAATGAAATGTTGGCAGACTCGTACATGGTTAAGGAAGATTACGATCTGGCGATCAAACACTATGAGACTATGGTGAGTGTGTGTGCTAGGACTGACTGCAGGACTAAAGCCACTGGACTCTGTAAGCTAGGTAACGCCTACCGTGCCAACTCCAAGAGGCAGTACAGTCTGTACTTCTATGAACAAGCATGTGATCTATCCAAGGACCAGGGATACACAGACATTCAGACTATGAGCGAGTTCAACATCGCTTGTATCCAGCAAGCCTCAACTCAGATGATGGACATCGAACAAGCACAGAAATACTATCAGAAACTGATCCCCTTCTATGAGTCCAAGATCAAGGAACACATCGATGAAGACACACACTGTCCTTCTGAGTACCACGACCAACTTCTCGAATGCTATGACGGGATACAGTCGGTTCTGAGCAAACTTGGCAGCAAGGAAGAAAGTCTACAGTATGCAGAAGCCTACAGAAAGAGATGTGTGACCCAACTGCCAAACTTCACTTCAACAGTCGGTCACCTGATGGGCCTGCCCGGTCAGTGGGACCAATGGACAGTGGAGCGGATGAACCGAGTGGTCAGTGAGCAGAGCGGGACAGTCCTCTACTACTCTCTCCTTGACCAGTCTCTTCTACTCTGGGTGCTGCAGCCAGGCTCAGGACTAGTCAGGTTCTACACTGGGCGCTCAGGGGTCAAGGGAGTCTCTATCAGAGAACAGGCGAGTTAGGTCTTATAAGTAGACTCATGATTTGACTCAGAGATATAAATCTCTCCAATTTATCTAAAATTTTGAAAAAGGAAAGAAAAATGTGTAAGGATCATTTTCATTATTCAGCTTAAGTCATGATTTCCTGTTTCTACTATATTTGCACAGGCTTTGATATTATTTTATTGTGTGGATGTCACGCTGGTGAAAGATGATTATAATTAAATTGTAATGTAATGACATGAGTACATATAATTAAGTTAATGAGATTATTTAAGGATCTAGGGTTGAATACTGGTTATTTGTCTTCAAACAACTTTTCCTGTGTTAGGATAAATATTTACTTTTTTTGCTATTTGAATAAGGTCAATATAAGTTATTCACTTTAAAAGTGTCACCATTTGTCTTTCTATTATGCACAGATATTTTTATGCAAATAATAATTATTTTGTATTTAATGAAAGAAATCTTTGTTTCATTTGCCATGCAGATTACAAGTTTGATGGAAGAGATATTCTGTGACTATGACTACAACCGACTAGTTGATGAATGTGAGAGCAAGGCACTACCTCTCCCTAGCTCAGATCTCAAACATATCCAGAAGAAAAATTTAAAGCTCTTGAAAGAAAAGACAGATGACAACCCAAAAACAGAAAACAATGATCCTCCGCCAAGCCCAAAGAAATCTCCCCAGAGACAACTTTACAACATACTATTTGCGCCGGTTGAAGACATCCTGTCTAAACTTGATCCGATGAGTCACATTCTGATAGTTCCAGACAAGGAGCTCATTCACTGTCCGTTCGGGATCCTGCAAGACTGGAACTCAGTTAATGTGATGGATCGGTTTCGTCTCACATTCCTGCCCTGTCTCCTTCTCCTAGACCGGGTGTTGAAGAGCGAACTCAACTTCCTACAGATTCAGGATCAGCTACATTACGACCGAGTTCAGGCACGTAAAGGTGGAACTGGAAAACTCTCAGCAGAAGCCAGGAGGGAGGGCCTCTTCTCCGAGATGGTGACACCCTCAGACTTCACCTCAACCAATCAGGAGAGAGTTAATTTGAAGCATGTGTCCAATCCGAGGCTGTATACGTCAGGCAAGCTCCGAACAGCTTGTAGGTCTGGAATGAGTCCAAGACCTGCGCTGAGTAGAGAGGCTACATTTCATTCTCTGGTACGTTATCTAGTTATCATTGTATTCTAGTTGTATCATTGATTTTGTAGAAAGATAATTGGTAGTATTTCAAATGAAAAGTAGATTGTCCTTGTAACATTAACATTATCTGTTGCATGCCAGATGTCTCATGGAGATAAATCTCCTTTGAGATAAGAAATGTGTCTTATGACTATCACATGTTCTGTTCTACAGCAGCTATCCCAGGCAGCAAGCAGCCGTGCACAAATCATTCCAGAGGCAATTGTGTCAAAGATTCCTGAGATTGGACGACCTGTGTCGCCCCAGCGGTTGATGGGTGTTCACACGTACACGACCCTCGCTACTCGCACATCGACAGGAACAGACATCAGCAGCGCCACCAATATGGTCACCCTGTACAAACAGATCAGTGCCCAGAGTCGCTGCATTGTGTATGGCTGTCCTCAACTACAGCAGGAGTAAGTCATTCTTCACCTTTTGAAATATCTTTAACAACATCACTGTTCAGAATTCCCTATTTGCCAAAATTTCACAAAGTCCTCCTTACCCATAGTGCTTATCCCTTATTTAAAACTTGGGCAAGTCAAAAGTTGCTGTGTGCTTGCAAGTGAGCCCAGTCATGTCAATTAATGCTAGATTATGAAACTAACATCTGACCTCTGACGGCAGTGTTGAACTGAACGGGAAGCCCTGGCATCCAAAGGCTGACATGACAAGCACTGAGCAGGAGTGCCACCAGGTGGCGCACTCGCTGGACGTGCATCCTACTCTCGGGGACGCTGCCACCAAGGACAGTCTACTAGCTGATCTGAGACGTGCAACAGTCTTACATATAGGTCAGTGGTGTAATCAGTACAGTCTATTTGTAATCACCGTTTTCACAATATTATCATATTCGCTACATGCATGCGCACACAACCACTGAGGTTATTCCGGTCTGGGGTTACCCGGTCCCAGTGGTTGTGTGCGCATGCACATATTGCAAAAAAAAGATAATGTGAAAACTGTGATTTTTTTTAAAGCTTAGTTGAACAGGATAGTTTTTAACAAATTTCTGATTGAGGAAGATCGATAGGGAGAGCTTTTATTTGGCACACTGTTGGAGAAGGACCTACCAACATTACAAAATATCTCATCTGATCAGAGTGTAGGCTTCTTCTTGAAGTCCTACAGGTCCTATGGAGCATTATCCTTGGAGAAGGTGTGATTATGATTATTTTCTAACTCTTGATATTTCAGACGTTTATAGCTCTGTTTATGAAATTAAAGTTAGATTAACACAATAGAGTGAGTGAGTTGTTTTTCGCCCCTTGGGCAATATTTCAGCCATAAGTTGCAAAAACACAATAGATGAATAACTTGCTACAATCAAAGTAACCAATACAACTGCTCTTCCAGCAACGTACGGATGTTGGACGGAGAAGAAGCTCGCCCTGACCCCCAACAAGATGCAGCAGGAAAGGTCAGGGGTCAAGGAGCGGATGTACATCGTGTCCCCAGAGGACATCCACAACGTGAAGATGTGCGCCCAGCTGGTGGTCCTGAACCTGGGCTACACACCCTGGAGGAGGGAGAATATCTCCAGTCTCAGTCTCCCTGCCTGCTTCCTCGCTGCAGGTCTACTATCTACCAATTGCTAGCATACCATTAGACCTCTAGCTTCTGTTCTAAAGTCTTGTGTCCATTATTTATAGAACATTCTAGGATTTGTCAACTTAGATCAAGGGAGTCGCCAGTCTTGTTTTATAAGATATGTCTCGAAAAAGTGATTCATTGCTTCAACAGTAATATTGGCATGATGTAACAAGAAATCACTAAAGTTTTTGTGTTATTCGACACAGTTAATTAGTTAATTTAACATCATAGAAAAGAAAAATGCTCTATGTAAGCATGAAACGACTCGACTTTAGTACTTCTGCTTTATCTAAAATAATTCAAAAATAGAATGCATATGATGGTTGAGGCTACCATATTCTTTAGCAGTAGTTTTATTCTCTGCTTACATCTCCTTCCCTCCCTCCCTCCCAGGAGCCCAGTGTGTGCTGGTGACTCAGTGGCAGGTCCCGGACGCCGCTATGGACAAGTTCTACCACCACTTCTACATGGCCCTACAGGACGGCTCTCTACTCACTGATGCTGTCAAGAAGTCTGTAGAGCAACTCAAGCTGGATGACAGGTAAGATTGATGAGTAACCATGTGTTGATGACTCTGATAAGGTTCAAATCGTGGTTGATACTAGAACCAACCCATTTGCACTTCACAAGCTGAAGGAGAGGGAGGCTGCTGTAGGGATTAATCATCTTCACTAGAATGATAAAATCCCTATATTTTCGAAGCTCTCTTAGTGTTTAGATTGTCTTTAGTCAATGTTAATGTATGGTACTTTCATCATTATTCATCAGATACTGCAGTCTTTGATAAGCATATGTTGTATACAGATAGTAAAGTATGGGTATTTAAGTGACACGCTGTATCAGTAAGCGGCTCAAATTTGATATTTATCAAATGTTGTTAGCTTGAGAGATTTACCTGGTGCATATCAAACTTGGAGCTCCTTTAAAAATGAATTTTTACGTAAGTTCACCATTCTCAAATATAACACAAAGATAACCTTTGCTCACAATCATAAGCATTCACAAGTGCTGTGTGTATAATGATCAGTTTGTAAAGAGTGGCCGTGGAGAGTTGAAGGGTATGATGTATAACCACCGTGGAGAGTTGAAGGGTATGATGTATAACCACCGTGGAGAGTTGAAGGGTATGATGTATAACCACCGTGGAGAGTTGAAGGGTCTGATGTATAACCACCGTGGAGAGTTGAAGGGTATGATGTATAACCACCGTGGAGAGATGAAGGGTCTGATGTATAACCACCGTGGAGAGTTGAAGGGTATGATGTATAACCACCGTGGAGAGTTGAAGGGTATGATGTATAACCACCGTGGAGAGTTGAAGGGTATGATGTATAACCACCGTGGAGAGTTGAAGGGTATGATCTATAACCACCGTGGAGAGTTGAAGGGTCTGATGTATAACCACCGTGGAGAGTTGAAGGGTCTGATGTATAACCACCGTGGAGAGTTGAAGGGTATGATCTATAACCACCGTGGAGAGTTGAAGGGTATGATGTATAACCACCGTGGAGAGTTGAAGGGTATGATGTATAACCACCGTGGAGAGTTGAAGGGTATGATGTATAACCACCGTGGAGAGTTGAAGGGTATGATGTATAACCACCGTGGAGAGTTGAAGGGTATGATGTATAACCACCGTGGAGAGTTGAAGGGTATGATGTATAACCACCGTGGAGAGTTGAAGGGTATGATGTATAACCACCGTGGAGAGTTGAAGGGTATGATGTATAACCACCGTGGAGAGTTGAAGGGTATGATGTATAACCACCGTGGAGAGTTGAAGGGTATGATCTATAACCACCGTGGAGAGTTGAAGGGTCTGATGTATAACCACCGTGGAGAGTTGAAGGGTCTGATGTATAACCACCGTGGAGAGTTGAAGGGTATGATGTATAACCACCGTGGAGAGTTGAAGGGTATGATGTATAACCACCGTGGAGAGTTGAAGGGTATGATGTATAACCACCGTGGAGAGTTGAAGGGTATGATGTATAACCACCGTGGAGAGTTGAAGGGTATGATGTATAACCACCGTGGAGAGTTGAAGGGTATGATGTATAACCACCGTGGAGAGTTGAAGGGTATGATGTATAACCACCGTGGAGAGTTGAAGGGTCTGATGTATAACCACCGTGGAGAGTTGAAGGGTATGATGTATAACCACTGTGGAGAGTTGAAGGGTATGATGTATAACCACTGTGGAGAGTTGAAGGGTATGATCTATAACCACCGTGGAGAGTTGAAGGGTATGATCTATAACCACCGTGGAGAGTTGAAGGGTATGACGTATAACCACTGTGGAGAGTTGAAGGGTATGATGTATAACCACCGTGGAGAGTTGAAGGGTATGATGTATAACCACTGTGGAGAGTTGAAGGGTATGACGTATAACCACTGTGGAGAGTTGAAGGGTATGATGTATAACCACCGTGGAGAGTTGAAGGGTATGACGTATAACCACTGTGGAGAGTTGAAGGGTATGATGTATAACCACCGTGGAGAGTTGAAGGGTATGATGTATAACCACCGTGGAGAGTTGAAGGGTATGATGTATAACCACCGTGGAGAGTTGAAGGGTATGATCTATAACCACCGTGGTTGATTACAGGTTCACCCACATGTACAACTGGTGTCCCTTCATCCTGTTGGGGAAAGATGTGGAAGTGAATATCGGAGAGATCCGTCACGCGATGCTGGACCAACATCTGGACCAGAGTGAGGCTGAGGTTCAGGAGGAGACGGGGCAAGAATACCTCAACCCTGGCAATGTTGTAACACATGGTGAGCGGATGTCTTCAGTTATACATGTCTCTTGCAGTCTGGGTGTGCTTAGTCTAAATTCTCTGCAATAACTGCATCAAGATTTTAACAAACCTTGGACATTCTAAGTATGCATGATATTTAAAAAAACTGATATTATGACTTTTCCAAATGTTGTTAGTTTGCAGAATTGCAGTTTCTAGTTTAGCAGAAATGATGTGTACAGTAGTGCCCATGCTAGCTCAATATGAATCAATCACTTTATTCTGCCGCAGTCCCGACCAAAGAAGAGAACTTCTCGAGCCTCCAGACTCACCTGAGAGAGATTCTGCGTCACCACCACACCCAGCCCACCGTCATACCGGGCCTTATAGACCTTGTGAGTTGATATTTCTTCTTATTGTTGTGATTCTTGTCTTTTTTTTTACCAAAGTTAACAAACGAGCCACAGCTGAAGGGGGTTCAATAACATAACACAGAACTAGCAATCACAACTTGATACCTCTAAACTTGTTAAAACAGATATCAGTTAATTCATAATTTTGTTTGGGTGAGTTCATAAATGACACTGAATGAAGATCACTTTATCAGTACAAATGCATAATTTCTACATTTGTGGCAACTATATCAGTCCTTTTTTGGTGATTTCATCTTCCTTCTTAAACAGCTTGACAATGCAATTAAGCAACTCCATCAAGACAATTTACAAAAGATCATTTGTCAAATATATTTGTACTCATTTGGGGATTTCATTCCATAATGTTCTTCATTCTCAGCTTGACGCAGCACTGAAGCGACTCCACACTGAAGAGAACAACAAACAAACATCCTACCTCTCGGCCGATGTCGCCGCTGGTCGTGGAAGTCTTGCTCTCCTCAAGATGTTGGGCTTTCACTTCCAGGCACGTGGCGCCGCACTCAATGAGCCGTTTGTTGTCTACCCTCACTGGAATAATGATGAGATGCTCATACCGGCCTACGACTCGCTCAGATCACTTCTTGGTAGGCATCAAATATATTTCATGCGTTTCTGTTTGGTATAGTTCCTTCTTATTCAGTTCACGCTGCTGGAATAAAGTCTTCAAAATATTATCTCTTAGGAGATATGAAATCGTCTACACTGGGTTTGACCGCTACCCTCTAGCTCGCATGTTTTTAACCAGTTAAGTGCAGCAGAAGCCCAGTGGTAAGTGCGCTCAGACCTAGCAGAGAGGAAACCTATTGAATTATAAAGTTTGATTCTCGATAGAGTTAATATTTTCAAACATTTATTCCGTGGAACTAGGCCGATTTTATTCAGACTGGTTCACGCTGCTGATGGAGGATAGATTGCCCCTATGGCTATAAACTCCAACTCCCTCATTCATCTCATTGGGAGGTATTCTAAAGTCATCTTATCATTATCTCAAACGAATGATGGCCATTGGACATGGGGCAGACAAGATCCTGTGTGCAAGGAGAAGGCTCGGGGTTTCTATACCCGTTTACCCTTTTAAAAATTCCTGCTGATATAATAATAAATAATAATAGTCCATTTATATAGTGCATATATTCATGCACATTGCATGCTCAAAGCGCTTAGTGACATATTACCCCTGGTCAACGAGTACAGGCGCTCAACGTTCAAATTCAGACTACCATCGTATCATACCAGGTACCCAATTACTGCTGGGTGGACAGAGGCACGCTTCGACCTAAGTCACTTACCCAGGGTGACACCACAAGTTTCTTAACTTATGTCTCAGTGTGGGGCAGGGAATCAACCCTTCAAACTCTTAGGTTATCCAGCAATGGGTTGCCCACTGATATTCTGATAGCGGTCGACTGAGCATTGCACAGGACCACGTGTGATATATTGCACAGGGAAATGTATTACTGACAATTAAAAGAGTATGGTAGTTTAAGAAGTTGTTATTCATGGTGGGTGTCACATAATTATGAATTTCTCATTATTCAATACCAGAGATATTTGTGTTTAGGGCAAGACTCATGTTTAGTGCTTTGAAAAATCAATACGAATAAATATGTAAGTATATTCCTAACGATAATAGGTTTGATGGTCTTATATCCATAATACATGCAACTCCCTCGCTGTGATTTCCCTGAAAAGTGAATCTTCAACTCAATGACGTATATTCCAGACATGGTATCCAACTCGTCCTGCAGCCAGGCGCTGGGAGACATCTTGCCTCTCTCCCAGGATCACATCTCTCTGCTCGTTGATCTCGTATGTATACAGGACTGTAGCTACTTGTCTTCCACATGATTATTCACATCCTAGTATCAGTGACAAGCTGCTCATATCGTACCTTTCTTTCTTTTCGGTCATCGCTAATGGCTTCAATATTGCCCAACTCTGCTAATGGCTGAATTATTGCCTAAGCGGCAGTCTGCCGCGTAAAAAAATAACTCTCTCGCTTAAATAATGCCCAATCAGCCCTAAACAATAACTTACTTATTCACAGTTTTTTTATAATTATGACAGACAACCTATTTTTGACTCTGACAAATCTTTGTTTTTTTATTAGTTAAATAGTAAAGATTCCACTGAATTGTTCTCAGAATTGTATTGTATCAAATGCTAACAGTGTTGGATACCTAATTCTATTTACTCCGTCAAATGTAAAGATATTTAAAAAAGAAGTTCTGTAACAGTCTTTTCAAGTAACCTATTCTCTAACAGAGTTGGTAAATCAGAATATCATCAAATATTACAAATTTCCAATTTTCAAATTTCAAAACAAAGCACAATAAGGAGTTTTTATTATTTTTATTATAATCAGCTAAAGTTTCTGTTTAGATATACAAATAAGAAAATCTCTTTTAACTAACATATTGTGACATTTTCCTACATAGTTGAGTATTACGAAGCACGCATCCGAGATCCAGCTCAAGGTCACTGACCTCTCAGTACGACCTCTCTGGCAGAACACCAAGGTCAAACAGCTTCTAACGACCACTGGCTTCCATCAGATTGGTCTTCTGCTCAACTTCAACAAGTTGCCAAGCAACAGGTATACTTAATTTACTTTTTTTATCAATATTATAAGCTCATATAGACAATGAATGATAAGGGTTAATGCAAGGGAAGTTTTCATAAAGATACGTCATATTAACAGGGTAGAGTTTTATTACTGTTATATAACTAAGTGCTCAGTTCTGGCCTACCCTTGAGGGTATTGGTTTGAATCCCCCAAAGGACTCTTCATGATGAAGTTAGAAAGAGTTGTACTAGTACATGCCAATGAGAATTATCATGACACCTTTCTTACAATAATTGCCACGCGGCTAATGGCTGAAATATTGCCCAAGCGGCGTAAAACAATAAATCACTCATTTACAATAATTGCTGTGTTTGCAGACAGCTGATGACGGCCCTTCTACAGCTGATGTTAGCAGTTAGCTGCCACAAGTCCCAGGTCCTCCTGTACAGACTAGACGTTAACCTCCTAGGTCGCTCACCCAGCCCCTCCAAACAGGTTGGTGTAGTCACTGCTCTCCCCTTCTTGTCAGATAATAGGGAGGGTATTATAGGAGAAGCATTTATATAGGCTATTTTTGCCTGTTTGCTGATCCTATTTCCTTTCATTTTGTTATCACATTTCATTTTTGTGAATAACTGTCTTGTTGTGGAAATAAAATACTGTTTAAATCATATGACTTATGAGTGTCCATGACATACTATGGTTACAACACAAGTGGCTTGATATTAGTATTTTCAGAGCAAGATGTGTTTATCAACATGATTATGAAATAAGATAAAGTATTAACAATCTAGATACAATTTCATAGGCAAACCCTTGACGACAAATCATTGTTTTTTGTGAAGTCACAATGTAAAAGTGGTATTTTGCCCTATGTCATCAAATGAGAAATATGTTCCCCTTATGGATTGCCCTCTTGGTAATAATTCAACACATTAATTGTCCTCTTCACTGTACTACCGTTGACTGTAAACTTTAAGCTGTGATGGATGTTGCAGCACCCCCTGTACAGTGGGATGGACCAGATCAAACTGCCCTCCCTGACCCCCCTCATCCTGCCCAGGAACCAGGTCAGTCAGTGCTCAACAATCATTTCTATCAACAGTCTAGATCAGTCTCTATGATAGTCAGCACCAGTGGAATTGGCAGCTTTAAAGAATTTAGCTAGAATGTAACAATGAATAGAGACTATCAATATCAATTTTTTTTTAAATTATCCTTCATTAAAATCATTACCAATTTCACTGCTTTTACACCCCGCACACTCCATTTTGACTATAGGCTCTACTGTTGATGGATGCTTTGATTGATTGTGCTAATGAATTTACTTATTCAGTTTTATCTGGAAAAATCAATAGCATTATAAATGATGTCGATCATGATTCAAACAAAAATGTGGCAGAATTCATACTGTTGTTTGCTCAGTAAGCTGTGACTTGAAGTTTGAGAAGGGTCAATGATTCATTGGCAAAATTTCTACTTAGTATTATCTACGGGAGATAACATTTTCCACTGATGGACAATGTAACATCTTTATGAAACTGCTACTAAGTTAGTTATTACCATTTACCATGATCTAACATTTCCATCATTTCCTGCTCAAAATAGACGTGAAATTGGACAGAATTTGGAAGTTTGTTTGTCCTTTCCTTATCCAAGATAACTATCTCTAGGAAGTATATTCCAGAGAATGACTATGACCTATAGACATGTGTATTGTGGTCCCCAGCTACATGTGAGCACCCCGTGGCACAGCACGCTGGAGCGAGACCAGGAGATGGTGGAGAAGATCAAACTGGCTCGGGGGTACGTGCTGCTCTTTTAGCTTAAAACGTGTATACATAAATGCCATCAGAGGTGTGTCATATGACTTTTACATAATGAGAGTGAAGTGTTGTATCGATCCCACAAGAGCAAGGGTTATACACAAATTTTCACAAGTTTTGTAAAAGTCACTTGACACACTTCTGATGGTAGTAATTTCTTTATTGGCTTTTCCAACCCATTGTATTATCTTTGAAATATTAAGTAAACAGCATTCTTCCCTTACGACAACTGGCAACAAAAAAACAAACATTCTTTTAAAGATGTCTCAGACGTAAAAATACAGCAAGTAGCACTGCAATAACCATAGCTGGACAAAAGTAATATAAGCACATGTGCATATATAAAAAATATGTCATTATTTGTTTCCAACACTTTTGATAAAAGCTGTTTCTAGATGGTCAGATGCTTCATGTTCAAGAGTCCATCATCATGCACTCTTTATCAGTTGGCTGGTTAACCTTGGACACATGATAAATCTCCATATAAAAATAGTGGTAACTGTTTTTTGTTTGTTTTTTTTTAATTTGTTTTTTTATACAGAGCTCCCTGTTACATGACAAGGGAACTCCTTCTCAGGAAAGCAGGAGCCCCGCTGGTGTTGAAATTATTAAAACCAGCGTTAACTTATGGTTTGTATGGTACACATGGTAGCGTCAAGTAGCTATGGTTGATGTTGTTGCAGGAAGTCTGACCTGGACGAGGAGTACGAAGACTACCTGGAGAGAGCCAAGACCTGGCACCAGCTCACCATCACCGCTCAGGTAACACCTCTCTCCATTTAGAGGGGCAGTGGCACCTCTTTTTCAAATTATATTTTGTCAAATTTCCCCAAATAAATGGATTATTCCCAATGTATTATCTTCATAGGGTCAAACATAGGTCAGTTCTGGTATCTAGAAATTATCAAGTATATAGTCGAAACAGCTGAAAGCCATTTTGGTGTGAGTAGCCATATGAGATAGAACAATGAAATCACATAGCTTACTGACCGAACATCTTACTTTCCTTTAAGAACTGCCACTTTTGATTAAAATATCATCGTCTTTCAAATCATTTTTGTTGCCAGGTTTTCAGTTGTCGACTGATAAAAACTTGCTTATTGTGAAAACAAAACTCAAGTGGACAATTCACTTTATACATATGATATAAGTTGTATGCTTCTCTCAAGGGTAATGAGGGTCTGTGACTGATGTACCATCTTTGTAGAAATGTTGCTCGAACTGCAAGGCAAGGCAACTCAGGAATCAGTCCTCTCATTATTCAAAGTTGGATTGAGAATTTTAGACAGAATGTTTTACCAAAATTTAACTCTACCTTTCATCCTTCTTGGTAGAATAATTATTTATCGCATGCTGATGTTTACATATAAATTGTCCTTACTTATATTACTTCTTACCTATGATTGTCAAACCTCTTGTTTCATGCAGCAAGGCCTGGTAAGTTTTCAACTCAAGGTGGTACACTTCATGTTTTAGTTCAGTTCGTCATTTGTTGAATAAAAGACATGTATGATTAGTGTTCCTTTTAAATATCATTATCCCTCGCCACGAAGTGGACGGGTGATAAAGGTTTGGACTCTGTCCCTCTGTCTGTCTGTCTGTCTGTCCGAATGAAAAGGAGACAACATTTCTCAGAAACTACTTAAGATAGGATAAATAAATTTGCTGTGTGTCTTTGTGGTATCAACACCTTAATGGAGTTTGAAAATCAGAAGAATGAAATTATCTTTTTACAGACTTATTGCCGTTGTTCCATGATATTGGAGTAGGTTCGAGGGTGTCACCAAAGGGGACAATTTTACTCAGAAACCATAAACAGTAGAACAGTGATACAAAGAATTCCCTTATCTGGTGTTTGCTACTCGTGTTTGGCCGCCATGCATTGCATAGGGCTTTTGACGGGACTTAAGCATTGTTCACTATATCCGATTGTTTGCTATGTCCGAGTTTGCTATATCCTTGTTCTACTGTAAAATAAAAATACCAAATTTGCTGTCACCTCTGAGTATCAATAGGCCTACTGGAGTTTGAGAATCAAAAACAAGCAATTTTTCTGTTTGGAGCTATAATGAAAACCAATTTGGCAGGGGATGTTGACTGTCTCATTTTTAGATTTGTGATGTGTCAGTCATAGGTACCTCCCTTGTTTAAATCTTTTTTTAGTTTTGGTTATGGATCATGGTTTGTGTTTTTATTTGATAGAAAATAAAAATGTTAAGTAGAAAAATACACCATTGATTTCAAATTCCCATTTAAGCCAATAACAGCTAGTAAATTATAGTTATCCTACATTTGACATATTGCCAATTTGAAAACTGTTCCTTCATATCTTATACATGTATATGTCACCGTTTGATACAAAGGATAGACCAAATTTTCTTGATCATGACCGAGAAAGATTTTGTTACTATTTCAATAATTATTTACCTAATTTCAATTGCCAAGCAATGGGTAGAGGCATTTGAAGTTCTCTTATTGGTAATGTAGGCATTATAACTTTAAAGTTTTCTATCTTATCATGGGAGCTGTTTTCCCTGTCATATGCAATGTTGAGCAATCTGGAACCAATATGTACTAACTAGCTGACATCATTCTGACAAATTATTTCAGGCGAATGAGGCACTAGCTCAAGTTGGACGCCCAAAGACGTCCCCGTCGAAGGTGAAGGTTGTTGCCGGGGGCAGCTCGTCAAGGGAGAGAATCCCGCTCAGCAAGGAAGAGGTGTTGAGGATACGTGAGGTTGATCAACGACGAGACTACGCTCATTTCGTGCTCCAACAGCGCGTGGACAACATCGGGCTCCGACACAAGGACGAAGTTATGAAGCTGTATCTTCCTTACATTCAATCATAGACAGCTCTAGTTCAGGTTGAGACATTCAGATTGCTCTCGACAGCTGTCAAGGTATTGCTGTACAGAATACAGAAAGCTGTTGGGCAGAAGATAAAAATGAAATTTCAGAGGTTTCAGCAGGGTTACATAGATTAGATGATTTAAACTGGCTTATATGTCTTCAACCCTTTTCAAGGGTAGTTGGTTAGTGCCAACCATTGTTTGTGCCTAAACTGCAGGATCCAGGTGTTCTTCACAAGAGAAAAAACACCTGGTAAGAGAACTAGATACCCTCACTGCTAAATGTTTCATCTATGTCACTTCAAAGTGTACATGCCAAACCATGGTAAAGGCCTAAAATACAGGATCCAAAAGTTGTTAACAAGGGGAAAATTCCTGTTTAGACTCAAAGATATACCTGTAGTAATAAAATGTCATCCACTTTATGCATTTTTTTATGCAAAAGACGCCATACATTTTGCCAAATGTTTATTAAGGGTTGTGAAACCTGTTTTTTGCAGTTTGCAGCTTGTCTTTAAGTAACCAACATTATCTGTCATTCAAAGAGAATGACACTGCTTTTTCCTCATACATTGAAGGTGGTTATCATATGGATCTTATAGAGAAGGTCAAATCATTATCTTTATGATATCATTCTTCCAGTCATGGGTCTCTAACTACTATCCAAAAACTTCCAAAAGTCGAACCTTTAATTACTGATTCACACACATCACTAGGTTATAAAACTACCTATAGATACAAGTTTGTCTTTTATTCATGCATGGAATTATGTGTTTGAGTAGTTGTTTGACAATTTTACAGAGATAAATCTCTCACCAGTCCTGTCTTGCCATGGATATTTCTTTGGCATGGGCATAACTACCTTAATTTCTCAATTAATTTGACATCTACATGATTCAACCACATAATATTTTCTGAGGTCACACCCGTCTAAAATTCCAACCAAATGTCGAAAGTTGATGCTCTTATGATTCAAATATTGCTTTAATTCATATTTTAATTTGCAATTTGATTGCAATTTTCTACTGCAGTCTTCAATTTTAAAAATCTTGATTATAATGACATTGCCATTATATTGTAGTCATCTATAAAAAATATGCATCAATATAACATATATTCATAATATTTATCTAAGATTTCGACAATATGACCCCTGTGATGTCAGATGATTCCTATTGAATAATGAAGGAAGAAGAAACTGTAAGCTTGTCAAGACTCAAAAGGCCTGACTGACAAATCCTAAGTCTCAGGGTACGACGTTACGCTAACTCCACTACCGGTAATCTGTACCCTGGGCTTAGAAGCTAGATTCGCTCCCGCGGCCAGAATTGGATTATAGCCAATCATTTTCTTGTTAACATTTTATCGAGAAGATGGCGAGAATATGTTTTGATTGCAAATCTAGCTTCTGAGCCCAGGGTACAGATTAGTGGTGTTAGCGTAACGTTCATATCCTGAGACAGGATGGGCCTGACATGCCCTACATTCATCATTATCAGACAGAGGTAGATAGAGCTATTGTAATAGTGCAGACCTTGTCCACATACAGTGTCAGTGTCAAGATCTGGATTCCAGCGTTATCTCCTTGATTGATTGGGTAGTACACACAAATAACATACCGGTAGATAGTGTAGTGGTGAAGTGATATCTCTTGACTGATTAGCAAGTGGGTAGACTGTCCCCTTGAATAACCCCATCGGTTACATGAATTCCCTCTTTGAAGTTCCTAGACTTTCCTAGGCCCTGCTTTTTAGGTTTAAGGTTTTCACCAAGTCCAATTAGGAGATAAACCTACTGTGTTTTTTTATTTTCGTGGTCTAACGTAGAATCGATACCTGTTGATGTCATTCGGAGCCGAACGACTCGTGTCATGAAGTTCGTTTCTATGGCAATGTGTATCAAACCGCGGTGAATTGGCCGTCATAAAAATCGTGTTCGAACGTAGGTTCGACCACAGGTTCGACCATAGAAATAAACCAATGAAATTTGAGGATTTTGAAATGTCATGGTAGAATTTAAGATTCACCACAGTAAGGTTCTCAGCAATGCAATATGATGATTGTACGATATCTCTGATTTGTTCTTGGGCAATTAGTTTTAAGGAAATAAATCATTGGGTTCTTTGAAGGTCAACTTTTTCCTTGAAGATATTTTCCTTAGTTGTATTATTCATTTGAGTGAATAAGCTAAATCAACTTTAACCTCATTCTTGCCAAAGGTAGGATTGTATACTGACATGTTTTGTTCTTGCTAGGATGCAAGCAGAGACTTACAGAGGGAAATTCTGAGAATATATTCAAGTTGTCACTTAAAGGGACAGTCCTATCAGGGTAATTTTTGTGGACGTAGTGATGTATTCTATTTGTTTCAAAATTGTTAAATCTAGAACAACTAAAATTTTACCCTTACTATCATTTATGAAAATACATGTGAAATAATCATGTAATAATCATATATAAGTATAAACTCGGAAGTACTTTTTCCACAAAATTTAAAATGCCCAGATGAGACTGTCCCTTAAGGGATTTATGTATTCAAGACAAGTTATATTGTTATAGTAATTTAACAAATGAATTGTTATTTTTTCCAAATGAAATGTGAGACATGTTTTGAAATGTTCATGATTGTGGCACATAACATAAGATCTATTATTTGTATTGCAAAAAGGCCAGTAACTTATTAGTGACTTATGTCTCAAATGTTTTTGAAGTTCAAACAAAATCAGAAAATGTTATGACAATTCCCATGAAATATCAGGATCTGATTTTAGTTTATCTTGTACAATTATTAATTTATTGTCCATATTTGCTAAAAGCTGTGATATGTGATTTGATACTAATACAAAATACAAATTGTTGAGTTATGTTTTGCATCTTTTTAGTGATTTCAGCATTACTATTATACATAAATATTTATATTTTTACAGTTGATTATCATGCTTGCTGTATTTACATTTTTATTTGTGTTGGAAATAAAACAATAAGATTATAATTGTGGTTTTTCATTTGTAAAATATGTGTAACCTAACTTTATGGAGAATGTATATGGCACATTCAAATAACACTTTAATCAGAGTGTTACACAATGTAATTACAATATGACATAACTCCCTTTTGACTCAATTCAATATGTAACAATATGAGATAACACATAACTGACAAAAGGAATAACCGCAATATCATAAAGTGTGCAATAAAAGGATTCAAGGAAGTTTTGACATGGCCCCTTATACAGAGCATTCTACTGAGCAACATGAGTTACCTCCCTTGCTTAGAAACGCTTCCGGAAACAACAAACGCAAAACATGTCCTGCTTGATCTAACTTGTCATATGTTTTACACAACCAGACTTCATGAACATCAGCAACATCAATCGACAATCACGTACACGAGACGGAAATGAACTAAATCTAGGATAGGCGATGAGTACAGTGCACGAGATTGGATAATTCGAGCACGTGCGTGAACTTTACGGCCAGATTGGACTTTGAGCCGATGTCTGGTCACAGATCGGTTGAGTTCACCCTCGCACGGCGGATCAAGGCAATCGTACGTCTTACGGGAGGGGAGACGATGTGGCTAAAAGCACTGCTCTTTCTTCTGCTTGGAGGGTTTCTCTCCTTTTATGTTGGATTTAGTTGTTTATTGACAACATGCATTGTGTTTGCGGTGTACGTTATCACTGGAGGTTATGACTTTGTGTGGGTCGTCATCAAAACACTGCCCAGGGATTTCAAGTAGGTATTTTCTGTGATAAGAAGTCTATTTTAAAACCAAAAAAAAATATCCAAAATTCGTAAACATAATGAAATATCTTGATTAATATTTACATCGAGAAGATAAGGCAGATTGCATGTAATTTATAAAGATCCTGAAGTTGAAAATAGTATTTCTTTCATTGAATGAGATGTTTAGTGTTCAATATTTGCTGATCACGTTGTATGAATTAATAATTTTTTAACATCTCATCAAATGTAAAATATGTATTTGGCCAAGTTGATAATTAAAATGAAAAATCATATACAAAATTCAAAGAGCATCTTATATTCTTATTTTAAAATTATTTAGTTGAGAAACTTTACAACCAATTTAACGAATGAGATGTTTAGTGTTTAACATTTGCTGATCACGTTGTATGAATTAATAATTTTTTAACATCTCATCAAATGTAAAATATGTATTTGGCCAAGTTGATAATTAAAATGAAAAAATCATATACAAAATTCAAAGAGCATCTTATATTCTTATTTTAAAATTATTTAGTTGAGAAACTTTACAACCAATTTAACAAAAGCATTATTACAATAATAAAATCTTGTCTTTTTTTAAATAAATAATGAGAATATGGTTATTGTCTATTGATAAAAAAGTATGTTAAATAGTACAGATTCCCCTGCCATGTAACATTCTCATCCCAATCTCCTTACCTTGCCAGTAAGCAGTATATATATATATAAAACATTATAAACAGTACCACTATCTGTAACAAAATATTACATAAATGATGAATTGTGTATATAAGAGTTATCATCACATAACTTAGTTACACAGTGTTACACTGGTAAAGGTGTTATATATGAGTTGACCAATATTATCATAGATATAACATATCAAACTGACATTACTTCAGCTTTGACTTTGTCAGTTTTTTAGCTCACCTTTACAAAGTAAATGTGAGCTTATGTCATGGCGCTTCGTCCGTCGTCCGTCTGTCTGTCCGTCCGTCCGTCCGTCCGTCTGTCCGTCCGTCCGTCCGTCCGTCCGTCCGTCCGTCCGTCCGTAAACTTTCACGAAAAAGACTACTCCTCCTAAACGAATTCAGATATCATTCTGAAATTGTAGTATGTTATACCAATGGTGATTCCCCACAGAAAGGTAGACGTTTCAGTTTTGAGAATCCAAGATGGCCGCCATGACAGCCATATTGAATTTTCAATTAGATTTCATGAAAAAGACTACTCCTTCTAAACGAATACAGATATCATTCTGAAATTGTAGTATGTTATACCCATGGTGATTCCTCACAGAAAGGTAGACGTTTCAGTTTTGAGAATCCAAGATGGCCGCCATGACAGCCATATTGAATTTTCAATTAGATTTCATGAAAAAAACTACTCCTTCTAAACAAATACAGATATCATTCTGAAATTGTAGTATGTTATACCCATGGTGATTCCTCACAGAAAGGTAGACGTTTCAGTTTTTAAGAATCCAAGATATCCGCCATGACAGTCATATTGAATTTTCAATTAGATTTCATGAAAAAGACTACTCCTTCTAAACGGATACAGATATTATTCTGAAATTTCAGTATGTTATACCTATGGTGATTCCGAACAGAAAGGTAGACGTTAAAGTTTTGAGAATCCAATATGGCCGCCATGGCAGCCATATTGAATTTTCAATTAGATTTCATGACAAAGACTTTTTTTTCCTAAACCAATCTAGATATCATTTTTATATTGTAGTATGTTATACCTTTAGTGATTTCGCACAGAAAGGTAGACGTTTCAGTTTTGAGAATCCAAGATGGCCGCAATAGTAGCCATATTGACTTTTCAGCTGCAGATGACACATCATTATTACTAAATTTTAAGCTTTCATCAAGTGATCACTGGCACCATATAAATTCTCTAATTTGAATTTACTAATCATAATATTATCTTAAATATGGAATAATTAAGATTGTCGTCCATTTTTTTCTATATTTTTAAGTGTTTCTAAAAAAAATTAAGATGAAAGACAAACATATTTGATTAATTTGTTTAAAATCTCTATGGCAACTAGCTGCAAAAACCAAATCACATTAAACATGTTAAATTTTAAACAATGGTATCTCCCTTATATTCCTTTAAATACCACACATAAGGGGTCAACCAGAGTTCAGATATTCCACTATGCTGTCTAATACACATCCCAAGGCAGGCTGCTAGCATCACAGTGTCAGCTGCTAGTCTGTTGCATAATCAACCTGACCCAATTGATATGGTAGAGCATTATGCTATATGGCCATGGCCCATGTGTATGCAATAAAAGTTATGGACTTGTATTCTCATGACAGTGATATGTTCTTTCTAAGAATAACAACTTACACAAAACTTGTCTACAATAAGCTTTGTGTTTAGCAATCTACATGATAAGTTGATGTGGAATAAATATGCAGATGAAAATCGAAAAGGGTTTAGTAAGAAAAGTAAGGAAATTTGATTTGTCATATCTCTCTGTTGATTTGACAATGCAAAAATGTTTACCATTATAGTACTGTATGAGTGTTAAATAAATTGATACTTTAATGAAAGACATCTCATGGTCACTTGATATGTAAATATTATGTGAACAAAATAAACGTGTCTTATGCATTGCTGTGTTTATGACTTTCCTCTCAATCAGTCATTCATTTTCCTTGAAAAATCTGTACTTTTGGGATTCTCAATATCCCATGCAGCATAATCATCAGTGAAATAATCTTGAAATCATATTAATGATTCACTACAAAACAAATGTAAGTGCCCACCATCCTGTAAGTAATGAATGACATTTAAATGGATACACCTAAACCAATCAAGATATCATAATGAAATTAATACGGATGCCCACATAAAAGTAGCATTTTGAAGATTAAAAAGTACAAGATGGTCACCAATTCAGCCATAGATATACCAAAAAGTTATACAAAAACCTACTGCTTGTTAACTTATCATGATTATATCATTCGTGTATTAATATTTGTTCAAGCTCTAGTCGTTTCCAAAAGAAGATTAGTATTTTAAAAGATTAAAAAATCATGATGGCAGCCATAATCAATTATATAAAAGATGGTTACATGTATAATTAGACCATTTTACCACATCATTCATTTCAAGGTGAGCTTCTGTACCCTCGGTACTTTTATTTTTATACAAATGATACCCAACTGTGTATGTTATGTTACATTGTCAAATGCAGAAATAAGTTCTTAAAGGTATTACTGATGAACGCTGGTTCGAACATTTGAATTGGGCCATTTGTTGAATGCAGGGTTGATAAGTTATTAGGATGGGTAAGCTTAGCTGGTCCCTTACACTAGTTACAGTAACAATATGTTGAATGGGGCCATCAGTTGAATGTCGTAATTGATCAGCTGGACGGTAATGTTATATAATGCATACCTCGCTGTTGTTGTAGAAAGGATATTGATTAATGATTACCCTCTGATTGAAGCAGTCATCACCACAGGCAGTTACTGAATATTGTTCATACAGTCGAATAGTTTCTCGATTAAGCCTATTATTCCAATTGAATAGAACGTAGATGGATAAAGATTTTTTGTAAAATTAAAAATCAAATTACTACTAACAAAATGATAAGAATTGTTCTTGAAATGTTTTATACATGTTTATTTTTTAAAGTTTGTATTTTATTCATAAGTATATATATATGTAGAGATAACGTAATGAGTGAGTTTGAATATAAACTAAATATTCTGAGATATTTGTAAATGTGTTTATTTATTATGAGCGGCAACAAGTGAATAAATCTAAACTTTGAAAAGCAAGAGTTGGAATATTTACAATTTTCAGCACTCAGAAATTTTGCACATTTTGCACTGATTAGCCTTAGGAAATAAGATCCCTTCTCTTCTTAACTCTCCAGTTTACTACCAAATAAAATTACACATTAAGAAAGTCATTATCATACAATTTGTTGGAAGTTTTAACCAGTCACATCATTGCACAAGTTTATAAGACAGCCAGCACTGATCATGTTTGAAACATTGTTCATAGGAATTGCATTTCCTTAGCTACTGATTCTGAAGCTTTTGTTGGAAAATTTCAAATTGGTAAGCAGAGTTAAGTCAGAACATGTGACATGTGGGGCTGACATTAGACCTAGTGGAGAGAAAACCTTCCAATGCAAGTTCAATTACTGAAAATGTTGATATTTTGAAACTTTAATTCTCAACTAAGTCAATTTTTATCTGAACCAAGTAACTCAAAGAGTGACTCTTTAATGCTATTAACCCTTTGTGTTCCAGAGGACTTGTGACCCTCATCAAACTCACAGTTGGAGTGAAATACAATCTCAGAAAACAAAAAACAATAGCAAAACTTTTCCAAGAAAATGTGCGACAATTCCCACAAAAAGCGTGTTTCCATTATGAGGATAGAACCTGGACGTTTGAGGATGTTGATCAATATTCAAATTCAGTTGCAAACTTTTTCTACGCATCAGGATACAAAAAAGGTGACGTTGTGTCTGTTTTCATGGAGAACCGGCCAGAGTTTGTAGGGATGTGGCTCGGTCTGTCAAAGATTGGCGTGATCGGAGCTCTGATAAACTTTAACCTGCGAGACAAGTCTCTCGCTCACTGCATCAACATATCAGAGTCCAAGTCTGTCATCTTTGGGGGCGAGCTGTCGCAAGGTGAGTGTTTTGACGGACTGGGTGTTGGACCAAAGTTTGTAAATGGATATGCTGCAATAAACAGCTCTAGTATTATAACAATGTGAAATTTATTGCATTGACTAAATTTTATGTGTCTTTGTTCATTTTAAGCAGAACAAATTTGAGTTGAATTTCTCTAAATCTTTCAAAATATGGAAAATTATTTTTAAGAAATATAGAATAATGAATATAGATTTAAATGGTTAATTGAATAATTATTGATTAAAAAGATATCACAGCTACTTCAGTTTAGTCTTGTAAACATGAGTTCTTGCAGTCAAGGCATTGTTAACATCTTCAGCCTGTAGCCTAACCTCAGATCAATTTCATCTGTATTCAAATTATATCTAAGTTCTTTTGGAAAAAACTAATTATTTGGATTTCAATCATATATAGAGGATATTATATGACTGTTCATGACATACTATGTTTACGACACGAGTGCCTAAATATTAGTATTTCCCGAGCGAGAGCGACTGATATTTAGGCACGAGTGTCGTAAACATAGTATGTCATGGGCACGAATATAACATTCTGTTTATTACCGTAGTCCCAAAATAAAAGAAAATACTCAAAACCTACTTCTCAGCAATGCGGACAAGCCGCCGCAGACCCGTATAGATTGTGACATCATAGGTGAACCGTGACGTCAAAGCACTGTTTATAACGTGACGTCACAATGAAAAAGTGTTTCTTTGCCCTAGGGCAACATACGAAAGATATGAACCTCGGAATGACTCTCCCTCGTAGGTAATAATATATTATAATGAAGATCATGTTGCAATAACTGTAATGCACAATTTATACCAATAATGTTACTCACATCCTTTCGGATGGCATTGCGCAATAAATTAGGATGTCTGGGGTTTGAATCCTGTCAGAGGCTCAGCAAATAGAGAACTGGTTAAGTTTGGGTGCAATGCTTACCGTATTTCCTCTAATAAGCGCCGGGTCTCCAATAAGGGCCGGGCCTCTAATAAGCGCCGCGGGTCATAGGTAGTTGAGAAAATAAGCGCCGGGCCTCTTATAAGCGCCGGGTCTCTAATAAGCGGGTCCTAATCATTAGATAAATGCTCCCTCAGTTAACATTTTACAGGTATTCATTGTAAAAGACAAACAAAACAAAGTTCAATTCTCTTTGAAAGAAATAAGCGCCGGGTCTCCAATAAGCGCCGGGCCTCTAATAAGCGCCGGGGGAGAGACTTTTTCCCTACAATGATACTCGAAGCTGTGATATAAGTAAAATACATTGAAAAGGGGTGTTAAACCCCAAATCACCTGACCTCACCTCTACGCTTATGCCCTGTCTTTTATTAGTTTGTTATTGCCACCCTTTTGAAACCTTGTATCTATTCACACAATGAGATAAGATAAGGTAACACTTTATTACCCAAGAGAAGGCTCTTCTCATCAACCAGAGCATGACATGAGACATGTGATACATGGACAAAGGGAATATGATGTGATGGATCCGAAACAATATTTAGTTCATGTGTTAATATTTACAACACCTTTTATTATTCTGTTATATTTGTCGTTGATTTTCAAATTAATCTCTTAATTGACACAGTTTACTGTCACTCACTGAAAGATGCATTATTACAGCTGGGAAGATTAGCTATTTGTTTAACCTAAACTAAGCGTAAGAAATAATATGGATCTGAAATAATCTTCAGCCCATAACTCATTTTCATACACAATGTGTTCATCTCATTAATGGGGCAGTGTAACAGTCATCTGCCAAGAGTAGCATACAACTGCAGAGAGGGTTGACTCTCAAACTTAAAGGGACAGTTCTATTGGGTATTTTTTGTGGAAATGAAATTTGCTTTGTATATTGGGGAGGATATATTTTATCTGCATCATATTTTGACTTGATTATTGATTATATTAACATTACATTTGATTAGAGATCATTATTCTCATTTTCCTGTGGTTTCAAGTTGTTTGGTAATAGCATTTATTATATAACCTAAAATGTCCCCATGAATTTTGTTTTCACAAAAACTACCCCAATAGGACTGTCCCTTTAACTAAGTAGAGCTGCACTCAGCTGCACTGAAGCATGTAAGATTAAAATCCTCTCTCAGCGTTATAATCATCATGATTGTGGATGATGAAGGGGAGATCACTCATGCAGTGAATGAGACTTGTCAAGCTTCATGTATTTCAAAGAAACTCAGCTTTATAAAAGGCTGGTATAAGATTGTTGAACAAAGATGTAGCAAATTATATATATGGATTATTGTAACTGAGATCACCTATCTCTGACAAGTATTTATGCAAGGCCATTCGCTTAGTGTATGATACAAGGTTATTATGACAAGAGGGGTGTAGGGTATTTTTCTATAGATGACTACATTTGATCTAGTTAGGTAAAGAATATATTGTATAAATTGAACAGGATGAACAGCTCTTTTTCGTCAATTTTAACTCGACCGGAGTCGGGTATAAGTCAGATATACCAACTCTTCACTCGGTATCACTCAATACACTTCACTACGCCTCGAAGATACATGATTCAAACAGGAGGTGTATTGAGCGATACACTTCAGGAAGAGTGGGTATATCTATTACATGCCAATTTAAAGATCATTATCATTACATGAATATGGTGATTATTTACTTGATTGTACCTTGATTTACCACTGTATCTTCTATATTCAGCCATCAAGGATGTGTTACCACAGCTTACAAACGGGCCCACGTTATACCACAGTGGTATCCTAGCAACCAACGACATCACACCGGTCAACTTGGACACGGAAATTCAGCGCAGTCCGACCTACCCCCCTCCTTCTACAAGTGTTACCTTTAAAGGTCAGTTTTGTATTTGAAAGTCCACAATCTGATTTGAATCGACGTTGTAACGAGTAATACAAATTTCAAGATACTGACTCCTTTGAGATCCAAATTTGTTTTATAAGAGTTTCGTCTCAACCAGGTCTGTCTGTGTAGGTTGCAAGTCCTGAAGTAAGCTCAGCTAGCCAATCACATGTCCCCCTGTAAAATCCTTCAGTGGCGGTAGCTAGGGGCAGGTAACTCCTGTGAACCATACTTTCAGAATGATTGCTGCTAGATGTTCCTGGGTCTGCTAGTGACCATGTTTCACATGCAGTTAATTGGTAACATCTTATGTGACCTACGTGAGTAAGACTTGGTAGCTAATAAACCACCCAATAGAACAAGTTTGTATCTAAAAAGAGTTTCATTTTGAAAACTTTTATTCCTTGGAACATGATCGATTTCTACCAGACAGGAGAAACACAGGCAGAACAACATGTGGTTGACTTTAGGTCGTGACCAACCTCCACATTAGGCATAACTCGTTCAAGGCTTTGTCGCTAATTACCGGTAGTTAAAGCTATGCCACATTTTGAAACTTAAACAATATTTTTAATCTCTCTTTAGGGCTAAATTATTTAAGTAAGTAGGAACTACCTAAACATTAACATTGACTTAAAAAGCTAGAGCTTTTTTTAATACTATTGCATCACAACTTGTTAGTCCTAAAAGAAAGTCTATAGAATTGGACGTTTTAGGAATTTCATATATCCATCATGAGGTTTTAAGAAAAATATGAACACCACATGCAAACAAATGATTTCAAGAATTTAATGTGATATAAAAGGTAACTAAATGTTTTCTCCAACTATTTCAGAAAAGTTATTTTACATCTACACATCTGGAACTACGGGTCTTCCAAAGGCAGCTATTGTCACTCACACACGGTAAGAACTCTCAATTTCGGAACCGTCCTAGCCTGAAGTCTACCACTGGCAAATGTATCAGATTGATGGCCAAGCTCAAAGCCTTCACTGTCTTGATAGCATAACATTCATGAGGTGTCATCAGAGATTTTGAAAGACGTCTTAGACCATTTTCATGTTTTTTGGTAATTATCTGAATTTCAATTGGGACATTGCCCATTAAATCAATAGTAAACTTCAAAATCTTAAAGAGCCATTTTTTCATCCAATGTGCAAAATGACCAATGGCCCCTGCCTTTCCAAATCCCTGTGTCATAATCTATTTGTGTATGTATATTTTTGAAAATATGAATCTATCATAGAATCAAAATTTGAAGTTGCACTAGCTTATGTTGCTAATGGAATGCAATACTGCCCACGCCATGCTAAACAATAACTCACTATGAATCTAAAAATATTTTCATCACCTTCCCCCCCAAAAAAAATATTTAAAAGCTGAAACATTTTGCACAGACTTCTTTGCTTATCGGGATTTTGATTTATAGATTTTGTTAGCCTCTGACTCCTATGGCGATCCTATTTAATCAATAAGATAAACTGATAAGCTACAGAGCCAAAGACTCTATTTTCGTGAGATTACTTTATTTCCTCAAATGCTTCTTGGATCATTTTGGAAAAAAAAACGTACTACACATGAGCTCATAATGTCTTTTTGTTTCTATCCTCCAAGGTTCTACTATATGGCGAGCGCTGTTCGCTACTTCTTCGGGATCAACAAGAATGACGTGCTGTATGATACCCTGCCCCTTTACCATACCGCTGGAGGAATTCTGGGAATCGGTCAAGCGCTAATCGGGGGAACAACAGTAGCAATCAGGAGGAAATTCTCCGCCAGTCAATTCTGGAATGATTGTATCAAATATAACTGTACTGTACGTATGAAAAATTCTCCTGTTTTCATCATTATTTTGTGTATATATTTTGACTCTGTACACTTATATTCCATGTCTGAAAAAACTATTAAACGTTATTTTAATAGATATCAAAACAAAAGAGCCTTTGACAGAAAAACAAATTAATTTCTTAAATGAATTACTAAACCACAGTTTATGGGTTGCTAAATATTGCCCAAACAGCTCTTATTAACTCACTTCCTCAATGAAGCAAGTAATACTGATAGAACAATTTATTTTGATAGCAATATTACATTAATGTTGTTGTAGTTTCGCCAATCTGCATCAAATTCTTATTTCACTACAAAAGATTCTAATCAAACTGTTCTTCGTCATTCTTTACAAAAAGAAAAAAATTTTGATGCAAAGAAAATACTAGCTATTTTCTTTATGCAATGCAGTTATTTTCTGCTAACTCTATACCAAGCCAGTAACAACTTTTACCATAATTCCCCCAAACATTGGTAATAAGATGACTAAACTAACTTTATGTCTATTAGTTATTGTAAATTATGTAGACTGAATAACTGTTTTCCCACCCAATCAGATTGCTCAATATATTGGAGAGATCTGTCGCTACCTGTATGCTCAGCCAATGAAATCGTCCGACTCCCAGCACAAGGTTCGCCTGATGTTTGGGAACGGCCTGAGACCGCAGCTGTGGCCTCTCTTTCAGGAGAGATTTGGGGTGAAGGTCATGGGTGAATTCTACGGAGCAACAGAAGGCAACTGTAATATTGGTGAGAGATTCTTTTGTAGTATCTAACATTATATACAATACGTCCTTTGCTTTGGTTTATTTGGTAAATACAGTCATGTGTCACAATAAAGCCGATCTATCAACATACAAGGTTCATGTCAAAATTCAATTTCATCAAAATAAGACAACTTCTAGAATGCCAATCAAAGAAGTTAGCTTTCATCAGTGAATCAAGAAAGAAATATGGGCTAAGAGGGTATGCAGGAGGGAAATCCCAAGTGTCTTCTGATATCAAATATATCAACACAAGTTGATAAAAGTTACAAATATCCGAGGCTTGCCTTATCAGAAGACGCGAGGGTTAGATTCTATTTATCATCCAAGATCATTTTTTATCACATTGACATGAAAAAAATAGCCCTAAAACTCCTAAACCAGTGATGTCATAGCATTGTGACATCATCGTGTTAATGGCGTCATAGCAGTGTGACCTAGTTGTGTTTATGACATCATAGCATTGTGACGTAATGATGTAACGTGACGTGATGATGTAAAACGTTTGTGATATCATGTATTTTCTGATTACAGGGCATTGTTCAAAATCTACTGTCAAAGCGATATCTCCTAGGAGATATCGCTTGATCTTCCATAAGCGATCTCTCCACAGTTTTTAGCTCACCTTTACAAAGTAAATGTGAGCTTATGTCATGGCGCTTCGTCCGTCGTCCGTCTGTCTGTCCGTCCCTCCGTCTGTCCGTCCGTCCGTCTGTCCGTCCGTAAACTTTCAGGAAAAAGACTACTCCTCCTAAACGAATCCAGATATCATTCTGAAATTGTAGTATGTTATACCCATGGTGATTCCTCACAGAAAGGTAGATGTTTCAGTTTTGAGAATCCAAGATGGCCGCCACGGCAGCCATACTGAATTTTCAATTAGATTTCATGAAAAAGACTACTCCTCCTTTACCAATCCAGATACCATTCTGAAATTGTAGTATGTTATACCCATGGTGATTCCTCACAGAAAGGTAGACGTTTCGGTTTTGAGAATCCAAGATGGCCGTCATGGCAGCCATATTGAATTTTCAATTAGATTTCATGAAAAAGACTACTCCTCCTATACGAATCCAGATATCATTCTGAAATTGTAGTATGTTATACCCATGGTGATTCCTCACAGAAAGGTAGATGTTTCAGTTTTGAGAATCCAAGATGGCCGCCATGGCAGCCATATTGAATTTTCGATTAGATTTCACGAAAAAGACTACTCCTCCTATACAAATCCAGATACCATTCTGAAATTGTAGTATGTTATACCCAAGGTGATTCCTCACAGAAAGGTAGATGTTGCAGTTTTGGGAATCCAGGATGGCTGCCATGGGAGCCATATTGAATTTTCAATTAGATTTCATGAAAAAGACTACTTCTCCTAAACCAATCTAGATATACTTTCTAAATTGTAGTATGTTATACCTATAGTGATTCCGCACAGAAAGGTAGACGTTTCAGTTTTGAGAATCCAAGATGGCCGCAAAAGCAGCCATATTGACTTTTCAGCTGCAATGACTCATCATTATTATTAAATTTTAAGCTTTCATCGAGTGATCACTTGCATCAAATAAATTCTCTAATTTGAACTTACTAATCATAATATTATCTTGAATATGGAATATTTAAGATTGTCATGCAAGTTGTTCTATATTTTTAAGTGTTTTTAAAAAAAAATAAAGATATAAGACAAACATAATTAATTAATTTGCTTAAAATCTTCATGGCAACTAGCTGCAAAAACCCAATCACATTAAACATCATGTTAAATTTTAAACAATGGTATTTCCCTTATATTCCTTTAAATACCACACATAAGGGGTCAACCAGAGTTCAGATATGCCTCTAGAGTCCACAATGCTATTCTAATACACATCCTGATACAGGCTGCTAGCATCACAGTGTCAGCTGCTAGTCTGTTGCATAATCAACCTGACCCAATTGATATTGCAGAGCAATATGCTATATGGCCATGTGTATGCAATAAGAGTTATGGAAATTAGACTTGTAATCTCATGACAGTGATATGTTCTTTCTAAGAATAACAGCTTACACAAAAGTTGTCATCAATAAGTTTTGTGTTTAGCAATCTTCATGATAAGTTGATGTGGAAAGAGTTATTTTGTATCAGGTTCCATTTCCTGTGTCTACTCATATTTGTACCATTTCTATATATAGTTTTATTCTGTCAAAAAGGCCACAGGCCCACAGGATATAACATGTCAAAAGCAAAAACACAAAGTTTTTGTACCATTTCTATATCTAACAGAAGTTCTTCTTGACACAAAATCAATTTAGGACATAAGCTAACTATGTTTTGTGAAATTATATATATTTTTCACAACAATACATGTTCTCTCCCGTCAAGTTTTTAAATACCACACATAAGGGCTTAGCCAGAGTTCAGGTTTACATGCTCAGCACACTATTCTTCTCCAAATACACAAAGCCAAATCCACAAATTGCTACCCTCTCCTTAAGGATCTGGGGCTAGCAGCCCTGCCTGCTTGTATGTTGCTTAGTTATCTTTACTTAATTGATAAATACAACATAATGATGTATGGCAATTATCATATCTAAGCAATGGACTTTATGAAAAGTATATAAATTGACTTTATGAAAAGTATACTTGTATTCTATTAATAATAATACTTTTTACAAATAACAATTTAAACAAGTCAAGAATCAGCTTTTGTGTACAACAATCTGCAAGATGAGTTAATATTAATAAGTCAAGAATCTGCTTTTATGTACAGTAATCTACATAAGTTATTGTAGAAAGAGGTAATTTGTATCAGGTTCCAGTACCAATACCATATGTTTTATGAAAACCTGTAAAACTAAATGATAATTGTATCATGCTGAAGGGGCTCTGGGAACAACATGTCAACATAGAAGTCATTATTTTTCAATTAGATTTCAGGCCAAGTACTTCTCCTACTAAATCAATTAAGATATCATTCTGAAAAGTGAGTATTTTTTTATATAGTGATTCCTGACAAAGACGCATTCATTTTATTATCAAGAATCCAAGAATACATTTCCTGGTCAATCAAATGAATGTGTTTATATTTGTATTGATGCACTTGTTGTAATATTTATCAACACTATAAATACAGTTACAAACAAATTTATGAATCATCTTTATCTGCGAACAGCCTGAACCATGAGTGTTTTAATAAATCCTTTTAAATAAAACATATAATGATATCAGTGGGTTACATAATTCCTGACACTTCATAAAAGGCCAAATAACATAGCCAGTGAGGGATCTGATTATGATCTGAACGATGATTATCTAGATAATTATAATGATCATTCAATTCAATCAAATCCTTTTCAAAAGCATTTAAAATGATTAAATTTGTTCACTCTCAACACTAACTGTTGTTTCCATGCAATTAATATTAAAATACTTCAATAAACATATTACTGAGTTGACCTCCAGATTATTTCTATAGCAAACCTCTCTTCTACCCCCCACCCCTTCTATCCCCCCTTCCCCTCCTCCCCTTTCCTCTCCTGTCCTTCCATTGCAAACCTCTCTTCTATCCCTCCTTTCCCCTCCTATCCTCCAGCTCCTCTCCTGCAACTCCCCTCTTAATATCTGTATTGCATACTGAATTAAGGGGAAGACACTCACATTATGGAATAACAGTAACTTACATAAGAGGATAAGTTACATAAGCTACATGCAGGTGCAAGAGGTCATCACAGGTCATCATATCTAGTAATTAGCATAAACCCCCATGTGGCTAGCCTATTCTGACCAATCAGATTGCACTAACATATGTCAAGATTTAAGATATTCAGAAATCTTCAGTTAGAATCACATGAGACATTGACCTGGACAGTTTACTTTGGCAATTGGACTTATCACTAGCTGAATTTGTGATTTGTGTCAGAGGGATATATTCCAAATGTTTATGTGCATCTTTTTTTAGTTCTTTGGAAGTTGAGAGTGTGACTAATCTAACATTGGATTAACCAGTTTGTTGACTTTTGTGATTGTGTTTGAAAACTTTGGTCAGAGTACTGTACAAGTACTTTTAAGAAAGAATTCTTGAGATTTTCAGGACTATTTCTTGACTTCAAGAGTCACAAAACCTGTTATTATTGATTGACCTTTAAATGAATACTCCTAAACCAATCAAGATAATGAAATTAATATGGATGCACACATATAAGTAACAATAAGAAGATTAAAAAATACAAGATGGTCACCAATTCAGCCACAGATATACAAAAAAGTTATACAAAAACCTACTGCTTGTTAACAAATCATGATTTATTAACATTCTTGTATTAATGTTTGTTCGTGCTCTAATTTTTTCCAACAGAAGACTAGCATTTTAAAAGATACAAAAATCATGATGGCAGCCATAATCAATTATCATATAAAATATGGTTACACAATTAAACTATATTACCACATCATTCATTTTAAGGTGAGCTTCTGTACCCTCGGTACTTTTATTTATGATAAATTGAGGTCTCATATCTATACATGGTCGTAGCAACATACTGACTGACTCTATTCTGTCTCTGTTACTTCCAGTGAACTTTGAGAACAAGGTGGGAGCTGTAGGGTTCACGACGCGGATCCTCCCGATACTGTACCCAGTAACCCTCATCAGACTAGACGAGGAGACGGGGGTTCCACTGCGGGACAGACACGGGATGTGTATACACGCTCAGCCAGGTACGTATGGACACAGGCTATGTATTCAGTGGCATCTGCCTTGTTCCGAGGAAAAAAATATTCAAAATATTAAGTCTTCGGAGACATGTTCAAAATCCTCTACTCTAGGTCTGACCGCAACCCTGTTCCTTGCAGGTTTTTATCAGTTATGTGCAGATGAAACCCAGTCGTAAGCAGACCAATCACAGCGTCTCACTTATGACACCGCTATCATGTTCAAAGCATGGTCAACAGGAGTTACTTGCCCCTTGCTGATACCGAAGGCTTTGCCTGCGGCTTGTGATTGGTTAGCTAAGTGAACATCAAAAACACGCAACCTACAGGGCTGTGGTTGGACCATGTGAAGAGGATACCTATCCAAATAACAAGTTTGCTACTCAACAGAGTTAATATTTTAAAACTCTTATTCCTCAGAACTAGACTGATTTTAATCAGACTGGGTATATCTATGTAATAATGCATGCCCGGCCCCCTGCCAATTGCCGGTTACTTTCCAATTTATGCCCCTTGGATAAGGGTTCAGCAAGTCTGACTGGTTTGTGTGATTTTAAACATACCATTTGGAGGGAGTGGTCGACTTTTCAAACCACAACCATAGCTTGCATGTAAAGGATGCCGTTGATGCCTGATATATTGCCCAAGCGGCGTAAAACAATAACTCACTCACTCACTGCATGTAAAGGACTTAAACATATTTTGAACACTGGTTCCACTCAAAGTTTATGAGTTTGTTGCGAGCCTACATTTAGGGATAATGGAGACTCAATTATTAAGTATCCAGAAAATGTTAATATCATTGATGCATGATGTGTCATTGCTTCAGGCGAGAGAGGGGAGCTGGTAGGCAAGATCGTCAAAGGAAACCCACTCAGAGAGTTCGATGGCTACGTCAATCGCGAGGCATCCAAAAAGAAAATAGTTACAGACGTCTTCCGGAAAGGAGACAGTGCTTTCTTGACAGGTATATCTATCTCTTTAGAAGATGAAGCAATAAATTGGTATAAATTAGATACTCATGATCTCACCACTGCTTGACAGCAACATAAGGATCTATGTTGAAATGTCAGCCACACCTTATAATGAAGTCGTTTAATCACAAAAATTACTTGTCATTCCTTATTGCTTCAATTCAAGTGGCACATATATTGAGTTATTCACACCCCTCTTATCTTCACTCATGGCAATTTATTCTAAAATATTTGTCATCCTATTCCCCAAAGGTGGTGTGTTGTCTTATTATAAGAACATTGTCTTATTTTAAGAACCTGTCATATCAGTAAACATAGAGATTAGTACCCGTAGTAGGATCCCCTTCAAAGAATCTGCGACCTGTACAGGTTTGTTCAAATATTCATCTCCTATCTGCTACCCCCCAGGTGACGTCTTGTCAATGGACCGGTGGGGCTACATGTACTTCCAGGACCGGACGGGGGACACGTTTCGGTGGCGCGGGGAGAATGTGTCCACATCGGAGGTGGAGGGGGTCATCAGTGGTCTCCTCAAGATGCAGGACGCCGTCGTGTATGGGGTAGAGGTCGTAGGTCAGTACTTACTAAGGGTGTGCGGCATTATCTGAATATAGGTTTTATTGCAATACAGGAACAACATAATACGTATCGGTACAAACTTCGCAGTATATTCAATATGAGCAAAATCCATCCAAAATTGAAAAATACCCAACCAAATGAAACCTAATTTAACATTGTTTTGATGACTGATATTGTGACTTTATTTTTCTCTATGGATATATTTAACAAAACTTATGCTGCCTAAATTATTTTATCAATTATGAAGGCGATGTATAACTCAGTTTTTACTAGGCAGCAATTATTCTTTACACCGGTTAGGCCTTTGCAATATGCAATTTGTGTTAGATTTTCTGATTGGTGCACTATTACAACTTCCGTTCTTTTAACCAGTGAAAAGGCTTGATACAAATATAGCATTACCAGTATGTTGACTGAACGTTTGTTTAGATTTCTGAATGAGAATGATGAAAACGAAACATGACACCGTAATGGGAGTTTGTTGACTGTAGCCTTGCTTGTAATCAGAAGCAAATGATAAATCATTGAATAAAATAACAAACACCGTAAGTAATTTATTTATTTTTTAATTACACATGATGACATTTCACTTAAAAATTACCGACCTAAATTTACCCGTACGCAATCTTGTCAACGAGTTGTCTGTCATGTCGACTGTTTCAGGGACCTGCTAGAAGGGGGGTCGCCTTATTAATGAGATATATGATTTTGGCAGCAATTTGGGGGGCTGAGAAAGGGGGTCGCCCTATGTACGAGGTCGACATATACATTGTAAAATACGGTAGGTATTTAACTCGCTTTTGCTTGTTAAATACCAACCCATTCACTCGTTTCATAAATATGTTATGAAACGGGACGTCGTTTAGTATTCTCAGGGTAGGAAGACATCAGAATCATTTAGAATCTTATCATACTCCCGATTGTTTGCATTAAAAGATGGTGAATGCAAGCTCCACAAGTACTAGGTTTCAATGAAATTTCTTAGGGCAATTTAGTATCAGATAATCATTTCAAATATTTTACCCCATAATTTGGGGAGAGAAAATTCTTCCTTTTTCTCCACAGCCTACCTTTACCTCATAATACTCCCTTCATCAATTACTGTTACAATAAAGGTATGTTTAAACTATGAAGAGGTAACAACTTGGTCTCAACTGTTTGTCCTGTCACTGCATCTTACTTGCTGTTGTCCTCAAACAGAGAAATCTATTTCACAGGTAACGAAGGCCGAGCTGGAATGGCAGCCATCGTTGATGTGAATAAGTCTGTGAATATGACGAGTCTTAACGAGGCTTTACAGCGCTCCCTCCCTCCGTACGCCAGACCAGTCTTCATCAGACTCACCAAGAGTGTCGACACAACGGGTAAATAACTAGACTTTTATCAGCTTCATTCATGTTCTTGTTACCCCTGGAATGGAGAGTATTAGGGATGTCACGATACATCGATGCATCGTCGTGGTACAGTTCACGATACAATACACAATACAGTTAACTGTATCGTGATACAAATTTTGGTGGATATCGTTAAACTGTTTGTGAATATCGTTCAATTTTTGTGTGAATAAATAAATCCAGAGCTGGTTAAATTCCTTGATAAGTTCGCTTTTTCATGAAGATATTGGGTTATTGTTGTGTCTATAGAATGCAGAATTGGGAGTAACGTCCATTATATTCCAGAACTAGAGTTATGTCCCTTCTATTCACAGGAGAATTAAAGGATTATATTCCATAGAATAAAACAGTAAATGACTACAAATTTGGTTTATCTAATCATTCGTTGACCTTGAACATGTGATATTCACTGAGGCAACACAGTCAATTAGTTGTTAGCGTCATCTGATCATTTCATTCAAACTAATATGCAACCAGGCTAGGAAGTCATCAGAATGATTTGGAATCTTATAATACTCCCGATTGTTTGCATTAACAGATGGTGAATGCAAGCTCCACAAGTACTAGGTTTCAATGAAATTTCTTAGGGCAAATTTAGTATCAGAGGATTATTTCAAATATTATTGTTTTCCCCATAATTTCAGGAGAGAATATTCTTCCTCTTTTTTTCACAGCCTACCTTTACCTCATAATACTTCCTTCATATCAAATACGGTTACAATAAAGGTACGTTTAAACTATAAAGAGGTAAATGCCTTCAAGGGTACAGTCTGATCCAAACACTTGGCTTCCATTTTCATCTGATGTTTATGTAAAAATCTGATACTTATCCATTGCTTTTAAAATTTCAGGTACGTTTAAACTGAAGAAGACGGAGCTGCGAGCCGAGGGGTTCAACCCGGGTGTTGTGACGGACAGGATGTTTTACATGAACTCTAAATGTGGGGAGTACCAACCTCTCACTAGACAGATCTACAAGGACATCTGTGACTGCAAGATTCGTTTATAGCCAGAACAAGCTACATAAAGGATTCGCATGCAAAAACCAGCCTCTTTCTCACAACGCAACCTTCAATAATACTAATGATAATGTCTCTTTATTGTCCGTAACACAAGGTACATTGGAAATTAATATTGTGCATTTTGCACCTGCAGCCACAGTGCAGCGCCAGTTAATGCGTTGTTCTGCGTTTACAATGCTGAATGTGAAGCAAGGCAGCAACAACTCCCACCTTATATCCCCTTTTGGTATGATGCTACCATGAATCGAACCCCTAACTACTGGGTGACAAGCGGACAGTCTACCACGGAGCTACGTCCCCAGTAGGTTTACTAAGGCTAAACATAATTTACATTGAGCGAAGGTTATCTTATGGACTTTCAATCACCTTGGAGCTTTTTGGAAGGAGGCCCAGATCATTTAGGAAGTCTCTGATGGGAGATTAGTTTGTTGGACCAGAACTTACCACTTAGAAGATTGAAATATTTGCTAGGTAATTTAAACAGTTCGAAATGGTAGATTTGGTTGTAAAAATGCAATTTTCAACTTGGTCTGAAAAAGTACCATTTCAACATGAAAACCTATTAAAGAAAGATTGCATGTAGAACATAGGAACATTTAAACATAGAAATCTATGATTTGCAGGTATGTATGGAGAAGCAGTCACAGATTAACATTGATGTATGTTCTGTAAAGAAATTATTGTGGAGAGATATATTGAAGTCGGGAGCAGTTGATATAGATTTCTATAGATTTTTTCATCGAATTCAGTTCTTTAGAAATCTCTCATAGGAAGACATTTTTCTAAAAATCAGAAACAGTTCAAGATATGCAAGTCTATGATGCAATGATTTGTTTTAAGAAAATAGAACTCTTTGTACAATAGTGGAGAAGTTGATCAACTGATGTGTGATTAGTGTGGTGTGCAGTGATTATGGTATTACCAAACACCCACAAGAATGTCTAAATACGCAATATGTGTGTATATATAGACAAAAAAGGTTTTCTTCAATAACCCGATCACAAGGTTTTAAACACAAAATTGTCGAATGTTTGGAATTTCATCTCAGCCTGACACACAGAAATAAATAATAAATCGTCACGTAACAAGACACATGTATTTAGAAATACATACATTTGACAGTGTAAGACAAGGAATGTTTGATATTTCATGTTAAAGTCTAGACCACTTTTTAAGACTGGGAGCATGTTTTAAGCTGAGATATAGCATTTATATTTTTGAAATATACTCAATGTCGTGAATTCAGTTATGTACAGTTATCATGCTTTGTGGGCATTTCCTATGCATTAATTGGCTGTTTGATAAAGAGCATGAAAGGATTTATCTGTTTAGGTTGTTATGTGGTGGTTTGTTTGTGTGAAATATTAAGACTTTTTGTAGACTGTTTTCCTTTTTTGCAACATGTACAAGCCTTGCTCAAACAAACTATTTTCTTACTGGTACATTTTGAATGTGATTTTTGCTTAAGTATTTTCTGAAGTGAATGTTTTTTATGGATCTATGAACTAGAATGATGGATTTGTTCTCCTCCAACCATCCCCAGCAATTCAACAAAGACATTGTCTCATCCCTCATCAACAGTGGTAGGAAAATCTGTTTAACCTAGGACGCCTTACCAGATAAGCTTAGCCCTGTGTCATTTAAATCTGTTCAACCACCATTGTGTGCACAGGCCTGAAAAAGGCGTGGAATTTGAAGATCTCCCTTAAAAAGGCCTTAAATCAAGCACTGCCTTAAAAAGACCTTAAAAATTGACACAAAGCCTTGAAAAGACCTTAAATTTAGCAAGTGTTTTTCTAACTGTGAAATAAGTTCTTTAATATTCTCGTGTCGACCTCCGCGAAGATAAAAATTTTAACATTAAGGTTTCATTAGTTGATTTTGTATGTTTTAAAATCCCTTTTCTTGAACAGTGCCACAAGTTTATTTCAAAGCTTTCTATTTAATAAATGCCCCGTTATTCAATGAAAATTAAGCCTTATTTTTCGGTTTTGAAGCCTTGAAAAGGCTTAAATTTTATATGGTGTGGACTGTACTGACCATTACCACTGTCACCTTAGAAGATGAGATCAACCCTGTATCATTTGATTTATAACATTGTTATTATATATACACCTAAACATCTCCCTCCTGTTGTGAAGAACTTGTCAAACCCATAGAAATCATCCATATTCAATTGATATGGTATTTATTTGATTAAGGCGGATTGTCAACATTCACACAGCATTAAACATCATTCTCTCTTGAGGGGGTGTTTGAGTCAACTGAAACTAACAGAGAATGAAGATAACTATACAGTAGAACACGGATATAGCAAACAATCGGATACAGAAACAAGTCCCATCCCAATATAATATCATCAAAATTATATGCGTACAAAGCCCCTTATTTCAACCACTAAGCTACCTATCAAGCATGCAATTAAGTAAACCCATGGGAGATTTTTTTGGTAGGTAACCAAGTTATTTTGAAAGCTATGAAAAATGACAGCTTTTTTTCTTGTAAGAAAGAGAAGTTAGCCCCAAACTATTCAGTGATTGTTTGATATGATCTGAATTTCATGATGTATAACACGAACTTAGCTCAGTCATAAACTATCATTCCATATTTCAAGCATCAATGACACCTAAATATTGAAGTTCGTAATGGAATACTGAAATACTTGTTGATATATGTATTATTGAGAGCGCAGAGTGAATATTATAAGTGGAATATTATTTTATGAAAATAAATTTATTTCAGTTTAATAACTCTTACCCTTTTTAAGATAGGTCTTTTAAGGTACCGGTACTCAATACTTGTAGAATATATAGACGCATACATTATTTAAATGAAATAACATTTTAACCAAGAACCAAAGCTGTATGGCATCTACTAAACAAGAACTCACACACTCTTTTGGTTGTGTTTATCTGGTTTATGGACGGTCAACATGCTGATTAAGGAGGTAACACTGTGGTAAAAAAGTAACTGGTCAAGATGAAAAATATCTCCTGTTTATTTCATTATAATTTTTCTTTAAAAGAATTATCAATATAACTAAACCAATTAATCTCAAGCTTACAGAAGTCAACAACGAAAAATTGCTTTAAATTGTTTTACTATCTATATAACTAAACCAAATAATCTCAAGCTTACTGAAGTCAACATGAACTTGCTTTAAACTGTTTTACTTGAAAGCTTTATAATTTAAACTTCTTCCTTTGTTATGTGCATTGGTAGTCATATTTCCTTTGTTTTTATTCACATATAATATGATATTACATATATACTCTTTTTGGATTATGGTTCCTCTGTACAAAATAATAATGACCATATTGAAAAGAATATGAAATCATGTTTTTATCATATTCGTATAAGTTGAAAGAAGTCAGAGATGTGTGTAATTGTTACACTGATTAGATTTCCATCATAAAGACATGGAATTTGTAACTGATAATGTCCAATAATAAAGAAATTGATGATCTTAACAGATGTTCAGTTTTATGTGATCATTAAAATGTCCACACAATGTATAACGGTTGCGCCACCTACGCCAAAGGACGACCACTGCTGTCTCCACTGCATCCACAATACCAGGATTGTGCAGAATCTCGGACCAAACTGTGCGCAACCGTCTACGAGAGTGAGGGTTGCGAGCAAGACGTCCTGTTAGATGCGTTATTATACCCCAGACCAACGGTCCGGGGTATCTAGTATTACCAACGATTCCGTCTGTGTGTGTGTGTCCGTCCGAGGACATTTTTTGTCCGACCTATTACGGGAAAACCATTTGTCCGATTAATTTCAAATTTTGCACATGTCTTCTACCCTACTAGGAGAGGGGTGCAGTGCGAAGTAACAGCAAATTTCGTTAACATTTGAATTTTTTATTAATTTTTTAGCTCATCAGGACTGAAAGTCCAGATGGGCTTATGGCATGGCCCGTCGTCCGGCGTCCGTCCGTCCGGAGTCCGTCCGTAAACTTTTGACACTTTCGACTTCTCCTCATGAACCATACACATTAGAGAGCTGAAATTTTGTGTACAAGTACCTTAGCATATGGAGATTCTAATTTGTAACTTTGGTGACCCTGTGACCCCAAATAGGGTCACAGGGGTCACAACTTTAAAAACCTATTTTCATCTTCTTCTCCAGTTCCAGAAAGACTAGAGAGTTGAAAATGATATGTGCAGACTCCTTGACCAATGGGGATTCTAATTTGTAACTTTGGTGACCCTGTGACCCCAAATAGGGTCACAGGGGTCACAACCTTAAATACCTATTTTCATCTTCTTCTCCAGTTCCAAAAGGAGTAGAGAGTTAAAAATTATATGTGCAGACTCCTTGGACAATGGAGATTCTAATTTGTAACTCTGGTGACCCTGTGACCCCAAATCGGGTCACAGGGGTCACAACCTTAAAAACCTATTTTCATCTTCTTCTCCAGTTCTAAAAGGTACTAGAGAGTTAAAAACGATATGTGCAGACTCCTTGGCCAATGGGGATTCTAAATTGTAGATTTCGTGACCCCATGACCCCAAATAGGGTCACAGGGGTCACAACCTTAAAAACCTATTTTCATCTTCTTCTCCAGTTCTAAAAGGACTAGAGAGTTGAAAGTGATATGTGCAGACTCCTTGGACAATGGGGATTCTCATTTGTAACTTTGGTGAACCTGTGACCCCAAATAGGGTCACAGGGGTCACAACCTTAAAAACCTATTTTCATCTTCTTCTCCAGTTCTAAAAGGACTAGAGAGTTGAAAGTGATATGTGCAGACTCCTTGGACAATGGGGATTCTAATTTGTAACTTTGGTGAACCTGTGACCCCAAATAGGGTCACAGGGGTCACAACCTTAAAAACCTATTTTCATCTTCTTCTCCAGTTCTAAAAGGACTAGAGAGTTGAAAGTGATATGTGCAGACTCCTTGGACAATGGGGATTCTAATTTGTAACTTTGGTGAACCTGTGACCCCAAATAGGGTCACAGGGGTCACAACCTTAAAAACCTATTTTCATCTTCTTCTCCAGTTCTAAAAGGACTAGAGAGTTGAAAGTGATATGTGCAGACTCCTTAAACAATGGGGATTCTAATTTGTAACTTTGGTGAACCTGTGACCCCAAATCGGGTCACAGGGGTCACAACCTTAAAAAACTATTTTCATCTTCTTCTCAAGTTCCAAAAGGTCTAGAGAGCTGAAATTATATGTGCAGACTCCTTGGCCAATGGGGATTCTAAATTATAGATTTCGTGACCCCATGACCCCAAATAGGGTCACAGGGGTCACAACCTTAAAAACTTATTTTCATCATCATCTTTAGCTCCTAAAGGTCTATTGAGCTGAAAGACTGCATGTAGACTCCTTGGCCAATTGGGATTCTAAACTGTAGGTTTTGTGACCCCATGACCCCAAATAGGGTCACAGGGGTCACAATCTTAAAAACCTATTTTTCTCCATTAGATGACAGTCTTTCACAAATTTATTTCTCCTTGGATATTTTAGTGTGGACTTCTTTCACTGTCTGATATTGGCGATCTAGAAAGTGTTGAATAATAATACATTTGTTTTGTAATTTTTTTATAGGTTTTCTTGTAATAGGTAACATCAGTTTCATTTTTAGCTCATCTTGCCTGTATAAAGCAAACTTGATATGATGCCTGATGAGCTACAGAGCCAATGGCTCTATTTTTACAAATTTCAATGTTTTGAACTTAGTCATTTTCCAATATCAGATTTGTCCGACCTATTACCAAAGACGTAAATATTTACGTCTTTGCTATTACTGGACAACTATTTATCCGATTAATTTCAAATTTTGCACATGTCTTCTACCCTCCTAGGAGGGGTGCAGTGTGAAGTAACAGCAAATTTCGTTAATATTTGAATTTTTAGCTCATCTGGCCTGTAAGGCCCGATGGGCTTATGGCATGGCATGGTGTCCGGCGTCCGTCCGTCCGTCCATCCGTCCGTCCGTCCATCCGTCCGTAAACTTTGTGGAATTTCGACTTCTTCTCCAGAACCATAAGGCCTAGAAAGCTGAAACTTTGTGTACAGACTCCTTGGCTAGTGAGGATTATAAATTGTAGCTTTGGTGGCCCTGTGACCCCTAATAAGGGCCACAGGGGCCACACCCTAAAAACCTATTTTCATCTTCTTCTCCAGAACCTTAAGGCCTAGAAAGCTGAAACTTTGTGTACAGACTCCTTGGCTAGTGAGGATTATAAATTGTAGCTTTGATTGCCCTGTGACCCCTTATAAGGGCCACAGGGGCCACACCCTAAAAACCTATTTTCATCTTCTTCTCCAGAACCATAAGGCCTAGAAAGCTGAAACTTTGTGTACAGACTCCTTGGCTAGTGAGGATTATAAATTGTAGCTTTAGTGGCCCTGTGACCCCAAATAAGGGCCACAGGGGCCACGCCCTAAAAACCTATTTTCATCTTCTTCTCCAAAACCATAAGGCCTAGAATGCTGAAACTTTGTGTACATACTCCTTGGCTAGTGAGGATTTATAAATTGTAGCTTTGATGGCCCTGTGACCCCTTATAAGGGCCACAGGGGCCACACCCTAAAAACCTATTCTCATCTTCTTCTCCAGAACCATAAGGCCTAGAAAGCTGAAACTTTGTGTACAGACTCCTTGGCTAGTGAGGATTATAAATTGTAGCTTTGGTAGCCCTGTGACCCCTAAAAAGGGCCACAGGGGCCACGCCCTAAAAACCTATTTTCATCTTCTTCTCCAAAACCATAAGGCCTAGAAAGCTGAAACTTTGTGTACAGACTCCTTGGCTAGTGAGGATTATAAATTGTAGCTTTAGTAACCCTGTGACCCCTAAAAAGGGCCACAGGGGCAATGCCCTAAAAGCCTATTTTCATCTTCTTCTCCAGAACCTTGAGGCCTAGAAAGCTGAAACTTTGTGTACAGACTCCTTGGCTAGTGAGGATTATAAATTGTAGCTTTGGTTGCCCTGTGACCCCTACTAAGGGCCACAGGGGCCACGCCCTAAAAACCTATTTTCATCTTCTTCTCCAGAACCATGAGGCCAAGAAAGCTGAAACTTGTCGCCTATATACTTAAATTTATGATTGGTGCCCCTGTTGCCTCTACAAAGGGGGAATCACATTGGCCACACTCTACAGCATAATTGATGATGAAGCCTGATGAGCTACAGAGCCAATGGCTCTATTTTTTACAAATATCCATGTTTTGAACTTAGTCATTTTCCAATATCAGATTTGTCAGACCTATTACAGGAAAAAAGTTTCATCTGATTCTTTTCACATTTTGCACATGTCTTCTTCCATACTAGGAGCGGTGCAGTGCCAAATCAATACTAAAATTGATGAGTGTTTTTTGTGTGTTTTTTTTTTTTACAAACTTCCATTTTTAGCTCACCTTTACAAAGTAAATGTGAGCTTATGTCATGGCGCTTCGTCCGTCGTCCGTCTGTCCATCTTTCCGTAAACTTTCACGAAAAAGACTACTCCTCCTAAACGAATTCATATATCATTCTGAAATTGTATTATGTTATACCCATGGTGATTCCCCACAGAAAGGTAGACGTTTCAGTTTTGAGAATCCAAGATGGCCGCCATGACAGCCATATTGAATTTTCAATTAGATTTCATGAAAAAGACTACTCCTTCTAAACGAATACAGATATCATTCTGAAATTGTAGTATGTTATACCCATGGTGATTCCTCACAGAAAGGTAGACGTTTCGGTTTTGAGAATCCAAGATGGCCGCCATGACAGCCTTGTTGAATTTGCAATTAGATTTCATGAAAAAGACTACTCCTTCTAAACGAATACAGATATCATTCTGATATTGTATTATGTTATACCCATGGTGATTCCTCACAGAAAGGTAGACGTTTCAGTTTTGAGAATCCAAGATGGCCGCCATGACAGCCATATTGAATTTTCAATTAGATTTCATGACAAAGACTATTTCTCCTAAACCAATCAAGATATCATTTTTATGTTGTAGTATGTTATACCTATAGTGATTCCGCACAGAAAGGTAGACGTTTCAGTTTTGAGAATCCAATATGGCCGCAATAGCAGCCATATTGACTTTTCAGCTGCAGATGACACATCATTATTATTAAATTTTAAGCTTTCATCAAGTGATCACTGGCACCATATAAATTCTCTAATTTGAACTTACTAATCATAATATTATCTTAAATATGGAATATTTAAGATTGTCGTGCAAGTTGTTCTATATTTTTAAGTGTTTAAAAAAAAATTAAGATGAAAGACAAACATAATTGATTAATTTGTTTAAAATCTTTATGGCAACTAGCTGCAAAAACCAAATCACATTAAACATGTTAAATTTTAAACAATGGTATCTCCCTTATATTCCTTTAAATACCACACATAAGGGGTCAACCAGAGTTCAGATATTCCACTATGCTGTCTAATACACATCCCAAGGCAGGCTGCTAGCATCACAGTGTCAGCTGCTAGTCTGTTGCATAATCAACCTGACCCAATTGATATGGTAGAGCATTATGCTATATGGCCATGGCCCATGTGTATGCAATAAAAGTTATGGACTTGTATTCTCATGACAGTGATATATTCTTTCTAAGAATAACAACTTACACAAAACTTGTCTACAATAAGCTTTGTGTTTAGCAATCTACATGATAAGTTGATGTGGAATAAATATGCAGATGAAAATCGAAAAGGGTTTAGTAAGAAAAGTAAGGAAATTTGATTTGTCATATCTCTCTGTTGATTTGACAATGCAAAAATGTTTACCATTATAGTACTGTATGAGTGTTAAATAAATTGATACTTTAATGAAAGACATCTCACGGTCACTTGACATGTAAATATTATGTGAACAAAATAAACGTGTCTTATGCATTGCTGTGTTTATGACTTTCCTCTCAATCAGTCATTCATTTTCCTTGAAAAATCTGTACTTTTGGGATTCTCAATATCCCATGCAGCATAACCATCAGTGAAATAATCTTGAAATCATATTAATGATTCACTACAAAACAAATGTAAGTGGCCACCATCCTGTAAGTAATGAATGACATTTAAATGGATACACCTAAACCAATCAATCATAATGAAATTAATACGGATGCCCACATAAAAGTAGCATTTTGAAGATTAAAAAGTACAAGATGGTCACCAATTCAGCCATGGATATACAAAAAAGTTATAAAAAAACCTACTGCTTGTTAACTTATCATGATTATATCATTCGTGTATTAATGTTTGTTCAAGCTCTAGTCGTTTCCAAAAGAAGACTAGTATTTTAAAAGATAAAAAAATCATGATGACAGCCATAATCAATTATATAAAAGATGATTACATGTATAATTAAACCATTTTACCACATCATTCATTTTAAGGTGAGCATCTGTACCCTCGGTACTTTTATTTGGATTAGTCATTTTTCTCAATTCCTCTTTGGGGGTCAAATGCTGTGCAAGAGATGACTACATTGAAAGTAAAAAGTAATTCAGTTAGTCAGGGATGCACGGTCGGGGGTATTAGTGAGCCACGCTCACTTTTTTGCTTGTTTTGACTCGTCTCCACATGCCAAGTTGTAAATGTCATATTATTACTATGTCCCCTGCAAATCTTTTCGAGAGACATAATGTTTTCTGCTCCGTCCGTGGTTCTGTAGTTCCGATATGCTTTCGTTTCCAGGCCATATCTTAACAAATTTCAATATCAATTTTACTACACTTGGTATGTGGTTAGATCTAGTGATTGAGTGATGCTACTTTGGATCATCACATTTTTTTTTAATATGGGGTGTAGGGTCATTATCTGGCCTCTATCTTAAAATCTTTCAGTATATTTTTATAAGACTTAAAATGTGGTGAGACCCATAGATGGAGTGGACCTTTTACTACTTAGGCTACATAATTCCCCCTTTTAGCTCGTTTGGTCTGAAAGGGCTTATGGCATGGCATGGTGTCCAGCGTCCATCCCTCCATCTGTAAACTTTGTGCATTTCCAACTTCTTCTCCAGAAGCATAAGGCCTAGAAAGTTGAAACTTTGGGTACAGACTCCTTGACTAGTGACGATTATAAATTGTAACTTTGGTGACCCAGTGACCCCTAATGAGGGACACGAGGGTCACGCCCTAAAAACCTATTTTCGACTTCTTCTCCAGAACCTAAAGGCTTTGAAAGCTGAAATTTTGTGTATAGACTCTTTGATTAGTGAGGATTATAAATTGTAGCTTTGGTGGCCCTGTGGCCCCTAATAAGGGCCACAGGCGCCACGCCCTAAAAACGTATTTTCCTCTTCTTCTCCAGAAGCATAAGGCCTAGAAAGCTGAAACTTTGTCTACAGACTCCTAAGTTAGATAAGGAGGATTCTAAATTTTACATTTGGTGACCCTGTGGACCCTCCTAAGGGGAGAACCACATTTGCCACACCGAGATATGAAGCCTAATGAGCTACAGAGCCAATGGCTCTATTTTTCAATTTTGATGTCATCATAAAATATCACATCTATTCATTTCTATTGAAATTTTAATGGCCCTGTTTTTCCATTCTATTCCAGAGGCAGATCAAGTCATGAAATGTTGATACAACCTCTGTTCTATTACGCCGACTTTGTGGGATAGATTGGGAGATGTCTGATGAGAGGCACTCATAGTTAGTTGTGCAATTAGCAACGCTATCATCAATTAACTTGGCTACTGAATCATGGCAAAAGCATTGCGATATGAACCACACTTTGTATACGAGAAGCGTTGTCATTAGATAAAAAAAATTCAAATGGATTGTGGTGCGATTTTTTTCTGTCCGCCAGGTCAAACTGCTGGAACCCACGGATGTCGGTGTAATAGAACAGAACCTTTCATGACTTGATCTGCCTCTGTGGGGAGAGGATGGAAAAACAGGTGCCCTGTTCTTAATCCCCTTTTTCCTATCCTCAGTTAATCCAAATTTGCATCCTGTCCTGCAACTACTATCGGTATTGATCAACAAGTTAACCATTATCGTGAATATTAATTGTGCATGTAGTCTTAAGGTATTGGGCTCTTTGAGGGGTATTTGCTTGATAACGATGTTAGTATCTACACCGAAACGTCGCGTTTCATGCAATAAAGAAGTTGAATATCAATAATAACTTGTTCTTCTTCAGGTTTTGAGTTGTTTGGCACCCTCAGTGTCAAATAGAAATATCAATTTAAAGTCTTACCTCTGAACTCCCATTATGTTCTTTCCAAACACAGCTAACAACCTCTGTTTTCATGTTTGAAATGTCCATATCAGTGCTTTGGCACATGAAAAGAATTTAAATGAACAATCGATACCATTATGACGTCATGCCAAAATTCAAGGAACAATATTTGTCAAATGTATATATCCCAAAATATGTATATTATGTTGTTCCTGGGAGCATCAAGAAATATTAGAAGTTATGGAAAATTTTGACACAAGACTTTAAACTCCGATTCAATGGCTTTTATCAGACATTTATACGAAACAATACAGATGCAATGTCTATTTCATACCTGTAATTGTTTACTTACAAAAGGTCGTGCCTCCAAAGTGACAAAATGTCTTTCAATATCATAGCTCGGATAAGTATGTTGAACACTGTCTGTTAGTATAGTACTTTATTTTGATCTCATATTAGGACATAAGGTGGCACTTTAATCAGCATCAGTTTTCAACAAACCACACGTAGTTCCACTCACTCCTGCTTGCTGTTTGGTTAGGGTGCTTTACATCACAATGCCATTTATGATATTAGGACAGCATCGCTGATTGCACAACTAATTTTGATTGCCTCCAATCAGGCATCTCCCATTTTACCCCCACAAACTCGGCGAATTAGAACAGAGACTCTATTAGCATTTCATGACTTGATCTGGGAGAGAATGCTGTAGTTATTTTTTTTTTAAATTTGGAATTGATCTTTGGAGCATTATATTAAATTTATAAATATTTTTTCTCTATGATTAGATATCATAGTTAAATGGAGTCGCCAAATCGTGACTGACATTCAACTGAAATATGTGTCCGTTGTTATATATACTTTACTACTATAATATATACTTGTAGGACCTTTCCAAGATCGTCTCCCTCTTTTGAATAAAAGATAAAGATTGTTGGTTTTGAATCTCTTCAAAATATTTCAAGGGTAAAGTTACTTCCAGAAAATTACATGGAATCATTGCCAACAAGACCGCCTTCATTATCAACCTTTCAATAAAAGATACAAGACCAATAAGAGTGATATTGAGAATTTATTAGGCAAATAAAAATTTACATAAGGGAACTCATTTGGATTTAGAGTATGTATTAAAACTCAATTAACATGTTAGGAAACGAACATCAACATCATTTTATGCAACAATTCATACTAAACTCTCTTATCATGTGCTCTCCCTCTCCCTCTCCCTCTCCCTCTCCCTCCCTCTCCCTCTCTCCCTCTCTCCCTCTCCCTCCCTCTCTCCCCCTCTCTCTCTCTCTCTCTCTCTCTCTCTCTCTCTCTCTCTCTCTCTCTCTCTCTCCTCTCTCTCTCTCTCTCTCTCTCTCTCTCTCTCCTCTCTCTCTCTCTCTCTCTCTCTCTCTCTCTCTCTCTCTCTCCTCTCTCTCTCTCTCTCTCTCTCTCTCTCTCTCTCTCTCTCTCTCTCTCTCTCTCTTTGAGAGGTCAATCTTATCTATGCAACACAATCATGCATTCGTATTATTTTAAAAGAGAGTCCAAATAAGAGCCGTTTCCATGCAAATAATGAAAAATAAAATTTTCAGAAATTTGAAAATATCAAAAGGCACCACTTCAGTAGGTGGGCAATACACATGTAAAGTTTCAGAAAGATATGTGAACCGGTTTTTGAGTTCTGCTCCGGAAACGGACGGTATTACATACCGGTGGGATAAAAATCAACTACTCAATAGGCCAACCATAGACCTCTACTTCACATAACTGAACTTTGTTTTCACTTTCGAGAGGATTAGGTATAGCCACCCTGAAGTAGCGCCCTACCACGGGAGTTGTACAGTTAAATGTGACAGCAGCACCAGCAGCAAGGGCTACATCCGGGTGTCTGTAACATAGACGTGCTTGTGCTGTCGGGTCCACACTCGGTTCTTCCGTGGTGGTCTCAAGGTCGAAATTGCGGAAGTTTTTGTCTGTAACAGAATAGTACGGTGATTGCCTGGCAAGTGCGTATTATAGGGACAATTCGAGCGGCATATGTTTTCAGGAGGACAAATATATATGATTTTTACATGATAAATTCACATTTAATTTCAAATATGTTTGTGAGGTTGATATTTCAGCTGCTCAAGATTTAACAATTTGACAAAGAATAAAGTGTATCGCTCAAAAAATAAAAACATCGGGAAATGAAGCCAATCATCGAAGCTACATCGTGGAATGCATTACTACGACAAAATGTTGTCGTAACTGATAACTTTTGTTATGTATTATTTGTAAATATACTCTTTGTCTGTAACAGAGTGGTATGGTGATCGCCTGGCAAGTGCGTATTACTTAATCCAACAAACAACAAATAGCAGGTATAACATCGGGCTCCATTCTTCCTTAACACATTACATCCCACTCACAACTTTGTGTCTATTTCTCAACCATTCCAATGAAGATGTGTCATGGACAAATGTAGTAATGTGTTCTATTCAACATTCAAAGAAATATTGTCATAAACTTAGAGAATTGTGGGCAATGCATGATTGAGAAGTTAGTTAAAGAAGTCCTGTCCGGCATAAATGTATGCCAATGACGTCGAAGACTGGGTACAAGGATGTGACAGATGTCTGAGGAGGAAGTCCCCTACAAACAGCCGAGCATCTCTAGTGAGCATCACCACAACACAGCCACTGGAACTTGTCTGCCTTGACTTTCTCTCGCTTGAAACATCGAAGGGAGGACACCAGAACATACTCGTTATCACAGACCACTTCACAAGATATGCACAGGCCATTCCAACAAAGAACCAAACTGCAAAGACAACAGCAGAAGCCTTCTACAGGAACTTCATCATGCACTATGGCATACCAAAGAGAATTCACAGTGACCAAGGTGCCAACTTCAAGAGCAAGCTGATGAAGGAACTGTGCAGTGTCTTAGGAATGGAGAAGAGTCGGACTACTTATCACCCCATGGGCAACGGTATGGTTGAAACGGTTCAACAGGACACTGCTTGACATGCTCGGGACACTCCAGCCAGACAGGAAAGTAGATTGGAAGACATAAGTCGCACCACTTGTCCACGCCTACAACAGCATACGGCATTAGTCCACCAACCAGTCTCCATTTTCTATCTGATGTTTGGTCGTGAACCTCGTCTTCCTATCGACTTGGCCTTTGGGATATGGCTTAACCGGAACCATCCTTCCCTCTCAGTCTATTCAGAGTCCCTCAAGAAAAAGCTCCAGGAAGCCTACGAGCTCGCATCCAAAGCATCCCAAACCGCCAAGGACAAGCAACAAGCCAGTTACGACCTGAAGACGAGAGGAGCCACAGTCCAGCAGCCAAGGGACAGAGTTCTGGTGAAAGCCTTAGCCTTTGATGCGAAACACAAGTTGGCGGAGTTGGGAAGAGGAACCTTATGTGGTTCTCTTGCAACCAAACCAGGAGATTCCTGTGTTTGTTGTGCAGAGAGAATCTGGCGAGGGGAGGAAGAGGACGTTGCACAGGAACCATATTCTGCCTATAGGAACAGTACCAACGATCCAGGACAAGGACACAGCACCACCAGTCAAGATGCCAACACCAAAACCAAGGACAAGAGTAAAGAAAACCCCACCGAAGAAGACAATTGAAGAGGACAACATTTATCTTCACAGGCATTGCTGAGGATCTAACTATCATCAGTGAAGAGACTGTGGAAGAGAGTGTGGCTACTTCAGAGACAACAGATGACGATCTACGGTCCCTTGGAGTAGCATGTGAAGCTTCTGGTGGTGACGACCATGGCACTGGAGACAGCAGCACAGAAGCCGATCCGGAAGCAGAAGAACCAGCTGATACAAGAGAGGAGCAAGAGGATTCAGTCGAGGATGAGGAACCACCACCTGCGCCTCCTGATGCTGTACCTCAACCTAACCACTTCCAAAAGAAGATCTACAAGAGAATCCAAGTAACCACAATGGCAGACCTCTGGAGAATATGTGATGTCTCACACCACGGATCGGATTGGCAACAGAAGAGCCGTAGGTTGGAGCAACTTGTGGCATCCAGGATCTTTGGGCAATTCAGCACCAGCATCTCCAAGGCACTTCTTTCCCTTGTCGATGAGAAACAAGAATGACGAGGATGTCATTTTTCAAAGGAGGGAAGTATGTAACAGCATCAAATGTTGTAAATATATATTTTACTGTATTTTTAATTTAATTGTGAATGAATACAATATTCAGTCAATCATATCTTTTAGCCTTATACTTCACGCTAAGCTTAACCTAATTTTCACTTTATCTTTTGCATGAGCATTTCGCACCCACTTAATCACCAGTGCACTATCAAACAATAGCCCAACCCAAGCGCGACCCTTCTGCTTTCCCCAGCTTCATGCTTTTCAGCTTCTGTCTTTCTGCTGATAAGGTTTAGCTATAGGTTTTAACATCACTCCTTAGATTTATATCAGGAGGTGCAGAGACAGTGTATGTGCATTTGTGGTTTCACTATATCGGATCTATGTGTTATTCATAAGGACATTTGAATTTGGACTCATAACTTCAAGGTAAGTTTCTATGGTTTATCTTGTGTATCATATTCATGTGTATTTCTAGTATTGTAGAGATATATTCATTTGGCATTCATATTATGTATGTTTGGTAATTACTGGCTTTTACATTTATGTTCTTGGCGAACACAAAGTACAGTGTGTTCAATTGGTATTGTATTCTTTGTTTTTATGGACACATAGTACAATGTGTCCAGTTGTATTTCTGGCGTATGAACACATTACATGTGTTTTATCTTAATAATTATCTTTCTAACTTAAACATTAGTTAGATAATATTAAACCTAAACTCTATCTCTAAAGTTAAGCTGTCGTGTAAGATCTCAGCAATACTATACCCCACATTTTCAGCAAAACATAACCACAGTACTGTAAGTTTTAAAACGATTTGGATATAACAAAAATGAAAGTCCTAATAAAATCAAATTCAATGTCTCAATGTTAGTCGTAAACAATATTACAAAAATGATAGTTCGTGTCATCCTGTCTCAGGGTAGGAACGTTACGCTACCCCATTAATCTGTACTCTGGGCTCAGAAGCTATGTCCGCTCCCGCGGCTCGACTCGGAATATAGCCAATCAAATTATTTTCTCGTTGAAATTTTATCGGGAAGGTTGCGAGAAAATGATTTGATTGGTTATATTCCAAGTCGGATCTAGCTTCAGAGCCCAGGGTATAGATTAGTGGAGTTAGCGTAACGTTCGTACCCTGAGACAAGATGAGTTTGTGTCAACATACCACAACATGGGTGTACACGGTTGACAATCAGTACATCAGTGATGAGAGCCTCTACCCCTAGATCCACTTGCCACCACCCCCCGGGCTCGGAGACATGGAAACAGGAGTGATCCAACCAATCGGGACTCTTGTTTCCGTCCACAGCATTAGATGGCATAGCGTAAACGGTGTCGATCGCCTTGGTCTTCTTACCATGTGAGAGCAGATTTCTCTTATCTGTAGAAGATCAGTAGTAGTTATTTCTTTGGAAAGATATTCTAATTCCGAAATCTCAATTCAAAGAAGTAACCGGTGCTTGTCGTATTAGTTAGGTTACCTTGGTCTTCTTACCAAGTGAGAGAAGATTTCTCTTATCTGTAGATAATCAGTAGTATTTATTTCTTTGGAAGGATATTCCAATTCTGAAATCTCATTCAAATTCAAAGGAGTTACCGGTGCATGTCGTGCTATTAAGGCCGCATGAAAGTAGTTGGATTGTATTTAACGTTTATTTTCGTACTGCGTTGTGTGTTTATTTTAAGTGTAAAGGCGACACCCTAAACTAATTCTTCTAGTAATTGTCATCATATAACAAGAACATACCCGTGCATCTCCTTTGTTTTCTCTGGACCACACATTTCTGATGTTGGTGACACGAGTGATCTTGGCAAGGTCCTAGGACAATCTGGATAAACACAGTAATTCCATGTCAACAAACATAAATTTAGCAATAAACATAAAAATCACTGAAAATTTGAAAATATAAAATTTTCAAAAAACATGCTTTTTCCCCTTTAAAGGATTTGATCATTAACAGTTTTTATGAAATGAAAAGACTGTTAAGTGCAACTTGTGATGAAATAGTGTCAAAACACTTCCACTAAGTAGAAATTGAACGAAAGAATATGTTTACTCAAAGCAGGAATCATTTCGAATCATTTTACATCTATCATCAATGTTCCTCACACGTAGGTGTGATGGAAAGGGTATGGACGAATCGACAAGCTTTCTAGTTCTCCTTTAATGAGTTATCATTAAACAAATTTCCATTTGCAAGTCAGTGAAGGGAAGGGACTAATGCACCTTAGTGAGAAAGGATTTGCCACCAAATGTCATACAGAAGTTCGCTACTTCGAAATGTATGGAGTGTTTGGTCGAAGATCTTGATATTTTGGTACAGATTTAAAATCATTGAGGTTTAAAACATGCCAAAATGATTAAGAAATATATTTATGAAGTGTTTGTTTTCAATCATATAAATTGTATGAAACCTGCAAGAACAACTTTTATAAATAACTTGTCATGCTTGTCAACCGAATTTATAAAACACTCTGTCTTTATATAATTTTTAGCCGATGAACAAGCACCCTATTAAATATATCTTTTATGAAATCGAAAGTTTAAAAAAATGTAGTTAAAAGTTCCTAAATAAATACAAAATCAGAGTTAAATGAAGCGAATTGCAACCAAACATTTGCTTTTACTTTTAAAACAGCAGTGTTGTTCCTAGGTGATCAGCTGAGGAGGTCATTTTGCAAAATATTTGCAGATGGGCACCTTTGCAATGGAAAAAGTATCCTACATCTGATAATGTTACGGGACACCAAGCCAAAAAGGTTGGGAAAATGTCCCTAGGACCGCCTCTAGGAACAACACTGAAACAGTACCTTGGCTCCGTCCACAATAGTGCTGCTTTACTAATCGGAGATCACTAACACAATGTAGCCCACAGAAATAATTAGTTTTAAAGATTTTGATTTAATTTTTAATGAACGGTTCAGTGAAGCAAACCTTAGACTTGAACCATGGATAATTAATCATGCATATTTGTATAAACAGTTAAATAAAGTACTCATTATGTTCATTTGATCTTGAAGCGTTCAATCTAATAGAGTTGCTATACTGTTTACATTTGTCAATGCGAACTAAAAAACACAATACCTGGCGACGCTAATTGCTTTCTTTTCGGAAGCATAGATTACCAGTAAGTTATAGTTATCAATTTAATCAAAACAAGAAGACATGGTCATCAACATCCCCCGCCAAATAAGTTTTCATTAAAGCTCCCAATATTTTCCTAAATGGGCTGTAACTCTGTAATCAGAAATTGCATTTACCTCATTTTTGAACTCCATCAAGGTATTTATATCCTAAAGACACACTGCAAATTTTGTTATTCTATCTTTAAAAGTTTCTGAGAAAAATTGTCCCCTTTGACGGCTAACAACCCATCTGACTCAGTCACAAAACAAAATGCAAACATTATACTTGTTAATAGAATAGAGGGTCAAATTTTACTTTTACATTTCTTCCAAATATCTACTGCAGTCGGACAATTTTTGTTCAATCAATCAACCAACCAACTAACCGACCGACCAACCAACCAACCAACCATAAAACTAACCAACCAGTCAGTCAGTCAGTCAGTCAGTCAGTCAGTCAGTCAATCAATCTTTATTCAATCTCTCTTTATTCAATCAATCTTTATTCAATCGAAACTACCAACGGTGGTACAAGTGCAAGTTAACAAATGTTATACATGCGTCTTATGCACTATTTATTTACAGAGGCCGTAGTATAGTAATGAATTTAGAAAACATTTCAGTTATTTAGTACATTGTGATTCTTAATCATTGAAATGTGCACTCACACTGGCCCAGTCCTTGATGGGAGAGTAGGAGAAGTCGGGGTCATTAATGAGTTGTCCAGCATCATCTTGCAGGTGCAGGAAACACAACATCTTTTTCCTGTGGAAGCTCATAGACTTGCATAGAGAAAATGCTACACAGTCCGCAGCACATGGAAACAGTCGACTTTTCTGGATGATTTGAAAACTTGTACCATTAAAGCGCTTCCCGTGAAAGAATTTGTCTTGACATTCAAATGAAAGATTTGGTAAACTTGTTAGAAAAATAACATATAAAATCAGATTCTTGGACACATCCTTCATTTCGTCAGACAAAAGACAAGGTATTGTTGATCAATCGGCAGAGGAAAAATATTTTAAACTATCTCCGCCAGGATTTAAGTTATATCCACAGCACAGTAGTTAATTAACAATGTTTTTATCGATTAGGTGTTCGAGGCAGGGTATATTTCGATCTTAATACTCATGTTCTCGCATTGTAGGAGTGGATTTCAGAATTCGATATTTACCTTTTGTATTAGTTGAACATGGATATTAATGAAACAGTTACTCAGAAAGAGTTGTATAAGTAAATGAGTTCAATACATCTGTGGCTCAATTAAAGGTAAAGTTAAACAGCTCGAGTTGTTGGTGCATGCCCTTTCACGTATTTAATGAGGCTGTGCTTTAATCCATAACTATTGGTTACCGATTGCAATGTTCCAACAGTGTTCTACGCGCACTTTAATACTATATCAAGTGTACGTTTGTTCGTGAGAATATATTTAAATAAACGCAATCACAAAGATATGTTTCCAATCAAGAAGTTCACACTTATTGTCTTAATCGTTACAAACTCGAAGAGATCACACTATTTTCAGTATTCAACCTATTTGGGTCGTCTCGAAAACCTCAAAGGTTTGCACCACTCCACTTAACCAGCACTGATTGTCTTTACACCTTCCTAGCCAACGAAATAATTATAATGTATTGTTCCTTTCCACTTCATAACAAAACGAATGCATGTTACTTGGAAAGTCACTGGGTAAAACTTCTGTTGGATAATGACGACTTATGTTTACTTCGATTTTTGAAAGTCTATGATACAATATATATATGATATAAAACTTTCGACGAAAGATTTTGCTAGGGATTGATATATTTCTTTTCTCACTAGCTAAAGGTCTTTCCGAACCGGATGCAGGTATGACAATTGTCTAACTACTAAAGGAAAATACATACACAGCCAGAGACAAAATCATATACATAAACACTTAGTCCTCAAGCTAGGTAGGTGTATGTTGCACCTACACCCCCACCCCAAGGACTTATTGTGACTGGTATACGACGAATGTACCTTAGAGTGTCCCGAGGAAAAAATGCCTATGGTTTTTTTTATTTTGAGAAGGATATTTTCTTTCTATCTCAAAACAATTTAGAATGGAAAAAATGTTACGATATAACTTAACTCTGGACTTCCTTAAATTAAGACATTGTTTGTGAAGTTTGAATACTACTAATTATTCTGTTTAGGAAGCTTCACCTGCTGATTTCATGGATAGTTTCTTCCAAACCATGCCATATACAAAGAGATAATAACATCATCCACGTCATTAGGACACAAAGTGGTTCTTCGATTGTTTCCTTATCATTCCCATATGTTGATATTGTTAGGTTTGACTACAATGGCTATCGAAAAAAAAAATACTTAAAATTGGAAACTGCATGATTTAACAACTTGTCAAAGTGAAACAAATATAACATTGATTATCAAAGGTACACCGATGATTTAGGATTATCTGTGTTACTTGCCTTTCACGTTTTGATTTCAAATTGTACTCAAGGCATGTAGATAGATTGTGTTTGTAATAAACAAAGTGTCTCTCTGGTTTACCAATAAGCACATGTCAATGTTCTGAGACTACCAATGAATGGTTAAAGGACCCACTGCTGTAATGAAAGACATAAATGATGGAAGAAGATCCTTTTTGGAAAGCAAATCATTTTACTGATAATTTTGTTATATATGCTTTTATTCCTCCATAGGAGAGTGTATACAATGCAATATTATTTATGACAGAACTGATTTATACAATTTACATAGAAAAAGGACATGCATTACACAGTGTTTAGCGTGATTAAATATATAAGGTAGTTTGATTGGAGATAGTTATAAGATGATGGAGATGCTTTATCACAGTCTTTGCGAATTGTAGACACGTCTCTTGGTCTGTTGGGACTGGGGGTGAACAGGAAAGCAGGCAGGTTATAATGTCTACATCCTGTTTTTCGTGGAGCCTAACACTGAGTTCAATTGGCCCAAAACAGCTGATCTCACACCATAAATCGTCCCGCAAACTGCATGTCTTCTCACACTGGCACACGACGTGGGTCAGTAGGTCGTCGCTCACACAGTCACATTTCCTACACGTACCAGTGTCTCTCCCAGGTCTCCATGAAGCACACTTCTGTACCAGGGCTACTGCTGCTGTCTTCAGGGTGGGGTTATCTCTCGCTATCACCCACGCTGTATGTGGGCACAGTGTGGAGTGAATATCCCCGAAGTGCTGGAGGTCTGGGTCTGATTCGACTCTGGTTTTCCATCTCTTGATTTCGTATTGAGCAACTGCCTTTTTGACGAGTCTCTTCCACGTAGATTGCTTCATAAGGGTGGCACTTCTGATGTAAATATCAAGATATTCTCCAAGGGAGTATTTGTTGAGGATTCTGCATAGGTCTGGCATAAACCCTGCACTGGATGCTGTGCACTGCTGTCTGTACAGGTGGAGTCTTGTTCTCATCAGTTGCCGTGGTAGAAGATGATTCTTGTTGTTGCAGAGTTGGGCAAAGAACAGCAGTTTCTTCTCATCAATGTAAGATTCTAAAGATGACCATCCTAGGAGTGCGCTGCATATATCTGTTCTTGTGTGCCTTGGTAACCCTTGGACCATCTTTAGCGCAAAACGCTGGGCTCTTTCAAGAGCTAGGATCTCAGGACGTGAGATGGTGTTCCATAGTTCACATCCAAACATAGCTTTGGGAATGCAAATTGAACGTATCAGTTTTGATGAAGTAAGAGGATTTAGGCCTTTGGAGTGACACCCTGACTTGACGATTTTCATAACTGAGGATTTGAGTTTGGAGCAGCTGTCAAGAGTTCTGTCCCATGAGTTAAAGTGCGCATCCAGAATGATACCAACATGCTTTACGTCCGTAACTTCAGGCACAACTCTGTGGTAGAGTATTATCTCAGGTGATGATTTGTCCTTCTTACCAAACCGCATGAACTGGGATTTAGTAGGGGAGAAGGTGAATCTCCAGAGAGAGCTGTATTCTTGGCAGATGTTCACCATCTGTTGCAGGTTGGCTTTGACTGGGCTTAACAAGGCGATGTCGTCTGCTTGTGTTGGTGATGTAATGTGCAGGTCCATAACCATAGCTACTTTCTTGTTCTGGTGCAGGTGTCTGAATAGCTCGTCTATGTAGAGTAGGTACAGCTTGGCTGACATGACACTGCCCTGCCTCACACCTCTGTATAACTTGAACCAGTAGGATTTCTCGTTGTTTGTAGCTACACAACTCATCATTGACCTATACATGCTGTCAATAACTGTCCATACGTGAATACTGTGAATGCCAAGCTGATGGAGCTTATATAACAGTCCTGAATGCCATACAGTGTCAAATGCCTTTGAGCTATCGAGAAAGCACATATTTACTGCATCAGATCTTTCAAGAGAGTGGTGAACAGTTTCCTGGATGACAAAGCTTGTGTGGCAGGACGAAAGGCCTCTCTGAAACCCATATTGTTGATTGCTTGGGAATGTGTTTGATTCTGTGAATTCAGAAATCCTCTTGCACAGAACTGACTCGAAGAGTTTAAAGATAACAGGTAGCAGTGTCACCCCTCGATAAGAATCTGCAAGGACCATTGACTTCTTTCCACCTTTGAAAATTGGTATAATTATTCCCTTTGACCAATCATTTGGGATATAACCAGTCTTTAGGATGGCATTGAATAGGACTGCAAGACATCGACACAGATGGTTTCCTCCGTATTTCAGATGCTCGTGGGATATTCCGTCCATTCAAGCAGCTTTGTTGGACTTCAGCTTCATACAGAGAGATTTTATTTCTTCCTCCGTTGTCTCTATATCTTCTATGTTGTGGTCAGTCCTCTGCAGACTCATTCTCAATTCTTGTATTTCTGCTTCTATTTTATCTCTGAATTGGTTGTTAAAGTGACATTCTCCTTGATCCTTATATACTTTTTTCATGTGATCGGCCATTGCATTGCATATGTTATAAGGTTCTCGTAGGCTTGTACCATCTACTTCAAGGCATGATATGTGTTTGTTCTTCTTCCCTTTACTTAACATTGACTATTGGTTACCGATTGCAATGTTCCAACAGTGTTCTACGCGCACTTTAATACTATATCAAGTTTACGTTTGTTCGTGAGAATTTCTGTAAATACAAATCACAAAGATATGTTTCCAATCAAGAAGTTCACATCTATTGTCTTTACCGTTAAGATCACACTATCTTCAGTATTCAACGTATACAATGTCTTTGGGTCGTCTCCATCGCTCACCATCACAGATGGTCTATACACCCTATAAAAGTAATAAAAGTACGCACATTATTGTTATTATTTTCAGTATTCAACCATTACCATGTCTTTGGGTGGCCTCCACAACTTCAAAGGTTGGCAACGCTCACCAGCACTGATGGTCTTTACACCCTATTAGCCAACGAAATAATTATAATGTATTGTTCCTTTCCACTTCATAACAACACGAATGCATGTTACTTTGAAAGTCACTGGGTAAAACTTCTGTTGGATAATGACGACTTATGTTTACTTCGATTTTTGAAAGTCTATGATACAATATATATATGATGTAAAACTTTCGACGAAAGATTTTGCTAGGGATTGATATATTTCTTTTCTCACTAGCTAAAGGTCTTTCCGAACCGGATGCAGGTATGACAATTGTCTAACTACTAAAGGAAAATACATACACAGCCAGAGACAAAATCATATACATAAACACTTAGTCCTCAAGCTAGGTAGGTGTATGTTGCACCTACACCCCCACCCCAAGGACTTATTGTGACTGGTATACGACGAATGTACCTTAGAGTGCCCCGAGGAAAAAATGCCTATGGATCAATAAAAAAAACATTGCAAAAAACACATGTCATTGATAAAGCCATGAACACCACGCTATCAGCATGAGGCTTTTGTGGTGTATTGCTGGTACAATCTACAGGAATCAAACACTGCATCATATGCGAATAGTTCAAGCATATTTCTTATTATATGATACTTATGATACTTTATTATATGATTGAGGGTGAGATACTCTGTTTTATTATATGATTGAGGGCGAGATACTCTGTTTTATTATATGATTGAGGGCGAGGTACTCTGTTTTATTATATGATTGAGGGCGAGATACTCTGTTTTATTATATATGATTGAGGGCGAGATACTCTGTTTTATTATATGATTGAGGGCGAGATACTCTGTTTTATTATATGATTGAGGGCGAGATACTCTGTTCTATCAGTGAAATAAACCCTCTATCTAGCTTCAGTGGCGATAACATTTATCGTCACTCCACTGAGTGGCGATAAACTTTATCACCACTCGATTGACGTCAAATTCAAGAATTTGACGTCATGTAAGAATCTTGACGTCATGAATTCTCATATGACGTCACACTGTTACCGCGAAGGCGGGCTCTTCCACGCGGTCGCTCAACATGAAATTAGCCATTTTTTGACGTAATCAGAAGGATTTCATCATATAATGAATAGAATATCTGTCAATTCTTGGCAAATACCATGTTTATCTCATCCCGTGAGGTAGAAAAGTTAAATATTTTCACTCGTGGCTGGGCCACTCGTGAAAATATAAACTTTCTACCATACTCGATGAGATAAACAACATGGTATTTGCCAAGAAAAGACAGATACCCTCTATTTATCTATAAGTGTTTAGTTCAATAGCTCACATTGTAAGAGTGAAAATATCAAGGACCAAACGCTTATCTGAGAAACATATGTGTATATTGAAAAAAGCCAATACGGTTTGGGTGGATCAACCTTCTTGAACTTCACTTGGTTTGTTTATTAGTGACGCGCGAGAGAAATAAAACTACGATATAAGTGCTTATGAATAATGAATGGTAAGAGTGTTTGAAGTAGTTAGTATAAGCATGAGTCCCTTTAATCAATCAATCATATTGAACTAAGCATCATGTCGGTTATGGACGATTTGTTTATTATTACACAGGGTGCGAATGGTAACAAGGACACACAATCTTATTACATTGGTTTTTTTTAAACAAAACCGTTACCTAATGTATAACTAAAAAACATTACTTAAATAGCCATTTCGAATTTGACATCATAATATTGTTAGGTTAAAATACACCTTTAATTTTGTAGCAAAGGGGACAAAAATACTATATAGATTTGATAAGGTTTTCAACGTTATGGCTGTCAGGGCATTCTTTTTGTGAGGTTGATTGTATTTATTCCTAATATCTTATTTTTCACAAAATTGATGATTTACATTTAAATTACAGGTTTAATCTTTTTTTCACCCTATCTACATATAAAATGGCAATTACAAAGACTCAATTGAAAAGGTAAATTAAGCTTAAGCATTCAAGAATCAGAATATGCCTGTGGTCAAACTAAACACATCATCTGTATTGACATCGTTATGAAGCGTCGAATTTCATATTCCATATTCAAAGTGTTGTTAAGTTCAATATTTTGAATACATTTGTAATTGTATTCATTGTATTTATGATACCCTTCGGACGCAATTGCGATAACTAAAACGCGGTTTAAATCCTACACACACAAAATGTCACCGAAAGCGGGTTCGTTAAAACCAATTGCAGTTTTGCAGAGGGTACTGTACTTTGGACGTCGAATTAAGTATTTAATTGTTGATCAAAACATGTAAATATGATATCAAACTTTAGACGAAAGGTGTTTCTACCTATTGATGTATATATTTTTCTCAATAGGCAAATTTCATCACGAACCGCATGCAAGTATGATAACGGGGCTTTCAAGCTTGTTTTTCAGCTAATGAACAATAAGCGCCTGAAGCAAATAACGTCTTTACGTCAACCTTGTTAGCTTACTGCTAATGATACAAAATATAATGTATTGCATTGGCTGGTTATATAAAGAAATTCACGGCGTTTGTCCTGATAGATATAGAGATGTTTAGGACCTGCATAAACGCCGCAAGACTGGGGAACACTCAACTTTTAGTTACAGTTTCGAAAGCAATTGCCATTAAAGAGCTATTCATTAACACTAATACTGATTGGTGTTAGTGATAAGATCAAGAACAAAACCCAATTCTGAAATAGATCCAGGAACTCCTATGACGTGAAGTGTGTATGAAGACTCAATAGTAAGTGGGCTTGAAGAAGCTTAATCAACATTGAATACATTTCCAGTCAATCCATATAGAACTTACCATCCTCTCGTTGTGTATAAAGTGTCAATTAATACATGCACTTGCCTATGAACAAGTAATGTTGTAAACTAGACACAAGGTGTGTATTGATTGTGAGGAAATATTGTATTTTGAAAGATGACATTTTCTCTGAACAAATATGTATTTTACGTGGTGTGTGTGGTTCACATAAAGATATTGACAAGTATCTGTTAAGGTAATGAGATGTCACCAATATAGTATGTTAGTTTTGGTTGTGGGACGTGTCCTAAGGTAATTAAATCTCTTTTGTGTCGAGTCACAAGCTTATATAATGAAAATTTATATACAGGTTTTTTTTTTATTTGCATGTTTGAACCATGACAGAATCGATTTAACAGTTGGAGGAGAATATATTGTTTTTCAAAGATGATTAGTTAGTGGAACAATATTGATATATGGTACAAAATATTTATGAATGTGTTCGTGTAACCATGATGGTTGTCGATGAAGAAAGTATACTTTAATTAGCAATCACATATCGATAAACATATTGAAATCAATAACAGAGCACATAGCAATATTAGACAATAGGTACATTTAAGAAAGTGTGTAGTCATGATAGATGACAAAACATAAGTGTACAATTCACTTAACCTTTTAATAGAAAAAAAAACAGATAATTGAAATAAAAAGTTGTAAAATTCTTTCGGATCAAATATATTTTCCAAGTAATGATATGAAAGGATCAATCAGAGAAAGGGAAAGGTTTAATTAAGTTTGAAATATCGTAAGTTGATAACCATGACATGAATGAACTGCAAAGTATTTACGTAATTTGAACACCAGTGAGGAGAACAGATAAGATATTTAGAAATTATGTTTCAGCTACTCCAAACTTGTCATCATCATCATTTATTCTAAAAAATCCACCAAAGGTGGTACATGAGATAAATACAATTACAATACAATTTATATAACATGTACCAAAATGGCAAGGATTTACAAAGAAATGTGTTATTAATAATACATGATACAGGGAATATCTCAATATGACAAGTTATAGATATAAATAAAATTTATTTCTTTATTTGGAGTCTTGTAGACACTAACTTTACGTAGCTAGCTAATTTTCGTAAAATGTTGATTTTGTTTGAGTTCAGAAGGTTTGTGATCTTTATGATATTTGGCCAGGTTACGTAATTGCTTGGTATTAACAAAGTTCTTTCAGCAATAAATCATTCGCATCTAAAAAGATAGTGAAATTCGTCAGCACCTGTTGGGAATTTGCAAAGAGGGCAGATTCGTTTATCTCTGGGTACTCAACGGGACACAAACCTATCTAACTTATTCGGAATCAATATCTTCATTTGTTTTTCTAGTTCTCTATCATGGTTTAACGGGGATCAACAACCTGGCTCGTGAAACCCCATTGACCATCGTTAACAAGAGCATCCAGACGGGTAAGGGGGGTCACATGACACAAACGTGGTACCGGCTGTCAGCTGTAATTCATACCTTTGTTTGTCATTCCATGGACGTTGTTACATGTCGGATAACCCTACCATTGATACATTACCTTTCAATCACAGGAACCCGATATCGTAAATAAAATGTAGGTAAAACGTGGGTAAGAAAGATCCGTTCCTATATGTATATAGAGTAAAGGAATAAAGGCATCCATGTTGCCGATCTCGACTCGTTTCCGAGTTAAGTCAAAATATTCACTTCAAATCGGTGACATCTCATTCACATACACAAGAATCTCTCAGTTATACATTTCTCAGCAAAACTTAGCTTGTTTCAAACACATGTCACCCTTCAAATAACTTTTATATCTATTTTTATTCGCAAATCGACCGCAGAAACCTCTGGGGTGAACGTTACTCCGCACCAAATGCCTCTCGAGCGATCTGATAGGTCCGTTAATCGTAAGGGCGAATTTCTGTAGATAATTTCTAAACATCGTGAACAATTTAAAAAGCGATTTTTATTGATGTTCCGCCATTTTCAAACCAGGTGGTGACAATGGAGTCAAATGATTATTTGTTTTGGTATGTAGAATAATAACTAGGGGATTGTGACGGCCCAGTCGCTTGTCTTCACACACTGTAGAATTAATAAATGGAAATTTCCATTTCATTATTTAAAAAAGAGAGGTTCAAGGTTTGTTTGTCTCTTGTGTATAATTACAAGAAAATAATAAATATTTTAAAAAAAATATAATACTATACTTTTACATATCAGTAAATGTAAATTGATGTATTATATCATTGAATTATTTCGAGTAAAACAATTTAATTCAAGTAAAGTGAAACACGACCACAACATTGTGTTATACAAAAGTGTATCAACATTATTAACACAATCTGTGGAATGATAAGTTTATATTTTTTCTAGAAATTGTGATTTGATGGTTTTTACCAATTACGTTATGTAAAAAATAGCTTAAGCATTATTATGTTTTATTAATGACAATTTGGAATCTTTTATACCAAAACTGTAAATGCATATTTTTTTTAACTTGTACACCTAATGAATAAAATGCTGGCAATCATAAATAATTTTTAGACAAACTTTTTTTTGTAAATGTTAATTTTACATTTTTTCAGAATTAACAGCCTATTTATAAAAATATTCACAAAAGGTTTTCATAATTAGGAACCAGTGGTTTTGTAGATAAACAGGTTCGTAGAGACCGATTTTTCGTAGAGACACCAGGTTCGTAGATAACAGTTTCGAAGAGACCTTCAAAACTTATCTTTCATATATAATGTATTATAAATATTTATAAATACATCCTTTGTTTGCAGAATACAAACAATGTTAAATTATAGCACTGGTATTCAGTTTTTTTTATCTACGAATAAACCTACACCCTGATAATTGAGGATGTTGTACATGACACTGAAAACTGAAAAACACAAATATCAGAATGAAACATCAGAAATTAATAATTAGATATTTGACGTTGATATTTAGATAAATAACTGTAGAGAATCACTCTTATGTTTTACCTCATCACTGGACAGAAAGATTGGCAATTCAACTTCGGTCAAACGTACATCACTGAGCCAAGCCCAGTCGTGAAGAGTTTTGACATGTTCATATACACTTTCTTTCAATTTTTAAGTAAACAATCACGACAGTATTACAGGTGCCTGTCTGGCCAATAAAAACAACAGAATGTTCATTTTCTACTAAAGACAAAGCAATTTTCTGATCAGAAATTGATAGCGAAATCATTTCCGAAACATTGCACTGTCCAAACCACGCCGTTTTGTTTGTAAAGCGATGCTTTAAATGAGTTCGCCTAACGGACCAATCAGATCGCCCGAGAGGTATTTGGTGCGGAGTAACGTTCACCCCAGAGGTTTCTGCGGTCGATTTGCGAATATAAATAGATATAAAAGTTATTTCATGGGTGACATGTGTTTGAAATAAGTTAAGTTTTGTTGATAAATGTATAACTAAGAGATTCTTGTGTATGTGAATGAGATGTCACCGATTTGAAGCGATAATTTTGACTTAACTCGGAAGCGAGTCGAGATCGGCAACATGGATGCCTTTATTCCTTTACTCTATATACATATAGGAACGGATCTTTCTTACCCACGTTTTACCTACATTTTATTTACGATATCGGGTTCCTGTGCTTTCAATGCTTGCCGAAACTCCTAGAGATTTTCCTCAGGCTAAATAACAATATCAACATATGGCAATGAGAAGGAAACAATCGAAGAACCACTGTTTGCCCTAATGACGTGGATGATGTTATTATCTCTTTGTATATGGCATGGTTTAAAAGAAACTATCCATGAAATCAGCAGGTGCACGTGAAGCTTCCTAAACAGAATAATTAGTAGTATTCAAACTTCACAAACATTGTCTTTATTTAAGGAAGTCAAGAGTTAAGTTATATCGTAACATTTTTTCCATTCTAAATTGTTTTGAGATAGAAAGAAAATATCCTTCTCAAAATAAACAAAGTCATGACTCCCTAAGTGGCTTGACGACAAATTAACCGGAATGGGAGAGTTCTAATTACACTCTTGGGGACTCATCAGGTAACAACCTCAGTACGTGCATTTGATAAATAGTTACTTAAATAAAATTAAAACTACATAAAAGAAATATCGAGCGTTGTGTAATTTAAGTTTGGATTGTTTCAATTTGTACAGATCTATATAGCTAACATACAATACTGACATGTCCATAAATGTTTATTTGATTTTAGTATCAATAGATCGAAGGCATAACCTGAGAACAACTTCTAACTACAATGGTGGAGGTAATGGATACTTGTTTTCTTTAGTCTTTGTCATCAATGTCCAAGAGAAAATGTAAATCAATAAGATCTAATAATCATAAAAGAGACTGATGTATATATCAAACGAGGAATAAGGGATGTCTAATGGATGCAAAAGATGAAGCTGGTTATGCTATCAAAAGACTATTTTATTACATTTTGTTGTATAGAGTAGCATGTTTATAATTGCATTATTTTTAAATAAAAGATGATATATGGTTAAAAACTCACAAAAACTTGCCCAAATACACAAAGTTCTGTGGTAAAGACGCATCACGTTGTTAGTGACAAATAAAATGTTCATAATGAAACATCTCAATGAGCTGGAATTGCAAAATCAATTTGCTGAGCAAACGGTTTGTAATGTCTTTTAAGATTTTCTTTGTCGCAAGTCTACTCGTCGTAGCAGTTTCATTGGCTACTCAAGTTAGCGGCAGGTGATCTCTCTACAAGTTTTACTCCTGAAAAGACTCGGTGGTTATTTATTATAAAGTGAAGAGAATCGAAACAATCAGCCTTGTGTCATTATCTCCCCACAGAGGCATATCAAGTCGTTAGATGTTGAAACAACCTCTGTTTTTATATGCCGAGTTCGTGGTCTAGAATGGGAGATGCCTGATTGGAAGTAATCAAAGTTAGTGGTGCAAACAGCGAGGATGTTCTTAAATCATCATTTTGGCTACTGAATCATAGCAAAAGCGATTGTGAAATTCAAATGGAATGAGGTTCAATTTGGAAAAGTTTCATTATAAAACATCTCAATCAATGATCCAACCATAGACCTCAACTTCACATAACTGAACTATGTTGCTACTATCAAGAGGATTAGGTATAGCCACCCTGAAGTAGCGCCCTACCACGGGAGTTGTACAGTCAAATGTGACAGCAGCGCCAGCAGCAAGGGCTACATCCGGGTGTCTGTAACATAGACGTGCTTCTGCTGTCAGGTCCACACTCGGGTCTTCCGTGAAGGTCTCAAGGTCGAAATTTCGTAATCTTTCAGCTGTAACATGAACAAGTAATTCTGATCATAACACCTTACGATATTTTAATGAATCTATAATTCTTATTTTATACCATTTTCCAAACATCACTACTTTCATTTAAAAAGACGTATCTGTTTTTGTGATTCTTTAGCATTTTCAAATGTTTTTCCTTTCTCGATATATATTGCTATGAAAAATCCATTCTTTTCAAATATACTCAACAATAATAGTTAAGCAATATCCCTCAAATAGATTTAAATTATCATTTGGATCAATACAGGAACTATCAATAACTTCAATATTCAAGGTTGATATCAACCAGGGCGCACTCTACCGATTAGCAAAAATTTGCAAACGTGTTATATTTGGGATCACACTATCTTGAATAGTACATATTATTGTACTTTTCATGACTTGATCTGCCTCTGTGGGGAGAGAATGCAACATTTCATGACTTGATCTCTCTCTGTGGGGAGAGAATGCAGCATTTCATGACTTGATCTGCCTATGTGGGGAGAGAATGCAACATTTCATGACTTGATCTGCCTATGTGGGGAGAGAATGCAATATTTCATGACTTGATCTGCCTCTGTGGGGAGAGAATGCAACACTTCATGACTTGATCTGCCTCTGTGGGGAGAGAATAGCCTCGTGTGAGCGAGAACGAGTGCAACATACCACAGCAACCTGCCCGGTTGACGATGAGGACATCAGTGACAACAGCAGGAGCTCCTAGGTCGACCTGCCACCATCCGCCGGGATCACTCAGTGCAACATGGAAGCATGAATTGGAGTTCCAGCTTGGACTTCTATTGCCATCGACAACATGGGAAGAATGCGACTTAGTATGAAAGGAACTACTTCCCTTAGTCGTCCTTCCAAGGGAAAGATTTTTGGTCATATCTGAGAAGAAGAATTAGTGTATGTCCTTAAATGATGAAAACAGCATGTGCAAATATCAAATATTTCGAATAATAGAGATATTTTCATTATCAGAAGTCATGATGAAGTATTTCTATTATATTTTAAATCAGAAAGAAAACTCATTATGCAAAAATACATAATTAGTGTGTCCCTGGCAGTACTCATCACTTCTTGTCTGTAGGTGAAGTTTTTTGGACAAAAGTGTGACATGAAAATATGTTTAAACATAGATATGTTGAAGCTGTCGATTCGGGCTCAACATGGATTATTTGATTTAACATTGAAGGTTTATTTGTCTCAATTTGCTGTAAAATCGTCACATTAATTACATAGAGCTGGTCAATAAGTCTTAGTCGTATACAAGAAATCTACACAACACTTAGCATGCTGAACCTACCAATGCAACGCCGTTGTTTTCTGTTGACAACACACTTCTGGCTGAACATACAAGGCTCTCTTTGACACGGCCCAAGCATCACCTGTAGAAAAATTAATTAGTTGATTTTTGATCCGATGATTCACATTTTAAATGGATCAAACGATTAATCCCAACAGAAATACTCAAGTCCCCCCACCCCATAAACCAACCGCCAATTATCCTCTTTAAGATATAATCACATTCTGGGTGAAAAAAAACAGAACCCCAGTTAGATGCAACATATAATTCCGTTGAGTATTTGCTCGGTCCCGTCAACTGTCAAAACTGTAATTTCTTCATAGGTGTGCACATCCGTTTTTCAAGACGGAGAAATGACTTGTTTCTAGATTAGTAAAGGACAGCACAATCATACCGTTAGAATGTATTTAGAAAAGAGGGAATAGTTTGTGAAGAAATTATCAAAGGACTTAAAAAGAGCAGTCAAAATAACATGTTAACTACCAGACCACTGTACACTAAACCCTTAAAGAAACTATCCACTCATTCAAAGTTTCATTGAAAAAAAACAAGACACGGTTTTCTATCCTAACAACATTTTATCTAATACTGACTCATTTGCACATCATCTAACTTCATTTGTTTTGCAATAACTCGTTTATCTTACAGCCAGGAAACGTTTTATTAATATGTTAATGAATTTATTGAATATGGAGTCCATAGTCATCAATACTTCGTATGTCCACCTTCAGCTGTTTTGCAGGCAAACACTCGACGTCTCATTGATGTCGTTAGACGTCTGACGGTGGCGATAGGGATGTTCCCCCATTCATCCTGTAGGGCTTGTTCCAGCTGCCTCAGGTTGACTGGAGAGTTTGCTCTATTCCTGATTCGCCTCCCTAGGCAGTCCCACATGTGTTCAATTGGAGAGAGATCAGGAGAGCGTGACGGCCACGGCAAGACGTTGACGTTATTGTTGTCCAGGAATGTTGACACTGCTCTTGCTGAATGTGCAGGCGCGTTATCATGTTGAAACAAAGTTCCCGGGTGATTCTGAAGAAATGGCAACACAACAGGACGAAGAACTTGATCAATGTATCTTTGCGCAGTCATGTTACCCATAACTATCACCAATGGCGACTTGTTTTCTCCTCGGATACCGCCCCAAACCATCACACTTCCCCCACCGTGTCCCTGGACCTCTGCAACACAATTTGGAGCGTTTATTTCACCCCGACGGCGATAAACGCGGGCTCTGCCATCATGCTTATATAGACAAAACCTACTTTCCTCGGTGAACATAACATTCCGCCAATCACAAAGCTGCCACCTTCGTACAAGTCTTGTCCAGATTAATCGGTTATGTCGATGTTGACGAGTCAACGTTGGGCCACAATATGGTCGACGGGCCCGAATCCCTGCTGCTCTTAACCTCCTTCTGACGGTTGATTGAATAAGCACCCTCCCGAGAGCCGTAGACGCCGATTCTGCAACTGTCAGGAATCGATTTCGGAGATGGAGAGTTCTTAAGTGTCGGTCTTCCCGACGTGACGTCACACGTGGTCTACCTGTACGCGATCTATCTAATGTTGTTCCCGTGGCCCTATTACGTTTCATCAAATTTTCGATGGTTTTTCGATGACAGCCGAATGTTCTTGCAATAAGAACATTTGAAGCACCCATGTCCTTCATACCCAAGGCCCTGCCGCGCTGTTCTGGGGTCAATCTAGGCATTTTAAAATTGATTTTATATGATCTGACTCACATGTGAATTGATCGCTTGCTAACTCACTTTCAATAATGTGCGAAACAACGATCAAAGAAAAACGTGTTTTCTCAGTTTTCAAGAAAAGTCATGAAAATCACGTACCTAATCAATATCTGAGATGAACACCTGAAATGTTACATTTTGCCGACCTGTTTCCATAAAACTTAAATTTAGCTAAGAAAATTAAGAATATATTTGAATTCTAAAAATGGATAGTTTCTTTTGGGGTTTAGTGTATCTGCTTGAGATGATAACATAATAAAAAAATGAAAACAATTTTTTGTTGGAAATACACATTAAAGACCGTGAATATATATTAATAAAGAGTTCAATTGATTTTTCAAATTCTGTATTGCATTGAATAAAGGAGTTGACAAATCCATAGAACTATTTCTCATTCATCTAGACAAATGCCTCTGTGACAATGTCTCCTAAAGTCGTGAATAGATGGTAGCTTGCTTCACTATTTAAATGTTTAACGATTAACACCTTATAAGAGCGATGTCAATACACATTTTTATTATCGCTATGTATAGTATGTTATGCATTGTTCGAGTTTTAAAAAGTTCGCACAATATTTCAGCTGAAGCGGGACGTCATAAAAGTGTGCAGTTCATTCTCTCACCCCAGAGGCAGATCAAGTCATGAAATGTTAATACAGCCTCTGTTCTATTATACAGCCACGGGAACAAATTGGCATTAAGTTCTGGAAATGTTCCTTTCATTCAGTATGGTATCTTCATACTCTTTCTTTAATAGTAAACTTGAAATACGATAATGAACTTAAAGGGACAGTAGCACGTTTGGAGGGGGAATATAAGGTGATGTCGGGAAAATGAAAATAAATGGTTTCAATTGAAAGAGAATGCATAAAAACTTATGTAAAGTTCAGCCATGCGATTCCTTTTTCTTACACATAAAACATAAAACTCAGATACATAAAACTCAAGATACATAAAACTTAGATACATAAAACTGAGATACATAAAACTCAAATCCATAAAACTCAGATACATAGAACTCAAGATACATTTAATGTAATAATAATATAGCGATTTGAGCATGTCTTAGGACGTGGAAAAGGCGCAATATAAGTATGCACATTATTATTATTATTATAAAACTCAGATACATAAAACTCAAGATACATAAAACTCACATTGTCCCAATCGGTGATGGCAGAGTAGGAGTAATCACTCGCATTCATCAGGTAGCCAGGTTGTTCATAATGATCCTCCAAATGTAGTGAGCACATCATTGTCCTTCTGTCGAAGCTCACAGACTTACAGACACGATATGCCGCACAATCAGCTGCACATGAAAACAGGCGACTCCCGGATATTTTAAAAATAATTTCCCCATGAAAACGAGACCCATGGAAGAAGTTATCAGGACATAGACTAGCAAGAACTGGAAAACACAGGACAACGGTTAGCTTATGTATGAGATACATCTCTGAGTTTATCGCATCCTTTCCATAGTATGAGGTGTACGAATAGTGTGGTTGCTTATTTAAAGTAAATGGATATCTATGTTTTGGAAAGATATAAGGAGGAAATAATCGATAGAACTTATGATCAATAAACGATAAAATATCGGGAGTGATTGATCAGTATGTACTTTTCATTATTTGCAGTGTGTCAACAACCTTTTGAACTCTTACGATATATGTGCATAGTGATTACATGGCAACGTTTGTTTAAAGATATCTATTTATTAACATAACTTTGGTTTTATGCTGTTTTAAGCACAGCGTTATCAGTATGCTGTGTTCAGGTATCATAACACAAGAACTTTCATAAGTACTATATGTATTGATATAACCTCATTTAGAATTTTTTATCAGGAAAAGATCAACTTCTTGTACTGTTGTTGGATATATACATTTTGTGATAGGGCCCTACAACTTCTGAGTAATAGACGCGTATTAACCTTATTTAGAATCGGATTTTGAGTAGGGGAAATGTATATTGAAAAGTATGTTGAAATTAAAACACTGTACCGTACAACTTAAAAACATGTATTGTATGACTGTGTATACTTTGTTAAGGAGAGAGAGCGTTTCATCCCAAATTGTAAAAAGTAATAAGGATAATGTTTCAAACTTAGTCTTTCGAAGGAATACTTTTTCTTTTAAATCTTGCAAAATTCCTTAAATATGTACTTGAGTGTAAAAAACAAAGACAGGTAACTCTTTCTACAAATGAAACTTCTTGAATCTTGAATCTTAAATCTAGAATTTTCTCTAGTGGTCTCAACATCCTCTATTTAGTTCAAGGGCATGCTTCCATAAGCATCCCATGGTAACAAGATATAATGGCGTTTGTTCTAGCTCAACTGAATCGTTCTCTCCCAAAAGAGGTGGATCAAGTCATAAAATGTTGATCCTACCTCTGCGCGAATTAGACTAAGTCCGTGCTTGCCGGGCGGAACAAACTTTTCTCTCACAATCCACTTTACTTTTACCAAACATCGCTTTCAACCTTCTAATTTGTTTATTAGGTTGATTAATCAAATTGAATTTATCATAAAACAAATGATAATTCACTCAATTATAAAAACAGTAGCATCTGTATAAAAGAAATTCATATTTCATTTTTCCTATATTTTCCCTCACACTGTTAATGAAAATAATCATAAAGTCATGATAGTTTCAATGTCAACATATGCCGTGAAAGATGCTCACAAGCAACGGAATCCAAGAAGTGTTTTCATTGGCTGCAAATAAGGGAGATATCTTGTGTCAGAACTTTTTGACGCTAGGGCAAACTGCCGAACCAAGGGCTTAACCATTAAGAACAGCTCAGGTACGACTGAGCTGCCTCTGTGGGGAGAGAATGGGAGTCCCCGTGACACTACAAACACAGCATAGTCCATCAACGCATGCTATTTATCATATTTATTACAAGTTTGTATGATTAATTAAATTTTGAAAAATACTCAAAAAACATTTTTCCAGCACCCATTAATTGCGGTGCCCTTGGTATGTTATAATTAATTGTTCGAATGTCAATCCTTGGATTATCTTTTTTCAAAAGTTTTAGAAATACTCACTCCGACGTTACAATCTCTAATTAATCGACTAATTGATTACAAATTGTGTGATGGTATTGATTGTGTAACGTTAAACAACTATTTGATAAATACACACTAACAGATACAATTGATTTATTGTAAATACCATTTTTGAAGCTGAAGTTCATACTTTAAAGGGGCAGGAGCACGTTTTTGTGATAATGTTATATTTTCAATGCTAAATGTTAATGCTAAATGTATTATTTTGATAGTGTCAAAAATCTCATTACACAAACCAATCTCTTTTAGTCAGAGAATAAATTATAAAGATTCACATTAATTCAATTGGCGGTCCTTTTTGTGTAAACACCTTTAATCCATTTAGTGTGAGCATGGCTGAACTTTACATTATATTTTTGATTTATTACTGCATCATTTACTTTCAATACATTGTTTTTTGCAATTGGAACCATTCATTTTTATTTTCCGGACATCACCTCATGTTCCTCCTTAAAACGTGCAACTGCCCTTTAAAGGGGCAGTAGCACGTTTTTAGGGGGAATATAAGGTGATGTCAGGAAAATGAAAATTAATGGTTCCAATTGAAAGACAATGTATTTAAACTAAATGGAGCAGTAATAATTCAAATATATATTGTAAAGTTTAGCCATGCGATTTCTTTTTCTTACTCAAAATGAATTAAAGGTGTTCACACAAAAATGGCCGCCAATGGATTTCATCTGAATCTTCAAACTTTGTCCTCTGACTATGGATGATTGACTTGTTTAATGAGATTTTTGACACTGTCAATATAATACATTTAACATGAACTTACAATTATCAGTGAAAATTTTAAAATATAAAGTTATCAAAAAACGTGCTACTGCCCCTTTAAGGATAACATAAATCCATTCGTGAATAAAACGAACGAGTCGAAAATCGTCAAGTTCGTTGTTTTCTCAAATGTACGGTCAGACGTATGTTATCCGACTTGAAATAAGGCCTTTGAACACAACCTTCTGCAATGGTTTGATGTAAATAACACTCAACTTCCATTAAATAAGATTAGCATGAAGAAATATTTTTATACATATTTTTTTTTACATATTATTGCTTGAAAACTTTATGATGCCCGAACAGGTAAACCAGTACATTTCGTACGTACATGTACGAGTCCGTTAAAACGTTTTTTAAGCACATTGCCAGAAATATTGTAAGTCACACACACAACGTTCTCAGTGGCTATTGGGCTGTAGGCATTTGTTATTAAACAGTCATTGTATCTGTTGAGCATATATAATATGTCCCGTCACTACTGTATTGTGATGACATTGTCGAGTATCCTGTCTGTGAGGACATTTCGTCAGCAGATGATGTGTAAGCACATGCTACAAGAACTTTGTTTATGTCAGGAATAGTACAACTTCAGGTATTTTCAAAGGGTGCATGGTTTGGTAAGGTATGGACGTTGCTTTTGTGCCTAAAAAAAGAAACCGAAATGACTTTATTGAGCAAACTACAGTTAGTTTTGTTCCTATGTACTATCCATTATAGAATATTTAAGTCTTCGTTTTTTATTTAAAATTAATGTATACAAATTAGTCTTAACTCTGCTTTTTTTTACAAGAAAGAGATTTTATATCTTTAATCCAATTACAATTTCCATATCATATTTTTATCTTAATTGTCTAAAAATGTGAAAGAAAATCCAATTTAAATAGAATTGAAACAACAATGGCGTCACTTTGAAGTGTCAAACGGTCTATTGCGAGTCCAATGCAGAGTTGACAAGACATGTACTGAACAACAGTTAATGATGATATTTTTACAGCTCATCCTTGAGTTTTAAGCAGTTAAGAATAAGTAAAATAGGGAGGATTAAATAAACAAAGATCTAACGAAATGCAGGATAAAATCTCAAGATTAATTTGAAGACAAGTGTAGAGAAGAGAAGATGCATGCAAAAGACTGATATCAAGTCATATTGCTTTTGGGTGCGAATGCTCGTTAGAGACGAAATCGTTTGGTTACGAATCCGCTTACAGCTGACAGCCAGTACCAAGTTTGTGTCACGTGATCCCCCCTACCCGTCTGATTGCTCTCATTAACGGTGGTCAATTGGGTTTCAAAAGCAAAGTTGTTGATTCCCTTTAAGACTGAAAGGTGACCCATTACCCTTGATCTCTCCTTCACAAGATGTTGATATCGAGCCAGCTGTAGCGCCAACAAGATGTTGCCTTTGACAGATGTTAGAATCTGGAAAATACTCTTGAATCTGTAATGATACAATGGTCTGTACATGGAATCGACACTTAAGACCCATCTTAAAGCTAAGTGAACTCGGTTTACCTGAAAATGATTGGGTAGCTATAACGAACATATTCAAAATGTAAAGAAGCACCTGCAGGATGTCTGCCAGTGAGTTCAGTGAGGAAAATGAACGAATATGCAGGAAAACTTATAAAAGATAATACTGGTACAAAGGAAATTCGAAGATTGTGCTATAGTGTATTCATATGATTATGAATACACATTAAAACTACATTTTAACTGTACATTTGTCGAATTTGTAGCCATGTCCCAACTTTATAGATTTTTGGATTTGTTCTCTGGATTTATTTATAACTTTACTGAAAAGGTTGTACCGATAACTTTTTGAATTACATTTATTCTCGAATATATCGTGATCTCGTGATATTTTACGCCTGCTTCAATTTCTTGATCGAGATAGTGTATTATTATCTGATAGTGTAAATCCTCTTATTGATCAAGACGAATATCAGTAGTGTATGGTCTGCTCAATAAATTGTCTTATTGTCCAGAGGTCCCATTGATCGTGACAGAGGTCCCATCGATCATGACAGAGGTCCCATCGATCGTGACAGAGGTCCTATCGATCGTGACAGAGGTCCCATCGATCATGACAGAGGTCCTATCGATCGTGACAGAGGTCCCACCGATCGTGACAGAGGTCCCATCGATCGTGACAGAGCTCTAATGGAGTAAGCTTTCCATTCAAAACATACAAAACATGTTCCATTTGCAGTTTTTAAAAAGTTTGTTGCAATTGTTTTTGCCTCCAAAGCTAAACGTAGTTTTACGTTCAGATCGTCAATTTGCAAGGGGTATTTAGCGAAACACCAGAAAACAGCTGTAACTCTAAATAAACTGAATATCTTTTAATCTGTACAGTCATTATAGATTGATACACTTTCCTTTCAAACTCCTTTTCGTCGAAAGAATCACCTTTCGTACATTTAATAACCATTTTACAATGTTTATATTTTGAGATAATACAAGGGAATTGTACGATAGACATTGGATGGACCAGTGAATGAAGGAAGAAGGTTGCGTTAAGGAAATGGGAAGGACAAACCTTTTACCGGTACTCAATGTTTTCTCACGAGTTCAGAACAAGCGTGTCCTCTAACAAATTGAAATATGATACATGTAGTTTAGTGTTTTAATTTCATTTTGAACTTACAATTAAAATGAAATAACCAAAACATTTACAGTAAATCAATCTCTTGTTCAGTATTTGCATCATTACATTAATTTCATACACGTCGAGCAGAGGTCAACACTTTTTTACAATTCAAAGTAATTTATAAACAAATGATGATAATCTTAATGAATAAAACTTATGATAAAAGTTTATCAAAGTTTGGAACTCATACATTCAATCTGAGCAGTCCACTATACGATCAGCCAGTTCACAATCAGATATTGTCGCCAGGATAAATGCACGTGTATGACCTCGGGGTCATATCCGGTGCAGCACACTGATGGGCAGCAGTCTGCCACGAGAGAGAAGGAACCGTATTGGTCTGAAGCCGCGGATTCTCCAGCGCACTGAGTCTATACTGTAGGGTCCCCGGGTCCGTGTCGTCACTTAGATCACTGGCCAGTAGGACCCTTCTCGGCGTGTTCGAGTACCCGTCCCTCTTGCTGAACGTGAACTTGGGACGGGATATGTTCAGATGAACGTCCAACTCAGAGTCAGGATCATTTGCCCAGTACTTGGAACGTGACGTCACAAAGTCAGGAGGATGTCGATGCGTGAACTTTAGTCTCGTCTGCTCTATGAGGTGTTTGATTCGACGTTGCTGGGATAGCTGGTCATGTGACATGTGGTCTCGGCAGCCAATCATCTCGCACTCTGCATCGGCCTTGTAGAAGGTGAGTCGCAGTGGCGGTCGTCTGCTTCTCTCACGTGGTTTGTTGATCTGACGTAGAACTTCAAGTTTTTCCCGCCAAGTGAGGCCATCCAATGTGCGGGAACTGACGTGGATCTGAAATAAGTTAAAAAATCAGAGTAATAAATATTTCTTGAGAATAAGTTATATTATTATTGCAGACAGTTGGAACTCCTTCCTCATTATTGGACCGGTATACATTGTCGACAACTGATATAACGAATACTTGCCTTTGAGAAGGACTATTCTAATGGTGAATTTGCAAATTCATTAACGTGTTACTATGTCCATGGTAGAATTTCCCTTTTCTGGAATCATCTTAGTAAACCGGAACGTAAACGAATACCACTTAAGAAACACTTTCTTCCTCAAAGCGTCATATGACGATAGATCGCTAACTTTAATGATTATTTCTTAAGTAATTTATGCAATATTAAAACAATTTACCAAATATGTCAGGTTTGGGGTAAAAAATATATAATGATGCCTTTATTTCAGATTACATTTTGTTAAACCATTCAAGATAAATAAATATAATCAACGAAGGCTATAGTTGAATAAGGAATTGACATTTAAGTGTAGCTCAATTGTAAAGTTTACTGCTGATGTGCTCCATAAACACGTACGTAACTAAACCCTTAAACTTGATTTGCGTGAAGCGGGATTAAAATCATTCATTAAAACTCCATATGAAGACAAATTTATTCTATGTTATAATGATGTGATTGATAATCAAGTTCGTTCTACAAAAAGTGGTGCTTACAAAGAGATATGAATAAAGGTTATAGATACATGTAGGGTAGGATGATTAAGTTCCATGTTATTATCGACATTTGTTATAGAGTCGGAGAAGGGAAAATCACAAACGCTAGCGACAGGATAATGTTAGGTTGATAGAAGGTATACTTTTGTTAAGAGAAGCGAAACACTGTAAATTATTATAAGGATCACAAGGTAGTGGTGAAAGAGTTGATACATGAACGGGCACACAAGACAAAATATTATTATGTTAAAGAGACCAAATTAGAATCTAAGTTAGTAACAGAAATCACAGTAATAAAGCAGTAAATACTAGCAAGCAAAAACTTGCATTCAGTACGATACCCAGCGACTTTAAAGATTAAATTCTTAAGATACATTCAGAAACTTTCAAAAATAGGAAAATAAATTGTGTTGTAATCTTTCCCAAAATATTTTGCTTACACGATGGTTTTACACGGACGTTAACTTCTAACAGCAGAGAGAAAGTTAAGATATCGCAGGATATACGAGTATATGTATGGTAGGTGTAGAAAAGTAAGGTTAGATGTAGCAGAGTTTATGTTAATATAACAAGAAATAAAATGTATAAGTTTTTCGTGAATTCACATTGCTCAAGATGTTAGTGAGGAAAGACGAAGAAAACTTTGACTTCAGCAAGGAGCTACCTTACACCTGTCTATTTTGTGACAGGATCATAACGAGCTGCTAGGCTAACATAGGCCCGTCCATTTGTATCAAACCACATCTGAAATCAAACGCATGACATATGGAAATTATACGTTACATAAGATAAGTTCTCTTTATGCCTTAAAATCATATGACATTTTGAAATAAACATCTAGCATTTCGAAAAAAATCATGAAAAAAATGTACGTACTTTTATGTTATTTTGGTGCTTTGGAGGATTGTTTAAAGAAATGCAAACTGTCATAGTGTGGTCTATTGCAACATTAAAACAACATTGTAACAGTTACAATAATATTACCACGCCGCTAATGGCTGAAATATTGCCCGAGCGGCGTAAAACAATAACTGACTCAATAACAATAATATTACCAATCTCTTTAACATCAACTTTGAACCTAGACAACGAGTCCTTATAACAAGAAGTGTTAAACTCGATCGATGCTCTGATCATTTTAATGAGATTGACAATGACCATGCTCTGTTGTTAAAGGTTTCTCATGAAACTCGTAATAAGGCACCAAACTTAGAGACATGCAGTTTTAATATTGAAACTTACTCTCATCAAAGTGGTACTGTGTGAGAGATAGAAGAAACTATTGTTAAATGACAATCTCACGCTTCTTTGTCGTCACACAACATGCGATTTTTTGTTAAAAAGGAATAAATTAGAGTGAAATCACACAACAAACACTCGTGTAGTTTGTTTTTAGACTGAAAATAAGAACAAAAAGCAATTAGTACATAACCAATGTTCATGCAAACATTAACATTTTGAAGATGAAATGTTAAGGTAACTCAGTTAAAACAAGCCACACTTCTCCACGAGTTTACCCCTGATGCAACTGGCGGTCCTTGTAAACGCTTCTCAGAGGAAAGGTCAAGGTCACAATTGTCAATTTCTGGTTGTAGGAGGGATAACTCTGTCAAATGTTTCAGGTCAATATCACTGTCTACACACCATCGCTTCTTCTTCCCACTGTGAGTGAGATGTCGTCTGTTTATTCCATTGTTCCAGAATCTGAAATATGGCACGGACTCCTCGTCTGACCCTGTCTCCATTCTCACACAATCTTTAGGAGCATAGCGGAGTCCAGAGGGTGAGACATCTAGGTCAGGGGTGTTTCCTGCAGACCCAATACGAGGCTCCAGAGCAGTTGCGCAGTATTTCTGCGTTGGAGTTCGAACACTTTTCAATTTCTTTTCCTTCTTTATTTCGTCATACCCGATCGTGCTGTGACTCCTACCGTGCGACTTTAAGCTCTGGACCTTCAACACGGGTTCCTTTTCACTCCCCTCGAGTTCTCGTTTCGTTTCCATCAGGGCCAACGTTTTCTCCCTACCTAACCCGCCTTTAGATAATTTATTGGGCAAGAGAGGAAACGGTTCTGAAGACCCTTCCTTTGCCTGTTTAGCCCGCGTAGTTTTATCCTTCCTTATCACCGACATCAACTTTATGTTAGGCGATCTCGATTTCCTGAAGGGAGAGTTCATGCCTGCTTCTCTCTCGTTTCCTTTCACCGGCTTGCGTTCAAATGAAGACTTCTGCGGGTTCCACATCATGGTGCTGGAGACCCCAGCAGCCCCGGACGAGGACATGAGGTTCTTGGCTGGGTAGATGTGGTAGGTGCAGGAGGCCTCTAGCTTCGGAGGCTGTTTAACAGAAGCCGCGGCTCCCAGGCAAGTCGTCGAGAGCTTGCCGATACTGACCTCGCTCGTCTCCGAGTTAGATGAAGTCGTAACCACCTCCGTCGTGTCTGACTAGCGTGGAACATAGCATTATCATATCATTCTCATAACATTGTTATATCCTTGGTTAATACTTTTCACACAATCTATAATATCATTGTAACAATATCATTTTAATCATATAAAACTTTAATTTCTCATTCAATTGCTAGTTTCTCACCAACACTATACAATCTTACCCGTGTGACATGAGTGACAAATCACGTAAATAACACAATTATGATAAAGAAAATCCTTTTCCTTACCATCAATATTAGGTCATGTCACACTTTATATATTTTGTACAATGCTGTCATTAGATCATCCTGTCGTTGTCAAAATCTTTATCCTAAGGTCCCTCAAGCTAAAGACAATTGAACCCCATAAAGCTCGTGAGCATTGTCGGCATCTTTACAGTTTACCATTACGTAATGGAATATCTTATGTTTGTTTACTTCACATGTGTGTAGTTACGATTTTTTAAGTTCGTGACAGTGAGATTTATAACCCATTACGCTTTAGTAATAAAACCCCACAAGATATCAATGAAATCTTTATTACATATCATTATTCATATAGAAGTCATGACTGATATAAAAACAAAATCCATGACAGTTTTATTGTAAACCTTGTTTGAGTGAATTAATAATCTTGAATGCATACCACAAGGCCCTTGAAGAGAGACTTATTCATATGCAGTAAGATGCTTCAAGAAATAATAAAGAAATAATGAAGAAAAGTTTGGGATGACCAACCAGTTTGCAGTTCGATGATAAAGTTTCCATGTACTCGCCATTACACGAGAAAAGGCTGATATCAATAAAGACTTAACATCAACAAGATAAAGAGAACCTTTGGCGTTGTTATTAATTAAACACTACAATCTGTATAGTTCAGATTGGGAGAAATTTCAATACCACAAATATCAGATAAAAAATGGAATGGCTCCTGAAGACTTGCTAGATCATGAATAGAGGTTTTCATGAGATTGTTTTGTAATGGTAAATGTCCTGCAAAAGGAATAAACATTGTATTTTTGTATTTTGTTCTGCAGGAGGAGATCTTCTTTTAGTAAATATGCGCATTGATATATGCAAATAACCAGAGTAATTACTTTGTCTGTTTATTGAAAAAACATTTTTTCCTAAATTTTGCTTCGCGTCAACATCATTATGTTTTCTTTCACATGCTAATTCATTTCAGTTCTATAATAATTTTCACGTTTTTTCTCAATAAAGAAATAGCAGACGCTGCGATGGCAGATGTTTGAGATTCCAAAATTCTAATGTAACAAACCACTTGTAAGAAGTATCGAAAATAGATATTACATTATGGAATATGCAGCTCAAACTGCCTTCGGTTTTCTACCCGTGAGTAAAATTTGGATTCATTCAATTCTTACCATAAATAAGTTTTCTCGGTGTTTCGGCATTGCTTGATCACGTAATTTATTTAATAAAAACAACTGCACAATTCCGTTTATGAAACTGCAGGTGTTTCAATGAAGGAAATACAGCACTAGATCTCTGTTATGTGCATATCCGCATATGACATCAACGGATACCGAACATATCTCTTTTCCCTATTATGCCGAGATCAATATTTGTCATATATTGCTATACTTTTAGAAAAAGATGTAACAAATATCGTCTTAAAGTATATAGTCATGGCATACTTCCGAAGGAGATAAACAACATAAGCCATTTTTTATTTAAGAGCATCTACACTACTTTAACGTCATCGTTTCTGAACTGAAACAAAAGAAAGCTGGCAATATTCTAACAATCAAATTTAAATATATTTGAAAGTAGATTGTTGCTTATCTTAAACTGGCCCTCACCTGTCCCTCTTGTGCGGCCACACATGCCAGAGTGTCCAGTGTCCGGCTGCCATTACTGGACATCTCCAGCCTCACTTGCTGACCTCCCGGACATCTGAAAATATGTCAAAATGTGACAATAAACTGACGATAACTAGTTACATATATTCAAATCAATCTATCTGTTCTCTCTATTTCCCTTGTACTCTAATATTGAGGAATACAAACATATATATGGTTATGAAATATTATAACCTATTACTATATCCTTAAGCAACATCGCATGCCATCCATTATTGTTGAAAATGAGTTTGATTTTCCGTTGAACACATTCAAACAAAAGTGAAGAAAATCTTAAGTATTTCTATAATCACAGTATTTCTTCATGTCATTTTAACTTTTGTCAACGTCTGAGTGAGTCCTGTCACAAACAATAAATTATTTTCGTAGTCTTTTCAGTAATTTCCCTAACCCTGGGCACTGTTCACCGGTTGATTGTTATCAAAACTTGTCTTTGATATATCTCTTTATCCGAGAGCTTTACGATTCATCACAGCAGGATGCACGTTTGTGTGGGGATCGCCCTATTGGAGTCACAAACATAAATACACTTTTGAATTTATCACTTTGGATAAATGAATATGTGTGTAATTATTTACTGTATTTACGTGCCGTGTCCTACATCTTAGTATGTTTTTTCACGAATGAGAAATACGACACTTACCATTTACTAATTAAAAGAGGAATATCTAGCAATTCATTCACCAATAACATGTTGACCCTTAATATTAATTGATACCTGTTTAAGGTACAGTCCTATCAAGGTATTTATTGTGGGAATTATTGCTATTAGTATTTTTTATAAAAACAAAGAATTTGAAACATGTTCCTGTGGATAACGTTTTTGTTGATTTATATTTTACAACTTGATAAAGAAGAGCACACAAGCAAATTTCGTGTCCACAAATATACACGATAGGACTGTCTCTTTAAATTGACGTTATTGTTATCACATGCTGGCAAAAGTAATCTCAACAATGGCGTTGATGGTGTTTTATCCGGATGACATAGAAAACGTGACGAAACAAGAATGTATTTTGTTGATATGTCCACACATGTCTGTCACATTTAATAATCAGTTATTACACGTATGCCATGTTAATATCAAATAACAATATACCCTGTAACCATTCCGTCGATTACCTGAATCAGTGAAGCGAAAAGAGTAAGAAACGAGAGACGATTTGTTGATACAGTTCAGTGCGATAAAGATATCCTGTACGTCTATGCATGTGTAATCTGTTAAGAACTACCATGAACTACATCTATACATTCCATGCTGATATATCATGGTTACATATCCGAATGAAATGTAGTGAACAATAGGTGAATACTGGCAATACGGTGAATTAACGACTTTATCTGATAATGTACATTTAAAGGGGCAGTAGCACAGTTTTGAAAATTTTATCATTTTAAAATGTTCACTGATAATTGTAAGTTAATGATAAATGTTTTATTTAGATAGTGTCAAATTTCTCACAACACAAACCAATTATCCATAGTCAGAGGACAAAGTATGAAGATTCACCTAAAATCCATTGGCGGCCATTTTGTGTGAACACATTTAATTCATTTTGTGTAAGAAAAGGAATCTCAAGGCTAAAGTTTACATTATATATTAGAATTATTACTGCTCCATTTCGTTTAAATGCTTCAGCTTAATATAATTAACAAAATCATGTATGGTTACACTTTTTGTAAGGGGTCACTTAAAAAGGCAGTTGGTAACTTGTACCTAAATAACAGGGTTAGAAATCACTGTTGAATAATTACCACATAAGCTCTACTAAGCAGTTACAATTTCAATACAGTTACAATAAGTACTTGTTTTAACTCAACACAAACCTTACATCATTTTAAAGATAGTTTTAGTATGACTGGGATGACGATATGTCTACAAACAACGAAGATAGTCAGTTATTTTATCACAACTGTGTCTAATTTATCTGTTCAACCATGTTAATTTGACCTTGTTTAGTTGGTATATGACTTTGTTTTGCACTCAAAATGAAATATATCTGTTATTATAAGCAATGTTGATAAATCGCTAAAAACATGTCTCATACCGAAGGAAGTCAAAACATGACAACAAGTAACATTGCAATAAATGTACCCAAACTTAACATGATAACAAATATTTCTCGTTTACAATGATATTTTACATGACAATATACCAATTTTCTGAATCATTGGGGCGATTCGATCCTAAAGTTTGGTAACAAAAGATTATGAATACAGCGACGTGAGAAGTTCACGATGCTACATATAACTATATGATAAATTAAAATCTATGACATAATTGGTAGTACACTCTTTACGAGTTTTACATAGGGTAAAATGGAAGGAAGTTGATAAAATATGTCTAACCATATCAACAGTAATTTATTTCCATAAAAATGTAATACAAAAACGCTCAGAATACTTTATGAAAACGAAAATGAAATCGCAAACAGGCAGCAAATGCCTGTATCAATGCTTCTCTTGAAAAAAACCCAACATGAAACGATTATGAAAAGAAGTACATTTGTGAAAATTCATATTTGCATCAGAATTTAATCATAGTACTAAACTCAAATTCATAGTATGTTTGTTCTACATTTGCATTTGGTACAGAATTTTTATGAAACAAAAAAGCTATTAACTCGGTTGGTATGATTTATGAAATTGTACCAGGTTCTATTATGAATTCATAAACGCTCTGTGACAAGGATTCGTCGCCGCTTAGGATAGCTTTTATGATTATATCATTTAAAACAAATATAGCATTATTTTCTACTGAATCTATGATATAATTGGCATTGAAAAAAGTAATGAAATGGATCATTCCACAAGTACAGGCACGGCTTTATGTCAACCCTCATTAAAGCATCACTTCATAGCAACACAATGCTTATATCAGATTCTTGAAATAAGAACAGCGTCACATGTCTTTGGGTGTAATATACGGTTTACGACACAGGGCAAGACAAGACAGTGTGGTCAAGGCCGATGTCTAAAAAGCAAAAACATCATAACATGTTCACTCGAACACTCAAAATGTATTAAAACATATTAATTTCAAAAATAGCAGGACAGCTTCTACCAATACCCCATGCCCAATCAAGGAAGGTAATATCAAACCTTTGTACAATTACTCAAGATAAAGATAAAAGGGTTTAGTTACATCAAATACTAGGTTAGTGTAAGCTATATCCGTTTGAGGCCAATGATATAACACACTGTAACCTTAGGTGAACGGATCAAGGCTAATCTCATTATAGCAATAATCGGCGTAGAAATCTTCCTTGCTGCTATGGTGTTAGGCCTATAAGGGTTGAGTATGTATGCTCTCTCTCATATGCTTGCTTGGTGATAAGGTAATACTAATAAGTCAGTATCGTTATTATCCTCTTATATCCCCTACCATACCAACTACATTCTTTGGTTTATTAACCTTTGAAATATTTTAGTCATATATGTGAAGAATTTCATTGTCATGAATATCCTTATTTTGGCATTGACAACTTTTGACATACATTTCGTAACTTCTTTTCCTCTCTTATGACGTGTTTCCAAACTTGGTAACAATGTAGCCTTGAACAGATAATGATGAAATATGACATCAACCCTTCCCGATGTGCATGTCGATGTCTCATTCATATACACATGCCTACACTGTATTGTAATTAATCGGGATCATGACTGAAAGGCTATATATCGAGTAGATAGCCTGAATAAAAGAACAGTTTATTATGGACACTGAGAAAGATACAATGAATGACCGACAGTTTACAGTGTTACTGATAGACATAGCGTGTTAGATAACCCTAAATAGTGGAAACCGACACCTATTGATTCTACACCTATTTTACACCGAAACGACACTGTTCAACAGAGCATACACTTCACACAATTAAGAATGTAGCCAGTAACAATAGTTGAAAAAAACTCATTTAAGTTAAGTCTGAGATTAGCAATGTGGTTATTCCTAGGACACTTTAGTTACTTCTCTTTCGTCATGATCATTTAGTTACACAACCCTGGTTATGTGTTTGCAATTAGCAGTTGTTTATATTTACAAAATGCGTGATTCTATATATGAAGGGTGTTATTTCAGCTTATGTCCTTCTTTCAATGTAAAGTCGATATTATTGGTAATGGCGGTTCATCATGGGAAGATTTTAAAATTTATAGAAAGAAAATGTGACAAATTGTTCAAATACGGTACTACTTGTGGCTTAAGATAATAATTCAATGATTACACAGACAAACCTCCGCTCTTATGGATAGAGGCATATCTATCATTGCGAATAGTGTATTGTTCTGATCAAAGTAATGAATGAATTTACGTTATATAAGTTGATCTATGAGGCAACAAACACATCGATAGATAGAATCGTGTATTGTATCACAACTAGAAGTAAGCTAGCAATATAGATTATACGCAGCAACGGCTCTATAAGTAACATTCAGTTGACGTCAGACGACATCAATATTTAATGTAATTATATCAGTCAGTTCATATCTATTTATCAAAATGATATACTATGCAATGTATCTACCAATAAAAAATTTAATAGTGTAAAGGTAATTCAAGCTGGACATTTTCTGATCAATCGATTTTCAAGTGAATACAACTAACCATAATTAAATCCCTTTGAGAGAAGATGCTGTAAAAAATTTAAGCTGTTACAATAACCATATATGATAATGAACTGTTTTGGTTAAATCGAAAATGAAGTGAAGTTGTGTCTGTCTTTTTGTAATACTACATATACTTTTAGTTCATTAATGAGGTGAATAAACATTATCCATAGTCAGCGCCATATCATAAAATAATCAAAGTTGTGCAAACAACGCCCTTTTCAAGTACCTTGCAAATAATAATGTTAAGTATTATCGCCTACCCACTTAATAAACCATTATCATTATCCAATAAAAGGACCTTGACACGTGGCAGGATACACAAACAACCATTTTTCAAAAGGTCAAATTGTTTAGATGTGCACTTTACATGTACACATCTGTGATAAAACAAACATTTAAAATTTGTTTATGAAATAGTATGGTTTTTATTTATTTCAGGAATCGTTTATTATGGGCATTTGGAAAAGTCTAGTATTGCAATGTCCATCTATACTACTAGTGTATGTACATTTAAATAATCTTTTACACCACACCGTATCTGTTTTACGACTCTCTTGATATAATCTGGGCAAGGAGGCCTTTAATTCTGAATAAAGTCTGTCTGTCTGTCTGTCTGTCAGTGTATGTATGTGAATAAGAAGATTTTGATAAATAATCCAAAAGAAGAGGACATACAGAGGTCAGATTCCTGATTTATAAAACAATAGATAATATACTATACATATAAGTAAGTATATCGGGATCAACAACATTCGGTGAACTGAGTGTAGTACATTGTACACAGTAGTTTACTACCAGTTGGTTTTAGTATTAATATCAATATAGCTAAACATAGGCATGAGAACTTCATAATTATTTTCAATAAGAATATATATTTTGATCATAAAAACCACCACAATTGTATTTAAGGAAATTTCATAACATGAATAACAAGGTTAGTTTTTGTAAACATTTGAAAAGATAGTAGTAGCTCTTTTCATTGAATGTACTGAACGTATATGGTCCTATATGGTTTCATCTGGTCCAGCATTTACAAACTCGAGGTATTATCCCAATGCTGCTATATGATCCAGCGGTTACAAACTCGAGCTAATTTTACAATGCTGATATATTATGCTGAAGTATTATCCAGTCTGATTAAAATCGACCGTGTTACGAGGAAGAAAAGTAAAATATGTATCAGAGCTTTCCTCTCCACAACGAGGAAAGCCGGGCTGGTTGAAGTTCGAACCCCACTAGAGATAATATTTATGCACTTTTTTCCTCGAATCACAGTCGATTTAATCAGACTGAAGTATTATCAATATTATGAAGCTTGCTCTTACATTAATACACACTGACAAAGGACCTTATACATATATAAGACTTGCCAGTGTTAACCAATTTCGATTGTACAAAACATATATTTGACGATTTAGGGTTTTGATTCTGAAAATATACTTATATGATTATATGCATTACAAATTATTATTTCTATTCAAGCCCAATTTTAAATAAATTCAATATGCTTATGTCTGAAGACAAACAAGATGTTGTCCAGAACTTATCAATTTTTATACACATTGCAATGACTCTTAGAGATAAATTGTTCCGCCAATAATATATTGCAAGTGTTTGTTTATCGTATTGTTTGTATTTATATACATGTACCGCTCTGTAAATCTAAAAATGTAGACTGGGCCTATGGCCTCCACTGCAAAGGAATAAAGATTGAAAAGATTGCATTACAAATTGAATGACGAGTAAAATTATCATAAAGGCACCAAATAATAGCCTGGTACTTCTCGAGACGACGATATTGATATTGATGTCGCACAAGGCTGCAGTGCTGCCCAAACTGATAAAATGACACGAATATTTATCATAAAGTGGCATGGGTTGGACAGCCCTGATAACACCTGCATTGAGAACTGGTCCAGGTGAGTTTTAATCAATGTCAGAGGAAAGAACTTTAATGAAAGAACAAATTAATGAGTACATTAGAATGAGACCATGTTGATTTGAGATTATACCAGTGTACGAGTTTACCTTATATATCGAACAGTTGATGGGGTAGTAACAGGTTTTCAGGGAATGGAAGTTTACTAAAATTGAAAAAAAAATGTTACCAATAAAAGTTTCATTAAAAGTGCTAGTTTTTAACGAACGTTACATGTTTCATTGAGCTACGCAAATCATTTCCTTTTTCAAAATGATTAAAAGATGTTCACACTAAATTGTCCACCAGTAGGTTTGCTCTCCAGAGGGTCTGTATAAACGCTATCCTCTCTAAATAACACGATATCTTAATCCTGTCGTTTAGTAAGTATATCTATTTATCTTTCCACGTGCAGAAGAAGAAATTAAACTGTACAAGTGTTCAAAAAATAATTCCGTTAAAATAAATTAGGATACATCCCACAGAGAATTTTATCAACATGTTAACAGACTTCATGTTGGTCTTTAAAGCTCTAATTTACATAAAGAAAACAATCTTCAAATACATCTTTTAGTTTGTTTTTCTGTTCTCGTCATGAAAGACATTTTTATTCCCTTCAAACATTACAGAATTTCTGCCCATGTAATGTTCTTCTGAAGGGGGATTTAATTCCCTTTATAGCTGTCTTTTATTATCAGTTTGTTCAACTGAGAGTTTAAATCTCGTGTTTGCCGATTGTAAATAACACCTCTTGTCATGTCAATCATTGTAGATTATGGCGATGACCTAGCGACTTAAAACTCCCCAGGGGATTCAAATACTTTTTTTTATGAGCCGAGCAATCTTGGAAGCATTGGGTGATGTGGATCATTGGGCGTTTTTGTCATGTAATCGTTTAAGTGATGTTTTTCATTAACAGAAATATATATGTTTAAAGGGGCAGTAGCACATTTTTTGATAATTTTATATTTAAAAATTTTGACTGATAACTGTAAGTGAATGCTAAATGTATTAGTTTGACAGTGTCAAAAACCTCATTACACAAGCCAATCATCCATAGTCAGAGGACAAAGTATGAAGATTCACATAAAATCCATTGGCGGCCATTTTGTGTGAACACCTTTTATTCATGTTTTGTAAGAAAAAGGAATCGCAAGGCTAAACTTTACGTTATTTATTTGAATTATTACTGCTCCATTCATATTAAATACATTTTCTTTCAATTGAAACCATTAATTTTCACTTTCCTGACATTACCTTATATTCCCCCTAAAAACGTGCTACTGCCCCTTTAAATGTGTTATTGTTTAGCGTTGTATAATCCAGACTATTTTCCTACATTCAGTGAACATAAAAACGTTGCGTCATAAAGGGTGAGTCCAATGATATTCACAATCCTTGTAAACAGTTCTAAAATGTTATTACTTACAGTTGTTGTTTATAGTTTAAGTTTTAGGCTTTTTATAACTTACAAAGCTATGCCATAAGTTACAGTCATTATCAAGATTCTAATTTATATCGTGCATATATTTATAATACAAGTAATAAGACACATTCTACTAACAACATCAGGGCAAATATCACCTTCAGTTCCCACCCTTTGAGAGTGACCATCAACCCACAACACAATTACCTGAAACTGAACCCACATAGTTGATGGCTTTCAATTAGCACTTATGGCCAGCCTTGGAGTCGAGTTTCAATATTGTGGTAATAAACCGTGAGCTTGGTCTACGACCCATGTAAGTGAGTGGCGTGTTTGTATAGAAACAATGAACTCACCCCGTTACGCCGTTACTTGATAGTTTGGTCGACACGCTGGACGGGTTGTTTGTACAGGGAACGCATACCTTCGTGGGAGATTTAACAGGTGTGGATGAAGATGATTTAGAACCGTTAGAATTCTTTCTAGGGCTCGATCCAACTCTTGTATCACATTCACTCGACGATTCCGAATCCGCTGGGGTCACGTTTGGTACCAGTTTATATTTATGAACCATTCCTGACGGCGGTTTTTCAGATTTAGAACAATCTTTTCGTAGGTCAGTTTTAGTATGTTCACGCCTCGTATACTGGAATGTTCCATTTTGATGACCATTTTGGTGGATATTTTGAGTTATACGTGCCAATATTTGAGCGTTGGTGTATTCGCGATTCACTGGTTGAGGGGCAACGTTATAATATCCCGAGTTGTAGAAGGCGCTGACTCGTTTAGGGGGTTGAGGGGCGGAATTATCAAGATTGCTGTGTTCTTCTCTGTATTGTTTGATGTAGTACCTGATGTCTTGGTAATGTTTGAAAACGAAATTATCCCTCGGGTTGGGAAGTTTCAATCTTGAATCCCTCCAACTTAACGATTCACGCTGTCCCTCTCTGCCTTTGGCATTCAAAGACTCTTTCTCTGGTTTCCGAAGAAGAATTTTTGAATTGTGATTCCAACCCGTTAATTCCTCGCTCCTCTCTTTGATAATCCGCGTAGTTTTCGGTTTCGATGAATTCTCTATCAAACGTATGATGAATTCTTTTTCAAGTCGATCATCCGCTGCTAAAAGTTTGTTTTGTATAAGTCTCTCCTGCGTAGGTCCACCATAGTGATTCTCGTGAAGAATCACATCCCGTTTAGCCATTGCCCCATCGCTTATAAGCACGATCATTTAGGCTTGCAACAGGTATGCGTGTCCATCAGGGAATAAACACAATCTATCGACAACATAATCCTCAGGGTTGCCTGTAACGCGCCACCAATTTTGCAAACAGTTTAGTTGGCAAGCACGCGAATGTGTTTGGCTGTTCCATCGACTACACGTACTTCTAATGTGGTCGGTATTTATCTCATTTACCTGACTTAACACATAAAGGCGATGATGTTGACACACCGAGCAACAATACACAATATATACCAAGCCGGAAGGTACATTTGATTTAAACGCATTGTCCCATGACGTGCTAAAGTACTTGCGGAGGGAGGGTAAAGGAACAGCAGTCAGCCTGACTGAATTGCAATATGGGTGAACGATCACTAGTTAATCAATTGTTTAAAGCAGAGGCGCTCTAACCCACGAACCCACGTCTGTTGTGGATTATTGAGAGCTTCTTAAGCATGTATAAGGAGTGACTAAAGGTGCAGGCTTATCATGTGTTATTTCACCTAACGTTTACACGTTTTTTATCAGCTATTGAAACAGTCTTATCGAGATCTGACGAATGAGGTTTTGACTTCATATGCACCTCGGGTTATCCATTTTTTTTCTGTCGTATCGGCTGTCAATTGGATAATTAATTGTTGACACGACTAACTTGTAAATCGTCGGACGTGTAGACTTATAAAGTATAAAGCAGAGAGTATAAATCAGTTCGAATGAGCAAAAGGCAATAGCAAATTGAAAATGTCACGTTAGTTGTGAGAGGTTTTCAAAGTCAAACAGGGTTCAATTTTCATGATTCAGAAACATGTCCATGATAATTTTGAGTCGGCATCCTTAGCAATCATTTCTGCACACTGATAAGTTTATTCTTCTTTGTTTATGTTTCACTTACAGCGTGAGGGTTGTGTGAAGGCTAAAAATAAAAGAATCAAATGCTAGTTGTGTTGAACAAAAGAAGGTTATTGTGTTATAGCTGTGTAAAGTGTAATTTGTTTTATGCTGAAATTTACTTTACTAATTAACATATAAAACTACTACAAATAGAACCAATGGCTCTGTATCTCATCAGGCCTCATATCATTTTTCTTTTTGGGTGTGGCACAGGGTCACAAAATGTACAATTAATCTAAATTAATAGTCTGTAGACAAGGCTTCAGCTTTCTAGGCCTTAAGCTTCTGGAGAAAAAGATGAAATTAGGTTTTCAGCTTTGGCCCCTGTGGCCCTTATTAGGGGTCACAGGGCCACCAAAGCTACAATTTATAATTCCCACTAGACCATGCCATGCGCCTATCGGGCCTTACAGTCCAGATGAGCTAAAATTCATAATCTAACGATGTTTCCAATAAAGGGAGTTTTAATGGAAAATACGAGACATAAAAGATTACATATTTAACATTTTTTCTTTAAACTATTTTTTGTCGATTTTCTTCATATGACTTTCAAGCTCCATTTTTCTGCATTAGTCAATGCAATATGAAAAAAACCCATATTAAATTAATAATAAATAGCGGATTTTATATGAGTGTCATGACATACAATGTTCACGACACGAATGGTTAAATATTAGTATTTCCCGAGCAAAAACGAGGGATATGCTGGTATTTAGGCACCTTCCGGCTTGGTATAAATTGGTATATATATATGGCTGAATCCTTATTGTTATTGGCTTTTCTTTTCTTTTTATTATTCAACAAAACTTTGCACTAAGATACAGTCAAAACTACTGAAGCAAATACAACCAAACTTTACAGACTGGTAGACCTTACCCTGGAATCGCGAGGCGAAGCTTTTCAGCCTGATTGGTCAAAGCATTAAAGGTTCAGTTCGATTCCAAAGTCCAAAATTCCAAAGTCCATTGATTTTTTTCATATTTCTTTTGATATCATGACAAATTCGTAGATCACGTGGTTTGGCCGCCATCTTGATTTTAAACACTTTTTTTCACTTTCGGCAAAATCTTGACCCCACCCACCTTTGACTGGACACTGCTCAATAAAAACTTGCACTAGAAGTTTAAGGCCTGGCTGATAACAAGTTTGTAATAAAATTTGAAAAGGGCAGATAACTCAAAAACCTTACCGAAAAATTTCATGATTTTTGCATGAGAGCTAGACATGACCACATGGCCTCAGGTCACAGTTATTTTGACCCGGTAGTGGTGAGAGAAGGAAATGATGAAATAGTAGGGTGTTGTGGGATATTATTTTCTAGGCTTGTTTACATTGGAGACATATGTTTCCGGATTTCATGGAGAGGTAAGATTTGGTCCTTTCAGCGGTAATTTTAAAAAAAATTTGGAGTGAATATTTTTGGATTGGTGGGGATCATAGATTTTGCATATTGTGGGCAGTTTCATGTGCTTTCTCTGGCATGTCAGTGTATATTGACATTTTTCATTCATATTTCAAAATCGGCATGGTCAACACCAAGTTTACTCTGCGATTTTGTAGTGTCGAGAGGTTGTATTTTCATTTCAAAACAAGTCCCCCAGTCCCGCAATGCCAGGTAGCTTTGTAGCGACCAATATCACTAATGATAAATGCACTGGAAATTAATTGTGGACTGAGGCCACATGACCGCTCGCGAACAGTCATTTCCGGTCGCCATGACGCAGTTTCCTAACATAGGGTCAGCTCCGACAGAAAAACTGTAAATGAACCTTTCTAATGCTGCTGAACCATATCCTGTGATGATATTTTCATGAAACTTGCAGGAATAATAGATGACATTATCATCTGTACAACCATTATGTACGATTTGCGGCTGAATTCTGTTGTGGTCGTGTTTTCTTGCTCTCGCTCGGGAAATACTAATATTTAGGCACACGTGTCGTTAACATAGTATGTCATGGACACTTATATGATATCCTCTATCAAGTTGCTGTTTTTAAATCAGGTATTGGGTATAGGGTTGCAAATCAAGGGAACCACGTTACAATAGGACGCGGCCACGCAGCCTTCGGTAACTCCAGGATTAGAGACAGTGTTGCATCCTGGATAACACGACGAACCAAAGCGTGATGCATATATAGACAGACAGACAGACAGACAGATATAGATATTGTATTTCAGTCTCACCTCACATAAAATAAATGATCAAAATTGGTTGGAAAAATAACATAAAAGCGAGCCACCTTTTAAGGGTAATGAGAGACTATCATCAAAAGTAAAAAAGAAATATAAATTCATTGTATAGTTTTACATGTAGTTTGCTCATATAAATTATTACAGAGCATCCAAGTTTCATATTGCTCACCGAAATTACCGAGAAAGCTGGAATATGATTGATTGCATAAAGAACGGCCCTGCAAACAGATTAACTGTAAATAATTGTGGTGTCATTTCCGGTTCAAAGTTCACTTTGACACGGACCTCTGCGGGATTCCGTCAGATCGTAGATGAGTTAACAACATAATATAAAAAAAGGGAGCGAATCGATGTCTTCATTTCAATGAGATAGTCGGCTTATCAGCTGATGGTCGTAAAGAAAATCAAGATCATCGGTGTGCGAATGACTACTTACAACATTTTTGAGATTTTAAAAGCGCTTCAGTGGATACGAATTCACACTTGCACGCGGGGGACATAACGAATTTTTAATTTGTGAAATAAATGAGTTAAGCTGCGGCCGGTCATACTGAAATTAGGGATGAAATGATTCAAATAATTTGAGGAAAAGGGGAAGTTGGAAAGTGTTGATTATGTTTTGTGATATAAGTTTAGCTTAGGGCCAAAATGATTAAATCTTTTATTTAGCGCATGGAAGATGGGGGTTTATTTATTAATTTAAGGTTGTGTTGAAGGTTGTATGGTTTGAGGTTCAAGCGATCACCCGCACTCTATCACGTTTTCCTAAATGGTTCAACCACTTTTTAATTTACCCAAAACTACGGAACACGACAGCCGCTTTGACAAATATTACGATAATGGTTTAACCGTGAAGAGGGAATCGTGTGAACCGGTGAACGTACATGCATATGGTAATAAAGATTATTTGTCCTTAGGTACTTACTAAGGGTCGCATACCGATTCGTCGAATTTCTAGTTTTAGAATAGAAAAATCCATTCGACGGATCGGTACTGTGATTTTAGTTGTTGATTGGCTTACATAACGTTCGAACGTTCCAAAATAAGACAAAGGGGGTGTTTGGACTCTTATTCATTTATTTTGATCACTTGAAGTTAGGATGGTGCGATGTTGTATATAATGAGTAAATAATATTATATAAAGAATTGTATGCAATATTTGGCTAATTTGGGAACAACAGCAAAATTTTAATAAATATTATAAATTCTTGTCAGAATTTGTGTTTAGACTAATGAAGAATAATGGTACACGTCACTTGTCAATAGTATTGGTTTTTTTTATTTAAATTAAAAATCTTGTGATTATTTACATACATGTATATCGCTCTGTGAATCTGAAATGTAGACTGGGCCTATGGCCTCCACTGTGCACAAGGAAATAAAGATAGATTGATTGAGTAAATAACATTATCAATATCAAACGTACGGGCCATGTCTCAATTATAGCCAAATGGTATGGGATAATATTTTAAGAGGTCTTGGACATCATCAAATTTAATGGAAGTTAGAAAGTGGTAAAAACTTGGAAGTAATGCAAAGTATAAGTAAAATGATTTGAAAGTGATGCATGTGTCATACATGTATTTGAATAGGGACACAAAGGATCAATTAATCATTTAACTTGTACCCTTCATCAAAGTATTAAATTTAGATAAACAGAAAGGGGTTTACAGTATGAACCCTTTACTCGGCAATATGTCCGTCGAAGAAATAAGACTTTATCATGTAAACAACTTACTTCATTTCAAGTAATACAATATCAATCGTAATGCTTGTAAACAACCCGTACACCCCTCCATTAATTAACTTAGATTCTCCCAGGGTCTCATGCTCGCTAAGATTCGACCGATCGGTACAAAATCACTAAAGCGTTATTCGACGGATAGGTACAGTTCAATTTTTAAAATTCGACGGATTAGGCCGTAATCTTACTAAGATATCACATTTTATTGAATAGCTTCACAATTCCTACTTTTCACGAATTCTCATGTTTGTACAGACAACTCTTACTATCTTTGATGCTGATGAAGAAGAAGAAAATTAGTCTATTAAAGTGTCATACTTTTCAAGTATACATTACATTACATAAAATATCACAGAAGAGTAGAAAAAGCGAAGTCCAGCCTACATAGGCTTATGAGACACCATATAAATAAAAAACCCATTATAAACACTTATTATTGAGACAGTTGAGAGATGCACACATACACAAACTCACACACATATAATTATGATAGTCCACAGTGACTTTGTTCGTATTACACTTTGCATTATTAAGTGTGGGCCAGTTGTCAAAGATAAAGTGAGTGTGTTTCCTCAATTAGAGAATTTAACAATACCTGCTACAGTGCCTTAGCATGGCCAAATTATTCAACTCTGTCATTATCCTCTCGTGCAGTTATTTTGGGAAATGTGTTAATTGGTCTACAGCTGATAGAAACATGAACCTTTGAGTAAAGATTTTACGAACGCTTAGATTTATTTGATATCTCTATATAGTAGCTTAAACAACAAGAAACCTCATAATTTTTCCCATGTTAATTGGTAAATATGTACAGAAAACATTGTCAACTTCAAAAAACACCAAAAAACGTTTTCATCGGTCCTCTAATAACAAAGATATCGCCCTTCAAAGTGCGAAAATTTTAGGCTTCTCAATTTGACAGTCTGAAAAGGGATTCTACCGGGTGAACGATATGGCCTTTACTGCGCATGCGAGAAAGGGCGATGTGATGTGGCAGGTTATGATAGGCTGAGAGAAGTTTTACAGATTGTGTATTATTACATCATATACAGAACGGAAATGGGCCTAATCAATGTAAATATAACAGACAATGGTGGTAAATAAACAGAATAAACATATTTTAGCACGATTTAGAAGCTTCATCTGTCCGGCAATAAAACAGAGTAGTAATTAAACAGTTATGGCACATCGTAACTGATTATGTAATTACAGGCCTAGGGAGTCGCGCTTGGGATATTTAACACTCTTTGACAATGTTGTTACAAGAATTAGGGGATGTTGTTTTAGAGATCAAGCATGTCTGCCCATCTATGACACGCCCAGTTGTCAAAGCACTAGTCATCCATTGGTCAATAATAAGACGAACTAGATCCAATCCAAAATTAAACATTTAGAATTTATCATATGCATTGTTTCTGTCTTAAGATGAACATATACAGTACACATGAGATGGAGTATTTTGCGTTTACAGTGACTTCAATAAGGTAGGCTTTGGTCACATGATATGTAAACTAAATTTTGTGCATTCAAACTTATATGTATGCATATTTGTTATTTCAGGCAGTTGTTTGCGTTAGAAGTTTAAAAATATTAAAAATTTAAAATAACATTATCTCAAACAAAGATATAGAAGGGTATTTATTTTACGCTGATGAGTTGTCTCTTTGTAAACTAACATTGTTTCTTTATTTGATTGAGAAACGCTCAAGACATGATGAAACATGGTGTCAAAAGGTGTATCAAATTGTATTGCGAACTTAATACAATTTCATGACATGATGCCTCAATGACTCTCTTTCCGAATATTTCGTAGTGTGTATATAGCAAAACCTCATTCAGATTATATAAAATTACTTCAGGATTATTCATAAGTTCCTTAAAACATTTCACTAACTTGTTTAATTTGTTTTCAATTTTATCTGGCCACTCATCACAAAATGTAAACTTAGAACTACTAAATTCAAAACATAACTATACCGTAATATCTAAGAGATTTTCAAAACATGATTGAATATTAAGATTTTGCCTTGATGAAATATCCTAATGTTTATACCATTAATGAAGATATAACCTTAGCATTTAATTGCTTTGTTGTATGTTTACGAAAATCGTTGTTTCAATACTGTCACTGTATATGATATGTGTACTGATCTGTCCATGTTTACGTTACGTCACTATTTTGTTTCTTTTTTAAAAATAGATATGCGAAACATAGTTCTATGACAGGGCTATGACATACCATGTAGTCTCATTGATGAATTGACGACTTTAGATCCCTCTGTAGAAGCCGTGATTAAGCTATCAACAGTCAAAAAGATTCAACCAAAATTAGTAAATGTCTTCATTATATGTCTCACTAACTAACCATCATACTGGAAAGTTGTTTTCTTTGTTTGTATAGTAATTATACGTAAGTAAGTGACCGCTTGACTCAATACTGTAAACAATAGCAATAGCCTGACCAGTTTGGCGAGAAAGGGCGATGTGATGTGGCAGGTTATGATTGGCTGAGAGAAGTTTTACAGACTGAAAATATGATGTTTGTTTTCAAAGTCATTAAATGACTATTTTGCGCATGTTTTTGAACAAACAAAATATCAATGTTATCTCAAGATATCTTTATGTATCCATTTCTGCATTGTGTACCCCCTCGGGGTTACATGTTGTTTAACGTTTTTTTTATTACAAAAATATCGTACAATCAATCAATCTACAGTAATACATGAAAGCGGGTTGTAACGAGAAAAGAGAGGGAAACAGAAGAAAGTAGATAGTGGATAGCAATAGGGTGCAGGAAAAGGCAAGAAGACTCACGGTAATTTAGTCATTTTTGAAAAGCATTGACCATTTTCTTTGGAAAATGGGGTCATCTTCCGAAAATACATATTTTTCTAAATTCTAGTCATATTTTATTAAATGAATTAGGCGATTAAAGATTAAATCATCAGGGTTAAAACTTGTTTTATTGATAAACGCTGTTGTGATAATAAGGATGTGGTTTATCAATACATTTGCCGTATCAATTACATCCAAGTAGAAATTTTGTAATATCAATGTCAAGGCTGGTGTTTGTCTTGGAATGGTACCAGTTCATTAATTTTGTAATGAGATTTTCAATTTTTTCACATGAATAAAATAAATGTTCAATTGTTTCAATTTCTCTTTACAAAAGGTACATAGATTGTCCTGACAAATACCTATTTTGCAAAGAAAGGATCTTGTTAAGATTATTCGGTGAATAAATTTAAATTGAAAATTTCGCTTGCCTTGTTTTTTATTGTTGTACCATTTATTAGTTCAAAACAATCAGAAAGATAATTTTCAGGCAGGATAAAATTAAGCTTTGATTCCCACTTAGACTGAAGGTTATCTAAGGAAATAACTTTGTTGGCACATAGTTGGGAGTACACAAATTTGCAGTCTTCAGAGGTACATATTTGTTTTAGAATAGTTCATTGTGTATTTACCCCAGTGTCAAAATAAGTTGTTGCCTGAATAAGATCGGAGTATTGTTTAGGTATATATTTCAAAAATATGAAATAAAGAAGATATGTGTGTTGAAGATTGAATTCCTGTTTCAGTGTTACAAATGTTTTTATATCACCAGTTGAAGAGATAATGTCCCTAATGTGTTTCATTCCGTTTCTATACCACGAGATAAATAATTTCATATCAATAAATGGAACAAAGTTTATAAATGGTAGGGATACAAAACCGTCAAAGGTAACAGTATCATAATTGCCTATACATACGTAACACATTACTACATCTTTCCAAAAACAGTTTTTGATTTTGCTAGCATATGTTATCAGTCTTTCTATTTGGAAGTTAAACAAATCAATGTCTCCAAATTGTGATAATGATTCAAACACTAGGTGCTGCCCTAAGCCTTTTCTTTCAAATAGTCGCTTATCCATTTGGTCTTCATATAATTACAGACTGATAAGATATCTATCATTTTCAAACCCCCCTTTGCATATTCATTTATCAACATATTACGCTTAATCTTATCACGATTCCCTCCCCATATAAACTTGTAAAGAATAGAGTTTAAACGTTTAACAAAGTTTTCAGGTGGATTGGGAAGCTACGGAACCGTAGAGGGGACATTGCATGAGTTTAATTTTGAGATTATTATGTCGTGGCCACGAGATAGTAAGTCGTGGCCACGAGATAATAAGTCGTGGCCACGAGATAATAAGTCGTGGCCACGAGATAATAAGTCGTGGCCACGAGATATTAAGTCGTGGCCACGAGATATTAAGTCGTGGCCACGAGATCATATGTCGTGGCCACGAGATCATATGGCGTGGCTACGACTTAAGTTAACCAATAGATTTTCAGTATTAGTCGGCCATTTTGTTGAGAGATAAAACGTAGTAGAGAGGTTATGATTGGTGCTTTAAGCCCCTCAAAGAGGAGGGTAGGGGTGTAAGACCGAAAATAAATCTGGAGGTTCTGCTTCCCTCTTAATGAGGGTCATTTTATTCAAATTATAACCTCTCTGCAATGGCTATTATAACCAATTTATCAATTTTGGTTAGTGTGTGTGTTCTCCAAGACAACCCTTTTATTTGAATAAAACGTTATCATTAGGTCTATGAAACCTATCCTACGCTGCTTGTCGTTCATATCTCATTTCTTATTCAATATTTCCTTTTACGAGATACATAAAAGAGCACTACGCATATTATTTGTTGCAATAAAGAATGGTGTTTCCAAAAACATACTCAGTACGCAAATACTACGTACACTATCCAACAATGTACAAAGTATATTTGATTTGGTTACTTTTTAAAGTATTCAATCAAAAATGATTTATCAATAACCCATTAAAAAATTCACAATCACTTATAATAAACGTGCATATTATAACAACCGGTATAACCAGACTTAAACTTCTACCTATGTAATACTTCGCCTTGCCCTAAACCTTTTTATTTCAGCCACCTTGGTCAGTAGTAAGATGGTCAACAACACATACAAATGGAATTGTAACACTTTAGATTGTTATCAATTTAAAGAAAATAAGATTCATAAACAAAAAAGTTTTCGAACCCGGAACCTCTATGTTATCAAGCTACTTAATTACTTAAACCTCTTTCTACCCTAACCCTCTTTGTAAACCTCGGTTTCAATAACCCTCACCTAACCGTATACACAACTGTTACCACCCCAAACCCCGTACCCTCTAAATATCCCGTGTTTACATAAACTTACTTTATTGTATACCAAACCATAACCCTCGCCTTGCCCTATCCCTCTGGTTATTAGTCGGTTTCATTACACTCGCGTATACCAGAGTCTCTGCTTTGCCTTAACCCTCTTCGTAACTCTAGATTCCATAACCTTCCCTTAACAGTATACCTAACCCCTCGCTTTGGCTCAACTCCAACGTATCCTCGTTACCATAACCCTCGCTTTGCAAAATAAAAAATGTAACCCTAACGTTTCTCAATCAACCCTCCCCGCTTTCGTAACGCTTGTTTCCCATAAACTCGATAACCTAACTGTAGCCATCGCTCTAACCCTGTCCGTAACACTCGTTTTCATGCAGTTAGGTAGACGGTAATGCGATGGTTATGGACACGAGGGTTAAGATGAGGGTTAGTGTAAAGCAAGGGTTACAATAAGGTATACGCTAAAGCGAGGGTTATGAAACAAGGGTTACTAGAAGGTGAGGGCCAAGTGACGGATACAGCTAGGTATATTGTAAAGCAAAGCAAGGGGTGTAATGTTAGGCTTAAGTGCTCAAAACACGCAGAATACCTAACATTTGCATGCTTATATCTAGAGCACTTGGCATGCAATAAAAGGGAGTGTACCTAAGGGTTTAGAGCAAAGCGAAGGTTGCAGTTAGGTAGACGGTAATGGAGGGTTATAAAAAGAGGTTTACTTAGAGGTATAGGGCAACGCAAGGGTTACAGTTAGGTAAACAATATAGCCAGGGTAAGGAAAACGAGAGTAGTGGAGGTAAGGGCAAAGCAAGTGTTACACTCAGTTTACTGTAAAGCGAGGATTCGTTAACACGAGGGTTAGGGAAAATGAGGGTTACAGTGAGATATACTAGTACTGTAAAGTGAGGGTAATAAAAACGAATAATACGTAGAAAGTTAGGACAAATGTGGTGTTATCATTAGATATATTGTTAAGGGAGGGTTAGGAAATCGAGGGTTACCTAAAGGATTAAAGATAGGGTAATTGGGTACCTGGGGCAAAACTAGGGACAAGTAAGATATACGGTAAATTGATGGTAATGGAAAAGAGGTTGCGTAAGGGGTAAGCACACAGCGAGGGTTGCAGTTATACGGTAAAGTGAGGGTTGTTGAAACAAGGGGTAGAAGATTGTAAGGGCAAAGCGAGGGTAACAGTTAACTTTACTGTAAAGCGAAGGTTATTATCTTGGATTGGAGTGTACTAAGAAGGTGGTACAAATATATACGGGTACCTTCAGAAGTTGTTGTTGAAACAGTCTGATAGGTACTACACTATGGGGGGTAATTAATAACGATTTTTGGTACTTTACGGTATGACCGCCTCTATATGTATTATGACGGATGAACATCTTTATGTCTTGAACTTCTTTTACATTTGCATTTGGATATTAACACTGTTACGAAAATCTAGACTTTATAAATTGAACATTGGTTGATTGGATTAAAAGAATGATTAAATGATAAGAATAATTATAGATACATGCTGTGCAGATAAATAGCTGCCACCCTTTTTTTATTGATATTCTGTACTCAATGTAAGCTATGCACATGTATATTCTATAGAATGTATTCAAGTGGTATTTATGCATAAAAGACCATGCTGGGGTTTTTTGTTTGTTTTTTAAAAAGATTTATATATGTTTTATGCTAGGAAAGTGGTGTTTGGATGAAATATATGATATAGATGCATGATAAATAGTTACTTTATAACATAACTTTTGATGAGTTAAACTTATATCAAGCAAAAGATATAGGCCTATATATATACACGAAAAATCCACAAGCACAACTTATATATTGAAACTGCATATACAAACTGTAGAAGTATATATAAAGTGTACAGTAAACTTAAGGATTTTAATTGGTACTTCTGTATACTATAAAACACATGGGTGGTTATAACATGCATGTTTATTTTAAGTGATGGTGAATCTTTTAATGGGTTATTGATAAATCATTTTCGATTGAATACTTTATAGATTAACCAAATTAAATATACTTGGTACGTTGTTGGACAATGTAGTATTTGTGCATACTGAGTACGTATTTTGGAAACACCATTCTTGGGATCCATCAATTAGCCTTGATTGGATTGGATAGGACTTCTATAAATCTTTCTTGTTGCAACAAATCATATGCGTAGTGCTCTTTTATGTATCTCGTAAAACGAAATATTGAATAAGAAATGAGATATGAACGACAAGCAGCGTAGGATAGGTTTCATAGACCTAATGATAACGTTTTATTCAAATAAAAGGGTTGTCTTGGAGAACACACACACTAACCAAAATTGATAAATTGGTTATAATAGCCATTGCAGAGAGGTTATAATTTGAATAAAATGACCCTCATTAAGAGGGAAGCAGAACCTCCAGATTTATTTTCGGTCTTACACCCCTACCCTCCTCTTTGAGGGGCTTAAAGCACCAATCATAACCTCTCTACTACGTTTTATCTCTCAACAAAATGGCCGACTAATACTGAAAATCTATTGGTTAACTTAAGTCGTGGCCACGCCATATGATCTCGTGGCCACGACATATGATCTCGTGGCCACGACTTAATATCTCGTGGCCACGACTTATTATCTCGTGGCCACGACTTATTATCTCGTGGCCACGACTTATTATCTCGTGGCCACGACTTACTATCTCGTGGCCACGACTTACTATCTCGTGGCCACGACATAATAATCTCAAAATTAAACTCATGCAATGTCCCCTCTACGGTTCCGTAGGAAGCGCCATAATAAGATGTGTAAAAAGGGGGATAATCTGAGATTTAATAATAGTAATTCTTCCTCGAAGAGTTCATGTTCTATTAGACCAGGAAAATAATATTTTCCTGATTTTTGAATTATTGTTTCTCAAAGTTTTGCGAAATCATTTCATTTAAGTCGGCAGAGAATGTTATTCCAAGAAGCTTGGATGGTTCTTTAGACCAACGAAGTGGTATGTGCGGACAAAGTTGCTCATCAGAATTTATCATGGAGCTATACGATTGAAAAATACTAAAAGGTTCAATGTACTCTTACGTTAATATAACAATTTAACAATGCTTTGAATGCTTATATGTCAATTTAAATCACAACATAACATAACATGCCTTTCAAGATACGTTATCTAATAATCGGAAGGTTTCCGGATAAAATCTTATCACACATGTTGCACATTCTCAAGACTTATTACGCATTAAGTCAGGTGTTACATATGTGAAGTTTGTCATGTTTTTAAACTAGGGCTTCTACCATGTTTCATCAGACTCTGATTCTTCTTGTTGTCGTATATTGTACAGAAGGTGAGTTGATAAATGACACAGAGGTTTAAACCAACCTAATTGGGAACGATAAAATGGTTAATGTATTGTTGGATTTAAATGATTCATTTACAAAGTGAATTGAAATAAATTTTAGATCTAAAGAAACCGTACACCTGTATTTTCTCAAATGTTAGATCAGTTTACTTTGATGAAATTATTTATATTTTTCGTTCTCTTTAGATTCATTATTCACATAAATATGTAAGTTTTAAAGGGACAGTAGCACGCTATTAGCCAAGAAATGATCTCCTGCAAACGCGGATAATAGTTCCAATTGCAAAACATGTTTTTCAATAAAAATGGCTGTAGTAAAACGTTACGTGAGTTACGCAAAGCAATTCTAAAATGGTTGAAATGTGTACACTTAAATTGCCGTCGTGTTTTATTATAAGATATAACTACTAATACTGATGTAGTAATATGAAAACAATTGAGCACTCAAACGTATCATTGGAACCTTTCTAGTGTCAGTAAATTATTGTCTATAAGTGTCAAATTCTGACTTTTATCCAATACAGTTGGTTCTGGATTTTGCGAAAACGGCTGGGTGAGATTCAACGACTCCTGTTACAAGTTCCAGAGAACCAAGGAAAGATGGACAGATGCGTCTGTGAGCAGTATTTAATCTTATTCATTATCAAAATGTAGTTGAACTTCTCGAGACACACATATGTCAAACAGAATGATTGCTCTTGCGGGACAATGTTGAATGAAGCGGGGCACGTGAGAGAAACTAACATGGTACGAATGCGTACCAGTGCGGACAGATTTCGCAAACTATGAGAAATGATGGTAGGCAACGGGGGTGAACTATTTGATTGACAGGTGAATTATACATGTGATTCTCGGGACAACGCCTGCTTGTCAATGCACACCCAAACGTACAAGTGAGTAAATTGATACCTTCAGTTAGGAACAACTTTACCTAATGGTATGTGACGGTCTTTTAGGTTGTCTTTGTAATTAGCCGTTTGACAAAGTAATCCATAAAAATACTAGATGGTGAACAAACTTGCAAGTTGCAGTTGTATACATCTCTGTTTCAGGATATATGTAAAACTTTCGGAGCTGTCCTTGCAAGCGTTGAGACATCTGACGAAAATGTCTTCCTGAGACAATTCCTGTTTGATGTAGTATGTAAGTAACCTGCTTATTATTTCTTATTGAAGATCGGGCAACATGATATGTACCTAATTCATAAATCAATAGCATTGTTATCGTGGATTGATGACACAAGCTAATCGTAATCAAGACTAAACCATTAATTAAAGTGTTATTACCGTAGCCTATAATTGCTTGTCATTTATCTCTTGAGCAGATTACACATTTTCAGATATTCTTGTGTTGTTCTCAAGCAGAGAACGACATAAGAATCTGTGTCGAAACGTCGCATACAATGAACAAAGAAGCTGTTATCCATATATTCCTCTGCATTATTGTCTTGCACCAGACTTAGTTTATACCTACTAATTATTGGAAAGAATATCATTCCGAGGGTATCTAACCTCATTCTCTCTGTGTCAGAACCATTGGTAAAGGGTTGCGGAAGGATTTTATTATAGACACACTTGACCTTTGAACTTTGACATTGACAGAACATTAAGACAATCGTCATATACCATGTTTACATGTCCTAATCCATGTTCTTGATTTTAACGGTGCGGGGGGGGGGGGGGGGGGGGGAGGGGGTGGGGGGGGGGGGGGAGACATTGACAGAACGTTAAGACAATCGCCCAATGGGATGTTTACATGTTCTAGATTTCGACGGTGCGTGGATAGGAGGGACAGACAGTGATAGCGAGGGAACCTGGAAGTGGGTGACAGGGGACCCATTGACCTACACGTCATGGGGACCTGGGGAGCCTGACAGTCACAATGGATGGAATGAAGACTGCATGTGTCTTCGCCCTGTTGGATGGGCCGATTATGCGTGCAACTATTTGTTTGCTTATGTTTGTGAGAAGGAGTAAGTACTTGTTGAATGAAGAAATGTTGTTGTTGGATTGTTGTTTAACGTCTTCTTCACCATACGGTGATGTCGCCGACGTGGGGTCGTTATGGGAGTTGTGGGAGTTATTTCCAAAAAAAGGGGCATGAAATTTAGAATAGGTCTTAGGCACCCAAGTAAAATTAATAAAAGTTCTAAAGTGGTTAAAATTAATTTAGAATTTGGAATAGAGTGAGGGGGGGGGGAGGGGGGGGGCTGAAATTATGAATAGTCAGTAAATAAATAGTGCTGTGAAATGGCGTGGTACCTGAAAGAGATAGAAAGAATATATTATGTATGGGAAATTATATTGAAGTAAAAAGGTTTAAAGTAGTATTTGAGATGGTATTTTTAATTGTGATAAGATAAAATTGTATTTGAATAATTGTGTTTGAATTGTATTTATATTTATTTGTAATTAGTAATGTTTTATATCTAAATTTATTGATAATTGAGTGAAAGGAGTAATACTTATCTTTTTGGTTTGATATACTTAGTCTGTTATTTGCTGTTGTTTCCAGCGTTGTTATCTTCGCAATGTGCGTTTTTTCTTTCTTGAAGGTCGTCTGACTGGTATTGTACCTATGTAAAGTGCAGGGGGTAGTCTAACCATACACTTAGGTACAATACCTGTCCTCCCCACTGAACCCGATTAAGAAGCAGGCAGTGAGGGTTTTGAGGTTTGCTACTGGGAAAATTACCAGTTATAATTTAGTGAAGTGCCGGGGGTAGCCACACCGTGCACTTTAAGTGAAGAGTTTTAACCATTTTGCCCTGTGCCCAAGTCCTACCAGTTATCCCAAATATGGGAGTGGTAAATATTATTTTAGGTGTTAGGTGGAAATCTCCCGTTGGGAGCCTACGCGCCTGTTTGTATAGGCTTGCGCGAGTGGTCCCGAGGTAATGTATATCGTGAACCCATCTCACCAACCAGCTCTGGTCGTGGGTCGCCATGACCAACACTTACCAGAAGAAGGAGGTTTAAGAGATCAGTCTCGCTTGCGTAGGGTCCTTCTGGGAGTTTTACCGTGGGGTGGTTGTTAGGGTTTAGTGACCCTTAAATTGGGGAGGGGATGAGGGGTAGGTAATGGTTAAGAGTTTGGGTGTAAGGCTAGGTGGTTATTAATTATAATGTTTTATACAATTTGGTTTGTAGTAGGAATACTGAAAGGTACTGGTAATTTTTAGCATTGGCTAACAGTTCTTGTGGGTTGTTAGCGTTTACATTTTCAAGGAGTTGTCCCCTGTGTTTTTTGTATTTATCACATTGAAACAGAATGTGATTTATGGTGTCTTCGACATGACATTGATTACATAGATTATTTGGTGCTTTCCCTATTTTGTGGAGATAAACCCCGTTGCAAACATTGTTGAGTCTGAGTCTAGTTATGGCTACATCAACCCTTCTAAAGTTGTGGAAGTTTTTAACTTTTCTAAGTTTTGTAGGTTGTACTTGATAGTACTGGGTATGTCCCCAGTTGCCTTTAAAGGTTTTGTTGTATTCATCCGTTGTAATTGATTTTACAATGCTCTTAATTTCTTTTTTAGTAAATGGTATGTTGACATTATTGCTGTGGGTTAGACCTGCTTTTGCTGCTCGGTCGGCTCTTTCATTGCCTGTTAGGCCTATGTGGGAAGGCACCCATATAAATCTAACATTGTTGTTATCCTGAGTTAGATAATTATACCCCTGGTAAATTTGATGTAGAAGTTCATGACTATTTTTTTCCGTTTTGTTTTGTATAGCTTGCAGTGAGCTGAGTGAATCTGTAAATATAGCTATATTTTTGTGTTTGTAGCCTTTAGTGATAACGAGTGCTTGTCGAATAGCTACAAGTTCAGCTGTGAAGATAGAGGTTTTGTCTGGTAGTTTAAGGGATATATCTTCATCACCTGTGTGAGTGAAGGATATCCCAGAGCCTACTCTTCCTTTTTCATCTTTAGACCCGTCAGTAAAGATTTGAATGTATTCAGTTTGATTGTAGTTTTGTTCTATATAGACTTGAGTGTTACTGAGGTCACTAGGTTTGGGATTAGTTTTGTCCATGAGGTCTTTCAATTTGATATCAACTTGGATATCGGGGATGTCTGGAGGTTTTAAGATATGCTTGGTATATGGGTCAGATATAACGTCTATTGTATCAAGGTCATATTTGTCTATGTGATTTTTCATGGTAACACCAAATGGTGTTGGTATTTTTTTTACTCTTTTTGTCATTATTTGTTTCTTACGAGTGATGATATTTTGTAAACATGGCTTATGTTTTGATCTAACAATATAGTTGGTAATATTATCTTCCCATTCTTTTTCTAGCGGGAGTTCACCTAGTTCATGTCTGACTAGCTCCATTGATGTGCCACTTAGGCATCCTGATATATATCTGTAGGCTTGATTTTGTATGGTTTTTAGCTTTTGTATGTTGGTTTGACTAGTGTCGCACCAAGCTTCTGCTCCATAGTGCAGTTTGGATTTAATCAGAGATTTATATAGTAAGAGTAACATTTCCTTGCTGCTGCCCCACGTGGTGTTAGAAAGTATTCGTAATATATTGAGATCTTTTTTACATCTATGTGACAGTTCAACAATATGTTGATTCCATGTTAGATATTCATCAAAGATTATACCTAAAAATTTGACATACTTAACTTGGTTTAATGGTTCTTCATTAATGTATAATTTCAGTGGTCTGCAGTCGGCTCTGGGTGTTGGCCGAAAGAGAATTGATACAGTTTTACTTGTGGATAATTGAAATCCCCAATTTTGGGTCCATTCATTTACTTTGATTAAGGCTTTTTGTAATATTTCTGCAGCTGCATGTTGGTATTTGTGACTGACCCAAAGGGCCCCGTCGTCAGCGAATTGTGAGGTGTTTACTTGTTTGGGTAGTTTGTGAAATAGATCATCTATCATAATATTGAACAAAGTTGGTGATATGATACTTCCTTGTGGGGTCCCATTTTCTAAATTATAGTTGTCTGATATTTGATCATCTGTTTTTAGACGAAATGTTCTGTCTGACATAAAGTCGTTTATAAAGTTTAACATTTCCCCTTGTATGCCCTTTTTCTTAACTTTTTGTATCAAGTCTGTTTTCCAGACCATGTCAAATGCTTTACTGAAGTCTAGAAAGACTGCTGTAGTGAATTTATTATTTTGTTGAGCTTGTCTGATAGAGTGTTGTAATCTAACAATATGGTCAGTGGTGCTATAGGATTTTCTATATCCTGATTGATTTTGTGTGATCAATTCGTTGGTTTCTAAATAGTGTTGTAATCTTTTCGTTGCCATAGCTTCGAGTGTTTTACATAGATTAGATGTTAAAGAGACTGGTCTATATGAATCGGATTTGGTAGGGTCTTTTCCCTGTTTGTGTAATGGTATAATAAGACTTTCTTTCCAGTCTGTTGGTAAATTGCCGTCTTTCCATAGCTTGTTGTAGAAGTCTAATAATACTTGTTTGCATTTATAGGGGAGATGTTTAAGCATAGTGTAACTGGTTTGATCAATACCAGATGCTGTTCCTTTTTTATTATTTACAATATTGTTTAGTTCTGATATTGTGAATGGCTTATTGTACCATAGGTTTGGCTTGTTTTTGTCCTTCGGACAAGGTTGTGTATTTTTTACCTTATCTTGAAAAGCAGTTTTGTAATTATTGGTTGAACTTGCTTGTGAGAATTGTTTGCATAAATTGTCGATTTTTTCCTGTTTGTTTTTGCTGTTGTTGATAATTGGAATATGTGATTTAGTGCTTTTACCTCTAAAGACATTAATCTTTTTCCAGACTTGCCTTGAGTTAGATTTGATATCTAATGTGCTACACATTTTTTTCCAAGATTGGATTTTTGCCTTACTTATTAGAGTTTTGACTCTATTTCTAGCTGCTGCCGCTTGTTGTATTAACTTCTTATCCTTTTTGGCTTTTTTCCTGAGCAGTTTTCTTTCTTTTCTTGCTTGCATAATTTCTTCATTCCACCATGGTACAGGTATTTGATTGTGGATTCTTTTGGTTGGAATGGCTACCTTAGCACCATTTATAATTACATCGGTGATATTTTTGTTGTATATGTTAACATCCTCGTTTATTACATCGTTGTTTAGGTTTTGCTCACAAATATTTTGAAATATTTCCCAATTTGCTTTGTTAAAATTCCAATTGTTATGGGTATTGTTTTTTTGTGCCTGTTGTGTATTGTTATTCTTTAGTTAGGTGAATAGTGGGAAGTGATCACTTCCCCAACTGTCGTCATGAACATATAAACTAGCATCATTAACTAGGTCTGGTGTAATAATGCTAAGATCTATTGTGGTGTATATACCTTGTGTTAGCCTGTGAAAAGTAGGTTCGCCATTGTTGAGAACAACAAGTTTGTTATCCTCTAACCATTTTTGTATGACTGTACCTCTTGTATCGGTTCTATCGTCTGCCTCCCAGAGGCGATGGTGTGCATTAAAATCTCCTCCCAGAAAAGCTGAGTTGGCGAGATAGGGTAGTAATTTGTTGAGTATTTCAACTGTAATTTTTGTGCTGTGGGGTAAATAGACATTTATAACATTTGTCTGTTTACTACCATTTATGTTAACTGTTACGCCATTGATTTCTATGCCTTCAATGTTTATGTCTAAGGGTTTGTAATCAATACCATGTTTTACACCAATTATTAGTCCACCATGTGGGTTTTTTTCTTATCTCCGTAAAACGATCCTTTCTTACTATATTATAACCTGGGATTTTGTAATCCCTTCTTTTAGATAATCTTGTTTCCTGAAGAAGGATTACGCTTGGTTGTATTGTCTTGTTTTGTAGTAATATTTTAAGCTCGGCACCATTGGTGCCTAGTCCGTTGACATTTTGTTGTAGTACAGTGAAGTCTGCCATTAAAAGTGAGGGGGGCTTAATTGTTTGAGCGTGTGTGATCTAGTAATTGTTTCGTACTGGGTAGCGAGAGGTGACATTTGATGGTTTGTTTTGGTGGATTTTCTCAAAGAAGTGTTCCCAGCTTAAGCTACATAGCCCTAGTTTCATAGCGTTTGAGTACATTCTCTTGACATCTCTTTGGTGTTCTTTGTCAGAGTATGTTGGTGTTGAGTTGATAATTGCTTGGGTTATGAATAGAATGATCCTATCCACTACACTGTTGGTGTGTTTTGATTTTGGTTGTGCTTTTGTGTTTCTACGATTAAGTGTTTCCCTAAGGTCCTGTTGTCTTTGTTGTTGTGACTTTTTGGAAGTGTTTTTTTGAGAATTGTGAGGGTATGCGAGTTTTTTTCTCATCATTGGTGGTAGATATTTTTCTGATTTGTTTTGTTTTTTATTTTTGCCAGCTTTGTTTTGTTGCTCTGATTCCTTGTGGGTAGACCTTATGTCTTCAAGGAGTTTTTCTTCAACCTTTTTCAATGTTTCCTCTAACCTTTTGTGTTTCTCTTCAGAGTTGTGTACGTGTTGTCTTGGTATTACTTTCCTAGAGTAAAGAATTTCTTCATTGATTGGTGATTGTCTGGGTGAAGAGTGATTTGAGGGGTTGAATGCTACAGATTGGTTGTAATCCTCTTTGGTTGTTTTGTTGGTTTTGTTGTCAGTTGTCTTGAAATGATGTTTGTTTAGTTGTTGCAACTGCTTAATTCTATAGGGACATTTTCGTGATAGTGCGCTGTGCCCTGCCTGCCTGCAGTTACCACAATACATTCTGTATCTGCACGTGTCAAAGTCGTGCCCCGAGCTGTGACATCTAGAGCAGTGTTTGGCATTTTTGCAATTTACTGCTGTATGGTCATATTCAAAACATTTAGTACAGAAGGTTGGTTGTTTAAGGAATGGTTCTACTATGATTTTTGGTATACCCGCGAAAGTGATGGCTTTGGGTAGTGTTGTTCCCTCAAATGTCAAGATAACTGTTGGTGTATTTTCCTCCTGTTTTTTTATCCTTTTGACCTGCAGTATTTTTATACTGTTGTACTTGTTTGCATAATTTTTGCAATGTTCCAGATCTTCGTCTGTTCTGCTTTTGCATATTTTTATAACTCCCTATATTTCTTTTTCCCAGTTTGGAGTGCTGTATTTTACGTTGATTCCACTGATTGTTGTGTGACCTGATATGTTGTCCAGATACTGTTTGTTATCAGTTGTAATAAGGAAACCTTTTCCGCATTTAGTGATTTTGGCGGGGTGTGCGCCTTGTTTGCAGAGCTGGTATGCCATGTCTTGACAACTCATGTTTCTATTGAGATCAGTGTTGTCGGCTGCTGTCATGACTAATTGTAACTTAGTGCTAGTAGCTTTGGTTGATGTGGAATAGTTTGTTCTAGATATTTTTACTTTTTTGCTATTGTCGGGGGTTGAGCTTGTAGAAGCCGACGTGTCTGTCAGATTTCTCTGTCTTTTATTTTTACCTTTACTGTTGCTATAGACAGTAAATCCATCAGTATCCATACTGGTGCTTTCTTGTACATCTAGATCGCCAAATGCAATTTGAAAGTTAGCAGAGCCAAGTAATTGGTTATGATCTCTATTTATCTCGATGGCAGTTGGAGTACAGTCCAAAATGGAGTTTTGGAATAATTCTAGTGGATTATCCATGGTTTGTAATTGCTTATTTAAGTATGGTAAAGATTAACACTAGCCCTGTAAGCGAAGTGTGTTTCTATATATGTATGCAGTTGGGTTCCTAGAGCTATAAAAGAGCTTATAACGAAACCTCCTAGAATAATAAATTATTCTAAAACTCGTCACACCTCCAAGCCCAACCTTGTAGGTCACACCTGACCTTGTCCACGCTAAGGAACAAGGTGATTCACTTGGACGCCACGCCGGCAAGCTGGTTATGCAATCAAACAATAGACCTGAGCTACGTAAGCTAGACCTCTGCAGCTTGGGGTTGGGTAAAGAACACACTTCTTAGTTAGATATAATTTATCTAATATTATATCAAATATAAATATAATAAGATGTATGCGCTGTGGTGCGTGAATGCGCTGTGGGGGTGTAGGGTTAGTGAGGGGTGGGTGTTGAGTACTCCTCGTACTCGAGTAATTAGCAAATGTGCTAATTGGTATGTTGTTGTTGTGCTTCAAGGGAGAATCTTAAAGAACTCACGTTGAAGACTTAAAGTCTATTTGGAATTCCTAATAACTGATCCGAATCGGTAAATCCGAATACTTCTTCCGATCTGTGTGACCGGGTTGTAAGTCCGAATTGTAGAGTCCAAATAGAATGTGAATACTCCTCGTATTCAAATGTTGAGCGTTGCTCAATTGGTTGTCTCACTGAATCTTGAATAATATCCGAACAGAGTAGTAATGTTCAAATAAATATCCTCAATCCAAGTAGAGACGCTGTGGGTAGAAAGGTAAGGTTGTTTCGTTAGTTGCGCGAGCGACTGACGATACGTCTGATCTCTCCGGTGTCCCAGAGAGCTTGAATGAAGAAAGAGAAGACAAAATATTTTATATAAGTGTCACACAGCGTACATACTTGAGCCAAGTTAATATATACGGCAATTATAGCATGCCGTCCGGCCAACAATGTCCTATGAGACACTAAAACATATCAAAATAGCTAAAAGAGTATTAAGCGCTCAAATAGTTAAAATACATCACAATTTCAAAATTTAAAGAGAAGAACCTTGAGTGAGCAATATAAGATGGGTTTAAGTAAGTATGTATTCCTGCGTCTAAACATAGTGCTTGTTGTAGAGGCAAGTAATAGTAAAAACACTGTCTCAATGTTTTGGCTTCATTCGATAGATTTCTATACAGTTCATGACAAAATCTGGTAAAAAGGATTAATGTCTAAGTTTGAAACTGACGCGGGCGGAATCCAGAATAAAACCCATTTGTTTTTGGCCTAATAATACTCCACACCATGCTTGAGACTGGGGACTGTATTAAAGGCCCTTGGTACATGAAGGCTTGCACAGAACCACATCTTAACATTGTTAAGATACGCCTTATCATCAGCAATGACATAGGTCCAGTGTAAGTTTTCATGGCAAAACGCGATGTTCCCCACAACTGTCCCCTCCCCCCTTTCAAAAATATTGGTCCGATTGTTGTTTTGCTAACATCAGCTATGGATATCCTTTATGTGTTCAATACGCTACAAATTGCTCTTGGTGGAATACTTGATTGCCAACGATCATTTGATGTTGTTTTTTACGGAATATCTTTATAAAGATTATTGTAGAGAAGAATGTAATGTCTTGTTTGAAAGTGAGCAATCGTCCGTATTATACATACAAGTTTAATTAATTGATCTGGAAATTTTGATATTGCTCATTTATTTTTCTTTTCAGGTCGCCAAAGAGTACATAGAGCAGATGACACCGAAGGATTGATAGTTATTCATCAAATAATATCTATGTTGCACCGGCCAACCTTTGATCAGGACATAAAAAGCATTAGATATAAATGAACTGAATACGTGTTTGTCAAACAATTCATCAATTCAAACATAGGCCTAAATGTTGCCGATTTAGAAGAAACATGGACGCAAGCATTATCTCTAACAGGTACCCCCAAATATACACTTAAACTTGTTAAGATCTGTTGTAATAGGAATACTTCTTGAGCTTCTGGTAGACGTTAACTCAAATGCAAATTATATGCCAAATGTTTGTAAGTGGAATCTGTCCTAGCATGGAAAGTAAGTTTGTTGGAATATGGCCCACGTCATGAGAAATTACCGTGCAAGAACAACCAGAATGCAATTAAAGTCGTCACCACATTTCTATAAGAACGTCTAGCTGACTGTGGCTTGAGCAACTTTGATTGCACCCTAGTGAGGTGAGACTTAAGTAAATTATCTGTCTAACTGTCTCCCTACTAGACATCACCATTTCAAACTGAAACAGTGTTAGTATTATTCCCATGTTTTGTCTTTTGGCTGTAGATGTAATTTTCGCGGATGTCGGGCACACATAACTAATACAGAATAAATAAAGCTCTAAAGTAATTAAATAACGCTATAATTATTCTGTCAATATCTCCTATATATACACAGGAGAAACTTTTCACCAAATTGAGGTAAATCTTGTCATTAACGAAACGAGTAATTCGATAAAGACTCAATAAGTCCACCTTTTTGAAAACAAGCAGAATAATTACCATATAACAACTTCTATGAGAGGTCGGCTTGAGAACAAGAATCTGTGTCGAAACGTCGCATACGATGAACAAATAAGTTGTCATTCATATATTCCTCTGCATTATTTCCATTTACACCACTAGGGAAAGTTATGTCCATTGTTCTGATGAGTCGTTTTTCTGAACAACCAAACCTAACCTCGGTTATTTCCATATGTTGAGGTCGGTTATTGTGGCAATGCGAACGACCGCGGTGGTTATTCAGAGGTTTTTGTATTTGACATTATATTTTTCTCACGGGCAGATACCTTTCATCCTCGGCTTTGCCTCGGACTTGGTATCTTCCCTCGAAATCAAACATTCGCCTCGAGTCAATATTCGAAAATTCCGAATGTAAGTTGGTTTTTCCGAATTTGATGAAACAACCTCTAAATAACTACCTCATTCGTTCGCATAACCAATATAACCACACCAACGAAAATAACTCAAAAGAATACACAACAAACATTATAAGCATTTTATTGAATTGAAATTCTTTCAAAGTACATGTTGCCACAATTTCATCGGATTCGGTCGCGATGGTGTTCCATCCTGCACGAGAGGGGCGCTACTGGTAGTCATCTTTCCATCACCGCTTCTCAAATAGGCGGTCACACCTGAAATATGAACAAAATATAATGTCACCTTGTTTAATAGTTTCTAAAAGCATATATTATTAGTTTAAGTGTACATAGATTCAAAGGATCGTTTGCGACCAATATTCAAATCATGTTGTGTTTCCTTGACCTTTTCTTATTTAAAAAAATCTAGATATGTTATCCGATATCGTTCCAAGCAATGTCATGAACACTACTATCAAGAGAACTAAAAGTTTTACCCTTTATATTTAAAATATCAAAAATGAACCTTGATACTGTATTTTAGCCATGAGACGGTACATTCCGTGTATTTGACATCATAGTTCTCAATGTCTTGTTTAAGTGACACAGCATGTTATACGTTAATCATATTTTGAATCGACATATCATTATACTCTATATGCCGATTGACCGAAAGAAAAGCTGGTACATTTACATGTCTCCTAGTTATGTGACATATCAAATACAACGATAGTCTCTACATTGTCTGGTTTTCTATCTATTCTTTGTTGGCATACGACCAGAAACTCACAACAATACTCACGTTCATTGTTGTTTTACTGTGTTGGTAGACGTTGTCAAAAAGATCTGCTTCGTCATTCAGTTTTACAAGAGCATCATGAATACCAGAATTGAAATTATTCTTATCACTAACTCCACTTCCATGCGTTCTTGTTCACCATTTCTTCGCCTGAATCGAAAAGCTCGTACCAACTAAACAGTCCCAAATGAATTGCGTCGAATGACAGTCGTCGTATGACCACGTGTTGAGAGACAATCTTGCACGAGAATCACGTGCGCTGTTTCGTCACGTGAGCGCTAATTTGTACGTTTCGGCGAACTGTTAGTTTTGGCTCGAACATATAACCGACCTAGGGCAGTTATTTAATAGAAAAATAGGAATAATTTTGTTGTATACAATTTTTTCTCATGATAAATATGTCACACGCGTAAAAGATAATTATTACCCACGTGGTACTTCGTAAAGGGGTTTCATAACAATGTGTTATGACACATACGGGTCATAACACTTTAAAGTGATTTGATTGGCTTGCGGTGAACTTTGACATTCTCCGGACTACTTTATTCATTCATAAAACGAACGTGTTTTCATTCACAACCAAATTCGCACTGAGTGAGACGGAGTCATTCTTCAAACTTTCAGTTTATTTTTTTAATCTTCCTTACCGAATTGTTAAGGAATAAATCGGAGGACAACAGACCTGCAATAAAACATCTTACTGATATCTCAAGGCTCATATAAAGACAAAAGGGTTTAAATTCAGCACAATTTGATCAACGAATTTCATTAATTTGATTCATGTCGCCCAAAAATGACACAGACAGACATTGCTTGTTATCTATAAAATATAAAGACAACTGAATATTCTTTAGACAAAATTTCTTCAAAACAAAACGCGTTTGAACAATGATAAGCATCTTAAACTTACTTTGAAGGCGGCTGTTTACACATTTTGACGAAAAGATACAGGCAAATGGCGGCCGCCATGACATACCGTTGATCAAAGAAAGATAACTCTGACTGTTCTCGCGCAGTGAGATTTTATATTCACGTACGCTTCGTTCACGACATAAGTGCTTATTATTTACATTTCACCAGACACTATGAATTAACGTAAGGTAGAATATAGAAATGTGAATATTTAACGTCGTAATAGTATAATAATTGAGGCGGTAACGTGGTTTGATATTCATCAATATTCGTCTCTTTATAGGCACAATAAAAAGTTGTTGAAAAAAGCAATAAATCGTCTGAAATGTAAGTTGGTAATAAATAGGATACATAACTCGTTCCCCTTTCATATCAAGTTTATGTCCCTCGTGAAATAATTTTGTTTTGTCACTCGCCAAGGCTCGTGACAAAGCAAAATTATTTCACTAGGGACATAAACTTGATATGAAAGGGGAAGCTCGTTAGATATCCTATAAGTATATCCACGTGGTGTAAGTCGTTTAATCCCTCTTACTACGGTAGTTAATTAAAAAACTCATCTCGGGCTCTGCCCTCGAAAAGTTTTTTTAAATAACTACCTTGTAAGGGTAATTAACCTTAACTTAACAACTTTTGCATCTCAAGTGAGGATGGGGTTTCCTGACGTCACTTTAATATTTTAAAAGCAAAAATGTATGTGTTACTTTAGATGAGAAACTTAATGATACATGAAGGATTGGTGTTATGAGACTTAATTCTTAAACAAAGACATGATGGTTTTGCAAAAAATTGACAATTTTCGTAAAGTTCCTAATCAATTTGGTTTTAAATAATATATTAATTTTGTACATATTTGGTCTGTTACAGTAATATCTATGCATATATCTAACTCTTTCTGATTCTAATACAAATTACATAGAAATAAATAGTGGAATTCGTCACCAATACCTTAAAAGTCCAACATCGTATTTTAATCCCAAGTTTGTGTTTTCGTAACCAGAGTCAATAATCGATGTTTTCCTTCATGACGCCAATTAGAGATTTTTTTGGATAAGGTACAATGTATGAACACTAAAAATGCAATTGACAACATCCATTTTAATTAGTTTTGATGTTTCAATAAACATAATGTTATGTTTCTTTTGGCTTTAGTATGTTCTATTCCGATAACGTTGAAGTGTCACAGATAAAACTTTAGAGATAACTACTCCTACAAGTCCAACGTCGGAAACAGTTGTACAGAATGTTTAAGGCCAAAATAACGAGATTTATACGCCATGAGCATGCATCAGAGTATGGAATGGGCGCTATGAAGATATCCAATATTATTTACGTATTAATCTAATAGTTATCACTTCATATATATATGCAATAATTTAAGCATAGTATTTGTTGTCCCTGTTTTAGTTATACATCTTAAATAGAAAAAATAATTACGCATTATTATCTAATTTTATAGTAGAATGGAATATTGACATACGAATAAAAGGAAGTAAGATCATTTCGTAAAAATTCTAAATTAATGTGTGAAGCTCATTGCAAATGTTTGAAGCGCCCCACAAATGACTGGCAAGTGCCCAGTGGAAGTCCGCTTACAAGAAAACACAAATCTGATTGAAGCGGCCCTAAATTGACCATGATAGGAAGGCTGTTAACTCCTCTTACTGGTCTTGCGAGCCGAGATTCACGGAGTCGTCTCTTGTTTTCTTAACTAACCTAGCTAGGTCCTCTCATGTGTTTATGTTTCGATATTTGCAATGTATTGTTAAGTACTTACATTTACAGAAAATTGTTCATTTCAGTGTCCGAAAGATGGGCAATGTTTGATTTTTAATTAGTATTTTTTTCAACACAATTTCCCAGATGTTTGATATAAAGGCGAGCATTTGAATATGTGAGTGTATGTAAGTATATAAATCCTTATATTAATTCTACCAGGGATACATTTGATTAAAAAAACACCAAAAAATTACACGAAAATCTTGCACTTAGTGATAAATATGGACAGGCAAATATATCTTATATGTTGATATAAGGATGTCAAGGAAAACAATTTAGGGACAAACACTGCTTATTTTCCAAAAAGTTACCTAATAACATTACCTTTTAGAAATACGGTTTTAACAGCAGTTCATCCTGCCAACGACAGCGCCCCTGGTGAGTGTTGCGGTCCCTTAACATCCCTGCATCAACTTCAAGTACTCTCCTGTGATTGGTCGAAATGAGCTTGTGTCCAAGTGCACTAAACCCAGATTCTAAGCAAAAAAGACCAGTAAAGATATTGATACACATGAATAGACAGGCAAATCTCCATGTGCATCAATGATTGATAGCGCTACAAGATATATCACCCCATGAAGAACACTCACAGCCCTTTCGAAAGAAATATGCACTGAAATAATCATTAAAAGGGGACCTGCATGCTTGCAGTATTATTGATTAAGATTTACTCCGCTCCACTGATGTAAAAGAGTTTTTACAAGAAAGCTCCTTACTAATTATTGCGTTCCCTCGTGTAAGTGTTCAATTAAACTAAAGAAGGAGACGCAGATTAAAACTGGCCTATTGATGCAGTTTTATTGACCAAATTTTGATTCGACATTAGAACTGTTAACTTTATTGCAAGGATGAATAAAGTTTAAATTAATCCCAGTTGTTTCATTTCTTTCATATCTGCTTCAGTGCTTCAGATTGGGCTGTCCGGCGTCTGTGCGTCCGTACATCCGTTAAGTTCTTGTCATCGGCCATGTTAGATTATAATTTATAGATTAGTGTAATTGTAATAATTGGGATATTAAAATTTGTAGAATTAGATTTGTAGAACCCGTGTCTCTGTGTAGGGCCTTGGTCTTTTCTTTTAGTCAAAGGCAAAACAGTCGAAATCTTGAGTACAGACTATTTATCTATTGATGATTATAGTTTATCAGTCAGAAGGACCAAGAGGCATTATATAAACTAAAAGTACATAGCCTAGCAAGATTAAATTATGATTATTAATAATATGTAGCAATAATTTATATATTATTCTGAAGGTTTTTTAAAAAAAATATTGTCAATGATAGCTTCTTAACAACAGATGTCTACCTTTGATAGTACATATAAGATTTTAATGACAACAGACGTGTAGAGACGGTACATAGAGTAGGGCAAAGTGGTTACATCGAACATCTAGGACATAATCAAGTTACAACTTAAATGTCATTATCCAAAAACCAAAATGACAATATCGGAACAAAATTACAGCGACATCGAAATAAATGCTTCATCGAGTGTTTTTGTTGTAAATACACGATCCAACTCGTAACAAACCGTTTTAGATTTCCCGTCTTCTTCAATTGATGACCTGATTTGATTACAATATTGTAAATTACATTATCACGGAGTCGGTTTCAAATAGCATTTGAAGATAAAATAGATGCACCCCAGTGTTATTCAAACTTTATTTGAGATAAAGATTCCTAAAAAGTTTTTTTCAATGTAACCAGCGCTGTTGTTTGACGTTCTACATGTACTATGCTTTGAATACACAAAATTAGACACAATATAGATAAAGGAAAATAGAAAATACATGTATACATACAAAAGTAATAGGCTATTATTTAAATGTGTCGATATAAATACAAAAAATTAACATAGAAAATCTAAGGCTCTTTCTAAACTTTAAAATGAAAATTGAGTTCCCATCATTAAGATATTGCGCTTGAATGACTAACCATTACCCTAATAGCATCTAAGGTGTTTGCTGTCATAATTGTTAATATTGATCTAGAATGTTAAACTAAATTGTTGCTATTCTGTTTTTGATCGCGAATGAGATCCTCTGCAGTTAAAGAAGTCAATCAAATTTACGACTCTGAAACCTATTCCCTTGAAACACAGGACAAGAAACAGGTGACCCAAATGAATCTGGATTGCATCTTAGTTGTAGACAATGCTTAGGTGATTCCAAAATAAATCCAATTTAAATCACTTGTCTGAAAAACAACCGTGTGCTACAGAATGAATTGTATGATTGATTAACCAGTAAGATTCATCCCCTGTGTATGTCTGGGAGTTGTGAACAAGTCAGACATTCTTATCAAGCTGGCTGTAATGAATTAAACCTTCAGCCAGCTTGGAGCTGGTCAATATTAATCACGTTACTGAACAAGTCTTTTCCTCAGCCTATCTCCTCTGTTTGGTTTTAATAGATAAACAGACATTCATTTTACCTTTGAGAAGTGTTGACTACAACGTCCGTTTTAGCTCATCTGGCCTGTAAGGCCCGATGGGCTTATGGCATGGCATGGTGTCCGGCGTCCGTCCGTCGATCCGTCCGTCCGTAAACTTTGTAGAATTTCGACTTCTTCTCCAGAACCATAAGGCATAGAAAGCTGAAACTTTGTGTACAGACTCCTTGACTAGTGAAGATTATAAATTGTAGCTTTGGTGGCCCTGTGACCCCTAATAAGGGCCACATATGCCACGCCCTAAAACCTATTTTCATCTTCTTCTCCAGAACCATGAGGCCTAGAAAGCTGAAACTTTGTGTACAGACTCCTTGACTAGTGAATATTATAAATTGTAGCTTTAGGCGCCCTGTAACCCCTAATAAGGGTCACATATGCCACTCCCTAAAAACCTATTGTCATCTTCTTCTCCAGAACCATGAGGCCTTGAAAGCTAAAAGTTTGTGTACAGACTCCTTGGCTATTGAGGATTATAAATTGTAGCTTTGGTGGCCCTGTGACTCTTAATAAGGGCCACATATGCCACGCTCTTAAAACCTATTTTCATCTTCTTCTATAGAACCATTAGGCTTAGAAAGCTGAAACTTTGTGTACAGACTCCTTGGCTATTGAGGATTATAAAGTGTAGCTTTGGGCGCCCTGTAACCCCTAATAAGGGCCACATATGCCGCTCCCTAAAAAACTATTGTCATCTTCTTCTCTAGAAGCATAAGGCCTAGAAAGCTGAAACAGACTCCTTGACTAGTGAGGATGATGAATTGTAGCTTTATAATAATAATAAAGGCAACATGAACGTCCTTCAAATCTAGTTTCATCTTCTCCTGAAGTATAAGGCCTAGAAAACTTAAACTTGTCGCCTATATTATATATACTTAATTTTTATGATTGGTGACCCTGTGGCCTCTACAAAGGGGGAATCACATTGGCCACACTCTACATCATAGCCTGATGAGCTAAAGAGCCAATGGCTCTATTTTTTTTCATTCAGCTGAAAGTGATATATCATCATAATTCCTAATATTTCTTATGAACAAGCACTTGGCACTAGTATCTTTTATTGCTTTAATTTGCAATCAATATGTTGTCTTATTAGCTTAGGTAGGTTTTGCAAACAGTTATACATTCTTGAAACGTCATGAACACTGTCCTCTTGGTCATTTTTGAAATCCTGATCGAGGCTCTGTTCTACGTGGGTAAAAGATTTGCACCACAATCCATTTGAAATTTGTTTAGCAAATGACAACGCTTCTCGCATTGACAGACTGGGTTATATGACAATGCTTTTGTTATGTTTAAGTAGCCAAAATAATGATTTTAGAACTGCGTCGCTGATTGCACAACTAACTTTGAGTACCTCCAAACAGGCATCTAACATTTCTAGCCCACAAACCCGGTTAATTAGAACAGAAGCTCGATCAACATTTCCTGACTTGACCTGCCTGTGTGGAGAGAGAATGCGTCTTGGTTAGACATTTTCATAATTAACAGAGACTGTTTAGAAAAGTATCAAACATAATCTTTGGTCAATAAACTTTGGTAAAAGATAATTTGTTTCACTCAATTACAATGTTAACCAAACACAGCAGTAATTAAATGTTACGTTCTCATTTGAATAAATTGAAAATCAGCCTAACATATACCTTACCAGCAAATAAAATCACAAAATGGTTGTTTCCCATGTGGGTCACAAATTGTTGCTGGTTTGATTGTTATGATATAAAATTAAAATGCGATTTAAGCCAAGTAAAAAGATAAATTATCAATAGATGCATATGGTTTGAATTTCTTTGTGGCTGAATGTTAATAATACAGGTATTATGGATTTACATTAGGACAGTACTTGTTCAATTTGAAAACAAATTTAAATAGAAATGGAAGTTTGTGATCAACACATCCTGTACCGGCCCGTTTCACTCAATTACAATTTTAACCAAACACAACAGTAATTAAATATTACGTTCTCATTTGAATAAATTGAAAATCAGCCTAACATATACCTTACCAGCAAGTGTTCTGTGTGAATACCTCCTCTCTGTAATGGCTCACATTAATTGAAAACATGAAACATTTAAACTTGTACTGCTACAAAAATCCGCACATCAGTTGATAAAGGTGTTCCTTCAATTTTTCAAATATTCTGTCTTAGGGCCAATGAAACCTCTCTCTTTTTCTTCTTATTTCACCTACACCCACTATCCAAAACCGTGTCGATGCTTAGAATATCCACATTGAACACATTAGGCTATTTATCAATACTCAATACTCGATTAGATAGCGCAAGAAGTATCCGGATCACAAAATAAAGCCTCTAACGATTGGTCCAACAATCACCGTGCCTATCCAATTAGATGGCTTCTACACATAGTAAACTTTCACGATATGACATCTAAATAAAAATAAAAGATGTCTTTGGAATTTAATAGGAACAAATAAAATGTCATTGTCTGTCTATGATTGCATGATGCCAACATCAATATGAGGTGTTCACAACAAACGTCTAATCACAACCAATGAAAAAAAACTTGAAAAAAAACCACATGAATAGACGAGGAAGTGCACATTTGTACAGATTATTGATAGTGGTACTACACATGTCATGACGCCCTCTTAACAACACTCCAAGTCCTTTGGAAATATTTTTAACTAATGTGCAGGTGCACAGTGTGCACTGAAATACTCGCTTTAATGGGATCTGCATCCTGTGTTATTGATTAAAATGTAATTCATTGATGTAAAAAACCCTTTTAACATAAAGGATGTTGCTAATTATCACGTTACATCGTGTAAGTGTTCAATTAAATCCAACTGTAGCATGGGAAGCAGAGTAAAATGAACTATTGATCAATTGCAGATTTATTGACTAAATCCGTTCTCAACATTGTGAATGTTAATCTTTTTAAATAACGTCGAATGATGTTAGAAATTTTTCCACTTGTTAAGATTTTGCTTTTCAGTCTGAGTGGCTTATGCATAGCATGGTGTCCGGCATCTTTCGTCTGGTGTCTGTAAAATGTTCACATTTCCACTTATAAATTCTTGAAAGCAAATAAAAAAAAATTGCAAACGAAAAAAATTGGATTTCACGTGACAATGGCGTTCCATGTAGTGGAGATTCCATTATCATGTTTACCAAGACAGAGGATGTTAAACAATGCCCTACACTATTTTCTGTTTCGTCCCTTTTTATTTAATTGTACAGACTCCTTATAATTGGTGATTAAGTTTAACCCTTTTCTTGCCCTGTTTGCCCTATAAAAACGGTGGCTTTGAAAGCTGAAATTTGAATACTCCCTCCCCATTATCTTACCAATATTTTACTATGTCCATGGCTACTTACACATGCATTTACTTTTTCCGATTGTGATTTCAAACTCAATAACCTTTTCTGATGTCTTTAAAATAGAAAAAGATAGCTTTATACATATTTTCATTCATGTAAATGAGTCAGGATTGGTGTACTAGGCGGTAAGCTTTAGTTAACAACGCTCCTTTACAACTAATATTACATAACAACATGAATAGCGTCATAAACGATATTGATTGATATGTAAGAGAGAAACATTTACAAAAACAATCATTAAATGATCTCAAGTTAACTTGCAGAGTAGAGATTTAGTGTATCCATTGATCCATTTCGACCGACCGATATTACAGGAAAGTCTGGCTAATTTTGTATATCATATTTATAACGTTTACTTTTGTAAATGAAATCGTGAATTTTATTAAGTATTTTGGCTTAGTGGCTTAGTTCTATGTTTTCATTTAGAATTGTATCAAGGCTATAATCGTTATCATAAAAACACAGGTTTTGTATTAAATGAACTTAGTTATGACAACTGAAAAAATATTAAAAATCGTTTTTCAATTTTCATTGTTTCAAGAGCAGTATGCGCTGTCGGAAATAAGAAGAGATGTTACAACCAGATCTGAAGCGGCAGTGAACAATTTGACAAGATCGAGTATAGTAATTTTGGTCCAAAAATCTTATTTCGGTTTTATTGATTATATATTTTAATTCTGTAAGAGAATGAAACGTTTTGGAATCTGGTAAAGCATTCCAAAGAACGATTTAGCGTAAGAAGCAGTCAATTCCCTTTATTTCAGAATTATTTCTTTAAAAGAGATTTTGGGGACTGCAACACGATGGTTATTCAAATTAGGTTTGTTTGAAAATAATGACATTTTATGTGCAGCATAATCAATTTCTTACAAACAAAATTATTCACCAAAACCCTAAATCTAGTGCTGGTTAACAATTTTGAATTTAAATTCAGCCTCATTGATGTAAATGCGTTTGTAAAAGAGTTTTGTTGTAAATACACGGTCCATCTATCCCAAGCAAATCGGTTTAGATCCCCACACATCTAAATTGATTATCGTAATCTAATCACAACCTTGTTAAATTTCATTACCAAACATTCCGATTCAAAATGCATTTGAAGATAAAAAAGATGCACCCAAGTGTTAACCAAACTAGATTTAAGATATTGGTATTTAAAAAGATGTTCAATGCAATTAGCGCTACGTAATGTATTGTAGTCGAAATTTACAGCCTCAGTAAAACAATACACATAAAAGAAATGAAAAAGATATATTTACAAATTTTATGTAAAAAAACTTGAAGTAAATATTTTGAAAATGAATCCATTATATTTCAATTCAAAACTGCATTGAAACTGAACACGACTCCACTTTATTCCTCCTGGATATTGATATATTGGCAACTACACAAACGAAATGTTAGAGAAATTGGGAGAGTTTGCAATATACTGGTATATGGGGAAATTAAAAATTGCAATCTGTGGTGATCCTAAAATATATATAAAGTACTTAAATATGTTTATTTCTCTTATAGAAAATTAGAACTTCAAAATCTTATTTTTCCTAGTATTTGATCATTCTACATATGATCATTCATATCATTAACAACTTAATATGAATGTTTATTTTAATGCAAGCTTTGTATTAAGACGTCCAAAGAACAATATGTTTGTTCCATACACCAATAAATATTTGTATCCCTTCCACAATTTCAACTGTTTGGTTTGATTATAACAGTTATTTTCCTACCGTTGTCTTGAATATGAACTTTTCAGTCAAGTCAAGTTACTTAAGTCCCATTCTATCATATAAGACACTATGCAACATAGTCACACACAATTTAAGTTTCCTTTAGGTATAGAAAATGTGTCTACAATACTGTCCAAGTGAAAATGACAATATTTCGTCTCCCGAAATCTATAGCTCTAACTGTCCGTTCTTCTTATTTTCATGTTGCAGTTGTCTCAAGAGACTGACACAATATGCTCTATTACAGTTCACTGATGTTACAACTTTTGCTATAGAGGTTATTGGTAGGGCAACTTACAGAATGGTTGAAAATAAGAACTTTTATAACCATGACGTATGTCGCTGGAAAGTTTTTAATGTAAATGAGAAACCTTAAATTGTTTACAATAATTAGTTTGTGGATGCATTAGATAAGGGTACTCTTGCATTTAGTGAAGATTATAACAAAAATGTTCCCTATGGATAGTTTATCTTTTGTTATATTTACAGTGAAATCTATTTAGTTAGTGTAATCATACAAGAATTTAAAAAATGAAAAATATTGTTGTAGTAGATAAGGGCAAAGGCTATATCAAAAGATGATAAAAAGATTTTAAATGAGAACTTACCATCGAATAGTCCGGATAGCGAGTCGTTTTGTTATCTAAATCAAAATAATATTGTGTCTGATAAGAATAAAATGAGATTTACATCTTATTACATACCATATCATTGGATACTTTATATTAAAAGAGTATTCGAATTGTAATTCGATAATTCAATAAAAAAAATGTGTTTAATGTGATTTTGCGCTTAAAGTACAAGCTATGATTAATAAGAGAGTTGGGACAGGTATTGTGGTAGTCATCAAGACAACAATTGTTGCTAAGGGAACTGTCAGTCTATTACACCAAGAGCTAGACAGGGTTAACTGCACATGGTCGGAGCTATCTGAGTTGATTAAGTTATCAAGTCTATGAATAATATTAGTCATTTATTGTCTCACTCGACAGAACAATGATTGCTTTGGGATTATGAGTGGATCAGGTCTGCATTTGACTGTCTGCAGAATATAAATACATCACTCTGTAGAAAAATATTTCGTCAAAATTTTGATATCACATTTAATATTTTTCATCAACAATTATATATATAACATAGTTATTTCGATGCCAAGTACCCACTTTAAAAAGGACATAGCATTTAACATTCGGTGACGTAATCACTATGTGTGTAGGATTAACAACGTGTCTCAACTACCGTAATTGCGTTCGATAATTGAAGCTTTCCTTTCATGACGCCAATTAGAAACTATTTTTGCTAAGGTAAGAAAAGTCACTTGACAATTAAATTTGTTACAAAGTTTCTTCAGATGAAGTTGTGAGATGAGATAACAACATCAATCGTATCACTATCACCTTTTTTCCTATTTGTAATAATAATTAATGCACGGTGTGTTTTTCGTCCCTGTTTTAGCTATAAATCTTAGATAGAAAAAACATTTACTCATTATTATCTCATTTAATAGTAGACTGAAATACTGATATGCGAATAAAAGCAATCAAGAACATTACGTAAAAATTCTAAAAAAATTCTTAACCTAATTGCAAATGTTTGAAGTGTCCCACAAATGGCCAGTGGAAGTCCACTTCCGTTACTAGAAAACACAATCTGATTGAAGCGGCCCTTAAATGACCAAGAAAGGGAAGGCTTTTAACTCCTCTTACTGGCCTTGGCCATCTCTTGTTTTTTTAACTAACCTATAGCTAGGTCCTCTCATATGGTTATGTTTCGAAATTGGCAACGTATTGTTAAGTACTTACATTTATAGAAAGTTGTTCATTTCAGTGTCCGAAAGATGGGCAATGTTTGATTTTTAATTAGTTTTTTTTGACACAATTTTTCCAGATTTTTTATAAAATGGCGAGCATATGAATATGTGAATATTCATCATGTTAATTCTACCATGGGATACATTTGTTTCAAATAAAAATAAATAACACAAAAATCTTGCATTTAGTGATAAATATCGACAGGCAAAAAAGTCATCATTATGTTGATACAAGGATGTTAAGAAAGACAATTTAGGGACAAATACTGCTTGTTTTCCAAAGTTACCGAATAACATTGCCTTTTAGATTTGAAATATTGTTTTAACAGCAATTCATCCTGACAACCACAGCGCCCCTGGCGAGTGTTGCGGTCTCTTAACATCCCTGCATCAACTTCAAGTACTCTCCTGTGACTGGTCGTATTGAGCTGGTGTCCAAGTGCACTAAACCCAGATTCTAAGCAAAAAAAGGCCAGTAAAGATATTGATACACATGAATAGACAGGCAAATCTCCATGTGCATCAATGATTGATAGCGCTACAAGACATATCACCCCATGAAGAACACTCACAGCCCTTTCGAAAGAAATATGCACTGAAATAATCATTTAAACGGGACCTGCATGCGGTATTATTGATTAAGATTTACTCCGCTCCACTGATGTAAAAAAGTTTTTACAAGAAAGCTCCTTACTAATTATTTCGTTCACTCGTGTAAGTGTTCAATTAAACTAAAGAAGGAGACGCAGATTAAAACTGGCCTATTGATTGCAGTTTTATTGACCAAATTTTGTTTCGACATCAGAACTGTTAACTTTATTGCAAGGATGAATAAAGTTTAAATTAATCCCAGTTGTTTCATTTCTTTCATTTCTGCCTTAGTGCTTCAGGCCTCAAGTCAGATTGGTTGTCCGGCGTCCGTGCACGTCCGTTTGCAAATTGTTTACATGCTCGAAGTCTTGTCATCGGCCAAGTTTTTAATTTGTAGATAAGTGTAATTGTAATAATTGGGATATTAAAATTTGTAGAATAAGATTTGTAGATCCCGTGTCTCTGTGTAGGGCCTTGGTCCTTTCTTTTAGCGGAAGGAAAAAAGGCGAAATCTTGAATACAGACTATTTATCTATTGATGATTATAGTTTATCAATCAAAAGTGTCGGGGGATTCACACTATAAACTAATAGTACTTTTGACCTATAAAGAGGTATGTGCGGACACAGTTGCTCATCAGAATTTATCATGGAGCTATACGATTGAAAAATACTAAAAGGTTCAATGTACTGTAACGTTAATATAACAATTTAACAATGCTTTGAATGCTTATATGTCAATTACCAACTGCCTTAAATCACAACATAACATAACATGCCTTTCAAGATACATTATCTAATAATCGGAAGGTTTCGGATAAAATCTTATCACACATGTTGCGCATTCCCAAGACTTATTACGCATTAAGTCAGGTGTTACATATGTGAAGTTTATCATGTTTTTAAAATAGAGACTTCTACCATGTTTCATCAGGCTCTGTTTCTTCTTATTGTCGTATATTGTACAGAAGGTGAGTTGATAAATGACACAGAGGTTTAAACCAACCTAATTGGGAACGATAAAATGGTTAATGTATTGTTGGATTTAAATAATTCATTTACAAAGTGAATCGAAATAAATTTTAGATCTAAAGAAACGGTACATCTGTATTTTCTCAAATGTTAGATCAGTTTACTTTGATGAAACTATTTATATTTTTCGTTCTCTTTAGATTCATTATTTACATAAATATGTAAGTTTTAAAGGGACAGTAGCACGCTATTAGCCAAGAAAGGATCTCCTGCAAACGCGGATAATAGTTCCAATTGCAAAACATGTTTTTCAATAAAAATTGCTGTAGTAAAACGTTACGTGAGTTACGCAAAGCAATTCTAAAATTGTTGAAATGTGTACACTTAAATTGCCGTCGTGTTTTATTATAAGATATAACTACTAAAACTGATGTAGTAATATGAAAACAATTGAGCACTCAAACATATCATTGGAACCTTTCTAGTGTCTGAGTAGATTATTGTCTATAAGTGTCAAATTCTGACTTTTATCCAATACAGTTGGTGCTGGATTTTGCGAAAACGGCTGGGTGAGATTCAACGACTCCTGCTACAAGTTCCAGAGATCCGAGGAAAGATGGACAGATGCGTCTGTGAGCAGTATTTAATCTTATTTATCAAAGACTTTAAATTTGAGATTCTACATAATGTCACCTGCTGTAACTTACTGCAAATTCTTTCTAAGCTTTCCTACTAATTGTATACACATAAACATTTCCGTATATACGCACTATTGGCAAAAACCTCGACCATACATCTATTCACCATGAACACATTACCAGAACCATCTGCTTGACTGAAACCCTCAGCAAAAAACCATTCTCTTTTTGCAAGATGGTTGTCGCAATAGAAACGGCTGTAAATGTCCGTCTAAGGTTTCTGCCTGGCCGGATGTTTGACAACATAGTGCTTGTCTGTCCTTAAAGGGGCAGTAGCACGTTTTTTTGATAAATTTATTTTTTAATTTTTCACTGATAATTGTACGTTAACGCTAATTGTATAGTGTCAAAAAACTCATTACACAAGCCAATCTTCCATAGTCAGAGAACAAAGTATGAAAATTCACCTAAAATCCATTGGCGGCCATTCTTTGTGAACACCTTTAATTAATTTTGTGTAAGAAAAAAGAATCGCATGGCTAAATTTTACATTATGTATTTGAATTATTACTGCTCTATTTAGTTTAAATGCATAATCTTTCAATTGAAACCCTATATTATATTCCCCCTAAAAACGTGTAACTGCCCCTTTAAGGTTATTGTTAAGGGGATGGTTATTCTTTTTTATTTCTTTAAATACTGCTTACTTTCAATTTCCTGTGTTTGTGCTGTGTTTATGTGCAATTGATTTTCACAATTGCCAATTTATAAGATATGTATTTTGTGAAAAGAATCAACCTGCGGGCCCGTTTCTTTTTTTTTTATATCGGCACTTAAAAATAAATGAATAATAAACTAAAAATAATCCTTTTTGCATTACATATGCTTGTTGACCTACCTGTGACTCTATGTGCATGTGTTATGAAAAGTGAATGTTCGAGGAACGACATCAGTTAACTTCAAGTGCACAGAAAACATATTTTTTACCACGAACTGTCCTCTATTTTGTGAACATAAGATCTCATAATATGATTTTTTTCTGCAAAAATATTTTGTCTTAATGAGCTGTTTGACAAAGTAATCCATAAAAGCACTAAAGTGAACAAGCTTGCAAGTTGCAGTTGTATACATATCTGTTGCAGGATACATGTAAATCTTTCGGAGCTGTCCTTGCAAGCGTTGAGACATCTGATGAAAATGTCTTCCTGAGACAATTCCTGTTTGATGTAACATGTGAGTGATCTGCTTATATTTATTTCTTATTGAAGATCGGACAACATCATCATATGCACCTAAACATTGAGACAATCACCAATGGCATGTTTACATGTTCTAGATTTCGACTGCGCGTGGATAGGGGGGGGAGCAGACATTGAGACAATCGTCCAATGGCATGATAACATGTTCTAGATTTCGACGGTGCGTGGATAGGGGTGGGGGTCGGGGCAGACATTGACAGACATTGAGACAATCGCTCAATGGCATGATAACATGTTCTAGATTTCGACGGTGCATGGATAGGGGTGGGGGGGGGGGGGTGGGGGCAGACATTGACAGACATTGAGACAATCGCCCAATGGCATGATAACATGTTCTAGATTTCGACGGTGCATGGATAGGGGTGGGGGGGTGGGGGCAGACATTGACAGACATTGAGACAATCGCCCAATGGCATGATAACATGTTCTAGATTTCGACGGTGCATGGATAGGAGGAGCAGACATTGACAGAACATTGAGCGCTCGCCCAATGGCATGATAACATGTTCTAGATTTCGACGGTACATGGATAGGGGTGGGGGGTGGGGGCAGACATTGACAGACATTGAGACAATCGCCCAATGGCATGATAACATGTTCTAGATTTCGACGGTGCATGGAAAGGGGGGTGCAGATTTTGACGGAACATTGAGACAATCGCCGAATGCCATGATTTTCTAGATTTTGACGGTGTGTGGATGGGGGGGGGGGGGGGGGAGCAGACATTGACGGAACATTGAGACAATCGCCCAATGGCATGCTTACATCTTCTAGATTTCGACGGCGTGTGGATAGGAGGGACAGACAGTGAGAAAGAGGGGACCTGGATGTGGGTGACAGGGGAACCAGTGACCTACACGTCCTGGGGAGAAGGCGAGCCCGACAGTCACAGTGGATCGGATGAAGACTGCATGTGTTATCGCCCTGTCGGATGGGCCGATTATGCGTGCAACGATTTGTTTTCTTACGTTTGTGAGAAGGAGTAAGTACTTTTTGAATGAAGAAAGAGAAGAAAAAATATTTTTTTAAGTATCACACAGTGTACATACTTGAGACAAGCTAATATATACGGCAATTATAGCATGCCGTCCGGCCAACAATGACCTATGAGACACTAAAACGCATTAAAATAGCTAAAAGTGTATTAAGGGCTTAAATGGTTAAAATATATCACAATTTCAACATTTAAAAAGAAAAACCTTGAGAGAGCAATATGAGATTGGTTTAAGTAATTATGTATTCCTGCGTCTAAACACACTAAACTATGATGGCCGAGAGGGGCCATTTATATTTCGTGTTAAAGATCAACACGAAATCGCGAAATCGCGAAAACTAAATCTCGAAATTGCGAAATGGCGAAACGATTACAAAGCGAAATCACGAAAAAGGTACACGAAATTGCGAAACATGTAAACGAAATCGCGAAATTACAAAAGGTGCGAGAAGCGAAATCGTGAAATTGCAAAAGTGCGAAACCAGGTAAGTGTTTATTGCGCATGTCTATAATGTCTAGAACGGGCCTCATAACCTTTTTCACAGACAAGGTATATCAAATATAAAACCATCACCATAAAGGCCTAATTTCGCGATTTCGTTTACATGTTTTGCAATTTCGTGTACCTTTTTCGTGATTTCGCTTTGTGTTCGTTTTGCAATTTCGCAATTTCGAGATTGAGTTTTCGCGAGTTCGCGATTTCGTGTTGATCTTTAACGTGAAATATAAATGACCCCTCTCGGCCATCATACTAAACGCTTGTTGTAGCGGCAAGTAAAAGTAAAAAAACTGTCTCAATGTTTTGGCTTCATTCGATAGATTTCTATACAGTTCATGACCAAAATCTGGTAAAAAGGATTAATGCCTAAGTTTGAAACTGACGCGGGCGGAATCCAGAATAAAACCCATTTGTTTTTGGCCTTATAATACTCCACACCATGCTTGAGACTGGGGACGGTATTAAAGGCCCTTGGTACATGAAGGCTTGCACAGAACCACATCTTAACATTGTTAAGATACGCCTTATCATCAGCAATGACATTGGTCCAGTGTAAGTTTTCATGGCAAAACGCGATGTTCCCCACAACTGTCCCCTCCCCCCTTTCAAAAATATTGGTCCGATTGTTGTTTTGCTAACAATAGCTATGGATATCCTTTATGTGTTCAATACCCTACAACTTGCTCTTGGTAGAATACTTGATTGCCAACGATCATTTGATGTTGTTTTTAAGGGAATATCTTTATAAAGATTATTGTAGAGAAGAATTTAATGTCTTGTTTGAAAGTGAACAATCGTCCGTATTATACATACAAGTATAATTAATTGATCTGGAAATTTTGATATTGCTCATTTATTTTTCTTTTCAGGTCGCCAAAGAGTACTGAGAGGCGATGACACCGAAGGATTGATAGTTATTTATCAAATAATATCTATGTTGCAACGGCCAACCTTTGATTGGGAAATAAAAAGCATTAGATATAAATGAACTGAATACCCGTTTGTTAAACAATTCATCAATTCAAACATAAATGTTGCCGATTTAGACGATGGACGAAAGCATTCTCTCTAACAGGTACCTCCAAATATACACCTAGACTTGTTAAGATCTGTTGTAATAGGAATATTTCTTGAGCATCTGGTAGGCGTTAACTCAAATGCAAATTATATGCAAAATGTTTGTAAGTGGAATCTGTCCTAGCATGGAAAGTAAGTTTGCTGGAATGTGGCCCACGTCATGAGAAGTTACCGCGCAAGAACAACCAGAATGCAATTAAAGTCGACACCACATTTCTATAAGAACGTCTAGCTGACTGTGGCTTGAGCAACTTTGATTGCACCCTAGTGAGGTGAGACTTAAGTAAATTATCTGTCTAACTGTCTCCCTACTAGACATCACCATTTCTAACTGAAACAGTGTTAGTATTATTCCCATGTTTTGTCTTTTGGCTGCAAATGTGATTTTCGCGGATGTCGGGAAAACATAACTAATGCAGAATAAATAATTGAATAACGCTTTAATTATTCTGTCAATATCGCCTATATATACACAAGAGAAACTTTTCACCAAATTGAGGTAAATCTCAAATCAAATCAAGTTTATTTCGTATAAGGCCTTGTGCCCACGTACAATACAAAATAACAAAAACAATGCATAATTTATGGTAGTGGAAGATGGACAATCAAGTATAAAGAGAGCGTAGCGATAATGAATCCTTTATATAGTTGGAACAGGCCAGTGTAATTGAATGATCAGTGCACATCAACATGTTCAAAAAGTATTGTTGAGTAATATGATATGGCAAATGTTTAAAGTATTTGCTGCGCAAAACATGATTAATTTTGCATTCAAATAAAAAGTGAAATTCATTTTCAACATAATTATTGTTCCAAATATGACAAAGACGTTGGTTCCTAGGATTTGAGGTAAATCTTGTCAACAACGAAAAAAAAATCGATAAAGACTCAATAAGTCCACCTTTTTGAAAAAAAAGTAGACGTCACTTTAATATTGTAAAAGGCAAAACGGTCTTAAAAATGTATGTGTTACTTTAAATGAGATGGGAAACTTAATGATACATGAAGGATTGGTGTTATGAGACTTAATTCTTAAACAAAGACATGATGGTTTTGCAAAAGATGGACAATTTTCGTAAAGTTCCTAATCAATTTGGTTTTAAATAATATATTAATTTTGTACATATTTGGTCTGTTATAGTAATATCTATGCATAATAAATAGTGGAATTCGTCACCAATACCTTAAAAGTCCATCATCGTATTTCAATTCCAAGTTTGTGTTTTCGTAACCAGAGTCAATAATCGATGTTTTCCTTCATGACGCCAATTAGAGATTTTTTTGGATAAGGTACAATGTATGAACACTAAAAATTCAATTGACAACATCCATTTTAATTAGTTTTGATGTTTTGATTAAAATAATGTTGAGTTTCTTTTGGCTTTAGTATGTTCTATTCCGATAACGTTCAAGTGTCACCAATAAAACTTTCCACGTTAGAGATAACAATTCTACAAGCCCAACGTAGGAAACATTTGTACAGAATGTTTAAGGCCAAAATAACGAGATTTATACGCCATGAGCATGCATCAGAGTATGGAATGGGCGCTATGAAGATATCCATTATTATTTATGTATTAATCTAATAATTATCACTTCCTATATATATGCAATAATTTAAGCATAGTGTTTGTTGTCCCTGTTTTAGTTATACATCTTAAATAGAAAAAATACTTACGCATGATTATCTCATTTTATAGTAGAAAGAAATATTTACGTACGAATAAAAGGAAGTAAGATCATTTCGTAAAAATTCTAAATTAATGTGTGAAGCTCATTGCAAATGTTTGAAGCGCCCCACAAATGACTGGCAAGTGCCCAGTGGAAGTCCGCTTACACGAAAACACAAATATGATTGAAGCGGCCCTAAAATGACCATGATAGGAAGGCTGTTAACTCCTCTTACTGGTCTTAGCCGTCTCTTGTTTTCTTAACTAACCTAGGTCCTCTCATATGTTTATGTTTCGATATTTGCAACGTATTGTTAAGTACTTACATTTACAGAAAGTTGTTCATTTCAGTGTCCGAAGATGGGCAATGTTTGATTTTTAATTAGTTATTTTCGACACAATTTACCAGATCTTTGATAAAATGGCGAGCATATGAATATGTGAATATTCATCATGTTAATTCTACCAGGGGATACATTTGTTTCAAATAAAATAAATAACACGAAAATCTTGCATTTAGTGATAAATGTCGACAGGCAAATAAGTCATCATTATGTTGATACAAGGATGTTAAGGAAGACGATTTAGGGACAAATACTGCTTGTTTTAAAAAAAAGTACCCTATAAACATTGCATTTTTTAATTTGAAATATGGTTTTAACAGCAATTCATCCTGACAACGACAGCGCCCCTGGCGAGTGTTGCGGTCCCTAACATCCCTGCATCAACTTCAAGTACCCTCCTGTGATTGGTCGTAATGAGTTGGTGTCAAAGTGCACTAAACCAAGATTCTAAGCAAAAAAGACCATTAAAAAGATATTGATACACATGAATAGACAGGCAAATCTCCATGTGCATCAATGATTGATAGCGCTACAAGACATATCACCCCATGAAGAACACTCACAGCCCTTTCGAAAGAAATATGCACTGAAATAATCATTTAAACGGGACCTGCATGGTTGCAGTATTATTGATTAAGATTTACTCCGCTCCACTGATGTAAAAGAGTTTTTACAAGAAAGCTCCTTACTAATTATTGCGTTCCCTCGTGTAATTGTTCAATTAAACTTTAGAAGGAGACGCAGATTAAAATGGCCTATTGATTGCAGTTTTATTGACCAAATTTGGTTTCGACATCAGAACTGTTAACTTTATTGCAAGGATGAATAAAGTTTAAATTAATTCCAGTTGTTTCATTTCTTTCATATCTGCTTCAGTGCTTCAGGCCTTAAGCCAGATTGGGCTGTCCGGCGTCCGTGCTTCCGTGCATCCGTTAAGTTCTTGTCATCAGCCTTGTTAGATTATAATTTGTAGAGTAGTGTAATTGTCATAATTGGGATATTAAAAATTTGTAGAATTAGATTTGTAGATCCCGTGTCTCTGTGTAGGGCCTTGGTCTTTTCTTTTAATGGAAGGAAAGAAGGCGAAATCTTGAGTACAGACTATTTATCTATTGATGATTATAGTTTATCAGTCAGAAGGGCCAAGAGGCTATATATAAACTAAAAGTACATAGCCTAGCAAGATTAAATTATGATTATTAATAATATGTACCAATAATTTATATATTATTCTAAAGGTTTTTTAAAAAAAATATTGTCAATGATAGCTTCTTAACAACAGATGTCTACCGTTGATAGTACATGTAAGATTTTTTTATGACAACAGACGTGAAGAGACGGTAGGAAACAGGAGGGCAAAGTGGTTACATCGAACATCTAGGACATAATCAATTACAACTTTAATGTCATTATCCAAAAACCAAAATGACAATATCGGAACAAAATTACAGCGACATTGAAATAAATGCTTCATCGAGTGTGTTTTTGTTGTAAATACACGATCCAACTCGTAACAAACCGTTTTAGATTTCCCGAATTCTTCAATTGATTACCTGATTTGATTACAATATTGTAAATTACATTGTCGGTTTCAAATAGCATTTGAAGATAAAAAGATGCACCCAAGTGTTATTCAAACTTTATATGAGATTAAGATTCCTAAAAAGTATGTAATGTAACCAGCGCTGTTGTTTGACGTTCTACATGTACTATGCTTTGAATACACAAAATTAGACACACAATATAGATAAAGGAAAATAGAAAATACATGTATACACAAAAGTTATAAGTTATTACTTAAATGTGTCGATATTAATATCTTCAATTATATTATTTGTAAAGATTATGATTATTTTTGATTTTTATTCTAACCTGCATGCTAGATGAAGATGTTAAACCTGTGAAGGTATTTATTTACAATTATCAAAAAGGAGCTTTTTTTAAAATTTTGATAAATCAGATTTACAAAATGCATGACCCTAGAAGAAATTGCAAGCTTTGGTATTTTTAATTCTAAAGAAATAGGCGGAAGTTTGTATATATATTTTGTATATGAAATTGACTATATGAAATATGAAGTAAGTACTACAAAACATATATATATATATATATACAGCCTAATATTGGCTTATCATGGCATGACGTAATCACATCTTGATATCTTTATCATATTAACGTAATTAAAATCGGACTAACATATTTAACTTTCTGGGAGGTGCAAGATAGCAAATAATGACTCCCGATTGAAATGCCACTTAATGTTATTATAAAACTGCATTGACTTCTGCTGCAAATGTAAATAAATAATAACTAAGTTGTAAAAAATAATCAGAGCCAACTAACTGATTGACATTTGACAAACTGTTTAATTATTTAGCTTGTTTGCGTTGTGTTGAAACATTTGATGAGATACATTTGTTATAACATTCCATCGACGGAGAATTAGGGATATATCAGCCTCTTTCTGACTGTTATGTACCCTATACAACCTCGACAGAATGATATTATTTACATAATATCATTTTAAACTTCAATTTGAGGTCATTAACTCCAATGCACTCAATAGAACGATGTAAACATTACAGGTATTTTATAAACTGCTTCAAATAAGATTGGTATTTATGAAGACAAAACGTGGTTCTATATCAACAAAATCATATCAAATTTATTGAACTTGCGCATTGTTTATTACAACATATAGTTGACTTATTTTATATATTTGTTGTTCAAACCCAATTGTGTCCAAGTAATAACATATAAAGTCTAACTCTCTTTTCTAAACCTTAAAATGAACATGGAGTTCACATCATTAAGATATTGCGCCATTACCTTAATAGGATTCAAGGTGTTCGCCAACTCTTTGGGTAATTTTGAAGTCATAATTGTTGATATTGATCTAGAATGTAAAACTATAGTGTTGTTATTCTGTTTTTGATCGCGAATGAGATCCTCTCCAAATAAAGAAATAGCACACATTTACGACTCTGAAACCTATTCTCTTGAAACCACGGACAAGAAACAGGTGACCCGAATGAATCCGGATTGCATCTTAGTTGTAGACAATGCTTAGGTGATTCCAAAAGAATTCTAATTTAAATCACTTGTCTGAAAAACAACCGTGTGCTACAGAATGAATTGTATGATTGATTACCCAGTAAGATTCATCCCCTGTGTATGTCTGGGAGTTGTACACAAGTCAGACATTCTTATCCAGCTGGCTGTAATGAATTAAACCTTCAGCCAGCTTGGAGCTGGTCAATATTAATCACGTTACTACACAAGTCGTTTTCTCAGTTTATCTCCTCTGTTTGGTTTTAATAGATAAACAGACATTCATTTTACTTTTGAGAAGTGTTGACTACAATGTCCGTTTTTTTCATTCAGCTGAAAGTGATATATCATCCTTATTCCTAATATTTCTTATGAACAAGCAATTGGCACTTGTATCTTTTATTGCTTTAATTTGCAATCAATATGTTGACTTATTAGCTTAGGTGGGTTTTGCAAACAGTTGTACATTCTTGAAACGTCATGAATCTGTCCTCTTGGTCATTCTTGAAATCCTCTAGAAGCCTCTGTTCTACGTGGGTAAAAGATTTGCACCACAATCCATTTGAAATTTGTTTAACAAATGACAACGCTTCTCGCATTGACAGAGTGGGGGTTACATTACAATGCTTTTGTTATGTTTCAGTAGCCAAAATAATGATTTTAAACTGCGTCGCTGATTGCACAACTAACTTTGAGTACCTCCAATCAGGCATCTAACATTCTAGCCCACAAACCCGGTTAATTAGAACAGAAGCTCGATCAACATTTCCTGACTTGATCTGCCTGAGGGGAGAGAGAATGCGTCTTGGTTAGACATTTTCATAATTAACAGAGACTGTTTGGAAAAGTATCAAACATAATCTTTGGTCAATAAACATTGGTAAAAGATAATTTGTTTCACTCAATTACAATGTTTACCACGCACAACAGTAATTAAATGTTACGTTCTCATTTGAATAAACTGAAAATCAACCTAACATATATCTTACCAGCAAATGAAATCACAAAATGGCTATTTTTTGTTTCCCATGTGGGTCACAAATTGTTGCTGGTTTGATTGTTATGATATACATGTAAAATGCGATTTAAGCCAAGTAAAAAGAAAAATTATCAATAGATGAATATGGTTTGAATTTCTTTATGGCTGAATGTTAATAATACACGTTTTATGGATTTACATTAGGACAGTACTTGTTCAATTTGAAAACAAATTTAAATAGGACCTCAGTGTTCTGTGTGAATACCTCCTCTCTGTAATGGCTCACATTAATTGAAAAAATGAAACATTTTAACTTGTACTGCAACAAAAATCCGCACATCAGTTGATAAAGGTGCTCCTTCAATTTTTCAAATATTCTGTCTTAGGGCCAATGACACCTCTCTCTTTTTCTTTTTATTTCACCTACACCCACTATCCAAAACCGTGTCGATGCTTAGAATATCCACATTGAACACATTATCATGTTTTCGAATATTATATTTGATCACAATGAGAACTTCTGATATGCAAGGTCACATTAGAAAACATTTTGTCAGCATGAGGAGACCTTTCGGACAGAAATGACAATAAACAAAGTTGAAACAATATATTAATGAAATATCATTAAATAAGATAAAATATTGCCCAAATATTAATCAGTAAAAAGTGTAACTATAAAATTAAAAATAAACGTACAGCAATTTCTCATTATCATACCAAACTGTATAAATTGCTGTACCCCTCATTTGCTCACCTTATATTTGAAAATGGTTTCAGAATAAATACTGAAATGTCAAATACAGAAATTGTTCTTCCATAGAATTACTCGATTCGATAGCGCAAGAAGTATCCGGATCACAAAGTAAAGCCTCTAACGATTGGCCCAACACTCACCGTGCCTATCCAATTAGAACGCCCCTAATAAACGTTCACGATATGACACCTGGAAAATATATATTAGATTTATCAAAGGTTTTTAGAATTTAATAGGAAAATATTGAAAATGTCATCGTCTGTCTAAATTTGTATAACGATTTAACATTAAGATGAGGTGTCCACACAAACGAACAAACGCCAAAGTTGACATCAGGTGTTCACACAAACCAAAATCATGTCTAACCACAACCAATGTAAAATCTACAAAAATAAATTGTAATAAAAAACACGAATAGACGAGCAAGTGCACATTTGTACAGATTATTGATAGTGCTACTACACATGTCATGACGGCCTCTGAACAACACTCCAAGTCCTTTGGAAAGATTTTTAACTAATGAGCAGGTGCACAATGTGCACTGAAATACTCGCTTTAATGGGATCTGCATCCTGTGTTATTGATTAAAATGTAATTCATTGATATAAAAACCCTTTTACAAGAACGCATGCTGCTAATTATCACGTTACATCGTGTAAGTGTTCAATTAAATCCAACTGTAGCATGGGAAGCAGCGTAAAAAAACTATTGATCAATTGCAGATTTATTGACTAAATCCGTTCTCAACATTGTGAATGTTAATATTTTTAAATAACGTTGAATGATGTTAGAAATTTTTCCACTTGTTAAGATTTTGCTCTTCAGTCTGAGTGGCTTATGTATAGCATGGTGTCCGGCATCTTTCGTCTGGTGTCTGTAAAATGTTCACATTTCCACTTATAAATTCTTGAAAGCAAATAAAAAAACATTTGCAAACGACAAAAATTGGTTTTCACGTGACAATGGCGTTTCTATGTAGTGGAGATTCCATTATCATGTTTACCAAGAAAGAGGATGTTAAACAATGCCCTACACTATTTTCGGTTTCGTCTCTTTTTACTTACTTGTTGGTGATTAAGTTTAACCCTTTTCTTGCCCTATAAAAACGATAGCTTTGAAAGCTGAAATTTTAATACTCCCTCCCCATTATCTTATCAATATTTTACTATTTCCATTGCTACTTACAAATGCATTTACTATTTCTGATTGTGCTTTAAAACTCAACAACCTTTTCTGATGTCTTTAAAATAGACAAAGATAGCTTTCTACATATTTTCATTCATGTCAATGAGTCAGGATTGGTGTACTAGGCGGTAAGCTTATGTTAACAACGCTCCTATACAACTTATATTACATAACAACATGAATAGCGACATAAACGATATTGATTGATATTTAAGAGAGAAACATGTACAAAAACAATCATAAAATGATCTCTAGTTACCTTGCAGAGTAGAGATTTAGTCTATCCATTGGTCCATTTCGACTGACCGATATTACGGGAAAGTCTGGCTAAGTTTGTATATCATATTTATAACGTTTATTTTTGTTGATGAAATCGTGAATTTTATCAAGTATTTTGATATTTTCAAAGTGGCTTAGTTCTGTTTTCATTTAGAATTGTATCAAGGCTATAATCGTTATTATAAAATACAGGTTTTATATTAAATGAACCTAGTTATGACAACTGAAAAAATATTAAAAATCATTTTTCAGTTTTCATTGTTTCAAGAGCAGTATGGGCTGTCGGAAATGTCGAAGAGATGTTACAACCAGATCTGAAGCGGCAGTGAACAATTTGACAAGTACAGTAGTTTAGGTCAAAATAAATCTTATTTTGTTTTTATTGATTCTATATTTTGAATCTGTAAGAGAATAAAACTCTTAGGAATCCGGTAAAGCATTCCAAAGAATGAGTTGGCGTAAGAATCAGTAAATTCCCTATATTTCAGAATTGTTTCTTTAAAAGAGATTTAGGAGACTGCAACACGATGCTTATTCAAATTAGGTTTGTTTGAAAATAATGACAGTTTATGTGCGAGATAGCAGCACAATCAATTTCTAACAAAAAAAGTTATTCAGCTTGTTATTCAGTTTGAATTTAAATTCAGCCTCATTGATGTAAATGCGTTTATAAAAGTGTTTTGTTGTAAATACAAGGTCCATCTATCATAGCAAATCGGTTTAGATCCCCACACATCTAAATTGATTACCGTAATCTAATCACAACGTTGTTAAATTTCATTATCAAACATTCGCTTTCAAAAAGCATTTGAAGATAAAAGAGATTCACCCAAGTGTTAACCAAACTAGATTTAAGATGATGGTATTTAAACAGATGAAATTTAATGTAGATAGTAATCGAAATGAACAGCCTCAGTGAAAAAATACATAGAAAGGAAACTAGAAAATAATATTAACATATATAAACAAATTGAAAAATTTATAAATCAACATTTTGAAAATAAATCAAATTTGAATTCAAAACTGCGTTGAAACTGAAGACGACTCAACTAGATTCCACCTGGATAGTGATTTATTGGCAACAACAAAAACAATATGTTAGAACTATTTGGAAAGTTAGAGTTTGCAATATAATAATATATTGGCAGAGTAGAAATTGCAATCTGTGGTGATCCTAAAATCTAACTATGGTACTTAAAGGGGCAGTAGCACGTTTTTTGAGAATTTTATATTTTAAATTTTTCTCTGATAATTGTAAGTTAATGTTAAATGTATTATTTTGACAGTGTCAAAAATCTCCTAACACAAACCAATCATCCATAGTCAGAGGACAAAGTATAAAGATTCACATAAAATCCATTGGCGGCCATTTTTTTGTGAACACCTTTAATTCATTTTGTGTAAGAAAAGGAATGGCATTACTAAACGTTACGTAATATATTTGAATTATTACTGCTCCATTTAGTTTTAATACATTGCCTTCCAATTGGAACCATTAATTTTCATTTTCCAGACATCACCTTATATTCCCCCTAAAAACGTGCTACTGCCCCTTTAAAGGGGCAGTAGAACGTTTTTTGATAGTTTTATATATTTTTTTTACTAATAATTGTAAGTTAATGATAAATGTATTACTTTGATAGTGTCAAAATTCTCACAACACAAACCAATTATCCATAGTCATAGGACAAAGTATGAAGATTCACCTTAAATCCATTGGCGGCCATTTTGTGTGAACACCTTTAATTCATTGTGTGTAAGAAAAAAGAATCTCATGAATGGCTAAACTTTACATTATATATTTTAATTATTACTGCTCCATTTAGTTTAAATGCATTGTCTTTCAATTGGAACCATTAATTTTTGATTTCCTGACATCACCTTATATTCCCTCCAAAAACGTGCTACTGCCCCTTTAAATATGTATTTATCTAAAAGTAAAATTAGAACTTCCAAAACATTTTTTACTTTATTAATTTTACATTTGATCATTCAAATCATTAACAACTTAATATGTATGTATATTTATGTATGTATTGTAAGCTTTGTATTAAGACTTCCTAAGAACAATTTGATTTTGATAACTTTTGATTTGTTTTGTTCCATACACCAATAAATAATTGTATCTCATCCACTATTTCAACTCACAATGCAAGTTGATTCTAATTGTATTGTTTGTTTATAAAAGCTATTTTCTTACCTTTCAGTTCATCAAGTTACTTTTGTCTAAAAAAAATTTCCTTTAGATATGGAAAATATACTTACGGGCAGAAGAAACTATATCAAAACTTAAATGATAACAAGTAGAAATGACAGGGCCTAGGTGATAACCCAGCTAACAAATCTACGTTGTATTAACGTTGTCACAACGTCCACTTTTCGTTGTCATTACGTACTTTCTGACGTTGTGACAACGTAATTGTGTAGACTCCCAGACAGATTGCTACAACGTGGTTTTTCTACCTGAATACGACGTTGTAGGGACGTTGAAACAACGTCATGTTTTACGTTTTTATTAGATAGATTTCTAACGTTGCCACAACGTCATTTTGTAGACTCCCAAACAGGTTGCTACAACGTGGTTTTTCTACCTAAATGCGACATTCTTGAAACGTCACATAGACGTTATATTTTACGTTTTCCTTACGTAAATTTAAAATGTCGTCACCACGTCATTTTATAGACTCCCAAACACGTTGCTACAACGTGATTTTTCTGCGTTAAAGGTTAACAGTACATAAAAATGAAACAAATTTGTTGACATCAACATCACTATATTTATATTTGATATTGGATAGTGAAATGTTGACAATTGTCAATTTTAATAAATGTAAATCATTAACTTTGCAATTGAGAAATAAAATTTAAACCGGAATACATTGAAAACGTGTTTTATGAGCAATCTCAACTAGTTGAACATCATTTTAATAAGTAACAAGAAAAAACGTCATTTTTTGTGTACAATTAACCTTTAATATGGTGTAAGTACATTTCCACATTCGTTTTGCGTAAGCAGTATTCAAGAGAAATAATACCAGGCACTTGGTTCGACATGAAAGTAAAAAAACAATATGTATATTTAAATACCAAAACTTTAATTGAAATGTTCTTACAATATTATAAAAAACAAACAAATTATACAATCATTCATATGGGCAATTATACCAAAAAGGTGTATTATTTGTTAAAACCTGCCTGGCATAAATTGTATTGAATACATGTCCACTTGAAAACATTGAACTGAAACAAGTAATCAGAATAAACAGATAATAGATAACAAATCAGATGTTTATTCAATGTTGTTTATTTAACATTACTATAAGAAAGGTGAGTGAGTGACTTCAATACTCTTCATCTGTCAAACGTTCGATATGAATGTCATCAAGACCAACCTTTGGCACCATTTGTTAATAAAGCTTCCTCCTGTGAAAATAAATTAAAATACCAGTCATTAAACACAGATTATCATTACCATACCAATACCACTCTTGCATATAACATCGATAACACGTAAAAGTTGTCTTCGTTTCAATTGAATTAACTGCTTTAAAATTCATAAAGTAGATAATAGGTTATTATATGTAAAATCATCTAAAACTGTTACACTGATTAATATCAATATACCCGGGAGTGACTCAAGTCCTGCATCAAAATCAAATACTCAGAATTAGGGTTATTTAATAGAAAATATAAATAACCATTTATAGTTTACCACCGAGTCCTGCATCAAATATTCGAGATTTTCTGACAGGGCATATAAATATTAAGCTGTGTTTGGCGAAATGCATATTTTGATCGTGGTATTTTTAAAAAGAACTTTTACAACAAGTCCCTTTGACTCAATATTTTGTAGATTAATCACTGTGAACCATTTTAACTCCAAAATTAATATCTTGATGATAAGTTTGTATGGTATTACCTGATAAAAACCTCGATTGTTCCATCCCTGTTCAGTTATTATGCGCCGTCCCTTGATCTTTCATTTCTCTGACAAACTGTCAGTCAGCCAACTGTAAAATGGAAATAACCAAAATTAAACAATCTCGATTGTTTGTTAAGACAAAATCAGCCAAGCAGGGGCAATGGGCCATGTAGCAAGCACAATGGATAAAAAAATGTCCCATTAAAATTCTGAAATTTTCTTTTGATGTAAAGGAAATGGCCAACTAGAAAATAAGAAAAGCACCGAAAAGCATGAAAATGGCCCGTTGTGAAAGATGTCTTTCCTAAACCCTGTATGTCACACACCGATTTACAAAATAACAGTGCCATGAGTTAGGAATTGATAGCTGTAACAATTGCAGAAAGTTGTTATTATTACTGATTGGTTATGTAGCTTATATACTAGTATTATATACCACTCACAAAATGTTATATCTAAAAGCATACAAGTGACCCAAGGCAAGCCGCAACATTCAGTCATAAATTAGATTAATACCGTGAAGCACAAAAGCAGTAAACAGCTTTCTAGAAGAATTTCATTGAGATTGTCAAATATTCACACTCTTCTAGCACATTTCTTATCCATTTTGTAAAATAAACGAAAAACTTAGAATTCAATTGTAATGAATTTTATCTGCTTGTTTACTGTAAATATAATGCAGTTGTAATTAATTACAAATCATCAAATTAAATATCAACTTTTTTATCGAAATCATGGGATTTATTACACATCTTCGTTGAATTGTAAACATACGTTTGGATAATTGTTTATTTCAAATTAGCTGTGACTAGCTATGATAAAATTCCTATCGTAGTATGATATCTTATTCATGTAACGCCGTGGAAATTGGTTCTTCAAAAGGAAACATCCCGCAGCGAAATTAAAATCTTTTTACCCACACGAATTAAGCTATCTTAAAAAAACTTACTTAGATATTCAGTAATTGAAATATGACATAATTTCTGTACTCTATCACGTTTATGTCGTACAGAAGAATAATTTTCAATGACTTGGTACAGGCTTCGCACAATTTCTCAAAAAACAAAATTTTAAGGCCAATTTCAAGGCTTTCCTGGGCAAAATTAAGGTAAATAATTCAAACCGATGAGATCAAGCATGAGTGGTGTTCATAATTGTTGTTTAATTACTTATATACATACAGTGGAAACGTGACCCATAGAGCACCATAATAAACTTACTCACATATGCACACCCATGATTACAATTAATTTGATTAAATTACTAAAATAAAAGATGAAAGATTAAACAGAAATTATTAGGATGTAGCTAGGATTCATTACAAATGTGCAAAAAATGATCAGGATCCGACGGAAAAAAAACTGCATTTTATTTATGCTACACTAATATAAGCAAGTCTATGGAAACAACGTCGACGTCCGAATTAGATCGAGAAACTCTACCTGCAACCCCATTGGATGTGTGCGAGGCTACAGCATTCGGCGACAGAAGTTTCGGTCTACGTCTGTAACTAAACTGTCATGACAGTCTGTGAAAACATCGCAAAGAAGCCTCAAGTGACTGTATCAACGTACGTTTTAGAAATTTTACGATGATACAAGAATACTTGTGTGAATAAACTGTAGTGTTTTGAGCAATTTGCTAGCAAAACGAGGCTTGCAATTATCAAAACAAACAAGCTTGTACCGAGTGAACTTTGAAACAGCTGATCGTCAATGATCTAATAGTTTCCAAACTCCTCACTACTCATGTGACGAAACAACTTCATACAAGTCAGTTGAGCAATGCGGTTCGCGGTGAGGAGTTTGTCCGTGTTTTCTTTCTAGTGCCTTTGTCACAGGATTTTAAATAATAAATGCATGAATACCGTAAATCGGTTAGTGTTGTTCCCAGGTGATCAGCTGAGGCGGTCATTTTGGCCTATTCTGAGCATCAGGACCCCTTGCAATGGTAAAAATATCCTACTTCTCAACATTTTAGGGGACACCAAGCCAAACGGGTGGGCAAATGACCCCAGGACCCCCCTCTAGGAACAACACTGATACCGTAAATCGGTTATTGTCGATTCGAACTAAAACATAAATAACAGTGAATGTAGATGATAAAATATTGCAATACAATAGAAACGAAATGTACAGTACACATACTTTCAGCCTGAGCTGTACTGTACGGCGACTGCAATTATTAAAATTCAAGTTACATCGGCTTTTGTTGAAATAACAGGTATTCAAAGCTTTATTTAAACTTTCTTTACTGACATAGATCTATTGTTTTAACGAAAATGGGTACTAACCTTCGATAGGGAAAGTAAATCCTATGCCGGTAAATTAGAAAAACACTGTCTTGCGTGTAGCGACTCTTCAAGTTTACGCGACATCAAACATGGCGACGATAATGACGTCATAACTAAAATGATGACGTCAGAGGATTTTGTGTTGGCGCGTAAAGACAAAAATAGATTTCCAAGTCCACAAGTCAGCAAGCTTTATATTATTTTATTTATTCAAGAAAAGTATTGTGTTCAAACATTATAAAAAGTAATGCATCATTGAATTAAAAATCTTAACTTTACGTAATCAAGTCTAAGATATTACCTCCACATTTAGCAAAATCCTTAAATTTTATTTATTATAATCGCATTCAATTGTCATCAATCTATTCTAAAATTTTAATAAATTTGGGGCCTTAGGCCTATAGTGTTTTAAAGGCTAGGGCTATTTAATCTTTTTATGTCGGAACGCATGAACTAGTAAAATATAACAATGATTAACCAGAAAAATTCAATTACACAGAGAAAAGATAGGCCTAGCTCACGTCGCTAGGACGTTGTGAGGACGTCTTGACATATGAATTACGTTCTGAGGACGTCGTGACAACGTAACCGTAGCGATATGTTGAATATTCTTCATCTTTGCGTGTTTTCCTTGATAGACAATGTTTCATTGTATTTATAATCGAATGGAGAAATCAAGCAAGCTAAGCTTACAAAAAATTAAGTGATGTAACTATCATTTCGGACTCTAATTGAATGAGAATGTCATATTACTGTTCTTACGACAGAAATATTTTGTATTTCATTAATCAAAGTTTTATCGGATTTCTGGGTTTAAAGAAAACAAAATGAGACATGTAGGCCTACAGCTTTAACTGTATGTCAAATGATTTACGACTACACTTTTGGAAATGCATTTTAAGACTTGAAGTGAGAATGCATGGTTGTGGGCTAACTAACTAATCGAGACAAGGAAGTACCCGATAAACTAAAAATTGTTGCAACTGAAATAGGAAAGATTGATATTTATTGACTATTTGCCCGGCGTTTATAAATATATTGCGATTGGTGGTTGCCTTGCCAAACTGAGACAATGAGAGCAACTCCGTGAGTTGTGTGGGGTCCCATTCTTATGACCAACTTTATAAACAGTGTCATTTGATCAGGAAGTATCGAGGGTCGAAAGAAACTCACATTTTAAAGCTAAGCGACTTTTTATAGTAGGCCTAACAATAAGAAGGTATGATTTGCTATTGTGATCGAAAACCGGACAATGACGCGAATCAATTAGTCAAACTTAATATATTTAAAACTTATCGAAAACAATCAGAACGGCATTAAGGAGTTGATACTGATCGATTAGTTATATAACTAATCTATTTAAATTTGTGAATTTATGACTATAATAATATAATATTTGACTTTTTTCAGATTTTCAATGAAAACAAGTTTTTATCCCATTATTTGCGTGTGGGATTATTTGATATATAATGAGTTTTATCATATACGTTCATATGAAATCAATAAATCGAATACTTATAAATATGTAATGAAAAATATAATTAATTATATATTCATATTTCTTTTGTGATTACATAAACTTTGGCATAGTTTTCCTTCTGTAAACGTTATCAGGACGTTGTGAGGACGTTAAGACTTTACGTGACATAACAACGTAAAAGTTACGTAAAAAGTACGTACAATCTATCGTTGTAACAACGTTGGGGAATGACGTTATATTTCACGTACTTAGTACGTCTCAGATACGTATCAAAATAACGTAACCAAAATAAAGGGTTTCACTAGACCGTTGGGCAAATATAACTAAGTCCTCTCTCGTTTAAATATTTCAAGGGTTAATGTGGATTTATTTTTCATATTTCTCAATAACTTTCCTTGATTTATGTGCTGTAAAAACTTCGTAATCAGGACGTTGTGAGGACGTTAGACTAGACGTCACAATACTACATAATAGTTACGTAATAAGTACGTAGAACACAACGTCGGAACAACGTTGAGAAATTACGTTATGTTTTACGTCCGAAGTACGTACCAGCGACGTCCAAAAACTACGTTACCAAAACACGACCTTCCTACAACGTCGTATCTACGTCCTGTGTTAGCTGGGAAATGATCTAATTTTACAATTGTCAAGGGATATATATATTCATAACATTTACATGAACTTTATTTGACAGGAGTCATATACAGCCATGCATATATAGACAGGGTGAAATCTGATTTTGCAATTTTAAGTATCTTTCGTCATAAGCTTGTAAAATCACTTGATCACTTGTTATGGGTCATTTACCTTAATAATTCGGGTGCTACTGTCATGTGTGGCCTTCAATGGCATCAAAACATGTCTGAATACGACATCAAGTTGAGATTATCAGTCGCCTAATCGTTGTTTAGGAATGACTGTCATTCCTGTGTGACTTCATTCACTCAACCCTGATGATTTTAATAAGGTCGGCTTTCAATCAGTTCTCAGTAAACATTATCCAATAAGTGTTCAATTGGTGACATGCCTGGAGGTCGAGCTGGCCAACGCCATTTTCGATTCTGACAATGCCATTTTGTATCGGCCTACGTGTACTTGGGTCGTTCAGGTTGGTTTCGATTGGGTCAGAAACATCATACGCAACAGTCGACATGGGCGGAGACCATAGTGTCATAATCGTCTGGTCACTGTTCTTCGTCTGATGACATTATTCAATGATGTTGCTCCTGGTTACATCACATTGACGAAACGATTACTCAAGGGGATCAGTTACATACAACGGTGTTTGTTTTTGGTTGTTATTCATGACTTACCGCTTCTTGGCCTCTCAGTAGGACCCGTCTGTGCCTATCCTGTCTCGGACATGGTAAATTTTGAACGAGTGCAACCGTAGATCTTGCAACGTGTTGATGAGTGGCTCCAAGCCAGAAAATGCCAAAAGCTCCTTCAGCATAAACACCTTGCGATTTTCGAGCATTACACTTTTTAAATAAAACCGTTTTATTAATTGAATGTTGCATATTAACATATATTTGTTTACAAGATGTCAGGTTCTAATACTATTATCTGTATTCAGGGATACAATTTGGTAACTTTGAAACAGAATATGATTAGAAAAATCCACAAATCCTATTAAGAATTTTGGTATAGTTTCTTTTGTCCGTGAGTTTATATCTACAATACTGTTCAAGTGAAAATGATGATATTTCGTCTCCCGACATCTATATATATACACTTGTATTCCTTCAAAGGAGAGTACAAAGAAATGCGAGAAAGTTAAAGAACAATTACATTAGGAGAATAAAAGCATTACAAGTAGCATAGAGGCACTGGAGGACGGCAGGACAGCAGACTGCACACCAAGTCAAGGTCAGATCTGTTGTGTAGTTCAACGCTAAGCTCTATTGGCCCGACGTTGGCAAGCTCACACCAGAGTTGATCTCTGGACTCACAGGATATTGAGTATGAACCAGGAAGACTGTACAGATCTCTCCACACTTATATATATTGTATTGTCTCTGTTACAGTTCACGGATGTTACTTTTCCTATAGGGGTTATTGTAAGAGCAACTTACAGAATAATTGAAAATAAGAAATTGTTAAGCCATAAAGTAATTTAATTTTAAATGAGAAACTTTTTATTGTTAACAATAATTATTTTGTGGATGCATTAAATAAGAATACTCTTGCATTTAGTGAAGAATTTAACAAAAACATTACCTATGGTTAGTTTATATATTTTCTTATATTCACAGTAAAATCTCCATATATTTGTAATCATACAAGAATGATAAAGTCAAATTATTGAAGCAGTGGATACGGGCCAATGCTACATCAATAATAATGACAATAAGGTTTAAATTTAGAACTAACCATCGAATAGAACAGATAATGTTGAACCTAATTTATCCAGACGTTATATATGGTTCCACCCAAAAGTCCGGATAGCGAGTCGTTTTGTTATCTGAATCAAAACAATATTGTGTCTGATAAGAATAAAGAGAGATTTACTTCAAAAATCTTTTCACATACCATATCAGTGAATTCTTTATATTAAACGAGTATTTGAATTGTAATTCGATAAATCAATAAAAAAAATTGTTTAATGTAAGTACAAGCTATGATTATTTAAGAGAGTTGGTAGAGGTATTGTGGTAGTTCATCAAGACAACAATTGTTCCTAAGGGAACTGTCAGTCATTACACCAAGAGCTAGATATGGTCAACCACACATGCTCGGAGCTATCTGAGTTGATTAAGGTATCAAGTCTATGAATAATATTAGTCATTTATTGTCTCAACCGACAGAACAATGATTGCTTTGGGATTATGAGTGGATCAGTTTACATCTGATTGTCAGCAGTAGAGACATGAAGTATTCGACAATCCATAAACTAAGCATTTCGCATATGCTTAATGTTAAATCTTTCAAATAAGTTGGGAAATTTATGAATAAATAAAAGTGCTTTGTGTTCAAATTACATTATCTTTACCATTTTGTGTTATGTGTCAAAATGGAATTCTTTTGGGAGTTACAATCACATATTATCAAATAGAATAAAATTACGATAAGATATGTATGTCTAAACCATTTTGCATTCTCAAACATGTCACAATAAAAATAAAATGACTTTCTTATTGCTGCAATAGGATAGTAGTCTAAGACATTAAATTAAAAAACAATGGATAACTGTAAGTACCTATGTCAATACTTTATTTACGTGTAATATAGAAATATTAAGTGCTGACATTTGAACAATAGTGTTTTGCAGCTCAATGTTTCTGCAAATAAGGCCAAAATTAGAAGCAATTTGAGTAAAATAATTTGAGAAAATATAAAGTGTAAGTGTCATGTTTCTCATACTCAACAAATTTCAAACGATGATAAGTTTACAATCATTATTTTACTTTTAAGCTGGGTTTGTTGAGGATATATATTCAATCAAACAGTTTTGTCTTTTTCTATTGTTGTTTTATTTGTTGTTTAGTAGATCTATCATAGGTCCTTAGAATGTCGATATAAATATGTCATTTACTGTCAACGTCTTAAAAAAACCTCTATCTTTACCTTTTATCCCAGATAGACTGAATTCTTTGATTGGCATTCTAAAAGTTGGTGTGATGAACAATAAGGACAATTCTAATGGATGAACAACTTCTTTAGTCTGTGAAAGCGACGTTTCGACATAGATTCTAATGTCGTTGTCAAGCAAGTGATACATGTTCAAAGGATGGAGGAAATATATACATGGTTAGCGAAGGGTTGTTTATACCATAAATAAGCTTGATGTACATTGTTGTGATAAGAAAATGAGCAATGTTGATAGGATGTACAAAAAGGATTGAGTTGATTGGAAGCCAAATAGATGTTTTTACAAGGAAAGAGGTTGATGTACATTGATTGAGTAGGTAATTAAGTTTGTGTTAATACAATGGATGAGATTGGTATACATGATGAAATAAATGAAGAAAACATGGTGAAATTATGAATTACAATGTTGAGGATTTACAATGATAAAAGAACATGAACATGTATCACTTGCTTGACAACGACATTAGAATCTATGTCAAAACGTCGCTTACACAGACTATAGAAGTTGTTCATCCATTAGAATTGTCCTTATTGTTCAGATAGACTGAAGTTGATATCGTTCATGTCACTGCACATTGCTTAACAAATATATGACAAGAGAGATCTCTGCTTTTCATATTCCAACAGCAATGCCTTTAGGTGTTTTGTTGTCTTACATCACCTATAGTTCTTCCAGTGAGTGTTCAAACGTATATGTACAAGCAATAAGAAAAATCCAATATGAATCTGTTGAATCGAAAAGCAAATCGTCATTTGTTCATGTCAAATACATTACACCCTCTACAGAACACTCACCCTGCTTTTAAAAGAACATTTCTAGCGAGCAGGTGCACTATATTCACTGAAATAATCACTTTATCAGGACCAACTAAAGTGTTATTGATTAAAATGTAATTCAGTAATGTAAAGGAAGTTTTTACAGGGAGCATGTTGCTAATTTTTGCATTCCAGGGTGTAAGTGTTCCATTCAACTCAACTACAGCAGTTGATTCTAAATAAAAAGACAAATTGATGAAATTAGGTTCATTCACCCGATTCGTTTGTGAGATAGGATCTTTTATAGTTTCTTATAATGAACAATGAAGTTCCATGTTTTCTGTTCCTTGAGTTATAAGCATACAGTTTGTAGCTGATGGGGTGATGGTGAGACATGGTGTCTTGCATTCTTCTGTTTTTCTTTTCACATGTTTGACTGTCTTGTTTTTCGATCATATGAATGATCATTATTAGATTGGTGAACACTTTGGCTTCCAATTAATGCAGAAGGATGGGATATCATGACCCCAACGCTGTTTGGGTATTCTTCACCAGAAGGAAAAGATACTTTGGCCACTTGGGATGGTACATTATCCTAAAGGTGTTTTTGTCTGCAGTCAAAGGCATCATAAGCTGAACTCTTGTGTCCAGAATGAAATGGGAATTAACATTTATCCTTTTTGTACGAACGTATAGGCAATGTTAGCAAAATATACTTAAAATACATAACTTGAACACAATCAATTTTCAACTTAAAAGTAATTTACCAAAATAAAACAAAACTAATGAATTAAGATATACATTAAATATCGATATATAAGATATATATCACATCGCTCCAACAATGTCATACTTCGTTTGGGGTCGAATTCCAGGCAGGACTATTTTTTGAAGACGAAAGCTTCATGCCGCAGTGTTCTAAAAGGCAATATTAAGAGTTCCTTGTTCTAAAAAAGTGGTAAATGTTGTGTATTTTTATGATTATTTGAAAGACCAGATATGTTACTTCAGAAAATATTTTTATGTTTGCGTGTCCTTTTCCCAAAGTCAGTTTAGTTACGGGCCTGAGGGAGGAAATAGTTTAGATAACCATGTAAAGAACAACTTAACCAACAAGATTAACAGTTTTCACGCCTGTTAAATGTGATTATCTAATTTCATGAGTATAAAGAGAGGAATTTTACTAAAAAGCACTGATTAACAATGAGCTCAAACCATGAAAAAATTGATAATAATAGTCCATTTGTATGGCGCTTTTCCATGCTAGATATCATGCTCAAAGCACACTTGGGGAACTGGATGAAATTAACTCAAAAGCTTGGTGGAAGAGGAAACTTTTTAGAGCAGTTCTGAAAGAAGAGTAGGTTGGTGAAGCAGAGTTCTAAGGGCAGGTTGTTCCACAGAGAAGAGGCTGCATAGGAAAACGTTTTCTGGCCATATGACACGAGGTTGACTCTTGGGACACAAAACATAAGCTGGGACTCTGAGCGAAGTGATCTTGGAAGCACATAAGGTTGAAGAAGTTCTGACAGATATGAAGGAGCTGTGTTTGAGTGGCACTTGTAGGTGAGACAGAGGAGTTTAAAGCTGATTCTCTGCTTGACAGGACTTTGGAGCATCGGCCATTAGACTATCACAGTAGTCAATCCTTGACATGACAACTGACAGTGTCAGGGTCTTAGTTGCGGCTTTTGTCAGGCATGGTCGTAACTTTCCAATATTACGCAGCTGAAGATGGCATACTCTGGACGCTTGGCTAACTTGTTTGTCAAGGCTGAGATCAGAGTCAATAATGACACCAAGATCACGTACGTTTGATGCAAGCGGAATGGATGCTTCACCCACAGTGATTTCAGCTAGATTGCACTTCTGTCGCCTGAGAACAGGGCCGATGAGGATGGCTTCAGTTTTCTCATCATTTAACTTTAGCATGTTCCTTGACATCCATGACTTCATGTCTTGACAGCACTCTGATATCTGGCCAGCTGAAAGCATTGCGTAGACAGGATCTGGTTTAAACGCCTTATGCATTTGCGTATCGTCAGCATAGAGATTGTGACCAAGATTGTGTCTCTTTGTGATAACACTGATGGGCCTTGTGTACAGGGTGAAGAGCGTTGGTCCAAGGACAGATCCCTGAGTAACGCCACAGTCCAAGTTGACTGTTGAAGACAGCTTTGTGTCAATTGAGATCTTCTGTGTTCTCTCACTCAAGTACGATGTTATCCAATTCAGAGCTGAACCTTTGATACCACATGCCATTGACAGACGATATAAAAAAAATTGATCATTGTTATTTGATCAGTTCGTGGAATCCAACAGTCGTAATCACATGTAGAATTTCCAGGTATACATGGTGTCCCTACGTTACTTTTGACAGGAATATTGATCCCTTCCTGTGCGAAATTCAATCTCATTTTATCTTTTGACTTTGGCATCTATTTCTTGACACCTATGGCTATATTTGGTATCCCATGTGGGTCAAATCGTGTTGCTGGTGAGATTGTTCTGACAACTCAAACGCCCTGGCATGATTTTCTAATCATTCAATGAGGTTTTCATTCCTTAGGGTAATCAAGTCATAAGGGTTTCTATTGGTTGATTACAGACACATATATGCGATCATGTGTGATATGGTTTCATGAGAGGAGCTATGATGATATATTACAAATTGATAAAAACATTTCTTCGAAATCTATAGTAAAAATCAGCATTATTATCAAGCAAGAATAACCTTCAAGATCTTTAGATTAAAGAGATATTCCACTGGCGATGTTTAATCATTACACGTGGCTTGTCTTTTCGTTAAGGACTATGTTCAAGGTAGAATTCTAAAGGATTTACATTCGTGAAATGTAAAAATATGTGGTTACATGCTTGCCTTTGTGTTTTTTGTTCTTGACATAGTTTCCTTTTTAGTGTTTTTCTTCAAAATTAACTTGCATCACATCAAAAGTATATGTGCAAAATTATTCTCAACTAAATAAACTCGCTTTTGCTTGTGAATAGATAAAAACATTTCAAAATATATCTTTGAAATATTTTTGATATTCTCTCGTTTTGTAATCTCTATTTATCTAATGTCTCGACTATAAAAGCCTGTATTCATGGATATGCCTATCAAGACAACAATTGTTCCTTAGGGAACTGTCAGTCTATTACACCAAGAGCTAGACAGGGTTAACTGCGCATGCTCGGAGCTATCTTGGTTTATTAAAGCATCAATCCTATGAATAATATTACTCATTTATTGTATAACCTGACAGACCCATGATTGCATTGGGGTTATGGGTGGATCCTGTCCGCAATTGAAGCAACAGTTGAGACATTTGATATTCTGCAGGCATTTAACAAAGTTTTTGCGCATTTTAATTCTAAAGTCAAGTGGTTTGCACGTCCGGTTTCTAATCAGGAGGTCCGTGGTTCGAATCCCGCCAGGGGCTCGGCAACTTTGTCTGCAGTAGAGACATATTCACACGCAGTCAGGTTTGGGTGCAATGCATTTCAGCATAGTACCATCCATGGTTCGCTAGTCACAGCCGATGCTCGCAGGTTTCATCGCAATACATAGCCACAACAGTGTTGCGGGGTTTCTTCCTGCAATAATACTAGATGCTACGATTAAGTGAAATACTCTTGAAATCAGCGATAAATTCCATAACCCCCCACTTACCTCCATGTTGAGTAAGTGAGATGAGTATTCATTTCTTCATATTTTTATATTTTTATTACAACATAGTCTTTCTACTTTGCAATTGACTTTGAGTGTGATTCTATGTTATTGAAAGAAAGTCAGTCACATTTGATTCGACTTCATCATCTGTTCTCTGGAACCCCACGACAATGATCAGGTGACCCCCACAAATCTTATCAATATCACGAGTCTGAACTGCATCGGACTTCTACACAATGCTTAGCTGATCACTAAATAAATCTCATTTATATCACTTGTCTGAAATACAACCAAGTTCTACACAATGAATTGCAGGATTGATTGTCCAATACACTCTCATTCATCCCCTGTGTATGTCTGGGAGTTGTGAACAAGTCAGATATTTTTATCCAGCTGGCTTTAATGAATTAAACCTTCAGCAAGCTTGGAGCTGGTCAATATTAATCACGTTACTGAACAAGTCTTTTTCTCAGCGTTTCCCCTCTGGTTGGATTTAATTGGATCTGCAGGTCTTTCCTGTAAGGTATCGGAAGTGTTAAAGAATCATTATGTATTTGGGTAATGAATGTAAGTGTGACACTTTAACATCAAATATCCAATCAATAAGTTAACCTTTCAGTCAGTCATGTTTAAAACAAAGTAATCTTTATTCACTGAATATTGGTCAACATAAAGTTCTCAGATTTGTATTTTAAAAGATAAAATGCCAATTTAACACTCCCGAATGTGTTTGCAGTACACTTATGTAGCAGAGGAATAATTATATTTCACAAATAATGCTCATTCAAACTAAGTTCAAAATCCTCAAATACAATATCTTTTTAATTCCATTAACTTCAAGTTGAGCATTAAAATAGTTTTGACAATATGTAATCAACTTTTGGTAGACAATAAGGAAACAAAAATGAAATCACACTTTTCAGAAGTGACATAATACTATTTGCTAAATTATTCTGATAACTGGGCGATGTACCCTAATTATGATACAATAATTCCTGGGAGCTTCCAAATAAGATTTGTTCATGTTTGTTGGTCGCAAACACACAGATACTCTCATGAAATGGTACGCGGTGTGTTTTCTAGGGAATCCATCATTACCAGTTATAAATAACTTACAATGATTATCGTCTTTAATAAATTTAACATGAACATCTTGCAAAGAATGGTTCATCCAGAATAACATTATGAACGGCGAGATTGAAGGCAGATTCCAGTCTGACACTGGGACACTGAGACAACTTTTGAAGGGTTTTAGTCCAGGAACAGTAGAGGAGGGGACTGGTTCAGATCCGTTTAGATAAAAGGTAACATGGTACGATTCAAACACTTGCAGCCTATTTGTATACTTGTTTTGATTAAGTTTTCAATAATTGATAGATAAATTCGAATTTTAAACTAAATCTGAAATGTATGTATATGCTTTGTATTTAGATGTCAGGAAAATAAAAGAGGATTTTTCAATTATTCAGAGACAAGTCGTGCATATCAAGACAATAATGATTCCGAAGGGAATTGCCAGTCTATTACATCAAGAGCTAGACGTGGTCAACCACACCTGTCCTGAAGACTTTAAATGAGCTAATGCCATTGAATGTTTTAACGTTTTCCGTTGCACTAGTTGAAAATTGATTGACCTTTCAAAATTCTAGTACCATTTTGATTTGACACGATTTTATTAGAGAATTGTTATTAAGCAGTGGGTAGTTTATAACCTATGTTAAGTGTTAAAAATAAAAATAAAAACGAGAGATGAAAGCTAAAATATCAACTATTGAAACATATCTAATTGTTCGAGTTTTTTTGGTAGATTTTTTAAATCTTTGTTGTAAGTATGCCAGAATACCATGTGTGATGTTACATTTTCATTATTGTAAATTCCTTCTATTGTTTTTTCCTTAAAGCCAAAACAGAGAAAGTTATGTAATTCTGTTCGTTATGTAACCCTTATAGCACTTTTAAAAAACAAGACACATTTTGGAAATTCTGATAATGTGATATCTTTTTTCCCCTACAGAAGTCAGTCTTCAAGTAAATAACTGTTTGACATTTTTAACCATTACTCTTATGATTAACTACCAAAGAACTCCTCAGACCTTTGATACTTGTAAGAAGCTTAGACATTGAAAGGGCGCAGACTTAGAACTAATCTGTGGTGACAAGAGTGATGAAATCATGTTGACAGACACATATAGATGATTACTCTGTGCAAATATTAAAATGCTCTGGAAAGAGGGCATGCTTGAAGTGTATTTGATAGTAAACATAGAGTTGTAGAGGAAAAGCAATCTTGTAGGGATGTTTAGCTGCAAGGTCTCGGTTTTGTTATATGAATAGTAATACATGCACATATATTCCTCACTATTAGGTTATTATATTTTTGAACAAACACTATAAAGAAATGTGTGAGAGGAAATGCCTTTCTTGAAGAAAGATATTTGTTAGACAATGATTAATATCAAATGACAGCATCAAATGTACAAAATGTAAAAAAGATTTCATCATCATGTCAGGAAATGTGTCATATCAAGGATTGGTATGGTCCTATTAAACAAACAAATTATTAAAAGACAAATAATTGTTAAATGATTAACAATAGATGATGTTGTTCTACAGTTGAGCATATATTTTGCTGCTATCATATAATTTCAAGATTCAAGGTCCTTTTCCAAACGTTTATCATAGTGTAATATTTGTGTTTCTTTTTCTGTGATCTTGGTGTTGCTGTCGTACAAGTCATGATCTGAAAAAAAATGACAATAACAGAGACTTTTAGGACGATGCTTCCAAAAGAAGATACAATAAGTGAAATATTGGTTATACAGTTAGAAAGCAAATGTGGACATTTTGGCTGACATTTGTGCCAAGTTTGGTAAAATACCTTGTCTTGTTTGAATGATATGCTCTGAACAAATAAATTTCTAACTTTATTTGGTCATGTTTTCATGGAAACAAAGGAAAAGTAATATCGTAATATAATTCTAACCTTCTAAAGAGACATCATGGTAGGTGTGTTATCAAGTTTGGAGAAGCATGTTCTCGAGTGAACATGAATAATTATATAAATGAAAAAGATGATTATAAGCTGACCCTAAACTATTTGACAGTTTATTTGTTGGAAACAAGAACGAGAAAGATGGAAATATAATCAGATACATCACTTACAGGAGAGGCAAAATGTTTTGTCATTCCTTGGAAGATTCAAAATAATAATTTGTTATATCAACTAGTTATTTAACCTAACGTATTCATCAGCTAAACTAGACGTAGCGTAGACAAAAGAACCAGAATAGGTCTTGCTTTTTCTGTTAAATGAAATACTACATTTAATGCTATCCAAGTTATTATTTAGTAGTAGTTATTAGGGAAACTTTTAGCAAGCTATTAATATTATTATTTTCACACTTCCAAGACCGATTCTTCAAGCATCGGTTGTAGTGGAAAACACCTGTTCAATACAAATAAAGATATATATATTACTATTTGATAAACTTCAAAATATTTCACCTCAATCATTTAATTAAAGAAGTTAATCTCGATCTGTCGAATCTCGCATTGAAAAGCATTAAAGACGAAGATTAAATGTTCATAACCAGAGCTGAACACCAAAATCATTGTAGAACTTCATTAGAGACAAAATTAAATGAGAAACAACTTGTTATTGATGACATATATATATGACCTTATTGCTAAAGAACTTAACTTAGTTGTCCTAGTGAGGACAAAAGAAACTTACAAACAGTTTGTGTTTAAAGTCAACCATCATTTTAGTTAAATTCTCTCAGTGCAAAACATTCAGGGAAACGAACAGATCAGATCAGTCTGGCAGACAATATAGCTTTACAGCTCTTCACTAAGGGAAACAAAGAGTCATACAGTCCCAACTCAGTCCAACTTCCCGCAAAAGACAATTATTTTCAAATTATTAAAAGACACATAAGTATTGTTATATGATTAACAAAAGATGATGTTGTTATACAGTCGAGCTTATGTTTTACTGCTATCATATTTCAAGATTTAAGATCCTTTTCCAAACGTATATCATAGTGTAATATTTGTGTTACGTTTTCTGTGATCTTGGGGTTGCTGTTGTACAAGCCATGATCTGAAACAATTGCCAATAACAGAGAATTTTAAGGGCGATGATTACAAAAGAAGATACAAAAAGTGAAATATTGGTTATATATTTGGCTGACATTTGTGCCAAGTTTGGTCAAAGTATCGTGTCTTGTTTGAATGATATGCTCTGAACAAAAACATTTCTAACATGATTTGGTCATGTTTGCATGTAAACAAAGAAAAAGCAAAATCATTATATAGGTCTTACTTTCAAAACGAACATCAATTAAAAGGAAGTGTTTTTTGAAAATTTCATCCATATAAGAACATTGTTAACACCAAATCATCAACAACTTGAAATGCGCGATAAGAATACTGAATCTTTTCGCAAGTTTTATATCAATAATTATATAAATGAAATAGATGATTATAACCTGACCCTAAACTATTAGACAGTTTATTTGTAGGAAATAAGAACGAGAAAGAAGAAAATATAACCAAATATATAACTTACATGAGAGGAATTTTTTTGTGTCATTCTTGGAAGATTCAAAATAATAGGTTGTTATATCAACTAATAAGTCATCTTCGTTGACTAATTATTTAATCTAACGTATTCATCAGCTAAAATATCTATAGCGTAGACAAAAGAACCAGAATAGGTCTTGCTTTTTCCTGTTAAATGAAATACTCCATTTAAAGCTATCCAAGTTATTAATTAGTAGTAGTTTATTATAGTATTATAGTAATATTATTATTTTCACACTTCGAAGACGGATTCTTCAAGCATCGGTTGCAGTGGAAAACACCTGTTAAATAAAACTAAAGGATATATAAATTACTATTTGATAAACTTCAAAATATTTCACCTCAATCATTTAATTAAAGAAGTTAATCTCGATCTGTCGAATCTCGCATTGAAAAGCATTAAACAGAATGATAAAATGTTCATAACCAGAGCTGAACACCAAAATCATTGTAGAACTTCATTAGAGACAAAATTAAATGAGAAACAACTTGTTATTGATGACATATATATATGACCTTATTGCTAAAAACTTAACTTAGTTGTCCTAGTGAGGACATAAGAAACTTACAAAAAGTTGGTGTTTAAAAGTCAACCATCATTTTAGTTAAATTCTCTCAGTGCAAAACATTCAGGGAAACGAACAGAGTAGATCAGTCTGGCAGACAATATAGCTTTACAGCTCTTCACTAAGGGAAACAAAGAGTCATATTACTAAAGATAGATGGCAGACAATATAGCTTTACAGCTCTTCACTAAGGGAAACAAAGAGTCATATTACTAAAGATAGATGGCAGACAATGCTTAATGTGCATTAACTAAAGAAGCAGGTTTAACTGATAGGTAGACAAGTAACAAGGTCTGGTTTTAATACCTAAAACCACTTTATCGACCTCTATGGAAATGTCTGAAAATTCCTTTCATGTAAATACTTCATGTAGAAGAGTATGCAGATTATTTTGATATATTGACAGCATTTTTCAAAATGTTGTTCAAACTTATTATCCAAAATTGGATATTGTATGTGGTTGCATTATAACCTTCAAATACACTTCACACACTCTTTGCCTTATTCGCTCATGAACTACGTTCAGGTATTTTCTAGAAGTATTCAGCAAAATGAAATGAACAATTGGTTAACAATTAATATCTCCAAATATTTCCTGGTCCGTACTTGTCTTAAGTGAATTGTACAAGTAGAATTTTTGGTAAGCTACTTCAATGGATAGGGCAATTTTCTGCACCATTCACTTGAGGCAACTTATACTGCTATTAAGGATCTTTCGATTACCATTCACTGCTGATTTGAAGAAAACCTGACTTTCTTATTTACCATTCAATCCTGAAGAACACCTAACATTTGTGTATCCAATTCTGATAGTTAATCGACACAGTTTTAGAAATACAAACAAACAATACTTGTATATTAGATTAAAACACGGGTTTTTGCATTTCATACCAAACAAATGACACACTACACAAGTGAAAAAGAAGTTAACAATGGCAATATTTAGTATTTGTAAATTTATTCACCAGTAACAAACACTTTATTGTTTTGTTTGCAGTGTGGTTCGTACATGTACATTTAAGAAAATAAGCATGTACTTTAATCAAGTGTTACTTGTTACTCATGGAGAATAAAATGACAGCATAATAATACGACTCGTATATCTATCAAATGCTACAGTTGAATCAGAATGTCCTTTTTCAAAACTTAAAATCAAGTGAATTATTATTAGTTTATATGTCCCACTTTGCAAATTAGGTACCTTGACCAACTACCAACCAACATCCCTTAACATATTTCATAAACAATGTATCACATCAAAGTTAAAACGAATATAAATTAACTGTGTTTTATTTCATTGAGTAATCCTGGATTGAATAAAAATTAGGAACTGTAACTTGCATAAAGTTGTAAATGACTTAATAATAACAAAATATCGATGTAAAACATCTTAAGTTATCAAAAATAAAAAAACGATGTAAAGAAAATAAATGATCCATTTATCTTCGTTCCTTGTCTCTTTTAAAAAAAGTAAACTTCTTTAATAAAATTTCTACACGAATATCGATGATATGTGAATCAGATTAGTAAAAAAACATTCTTATCAGAACAAAGTTTTTCTTAGCCAGGAATACAAAAAGATGAGAAATATAACCTCTTCTAGTGCTACGATCTAAAATCATTTTATCTTGTGTAGGTTCTATTTTTTCAAAGAATGTCAGTCTTAATTTAATTACGAAACAAATCATTGCTAGTGAAATGTTTAACGTTAATCGAATCACACACAAGTATCTGAGAATCTATCAAATCATTTCAATGGTTTTGAACCTCCTTAGAAATAACATTGAAATTTGTGTCGAATAGACAAGTATACTATTCTTTTAGGAAATGACGTTGAGTAATTTTAGCATCAGTATGTAGTCTCTGTTAAATCATGTTTGTGATAATCAATATCCAACATCTAGTTATTCAATACTGTTATGTATGTTAAGCGCCTTGAGCAATCACGAGTGGTTGGATATGCGCGCTATATAAATATCCATATAATAATAATAATAAAAAAATGTGCCGTGGAAACTACTAAAGATCATAAAATGAAAGTATTTGAAAAACCCTGGTGCAAATGATCATTGGATAATTTGATTAAAACTCTGACCACGGTATGCCTTAAAAGGCATTGAAAATATAATCTTGAATGGGGACATATTATCCTCAAAAGTTCTTGTTTAAAACGAATCAATCAATGTTACCTTTTCACAACATATGGAATAAATGTTGTGGTATTGATGTTCAGGTTCGGTGATCTGAAGTTTGTTGCGGTTTTTAATTATATTACGGCTGCTAGTAAAATTGCAGGGAGAAGGTCCACACAACACAATTGTGGTTATGTATTGCGCTGAAATCTGCGAGAATTGGTGGGAATTAGCGAATCATGGGTACTGCGCTGAAATTCACTGTACATAGCATAGCACTCAAACCTTACTGCTAGTAGAACACGCACCCCTGAAGCCAAATATACTAACCACTGCGCTTTTTGCCCCCAGTTTTAGTTGAAAACTTCAAACAGTCTTTGAATTTACTTATTTAATGGCAAAACATCAAAATAAATTAGGTAAAACAACCTTCAGCTCCGTTTATCATTGTTGTTTTTGAAATGTGTCTGGTTTGAATCTGTGAAATCTTATGCTCTCCTTTTATTTCTCCTTTTTTACATCATCAAAAGATGAAAACATCAATTTGAATCATTCCTTTTAATAACTTCTAACATGTGTCTGAAAGGTTACTGTTATAATCACTTATCCAAAAGTTACTTTGAATCCGCCATACTGGTAAGAAGCTTGAGTATTGAAGGTCTATCCCAGAAACTAATCTTTTATGAGAAGAGTGACGAAATCATGTTGACAGACACATATAGATAATTACTCTAAGCAAATGTTATGATTACTTTTGGAAGAGAGTGTTGTGAGAGTATATTTGATGTTTAATCTTGAGCTCTTAAGGCGTTCTAGTAGTTTTGTTCTGAATGGAACTATTTTCTGCTTATAAAAGGTGTTTCCATCAAACCAAACCACTTGAACATAAGCAATCACTGAATCTGAGAAAAAAAAAGATTTTAAACAATGACTAAGCTATTGATGCAGACTCTCAGCACTATGATAATAAAAGATTATTATTTATAATAATAATAATAATATGTGTACTTGTATTGCGCAAATGTCCATACAGAAGTGGTTAATCAGTAGTTAACATAATTAATTATATCTGCAGCTATAAAATCAATTTTAAAAGATTGCCTTTCAGATAACGTCACAAAAATAGTACTAGTATTAGTAATCCTATTCGGAAAATGTTTCAGAAAAACACCATCAACAAAGTCGACTCAAAAGAATATCAAACTACACACAGCTTTTAATTTTAAGCATTTTCTCAATTATGATGAAACAAATACTGAAAATCCAATGTCTTGCTAGCCTCTTATGTTCAATTCAAAAATGTTTTTGTGTATGAATGTCAACTCGGGAAAAACTCTATTTTCGATTTAAAAAAATAATTTTTCATTATGTAGCTTCTGCTCAATGACAATAGTTATGTATGGCCAAATTTCAGTTCTATCACATTTTCCTTATATTTTCATTATTGTTGATTTTGGGTATTTTTAATTCAATAAAAAGCATTTGTTATATTTGGTGTGGTCAGTAGATCAAATTAATTTATTAATCGTATGACTAACCACTATATTTTTACAAAATAGGGGGAGCTTATTAAGTTCTCTGTGTATATACAGAACCATTTGATACATAACCCAAGGGCGAGAAGAAAAGGTAATATAAAAAGATTATAGTCTGCCATCAGAAGGCAATCAGACCATACCCAATACAATAGGAGAGGAAGAAATCTCTTGGAAGATCAAAAATATTAAATTAAAAACAGATTAATGTAATGAAAACCTTAAAACAAATCAATTACAGGCTTTGCTTCCAAAATAGCAAAAATGTCTTAAATCCATTAAAAATATGGCAATTGTTCAGGAATAAATTCCTTTGAAGTTGCATTATCTGGTCTGGTACAGCAAGGTAAATTGTCTTTTAAGGTAGATTGCATAAAAGTGTAGGCAGCACTAAACATTTCGAAGGTTGTGTTCTTGTGAAAGCTGATTGAAGTTACCAAGGCTTAAAAATATCTTTCATTGATGTTCAGTCTTTACAAACGCATTCTTGGGATTGTCAACACCTCCAAATAGCGAGTAGAACTCCTGATGGACTTCTGTGAGATACCATCATTGCTGTAGATGTAAAAATAAAAAGGAATAACAAGAAGCAATTCTTACGATTTAATTGTCTTCTCTTCTGCCATAACAGTGCATTTATCAAAGCCAAAAGCAGTTTAATCTGCACAGCTATCCACTGATGAAGACAGAAAACGACATTACTAAAGAACAATGTGAACACTGATAAACGTGATTTTCCTGTAGAAAGCATCTTTCAATGATAGAAAACCAAGTTTGAATAAATGAGCTGAGAATAATTAGCTTCCGATGTCTGATTGTTTAAATGCCTCTTTTAGATTTATAATGAATATGTTTGACGCACTTGACTCGTAGGTGTCAACCAGGTTTTAAGAAAGTAATTGGAATGAAAATATTCTGTTTATTTGTCCTTTGTGCAACATTGCTTGTCCTCTTGTCAATGATGTGATCAAATGTCATTCTAACTGTCAAGCTTACATGTGTCTAAATGTTTTACCTGTGTAACCCCACACATCATTACATAATTTGTGAGAATTTGAGGGATTGGCACAGTAGCATAGGGGTTATTTTCATGACCTTTTCAATCTTTGGGGTATATTATATTCAAGGTTGTCAAGTAATCTTTCAAGATGATCTAGAGGATTAGATTGGTGTTCTACTCAGCATGCTCCAAATGTTGGATGACATCTTGCAAAGATATTTTTTATGTTCAAGGTGTTTATTGTAATTTATGTCACAACAACTTGATCATCTTGCCGAGCGTTTACATGCGGAAAACAATAAATCTCGTAACAGTTATCAAGGCTACTAAAATGTAAATCGATAAAATAAGTTTCTGCAACATTCTCCTAGGGCTTCTCAGTAACGTAAAGAGTCCCCGCATACTGACAATAAGCCTGAGATTGGCCAGAGGTGCATCTTAAAGTGTGACAGCTGCACTTGTTTCGAATTTAACACTAAATAGTGATTTATGAACATTTGAACTTTGTCTTTTCATTCTGATTGTCATTACTGAAGTTTTAATAGTTCAACTGAACAATATGTGAATGATCTATAATACATTGTTTAAAAGGCGTTTATCATTATCTTTTCCCATTTTGTTTACCTCGAATGTTGTTTGATAACTCTTCAGTTTGTTATTATTATTTAGATGAAATTGTATAGAGCTTAGTTGGAATAATGATAATGAAGGGACGTTTCGACTCTATTTGTCATGACATTGTTCTTCTTTAAATTTTGTTATAACCAGTAAATCCTCTTTAGAAATAAATAGATTTTTCTCACTATGACAATTTGTTATAATCAACTTTCAAGAACTTAAACCTACTTCAACAACAAGAAAACACAAATTCGTATAAAATCGTGCACCACATTTATCTTGAAAACCTGGATAAAACTTATATTGATTAAACATTTAAATTTGTTTCATTGATTGGATGAACTTTTTATCAACAAGGGATTTTAAGTATCTACTTCTTAGATTTCAGCGTTCAATTAACTCTGTGTAGGGGAGGACGTGAAGAAAAATCAATTATCGATTTGTTACAATTTCTCTAAATGGATTATAAAAGGTCTCTTTCAGTTTCCGCAACTCTTAGTCTTCATTAAAGTATGAACTTGGTTCCTTCTTAGTCTGACAAGCAGACATTTTCTTCTGCCCACAAACTTCACGATTGTTCATGCCTGACTGACTTCTTATGTTCCAGATGTCCAGGGAGACTGCAACAGCAAACTAGACTGTCAGATCTATCCTGTCTCATATGTTGAGCGCATCGACGCCACCACGACATAGAGGTCATAGAAAGGGCAACTGGTTGTGGAAAGATCATTCAAGCAGTAAATAATAACAGTTTTCTGTCGGCTCAATTTCTTACGTATATACATCATGTGAAAATTTAGAGATACATGTAAGTGAGAAAAATCTACAACTCTCACTTATCCTTTATATAATAGTTTGAAAAAGAAGATTTGTTAAATTTCTGTGTATTGATACGTCAAAAAGTGAACTCTTACATCCTATGAAGAATTTAGATATACATTGAACTCTTTCTCTCCAACGTTCTATAATCATTTTATGTTCACACTTTTGTTTCAGCACAAATCAAATTGACTGATATTATAAATATTAGATCTCACGTGGAATCTATAAAGGATGATAAAATGCTAGTAACTTTTGTGTTTCACGCACAATTGCAACAAACATTGCTACAATTTCAAAACTTTTGACCGATAAATACAATCAATCATGTAAATTTTGCGTCAGTTCGTATTGCCCTAGGCGTAGAAATCATTTCATAAGAATCTGATACAATTGGCAACGATTTGATATCCTCTTATTCTCCCATATCAACTGATACCCTGTATTCACTTTTCGCTATATCAATAGTTTGAATCTTAACACATAAACCCTTTGCACTGAAATATTTAATTTAAGATGGAATCATGAAGTCGTACAATGGAATGTCTATTGATTCAAAACTTTAATGAAGTGTGAGTGTGACCAAGCAAGTCATTTGTTTCCCAGAATCCAAATAATTTGATTAAGATCCAAGTCGCTTCGGAATCGATAGTAATCACAGAGGCTTGGCATGTGTTTTATGGTAGGGAGATATAGATCACCTCTTAAGATATCATCCTTATACACATTCTCTCCTCACAGAGGCAGATAAAGTCATGTTGATTAAGCCTCTGTTATATTACGCAAAGTTTGTGGGATAGAATGGGAGATGCCTGATTGGAGGCAATCAAAGTTAGTTGTGCAATCAACGACGCTGTTCTTAAATCCTCGTTTTGGCTACTGAATCAAGGCAAAAGCATTGTGATATGAACCACCATTTCCATGCGAGAAGCGTTTTCATTTGCTAAAGAAATTCAAATGGATTGTGATCGGGTTTTTACCGCCAGGGGAAACTGCTGGAACCCACGGATTTCGGCGAAATAGAACAGAGGCTAAATCAACATGATTTGTTCTGCCTCTGTGGGGAGAGAATGCCTTATACAGGGTATTCATTTTCAGACAATTAGATGGTAATCATGGTGCCTAAAAGGTCTTAGTTAAAGGAGAAAAAATATAATCTTCTTGTATATGATCTTCATACAATCCCCATCATTATAGCCTTTAAGGAAAAGGGTGATGGCACTACTGACGACCTTAACGTTTTTTAGCAAGAAAAATGTTAATCAGTTTCTTGTATATGATATTTGTAAGTGGCTTTCATCCTCAGCAGGATGAAAATTGGACCCCTTGAAGATGTGTTTAAGAACACAAATATCTTATCTCATATCTTCTGCTTTTTCTTTATCCAAACAACACTCAAATTTAGATATATATATTGTTTGCTTACAGACTCTACCTGAATAACGAATTATCAACAAATCATTAACAATCCTGCTTCTTACTTTCCCTTCTCCATAAATAAAATTCGGAACACGACTGATTCATTGCAGTTAAAATAATGCAGTATCTTTTGAATAAAATTTCTAACAACAATTTGAAGAAAACCATGAAATCTATTACTTATATTTTATGACAATTAAAGGGGCAGTAGCACGTTTTTAGGGGGAATATAAGGTGTTGTCAGGAAAATGAAAATTAATGGTTCCAATTGAAAGACAATGTATTTAAACTAAAAGGAGCAGTAATAATTCAAATATATATTGTAAAGTTTAGCCATGCGATTCCTTTTTCTTACTCAAAATGAATTAAAGGTGTTCACACAAAAATGGCCGCCAATGGATTTCATGTGAATCTTCAAACTTTGTCCTCTGACTATGGATGATTGACTTGTTTAATGAGATTTTTGACACTGTCAATATAATACATTTAACATTAACTTACAATTATCAGTGAAAATTTTAAAATATAAAGTTATCAAAGAACGTGCTACTGCCCCTTTTAATGGTTTCCTGACACATTGAAACTCGTATGCTCCTTTTATCAAGAAAAGGGATTTTACTTTTTCGAAAATCTCGCAAAATGTTAATTGTCAGTTGCAGACACCAAACTTCACAAGTGATATATTTTCCTGATTCATTTAACTTAATACGAACAACCTATTTGAATTCTACACAATGAATTGTAGGACTGGCCATCCAATAACTCAATTAATCCCCTGTGTATGTAAGGCAGTATGTGCACAGATTGAACACACCTTTTCTTATTGGGCAATAATGAATTAAACCTTCAACCACCTTAAAACTGGTCAATATCAATCAAGTTGTTGAACAAGACCTCCCCACAGTGGGTGATGTTAATTGGTTTCTTATTGTAAGTTTAATCAAATCAGGAGGTCTTTGATTTACCTTTTCAAAAATATCAAGATGTGATTATGTTGGTTTAATGAAGAAAATAGAGTTTTATATGTCGTATGTCTGTGTCTATGTTTCTAATTAAAAAGCACTTGTTTTAAACTGATGCCTTTACATTCGTTATGATCAATAAAAGATAAGTTTTGACTATATTCATCAATTTTGTTTCTAAATGTATGTGATGATTTCTGAAGCATGTATTTGGAACATAACAGTCAATAGGACAATCATGTATGCAACTGATTCGTGATTTAACGATACCTTCACTAGTTGATAGTTCTTACACTTCAAAATCTCAAATGTACATGTACTTCAAGATTTTTTACTCCTATTGATGAATAATTGTGTTCATGAGTTGAACCTCAACCTCATGTCTGCAGCTTTTTAACACGTTGATTATGCAATTCAAAAAATAAAAACTCCATTGTTTCTGTTTGTTTATCAGGTATAAAGTCATTGCAATAGTTATGCTCAATTTAATTTAAGAATATATACATGTATGAGCAGTTACAAATCATCAAATTATAAAATTTTAAAATGCTACAAATAATCAATTTACGAACAATTTACAGCTCCTTTGTTATATAATTACCTTCTAGCCACCTCGGAACTAATACATAAGTCATATTTAGTCCTTTCCAAATCTCAAACTGTTGTATTTTTCATATCAGGCAAGTCTTTCACATATCTCTATTTATCATGATGTGTTTGATACAATCACTCGGATACATCTGTAACATTCTTGAATAAGTAATTACTATTTCTTTTTTAAAGTCTATTATTCTGAGAGTCTGTATTAATTCAGTTAATATGATATATGCAAATGTTGGTATTGCTGAAAATATTATAATAAGTTTCGCTAAATGCAAATAAGAATTTTTTCATTTTTGAAAGAAAAAAATAGTTTGCGAAAGATTATCTCTCAGCAAAATAGACCAATTGCCACCCAGTAATTCCTGAACAGTTTATCATGCTCGCATTTTGGTTTTAACCACGTGTTTATCCTGCCCGGTGCAAGTTGTTAGCAGGGATCCACTTTCAGACTCAATGTAACAATCACTCCCTCAAGCTCAATGTCAACATACTATTTGTTCATCACATCGTGTTTTCAAATTCCTTTTAGATCCAGTGACGCTTAAATGAGACATCCTGATTCATCATCTGTTATATAATAAGGATTTCTTACCAACAGCTTGCTGCAATAAAATAATTTAGTTAAAAGTGACCTTGGCGTCTAAAGGCACCTTAACTTGAATAGGGAATATTATATTATAAGGAATTAATAGTTGAACTAAACCAGGATCATTCTTTACATGAAAATCATTATTGTATTTTTTTTCAATGTTAACGAACAATTTCATTTTACCTCCAATATGTACACATTTGATTACATGTTGTTTCACTGACAAAAAGATTTCAAAAGAAAGTTCCAGTTCACATTGAAGGTAACTGCACTTACAAAGCCTTATTGCAAAATTTCACTGGTTTAATGTATTTTTACTTTAAATTGTCTGAGAAAATAAGATTAAGTGATTAAGTGATTAAAAAAGTACCAATATTCGTATCAGGTCAGATTAATTGTTAATCAAGGCTGATCATTTAACATCAGACCACTTAAAAGCTTGAGAACAACACAAGAATCTGTGTCGAAACATTGCATACAATGAAAAAAGATGATGTCATCCATATACTCCTCTGCATTAAAATACATTGTTTTTAGAGACCCTAGAGATATGTCTTAAGGTGATCCGTGTTTGTATAGCAACTATACTATATCACTCTCATAGACATAGTAAGTTCATTTATACAGAAGGATTTAAGGTATTTCTATATACAAACTCATCAGATGAATAGATAACAAAGATAAAAAAACCAAGTTCGACTGATGGGGAACTGATCAATACAGAATCCCATTTTAGAATGATTATGTATGTTGTTGTCATATAAGTTTGGTTATTTTGAAACAAAATAACTTAAAAACATTGACTAAGATACAAAAAAAATCCTTTCAAGTTCTAACACTTCAATACAGTGTCCTCGCCTCAGTGATTCTCTCATATTTCAGATGTCCCAAGAGACTGACACAATATACTACACTGTCAAATCGTATCATCTTTCAAAGGTTAAATGCAGTGAAATGGACAGTCTCTGATAGAGGTCATAGAAAGGGCAACTGGTTGAATTATTCAACAGGAAGGATCATCTAAGCATGAAATTATGGCACATTCTAGTCAATAATCAATTCAATCTGCTACACATCTTAGAGATTAGAGATTTATTATCCCGTTTTTGCAACATTTCCAAACACACAAACTTCTCTATTGTTTGAATATGTTTTTAACAGCTCCATAAAAGACAACAATACATATGTTAAAAACAATTTCTATTTTAACACTAACTTCTCAGAATTAATTGCATTAATAGTGCTAGTCTGAAATGTATCTGACTCTCTACACAGTGAATCGAATGATTGATCACCCACAAACTCACTCATCCCCAGGGTATGCTTTAGAGTTTGTAAACAACTCCAGCACACTTCTTAATCAAGTTACTATAAACAACGTTTTTAAAGATTTTCTTTTCTAATTTATTGTGGGACTTCCATTAAGACTAAGACACTATTGGTACCTTTGAATCATGAGTGGAAGTATTCTTATCTAGACCTGTGACATGATATTACATTATATTCTTCAGTAAAGAACAAAAAATGCAAGAAGTTGTATTTAAGTTTTAACAACAGATTAATTTCACTGCAACCTCGTCAAGAATGAAACAGGTTAAAGGTACAAACTCTTAATCGCTTTGCAATCTCAGGTTCACGTACAATAGTAACTTTAATTTGATAATTGTAACATTGAATTGTTGTAGTGAATTTTGAAAATGTCAATATCATAAATCTTCCTTTGAAAAAGAAGATATAAATTGATATCTATGCAAGGTTTTTCATCAATTTGCCTTTGTTTTGTCCTTGTTACGAATGGTAATGCAAACCCTCATTGTATGAGGAATCAGCAAGTATTCACCCCTTTTTTACCATTCAAGATTGTTATGAGGAACAGCGACTTTCCTCATTATTGTTATTAAATTATAGACGTATAAAGGTATTCATGTATCTCATTTTCCTTGTCCCACTATTCAATTTGAGGACGAAGAAATCATGAACTATAAGTGCTATCAGGAGAGATGGCTTTTCCCCCCTCTCCCCTCTCCCCCCAGCCCCACTAAAGTTGAATAAACAGTTTTAGAATATATTTTGATTGTGTGAATAATATTTTATGCATACATGCAGCTAATTTTGTTTGACTTTAAATAACCATCAGGAGACTATGATAAAATACATGTAGATTTTTTTAATTTGTAAATGCTTATGTAATGCCATCGTCAAGTTCCTCATGTTAATGTGAAGAGAGAGCAAAACAACCATCCTGTTTGACGGAATATGCTGTTTGATTAAAACATCTTCATTACTTGGTATAAATCAAGGGTTATGTTGGAATGAAGAATGTCATTGAGTTTAAACTCCCTGCGATTTTGAAAACGACAGATGGCATATTTGTAAACAGTTTCATTGAGCTAGCCCTAATGAACCTGTTTTTGAGTTCTCCCCCAGAAACACATTTCTAATATGCGTTTCAATGGAAACTGCAAAAATAACAAATTTCAGGAAGTTGAATACCACAAAAGGCACAACTACATGCGATGATTTGTCAATATACCAAGTTTCATTGAGCGAGCTGTAACGGTTTTGAAATTCTGTTCCGGAAACTATGTGATCACAGACAGGCGGACGCACGGACGGACGGACAGACAGACGGAGCCAACGACTATATCCCCCTGCATTATATGCAGGGGAAAAAAAATAAGCGCTGTGTACACGCATGACAATATTATTGAGGTAAGGTAGCTTTTAAATAGATACATTTTAATATATATATGTGTGATTAATGCTGAACTGACGAACATACACAGTCACATGGCTTGTGGCAGGTGCTAGGCCTGAAGTGAAGTTATTTCTACTTTCTTTACTTTCTGCATGTTGAGAAGAGGCAAAAACATCTGCAAAAACAGAATGTTTTTAAAAAGCCAATGAAACATTAATCATGCTCAAGTTAGTTATCGACAGATATCTTTGGAAAAGGCTTTTTCTTCTACCAGGCTTCACTTTTAGAGCATTGATTGTCGCTTAGATCCGCTGCTATTAATCACTGCCCACTGCTCAGATTAGTTTTTACGAAACATCTAGATAAATACACCTGTTTTTAAAACTTCATGCTTTCCAATTCGCTTTTAACTGTCTAAAACACGACCAAATGATAATTTATCCGATAAAACTGGCAGCATTAAGGTTTTGTTGTTGACAATGTAGATATTAAAACAAATGGTAAGAAAAAGGTTAAGTACGTGCATTAAATCTTAAGATGAAATCCCTATTATTACAATTAATATATCTTGTCGTTATGAGGACCTGCCTTGATCCTCCCTGGATCGTGGGTGTGCTATATAGCTGTTTTATCTTCCGGGATTTAAATAAATTTAGCTTGGGCCACCGAGTTTGATTGCAGCTTTGACGTCGTTCATTTTCAAGTGCAAATACAAAAAACTGACATCTTTATATCAAGCTGTCCTGAGGTTAAATTTGTTGTGTTTCTGTTGCACTGTAACTATGTTCAAGTGCTAAAACAATCAAACAAGTGGACATCATGCAGCTCTCAAACTACTTCAAGAGCCAGACATGTCTCAAGAGGATTGGACAAGTGTTAACCTTCCGTGCAGATAGAGTGAGGTGATTAATGGATCAAGTAACTTAACAAAAAGAACTGGCCTACTTCAATGGACATGTAAACGTGTACAACACACTCCCGAGGCTTCCAAGGAGTCCCTTCCCTCTTAAGGGATCACTGGTTTGAGGTTACCCAGACTGCCTAGCGGGAGTCCTTTGATTTAAATGGTCCTTGGGTCGTCCATATGTGCTCTCGTCATCCTGTGGGTTGACATCTACAATTCTTTAACGTGTGTAGTTTTGTTTCAGTTGAAATGATGAACACATATACATAAGCCGTATATCACATTTATACAATTGACAAAGTTTTCAAAAATTGAATATGTTGTTTATAACTAAAATTAAAATTTGAAACAGTTGCTTCATCCCACTTAACAGTATTTATAGTTTGACAATATTTCTGTTGTGCTTTCTGTGTCTATAACCATGCATAAATCTTTTCTTGTTGTTTTGCCCTCATTGGATTGACATTTTGATGCGATTTTCTATCACACTCATTCCCACTGGTTGATAGAATAAGAGTGTCGGATTTGTGTTTGACAAATATCAATATGTACCTGAACATGCCTTGAACATTTATTAAGTTCCACTGCAGTTCGCAAAAGCAAATTTAATTTTTGTTGTACTTTGTTGCAAACTATCTTAGGTTATCACGATTGCTTTTACACATCAAATAATGTCTACATAATTGTACATATGGGGTCTCAATATAACTGTTTGATAGGTCATAAAGCTAGTAATCAGGTAATTTCAACGCTGAAATTTAGCTTTCAGGAATGTTGATGGTTGTAAAAAATGTCATTGAATAAAGAATTTACCATTTGGAGATGATTTTGTTTTTGCATTTATGTTCTTGATTGTGTCAAATATGTGTTTAACATCTGAAAAATGTATAGCTCTTATACTTACATAGGTCCTCTCGATAAGGCTTGCTTTGTTTCAAATTTGTTTTAGTTTCTGTTTGCATTACCTAAATTATAGTTAATTCTTACTATTTGCAAAGTTTCAACTTGTGTTTTCGATTTGATAACAGGCAACATATATTTGAATATAGTATGTAACTTGGATTGACAAACATATTTTCCAGTTATAACCCCTTATTATATATAATTGAAAACAATCGGTAATCAATTAACTTTCTGAAACTATTTCATGGTCTGTACTCATCTCAAGAGGATTGGAGAAGCAATATTCAGCACCTTCCACTTGAGGCCATCAAGTTACTATGGAGATGATGGATCCTTCGATTATCAAGGAGTGTAGGTGGCAAGTGCCGAATGTACCCTTTAATCCTGATTTACATCTGACTTTTGTGTATCCAATTTTCATAGTTAATCAACATCGTTTTAAAAATAAACAAGATGTGTTTGTGAAACACGAATGCGCCCGGATGCATCCTGCTCGCTGTGCCATGGTCAAGGTCACAAGGTCAAATGTCATGGTGTCATATGAAAGGTCTCATCACAAGGGATCCATATGTCAAGTATCAAAGACCTAGCTCTGACCAATCAAAAGTTATGACCAAGGTTAAAGTTTTTGTGGACAAACCGACAGACGGACGGACGGACGGACAGACAGACGGACAGGTGATAAACAATATACCCCCGGAATCTCCGATTCGGGGGCATAAAAAACAATACATGTACATTAAGTTAAAAGCTGTTTTCTTGCATTTTATACAAAATTCTTTTCAGTTCAACCAAACAAACGACACACAAGACAAGTGGAAAAGAAGTTTACAACCGCAATATATAGTGTTGTGATTATATTTGTAGATTGATTCACCAGTTCAAAACACTTAATTGTTATGTTGGCACTTTGATTCGTACATACATGTATACGAAAAAAGCATGTATTTTAATCAGGTTTAATGTTAGGCCCTTGTTACTCTATACAAGCTATGTATAATTATCTTGATTAATCTGTGTCAACATAAAATAGAAACTCATTTTTCAATTGATTTAAAGCTTTCATTCTTGTATATATTAAGTTATTCTTTTCAAATGAACAAAGTGAGAGGGTTAGCCTTTGTCATATTAAAACAAAGGCAGGTAGCAACCAAGATTTTAAAATATGCTGAAAACAAGAAGAGCCACCAAATCAAGTCGTTTAATATCTTGCCATCTAACAAATCAAATTTGTTCAGGTAAAATGTTGCAAAACAGAACTTGGATTTGTTTTGTTTCTCAAACCTTCATATGTAAGAAATTGTTGTTTATGATTGAGAATATGATTCATTTCACATATTTTTAAACATATTTGTGATGATGTCCTTCATGACTTTTAAAAAATCAATCATACAGTGTACCTAATGAGAATGTCCATTTTGCAAACTTAAAATGAAGATAATTATGATTAGTTCATATGTCACGCTATGAAAATAAGGTACCTTGATCAATAAACCAAACCATGCCTTATTATTTTTCATAAACAATGTACCAAACCAAAGCTTTAACTAATAGTGATAATTTAATGTTTGTAATCTCATTGAGTTGTCCTGTATTGTAAACAATTTAGAAACTGAAACTTGCATAAAGTTGTAAAGGACTAAATAACAAAATATTGATGTAAAACATCTTAAATATCAAAATAAAAACTGACGTAAAAAGAGCGAAAGATGCATTTATCTTCCTACGTGTCTCTTTTGAAACTTCTAAAATTAATTATCCACACGAATATCGCTGATATCTGAATCAGATTAGCGGATAGACTGTTCTTCTTAGCCAGAAATACAAAAACATTAGAAAACTAACCTCTTTTAGAGCAACAACATAAAAACATTTTATCTTGTGTAGGTTTGGTTTTTGAATGAATGTAAGTCTAAATTCAATTACAAAGGAAATCGTTTCAACTGAAATGTTTAACTTTTATTGAATCACACAACTTCTTACTAACCTAATAAACTAAAATCAATAATTTAAACCTCTTTGAAATTGAATAAATGTAATATTTATCAAAGGTGTTAATATGATGGTTATAATGTGTAATATTTAGCTATATTAACCCGTCATTACGATGAATAACATAATTGAAAACATTTCACAAAATTTTCATTGACTTATCCATTCATTTTCTCAAGTAACGTCAAATACTACCTATACAAAGTACTGACATTTGCTGTACATATAAAAACCATACACATACATTTCCAAGTGTTGACTCAATTTCTGTTTAATAGACAAATATATACTCACCCCTTTTGATACATTATGCTTATATTTCATCTTATTTGTGGTAATCAAATATTTGCAAAATGGTGTTGAGTAAATTTGGGGTCCGTTTGTTGTCTCTGTTAAATTATTTGAGAGTTTGAGGACATCAATATTGTCCAATTATTATTCAATGATGGCATGTGCAACGGAAACTAATGGATTCTTGCAATTTGTCATTAAATGAATTCATTAGATTGATGGTCACTGAGTCACCCGGGTGAAGATGATTGATTAATTGAATTTAAAAGCCTGACCATAGTATGTATCAAAAGGTATCACATATTGATCACATAACGTTGAATGGAGACAAATGCTATTTTTTCACAATGAGGAAACGCACCATTTGTGATTAAAGCTTTGGCATTGATGTTCAATGTTTTGCTGAAAACGTCAATCAGTCTTTGAATTTCCTTATTTGATTGACACAATTCTAAATAAATTAGATAAAATAACATTCAGCTTCGTTTATCAGTATTGTTATTATTATCTATCAGTATGGAATCAGTGAAACTTTGATTCTCTCAGCTTTGACCTTCCATTGTTTGGTTATTGAAACATGAAAACAGCTTTTCCAACACTCCTTCTTCATAACTTATATACAGCAAGTTGTCTGAAAGCTAACTATAACAATCATGTATCAAAAATGTCATTTTGAAATCGTTTTACATCGTATTTGGAAGTTAATGTGCTGGTTATGCTCTTTTGGAGAAAATGGGTTTCGACCGTTACAGTGTCTTTACATTTGAGCCTTTATTGAATGAAAATCAGTCACATCTTTTTTTATCACTTTATTTCATTTTTGGGTACCATACGTGTACATAGTTATTCCACAAAAAAACTTTTCAACATGAAGTACATTATATCAAGGTAGTAACATGGTATACATTCTCAATCCAATGCGACAAAATTGCAAACCAACAGGACAATAAGAGGTAATTTATGTAAAAAGGCTGTGGCAAGAGGACCAAAAGGAAATGAATTTTTCATATCTACAGTCCGTATAGAGGATCTGTTTACTGACACAATATATTTTAGGCCGTTTATATGTGGTTTTCTGTTTTTGCATTATGTATATATGAAATGTTTGGTTACATTAAAGATCAAGTTCAAAACGTCATTTCTTTTTTCTTTGTAGCCCAACATTAAGTGTACTATATCGGGTTTCAATCTTATGCCAGGTTTTCGGTTTATCCATTCCAACAGCTGATGCCACAGACTCTCTACATGTACACAATTAAATAATAGATGCTTTATCGTTTCGTTTGAACATTTGCAAAAAGTACACAATGGGGAATCTTGTAATTTGTAAAGAAATGCACTTTTGTTCGTTGTTAGAATTCTGTGAATAATGCGGTACTGAAACCACCTTAATTTATAAGTACCTGTGCTTCGGAATGGTATATAATTATATATGATCCACTCTTCCTTTAGAAAATAAGACTCAAAATCGGTTTCCCATTTTTTCTCACTACTGAGCATATCCGATGGCAATTCGGATTTGATAAGATACATGTAGAAATCTTTACATCCCTTTTTAGCCTTATAAAGTACTTTCAGATTATTGGGCATATCGAGTTTGTTATGAAGATTTTGTGAAGTCGTTTGAATATATTTCTTTATACAGTGTATCAAACCGATAAATTCCAAAAAGTTAGTTTTTAAGTGATATATTTTTTGAAATTAAGTAAAGTTTAGAAAGGTGCCATCCATTTTCAATAGATCATTTATAAAATTTATGTTTGCTTTCACAAAGTGTTTGATCAAAACTGGTTTTTGAGCAATCTGAATATTGTCATTTGTCCAAAGATACTCTGATCGAATATCGCTCACAGTTAATTTACCTTGCAGTGTGGCCCATGCGTTAAAAACATCTTTCAAAAACACATTTCTTATATATGGTATAATATTTTCTTTAAAGGGACAGTAGCACGTTTTGTAATAATTTTATATTTCAAATTTTTCACTGATAATTGTACGTTAAGGCTAAATGTATTATTTTCAAAGTGTCAAAAATCTCATTACAGAGGCCAACCTTCCATAGTCAGGGAAACAAAGTATGAAGATTCACCTAAAATTCATTGGCGGCCATTTTTTTTGTGAACACCTTTAAATCATTTTGTGTAGGAAAAAGGAATCGCATGGCTAATCTTTACATTATATATTTGAATTACTACTGCTTCATTTAGTTTAAATGCATTGTCTGTCAATAGGAACCATTAATTTTCATTTTCCTGACATCACCTTATATTCCCCCTAAAAACGTGCTACTGCCCCTTTAAGGAGAGATGGGACGTAGCATTTTCGACTTCTGCGCATGACAGTTTTAACGTATTTCGCGTTGTTAGAAAGTTTACGTCTATGATTAAAAAACTAAATTTATGCATTTTAAAATAATGTATCTAAGTATTTATAGCATGAAATGTCAGTTAACTGTTATAACATTCATACATCAGCGTTTGGTTTGCATTTTTGAGAGTTTTACGGCACCCGATCGGTTTACGGCAATGTTTGTAAACAACGATCAGCTGATTTCGTAATGAGTTGGCACAATGCTCGATCATCGCGATTGGGGCAATTTTGTAGCCTTTCGAAGTTCAAAAGATCCCAGGTTGTCTCCAAAGCTTTGTCTGTGTGTCAAATGGAAACTTTGCACGTTTCTTTGCCCTGGCTGATTGACCACGACTATCATCATGCGGTAGAAGTACCTAAACAGAAAGTGCCCGCACCCGTCTCAGTTTCACTCGGCCATGTTATACGTGAAGAGGTGGACGATCCGGCTGACATTCCCGACACCGATTCTACAACTTTGTTTCCTCTCCCACGAGTAAATTCAAGACTGGACAGAAGGAAGAAGAGTAGCTGACCTGCAAGTTCTTGCCTGTCAACTTGACCACTATGTCCGGTGCAGTTCTCGTCTCAGGTAAATTTCTTTTATATTAAATACTGTCACATAAAAAACGATCCACATTTTTCTAAAAAGTGCAATTGGTTGATTATTCGTAAAGTTTTAACTTGATTACAAATTATTTTTATTTATCAAAGCTCAAAATTCACCACTATTTTGAAAATTCAAAGTTGTTTTTCATAACTTAAAAAAAGATAATCAACTAATATATGAAATTAAAAAAACAAGATATTTGTATGACGTCTTGTCATTAGCTGTCTATTTCAATTCAAACTTTTGATGAAAAGTGTCATAAGCAATATTTAAAAATATTTTTGATGAAGTAATTGGATTTCATTATTCTCATTCAAAAATGTGTAGCATTTTAGAAATTTGAAGCATAAGAATACTTATATTCTATTAGACCATGAGCGATTTGGTTTTTTTCATACTTGATAACATTAGGGAAATTATAAGATTAGAAGAAAAATAATGTCGCTTTTGTTTCTCAATTTCTATTTTGCAACTAGGATACATTCATTCACAAATAAATTAATTGATGAAAGACTAGTTACCTTGTCTTGAATACCACTTTCATTGTAAGATAAATCCCCATTAAAACATTATCAGGGATGTTATCTACTCAAAGTCACCAGGACAGCTGAGAAAATTATGAGATACCGTAATTCCTCCAATAAGCGCCGGGTCTCCAATAAGCACCCAGGTCCAAACCATTGAATTATGTCCCTTAGTAATATTGTTACAGATATTCATTGTTAAATACTGTTTAACACAAACTTCAATTTTCTATGAAAGAAAAGTGCCAGACCAGACCTCCAATAAGCACCGCGGGTAAAGAGGCCCAGGCGCTCATTTGAGGAAATACAGTATTCTCTTAAATCTATCAGATAGATTGACTTTGTCTATTGTTTCCACAGAAACTGATGCCCACATAACCCAGATTGCCATCTTACCCCACAAACCAAAAACTAAACAAGCCTGAGATGTGACTGGTCTTACTTTTGATGGTCAACAGATGTTCAAGCATTATAAACCTTGTTTGAAATCATTCTTGGGATTCTTGAAAATATTTCTTGAAAAGATTCAACAAATTTATTTTATGTGGCCATAATGCCAAAACCTTTATTCTAGGGTATTTGTCAATTCAATTGATGTGATAAGTTCAATGATTATGCACCAACTTTAGTTGGTTTTATTGACACACTGCCATTGTTCAAAGAAATGTTTATAGAAAAATCTTGTTACAAACAGGATTTTCACAGATTGTCACACATTTGCAGGTCACAAGACCAAAAGGGCCCAATTGTACATAATTCTGAGTCTTTATTATTGTACAAACACATAACTGCAAATATTGCAATTTCTCATAAAAAAAGCCTTGGTAGAGGATGTTCAATTTGGAATCAAATATCATTAGCCAAGTATATGTATTATCTATTTAGTAATAAAGAAACTAAAACATCATTGAATCAACATACAGGTACTAGAAAAGTAACAAAAAGACCCAACCATCATGTAATTTATAATTAAGTAAAAAATTTGCTTTGATATTATAACTGTAACTGCCAAGACCAATATAGTTTAGTAAATTTGTCTTCAAATAAGTTTATGTGAATGAAATATAAATTTAAAAAATTACATTGAATAAATCAATTGTGGTCCCTAAATTTTTTAAAGAGAAAGTAAATACATTGAATGAGGATTATGAGCACATCTTTGAGAGTTAGATATTTGTTTACTTTATCTGATGGACAAAAAATTCTATAATGGAGAAATCTTCCAAAACAAGCTAGCAGAATATTATTGCCTTTTTGCTAAGATTAGGTCTAAAAGATACCTGCTAATATTATATATTGTTTACTATGTATCAGTCCATAGATTTGATGAATGATGTTAGATCTTACTACCTACAGATTCAATTACTAGAAATTTCACATCACAATTATTATTTACTACTGTTTGATGATTTACTATGAAAACATTGAATTCTTAGAAGAAGTTATTTTGTCTTGAAAGATATTTTGTTATTTAAGAATCTGAAATTAAAAAAAAATACCCCCCTTAGAATTTTAAACATTGGATTTTGTCCCCAAATCATAACAATTGTGACCTATTTGCCTGCTTTTGGAACCTGATAAAAAGAGTCAATGGATTTGACAAACTATTCATGTATCAGATATTGAATGTGTGATATAGCTATGTGGATTATGGATATCATATTGTTTATTAGTTATGTGTGCTCTTATCATGTGTCCCTTATCAATAGGTTAAATTGTGTATTGAATATAATGACTGAATCATTTGGTGCTAAATTTACAACAAATAAAGCCTTTTGACATCAGTTTTTACTTTTGTTATCATTTGTTATAGCAGCCAAAGAGTCTGATAGCCAGACCCAAAAATAAAATAAAAGCCTAAGCAAGTCTATTATAATACTTGAGCGCTCAATTTTAGGAAATGAAGAAATCACAGTCTCCTTTTCATTATTTTTACATGTGTGTTTTTTGGGGGGGGGGGGGGGGGGGAGGGGTTGCACGAAATTTCCTCTTTGAATCGTAATGATGTTGTCGATATTATCTGAAGAGTGCTGCAGATTTAAATTAAATCATTTTCTTGGAACTTTCGGACGGCACAAACATTTTCATAAAAATCAAGATGACTTGAGTTGTGAAGAATCTCCGATAGATAAATGTAACATGTTGATCAAATAATCTACATTATGAAAGAATTTCGGGTTGCAGGCCTGAATAGTACTGCTTTACAATGTAGGGTTATCTGTCTATAATACGTAATGTGTTCTGTAGCTACCTGCATAACTTTATTTCGTCCTGACCATAGAATGATGTCGTATCTATTGCAAACCCGGAAGTGGGATCGTGGCTGATTTGTCTAGCCTCGAGCCAAACTTTGTTCCTAAACTTTGTTACAAATTTAATTATGTATCTCAAATGTTAATCAATTTAATTAACTTATCAAAACGTGTTTCTTGTTGTTTTCAGTCTGTTTTCAAATATACTTTTATCATTTGATATGGTCCGCAAAGCGCCCGGCGCAAGCGCTTCTCTGTATTTTGAAAACACGCCGTGTGACGCGCTGCACTGTGCACAGTACTGTCCGGCGACGCGAAAAATCGAATTTCGGCTTTCATATAATGTACATTTCGCGTCATAACTTTTTAATTCGTTCGGTGACCCCTAATGAATTATATATTTTTGGAAAGAAGAAGCGATTTTCTTTCATGTCACAAAGTATGAGAAAATCGTAAAATGTGTGAATATAATTTATCAATACAATCGGTTAGAAAATGTTTTCGTAAATAGCAATTTTCATTTTCATACCATCATAACTTTTTTTTTAATATTATTTTTTTCCAAAAAAAGGCATTTACAATACTTTTTTATATTTAATCCCACATAATATGAAAAATTAAAGCAGTATTACAACTCTTTTTATCTAAAAAATAACCTTAAACAGTGATGCCATTTTTTGACATTTCTCCCGTGGCCACAAATTTCAATGGGCTGTAGCTCCGAAAAACGTTCGGTGACCCCCATTTTTTATTTCATATATGCATTCTTCATATAAAAAATAACCAATGTACCAAAAATTAGAAAATTCTAAAATATTTGAGTTGTTCGTCCCATCTCTCCTTAAGGTAAGTTGAGCCCATTTCTATAGGATCCGGTGTTCAAAGGCTTGTATCATCAGTTTTCTTTTTACTTTATCTGGTTTACCTTTCCATATAAATAGGAAGCAGTTTTGTTGTAACTTATTTATTATATCAATTTTCGGGTTAGGGATGGATGTAAAAGATGATTAAGCTTTGGCAAAATGAGACTTTTTTTCAGTCATATCTTGTCTTTTGACTTTGACATTTGTACTTGACATTTAGCAGATGACCCAAATTTGTCGTCTGACTACTTTAAGTCTGTACGGCAAAAGAGTTCCTCACAATAATCAGCAAATCACAAAATTCATATGTATTTTAATTATTATTATAAAGCAATACTCATGAAACCTCATTTGAAATATCAAATTGATAAATTGAAAGTTTCCCAATTGGTAATCCGTGTAAACATTTACAGATATGTTTAGAAATGAAAACGAGGTGCGATCATTCAATGAACATTGATTTAATGTAGCAATTTTAGTTTCCTGCTTTCAATTTCAAATGAATCCAATTGATCCCTGTCGACTATTTCCAGTCATTTTAATAATACAATATGTATTTTGGACAAATTGGATAAAAGTTGATTATTCTTTATTGGCCAATCAACGTTTATTACATTGTTAAACATACCTAAAACCAAAAGAGATCACATTTGAGAGCAATGATTATTTTTGGTATCCCATGTGGGTCACATCAATTTGATGGTTAGATTGTTCTGACAACTTACACGACCTGGCGTGTTGTCCTAATCAAGGTCTTCATTCCTTAGGGTAATCAAGTCGTAAGAGTTTCTATTTGTTGATAACATATACAGGAATACGATCATGCGTGATATGGTTTCATGAGAGGACTCCTCATGATCAGTTACAAATTTGATCAACGAATTTCTTAGAAATCTATAGTTAAGAAACAACAATATTTACAAGCAAGAACAAACATCATATCTTGGAGATTGAAGTGATATTCCACTGGCTATGTTTAATCATTACAGGAGATACGTGGCTTGTCCAGAGGATTTACCTTGAGAGGAAATGAACAAATAGGTGCTTACATGCTTGGTTACATTATTGCCTTTTGTGCTTTGTGTTCTTCGACATAGTTTAAAACAAATGACTTTAAATATACCTATTCAATGACTGTATCAAAATATGCATGTGAAATGTTAGATAAATGATAATTGTTCAATGTCTTGACTATAAAAGCCTCTATTCATGGATATGCCTATCAAGACATCAATTGTTCCTAAGGGAACTGTCAGTCTATTACACCAAGAGCTAGACAGGGTTAACTGCACATGCTCGGAGCTTTTTGAGTTGATTAGATACCAAGCCTATGAATAATATTAGTCATTTATTGTATAACCTGACAGACCCATGATTGCTTAAGGATTATGGGGGGTCATGTTCGCACCTGAAGCAGCAGTAGAAACATACGATATTCTGCAAGCATTTAACAAAAAACCGTGTTTATTCTTAAGTCATCCTCCAGAATTGAGAAATGGTGTTCAATAGTAAATGGTGTCTATTATGTAAATATATTACCAGCGCTTGTGAACAGTTTTCCTGGATCTTTCATGCTATACACGATGAACAGGTTAGACTAAAAGTGTTTTTTAAGATTTCTCTAGATTTTGATGGTAGTTTAATTTCGACAGGGGTTACTGATGGAGTAACATATCAAAATATCTAAAGAATGAAACAGTTCTAAGCATGTCATATGCCACTGTTACTTTTTCTAACCATTGCACCTAGCATTTCGGCAAGTTGAGAATTGTTTGATAATCTTTATTTAGACTTGCTGTAAAGCATTAGCAAATCTACTGAGGTAACATATGTATTACATGAGAAAGATTGTTGAATAAAAAATTACATTGAAAGACCAGGGCCTACTTTCACAAAGCAACCTTTACTAAGATTGACCTTAACTCCCATTCTTTAACATTGCACTAAGGCAACCTTAAGGACTTACGATCACCTTAGGGCTTTGTGAAAGAGGGCCCAGCTCATTACTGTTTATATTATATTTAACGGTATACTTGATTAAATTATTCATTTAAATACATATTGAAATGTTAAATATCATATCTAATGATTGATTTGAATGCAATTCATTTAATCTAATGATTAATCAAATGCATGTCAGGGCGAGAGTGGACAAGTCACTCATTTGTTGCTAAGCTCTGACATAAGTTTGCTGCAATGTTGGAAATCTGTCCCATTTATCATCATGTCATTACTTTATTGTATAGAAAAAGGCCAAATGTTATTTTCCTTCGTTTTAATTGCATTCACATATGATTAACATATAACAACAATTATTTAATTATTTGCATTGGATTCGTTTTTCCATAAATAAACTTTAGTTTTCGGCACATTAAATACAGAAGTATACTTCAACGGCAATGAAAAAAAACCCCTCATTTCCTTATCAAAATCATTATTTTAATTAACTCAAATTGCATCATACTTCATCTACTTAATGTTTATTTACGAATAAATTCAATTTATTCAACTTTTCATATCAGAGTTTATTCAATATGAATTGATACGAAACTCAAATTATATAAAAACTTTGACAGTGATTTCTTCACGCTATAAAGATAGCTTTATCTTGGAATATTTTCAAAATATTATGTAGATAGTGCTAAAAGTAACTTCCCAGTGTTCAATATATTAAATATGTGCACAGATAAGATATCTAAATTCATCACACATAGTGCAAAATATGAAATTGTCATATAGTTAATTAAAAGCACCATGTCACTCCCAAATCCGTTAGTGAACTGTATCTACTTAATTGTCTGACACAAGTTTGCTGTTGGGAATCTGTCCCATTTATCATTATGTCATTACTTTATTGTATAGAAAAAGACCAAATGTTATCTTTCTTCGTTTTTATTGCATTCACATATGATTCACATATAACAACACTTATTTAATTATTTGGATTCGTTTTGCATTTGCATTTTTCATTTGTAAGAGACAAAATATTCCAAATACTGTTTTTATATTTTGTCCATAAATAAACTTTATTTTCCGGCACATTTAATACAGAAGTACTTTAACGGCAATGAACAAAAAATACTCATCTCCTTATCAAAATCATAATTTTAATTAACTCAAAATTGCATCATACTTCGTATACTTAATGTTTAATTATGAATAAATTCCTAGCCTTATTATATCATTCAACTTTTCATATCAGAGTTCATTCAATATTGATTGATACGAAACTCAAATTATATTAAAACTTTGACAGTGATTTCTTCACGCTATTAAGAGAGCTTTATCTTATATCTTCAAAATATTATGTAGTTAGTTCTAAAATTAACTTCACATCAGTGTTCTATATATATCAAATATGTGCAAAGATATAAATATCTTAATTCATACCACATAGTACAAAATATGAAATTGTTATGGAGTTAATTAAAAGCACCATGTCACTCCCGAATCCGTTACGGAAATGTATCTACTAAATTGTCTTAGGATAATAATGAAGAAGCAATTATTCAGTTTGAATTACAACAAAAGAGAATACTAAGCGTACAACCTATCTATCTTTTCCAAATGTTCACAACAATGCAATTTATGCAATACCTATCAAATAGAAAATACTTAAATGTCAAAAACATTTTTTTTAAATTTCTAGGAACATTTGGTCACTCAATGATATTACCGAATGTTTCAATAATTTTCGTTTTTTCAATCTTTTATTCACTATCAAACCAATAGAAACCTTACATCATCAAAATATATCATTGACTGGCCACTATTCAAATCACTTGACTACTCCCGTGGTGTAAGGAAGATGAGTATTCATTTCTGTGGAAATGTTTAGTGAAAGATGGTCTTTGTACTTTGCAATTGACCTTGAGTGTGATTCTATGTTATTGAAAGAAAGTCAGTCACATTTGGTCTGACTTTATCGTCTGTTCTCTGGAACCCAATGACAATGATCAGGTGACCCCTACAAATCTTCTTAATACCGCGAGTCTGAACTGCATCTGAGTTCAACACAATGCTTAGCTGATCACCAAATAAATCTCATTTATATCACTTGTTTAAATTACAACCAAGTTCTACACAATGAATTGCAGGATTGATTGTCCAATAAACTCTCATTCATCCCCTGTGTGTGTCTGGGAGTTGTGAACAAGTCAGACATTCTTATCCAGCTAGCTTTAATGAATTAAACCTTCAGCCAGCTTGGAGCTGGTCAATATTAATCACGTTACTGAACAAGTCTTTTTCTCAGCGGTTTTCCTCTGGTTGGGTTTAATTGGATCTGAAGGTCTTTCCTGTAAGATTCAGAAGTGTTACAGAATCATTATGTATTTGTTTAATGATTCCTTTAGTGACTTTATCAACAAATATCTAATCAATTAGTTCACCTTTCAGTAAATCATGTTCACCAGGTAAAGATAGGTTTTGAAACAGAATCAAGGTTTTTTGTATTTATTGAATATTGGGGGAACGTCGAGTTGTTAGATTTCTTGGTTCAAAATTATCAAATGCCAAATTATTCCAAATACACCGAGTCAAAAAAGTGGGATTGCCATAGATCTATGTAGCACCGGAAATGATGATCATTGAAATTAAGTCGAAGATCCTCAGATACTATATTGTCTTTTTTCAATTACTTTCAAGTTGAGTATAGTATTCTTTTTTATATGTTGTGAACCTTTGGTACAAATTGATAAATCACAATGAAATAACACTTTTCTCTAATTTTCCTAATTCTGATGCATGGTGCATGTGGTCTTCAGGTAATCCATCTTAAAGGGGCAGTAGCACGTATTTAGGGGTAACATAAGGTAATGTCAAGAAAATGAACTAAATGAAGCAGTAATAAGTCAAATATATAATGTAAGTTTAAGCAATACAATTCCTTTTTTTACACAAAATGAATTAAAGTTGTTCACACAAAGATGGCTGCCAATGGATTTTATGTGAATCTTTATAATTTGTTCTCTGACTATGGCTGATTGGATTGTTTAATGATATTTTGATACTTTCAAAGTAATACATCTAGCATAACGTACAATTATCAGTGAAGAATACAATGTGGTGCACAGTGGTGTAGTGGTTAGCGTGCTTGCCTCTCATGCCAGAGACCCAGGTTCGAATCTTGGTGGAGAGACCAAAGATTTGTGACCTGAGTCCCACACTGCGTTGTGTCCCTGGGCAAGGCCCTTAACCACATTGCACTCAGTCCACCCAGCTGTGTAAATGGGTACCTGAAACAACGGGTGTACATGGATTCGTGTGCGCTTCGGCAGCACCGATAGCACAATCCGTCAGGGTAATAAAATGTAGCACTTTGAGCAACTAGCCTAGCAGTTGGATATGTGAGCAATATAAGCGGATTGTTATTATTATTATTATAAAAAAGAGCCATTGGTTCTGTAGCTCATCAGGCTTTACATTTGATTTTGCTTAGGGGTGTGGCCAATATGGTGCTCTCCTTAGTAGGGGCAACAGGGTAAACAATCTATAATTTTTAATACTCACTAGTGAAGAAGTCTGTACATAAAGTTTCAGCTTTCTAGGCCTAATGGTTCTGGAGAAGAAGATTAAAATAGGTTTAAGGTTTAAGAAAATATATATATAAATATAGGCATATGGTCTATAGATGTCAGGACAACTGAGATGAAAGAGGATTATTTCATTTGTGAAAGTCAATTTCTCTACAATAAGTATATGGTGGTGCAAAACGAAGACAACAATTGTTCCTAAGGGAACTGTCGGTTTGTAATTACAAGTGGTAGACAGGGTTAACTGGAATTGCTTTTCGTTACCTCAGTTTATTAAAGTTTCATCTCTATGAATAATATTAGTCATTTATTGTCTCACCTGACGGAGCAATGATTGCATTGGGATTGTGGGTGGATCGGGTTTGCATTTGAATGTCAGCAGTTGAGACATATGAGGTATTCTGCATCGTTATCATTGATTTTGCGCATGTTGATATTTAAGTCTATAAATCACTTCTTCTTTATATGCCTTTGTTACCATTGTAATTGGAAACTTGATGCATAACCTGTGCATACTTGCATAGTTTTTGGGTATGTTGATTTTTTAGTCTATGTGTCAAACTATTATAAAACACTTTAAGAATGTAAGATTGAACATATTTTGTTCTCGAAATATCACTAGATCTAGCATTTCAAAAGAGGTGAGAGTGGGGGCACAAATTTGTTAGGTTAAAGAAAATGCATTTCAATATAAGTGAAAACATCCCATCTATGATGAACAAAGGAAGAATTTTGCAACGATCTTATGTCAAGGAATATGTAAACATTTGTCATTTCACCACTTGAACATTGATTGATCTATGAACAATGACATATAAAATATCAAAAGCTATAATATGTTTTCTATCTTTCTTCTATATGTGATTGCTTAGTACTATAGTAGTCTAGTCCAGTATTGTAGTCTATTTCTGTGAAATATGACTGATCAAGGACGACCACATGCATGCTCTTTTATGAACAGAAGGGAAGACTTACTCGATACTATAAGGTGATTATCGATTTTCACATTAAATATTTCTTCCTTGTTGGTGAACATTTGTGTCGTATCAAAATTAATTTTGAAACCCTTATCAACATATAATTTCCTTTTTTAAAAAAATGATAAAAACAATAAAAATTGTCTTTGAAGAATGATTTAATTCCTGTTCTTATCAGTTTGAGAATACAACATAAAAAATCGAAATATTTGTACTTGAACATTTTCATATAAAATGTGTACTTCATTTTACCTGTAAATTAGGTATCAAAGTCATTGAATGGACTAGAAACTGTTTAAGATCATGGAAAGTATACTTTATATTTAAATATCATTAATCCTATGTCATCTTTAAGTTTTATGGCATATCGTATGTGGCGTAGAAAAAAAAGGTTTGATATCTTCAGATTGGTTTATCATCATTGACTGCTTCTATAGCAACGCACCTGCAAATGCATTTTCATGTGGAAATAGCGTCGTCCGTTTTGTTGTTGTAATGTGAACCATTTTAAATTTTGTTTTTTACACCCAAATGCTTTGCACAGCAGTTCATAATATGTGCATCTTTACATTCATAGCAATAATGTCCTTTCGTTTATGTTTAGTATCTTCAATTATAATATGGTCATAAGCATGCTTTATACCAATTTGTGTAGCAAAAAGTTTATTTTCTGAGCTTGTGAGTTTTAAATCGAAATATGATACTAAACGTACCTAAATACAAGTTTACAAAAATACGTTCGCAAGAATAATGAATATCTATGTTATTATCATCATTATTATTATTATTATTATTTTCTTTGTAGTTATTTCCATGGACCATTGTTTAATGATGTGTAAGTGTTTGTATATGTGTAAATTTGTGTATGCGGTCTAATTGACAGTGAATCGTAAAGGTTAATCTATGTGGATCCCCTTCAATAATAAAATAAACTAGATTGGAGCATAAGGGAGGGATGGAAAATGCAATATATCATCTCCAAGCTAGTGTCTAGCAAGCGTCCTCTTTAATTACAGATAAAGCATCACTTTGATATATTTTAATTTAATAAGAATGTTTTTACATTTAAAAGAACAAAGTATTGGACATTCTTTTTTGTCTATCTACGTTTTCAAAAGAAATATATCCAGCAAGCAGTGATAAATAGCAGTGGATCCAAGCAGCATTCAAGCTCTCAAACTGGCTCCTGGAAAGCTTTTTCAAAAGGTTTTACTCCTTGTTTTAATCTAGCTTCAACCATGATTAATGTTTAAGAGGATTTATAAAAGTGCGTTTGGTTTTGCTCATGGTTTCTTTATCTAAAAAGAACTCTGTGCATCTGAGGCACGTAGAAAGTAGAGATAATTGCACTTCAGGCTTGTCACTTGCCATGGATTTGTGATGCGCAGTGTTGCTTAACATAAACACATTAACACGCAGCTGCATCCTGAACGTTTTTACCACTCACTTGTGTATTAAGTTGTTTGTATGGACAATAGTGACATTACTTCTGCTGTGCTGACAGGGAAAATATTAATTTGTGCCTTAAGAATATCATTCAAAAATGTTACGGGATGGTATTTTAACCAGTTCTCTATCAATCAGTCTTTTGTGTTAGATAACACTTCAGTAATTAATATTTGATACTACATGTATGTATGCCATGTGGAAAAAATAAAATGCTACTTTACATTAGCTTTAGCAGTATTTAGCAGTAAGATATCTCAAAGAAGCAATATTTTTGGGGGTTCAGAAAAAAACAATAAGTTTGCAGACATTTTACATAAACAGATCACTCGAATAAATACCTTAAACTGAAATCAACTTGCATTCATCTTCGTTTTATCCTTGACACAAGTATCAAGTTTCTCTCAACACCTTTTCATACCAATTAACCCCTTTCTTTCCTCCTTCAATCAAAAGTTTAAAACTGATTCAACTCTTTCAATACGTGTTACCAACATAGCTAAATAGATAAAATTGTTGTTCACAACATTCATTCCATCAAAAGTGTTTCTGGTAATACACTTTCTACAACAATCACAACATTCCTCTGGGATCACACGCGATTTTCATATTGAATCACAGCTGCATCTGTTTTTTCATTTTTGAAACCAAAATCGTATTTGCATTTCATAACATGTTTAATGATATTCCATTTGCTCTGTTGAATTAAGTATTTTTTCAAACATACTTTTGGAAAAAGAGTTTGATTAGTTGTATGTCAAAATGATTTTACCTAAATAAACTCCTTATTGAAAGAAACAGATTCGTACAAGTATCATTTACAAATAATTATTTCTTTGCAACAAGTACTGATGACTATTATTGTGTCTGGGAACCGTTCTTGTAAACTAAGCCTACCTTAAAAAAACAGAGGAAGTTATTTCACTTTTTTATATAAAATAAACATAAGCGCTTTACAACGTTGCTAAGTATTATTACAATACACAACTCCATTTCATTGTCTCACCAAATTTTACACTCAAAAGTTATTTGATTGTTTCTTGTCGTAGTTGAATTATTGACAATTAACACTTCCAATATGATTAGAATATGTTTTTTTATTATTTCAATCAATTGAATACTAATAGAACCTTTGGGCGATAGTTCACATAACCTAGCCTGTTAAAGATTATGTATAGTCTACCTCAAAGGCATAACAAGTAACATAGTCTTCAAGATCATCTATATCACATGAGGTAAACAGGAAACAATATTAGAGAAATGTATATTCCCTTTAAACCGCCATAAGGGCGAATCAGAAAATATAGCATAATAATCAAACTTTTTGGAAAAGGCAGGTTTCATTTTACATCTTACTTTCGAAGTTTGATTTTTATAAGTAAACAGATAAGTTAAACTTTTGTGAGTAAACTGTGATATCTATGAGTATATATTTTTAAGAAATGTTTAATATCAACTTTTGGAAGGAAGGAATGGAGATAGGGTAGACATAAATCATGTTACAATTCCCACTTTAACCATCATTTCTCTTTCATATCATACATTTTGTTTTTACCTATTGTGTTTTGTCTCTTTGATAGTTTTTTCAACAAATAAATTATTCCATTTTACTCAATGAAATGCTAAGCGATCTTTAGTTCTGAATTGGAGCGACAGCATGATTTATTGTATCCAACTTAAACAATAAGAGGAGAAAGAGTGTCAAAGTTGTCAACACAGAATGTTTGTAGAGAACAAATATTTGGACAAATGAGCAGGATTTTCTTTCAGTTTAACAAACCATTCTTATGATACCTGGAACGATTTGAATATGTAAGCATGCATGTTTACTTGTTTTCTATAGTTGATTCCTCAAAGGCGCAATTGGGTGTATTCTGTTTAAAAAAATCAATTGTAACAATCACTAATATTTCGTAAATGCAAATTTAATCCATTTCTTTGAATTCATTGAGTATCTCTCTCAGGTACTCTACCATTTTAATGATCTATGCATTATATGTACTTCCCAGGTTAAAATGTTTTGTTCTAAAGACCTGAGACTACACATGCAACTGAATAAAATATTGCTTTGATCTTAAATACTTGCGAAATTAAAAATGAATTAATAAACCAAGACCCCAAAACGACTGCATTTGCAACAACAATGCTAATAAATACAGGGGCCCAAACGTGTTAACAATCCCATTGTACAACGAAAATGCAGACTTTCAGTGCACTATTCAACCAGACATAAATGATAACTTGATCTCAAACAGTTTTCTTGGAATTTTATAAAGAAGTCATTATTTCCTATCTTCTCAAAATAAGATAAAAGAGCGAATTATTTTGCAGTGAATGGGGATTTTAGCAAGACAGTCTGCAGACAGTGTTAACATGCATCATTCGCAGAAGGAGCTTTTAGTGATGCCAAAACAAAGTGACAAGCGCCAAAGTTTGGATAAAAGAGTCTTTTGGGAACTGTCTTAACAGTTGAATGTGAGCCTTGAGAAATGTTATTACGATTTGTCTGGCCTTTGAAGTTAGTCTGCTAGATCTTATAATAGTCAAGATGTATCTTTTTCTCATCCACAACTATCTTCCACGGGAGACCTGCTCCCCTAGCACAATTGTTTTACATGATGATAAGACGACGTCACAATGTTAAATGTCCATCAAAGGGTAGTGGTTAATGGATACGTTGTAATTTTGGATGATACATAGAATCTCATCCTAGTTTCTGGTATCAAATATATTAAAAATAATTGATAAAAGTAAAAGTATTCTCTGCAAGCTTGGATATATGTAACTTATAACAAAACATTATTTTTGATATCAGAAGATTCTTGGGTGAGGTTCTCTACATAAACTGCCATGCAAATGAAACCTTTTGACATGTTGTTATCATTCTGAACTAAACAAAATATATTTAACACCTAACACTCTTTATTAGTCCACCATTTATTCAAACAACCAAATATAATGAATATTAACAGGAGAATTTTTATTTTGATTAATCTAAAGTGAGTTTGGGTAAAGCTTTTGGTTTCTAACACGTTTGTTGAAATGATATGTATGCAATAATGTTGTTAGAGTAACAAACGCGTTGCAGCAGGTATATATATTTCGGATTTTATCGAATCCAAAATTGTCATGTGGAACAAAAACAATTAAGCCTCAAACAGACGTCCCTGTCAATTCCATTCATAACAAATTAGCATATGGAAATGAGTTTTATAAAATTTCAAATGTTTGCAGATATGATCATTGCAGCTGATCCACTATCATTATGGCGTGATACCAATTCATTATTAGATCAAATTAATCGGTGCTAAATGTTATCAAAAATTGTCAGTCAAGTGAGTCAAAAACAGAGTATGTCATAAAACGCTTCCTGCATCTGTATGAGGATTCGTATCAGCTTGAAAGATTATATTCGGATGTTAAGGTTTTACTTATCTTACCATGATAAATGAATTGAGGCAATTCGATTCACTTGCATTTTTGTGTGTCTAAAATGTGATAGCAAATATGTGAAGTTAATTGAGTGTCAATTTCTTTAATCGTACCATGCATTATCTCACAATCACCATAATTTCAAAACATATTTGTATATTCGAAATGATAATGAGGGTTAAAAAATGTAAACACAGATAAATGCCAAAAACAGTATGTTTTTCATTTTATTATATCAGCAGAATTAAATAAAGTGAAATGCTCTTCAATTAATAAATGCATTCGAGAACTCAAATTAAGTCAATTTACCTGTCCTTCATCTGGCACAGCTTTCGGGGTCGCTGGCGCACTCAAACCACAACACCACAGTAAGGTAATGATGTGATTTGACAACTTTGTCAGTCTCGACATAATGATGAACTCTCTTAAGAGGGAGGGACACCGTACGGAACTTAAATACTTATCTTATAACAACATTGATTTCATTGCAACCGAAGTTAAATATTTCTTACATTCATAATCAAATAGGGTTTCCAAAATATAAAAACAAATTACTTATTGTCAATAGTTCAGAAAATGTGTCCGATTGACAGATTGAAAATTAATTGTTTTTGGTCAAATTTTGTTAGATATGAAATATAAATCCTATTAAACGCAAAGCCATAATTATGTTAGAGCATGGTGGCACAAGACCTTAAGACATCACAAAAGGTTCGTTCCTGAAGTCAAAAAGTCGAAAGGACTTCATGTCTGATGAGTTTTTATACATTTTACATTTTTGTTATTTCTTGTGCTTGATATCACTGTAAATGTATTGGCTTCTGTTCATATTCTCATATATAGTGGTTTCAGTAGGTCGAGAAATGATGATTGTTTTTTTAAATTTTGAATAAATATAGTTACCCTTGATAGGTATATAATATATTTCGTGTTTTGTTTTAAAATTCCAAACTGGTTAATGGTAAGACGTTGTCATCAGTACATGTTTATTCACATATGGTTACTTTGTTTTTAAGATTTTAAAACTGCAGTTTAAATCTTCATTAAAATGCATTTTAACAAACCCTTAGAATTCTTACTTGCCTTAGGATCTAATTTATGCTTTCTATGAGTAGACATAACCACATGAACGTCTTATTTTGAAGGATTTAATCCTCCTTTGCTAATGAGTTGACATATCGTTTCAAATGTGCTCATAAATTATTGTAAGAAGAAAAACAGTGAAAAGGTCAGTTTGAGATTTAGAAGTAAATAAGTGGGAAATAGTTAAACTGACAGCGACGCTTTGAGACGGGCGCTTTGAGACGGGCGATATCTGATGATAAGATGAAACAACAACATCATATTGGTTTTGAGGAGTGTCAATGTAATCTAATAACTCCGATCTGATTGCCAATTGAAACTGTGGACAGCTTAACTTTGATCACGTTGACAGTCTGATATTGTTGTTATGTCAATCATTCTAAGTAGATCAGACAATGACTGTACATGTACCTGCATTGAAAACCCTTGGGTTAATCGTTTAAATGAAATCACATCTATCATTGCGGAATGAAGCAGCTTGTAAATGACTTTCTAAATTTCATTTTACGTTCCCAGATTGTCTGTGAAAATTTGACAATGTTTAAAGATTTGAAAATGTAAAGATACATGTTTGTAATGAAAACAAATGGTAAATCACTAATGCAAAGTAAACTTACTTAGTGACATGTTGTTAGTTGTTAACACCTTCATTACATGTATATGTTACCGATTACAAGCCATAATCTAGCCTTTCTTAAAAATAGCTTACAATATGTTTTGTAACAGGTTTTGCTTTTATTTGCTAGCACAATGAATAGAAATACTCTGATGTAACAAAACAAAACAAACAAGAAATATTTGACCATGGCATGTAACAAACTCGCTTTTCATAATGAAAAAGTTCCCATTGTCTAATGAAAGATTTCCAATGTTGCTCTCATGCTTTATTTGATCCGATTCCAAAAACATATTTATAAAAAAGCAAAACCATTTATTGCAATGTGTATTTCAGTATAAATTTTTGATCTGATGTTTGACGTTTCAATTACCGCCTCAAAGAATGCCACTTGTGACTAATAGAAATCATCCTAGATTGAAATAATGTTTTGAACTTGATATACTTACTGCAAGACCCGTTTTGATAAAGCTTTTATAATTCAGTTCAAAACATTAAATAATCTTAAGGATGTGACGCCTGCCTTACATTTCTTTCAAGTATTAGTGTTTCTTCCTTAAAATGTTACAATATCTGATCAAAAGTCTTCACACCAAGATTTCATTGCAGATTAATGTGACGAGAGAGATCTTATACTCATACTTTTCTTCACATCATTGAAAAAATACAGCTCATTTGAATTCGATATTGCCACATCAGTGCTAAATCACCTATGCTTGTCGTTTCAATTTCCGTTTTATTTTATCACTTATCTTTGAGACAGCCACATATGGCGCTTTCACATCAGTCCCAATGGCATGCCATTGATAAGGCCACTAGGGAACCATCAACTTCATGAAAAATATCCCACTCTGTTTCAATGATCTTTCATCCCTTCCTCATTTCGTCTACTTAAATGAAATGCAAATGTTTTAATCTGTGGATACCTATCTGCATTATTACGAATTCTCAGTATAAGGGCACGTATTTATCTTAATTTGAAAGCTACATTTGTTTCCTGTTAGTTATATTCATAAATAAGGACAATGAATTCATCTTTGAAAAAAATATTTCTTCAACATCTATTAACATAATGACTTTTCATGAGGTTACGTTATATCTGTTACATTAATCATTACTTTTTTGTGAAGATTATTTTTGGAAATTTTTGCTCTGTGTGCTGTGATTGTTGGATATCTTGTTTCACACCTCTTGACATTCAGATAGAAAACCGATCGTCTCAATCCCTAAACGATCATAGCTAACTACATTTCTGTCATATATGACACTGAATGCCTTCTATTATTCGTAGAGATGATGCTCTGAAAATCTGCAATTGCTCCCATCAGGCAGTTATCGCTACCTAGCACATTCTGTTAAAGTCGGACAAACCCTGTAGGAGCAGTTGCTTTCCTGAATTGATCACCCAAGATTTCCCAAACTCAGTTATCCTAATGTTTCAATGAATTGCTGTGAGGTTTGAATATATACTATTATATACTTTTATTTCATAATGCTAGGGTTAGAGTACTATCACTCACCTCGTTGATTTCTCTGTATGAACCTGAAAGTGGATACCTATTTACTGAACTCCTACCAAGTTTATTTTCATTCTTTCGGAAAGACATGCTTTAATATAAGCGATGTACATAGGCTTTATATGGATGATTGTTTGTTATTATTCAACTTATGGTGAAGAACAAATTTCGTTTCAGAGATTCCCTTTGTATTACATTGTTAGGGTTTAGGCCTATTCTTATAGAGGAAATCATTGACAGGTATGTTTTGCTTGAAGGAGTATTTATTTCCCACACATAAACCACCACCAGGCAGTATGTGATTACTATCGACTTGCTGAGAACCAGCTGGGAACTTAATCAGATTACAAAATGGATTGGAAATCAATAAATGGTTTGTTCCAACTCATCCTGACATACATTTGATAATTACACAATTCATTGGATTTAGAAATCACATTATTTTTTGTTTGTTCCACTAACATGTTCACTACATTAAGTATGAAACAAATAGTGTTACGATATTTATCAACCATGATGATAAAACTGGGCTTAAGGCAGTTTCGTCTTAGACATTCAAATAGTGTACAGGAGAAACCTAACTCTCCTTGTTATATCATAATGTTTTTGTTATAAGTGAAATAGTTGAAAAGTTAAAAAACACTGATTTAATAAAAATAAGAAAGATTAAGTGACAGCTGTACTGACAACCAAAAACCATATTTTTGCTTACACCTTTTTTTTTATCAAATCATTGCTTGTGAGTTTTAAATCGAAATATTTTGTAAATACATGTACATTCTGTTTGCAAGAATGATGAATAAATACCTTCGAAGTTATTTCCATAGACCATTGTATAATTAAATTTGTGCATATGGAATGGTTGACAGTGAATCCTCAATGTTGATCTATGTGGATTTCCCTCAATCATAAGAATATTGAATTGGAGCATAAAGGTGTGATAAAATATGCAAAATATCTTCTCCCAGCTATAGTGTAGCAAGCGTCATCTTTCGTTACAGATGAAGCATCACTCTGTCTTATTTAAGTCTAATAAGAAGGTTTTTACATTTAAAAGAACATTGGGAAATGTTTTATCTATCTAAATTAGCAAAAGAAAATATTTCCAGGGAGCAGTGATAAATAGCAGCGGATCCAAGCGGCAATCAAACTCTCAAACTGGCTCCTAGAGAGCTTTTTCAAAAGGTTTTACTCCTTTTTTAATCTAGTTTCAACCATGATTGATGTTTAAGAGGATTTATAAAAATGCGTTTGTTTTTGTTCATGGTTTCTTTATCTAAAAAGAACTCTGTGCATCTGAGACACGTAGAAAGAAAAGATAATTGCACTTCAGGGCTTGCCACTAGCCATGGATTTGTGATGCGCAGTGTTGCTGAACTTAAACACATTAACACGCAGCTGCATCCTGCAGTTTTTACCACTCACTGGTGTATTAAGTTATTTGCTTGGACATCAGTGACATAACTTCTGTTGCACTGACAGAGATAAATATTTATTTGTGCCTAAAGATAATCATTCTAAAATGTCTATGCTGAAATACTTTAAAAGATTGAAAACTTACAGAACCTTTTCGTTTGTCATTTAACAAAAAGGTTCATATTACTTAGTCTGTTAATAATCTAAGACTAATGTAACTCTAAGGCATAACAAGAAACATAGCTTTCAAGATCATCAATATCAAATTAAGTAAACAGAAAACAATATGAGAGAAATGTAAATTCCCCTTTGAACCGCCATAATCGCGAAACCGGAAATTATAGCATTTAATCAAACATACTTTATGGAATAAGCGAGTTTCGTTTCACATTTTACCATCGATATTTGGATATCCTGAAAATGTCATGCTCTTTTTCGACAGTCCGTTACAGTAACGTCATAAACAAGGTTATACGAATCGTTGCAGAAATGAAAAATACACATGTGCAAATATTGAAAAAATATCACTGATGAGTCAACATTTAGGTTATAATATATAAGGCGTCGATGTACACATGTAGTGAATTTATAAATTTAGATATGAATTCTTTTTAACAGTAAGAGACTGAGGAGATAAATCTATTTTGTTTCTTTATCTGTATTTGGACGTTGATTCGATAGCTGTTGGTATTCTATTAGTTCTATTATTCAACCAGACATAACTGATAAATTGATCTCAAACACTTTTCTGGGAATTTGATAAAGTAGTCATAGGTCCTATCTTCTCAACATAAGATAGAAAAGCGATTTATTTTGCAGTGAATGGGGATTTACAGCCCTTTACTGGAAAAAGGACAGCTAATCTCCTCCATGTTAGCCAGACAGCCTGCAGACAGTGTTAAACATGGATCAACTTCAGAAAGAGATTTCAGTGATGGCAAAACAAGTTGACAAGCGCCAAAGTTTGGATATAAGAGTCTTTTGGGAACTGTCTCAACGGTTCAATGTGAGCCTTGAGAAATGTTATTACGATTTGTCTGGCCTTTGAAGGTAGTCTGCTAGATCTTATAGTAGTCAAGATATATCTTTTTCTCATCCAAAACTATTTCCACGGGGGATCTGAGAGTGTTTGGACAGTAGTTTTTAAACAATGGTAAGAACATGACAGCACAATTGTTTTACATCATCAAGTCATCACATCATAATGCTAAGACGTAATTTGCTATCAGTTTTTGTGAAGTTTCCATCGCCGCCGCCGCCGCCGCCGCCGCCGCACTCGTACTACTAGCTATAACTTTTTTCCCACTAAGCTTTCCAGAACTCTTATTCATACCTTAGTACTCATACCTCGGGGGAACGATTTTGACATGTTCACTTTCAAGGTCAAAGGTCAAGGTCACGAGATATGCATTCACTCTAAGAATTCCTTGTAAACGCGATAACTTGAAAAGTTTTTGTGCTATGAAGCTCTTACTTGGTATATATCATCCTTGGAAAAGTAAAAAATTTTGAAAAGGTTTTGGCTACAATCCGTCAAAGGTCAAGGTCACAGCAAGGTCATGACGTAAGCATGTTTTAGCGAAAAGGCTTTATTTTAACTATGAACACTTTTAATCAATACATTATTGTTATACTCAATAAAAAGTGTTCAATGATTGTGTGACCTTGAAGGTCAAAGGTCAAGGTCATGAGATATGAGTTATTACAAAATGCACTAAATTTGGGTATAACTTTATCCCATTTAGCTTTTCAGAACTCATGAACATGTCTAAATGTTAATACTTCCAGGGAATCATTATGACATGTTCACTTTCAAGTTCAAAGGTCAAGGTCACGAGTTATAAAATCACCGCAAAATTCTTTGTTAACACGGTAACTTGAAAAGTTTTTGTGCTATGAAGCTCTAACTTGGTATATATCATCCTTGGAAAAGTAAAAAAAATTCAAAAGGTTTTGGCTACAATTCGTTAAAGGTCAAGGTCACAGCAAGGTCATGACTTAAGCATGGTTTAGCGAAAATGCTTAATTTTAACTATTATCACTTTTAATCAATACTTGATTATTATACTCAATAAAAAGTGTTCAATTATTGTGTGACCTTGAAGGTCAAAGGTCAAGGTCAGATATGATTTATTGCAATTCTTTGTAAACACAATAACTTGAAAAGTTTTTGTGCTATGAAGTTTAGATTTTGTATATATTATCTCTTGAGAAGTACAAAATTTTCAAAAAGTTTTGGGTACGAACTGTCGAAGGTCAAGGTCACAGCAAGGTCAACATATATGGAGAAAATGGATTAATTTAATTTTTAACACTTTATTTCATTACAATAATGTTATACTCAATGAAATGTGTTCATTGATTGTGTGACCTTGAGTGTCAAAGGTCAAGGTCATGAGAAAATTCCCAATTTGGTGAGGCCTGTAAAAGGCGGAACAGGGTAAGGCGAAACCCCAAGTTCGGGGGCTGCTCTGCTTTTGCGGTATCCCGCAAACGCTAATCTAGTTAATTAAGACGTCACAATGGTAAATGTCAGTCTAAGGGAAGTGCAAGGTTGTGATTTTTGTGATATTGTGATACATAGAATCTCATCCTAATTTCTGATATCAAATATATCAAAACTACATGTAAGTGATAAAAGTAAAAGTATTTCCGGCAAGCTCGGATATATGTAACTTATAAAAAAAAAATGATATCAGAAGATTATTGGTCGAAGTTGTCTACATAAACTGCCATGCAAACTAAACGTTTTGACATGTTGTAATCATTCTGAACTAAAAAAAAAGAACTTAAAAAACACAACACTCATTATAGTCAACCATATATTTAAATAACCAACAAATCAACATTAACGGGAGAAATTGTGATTTTGATTATTCTTAAATGAGTAGGGGTAAAACGTTTTGCATTACCCGTGTTTGTTGAAATGATTTGTATGCAATAATATCGTTAAGTAACAGAAAACGTGTGGTACCACATACATATATTCGTGTGTTATCACTTCCAAAACTGTTATGTAGAACAAAAAGCTTCAGCGTCAGGCAGACGTCACCTGTTAATCCCATTCACAACAAATTGGCATATTGAAATGCGTTAAGTTTTCTTGTTTTGTTTTATAAAATTGTAATTGTTCGCCGGTATGATCATTGCAGCCAACAATTACCATTATTACTTATCTTACCAGGGTGGACAAATCATAGCAATTTGAATCACTTGCATTTTTGTGTGTCTAAAATGTGATAACAAACACATGAAATTAAATGAGTGTCAATTTTTGTAATCTTGCCATGCATTATGTAAGAATCATCATAATTTCAAAATATATTTATTTATAATATGGCGAGCAGTGAAATACTGGGATTTATCAGTGAAATAAACTGTCTATCAAGCTACAGTGAAAGTAACTTATATTTTCACTGCGAACGGTGACTGATATAATTTGACGTCATAAAATAATGGTCTCACGCGGCGAATTGGCTTATGACGTCACAGTGTTACTGTGGTGACGGCTGTTCCTAGCGGCCGCTCGGCGTGAAATGACCCTTTTCGGACGTAATTACGATGGTAAAATCATATAATAAATAGAATATCCGTCAATTCTTGACAAATACCATGTTTATCTCATCTCGTGAGGTAGAAAATATAACCTTTCTATGAGATAAACATGGTATTAGTCAAGAAAAGACAGATATCCTCTATGTATTCGAAATTATAATAAGGGTTTAATCAAAACACAGGTTAATACCAGAAAAACAGTATGTTTTTCCTTTTTTTATAACAGCAGATTAAAAAACAATAAAACTTCACATGCCGATAACATTTTCATTGATCGTTATCTTCATTGATCGTGATGTGCTCTGTTTCCGCCTGATCATGTCATTTTCGAACAGATGAGCTATGGATATTATTCATAAAAATGTCATTGATGCAATGCTGTTTTCTTAAATGTATTTAATCTATGTAGTAAATGAGCTTACAGAAAATACAACTATGCATGGTTTTCTTGAAAGGCAAAACAGGAAGACGGGAATTTTTTTGTAGCCTCAAGCAATGTCGTAAAGATTACCATGTCCATAGAAGAAGGCAAGCTGCAACGTCAGTTCAATCGCCTTGAGACAAGTTCCACTTCTGTAGTTGCTTCTGTTCAGATTGATGATATTGGCACCGAAAAAATAAAACCTTATGACAGCCGATTTCAACACTTTTGTTAATTCACATGACAAGTTGTAGATGATTTCGATAGTGTCAGATTTTATTCATTCATACACAATTGATAAGTCTTCTTACGATTCACAGACAACACGCCAAGTAATTGGATCAATAAAAGAAGACTTTACAATTATTTTGTTAATCATAATGGTTGTATTTTGTTTAGATTTTAGTCTATTAAAAAGTCAATGTAAGCTATCATCTCAAATGATCAGATCTGTTAAATTTATCAAATTCAGTTAATTTCTAATAAAAACCCTATTATACCCAATCTGGAAGTTCCTAGTGGCAACATGTAAGACAAAATTAATCTTCAGGGTTGCTTTACGTAGCTTTTTGTCCAACATAAAACAGTATTTTGTTCGAAAATGTTCAATTTTTGTTTTTGCCTTAAGGTAAGACATTAAAAACCACCAAAATCGCAGTATTACTGCCAGCGGTAGATAGGAAATGCTCATTTATCATTACAATGAAGCATCACTTTGTCTCATTTTAACGCCAGTGAATTACAAAACAAATTTGAAAGCACAAAAAATATCTTTCTCAAAATATTATTAAAATAATCTGAGCAGTGAGCAGTGATTAATAGCAGCGGATCTGATTGACAATCAATGCTCTAAAACTGGCTCATAGTAGAAAGAAACACCTTTATCCAAAGCAATCTGTCCTTTTTTGTAATCCTTGCGAGCTTGATTAATGCTTCAGAGATCTTGAGAACGTAGTTTTGGTTTTTCTGATGATTTCTTTTCCGAAAATGACCTTTTGCTTCTGTAGCATGTTTATTAGTAGACATAATTTCATTATAGGCTTTGTACAAACCATTGAAAGTTCCTCCATGAAGGGTTTTATATAAGGGCTAATTTAATGTACAAATTTTGTTTCAAAATCTGTCTTAGTACTTGTATTACTGCACTGTCAGAGCAACGGCAGCATTTCAAGCTTCAAGATTATCATCCTAAAATTTGTCATATGATTGTTTATTTATCAGTTCTAATTAGCCCACTTTCTATTTACAATTTTCAAATAATGGTATTTATGAGACATTATTACAACGACTTTCATGTTTTTCCTTTACAGTAAATTATCTAATGTTACATTCAAAATCATATAGTTCCCCCCCCCCCCCCCCCAAAAAAAACCCCCCATCGATGACTAATAGTCTATAGTTCTGAAAATGCATCCGATTGACATATTGATAATTAATAGGTTCATGCATTTATCTATTTCGTTTTTCTTTAGAACTTCCGAACTGGTTTTCGGTTACGCATTGATTGCAGTGGTTTTTCCATTGCTCATTTTATAATATTTAAAATTATTATTATAAAATAAAATCTGCAAATAAAATCTTCGTAATGAAGCATTTTCACAAACCCTTAAAATTCATACATGTACATGCTATCGGAGTAAATATATGATTTCCAAGAGTTAACATTACCACATGAACGTCTGTATATTCTAGTGTTTTTATCCTCCTTTGCAAACGTTGGACTGATATTTTGACAGATCGTTCTACTGTTGACTTCAAACACAAACCATTTTTTTATCGTAAGAAAAAAAAACGTCGTAAAAAAACAGTGAAAAGTCTGAGCATCTGAATTAAGTAGGTGATTTTTTGTCACTTTGATTTCAGATAACCTCGTGAACGCAGTGAAGAGCTTTGAAAAACTTTAAATCCAACGTTTTCTTCTTCTCATTTCTTTTTTATTGTACAATTCTTGTAATACTTAGATGTAAAGACACTGTTTAGTTGATAAGATCAAATGATCACATTTCTTTTCTCATGCATGTGATTGTTGTAAATTTTCACACGCAAATTGTCATTATAATGTAAAACTCTAATGTGTTGCAATTTTTTATTTGAATTAATATCATGGAAATCCATTATCTTTACTTTATATCTCCATGTCATAATTGGTGTCTATCATTGACTTTAACTTAAATGATAGGTTACTAGGATGACTAGCGATTTCAAATAACTAGTAGTGTAATAGGCCTTATTTAATACTTTGTTCATTTACAGGAACATTAATATATACTATTTTGGGGGTGTCATCTGTTTGAACTTACAGCAACATGGGGTTGGAATTTTGTCAACTATCCATAAAAAATTATCCTTCTGTTTGAACAAGATACGTAGATAGAAATTAATAAAAACATACTGTTATTTCAAGTTAAAAATACAACATGATAAGTGCAATTATGGTACGTATAGCTATTACACCTTCATACTCAGTTAATCAAAAGAAAACTAACGAGTTGTTTGCAAAAATATTACCTCAACATTTTCTTAATGAGCATTGTAATGATGAATCACTGAATGTTTACAGTTCAACTATATATCTTATTACAGAGTTTTGTATTCAATTGAATAAAAACTAGATCTAGGGACAAATCTTAATGAGTCTGACATAAAGTCATAACAAGTGTTATCACTTTAAACTGAATTCTATTATTGCTGCGAGCCATAGACTGGGAAAACTCATCACCTAAACTAGTGAAGAATCGGGTTGTCTTAATTTGGCGTCAGTAGATCTGGAAACAAATTTAAAACAAATAGTGATGAACAGAAATATCATCTTTGAAAAACATTACTTTGACACAGAGTGTTTATAGGGTATGAATGACAATTAATTATATAAAAATTGGTGAACTAAAACACCATTTTCAAAAGAAATTGATACTTTTACCAAGGGGAATATAAAGCGTTCGCTAATTGAGTAAAATTAGTATTTATCCCTGAATAAAATGCATTAACAACGGAATCAGAATTTTCACTCTTTTTAAAAACTTCATAACTATCTCTATAGTAAGAAATTAATGCCAAAGTGTTTCAATAGAATGAATAACGACGTTTGTCAATATTTCAATAGTGGCATATGCATCAAATAAATGACCACGAAATGCTCAATCAAGAGCAAGACTGAATCGTTTGTTAAGTTTACTCTCCTCAAATTCTGACAACAGACCTACAGATTAAATTCTCATAACATTAAATGCAAAAAAAACATGTAGTTCGAAGACTATCAAATTTCATTTTTTGAGAAGACAGCGTTGATCATGTGAGTAGATTAGCCCCTTTCCCAAAGAGTTGGATGTTAATGTATCTGTTAACAGGTCTTGTGTTTTTCTAATTGTAATGTCCTAAGAACATGCGAACATATGCGTTTTATTCCCCATATATTGACAAACTCTAGGAAAGTATCGAAGTTAACCATTGTTCTGTTGGGGTGACTATGGCATTACAGTGTGTGGTCAATGTGGTTCCCCGCTTAGTAGGGGCTGCAGACAGGGTCACCAAATGTGCATCTTTAAATACCAATTACCTAAGAAAAATGCACAAAGTTACGGACGAATGGGCGGCGGACAAAGTACCATGCATTAGCACAGGCTAGATGAGCTAAAATGGTGCTGCTGGGACAAGCAATCTTGTCGTTTGTTTCCGGTTTGCTTTAGGTAATGTAGCAAGTGATATGTTAATCACACAGTCGGTGTCTAGACTACCTGACAAGCATGTCACGAAGACAGTATCCCTCTGTCAATGTGATAAAGGTTAAACCGTGGACAGTTACAATTAGAAATCAGTGAATATTGGTAGTTACATTATGAGTTAATCGAATTTTTCACTTGACATAACACCTGTTGGGAAGTTAGTGTTTCGTATAAGTTGAAGATTATCTGCTGTATATTTAGAAAAAGACCAACAAATTATACAAAATCGCTTGTGAATTAGCACTGCACGCCTCCTAGTAAGGTAGAAAACATGTACAAAATTTGAAAACAATTGGATTATTAGTTTTTCAAACAAACAAATTCTGGTGATTGAATATGACTAAGACAAAAGATGGAGATCCGTAACAAAAATAAACAAATGAACGTAATTGGTTGTAATTTGGCAGTGCACCCCTCCTAGTAGGTTCATTATGAGAAAAACATATGCATACAGACTGACACTTTGTGTTTGTTTTCTATCCACACTCACAGGGAAAAGAAACGATACCAACTTTTCCAAAGAGTACAAAACGAATCCTTAATGAAATGCGACTACAAATTCTTGTCATAGGCACATTCATTGTGAAGAAGTACTCACAACTTCAAACATCAACGTATGATACTCTTGTATGACTGTTCAAACACACTAGGGTTCCCAAAACAGCCTTTTCAATATCATTTTGGACAAAATCTTTTGAATTGGAATAAAATTGTATAAAATTAATAAAATAAAGATGATATCAATACAAATAACCTTGATAGAAATAATTTGTCCACACATTTTGTCTGACAGTTGGTTAAAAACAAGCAAAAGGACCCTTTTCACTCTCCTACATGTATCAAATCCAGTTAAGGAGATTTTATACAACGTGTATTTGAAGGCGTGTTCAAAAGCGTTTACAGATATAACTTAGTTAAGTTGGCTGTTGAAGACATGAAACAACACTGTTTCAGTCGTAACTATCACGTGTAGCTCAATCTATCATGCATCTTAATGGTATCGTTTATTTTGCCCCTGAGTGTATGTATTAGAAAAAATAAACTGTTTTTTTGATATTTTGTAATTGATATCTTAAACTATTAAACGTCTTTATGGTCCTAATGTCGCTTTGATCGATATTGGATATCAGTCTTAGACTTCTAAGTTTTTTTCATGTTGAATCTTACACACTTATATAAAACATGTACAATTCCCTTGTTGATTAGTCAATTGTGTACGTCCTTTTATTACTCTCCCGTTGAAGATATCGCTGATTAATAACTGTACCATGTTATTAAACATATGTGTCATAACATCGCTTGCTGACATAAATTTGATAAATATGACGACACAATATCAGCGGGCCGGCCACAATGGTCATGTTGACATTTTCTTTTATTTTGACGAAATAATTAGGCCAGTAATAAATAAAAATACTAAACTCGATCCTGTTTCATAACAGTTTTATGAAACTCTTGAATGATATAGGTATTTCATTCGCTTTTGCTTGTTAAATACTAACCCATTCACTCGTTTCATAAAAATTGTATGAATCGTGATGTTGTTTAGTATTCTCTATTCAATTTCAACGTTAAGACAGTAGATGAAATTTTCAGTTTCATATTTTCAAACGTATTTCTTTCATGTCCTGTCAAGCATGCTGACGTAACTGTGAGAAATATTTCATGCTTTGATTTCCGAACACTGTCAAGACATTGATACCCCGAAGACAGAAAGCAAATTTGGTTATACATCTTAAGTAATTTCGGAGAAAATTTGTCTTTTAACTCGGACGGACGCACAAACAAACACACGGACGGAGCCCAAATCTATCCCCTCCTTCCATTTCGGGGATAATAACTAGTGGAAATGATTCAATTTCTAGGAAATCACACTTGCTAAATTTTTTAATCAATATTCGGCATGCGTTACAAAGATGTTCAAAACATGTATTCACCACTGACGAGTGTCGAACTAGAATGATACGGACTAAAAACCTCACACCAGAAAACTGTAACCTGTAAAACTTCTTTTTTACAGTTGAGAGAAAATTCATTCTGTCATGAGAATGATTCAATTGAAAATAACTGACAATAAGCAATCCTAACAATTAGATAAAATGCAGAGTAGTATTATCCAGTATAACCAAACGTCTTAACATGTTTCCAAACTTGGCTGTATAACACCCTTGGTAAATAGATGAAATAGTTCATGTATAAAATCATAGAATGAGGTTATCCTGTCTATATCTCTCAGAGAATTGTGTGTGAAAATGAGTCAGACTCATACATTGTATATGAGGAAAATACTTTAAAGTATTATCAGATTTCTTTCTTTGAAAGCAATTCTTCGTTATCAATATGAACACCGACATTTTGAGTAAACAACGGAGGATGACAAATCATTGTTTTACATATCATTAGAAAGCTAAAGAAGTATTGAATCTAGAATAATTCACAATAAAATCATTATCATTTACATACGGAGCGTTAAATGTTGTCAATTTAATTTTCATTTTTGACTTTATATGATTAAGGTCAGTGATTTGAGTTATCTCCCTTCAGCTGTACTGTTGGTTAAAGTACAAATACGATTTCGTACCACTGTTTGGTTCTCAAACACTTTTATAAAGTATAATTTTGAAGTTTTATGGCATTCAGTGTAAGTAAACAAATACACGTAAATTAAGTAGATGCAAAATGCTTTCATGAGCTTGGTTACGTTGACTTAAATTCACGTTTCACAATTAAAAAGATTCGTTACCCTTGCATAAAGTCGCTTTGCCTTATGGCTGAATCAATTAATATACGATCAAGAGTCTTTGTTGAAATGTCTGAACATGTCAATCCGACACTGTAGAACTATTAACTTATCTGTCGAGTCTTTGATATGTTATACATGAAAGGGTTTTAGTAACGTTCTAGGCTTCTAGTCATGAAAACGGTGGTTAAATTGTTATTATCAGTTGCAAAATGACAATCTTGTAACAGTGGTAAACAAAGGTATCGAATATACCAACAATATGTCAACCACCAAAACTACAATAACAGTACTAAGATTTATTTATTTTTTATTATTTTTTATATCATCAAACTATGAATACTGCTGAATAGGATCAAGCAGTTATTTCAAATTTCAATTTTGATTCAATATGATTTTGAAATGTGTAACTGACAACTCTATTAATGTTATGTTCGGCTGGTGTATATGTTAACCACACTTCAACTGAAACAAAATATACAAACGTCTTATTAGAGTAAAATAACTGCAGATGTCAAACGCACATGGTGAAGACGATCCAAGGATCACTTAAATCAAAAGACTCCTGCTAAACAGTCTGGGTAGCCTCAATCCAAGGCTCTCTCTCAAGTGTGCAGGGACTCCTGGGAAGCCTCGGGAGTGTATTGTAAACATTTACATGTCCATTGAAGTAGGCCAGTTCTTTTTGTTAAGTTGCATGATCCATAAATCACCCCACTCTATCTGCACAGAAGGTTAACACTTGTCCAATCCTCTTGAGACATGTTCGGCTCTTGAAGTAGTTTGAGAGCTGCAAGATGTCCACTTGTTTGATGGTTTTAGCACTCGAACAGTTTCTATGCAACCCAAGCACACCAAATTAAACAGCTTGTAATAAAGATTCAGTTTTTTTGTAATCGCAATTGAAATCCCCATGTCAGAGCTGCATGTAAACTTCAGGTTCACGTAAGAGTTTCATTGTAGCTTTGACATTTTCTAGTGGAAACACATAAACTGTCATTCAATGCTCAGACTTTCACTTTCAATCCAAGTCCTCATAATGCCTCGTTATGTTAGAACTTTATAACCTAAGCAATCGTTTGAAGTTTGATTGTACAATTAACACAGTCCAGCATCCTAACTCAACACCTACTGTTTGATTACTCACGTCCCACAGAAGAAGCTTCAAGATTTCAAACAGAAGGTAATTGCAACTTTTTGTAAGTCAAACAGATTTTATTGTGTAGTCATGTCCTTATATCTCGTTATACAAGGTCATGTTAGTGTGATCCTTTATTACATTTTTGTATACTTTTGATTTGCAATATTGATTTTCATTATTAGTTGATATTGAAGCAGATGATATGTCTTGATGTTTGAAGTTATTTTCATTTTTTCATTCCAAAAGTTTTTTCTGATTCGACATTGATATTTTTTGTTTTGTTTTGTTTTTCAAAGATTATTGTGATTTCTTAGTTTGGTAGGCAGACAATAGAAAATTAATCTTAAGGAATGATGCACGTTTTTAAACTTTACCTTACCATTTTCCCCAAATAACTACATTGTCAACAACAAAATTTATTGCTGCTAGTTAAAACTATAAATCATCTAGTCAAAAGGTTAAAAACGAATTTGAAAGCACAAAGAATTGAAAACAGGTGTAATTTATCTCGATATTTCATAAAAACTAATCTGAGCAGTGGGCAGTGATTAATAAATGCGGATGTCATCGACAATCAATGCTCAAAAACAGGCTCCTGGAAGAAAATAACAGGTATTTCCAAAGATATTGGTTAATCTTACTTCGAGTATGATTAATGTTTCGTAGGCTTTTAAAAAACATTCTGTTTTTGCTTTCTCTGACAGAAGATGACTTTTTGCCTCTTCAACAGAGAGAAAGTAGAAGTAATAATTATTGCACTTTAAGCCTGTGAATGTGAAGCGCACTTAACTTAACAAAACACATCAACACGCAGCTGCACCCTGAACGTTTTTACCACTCACTGGTGTATAAGGCTGTTTTGATTTGATTCTTTATTTTGTCATGGGGTTGTATATTCATAAGTTCAGCATCAATCCCACACCATAAGTATATATATTTGTAATTATGAAATTAGATATGAAATAAGTCAGCATAAAGTCATAAAAGTTCATAATATCAGTATCATTTAGAAATGTTTAAGTTTGATTTCAGTGAAACTTTAAGGACACATATAAGCAATATATCTATTAAAAAAACCAATTTACCCAAATAACAGCTTTATCATGAATATTCACGACGAGGCTTTCTTCCTCATCAGATTAAGTATCAGGAATAGGAAAATGGGATACATAAATATATGAATTTTAAACAATGCTGAGGAAAGTCGTTGTTCGTTAAAACAATCTTACATGGTAACATAAACATAAGTCGACAATCTGAAAGTGGTAAATACTTGCTTATTCCTCATACATTGAGGGTTTGCATTATTGCAATTTGTAACAAGCAGCTGCCATGGTCGAGATATATCCCCTGCAAATTGCACACTATGTATAGGTTTTCCTTATCATAATGCAAATTAATTTTATCAACTAAAAATCACAATTATTTCAGGATATGGAGGAACCTGTTCTAATGAAAACACTTAATGACACAAACATTATGTTCACTTTTGGGCATAGTTCAAGTAAACTAACAAAATTGAAATCAAACCAATAAATTTATGTATTGTGTACCTAGGATCACCATGATCAATTTAAATATATATATACAAAAGGAGAACACATGCTCAAAACCATGCTTTTAAATTAAACATTTTTTATCAATTAAAGATAACTTGTACAACAATATTTTAACTTGTTTTATTTTGATTGTTAAAAAGAACATATCCAATCTAAAAATGTACCAACATAAAAATGATTTAAAAATGATCTTTCGAATTTCTAGACAAACAATTTCGAATTATCAGAGTCATCCCTTCACCAAAAATGCTAAATTTTACCAAAAATATGTTAAACATTCATACTCTCAGGTCAATTTGAATCTCAATACCAAGTTTGATAACATATTGATACCCTTTTGAACCAGACATGACTCATACATGTATTCCACAGCAATTCTCCGTTCTTGCCAATTTACATACAAGGTTACAAACAAAATTTCAAAATTGTTAATCGTCACACATGTTCATATCAGTATGTATCTCTATATCACATTTGATTTGAAATTTGTGTTTTTTTTAACAGAGTCCTTACTTTTATCTGTGACACACCTTTATAAGATTATTTATCTCCATATCAAATTTGATCAAAATGTAATCTAAAGTTAGAAGTTGTGAGCCGAATAGGACTTTAAACAGTTTTCAAACAGAGTCCTTAATGTTTTTTCCAAAAAGGCAAACGTTTACAAAAATGACTTAAAAATTTGTATTCATGACACACCTTATATGATAACATATCTCCATCTCAAAATTGTTACTTTTGACATATTATTACATGTTTCTTAATTTCCGCTATGAATTTGAATTGAAATGGTTTATGAGATACACTTTGTGTCAGGTTCATAATATTTGTTATTTTTTGGACAAACGGACGTACGGTACCCATTTTAATACCCCCACAACAATGAAGATAACAAAGACAACTAAATTCAAATTCATAAAATCCTTGCATAGTTATCCATTCATTTATTATTTTGTTCAAATAAAATTGATTATATTGACATTTTCAACATTCAAGACGAAAATGTAATGGAACAATAAAAAAAAATCCTTGTATCTTTGCTCTTTGACTGAAGAATATATACATATAATGTAAAGGGTCCAGATTATAATACTCCCACTCATGATTCAAAGATAACAGTCTTAATGGAGGTCCCACAATAATATTGGGTTAATTAGAAAAATAATCTTTAAACAAAATGTTTTACAGTAAAGTTATTAAGATGAATCTGATCTTAAATGGTCGGATGTGTACTTAATTATAGGAAACCAGAGAATAGTGCTGGAATTGTTTACAAACACTTAAAGTACCTTTTCAACCCTTTAATTTCATGGGTGATCAATCATTTAATTCACTATGTAGAAGTCTGACTACTGTTATTGGTTTAACAGATATTGTTTTCTTCCATGGAGCAGATAAAAATACTCAAACAATTGAGAAGCACACTGTGTTTGGAAATGTTGCAGAAACTGGATGATAAAATCGCCAATTTCAAGTCGGACATGAATCAGTTCGGATTGACTATTGACTATAAACTGCCATAATTTCATGCCTAGATGATCCTTCCTTTCAAATTATTCAACCAGTTGCCCTTTCTATGACCTCTATCAGAGATTTTTCCATTTCAGTGCATTTAACCTTTGAAAGATGATATGGTTTGACGGTGTAGTATATTGTGCGAGTCTCTTGGGACATCTGAAATATGAGAGAATCACTGAGGCGAGGACACTGTATTGAAGTGTTAGTACTTTTATCGAAGCATTTTTATATCCGAGCCAATATTTTAAAGATTTTTTAAAGAAATAATGATACCAAATCTTTTATAACAATGACATAGATTCTAAAATTCTAAAATGCCATGGTATTCTGTATTTATCATTTCCTCATTTATGGGATGATTTTGTACACATAAACATCGTTCATCCTTATGTGTAAGTGAACTTTAGTCTAAGAGAATGATATGGTATAGTTGCAAATTGTAGTTTCACAACAACATTTTTCACTAAGCAAGCTGCTACCTCCAGTAATCTGAACGTAAATGTAAATTTCCGGTTTGCTTCAGGTAAGGAAGCAAGTGATATGCTAATGACATACAGTCAGTGTCTAGACTACCTGACAGGAATGTCACGAAGACAATATCCCTCTGTCAATGTGATAAAGGTTAAGCCGTGGACAGTTACAGCGCCATGCCAAAAGTATTCGCGGAATGACGTCATTTCCATAGACTTACATGTTATTTTAGTCTAGCACAAATAATTTTCATGAGATGAATTCCCAATGGATCATTGTAAAACTTTTCATGTGGAATTCAAATCATGTCCGCCTGAAGTACATAATTTTAAATTAAATTTTGGACTAATATTTAACTAATGTCATTAGATTTACCAACGTACGTAATTTTTAAACAACGTTTCCAATTGACCGCCATGTTACGTTTTCACGGCTATGTACATACATGTTGATCAAATGCTTATCGTTCCTAAGATAACCAACGGAAAAGTACATGAAAATTATGAGCTTTTAGCCTAGATGATGCCCCACAAATGAGCACAATATGAATAGTATTGGATGGAAATTCATCTCATGGAAATTATTTATGCTACACTAAAATAACATGTAAGTCTATGGAAATGACGTCAATCCGCGAATACTTTTGGCATGGCGCTGTACATTTAGAAATCAGCAAGATTACGGTGCCACTTATCAAGACTTAATCGCTCCCTAACATATCATATATACATTTGAAATAAGTTAGGCACCCAACGTTTTGTTCACATACACTCGTTTCAAAAAAAGCTACAAAAAGACAGTATGTTTGTAAAAATAATCTAATGATATGATATAAACTGACAGGCAAAAGAAAGTAAACACTTTTTAAAATGAATTTATAGACAATTTATAGTAAGCATGTTTACAGTAAACATCGGATGCAATGGCGTGTTAGATTCAAACCGCACCTTCCAGGTTATGAACAAGAATCGATGCAGGTTCTGCAAGGCCACAGAAACACCTGTCCGGTGACGTCACAAGACGTTATAAATTCTCGATCAGACAGTTCATTTTATGATGCGTTGAAACACCAGTCTATTGCATTTGGCAATAATGTGACACATTCTGCAAGTTAAAAGTTTTAATAGACAGAATTAAAATTGAGATCTTTTGGTTGTTTTTTTAAACCCCTGCATCATTTGAACTTCTTGTGTAAAATAATGGATAATTAAACGTTTAAGTTTAGTTTTTTAAAGTTTTCCAAAATGAATCAAACATCCAAGGCATCTTCCTTCAAACTGCTCCCATCTTTAGTTTTTTAATTTGAGTGATTTAAAAAGAGGTGTTCACTTTTTTGCCTGTCAGTTTATATCAATGATTTATATTTCGGGGAAAATAATTCTGACAACGTTTCACAACTTTACATATTGACATTAACAAAATTGTGGTGTTTTTGCTAAAAACAAGTAATATTATCCTAAGTAAATGAAGTGAATATTGGTAGTTAAAATGTGAGTAAATTCAATTTTTCACCTGACATAACACCTGTTGGGAAGTTAATGTTTCGTATGAGTTGAAGATTATCTGCCGTATATTTAGAAAAAGATCCAAAATAAACAAAATCGCTTGTAAATTGGCATTGTACGCCTCCTAGTAAGATTGAATACATGTACAAAATTTGGAAACAATCTGATTATCAGTTTTCCCGTTATAGGTCGGACGAATTCTGACTCTGTATTTGTTTTCCATCTACTCTCAAGGGCAAAAAGGAACATTACCAACCATTCAAATGAGTACAAAACAAATCCTGAATGAAATCCGACTACAAATCCTTGAAATTGGCGCATAAGTTGTGACGAAGTACTCACAACTTCAATCATCAGAGTATAATACTTTTAATTGTATGATTGTTAAAATACACAAAGGTTCCTAAAACAGCCTTTTCAGTATTATTTTGGACAAATCTTTTGAATTGGAATACAATTATAATGAAATGTATAAAATTTATAAAATTAAGATGTTATCAATATAAATAATATTAATAGAAATTAATTTGTTCACACATTCTGTCTGTCAGCTGGTTTAAAAACAAGCAAAAGGGCCTTTTTCACTTTCTTATCAAGTCCAGAATTTATCTAATTTATATTAATTTAACTATCATTTGTAGCATAATCTATCATGCATTTTAATGGTATCGTTTCTTGTGCATTTGAGTGTATGTATTAGAACAAATAAACTGTCAAATTTTTTCTGATGTCTTGTATGTGGTATCATAAAATGTTATCCGAGTCTTTATGGTCCTAATGTCAATTTGATCAATATTGGATATCAGTCTTAGACTTCTAAATTCTTAACATATGTAGAATCTTACATACTAAAAAAGAAACACGTACAATTCCCTTGTTGATAAATCAATTGTGTATGTCAATTTATTACTCTCCCAATGAAGATATCGCTGTAATATAACTCTACCATGTTATAACACATATGTGATAACCAAATGAAGTGACGCCATTGTGACGTCATAATTGATAAAAATGACATCACAATGTCAGCAGGCCGGCTGCGATGGTCATGTTGGTATCCATATATTACACTTAACCACGCCCAACGGATATCGAAAATAGCCTTTGGCTTATTTTGCTGAGAACAAGATACAATTTTGATATTCTATCTGAAATAGTATCTTAGGAAATATGTCCCCTCTGTAGAAAACCAGAATCAAGGGCAATAACTTTGTGAAAAATAATTTTAAAATTATAATTACCAAACAACGTAAAGACATTGATACCTCGAAGATACAAAGCAAATTTGGTTATTAATCTTCGGAGAAAATTTGTCCCCTTTACCTCGGACTGAGCCCTAACATCCGTCTTTGTGCCTTTTTGGAGATCCCACTTGCTGAATATTTTAATCAATATTCGCATGCGTTACAAAGATTTTCAGAACATTTATTCACCACTGACAAGTATTGATCTCGAATGATACGGCTTTAAAATCTCATACCAGAAAACTGACTGTTGTCTGTTAAACATCCTTTTTACAGGTGAAAAAATTTCATTATATCATCATAATGATTCAATTGAAAATAGCTGACGATAAGCAATTCTATCAATTAGATAAAATGAAGACTAGTGCTTTCCAGGATAACCAAACGTCCTAACAGGTTTCCAAACTTGGCTGTATAACACCCTTGGGAAATAGATGAAATAGTTCATGTATAAAATCATAGAATGAGATTATCCCGTCTATATCTCTCAGAGAAGTATGGGTGAAAATGAGTCAGGCTCACACATTGTGTATGAGGAAACTAATTTAAAGTATTATCAGCTTTCTTTCTTTGAAAGCAATTCTTCGTAATGATCAAAACGAACACTGACATTAGAGTTAAGTGTCTGTAACTAAGATTGAAAAATTATCCAAGTTAACAGAAGTTATATCTTGTGAATTGTTAGTCCTGATAATAATTAAAAAGACATTATTTTGATAACAGAATACCTGCAAGAAATTTCACTAACTGTACTTGTGACTTTGCAACAATATGCAACAAGATATGACTTTACTGCTTTTGGGTAAAAACCTAACCTTACGAAATAGTTCCTGAATGGAATGTTATGTAACACACACAAAAAATGATATCATTATTTGTTTTTATCAATTTCCTCATTGGAACATAACCTACTCAATTGAAAAACGCTGCTAATGGTCAAAATATTGCCCTTTGAGCTTAATCTTGTCAACAAGAATCGTTGAATTATAAAAAACATGCCGAAAACAATATGGATTCAGCCTTATGGGTATTGCTGAATCAAAAAATATACCATCAAGAGTCTTAGTTGAAATGTCTGAACCTGTCAATCCAACTCAATGGGATCTTTCAAGTCTTTGTTATGTTATTTAGGAGTGAGGAAATGTTTTAGGAACGTTTGTTTTGTCATAAGTTCCACACAACAAAAATTCAGTTGAAAACGACAAATTTTGTACCAGTAGTAAACAGAGAGATCAAAACTCGCATTTTGATGTCAACCACCAAAACTTCAATAAAAGTACTAAGCATGATTTTAGGAATGAAAACACAACATAAATATTATCAAACTATGAATACTGCTGAATAGGATCAAGTAGTTAGTTTAAATTTCAATTTTGATTATATATACTATATTCTATTTTGAAAGTGTGTAAGTGACAACTCGATTAATAGGCCAGGACCATTAGTTAAAAGATATGGACAACCCGGAAAAAAATAGTAGAAAGCTGATTTTTTCTGGAGACCTTCAAAATATCACCCTTACATCAATTGCACAAAGTTCTGCGAATTCTAGGTGGTGGCTTTTTCAAAATGGCCGCCGTTTCCAATATGGCCGCCAAAGATTTTCTGAATTATTGAATATTTTTTACATTTATGTTGTATATTGAATGTTGTATATCAAATGAAAGCTTGTTTGATTACCTTTTCAAAAATGTACTTTTTATTGGTGTAGATAATAACCGAAGTGAAATATTGATCAAAATGCTTGCAAAATATACTTTTATTTCGGTAAAATTTAGAATTTTTTCATTTTGCTGATAATCATGTCATGCAATATATCAAATGAAAGCTTTTCTCAAATTCTTCTCAAAAATGCTTAGTTATCTAACATAAGGTTATTTATGTAATCATAATTGTCTTTTGGAAACTTTTATATTAACTTTTCCCCCCACTTTAAGAAATTATACACATTAAAGTACTAAGGCAGTACCAAGAACGTACGAGTGTCATTGAGTCGCCTGTGATCCACTTAAAGGATCTTGAGTGAAATCATAAAGTCAAAGTAAAATAAGAACAGTGTGTCAGCATTGTCATACTACCATTGCACTCACCATCATATCAGCAAGTTGACCATGCACGGTCCTTTGTTTTACTACTAGTAACAATATGTGTCAACATCATTCACAGGTATGAATCATTGGAGGCTTCACAAACGCTTTGATACATTTTGGCAGATGAAAATCCATTGTACTGATAGACATTAGTTACCGGTAATACCGACATCAATGTCAGCATTCATACCGCCAATGGGAGGTATTGCATGAACAACACCACCAGGTTCACAGAGAATGGAAACTCAAATGTCCATTACGGGTTAGAAAGTCACAGTGCAGTCTTTCATTTTGTAAATTGGCAAAGTTCCGTTAAGGGTATACTCAAAACCAACCATACAAGGGTGAAATGCACCAAGATTGAACATCCGGTTGTGTGACAAAATCCCAGTGGACAAAATCCCCAAGGACAAAATCCCCAGCAGACAAAACACAAAATAGGGTAGGAACAGGTATAGAATATAGAGATATATATTGCTGTGTTGAAGTTTAACATCTGCTTTCACCTCTTGACCTCTTGGTCATTTCGCATATATGGGGCAATCATTTAGTTATTGTGAAAGAATATGGACTTATAATCTAGAAGAGATCATTGGCCCCATAAAAATCAAAGTAGACGCTCCAGTGGCAAGAAAAGTAATGCTAGAGGATAAAAGTTATTTGGAATTTTGAAAAGAGTTGGGGTATATGACTTAAAAAGGAAGAGGTAATGAAAAGAAAATACCATTTGATATTCAGTATAATATTCATATACATAAACGTATATGTTAGTTTGTAAAATGAAGATGGAATAGAAGTTGATTAAAAAAATTCATTTATTGCATATAAGCAAAAAGCCTACAGGTACTTAAATCAAAGATAATCCTTCAGAAGTGGGGATGAACAGTTAGATATATTTCTCAAACTTATCTTTCTACGTATCAAAATAATACAAAATAATACCTAATGATTTGATTGGATTGTTTGAAATGTTGTCCATAGATGGATATTTAGTCTTAGGGGATTTAGGCCCTTTGGGATGAGCCTTCTTTGTTCCAATGCTGAAGAGTTATTATTTGGTTACCTCAGAGGCCCATTTTATCTCATGGTTTTTGCACAGCTATTGACACTTGGTCTTGCCCCTGTCACATTGAACAACCTCAAGTTTAATAACATCATCATATGCCTTATGGGTTTTAGTTTAGTAATGCCATTGGATGAATTTGATTCAGAATGTAGCATATTGGAAGATGCTTTTCAAAACAGAGTTACTATTTGATGATTAATCATGCATATCACAGCTATTATGTCTATACTGTTAGAAACATTTTGTTGTATGGATGAATTGGATCTCACTCAGATCAGAAAAAGGCACAAATATCTGCTAAATCCGAAACACTCACTACACAAGTTTGCATAGCAATCAACCCCATGTGAGATCTCACGATGAACTTCAAAATGATATACTCTGTCTGAGTGTTGAGTGGTCTGTTACCGCTACATGTGGCTAGGTTTATGAATGCTACCAATTACCAATAAATGGTATTTGTGGTACAGAATATGTTGTAATTTGAATGGATATTGTAATCTAAGTAACAGTTTCTGGCAAACAACTTCTATATTGTGTAAACCATTTCTAAATGCCTTTCGAAGACTGCATGTGTGCAAATATCTGTGTAACCTTGTACCATTTGTATATTGACTTTGACTTTACATCTTCAACAATATAAGCTTTTAAACAATAGAGGCGGGGCCCATCAGCAGATATTCCTTTCAATTCTGAAACGAAAACCATTACCTTTATGGGTCGCATTTCTTTGTTGTGGCAGGACAGTGATTAATCACTCAAATACAAACAAAGAGTCAGGATACAGGCGTGGAAATGGTAAGTTGATTGTATCAACTGCAATGGATATTGTCCAATGAAACAAGTATCTGTTAAAGTAGTTGGCTTTGGTGATGATGGTTGCATAGGCCACAACTGACATACATGAAATTATTCTGTATGGATCCAGTCCTTTGACGCTATTTTTTCAGAGCATTTATCAACATCTATGTTTGCTCAAGCAGTTTCGATGTAGATAAAGAAGAAAGCTTAAGTAGACAGTGCTCAAACTGAAATGCAATGGATATTTCTTGTAGAATGGAATTCCAAAGGTGGCATTGTTTTAGAAACATCCAAGCTGTGTGTTCCACAGAATATACCTTACTGTACAGCAATAGTTAGGAAATGGATTACCATCAAGTGAATGGGAATGGCAGTACAGAAATGCGATATTTGTTCATACAGAATCTGGTCTACATTTATCACAAAAGTTCTGAAAATGGTTTCTAGTGGATGCAATATTTGAAATGATTCATCTGTTTGAAAGCGTGATTAGAGTGTTCAAGCCTGTGTATGGGATGTCATTTAAAATGCTGTAGTACTGCTACTGATTTTAGTGACTAACTGTGAGCACATGAATTCTTCATGTTATAAAAGTATATTTTGCAAGCATTCTGATCAATATTTCACTTCGGTTATTATTTACACCAATAATAAGTACATTTTTGAAAAGGTAATCAAACAAGCTTTCATTTGATATACAACATTCAATATATAACATAAATGTAAAAAATATTTAATAATTCAGAAAATCTTTGGCGGCCATATTGGAAATGGCGGCCATTTTGAAAAAGCCACCAGCTGGAATTTCCAGAACTTTGTGCCATTGTTTTGAGAATGATATTTCTTAGGTTTCCAGAAAAAATCAGCTTTCTACTATTTTTTTCCACCTCATTTCTAATGGTCCTGGCCTATAATGGTATGTTCGGCTTATGTATATGTTTACAACTTTTCAACTGAAACAAACCCTAAAACGTCTTATTAGAGTAAAATAAATGTAGATGTCAAACGCAAACGATAAAGAAAGCACTTTTGGACTATCAAAGGACCACTTAAATCAAAGGACTCCTGCTTAACAGTCTGAGTAGCCTCAATCCAGAGATCACTCTCAAGTGTGCAGGAACTCCTGTGAAGCCTCGAGAGTGTGTTGTGAACATTTACATGTCCATTGAAGTAGGCCTGTTCTTTTTGTTAAGTTACATGATCCATTAATCACCTCACTCTATCTGCACGGAAGGTTAACACTTGTCCAATCCTCTTGAGACATGTTTGGCGTTTGAAGTAGTTTGAGAGCTGCAAGATGTCCACTTGTTTGATGGATTAGCACTCGAACAGTTACGTGGCAAGCAAAGGACACCAATCTAAATAGTTTAATATAAAGAGAATAAACTATATCAGAGCTGGATCAAAACTTTGGGTCAACATGATAGTTTGAATGGAGCTTCGACGTCCTTCATATTCCAGTGCAAAAAAGTAAACTGTTTTTCAATTCTTACACGTTTTCACCTTAAATGGAAAATAACAACAGAGTTATATGATTGAAAGCTTCCAAACGGTAAAACTGTTAAAAAAATATCCCCATCATAGAAACAAAGACTTTGATTGTTCAAGATGGGATCAAGATGAGTTGTATACTTTTATTTTGCTCTCAGATATGCTGATTGAAGCATAGAGTATTATATAATCCTTTCATGCAAGGACAGAAGATCTGATGGCCGCCAATTGATTGTGTCTCTTCATCATCATACATAAAAGCCAGTTGTTAAGGAAAAACATTTTAAACATCAACTATTCAATTACCATTTTTAATCCATGTTGGATACATGGTGTGTGTTAGGTTGTCTTTACTGCATACAGTATCTTCTATTCATACATTCCCTACTCTCTGACGATTTTTCAGTCAAACAAATATTTGTCGACTCACTTATCATCAAACATTCTAACTCAACACCTACTGCATGATTACTCACATCCAACAAAAGCTTCAATTCAACCAGAAGCTACATGCAATTTGTTTACATACTCTCTGAGCTTTTATTTGTTTTCTTGTCCTTATCTCTCGTTATACAAGGGAATTTGTTAGTGTCTAGATATTTCATAAAACTAATCTGAGCAGTGGGCAGAGATTAATAGCAGCGGATCTGATCGACAATCAATGCCATAAAACAGGCTCCTGGCAGCAAATAACAGGTATTTCCAAAGATATCGGTAAATCTAACTTCAAGTATGATTAATGTTTCGTAGGCTTTTAAAAACATTCTGTTTCTGTTTTCTCTGTCTGAAGATTACTTTTTGCCTTAAAAAAAACCAGAAAGTAGAAGTAATTGCACTTTAGGCCTGTGAATGCGTAGCGCACTATAATTAACAAAAACACATCAACACGCATCTGCATTCTGAATGTTTTTACCACTCACTAGAGTAATATGTTATTAGGGATTGTTTGGATTTCAATGAATTTGCTTCAGCTGTTCTGAGTATTCTTTTTATAAATCATTCTTTATTTGTCATGGGATTGTATATTCATCAGTTCAGCATCAATCGCATATCATATGCATATAATCATGAAATTAGATATCAAATGAATCAGCATAACGTCATAAAAGTTCATAATATAAATATCATTTAGAAATGTTAAGTTTGATTCCAGTGACACTTTTAGCAATATGTTTATTAAAAAGCCAATTTACCTAAAAAAACAGGTTTGTCATGAGTGTACACAGCGCACAGATTTTCTTTGTCCTCGGATTTAATATAAGAAATAGGAAAATGGGATACATGAATGCCTTTATACATCAAGAACAATGGTGAGGAAAGTCGTTCTTCGTCATAACAATCTTAAATGGTAAAATAAACATAAGTTGATAATCTGAAAGTTGTGAATACTTGCTGATTCCTCATAAAATGAGGGTTTGTGATTTGTCACAAGGACAAAACAAAGGCACATTGATAAACCCTTGGGTAGTTATCCATTTATACTAACGTGTTCAATTCAATGAAGCAATTATTAAAATAGAATAATTATTGTTCGTATCCCTGAGACTGAAAAACTATTTTCAATTTTTACCTTTAATCTTTTCACTCCTGACGATCTTACAGAAAAATTAATCAATCAATAACATTTTAATAAAAATCCTTGTATCTTTCCTTTTTGACTGAATATATATATAATGTCGAGGTCCAGAGGAGAATACTTCCATAATAATTCAAAGATAACAGCGGTGTCTTAGTTTTAATGGAAGTCCCACACTAAATTGGTAGAATAATAAAGAAATCTTTACAAAACGTTGTTTACAGGTGTAATTTATGAAGATGAATCTGATTTTAAATGATCGGAGGTGTAATTCATTATAGAATACCATAAAATAGAGCTGGAATTGTTTACAAACTCTTAAACATCCCTTGGGATAAATGAACTCATAAGTAAAGCGTTTGTTTTGCGATTTATGTGGTGAAATGGAATGACAAACACTTGATGTATTAATAATATCGATTTGGGAATTATTGCTGAAACAATAGAGAAACATTCTCTGTTTGGAAATGTTGCAGAAATGGGACAATAAATCTCCAATTTCAAGTCAGACGTGTAACAGATCCGATTGGCTATTGACTAGAAACTGTCACAATTTCATGCCTAGATGGTCCTGCATTTTGAATAATTCAAAACGTTGCCCTTTCTATGACCTCTATCAGAGACATTTCCATTTCAGTGCATTTAACCTTTCAAAGATGATATGGTTTGACGGTGTAGTATATTGTGTCAGTCTCTTGGGACATCTGAAATATGAGAGAATCACTGAGGCGAGGACACTGTATTGAAGTGTTAAAACTTGAAAGGAAATAATTTTATATCCGAGCCAGTATGTTAAAGATATTTTAAAGAAATACCCAATCTTCTGTAACAATGACATATATAATCATTCTAAAATGTAATTGGATTCTGTATTGATCAGTTTCCCATTAATCAAACATTATCGATATTTATCAATCGGATGATTTTGTACATAGGAACATCTCAAATTTCCATTAACAATATTTTTGGGAATGCAATATACATACAATATACACTCATGGCAAAAATGGTTGTCACCCCCAGACTGAGAACGCTACGTCAAGTTTAACTGAGTGTTGACAAATAATCAAACATGCAATAACTGTCAGAATGATTTGTGTGATTGGGAAAAACATTCGTAAAACATACCAGCTTGTATTTTGGTCTTGTGCTGGCCAATTTAAGAAATTCTACTAGGATATGTATGGTCCCTGTGAAAAAGGGCAATTTTTTACAGTATCCATATAGTATCAATTGGATGGGTATCAATAAAACAAATTACATTTTCAAGTTCAATTGTCGGTTTTATTTCATTCTGCAGTCATGTAAGAGTATATTTACAAGCCTAATATCGGGTAGCACTGCCTCTGGAATTTTCAAGGGCGATAATTCGGGCAGGCATACTGTCTATCAGTGTGTTGATGTTTGCAACAGCCAAATTGTTCCATTCATTCACAAGAGCAGCCCGCAATTGCTGTAAATTTGCAGGAGCAGGGTCCAGTCTTCTAAGTGCACGGTCAAGCTGATCCCAAGCATGTTCTATCGGATTCATATCCGGACTTTTTGAAGGCCAGGGCAATCTTGTTACTCCTTGTGCCTGAATGAAAGCGTTCACTGTACGTGCACGATGGGCTGGTGCATTATCGTCCTGCAACAGGAAGTTGTTGCCATACACTCTTCTTGCATGTGGGAGGCAAACGGTTTCAAGAAGACGTCTGTACGACCTCTGGTTGACGTTTCCTTGAAGGACGACAAGATCCGTTTTACCGTTATGGTGTATTCCTGCCCATACGTGTACAGAACCGCCACCGTGGGCAACCTGATGCTGCAGACAGTCGTCATTGAGCCTTTCCCCACGTAAACGTCGCACTCTCATTCTCCTGTCCACCTTATGCAGTAGGAAACGAGACTCGTCAGTAAATATGACGTGACGCCAATGTCCAAGTTGGATTCTGTGGTGCTGCTGCGCCCAAGCAAGCCGTGCCCTGCGGTTGGCCAGTGTCCAGAATGGTTTGATGGCAGGTCTTCTTGCCTTATATCCATGCTGGAGCAACCTGTTCACTACAGTTCTCCGGCAAATGGGCGTATTAATATGAGCCCCCCATCTCTGTGCAAGAGTCAAAGACGAAAGACGTCTATGACGTCGGGTCAAACGAAGAAGAATTCTATCCTGACGAACCGTAGTTTTCTTGGGACGGCCTGAAGACTTATTCGGAACAACATTTCCCTGTATGGCGTGCAGTCTTTTAATCCTTTGAACAGTTCTAACACTGACGTTACATGCTGCAGCAATGACACGATTCGAAGCGCCACCACGACTCATGCCAATGATTTCATGTCTGATTCCTGGTGGAGTGGGACCAGGCATGGTCTATGCTTTTCAGAAACTATAGTCGTGAAGCTGTATCTTATGAAAGAGGTCTATAGTAATCGATGGAAATGACAAACCTAAGGAGACAAATTTCCATCATTTCAATGAAATGCACGTGGTCTACATGAAACCGCTGACACTGTTCATTGTAAAGTGTGAGTTAATGTAACTTCATGCCTGTAATGACATTTCCATGGAAAACCAACATTGCCATGCATACAATGTGATATAAACTCCAATTTAATTAAATATTAGGGGGTGACAACAATTTTTGCCATGAGTGTACAGCATATACTTATTTCTATAGGAAAGTGTTGTTTTAAAAGATAAGACAACTATCATCACAGTGATAAACTGATGTTTTATTCCCCTAGTAAAACTGGTCAGAGAATCGACGATATTATTATATACATATTAAATAAACATGTAGACAATAATTTTGTACATAGGAACATCTCAAATGTATATATAACTAAGTCTAAGAGAACGATATGGTAGGGTTGCTAAACTAACAATGGTCACCATAACACATATTGCACAGATCCCTAATAAATCAGAATATAAAAATTGCCAAAAATATAATCACAAGTATTTGAGCTAGGGCTTATAGTTTTTAAGTTCTACTCAGAAAAGAATTCTATGTCACGTTTCCATTATAACCGCCAAATAAAAACTGTAATTAGTTGAAATTCCGAAAAGGCTTAACAAGACATGTGAATGCTGACTAATTCAAATACTAAGTGTTATTGAGCAAGTTCTAATAGTTTTAAAAACTGTTCCGGAAACGAAACGAAAGGATTACAGAGGTACGGACAGTGCTAAGACTTTATCCAACTATATTTAATACCGCTGGGGAGAAAAGGAGAAAGTTGGTAATTGAACAGTTATGTGAAATATTAAGTTTTATAAGAAAAATCATTTTCTTTTGAACTTCGATTTTTAGTTCTTTTGCGGGTATATTTATATTTGTTCTTGTAAAATCCATATTACAGTATCCAATAGCAACGGATGTTGTTGTATTTGATTCCTAGCGGAATTGCTTTGCGTGAGTAATGGAGTTTACTTTGAGACATTGAAGAATGTTGCTTATCGAGTCTTTCATATGCGCTTTTGCTCGGTTTTCTCGTAAATTGCCGATGTGTATAGCTATATAACGATGCTATGTCGTGCATTAATGTGTACGTTTCGTTGTGTTTTTCTTTTTTTCTTTGGTAGACCTGACGTTAATGGTTGTAAACAAAAGAATCATATTTCAATCTTTGCATCGATGCAGTAGTTAAAAGATTGATAAAACAATAAGAAAACCAATTAATGTCTAAATAATGAAATGGTTCATATTTTACGCAGTTAACTTTAGTTTTCATATCAATTTTACATTCGGATAAAAATTCAATTTTTAAAGACTTTGTTTTATAAATGGTAACATTGTCTATCGTTTCAAGCATTTGGTTTGGTTTCCTTTCAAATTGTTGTCTTTGTAAGTTGTTCATTTCTGTGGTTTCATGATAGCAATGATATCATTGTCTCTAGAATGACTTCTCTCGAACTTAGACAACAACACAATAATACTACATATCATTTTGTGTTTCACTTACATTACACTACTATATTTCTGTGAGTTACCTTATTTCAAATTGCTTCCCAAAATTGTTAAGTCTCTCACGTCAGTTCGTTAACAGATCTTCAAATCGACGACTTTTAGACAAACAGTTGCTTTTATATAGTTCTGTGGATTAGCTCAAATCCAACTCGAATTGTTCTGTTCCAAAGATACAAACCAAATAATTTTAGAAAATCACTTTCTTTAGGTGGTCTGACGTCAAATGTTCAGACTAAATAAATGATTAATCTGACCTGATACACACTGGGATTAGTTTATCACTCAACCCCTTTTTCTCAGACAATTAAAAGTAAAAGATACATTTATACCAGTGACATTTCTTAAGACGAAATTGTACGTGCAGAGATCTTCAATGTAAACATTTTAATAAATCTGGAACGTTCTTTTGAAATAATTTTTGTCAGTTAAACAATCTGTAATCAAATGTGTGCATATTAGAGGTAAAATGAAATTGATAGGTTTGAAGATAATACGATTATGACTTTCGTGTATACAATGCACCTGGTTCAATTCTAAGCGATCAACATATATTTTGAACTGAACTATCAAGCTTTCAATTACCTTAAACATAAAAATTCCAAATATTCGATCAGTAGAATATGTATTTTAAAAAACTCATCGAAGAAAAATAATTAAACACTGTATTCTCTATGTGCACCTACATGTATAATTATTGAATTTCATTGAAGATTTATTATTGTTTCTAATTATAATTCGGAAATGAATATTTGAGATATTTGGACTTAATATCATCATACTCGGTTGTATCAAGTAAAAATGTTATTTAAAAAGCTGAATGTCTTTTTAAACTTTATACCATTGTCAGCAATAGCCTGAGATAAAAAGTTTCAATTCATCAAGCGTTTGACAGTAGTTCATACGTTTTCTATAAAGACATGCTTTTTGCGTCTTCCTTTTCTTCTTGATGTAAAAGCTGAGGAGATGACTGCTATTTGGTATCATCAAAACATACATTAAAGTGCTTTTTTTGGTATAAAAACGTACCTGTTTTTGAAAAAAAAGTAAAAATAAATGTTAAAGTGTATTTCGTCCAAAACCTTTTAATCAGTGCTTAAATCGTCAAGAAATGACAGGTGTGACAAAAAAATCTATAATGCCCAATAACATCATTTGAAATATTTTAAGAGGCATTGAATTTTAAATCAGATTACCTCATGCCGGGGTTTCATCATATGCTTTCGAATTTCTCTATTTGCTTTACAAACGTGAACTTTGCCTCCAATTTGCCTTTTCATAAATAAAGGGAGATTAACACACGATGTGCTGCATTGATATGTTCGGATTGTGAGCAGAGAAAACATCGTCAGTTTAAGAACCATTAGGTTACAATAAGTAATGCTAAACTAAATTAAACGTTAGCATCTTTTCTATTTGGGTAAAACGACACCACAAAATTTATTATTGATATCATCATCACTTCTAGCTGACATTGTTTATGTAATGGTTAATTAAAGAACTGCATGAGGAAATATATTCATTTAAATAGAAGAACCAATGCTTAATGTTACACGTCATATAAAGTCATCATAAAAATAATTGTCACCACTTATTAAACATGAATAAATAAACAGTTATCTGATGTATCTGATTTGCCGAATACTGTTACAGAAATTTAGTTCATACCTGTATAAACTTAATTTCGTGACGTCACATCAAATTAGCCACGCCCGTCATAACTAAACTATTTGTAAAAAAGTTACATGTTCCTAATAATATACTCAAGTAAAAAAACACCGCATGGGTATATAATATGGAAGCATACATCCGATCTTTTAATTTTGACAGAAGTGTGAAAATGAAAGTAAATATAACATCTGCTGATTCGATCAAACTTAAGAAAAGAAACCAATTATCACCGCCTGCTCTGGGAAATAACTTGATTAGTATTGAGACTATTGACCAGTTTCAAGGTGCTTGAAGGTTTAATTCATTATAACCCAATTTGAAAATGTGTGTTCAATTTGTGCACATACTGACTTACATACACAGGGGGTTAATTGGGGTTATTTGATAACCATTCCTACAATTCTTTGTGTAGAACTAAACTAGATTTATTGCACATCATGGTATCATCCTCATAGAGGATAGATATTGACAAGCTTACATTAATGGCTTTTTTGTATGCAGTTAAATGAATCAAGGAAATTTATCATTTTTGGTGTATATGGTATCAATGGTGTGTATGGTGTCAATTCTGCAACTAACAGTAGACATTTTGCCAGATTTTGAAAGAGTAAAATCCATTTTATTGATAAAAGGAACATACAAGTTTCAATGTGTCAGCAAACTCTGTAGTTTTGAAAAAAGCAAAGGTAATAACATATTGCATCATTACAACTGCAAAGAATCCACGTGTTCCGAATTTTATTCATGGAGAAGGGAAAGTACGAAGCAGGTTTGTTAATGATTTGTTGAACAGAGTAAGAAAATTCGATATTTTAGAAAGACAGGTATAGTCGAAAGCAAACAATACATATATCTAAATTTGATTGTACTTCAATCACGAAAAGGCAGAAGATATAAGATTTAAAAGAAACTGATTAAAATGTCTCTTACTAGAACGTTTAGGGCTCCAGGATTGCCATCATCCTTTACCTTAATGGCTATAAGGACGGGCGTGTAGGAAGATCATATTCTAGAAGGTGATATTCTTTCTCTTTTACCAAAAACCTTTTAGGCACCATGATTACCATCTAATTGGCTGAAAACCATGTAAAAGGATGATATCTCAAGAGGCGATATATATTCACCTATTATAATACACATGCCAAGCCTCTGTGGTTACAATTGATTCCGAAGCGACTTGGATCTTAATCAAATTATGTGGTTTGAAACAGAAACATGACTTGCTTGTTCACAAACGCACCGTATTGATATTCTGCATCAATAGGCAATCGATCGTACTTATCATTTGCCACTGCATGATTGAATCTAATTTAAGATATTTCAGTGCAAATGGTTTATGTGTTAAGATTCAGACTTTTAATGTAGTGAAAAGAGAATACAGGGAAATTGAATTATATGGAAGGATAAAAGGATATCAAATCATTGTCAGTTGGCTTTGATTCTTATGCAAAGAAATGAATTATATGTCCAGGACAAGTTGTTCAATGGGTGATGGCATTAATCAGACATTAGTTTTATTGTTCATTGTGTGAACTGTCAACAAAAGTTTTTTTAAAGAGAATAGCATTGTTTGTCGAAATTGTGTTTGGAATTCGTTACAAAAGTTACTAGCATCTTATTATCTTTTACAGATGCGACGTGAAATCTGTCTGATTTGATGATAAGTTGATTTGTTCTCAAACAAAAGTGCAAACAAAAAATAAGTATGAATAGGTAGAAAGAAAGTGTAAACAAGTATATCTAAATTCTTCATTATTTGTAATACTTCACATTTTGTGCATCAACAAAACAAAATTTAACAAATCTTTTTTTTTTGAATTATTTTATATAAAGGATAAATGAGAGTTGTAGATTTCATAATTTCTCACTTATGTGTATCTCTAAATTTTTAAATGATGTATAAAAGCACGAAATTGAAGCTAGCTGAAAAATGAAATAATTTCACGCTGAAATGATCTTGCCTTGGGTTATTCAAACATTTGCTCTTTCTATGACCTCTATCAAAAATGTGGTGGTGGCGTAGGTGCGCTGAACATATGAGACAGGATAAGACCTGCCAGTCATGTTTGCTGTTGCAGTCTTCCTTGACATCTTGAACATGAGCAATCAGTCAGGCACGAACAATCTTGAAGTTTGTCCATAGAAGAAAATGTCTGGTAGTCCCACAAGAGGTTGGAGATTCCACAGAGCCGATCTTTATTACTTGTAAACTTGGTTTTATATCGGTAAATGATGCTTTCTACAGTAAAATCACATTTATCATTGCTCACACGCTTTTTTCAGTAATGTCGTTTTCTGTCTCCATTAGTGGGGACCTGTGCATGTCTATCGTCTGACCAATTAAACCTCTCTAGGTTTTGCCTGATAAATCCACTGTTATGAAAGAAGGTAAGACAATTAAATTGTAATAACTTTTTTCTTTTATTCTTTTTCTCTTTACATCTACAGCAGTGTTTGTGTCTCACAGACTACTTGTAGGCATATTTTCTGTGAATTGCAGTTCTATCTCACTATAATGAAGTGTTGACAATTCCAAGAATGCGTTTAAAACGACTGAATATTAATGAAATATATGTTTATGCGCTGGTAACTTGGTAAGAACGTCAGTACTGCATTCTCTTTTATACAATCTACCTTAAAAGACAATTTACCTAGCGGTGCTAGACCAGATAATGCACCAACAGTCGGATTTTATACCTGAACAAATGCCACTTTTTTCCCAATTGAATTTAGACGTTTCTGTTATTTTGCAAGAAAGCCTTATTTAATCCAGTTGAATGTTTCCTTTTTTTGATCTCCCACGAGATTCCTCCTCTATCATTTTTTGGGGTTGGTCATTTTGCCTTCTGATGGCAGGAGATGATATTTTTATATTAGATTTTCTCCTCGCCCATAGGTAATGTTTCAAATTGTTCTATATATACACAAAGAACGTAATAAAGCACCCCCTAATTTGTACAATTAGTGGGTGCTCATACAATATTTTGATTAAATTGATATACTGATCACAAATGCTTTTGATTGAACTAAAAGTCACCAATATGCAACAATGATGAAAATATAAGGAAAATGTGATAAAACTGGAATTTGGCCAAATATTACTAATGTCAATAGGCGAAAACTATGCAATTAACTTTTGGGGTTTTAAAAAATAAGAGCTTTTTTAAACGGTTTGACATTTATACACGAAATCTTTTTAACCTGCATTACAACTGGCTATCAAGACATTGTATGTTCAGTATTTGTTACATTGATGAATATGCCTACAATCGTAAAAGCTTTGAGGAAATTTGATATTGTATGAGATTTTTTATCATATTATAAATGTTTGTTTCCTGAAATATATTTTTAAGACTTAACAAAGTTTTCTGTTACGTTTTCCAAAATTATTTTTTTGAAATATCTGCTTTTCCAAATTTCAAGTCTTTGCAATTGCTATTGTTATTTCATGGTTATTATTTCCATATAATGCCATCTTTTTTGTGAAATATTTTTCTTTCTGTGAAATATTTTCATTTTTTTTTAACTGATTGATGGCCTCTAATATGATTGTTTGTATAAACTACAGATTTTCATGAAAATAATAATATTTAACTATCATGATATTGAGAGTCTGCAATAAAGACTTAGGCACTGCATAAAATCTCTTTTCGTCTCTGATTCAGTGATTGCTTAGGTTCAGATGCTTAGGTTTGATGGGAACTTCTTTTACATCAGAAAATAGTTCCAATCATTACAATACTACAAGAGCGCCATAGGAGCTCAAGATTAAACATCAAATATACTCTCAGCACACTCTCTTCCCAGAGTAATCATAACATTTGCTTAGAGTAATCATCTATATGTGTCTGTCAACATTCATCATTTTCCCCATAAAAGATTAGTTCCTGGTCTGGACCTTTCAATACTTAAGCTTCTTACAAGTAATGGAAAATTCAAAGTACTTTTTGATCAGTGATTACAACAGTAACCTTTCAGCCACTTGGTTAGAAGTTATTAAAAGGAAAAGTCAAATGAGAGCATAAGGTTTTACATTTATTGTCAATCAATGAAGGAAATTCAAAGATTGATTAAAATAAAACTAAAATCGGGAGCGGGATAGCGCAGAGATTAGCGCATTTGACTCCGGATCAGGAGGTTTGTGTCTTACTCAGCCAGGTTTGGGTGCAATGCTACACTGAAAAACAGCTCAGTACCACCTATGGTTCGCTAGTTCCAACCAATGATCGCAGATTTTATCCAAATACATAGCGAGAATAGATGTCCGGGCATTCTCCCTGCAATAATACTAGCAGCCATGATATAAGTGAAAACCTCTTGAGGCGGCGATGAACCCCAGATCACCTCACCTAACCTCAACTTTAGACATTAAACATCAATGCATCAGCATTTATGGCATATGTTGTGTTGATTGATTCCTTTTTGACAGGGACTTTTGAGGGAAATGTGTCTCAATTTAACGTTATATGTTTAATATGTAACATTCTTTTTGAGGCCCACGTTGGTCAGGGTTTTAATCAAATTATCCAATGATCATTTGCACTGGGGTTACTCAAATACTTTGAAGCTGATGAATTCATTCAATGATGTTTGTGAGTTTCCACGGTACATGACAGCATTCAATAACAATGGATGCTGGATATTGATGACCAAAACACTCAAATGATTTAACAGAGACTACATACTGATGGTAAAATTACACAAAATGATTTCTTAAAAGATTTAATTACTTTGAAAAGGTAGATTATAAGCACAATTGTATACATGTCTATTTGACACAATTTACAATGTTATTTCAAAGGCGGTTTAAAGGGGCAGTAGCACGTTTTTTGACAATTTTATATGTTCAATTTTTCACTGATAACTATAACTTAATGCTAAATGTATTACTTTGATAGTATCATCACAGGACGAAAAGGGGTGGAATCCGACCAGCCGGATTCTTCCGTATTCCTCCATATTCTTACCTTTTTAGATACGGGGTATCTGGAGGCGTATACCTCTCCGGATCCTGGATACGGAGGAATATGGAGGAATCCGGAAGCGTATAATTATGGGTAAGAATATTAGAATCCGGAAGGCATATACTTTCCGGATCCTAGATCCGTATTGATACCTCCTGATTCTTCCGGATCCTATATAGACAAGAATACAGGCATACACTTCCAGATACCTCCGGATCCTATGTAGACAAGAATACAGGCATACACTTCCAGATACCTCCGGATCCTATGTAGATAAGAATACCGGCATACACTTTCATCAACATATTTCATACTTATAAAAAGTTGGCATTGATCAACATTATATTTGGCAATAACGAGGTGCAAAAACAAAAAACCCAATCGATAATTGAACAGATTTATTTCATAATAATTAAGAATAAATAAAAAACAAAACATGCATATCAGGAATTTTGTAATATGCGGTACAAAATCCTCATCAAGAGAAAGGTGCACAACATGATCAAATACACAAAAGGCTATAATATTGACTGGATATGAAAATTTAACTATTCATCGTTATCATTTGAACAAGAAATCCATTATCAGTATTATATATCTAAATCATGGGCAATCTTAGCAAAGTACATATATACAAAAGGGATTTACAAGCAAACATTACAATATATGCAAAAGGTAATCTGATTGATCCACCAATTCTCAAAACAGCAAAGATTTCCCCATAATATTAAAACAAAAAAGATAAATATGTCGAATATTTACAAATTGTAATTGGATAAGAAAGAATGGACGGACAAAGAATTTCTTAAAGAGTCAAGAAAGCCTTCCTTATGTTGAAACAAAAAGTATGAAGTAGGGAAAAATATTACAATATATACAAAATGAAAATCTATACAAAATGAAAATCTGTATATCAAATCAAACCATCAATTCTTAAAATATTTATTCCAATTATGTCAGAAAAACAGTAACAATTTCCCCATAACAGTAAAAGAAATAAAAAAATAAGCCACAGGATAAATATGTTCAATATCTACAAAAGATAATAAGACGAAAGTATATGAATGTGAATAAATAAAAAAATGGACGGACAAACAATTTGCTAATAATTCAAGTCAAAACAACAGTACAACCTAGGGATATGAAGAGTGGGGTTTGTACTGGTACTTGTACTATTCAACCAGCCCATAATCTTCAAAGGCCTTAAACAATATTGGGTCTCACACATTACCATATAAATGACACATTTAAAGTAACAAGTTCTGGGATCTAATCTTAACTTAATCATCAACAGTTAGAAAGGAGAATTAGGTTCCTTACATTATTCAAACCAGGCATCCAGGGAGTGACTCCCATGACCCTTCCTTAGGGTCACAGTCGCCAAATTTTCATTGGAACCCTCACCTGTCTATGACTGTACATCAAATAACCATTTTACAATTATATAACAGGGTTGCTGAAATAAAAAGTTGATTAAAAAAAAATATATATATAATAAGGGAAGATGAATTTTAGGAGATTTTTCTTCTGTTCCTATGTTCCTCATTTGGGAGCATAGGCAGTAAATCTACAAATAAGAATCCGCATTGGCTCGATATTCTACATGATTACAATATTTACAAAGATTTTCCTTCTGAATTAGACAGAACTGTAAATCTAGTCATATTATAACCCATCTCAAATTATAATATATATATTTAAATGTGTAATTACATGACTATTGTGACCTTCACTAAGAGTCACCAATTTATAATGATGTTAAGCTTACACTAAGAAACATGGTTGAAGGTTTCAAATTAAAGTTCATTTCTAATCATGTGATAGTAGAATAGTACTGAATGATATATTTGACCTTATCCATCCTTGAAAAAAATTTATTAGGTAAAGATTTATGTCCAAATATCTCCCCAATCCTTGATGATAATGGAGCCGAAACCTAAAGTGTTGAGGCCCATTATGTTTAAGAAATGGAGAATTATGAGGTCATTAACCCACACATTCCGATTCTCAAGTATAGTGTTTATTACTCGCCCGTGTAAGATACCGCAGTGATATCTTTATACTTCAATATTAAACAAGTATAATATCACAATGCAAGTTTGACGTTACAATAGCGAGTTGTTGTGACGTCATAATGTAAGTGTGCCGTCACTAGGGCTGCCGGGTCGCGGAAATGTTACTTTCAGCACAAGTGTTATTGATTTAAAGGGCAAGTAATAAACAGAATAATAAACTTCCTTCCATTTAATTATATTTTTATTAAACTCGTGAATGATTTGGTATCAAACTCGCTTCTGCTAGTAAAATGCTAAATCATCAACTCGTTTAATAAAATAGTATTAAATGGAAGGTCGTTTAGTATCCTCTTTTAAGGTCTTATTTTAACAAGCAAGGTTTCAGAAGACCCCTTCCATTGCCTTCTATTGACAATGCCACTAGACTGTATTTCCCATAAAAATTTTACAAATAAAAAATGTGATGTGAATACAATTGGTTGGCCAACAATGAATAGAGTGATACATTACAAATTTATTATACTATGTCGAAAATATATAATTCAGCAACAGTTCTGTCATATAAGAATACATTTAAGATCATATTATAGTGATGGTTTCTTAGAAAACTTGTTTCTGAAGTTTACTTGTAAAAATACAATATGAGGATTTGTCATTTTGATGATACCATATTTGATTTTCTTAATTAACTTTCTATTTATAGCAACAACCCAAGCTGGAGATTACCTTTTTGATAATTAGCAATATTTTAATTAGTAATATTCTGATGTTTTTAAATTATTCAATCTGTTCTGAAAAAAACATGAAGATTATGTAAGAAACTGAAAACATACCTCTAAGCTAGAATGATCGTCGTTTTGTTGGTCTGGATATTGGTGTTGATTGTGGCACAGAGGAGGGGGAAAATTATATGTCTGATGATGATGGAGAGGCTGGTGGCAACGATGATGATGATGATGATGATGACGACGATAAAGATGATGACGGCGGCGAAGGAGGTAGAGAGGGAGTCGGCATGGATGATGTCTTTCCTGAAGAGTTGACAACACACATAGATAATGTACACATGATACACAATCTAACTTTTAGATAACACTATCACATAATTTTGTTGACCACTCTATTAAAGTGAATTAAATATCAATTTCCACAAAGTATGATTGAATAAGTAGAGCCCTTGTGAAAAAATTACTTTCTCGACTGCACTTTTGAACAGATATGTTGGTAATATATTTGAACATCAAAATTTACATAGTCAGACTAGTCAGACAGTAAACTCATTTTCAACAAAATCTTGGGAGAAAGAAAACAACCTACAAATCTTTAATTATGAAGTAAAGTTACACCTATACTTTATATAACCTATACCTTATCAAGCATAAGGTTTACTTGGAATATACAGCATAAGATAGTGATAACCAAAGCAATTACCTGTAGCTTGATTGAACCTGGGTCTAATGGCCCAAGTCGGCACAAGATAGGAAGGGTTCACACGGGTAAACTTGGTTGGGTGATCCTCCTTCTGCTGTAGGCTGCCGACATTGTCCAGGTGTTCCTTCACTTCCCTCAGCAGTTGGGACTCCCATATGATCGGCAGGATCAGTCTCTCCCCACTCTCGTCGTCAGTCACATCGGGGGATGTACAGTCCCTGGTCAGAACTGCCTTTGCGCGTGCCTTCCATTCAGGGCTCTTTCTTGACTTCACTAGCGCCTCAATTCTTTTTTTCATTTTCTGTAACATTTAAAGTTAAAACATCTTTAATAAAAGGGACAAAAAAACAACAGAGCAGAGTTTCACAATGTCTAAGAGGGAAATATTGTTCCTCGATAGCAATTCCATTCTTCATTCTATTGCTATAGGGTAAACTTCACATTCCTTGTTATATCTCATCAAAATCAAGTCTATTTCATTTAAAAGTACATTTTAAAAGAACATGATGTTCACGTTAAAAAACACAAAAAGGCTTCTATCTAAACTTACATTTGTCCTCCTCTTATTTCGTCTATTGCTGGCCCGATGATTTATCTTCTTCCCTGTTAATCCACGCTGATGGTCATCCCGCTGATTGTTCCAGACCTGCTTAAAGCCCTCTGTAACAAAAAGTGGATCATGAATATTTAATGATATTTGAAAAAAAGAAACAAAACAAAGTGATCAGTATCCTTATGCAATAATAAAATTCTCTTTTCTACAAAAATTTGAAACTAAGTTTATATTTCTATATATTCACTAAACTGAAATTGGCATGTTTAGAATATTTAAACTCCCCTCAAAAAGAAATACTACACCTCAGGTGAAATGATCATGTCGTATGTTGGTGTCGTTTTTCAAAACGCACAAGTGCTGGTGTTTAGTTATCAGCTAAAGAATGCTACTGTGCATTTCTAAATTCTTTTGAAAAGAAAGTTATTAATCATCATTTCAAATCTTTCTTACTAAACACAATTTTAGTATTAAATTACACCCTCTCAGTTTGAACATCGACTATGAACAAATTTACAACCGTTTAAACGTGACAAAGGTCATAATGGTGGAATTTTTATTTTGCACCTGTGTCATAATTAAGAAAAGATATTTCACCAACCAAACACCAATAAATTCATTCAGATTACTAGACTCTAATGAATTGACATTGACATAATTAACATAATCGCATTTATCAGTAAATAATGAAGTAGTGAATAAAGAAACCATCAAATAAAATTTTTGTGTAATCACATACCATTGAGAATATCCACTTTTGCCCAAGGTTGGTTACTCTGGTTGACTAAGATTTCTTTAACAACTTCATCTCGGATATCAAAAACATCTTCATATCTGCAAACATAATAAATGATTATAATAATTAGTATAATAGAACAGAAAGATACATATTGAAGAATACAATATACAGTGAATTTCTCTGGATGATAGATCTTTTTACTGTTACAACATACAATAAGCTTAAGATCTGCACTCTAATTACACCACCAAAACCATAATATGACATTACCTATAACAATAAATAATATAACATTATATTTTGGTATGGATTGACATTCAGTAAAGTTATCAAAACAGAATAGTAAATATATGCTTTTATGATACTGGGATTTCTCAATGAAATAAACTTTCTATCAAGCTACAGTGACGATATATATTTTGAGATAAAACACAAGAATTCTCTTATGTCACATTGTTTTTGTAGCGAAAGGCTGTTTGAAGCCACTCAACATGAATTTCAATGATTAATTCATATTATAGAATATCTGTCAGTTGACAAATACCACATTTATCTCATCTCTTCGTTCTTGAGCTAGAAAGTTGATATATTTTAACTCATGGCTGTGCCAATATATACGTGTTGAGAAAAGTTGTGAACAGTGAAAATATTGATTTGAGGGGTTATGTTTGACAATTTAGAGACAATGAAATTATCACACGATGTTGAATGTTGAAGGATATGTTCTAGGCATCATTTAACATAAAGTTAACTCATAAGGCTTTGCCTCATTTCAGTAATCAACTATGATTGAAGTTATTCTGACAGGTCTTGTCTTATGTCATTTTGATCTCATTTTGTTCGAAATGAAAATTCATACATTTTCACTCAAGTCTTCGTCACTCAATGAGATATACATGGTACAGAAAACTATGTTATTACTTGTACAGCTATTGATAACTTGCAGGGTATGATTGTTACATTGTCAATATCAAAGGAAGATAATGACTATCGCATTGAATGATTAACTAACTTGAATGTTGAATTTAAGATGATGGAATCATGCATTTCTAAAAGTTTTCGAAAAATAATTTGTTTATCTAAAATGATGAAAATGATTATTGAGAACACATATATGATTAATATAGTATTGCATCCATGGTTTCTATAATAATTTGGCAGCATCTTTTCTCAGCTCAGTGAGTGCTCAAATGATTCTACTTCTACTGAGGTACAATGAACACTACCTGCATTAGGTCTTCATTTCATTTCATCATCTACAATCATAATCTTATTCATTATGACCTTAGTGTTAAAGTGATTCACTGAGATGCAAGAACAAAATTAAGAGATGATAAAGACAATCTTCATCATATGAGAAGCTTATTTGCAAGCTCCATTTTGCAAAATATATATACATGACAATTGGATTCAGGACACTGACAGAAAATATTTATAAAAGTTTGTGACTTACTTTTCATAGCTTAGTACCACTGGTTCTTCACGCTTGCTAAAGAGTCTCAGCATGATCTTGACAGCGTCCTAGACATAATATAGCATTTTTAAAATATGTTTTACCAGGCATAATAATGAATTCTTTATATTTCTTTGTAAATAATTATAATTATAATAAATATAATAATTATCTACGACCTAGCCTCAAATCTTTCTTTCAACCAGTGTCAATGAGTTACAGTTAAAGAACTCATATGAAATAACTGAAAAACTGTTATTTTTGGGAATCCCATTATGTAGTTTTTTGCTTTTGACACCTTAATTATCAAGGTTTTGTAAAGAAGGTAGAACTCAAAAGTTTTACACCCTAAATTTGTAAAGGTAGTGTAAACCAATTTGCGTTTGCTCAATTAGTAATAAGTTTTGGGCCTCAATAGGTCAAATTTAAAAAGAAAAACTGTTAACAAGTACTTTGCGGCTAACTATCAACTTTCATATAATTATATATACTGCTATGGATTAATCACTCTATTCATGACAAAGAGATAACAGCAAACATTTTGGAATTAACGCCTTAGTGACAGAGTTAGAGTCCCAAATTGAATTTTACATTTTTTCTAGGGGAGAAAGTTCTCTGTTGGCCGAAATATATAATTTACACCTAATTGATCGAGTAATATAATGCACACGTTAAAATATAATAACTAAGCGCCCTTTCCACTCTTATTTTCTTATTATTTATTATTATGAACTACTTATCATTGTAAAATATGTACCATACAATGTGTAAAGAAGAAATTAAGTTTGTACTGTTTTGGTTTTTAAGCTAATAAACTATTGACTTGACTATTATAACCCTGCTATATATTCTTACAACACTTTCAATGTATCTCTGCCTTTCCTTGCTAACCTTACATAATCAGCACCTCCTATCAACTATGAGTAAATCTTCATCATCATATATGATCTTAGTAAACTAAACTTGGTACTCAGGTTTACTTAGTCTTTAGAAGAATATTCACATTGAAAACTTCTGCGCTGACTATTCACAGATTTATCGATTTTGGGTAATAAACTAAAAATTAAAGTGCTTTTAGTTTTTATCTTACAATTATATATCTTTGAATTCAATCATTGTATTAAGCTCGTGGTAAACTCATTTAAGTCTCAAATGCCTACAAGGAATACTTATATTTGCAAAGCACATCATAGATGAATAAACCTAATACTTAGGCATCTAAAAAAACATTTGTTCAAATGTTCAGAGATACTGTCTCATATTTTCAGTGATCTGAAATATTGAGTATCATTTTCATTTATGAAATATTAACTGCATGTGCAATTAATTAAAAAACGATCCTGTCTTCAGGAAATATTGTCCGGGAGTTTTTTTATTTCGTATGTGAATAGTTTGATAGATAACAAACAGAAATGTATGAAAGGAAAATGTATTATTGGTTACGAAGATGCTGAATGAAGAATTACATTTACTGCGAAAATAAGACACACACCCTAAAATTATAGCCTTTTTGCCCGATTAAAGTAGGTTATTTATGAGCTTAAAATAGATTGCAACATTCTCTTTTATTGTATAGGTATAATTACTGTGAAAACAATGATCACACTTTTCAGGAGGAATGTAACTTGAATATTATATATATCTAATTTAATTGTAAAAAATGGCATTTTGTTAAGATAGTGTTCAAATCACTTATCAAAAATGGCTGCTCGGGAAAACTGCGACAAGGCGTCTTTATATTAGAATTTTCTTGTTACAGCTTTGCAAATATTGTGCTTAATATCCTAATACCAAATCAATTTTCATTCAATCGGTAAATAATAATCTTACATTGGTGATTTTATCTACAGAGAATAATTTATTAATCATATACCTAATTACATTGATAATAGGGACACTTCACCACACAGATAAGATTTTTCATATCTGTGTCCAAAAATATATTTTCCATAGATAGAAGTTTAATAAACATATTTTGGAAGGATTTATGTGCAGAGTTTAAAAACAAGAAACATTATTTAGATTGTATTTATTTAGAGGGAAATATACATGTGAAACAATATAAGACCCACGATAATAGGGACCACCTTCATATCTGATTATATTTAGCCTTATTATTTCAGGGATATGATCTCAAAATAAAGTTTCCTCATAAATGGTCATTAACTAGTCATAACAACTGGTGCTGGTTTTCGGCTTAATATATTTTACTTTCTTAAAGTCTCTTTTGGTTATATATACTCTACTACAAAAAAGTTAGTGGAACTTACTCTGGCGTCTCTGAGAAAGATCTTGTCAAACACCGTGCGTGAGATTGTTGAAGCTCGAGCTGTCAGCTGTTCTTGAAGATCTCTGACAATCGCATTCGTGTCACTGATAGTCTTTTCAATCTTCTCAAGGCGGTTGAAATTCTCCATTGTCTCGCAGTTGTAGATACTTAATTGCAGGAACAAAAGAACTGTCATCTTGGACCTCAAAACGAGCACGTTTTGTACTTTGAGTCGGTTTGTGTATTGCAATGGAATCATGGGTTAAAAGTGTTTCCGGTTCTCTCTGTCAGCCAATCGGAAAACCTCGGCAACAATTCACCGGGGATGCTCAATCAATCACAACATAAGAGGGGTGTGTGTTGGCGGGGGAGGGGGGAGGGGGGGAGGGTAATAATGGTTAGAATTTAATATCATATCGTGTTCAATGAAGCATCCTACGCAAGAGAAATTTAGTCTACTGCCGCGAAGCGCAACTGTCAACAATATTCAAAAAGCGAGGAAATATTTGCTTACCTGTAAGAAAGTATATTTAACTCGATGAAAACAACTATGGCGAACAAAATTCGAACAAAAGTGACTCGAGCGGTATAGCAATAATTTGTTTGGTTTAAAAAAATGTTGTGACTAAAATTGACCTTTACCACACAAAAGACAGGCGAGAATATTTAAATTATAATAAAGGTTTTATTTTTAAATTATCAGACTAATAGGAAATCATATCTTCGCTACAAACACATATTTACATTTAATATTTGGATGACTATTAAGAATTCCTTAGCTATTATACATGCACAAGGCAATGATTTAACAAGGCGGCCTATGGGACAGTGACATGACTAGCTATACTTGTTTCGTTTTATCAAAGGTCATTCGATAACTAACAGACGAAATGATGAGAGGATATAATGTGCATGTAGCAAAGCTGATTTGCTATCTGTGTGGGAAAAAAATAGAATAACATCTATTAAGGTTTATAAATGTTGAAATAATCTCTTAAAGGTAAATTAACGTGGGAATTTATGGGTAGTTTATGACATATATATACCGTTTTCGGTCGTTACACACGTCAATGTAGTATTTGGATTTGTTGGGGGGAACTTTAGTTCAACATAAATATAAAGTGATATACGAGTAGGCCTACAAAATCATAATAATGTTTACAAAGTGCTGATAAAAATCGATGTGTACATTTCAAAAGAAGTGAGGATTATTTTTTGGCGATGATCTACAACAGACAGGCCCAATACATTACAAGACATGTTTGATTCTCAAGATAAGCATATCACCATGCCTAAATATATCTATCTAACACTATTCTTGAGATGACAAATGTCATGTGAATATTTAAGTAAGATATAGAGAAGATTCTTTTGAAATATATGATTTAAGCTATAGTTATTGGTGGTACAGGAAAGGGAGATTGATAAAACAGGGCAGCACCTATACATAGATATAGAGATATAGCATTTCGAGACGTGGAAATATTTACATTATACAGGATTTCTTCGGTTGGGAAACGGAACAAAAAGTAAAACGTTTGATGATCCTGAAAAACATCATTCTAGGTTTAATTTTATCATCATTGTTGCTTGTATACAAACTCATAAAATCCCTATTGACATAGACAAATCTGACAAGTAAACCAGACTATACAAATTTTTAGTAGGCTCTCAAAGTTCTTTCCCTTTGGATAAGTAAAGTTGGATTTATATATATATATATATATATATATATATATAACTGAAATTGCAAGTTAAGTTGAATATGCAAAGTCGTCGAAAATCTAGTTCATGTTATGAGAAAACTTGTAATATTTTAGTATATAATTCTAACCTATAGATACCCAGCATGTCCGCCAGATTTGATTCAACACTAGATATAAATGATGTTTCAATAAAAGTGAAAAATGAATGAAGTTATTAAAAAAAAAACATTTTGCTGAATGTTCTTACACTGCATACAACCATAATAAAGATAATAGATTATGTAATAATTATAGTTGGATCCCAATTTCGTTGGTACATAGGTTCAAACCTGGTGAATACACGGACATTACGTTTACAATCTATACAACGGTAAAGTATTTCATGTGTGTAGCCATAAATTGTTTTTTATCAGTTGATCAATTAGTCCCGACTGTCTTAATTGCATGTAGCCACTTAGCTTGACGAGGGCAATAAAACACCTGTGCACGTGTGTAGGCCTATCTTGTCAAGTAATCAAAGGCGCCGTACCGACTTACAGCAACGCAGCAAGGTGTGGGGGAAGTTGGGGGGGGGGGGGGGGGGGGGGGGGGGAGGGGTCTTAACTGTTTGGAGGAAGTTAAAAATTAATAAAGATAAAGATAAAAGGAAAAATATCACTATTTCAAATTTAATCCATAAATAGGCCTACTTGTCTAATCGGTCCCTTCTCATAATGTTTTCTCTATAGATGCGAATCTGTTACAATCGGTTAAAATTGCAGGTTGTTATAAACTGTCCTTGTTAATTATTGATTCATATTAATTACATAAACTCAAGTGAGTGTGATATTGAACCAAAACTATAGTATATGTAGTATAAGGGAACAAGCGTGTCATGCGATTATTAATCAATGAATATTCATTGTGAAAATACTTAATACAAAATAGTCATCAAAAGTGATTAGCGTTAAATACAATAACTTATTATTGTTAAATGTTAATGTTCTGATTTCTTACTTGAAACGAAACAATACTTTTCGTAAAATGTCCATCAAAGAACACTTTTCAAAGATCTTTATTTCAGCCGATCGTCTCAAAGTTACGGAAAGATCCGAATGCTGTAAAGACATGTCCTACCCAGAGATGAAAACAATTATTTACTTTTGAATTTTTGTGTGCGCTGATTTAAGAAATGAAAAGAAAAATAGGGGTCACCATGCTCGATTTTTTAAAGGAAAATCGTTGTATGAAAAAGCATTTAAAAAAAACGAAATTATTTCTAGATTGTGTTTTATATCCACTTATTAATTTATTTCCATGGTTAAATTAATATTAAATAATATGTTAATGTTTATCCAAATTATGGACTTGACAGCATATGCAACCATATTAAAATCAGAAGGAAAAATGGGTGTCACCATCGAAATGATTTTGCACTGTTTTATATATTATTAGTAAGATCTCAAATGCACAAATTTGAAGTCGCTTCGTGTCGCTACATATATATTTTTACATAATTATAATTAAAATGTAAGATAAATATCACATTACAGTTTGTGTGTCGTGAAATCTTGTGAATTTGATAGTTGTCGTAAAATTCGGACCAGATCGACTTGCGATGCGCGCGGTAATGCGCACTGGACGTATTTTACTCGGTCATTGTTATTATTGTTGCCGAACGCTGATGAGAAGGCAAGTGTTTTAGAAGTATTGGCCCAGGAGAATTAGACTCTTCTCAGTTTGACACAGACCATGAGATGGCTTTTCAGAATCACCCGATGTAGATGAGCGATGTAAAGATGTTCATGACGACTTAAACTAAGGTAAGTTAAAGGGGAACTAGTACTTCAAGGCTTTCACACCTGATTGACCAGCAGTTACGTAATGCCATAGCCGAGGAAAGAGGTCACGTGACACGGACTGGGCGCCAGCCAAACGAATTCCCTTTATGACATGCGGTCGTTGATTTGCTGAATCATTATCTTGTTCCTATCCCTATTTAATACCGTTATTGTTATGAACCCCAATTATCTGTAAAGATAAAGGTAATAAAAGAATCTAAATCTGAATCTATCGAGCAATGAGCTGTTTTGTCTTAGAGAAATGTTTTCGAATCTAAAATGACCCAGCGGAATAGAATTGAACAATCATTATGTTTTATCAGATGAAACAAAATTAACACTCATTGTCGTGTAGCTTCAGATTTTTAAATTCTGTATAGTATAGTTTTATAACCAAAATGTTTTATACAATCTTTATTTATGCTTAAGTAACATCACAACAGTACAGTATTGAATAAGTTGGTTTAAACATATATATGCATGTTAAGGTGATCGGAAAAAAAGTAACAGGTAAAAAAGTAAGGTTAATCATACATGAAATAGGATACGCAAACAACCAATAGGCTTATTCAAATGCGTGTCCTTCAGAAAACAAAGATAATTTGCGGATAATAACATCATATCGATGAACACAATCCGTACATAGGTAACAATTTGAAAAATAGTTTTTAAAGAGATCACTCATTTTAGAATAATAATCGGTCTTGAATAACTTCAACAAAATAAACTTGTTTTGAACCTGCAGAATCCTCTTCTTACTTGTGAGTGCACCCGTTCAATTGTGTAGTTTTTTAAAGATAACAGAATAAATAGCTATTTTCCTACGGCAGTGTTCTAATTTTCTGGCTGCAGCCTCAGATAAAAAATAAATCAAAGTTAAGTCAAGAGAGTCTATTAATCTTGTTGATAAATTGGTGTAATATTTAAATGTTACTGTTTTCCAAGATAGTCAGATAGATAGTTGCCGAATAAAATCATCCTAGGTCAAATTAAACTTCAATACTAGGCATACCCAGTAACATCTGCAAACTTATTACGTACCAAAAATTAAAACATTCACTCATATATCTTCGTGAGTTTATCATGAGGTAATGGACAAATTTTAGAGTTCAATATCACATGCCAAGTCGATGAAAAGTGTCCGTTGAGGATAAAGTGTTGTTGTTGGGTTGGAGTTTAACGTCTTCTTTCACCTAACTGAAATATTGTTCAAAACACGTTAAACACCACCTCACTCACTCACCTAACGGTGATGTCGCCGACGTGGATTGAGGATAAAAGGTTGATTATAAGATTATAGGTAAAAAAGTCCTCGAAAAAAAGTACCAAAAAACAAAGTCCTCAGGAAAAAGTCCTTTTATCGTAAAAACAGATTACATTGATCTTGACATCAAAGTTTTTGTAAACATGCATCCTTGAGTATTAATAATTGAAAACTATGTTTGTTTTAACTGACAAAGTAATCTTTGCAATTGATATTGTAAAGAAAGTATGAAGTGTTTATGTATAATGACTTTAACTATACATGGATTAAATTATTAGATTTAGCAATGAAGGATGTTACGATAACTAATTAAGGATTAAAATTGAGAGCTTGTAATTGTATTGAAGAACTCAACGACTTGAATGTGTGATTTTAGCTGACTGGATCAAAGCAGTTCTGCATTTTCATGTGACTTTAGCTGAGTTAATCAAAGAAGGCTACTCTATCAGGAGATGCGAGAACTAACAATGTTTGCGAAGGGTGGAACACCAAGTTCTTCAACTTGGTTGGGCACCACCACCCAAGTGCCTGGCGAACCATCGATTGGTTCAAAAATGATAAATTTGTTGATGTTTTGTTGAAATATTAATGTGATTCAGAAATATCACGATATCATAAATGTATGTTGAATCATATACAAAGTACATGTAAATAAACTTTATAATCAAAATCTTTGAGTTTTACAAATAGGACTTTTTTCCTAGGACTTTTTACCGGGACTTTTTTACAGAACACCGATTATAACAATTCATAAAGAGTTTTTTTTATGAATGTGCGTTGCTGTTGTTAAATTGAGTTAAGATTTAATCTTTGTCTAAATGTTTCAAATAGATCAAATATTTATCATCTTTCTTTAAAAGGTATCAAAAACAGTAATGTCTCCTCGGATTTCAGGAAGTGAAATAAACAGGATTAGTTTTACTTGTTTAATTGTGAGGATAATAAAATTCATCGCTGATATTTGTAATCACTGTAATCACACCCAATACGTTGATAAAATATACATCTCGTTAGTACCACCTTATCTATCTCTGTAATTTTCTTTTATGACGACCGGACACCTGTCATTTATACCTTGTGTATCTATAGCAATGAAAGTGTGTAATGTCTAGTCGTATGACGTAAACAGTGACATAACTGTCAGGGCACTAACTAACTTGTCATCACAACAGGCGACAGATTGTCTGGCCTAGTGACCAACGAATTTGTACATAACAGTGACCGCCGACTGTCTTGGTATCTTACTGCAGACCGAATGTCTAGACTAGTGACTAACGTATTCGTACATGGCAGTGACCGCCAATTGTCCTGGCACCTTTCTGCAGACAAAATGTTAATTAATGATATTGAAGAATAATATCCGACCAATGAAAAGAAGAAAAAGAATGTAAATTTATTTCATAGGACTCCCCTTCATCACTATGTGTTAAACCTTGATGGATCATGTATGATGTTAACAAATGCAGCGGATCATATACATGGATACTTCTAGCAGGTATGTTTTTTTCTTGTTCATACGAGTTAAGGAAATACCCCCCCCCTTCATTCAATATTTCGTACAAAAATATGTTAAGATGAAAGAGAAGCAACCATACCTTTGTGTAGGTTTATTCGTAGAGGAAACGGGTTCGTAGATGGGATTTTTACAGATTCGTAATGAAAAACAGTTTCGTATAGAGTGACAAATTGTGAAATAAGTTCATATAAGCAATAAACTATCATTGTAAATTGTACATCCAATGTATCGATGAATCGACGATCGATGTAATGTCTTGTATAAATAAACTGAGTAGATACTTTGTAAATATTACATCAAAGTATATAATATATATTCACAATATATAATGAAAATTTGAAGACCTCTACGAAGCTTTTTTCCCTGAAAAATCGGTCTCTACGAACATTTTTATCTACGAAACCGCTTGTTCCCCATACCATGTTAGACTAGGTTGCTGCGCAGTTAAAATAGCGCAGAGTAGGCAGCGCGCTGATCGAGATTTACGACCCTCTCGTGGCCTCGATAATAAAACACTGGAAGTGAAAAATTAAAGTTGGAGACCCCCTTTAAATCCTTATGGCTTCACTTCTCGACCTGGCCTGTGACAGGCTGTGTAGTGTGTACAGGTGTAACAATGACAATTTTCTCACCCTCAGATTTTCATTACATATTTTTCATTTAAGTACCTTAGTACTATTTAAGTTGATTGAAAAGCTATATAGTTATCAGCTATCCCTATTCATTCATTCCAAAGTGTCAAATAATCCTCAACTGGCTCAAGTCACCGGTTTTCATGGGTCACCTATTTTCGTGGTATTTATTATTGATGTCATATCTCACTGACTATATACTCTGTTCCTGTCAAGTTAGGGCTTATTTTGTAGGTACCATTTTGCAGATCAGTTAATCTGCATGAATCTAAGCAGAAAATTATCAGCATTTAACTTATCTGTTAAACTCCTCATAACTTTCCTCAGTGATTCTTTAAAAAAAAAACCTTCTAAAATGTTCAAAGAATGTTTTATAGAAAGGTCATGTAACCCATATTCTAAATACTATACAAATACCTATGATTTCTTTTTTACCAGAAGTTCAACATTTTGGCTACATATTTGTGACAGCGAAATAATTTGACTGTTAACAAATTTTCTTTAGCACTTTTAGTCTTTAATTAACAATTATTTGAATGTAATAATATACACATTTATGCTATATGATAATAATTATCAATATATAAATGTATAATTTGGGAAATATGCCTGGGACAAAATGACTTCCTCATAGACTTGACTCACTGTCAAAATAATGGTCATTGGTTTTTAGTGAAGACAAAATAATACATTTCATTGATAGAAGGTTGACGTGAATATTTCCTTATATATATGCTAGAATGCATTGTCTCTAAGATAAGAATTGGGAATTGATTAGTCAGGGGTACATAAGATAACTTTAAAATCTAAACGAGAAGGTCAGACCTAAATATCCAAAAGGGAAAATCTATCAATATCAAACTATCAATATAGGACTTAAAAAATATATATAACTTTTTTCATGCCAAAAGGTTGTATGATATATGATAAAATCATAGGATATAAGCTTTTGTACCGAAAGGGCTGATAAATGTATGTAATATTTGATAAACATGTCAAAGATTTTCCTTCACAAAACCCAAAACTGAGCAAAATGGAATTTGACCATACACCAAACATAACCATGCACCTTCTGGGTTCAACAACTTCTGTAATTTTTGCTACAAAATAGGTTCAATATGTCAAAAGATTACAAAGGTTTACGGCCAAAACATACAAGTGATATACGGATCAAAGTGATTACAAATGTCAGCTTTTGTTACATTTGAATATAATAAGTTTAATGAGTTTGAGTTAGAAATTCACTTCATAACAAAATCTTGAAAATGGAAGCAAGATATTGACTATGTATGAAGGTAACAAGGCACATCTGTAACTCATAAAGATAACGTTGAACTTGATAGGTTTAATCATATTGAAAAAGAAGAATCTGAACTATGAGATTTACAGGTTAATAGGATACTAAGGATAGTAACGCATATATATGGACATTTATATATCATTGTGATTGATTATATAACTGGTTCTTTTACAACAATATTCTATATCAGGGTTGACAATGCATCTATATATCTTTTCAAGATACAACAATCAGTAACAAAAGCCTTAAATATATTGTCTGTCCTCGTATAGCTATCAGTTCAGCTGTTCTATGAACATGGGTTAGAAGTCATGTGGCTTATTATTAAGGGAAGTCTTATGTTGGAATTCTACTCCTCAACTTCTCAAAATGAATTTTTTTTTGAACTTTACCCCCTAAAAAGCTTTGTAATGACATTTTACCGCATCTTTAAAGTTATCAATGAAAGATGGTATTATTCTTGTCTATTTTAAAATGACCCTCCCCAAACTCTTGTAATTTGTTTCATGACCCTCCCCTAAAGGCTGTATATTATTTTATGACCCTCCCCTAAAAACCCCCGACCCGATCTTTTGAAACTGTGCTCAATAAAAAAAAAAAGACAGGTAATATCTAAAATTATTTTGGTGTATGTCATGCCCAGATTGCTGGTATGGTGTTCTTTTTTAAGTTGGACTGTGCCCTAGTTTTGCAAGTGAGTGAAACCAGTCTGCACTCGATTAACCTAATCACATACATGTATGTAGTGCATTTTTTACCCCTTAATTAAAAATTTTGAAGTTTGCAAGCTCGATTTGAAATTAAATTCATGGGTAAAAGAATGCACTACATACAACCCCAAAATGAAAAACAGAATTGATTTATCTCCGAATTCATACATTTCTAAAGTGAAGGGGGTAGGCAGTCCTGATTGTGTATTGTATGGTAGATCAAATGTAAGATATATCTATGAAATCGAGTAAAGATTTTATCTACTAGCCTCTTTCAGAATGTCCCAGTCCAAGAATACTATCTCCCAACAAACTTAGTTTCATTGATTCCTTTGCAGAATGGATCCACTTCAAGACAAAGTATTTTGTGACCATTGCTGTGATTTCGTCTCCAAGAAAACAAGATACAACCACAAGAGGAAAGAGATTCAGAATAGCAGTGTTGAAGCTGAGCCTCTGTCCAAGTATGCAAAGAGAAAGCATAGATTTGAAGAACTTGGTATGTAATTTTTTATTGAACTACTATATTATACTATATTATGTTGCTATTTGAGATTTTACCAATCTGTGTGTCATATGGAGTTAATGGGCTGTTTTTATTGTCTGAGTGAGAGGGAGGGCTATACATACATTTTTCATGAGTTTTGTAATAACACACATCTGAAAGGTAAGGATTAATTGTTTACTCAATCAATTCATATTTGAATTGTTTAAACTGCATGAATTCTTTTGGTCGACTTCTGTGACAGACAACAAAAGACAGGAGTCTAGTCAGTCTGCACTGAAACAAGTGTTGCTAGGCAAACTTGATATGTACAGATGTGCACATTTTGGGAATATTAAATCTTGATGTTTTCAACCATATATGTAATAGAAATTTTGTGTTTGGAGGCAAACAATAATTACATCTAAAGAAGTCTCAAATGAGTCCTGTCTGGCTCATAACTTATACATTACCATCATATTCTAATGGTCTTTCATATGTTGTTCACATCATGATTTAGATGGTCAAAATGGATAAATGTTCCTTTTCTTAATTATTTCCGACTTCTGGAACCAAGCTTTAGCTCTTCTCAATGAAAAATGAGCTTCATTAGGACTTTATCAAGATATAAATTTTCTGAAAATGGGTTCTGTATTTAAACATTTCATTGCAGATGCACACTTTGAAGAAAAAGACACTGGCACTGGAGACATCATAACTGAGGATAATTATTATGTGAGTATGACCTAAATTGAAATAATTTTAGTAGTGCCGAACAACATAAGCCTAATCTTTCTGCATTTGTTGCATTTCCCCTGTTATATGCATGTCTTGACGACATGTACTTGGCAATGTGACAGGTTTGGAAATTACTGGCAACTAGTTCTGACAGACAAGCAGAATACATATATATGTTTCAGTATTTTTATGTGACTTCTGATATGCAAGAGAGGTCAATATAGATAACTATTATTTGGGAATTAAAATATGGTTGTCAGTATCCGGTAACATCAATGATTAATAGACTGTCAGTAAACTTACGAAGAATTCCGAAGGGACAAAGGACAGATTGCGATTTACAAAATTGTAGTACATCATAACAGACAATGTTTTTGAAAACTTTCCTATTGAAATTTAATATCAAACTTCGGTTTGCATGGATGTTTTCATGTTTTTGATAAGCACCGAGAATGCAGAGAAAATAAACATTATTGCAGCACTCAAATACAGTGTTTCTCTCCCATGTAAAACGCATATATATATATATAATATTTTTTTTCAATAAGGAGATAATCACGTCTAAAGCATTTATTTTACACATGATATTATCCAACGTCCCTTGTAAAACGCATATAAATTAATATTTCCATAATCGGCTTGTTTTTAGAGTATTTTTTCTAATTAATTTTTAAAATTTGTCAAAATTTTGGTTATTCAATTTGAATTAAATAGAAAACATATTAGTCGATTAATCGGATTATTTGATAGATAATCACGTCTAAAGCATTTATTTTACACATGATATTATCCAACGTCCCTTGTAAAACGCATATAAATTATTTTTTTTCCATAATCGGCTTGTTTTTAGAGTATATTTTCTAATTAATTTTCAAAATTTGTCAAAATTTTGGTTATTCAATTTGAATTAAATAAAAACATATTTGTCGATTAATCAGATTATTTGATAGATAATCACATCTAAAGCATTTATTTTACACATGATATAATCCAACATTGGTTTAAATGTAAGAAAGAACTTGTACATGTGGTGTACAAATAAGAATTCCTTCCAACACAATATAAAATGTTTTTATAACATATTCATTTGAAAGATAACAAAATATCATGTTATTTATAGCAGTCAATGTTTTTACTGAATACGCATTTTCTTCCTTGTTCATGATATTTTAAAAACCATGTAACAATCCTTATCAAATAAAAACTAATGTTTAAATACTTTCAATGCAAGCAAATTGAAACCTAAGGTTGGTGCATATATATCAGTATCTATGCAGACAGATCGATTGATCGCACACTCCATTGTTAGCTGCGTTTGAAATACGTTCCTGTGTTTTAAGAAAAAATATAAGCGGTCATTCTGATGTATATTGTGATTTAAGACACTTACCTAATACTTGAAATTATTTATTTAAAAAAACATGTCCTCATTTAGTCAGTGGTAATGTATCGCTGGACAATTACCTGACAGCCGAAGTTCATTTAACAAGGTATCTTCTGATTGGACTATTTTCCTTCTGGGCAGCTAATGTAATGCTAGCACAGAAATTATGGCAAATGATGTCTAGGGAGAACGGAAAAGTTTAGAAACTTTTTCATTTTGCCTGTGATGTTGTGAAGATGCTTGCAATGCAGAGCCATATGTAATGTCATTACTTCTTTAGAAACTTCATTGTAGCTTGTGTCAATATTAACAATGTAATGACGAGAAGTATATTTTTTGGGGTTCAGTCATTAGCAGTGATCCCAAAATATAGCATTTGGTTAAATAAAGATGTAATGAAATAATATAAGGGTGGAATTCAAAATTGGTAGGTTTTTCTGTCCGGTCCAATTTAAAAAAAAAATAGTGTGTCTTTTAGGGATTTTTTTTTCTAGAAAATATATTTAGCCATTGACAAGTACATTTTTGTGATCAACCATTAATTTTTCCATTTAAATGTTTTAATTTGGTAACATTTTAGGGTCAAATTTGGCATATTTACTCTGTCCTGAGGTGACGGTCCTCATACAACTTATACAAAATATTAGGGATGTCACGATACACCGATGCATCGATGCATCGTCGTGGTACAGTTCACGATACAATACACGATACAGTCAACTGTATCGTGATACAAATTTTAGTGTATATCGGTTTTATTTCTGGTGAATATCGTTGTGTGTTTGTTTGAATATCGAATCAATAAATCCAGAGTTCGTTAAATTCCTTGTTAAGATAGCTTTAATATAGCATTAAATGACTTTTCATGAAAAAGTTGGCTTATTTGTGTCTTTATATGCTGGTTACTCAGATAAGTCTCTTTAGGCATATTAAATTTAGATCCCTGAATTGTTATCATACCGTAATAATGTCGCATTTAGTGTATCGCGATATGTATCGTATCGTGACCTCAGTATCGTGATACGTATCGTATCGCAAGGTACCTGTAGCGTGACATCCCTACAAAATATCATACAAATAAACATAATCAAAAAAAAAAATATGTTTTATTCTTATAACCATTGATCATGCATGTACAAACTGCATTAAATTTTGTATTGATTTCAAAAATAAAAATTCTACAAATTGAAACATGCCTGTCCTGAAATTTTGTGTCCTGACCGTTACCATGTAGATATTTCCTTCAATAATTTCCCCCTGGAACTTGATTGGAATTCTATTTGCTGTGTCTGATTGACAAATTCTCTTTGCATATGACAGTTAGTGAAATAAAAGGATTCGGTACATTTTGCAGAAATATGATACCAACAAGCAGGTATAAATATGATGTGTCACCCTTAAATGTCCAGACCGTTACCGTTGGATTTTGTGAATTTGTATTCTCCCTTTGTCTCAATAATAATGAGCTTTGTTGCTCAAAACTGGAAGATGGGGAAGGCATGTCCTTTGACATCTTTAAGGGATCATTCATTGTGTTATTTTAAATTATTTACAAATTGTCCTGACCATTACCGGTCCTGACCGTTACCTTTTTACAAAGTAACGGTCAGGACAGTTCTGGTAACGGTCAGGACAAACACATTTTTATTTGGAGAAACTAACAAAGTTATTCATAAATATTTTAAGAAATATTAATAATGAAATTATTTTAAGATCATAAATTGTTTAGGCTTGGGAGTTTACTGTTCAGAGTAGTTTTAATGAAGTGGTTTTAAAATAAAAGTTTTGAAGAAACGGTCAGGACAAATAAATAGTAACGGTATGGACATATGTCAAATAAATTTTCTTTTTGAAGAATATTTTCTGAGGTTAATTAGTGAATTTTTAGTTATCTATTGAATATTAATAGCAGAAACCACTACATATATTTCTGATAGATGTCTTTATTTTTATGAGATAATTGACAAAGAAAACTATGGTAACGGTTTGGACAAAATGTGCAAACTGTATGGAACAATATCAGCAATAAATGCAGTTGCCTGTGTAGCTTAATCATTTGTCACAGTGTGCAGTTTGATAGTTGTTGCAGTATCTTTCAAAATTCTATTCTTTACAAGTTATACAATGGAAAAAAAATCTTGGTATTTACACAGATGTCCTGACCGTTACCAAAAATGTCCTGACCGTTACCCCTCATTTACTTGATTGCCAAAAACACTTTTCTTTCAATAATAATTAGGTGTCAAAATCAAGACAATGTGTATTTGTATTCTTTACAAGCTTTAATCTGTTAATATTAAAAAGTACAAATTTATTTATAAGCTTTGTTGTTGATTTCATAACAAATGTCCATACCGTTACCATGGCAGTGAACAAAATATGCAATACAATCTAAAATTTACCATGTCTAATTCACATTTCACTTTTTGTTCAAAATAGAGTTAACAATAAAGTTAAAGAATATTTATTTTTATCTTTCATGTTATGTCTCTATAGTGAATTGAATTGAAGAAGACTTATGTCCAGCCCGTTACCATACATGTCCCGACCGTTACCAGTTCTGTCCCAGCCGTTACTGGAGCTAATTGACTTCTCTAATTAATTCATGAAAATACAAAAAGCTCTCTTCTTTACGTAGATGTCATCTAAACGTGTTCTCGGATTAGCAGCAGATGCTTATTTGAGATAATTTCACCTATTGAAAACTATAAACACAAAAGTTTCTGAGAAAAAGGCGATTAAATTGTGTTTAACAATGAAAAGATACAAAAAAAGGAGTTAAAGATTAATTACAACAGTTTTTACCTTCAAGTATCATTTATACAATGTAAAAGATGTAAATGCCATCGTTGAAAGATTTTTCTTAATTTTAGTTAAAATTCTTTTTTCTGATTAAGAAACGGTAACGGTCAGGACATTTTCCTCCCGTTTAATTAATTATGTTTCCACTAAAATTTTAATTGGTACACTTGAGCCTGACTGTTTGTATTTTCTCATAATCAAGTGTTTGCCAATTTATTTGAATAAAAAAATAATCCTTTTTGAGGAGTTTATTTTGACTATTATGAGAAATTGAAAATCCTACCAATTTTGAATTCCACCCATAAGTTGTATTGATATTTTCACCACTGACCATTTCAGTAACTTCAAATCAATTTACTTTATAGGTTGAAGAAGATGTGAATAAACCAGAGACAGACGATTACCAGGAAACAACAGATGAGCCAGCACCAACTGAGGAGCACGAGAAGAAACAAGTGTCTCCACTGGACCTAGTAACTTGGATTATAGCATCTTTGATGTCTATTCAGTTGTCTCACAACCTTAGTGATTCCTGCATTTCCAAGTTGTTGCTGCTATTCAGTCAAATATTTTCAGTTCTTTCTCCATTTTCTAGTGTCTGCAAACTTTGTGCCAACCTCATCCCAAAAACTTTGTACTCCGCTCGAAAATTCCTCAGCATTGATTGTGACAATTTCAAGAGGTATGCAGTCTGTCCAAACTGCTGTGCACTTCATGACATTAACAGTGTTGTACTTGATATCAATGGTCTTAAGGTGCCAAAGAAGTGTGACAATCATGTATATAGTTGTAGAGCTGCTGATCGATCACGAAGAAAGAAAGGGAAAGTTAAATGTGACACAACTCTTGTGGAGAAAGTTATCCTGAAGAATGGCAGTGTAACATATTCACCACTGAAGGTATATTGTTTCAACAGTGTGATTGAGAGCTTAGAGAGGATACTACACAGACGTGACTTCATTAAGAAGTGTAACTTGTGGAGAGACAGAAATTTGCCTGCAAATCTCTTTGCAGATGTATATGACGGAAGTATATGGAAGAACTTTGTAAACTATGAAAATTCAGATTTTCTAACCAAACCATATGACTTTGGATGCATGATTAATGTAGACTGGTACCAGCCATTCAGTAGAAGATCTGACAAGTCTGTAGGTGCAATATATCTTGTTTTTCTAAATCTGCCACGAGAGGAGAGATTCAAGAAAGAAAACTGTGTTCTTGTCGGACTATTGCCACCACTTTCCAAAGAGCCAGAAAGCCTTTCCTCATTCCTTGACCCAATAGTGTCAGAACTAAAAGCTCTGTGGAATGGAGTGCCCATATGTGTACCTGGTATGACTGATCCTGCAACAGTGAGAATGGCTCTAATGTGCGCTTCAGCTGATATCCCAGCTGCTCGGAAACTCTGTGGCTATCTTGGACATGGAGCCATACAAGGATGTTCACACTGTTGCAAACCGATGTGGAGCAAAGACGGCCGGGATTGCGGACTACCAGACAAAGACAAGTGGCCCCTGCGATCAAGAGAAGATCACCTTAAGTGGGGAAAGCATGCCCAAGCAGCTGAAACTTTGACAAAGAAGAAAGAGATTGAAAAACATCATGGGTAGGATTTTATATTATCCTGTAGTTTTGACAATTCAATAACTGATGCTTTTTGAGAAAAGTTAATTGTAAAATGTCAATATATGAATTAAGATAATGGAATGTGATAATACAATTTGGCAATAAGAAGGGTAATCCAATTTGAATTATCAAAATTGTTTTATTAATTAATCAATGTTATCAATTTTGGTATGATCAGTAATGCTATTCAAAATTGCATTGATATCTGACAAAAGAACAATATTTTAATGTGGTTGTCTTTTTTTCAACACTGGTCCTCTTTTCATAATCATTTATAATTTTTAGAGGTAATTGTTTTTACTTTTGATCAAATTAAATGTTAAGGTTTAATCATACTTAGAGTTCAAGACATGATTATTAAAATTATGAAAAATTTTTTGCAGTCTGAACATAGCTCAATATCATAAAAATGTTAGGAATTACTGTTTTGATTAAGATTTTTGTATATTACTTTTATAATTTCCATCCAAGGTATAAACTTTACCTTTTCAATAGTTTGAAGAAATTGTGTTGATTTGATTTCATTTGATTTGAAAGCTTTCAATTTATAATAAATATACTATAAAAATAAAATTTCACACTCAATGATTCTAAATCAACATCAGTAAAATGCAAATTATACCTTCTGATTGTGGATTGAGAGTGATATGCAAAACCGTTGATTTATTGACAAGATGTACTTTCATAGTTACACGAATAATTGTGAAATGGTATCAAGAAAAAATTACACAATGAATTATCTGAAAAGTTTTGGCCTATGTTTTGTCATATCTGTAGTACATACATAATATTTTAAAGCATGGTTAATTCTATATTTTAATGAATTTTATACATTAATCATATTACAAATCATTCATATGAAAGCAAATATTGTTTCAATACAAATTGGTTCTCATTGGTAGATTAAACATGTACTTTCATACATGATTACTATTATCTCTATAGCCTAAAGCTATCGCAATAGTCCCACTCCTAATATTTTGTAACCTGTGTGTGTGTTAAGGATTGATATGACAATATATATATATTTTCCTTATGCTCTCGAATCTGAGATTTGCCCTGTCCGCCTGTCTTTCAGGCCGTCAGTTTGTTCATCCGAAAACTTCAACTTTGCTCATAAATTTGGATTGCTTAGGGTAGACGTTTAAAAGTTAACACGTGCATCTATCATAAGACCTTTTGATGACTGCATACTTCTTGATCTCGTGACCTTGACCTTTGCGCAAAAATGTTAACCTAAGCCGAAACTTTGATTGATCTGGATTATTTAATGATAATGCATTCTTTCTGGATTTTTCCAGTGATGAGTGATCTTCCATTTTACATAGTCATGCTTTGCTATTTTGAATACTGGAGCATCAGTGTTTCATAAACACAGCTTGGTCATTATATTATTGATTGAAAATTTGAAAATAGAGTGGTTTATTGTCAAATTTACCTTCCATATGAGCGTGATTGCTCATTTATCTTATTCAACATATTTTTATTTGGCAGACACTTATTCACTGAAGAACAATTTTTTTAATTCACCCCTTGAATCCAGAATGTTGATGTCCTCTTTGTTGTCCCTTATTGATAACAAGAATACATATATTTTGGTAATACTAACTTGTAAATTTCCATATTCTACAGTTTACATACAAATTGTAGTGCATGAACACAGGATAGAGGAATGTCATCCATTAACAGCTTGAATTATTTTACAGATACAGAACAACGCCACTCCTGCAACTTCCCTACTTCAACCCCAGTACAATGACAGCGATCGATCCCATGCACAACTTCTTTCTTGGCACGGCAAAGAAGATGTTTACGTACTGGGTGGATCAGGGCATTCTAACCAAGTGTGACCTCGCTGGAATTTCTACTAGGATTCAGAATTTTAAAATACCAGCATATATTGGAAGAATCCCTACAAATATTGCCTCCAATTACGGACAGATGACTGCAAAAGAATGGAAGAATTGGGTTCTAATATATTCTCTTGCGTGTCTTAATGGGATTTTAAATACAGCTCATCTTCGGATTTGGCAGACCTTTGTTTTAGGATGTAGACATTTCTGCGAGCCTGTTGTGAATATCACAAGCTTGGAGATTGGAGACAGACTCATGCGGAAATTCTGTGTAGAAATCATAAAACAATATGGCAAAGAGTTTGTGACACCAAATATGCATCTGCATTGTCATGTGAAAGAATCCATTCAAAACTTCGGCTCTGTTTATGGATTTTGGTTGTTTAGTTTTGAACGCTATAATGGTTTACTTGCAGACATGCCAACCAACCAGAAAGATTTGCCTGTACAGCTAATGAGAAAATTTAGCTTGTTTTCAGTGAATAAGATGGACGTAGTGGCTGAACCACTCCAGGACAATTATCAAAAACTTTCAGAAATGTCGACAAGAAAAACAGTCTCCGTCTCTTCAGTAGATCTTTTCCTGGCTGCCACGTCTGATTTACCTGGGATTCAACCACATGTTTGGAGTGATTTATCACTATTAAAACATTCAGAAAAGGAAAACTTTGTAAACCTCAGTTGTGATGAACTCTGTTGTCTTCAGTCCGTTTATTCCAAATTATACGGAGAGAGCATCCCCATTGAGACACTGTCAAGTGTTGGTCAGAGAGTGTTATCTATCAGCTGGAATAATATGCCTATCAGTAAGGACAGTATTGTGAGTGCGACTTGGGCTGATGACAATACAAGAATTTCTACACAGTCTTCCCTACGACCAGCCAAAATCAGGAACTTCCTCATCCACAACCTGATCACTTCAACATCATCCATTAAGCATGTATTTGCTTCTGTAGAATGGTATGCACGTTCTGACAATCAATTCGGTTATCTCAACCCGGTCTCTGTCTGGTCTTCAAAATTGCAGAATGATGGTCCAGCAACACTCCTTCCTTTGCAGCGCGTTAATGCAAAGTGTGCATGGTTTGAGGAATGTCACAACGTGCAGAGATTTATTGTGATGTGTCCCATTTCAAGAGCAGCTTATTTATAAAGAAGATGCTGCTATTAGGATTTCTTTTCTATTCAAGCTGCTAGCACTGATCAAATTCTATGAAAATTAATGCTTGTAGCAATTTGATATATAGATCTGCCTTCTTGTACTGAAATGAGGAAACTCAGTTATGCTATTTTCTTGCCCTTATGGTTTAGTTGACACATTGTCTTCTTATATGTTTGTACATAAGGAAGAAAGTTAGCACCCCCCTATATTCAAAATTAAAAAATGCAACTGTTGGTACATCTACTGCAAAATGACCAAATGAGCTTTCTATGCTAAAGTTTAGAGAGGCTCAGTGTCCATGACATTTCGAGAACCAATGGCAGAAATCCAAATGGTGCTGTTTTTCACCCAAAATAACTATCATCCTAGCTACAAAGGCATGCGATGGATACAGGTGAAATTGTCATGAACAACATTTTTCTGAACAGTTACCCTTAAAAAAGCATTTATCCGTCACAATAAGGACGCAATTTGATATGGAAGTTTGATCAATTATTTCCAAATATTTTAGAAAATGGCAATAAAAAGACGATTTTGGAATAAATTTTGGTTTCTTAAGAGTGTGATTCAGTAATCCAATACTCACCTTTGCTTTATAATGGTTATTACACTTTCGACTGTCCCGTCTTGGTCACCAAACCAATTTTCTGAATTTGTCAGTAATGATTCTATCACATCCAATTACTTTTACTGTCATTTGATTTTGTTTCTTCTCAGACAAATATTACTGTTAAAATACCTTAAAATAGCTTAATTTTTTCCTTATGTATATTTTGTAGATTTATGTTTGATTTTGAACTGACTTCGTATGTTATGAGTAACAATTTTGGTTACAAATTTTGTACTGCTGGTTTAAAAGCTTTGAAAAAAAGAGACATTTGATGACTTTGATATGTAGGTTAGCCTTTCGCGTACATGGTACATGTTTTAGTTAGACTTCATTGTATTTTTTTGTGAAGAAGTCATTACTTTTCTGCTTTCATTTATCAAAATGATGAATCTATGCTCAACACATTGGATGACTTTGATATTCATACATGCTTTTTGTATGCTTTGAACACATCATACCCGAGACTTCTTGAGATGTTCGACCATTGTGTTATTTTTTTGGGACTGGTCATTACTAGTTATCACAATGATAATGTTTTGACACATTGGTTGGTATTGATATTTATGTCTGCCTTCTGTATAGATGTCCAACTTATCTTGGTTGGTTAGGCAGCCATAAGTGTGTCACTTACAATTTTTGCACTAAGGCCCAAATGTTGTGGAAATTACACTTTACATTGATTTCATATATATATTTACGAATATCAGTATATATGTTTTTGATACATATTGTAAATGTTTTAGATGTTTTGGTTAATTCTTTATCACACTATCAGTAATTGCAGTTGTTGAGCATAATAAAAGCACTGTAGCACACCATATCTCCAAAACAATAAAAATAACTCATGGTTCAGATAAGCCGTACTACACTATTTTCAGTTCACATCAAAATGGCCACCCTAAGTGTAGTAGCAGTGAACTCACTTTTGTAGTAGATGCTTTTAGATGGTTGTTTTAATTAGGCAAAATCATTGAATGATTGCTCTCATATTGATTGATTGAATAATTGTTTTGATGATTATGGGTTATCAGGTTGAGTAATGAAATGTTTTTTGCCTTAATACATCCATATATTATATGAACCGAAAGAAGGAATGGAAAACAAGAGTGTAAATTTGCTTTTTGATTTGTACATGTTGCCAAGTTGTATGTAGATTATGTACGTCTTTCCTCTTTCCCTCTACCTGTCTCATTACCTTATCGAGGTGTAGAGGTTTGTGTGTCTCTTTGACCCTAAGAGCTATGTCAGCGGGATTATTGATGTTCCCTGTAGGTACAACCATGCTGAATAGGTCAAAGGGTAGAGACCAGACTAAATATGGGACGTTCTTAATTATGCTCTTGCTGTTTCTTTTAATCATTGACATGTTATGAAAAATTCCACATTTAACAGATCCCACTTCATTTGAGATTTAACATTTTTATTTTGTTACTTGAAATGATTGGTCAGAGAGTACTTTTGTTTGCTTTTTATACCCACCGCTACGGTTATATAGTGCTCCGTGTGTCCTATGCAAATTGTTTACAGAACATAACTCAAAACTATTTGACTTTGAACCTTTATTTGGTATGGAAGTTACTTATGAGATGCCATTGAATCTTTTGGGGGTTTCAACCATTATATTTCAAGACGATCAAACTACAAGCAGGGGTATGTGAGCTGTGCTCACTTTTCGCTTGTCGTATTATCTCTGTTTGTATATTTTATTTGATGTGAAATAAATATTATTAAAAAAATTCTTTACACGTTAGTTATTTGTTCATGAATGTTCATTGCAAAATGTCTTTCAATATATCTGAAAATATACTCATAATATGTAATAATGAACACAAGTCAGTGATTATAATAGTGTAAATTATACATATCATTTCACGGTTATTAATAACTAATTATTTAACATGTATACAATACGATGGAATCCGGAGGTATCTGGAAGTGTATGCCTGTATTCTTGTCTACATAGGATCCGGAGGTATCTGGAAGTGTATGCCTGTATTCTTGTCTATATAGGATCCGGAAGAATCAGGAGGTATCAATACGGATCTAGGATCCGGAAAGTATATGCCTTCCGGATTCTAATATTCTTACCCATAATTATACGCTTCCGGATTCCTCCATATTCCTCCGTATCCAGGATCCGGAGAGGTATACGCCTCCAGATACCCCGTATCTAAAAAGGTAAGAATATGGAGGAATACGGAAGAATCCGGCTGGTCGGATTCCACCCCTTTTCGTCCTGTGCATAAATCTCATAACATAAACCAATCATCCGTAGTCAGAGAACAAAGTATGAGGATTCACATAAAATCCATTGGCAGCCATTTTTGTGTGAACACCTTTAATTCATTTTGTGTAAGAAAAGGAATCGCATGGCTTAACTTTACATTGTATATTTGATTTATTACTGCTCCATTTAGTTTTTATACATTGTCTAAAGATTGGAACCATTTATTTTCATTTTCCTGACATCACCTTATATTCCCCCTAAAAACGTGCTACTGCCCCTTTAAAACCATTGAAATGGTTTTATTAGATTATTAGGTAGTTGTGTGTGATTTAATTAGCGTTGAACATTTCAGATTTGTTTTGTAATTGAATTAAAGAGTGACACTCTTTCTAAACACAGAACGTACACAAGATAAAATGTTTTTAGATCGTAGCACTAGAAGAGGTTTTTGTTTCTAATGTTTTTGTACTTTTGGCTAAGAATAACTGTTTTGTTGAGAACGTTTTTTGGCTTATTTGATTCATCGATGTTCGTGTGGAAATTTAATTTTAGAAGTTTTTGTTAACAGATACAAAATACAAAAAGAAATGGATCTTTTGCTCGCTTAACATTTTCTTTTAAAATGTTTTTCATCGATCATTTTCAACTTTATGCAAGTTACAGTTTCTTAACCTCTTTTAATGCAGATCTTCCCTCAATGAGATTAAACAAACATGAACTCATAAATATCAGTTGAAGCATTAGTTTAACATTGTTTATAAAAGGTATTAAGGCATATTTTGTTAGTTAATCAAGGCACCTAATGTGCAAAGTGTGATATATAAACTAATTGTAATTCACACAATTTTAAAAGGACATTCTGATTCAACAAACTGAGGTATTATGCTGTCATTTTATTCGATATGTTTTGCCTAAATGTGATCGAAATATTAGCCTTTTTCTAGACACATAATATATCGCTCTTAAAATGATATATGCTAATGTTATAAATTTCTCTGAAAAGGTCTTAAAGCCATTAGGTACACTGTATGACTGATTCAAGATAAGTCATGAAGGACATCAACACAAATTTATTAAAAAATATGTGGACGATTGCATTTATCCCGCTTGTGGGCTGGGATACCAAGCAGCTTCTGCTTTTCTTTCAGGTTGGACACAGCATTAACATAAGTCCTCTTTGGGCAGCCAAGTTGAGGGTGTGGGCAAAGCACCTCACAAAGGGATTAAAATTGCCCCACCATATTTGCCGCGTTGTCAGACACAAGAGCAGGTAGGAGATTGTTCTTTCGGAGGCCCCATTCTTCAACACAACTCATGAGAACCATGGTTATGTTGGCCGAAGTGTGACTTGTGTCCATCCTTCTGGTTTGGAGAACGTAATTCCTCATGTCCCAAGACTTGTCGATGAACTGTGCTATTACCGTCACTTACGATTCTGTGGCACGGCTTGTCCAACTGAAAAAAAAAAAGAAAATAATAATTAATATGAAAACGAATTAAAGCAATCGATCAAAAGAGTTAAAAAGAAGAAATTGTTGGTACATTCTAAATTGTTACAGTTAATTAATTTAATCAGTTTCCTTTTTTACAATACAATACATGTTGTATAATGCATAAAGAAATTTATTCCAAAATATTTAAAAATATTATTAAAAGATGTTTGAGTTTGACGGTTTGTTGTTTTGTATAAATGCAAAAAAACTAACAAATAGAAATTATTGTTTTCATAAAATTTTGAGATCAAATAATATTTGTTCATGAAGAAATTGATGCATTTAAATGAATAAATCACATATAATAGAATACTGTTTGAGGCACAAATGTTAAAATTTTTGGACTTACAGTTACTCATTTGTAGTAAATAAAGCTGTTGAAAGAACTGATTTAATTTTTTTGATTAATGTAAGCAATAATTTAAGGGTAGGGGTTAAGGTATACAACATAAAACATAATTAATAGTTACAGATTAAATACCAAAATTAAAATATTTTTAATAAATGTCCTATTCCATAAAGGGAGACAACGGTTTGCAAATTTAGTTACTGTTACACTGGTATTAAAATTGATGAAAAAATAATTCATAAGAAAATTCACTCTTCACTTGAATATAAAAAAAACTTGGAAAAATAATATAAGTATTTACTAGTATTTCAATTAGGTCAAAATAAATCAATGTCTTATTAAATTATTATATACAAATAATTATTAATTAATCTTTTACAGCTAAGGTGTAAATATATTACTAGTATATTATAGTATTTAAAAAATTATGTTTGGGTATTTTATTACTACTTAAGTTATCTAATTAAAAAAAATCGTTAATATTTCAAAAAAAGATTATAGACTAATTATTAGACTTACGCGTCAGTTGTAATTGCCATTGACTTGGCTTCCCGGAGCTCATTAATAACAACAGTTTTGTGACTCTCGTACAGTAAGGGGAACGTAGTTTCGCTAAAATATTGCCGTCAGTGCAGAAGGGGTGTGTCACAAACGAGCGCTCCCATTGATACCTCACTAGTTGCAATTAGGTGTATTCTGTTTTTAAAAAATATATTTCACGAATAAAAATCAATTGTAACGATCACAATTACTTCGTAAATGCAAAGGTAATCCATTTCTGTGAATTTATTGAGATGTACTTCCCAGGTTAAAATGTTCTAAAGACCGGAAACTACAAATGCAACAATGAATAAAGTATTTCTTTGATCTTAAATACTTGCGAAATTAAACTTAACTTATTAATCAAGACCCCAAAACGACTGCTTTTGCAACAACAATGCTAATAAATACAGGGACCGAAAACGTGTTAACAATCCCATTGTACAACGAAAATGCAGACTTTCAGTGTACTATTCAACCAGACATAAATGATAACTTGATCTCAAACAGTTTTCTTGGAATTTTATAAATAAGTCATTATTTCCTATCTTCTCAAAATAAGATAAAAGAGCGAATTATTTTGCAGTGAATGGGGATTTACAGCCCTTCACTTGAAAAAAAAGAAAGGTAATCTCCTCCATGTTAACCAGACAGCCTGCAGACAGTGTTAAACGTGCATCATTCTCAGAAGGAGCTTTTAGTGATGCCAAAACAAGTTGACAAGCGCCAAACTTTGGATAAAAGAGTCTTTTGGGAACTGTCTTAACAGTTGAATGTGAGCCTTGAGAAATGTTATTTCGATTTGTCTGGCCTTTGATGTTAGTCTGCTAGATCTTATGATAGTCAAGATGTATCTTTTCTCATCCACAACTATCTTCCTGCTCCCCTAACACAATTGTTTTACATGATGATATGATGATTAAATAAGACGATGTCACAATGCTAATGTCAATCTAAGCGTAGTGGATAAAGGATACGTTGTGATTTTGGATGATACATAGAATCTCATCCTAGTTTCTGGTATCAAATATATTAAAACTAATTGATAAAAGTAAAAGTATTCTCGGCAAGCTTGGATATATGTAACTTATAACAAAACATGCGGTGATATATTTGATATCAGAAGATTCTTGGGTGAGGTTATCTACATAAACTGCCATGCAAACGAAACTTTTTGACATGTTGTTATCATTCTGAACTGAAATAAAGCTATTTAACACCTAACACTCTTTATTAGTCCACCATTTATTCAAACAACCAATTAATCAATATTAACAGGAAAATTTTAATTTTGATTAATCTAAAGTGAGTTTGGGTAAAGTTTTTGGTTTCCAACACGTTTGTTGAAATGATATATATGCAATAATGTTGGTAAAGTAACAAACGCGTTATACCAGGTATATATAATTCTAATTTTATCCCTTCCAAAATTGTCATGCGGAACCAAAAAAATTAAGCGTCAAGCAGACGTCCTCTGTCAATTCAAAACAAATTAGCATATGGAAACAAGTTTCTTTGTTATGTTTTATATAATTTCAAATGTTTGCAGATATAATCATTGCAGCTGATCCACTAGCATTATGGCGTGATACCAATTCATTATTAAATAAAATTAATCGGTGCTTGATGTTATCAAGAATTGTCAGTCTAGTGAGTCAAAAACTGAGTATGTCATAAAAGGAGGAGGATTCGTATCAGCTTGAAAGATTATATTCCGATGTTAAGGTTTTACTTATCTTACAAGGGTGAATTGATTGAGGCAATTCGATTCACTTGCATCTTTGTTTGTCTAAAATGTGATAACAAATATGTGAAATTAATTGAGTGTCAATTTCGGTAATCGTTCCATGCATTATCTAAGAATCACCATAATTTCAAAACATATATGTATATTCGAAATTATAATGAGGGTTAAATAATGTAAACACAGATTAATGCCAAAAACAGTATGTTTTTCATTTTATTATAGCAGAAGAATTAAATAAAGTGAAATGCTCTTCAATTAATAAATGCATTTGAGAACTCCAATTTAGTCTGGCTTCTACCTGTCCTTCAGCTGGCACAACTCTCGAGGTCGCTGACGTACTCAAAACACCACACGGAGGTATGGTAATGATGTGATTTGACAGCTTTGTCAGTCTCGACATTATGATGAACTCTCTTAAATAACTTAAAAACTTATCTCATTATAACATTGATTTCACTGCAACAGAAGTTAAATATTTCTTACATTCATTATCAAATAGGGTTTCCCAAAAATAAAAACAAATTACTTATTGTCAATAGTTCTGAAAATGTGTCCGATTGACAGATTGAGAATTAGTTGTTTTGGGCCAAATATATTTAGATATGAAATATATATATCCTGTTAAAGAACAAAGCCATAAAGTCTATGTTAAAGGGGCAGTAGCACGTTTTTAGGGGGAACATAAGGTGATGTCAGGAAAATGAAAATAAATGGTTCCAATTGAAAGAAAATGTATTTAAACTAAATTGAGCAGTAATAATTCAAATATATAACATAAAGTTTAGCCATCCGATTCATTTTTCTTACACAAAATGAATTAAAGGTGTTCACAAAAAATGGCCGCCAATGGATTTTATGTGAATCTTCATACTTTGTCCTCTGACTATGGATGATTGGCTTGTCTAACGAGATTGTTGACACTGTCGATATAATACATTTAGCAATAACTTACAATTGTCAGTGAAATATTTAGAATATAAAATTATCAAAAAACGTGCTACTGCCCCTTTAAAGCACGGAGGCACAAGACCTTAAGACATCACACAATTTCGTCAAAGTCAAAAAGAGGAAATGACTTCATGTCTGATGAGTTTTTATAAATTTTACTATCTGTTATTTCTTCTGCTTGATTTTACTTTAAATGTATTGGCTTCTATTTATACTTATATATCAAACAGAGTAATACATTTATGTTTCATATATGATGGTTTCGGTAGGTCGTACATTTTGGAGAAATGATAATTGTTTTTTTTTAAATTTTGAATAAATAAAGTTACCCTTGATATGTATATAATATATTTCGTGTTTTGTTTTAAAATTCCAAACTGGGTAATGGTAAGACGTTATCATCAGTGCATGTTTATTCACATATGGTTACTTTGTTTTTAAGATTTTAAAACTGCAGTTTAAATCTTCATTAAAATGCATTTTAACAAACCCTTAGAATTCTGACTTGCCTTTAGATCTAATTTATGATTTCTATGAGTAAACATTACCACATGAAAGTCTTATTTTGAAGTATTTAATCCTCATTTGCTAATCGTTTCAAATGTGCTTATAAATAATTGTAAGAAGTATAACAGTGAAAAGGTCAGTTTGAGCTTCAGAAGTAAACAAGTGGGAAATAGTTAAACTGACAGCGACACTGAGAGACGGGCGATACGTGATGATAAGATGAAACAACAGCATCATATTGGTTTTGACGAGTGTAATCTAATAACTCCGATCTGATTGCCAATTGAAACTGTGGACAGCTTAACTTTGATCACGTCGACAGTCTAATATTGTTGTTATTATATGTCAATCATTCTAAGTAGATCAGACAATGACTGTACCTGCATTGAATACCCTTGGATTTATCATTGGAATAAAATCACTTCTATCATTTTCGAATGAAGCAGCTTGTGAATTACTTACTGAATTTTATGTTACCTTCCCAGATTGTCTGTGAAAATATGACAATGTTTAATAATTTGAAAATGTAAAGATACATGCTTGTAAGGAAAAACAAATGGTTAATCACTTTTGCAAAGTAAACTTACATGTACCTTGTGACATGTTATTAGGTTATAATACCTTCAATATTTGTTACCGATAAAAGACATAATCTAGTCTTTTCTTTAAAATAGCTTTCAATATGTTTTGTAACAGGTTTTGCTTTTATTTGCTAGCACAATGAATAGAAATATTCTAATGTAACAAAACAAAACACAAAAGAAATATTTCACCATGGCATGTAACAAACTCGCTTTTCATAATGAAAAAGTTCCCGTTGAATGAAAGATTTCCAAAGTTGCTCTCATGCTTTATTTGATCTGATTCTCAAGACATATTTATAAAAAAACAATACCATTTATTGCAATGTGTATTTCAGTATAAATTTTTGATCTGATTTTTTTTACGTTTCAATTTTCTCTTAAAAAATGCCACTTGTGACTAGTAGAAATCATCCTTGATTTAAATAATGTTTTGAACTTGATATACTGCAAGACCCGTTTTGATAAGGCTTTTATAATTCATTTCAATACATTAAATAATCTTAAGGATGTGAAGCCTGCCTTACATTTCTTTCCAGTATTTGTGTTTCTTCCTTAAACTATTACAATATCTGATCACGAATCTTCACACCAAGATTTCATTACAGATGAATAGGATGAGAGAGATCTTATACTCATACTTTTCTTCACGTCATTGAAAAAATACAGCTCATTCCAATTCGATATTGCCACATCAGTGCTAAATCAGAAGTTTAATTTCCGGGAATTCACCTATGCTTGTCGTTTCAATTTCCGATTTATTTTATCACTTATCTTTCACATCAGTCTCAACGGCATGTCATTGATAAGGCCACTAGGGAACCACCAACTTCATGAAACATATTTTGATCTGTTTCAATGATCTTTCATCACTCTCGCATTTCGTTATTTTAAATGAAATGCAAATGTTTCAATCTGTTGATACCTGCCTGCATTATTACGAATTCTCAGTATAAGGGCACATATTTATCTTAATTTGAAAGGTACATTTGTTTCCTGTTAGTTATATTCATAACTAAGGACAATGAATTCATCTTTGAAAAAAAAAATTCTTCAACATCTATAAACATAATGACTTTTCATGAGGTTACGTTATATCTGTAACATTAATCATCTCGTTGTTACTTTTTTGTGAAGATTATTTTTTGGAAATGTTTGCTCTGTGTGCTGTGATTGTTGGATATCTCGTTTCACACCTCCTGACATTCAGATAGAAAACTGATCGTCTCAATCCCAAAGCAATCATAGTTAACTACATTTCTATCATATGTGACACTGAATGCCTTTTATTATTCGTAGAGATGATGCTCTGAAAATCTGCAATTGCTCCCATCAGGCAGTTATCGCTACCTAGCACATTCTGTTAAAGTCTGACAAACCCACTAGGAGCAGTTGCTTTCCTGAATTGATCACCCAAGATTTCCCAAACTCAGTTATCCTAATGTTTCAATGACTTATGAATTGCTGTGAGGTTTGAATATATACTATTATATACTTTTATTTCATGATGCTAGGGTTAGAGTACTATCACTCACCTCGTTTATTTCTCTGTATGAACCTGAAAGTGGATACCTATTTACTGAACTCCTACCAAGTTTATTTTCATTCTTTCCGAAAGACATGCTTTAATAGCAGCGATGTACATAGGCTTTAAACAGATGATTGTTTGTTATTATTCAACTTATTGTGAAGAACAAATTTCGTTTCATAGACTCCCTTTGTATTACGTTAGGGTTTAGGCCTATTCTTATAGAGAAAAACATTGACAGGTATGTTTTGCTGGAAGATATTATATATTTCCCACACATAAACCACCACCAGGCAGTATGTGATTACTATCGACTTGTTAAGAACCAGCTGGGAAGTTAATCAGATTACATTTTGGTTTGGAAATCAATAAATGGTTTGTTCCAACTCATCCTGACATACATTTCATAATTACACAATTCATTGGATTTAGAAATCACATTATTTTTATGTTTGTTCCACTAACATGTTCACTACATTAAGTATGAAACAAATAGTGTTACAATATTTATCAACCATGGTGATAAAACTGGGCTTATGGCAGTTTCGTCTTAGACATTCAAATATTGTACAGGCAAAACCTAACTCTCCTTGTTATATAATAATGTTTTCAAAAAATTAAATAGTTGAAAAGTTCACAAACACTGATTTAATTAAAAGAAGAAAGATTTAATGTTTACGTGACAGCTGTACTGACAACCAAAAAGAAATATGTGATCTTGATTTGATAATGTGAACTAAATATCACATAATTAAAACGTTCAGACATGTTCAAGTATTAATTTTGATTGCAACAGTGTTCTTCATAGGGACTGTTTGTCTTGATTTAGATGATACGGGAAATGATGCAATCAGAAAAAGAAATGATAGCATAAAAATTGCATGATAGGTTAATCTACGAGTGATAGTTCAACCAACTTACAGACAAAATGCATGAACAAATTAATTTATATGAAAGTTTTTTATATTGATAACAGCTTTAATTTATAAACTTTATACATTTCATTTTTTGAAAGACAACTCCAAAGATTATTACCAAAACCCCCATTGAAAAAGCTGTTTTGGGACCTCTCGTGTATTTGAACAGTCATACAATAATAAGTATCATACTTTGATAATTGAAATTGTAGGTACTTCTTCACAACTTCTTTGCCCCTGAGTGTAAGTTTATGATTTGACAGAATACGCCACAATATAGAAGACGAAGAACAGCCCAATGTACGACAAGCTAGATATATGATATACAGAACTTTCCCTCACCTTTTCTATCTGATCTGTTCATACTATTTATGAAGTTGAATATGATGCAATTCGTTTTAGTTGGACGTCAAGCAACTCACAAAGGAACCATCATAGTTGTTTGTGTATAAAGTAGGAATTCGTTGATTATTTCTTTATTATAAGCAGATTAATTTAGTATTCATAAATGACAAAGATTTATCATTATTATAAAAAACAGATAATGTTAACGTTGTTATTTATCAAAAACAGATAAATAGGTTCGTTTTATAAAAACTGAAAAGGGGCAAACGTATATAAAAGTAAACGGCACGTTTACAGAGACTTGTTTCGCTTCAGATATCCAAAGAAGTTAAAGGTCTAGAGTCGTATTCAATGCACACACAGGAAGTGTCTGGACTATCTGTCAAGATGGACACAAGGACAATATCTGACTGTCAATGTGATGAAGGTTAATGAGGGGACAGTTTCAATTAAGAATCAGAGAGGTGTCATTAGATTACGGTGAAGCTCGCCAAACCCACTCCTGTTACATATCAAAATAAGGCATATAAGAAGAAGAGTATGTAAAACCAAAAATGCATTTTGATTTAACAAAATACAATATGTTCCTTTAAAGGGGCAGTAGCACGTTTTTAGGGGAATATAAGGTGATGTCAGGAAAATAAAAATAAATGGTTCCATTTGAAAGACAATGTATTTAAACTAAAAGGAGCAGTAAATATATAACGTAAAGTTTAGCCATGCGATTGCTTTTTCTTACACAAAATGAATTAAAGGTGTTCACATAAAAATGGCGTAAATTAATTTTAGGTTAATCTTTATACTTTGTCCTCTGACTATGGATAATTGGCTTGTGTAGTGAGATTTTTGACACTGTCAAAATAATACATTTAGCATTAACGTACAATTATCAGTGAAAATTGTAAAATATAAAATTTTGAAAAAAACGTGCTACTGCCCCTTTAAATGGTATTCACTGTTATTCAATTGTGACAGTTATGTTTTACTGCCAGTTTGATACGAGTGTGAACTTCAGTTAGAATTAGATAATCCCCAGCTGGGTACTTTAAGTTTGTTCACATGCATGTCTATCCTAGTTGAATATCATTTAATTCAGAATGTTATTTAGCCATCGTGACATTGCGTAAACAAAACAGAATTTCCTATCTTGGCGTTGACTTTTTTAAATTTTGACATTTACGGTTACATTGGCCTCTTTGTACTAAAACAACATATTTCATTATTTTAAAATGTGAAAACATAAACATAATAAACTTAAGTATCTGGAAAACATCCTACCCCAACCCACTAAGGATTTCGAAATAAAATCCCCTTTACCGTAAATAAAAGGGTTTTTTCACTAGAAGAATAACAATTTGTTGGCAAATTTATATAGTTTTTTTACAGTCTATATCATGTTTGATGTAGAAGTAGCGGGTGATCACCTAAAATATACATCTAAACTGTTATCTCTAAGAGTCAAACTCTTGCTTAATACTGCACTGCAGTTTTTAGGGCTTATACTCAAATCTCGCACCACTGTAGAGGCGTTGCTGTCAAAATAGTTGAATACAGTAACTTCTTAATAGAAAAGGCCATGTTCTGGGCAATTTGAATCATCAGCCATGTAGGTGTTGTCTTTCTTTTGAGTGCCAACATATAAATCCTGGTAGTGAAAAGTGCCTAAAACCTACCAAGCTCCTTTCTTATGAATCAATACCTCATATGTATCAAAATTTCGTGTCAGCCTACAGTTTATATTAAGCTGACAGCCTTCGATCATGGTGACCTTGAGCTCATTTTCAAGATCCAATTAAACTGCAACTATTTTTCAGGTGACAGGACGGTTAAAGTTGGGTTAAACATTTACACTAACACCTTGTTACATTTTTGAACTCCATGTGGCAAGCAGATTTCAAATGTTTAACAGAAATCAGTTCATGGCCATAAGCATGCTTCATACCATATTTTTGCTTACACCTTTTTTTTATCAAATCATTGCTTGTGAGTTTTTAATCGAAATATTTTGTAAATACATATACATTCTGTTTGCAAGAATGATGAATAAATACCTTTGAAGTTACCTCCATGGAGCATTGTTTAATTCAATTTGTGTATGCGAAATGAATGACAGTCAATCGTAAAGGTTGATCTATGTGGATTTTCTTCAATCATAAAAAACATCAAATTTGGGCATAAGGATGTGATGAAATATGTAATATATCGTCTCCTTGCTATAGCCTAGCATGCGTCATCTTTCGTTACAGATTAAGCATAACTTTATCTTGTTTAAGTCTAATAAGAATGTTTTTACATTTAAAAGAACATTGGGAAATGTTTTATCTAAATTTTCAAATGAAAATATTTCCAGGGAGCAGTGATAAATAGCAGTGGATCCAAGCGGCAATCAAGCTCTCAAACTGGCTCCTGGAAAGCTTTTTCAAAAGGTTTTACTCCTTATTTAATCTAGTTTCAACTATGAGTGATGTTTAAGAGGATTTATAAAAATGCGTTTGTTTTTGTTCTTGGTTTCTTTATCTAAAAAGAACTCTGTGCATCTGAGACACGTAGAAAGAAAAGATAAGTGCACTTAAGGGCTTGCCACTAGCCATATATTTGTGATGCGCAGTGTTGCCTAACATAAACACATTAACACGCAGCTGCATCCTGTATGTTTTTACCACTCACTGGTGTATTAAGTTGTTTGCTTGGACATCAGTAACATAACTTCTGCTGCACTGACAGGGATAAATATTTATATGTGGCTAAATATAATCATTCTAAAATGTCACAATGTTTGTCACAATCAGACTTTTGAGTTAAATTAAATATTATTTAGCTAAAGTCACATTTTGTTAATATCTATGCTGAAATGCTTCAAAAGATTGAAAACTTATAGAACTTTTTCTTTTGTCATTCAACAAAAGGGTTCATATTACTTAGTCTGTTAATAATCTAAGACTTATCTAACTCTAAGGCATAACAAGAAACATAGCCTTCAAGATCAACTATATCAAATGGAGTAAACAGAAAACAATATGAGAGAAATGTAAATTCCCTTTTGCGACAGTCGGCTACAGTAACGTCTTAATCAAGGTTATACAGAATCATTGCAGAAATGATAAAGTGCATGTTCACATATTGAAAAAATATAACTGATTATGAGTCAACAATTAGGTAATAATCTATAAGGCGTCGATGTACACATGTAGTGAATTTATGAATATAAATCTGAATTCTTGTTAACAGAAAGAGACTGAGGAGATAAATCTATTTTGTTTCTTTATCTCTATTCGGACGTTGATTCTATAGCTGTTGATATTCTACTAGTTCTATTATTCAACCAGACATAAATGATAAAATGATCTCAAACACTTTTCTGCGAATTTTATAAAGTAGTCATTATTACCTGTCCTCTCAACATAAGATAAAAAAGCGATTTATTTTGCAGTGAAAGGAGATTTACAACCCTTCACTGGAAAAGGAAAGGTAATCTCCCTCATTTTACCAAGACAGTCTGCAGTGACAGTGTTAAACATGCATCATCCTCAGAGGGAGATTTCAGTGATGGCAAAACAAGTTGACAAGCGCCAAAGCTTGGATAAAAGAGTCTTTTGGGAACTGTCTTAACAGTTGGATGTGAGCCTTGAGAAATGTTATTACGATTTGTCTGGCCTTTGAAGTTAGTTTGCTAGATCTTATAATAGTCAAGAGGCATCCTTTTCTCATCCACAACTATCTTCCAAGGGAGACCTGCTCCCCTACCACAATTGTTTTACATGATGATATGACGTCATTAAATAAGACGACGTCACAATGCTAATGTCATTCTAAGGGTAGTGAATAATGGATACGTTGTGATTTTGGATGATGCATAGAATCTCATCCTAGTTTCTGGTATCAAATATATTAAAACTAATTGATAAAAGTAAAAGTATTCTCGGCAAGCTTGGATATATGTAACTTATAACAAAACGTGTGTCGATATATTTGATATCAGAAGATTCATTGGTGAGGTTCTCTACATAAACTGCCATGCAAACGAAACGTTTTGACATGTTGTTATCATTCTGAAATGAAAAAAAGATTTTTAACACCTAACACTCTTTATTATTATTTCTCTTTTACAACCAATCAATCAATATTAACAGGAGAATTTAAATTTTGATAAATCTAAAGTGAGTTTGGGGAAAGTTTTGGTTTCCCACACGTTTGTTGAAATGACATGTATGCAATAATGTTGTTAAAGTAACAAACGAGTTGCACCAGGTATATATCATTCGGATTTTATCCCTTTCAAAATTGTCATATGGAACAAAAAAATTAAGCGTCAAGCAGACTTCCTACTGTCAGTTCTATTCATAACAAATTAGCATATGGAAACGAGTTTCTTTGTTATGTTTTATAAAATTTCAAATGTGTGATGCTGATCCATTATGGCGTGGTACCAATACATTATGAAATAAACTTTATCGATGCTTAATGTTATCAAAAATTGTCAGTCAAGTGAGACAAAAACAGAGTATGTCATAAAACGCTTCCTGCATCTGTATGAGGATTCGTATCAGCTTGAAAGATTATATTCCGATGTTAGGTTTTACTTATCTTACCAGTGTGAATGAATTGAGGCAATTCGATTCGCTTGCATTTTTGTGTGTCTAAAATGTGATAACAAATATGTGAAATTAATTGAGTGTCACTTTCTGTAATCATACCATGAATTATCTAAGAATCACCATAATTTCAAAACATATATGTATTTTCTAAATTATAATGAGGGTTAAATAATGTAAACACAGATAAATGCCAAAACAGTATGTTTTTCATTTTATTACATCAGCAGAATTAAATACAGTGAAATGATCTTCAATTAATAAATGCATTTGAGAACTCCAATTTAGTTCTACCTGTCGCTGACGTACTCAAAACACCACACAGAGGTATGGTAATGATGTGATTTGACAGCTTTGTCAGTCTCGACATTAGGATGAACTCTCTTAAATAACTTAAAAACTTATCTCATTATAACATTGATTATCACTGCAACAGAAGTTAAATATTTCTAACATTCATTATCAAATAGGGTTTCCCAAAAATAAAAACAAATTACTTATTGTCAATAGTTCTGAAAACGTGTCCGATTGACAGATTGAAAACTATTTGTTTTTGGCCAAATTTAGTTAGATATGAAATATATATCCTGTTGAAGCGCAAAGCCATACTTATGTTAAAGCACGATGGCACAAGACCTTAAGACATCACAAAATTTTCGTTCCTTAAGTCAAAAAGACGAAATGACTTCATGTCTGATGAGTTTTTATAAATTTTACATTTCTGTTATTTCTTGTGCTTGATGTCACTTTAAATGTTTTGGCTTCTGTTTATAATTATATATCAAACAGAGTAATACATGTATGTTTCATATATGATGGTTTCGGTAGGTCGTATATTTTGGAGAATGATGATTGTTTTTTTAAATTTCGAATAAATAAAGTTACACTTGATATGTATATAATTCATTTCGTGTTTTGTTTTAATCTTCCAAACTGGTTAATGGATGGCAAGGCGTTGTAATCAGTACATGTTTATTCAGATATGGTTACTTTGTTTTTAAGATTTTAAAACTGCAGTTTAAATTTTCGTTGAAATGCATTTTCACAAAAACTTAAAATTCTTACTTGCCTTAGGATCTAATTTATGATTTATATGAGTAAACATTACCACATGAACGTCTTGTTTTGAAGTATTTAATCCTCCTTTGCTAATGTGTTGACATATCGTTTCAAATGTGCTCATAAATTATTGTAAGAAGAAAAACAGTGAAAAGGTCAGTTTGAGTTTCAGAAGTAAATAAGTGGGAAATAGTTAAACCATCCTGTCTTAGGGAACAAACGTTACGCTAACTCCAATAATCTGTACCCTGGGCTCAGAAGCTAGATTCGCTCGCGCGGCCCGACTTGGGATGTAGCCAATCAAATCATTTTCTCACCACCTTATCGATAAATTTTCAACGAGAAAATGATTTGATTGGCTACAACCTTAGTCAGGCCGCGCGAGCGAATCTAGCTTCTGAGCCCAGGGTACAGATTAGTGGAGAGAGGATGTAGTTAAACTGACAGCGACACTGAGAGACGGGCGATACGTAATGATAAGATGAAACAACAACATCATATTGGTTTGACGAGTGTCACTGTTATCTAATAACTCTGATCTGATTGCTAATTGAAACTGTGGACAGCTTAACTTTGATCACGTTGACAATCGGATATTGTTGTTATGTAAATCATTCTAAGTTGATCAGACAATGAGTGTACGTGCATTGAAAACCCTTGGGTTTATCATTGAAATGAAATCACTTCTATCATTGTGGAATTAAGCAGCTTGCGAATTACTTACTGAATTTCATTTTACGTTCCAAGATTGTCTGTGAAAATATGACAATGTTTAAATATTTGAAAATGTAAAGATACATGCTTGTAAGGAAAAACAAATGGTAAATCACTAATGCAAAGTAAACTTACCTAGTGACATGTTGTTAGTTTTTAATACCTTCGATATATGTTACCGATTACAAGACATAATCTAGTCTTTTCTTTTAAATAGCTGACAATATGTTTTGTAGCAGGTTTTGCTTTTGATTGCTAGCACAATGAATAGAAATACTCTGATGTAACAAAACAAAACATAAATGAAATATTTCACCATGCATATGGCATGTAACAAACTCGCTTTTCATAATAGAAAAGTTCCCGTTGAATGAAAGATTTCCAAAGTTGCTCTCATGCTTTTTTTGATCTGATTCTAAAGACATGTTTATGAAAAACAATACCATTTATTGCAATGTGTATTTCAGTATCAATTTTTGATCTGATTTTTGACGTTTCAATTTCCTCCTCAAAGAATGCCACTTGTGACTAATAGAAATCATCCTAGATTGAAATAATGTTTTGAACTTGATATACTTACTGCAAGACCCGTTTTGATAAAGCATTTATAATTCAGTTCAATACATTAAATAATCTAACTGATGTGAAGCCCGCCTTATATTTCTTTCCATTTTTTGTGTTTCTTCCTTAAAATATTACAATATCTGATCACGAGTCTTCACACCAAGATTTCATTACAGATAAATGGGATGAGAGAGATCTTATACTCATACTTTTCTTCACATCATTGAAAAAATACAGCTCATTTGAATTCGATATTGCCACATCAGTGCTAAATCAGAAGTTTAATTTCCGGGAATTCACCTATGCTTGTCGTTTAAATTTCCGATTGTTTTTATCACTTATCTTTTAGACAGCCACATGTGGCGCTCGTCAGTCTTAATGGCATGTCATTGATAAGGCCACTTGGGGATCTCAAACTTCATGAAAAATATCCCACTCTGTTTCAATGATCTTTCATCCCTTCCTCATTTCGTCTACTTAAATGAAATGCAAATGTTTTAATCTGTGAATACCTTTTCATTATTACGAATTCTCAGTTTATGGCACATATTTATCTTAATTTGAAAGGTACATTTGTTTCCTGTTAGTTATATTCATAACTAATAGGCCATAGGCCGAACCAGCATATTGTGACAAAGTGCTTCAGGCTGAAGGGTGCATAGTAGAACTTGACATAGTAATTAAGATTTTAATGTATTAAAGCTATTTTGACAAAGTTCTCCTAAAATCATGTGGTCATTAATGAAATTAAAGCAAATTAGTAACCAAGATGTATCTTTGACCAATCAGAAAGCAGCACAGGCAGTTTGTCCTGAGCAACAAAATGGCGGCCCCCATGAAGAAGTGTTTCTGTCACTTGCATGAAATTGACAAGAAGCCACTTTTATTGTGCAAACACGTATCTTGGACAAAGCTGTTTGATAGTGCTGGAGTGGAGGGCATCCATAGATGGTTTAGAGGAGCTGGTTGCAGTCAAGTTACCTAATAACAGTGAACTTGTAGCAGCTGCCGGTTACAAGACCTGAAGAAAGCTAGACAATGTTATCAGAAATATTTACAAACATGAAGAGAGGAAGACAGGGCATTATAAGGATGGAAAGGGATAGGAAAGGGACCACTGAATCTTCCTGAGGTCAGTGATTTTTTGGCTTTCTTATTTGAAGGTAGAAAATGTATAAGATTAAAGCTATATTTATCTATTTCACTTATTTGTTATTGTTTATTTTCAATCGCTTTTAGCAACAATAGCAAGTCTATACTTTCAGCTTGCATCTGCATTTTTTCTTAAGTCAATAAACTATGAGCTTTTTGATATCTGAATGCTAAGAAAGTATTTGATAAATTTGTAAACATTGGATGTGCTATTGACATTGTTAAGTTTTTTATCATTTTCATCCCAAAACAAAATTTGGGAATGCACATTTTGTGTCTGCATTAATTTGGGCAAATAGAATGCTGTAACACTATTCTATCTTAAGATTTAGTTTTGATGCATTTTGATAGAACTAGGTTGGTTGAGTCAAAAAATTATTATTGTATACATATCTATATTGTGATAATAATCTTTTTCATTGCATATAAATATTTTGGCAGTTATTGCCCCTAGACCTGACAGGTAGCAGGACACACAGAGACTATACCTGATTTTTAAAAGATATATATCATTATTTTAGTTGAAAAGAAATCTCATTGCTACAGATGAGAGTTATTAATAATAGTTACCTGGTAGACACAGATGTTCATGTTCTAAGAAGGAATTATGTATAAATATTGAATGAAAAAAATATCAGCAGCTACATTTCTACATCTGAGTATCACAGTGCTTCAGACAAGCAGTGTATCTGCGTATTTGGGTGCAGGTTTTTTCGTAGACAGAAATATTGGTGGGTTCGTACTTCGTAGACAGGTTGCCAGTGGGTTCGTAGACACTCGAAAAAGGGGACATTTCAAATGTACACTATCAAAATAGATAATCCTCAAATGTTACCAAAACAGAGCGTAAATACTCAATAGCTCCAAAATTTTCTTGAGCACTGATATCAATTGATAATTTTGTTTTCAGACCTGCAGAGCCACCTGCACCACCTTCATCTGTCACATACTACACACAGAGTTCAGAACAGAGTTTTTTTCAAAGATGCATACTGAACATTATAAAAGTAACAAGAAGAGGAAATTTTGACTTCACTTGTCCTGTGTGAGAGAAATGATTCCAACATTTTCGGGGGCGGGATAGCGCAGTGGTTGGCGTGTTCGGCTTCGGTTCAGAAGGTCCATGGTTCGAATCCCGCCAGGGGCTCAGCAACTTCGTCTGCAGTAGAGAACTGTTCTACACACAGTGAGGTTTGGGTGCAATCCTACACTGAATTTCAGCGCAGTACCATGCATGCACCCATGGTTCGCTTATTCCAGCTGATGCTCGCAGGTTCACCGCAATACATAGCCACAATAGTGTTGCGGGTTTTCTCCCTGCAATAATACTGCGAAATACTCTTGAAAACGACGATAAACCCCATATCACCTCACCTCACCCAACATTTTCTTGTACAGAAGAATGAATTTCTCCAGTGATCTTCTTGTATACTACTTTGAAATGACTATCAAACATAACCAGTGTTATCAACATCTTACAATTTGTGCATGTCCTAAAGATGGACATTTTGCTGTTAAGAGACATGATGATAAAGAAAGTTAAATCTTGTGTTCAAACTCAACTGATGAGAATAAATAATTTATATTAATAAAACATATGCTGACTCTGTGATTATTTTAAAAATAAGTGCCTCTTGTGAAAACATCAACTTCGACCCTACCATTCGATGTGATAAACATTGTATTTGACAAACTTCATTAAATATACATTAGTGATAGTGCAGTAGTTTTCAAATTCTGCTTCAAAACAAGAGGTCTGTAGTTCGAATCTCGCCAGGGGTTTAGCAACTTTCTCTGCAAGGTTTGGGTGCAATGCTATACTGAATTTCAGCGCAATACCACCCATTGTTTGTTAGTTCCAACCAATGGTCACAGGTTTCACTGCAATGCATACCAAACTCAGGGTGCAGGCTTTGTCCCTGCAATAGTACTAGCAGCTGTGATGTAAGTGCAATATGCCAAATAACCTCCCCACCTAGTACATATTGTTCGTCTGTCAGTCTGAATATTTGTCTAAAAGAAAATAACCTTACTCATAACTTTAGAATGCTTGGGGCTGCTTGACCATTTTCTTTAGCTCCTCTGGCCTGTAAGGCCCGATGGGCTTATGGCATGGAATGGTGTCCGGCATCCGTCGTCCATCCGTCCGTAAATTTTGTGTACAGACTCCTTGACTAGTGAGGATTATAAAGTGTAGCTTTGGTGGCTCTGTGGCCCCTAATAAGGACCACAGGGGCCACACCCTTAAAACCTATTTTCATCTTCTTCTCCAGAACCATAAGGCCTAGAAACTGAAACTTGGTGTACAGACTCCTTGACTAGTGAGGGTTAAAAATTATAGCTTTGGTGGCCCTGTGACCCCTAAAAAGAGCCACAGGGGCCACACCCTAAAAACCTATTTACATCTATTGTCCAGAACCATAAGGCCTAGAAAGCTGAAACTTCGTGTACAGACTTCTTGACTAGTGAGGATTAAAAAGGATTGACCCTTATTAAGGGCCAGAGGGACCACACCCTTAAAATCTATTTTCATCTCCTTCTCGAGAAAGCAAGAGGCCCAAAAAGCTGAAACCTTGTGAATATACTCTTTGACAAGTGAGGATTATGATTTATAGCTTTTGTGGCCTAATAAGGGCCTCAGGGGTCACAACCTTTAACCTTATTTCATCTTTTTCTCAAGGGGCATCAGGCCTAGAAAGCTGAAACTTTATGTGCAAAATCCTATGTTAGATAAGGAGGAATCTTTATTGTACATGTGGTGACCCTGTGGTCCAAAGTAAGGGAGGAACCACATTTGCCACACCCTAAAGCAAAATTGATATGAAACCTGATGAGCTCATGTGCATCTATCATAATAAGACCTTTCAGATAGGATCATAACTCTTGACCTTGTGACCGTGACCTTGGCAAAGGGGCTTTAATGTTTCACAAAAACAGCTTGTTTATGTCACAGTATATTTCAACAAACTATTTTAAATTTATTTTCATAAGCTGTTCTAAAGCACAGATTAACATGTTTAAAGTGTTTTGTGCATCAATATGTGTTTGGCTGTATAAACTGTAGATACATTTTCTATATGCCATCAATATTTACTTCGAAAATTGATCTTAAACTTTTAGTAAATATTATTTTCTAAAGATCTGAAAGGCATATTATCAACTATTCAAACTATTTGAAAGACGTATTAAACAATTGAATGGGATCTATATTGTAATATACATGGATTGAAATATGAAATTAGGTGCAATTCTCAAACCTAGTTGTCAGGTACTTCAGGTGTGTTGAATTAAGATGAATATGAAAAATAGTGGGTTTTTTGTTTATATCAGTTTCCCAAAATATTAAGAGTTCATATTTGTTTTCTTATATTGAAAGAAAAGGTGTTGTTAATAAATATTTAGCCATAGCCATTGTTTGTTTACTTTAACATGCAATTCAAATTGCGGCCACGCCTACTGCAAAAATGATATTTTCAAAATTAGTTTATTCTGTAGTGACCAAAGATTTTAAGGAGAACATTGTATTTTTTTGATTGGAGGTAGGTAGAGATCATTTTGGCATAAAGTTCTTTTATTCACCCCTGGGCCTGAAACACTTTTAATTTTGAACCCTTATTTGGATCCTCGGCCCACGGCCTATAAGGACAATGAATTCATCTTTGAAAACAAATATTTCTTCAACATCTACACTCAGGGCAAAAGAAACGATACCATATATTATACATGATAGGTCAAGCTACGAGTGATAGTTACGGCTGAAACTGGGTTTATTTTTTTCTTCAAGAGCTAACTGAACTAAGTTTTTAATTTCAAAGCTTTATCTGCTAACGCTTTTGAAATATTGTTGAAATACAGGCCTTTCAAAAAACACCGTTGTAAAATCGCCTTAACTAGACGAGACTAGGAATGAGAAAATGACCCTTTTTCTTGTTTTTAAACCAACATACAGGCAAAATGCGTGAACAAATTAACTTCTACCCGGGTTTTTTATATTGATAACATCTTATATTTATAAGATTGTTACATTTCATTATTTTTGTATTCCAATCTAAAAGATTATGACCAGAAATAACATTGAAAAAGCTGTTTTCTGACCTCTCGTGTATTTGAACAGTCACAGAGTTATAAATATCATACTCATATATGTTGGAAATTCTTAGTACTTCTTCACAACTAATTTGTCTATCACAAGGGTTCGTAGTCACATTTCATATTACAACAGAATTTTGTTCTGTACTCTTTTGGAAAGTTGGTATCGTTTCTTTTGCCCCTGAGTGTATAAACATAATGACTTTTTATGATCTTACATAATATCTGTAACAATTATCATCTCGTTGTTACTTTTTTGTGAAGATTATGTTCTGGGAATTTTTGCTCTGTGTGCTGTGATTGTTGGATATCTTGTTTCACACCTCCTGACATTCAGATAGAAAACAGATCGTCTCAATCCCGAAAGCAATCATAGTTAACTACATTTATGTCATATATGACACTGAATGCCTACTATTATTCATAGATATGATGCTCTGAAAATCTGCAATTGCTCCCATCAGGCAGTTATCGCTACCTAGCACATTCTGTTAAAGTCTTACAAACCCACTAGGAGCAGTTGCTTTCCTGAATTGATCACCCAAGATTTCCCAAACTCAGTTATCCTAATGTTTCAATGACTTATGAATTGCTGTGAGCTTTGAATATATACTATTATATACGTTTATTTCATGATGCTAGGGTTAGAGTACTATCACTCACCTCATTTATTTCTCTGTATGAACCTGAAAGTGGATACCTATTTACTGAACTCCTACCAAGTTTATTTTCATTCTTTCGGAAAGACATGCTTTAATATAAGCGATGTACATAGGCTTTATATGGATGATTGTTTGTTATTATTCAACTTATTGTGAAGAACAAATTTCGTTTCAGAGACTCCCTTTGTATTACATTGTTAGGGTTTAGGCCTATTCTTATAGAGAAAAACATTGACAGGTATGTTTTGCTGGAAGATAGTATTTATTTCCCACACATAAACCACCACCAGGCAATATGTGATTACTATCGACTTGTGAAGAACCAGCTGGGAACTTAATTAGATTACAAAATGGTTTGGAAATCAATAAATAGTTTGTTCCAACTCATCCTGACATACATTTGATGAATTACACATTTTATTGGATTTAAAAATCACATTATTTTTTGGTTTGTTCCACTAACATGTTCACTTCATTAGGTATAAAACAAATAGTGTAACCATATTTATCAACCATGATTATAAAACTGGGCTTAGACATTCAAATATTGTACAGGCGAAACCTAACTCTCCTTGTTATATAATAATGTATGTGAAATAGTTGAAAGGTTCAGAAACACTGATTTAATAAAAAGATGAAAGATTACGTGACAGCTGTACTGACAACCAAAAAGAAATATGTGATCTTGATTTGATAATGTGAACTAAATGTCACATACCCTTACAGACAAAATGCATGGACACATTAATTTCTATGAAAGTTTGGTTTATATTGATAACAGCTTTAATTTATAAACTTTATACATTTCATTTTCTGAGAGACAACTTTAAAGGTTTTTACCAAAAACAACATAGACAATGCTGTTTTGGGCCCCCTCGTGTATTTGAACAGGCATACACTTATAAGTATCATACTTTGATGATTGAAATTGTAAGTACTTCTTCACAACTTCTTTGCCGCCGAGTGTAAGTGTATGATTTGACAGAACATGCCACAATATAGAAGACGAAGAACAGCCCAATATACGAGAAGATAGATATATGATATATATAACTTTCCCTCACCTTTTCTGTTCATACTATTTATGAAGTTGAAAATGATGTAATTCGTTTTAGTTGGACGTTAATTAATAAGTGCAAATGACAAAGGAAGCATCATCGTTGTTTGTGTATAAAGTAGGAATTCATTGATTATGTGACCTCACAAGTTAGATTTCAAATTTTGTGCATAATGAAATAGACGGAAGGAGTCAGTTTAAAAAAAATCAAATCTTTGAAATAATAATCAGAGCATATAAAAAATGTATAGAAACATTTGTAAATTTAAAACTATTTAAAGTATTTTCGGAAAAAACGACCTCTTATAATAACCTTCACTGTAATAACATTCAAACACACGTTTAACTGTTGGAAATGACACGTAGGGAAGTTAACATTGTTATCAACTTTGCATACATAACAATCTTCTTTTCACAGTGGTGCAATGTTTCGAGACAGTCCATTTTGCATGAAGTTTGCACTAGAATACGCAGGTAAGTGAAAAAAGTGAAGGTGCACAGCTGCATAACTGAAGATATATTAGTATCCTATGGTATAGATGTACGAACAGACTTAGACAAGAGGGAAACAAGTTAGGTCCATATCTTGGTTGCATAAACAATTCTATTTCTCTTTATATTGTGTTAAGTCATTTGTCAGTACATTTTTGAAAGACAATTTTTGCTATTTCCACTTATATACTTAGATACTGGATATATTAACCCTGTCACTAGAGAAGTTTGAATGTTGAACAAAGTGTTGGTTGTTTGTTAAAACAATCAAAGACAATACATATTTCAGAATTTTAACAAAATAAATTATAGATACTCATTTATTCAATTTATTAATATAATATCATGGATATATCATTTATTCTATTAGTCAAATCATTATATTGGAAATTTAAAATACAAATTTTAATTTTATAATACGCAGATTAATTTAGTATTCATCAATAACCAAGATTTATCATTATTATTAAAAACAGATAATGTTGTTATTTATCAAAAACAGATAAATAGGTTCGTTTTAAAAAAATTGAAAAGGGGCAAACGTATATAAAAGTAAACGGCACGTTTACAGAGACTTGTTTCGCTTTAGATATCCAAAGAAGTTAAAGGTCTAGAGTTGTATTCAATGCACACACAGGAAGTGTCTGGACTACCTGTCAAGTTGGACACAAGGACAATATCTGACTGTCAATGTGATAAAGGTTAATGCGGGGACAGTTTCAATTAAGAATCAGAGAGGTGTCATTAGATTACGGTGAAGCTCGCCAAACCCACTCCTGTTACATATCAAAATAAGGCATATAAGAAGAAGAGTATGTAAAACCAAAATGCATTTTGATTTAACAAAATACCATATGTTCCTTTAAAGGGGCAGTAGCACGTTTTTAGGGGAATATAAGGTGATAACAGGAAAATTAAAATAAATGGTTCCATTTGAAAGACAATGTATTTAAACTAAATGGAGCAGTAAGAATTCAAATATATATAACGTAAAGTTTAGCCATGCGATTGCTTTTTCTTACATAAAGTGAATTAAATGTGTTCACATAAAAATGGCCGCCAATGGATTTTAGGTGAATCTTCATACTTTGTCCTCTGACTATGGATAATTGGATTGTGTAATGATATTTTTGACACTGTCAAAATAATACATTTAGCATTAACGTACAATTATCAGTGAAAATTGTAAAATATAAAATTTTGAAAAAACGTGCTACTGCCCCTTTAAATGGTATTCACTGTTATTCAACAGTGACAGTTATGTTTTACTGCCAGTTTGACACGAGTGTGAATTTCAGTTAGAATTAGATAATCCCCAGCTGGGTACTTTAAGTTTGTTCACATGCATGTCTGTCCAAGTTGAATATCATTTAATTCAGAATGTTATTTAACCATCGTGACATTGCGTAAACAAAACAGATTTAGATTGAAGTTTCCTATCTTGGCGTTGACTTATTTAAAATTTGACATTTACGGTTACATTGGCCTCTTTGTACTAAAACAACATATTTTATTATTTTAAAATGTAAAAACTTAAACATGATAAACATAAGTATCTGGAAAACATCTTACCCCTACCAACTAAGGATTTCGAAATAAAATCCGCTTTATCGTAAATAAAAGGGGTTTTTTCACTAGAAGAATAACAATTTGTTTGCAATTTTTTTTTAGTTTTTCAGTCTATATCATGTTTGATGTAGAAGTAGCGGGTGATCACCTAAAACATACATCTAAACTGTTATCTCTCAGAGTCAAACTCTTGCTTAATGCTGTACTGCAGTTTTTAGGGCTTATACAATACTCAAATCTTGCGCCACTGTAGAGGCGTTGCTGTCAAAATAGTTGAATACAGTAACTTCTTAATAGAAAAGCCCATGTTCTGGGCTATTTGAATCATCAGCCATGAAGGTGTTGTCTTTCTTTTGAGTGCCAACATATAAATCCTGGTAGTGAAAGTGCCTAAAACCTACCATTTTCCTTTCATATGAATCAATACCTCATATGTATCAAAATTTCGTGTCAGCCTACAGTTTATATTACCTTGTTACATTTTTGTACTCCATGTGGCAAGCAGATTTCAAATGTTTGACAGAAATCAGTTCATGGCCATAAGCATGCTTCAAACCATTTTTTTTATCAAATAATTGCTTGTGAGTTTTAAATCGAAATATTTTGTAAATACATGTACATTCTGTTTGCAAGAATGATGAATAAAAACCTTTGAAGTTATTTCCATAGACCATTGTATAATTAAATTTGTGCATATGGAATGGTTGACAGTGAATCCTCAATGTTGATCTATGTGGATTTTCCTCAATCATAAGAATATTGAATTGGAGCATAAAGGTGTGATAAAATATGCAAAATATCTTCTCCCAGCTATAGTGTAACAAGCGTCATCTTTCGTTACAGATGAAGCATCACTCTGTCTTATTTAAGTCTAATGAGAAGGTTTTTACATTTAAAAGAACATTGGGAAATGTTTTATCTATCTAAATTAGCAAAGAAAATATTTCCAGTGAGCAGTGATAAATAGCAGCAGATCCACGCGGCAATCAAGCTCTCAAACTGGCTCCTGGAAAGCTTTTTCAAAAGATTTTACTTTAAAAAAAATCTAGTTTCAACCATGATTAATGTTTAAGAGGATTCTAAAAAAAAGCGTTTGTTTTTGCTCGTAGTTTCTTTATCTAAAAAGGACTCTGTGCATCTGAGACACGTAAAAAGAAGTGATAATTGCACTTTAGGGCTTGCCACTAGTCATCGATTTGTGATGCGCAGTGTTGCTGAACATAAACACATTAACACGCAGCTGCATCCTGAACGTTTTTACCACTCACTGGTGTATCAAGTTGTTTGTTTGGACATCAATGACATTACCTCTGCTGCACTGACAGGGATAAATATATAGTTGTGCCTAAAGATAATCATTCTAAAATGTCACAATGTTTGTCACAATCACACTTTTGAGTTAAATTAAATATTATTTAGCTAAAGTCACATTTTGTTAATATCTATGCTGAAATACTTCAAAAGATTGAAAACTTATAGAACTTTTTCTTTTGTCATTCAACAAAAGGGTTCATATTACTTAGTCTGTTAATAATCTAAGACTTATCTAACTCTAAGGCATAACAAGAAACATAGCCTTCAAGATCAACTATATCAAATGAAGTAAACAGAAAACAATAGGAGAGAAATGTAAAGTCACATTTGAAGCACCATATTGGCGAATCAGAAAATATAGCATTTAATCAAACATACTTTATGGAATGAGCGAGTTTTGTTTCACATTTTACCATCGATATTTGGATATCTAGAATATGTCATGCTTCTTTTGCGACAATCCGCTACAGTAACCTTATAAACAAGGTTATATGGCATCATTGCAGAAATGATAAAGACACATGTTCACATATTGAAAAAATATCACTGATTATGAGTCAACAATTAGGTAATAATAAATAAGGTGTCGATGTACACATGTAGTGAAGTTATATATTTAAATATGAATTCTTTTTAACAGTAAGAGACTGAGGAGTTAAATCTATTTTGTTTCTTTATCTGTATTCCGACGTGGATTCGGCAGTTGTTGATATTCTACTAGTTCTATTATTCAACCAGACATAAATGACTACTTGATCTCAAACACTTTTCTGGGAATTTTATAAAGTAATCATTATTTCCTATCTTCTCAACATAAGATAAAAGAGCGAATTATTTGCAGTGAATGGGGATTTACAGCCCTTCACTGGAAAAAGAAAGGTCATCTCCTCCATGTTAGCCAGACAGCCTGCAGACAGTGTTAAACATGGATCAACTTCAGAAAGAGATTTCAGTGATGGCAAAACAAGATGACAAGCGCCAAAGCTTGGATATAAGAGTCTTTTGGGAACTGTCTAAACAGTTCAATGTGAGCCTTGAGAAATGTTATTTCGATTTGTCTGGCCTTTGAAGTCGGTCTCCAATGATAGTCAAGGTATATCTTTTTCTCATCCAAAACTATTTTCCACGGGGGATCTCAGAGTGTTTGGACAGTAGTTTTTAAACAATGGTAAGAACATGACAGCACAATTGTTTTACATTATCAAGTCATCACATCATAATGCTATGACGTAATTAAATAAGACGACGTCACAATGCTAAATGTCAATCTAAGGGAAGGGCAAGGCTCAATGGATATTTGTGATATTGTGATACATACAATCTCATCCTAGCTTCTGATATCAAATATATCAAAACTAAGTGATAAAAGTAATTATAGGCAAGTATTGTAGGCAAGGTCGGATATATGTAACTTATAAAAAAATGATATCAGAAGATTCTTGGTCGAGGTTCCCTACATAAACTGGCATACAAACTTAACGTTATGATATATTGTAATCATTTTGAACTGAAAAAAAAGAACTTAAAGACAAAACACTCATTATTAGTCAACCATTTATTTAAACAGCCAACCAATCAAAATTAACGGGAGAAGTTTTGATTTTGATTATTCTAAAGTGAGTAGGGGTAAAGCGTTTGGCTTTACACATGTTTGTTGAAATGATTTGAATGCAATAATATCGTTACAGTGACAAAAACGTGTCGTACCACATACAAATATTCGTGTGTTATTACTTCCAAAACTGTCATGTGGAACAAAAAGCTTCAGCGTCAGACAGACGTCACCTCATTCATAACAAATTGTCATATGGGAACGAGTTTTTTAGTTTTGTTTTATAGAATTTCAAATATTCACCAATGTGATAATTGCAGCAGAGCCACTACCATTATGATGTGATACCTATTCATTATAAAATAAACGTTATTGGTAATTAATATAATCAAAAATGAGACAATCAAGTGAGTCAAAAACAGAGTATAAACAAAAACGCCTTAACATCTATACTTGAAATGTTATATTCCGATATTAAAGTTTTACTTATCATTTACTTGAGTCAATTTGATTCACTTGCATTTTCGTGTGTTTAAAATGTGATAACAAATACATGAAATTAAATGAGTGTCAATTTCTGTGATCGTGCCATGCATTATCTAAGAATCATCATAATTTCAAAATATATTAATGTATTCGAAATTATAATAAGGGTTAGATCAAAACACAGGCTAATACCAGCAGAATTAAACTACACATGCCGATTACATCTTCATTGATCATGATGTGCTCTGTTTCCGCCAGATCATGTCATTTTCGAACAGATGAGATATTGAATATTATACATAAAAATGTCATTGATGCAATGATTTTTTTCTTAAATGTATTTTAATCTATGATCTATTTTAATCTAATCTTAATGACTTACAGAAAATACAACTATGCATGGTTTTCTTGAATGAAATGCAAAACAGGAAGACGGTGTGTTTTTGTAGCCTCAAGCAATGTCATAAAGATTACCATGTCCATAGAAGAAGGCAAGCTGCAACTTCAGTCCAATCGCCTTGAGACAAGTTCCACTTCTGTTGTTGCTTCTGTTCAGATTGATGATATAACCTTATGGCAGCTGATTTCAACACCTGTGTTAATTCACATGACAAGTTGTAGATGCTTTCGATAGTGTCAGATTTTATTCATTCATACACAATAGACCGATCCAGTCGAGAGCAGTTAGGCCCCGCCCCCTACGACGTGATTGGTTGAAATATTTGAGGGGACAAGTTTCAAGCTCAGGCGAGCCGGGCCGTGTATCTCAACAACGTCACTTGCCGAATATTTTGGTTTGCGTTCATGTTTATGTCGTTCATAACGCACATTATCTAAACAAATACATTCAAGATACACATATAGCTTTGATAAATCTTCATTTTATCAACAAATAAAAAGTAATTTTGACTCTTTATCAATGACCAGATCGAGAGACGTCGTCGACCAGTTTGTAAACAAAGGCATTTCAACTCGGAATTTTTCCATCACTATTGTAAATTGTCGTACAATCCAAGTAATTAAAAACTCTCATAACACATTTTACCACCAGATGTTTACTTTCATAAATCATCAACAAGTTTGTTTTTTTATATTTTGCCGAGAGAAATTTTTTTTACTGAAATCATATTGATTTATCATTGTCATGGTCGCATAGGCCTGCTCAGTAGTTGACTATTACACATCTAGATCAGTCAACATAAATTTTTGAAAATTAATATTATCCAAAATTTTAATCCTTGAAAAATTAAAATTAGTTGCCATGTTTGTATTTTTTGGACATACAACATTTACATTGCTAATTATTGATATAGCTTTTTATACTGACAGTCAGTGACACAGAGATCCTATATATTCATAAACAAATCAATATTCTCAAAATATTATTGCAGTATATGTAATTTATACTATCCTTTAAATGGTAATTATTTTCATGTTCCCTTCAAAGGTTACCTGTTTTTTAAATAAAATTCAACTACCAAATGAGTCTCCCTTCAAAAATCAATTGACTGTATATAAATCATTAAAGATTAATTCTTATATTCACAAATACAATCATAGTATACATTTATATTTAGCTTTTTTAAAATTATATTTCAAATGTAGCCAAATATAAATCTTTAATGAATGCCAAATATCTACAGTAAAAGAGAGAAGGTTAAGTTGTAGGATGTGAATACACAGGGATGATTTTTAAAATAAAAAACTGCATATTTGACAGGCTTCATTCAGGATCTGGGAAATATCAATCTAAATAAATTTAGGTCAATATGCAAATCATATATTTTGTCATACAACAGTATGCCCTTAAGGTAATAAAGTAAATTGTTTTGAATAGTTAGGTTTTGTTTGGTCAAATATTAGAAAAGAAAGCTAACCATTGAACTGTAAAATTGAAATATTTAAAATGAACATGATATATATTTCATATTTAATCTTACATGCAAGAATATTTTCAATTTAGTATCAAATGTCTGAAAGGTAATGCATGGGACATAGCCTACTGTTTGAAAGCTATACATAAATTAATCTTATGGGTTGGAGCATAATACAAATGGAACATAATGAGTGAAATGGAAATGCAGAAAACCTTATATTTATCAAAAATCAATGTCTGCAATGTCTTTGATATTTAATTATTTCTAAGTGGGATATTTCGCCGTATTTTGCACAACAAGACGTCCAACATAGTTTGTTTACAATATGGCGAGATTTCGAAAAGTGCCGAAATGTCAACGTGTAAGATTGTTATTTATGATCCCGATCAACTGAAATGAACTGTTGATTCAGAAACATCAAGTACTGAAGATAAATTATCAAAGGGTACTTATGGCTGTCACCTTGTTGAAAGTTTATGGGAGTGACTTGAAAAGTGCGTAATTCGAACAAATTCTCACCTTCTAACACTTGTCCGACCCGCGCTTGTTTTTTTACCCTGCAGTAAGCCATTTCCACAATTTTAGCGATGAATAACGGTAACCTTGCTACCCTACACAATGAGGAGTACTTATGTCATGACATGGATGCATAAACATTGAAAAGAACGTCATTTTAAATATTATTTGCAACAACAGAAACGAGTCGCCATTATCGCTTTGTTTGTCCCCGGAAGTAAAGTTGACAAATTCGCGTTGCGAAATCGCCGCTCTGATTTGCTGAAATAACGCATGCGCGAGATTTGATTGACAGACTGGAATCGGTCTATTGATAAGTCTTCTTACGATTCACAGACAACACGCAAAGTAATTGGACCAATAACAGAAGACTTTACAATTATTTTGCTATATAATTATATATGGTTTGATTTTGTTTGGATTTTAGTCGATTAAAAACTCAATGTAGGCTATCATCTCAAATGATCATTTCTGTTAAATTTATCAAATTCAGTTCTAAAAAAAAAACTTTTATGCCCAATATGGAAGTTCCTAGTGGCAACATGTAAGACAAAATTAGCCTTCAGGGTTGCTTTACGTAGCTTTTTGTCCAACATAAAACAGTACCTTGTTCGCAAATGTTCAATTTTTGTTTTTGCCTTAAGGTAAGACATTAAAAACCAACAAAATCTTAGTATTACTGCCAGCGGTAGACAGGAAATGCTCATTTATCATTGCAATTGAAGCATCACTTTGTCTCATTTTAACGCCAGTGAATTACAAAACAAATTTGAAAGCACAAAAAACATCAAAACCATGTGCTATCTATCTCAAAATGTTATTAAAATACTCTGAGCAGTGAGCAGTGATTAATTGCAGCGGATCTGATTGACAATCAATGCTCTAAAACTGGCTCAATGAAGAAAGAAACATCTTTACCCACAGCAATCTGTTCCTTTTTTAATCTTACTGCGAGCTTGATTAATGCTTCGGATGTCTTGAGAACGTAGTTTGTTTTTTCTGATGATTTCTTATCTGAAAATGACCTTTTGCTCCCGGAGAATGTCTGGGAGTCGAAATAGTTGCATTATAGGCTTTTTACTAACCATTGAAAGTTCCGCCATCTTTTGTTTTATCTTGTTTTATCTAAGGGCAAATTAAATGTAAAAATCTCGTTTCAAAATCTGTCGTAGTACTTGTATTACTACACTGACAGAGTAATGGCACCCATTCAAGCTTCAAGATTATCATCCTAAAATTTGTCATATGGTTGTTTATTTATCAGTTCCCATTAGCCCACTTTCTATTTACAATTTTCAAATAAATTTCAAACAAATTAATTACAACGACTTCCATGTTTTTCCATTACAGTAAATTATCTAATGATACATTCAAAATGATATAGTTTTTCGCCAAAAAAACCCAATTTACTATTAGTTTTTATTACCTACATGTACGAGGGCAGTCATATCGAGGTTCATATTTTTCATATGTTGCCCTAGGGCAAAAAATCACCTTTTCATTGTGACGTCACGTTCAAAACAATGCTTTGACGTCACGGTTCACCTATGATGTCACAATCTTTACAGGCCGACGACGGCTAATCCGTCTATGCTGAAAAGTAGGTTTTGAGAATTTTCTTCAATTTTGGAATTAGGATCTACGGTAATAAACAGAATATCTTTTTCGTGTCAATGACATACTATGTTTACGACACTTGTGCCTATATATCAGTATATCCCTAATATAATATCCTAATATGACATATTGATTATTAATAGGTTCATGCATTTATCTATTTCTTTTTTCTTTAAAACTCCCAAACTGGTTATTGGTTCCGCATTGATTTTAGTGGATTTTCCATTGCATTTTATTCATATAATATGATTACTTTGTTTTAAAAATATTAAATCTGAAAATTAAATCTTCGTAATGAAGCATTTTCACAAACCCTTAAAATTCATACATGCCATCGGACTAACTATATGATTTCTATGAGTTAACATAACCACACGAATGTCTTTAAACTAATATTTTGATATATCGTTTTACTCTTGACTTAACAAACAAACACATTATTTATCGTTAGAAAAACAACAGTGAAAAGTCTGAGCATCTGAAGTAAGTAGGTGATTTTTTGTAACTTTGATTTCAAACAATCTCGAGAAAGCAGTGAAGAGCTTTCGAAAAACTTAAGATCCCAAGCTTTCATCTTCTCATTTCTGTTTTTAGTAAAATTCTTGTAATAATTAGATGTAAAGCAAAGACACTGTTAAGTTGATAAGATGACTCAAATGATCACATTTCTTTTACTCATGCATATGATCGTTTTAAATTTTGCACACGCACATTGTCATTATAATGATAAACTCTCATGTGTTGCAATTATTTATTTGAATTAATATCATGAAAATCCATTATCTTTACTTTATATCGCCATTTCATAAATGGTGTCTGTCATTGACTTTAACTTGTAATAAGTTACTAGGATGACTTAATGAATACATTTTGGACAACTCTATATTTATTAAATGTATAACTTTCAATGTTTTAATATTAAAAAAAAACGACTACAGACATTACCAAACTTTTACACTTTACTGAAAAAACAAACATGTATTTAGATATTCAGAGTATTGTACGTAGTTATAAAACTGTTTTATGTGTGATTTTATAACAAAATAATAAAAACAAGCAAAGTGGATCTACTACATCCATGCTTAATGCAATAGGAGAAAGCAACGATTGAAAAGAATTCCAAATTGCTTTGAATCAACAGAAGCATAAATCAATGTCGAGTACTTATCAAAGGTGGTATTTTTTGGTATACAAAGAGGATATGTCTCGGAAAAAGCATGTTCAACCCTTTAATCGTTGCTCAGATTCTAAAAAGAAATGTTTCACAAAACCTTTAAAACGTCCTCGTCTGCGCATGCAATGACTTCTAAATAAGACTTTCTAATGCTGATCACAAATGTTAGAAGAATTGCTATATTTTTCTAGCTGAACTAGCGATTTCAGATAACAGTAGTGTAATAGTCCTTATTTAATACTTTGTGAATTTACAGGATTAACAGAAACATTAATCAATGTCGAGTACTTATCAAAGGTGGTGTGTTTGCTATAAAATGAAGATAATGTCTCGGGGAAAGCATGTTCAACCCCTTAATAATTGCTCAGATTTTAAAAAGAAATGTTTTACAAAACATGTTAAACGTCCTCGTCTGCGCATGCAATGACTTCTAAATAGGACTTTCTAATGCTGATCACAAATGTTAGAAGAATTGCTATATTTGTGTAGCTGATTTAGCGATTTCAAATGACAGTAGCTGTGTAATAGGCCTTATTTAATACTTTGTTCATTTACAGGAACATTAATATATACTATTTTTGGGGGTGACATCTTTTTGAACTTACAGCAACATGGGGTTGGAATATTGTCAATTATCCACAAGACATTATCCTTTTGCTTGAACAAGATACGTAGATAGAAATTAATAAAAAGATATTGTTTTTTAAAGTTAAAATACAACATGATAAGTGCAATAATGGTACGTATACCTATTACATATTCATACTCAGTTAATCGAAAGAAAACTAACGAGTTGTTTGCAAAAATATTACCTCAACATTTTCTTAATGAGCAATGTAATGATAAATCACTGAATTTGTTCAAACGGAATGTTTACAGTTCAACTATGTACCTTATTACGGGGTTTTGTATTCAATTGAATAAAAACTAGATCTGGGGACAAATCTTAATGAGTCTGACATAAAGCCATAACAGGTGTAATCACTTTAAACTGAATTCTATTATTGCTGCGAGCCATAGACTGGGAAAACTCATCACCTAAACTAGTGAAGAATCGGGTTGTCTTAATTTGCCGTCAGTAGATCTGGAAACAAATTTAAAACAAATAGTGATGAACAGAAATATCATCTTTGAAAAACATTACTTTGGCGCAGAGTGTTTATAGGGTATGAATGACAATTAATTAGATAAAAATTGGTGAACTAAAACACCATTTTCAAAAGAAATTGATACATTGACCAAGGGGAATATAAAGCGTTCGCTAATTGAGTAAAATTAGTATTTATCCCTGAATAAAATGCATTAAGAACGGAATCAGAATGTTCACTCTTTTTAAAAACTTCATAACCATCTCTATAGCAAGAAATTAATGCCAAAGTGTTTCAATAGAATGAATAACGACGTTTGTCAATATTTCAATAGTGGCATATGCATCAAATAAATGACCACGAAATGCTCAATCAAGAGCAAGACTGAATCGTTTGTTCAGTTTCCTCTCCTCAAATTCTGACAACAAACCTACAGATTAAATTCTCATAACATTAAATGCAAAAAAAACATGTAGTTCGAAGACTATCAAATTTCATTTTTAGAGAAGACAGCGTTGATCATGTGAGTAGATTAGCCTCCTTCCCAAAGAGTTGGATGTTAATGTATCTGTTAACAGGTCTTGTGCTTTTCTAATTGGAATGTCCTAAGAACATGCAAACATATGCGTTTTATTCCCCATATGTTGACAAACTCGAGGAAAGTATCGAAATTAACCATTGTTCTGTTGGGGTGACTATGACATTATAGTATTTGCTATCCTCTGTAGCTCACCAGGCTTCATATTCAATTTTGCTTTAGGGTGTGGTCAATGTGGTTCCCCACTTAGTAGGGGCTGCAGACAGGGTCACCAAATGTGCATCTTTAAATACCAATTACCTAAGAAAAATGCACAAAGTTACGGACGATTGGGCGGCGGACACAGTACCATGCATTAGCACAGGCTAGATGAGCTAAACTGTTGCTGCTGGGACAAGCAATCTTGTCGTTAGTTTCCGGTTTGCTTTAGGTAATGTAGCAAGTGATATGCTAATCACACAGTCGGTGTCTAGACTACCTGACAAGAATGTCACGAAAACAATATCCCTCTGTCAATGTGATAAAGGTTAAACCGTGGACAGTTACAATTAGAAATCAGTGAATATTTGTAGTTACATTATGAGTAAATCGAATTTTTCACCTGACATAACACCTGTTGGGAAGTTAGTGTTTCGAATAAGTTGAAGATTATCTGCTGTATTTTTAGCAAAAGACCAACAAATTATACAAAATCGCTTGTGAATTAGCACTGCACGCCTCCTCGTAAGGTAGAAAACATGTACAAAATTTGAAAACAATTGGATTATTAGTTTTTCAAACAAACAAATTCTGGTGATTGAATATGACTAAGACGAAAGATGGAGATCCGCAACAAAAATAAAAAAAATGAACATAATTGGTTTTAATTTGGCAGTGCACCCCTCCTAGTAGGTAAAGGGATATGTGCACAACTTGTCGGATTTCATTATGAGAAAAACATATGCATACAGACTGACACTTTGTGTTTGTTTTCTATCCACACTCACAGGGAAAAGAAACGATACCAACTTTTCAAAAGACTACAAAAAAAATCCTTAAAGGGGCAGTAGCACGTTTCTAGGGGGAATATAAGGTGATATCAGGAAAATGAAAATTAATGGTTCCAATTGAAAGACAATGTATTTAAAATAAATGGAGCAGTAATAATTCTGATACATAATGTAAAGTTTAGCCATGCCATTCCTTTTCCTTATACAAAATGAATTAAAGGTGTTCACAAAAAATGGCCGCCAATGGATTTTATGTGAATCTTCATACTTTGTCCTCTGACTATGGCTGATTGGCTTGTGTAATGAGATTTATGACACTATCAAATTAATACCTTTAGCATTTACGTACAATTAACAATGAAAATTTTAAAATATAAAATTATCAAAAAACGTGCTACTGCCCCTTTAATGAAATGCGACTACAAATTCTTGTAATAGGCACATACGTTGTGAAGAAGTACTCACAACTTCAAACATCAAAGTATGATACTCTTGTATGACTGTTCAAACACACTAGGGTTCCCAAAACAGCCTTTTCAATATCATTTTGGACAAAATCTTTCGAATTGGAATAAAATTGTATAAAATTAATAAAATAAAGATGTTATCAATATAAATAACCTTGATAGAAATAATTTGTCAACATTTTGTCTGACAGTTGGTTTAAAAACAAACAAAAGGGCCCTTTGCACTCTCCTACATGTATCAAATCCAGTTAAGGAGATGTTTTATACAACGTTTATTTAAAGGCATGTTCAATAGCGTTTACAGATATAACTTAGTGAAGTTGGCTGTTGAAGACATGAAACAACACTGTTTCAGTCGTAACTATCACGTGTAGCTCAATCTATCATGCATCTTAATGGTTTCGTTTGTTTTGCCCCTGAGTGTATGTCTTAGAAAAAATAAACTGTTTTTTTGATATCTTGTAATTGGTATCTTAAAAGATTATCCAAGTCTTTATGGTCCTAATGTCGCTTTGATCGATATTGGATATCAGTCTTAGACTTCTAAGTTTTTTTATGTTGAATCTTACACACTTATATAAAACACGTACAATTCCCTTCTTGATTAGTCCATTGTGTATGTTCTTTTATTACTCCCCCGTTGAAAATATCGCTGTTTAATAACTGTACAATGTTATTACACATATGTGTCATAACATCGCTTGCTGACATAAAGTTTATAAATATGACGTCACAATATCAGCGGCCCAGGCCGCAATGGTCATGTTGACATTTTCTTTTATTTTGACGACATAATTAAGCCAGTAATAAATAAAATACTAAACTCGATCCTGTTTCATAACAGTTTTATGAAACTCTTGAATGGTATAGGTATTTAACTCGCTTTTGCTTGTTAAATACTAACCCATTCACTCGTTTCATCAAAATGTTATGAAACGTGATGTTGTTTAGTATTCTCTATTCAATTTCAACGTTTAGACAGTAGATGAAATTTCAGTTTTATATTTTCAAACGTTTTTCTTTCATGTCCTGTCAAGTTTGCTGACGTAAGCAGTGAAGTAAGCGAGTTGGTGTTTTAACGTGCTTTAAACAATATTTCAGTTGTGAAACTGACGTTAGCAACCTAATAAATAAAACTATTAATAGATTTATTAAATGATTTTTAGCTCATCTAATCTGGAAGTCCCGATGGGCTTTTGTTATGGCATGGTTTCCGTCCGTCCATCTGTAAAAGTATAAGGGCCTAGAAAGTTTAAACTTTGTGTATAGACTCCTAACAAGTGAGGATTATAATTTATAGCTTAAGTGGCCCTTACGCTATTCGAGAAATCGAGCCATGCATATGGCTAAATAACCATTCAGCTATGTTTTTTATTTCTTATAATAATCTCTATACAATGTATCATTTATATTTGAATGTATCTCCTCGCTACGAAAGGGTGTTCAAATTATTAACGCTTGTGGCATCATTGGAATTTTCAAAAGACGTTCCGACCTTAAACTCTGAAATTTGCATCGGTATCTGTATATAATCCTTAGCCACGCCCAACGGATATCGACAATATATTCGTTGGTTTATTATGTCGAGAACACTATCCATATTGTATGATACAATTTGGGTATCCTATCTTAAATAGTAGTTGAGAAAATATGTCCCCTTTGTAGACACCCTCAAGGATCAAGTGCAATAACTGTGAGAAATATTTCATGCTTCTGATTTCCGAACACTGTCAAGACATTGATACCCCGAAGACACAAAGCTGATTTGGTTATACATCTTAAGTAATTCGGAGAAAGTTTTCCCCTTTAACTCGGATGGACGCACAAACACACGGCAGAGCCCAAACCTATATCTTCCTTCCACTTCGTGGCTTTGGATAATAACTAGTGGAAATGATACAATTTCTTGGAAAAAACATTTGCTGAACTTTTTAATCAATATTCGGCATGCGTTACAAAAATGTTCAAAACATGTATTCACCACTGACGAGTGTCAAACTGGAATGATACGGCTTTAAAATCTCACACCAGAAAACTGTTGTCTGTTAAACGTCCTTTTTACAGATGAGAGGAATTTCATTCTGTCATGAGAATGATTCAATTGAAAGTAGCTGACGATAAGCAATCCTAACAATTAGATAAAATGCAGACTAGTGCTTTCCAGGATAACCGAACGTCTTAACAGGTTTCCAAACTGGCTGTATAACACCCTTGGGAAATAGATGAAATAGTTCATGTATAAAATCATTAGGATGAGATTATGAGGTCTATCTCTCCCAGAGAATTGTGTGTGAAAATGAGTCACACTCATACATTGTTTATGAAAATACTTTAAAGTATTTTCAGATTTCTTTCTTTAAAAGTAATTCTTCGTTATCAATATGAACACTGATATTTGAGTTAAGTATTTGTAACTAAGATTGAAAAATTATCCAAGTTGATATAAGTTTTATCTTGTAAAAAGTAAGTCCTGTTAATAAATGTATAGACATAATTTTGATAACAAAATATCTGCAAGAAATTCCACGAATTGTGTTTTTAATTTTACCGCTTTTGGGTATGCATCCAAATCTCACGAAATAGTTAATGAATGTATTGTTTTGGAACAACCACAAATAGGATATCATTATTTGTTATTATCAATTTTCCCTATCAGAACATAACGTACTTATAGGATTTTTATACACCTTAGCTTATTTCCATGTCTCAAAGGGGCAGTAGCACGTTTTTAGCGGGAACAATTGAAAGACAATGTATTAAAACTTAATGAAGCACTAATACATTAAATATATTATGTAAAGTTCAGCCATGTGGTTCCTTTTTCTTCAGCAAAATTAATTGAATGTGTTCATATGAAAATGGCAGCCAATCAACTTTATGTGAAACCTCATAACTTGTTCTCTGACTATAGCTGAGTGATTTGTGTAATAACCTTTTTGACACTATAAAAATAATACATTTAGCATTCTACTATAAATGTGCAAAATACTCGTTTTTGATTGGCTACCGTGAAAAATCAGAGGGTGTATATTTGGTTTTAGGTGCTCTGTTTACTTCGTCTGATGTGCAGGAATTAAATTATTGCCCAGCAACACTAGTTCGCAAATAATGCTGTTGTTTCCAAAACATTAAAATATTATTCATGATTTTGTTTTATGCACATTATTCTTTTAATCTAATCGAACTTCCCACAAGCTAATCAGTTGAATTCTGTGAAAACCGGCAAAATACCCGAAACTGACAACCGATTTCTTTTGGCAGGCTCGTCATTCAGTGACATAGCGTTTTGCCTAAACGGCCGCGAAACAGTTTAACCAGACCGATTATCATACAACTAACTTTCTAAATGCAGAATATACCTACCTCTTATTTATTTACAACATCAATTCAATAATACTGACGTAAAGTTTGTGCCTATATGCACAACATGTTCTAAACGCTCACAACAGTTGCGATATTCTAACGTCTACTGAATAGAGCAAACTTCCTTTGGAGCATTTGGAAACAATTTCATAATTGATTCATCATCGTGTAGAGAAGAGAAATGTCTATATTTACATGTATCATTTGTACATACGCGCACAAACGTTAAGGAACAGCAAGTGGTCCGCGGAAAATTTGGTGGAATTATCTGTAACCGTTTTGGAGATACAGACGTTTTAAGTCTGAAAAGTAAAAGGGCTGTTAATTAAAATTTGTGTATGTTTAATACTTTTTGCACAAAAGATAAAAGACAAAAATCACTCAAGAACATTTATTTCCAGACACAAAAAAGGTCAAACTTTGAATTTTTAAAATGTTGTTTTTTGGTGGGTATGATGAAAAAATCCTATCTATCCATATATATATATATATATATAAAATAAAAGATTATAGAATCATAGACAATTTTATAATAAAATCAGATGTATGCATTACAATTGACTTATGGACCGCTAAATATTGTCAACCCAACTTTCATTTTGAATGCATATGACATATGTACGTGTTAACAATTGTAACTCACCAACAACAGACTGTGTATTATATCATCAGACTTCTTAACGAATATGAAACCTGGGGAAATTTACAATAAAATCTGATGTGTCCTTTAACATTAAAACAAGAGGTTTTAATATTATCAACTTAACTTTCGTTTTTGACTTCATATGATAAAAGGTCAGGTATTTGATTTATCTCCCTTAAGCTGTACTATTGGTTAAAGTACAAATACACTTTCGTACCACTGTTTGGTTCTCAAACACTTTTTGAAGTATATTTTATAAGTTTTTTGGCATTCAGTGTAAGTGAACAAATACAAGTAAATTCTTCATCAGTAGATGCTTTCATGAGGTTGGTTACACTGACTCACACGTTTCACAATTACAAATATTGTTCGTCCTTCCCTAAAGTCGCTTTGCCCTTTGGCTGAATCCATAAATATGCGATCAATTGTCTTTGTGGAAACATGGGTCCGACTCTGGAGAAATGTTAAATTGATTTGAATGGGACCTGTCGAGTCTTTAGTATGTTATATATGTAAGAGTTTTACGAATTTTCTTGTCATTAAAACGGCATTGATATAGTTCCAAACATTTTTATTTTTAGTTGCAAAACGACAGATTATGTACAAGTAATCAAATATCCCATTTAGATGTCAACCACCAAACTTACACTAAAAGTACTAAGCATGATTTTAGGCGATGAAAACAAAACATACATATTATCAAACTGTGAATAATGCTGAATAGGAACAAGCAGTTATTTCAAATTTCATTATAAATACCATATTCGAATTTGAAATGTGTAACTGACAACTCTATTAGTATTATGTTCGGCTGGTGTACAATGTATATGTTAACCACATTTCAACTGAAAAAAAAACTGAAAACGTCTTATGGGAGTAAAATAACTGTAGATGTCAAACGCACATGACGAAGAGAGCACTTATGGACGATCTAAGGACCACTTAAATCAAAGGACTCCTGCTAAACAGTCTTGGTAGCCTCAATCCAAGGATCTCTCTCAAGTGTGCAGGGACTCCTGGGAAGCCTCGGGAGTGTGTTGTAAACATTTACATGTCCATTGAAGTAGGCCAGAACTTTTTGTTAAGTTACATGATCCAATAATCACCCCACTCTATCTGCACGCAAGGGTAACACTTGTCCAATCCTCTTGAGACATGTTCAGCTCTTGAAGTAGTTTGAGAGCTGCAAGATATCCACCTGTTTGATGGTTTAGCACTCGAACAGTTTCTATGCACCCAAACACACCAAATTAAACAGCTTGTATTAAAGATTCAGTTTTTTTTGTAATCGCAATTGAAAAACCCATGTCAGAGCTGCATGTAAACTTCAGGTTCACGTAAGAGTTTCATTGTAGCGTTTACATTGTCTAGTGGAAACACATAAACTGTCATTCAATGCTCAGACTTTCACTTTCAATTCAAGTCCTCATAACGCCTCGTTTATAACCTAAGCAATTGTTTGAAGTATGATTGTACAATTAACACAGTCCAGCTTTGTAACTACATTTGAGACCGGTTAATTAATGATTAATTGAATGATAAAATATCTGGTAAGTTTGGCCCAACACCTACTGTATGATTCCTCACATGCTACAGAAAAAGCGTCAGGATTTCAAACAGAAGGTACATGCGATTTTGGGTAAGTCAGACAGATTTCATTTTGTAATCATGTCCTTATCTCTCGTTATACAAGAGCATGTAAGTGTTATCCTTTATTACATTATTGTATACTCTTTTAATATTGGTTTTCATTATTAGTTGATATTGAATCTGATGATATGTCTTGATATTTAAAGTTATTTCATTTTTTCATTTCAAAAGTTTATCTGATTCGACATTGATATTTTTTTTTTTTTTTTTCAAAGATTATTGTGATTTCTAAGTTTTGTAGGCAGACAATAGAGAATTAATCTTAAGGATTGATGCACGTTTTTAAACTTTACCTTACCTTTTCCCCAAAAAAACTACATTGTCAACAACAAAATTTATTGCTGCTAGTTAAAACAAATACCTCATCTAGTCAAAAGGTTAAAACGAATTTGACAGCACAAAGAATTGAAAACAGGTGTAATTCATCTAGATATTTCATAAAAACTAATCTGAGCAGTGGGCAGTGATCAATAGATGCGGATCTTATCGACAATCAATGCTCAAAAACAGGCTCCTGGAAGAAAATAACAGGTATTTCCAAAGATATTGGTTAATCTTACTTCGAGTATGATTAATGTTTCGTAGGCTTTTAAAAAACATTCTGTTTTTGCTTTCTCTGACAGAAGATGACTTTTTAGCTCTTCAACAGAGAGAAAGTAGAAGTAATTGCATTTTAGGCCTGTGAATGTGAAGCGCACTTAACTTAACAAAACACATCAACACGCAGCTGCATCCTGAACGTTTTTATCACTCACTGGTGTATAAAGCTGTTGGGGTTTTGTTTGGACCTCAATAGATTTGATTCTTTATTTTGTCATGGGATTGTATATTCATAAGTTCAGCATCAATCCCACATCATAAGTGTATATATTTGTAATTATGAAATTAGAAATAAGTCAGCATAAAGTCATAAAAGTTTATACTATCAGTATCATTTAGAAATGTTAAGTTTGATTCCAGTGAAACTTTAAGGACACATATAAGCAATATATCTATTAAAAAAGCCAATTTACCCAAATAACAGCTTTATTATGAATATTCACGACGAGGCTTTCTTCCTCATCAGATTAAGTATCAGGAATAGGAAAATGGGATACATAAATATATGAATTTTAAACAAAGCTGAGGAAAGTCGCTGAGGAAAGTCGTTGTTCGTTATAACAATCTTGAATGGTAACAAACATAAGTTGACAATCTGAAAGTGGTGAATACTTGCTTATTCCTCATACAATGAGGGTTTGCATTATTACAATTTGTGTAACAAGCAGCTGACATGGTCGAAATATATCCCCTGCAAATTGCAGAATATGTATAGGTTTTCCTTATCATAATGTAAATTAATTTTATCAACCCAAAAAACATGTTTTTTCCAGGATATGGAGAGAACTGTTCTAATGAAAACACTTAATGACACAAACATTATGTTCACTTTTGGGCATAGTTCGAGTAAACTAACAAAATTAAAATCAAACCAATACATTTATGTATTATGTATCTAGGATCTCCATGATCAATTTAAACATATAAACCAAAGTAGAACACATGATCAAAAACATGCTTTCAAATTCAACACTTTTTATCAATTAGAGATTACTTGTACAACATTATTTTCACTTGTTTTATTTTGATTGTTAAAAAGAACATATCCAATCTAAAAATGTACCAACATAAAAGTTAATTAAAAATGATATATTGAATTCTAGACAAACAATTTCGAGTTATTAGAGTCATCCCTTCACCAAAAATGCTAAATTTTACAATAAATATGTTAAACATTCATTCTCTCATGTCAATTTGAATCTCAATACCAAGTTTGATAAACTTTTGAGACATTTTTGAACCAGACAGGACTCGTACATGTATTCCACAGCAATTCTCCGTTTTTGCCAATTTACATACAAGGTTACAAACATAATTTCAAAATTGTTAATCGTCACACATGTTCATATCAGTATGTATCTCAATATCACATTTGATTTGAAATTTGTGTTTTTTTAACAGAGTCCTTACTTTTATCTGTGACCCCTTTTTATTACACTCTCGTTGAAGATACGACAGTTGTGAAACAATGACATGTTATTCAACACTGTTGTAAAACATTGCACGTGAAAGCGATCGCATCCGGAACTACTTTCCTGCCGTCGCATGACAAGTTAGATCGGTTGATGATGTCAATCAAAATTGCGCCTTAAGAATATTGTTCTCAATCCAAACGACAAATATACGAGATAAAAGTAGAATTTTTTTTAAAAGTGTTTATTTGGCCGAGAAACAATATAAAGAATCAGAGAAAGGCCTACCTCCACAACATTCATCTTCAAATGTAAACATTACCTCGGAATCAGGGTCAAGTCGGCATTAGAAAGTAGATCTGGCAAGGTCATACCTTCCGATTACGGTGTCGATTCTTGAAATTTCAGCGTCAGTACTTTAGGATTTCGATAAAGCAGCGATACCGTAACTTGGTAAGCATTAGCAATGTTATCTTTATCGGCAACAAGTTCAAATTTGTCGAAACGCTAAAACGTTTTTAGAGTTATCTCCCTTGCAGCCTAAGCTCCTAGCTGGGTTTGGCAACTCAACGACGAGATTGCCATTTAAAGCAGCGGTCCTTTTTGTTTAAGAATTTAGATGAAATTGTAATTTGAAGAGGGTATTACCCAGTCTATCGTCACCATGGATCGCAAACAAGGACAGTGTTCCTCCCACTGACACTAGCTCAAAGTTACTTACTGAATCGCGCTTGTAAAAACACATTCCGATGACATCACAATCACTTGACATTCATTCACACAATCTAACGTTCATTCGCAACAATTCAGCGACTAATGGTTTTGTTAACTCGCCAATCTGCGTTTGTATGAACTATAATACAAAGATAATTTAATGAGAGTTTTTCATTTGTATTGTTCAAAATTAAAGCTGTTATCAATGGACTTACTCATGACCTATTTGGTCTAATGACGCTATGCGTCCATTGTAAAGTGATATTCCTACGCACAACTACGAGAATTTAGAGTAAACATAATTTTGCTATTAATTTTAAGAGTGTAATAAATAAAATACTAAACTCCGCCCAGTTTAATAACATATTTAGGAAACTCGTGGATAGTATTGGTATTTAACTCGCTTTCGCTTGTTAAATACGAATACCATCCACTCGTTTCATAAATATGTTATTAAACTGAATGTCGTTTAGTATTCTCTATTTATAAGATTATTTATCTCCATATCAAATTTGATCAAAATGTGATCTAAAGTTAGAAGTTGTGAGCCGAATAGGAGTTTAAACAGTTTTCAAACAGAGTCCTTAATGTTTTTTCCAAAAAGGCAAACGTTTACAAAAGTGATTTAAAAATTTGTCTTCATGACACACCCTCAGATGATAACATATCTCCATATCAAAATTAATCAAAATGTGATGTTAATTTAGAAGTTGTGAGCCGGACAGGACTTGTAACAGTTTACTAACAGGGTCCAAAAGTTTACAAAAATGTTCATCATGACACACCTTCATATGATCTCCATATCGAATTTGATCAACATGTGATGATTAGTTTGAAGTTGTGGGCTGCACAGGATTTGTAACAGATTTCTTACAAATTTACCATTTGTTCTAAAAAATCCTAATATTTTAAGTAGTTTTTCTCAAAATTGTTACTTTTGACATATTATTACATGTTTCTTCATTTCCGCTATGAATTTGAATTGAAATGGTTTATTAGATACACTTTGTGTCAGGTTCATAATATTTGTTATTTTTTGGACAAACGGACGTACGGTACATTTTAATACCCCCACAACAATGAAGATAACAAAGACAACTAAATTCAAATTCATAAAATCCTTGCATAGTTATCCAATCATTTTTTATCAAAATTGATTATATTGACATTTTCAAAGTTCAAGACGAAAATTTAATGGAACAATACAAAAAATCCTTGTATTTTTGCTCTTTGACTGAAGAGTATATACATATAATGTAAAGGTTCCAGATTATAATACTTCCACTCATGATTCAAAGATAACAGTCTAAATGGAGGTCCCACAATAATATTGGGTTAATTAGAAACATAATTTTTAAACAAAATGTTTTACAGTAAATTGATTAAGATGAATCTGATCTAGAATGGTCGGATGTGTACTTAATTATAGGAAACCAGAGAATAGTGCTGGAATTGTTTACAAACTCTTAAAGTACCTTTTCAACCCTTTAAGTTCATGGGTGATCAATCATTTAATTCACTGTGTAGAAGTCTGACTACTGTTATTGGTTTAACAGATATTGTTTTCTTCCATGGAGCAGATAAAAATACTCAAACAATTGAGAAGCACACTGTGTTTGGAAATGTTGCAGAAACTGGATGATAAAATCGCCAATTTCAAGTCGGACATGAATCAGATCGGATTGACTATTGACTAGAAACTGCCATAATTTCATGCCTAGATGATCCTTCCTTTCAAATTATTCAACCAGTTGCCCTTTCGATGACCTCTATCAGAGATTTTTCCATTTCAGTGCATTTAACCTTTGAAATATGATATGGTTTGACAGTGTAGTATATTGTGTCAGTCTCTTGGGACATCTTAAATATGAGAGAATCACTGAGGCGAGGACACTGTTATTGAAATGTTAGTACTTGTAAAGAAACATTTTTATATCCGAACCAATATTTTAAAGATATTTTGAAGAAATAATGATACCCAATCTTTCATAAGAATGACATTGATAATCATTCTAAAATGCCATGGTATTCTGTATTGATCATTTCCTCATTTATGAGATGATTTTGTACACATCAACATCTTTCATCCTTATGTGTAATTGAACTTATTTAGTCTAAGAGAATGATATGGTATAGTTGCTAACTAACATTTTTCACTAAGCAAGCTGCTACTTCAAGTAATCTGAACGTAAATGTAAATTTCCGGTTTGCTTCAGGTAAGGATACAAGTGATATGCTAATGACACACAGTCAGTGTCTAGACTACCTGACAGGAATGTCAGGAAGACAATATCCCTCTGTCAATGTGATAAAGGTTAAGCCGTGGACAGTTACATTTAGAAATCAGCGAGATTACGGTGCCACTTATCAAGACTTAATCGCTCCCTAACTTATCATATATACATTTGAAATAAGTTAGGCACCCAACGTTTTGTTCACATACACTCGTTTCCAAAAAAGGTACAAAAAGACAGTATGTTTGTAAAAATAATCTAATGATATGATAGAAACTGACAGGCAAAAGAAAGTAAACACTTTTTAAAATGATTTTATGGATAATTTATAATAAGCATGTTTACAGTAAACATCGGATGCAATGGCGTGTTAGAGTCAAACCACACCCTCCAGTTAATGAACAAGAATCTATGCAGGTTCTGCAAGGCAACAAAAACACCTGTCCGGTGATGTCACAAGACGTTATAAATTCTCGATCAGACAGTGCATTTTATGATGCGTTGAAACACCAATCGATTGCATTTGGCAATAATGTGACACATTCTGCAAGTTAAAAGTTTTAATATACAGAATTAAAATTGAGATCTTTTGGTTGTTTTGTTAAAAGGGGCAGTAGCACGTTTTTTGATAATTTTATATTTTGAATTTCTCACTGATAATTGTAAGTGAATGCTAAATGTATTATTTTGACAGTGTCAAAAATCTCATTACACAAGCATATCATCCATAGTAAGAGGACAAATTATAAAGATTCACATAAAATCCATTGGCGGCCATTTTTGTGTGTGAACACCTTTAATTCATTTTTTGTAAGAAAAGGAATCGCATGGCTAAACTTTACGTTATGTATCTGAATTATTACTGCTTCATTTGGTTTAAGGACATTGTCTTTCACTTGGAACCATTAATTTTCATTTTCCTGACATCACCTTATCTTCCCCCTAAAAACGTGCTACTGCCCCTTTAACCCCTACATCATTTTAATTTCTTGTATGAAAAAATGGATGATTAAACGTTTAAGTTTATTTTTTAATGTTTTCCAAAATGAATCAAACATCCAAGACATCTTCCTTCAAACTGCTCCCATCCAAATAATTCTGACAACGTTTCACAACTTTACATATTTACATTAACAAAATTGTGGTGTTTTTGCTAAAAACAAGTTATATTATCCTGAAAAATTAAAGTGAATGTTGGTAGTTAAAATGTGAGTAAATTAAATTTTTCACCTGACATAGCACCTGTTGGGAAGTTAATGTTTTGTATTAGTTGAAGATTATCTCTCGTATATTTAGAAAAAGATCCAAAATAAACAAAATCGCTTGTAAATTCGCACTACGCTTCCTAGAAGATAGAATACATGAATTGGAAACAATCTGATTATCAGTTTTCCCGTAATAGGTCGGACGAATTCTGACTCTGTGTTTGTTTTCCATCTACTCTCACGGGCATAAAGGAACAATACCAACCTTTCAAATGAGTACAAAACAAATCCTGAATGAAATCCGACTACAAATCCTTGTAATAGGCGCATACATGTAAGTTGTGACGAAGTTCTCACAACTTCAATCATCAGAGTTTAATACTTTTAATTGTATGATTGTTCAAATACACAAAGGTTGCTAAAACAGCCTTTTCAGTATTATTTTGGACAAATCTTTTGAATTGGAATACAATTATAATGAAATGTATAAAATTTATAAAATTAAGATGTTATCAATATAAATAACCTTGATATAAATTAATTTGTTCACACATTCTGTCTGTCAGTTGATTTAAAAACAAGCAAAAGGGCCTTTTTTTACTTTCTTATCAAGTCCAGAATTTATCTAATTTATATTAATTTAACTATCATTTGTAGCATAATCTATCATGCATTTCAATGGTATCGTTTCTTTTGCATTTGAGTGTATGTATTAGAACAAATAAATTGTCCAATTTTTTCTGATGTCTTGTAAGTGGTATCATAAAATGGTTTCCGAGTCTTTATGGTCCTAATGTCAATTTGATCGATATTGGATATCAGTCTTAGACTTCTAAATTATTAACATATGTAGAATCTTACACACTAAAATAGAAACACGTACAATTCCCTTGTTGATTAATCCATTGTGTATGTCAATTTATTACTCTCCCGTTGAAGATATCAATGTAATATAACTCTACAATGTTATAACACATATGTGATAACCAAATGAAGTGACGCCATTATGACGTCATAATTGATAAAAATTACATCACAATGTCAGCAGGGCGGCTTCGATGGTCATGTCGGTATCCATATATTACCCTTAACCACGCCAAATGGATATCGAAAATATCCATTGGCTTATTATGCCGGGAACAAGATACAAATTGGATATTCTATCTGAAATAGTATCTTAGGAAATATGTCCCCTCTGTAGACACCCTCGAAAAACCAGGATCAAGGGCATTAACTTTGTGAAAAATAATTTTGTGCTTCTAATTACCGAACAACGTCAAGACATTGATACCTCGAAGATACAAAGCAAATGTGGTTATTAATCTTCAGTAATTTCGGAGAAAATTTGTCCCCTTTACCTCGGACTGAGCCCTAACATCCGTCTTCGTGCCTTTTTGGAGATCCCACTTGCTGAATTTTTTAATCAATATTCGCATGCGTTACAAAGATTTTCAGAACATATATTCACCACTGACAAGTATTGAACTCGAATGATACAGCTTTAAAATCTCATACCAGAAAACTGTTGTCTGTAAAACATCCTTTTTACAGGTGAGAAATCAGAATCATTCAATTGAAAATAGCTGAGGATAAGCAATCCTAACAATTAGATAAAATACAGACTAGTGGTTTCAAGGATAACCAACCGTCCTAACAGGTTTCCAAACTTGGCTGTATAACACCCTTGGGAAATAGATAAAAAAGTTCATGTATGAAATCATAGAATGAGATTATCCGTGCTACATCTCTCAAAGAATTGTGTGAGGAAATGAGTCAGGCTCATACATTGTATATGAGGAAAATACTTTAAAGTATTATCAGATTTCTTTCTTTGAAAGCAATTCTTCGTAAAGATCAAAACTAACACTGACATTAGAGTTAAGTGTCTGTAACTAAGATTGAAAAATTATCCAAGTTAACAGAAGTTATATCTTGTGAATTGTTAGTCCTGATAATAATTAAATAGACATTATTTTGATAACAGAATACCTGCAAGAAATTTCACCAACTGTACTTGTGACTTTGCAACAATATGCAACAAGATATGACTTTACTGCTTTTGGGTAAAACCCTAACCTTACGAAAAAGTTCCTGAATGTATTGTTATGGAACACACACAAAAAATGATATCATTATTTGTTTGTATCAATTTCCTCATTGGAGCATAACCTTCTCATTTGGCTCAGCTTATGTCCATGTCTTAACATTCATTCCTTATTATTTTCAGGTCAATTGAAAAATGCTGCTAATGGTCAATATATTGCCCTTTGAGCTTAATCTTGTTAACAAGAATCGTTGAATTATAAAAACATGCCGAAAACAAAATGCCTTATTGGTATTGCTGAATCAATAAATATACCATCAAGAGTCTTAGTTGAAATGTCTGAACCTGTCAATCCGTCTCAACGGGATCTTTCAAGTCTTTGTTATGATATTTAGGAGTGAGGAAATGTTTAGGAACTTTTTTTTGTCATAAGTTCCACAAAATAAATTTCAGTTGAAAACGACAAATTGTGTACCAGTGTAACAGAGAGATAAAAACTTCCATTTTGATGTCAACCACCAAAACTTCAATAAAAGTACAAAGCATGATTTTAGGAATGAAAACACAACATAAATATTATCAAACTATGAATACTGCTGAATAGGATCAAGTAGTTAGTTTAAATTTCAAGTTTGATTATATATACTATAATTGATGTTGAAAGTGTGAAAATGACAACTCTATTAATGGTATGTTCGGCTTATGTATATGTTTACAACATTTAAACTAAAACAAACCCTAAAACGTCTTATTAGAGTAAAAGAAATGTAGATGTCAAACGCAAACGATAAAGAAAGCACTTTTGGACTATCAAAGGACCACTTAAATCAAAGGACTCCTGCTTAACAGTCTGAGTAGCCTCAATCCAGGGATCACTCTCAAGTGTGCAGGAACTCCTGTGAAGCCTCGAGAGTGTGTTGTGAACATTTACATGTCCATTGAAGTAGACCAGTTCTTTTTGTTAAGTTGCATGATCCATTAATCACCTCACTCTGTCTGCACGGAAGGTTAACACTTGTCCAATCCTCTTGAGACATGTTCAGCTCTTGAAATAGTTTGAGAGCTGCAAGACGTCAACTTGTTTGATGGTTAAGCACTCGAACAGCTACATGGCAAGCAAAGGGCACCAATCTAAATAGTTTGATATAAAGAAAATGAACTATATCAGAGCTGCATTCAAACTTTGGGTCAACATGATAGTTTGAATCGAGCTTCGACATCCCTCATATTCCAGTGCAAAAATGTAAACTGTTATTCAATTCTTACACGTTTTCACCTTATATGGAAAATAACAACGGAGTTCTATGATTGATAGCTTCCAAACATTAAAACTGTTAAATAGATATCCCCATCATAGAAACAAAGACTTTGATTGTTCAAGATGAACCGTGAGCTGTATACTTTCCTTTTCTCTCAGATATGCTGATTGAAGCATAGAGTATTATAGAATCCTTTCATGCAAGGACAGAAAACCTGCTTTTTGCAAAGTGTCATGTCCTGTTGGCTGCCATTTGATTGTGTCTCTACATCATTATACATATAAGCCAGTTGTTAAAGAAAAACATTTTCAAAATGAACTATTCAATAACCATTTTTAATCCATTATGGATACATGGTGTGTGTTAGGTTGTCTTTACTAGATACAGTATCTTCTATTCATTCATACCCTACTCTTTGGACGATGTCTGACTCTCTTATCCAGACCTTGTGCTTCCAGATCAGGACGCTGACTTTACTTACTTTATTTCAACTGAAATGGCATCCAGGTAACAAGTCTTGGCGTTAAATAACATAGCCAATATTTACCCAAGTTCCTCATAATGACTCGTTATGTCATATTTTATAACCAAATCACTGATTTGAAGCTTATTTGTACATTAAACTCACTCGAGTCTTGTCACTAATTTGAGACCTGTTAATTAATGATTCGCCCGGGATAACATATCAGTACAGTTTGGAAAACATCGTAACTCAACACCTACTGCTTGATTACTCACATCCAACAAAAGCTCCAACATTTCAACCAGAACCTACACATGCAACTTTGTTGACATAGTCTCTGAGCTTTTATGTGTTTTCTTGTCCTTATCTCCCGTTATACATGGGCATTATCTAGTGTCTAGATATTTCATAAAAACAAATCTGAGCAGTGGGCAGTGATTAATAGCAGCTGATCTGATCGGCAATCAATGCTCTAAAACGTGCTCCTGGCAGAAAATAACAGGTATTTCCAAAGATATCGGTTAATCTAACTTCAAGTATGATTAATGTTTCGTAGGCTTTTAAAAACATTCTGTTTCTGTTTTCTCTGTCTGGAGATTACTTTTTGCCTTAAAAAAACAGAAAGTAGAAGTAATTGCACTTTAGGCCTGTGAATGCGAAGCGCACTATACTATACTATACTATACTATACAAAAACACATCAACACGCACCTGCATCCTGAATGTTTTTACCACTCACTAGAGTAATATGTTATTGGGGTTTTGTTTGGATTTCAATGGATTTGCTTGAGCTGTTTTGAGTATTATTTTTATAAATTATTCTTCATTTGTCATGGGATTGTATATTCATCAGTTCAGCATCAATCGCATATCATATGCATATAATAATGAAATTAGATATCAAATGAATCAGCATAACGTCATAAAAGTTCATAATATAAATATCATTTAGAAATGTGAAGTTTGATTCCAGTGACACTTTTAGCAATATATTTATTAAAAAGCCAATTTACCTAAAAAAACAGGTTTGTCATGAGTGTACACAGCGCTTATAGAACAGATTTTCTTTGTCCTCAGATTAAATATTAGGAATAGTAAATGGGATACATGAATACCTTAATACATCAAGAACAACATATTATCAAACTGTGAATAATGCTGAATAGGAACAAGCAGTTATTTCAAATTTCATTATAAATACCATATTCGATTTTGAAATGTGTAACTGACAACTCTATTAGTATTATGTTCGGCTGGTGTACAATGTATATGTTAACCACATTTCAACTGAAAAAAACTTAAAACGTCTTATGGGAGTAAAATAACTGTAGATGTCAAACGCACATGATGAAGAGAGCACTTATGGACGATCTAAGGACCACTTAAATCAAAGGACTCCTGCTAAACAGTCTGGGTAGCCACAATCCAAGGATCTCTCTCAAGTGTGCAGGGACTCCCGGGAAGCCTCGGGAGTGTGTTGTAAACATTTACATGTCCATTGAAGTAGGCCAGAACTTTTTGTTAAGTTACATGATCCATTAATCACCCCACTCTATCTGCACGCAAGGGTAACACTTGTCCAATCCTGTTGAGACATGTTCAGCTCTTGAAGTAGTTTGAGAGCTGCAAGATGTCCACCTGTTTGATGGTTTTAGCACTCGAACAGTTTCTATGCAACCCAAGCACACCAAATTAAACAGCTTGTAATAAAGATTCAGTTTTTTTTTGTATTCGCAATTGAAAATACCCATGTCAGAGCTGCATGTAAACTTCAGGTTCACGTAAGAGTTTCATTGTAGCTTTGACATTTTCTAGTGGAAACACATAAACTGTCATTCAATACTCAGACTTTCACTTTCAATCCAAGTCCTCAGAATGCCTCGTTATGTTAAAACTTTATAACCTAAGCAATCGTTTGAAGTTTGAGTGTACAATTAGCACAGTCCAGCATCCTAACTCAACACCTACTATATGATTACTCACATCCAACAAGAGCTTCAACATTTCAACCAGACGCTACATGCAACTTTGTTTACATACTCTCTGAGCTTTTATTTGTTTTCTTGTCCTTATCTCCCGTTATACAAGGGCTAGTGTCTAGATATTTCATAAAAACAAATATGAGCAGTGGGCAGTGATTAATAGATGCGGATCTGATCGACAATCAATGCCCTTAAACAGGCTCCTGGGAGAAAATAACAGGTATTTCCAAAGATATCGGTTAATCTAACTTCAAGTATGATTAATGTTTCGTAGGCTTTTAAAAACATTCTGTTTCTGTTTTCTCTGTTTGAAGATTACTTTTTGCCTTAAAAAACCCCAGAAAGTAGAAGTAATTGCACTTTAGGCCTGTGAATGCGTAGCGCACTATAATTAACAAAAACACATCAACACGCAGCTGCATCCTGAATGTTTTTACCACTCACTAGAGTAATATGTTATTAGGGTTTTGTTTGAATTTCAATAAATTTGCTTCAGCTGTTCTGAGTATTCTTGTTATAAATCATTCTTTATTTGGCATGAGATTGTATATATTCATCAGTTCAGCATCAATCGCATATCATATCTATATAATAATGAAATTAGATATCAAATGAATCAGCATAGCGTCATAAAAGTTCATAATATAAATATCATTTAGAAATGTTAAGTTTGATTCCAGTGACACTTTTAGCAATATATTTATTAAAAAGCCAATTTACTTTAAAAAAACAGGTTTGTCTTTAGAGTACACAGCGCTTATAGAACAGATTGTCTTTGTCATCAGATTAAATATATTAGGAATAGGAAAATTGGATACATGAATACCTTTATACATCAAGAACAATGGTGAGGAAAGTCGTTCTTCGTCATAACAATCTTAAATGGTAAAATAAACATAAGTTGACAATCTAAAGGTTGTGAATACTTGCTGATTCCTCATAAAATGAGGGTTTGTGATTTGTCACAAGGACGAAACAAAGGCACATTGATAAACCCTTGCGTAGTTATCCATTTATACTGACGTTTTCAATTCAATGAAACAATTATTAAAATAAAATAATTATTGTTCGTGTCCCTGAGACTGAAAAAACTATTTTAAATTTTTACCATTAATCATTTCACTCCTGACGATCTTACAGAAAAATAAATCAGTCAATAACATTTTAATAAAAATCCTTGTATCTTTCCTCTTTGACTGAATATATATAATGTCGAGGTCCAGATGAGAACACTTCCATAATAATTCAAAGATAACAGCGGTGTCTTAGTTTTAATGGAAGTCCCACACTAAATTGGTAGATTAATAAAGAAATATTTACAAAACGTTGTAAACAGGTGTAATTTATGAAGATGAATCTGATTTTAAATGATCGGAGGTGTAATTTATTATAGAAAACCAGAAAATAGAGCTGGAATTGTTTACAAACTCTCAAACATCCCTTGGGATAAATGAACTCATAAGTATAGTGTTTGTTTTGCGATTTATGTGGTGAAATGGAATGACAAACACTTGATGTATTAATAATATCGATTTGGGAATTATTGCTGAAACAATAGAGAAACATTCTCTGTTTGGAAATGTTGCAGAAATGGGACAATAAATCTTCAATTTCAAGTCAGACGTGTAACAGATCCGATTGGCTATTGACTAGAAACTGTCACAATTTCATGCCTAGATGGTCCTGCATTTTGAATAATTCAAAACGTTGCCCTTTCTATGACCTCTATCAGAGACTTTTCCATTTCAGTGCATTTAACCTTTCAAAGATGATATGGTTTGACGGTGTAGTATATTGTGTGAGTCTCTTGGGACATCTGAAATATGAGAGAATCACTGAGGCGAGGACACTGTATTGAAGTGTTAGAACTTGAAAGGAAATATGTTTATATCCTAGCCAGGATTTTAAAGATATTTCAAAGAAACACCCAATCTTCTATAACAATGACATATATAATCATTCTAAAATGTAATGGGATTCTGTATTGATCAGTTTCCCATTAATCAAACGTTATCGTTATTTATCAATGGGATGATTTTGTAGATAGGAACATCTCAAATTTCCATTAACAATAATTTTGGGAAGGCAATATACATACAATATACAGCATATACTTGTTTCTATAGGAAAGTGTTGTTTTAAAAGATAAGACAACTATCATCACAGTGATAAACTGGTGTTTTATTCTCCTAGTAAAACTGGTCAGAGAATCGACGATATTCAATTTCTTAAATAAACATGTAGACAATAATTTTGTACATAGGAACATCTCAAATGTATATATAACTAAGTCTAAGAGAACGATATGGTAGGGTTGCTAAACTAACAAGGGTCACCATAATACATATTGCACAGATCCCTAATAAATCAGAATATAAAAATTGCCAAAAATATAATCACAAGTATTTGAGCTAGGGCTTATAGTTTTTAAGTTCTACTCAGAAAAGAATTCTATGTCATGTTTCCATTATAACCGCCAAATGAAAACTGTAATTAGTTGAAATTCGGAAAAGGTTCAACAAGACATGTGAATGCTGACTAATTCAAATACTAAGTGTAATTGAGCAAGTTCTAATAGTTTTAAACACTGTTCCGGAAACGAAATGATTATAGAGGTACGGACAGTCCTAAGACTTTAGCCAACTATATTTAATACCACTGGGGAGAAAAGGAGAAAGTTGGTAATTGAACAGTTAAGTGAAATATTAAGTTTTATAAGAAAACTCTTTCTCTTGAACTTCGATTTTTAGTTCTTTTGCGGTTATATTTATATTTGTTCTTGTAAAATCCATATTACAGTATCCAATAGCAACGGATGTTGCTGTATTTGATTCCTAGCGGAATTGCTTTGCATGAGTAGTGGAGTTTACTTTGAGACATTGAAGAATGTTGCTTATCAAGTCTTTCATTTGCGCTTTTGCTCGTTTTTCTCGTAAATTTTGATGTGTATAGCTATATTACGATGCTATGTCGTGCATTAAAGGGGCAGTAGCACGTTTTTGGTGGTAATATAAGGGTTATGTAAGGAAAATGAAAATTAATGGTTCCAAATGAAAAACAATGTATTAAAACTAAATGGAGCAGTAATAATTCAAATATATAACGTAAAGTTTAGCCATGCGATTCCTTTTTCTTACACATAATGAATTAAAGGTGTTCACATAAAATGGCCGCCAATGGATTTCATGAGAATCTTCATACTTTGTCTGTGTAAGAAGATTTTTGACACTGTCAAAATAATACATTTAGCATTAACTTACAATTATCAGTGCTACTGCCCCTTTAATGTGTACGTTTCGTTGGGTTTTTTCTTTTTTTCTTTGGTAGACCTGACGTTAATGGTTAAGAATCATATTTCAATCTTTGCTTCGATGCAGTAGTTAACAGATTGATAAAACAATAAGAAATCCAAATAATATCCAAATAATGAAATGGTTCTTATTTTACGTAGTTAACTTTAGTTTTCATTTCAATTTTACATTCAGATAAAAATTAAATTTTTAAAGACTTTGTTTTATAAATTGTAACATTGTCTGTTTTCTATTCTATCGTTTCAAGCACTTGATTTGGTTTCCTTTCAAATCGTTTGTCTTTGTAAGTTGTTCATTTCTGTGGTTTCATGAAAGCAATGATATCATTGTCTCTAGAATGACTTTTCTCGAACTAAGACAACAACACAACATAAATGTCTGATTTACTACATATCATTGTGTGTTTCACTAACATTACCCTATTATTTTTCTGTGAGTTACCTTATTTCAAATTGCCTCCCTAAATTTTTGAGTCTCTCACGTCAGTTCGTTAACAGATCTTCAAATCGACGACTTTTAGACAAACAGTTGCTTTTATATAGTTCAGTGGATTAGCTCAAATCCTACTCGAATTGTTTTGTTCCAAAGATTGAAACCAAATAATTTTAGAAAATCACTTTCTTTAGGTGGTCTGACGTCAAAATGTTCAGACTTAATAAATGATTAATCTGACCTGATACACACTGGGCTTAGTTAATCACTCAGCCCCTTTTTCTCAGACAATTTAAAGTAAAAGATATATTTATACCAATGACATTTCTTAAGACGAAATTGTACGTGCAGGGACCTTCATTGTAAACATTTCAATTGAAATAATTTTTGTCAGTGAAACAATCTGTAATCAAATGTGTGCATATTAGAGGTAAAATGAAATTGATAGGTTTGAAAATAATACGATTATGACTTTCATGTATACAATGCACCTGGTTTCAATTCTAAGCAATCAACATATATTTTGAACTGAACTATCAAGCTTTCTATTACCTTTAACATAAATAATATTTAACATAGCTTATGTGATATCAAAAATTCCAATTATTCGATCAGTATAATATGTAAAAAAAACTTATCGATGAAAAATAATAAACACCATATTCTCTATGTGCAACTACATGTATAATTTTTGAATTTCATTGAAGATTTATAATTGTTTCTAATTATAATTCGGAAATGAATATTTGAAATATTTGGACTTAATATCATCATACTCGGTTGTATCAAGTAAAAATTTTATTTAAACAGCCGAATGTCTTTTTAAACTTTATATCATTGTCAGCAATACCCTGAGATAAAAAGTTTCAATTCATTAAGCGTTTGACAGTAGTTCATACGTTTTCTATAAAGACATGCCTTTTGCGTCTTCCTTTTCTTCTTGATGTAAAAGCTGCTGTTTGGTATCATCAAAACATACATTAAAGTGCTTTTTTTTATAAAAACGTACCTGTTTTAAAAAAAGCTAAAAATAAATGTTAAAGTGTATTTCGTCCAAAACCTTTTAATCAGTGCTTAAATCCTCAAGAAATTACAGGTGTGACAAAAAAATCTATAATGCCCAATACCATCATTTGGAACATTTAAGAGGCATTGAATTTTAAAACAGATTACCTTATGCCGGGGTTTCATCACATGCTTTCGAATTTCTCTATTTGCTTTACAAACGTGAAATTTGCCTCCAATGTGCCTTTTAATAAATAAAGGGAGATTAACACACGATGTGCTGCATTGATGTGTTCGGATTGTGAGCAGAGAAAACATCGTCAGTTTAAGAACCATTAGGTTACAATAACTAATGCTAAACTAAATTAAACGTTAGCATCTTTTCTATTTGGGTAAAACAACACCACAAAATATATTATTGATATCATCACTATATTAAAGTTTAATCAACGATGAAACTATTCACTTCAAGTTCTAGCTGACAGAAGTATGAAAATGTAAGTAAATCAAAGATCTGCTGATTCGATCAAACTTAAGAAAAGAAACCAATTATCACCGCCTGCTCTGGGAAATAACTTGATTAGTATTGAGACTATTGACCAGTTTCAAGGTGGTTGAAGGTTTAATTCATTTTAACCCAATTTGAAAACGTGTGTTCAATTTGTGCACATACTGACTTACATACACAGGGGATTAATTGGGGTTATTTGATGACCAATCCTACAATTATTTGTGTAGAACTAAACTAGATTTGTTGCACATCATGGTACCATTGACAAGCTTACATTAATGTCTTTTTTGTATGCAGTTAAATGAATCAAGGAAATTTATCATTTTTGGTGTATATGGTATCAATGGTATGTATGGTGTTAATTCTGCAACTAACAGTAGACATTTTGCCTGATTTTGAAAGAGTAAAATCCATGTTATTGATAAAAGGAACATACAAGTTTCAATGTGTCAGCAAACTCTCTAGTTTTGAAAGAAACAAAGGTAATAACATATTGCATCATTACTACTGCAAAGAATCCACGTGTTCCGAATTATATTCATGGAGAAGTGAAAGTACGAAGCAGGTTTGTTAATGATTTGTTGAACAGAGTAAGAAAATTCGATATTTTAGAAAGACAGGTATAGTCGAAAGCAAACAATACAGATATCTAAATGTGATTGTACTTCAATCACGAAAAGGCAGAAGATATAAGATTTAAAAGAAACCGATTAAAATGTCTCTTACTAGAACGTTAAGGGCTCCAGGATTGCCATCATCCTTTACCTTAATGGCTATAAGGACGGGCGTGTAGGAAGATCATATTCAAGAAGGTGATATGTTTTCTCTTTTAACAAAAGACCTTTTAGGCACCATGATTACCATCTAATTGGCTGAAAAGGAATACCATGTAAAAGGATGATATCTCAAGAGTAGATATATATTCAACTATCAAAGAACACATGCCAAGCCTCTGTGATTACTATCGATTTGGAAGAGACTTGGATCTTAATCAAATTATGTGGATTCTGGGAAACGAATGACTTGCTTGTTCACACTCACACTGTATTAATATTTTGCATCAATAGGCAATCGATCGTACTTACCATTTGCCACTACAAGATTGCATCTAATTTAAGATATTTCAGTGCAAATGGTATATGTGTTAAGATTCAGACTTTGAATGTAGTGAAAATTGAATACAAGGACATTGAAAGGATAAGAGGATATCAAATCATTATCAGTTGGCTTTGATTCTTATGCAATGAAATGAATTCTATGCCCAGGACAAGTTGTTCAATGGATGATGGCATTAATCAGACATTAGTTTTATTGTTCATTATGTGAAATGTCAACACAAGTTAAGTTTTTTTTAAAAGATTGTAGCATTGTTTGTTGAAATTGTGTTTGAAATTTGTCACAAAAGTAACTAGTATCTGCGAAGTGAGATCTGTCAGTTGATTTGTTGATAAGTTGATCTGTGCTCAAACAAAAGTGCAAATAAAACATAATAACGAATAGGTGAGAAAGAAACTAAAAAAAAGTATTTAAATTCCTCATTCGATGTAAGATTTCACATTTTGTCGCATCAACAAAACGAAATTCAAAAAAATGTTCTTTATCAAACTTTTTAGATAAAGGATAATTGAGAGTTGAAGATTTCTTAATTTTCTCACATATGTGCATCTCTAAATTTTCACATGATGTATAAAAGCAGGAAATGGAAGCTGGCGGAAAACTAATAATTTCATGCCTGGATGATCTTTCCTTAAGGGTTATTCAACCAGTTGCCCTTCCTGTGACCTCTATCAAAGTCTTGGTGGCGTCGGGTGCACTCGACATATGAGACGGGATACGATCTGCCAGTCGAGTTTGCTGTTGCAGTCTCCCTGGACATCTGGAACATAAGAAGTCAGTCAGGCATGAACAATCTTGAAGTTTGTGGGCAGAAGATAATGTCTGGTATTCTGAATTTGGATTAACCAAATTCATACTTGTTTTTGCAACTATTACAGTTAAAAGTGATATAGTTTGGCCATTTTACAAAGGATTGCCTTGTGCATGTACAGAATAACTATTATTGAACATATTTACTCTCATGAAAATTTTCAAACAATGGTATAATGAAACAGACATTAGATTTCATTTTGGCGTTTGTGACGAAGATATAGAAAGATAGTTATGTTTCACCATAATATGATATTCACATTAATTTCGTCACTGCAAAATATCGTCTTTTATTCTGAAAGACTAACAATGTGGAGTGACATTTAATAGTAACATAATGCATTGCAATTATTGTATAATAACACTGTGGGTGCACTTTTTACACGACGTCGTGCAGTTGTTAGAATATCATTGAAATTCTATACCTTATTAATATTACTAAATTAGCACGACAGAGTAAGACTACAACCACTCATTCGGTAAACTTAAAGGTGCCTCTTTTTTCCATTCAGATATATTGTAACAAATCGGAAAAATTTTTTTTGCTCATTGCCTCCTACACAGAGTTGATAGAATGGAAAGAAGGAGGAGATAATTCAAATCCATTTTTGATAAAAATATTCTTCAAATCAATGACTAAAATCAAAAGTGTGGATCAATAGAAGTTCATCTAGGTTTTGAAGAGACTTGTGGTACACACTATGCATCTGCTCATTAGTGAACGTTCTTTAAAAGCCTTTGCGTTGTTTTGGTAGGGTAGTACCAAACTGGTTGTGAGACTTGCTTTTCTCTTTATTTTAATCATAGTTAAAAAGAATTTAATCTTAACAGCAACACGCTGTTTACGATGCATAATATGAACGAGCTTTTAAGGAACGATTGCAAGGACGCTTACAGAATAACCATTGTTGTATGACAACGATATCTATTCGAAACAGTGTTACAAATATAGTTCAATGCATACATAATTGCATTAAAAATCCAGTTAAATGCGTCTCACATTTGTATTATAAAGGACAAAATGCAATCTTTACATGTATGTTTCTTGTAGGCATATTTTCTGCCAATTGCAGTTCTATCTCACTATTAAGAGTTAATTCCAAGAATGCGTTTAAAACGACTGAACATTAATGAAATATGGTTTTTATGTGTTGGTAACTTCAATCAGCTTTCACAAGAACAAAACCTTCGAAAACATTAGTACCGCATTCTCTTTTATACAATCTATCTTAAAAGACAATTTACCTGACGGTGCTAAAAAGGTAATGCACCATCATTGGGATTTTATACCTGAACAATTGTCACGTTCCCAATTGATTTTAGACGGTTCTGTTATTTTGGAAGAAAGCCTTATTTAATCCGTTTTAATGTTTTCTTTACATTAATCTGTTTTTGATCTCCCACGAGATTCCTCCTCTTTCAATTTTGGGGTTGGTCAGATTGCCTTCTGATGGCAGCAGATGATATTTTTATATTAGATTTTCTCCTCGCCCAAAGGTAATGTTTCAAATTGTTCTAAATATAGACAAAGAACGTAATAAAGCACCCCATAATTTGTACAATTAGTGGGTGCTCATACAATATTTTGATTAATTTGATATACTAAAAGTCACCAATATGCAACAATGATGAAAATATAAGGAAAATGTGATAGAACTGAATTTGGCCAAACATTACTAATGTCATTAGGGAGAAACTACACAATAAACCTTTGGGGTTTAAAAAATAATAGCTTTTAATCGGTTTGACATTTATACACAAACTCTTTTTAACCTGCATTACAACTGGATATCAAGACATTGTATGTTCAGCATAGGTTACATTGATAATTGAGAATATGCCTACAATCTTAAAATCTGTGAGTAAATTTGATATTGTATGAGATTATTGCTGGTGTTAATCACAAGATCATATTATAAATGTTTGTTTCCTGAAATATATTTTTAAGACTGAACAAAGTTTTCAGTGATGTTTTCCAAATTTTTTTTTTTTTAAATATCTGCCTTTCCAAATTTTAAATCTTTGCAGTTGCTTTTGTTATTCCATGGTAAATGTTTCAATTATAATGCCATCTTTGATTGCTTCCCATGGTTAAGTTTGATGGGAACACCTTTTACAAGCAGAAAATAATTCCAATTATTACAATACTATACTACAAGAGCGCCTTAAGAGCTAAAGATTAAACATCAAAAATACTCTCAGCACATTTACTTCCCAGAGTAATCATAACATTTGCTTAGAGTAATCATCTATATGTGTATGTCAACATGATTTCATCACTTTTCTCATAAAAGATTAGTTCCTGGTCTGGACCTTTCAATAGTTACATATAAGCTTCTTACAAGTAATTCAAATTACTTTTTGATAAGTGATTACAACAGTAACCTTTCAGACAATTGGTTAGAAGTTTTTAAAAGGAATGGCTGTTACCATGTTTCGATGATGGAAAAAGGAAAAGTCAAATGAGAGCATAAGGTTTTACATTTATTGTAAATCAATGAAGGAAATTTAAAGACTGATTAAAATTAAAATAAAATCGGGAGCGGGATAGCGCAGAGATTAGCGCATTTGACTCCGGATCAGGAGGTTTGTGTTTTATTCAGCCAGGTTCGGGTGCAATGCTTCAACTGAAACCCAGCGCAGTACCACACATGGTTCGCTAGTTCCAACCAATCATCGCAGATTTTATCGAAATACATAGTCAGAATAGATGTTTGGGCATTCTCCCAGATCACCTCACCTTTCCTCAACTTCAACATCAATGCATCAGCATTTATGGCATTTGTTGTGTTGATTGATTCGTTTTAAACAGGGACTTTTGAAGGAAATTTGTCTCAATTTAACGTTATATGTTAAATATATAACATACATTTTGAGGCCCACGTTGGTCAGGGTTTTAATCAAATTATCCAATGATCATTTGCACTGGGGGAACTCAAATACTTTCAAGCTGATGAATTCATTTAATGATATTTGTGAGTTTCCACGGCACATGACAGCATTGAATAACAATGGATGCTGGATATTGATGATCAAAAACACGCAAATGATTTAACAGACACTACATACTGATGGTAAAATTACACAAAATCATTTCTGAAAAGATTTAATTACTTTGAAAAGGTAGATTATAAGCACAATTGTATACATGTCTATTTGACACAATTTTCAATGTTATTTCAAAGGAGGTTTCAAACCATTTAATTATTTTATTAGATTATTAGGTAGTTGTGTGTGATTTAATTAGCGTTGAACATTTCAGATTTGTTTTGTAATTGAATTAGAGAGTGACACTGTTTCTAAACACTGACCGTACACAAGATAAAATGTTTTTAGATCGTAGCACTAGAATATGTTTTTTATTCTCTTTCTTTTGTACTTTTGGCTAAAAATAACTGTTTTGTTGAGAACGTTTCTTGGCTGATTTGACTCATCGATGTTCCTGTGGAAATTTAATTTTAGAAGTTTTCGTTAACAAATACAAAATACAAAAAGAAACGGATCTTTTTCTATCTTAACGTTTTTTTAAAGATGTTTTACATCGATCATTTACAACTTTATGCAAGTTACAGTTTCGTAACCTCTTTTAATGCAGATCTTTCTCAATGAGATTAAACAAAAACATGAACTCATGAATGTCAGTTAAAGTATTAGTTTAATACATTGTTTATAAAAGATGTTAAGGCATGTTTTGTTAGTAATTGTAATTCACTCAATTTTAAAGGTTTGTAAAACTACTTTGTGTCTCAACAGACTGTAACATGCGATTGACTCTGGAGTGATTTTATTATTTTATATGTATGTTGTCATTTTATTCTATATGATTTGCGTAAATTTGCTCGGAATGTAAACTTGTTTCACTCTTAACATGTTATATGATAATGTTATAACTTTAACCCCAAAGTTCTTTTTCTCAAAAGGTTGTAAAGCCATTAGGTACACTGTTTGACTGATTGAAGATAAGTCGTGAAGGACATCAACACAAATCTGTTAAAAATATGAAATGAATAATTTAAATCATAAACAACAATTTCTTGCATATGAAGACAACCGAGTTCTGCTTGTTGTTGTAACTTTTAAACTGAAAAAAGAGTTGTTAGATCGTATTATATTATATGACTTGTTTTGATGGCTCCTCTTGTCTTCAACATATTTTAAAGTCTTGATAACTATCTGCTTTTTTGTAAATTTGTTCAATTGAAAATAATTTCTTAATACATACAAGAATGAAAGCATTAAATACGTTGAAAAAAAGTTTATATTTTTATTTGACAAAGATAAATTAAAAGGGTATTCACATATAACACACATCTTGTAACAAGTAATACTTGATTAAAATGCATGTTTTCTTCATTAATGTACCAATCACACTGCAAACAAAATAAGTAAGTGTTTGTAACTGGTGAATAAACCTACCAAATTATTAATCTTATCACTTCCAAAACCATAAAAGCAGGGAAGACATGCAGATCTGCTTAACCAAACAGAGGAGATATGGGAGGAAAAGACTTGTGTAGTAACTGATTAATATTGACCAGCTCCAATCTGGCTGAAGGTTTTATTCATTAAAGCCAGCTGGATAACAATGTCTGACTTGTTCACAGCTCCCAGACACACACAGGGGATGAATCTTACTGGGTAATCAATTCTACAATTCATTGTGTAGAACTTTGTTGCATTTCAGACAAGTGATATAAATGAGATTTATTTGGTGATCAGCTAAGCATTGTGTTGAACTCAGATGCAGTTCAGACTCGAGGTATTAAGAAGATGTATAGGGGTCACCTGATCATTGTCATGAGAACAGACGATAAAGTCGAACCAAATGTAACTGACTTTCTTACAAAACCATATAATCTCACTCCCAGTCAAGTACAAAGTAAAAAGAACATCTTTCACAAAACATATCTACAGAAAAGGATTTCTTATCTTACATACACCACGGGAGCAGACAAGTGATTTGAAAAATGGCGAGTCATTGAAATATACACAAAGAACTTAATTAAGCACCCCCTACTTTTTCAAACTAAAAAACACTGCTGATGATAAATAAACAAATGTACAGGCAAAAATAAGGATTTTTAAATAAAATGATCGTCTACCAGTGTGGAAACGAAAACTTCATTCGGTTTACGATTCACTGTCGCTGAATAAATGGTTTTTTTCAAAAACGTGGTATTTTTAGTCAAAATCCAAGTTACCTTCAAATTGAAAATGAAAGTCAATATTGTTTGCTGCAATGCGATTATTATCATTCTCTTGAGTAAATTGATGACTTTTCAGTAAATAACCTCATAGCAAAAGTCAGTCGTAAAAGCAGTATGAACCTTCAAAATCACAAAATTATCTAATATCGAAATTAAAGAAAACTGCACAAAGACATTAATTGGCCACTGTCAAAGATAATGGCTTATCTAAAGGGAGAAGTGTTTAATCAACAAGTTCAACTCAAGGAATCTCAAATTTACTCACAGATTTTAAGATGGTAGGCCTTTTATTAATTTTTGATTAATAAGTAATGACAATTTAATGTCTTGCTAGCCTCTTATCGTGCATGATAAAAAGGGTTTTTGTGTTTGATTGTCAACTTGGGATCACAACTGTTATTTTCAAGTTTAATGTGTAGTTTCCCCCCTATGACAATAGTTATATTAGGTCAAATTTCAGTAATCTCATAGTTTTTCTCAAATCGTCGTTATTTATGCACATAAGCGATGTTTAGTTCAATTAAATAGTCAATAAAAAATCAATTGTTTTATCGGGAGTGGTCAATACATCGAATTAATCCCAATAGTCCAAGAGCATCCAAATTTATTTGACAAAATAGGGGGTGCTTAATTAAGTTCTTTGTGTATATTTTAATGAGTCACACTGTTAAGGTTTCTATGGAATAGTTGGTTTGATACTGAATAAAATATTGATACATTCATAACTGACATTGAATGACCAAATGAATAAGATAACATTTTTGACATTAAGGTAAAGCCTGTTATATGAATATATTCAGTAATGTCATTGAACATCAAATAAATAAAACTAATTGTATTTAAGGTTTAGGTATTTTATATTGATAAGTACTGCATAGATTGCAAAATCGTTTCTATGAAAATTTGCTAAAGAAAAGTAAATGCAGGATGTCCACTTAGTGTTTCACGATGTTTTGTTGTTATTTAAACTCATTAGGTGCTTGTTTTGATAAGACAATTAAACAGATACATTTCATTTATAAATTTGGGAGTGACATTGTGCTTTGAATAAACTGCATGACATTTTCGTATTTTGCACTATTTATGATGATTTGAAATGCATTTATTTATACACAATTTATATAGGTAGACACCAATGTGAAGTTACTTTTAGAACTAACTTATAACAGTTATAACACTGGTAGTATGTTTACAGAAGATATAAACTATTTACATAAATGTTCTCAGGATGACTTACGAATTAACAAGATTTCAACTTGAAAAAAGTCATTCATGAAAGGACAAGCCACGTATATAGTTAAATGATTAAACATCACCAGTGGAATATCCCTTACATCTCTTGGTCTATTATGCTGTTTTTCAAATTCATATTTTGAAAAACAAAACTTTTATCAATTTTTTTCAATAATTCACCATTATGAGTCCGCTCATGAAAACATATCATGCATAGTTGAATCTCTGTATCTGGGATCAACACATAGAAACAAATAGAAACTCTTACGAATTGATTACCCTAAGGAATTGAAACCTTATTGCATGATTAAGAAACACGCCAGGTCGTGTAAGTTGTCAGAACAATCTAACCAGCAACATGATGTGACCCCCGTGGGATACTGAAAATAGTCATTGCTGTCAGGCGTGATTTCATCTGGTCCTTAGTTACATGTATGTATAACAATGTATCAAACGTTGATTGGCTAATAAAGCATGTAATGCTTTAATCCAAATTAAATTTGTGTTCCTATGCAACATTGTGAACTTACTAATCAAAACTGTTCAATGTTTGTGTTGTAAACGGATTTATTTAACCACGAAGCTATTTTAAATTTAAATTTCTCTAATAAGATCTTAGAAGCAGATGCGATTCCAAATAACGATTGTTTTTTTTCTAATATAAATGTGTGACAGTGGAGCTTTAGAATGATAATGTTTTTGTGAACAAGAATTCATACTTTTTCATACAAGATATTGCCCTTTAAATTTGATTGGTTGAAGGTGTTTATTTTTGTATGACGATACCAATCCTTGTTGATAAGAAACATTACATGACAAGCTTGTGGAAAATTTAAATTGAATAAATATTTCAAACTTAAGTGCAAGATATAATGTCATTGGATTTTGATTTTTCTAAAACAAATATTTTATATTTAGAGTGAAGTTTCCAGTTCCCAAATTTAGTTTTTTCGTATATTTGTAAAAAATAGAGCCATTGGCTCTGGAGCTCATCAGACTTCATATTTAATGTTGCTGTAGGGTTAGATCAATTTGGTTCCCCCATGTGATTTATACACCAGTATCAATACAGGAATTAAAACTGTAAAAAGTTGTAAAAAGTATCATAATTTGAGTAAGAAGACTACTAAATCTGCAATTGATAATTTACAAGATGTCACCAAACCCTTTTTAGGGGATATAGGGTCACCAAAACTGTAGATAATAACCCATGCTCTTAACCGAGTCTATATATCAGTAAAAAGTATGGTTGCAGCTTCGCCTTTTGCCTCTGGAGGAGATGATGAAACAAAATATCTTATCATTAGAGACAAGAGAGCCTACGCCCTAAAACACCATTGTGAGGTAAAAAGTTATTAATCTATTTGTGAAAAAGATGCGGTGCTACGTAGCATATATACAAACAAAACGTAGACCCTGCAGTCCTAAAGCCCTACAAGATTTCTTTCCCTTAGCAACTCTATGTTTACTATCAAATACACCTCAAGCATACCCTCTTTCTAGAGCAGTTTTAACATTTGCTCAGAGTCATCATGTAAATGTGTCTGTCAACATGATTTCATCACTCTTTTCACCAAAGATTAGTTCTAAGTCTGCGCTCCTTCAATGTCTAAGCTTCTTCCAAGTATTAAAGGTCAGGGGAGTTCTTTGGTAAGTAATCATAAGAGTAAAATGTCGAACAGTTATTTACTTGACGATTGAATTCTGAATGGAATCACCATTACTAGAACATGTAAACAAGATATCACATTATTAGACTTTTCAATATGTGTGTAGATGCTTTAATACGCTTAAAAGGAAAACATACAGAATACCTACGTTTTGACTCAAGGAAATACTTCAAGAAAGTCTTAACATTAATGAAAATGTAACATCACCAACGATACTTTATTATGCTTAAAATGAACATAAAGAAGAATATAAATACAAAATATATCTCTTCAACAGTAGACATGAGAGCTTTCTTCTCTCGTTTTGTATTAACACTTAACACTTCCATTAGCTACCAACTTCTCAATAAAAAGTCTACTTTAACTTCTAAAATACATCTTAGATTAGAATTAAGACAGTGCGAGCGATAGGAAAACTAGAATACTTTTAAGACCTGAAGATATATATATTTTCAAGAGAAAATGTTAGACAGTTATTTTGAATAAATTGACATACATATGAAAATAAGGCATATAAGAAAAAGAGTATGTTTAAAGTTAATATGAAATAAAATATATATTCAATCTTTATCTGGTATCTTGCGTATAATGTTAAATTGAAACGAAATCTAACACAGCCATCAGAATATTAATCCTTGAACTGGTGCAATATTTTCCCTACTTGTATTGGAAGAAGTATCAACCACTCTAGTATCAAGTGTGTCTAAGGTCCAGTAAAAGCTGAAAAATATAAAATTGTTGATCATGTAGTGAAGAGGTTTAAAGAAGACTTTAAAAGCAACAGAAACTTTTAAGAAAAGTACACCATATTGGAAAGGTTAATTGTAACTGGACTCATAATGTTTCAAGAACGCTATTGTGACCCCGCTACTTAAGAAACCATCTCTAGATCCCTCTGACTTCCGGAACCTTAGACCTGTGTCCAATTTTAGCGTCCTGTCCAAAGTCATGGAGATAATAGTGCTCGCTCAGCTTCAGTTTCACATAGAAGAGTACAGATTGTCAGAACCCTTTCAGTCATCATACAAAAAGTCGCACAGCACCGAGACTACCTTGATTAGAGTCCAGAATGACATTTTACGATCAATGGACAGACAGGAGGTGGCCCTACTTGTGATACAAGATCTTTCTGCGGCCTTCGATTCTATCAGCCATGACATCCTGCATACCTTCGGGATCTCTGGCTCTGTACTCTCTTGGATTAAGTCATATATCACAGACAGATCAATGCGCGTCCTAGAAGATGGCGTTGCTTCAGAGTCCAAAGAACTGAAACATTGCGTCCCACAGGGATCCGTTCTCGGACCAGTCCTCTTCACCTGCTACATCCAGCCCCTCGGAAATCTCATCAGGAACCACAGTCTTGATTTCCATGGCTACGCTGAAGATCAGCAGCTGTATATCTCAACCAAACATCTTCTGTGGCTGCTAGTAAACATCAAATTGAAGACTGCATCCAGGATGTAAGCACTTGGATGACGTTGAACTACTTAAAACTCAACAGCAACAAAACTGAATTCATGGTGATTGGTACTCAGAAGCAGTTAGACAAAATTCATGATGCAGAACTCACCATTGATGGCATTTGTGTCACTCCATCTAGAAATATCAGGAACCTCGGTCTGACAATGAACAAAACAATGTCAAGCAAGCAACATGCCCTCAACACAGCCAGATCGACTAACTTTCATATTTCAAACATTGGGAAAATCCGGAGGTATATTGACAGTGATACTTGTAAAACACTTGTCCACTCATATGTCACATCCAGACTCGACTTCTGATATGCCCTACTCTCCGGATCAGGCCCAATCTCACAATTACAGTGCATACAGAACAAGGCGGCACGTTTGGTGACCCGGACAATACATGATGCTCACATAACCCCAGTTCTCCAGCAACTACACTGGCTTCCCATCAAGCACAGGATTTCTTACAAGATCCTTTTCTTGACCTTCTGTGCTCTCCATGTTGACTCGTCTCCTCTGTTCATGAAAGAACTGCTCTCTCTATATCAGCCCTGCCGATCTCTACGATCGTCAAATCAAGCACAACTGCGTGTCCCATCAACCTCTACCAAACTTGGTGAACGAGCCTTCTCTGTGGCTGCCCCGGTCTTGTGGAACTCTCTCCCACATGACCTCAAAACCTCTGAATCACTGCACTGTTTCAAGAAAGACTTAAAAACATACTTTTTTTCTCTTTGGTAAATCCTACCTTTTTCTATCCTGTAAACCCTACTTTTCTCTATCTCTGTATATACTTCCATTTTGTTTTCTTCTCCAGCGCCGTTGAGCAGCTCTTGTTGGAAACAAGGCGCTATACAAGTTAATTATTATTATATATCCTTTTCCAATGTTCATTGAAAACTCAAAATTGGCTGGCAGTAATCTTAATGCAATCACACTTAAAGGTAATAAAATGCGAAGGTAAAATTTGCTTGCCTGTTCACACCCGCAGATATCACAAATTACTTTTAATACCTAACTGTACATGTATCTTTCGTCTTTAATAGTAATTTTCATGCATATTCTGAGATGTCTATATTTGATTAGGGATGGAAAATAGGAAACCTTCTCCTAATACTTTAAATAGCTCTTTATTCGATGGTTCCTTGACTGGACCACAAACCACATCAAAAAGATGTAGACCAGATAACCTCATCAATATTATTTTACATGAACTATTCATATACTCCCAATAAGTGTCATACAGGAGCATATAGAAACCTGTTGAGACCTTTGTCTTGTCTTGGAAATCACCAAACATCATTTACTCAAATTCAAAGGATTACTAGACATCAGCTTTGTTCAATTGAATCTTTATGAAGGAAGAAGAATGAGTTTTCTCTCACCTGTCTCTTCTGTGTGATTAACATACAACCGTGTTCTGATGTTTCATTCTATTCAGGCACTCATCCGTGCTGACCATGTGTTTTAATTTGTTTTGTTGATGTTTGATGATTTGATTTTTATAAGAAACGTCGTTCATAAAGAAAATATCAAATGCCTTATCAATATCGTAGGTAGAATAATTATGTGTTCAAAAGCAAGTTCGATTTGAAGATTCTCTCACCTGCCACTTCTGTGTGATTAACAGACAACCGTGTCCTGATGTTTCGTTTTAGTCAGGCCCTCGCCCATGCTGAACATGTGTTTTGAAATATGTTGAAGTGAATGTCATGTATATATTATTTAACAAGATTTTGATATGATTAATATGATTTTAAGAGAGCTGTATTATTTAAGTATAAATTTTGAGGTTGTCGCAAATGATTAATACGACTTGAGTGTTACTTTACTGCTTTTAAGTAGTGTTTTATGAATATGTTTTACATTTATGTTCTGAGAAAATGAATATATATATATAGTAAATATGTTCAAACTCTTATATAATGTATATAGCCTTCAATACTGCGGTATGTGGCAGTCAAAATTGTTTCCAAGATTATTCAAAAGTATGTATATTTTTTTTTATTTTTAGTTGGAATGACTCTATTGCATCTCGATTATCATCATGTGCGCAATGATATTTTATGATACATGAGTTGACTTTCCTTTAAGGCAAGAACAAAATACAGTAGAACTCGAATATAACAAACTCCAAGGGACCAAAGAATTTACTTCGCTATATCCGGTGTTCGCTATACGTGTATTATTTTAATGATATTATATAGGGACGGGACTTGAACATTTGTTTGCTATATCCGCTTGTTTGCTAAACCGAGTTCGCTAAATCCGTGTTCTACTGTATGTATGTTTCAACCGACAGTATTTGTTTCAGTTCCTGATGGGCATTCATGTTGACATATAATCGAATACAGATGCCAGAATTTATCAACTAACATGTCCCACGGGATTACCTTGTTACTCCTGATCAACTGAACTAAAGGGAAATGTTGCATGGTTGTAGACAGGTCTTAGAACCGTCTAACGTGGTCCATATTCTGAAAACAAACATATTAGCTGTTGTGTTTTTTTTATCAAAGGTCAAACAATAAGCTGCCTATTAATTTTTTAAGAGGGAGAGGGCCGGGATAATGAAATGGTAATTGCTTCCCTGAATGAAAATGAATGAAGTTATTAGAGTTTAGAGCTGAACAAATTAGAGCTTTGAATAAAATTAATGATAATATAACGATTGATAAAGTATAACTGTCACATCCTTTATAACAGTTTGTCATTTCACATTGCTCCATATTCCGTCAATCACGGAGTCATGAAAAGCAGAGGAGCACGTGCTACATACATAAGTGCTTGTACATGATACTACCTGAACATCCATGAGTATCTTGATACTGAGCCTGATTACAGGAGGCTTATTTGACATAAACATCTTCATACTCTATGAACAAAAGATGATAAGCATAATGATCACCAAACCAAAAAGAATGTTGCAGTTACTGATATATAAGGTTATTCCAAAGAAACAAAGAAGATTTGATTGAACACATTTCCAATGTTATTTTTTAAAATTAATTATCAGTTGCAGCTGTGGTTCAAAATGAAAACACGTGTCCTTGATAGACCCTTAATCAAATGTGATCCCAGAGGTGTGTTGTGAAATGTTGTCGTAATTGTATGACCAGGAACATAATATTGAATTGATTTGGTTAACAACAAGTTCAGAACCCTTGATACGAATTTGTAACAGTTGCGAAAGTAGCAAAAGATGATTTTGAAATGGTAAATGCCAAAAGAGAGGATAGCCTAATTTGAGAAAAGGATTTAAAATTTAATGACATTTAGTGCCATTCTCTAAAAATAAAGACTTTTATTATGTCATCTGGAGATTTGGTTCGAGTGATTCATTTATGTACAGGAATTCCTTTATCTTTAAGATTGCCAATAAGCATTGTGCTAATAACTATGTCACTTATTATATCTTCAGACTTAGTTTGAGATAATGTATATTCTTAAAAAATAGATTTCGTTATCTGTATGTATCATACTTTATTCTAATAAACCACATGTAGATTCAAGTCACGGAATATTTCAAGGGTCCTAGTCAAAAAGGCCGCATGACAAAAAGGCCGCAAAACGGAAAAGTCAAATGGGCCGCAAGAAAGTCAAAAGGGCCGCAGACCCCTAGTCAAAAAGGCCGTACCAAAAAGTCAAAAAGGCCGCACCAAAAAGTCAAAAGGGCCCCATTCCCCTAGTCAAAAGGGCCCCAGATATAAAAATAATATAATATTTATAAAAAAAAACTTTTATCATTGTTTATGGATTGTTCATTTAATTAAGTTGTATAGAACAAGTGCATTTGTGTTAACATTTAAATATTTTATGACAATGATTGCAAGATGTGGTAAACTGTAGGTATCTGTATCTGTCCTTCTTTCATTAGCAATATATAATAGTTCAAAAATTCATACTTGAAATAGGTAATTTTTCAGTTAATACCTTGTAGGGAAATATAACATATAAGTCAAGATTTACAAGAAATAGAGTAGAAAAATAGTGTTTGATGTTGAGAGCTTAACATAAAGGTTGTTTTAGAAACATCCCCAACCATTTTTAAGCCCTTGGAAAAAAGTCACCTAAGGTCAGAGGCAATGCATTATGATTTGACACAACCAAATGAAATAAAACGTACACATCTAGGTATTTCTTGAGAAAACAATCAGAAGCAGTAATTACAAGTTAATCCAATAAGTGCCTGATTTGCCCCAAGGGCTTTGATTGCCGAGTACACACATGCAAGATTATTAGAAGAATATGCTAATTAATCTCTTTGCTATGATCAAAAACAGTTACTCAGTGATACCTTGATGTTGCTTGTTGCAAACTTAGTAGTACATTAGTAATGAGAATTGATATATATTTTTGATACTGAAGACTAAAAGATTGTCCTTGTGGTTGTCAACATCTTATGAAAACATTTTTCTGGTAAACATTTAAATCTTACGTCTTAATTTAAACAAATTTATTCATGTTAATTGTACATGAAATAGGACACAAATAAACCAAAGGCTCATCCAGATAAATGTTCTCAACAGGATACAAGAATAATTTTTGATGGTAACATCAAAATATACATAAGCACATTTCATACACAGGGTACAATATTGAAAATGAATGAAAACAACAATTGTTTAAGAACCAGTGACAGATGTAACTTAATGTTTACCAAATCTGACTGTTTATAGCAAGGAATTTATTCTAATTTCTAATAACTTAGAATTTTCAAAAATTGTTGCTGTAGGATTTCCAAACATGATTATTGATAAATTTTATGTCAATTATATCCACCAATGTACGTTAAAATAGTTATTCATGTAAAATATTTCGAAAAGCAGTGAAATTACTGCTAATGAAAATGAAATGTTCAGGATCTTTTGATAAAAATATGTTTTTCATGTAACACAATGATGTTGCTAGTGTGTTGTTTCCTAACTTCAGTCAATGAAATAATGACAATTGCATTCCTCTCAACTATATCACCAATGTCTTTAAGACAAGACAAATCTCATTTAGAACATAACTATTATAAAAAGAAAACATGTTTACTTAAGAAAATGTTAAATAAATAAATAATTTGTTTAATATTTAGGGCCCTTTTGACTTTTTTGTGCGGCCATTTTGACTTTTTAGTGTGGCCTTTTTGACTAAGGGTTTGTGGCCCATTTGACTTTCTTGCGGCCCATTTGACTTTTCCGTTTTGCGGCCCTTTTGTCATGCGGCCCTTTTGACCTGTTCCCATATTTCAAAGGCCCTTTGAGTGCACAGGATGAGGAACTGTCTAAGAGCTTTAATTATAGCTGTCAATAAATGCTTGTTTCATGAACTTTTAGTATCACCTGTTTAACAGTTATATTGCATTTTTAACATAAATGATGTGGTGTTGTGAAATTTTATAATGTTATCAATTTAAAATGTTCACGTCTTGTGTTCAAGCTTGTATGAATGTGCCAATGTAGGATGTGCATCGTAATTCAACACAGTGTTTATTTGATATATCAGAAGTGGATTTGACGAGCATCTAGTGACACCTCTCTGATTCCTAATTGAAACTGTCCGCGCCTTAACCATTATCACATTGACAGTCAGATATTGTCCTCGTGTCAATCTAGACAGGTAGTCCAGACACTTCCTGTGTGTGCATTGCATACAACTTTAGCCGATCTTTAACTAACTACTTCTAAAAGCTGAAACGAAACAAGTCGCTATAAACATTCTGTTTACTTTAATATACATTTCACCTTTTTTAAAGTTATCTATCTGATTCTGATGAATAATAAATTATCTGCTTATAATGGAATACACAATTGTAATGTAAATTTCCAATCAAATAATTTGAATTAATGTATTGTTTATTTTGTTATAAATCTGTTATAACTATTGTCTTTAGTGTGATTATTTTTACAAAGAACCGACACTTTGTTTAACAAACAAACTTCTCTAGTCACAGGGTTAAGATGATCAATTTTCCATTTAGCATATTATAAACAGAAATGACAAAATAGATTTTTTTTGTGACTGGCAATATTTTGTAAACTAAATGAGAATACTATTTGATATATTATGATTGTTATTGATTTTGTCATCTAACTGAATCGATGCCATCCATTGCAATGTATATCTTATGTAACATTGTTATATTTGGGATCACACTATCTTCAATAGTACATTTGAACCCACACACTCAGAGTCAGGCCTCAAAGAGCCGCTGTATAACCTTTTTTAAATATATTTTTCATAAGATATTGGTCAAATAACTATATAACATAAATATTAGGCCAAAACAGCAACGATACACAGTTTCTCAATGAAGCTACAGCTAAGTAAACATTGCGTAACAAGGCGTCTGCTCGTTACCGTCCAGCGACAAACCAAAACAAGGCTGAGAGGCCACGGGAAGGGGATACCGGAAGTGACGTGGCAGTAGGCGAAGAACGTCTGCTTATATGGAAAATGGTAGGCGAAATCCGTAGTTCTGCGTTTTCCAAGCGATTAACAGTAAGTCATATCATTGTGTTGCAGTCAACTGTCCTAGAATATCTCCTGATGAAATTTCCGTAGACAAATTCCCATCACATTGATCGTTTCACGCCAAATTGACCCGCTGTGTTAGGTCAAACAGAGCAATGTGACAATCTACATCGAACTCACGTGTTCCGATCACTACACCGATTTTCTGTTTCGAGCTCGCATTTTCACTGAATGAACAGTTTGGCGTGCAGAGAAAAAAGAGATTAGTAAAATATAAAACATAGCACAAAGTTTTTGGCTGATTTATGGTAATAATCCGAATTTACAATGCTCACATTTAGATTTGAACGTTGTGTAAAAAGGTTGAATAAACAATGGCATTGGTCTGCAGGTGTTATTTACTTTCTTTAGATCAGATACTCACCTATTACACAATTACTTTATTGTCTATCGTATTTCCTGTCTGTTTCCTAATTAAAAGCTATCAAATGAGGACTATAGCAGGTAGGTTATATAATGCACAATCAACAACACCTGGCTATTTTATGACATCAGCTTATTAGGTAACATCAAATAGCAATTGTATTCCTTAACGTCCCTTTTCTCTCCGATTGGTAAATTATAACCTGTTGAAATTAGGAATACTGTTTTTGCTCTATCTGATAATTATTTTGAATAAGGTTCATTTAATAAATCTTCATTCTGTTGGGCCATGTATCGGGTATTGTTGTGAAAAATATATCTTCTATGTACAAGAGTGAAAACATTAAGATTGTCAGTGAAATTCCCTATTAAAATAATGTTTTAAACAAGACATCAGTCATCATCCAATACATGCCTTTCATTGAGAATTGTAACTTATCCATCACTAAATGAAATAACTAAGAAAAACGTATATTTTTTTTATCCTGTTACAAAATGAAGTCAAAGGCATTTTTTAAAAAATGGTTTAAATGTATAAAAAATAGTATTGTATAATAAGATCCTTTCTGTTGTGCTACTAAAGTTATATTCAATAACAACAAACAACTGTGCACGAAGATAAAACGGTTCACACGTGAGCAATTGTTTATGACGAAAATACTTCCGGGTTCTCACGTGCAATCTTATGACAACGTTGCGCAAAGCGAGATCATCTACATGCTGTAGCATTATGCGCACAACTTCAAGAAGATGAAGTGCACTTTTTGATTGTCTGTCCACTGTATACAGATCTACGCTACAGTTGTATTAATCAAGCCTCACTTGCTGACCCAAAACCTCAATTGACAGATTCATCTATTTAATGCAAAATGTTGAAAGCCAAATCAAACTGTCTACCTCAATTTATAACATGTGCCAACGCAGAATTAATTTTATCCAGCAAAAGAGATATTTTAGCCATTGTAACTTACCACCCATTGTTTATATATAACGCGTTTACATACATGGATTTTAATGATTTTTAGTGTCTCATAGGTCGATTACGGCCGGGTAGTTTTACCAATGTATTTTAATGTATATTTATGTTTTATTGTAAACTACGTGACACTTAAATAAACTATTTCTCTCCCTTTCTCTCTCTTTAAATCAGGGTCTTACATTTTCATAAATACAAATTGCCAGTTGAATAAATAAACTACCGATTTATTGAAGGTTTGAGATGTTTGGCTGTTGTTTAGGGAGTTTAATCGACGGTTAAACATCGAGCTGTACTGTTAGCTTGTGTTGTTTTACATAACGAGGGCACACAACGGGTTATCACATCGCCTACTAACACGTCACGAGTCAGTCACGCTTCAGTGCGTTTTATTCTGTTCGCCGGCCTAATTAGGCGGTTTTATTTCTACAGTCGTAATTAAGCCGTTTCTAGGTCGATTTCAGAAATTTAAAGTTGAGTCCATGTGAAATTGTTACCACTATTTCATGAATCCCGAAAGTTGCCATATAGCATTTCAGTCCATCTTCAATGTACATAATTGTGTCTGCAAGGTTTTCTTTAATATCTTTATTAGTTATTTTGATACCAATCAGTTGACAAGAGTCGCCTCATCTTTACTCTAGTGTTCGTTTTAGATGTTACGATCCACTCTGACTCACTTTGATGTTTTATATTGTTGAATCTAGGAGAGCACCTTTAAATTGTTAATACAGTAATGAAGGGCTGGAAATATCAAGTCATTTGCTAAATTATTCCATAACATTCACTTTTATATTCAAACAAAAGATACTTTAAAAGTTGTGCAATAACAACTCCTTAAAAAAATATTAGAATATTACCTTTAACAAATATGTGATCAACCGTCTTGACTATTTATTCCCTTTAAAACTAAAACTATTTAATAATCTTCATTTCCAGATTTCATTTTAGATTAACACAGGATGAAAGCGAACTTTTTTCCACCAGTTTGAAACATAAAGTTCATTTCCATTTGATAGTGGCACATCAGCATGGAATAAGATCTGCAATTTCCGGGAAGTCACCTATGCTTGTCGTTTCAATTTCCGCTCGATTTTATCACTTATCAAAAAGGAAGCATGATGCAGTCTTTCAAATCAATCATTAACATTACTACCACATATCAGGATCAGATATCAGGAAAATAACATTTACTTCAAATATCATGCACTTTTCAACTATTATTTTTTAATATAAGTTTTTGTCTGTATGATATTTGAATGTCAAATTCTTAGTATCATGTTTGTTCAATATATCTGCATTTTGTGTTATATGCTATATGAAGTAAACATGTTAGTGGATAAAAAAAGATAATCTGTTTATTAAATCCAATGAATTGTGTAATTATCAAATATATGTCAGGGCGAGTTGGAGGAAACCATTTATTGATTTCCAAACCATTTTGTAATCTAATTAAGTTCCCAGCTGGTTCTTAACAAGTCGATAGTAATCACATACTGCCTGGTGGTTGTTAATGTGTGGGAAATAAATACTATTTTTCGGCAAAACATACCTGTCAATGTTCTTTCAATTAGAATAGGTCTAAGCCCTTTCACTGTAATACCAAGGGAGAGTCGGAAACGAAATTTGTTAAAAGTATATGAACCTCACTGATATGAAAACATGTGATTCAGAAATAATGATAATACACTAAGTAAATGTAGGAGTTCACAAAATAGGTGTCCACTTTCAAGAAAGACAGAGAGAAAAACGAAGGCAGGACATTAAAACAGTTCGGTGCACATGACTTTAACCAGTGATTCACTGAATACCAGAACTGTTCTTTTTTTTAAACAGATGCCGATATCTAGAAAGAACGATTGATTACCGACGCAAGATCAAAAAATATATTTGCTGTTTTTGCCAGTTTTATGGGATCTTCATATATATTTAATTCTGATCTCAAACTATTTTTTTACCGAGAAATGAAGTTGCTAGACTGTCTTTCATCACATGAGCGAAACTTTACTCCCGGTGTCTGACAACTTGCTTTTTATCTTAGATCTTAGAATTATATAATAAATAGACTATTGCAATATTGCTTTTGTCGAATATCATATCTATCTCATCTCGTGAAGTGAGAAAGTATCATTTTCACTCCACTCGATGAGATAGAAATGATATTCGACAAAAACAATGAAATAATCTCAAAATATATCAACGTCACAATAATGTATTTTGTATTACTAACCAAGTCACTGAAATATGACTCCTGTCGATAACTGAGTTTGGGACAGCTTGGATGATCAATTCAGGAGAGCAACTGCTCCTATAGGATTTGTCAGACTTAAACAGAATGTGCTAGGTATCGATAACTAATGATTGCTTTGGGATTGAGATGATCAGAATATCTGAATGTCAAGAGGTGTGAAACAAGATATCCAACAATCAAAGTACACAGAGGAACAAATTGCAAAAGGTTATCTTCACAACTTTGCACATTACACAGCAATCGCATAAATCATTTCACAGACAGTGGGCATGATAATAAAACAGATGATGCGTATCAAGGGAAGCAATATCTGTCGGTTGTAATGATTTGATATTGATTTACAATGATGAAGAAATTATTTGAATTGAAATCATCTACAACATTGTCATTTTATTAATCATTTTTGTCTATTTCAGTTGTGCTGCAAACAAGTTAAACAATAACTGACACATGCTGCATTTATGTAGACAATATTGTAACTATACAGCTTCGAGCAGTAAACCATAAGTGTGTAATCAAAAAGATATACCCATCAATATGAAAGAGAAATATGTGCCCTTATGCTGAGAATTCGCAATAACGATGACATGTATCTACAGATTTAAAAAAATGCATTGCATTTAATAAACGAAATGAGGGAGGGATGAAAGAACATTGAAACAGATATCTTTTCATGAAGCTGATAGTTCCCTAGTGGCCTTATCAATGGCATGCCATTGAGACTGATGTAAAAGCGCCACATGTGGCTGTCTAAAAGATAAGTGATAAAATCAAACGGAAATTGAAACGACAAGCATAAGTGAATTCTCGGAAATTAAACTTCTGATGTGCTAATATCAAAATGGAATGCGCTGCATTTTTTCAATGAGGTGAGGAAAAGTATGCGTATAAGATCTTTCGAATTAGATTTGTCTGTAATGAAGACTGTATGAAGACTCATGATCAGATATTGTAATATCTTTAAGAATAACACGAACATGCTCGAAGGAAATGTAAGGCTGGTTTCATATCCTTAAGATATTTTAAATTTACTAAAAGGAACTATAAAAGCCTTCTCAAAAAGGATACTTGCAATATATCGTGTTTCAATATTAGGATGATTTCTATTAGTCAAAAGTGACATTCGTTGAAGAGGAAATTGAATCTTCAAAATTTAGATTTAAAATTGATACCCAAATACGCATGTCAATAAATGGTGTTGTTTTTCAAAATTATGTCTTAAGAATAGGATCCAACATAGCATTAGAGCAACTTTGAAAATCTCTCATTGGACAAATGGACATTTTTTGAGTATGAAAAGTGAGTTTATTTCAAGCCATGGTTAAATATTTCTTTGATGTTTTCTTTGTTACAGAAGAGTAGTTTTATTCTTTTTGCTAGAAAATAAAATCAAAACTTGTACCTATACATGATTTAAGCTATTTCAAAGAAAATAGTAGATTATTGTTTTGTAATCTGTTACATATATTAAAAGTATTAAAAACTAATAACATGCCACTAGGTAAGTTTACGTAGCATTATTGATTGTACCATTTTGTTTTACATTACAAGCCTGTATCTTTACATTTTCAATCTGTAACATTGCAATCTTTTCACAGATAATCCGAGAACGTAAAATGACATTCTGTTAGTAATTCACAAGCTGCTTCATTGCACAATGATGGAAGTAGTTTCATATCAATGATAAACCCAAGGCTTTTCAATCTATCTAATCTACTTTTTGATTGACATAATGACAATGTCTGTCTGTCAGTGTGATAAAGTTAAGCTGGTGACAGTTTGAATTAGGAATCAGATCGGTGTCAGTAGATTACGGTGACACCCGTTAAAACCAATTTGCCTTACCTCATATATTTAAATCACAGTCAGTTGTTTTATGAAATCATTCGAAAATTATAGAGATAATAACACTTAAACAAGAGTTGACTTGGCAAATAAGTCTATAACAAGCTATTATAATGTTTCCTCAATACTCTCTCTTATATCAACATTAACGAAAAAGAGCTAATATGTGATACACATATTTGATCTTTATATATATATTTGGATGTTTGTCTTTTTGAACAAATGCATGGCAGTCATTGGCATTGCGCTGTGCTGTAATCTTTACACACCTAAGCTTTGAAGTTATTTAAACAAGATTTACCGAAATTGCTGATGCTAATAAAATGAAGCATTTCAAATTTCTCTCAATCTAAAACAGTTTAGTTACAATATCTTTATCTAAAGACAGGTAATTCAATCTACTTAGTACCATAATTGAATGATGTCCATAGACAGATTTTTAATATCGTAAGAACACAAGAACTCATCGAATAGTTTAAAGTGTTGAAAGTTTCTGAAGTTTCAGTTCAAGCACCTTGGATGTTAAACAGAAAATTATCACATGAAGGGGATGAATCAGAAATAAGTCACTTCAAGAGAAGTCAAGGGCTTCCTTCGTCTCTTATGCATATCCCTTCTAGTAAGTATGTGTGTATTGTCAAGCAGGAAGTGATATGAATGAAATCTAATGCAACCTACGTATCTTCTTGATAAGTAACTTCCTTAAATGAACTCTGAGTAGTACAATCATCAAAAATGCATAAGGTAATGATTATGATTATCCTTTAAAAAGCTATATGGATCTTTACCAAAACGTCACAAATCTGTGCATAATAATGTTGGATATCCCAACAATCTTGTTTTAAATTATCATAATAACAGCTTAATCCAGTAAATCTTGTACATACATTCATCATTAATGACATAAATGATATAGCCAGATAAAAAAATCTTACCTACCAAGATGAAGCTGTCGTGTAATAAACACTTGCTTTTCCTAGTCAAAGATATTAATCATAAAAGTGGTGTTAAAAATTCACAATATAAGTGTTTTACTACCATGTCCATGTATGACAATTCTACTTTTAACTAAGACAATGATTTTAAGTATTACTTAATAGTACTGCTTTCCTTATTTCTGTAAGTAAATGTACAATATGTTACTTCTTTTACTTTTATCTTATCAACACGTCATTAATGGCATAAATGTTTTAGCCAAATAAAAATATCTTACCTACAGTGGGTGTAGTTTAATCAAGATGAAGCTGTCGTGTAATAAACACTTGCTTTCCCTAGTGAAAGATATTTATGATAAAAGTGGTGTTAAATTTTTTACAATACAAGTGTTTTACTTAACATGTCCATGTATTGCATTTTTTATATATAAATTTTACTTTTAACTAAGTACTGCTAGTACTGCTTTCCTTATTTCTGTAAGTGAGTGTACAATATTTTACTTCTTCTACTTACTACTTTCATCTTATCAACACGTATCGCAAAGGAGGATAAAAATAGAACAAAATATTGACATTCATATGGTAATGTTTACCAATAGAAATTATAAATTAGATTCAAAGGCATGTAAGAAGTTTAAGGTTTTGTGACATGCATTTTGGGTAGGGTTTAATCTGCAGTTTTGATATTTTAAAAACAAAATAACCATATTTGAATAAAAATGCACTGATTACAACGCCCTACCAAAAACCAGTTTGGAAGTATAAATGAAACACGAAATATTATTTCTCAAAAATGTACGAATTTTCGTTTTGAAGCCCTACCCAAAGTACTATATATAAGTTGGTCTTATCTTTTTAGCTCCGTTTGTAACACATATAACAAGTCTTGAAAATTTTGAAAATTTTGAGTAAAGATTTGTCAAATTGGTTTGAGTTTAACATGAAACTAGTGTTAAGGATTAAAACAATTTAAGATGAAAGAAATACTTTTATTCCTTTGCTTAACCAGCTCCCTGCAGAAATCCGCATACGCCGACACAACACTTCTTATTAATTTGCATGCAATTGAAATTTGACCCTTTGACATTCAAAGGACAAACGTGTGTGAAGAAGTGTCATAAATAATGACAAAGGGTTTTTTTCCGAATCAAAAATACACAAGCTTTTTCATGCTGTGAAAATACAAGGAAGCTTCTCTAGTAATGAGTGATGAACTAAAAATTAGTCGCCTTTTTAATAGAGAAACTGAGTGCAGGTGCATGGTTTCCTTACTAACAGCAAATTGAGCTATCTTGTTCAAAGTGGCAAATTTCTTTTAAAATTGCTCTAAAAATACTCAAGTGTTATATCATTCTGTTAAGAAAAAAGTTTTCGGCAAATGAAAACATCAAACGATCGATTTTAGAAAAGAGTTGAACAATAATAAAAACAATACCTATATTGCAATGCGTATTTGGGTATCAATAACTTACTTTTTTCAACTCAAAAACCTCAAAAATGAAAAAAAACATGTATGACCCAATTTCGTTCAGTTTTGCAAATATTATGAAATAATGTAAAAATATTGCTATGAGTTTGTGTAAAAATATCAACAAGAAAGTAAATAGCATCATTCAGTAAAAAACATGGTTTGCAACAAGCTCTCATTTGTTCGAAATAAGTCCCATTCGTACACCTCCATTTTTTTCTGGAACAGAATTGATTTCTGAACAGACAGATTTAAATTATTTTCTAAAAAAATATTTACTAAGTACAAAATAATGACATGTTATTTTTTATTTGATTCATTCTCATGTGGATATAAAACGTAAAATTGTAGACAATTATTAAAAGATGTGAGAAAAAAATCTATGATGAGTCAGTAAGCCTTTTTACTCACAGGAATAACTTATATTCTTTAAAATTCTGTGTTTAGAACACAGAGAGAAGCTAAATATGAGAACTACTAAAGTTTAATTTAACACTTTTGAAGTTCTGAGCAAAATTTTCAAAACAATTCAGCAGGCTGCAGGTTAAAGACTTGCTTCCAGTGATCAGTATCTGTAATAATATAGCTTATTTAAAAAATATTTCATGTTGCAAAAGCTAATGTAAAGCTAATATATTTATATTACTAATATCTAATCTAAGTCTGACTGATAGAGAATTACCATCCCATGACAACTTAATAACTATCGCTGTCAGTGCAGCAGAAGTAATGTCATTGATGTCCAAACAAACAACTTAATACACCAGTGAGTGGTAAAACATTCAGGATGCAGCTGCGTGTTAATGTGTTTATGTTCAGCAACACTGCGCATCACAAATCCATGGCTTGTGGCACGCCTGAAGTGCATTTTCTTCTACTTTCTACGCGTCTAAGATGCACAGAGTTCTTTTAAGATAACAAAACCTTGGGCATTTTTAAAATCCTCTTAAACATTAATCATGGTAGAAGATAAAAAAAGAGTAAAACCTGTTGAAAAAGCTTTCCAGGAGTCAGTTTGAGAGCTTGATTGCCGCTTGGATTGGCTGTTATTTACCACTGCTTACTGGTTTTATTTTCTTTTGACAATTTAAACAAATAAAACATTTGCCTAATACTATGTTCTATGTAGAAACATTCTTATAAGACAAAAAAGACAAAGAGATGCTTCATCTGTGAGGAAATATAACGCTTGCTAGATTATACCTTGGAGAAGATATACATATTATATCACACTCTAATGCTCAAATTTAATAGGTTTTTTTAATGATTGAAGGAACTCAACACAGATCAACCTGTATGATTCACTGTCAATCGTTCTGCATACACAAATTGAATTAAACATTGGTCCATGAAAATAACTATAAAGTGTTTTTATTCCTCATCCTTGCAACCGTATCATTTCCAAGTACGTTTGGCTAATCATTTTGCTTGAGATTTGACATGCAATAATTCGACAAAAGAGGGAGCTCAAGGTCACCATGATCGAATGCTGTCATCAGTACAAGCACTATTTTACAAAATTTGGATACGTACATGTATGGGGTAACTATTATTCTTCTAATTCAACAATTAAAAGTTAAAGCTAACAGGTATTTTTGAAAACCTGAGTAAGAAATCATTAAGACATTTTCTATTTGTTTATATCAATCACGTTCATACTATTACCTCTAGAAAATGATGACAAATGTTGCTTTAGTGCCAGAAATGAGCATTGTGTCACTATTTCAAAAAGCCAATGTGACAAACGTCAAATGATTCAACTTTCAAATATCTATAACTAAGGTGAAAGTGCAATCAAGTGCACAGTCTTCATAGTAAAAAGTGTTCATAAAAAACAACAGCACACAACGTTTTCTCCATTATGTTTCGATTTACTCTTCAGGGAGAATAACATATATATACGGTATAAATATGAAGGGGGTTTCATATATATATGATATTTGGTTTACGAGTCTCCTAAGCTACTCCAAGAGCAGCACACGTCTGAAGAGAATTGGATGAGTGTGAACATGGCATGTACGTAATTGATACATGATGACACAAGGGGCTATATACGAAATATCAGCGAGCTATCATCTCACGAGGGGGCGGAGCCCCCGAGTGAGTGATAGCAAGCTGATATTTCGTATACACCCTGTGTGTCAATCATGTATCTGTTTTATCCAATGGGCAACGTCTTGCGATCATTCACCCGACATCAACATTCCCTGCATGACCAACATTTAGATAAGTCTGAAGGAATCGTCCAGTGACGAATGACCAAATTTTTTTCGTAAAGATGAATAATATTGATGGGTTTGGATGACCGGACATTCTCTCATCTATGCAGCCATATGCAACATATATTTACTGAAATAAGGTAACACGTGCACTGATTTGTTTTCAGATTGGATTTCATTTTATATAGTGAAATGTAAATTTTATTACTTGTGGTCTTATCAATATTAAAATAATTGTTGATTTTTCACCAACTTATTTATGTACCTTTTTACTACTTATTTGGGAGGGGGTTGACCTTAATAACCGAACAGTTTGGATTAGAAATGTCAGCTCGAAAGTTCGACATATATCTATATTTTTCCGCGTTGGTACTTTTCAACCTGAATTTTTTTCACTGCATTACATATTATGGTCAGCTTGTTATTTTTCTCATTTAGGGACTGGTAATGTTAATATTTTGGTCGCCTGAGCGGTTTCCATTCCTTTGATCTCGGCTACGTGTTTGAGGATGCAACAATGTTGAACTTTCAAGGTCGTCGGCCCGATATTGCTAGCTCCGCCCTAAAACTGCCTCTCCCCTTCATGATTGTCGAATCAGGACGTCAGAAATAACTGTGGTGATTTTTCGTGACATAATAGATATCAGCTTGAGTTTTCTTGGTACATGATTTACAACTGCGAAAAGATCAAAGGAAAATATGCCGCCCATTGGGCAGGAGGATAAATGTATCATGTTACTCAACAAAGAGAACTAGTCTGTTTTCATTTGGCATGGACATATCAACTATAGACAAATGATGAGGACCCAGGCAGTTCACAAGAGGTCATACACTTTTGAGATACATTTGAGAGGACCAACATCTTCGTTTGATACCCGCAGTTTATCATTAAAATCGATCGAAAATTTTTCCGGAGTCCAATTGAACTGTTAAATCATTTCCCTAAAGACCCTCTTTTCAATGCTTTGTGAAGATTCTCTTAAAATTTAATCTATGTTCAATGAATTTAATGCATGGTTTTATTTATTACTTCCAGCCTTTTTAAAGAAGACTTGAAAATATCATATTTTTCAAAGGACATGACAGTTCGTGAAATGGAAGATTTGTTGCCTTAAGGACTGTAGCATTTGAATTTATGTTTTATGGACTCCAACAGAAACACCATAGTTGACATTAATATCAAAATTAGGCATAAAAGAAAACGAATATGATTAAGCTTAATATGCATACATATTCAATCTGTACCTGGTACCACAAGGATAAACGTAATCTAATACAATTGCCAGAATACTGTCCTTAACAAATATCTTGTTATTGATGTCATTGACATTCTTTCCCTATGAATTGTTGAGGAATGAATCGATCATGTCAGTATCGAATGTGTCGAAGTTTCAGCAAAAGCTAAAAATTGAAAACTGTCTATCATTGACTTCAATTTGTCAAAAGGAATGTTGAAAAAGTTGAAATAAGGGGAATTGCATGCTTTGTCTCATTACAACCTTAAAAGTCTTCATTCATTTTATACCAAGAAGAATATGTTAGAAGTATAATAGGGATCGAAAATGAACTTTCCATGACTGTAGGTTGTTCAAGTTTGCATTGTTGTCTTTGGTGATAAAGTTGCCTTTGAAGAGGACTCACTAGTAGAGAATAGGTAATAAAAGGTTGTTCGTAGCAATAATGTGATGAAAATATTTCTCCTTTAGCAACCAGTTGCCTCATGTTTGGTAGGCATGTTTTCAAAGATTATGCAAAAGCCTGTTTATTCATAGTTAGATATTAATGGGAATTATTCTATTTCCTGTCATTTATGTCATGTCAATAATTGTTCCCAATGATACTTTATAATACATAAGCTGACTTTCCTTTAAGACAAGAACAATATATGTATGTTTCAACCAACAGTATTTGTACGGTTCCTGATGGGAATTAATGTTGACATATAATCGAATACAGATGCCAGAATCTATCAACAAACATCTCCCACAGGATTACCTTGTTACTCCTGATCAACTGAACTAAAGAGAAATGTTGCATGGTTGTAGACAGGTCTTAGAATAAATAACAAATAATAAATAATAATAAGTGTACTGGTTAAGCGCTTACTAGGCCATACACATATAGTATGCTCAAAGCGCTAGAAAATATACATATATACAAGCAAAGGTGAGATGAAGTTGATTTCAGCAGTTGAAATAGGCTTTGAAGAGATGAGTCTTTAGTGCTTTCTTGAAAGCTGCTATTGATGCTGAAAGTTTGAGGTGAGTTGGTAGCTGGTTCCATAGTTGTGGGGCTCCGTAGCTGAAAGATCTAAAGCAAGCTGGTGATATATTTGGTATACAAGACACAGAATCTTGAACTCGACCCTGGCCCGCACCGGCAACCAGTGTAGTGACTGTAGGACTGGAGTAATGTGGGATCTCTTGGACACTCGGCATACTATTCTCGCTGCAGTATTTTGCACGTGCTGGAGCTTGTCAAGTGAGGATGCTGGTAAACCGTAGAACAGAGCGTTGCAGTAATCCAGTTTTGATAGGACTAACGATCTTACAAGTGCGTGGGCTGCCTCTGTTGATAGCGAGTGTCTCATGTTACTGATGTTTCTAAGGTGGAAGAAACAGGTTTTGCGCACATAACTTATGTGTATATCCATGGACAGATCAGCGCCAACGTGACATCCGAGATCCTTGACAGAATTTGAGAAGTGAATGGTGGATTCGCCGATTTGAATTGAGTCATCTTCAATTTGTGATCGAGCATTTGGGCGACCAACAAGCAAAGCTTCTGTCTTGTTGTCATTCAGTTTGAGCATGCTTGACGTCATCCAACCTTTGATGTCCTCCGTGCACTTCGTCATGTGAGCAAGAAGATCAGAGAATTCTTGTATCTTGGACCAATCTGTAAGCTGGGTACCATCTGCGTAGGCATGGTGTAACAGCTGGTGTTTTGAGATGACGTCGACAAGGTTTCTTACGTACATGGTAAATAATATTGGGCCAAGTACGGAGCCCTGGGGTACACCGCATGCCAGGAGAGTTGAGTCCGACACTTCCTCTTTTATTATCACAGACTGGTGGCGATCATCAAGATAGGAGGCAAACCATAATAGGGCGTGACCAGTAATGCCGAAACTGTGTTCTAGGAGATGTAGGAGATGGGAGTGGTCGATTGTATCGAATGTTGCTGACAGGTCTAGGAGGAGAAGAACCGCAACGTTGCCATTATCAACAGCACACATGAGATCGTTCAAAACTCTGACAAGAGCAGTTTCAGTGCTGTGCCGTGTTCTATAGGCAGACTGAAATTTGTCTAGAAGGTTATTTGAACTAAGATGTGCTGAAAGTCTGACTTTCACAGCTCGTTCTACGACCTTTGACATGAACGGGAGGTTTGAAACTGGACGATAGTTGGCCATGGAGTTACCATCACAATTAGACTTCTTAATGAGTGGTCTAACTACAGCCTTCTTGAACAGACTGGGAACCTCTCCCAATGCTAGACTATAGTTCACAATTTTAGTAATAACTGGACACAAGATGTCAATGTATTCAATCATTATTTTTGTAGGAATCAGGTCCATCTAACGGCGTTTTCACGTGGCCCAAGTTCTGTAAACTTTATGTTGCTTGTGATATTACAGTGATGTTATTTGATCAAAGGGTTATATTTATTTCTGTGTCGACCTTAGGTGGAGGGAAACCGGATAAAGAATGGTAATTCTTTCCCTGAATGAAACTATCACCATTAGAGTTAAGAGCTGAATGAATTTAGACCTTTTCATGAATGATAATATAAAGATTGATAACTTTTACATCCTTTTATATAATGTGTTATCCTAAATTTATCAATATTATTCAATCACGGGACAAAAAGGCATGTGATACATAAATGACATCTACAGTACATCCATGAGTATATCAGGAAATGTCTTATTTCATATAAATATCTTCAGACTCGATGAACAAAAGGTAATAAGCATAACGATCACAATACCACAAAGAATGTTACTTACAACTAAGATCATTCCAAAGAAACAAAGGAGATTTAATTGACCACATTTCCAATTACAAGTTTAGATTTATCTCAATGTTAGTTGCAGCTGTGATTCTAAATGAAAACATGTGTTCTTGTTAGATCTCAAACCAAATGTGATCCCGGAACTATGTTGTGAAATGTCTTCGTACTTGTATGACCAGGAACGCATTGAATTGGTGGTAGATGTGGTACACAACAAGTTTAGAACCTTTGATTTAGATATGTCATTGAGACGAATTTTAAACAGTTAAGAAAGTAACACATATATTTTGAAAAGGTTTATTCAAAAAGAGATGATAACCTTATTAGCGAAAATAATTTGAAACATAATGTTTGATTTCAAATTTGTGCCATTCATAAGAAATGAAATCGTTTGAAGACTTTGCTCGAGTGATACATTTATGTATATTTTATATTGTGTTAACCAAATAGCATGTTTATTCAGCTTCAAAGTATTGTATTCAAAAGCCTCTGAAATTCAGACATTTCTAATTGTGTAAGCATGATACCCTGAAGATTTGTCCACAATATTGTATTACAGCATCATTTATATTTCATGCATCAATAAAATGTCAGGCAAACGTTTATTTAAGTTATGGAGACAATCATGTTAAGCTTAACTGTTCTTTAGACAAAACTTATGACGAAATGCGTTATTCACACAAGTTAAAGGTCATTGAGTACTGTTTATCTTTTGTTTCGTATCCTGTCATTTTTCTTCATTATCATTTTACAGTTTCTGTGCAGTTAATTCTTACTTAAAGGAAAGACCTATTCACATTTAGCGTTTAGGTAGTTACCCTTTGGATAACTTATTTCTGATAACTTTATACAAAGGGAAATATAGAAACATAATGTTCTAGTTATATTGTTTTCCTTTTATTTGTGAGAATAAGCAAACAGATAGGTACAGCGTGATAACAATGATATCACTTCTAATTATATATGAAGATCCCATCAAATGCCTCAGATATAAAAATATATCATCAATTCAATTATAATATTTGTGTAGTCAGATTTCATGATGAAGATATGTCAATACCATTGATATTTCAACTTAATTAGAATTGAACCAGTCAAGCAATTAGACATGATCACAATGACAGTTAACGAGTGTCCTTCTGTCATTATTGTCTGGTTGTGTTAATATAGAATGTCAATAGTCTCAAGCACACGTCTCTAAGAATTGACCTGACGTGTAAGCACAGAAGTCACCATCTCAGTCAATATAGAAATTGAAAGCCAGTCAAATGCTCCATAGAAGCATAAGATTACTTTAAGAATATTTGAAAGAAATTCCTGTATTTATAAGTTAGCCAATAACTAGTTTGCTTACAATATCTTATTAACTTATCTTTCATACTTAATTTGAGTTCAATATAGTTAACAGAGAACAATTTTTTTGTGATTTGCATGTTCGTAATTTTACAAAAATAAAAGTTCAAATCAGCTTCATTAATTTCTATGCAATTTGTTCAGACAGACCATGTGGACTGCGTTAGTCCAAAATAAACTACCTACTATTGTGTTTCAAATTGAGTACATCAACACATCAGGTATTGCTTGCTTGACATCAGACATTTTCAAATCGTCTCATACCATGATCTCGTCACTTTGCTGGATGAGAAGATTGCTTCATTTTCGCACACAAAGGACCAAATCCTCTTCAAGTTACTGACGAGTGCTGCACGGCACATTCAATACTTCTCAGAATGTTTCCTCGTTTCATTGCATTTCTTCTTGAAATGTGTATACTACAGATGAGTGGCGGGAAGGAGATGAAACTCTAAACTTTAAATCAAATGTCAAGTCCTTGAATATTTCAAAGGCCGATAGAGAGGCAAGGATTCTCTAGCGCAACATATTGGTACGAAATTCATGGATAGAAACGCCGTATTTAGGATCTTAAACTGTAGATGTATAATGCTTGTTTCCTTGATACTTTCAGTATCACCAGTCATGTTGAAATAGTGTCATAGCACTTGACTTGATGTATATCGATATCTGATTCTTGAACATATAATGACACTCATGTATTTAAACTAGACATTGTTATCTCAATTTGACCAATTGATTTTACAGAAATTGTGAAGTTAGTATTCCGACGCTGTGAAATACTTAACAAATTTCGAAAATATGTTTTTGAGCTCAATGGGCTTATTTGTCTGCCGACCCAAGTCAACTGAACTGCTTTTAAAAGTTGTTTGAGATGAGATTACTGATTAGTTTTTCGCCTATGGGTTTAGTTATTTAATCCAGAATGGATTTTAAAAAAGAGGATCGTGCAACTGTTCTCCGACAGTTCTTCTTATAAATCATTTAAGAATGTGATGTCTAACATCAGGGTACTCATTCATTGATAGATTTTCAAATGAACGGGTACAATTAGTTGATGTGTATTTACTTGTTTCACTGCTCTTCTTAAAACAGGGACTCGTATAGATAAAGACTCGAATTTCCTTGATTAGTAATCTTCTGTCTTAAATTAGTGTTCTCGTTACAGTTTCATAGCAACTTCAGACTGGGGCAAATGAATAAAAGAGAGATTGACAAAAACTTTTGCAAGTATGAATGATTGTTAATAATTATAGTAGTCCATGTTTGACAATTGAACAATGTTAGGAACTTTTCACATAATTGCATCTCTAAAACGGAATGGAAGGTTTTTCATAAATACTTCTTTGCAGCAATTTATCTCATCTAATGCATCTAATGCAGGCCACATAAAATATTGACTTTTGTTTGAAACACGATGTGTTTGCTTATTGCATGGAATGCATTGCAGCCTGCGTCCATTCTCGTGTCAAAACGTTTTCCCTGTTTTGGAAACTAACTTTTAACAGTTCACGTCTTGTGTACAGATTAGTGTGAAGGTGTGAATGTAGGATTTGCATCGTAATTCAACAGAGCTATAAGTGTTTATTTGATATATCAGGAGTGGTTTGGCGATCGTCACTGTAATCTAATGACACCTCTCTGATTCCTAATTAAAACTGTCTCCGCATTAATCTTTATCACATTGACAGTCAGATATTGTCCTCGTGTCGATCTTGACAGTTAGTCCAGACACTTCCTGTGTGTGCATTGAATACAACTCTTGCCGACCTTTAGTGTACTGTTTGGGGTGGAGTCCCATGCGGGACTTGAACTCACACCCTCAAAATCAGGTTGCAATGTACAGAATTTTGGCTGCACTGTTTTCTTTAATATCTCTATTATTCATTCTGATGTCTTATCAGATAGTTGACTAGATTCGCCTCATCTTTACGCTAGTCTTCTGTATAGAGGAATAGATGATACGACCAACTCTGTCTCACTTTGATGTTTTATATTGTTGAATCTAGGCGAGCACCTTGAAATTGTTAACACGGTAATGAAGGGCTGGAAATATCAAGTGTTTTGCTAAACCAGTCCATATACATTCACATTTATATTTAAACAAAATATACTTTTAAAAAGTTCTGCAATAACAACTCCTTACAAAGATTTACATATTACCTCTAACAAATATGTGATCAGCCCGCTTGACTATTTAATCCCTTTAAAACTATCACTATTTAATGATCTTTATTTGGAGATTTCATTTGAGATTTACACAGGATGAAAGAGAATTTTAAAACTTTTTTCCACCAGTTTGAAACATAAAGTTCATTTCCATTTGATAGTGGCAAATCAGTGTGGAATAAGATCTGCAATTTCCGGGAAGTGGATTTATCACTTATCAAAATGAAAGCAAGACCCATTGTTTTTAAATCCATCGTTGTCATATTTGCCACAGATCAGGGGGAAAACATTTTCTTCAAATATAATGCATATGTAATTTATATGTATTTGAATGCTCTTATATTATGATTTATATTCATATTCTGATTTATAACAATTATCTAGCCTTGTTATATTCTTATAAAGTTGAATTACCTGAACTCTATAAAGTTAATGACATAAACATCAAATGCATTTATGCAATGCCTATTAACCTGAAACTTTAATAGGGGTGAATTGGTGTGTAAAAGTCATAATTTGCTGTATGTACTCACATGTTAAATAATTGAAAGTGTTCAGTTGAAAACGATCTTTGCTTTCTGTCTTATAGTTTTCTGAGATTGTGTCGATTCATTTTGTTAAAATATCATATTCACATTTAGTTTGTTTTTCATACTATCAAATATATCTTAATTGGAAACCTTTACTTCCTTCAAATGAAATAATCAATTAAATCTCCAAATGAAATAATCAATTAAATACCACAAGCGGAAACTGGTGTAACTAAAATAATGAAAAAAAGAGAGTTAACTGTTTGATGTTGACTTTATTGTTGGTATTGCTTTCAAAATAAGCTTCGTTTCATGACATCTAGTAATTAAAAAATGTCAATCAAATAGGTTAAGGAAATCTCCAAATACTAACATGAATATGAAAACTGAATGATATTTCACATGATCTTACTAATTTCGGGACTCTACAGGGTTGAAAATGGTCAGGAGTTACTCAATACGTCTGTGGGAATCTATCAGGTCAGGGGATGGGTTTGAAGAGTGTCACCACAATCTAATGACACCTCTCTGATTCCTAATCGAACCTGTCGGTGCATAAACCGTATTCACATTGTCAGTCTGTCAAATCAAGTAGATCAAACGTTTACTTTGTCTGCTTTGGATATACCTTGGTTTATTATCAATAATATTTTGTGATACTGCTCCTATATTTCTTAAAGCAAAACTGTTGGCTTAATGCAAACTGCTTACCGCTGGATCAAAGTTTTCATTTCAACATCATAATATTTCTATAGGATATTCCCATGACTATCTCCGTAACAGACATAGGGGGAGCATCCTTAACGAGGTGTACTGCTGGTTCTCAATGGTCTTCACGCATATACGCAATATACTGCATACTTTTGATTTTAATCATTAGAAATAACAAAACTAATGTTTAATAAATAAAACTTACATCTCTCTATTGTGATGAAATTAATAACATGAAAATACATGAATTTATCATGAAGAGTGGAAAGAATTGAAAGCCATGCCGAATTTTTTTGTAAAAGTTGAAATTTAACTATTTTTCTCATGAAATATTCATTAAAATGAGAAAAATTACATATTTTAGACCAGAAAGTCCTTCTTTTGTCATAATATTTATTACATTAAAAGTATTTTGTTTGAAAATTCACTTAAATGCGGTTGAATTGGTTTAAAATGATTTTAATAGAACTTTGGCGGCCATTTTGGATTTTTGGTCACGTGACCGGGTTCCCGCGGTCGAAAAATGTGGATCCTAGGCAAAATGAAAACATACATGTCCAATGATCATTAATGCCAAGTTTCATACGTTAAGCCCGATTTTTTCAATTTGGCCAAAATTTGACGCTAAGATACTACACTATATATATTATAATTATATCATTTATATATTTCCCTGTACGATATTTGAATGTCTAAACCAATCTGCCTTAAGCACATCAGCACTTTTATTATCATGTTTGATCAAATATATGCAGTATCTGTTTTATACTATATGTAATGAATATGTTAGTGGATCAAAATAGAAAATGAGATGTCTAATTCCAATCAATTGTGTAATTAATCAAATGTATGTCAGGGCGAACCATTTTGTAATCCAATAAGTTCCCAGCTGGTTCTCAACAATCGATAGCGATCACACATACTGCCTGGCGGTTGTTTATGCGTGGGAAATAAATACATTCTTCCATAGTTAATCTATGTGTCTTCATAATAGGTCAAATAATCTACAAAAACTCATTTTTTTTAAGTATGTAAATCACCAATGTTAAAGCATGTGTTTTCAGAAAGATTAATAAAATAATGTGTAGGAGTTCACTTCAAGACAGAGAGATAACGAGGCAAGGACACTATAACATTTCGGTGCTCCAGACTTATCCTAGTTATTCACTAAATAAATACCATAACAGTCTATTTGTAAACCAGATACCCATATCTAGGAAGTAGGAATAGATAACCTATGCAAGAAAAATTATCTCTTTGCTCTTTTAGTGAGGGTTTTTACCTATATCTTTTCATCCGCTTCTTGTTTGTTGAATAGATGTCATAAATGTCATAACTATTTTCACTAAATTGACAGTAGCCGCCACATGGTTAGGTAAGCATAATTATGAGAGATAACTTTTCTCCCTTAGCATCATGACATAACAGTATATGAATCAACGTTACAACAATACTTATGTATTTATAACAAAGTCAGTAAGAGTATGACACATCACGATAACTGAGTTTGGGACAGCTTGGTGATCAGTTCATGAAAGCAACTTTTCCTAAGGGGTTTGTCAGACTTTAACAGTATGTGGTAGGTGTGGGGATAACTGCACCTGATGGGAGCAATTGCAGATGATCAAAGTATCACCTCTATGAATAATAGTAGGCATTCAGTGTCATATATGACAGAACTGTAATAACTATGATTGCTTGGGGATCGTTTTCTATCTGAATGTCAGGAGGTGTGAAACGAGATATCCAACAATCAAAGCACTCAGAGCAAGAACTTTAAAAATGGTCTTTACAAAAAAGTAACAACGAGATGATAATGTTTTAGATATAACGTATGATCATGAAAAGTCATTGTGTTTTAAGGTGTTAAAAAGATATAAGATTTAAAAGATTGATATGAATTATTTATCCAAGGGTAACAAATATAGTATGTATTTTAGCAATTTGCTTATAATCAATTCATAAACAGATTACCCTTCTGTTCGTCTTAATAAAGTCTGATTTATCATCTTATGATCAAGAACCCTTTTGCAAAATACTTCTAACCAAACAAAACACAGAAATTCATTACAGGAAAGGATGTGATCCTTTACACTCACGTCATCTATGAGTAAAACCCGATTGAAATCTTTTGTGTCATCTAGTTCAGAGAAACCTGATCAGCAAGGCTTTGAGCAGGTTGAGGAGGAATGTGTACATATACTGACAAGAAGAAAAAGGCTTTATGGAAACGTCACTGCTGAGCCTTTGTGTAACCTATTGATTCATAAGCGTTATTTTGAAAATAGGAAATGACTCTTGCTCAACAAGTATTTAGGTACACAAAATATGTAATGACAGATGGACAAGAAGCATCGTTTTTGAGATAGAAGACATAATAACATATGAACAGCGGTTTGTAGCAACTCTTCTTTATTCTAAAGGATTATGAAGCATGATTTTCGAGATTTTAGGGACAACATGAGCGGCATAACATTGTTAAATGTCATCAATTTCAGTGATGTATAATATAATTTTTTTTATCAATAGTCATGCACGTAACTGCAAAGCACTATCTTTAGGAAGAGCAATACATTGTTAAGGTGAATACTCTCGAAATAGTTTATATACAACACATCGAGTAGTAAATCTACTTCAAACGACTATTGCTGTAAATAAATCAATATCTATAACATTATTATTATGCTTTATTGTTTTGTAAACTTATATTCACAAACAGTACATGTTCATGTATGTGTCTGGTTTGCTTGGAGTGTGGTGTTTAGCATACACAATTTTCAGACAGCTTTTGCACATTACACAGAAATTGGGCACGATAATAAAACAGATGTTGCGGATCAAGGAGAGCATTATCTGTCGGTTGTAATGATTAAGGACAAGTATTTGATGTACACTGATGAAGAATCATTTTAATTGAACACATTAACAACATTGTCATTTCATGAATTATGTTTGAATGTTTTAGTTTGACTGCAAATAAATACAAAATAATTGACACATGATGCATATATAAAGAAGATATTACTATAATGTATCATCTTCCAGCAGTGAAAATAATTTTATGATAAAACAAACATACTCGTCAAAAATTAGAAAAGTTACAAATTGATTTGATGTGACAGCAAACTTTGCTGCTTTTGTTTTATGCTTAAAGCTTACGAATAATGTGAAACTTCGAGCAGAAAAAAAATAATGAAACAAATATACCCTTCTAAATAAGATAAGTATGTGCCATTATACTGAGAATACGTAATAATACAGGCAGGTATCCAAAGTTTTAAAAAATTGCATTGCAGTTAAGTAAACGATATGAGAGAAGGATGAAAGAACATTGAAACAGATCAAGATATTTTTCATGAAGTGGATTGTTCCCTGGTGGCCTTATCAATGGCATACCATTGAGACTGATGTGAAAGCGCCACATGTGGCTGTCTAAAAGATAAGTGATAAAAATTAATCGGAAATTGAAACGACAAGCATAGGTGAATTCCCGGATATTAAACTTCTGATTTAGCACTGAAGTGGCATTATCAAACTGGAATGAGCTGTATTTTTTTCAATGAGGTGAGGAAACGTATGAGTATTAGATCTCTCTCATCAAATTAATCTTGTGATCAGATATTGTAATATATTTAAGGAAGAAACGACAATGCTGGAAATAAATGAAAAAATCAAATCAAGTAATGTATTGAAATGAACTATAGCAAGCTTAATCTGAGCGGATTTCTGTTAACTGCAAACAACATTCCGTAAAGGGAAATTGAAACTAAATATATACCGAGATAAATCTTGCATTAAATGGTATTTTTCGTATAATTAGGTGATTAGAATAACATACGTGAAATAAGAATAACATCAAACATAGCATTAGAACTATTTTGGACATGTTATATTGAACAAAAGGATTGTCCGACTATGATTAACGAGTTTCAATGCCATGTTGATATATTTCTTTACTGTTTTGTTTTGTATAGTTGCTGTAGAGTTGCTCTTTTCTTTTTGCAAGAATATAAAAGCAAAACTTGCAATTATACATATTATAAATTTTTAAAGAACAGACAAGATTATTATTGGTAATAGGTTTCAGATCTATTTAAAGGCGAATTTCATGTCACTTAGTAATTTGCAATATTGATTTATGATACCTTTACATTTTAAAGACAATTAATATTGTAAAATTGTCATTGACATTCTAGAAAAGTAAAATGAAATCAGTTAGTAAATGAGAAGCTGCTTCATTTTACAATAATAGAAGTAGTTTCACTTTGAATGATAAACACAAGGATATTCTATGCACGTACATTAAGTGTCTGGTCTACTTGACATTATAGGGCCTGTAAGTAGGTCACGAGATCTTGCGAGATTCCTTACTTCCGGGGAATTCAACCAACTAGTTTTTGGTATTTACGCGTCTGCGCAATGCTCATTTCATGAAACCATGATTTCTAATTAATTACGCCTGCAAACGACAAGGAATTAATATCTTTATAATCATTGTCAGTCTTTGAAACGATCGATGATATTCATAGAACTGCAAAACAAGACTAAAACTGCCTTATCATTCATACTTCCTGGTTTCTGTAGAAGGCTGCGTGTGTCGTTTACTAGCGCGACTCAGTCGTTGTAGGATTATTTTTTTAAAATGACAACTCCGGCTAAATAAGATTTAAGAATTTTTTGTTTGGCAATAAGATGAAAATTAAGGATATTTCATATTTAATAGAAAACTTTTCTAGTATTAGATAGTTACATCCGCGGTTAATTCAAAAGACACAGACAGACGAGTTTGCGATCGGCCCAGTGACATCTGAGACGGATCAAGTCTGGACATATTTTTTAGATATCATCAGTGTTGAACATTTTAATTTTTTTTATGGAAAACATATCCTTCGAAAATGGTTGTTTTTTAGTCCACTGTTCAAATGATTTAATGTTCGTTTACGTTTATGTTTACAAACAGCCATAATAATTAGGCTATTTGTGTTGATTTTACTACACCTCCCGAAAAGACAAATCATTGATTATGCAGAAGACTTTTGCAATTATTTATTTAGAAATTGTGAAAAATTTCGTTTTAGAATTATTAATTATTTTCTAATTAAATAAATTAAGATAATCAATCTTGTGATATAAATTCAGGCCTGTCAAGGAAAATTATTTGATTTTATAGCACCAATTAGATTAACGCAAATAAGCCCACAACATTGTAAGAAAAAAAACCCATGCAACGAAAACAATAATTAATTACCAAAGATGACCTGACTTAAAAGCCTTAAATAAAGAGTTAAATTATTAGTGAATAAATTACACAATTTATGATCAATATAAACATAAAGTATTTTAAATGGTTTAAATAATACTGTGATGGACAAGTGGAATAATGAAAAATGACTGAAGATTTTTTAATTTTTTTGCTGTGAGTATTTTACATAGTATTTATATAGTACGTGTTCCGATTATAAATAAAAAAAGCTATGTAATGAATAATTTATTGAGAAACATTTGTTTGCAAACCACTAGAGTGAATTAATAATTTAAATTATTTCGATCTAATTGTTCAGATTTTATTATGCAGTAGAACACGAATATAACGAACTCCAAGGGACCAAAGAATTTAGTTCGCTATACGCATATACATTCTAATGATATTATACAGTACGGGACTTGAAAATTTGTTCACTATATATATATACGGAAAATGTGGTTTTCACAACTGAACTTTTGGATTAAATAGAAGCCCGGGCTTTTATTCGGCAACATGGGCTTGTATTCGGAAATGATAAGAGTGACGGTTAGAATCATAATACGTATATAGCATCATTTTGATATATTTAACCGGAATACGACTATCACAAAGAGTTCGAAAGAGAGCGCATGGAAACTCTTTTAATTTACGAAATAAAAACTATGTACCGTTTAAGAGTTGAATAAACGAGGACCACGTTGTTCAAAATGTTAATTTAAGAGTCACAGGGTTGAAATGATTTTATCATTTTATTGCATAATTTGATTTCACACAAATTTGGCATACATGTATAAAATAGTTCGATCAAGTATTAACATTTTTTGGTAAAAAACTCATATCTTGTCTAAAAATTCAGTATTAATTTTTTATCTTAATAGACTGAGGACGTTTTCCAAAAATTGATTCAGGTTTTTATACCCATTTATACCCTTGATCTTCTGTATATTTTGACATATTTTGTATGTGAAGATCTCAGATCCAGTGTTGTTTAAGTAACCTGAATACATGAAAATATAAGTTGTTTGATTAATTCCGTAGTTCCACACTGTTCTGTGTCCATGTCACATGATCAAATGGACTCGCATGGTTTGAAACTAAACAGTTTATGAATATGCTGTAGATAAAATCCATAAAATAACAGGAAAAACACTTATTAAGCTATATTATGCCTTTAAATATTGTCTGAAGAAAAAATAGACCCTCTGAAATATTGAGAACACACTTAGTCAATCTTGACCAAAAGTGAAGTTGAACAACCTGGTTCTCAGGTGTATAAATGTTCTATGTATTTGAAAATCGCGGGTAACACTTTCCACAGCGCAAACAGATAACGTATATAATAAAGAAAAAATACATGGCGTCGGCTTTCGATTATGATAATATAACCAAGTAATGGAGGCTTCGGGCGTTGTTCATTCGCGGAGAATTTGTCCTTTTCATTATGATGTTAAATAATGACATCAACACTGAAAATATTATATTTTATTTTAATTATTTAATTCATCATTCAATTGTTTTAAAATTTAAAACCTGTAATGTTGTTATGTTTAATACTATACACTAATAGATAGTATAGTTATAATATGTGCATGTTACAATAAATATGAAAATATTTTACTGTCAGGGGGTAGTTTCCAACTAAATCTCTTTACATAGACAAAAAAAATTGCCTCAGTGGAACTGGGTGATTGATCTGGGCCCTGATAAAAAGTGACCGAAAGAACATCGTATATAAAAAAAATTGATGGATGAATTAAAACTTAAAACTTTATTAAAATGAATCGATTCTTATACATATAGAAATTTAAAAAAAACTTATACATGAGATAAATACATTTGTAAGCCAATTTGGACATATTATTCCGTTTAAGTGTGTTAAATCGAAATAGTAGACTAAGCGTTATTTAGAATATGTGTAAAATAGTGTTAGAAAAAACACGTCAGAAACATCGGAATTTAAACAAAGTGCAAAGTGACTGTAAACAAAACTTGCAGAAAATCAATTAAAATGGCATAAGTGTTCACTGCTAATGTGATTACATCTAAAAGAAAAAACAATAAACCATTGTTTATTGATGAATAAAGATAGAACTATTATCATAAGTCTACGATAAAACATAGCGCAGCTACCAGAGACTGGGAACCGTGTCGCGTTATGACGCAACAAAGCGCAGCTTTGCGCAGCCGCGCGTCAAGCACGGAGCTGTTTAGTCATTCCCCGGAAGTCAAAGGTGAAGGTCGTACGGAACGAGACTTTCAGCCCCTATTGACATAAGTACAATAACCGACTGTCAATGTTATAAAGGTTAAGCCGTTCACAACTTCAATTAGGAATAAGAGAAGTGCCATTAGATTATGGTGACACTCTTCAAACTCAATATGCCCTACCTCATATATTTAGAAATCAGGGCAGATATTTTGAGTGATTATGCGGAAATTGTATAGATAATAACAAGAGTAACCATCTTGTTGCATCAATGTTATTGTTCCATTTGAAAGTTGTGTATGTTTATAATATTCAGAATGCAGGATCATGTTAAAAATAGACACTTATATACATCTACAAACAAGTCATCAATAAACAGAACATATACCAACAGACTTTTGTAAAAAAACATTGCTTAAATAATCTACTAGTGTATACTATCTATATTATGAAGTGTCTGATCGTGTGATATCCGCAGTTTAATATTCACAATGAGTCCAATTCAACTCTAAATTCATTTCCCTAAAGACCTTTTTATCAATGCTTTGTCACTTGTTGGCTCGGTTTGTCATCATTGTGAGCTCCTTATTATAGTTTACACTGTTTACGAATTATCTTGCTGGGGTTCAGAAGGAGTTTCAATTTCAAATTGTGTAGAGTCTCTTTAAAATTGAATCTATGTTCAATGATAAGATTTCATGCATGGTTTTATTTATAACTTCAAGTCTTTTTGAAGAAGCTATCAAGACCTGAAAATATAACTATTTTTCAAAGGACTTTTATGACAGTTTGTGAAATGAAAGATTTGTTGTCTGAATGACTGTAACATTTGATTTTATGTTTTACGGACTCCAACATAATTCACATAGTTTACATTAATATCAAAATTAGGCATATAAGAAAACGAATATGATTAAGCTAAATATGCATTTATACATATTCAATCTGTACCTGATACCCTGAGGAAAATGTTAAACTGAAACGAAATCTAATACAACTGTCAGAATACTGTTCTTAACAAATACCCTGTTATTGATGCCATTGACTTTATTTCCCCTATTAATGGTTGAAGAATGAATCAATATTTCCTGTAGTCAATGTATCTTAGTTCTAGTAAAAGCTGAAAATTGAAAATTGTTTATCACTGACTTCATTTTGTTGAAATAAGGGGAATTGCTCACAACCTTACAAGGCTTCATTCAAGAAAGGTTAGTCAACAAATTTTCTTTTTTACTTGATAAGCAGCATACATTCAAGATCGACTTCTGAGATTGCAAAGTGTAAAATTAGTACCTTTCATAGTCATTTTCATACATATTCTGAGATCTATATATATTCAATTACATATGGATGATAAGAAAATAATTCTCCTAATATGTTAAGTGGTTAGCTCTTCATTCAATATACTTAACTCGATCAAAAACCATCTTCAAAAAGATGTAGACCAGATAATCTCGTCAATATTTTTTGTACATGAACTGTTTCATTTAGTTCTAATAAGTGCTCTACTGCCACATATTGAAACCTGTTAAGACGTTTTTGTGTTCGTGAAAATAACCAAGCTGTATCTGATCCAATTTTGAGTATTGCTGGACATCAGTTTTGTTCTTAGTAGTCTAAGTAGTATGAATGATTTTTGTCTCATCTGTCATTTCTGGGTGATTTAATTGTGTTCTGATGTTAGATTATTATAAACTCACGGGCAAAAGAAAGGTTTCACCTCAGTTGGTTTCGATTTTACAACGATTTCAAATATATATGACGCATTTGATTATGGAATCATCCACATTAATCATATCTACAATATTTCATATGAATTGATCGTTGATTGATTCATTTTTTGTTAAGATATCTTTGTTTAAAGAAGACCGGGGTAAAAAATTAAATTTACACCAACATGACCCCTACCATGTTAAAAAGGGTGTAAATGAGTGGAAAACAAGGTTTGTTTTGTGATGTTTTAGTAAAATATATCTTATATATCGATGGCCATTTGTTGTTTATTAAAATTAATTTTCAAAAAAAAATAATTAAAAATTAAAATTTTCCACACAAAAAATCAAACACGTCTTGAAGTATTCTTTGATTGATAACTAAAGGCTTGCACTGTTCTGTTTTAGCGTACGACGTCTAAACATGAAAATATTTGTAATTGAAAATTATGTATATGATGAAATCAACTAAGGTGAAACCTTTCTTTTGCCCGTGAGTTTAGTTTCATTCTAGTCAGGCATTCGTCCGTGCCAAAAATGTGTTTTGTCAAACATAGATAATTTAAGGATATCTAAATATAATTTCACGAGGCTTGTATTATTTCAAATAGTTCATTTATTTTATCACAACGATTTTGTTTTAAGCCTCGGAAGAGTGAGATAAAGCTTTTCAAAATTTATTGCAAAGAATTTGTTGAAGAATTTAATGCCTCTTGGGAAAGGTTAATAAAGACATTTTCGTAATGATAGTGTTATGGCTATAGCCATCAATTGCTTAATGTTTGGCATATGTGTATTACAAAAACTTCAAACATATAGTCTCTCTTTGAGCTTTAAACTTTTGAGGTTGTCGCAAAAGATAAATACCACTTGAATGTACCTTAACATATTTGATGTAGTATATTGTGAACACATTTTACGGTTATATGCTGAGGGAATGACAAAATAATGAAAGTAAATATGTTTAAACTCTGAATATTATTTGTATGGTCTACAATACTTAGCTCTCTGGAACATGTAGTCCTAAATTGTTGTACACGATGGTGTAAAAGAAATCTTTATTAATTAAATGCACTGGGTATGTTTTTATTTTACTGGCTCAAATAATGTGCTCCATGTTACTTGATGATACATAAACTGACTTTCCGTTAAGACAAGACCAAGATATGTATGTTTCAAACAGCAGTATTTGTTTCAGTTCCTGATGGGAATTCATGTTGATGTATAATAGAATACAGATGCCAGAATCTATCAACTAACATATCCCACGGGTTAACCTTGTTACTCCTGATCAACTACACTCAAGGAAATGTTGCATGGTTGGATGTTGGATTGTTTTCATAACTACTGCAACAAATGGAAGCTTAAAATTAATGTATCAAAATCCAAAATTCTTATTTTCGGTGGCACAAAAAAAGACTATAAAAGTAATTTTAATATTGGAGATACCATTATTGAAAATGTTGATCATTATCCTTATCTTGGTATTACACTACAAAAGAATTGTAAATTTACCAAAACCAAACGTTCACTGGTTGAAAAGGCAACAAAGGCAATGTTTTTCATATTAAGCCAAGGTAGAAAACTTAAACTCTCCATTTATTGTCATTTGAAATTGTTTGATTGTATGGTTACCCCAATTCTTTTGTATGGATGTGAAGTCTGGGGTTTTGAAAACTTTTCTTGTTTTGAAAATGTTCACTTACGCTTTCTTAAATATTCAATATCACTGAGGAAAAGTACACCTAACTATATGGTCTATGGAGAATTTGGCAGATCCCCCCTTGTAAATGTTATTAAAAGCAGAATGATTTGTTTTTGGGCTAAACTAATGATTGGAAAATCCTCAAAATTGTCTCTTTTGATTTATAAATTGATATTCAACGATTCTATTTTTGGAAAATATACACACAAATGGATAAGCTATCTTGAGAAAACTTTCGACGATATAGGATTAAGTTTTATTTGGAAATCTCAAAATTTCAAAAGTATTTCATGGCTGAAAATTATCACTAAAAATAAATTGAAAGATATTTCCCAGCAAATTTGGTTGTCATCAATTGAAAATTCTTCCAAATCAACTATTTATACCATTTTTAAAAATCCGTCTCTCCATTTTGAAAATTATCTAAATTATCAGCATTACAATAACTTGTTGAAATTCCGAACTTCAAATCATTTTCTCCCAATCGAGACAGGTAGATGGCGACGAACTCCATTGACAGATAGAAAATGTACTCTATGTAATTTAAATGATATTGGTGACGAATTCCATTACTTATTTATATGCCCCATGTTAAAATCAGAAAGAGTCAAATATATGTATAGATATTACTATAACAGACCAAATATGTACAAAATGAATATATTATTCAATTCAAATAGATTAGGAACTTTAAGAAAATTATCCATCTTTTGTAAAATTATCATGTCTTTATTTAAGAAATAAGTTTTATAACTCATTTGTAATTGATAAATGTATATTGAATGTTGTATAAATGTAAATATGTATTGTACCTCTTATGCTGCAGTTTGCAGCCTTGAGTGTAAATAAAGTTCAGTTCAGTTGTAAACAGGTCTTAGAATCATCTAACGGCGTTTTCACATGGCCCAAGTTCTGAAAACTAAATATTGCTAGTGATGTTTTCAGTTACCTTTAGAAGGGTTATTTCTGTGTCGACCTTAGGTGGAAGGAAAGGGATAAAGAATGGTTATTCTTTCCCTGAATGAAACTATCACCATTAGAGTTAAGAGCTGAATGAAATTAGACCTTTTCATAAATGATAATATAATGATTGTTAACTTTCACATCCTTTTATAACAATTTGTCTTTCTACATTTATCAATATTATTCAATCACGCGACAAAACGACAGCCGAACATGTGATACATATCTCAGTCCTTGTAAATGACATCGAGTGTACATCCATGAGTATCTCAATACTGAGCTTATTTACAGGAAATGTATTATTTGATATAAACATCTTCAAACTCTGTAAACAAAAGGTAAAAAGCATAACGATCAAAAAAACACAAAAGATGTTACTGATAACTAAGGTCATTCCAAAGAAACAAAGGTGATTTAATTGAACACATTTTCAATCACAATTTAAGTTTCTTAACAATTTAAGCTGTAGCTGTGCTTCTAAATGAAAACAAATGTTCTTGTTAGACCCTTAATCAAATCTGATCCCGAAGGAATGTTGTGAAATGTGTTCATACTTGTATGACCAGGAACGCATTGAATCGATGTGGTACACAAGTTTAGAAGCTTTTATTTAGCTATGTCATTGAGACGAATATAAACAGTTGAGAAAGTAACAAAAGCATATTTTGATGCGGTTAATTCAAGCAGAGGATAACCTATTTAGCATTGAGAATTTGAAATAATTGTTTGATTTCAAATTTGTGTCATTCATTAAAAATGAAAGAAATACTTTTTTATTGTTTCGTTTGAAGACTTTGCTAGAGTGATACATTTATGTATGTTTTATATTGTGTAAACCGAAAAGCATGTATATTCATTTTTCAGCTGCAAAATATCATATTCAAAAGCCTCTGAAATTCAGACATTTCTATTTGTATAAGCATGATAACCTGCAGATTTGTTCACAATATCGTATTACAGCATCATTAATATTTCATGCATCAATAAAATGTCAGGCAAAGTTATGGAAGTTATGGAGACAATCATGTAAAGCTTAACTGTTCTTTAGACAAAACTTATGACGAAATGCGTCATTCACATGAGTTAAAGGTCATTGAGTCATTTATCTTTTGTTTCGTATCCTGTCATTTTTCTTCATTATAATTTTTCAGGTGCTGTGCTGTTAATTCTTACTTTAAAGAAAGACCTATTCACATTTAGCGTTTAGATAGTCATCCTTTGGATAACTTATTTCTGATAACTCTATACAATGGGAAAAATAGAAACATAATGTTTTGTGAGAACACCCCCTTTCACTAAGCAAACTTATAGGTACAGCGTAGAACAATGATATCGCTACTTATATATGAAGATCCCATCAAATGCCTCAGATATAAAAATATGTCATCAATTCAATTATTATATTTTTGAAGTTATATTTCATGATGAAGATATGTCAATACCATTGATATTTCAACTTAATTAGAATTGAACCAGTCAGGCAATTAGACTTGACCACAATGACACTTAACGAGTGTCCTTCTGTCATTATTGTCTGGTTGTCTTAACTAATTGTGTTAATATAGAATGTCAATAGTTGTCTAAAGGACCCGTCTCTAAGAATTGACCTGACTTGTAAGCACAGAAGTCACCATCTCGGTCAAGATAGAAATTGAAAGCCAGTCAAATGCTGCATAGAAGCATGAGATCACTTTACAAATATTTGAAAGGAATTCCTGTATTCATAAGTTTGCCAATAAGCATTGTATTATAAACTATTTTGCTTATAATATCTTATTAAATAACCTTTCATACTTAATTTGAGTTCAAAATAGTTAATAAAGAACAAATTTTGTGATTTGCATGTTCATTATTTTACTCAAATAACAGTGCAGATCAGCTTCATTAATTTCCATGTGATTTGGTCAGACAGACCATATTTACCGTGTTGGTCCAAAATAAACTACTTACTTTTTCTGATTCAAATTGAGTATATTAATACATCAAGTATTATTTGCTTAAAATCAGACAGTTTGAAATCGTCTCAAGAGGCATACCGTGATCTCGTCCCTATGCTGGATAAGAAGATTGCTTCATTTTCACACACAAAGGACCAAATCCTCTTCAAATTACTGACGAGTGCTGCATGGCACATTCAATACTTCTCAGAATGTTTCCTCGTTTCATTGCATTTCGTCTTGAAATGTGTATACAATGTACTACAGATGAGTGGCGGGAAGGAGATGGAACTTTAAACTTTAAATCAAATTGCAATCATGCTGCTACACACAATCAGACTATCCTACATGTGGACTCAAGTCCTGGAATACTTTAAAGGCCGTCAGAGAGGAGAGGCAAGGATTCTCTACCGCAACATATGGATACGACATGCATGGATAGAACCGCTGTATTAAAGATATTAAATTGTAGATGTAATGCTTGTTTCTTTGATACTTTCAGTATCACCAGTCATGGCAAATAGTATCATAGCACTTGATAAGGTGTATATCCATATTTGATATCATGACACACATTTAAACTAGACATTGTTTTCATTTATTTAATCAATTGATTAAAACATAAATTACCCTTTGAGTGCACAGGATAAGGAGCTGATAACAGCAGTTTCAAAGAGTTTTAATGGTAAATAAATGATAAATGCTTAGTTTGTGAACTTTAAGTATCATCCTAAATCTTTAAAAGTTATATTGCATTTTTAACACAAATGATCTAGTGTTATATTCACATTTGAGTATGGATTTTATAATGAATTGTTCTTATTTATTGAACTAATTGATTAAACATCGCCGTTACCGTGAACTATTAAAACAAAATATCAGACATATGATTTTGGGCTCAGTGGATTCCTTTGTCCGTCGAGCCAAGTCAAGGTAACATCATTTTCAAAGTTATTTGAGATAAAATTACTGATCATGAATTCGGTATATGGGTTCAGATTGTCAATCCTTGAATGATCTTTAAAAAGAGAATCGCGCAAATGTTTTTTCCGAAGTTGCTGGCTTTTACTTTTAGGCGTATTCAAGTAAACATGTTTTCTTATTATAAGTCATTTTAGAATGTGATGATTGACGTTCACAAATGAATTAGTTGATTTTTTTTATTCGTCTGTCTTAGCGTTATCCCTAGGTTTCATAGCAACTTCCATAAAGGCAAATGAAAACTTGTTTGATTGTAAGAAATGCCATTATTGTTAAAGACAGATTGACAAAACATGTTTTGCACTTATAAAAATGTTAGGAACTCAACTTAGGAACACAATAACAATTCAAAAGCAGAATGTAAACATATTTCTCGTAGATAACATCAGTGTTTTGTTCCGCTAAAGTTTGGACTTCTGCAGCGACACATCTAATCTAATGTAGGCTTCAACAAATATTTACTTGAAGTTTGAGACATGATGTGCTCATGTCAAAAATGGCATTGTGTCCTTTGTACATTCTTGCATTCAAACGTTTTCACTTTTTCGACTAATTTATATTTACTCTTAACAGTTCACGTCCTGTGTACATACTGGTGTTGCGTCGTAATTCAATAGAGCTATAAGTGTTCAATTGATATATCGGGAATGGGTTTGTCAACGTCACTGTTATCTAATGACACCTCTCTGATTCCTAATTGAAACTGTCTGTGAGTTAACCTGTATCACATTGACAGTCAGATATTGTCCTTGTGTCGATCTTGACAGGTAGTCGAGACACTTCCTGTGTGTGCAATGAATACATCTCTAGCCAACCTTTTAATACTTCCCAAAGCTGAAACGAAACAAGTCACTATAAATGTGTTGTTTACTTTATATACATTTGCCCCTTTTAATTTTTTTGAAAACGAACTTATTTGTCAGTTTTTGATAAATAAGATCTCTGTTTTTGATGATTATGATAAATCTTTGATTATGGCAAATAGTAATGAATTTATCTGCTTATACTGAAATACAAAATTGTAATATAAATTTCCAATATAATAATTTGACTAATAGAATTAATGATATAACCATGATATTATCCCGATACACTCAATATATAATTTTTTTTATGACTATGTAACAATCAAACTTTTCTAGTGACAGGGTCAATATGATCGATGTTTTTTTTCATTTGGCATATTGTAAATGAAAATGACAAAAGTGATTTCATAAGATTTTATGACTGTCAATTTCTTGTAAACTAAATGAGAATAAGTTTCTAACAATATATGGTAGCCTCAGATTGTTATTAATTTTGTCATCTAGCTGAATCCATATCATATATTGATATCTTATGTTACATTGTTATATGTGGGATTACACTGTCTTCAATAGTACATATTTTTGTACTGTTTTGACTCCGAATGTACAATTGTACAGAATTATGTCTGCACTGTTTTCTTTAATATCTTTATTAGTCATTTTGATGTCTTATAAGTCAGTTGACAAGAGTCGCCTCATTTTTACCAAAGTCTTCTGTATTGATGGTACGACCCACTCTCACGACCCAAGTCAAGTCTCACTTTGATGTTTTATATTGTGTTGTGTAAGAGAGCACCTTAAATTATTAACCTAGTAATTTTGGGATGGTAATTTCAAGTCATTTGCTAAATTATTCCATAACATTCACATCTCTATTTAAACAAAAGATACTTTAAAAGTTGTGCAATAACAACTCATTAGAATGATTAAAATATGTTATCAGCTGTCTTGACTATTTATTCTCTTTAAAACTATGACTATTCAATATTCATTATTCCGAGATTTCATTTTAGATAAACGCAGGATGAAAGAGAACTTTTTTCCACCAGTTTAAAAACATAAAGTTCATTTCCATTTGATAGTGGCAAATCAGTGTGAAAAAAGATCTGCAATTTCCGGGAAGTCACCAATGCTTGTCGTTTCAATTTCCACTCGATTTTATCACTTATCAAAAAGAAAGCAAGACGCAGTGTTTTCAAATCAATATTTAGCATTACTGCCACAGATGAGGGGGAAATATCACATTTACTTCAAATATCATGCACTTTTCAACTATTTTTCATTTAACTAAAAGTTTTTGTCCGTATGATATTTGAATATCTAAGTCTTAGTATCATGTTTGTTCAATATATCTGCATTTTTTGTGTTATACTGTATGTAGTAAACATGTTAGTGGGTCAAAAAAGATAATGTGTTAATTAAATCCAATGAACTGTGTAATTAATCAAGTGTATATCAGGTCGATTTGGAACACACCATTTATTGATCTCCAAATCATTTTGTAATCTAATTAAGTTCCCAGCTGGTTCTTAACCCTTACGATGCGGCTATATATTTTTACTCAACTAGCCCCCGTGGCGACATTGTTTTGTCCGGTGCCAGCCACCGTCATATCCTGATTGCACCGCCCACTGAATATGTTTATGTAGCGAGTCCCGGGTCTTTTACAACAATTGGTGTATCTATTTCGCGGATCCCGGATTTTTATTTAGAGCCTTGTAAAAAGTTTATTTATGCACACAGAATAATTCTTTTTACATGGACTTCTAGATACACTGTGCCTCTTTATAAATATATAAAAAAACATTACGATGCGCCTCATATTTATTTTCCCACAGTCATCAAAAGAAAGTCTTTAATTCCGCTTGCCGCTTCTTTATTTTTGTGCGTGCATAGACATATGATACATGGAAAAAAAGACAATTCTTTTCTCTACAAGTTGATATAAAAATTATAAAAATATCTCTAATGGTTCGTGAGATATGAGTGCCGCAAGATGCGCGAGTTAAATACAAGTTCAATTAGCGAACGCCGGAGCGCAAGTAGCGCGTGTGAACGATCACTTATCTTTCGCTTGCCGCTTCTTTATTTTTGTGCGCGCATAGACATATGATACATGGAAAAAAAGACAATTCTTTTCTCTACAAGTTGATATAAAAATTATAAAAATATCTCTAATGGTTCGTGAGATATGAGTGCCGCAAGGTGCGGGAGTTAAATACAAGTTCAATAAGCGAACGCCGGCGCGCAAGTAGAGCGCGCACCGCTTCTTCATTGCGCGCATAGACATATGATACATGGAAAAAAGACAATTCTTTTCTCTACAAGTTGATATAAAAATAGAGCCATTGGCTCTGTAGCTCATCAGGCATCATATCAAGTTTGCTTTATAAAGGCAAGATGAGCTAAAAATGAAACTGATGTTACCTATTGCAAGAAAACCTATTATTATTCAACACTTTCTAGATCGCCAATATCAGACAGTGAAAGAAGTCCACACTAAAATATCCAAGAAGAAATAAATTTGCCATAGACTGTCATCTAATGGAGAAAAATAGGTTTTTAACCCTTACGATGCGGGGCGCGTGATATTTACGGGCCAAATATAAAATGGCACGTAAGCCCTCTTGGCGAAATCCGTAACTTTCAGGATAAGGCTATATATTGACTGCAAGCAGTCTTGGCTGCTACCGGATATAAAATATCAAACCTTTTCTCAAAAATGATTGAGGGTACCCACCTTGCGGCATTCATATCTCACAAACCAATACAGATAATTCTATAATTTTTACATCATCGTGTAGAAGAGAGAATTGTCTTCATTTCCATGTATCATATGTATATCCGCGCACAAAAATAAAGAAGCGGCAAAGCGTTGCGACAAGTGCCGCAAAAAAATTGTTTACCTCAAAATGATTGAGGGTACCCACCTTGCGGCATTTATATCTCACGAACCATTAGAGATAATTCTATGATTTTTACATCATCGTATAGAAGAGAGAATTGTCTTTTTTTCCATGTATCATATGTATATCCGCGCACAAAAATAAAGAAGCGGTTAATCAGGATATAACGGTGGCTGGCACCGGACAAAACAATTCCGCCACGTGGGCTTGTAGAGCAAAAATATATAGCCGCATCGTAAGGGTTAAGATTGTGACCCTTGTGACCCTATTTGGGGTCATGGGGTCACGAAATCTACAATTTAGAATCCCCATTGGCCAAAGAGTCTGCACATATAATTTCAGCTCTCTAGACCTTTTGGAACTTGAGAAGAAGATAAAAATAGTTTTTTAAGGTTGTGACCCCTGTGACCCTATTTGGGGTCACAGGGTCAACAAAGTTACAAATTAGAATCCCCATTGTCCAAGGAGTCTGCACATATCAATATTAACTCTCTAGACCTTTTTGAACTGGAGAAGAAGATGAGAATTGGTTTTTAAGGTTGTGACCCCTGTGACCCTATTTGGGGTCATGGGGTCACGAAATCTACAATTTAGAATCCCCAATGGCCAAGGAGTCTGCACATATCGTTTTTAACTCTCTAGTCCTTTTAGAACTGGAGAAGAAGATGAAAATATGTTTTTAAGGTTGTGACCCCTGTGACCCTATTTGGGGTCACAGGGTCACCAAAGTTACAAAATAGAATCTCCATTGTCCAAGGAGTCTGCACATATCATTTAAACCCTTACGATGCGGGGCGCGTGATATTTACGGGCCAAATATAAAATGGCACGTAAGCCCTCTTGGCGAAATCCGTAACTTTCAGGATAAGGCTATATATTGACTGCAAGCAGTCTTGGCTGCTACCGGATATAAAATATCAAACCTTTTCTCAAAAATGATTGAGGGTACCCACCTTGCGGCATTCATATCTCACAAACCAATACAGATAATTCTATAATTTTTACATCATCGTGTAGAAGAGAGAATTGTCTTCATTTCCATGTATCATATGTATATCCGCGCACAAAAATAAAGAAGCGGCAAAGCGTTGCGACAAGTGCCGCAAAAAAATTGTTTACCTCAAAATGATTGAGGGTACCCACCTTGCGGCATTTATATCTCACGAACCATTAGAGATAGTTCTATAATTTTTACATCATCGTATAGAAGAGAGAATTGTCTTTTTTTCCATGTATCATATGTATATCCGCGCACAAAAATAAAGAAGCGGTTAATCAGGATATAACGGTGGCTGGCACCGGACAAAACAATTCCGCCACGTGGGCTTGTAGAGCAAAAATATATAGCCGCATCGTAAGGGTTAAACTCTCTACTCCTTTTGGAACTGGAGAAGAAGATGAAAATAGGTATTTAAGGTTGTGACCCCTGTGACCCTATTTGGGGTCACAGGGTCACCAAAGTTACAAATTAGAATCTCCATATGCTAAGGTACTTGTACACAAAATTTCAGCTCTCTAATGTGTATGGTTCATGAGGAGAAGTCGAAAGTGTCAAAAGTTTACGGACGGACGCCGGACGACGGGCCATGCCATAAGCCCATCTGGACTTTCAGTCCTGATGAGCTAAAAATTATAAAAATATCTCTAATGGTTCGTGAGATATGAGTGCCGCAAGGTGCGGGAGTTAAATACAAGTTCAATTAGCGAACGCCGGAGCGCAAGTAGCGCGTGTGAACGATCACTTATCTTTCGCTTGCCGCTTCTTTATTTTTGTGCGCGCATAGACATATGATACATGGAAAAAAAGACAATTCTTTTCTCTACAAGTTGATATAAAAATTATAAAAATATCACTAATGGTTCGTGAGATATGAGTGCCACAAGGTGCGGGAGTTAAATACAAGTTCAATTAGCGAACGCCGGAGCGCAAGTAGCGCGTGTGAACGATCACTTATCTTTCGCTTGCCGCTTCTTTATTTTTGTGCGCGCATAGACATATGATACATGGAAAAAAAGACAATTCTTTTCTCTACAAGTTGATATAAAAATTATAAAAATATCTCTAATGGTTTGTGAGATATGAGTGCCGCAAGGTGCGGGAGTTAAATACAAGTTCAATTAGCGAACGCCGGAGCGCAAGTAGCGCGTGTGAACGATCACTTATCTTTCGCTTGCCGCTTCTTTATTTTTGTGCGCGCATAGACATATGATACATGGAAAAAAAGACAATTCTTTTCTCTACAAGTTGATATAAAAATTATAAAAATATCTCTAATGGTTTGTGAGATATGAGTGCCGCAAGGTGCGGGAATTAAATACAAGTTCAATTAGCGAACGCCGGAGCGCAAGTAGAGCGCGCACCGCTTCTTCATTGCGCGCATAGACATATGATACATGGAAAAAAAGACAATTCTTTTCTCTACAAGTTGATATAAAAATTATAAAAATATCTCTAATGGTTCGTGAGATATGAGTGCCACAAGGTGCGGGAGTTAAATACAAGTTCAATTAGCGAACGCCGGAGCGCAAGTAGCGCGTGTGAACGATCACTTATCTTTCGCTTGCCGCTTCTTTATTTTTGTGCGCGCATAGACATATGATACATGGAAATGAAGACAATTCTTTTCTCTACAAGTTGATATAAAAATTATAAAAATATCTCTAATGGTTCGTGAGATATGAGTGCCACAAGGTGCGGGAGTTAAATACAAGTTCAATTAGCGAACGCCGGCGCGCAAGTAGCGCGGGTGGACGATGTCATTTATTCCGTGCATCGCTGCCGCTTCTTTATCATTGTGCGCGCATAGACAAATGATACATTGAAATGAAGACAATTTACTCCTCTACAAAATGGAGAAAAAAATTTGAAATTATCTCAAACGTTCCGTGAGATATGAATGCCGCAAGGTGGGTAACCCCAATCATTTTTGAGAAAAGGTTTGATATTTCCGACAGATAGCTTGCAGTTTCTTTAGTTTTTCGTGCGCATTTACAAATGACACATTGGACTGAAGCTCGTTCTTCGCTCTTTACAATCATGTAAATGATTTGATCCCCACCCCCTTCCAAAATTGTATATAGTGCCAAAGAAGGGGTGGGGGTTCATGATGCGGCTTCAGTTGAACTTCCACGGACAGCTCACATTGACTTTCTCTGTCTCTGTTACGAAATAAAAAAAGAAAAATTTATTTTTATAAATGCTTGTACAATATAATCAACAAATATATAAGTATAACAATAATCACCTTCAAAGGTGCGAATAACAGCTGTATAGAACCTAACAAGGTCTAGAGTTCAGTCCACACTTCTACTTCTTTTTTCTTTCTTCAATTATCTTCATCCCCATCTTCCTCTTCCCTCTCTATCATACTGATATAGGCTTTACAGAAATCTTGTGATGTGTGGTATAGGCGGAAACATGGTTCTACACACAAAGCAACATTGCAGTCTAGACACTCGAAACAAGATTCTCTTCCTACTCTTTTCTTCTTTCTTGCTGGCTGGTTGGCAGCTGCCGCTCCACGCCGCAAGAGTTCACGTCTGGCTTTAGAACATACAACACAGGTGCGTGACAAATTCTTCTTTCTTCCTACAGGCTCGATCTTTGAAGGAAAGTGACGGCCATGCAGGCGTACAATACTGTCGTCGGTCGTACATCGCCGACCCCGGGGACGTCTGCCGAGAGATGCAACCTTATCTCTGTCGGCAAATGTTATGATGTGTTGAACTATTTCTTTTCTAAATTCTCTGTTTGTCTTCAGTGTTTTATCTTTGGAGAGTTCTTTGTACAGAACGTAGGCATTCAAAAGAGCAACGTTGAGGATATGAAACCACACACGCTTCCACCACTTTAGAGTTTTCATCTTGAACGGTGTGTACGACAACATCTGACCTGCCCGGTCGACGCCACCCATGTACTTGTTGTATTCATGAACGATCCGAGGTTTTGTAATTGGTTCTCCAGTCACCCTGTTCTTCCTTCCCGACTCGACATCTTCCGAGTCCTCAACAGTGGACATAAGCAAGACTGACTTTCTGTCCTCATACCTGACGATCAGAAGTTCTTTGTTGTGTTGCTGCAACATAGAACCTTTCTCTGGTTTCTTCGTTTTTCTCTTCAGTTTGACTGGGATTCCGCTCCTATTTCCTCGCAAAGTCCCCGTCGCACCGAAACCACACTTCCACAGATTGATGTACAATGTCACAGATGAATAGAAATTGTCCATGTAAACATGATATCCCTTGCGAGAGTAATCTTTGACCAAATCCATGACCAAATCATACGTTTTCCCTCCAATAGAAACTTCGTTGGTTCTTCCAGTGTAGAGTTTGAATTTACAGACGTATCCATTGTGCGAGTCACACAACATGTAAGCCTTGATGCCATACTTCTTAGGTTTGTCAGGGTTGTAAACCTTGAAGCTGAGGTTGCCTTTCCAAGGCACCAATCCCTCATCAACTGAGATGTGTTGATGCGGTATATAAACTCTTGAGAACCGATGTATGATGCGGTTATACAATATTCCAAGTTTATTGAGTGGGGAAAACTGTGGTGTGTTTCGTCCTGGCATTGTACTGTTATCAGATAAGTGAAGAAACGTGAGCAACAACCAAAACCTGTCTCTAGGCATACACTTTGGGAAGAAAGGCGTCGAGGTAACATCACTAGTCGACCAATACTCTGAAAAGTTCCTCTGTACAACTAAGGACATGGCGATAGTCATGGCTACGAATACTTTCATTTCCTCAGCATTCGTATCCTTCCATTGGCGCATTCTTGACTTGGGCGGGAGGACCTCGTCGTCGCATTCTTGGTGAAAGTATCTATTGGTTTCCGTTGCCATTAATCCGTAATCATCTTCTTGTAAGAACATTTCGAAATAGTCAATAGGTTTTGGTTGCTCAGGCAATTCTTTGAACTGTCCCAGCCCAGTCTGTCCCGTAAAAGGCAGATCAACACGTCCACGTGGCCTCGGCCCGTCCTTCCAGTTTGCCGCAAAATCACCATCCCCTGTATCAGAGGTGTCACTGTCTTGATCATCCAAGTCAACGAACTCGTCAGTGGAAGAACCAGCAGAAGCTGCCCCCGCCGTAGCAGCAAGTATACGTCTTGCAATGTTCCTTATGTCTGGATCACTGTCCATGTCCGATACCAATCCATCACTATCACTATTCACATCACTATCATCAGTAGTTTCCATATCAGAAGTTTCATCAGCATGGACTTCGGAAGAGAACTCGTCGTCTGAAGCATACGGCCCCCCATAGTTCCGAGTCCTCGGTCTCCTTCCTCTAAATCTTGGCATCTTCTATATCATCTGTAATAGATTGAAACAGATTTAGACATGTGCAAGTAAGAACAACTCAGGAGCATTTTACAGAGAAAACCAGTGTGAGCCTCATGGACATTCATTTGCCGTCATTCCAAAGTATTTGAAACAATCACACCATCGGCGCCGACGGCACCAAAGGCAATGGTAAAATTCACATATTTGGACGTTTCATGACTGTCCCGGCTAACCCCGGTTCTTTTATTCATACGACTCCCCCAAAGTCGAAAACCTGGGCTTTCTTCTGACTTCCTAGGCGACGAGTTGGCGAGTCGCGAACGAAACAACCATCTACGTCAGAGAAGCTCTGATTGTCAGTTGTGGATTACAAAAGTTTTGCAACTTTTGATAGGTTCCACGGACCTAACCGCCGCAGCGTCGCGGCGAAACCCGAACAAAATGGCCGATGTCAAAAAAAGGACATCAACACATTTTGCGGGGCTTCTTGCATCTTTATTTCTCTTTGCGCATATACATATGATATACCAAAATGATGGCACTTTTATTCTCTTTCCAACGATATATCGTGTGTTAGAGCGCGCCGCTTGGTTAGTGAAATATCAAGCGCGAAAGTACATACTTTTGCGGCCTTTATAGTATAATTATTTGCATGGGCGGACATACAAATGATATGCCAAAATGAAGGCAATTTCATCCTCTTTCCAACGATATCTCATGTGTTAGAGCGCGCCGCTTGGTTAGTGAAATATCAAGCGCGAAAGCAATCTCTCGGACTTTGTGTTCTGAAATCCGAGGCACTGGGCAACGTTGCCCATGAAATTGGTTGTTCTCGAATGGAAGGACCTCGCCCGACATATAAGGAAAATGTTTCAGACCTCGGAATAACACCGAAAATAGTTTTTGAATTTCACTAAACATGATATTGATTTTGAAAGTTTGGGTGCTAAGGGTCAATTTTTCCCATGGTTTGCGGCGAGGCCCGCACTAGAAATAGTGAAAATTCTCGAATGAATGTTCCGAGCACCCTCGATTTTTCATGGGAAAAATTCCCACAAACGTTCCGTCCCTCTCGGGAGAAAATTCTCGGTCTCCGAAAAAGTTGAATAAGTCAAAAACCGATTGCTTCGCGTCAACAACATTTATACCGCAGATAGAGCCCCGACTTTTCCACCTCTCCAATTAGTCACTTTTCACTAATAAATTTTTTTTATTTTGTTATTGACGAAAACGGTTTTATGTAAATATTTCAATAATTAGTAACTTCTCCTTTCTTCCAGGGACGTGAAAGGGTAGACATTGACACTCAAAGTTTGGACATGTGCAGTTTCAGCAAATGGCATCACAAACAAAAATGTTCACGCAGTTCTAAAAAACCCAAGTGCAGCCGAAATTTAGTGGGAAATTTTTCTCACAAAAACGACTATAGTCGGAAAAAGCGTCTCGATCTTGACAATATTTCTGTTTCCGAGTTATAACTTTTTAGGCAGAACTGGAAGCAAACTTTCGCTTCGACAGTTTTTAGCTTGGGGGGCTAAGGGTAAATTTGTACCATGTCTCGTGGCGAGGCCCGCACTAAAAATATTGAAAATCCTCGAAAGAAAACTACGAGTACGCTCGATTTTTCATGGGAAAAAAGTCCATACCTCACGGCGAAGCTCGGAAGTGGTCAAAATCTCCGGCCTTCGTCATAACCCGAGAGTGAAAGTGGCCCAAAAAAAGCCCATACCGCCGGGTGGTCTCGGAAAAGTAGAACAAAAGCACGATCGTGCTCAAAACCCGATAGTGTGAATGTGGTCATGGGACAACTTTCCCATTACATCATGGCGAGACCCGGGACCAAATTTCCGATGGCCGGAAGTGGTCAGAACACTCGGACGTCCCTTTCGTCATGGGAAAACGTTCCCATTACCTCATGCCGAGACCCGGAAAAAAATTTCGATGCCCGGAAGTGGTTCGGAACCTCTGACGTCATCGCAACCCGATCATGTAAGTTTGGTAATGGGACAAGTTTCCCATTACGTCATGACTAAAAACCGGAAAAAATGTTTTATGTCAAAAAGACCTACACACATTTTGCGGGGCTTCTTGCATCTTTATTTCTCTTTGCGCATATACATATCATATACCAAAATGGCACTTTTATTCTCTTTCCATCGATATATCTTGCTTTATAGCGCGCCACTTGGTTAGTTAAATATCAAGCGCAAAAGCTTTTTTTTTGCGGCCTTCATACTACAATTATTTGCAACTGCGCATATACAAATTATACACCAAATTGAAGACAATTTTATTCTCTTTCCATCGATATATCATGTTTTATAGCGCGCCAATTTGTTATTGAAATATCATGCACGAAAGTCGAAAACTTTTAAATATTTTTAGTACAATTATTTGCAACTGCGCATATACAAATTATACACCAAATTGAAGACAATTTTATTCTCTTTCCATCGATATATCATGTGGTAGAGCGCGCCACTTGGTTAGTGAAATATCAAGCGCGAAAGAACACATTTTGGCTGTTTTTGCGGCCTTTTACGGCCTTTATAGTACAATTATTTGCAACTGCGCATATACAAATTATACACCAAATTGAAGACAATTTTATTCTCTTTCAATCGATATATCATGTGGTAGAGCGCGCCACTTGGTTAGTGAAATATCATGCACGAAAGTCGAAAACTTTTAAATATTTTTTAGTACAATTATTTGAAAACTGCGTATATACAAATTATACACCAAATTGAAGACAATTTTATTCTCTTTCCATCGATATATCATGTGTTAGAGCGCGCCACTTGGTTAGTGAAATATCAAGCGCGAAAGAACACATTTTGTCTGCTTTTGCGGCCTTTTACGGCCTTTATAGTACAATTATTTGCAATTGCGCATATACAAATTATACACCAAATTGAAGACAATTTTATTCTCTTTCCATCGATATATCATGTGTTAGAGCGCGCCACTTGGTTAGTGAAATATCAAGCGCGAAAGAACACATTTTGTCTGCTTTTTGTCAACAATTCAACAGAGAAAATACATGTTTTCACGGGGCTCGCTGTCTGCGCCAGTTAAACCAATTTTCATAAAACAACGGCGTTTAGCGAGGCGCGGAAAATAATTACGAGCAATCCGGGAGCCGCCAAAACTACTTGCAGTAAATTTTTGCCTTCTCGTGAAAGTTAGAGTCCGGACTCCGGATTTCGCCTAGAGGGCTTGCGCGCCAGTTTATATTTGGCACGGAAATATACCGCTCCCCGCATCGTAAGGGTTAACAAGTCGATAGTAAACACATACTGCCTGACGGTTGTTTATGCGTGGGAAATAAATACTATCTTCCAGCAAAACATACCTGTCAATGTTTTTGTTTGAATAGGCCTTAAACCCTTACATAATACAATTAGAGTCTTGGAAATAAAATTTTTGAAAAAAGGTTTATCAACGTGTCTTCACAATAGGTTGAATAAAAAAATACAATCATTTACATAAAGCATATGAACATCACCAATGTGAAAGCATGTGCTTCAGTAAGAATAAAAATACATTTGGAAGGAGTTCAATAAATAGGTATCCATTTTCATGAAAAACAGAGAGATAAGCCAGGACAAAAAAACATTTTGATGCACCTGACTTTTCCCAGTGATTCACTTAATACCAGAACTGTTTGTCATTTTAACAGATGCCCATATCTAGGAAGAAGGGATAGATTACCGAGGCAAGAAAAATTAATCTGTTTGCTGTTTTGCAAGGATTGGGAAAAAAAAATCTTTTCATCCGCTTTTTGTTTGAGGGGATTATTGAATAAATGTCATTAGTGTAATAATGTCATAGCTTTTTTGGAGATAAATTGACCAACAGCCGTCACATGGTTGAAGAAGCACAATTATGAGTTATAGCACTCTCCCCTTAGCATCATGAAATAACAATATATATATATATATATATATCGTCGTTACAATAATGCATTATGTATTTACTAACGAAATCAGTTAGAGTATGACACATGACGGTAACTGAGTTGTGGAAAGCTTGGATGATCAATTCAGGAAAGCATCTGCTCTTAGGTGGTTTGTCAGACTTTAACAGAATGTGCTAGATTGCGATAACTGTACCTGATGGGAGCAATCACAGATGATCAGAGCATCAACCGTATGAATATTTGTGGGCATTCAATGTCATTTATGACAGAAATGTAGTTAACTATGATTGCTTTGAGATTGAGACGATCAGACCTTTTTCCGAATGTCAAGAGGCGTAAAAGAGATATCCACCATTCAATGCAAACAGAGAAAGAATTTGAAAATAATTGTTCTTCACAATTAATGTTATAAAGAAAGTGTATAATCATGAAAAGTCATAATGTTTAACATCTTGAAGAAATGTATTTTATGGAATATGAATTCATTATCCGTGGTTTATAAATATTACTTACAGAGAGGATTATTACGTTGTATTTTTACCAGTTTTCTTATTTACAAACATATGCCCTTATAAGCAATTCATTTTATTTATGTCCGATTTATCAACCTATTATGCAGAAACACTTTTGACAAATTACTTACTACCAAAGAAAACACAGAAAATCATTACAGAAAAGGATGTGTGTTAGCAAACACTTACATCTCTACAGATAGACATGAGTGACATTTGATGATTGGCACTGATGTTAAGTAAATATGAAGACAAAGGGAATAATTCTTTATGGAAAGGTCACTGCTAAGCCTTTGTCTTACCTTTTGATTTATAATAGAAAATGATTCTTGTATTTAGGTACACAAAATATTTAATGACAGATGGAAAAGAAGCATCGTTTTGGAGATAGAAGACATAATGAGATATAAAAAGCTGCTTGTAGCAACTCCTCTTTATTTAAAAAGTTTATGAAGCATGATTTTTCAGATAGGGATAACATGAGCGGCATAACATTGTTAAATGTCATCAATTTCAGTCATGTACACTACAATTTCTTTATAAATAGTAATGCATGTAACTGCAAGCACTATCTTAAGTAAGAGCAATACATTGTTAAGGTGAACACTCTCGAAATAGGATATATACATTACATCGAGTAGTAAACCTGCTGTTTTACGGGATTCCGGAGTCACCTCAGGAGAACACAGAAAAAGGTGCTCCGAGATTTTCTCGTGAAATCCTTGATCTTTCAACAGTACAGGGTGAACTCAATAGCTTTCAAAATCGTCCACAGACTACCCTTATCAGAGTATCAGAGAATAAACAACCCATCGGCAGTCCGAAGCATAATTGCGACATTTCTATATATGCCGGACCGTGAAGCAGTATTTGTAGCTCGAAAACTCCTGAAACAGTCCCGAGTTAGCATCCAAAAAGACCTACCTCCGATGTTAAAAAAGCGACGCGCAATTCTAAGTCGTCAAGCCGCAACAATCCGCGAGGAGAAGAAGATTTGGACACGAGTCCTGGTTGTTGATGCAGAAGTCGTGCTGGAAATCAGAGACCCGCAGGTTCCCGGCTCTATGTGGAAGAAATATGACTAATCTACCGGAAAACACTATGATACAAACTTCATTGTTTTGTAAACTGAACATTGTAGTCAAAGTTGATACATTTAACAACTATTTATTTTTCTACAGTGCAAATGACAAAAAACTCTTTATTTTCCGTTTTAAAACAGGACCGTTTTAATTTTTGTGTTATTGGGAACATTGCATAGACATTTTTGACGGTAAAGCGTTTTTCAACATTAATTTTTTGATCGACTTACATACTTGAACCACCTTTCACCAATTTTAGTTGTACCGAATACCCTTTGTGTCTTATTATTAGCACGCACGTGCGCTACGTGCTTTGTTGGGTCACCAGGTGCAAACACATGGTACATTGGGCTAGAGTGTGTGGATTTGTTTTGTGTTTGTGATGTGATTCCTTTTTTGCTTGGATTATACTGTGTGGACTATTCAAAATGGAACAAAAACGTTAGTAAGACTCGAATATAATTATCATCATAACATTTTGAATGGCAACGCTATAATGTTTGATTTTGAGAGATGGAGATACCACCTCAATATAGTTAAAACTACTTACGTTCGTGGAAAGGCGGAGTCCAAAAAACCTTCTGTATATGTTTGTATTCAAGATGTTCTTTTTATATCATGTTTTTATTTGTTGCATGAAATTACTATTTAACAGAAATGCAATTTGCATACCAAAATTCACACTGAATATATCCCTGTCAACGTATTTCATATCTCACCTACAAGATGGCTGAAACAGTAAAGATAATTTCACAAAATTGTAGAGGCATTCATGATAAGAACAAACGCAAGGAACTATTTACTTTCTTGAAACGAAAACGAGCACAAATATACTGTCTTCAAGATGTACACTTCACTAAAGATATGGAACAAGGCATACGGGAAGAATGGGGTTGTAGTAATTGCTATTTTAGTCCTTTTAAAATTAACTCAAGGGGTGTAGCTATTTTCGGATCTAAAAACTTTGACTTCCAAGTCGAAAGGGAACAGAGAGATGCCACTGGAAATAAATTGACCTTAGAAATAAAGATTGAAGATTTTCGGTTAGCTATGATTACCGATATGGACCTAACACAGACACTCCTAAATTTATCGAAGACATTTCGTCTACCATTAAAGCAGTTAAAAGCGATTATGTTATCCTTTGTGGTGATTGGAATATCATACAAAACTATTACCTTGATGCTTATAATTATAATAACATTAACAACCCAAACGCAAGGCAAGAACTATTATACTTAAAAGATGAATTAGACTTAGTCGACCCTTGGAGAGACCAAAACCCATTTGCTAAACGCTTTACATGGAGACAACCAACACCAATAAAGCAGTCAAGGTTAGACTACTTTCTCGTATCCCATAACTTAATCCCCTCTATAACTAAAACTGAAATAGAACCAAGCTATAAATCTGACCATTCACTTATTCACTGACTTTTAGACCATCAGAAATGAAGTGAGGAAAAGGTTTCTGGAAATTTAATAACTCACTCTTAAAGGATCACGATTATTTACAGCTTGTTAAAGAAACAATACATGAAACAATTGATCAATATAAGTGTAATGAGTTAGAACAAACAAATACTTTTAAGAAAAATGATCAACTTTTATTTGAAATGATAACCTTAGGTATCAGAGGTAAAACAATTGAATACTCGGCGAATAAAAAAAGACAACGAGAAAAACATGAAAACGACATTCAAAATAAATTAGAGGTAGCACTAAAAGACTTAGACACAGAAGAAAATGAAGATAAGAAAACTGAGATTTTTACTAGTGTAGATAAACTTGAAAAAGACCTTGAAGATTTAATAAAACAAAAAACTCAAGGAATTATAGTACGATCAAAAGCAGATTGGTTAGAACATGGAGAGAAACCCACAAAATATTTCTTAAGCTTAGAAACAAGAAATTACTTGAACAAATCTATAACTCGTTTAGAGGATAACCAGGGTGATATTCTTAATGAACAAGGCGCGATTATTGAAGAAGTAAATACTTTCTACAACAAACTTTATTCAAAACATGATGTATCCAACATAGACCTAAACATATTGCTTGACAACTTTGATACACCTATATTATCGAAAACTGTATCTCAGAAATTAGAAGGCGACCTTTCCTATGATGAAGTACTAAAAGCTGTAAAAAATCTAAAAAATGGTAAAAGTCCGGGATCGGACGGATTTACTGCAGAAATTGTAAAGTTCTTTTGGTATGACATTGGAAAATACCTGATCAAATCACTTGATTATGCATATAAAAGCGGCCAGCTCTCTATTTCCCAAAGACTAGGCGTCATAACATGTATTCCAAAGGAAAACAAACCAAAACAATTCTTAAAAAATTGGAGACCTATCTCTCTATTATCGATCTTTTATAAAATTGCTTCTCTGGCTATTTCAAACAGAATAAAATCTGTGTTAGATATGCTAATCAATGATGACCAAAAAGGATTTATGTCAGGCCGATATATCGGAGAAATTACACGACAGATATATGACCTTATCCAACACACTGAAGACTATCAGATTCCTGGCCTTTTATTAATGGTTGACTTCGAAAAAGCTTTCGATACCGTTGATTGGACTTTTATTGAAAAAACACTCTCTTTCTTTGGATTTGGAGAATCAATCAAGAAATGGATCAATACGTTCTATAATGGAATTGAATCTTGTGTAATTGTAAATGGTTTTGGGTCTCAATTCTTTAAAGTCTTAAGGGGCTGTCGCCAGGGAGATCCACTATCCCCCTATTTGTTTCTTCTATGTGTAGAAATATTGGCAATACTTATTCGAAATAACAATGACATTAAAGGTATCAAAGTAGGAAACATTGAACATCTTCTTTCGCAATATGCTGATGACACTACTTGTACCTTTGATGGTTCTGAGAGATGCCTCTACGCTGTACTTCAAACTTTGAACTTTTTTCTGGCTTAAGAGTGAACACAGACAAAACAAAACTCATTTTGATGGGCTCAAAGAAAAGATCAAAAATGAAATTATGCCAAAAATGGAAATTGGATTGGAAACAAGAGCCTTTTAAATTACTTGGTATTACGTTTTCTATGGATTTGGAAGAAATGGTTGAAATGAACTACGATAATAAATTTAGACAATGTGAAACATTAATGGCAATATGGTCAGCCCGAAACTTAACACCTATTGGGAACAATACAATCCTTAAATCACTGATACTTCCAAAACTGAATCAATTATTTACAGCACTTCCTAACCCACCAGATACAGTTATTGAAAAGTTCCAAAAAAAGTGTTTCAGTTTTATTTGGGGTAATAAACCCGATAAAATAAAGCGATCTCAAATAATATGTGACAAAGAAAATGGTGGAATAAAATGCCCAAAAATAAGAGAGATTATTAATTCCCAGAAAATGACTATGATAAGGAGAGCCTTCACCTCAAAGTCGAAGTGGCGAAATCTATTTTTTAGAAATACCCCAACAATAAAAAATCATAGTATATATGAAATAATGAGTAAAGAACATAAGACACAAATTTTTTCTTGTATAACCAATCAGTTTTACAGAGATATTGTACAATGCTTGTGGATGTTTATGGATGGATTGAACAAAGGTGATTTAACTAACGTTGATGTAATGTCCCAATCAGTATGGCTAAACGACAACATACAAGTGGGTTCAAAAACTGTCTTTATGAAAAAACTTTACGACAAAGGCGTAAAATTCGTAAATGACTTCGTTGATGACAAAGGGCAATTTTATACCCACAAGGATTTCTGTGCGATATACTCGACCAATGTTAACTTCTTAGAATATTTAGGTATTCTACAATCAATCAAAACATATTGCCGGAAACAGAATATCACAAATATGTACAAGATTACCAATCCATTGATTCCCTTTCATCTAGCTAATTTGTTAAAATTCCCGAAAGGCTCGAAACACTTTTATGACATATTCATGCAAAAACATACACATACTAATCAACATTTCACAAAATGGGAACATATATTTGGTCACGACATCAATAAACAAGAACGGGAAAGTTATAATCTAGTACCATTTAAGTGCACCAAAGCCACCAAATTTCAATGGTTCCAGTATCAGATCCTACATCATATTTTACCTACAAATTCGCGCCTATATAAAATGGGATACGTTGACAGCGATTTATGCAGTTACTGCAGTAAAGACACAGAGTCTATTGTTCACTTATTTTGGGAATGCACCAGTGTAAGCCCCGTTTGGAATGATCTGAAAGATTGGCTGTTTTCTGAAGCTCAGATAAATATTAACCCTTACGATGCGGCTATATATTTTTGCTCTACAAGCCCACGTGGCGGAATTGTTTTGTCCGGTGCCAGCCACCGTTATATCCTGATTGCACCGCCCACTGAATATGTTTATGTAGCGAGTCCCGGGTCTTTTACAACAATTGGTGTATCTATTTCGCGGATCCCGGATTTTTATTTAGAGCCTATGTCTATGCGCGCACAAAAATAAAGAAGCGGCAAGCGAAAGATAAGTGATCGTTCACACGCGCTACTTGCGCTCCGGCGTTCGCTAATTGAACTTGTATTTAACTCCCGCACCTTGCGGCACTCATATCTCACGAACCATTAGAGATATTTTTATAATTTTTAGCTCATCAGGACTGAAAGTCCAGATGGGCTTATGGCATGGCCCGTCGTCCGGCGTCCGTCCGTAAACTTTTGACACTTTCGACTTCTCCTCATGAACCATACACATTAGAGAGCTGAAATTTTGTGTACAAGTACCTTAGCATATGGAGATTCTAATTTGTAACTTTGGTGACCCTGTGACCCCAAATAGGGTCACAGGGGTCACAACCTTAAATACCTATTTTCATCTTCTTCTCCAGTTCCAAAAGGAGTAGAGAGTTTAACCCTTACGATGCGGCTATATATTTTTGCTCTACAAGCCCACGTGGCGGAATTGTTTTGTCCGGTGCCAGCCACCGTTATATCCTGATTAACCGCTTCTTTATTTTTGTGCGCGGATATACATATGATACATGGAAAAAAAGACAATTCTCTCTTCTATACGATGATGTAAAAATTATAGAATTATCTCTAATGGTTCGTGAGATATAAATGCCGCAAGGTGGGTACCCTCAATCATTTTGAGGTAAACAATTTTTTTGCGGCACTTGTCGCAACGCTTTGCCGCTTCTTTATTTTTGTGCGCGGATATACATATGATACATGGAAATGAAGACAATTCTCTCTTCTACACGATGATGTAAAAATTATAGAATTATCTGTATTGGTTTGTGAGATATGAATGCCGCAAGGTGGGTACCCTCAATCATTTTTGAGAAAAGGTTTGATATTTTATATCCGGTAGCAGCCAAGACTGCTTGCAGTCAATATATAGCCTTATCCTGAAAGTTACGGATTTCGCCAAGAGGGCTTACGTGCCATTTTATATTTGGCCCGTAAATATCACGCGCCCCGCATCGTAAGGGTTAATATAGCCATGGAAATGGTGTTTCTTGGTTACACCCAACGAAATAACAATCCTTTAAACGTTATCATAACTATCATTAAATACCACATTTTTAACAGGAGAGCGCAACACAAAAGACCAAATTTCAAGGAGATCAAACGGGAGCTTGCAAACTACTATGAATTAACAAAATATGCAGCAACTTTGAATTCAGATGTAAATTCGTTTAACCCTTACGATGCGGGGAGCGGTATATTTCCGTGCCAAATATAAACTGGCGCGCAAGCCCTCTAGGCGAAATCCGGAGTCCGGACTCTAACTTTCACGAGAAGGCAAAAATTTACTGCAAGCAGTTTTGGCGGCTCCCGGATTGCTCGTAATTATTTTCCGCGCCTCGCTAAACGCCGTTGTTTTATGAAAATTGGTTTAACTGGCGCAGACAGCGAGCCCCGTGAAAACATGTATTTTCTCTGTTGAATTGTTGACAAAAAGCAGACAAAATGTGTTCTTTCGCGCTTGATATTTCACTAACCAAGTGGCGCGCTCTAACACATGATATATCGATGGAAAGAGAATAAAATTGTCTTCAATTTGGTGTATAATTTGTATATATGCAGTTTTCAAATAATTGTACTAAAAAATATTTAAAAGTTTTCGACTTTCGTGCATGATATTTCACTAACCAAGTGGCGCGCTCTACCACATGATATATCGATGGAAAGAGAATAAAATTGTCTTCAATTTGGTGTATAATTTGTATATGCGCAGTTGCAAATAATTGTACTATAAAGGCCGTAAAAGGCCGCAAAAACAGCCAAAATGTGTTCTTTCGCGCTTGATATTTCACTAACCAAGTGGCGCGCTCTACCACATGATATATCGATGGAAAGAGAATAAAATTGTCTTCAATTTGGTGTATAATTTGTATATGCGCAGTTGCAAATAATTGCACTATAAAGGCCGCAAAAAGCCGCAAAAGCAAACAAAATGTGTTCTTTCGCGCTCGATATTTCACTAACCAAGTGGCGCGCTCTACCACATGATATATCGATGGAAAGAGAATAAAATTGTCTTCAATTTGGTGTATAATTTGCATATGCGCAGTTTCAAATAATTGCACTATAAAGGCCACAAAAGGCCGCAAAAGGCCGCAAAAGCAGACAAAATGTGTTCTTTCACGCTCGATATTTCACTAACCAAGTGGCGCGCTCTACCACATGATATATCGATGGAAAGAGAATAAAATTGTCTTCAATTTGGTGTATAATTTGTATATGCGCAGTTGCAAATAATTGCACTATAAAGGCCGCAAAAAGCCGCAAAAGCAAACAAAATGTGTTCTTTCGCGCTCGATATTTCACTAACCAAGTGGCGCGCTCTACCACATGATATATCGATGGAAAGAGAATAAAATTGTCTTCAATTTGGTGTATAATTTGTATATGCGCAGTTGCAAATAATTGTACTAAAAATATTTAAAAGTTTTCGACTTTCGTGCATGATATTTCAATAACAAATTGGCGCGCTATAAAACATGATATATAGATGGAAAGAGAATAAAATTGTCTTCAATTTGGTGTATAATTTGTATATGCGCAGTTGCAAATAATTGTAGTATGAAGGCCGCAAAAAAAAAGCTTTTGCGCTTGATATTTTACTAACCAAGTGGCGCGCTATAAAGCAAGATATATCGATGGAAAGAGAATAAAAGTGCCATCATTTTGGTATATGATATGTATATGCCCAAAGAGAAATAAAGATGCAAGAAGCCCCGCAAAATGTGTGTAGGTCTTTTTGACATAAAACATTTTTTCCGGTTTTTAGTCATGACGTAATGGGAAACTTGTCCCATTACCAAACTTACATGATCGGGTTGCGATGACGTCAGAGGTTCCGAACCACTTCCGGGCATCGAAATTTTTTTCCGGGTCTCGGCATGAGGTAATGGGAACGTTTTCCCATGACGAAAGGGACGTCCGAGTGTTCTGACCACTTCCGGCCATCGGAAATTTTGTCCCGGGTCTCGCCATGATGTAATGGGAAAGTTGTCCCATGACCACATTCACACTATCGGGTTTTGAGCACGATCGTGCTTTTGTTCTACTTTTCCGAGACCACCCGGCGGTATGGGCTTTTTTTGGGCCACTTTCACTCTCGGGTTATGACGAAGGCCGGAGATTTTGACCACTTCCGAGCTTCGCCGTGAGGTATGGACTTTTTTCCCATGAAAAATCGAGCGTACTCGGAGTTTTCTTTCGAGGATTTTCAATATTTTTAGTGCGGGCCTCGCCACGAGACATGGTACAAATTTACCCTTAGCCCCCCAAGCTAAAAACTGTCGAAGCGAAAGTTTGCTTCCAGTTCTGCCTAAAAAGTTATAACTCGGAAACAGAAATATTGTCATGATCGAGACGCTTTTTCCGACTATAGTCGTTTTTGTGAGAAAAATTTCCCACTAAATTTCGGCTGCACTCGGGTTTTTTAGAACTGCGTGAACATTTTTGTTTGTGATGCCATTTGCTGAAACTGCACATGTCCAAACTTTGAGTGTCAATGTCTACCCTTTCACGTCCCTGGAAGAAAGGAGAAGTTACTAATTATTGAAATATTTACATAAAACCGTTTTCGTCAATAACAAAATTAAAAAAATTTATTTGTGAAAAGTGACTTATTGGAGAGGTGGAAAAGTCGGGGCTCTATCTGCGGTATAAATGTTGTTGACGCGAAGCAATCGGTTTTTGACTTATTCAACTTTTTCGGAGACCGAGAATTTTCTCCCGAGAGGGACGGAACGTTTGTGGGAATTTTTCCCATGAAAAATCGAGGGTGCTCGGAACATTCATTCGAGAATTTTCACTATTTCTAGTGCGGGCCTCGCCGCAAACCATTGGAAAAATTGACCCTTAGCACCCAAACTTTCAAAATCAATATCATGTTTAGTGAAATTCAAAAACTATTTTCGGTGTTATTCCGAGGTCTGAAACATTTTCCTTATATGTCGGGCGAGGTCCTTCCATTCGAGAACAACCAATTTCATGGGCAACGTTGCCCAGTGCCTCGGATTTCAGAACACAAAGTCCGAGAGATTGCTTTCGCGCTTGATATTTCACAAACCAAGCGGCGCGCTCTAACACATGAGATATCGTTGGAAAGAGGATGAAATTGCCTTCATTTTGGCATATCATTTGTATGTCCGCCCATGCAAATAATTATACTATAAAGGCCGCAAAAGTATGTACTTTCGCGCTTGATATTTCACTAACCAAGTGGCGCGCTCTAACACACGATATATCGTTGGAAAGAGAATAAAATACCATCATTTTGGTATATCATATGTATATGCGCAAAGAGAAATAAAGATGCAAGAAGCCCCGCAAAATGTGTTGATGTCCTTTTTTTGACATCGGCAATTTTGTTTGGGTTTCGCCGCGACGCTGCGGCGGTTAGGTCCGTGGAACCTATCAAAAGTTGCAAAACTTTTGTAATCCACAACTGACAATCAGAGCTTCCCTGACGTAGATGGTTGTTTCGTTCGCGACTCGCCAACTCGTCGCCTAGGAAGTCAGAAGAAAGCCCAGGTTTTCGACTTTTGGGGAGTCGTATGAATAAAAGAACCGGGGTTAGCCGGGACAGTCATGAAACGTCCAAATATGTGAATTTTACCATTGCCTTTGGTGCCGTCGGCGCCGATGGTGTGATTGTTTCAAATACTTTGGAATGACGGCAAATGAATGTCCATGAGGCTCACACTGATTTTCTCTGTAAAATGCTCCTGAGTTGTTCTTACTTGCACATGTCTAAATCTGTTTCAATCTATTACAGATGATATAGAAGATGCCAAGATTTAGAGGAAGGAGACCGAGGACTCGGAACTATGGGGGGCCGTATGCTTCAGACGACGAGTTCTCTTCCGAAGTCCATGCTGATGAAACTTCTGATATGGAAACTACTGATGATAGTGATGTGAATAGTGATAGTGATGGATTGGTATCGGACATGGACAGTGATCCAGACATAAGGAACATTGCAAGACGTATACTAGCTGCTACGGCGAGCGCAGCTTCTGCTGGTTCTTCCACTGACGAGTTCGTTGACTTGGATGATCAAGACAGTGACACCTCTGATACAGGGGAGGGGGATTTTGCGGCAAACTGGAAGGACGGGCCGAGGCCACGTGGACGTGTTGATCTGCCTTTTACGGGACAGACTGGGCTGGGACAGTTCAAAGAATTGCCTGAGCAACCAAAACCTATTGACTATTTCGAAATGTTCTTACAAGAAGATGATTACGGATTAATGGCAACGGAAACCAATAGATACTTTCACCAAGAATGCGACGACGAGGTCCTCCCGCCCAAGTCAAGAATGCGCCAGTGGAAGGATACGAATGCTGAGGAAATGAAAGTATTCGTAGCCATGACTATTGCCATGTCCTTAGTTGTACAGAGGAACTTTTCAGAGTATTGGTCGACTAGTGATGTTACCTCGACGCCTTTCTTCCCAAAGTGTATGCCTAGAGACAGGTTTTGGTTGTTGCTCACGTTTCTTCACTTATCTGATAACAGTACAATGCCAGGACGAAACACACCACAGTTTTCCCCACTCAATAAACTTGGAATATTGTATAACCGCATCATACATCGGTTCTCAAGAGTTTATATACCGCATCAACATATCTCAGTTGATGAGGGATTGGTGCCTTGGAAAGGCAACCTCAGCTTCAAGGTTTACAACCCTGACAAACCTAAGAAGTATGGCATCAAGGCTTACATGTTTTGTGACTCGCACAATGGATACGTCTGTAAATTCAAACTCTACACTGGAAGAACCAACGAAGTTTCTATTGGAGGGAAAACGTATGATTTGGTCATGGATTTGGTCAAAGATTACTCTCGCAAGGGATATCATGTTTACATGGACAATTTCTATTCATCTGTGACATTGTACATCAATCTGTGGAAGTGTGGTTTCGGTGCGACGGGGACTTTGCGAGGAAATAGGAGCGGAATCCCAGTCAAACTGAAGAGAAAAACGAAGAAACCAGAGAAAGGTTCTATGTTGCAGCAACACAACAAAGAACTTCTGATCGTCAGGTATGAGGACAGAAAGTCAGTCTTGCTTATGTCCACTGTTGAGGACACGGAAGATGTCGAGTCGGGAAGGAAGAACAGGGTGACTGGAGAACCAATTACAAAACCTCGGATCGTTCATGAATACAACAAGTACATGGGTGGCGTCGACCGGGCCGGTCAGATGTTGTCGTACACACCGTTCAAGATGAAAACTCTAAAGTGGTGGAAGCGTGTGTGGTTTCATATCCTCAACGTTGCTCTTTTGAATGCCTACGTTCTGTACAAAGAACTCTCCAAAGATAAAACACTGAAGACAAACAGAGAATTTAGAAAAGAAATAGTTCAACACATCATAACATTTGCCGACAGAGATAAGGTTGCATCTCTCGGCAGACGTCCCCGGGGTCGGCGATGTACGACCGACGACAGTATTGTACGCCTGCATGGCCGTCACTTTCCTTCAAAGATCGAGCCTGTAGGAAGAAAGAAGAATTTGTCACGCACCTGTGTTGTATGTTCTAAAGCCAGACGTGAACTCTTGCGGCGTGGAGCGGCAGCTGCCAACCAGCCAGCAAGAAAGAAGAAAAGAGTAGGAAGAGAATCTTGTTTCGAGTGTCTAGACTGCAATGTTGCTTTGTGTGTAGAACCATGTTTCCGCCTATACCACACATCACAAGATTTCTGTAAAGCCTATATCAGTATGATAGAGAGGGAAGAGGAAGATGGGGATGAAGATAATTGAAGAAAGAAAAAAGAAGTAGAAGTGTGGACTGAACTCTAGACCTTGTTAGGTTCTATAAAGCTGTTATTCGCACCTTTGAAGGTGATTATTGTTATACTTATATATTTGTTGATTATATTGTACAAGCATTTATAAAAATAAATTTTTCTTTTTTTATTTCGTAACAGAGACAGAGAAAGTCAATGTGAGCTGTCCGTGGAAGTTCAACTGAAGCCGCATCATGAACCCCCACCCCTTCTTTGGCACTATATACAATTTTGGAAGGGGGTGGGGATCAAATCATTTACATGATTGTAAAGAGCGAAGAACGAGCTTCAGTCCAATGTGTCATTTGTAAATGCGCACGAAAAACTAAAGAAACTGCAAGCTATCTGTCGGAAATATCAAACCTTTTCTCAAAAATGATTGGGGTTACCCACCTTGCGGCATTCATATCTCACGGAACGTTTGAGATAATTTCAAATTTTTTTCTCCATTTTGTAGAGGAGTAAATTGTCTTCATTTCAATGTATCATTTGTCTATGCGCGCACAATGATAAAGAAGCGGCAGCGATGCACGGAATAAATGACATCGTCCACCCGCGCTACTTGCGCGCCGGCGTTCGCTAATTGAACTTGTATTTAACTCCCGCACCTTGCGGCACTCATATCTCACGAACCATTAGAGATATTTTTATAATTTTTATATCAACTTGTAGAGAAAAGAATTGTCTTCATTTCCATGTATCATATGTCTATGCGCGCACAAAAATAAAGAAGCGGCAAGCGAAAGATAAGTGATCGTTCACACGCGCTACTTGCGCTCCGGCGTTCGCTAATTGAACTTGTATTTAACTCCCGCACCTTGCGGCACTCATATCTCACGAACCATTAGAGATATTTTTATAATTTTTATATCAACTTGTAGAGAAAAGAATTGTCTTTTTTTCCATGTATCATATGTCTATGCGCGCACAAAAATAAAGAAGCGGCAAGCGAAAGATAAGTGATCGTTCACACGCGCTACTTCCGCTCCGGCGTTCGCTAATTGAACTTGTATTTAACTCCCGCACCTTGTGGCACTCATATCTCACGAACCATTAGAGATATTTTTATATTTTTTATATCAACTTGTAGAGAAAAGAATTGTCTTTTTTTCCATGTATCAAATGTCTATGCGCGCAATGAAGAAGCGGTGCGCGCTCTACTTGCGCTCCGGCGTTCGCTAATTGAACTTGTATTTAACTCCCGCACCTTGTGGCACTCATATCTCACGAACCATTAGAGATATTTTTATAATTTTTATATCAACTTGTAGAGAAAAGAATTGTCTTTTTTTCCATGTATCATATGTCTATGCGCGCAATGAAGAAGTGGTGCGCGCTCTACTTGCGCTCCGGCGTTCGCTAATTGAACTTGTATTTAACTCCCGCACCTTGCGGCACTCATATCTCACGAACCATTAGAGATATTTTTATAATTTTTATATCAACTTGTAGAGAAAAGAATTGTCTTTTTTTCCATGTATCATATGTCTATGCGCGCACAAAAATAAAGAAGCGGCAAGCGAAAGATAAGTGATCGTTCACACGCGCTACTTCCGCTCCGGCGTTCGCTAATTGAACTTGTATTTAACTCCCGCACTTTGTGGCACTCATATCTCACGAACCATTAGAGATATTTTTATAATTTTTATATCAACTTGTAGAGAAAAGAAATGTCTTTTTTTCCATGTATCATATGTCTATGCGCGCAATGAAGAAGCGGTGCGCGCTCTACTTGCGCTCCGGCGTTCGCTAATTGAACTTGTATTTAACTCCCGCACCTTGCGGCACTCATATCTCACGAACCATTAGAGATATTTTTATAATTTTTATATCAACTTGTAGAGAAAAGAATTGTCTTTTTTTCCATGTATCATATGTCTATGCGCGCACAAAAATAAAGAAGCGGCAAGCGAAAGATAAGTGATCGTTCACACGCGCTACTTGCGCTCCGGCGTTCGCTAATTGAACTTGTATTTAACTCCCGCACCTTGCGGCACTCATATCTCACGAACCATTAGAGATATTTTTATAATTTTTATATCAACTTGTAGAGAAAAGAATTGTCTTTTTTTCCATGTATCATATGTCTATGCGCGCACAAAAATAAAGAAGCGGCAAGCGAAAGATAAGTGATCGTTCACACGCGCTACTTGCGCTCCGGCGTTCGCTAATTGAACTTGTGTTAACTCGCGCACCTTGCGGCACTCATATCTCACGAACCATTAGAGATATTTTTATAATTTTTATATCAACTTGTAGAGAAAAGAATTGTCTTTTTTTCCATGTATCATATGTCTATGCGCGCAATGACGAAGCGGTGCGCGCTCTACTTGCGCTCCGGCGTTCGCTAATTGAACTTGTATTTAACTCCCGCACCTTGCGGCACTCATATCTCACGAACCATTAGAGATATTTTTATAATTTTTATATCAACTTGTAGAGAAAAGAATTGTCTTTTTTTCCATGTATCATATGTCTATGCGCGCACAAAAATAAAGAAGCGGCAAGCGAAAGATAAGTGATCGTTCACACGCGCTACTTGCGCTCCGGCGTTCGCTAATTGAACTTGTGTTAACTCGCGCACCTTGCGGCACTCATATCTCACGAACCATTAGAGATATTTTTATAATTTTTATATCAACTTGTAGAGAAAAGAATTGTCTTTTTTTCCATGTATCATATGTCTATGCGCGCACAAAAATAAAGAAGCGGCAAGCGAAAGATAAGTGATCGTTCACACGCGCTACTTCCGCTCCGGCGTTCGCTAATTGAACTTGTATTTAACTCCCGCACCTTGTGGCACTCATATCTCACGAACCATTAGAGATATTTTTATAATTTTTATATCAACTTGTAGAGAAAAGAATTGTCTTTTTTTCCATGTATCATATGTCTATGCGCGCAATGAAGAAGTGGTGCGCGCTCTACTTGCGCTCCGGCGTTCGCTAATTGAACTTGTATTTAACTCCCGCACCTTGCGGCACTCATATCTCACGAACCATTAGAGATATTTTTATAATTTTTATATCAACTTGTAGAGAAAAGAATTGTCTTTTTTTCCATGTATCATATGTCTTTGCGCGCACAAAAATAAAGAAGTGGCAAGCGAAAGATAAGTGATCGTTCACACGCGCTACTTGCGCTCCGGCGTTCGCTAATTGAACTTGTATTTAACTCGCGCACCTTGCGGCACTCATATCTCACGAACCATTAGAGATATTTTTATAATTTTTATATCAACTTGTAGAGAAAAGAATTGTCTTTTTTTCCATGTATCATATGTCTATGCGCGCACAAAAATAAAGAAGCGGCAAGCGAAAGATAAGTGATCGTTCACACGCGCTACTTGCGCTCCGGCGTTCGCTAATTGAACTTGTGTTAACTCGCGCACCTTGCGGCACTCATATCTCACGAACCATTAGAGATATTTTTATAATTTTTATATCAACTTGTAGAGAAAAGAATTGTCTTTTTTTCCATGTATCATATGTCTATGCGCGCAATGAAGAAGCGGTGCGCGCTCTACTTGCGCTCCGGCGTTCGCTAATTGAACTTGTATTTAACTCCCGCACCTTGCGGCACTCATATCTCACGAACCATTAGAGATATTTTTATAATTTTTATATCAACTTGTAGAGAAAAGAATTGTCTTTTTTTCCATGTATCATATGTCTATGCGCGGACAGGAATAAAGAAGCGGCAAGCGAAAGATAAGTGATCGTTCACACGCGCTACTTGCGCGCCGGCGTTCGCTAATTGAACTTGTATTTAACTCGCGCATCTTGCGGCACTCATATCTCACGAACCATTAGAGATATTTTTATAATTTTTATATCAACTTGTAGATAAAAGAATTGTCTTTTTTTCCATGTATCATATGTCTATGCACGCACAAAAATAAAGAAGCGGCAAGCGGAATTAAAGACTTTCTTTTGATGACTGTGGGAAAAAAAATATGAGGCGCATCGTAATGTTTTTTTATATATTTATAAAGAGGCACAGTGTATCTAGAAGTCCATGTAAAAAGAATTATTCTGTGTGCATAAATAAACATTTTACAAGGCTCTAAATAAAAATCCGGGATCCGCGAAATAGATACACCAATTGTTGTAAAAGACCCGGGACTCGCTACATAAACATATTCAGTGGGCGGTGCAATCAGGATATAACGGTGGCTGGCACCGGACAAAACAATGTCGCCACGGGGGCTAGTTGAGCAAAAATATATAGCCGCATCGTAAGGGTTAATAAGTTTTGGTCAAGAACCATCTAACATAGTTTTCATGTGGCCCAAATGCTGTTAAGTTTGTGTTGCTAGTGATGTTACAGTGATGTTATTTGATCAAAGCTTTGATTAAGCTTTAAGTTATCTAAGTTTAGTTATTTGTGTGTTGACCTTTGGTAGAGAGAAAGAGGATAAAGAAATGGGTTTTTTTCCTGAATGAAAATATCACCATTAGAGGTGAATAAATTAAGACCTTTGCATAAATGGTAATATAATGATTGATAAGATATAACTTTTGCATCCATATTATTCAATAACTCGAAAAAAGACACCCGAGCATGTGATGCATAGCTCAGTGCATGTAAATGACATCAAGTGTACATCCATGAGTATATTAATACCGAGCTTTTTTACAGGAAATGTGTTATTTGATATTGTCAGGTTGGTTTCATTTAATGGTAACTATTTAGTGTTTCTCAAGTAAAACTCAGAATATAGGTGAGAGCAAGCGAGCACCATACCCAGAGAGTTGCGCATGCAGTGTGTGCTAAGCATGCAGATTCACTATAAAGGTGACCGAGTGTATGTGAATCAGTGCATTTGCCATTGTGAGGTCATGGGGTACAGTTCTGTGAGTATTGTTTCTTGTATTTGTAATGATGACTTTGACTGAAAATGTACTTTGTAACTATGAAGTTATCATGATGTGAACTTTATAAATATTTCATCTAGTGAAAGATGCAATTGATGTAGAGTGTTATAAATGACCAAATTGATATTATGTTTGTAAATGTTTTTGTAGTAATATGCAGTTTGGTGAAATATGATACTTAATTGAGTACAGTATACTGTTGGAAATAATTTTGATTTTAGGATGATAGAACTGTACTATGAGCTCTTGTCTAAATCTTGCTGGAGGAGGCAACCTGTGGTGATCTTTAATGTACTTGTCTACATGTGATGTCATCGTGATTGTCTACATGTGATGTCATCGTGACTTGATGTGACTGTATACATGGAATGTCGTTGTGACCAGATTCTCGGCGATTCGTAACAGAAGTGACTTTAAAGATGTGACTGTTCAAGTAAAGTGTAATTGTTCTGTTCTGTTGATGTATTTCATGGCATGCCAGTGTAAGTTGTCTTTGTCTCCTTTGTAAGATGTTGAGTATTTTGTTGTATTGAATAAATGTTGTGTTTAAACCGTGGGTTTCGTTTTTCTTGTGTGAAGATTGGTCAAGCTTAATCAGGTTCCTAATACACGTAAACATGACATTGGGGGCTCGTCCGGGAAAAATTTTACAAGGTATTTGTAACAATTTTTGCTGACCTGTTTTCCACAAGAAAATTGAATCGGTTTAATTTCATCTGTTCTATTAGAATTCAACATGTCAACTGTAAAGGAGTTAGATACCCTCATTAAGCTAGGTGAAAAACTTGGTTACACTGGTACTGAAATATCATCTTTTGTTGAACATGAGCGTATGAAAGTGAGAGAGGATCAAGAACGTTTAAAGCAGTTTGAGTTAGAACAGAAACGAATTGAGTTTGAACAGTTTAAAATAGAGCAGGATGAGAGAGTCAAAGAGAGACAGGAGAGAGCTGAAGCTAGAGCTCATGAGAAAGAGATGATGGAGTATCGAATAGCTCATGGTCAAGGTATAAATAATCCATCCCCCGTTGCTAAAACTAGACCTAAGTTGCCCCCCTTTGATGAGAGAAAAGATAATATGGATTCTTATCTGAACAGGTTTGAAAGATATGCTATTAATGTTAAATGGCCAAAGGAAGAGTGGGCGTGTACACTTAGTGCTCTATTGACAGGGAAGGCTCTGGAAGTATACTCTCGTCTTGAGGTTGATACAGCTAATGATTATGATCAGTTGAAAAAGTCTCTTTTGACTAGGTTTAGGTTGAATGATGAAGGTTTCAGGTTAAAATTTAGAAATTCAAAGATGGGTAGTGATGAGACATGTTCACAGTTCATTCACAGGTTGCAGAATTATTTGTCAAGATGGGTCGAATTGAGTGCTACTTTAAAGACATTTGATGATCTATGCAATCTGTTTGTTCGAGAGCAGTTTCTAGATAGCTGTAGTAAACCACTAGCTGTATTTTTGAAGGAAAGGAAGGTATCTAGTGCAGTTGAAATGGCTACTTTAGCAGACCAGTATGTAGAGGCTCACAGAGGGTTAGGGTCTAAAGAGTCTAAAGACAGTCAGTTTGACAATAAAGGTCTTCAGAAAGATTCTATTCCTATTGATAAGTCTAAGGCATCTGGCGGGCGTAGATGTTTCATTTGTGAAAAGGCAGGTCATCTGATGAGGGATTGTCCTGTAAAGAAGCAGGTCAAAGGTCAGGCCCCTGAGAGACAGAAAATTGGAGCTCTTGATGTAGCTGAGTCCTTGGTTGCTAGTTCTGAGGGTAGGTTTGACAATGAGGGTCATTCTACTGAGTTAGGGAACGAGTTGGAGAACTCAGTTGTAGACACGGTCGAGTCCGAGTCTAGTGTTGAATCTCTTCCTGTTATTGGTGCAGCAGCTATGCCAGATAGTGTTATGCCAGTCGTGACAGGGTTTGTGTGTGGTAAACGAGTTTCTGTGTTGAGAGATACTGGAAGTACCACAGTTGTTATTAGAAGATCATTGGTTGATCAATCCTTGTTGGTGGATGGTGAAAAGGAATGTCAAAGATTTGATAGTACTGTATGTCTGTGTTCCATGGCGACTATTGATGTTGATAGCCCCTATTACACTGGAAGAGTTACAGCTATGGTTGTGGAGAATCTGTTATATGATCTTGTCATCGGTAACATAGATGGAGCTAGGAGACCTTATGAACCAGATCCTTTGTGGAGACCATCTGATGTATCTGCAGGAGTGGAGATCCGAGCTCAGAAAGGTAAACGTGAGAAACCATTACCACCTTTGAAAACTGTTGACATTGAAATAGAGGGTATCACCAAGGGTAGAATAGCCGAGGAGCAGCAGGTTGATGTGACATTAGCAGCTGTTCGCCAGAAGTGTGGTAAAGGTAAACATCACGATTCAAGGTCTGGAAATTGTTCCGAATTTGTTGAAAGAAATGGATTGATTTACAGGGAGTTTACCTCGCCTAAAATTGAGAAAGGTCAACTTTTTAAACAGTTGGTTGTTCCTAAAATTTTCAGAGATAAAGTGTTGAAATTGGCTCATGATTCAGTTTTATCAGGACATCTTGGGATGAAGAAAACGTTGGATCGAGCGAGGACGAAGTTCTACTGGCCGGGAATTCAAGATGATGTGAAACGGTATGTAGCTTCATGTGATATTTGTCAGAGAACAGTTGATAGAGGTAGAGTGACTAAAGCACCTTTAGGTACAGTTCCACTGATGGAAGCTCCGTTCAGACGTGTAGCAGTAGATATAGTAGGCCCTATCTCACCTGTAACTAACAGAGGCAATAGGTACATTCTGACAATGATAGACTACGCCACTCGTTATCCTGAGGCAGTGCCATTGCCAAGTATTGAGACTGAACGTGTAGCAGAAGCTATGTTGGAGATTTTTACCAGAGTTGGCATTCCCTATGAAGTTTTATCTGATATGGGTTCTCAGTTCACTTCAAACATCATGAAAGAAGTAAGTAGACTGCTGTCTATCAAACAAATAACAACTACTCCTTACCACCCAATGTGTAATGGTGCAGTAGAAAGATTTAATGGTACACTGAAAAAGATGTTGCGTAGGATGTGTCATGAAAAACCTAAAGATTGGGATAGGTATGTTCCAGCATTGCTTTTTGCTTATAGAGAAGTTCCACAGGAATCTACAGGATTTTCGCCGTTTGAACTTCTTTATGGAAGGACTGTAAGAGGCCCGATGGAGATTCTTCATGAGCTTTGGACCAATGAGCAGGCAGAACCAGAGGTGAAGAATACTTATCAGTACGTCCTGGAACTGCGAGACAGACTTGAAGAGACCTGTCATCTTGCTGAAGAGGAACTCAAGAAATCTGCAGTGAGAAACAAGAAGTACTATGATGCTAAGGCCAAGCCCCGACAGTACAAGGTAGGAGATCAGGTTCTTGTTCTTCTCCCTACTGACCGTAATAAACTTCTCTTACAATGGAAAGGACCATTCCCCATTACAGCAGTAAAGGGTCCAGTTGATTATCAGGTCAAGATGGCTGACAAGCTTCGTACTCTCCATGTCAATCTATTGAAGTTGTATGTCACCCGTGAAATAGATGTAACTCCAGAATCTGAACATGATGGTAAGACTTCTCATTTGCCAACCTTGCAGTATGCTTGTGCTTCACTGATTGATGTAGAGGATGATTGTGATCTTGTAGAAATTGAGTTTCCCTCTACAGTCCAGACGGAATCCAGGAGTGATGTCCATGTGAATCCAGAGTTATCAGAGAATCAACAGCAGCAGTTGAACAGCTTTTCGGATGAGTTTTCTGATGTACTTACAGATGTTCCTGGTAAGACTACTATTGAAGAACACAAGGTAAAGCTGACGTCTGATGATCCGGTAAGATCAAAACCTTATTCTTTACCATATGTCACAAAACAGTATGTGTCTGAGGAAATTGATAAGATGTTAAAGATGGGTGTTATTGAGGAGTCAGTCTCACCATTTGCTTCGCCGATTGTACTTGTCAGGAAACCTGATGGATCTATGAGATTTTGTATTGATTTTAGACGTCTTAATGCCAAAACGATCTTTGATGCAGAACCTCAACCAATTCCTGAAGACTTGCAGCCGCTACCTTCACCAGAGTGATGAGGAAACTGTTAGCAGGTATGACCAATTTAGTGAATTTGATAGATGACATTCTCATTTACACTGAAACTTGGGATTCTCATCTTGAAGTGCTCAGGGAAGTATTGGATCGAATCAAAAATGCTAACATGACAATTAGGCCAACAAAGTGTCATTTTGGGTTGAGAGAAATAGAATTTCTAGGACATGTTGTGGGGAATAGCAGCATTAAACCAGTGCCAGGGAAAACTAGGAAGATTCTAGAGGCTAATGAACCTACAACGAAGAAGGAATTGCGTTCTTTTCTAGGGTTAGCCAGTTACTACCAACAGTTTATTCCTGACTTTGCTTCCGTTGCAGTTCCATTGACTGATTTAACTAGAAAAGGTTCTCCAAACAGGTTACCATGGCAACAAGTTCACCAAAAGGCTTTCGACACTTTGAAGAGAAAACTTGCATCTGATCCTATCTTGAAATTGCCAGATTTCAGCAGAATCTTCCATGTTAGGACTGACGCATCTGATGTTGGAATCGGTGCAGTGTTGTTGCAAGAGCATGATGGTGAATTCTTCCCAGTTGAATATGCAAGTAGGAAACTAATGACTAGAGAAAGAAACTATGCAGTAATTGAACGTGAGTGCCTTGCAGTTGTTTGGGCAGTAAAGAAATTTGCTTCATACTTACATGGGCAGTCGTTTGTGATTGAGACAGATCACCAACCACTAGCGTACATCTCCAAAGTAAAACTTCAGAATCCCAGAGTCATGAGATGGGCCCTGAGTCTTCAGCCTTTTAGATTTACGGTGAAATGTATCAAGGGTTCAGACAATTTGGGAGCAGATTATATGAGCAGAATACAGTAAATGATGACAATCTTTTGATGACAATTTCCTGTATCAGTATTTTGAAATTGCAGTATTTGAAGGCAATATTGCTCTGAGGGTTAATGTTCTTTGTGTCTATTTTGGTGTTGGGTTTTTTGTTTGCGTTTCATGGCAATTTGTTGCTCGTTATTTTCATTAAATGAAGGTTTACTAGATAATGTATTATCTTCTTCAGTGGGGGCGTATTGTCAGGTTGGTTTCATTTAATGGTAACTATTTAGTGTTTCTCAAGTAAAACTCAGAATATAGGTGAGAGCGAGCACCATACCCAGAGAGTTGCGCATGCAGTGTGTGCTAAGCATGCAGATTCACTATAAAGGTGACCGAGTGTATGTGAATCAGTGCATTTGCCATTGTGAGGTCATGGGGTACAGTTCTGTGAGTATTGTTTCTTGTATTTGTAATGATGACTTTGACTGAAAATGTACTTTGTAACTATGAAGTTATCATGATGTGAACTTTATAAATATTTCATCTAGTGAAAGATGCAATTGATGTAGAGTGTTATAAATGACCAAATTGATATTATGTTTGTAAATGTTTTTGTAGTAATATGCAGTTTGGTGAAATATGATACTTTATTGAGTACAGTATACTGTTGGAAATAATTTTGATTTTAGGATGATAGAACTGTACTATGAGCTCTTGTCTAAATCTTGCTGGAGGAGGCAACCTGTGGTGATCTTTAATGTACTTGTCTACATGTGATGTCATCGTGATTGTCTACATGTGATGTCATCGTGACTTGATGTGACTGTATACATGGAATGTCGTTGTGACCAGATTCTCGGTGATTCGTAACAGAAGTGATTTTAAAGATGTGACTGTTCAAGTAAAGTGTAATTGTTCTGTTCTGTTGATGTATTTCATGGCATGCCAGTGTAAGTTGTCTTTGTCTCCTTTGTAAGATGTTGAGTATTTTGTTGTATTGAATAAATGTTGTGTTTAAACCGTGGGTTTCGTTTTTCTTGTGTGAAGATTGGTCAAGCTTAATCAGGTTCCTAATACACGTAAACATGACAGATATAAACATCTTCAAACTCTATGAACAAAAGGTAAAAAACATAACGATCACAAAACCACAAATAATGTTATTGATAACTAAGGTCATTCCAAAGAAACAAAGGAGATTTAATTGAACACATTTCCAATTACAATTTTAGATGCTTATCAATTGAAGTTGCAGCTGTGATTCTACATGAAAACAAATGTTCTTGTTAGACCCTTTATCAAATCTGATCCCGAAGGAATGTTGTAAAATGTTGTCGTACTTGTTCGACCAGGAACACATTGAATCGATGTGGTACACAAGTTTAGAAGCTTTTATTTAGCTATGTCATTGAGACGAATATAAACAGTTGAGAAAGTAACAAAAGCATATTTTGAAACGGCTAATTCAAGCAGATGATAACCTATTTAGCAAAAAGAATTTGAAATAATTGTTTGATTTCAAATTTGTGTCATTCATTAAAAATGAAAGAAATACTTTTTTATTGTTTCGTTTGAAGACTTTGCTAGAGTGATACATTTATGTATATTTTATATTGTGTTAACCGAAAAGCATGTATATTCATTATTCAGCTTCAAAATATCATATTCAAAAGTCTCTGAAATTCAGACATTTCTAAACTAACGAGCAAAAGAAAGTATAACACTCACTTGTTTTCCATTAATTCAATATTTTAAAGAAATAAGATGCATTTGATTATGGAAGCAGACAATAACACCTTTCGGCTGTAGTTTGAATGGCTTTATTGGTGACTGTTTTATATTTTCACTTAAATGTCATCATTTAAAGTAGACTAGGGTAAGAAATGAAATTTACACCAACATGACCCCTACCATGTTCAAAATGTTGTAAATGTGTGCATGACGATGAACATTTATTGATTTTCACACAGAGTATGTGTTATATGTCGATGAAAAGTTGTGTATTGTCAAAATAAATTTAGGGAAATTTTAATATTGAATTTTTAAATTTTTTTTTTAAATTTAAAAAACCGCGTAGAGGTATTCTTTTATTTATTTAATGTTTTGGACTAATTTTCCAAACAAGTCATTTTTGGAAAACGACGTCAAAAACTCGAGATATCTGACTTTGAAAATTTTACATATGATAAATACAACTGAGTGTTATACTTTCTTTTGCTCGTGAGTTTATTTGTGTAAGCATGATAACCTGCAGATTTGTCCACAAAATCGTATTACAGCATCGCTAATATTTCATGCATCAATAAAATGTCAGGCAAAATTTTATGGAAGTTATGGAGGCAATCATGTAAAGCTTAACTGTTTTTTAGACAAAACTTATGACGAAATGCGTCATTCACACGAGTTAAAGGTCATTGAGTCATTTATCTTTTGTTTCGTATCCTGTCATTTTTCTTCATTATCATTTTTCAGTTTCTGTGCTGTTAGTTCTTACTTTAAAGAAAGACCTATTCGCATTTAGCGTTTAGGTAGTCATCCGTTGGATAACTTATTTCTGATAACTTTATACAAAGGGAAAAATAGAAACAAAATGTTTTGTGAGAACACCCTCTTTCACTAAGCAAACATATAGGTACAGCGTGAAAACAATGATATCATTACTTATATATGAAGATCCCATCAAATGCCTCAGATATAAAAATATGTCATCAATTCAATTATTATATTTGTGTTGTTATATTTCATGATGAAGATATGTCAATACCATTGATATTTCAACTTAATTAGAATTGAACCAGTCAAGCAATTAGACTTGATCACAATGACACTTAACGAGTGTCCTTCTGTCATTATTGTCTGGTTGTCTTAACTAATTGTGTTAATATAGAATGTCAATAGTTGTCTCAAGCACACTTCTCTAAGAATTGACCCGACTTGTAAGCACAGAAGTCACCATCTCAGTCAATATAGAAATTGAAAGCCAGTCAAATGTTGCATAGAAGCATGAGATCACTTTAAGAATATTTGAAAGGAATCCTTGTATTTATAAATTTGCCAATAAGCATTGTATTACAAACTATTTTGCTTATAATATCTTATTAAATAACCTTTCATACTTAATGTCAGTTCAATATAAAAACAAATTTGTGATTTGCATGTTCGTTATTTTACTCAATTAAAAGTTCTGATCAGCTTCATTAATTTCTATGCAATTTGTTCAGACAGACGATGTGGACTGTGTTGGTCAAAAATAAACTACCTACTTTTGTGTTTCAGGTATTGTTTGTTTGAAATCAGACAGTTTCAAATGGTCTCATACTGTGATCTGGTCACTTTGCTGGATGAGAAGATTGCTTCATTTTTACACACAAAGGACCAAATCCTCTTCAAATTACTGACGAATGCTGCACGGGACATTCAACACTTCTCAGAATGTTTCCTCGTTTCATTGGATTTCTTCTTTAAATGTGGAAACTACAGATGAGTGGGAAGGAGATGGAACTTTAAACTTTAAATCAAATTGCAATCATGCTGCTACACACAATCAAACTATCCTACATGTGGACTCAAGTGCTGGAATATTTCAAAGGCCGATAGAGAGGCAAGGATTCTCTAGCGCAACATGTGGATACGACATGCATGGATTGAACCGCTGTATTAAAGATCTTAAATTGTAGATGTAATGCTTGTTTCTTTGATACTTTCAGTATCACCAGTCATGGCAAATAGTATCATAGCACTTGATAAGGTGTATATCCATATTTGATATCATGACACACATTTATTTAAACTAGACATTGTTTTCATTTATTTGATCAATTGATTAAACATAAATTACCCTTTGAGTGCACAGGATAAGGAGCTGATAACAGCAGTTTCAAAGAGCTTTTATGATAGATGTTGATAAATGCTTAGTTTGTGAACTTTAAGATGTTGATAAATGCTTAGTTTGTGAACTTTAAGTATCATCCTAAATCTTTAACAGTTATATTGCATTTTTAACACGAATGATCTAGTGTTATATTCACATTTTAGTATTGATTATATAATGACAAACATTAGACTAGACATATTCCTGATTTATTGAACCAATTGATTAAACATTGGTGTGTATTATTCCATCACCGTGAAATATTAAAAAGAATATCAGACATATGATTTTGGGCTCAGTGGATTCCTTTGTCTGTCGAGCCAAGTCAAGGTAACAACATTTTCAAAGTTGTTTGAGATGATATTACAGATCATGAATTCGGTCTATGGGTTCAGATTGTCAATCCTTGAATGATCTTTAAAAAGAGAATCCCGCAATTGTTTTTTTTCCGAAGTTGTTGGCTTTTACTTTTAGGCGTATTCAAGTAAACATGTTTTCCTATTATAAGTCATTTTAGAATGTGATGTTTGACGTACAAAAATGAATTAGTCGATTTTTGTTTTATTCGTCTGTCTAAGCGTTGTCCCTAGCTTTTATAGCAACTTCCAAAAAGGCAAATGAAAACTTGTTTGATTGTAATAAATGCCATTATTGTTAAAGACAGATTGACAAAACATGTTTTGCACTTATAAAAATGTTAGGAACTCAACTTAGGAACACAATAACAATTCCAAAACAGAATTTTTCGTAGATAACTTCAGTGTTTTGTTCCGGTAAAGTTTGGACTTCTGCAGCAACCTATCTAATCTTATGTAGGCTTCAACAAATATTTACTTGAAGTTTGAGACATGATGTGCTCATGTCAAAAATAGCATTGTGTCCTTTGAACATTCTTGCATTCAAACGTTTTCACTTGTTCGACTATATTTACTCTTAACAGTTCACGTCCTGTGTACATATTGGTGTTAATGTGTCAATGTAAGATTTGCGTCGTAATTCAATAGAGCTATAAGTGTTCAATTGATATATCAGGAGTGGGTTTGTCAACGTCACTGTAATCTAATGACACCTCTCTGATTCATAATTGAAACTGTCTGTGAGTTAACCTGTATCACATTGACAGTCAGATATTGTCCTTGTGTCGATATTGACAGGTAGTCCAGACACTTCTTGTGTGTGCAATGAATACATCTCTAGCCGACCTTTTAAAACTTCCCATAGCTGAAACGAAACAAGTCACTATAAATGTGTTGTTTACTTTATATACATTTGCCCCTTTAAATTTTTTTGAAAACGAACTTATTTATAAGTTTTTGATACATAAGATATCTGATTTTGATGATAATGATAAATCTTTGATTATGGTAAATAGTAATGGATTTATCTGCTTATACTGAAATACAAAATTGTAATATTCCAATATAATAATTTGACTAATAGAATTAATTATATAACCATGATATTATTCCGATACACTCAATATATAATGTTTTAATTTTTTTTGTTATGACTATGTAACAATCAAACTTTTCTAGTGACAGGATCAATATGATCGATGGTTTTTTTCATCTGGCATATTGTAAATGAAAATGACCAAAAGTGATTTCATAAGATTTTATGACTGTCAATTTCTTGTAAACTAAATGAGAATAAGTTTCTAACAATATATGGTAGCCTCAGAGTGTTATTAATTTTGTCATCTAGCTGAATCCATATCATATATTGCAATTGATATCTTATGTTACATTGTGATATGTGGGATTACACTGTCTTCAATAGTACATATTTTAGTACTGTTTTGAATCCGAACGTTTAGAGTCAGGCAGCAATGTACAGAATTATGTCTGCACTGTTTTCTTTAATATCTTTATTAGTCATTTTGATGTCTTATAAGTTAGTTGACAAGAGTCGCCTCATTGTTACCAAAGTCTTCTGTATAGATGGTACGACCCACTTTCACGACCCAAGTCAAGTCTCACTTTGATATTTTATATTGTGTAATGTAAGAGAGCACCTTTAAATTATTAACCTAGTAATATAGGGATGGTAATTTCAAGTCATTTGCTAAATTTTTCCATAACATTCACATCTCTATTTAAACCAAATATACTTTAAAAGTTGTGCAATATCAATTCATAAGAATGATTAAAATATTACTTTTAACAAATATGTTATCAGCCGTCTTGACTAGTTATTCCCTTTTAAAACTATGACTATTCAATATTCATTATTCCGAGAATTCATTTAAGATAAACGCAGGATGAAAGAGAACGTTTTTCCACCAGTTTAAAACATAAAGTTCATTTCCATTAGATAGTGGCAAATCAGTGTGAAATAAGATCTGCAATTTCCGGGAAGTCACCAATGCTTGTCGTTTCAATTTCCGCTCGATTTTATCACTTATCAAAAAGAAAGCAAGACGCAGTGTTTTCAAATCAATCTTTAGCATTACTGCCACAGATCAGGGGGAAATATAACATTTACTTCAAATATCATGCACTTTTCAACTATTTTTCAATTACCTAAAAGTTTTTGTCTGTATGATATTTGAATAATTACATGTAAGTCTTAGTATCATGTTTGATCAATATATCTGCATTTTTTGTGTTATACTGTATGTAGTAAACATGTTAGTGGGTAAAAAAAGATAATGTGTTAATTAAATCCAATGAACTGTGTAATTAATCAAGTGTATGTCAGGTCGATTTGGAACAAACCATTTATTGATCTCCAAACCATTTTGTAATCTAATTAAGTTCCCAGCTGGTTCTAAACAAGTCGATAGTAAACACATACTGCCTGACGGTTGTTTATGCGTGGGAAATAAATACTATCTGCCAGCAAAACATACCTGTCAATGTTTTTGTTTGAATAGGCCTTAAACCCTTACACCCTAATACAATAAGAGTCTTGGAAATAAAATGTGTGAAAAAAGGTTTATCAACGTGTCTTCACCATAGGTTGAATAATAAAAAACAATCATTTACATAAAGCATATGAACATCACCAATGTGAAAGCATGTGCTTCAGTAAGAATAAAAATACATTTGGAAGGAGTTCAATGAATAGGTATCCACTTTCATGAAAAACAGAGAGATAAGCCAGTACAAAAAACATTTTGATGCACCTGACTTTTCCCAGTGATTCACTTAATACCAGAATTGTCTGTTATTTTAACAGATGCCCATATCTAGGAAGAAGGGATAGATTACCGAGGCAAGAAAAATTAATATTTTTGCTGATTTGCAAGGTTTGGAAAAAAAATCTTTTCATCCGCTTTTTGTTTGAGGGGATTATTGAATAAATGTCATAATGTCATAGCTTTTTTGGAGCAAAATTGACCAACAGCCGTCACATGGTTGCAGAACCACAATTATGAGTTATAGCACTCTTCCCTTAGCATCATGAAATAACAGTATATATATATATATATAGGTATAAAGATAAAGGGGTCTCACGTGAAGTAAATGTAGATTTGAAAAATAAAATACTTCAGACGACACTTGCTGTAGATATCATTTTAATGATGACTGGATGCGTCGCATTTCGACTTGTTAACAAGTCTTTTCAACAGTGTGGAGTTTTAAGAACATGGCGAATATATAGTACATGCTTGACAATGTAACAATGTGTAATGGACTTTGATTAATTGACATGTGACAAGTGGTCAGCTTGATTAGCGCACAATGTACCATTTATGAGGGATTAAGATTTGAGTCATTGTAGTTCACACATCCTGGTCGGCCCAAGTCATTGAACCGATGTTTTGCTTGATTGAACAATTGCTTTTCCCTGTAATCTTTTTGAAGTTTGAGATCTTGTCTGCCGGACTGTGCCTTGACTGGAAGAAGTTGTAGCCTCTCCTTGGGGGGTTCTCGGCTCTATCTCAATCTGGGATCTTGATTTTACTTGTTGGTGGTCTTGCTGTTGTTGTTGTTGTTGTTGTTGTTGATATCTACGTACCCTGTCCAAATAGTTTTCTGGAGTGGCAACTACGTTCTCTTGTTGGGTTTTTTACGGGTTCACAGGTACAGTTGGTTGGTTTGTCAGCGTGTGTAAATGTCGTCTTATGAAGTCCAGTTTACTCTGGAAAATACCTCTTCTCTTGGTATTTCCAGAGAAGGATGATGGGTGGTAGCTTTGCTCGTCTTTTTTTTTTTTTTTTTTTTTTTATCACTTTATTTCTTTTTCTTAGGTACATACATAGTTTTACAGAGTAAATGATCACATATCCGGTGTATACATCTCGAAATAGTTGACATGTAAAGAATGAAAAACGTTAAATTTATCTATGTGAAGAGGTTGTGGCAGGATGACCAAAAGGTGAAAAATTTATTGTAATTGCAGTTTGAAAAAGCAGTAAATTTGTCAGTATCATATAAGGAATGTAAGTATTTCTTCAATCCAGTGAAGTCTGGACGGATGTTTATGCATCTTTTACAATATATGTAGTTTTTTGTTGCGATTAATATTAAATTTAGAACATCATTTCTTCTTTCTTTATATCCGAAACACTTGTGTTTCTTATCAAGATTTAGTTTAGTACCTGTATTGTATTCAATCCAGTCTTCTAACTTCTGCCACAACGTTTTCACATGTACACATTCAAAGAATAAATGAGCAACAGACTCGGTTTCAACATTACAAAATGTGCAAAGATCAGATTTTAACAAATTGTAATTGTACAGGTCTTTGTTTGTTGTGATACATCTGTGTATTATTTTATATTGTAGCCATCTGAGATGTGTATTTACTGTTGTTCTGAAGGGTACATAATTGTAAGTTTTCCAAAGTTCTTCTGAAATATCAACGTCTATATCCCTTTCCCATTTTAGTTGGCTATTGAGTTTTGTTTGTAAAGCATGTTTTCTTAGTAAGGTCGAGTAGAATATCTTGCACCCTTTAGCTTCTTTATAAAGAATAAGTAGATTACTTGGCAAAAATGGTGTTTCTGCTTTATTGAGAGTAATATTCTTTGAGGCTAGGTATGCTTTGATGGAGTTAATGATACCTTGATATTCTAAAAAGTTTGTATTGATATTATAAATAGTAACAAAATCCTCATATTTGTAAAAGCTACCATCTGTTTGAAGTAGGTCGTTAATGAATTTAACATTTTGTTTCAAGTATTGTTTGTAGATAATAGGTCTATTTCCTACGACTATGTTGTCATTTGCCCATATGTATTGTTTTGGAGTTTCAGTTTGAAATTCATTTATTTGCAAAGATTGTATGTTTGCCCATGATTCATAAACATCTTTCCAAAATAAATTCTTAATATATGGAATAATAAAACGTTTTAAATAGTTTGCTCCCATCTCTGTCGGGTGTAGGCCTTTTGTTGGGACAGCATAATGTACAAGATTGGAAATATTGGAATGTTTGACAAAAGTTCTCCGCAACCATGAGAGTTTCTGAGCTTGTATTGTTTCTAGAATTAGAGGTACCTTTAATCCTCCATCCTTATAGGATTGAATTATCGTATTTCGTTTAATCTTATCAGGCTTTTCTTTCCATACAAACTTGAAACATTTTTTCTGCAAGTTTAAAATTATATCGTTATTTGGGTTAGGCAACATGGTAAACAAATGGTTTAGCGAAGGTAATATAAGACTTTTAAGAACAGTTATTCTTCCAAAAGGAGTGAGATCTCTTCTTAACCACGTTGTCATTGTTTTATCAATTTGTTTTAGTTTATCTTTATAGTTTCGTTCAACCATTTCAGCCTGGTTGTGTTGGAATTGAATGCCAAGTAGGGTAAAGGGTTTTTGGGACCAGTCTAGTTTTAAGGTCTTACAATATTGTGAGTCAGAAAACATCATCGAACCAATCCATATAATTTTAGTCTTTTCTATGTTTATTTTTAGACCAGAAAATTCAGCATATTTCTTCAATGTTTCTAATGTTGCTTGAAAGCTTTTTTCCGTTCCATCAAGAATTATGGTTGTATCATCTGCGAACTGGGTTAACAAATATTCTACGTCAAGAAGTTTAATACCTTTTATCTTGTTATTTTCTCTTAACATATGTGCTTTGCTCGTCTTGTCGTGGTACTGAAAGTTGGGAATTTACACTTTGTAAGCTTGTGTTCGACTGGTAAATGTCCTCCCGGTCGTCCAATGATGATACTTCAATAGAATGGTTTTCCACATCTATTGGCAAAGATTCATTCAAATGATAATTGTCATTTGGTACATGCTCAAAGCTATTGCCTTGAACAATTGCTGGAGGCGTTGTTGTGGTGCGACCGGTCCCTGCTTTGTAAACCCTGTTATTTCGATGATGTTTAATCCTTGTGTTGTGTGATTTCTCTACATTCTTCTTCTGCACATTTGAATTTGCTGAAGGGAGTTTCAATAGCCAGTTTTCCCTTTTCATCCACAGTTTAACACTTTTATTTTCCTCCCTTATTGTATCATTTTCCCACAATTCTAACAATTTATCTTGCATATCATCAGTGTACATACTTGAAATGAGTTCTGACATAAAATCATCAATGCCATGATACTTTTGAACATATTTGACGTGTTCGTTCAAAAGATGGTGAGTTTCAGTTTCAACCAGATGAATTGAGAAATTTATCTGCTGTTCCTCCGTGGGAAAACCGCTTCCCTTTTCCACAAATTTATTTGGTATGAAAGGGGTCGGCATGTCTAGAAACTCACCATATATTTCTGCAGTCCGCTTGGTCCGTATTGCATTATAGTATGCCTGTTTCCTATCGTTGAGTTTCCGGCGCCATGTCTTAATAATTACTTTTCGTGCTTGAAAAGCTTCATTCTCCACTTCTTTGGCTTGCTGTAGAGCGAGTTGTGAACCATAATGCCTCTGGGCATAACCTTCGAGATCCGACTGAGTCGTCCCTGGGTCCTCTTCTCTTTCAACTGACTGTGTGTAGTCAGCTGAGCCAATGAGGCGACACATTTCTTGAACCTGTTGTTTCAGTGAACACAGTTCCTTAGAAATCTTTGTGTTCACTTTGTCACTGTTCCTCTTCAGCTGGTTAATAGCCTTCATGATATCCTTAGTTTGTGCCATCTTCAGTCTTTCCACGCGGAATAAAGATAGGTATAAAGATAAAGGGGTCTCACGTGAAGTAAATGTAGATTTGAAAAATAAAATACTTCAGACGACACTTGCTGTATATATATATATATATGCATTATGTATTTACTAACGAAATCAGTTAGAGTATGACACATGACGGTAACTGAGTTTTGGAAAGCTTGGGTGATCAATTCAAGTAAGCATCTTCTCTTAGGGGATTTGTCAGACTTTAACAGAATGTGCTAGATTGCGATAACTGTACCTGATGGGAGCAATCTCAGATGATCAGAGCATCAGCCCTATGAATAATAGTGGGCTATCAGTGTCATATATGACAGAAATGTAGTTAACTACGATTGCTTTGGGATTGAGATGTTCTTCACAAATGTTATAAACAAAGTGTATAATCATGAAAAGTCATATTTAATGTTTAAGATGTCGAAGAAATATATTTTATAAAATATGAATTCATTATCCGAGGATAATATATAATACTAACACAGAGGATTGTTAGGTTGTATTTTTAGCAGTTTTCTTATTTCTAAACAAATGCCCTTCATTTTAATAACGTCCGATTTATCAACTTATAATCCAGAAAGACTTTTAACAAAATGCTTAGTAGCAAAGAAAACACAGAAACTCATTACAGAAAGGATGTGTCTTTGCACACACTTACATCTCTACAGATAGACATGAGTGACATTTGATGATTTGGCAAGGGTCCAAGCACTCATGTTAAGTAAATATGAAGACGAGGAGAATAATTCTTTATGGAAAGGTCACTGCTAAGCCTTTGTGTTATCTTTTTTATTCATAAGCGTTATCTTGAAAATAGGAAATGACTTTATTTAGGTATTTAAGTACACAAAATATTTAATAACAGATGGAAAAGCAGCATCGTTTTGAAGATAGAAGACATAATGACATATGAAAAGTTGTTTGAAGCAACTCTTCTTTATTCAAAAAGTTTTTGAAGCATGATTTTCCAGATAGGGATAACATGAGCGGCATGACATTGTTAAATGTCATCTATTTCAGTCATGCACGTAATTGCAAAGCATTATCCTAAGTAAGAACAATACATTGTTAAGGTGAACAATTTCGAAATGTAACATATACAATACATCGAGTAGTAAATCTACTTCAATCGACTAGTGATGTGTAGAAAATAAATCAATATTTATAACACTATTATAATGTGTTTATTGTTTTGTAAACTTATATTAACAAACAATACATGTTCATGTATGTGTCTGGTTTGCTTTGAACTTGGCGTTAAGCATACACAATTTTTACACAGCTTTTGCACATTACACAGCAATGGCATGATCTCATTGCACAGAAATTGGGCAAGATAATAAAACAGCTGATGCGTACCAAGGGAAGCAATATCTGTTGGTTGTAATGATTAAAGACAAGTATTTGATATATATTGATGAAGAATTATTTAAATTGAACAAATTAATAACATTGTCATGTCACGAATAATGTTTGTCTGTTTCAGTTTGGCTGCAAATAGATACAAAATAATTGACACATGCTGCATATATAAAGAAGATATTACTATAATGTCTCATCCTCCAGCAGTGAAAATAATTTCATTTTTTTTTTTTTTTTAACTTTTTATTTTTTAAAACTCCATACAGAAAAAGGACATGTAAGAATAACAGTTCCATACATAACAAACTTGTAACACGTATATACAAGTAATAATTTAACAACGTACACAAGATTTGATGTATAGACAATTAAATATTCAAAGTTCAATCTGACATTAGGTAGTAAATAGTTAATATTAAAAACTGATCTAATAATTCAGACTAGATAATGACAAATTGACCAGAAACTCATAAAGCTGTCATATTTACAATTTATGTAGGCGTTAAATCGGTCAACAAAATATGCTGTTTTAATTTCCTCTTGTACATGTTTAAAGTTTGGGATTTTCTCCTGTTGTTTCATTTTAAATATATTGTATTTAACAATGGTTATCAGCAAATTCAGGACATAGTTTCGTTTTTCGGTATATCCTAAGATGATATTCTTTTTAGAAAATATGATATCGGTTCCTGTTTTTTCAAGTATCCATTCTTCCAATTTTTTCCATATAGTTTTTGTAAACTTGCAATCATAAAATATATGTAGAATTGACTCGTTTTCTGTTTTGCAAAATGTGCATTTGTTTGATTCTTTGTATCTCATTTTTGTAAGAAGCTCATTTGTTGGAAGAAATCTATGCAATATACTATATTGGAGCCATGAATGTTTAGCACTATTGTAGGATTTAAATGTTAATCTTTCTATGGTTTCCCATGTATTTTCGTTAATAATTTCATTTAGATCTTTTTGCCATTTATCTCGGTATTTGAGAGTTGTTGTGCCTTTTCTGTTTATTAGTATGTCATATATATCTCTACAGCCTTTTGGGTCGCCAGTTATATTTTGTACAAGAAGGGTAAAATTGGCAGTGGTATTTTCTTTTCAATATGAACGTTTATTGACTTGCAGTAATATTTTATAGCTTCTATTATCCCTTGGTAATCAAGGAAATTTGTCTTGCAACCAAACGTATTTATTAATTGTTCCAGGGATAGGAAATTACCATGGCTATCAATGATGTCGTTTATGTAAGTGATCCCTTTACAGGAGTAATGTTTATAATTGATAGTTCTTCCACCTATCTTGATATTTTCATTTTGCCAAATGGGTTGCGATAAGACATCGTCGGCGTTTTTAGCGTTTTGACCTTTTTTGTTAATAAATTTGCCCCACGATGTTAATGTGTCTCTCCAAAAGTGATTTGTTCGGGTTGTTATTACAGATTCGGTTATGTGTGTTTCACATGTTTGTATAAGGCTGTCTATATTACTTTTAATGCTTGTTTGTAGCAGTGTCTTTATTTTTGACCTGAGTTATTTCATTTTTTCATCCAAGAAATTTTTTGTGATTGAATGAGACTTCAGACAGACAGACAGACAGACATGTTTATTCAGTATAAAAGGCTCGGTGGCCCAAAGTACAGTTGAATTTACAGTTATCGTTGTTGGTCACGTGACTTTAAAGATTTGACATAAGATTTCATATTGTACATTAATTGTTTCACATAAGTTGCAACATCATAAATAACTTTAGGATTAGTTGAATTTAGCAGATTATACATCTTTTGTGGATTGGCATTAACACATTTCAAAAATTTATTTCTACATTCAGAGAAGGCTTTACAAACTAAACAAATATGAGCTTCATCCTCCGTTTCGCCCGAGGAGCAGTATGAACATGTTAAATCGTTTGAAGTATGATTATCCTTTCTAAAGGATTGAATCTTAAGGGAATGAAGAGAAATTCTAAATTTACATAAACTACTTAAAAGAGACTTATCATTGAGGGCACTTATGTATTTTTCTGGCCCAAATATTGATTTGCAATGGGAATAATGAGTTAAATAGGTGGACGCATCAAGTGATTCATACCACCTTTGTATAAAAATATCTTTTAAACGTTGTTTAAACATTGCCAGAAATAAATGTTTATCACCAACATCCTGATTAATCCATACATAGGAAAATCCGCTGACAAACAGCATATTTCTTACACCAGCAGCCCATGAATGCTTTCCGCGATTATCTAAGGCTAATAACATTTGATAAGATTGATACGGTAGTCTATACTCTGGCATTCTTAAAAGTTTAATCCAAAATTTAATAACTCTCATTTGACTCTCGATATGGATATGGTACCGGCCTGTTTCTCCAAGTATGGCCTTATTAGCAGCAAATTTTCCAACTGATAGAAATCTTTTAAAATATAATGAGTGGACAGATTCAATTACTGCGAAATAGTTTGCTCCCCAAATTTCTGATCCATATAGCAAAATAGGCGATACTTTTGAGTCAAAAAGAATACATGCAATATCAAAAGAAATAAACTTATTTACTTTAAAAAGTTTAATAATAGAAAATAATGCCTTCTTAGCTTGCGCGGCAAGGGTTTTGCAAGCCATAGACCAATTTAAGCGACTTGAGAATAAAAGGCCCAAATATTTATAGTAAGTTACAACCTTCATTTGTTTGCCGCGAAATGTCCACTTCTCACTTTTAACAACAATACCTCCGTTTCTAAATACAACGATATTAGATTTTTCCATGTTTAAATCCAAACCCCATTTGTCACAAAATGCTTCCAAGATATTTAATTGTCGCTGTAGGCCATTAACCATAAACGAAAACATAGCTATATCGTCTGCAAACAGTAGTAAGAGTAGATCTCTGATTTGAGGGGTAACAAAAACACCATTATTGCAAGATTCATACAGATTAATTACTAATTCGTTAATAAAAAAGATGAATAACAGAGGGCTCAGGACACAGCCTTGCCTCACCCCTGTTGAAGTATCAAACATTTCAGTTACACCTGAGCTAGTTCTAACACAAGCTGAGACTGATTCGTACATATTTTTAAAAATATTATACATTTTGCCGTGACAACCCTTGGTATGTAACAAAAATAATAGCTTCTTACGGTCTACAACATCAAACGCTTTCCTAAAATCAATGAAAGCGCAGTAAAAACGCCCTTTAGATTTGGAAAGGTATTTTGTACATAGAGATTGCAATACAAATAAGTTCTCTGTTGTGCTGTAATCGGGTCTACCAATGAAGATAGGGCTGGTTTATAAAAAGAAGGAGGGATGCCGTCATGCCCTGCTGCCTTATTCCATTTTAGCTCGTTGATAGATTTTATTACCTCTTCATCAGTGATCGGAGTAGACAGTATATCGTCAGAGAATGAAAAATCCTCACAATTGCAACATTTATGATTTACGACAAAATTATGAATGACTTTATCGAAGTCAGAGAGGTTTTTCTCTTTACCAGCGAGAAGATCTTTAAAATAGTGATACCAATCATATGGAGAAATATTCTCATGAACAACTGTTTTTGTTACGTGACGTTTAAGTGTACTCCAGAATAACTTACAATCCGGATTTCTTGCTGCAGTCTTTATCTCTTCTGCAGCATTAACTAGATACTTATCTTTTTTCTTTTTAATACACGTTTTAAAGAGACGTTTAGCAATCATATAAGCATCAAGATTACATTGACAATTATGCCGTCGAAAACGATTTAAAAGACTATATTTTTCACACTTCAATTTTTTGCATTCTTGGTCAAACCAAGGAGGTTGATTTAGCCGTCGGCTAGAAGGTAAACAAAACTTCACAGCTCCAGCTTGATCACCTGCTAATTGGAGTAGTGACGTTAGCTTAGAGATAGCAGCATTTATATCAGTGTGAAGTAATAAACTAAATTCATCCAGAAAACCTAAATTTATGTTTTCAGTTATATGAAGATTAAAAGATTGTCTTTGCTCCTCCTTATAGATTTGAAAATTGGCATTACTAAATTACCATTAGCGATAATTTCAGGCTTGATAACATCGTGTAATACACACACTATCGGAAGGTGATCAGACTCTGTGCGAGCCTTTACCTCAAAACTCTCAACAACTGTGAACAATTTGGATGATATGATTGCATAATCAACAGTGCTACTGCCCTTGTTTGAAATATAACATAATGAGACTTCTTATATCTGGAAGCCTTATTCCGCCTTGTTCATAGTTGTTAGTAATAGTGTCACGATTAACTTTGTCGGGTTTGTTTTTCCATATAAACTTGTAGCAGAGTTGTTCAATTTCTCTTATCATTTGATCGCTTGGGTTTGGTAAAGTTGCAAATAAATGGTTAATTTGTGGTAAAAGTAAGCTTTTTAAGAATGGTATTGCGACCTAGTGGAGTTATGTCTCTAGCCATCCATTGGTTCATAGATATCTTAAAGGTTTTAAGTTTATCTTTATAGTTGCGTTCTACCATTTCTGCTACATTGTGGGTAAATATGATTCCGAGTAGTGTAAAGGAGTCATTCTTCCAGTCTAAATTCCAGTTTCGATAAAGTTTTCTTTTTGAGTTTTTCGTAGCGCCTATCCATAATACCTGTGTTTTTTTTACATTTATTTTTAATCCTGAAAATGAGGCATAGTGTTTCAGTGTTTCTAAAGTCGCCTTTAAGCAATTTTCAGTACCATCTAAGATAAGTGAGGTATCATCAGCGTATTGAGAAATAAGATATTCAGTATCTCCAATGGTTATACCTTTAATCTTTGGATTAGTTCTTATCATGATTGCCAGGACTTCAGCGCATAATAGAAATATATATGGAGTTTTAGGATCTCCTTGTCTACATCCTCTGGATATGTCAAAATAATTTGAGAGGAAACCGTTTACTACAACACATGATTGAATGTTATTAAAAAACGTGTTTATCCATCTCGTAATAGATGACCCAAAATTGAAAAATTCCAGAACCTTTTGAATGAAGTTCCAGTCAACGGAATCGAATGCTTTCTCAAAGTCAATAAGAAGTAGAATGTCTGGAATTTGCATAGAATCTGTATAGTCATTGATATCATATATTAAGCGAGTACATTCTCCAATATATCTTTTGGACATAAATCCTTTTTGGTCTTCGTTTATTACAGAAGGTAGGACAGCTTTTATCCTATTTGCTATAGTTGATGATCCAATTTTATATGTAACGTTGAGCAACGAAATAGGTCTCCAATTCTGGAGCAAGTGTTTTGGTTTACCTTTTTTGGGAAAACAAGTTATAACACCTTGTTTTTGGGTTAATGATAATTCTCCCTTTTCATAAGCTAAATTTAAAGACCTTATCAGGTATTCATGGATGTTTGACCAAAAAATTTAAAGAACTCAACAGTAAATCCGGAAGACCCTGGGCTTTTTTCATTTTTCATTTTTTTAAGGCTACATAATACTTCTTCATATTTCAATGGACCTTCTAAATTATCCTTTTGCTCTTTAGACAATTTTGGGACTTCAGTGTCTTTAAATAATTCTGAAAGGTTAACGTTTTCGCATGGTTTTGCTTTGTATAGGTTATGATAAAACGATCTAGTTTCATGAATCAAATCTTCCTTTTTGGTTACTATTTCATTTTGATTATTTTCTAGTTTATATATTGCCTTATTCAAAAAATTTCTATTTTCTAATGATAGAAAAAACTTGGTTGGTTTCTCACCTTCTTCTTTCCATTTTGCTTTAGATCGTAACAGTATACCGTCTATTTCGCTTTTATTAATAGTCTCTAATTCTTTATTTGATTCCTTTAATTTGTTTTGTAGTATTGTTTTTAGACTTATATCCGTCAATGAATCTATTTCTTTTTCCAGGTTATCTATATCTTTTTCAAGCGTCTCTTTTACTTTATGCTTTTCCTTTTTCTTATATGATGAATATTTTATGGTATGCCCTCGAATCATTAATAAGAGAGTTTCAAAGTATAATTGATCATCTATTTTGAAAACATATTTTCCTGTTTCATCTATGTATGATTTATATTGTTCTCTTGTTTCAATTATTATTTTTTGTATTTCATCTACATATGTCTTATCATGAAGTAAAGAATTATTGAATTTCCAGTAGCTTCTTCCTCTTTCTATATTACTTATTTTCAATTCAATCCAAATTATTGAGTGATCAGATCTATATTCTGCCTCAATAGCAGTATCCTGAACTGAACTTTCGAGGTTTTTTGATATGATAAAGTAATCAATTCTTGCTTGTTTCATAGGCCTTTTTTGTCTCCAAGTATATCTTTGGCTCTCTAAATTTTGTTCTCTCCAAGGGTCTATTAAATCATTTTCTTCCATAAATCTAGCCAGGTTTCTCTCGCTTTCGCATTATTAATATTTTTATAATTAAAATAATCTAGTTTGGGATCTTGTACAAAGTTCCAATCTCCGCATATTGAAAAGCTATCTGACTGCATTTCATTAATGATTGATATAATTTTGAGGTAAAAGTCTGGATCGTCAGTGTTTGGCCCGTATATTGTTATCAAAGTTAATGTCTTATTCATAATGCTTATTTTCAACGCTATGTAATTTCCATTTTCGTCATATTTGGAATCTTCAATGACAAAATCAAAGTTATTATTAAACAGTATAGCTGTCCCTCAGGCATTGCTTTTATAAGAACTAAAATAACAGTATTTTGATCCCCAGTCAATTTTGATTTTATTTTATAACTCCTTTGTAAAATGAGTGTCTTGGATACAATAAATATGTGCTTTCTTGCTTTTAAGATTTCGAAACACGTCTGTACGCTTACGCTTGTTATTCAGGCCTTGGCAATTTGACGATAATATTTTAATGGTATCGTGCGTCATGGTGGATGTTGAATCTGGATTGTTAGTGTTATGAAGGAGCTGTTGTTGTGGTTAATGATTATTGTATGGAGAAAGTTTTGAAGTTTTAGAGGTGAAAGTAGAAAAAGAATGTAAAAAGTAAGAAGGAAATGTATAAAAAGTATGGTTGTTACCTTCATTTGCATGATGTTGGTCCGGTGTGTATGTGGAATCCCGAGATTGAAATTGTCTAAGTCAGATGTCTAAGCCGAGATACAATGTGCGGATATCATGCTTGGATCGTAGTGTGGTGTGAAGTGCCGCGCACGTGCAGAGTAACTCGCTTGTTCATTTCAGTGTTGCCTAAGTTACATGTGGTTTTATAATTTGTATTCTGCAATTTTCTGTTGTTTTTATTTTATGTTGATGTCAGTATATTTCATATGGATAAATACATTAAAGATTCGAAAGGACGTCTTTCTGTTTTATGGTAAGTGTGTATCAATTATGTTTTGCATTTACTATTTTATTTCTTCTTTGGTGGTTTATATGATAATGTTGCAATATATAGTATTATATATTAATATTGAATATGTTTGTTTGTAGATTATCTTAATTTATTTGATAGTGTAATTATTTTATAGCATACATAATAATTGGTTACTATTGTGAAGGTAGGATTATGTTTTGCATTTAATATTTTATTTCTTCTTTGGTGGTTTATATGATAATGTTTTAATATATTTTTATATATATATATATATATATATTAATGTTGAATATATTTGTTTGTAGATTATCTTATTTTATTTGATAGTGTAATTATGTAATTCATACATAATAATTAGTTTCTATTGTGAAGGTAGGATTACTGTGATGAAGTGATAAAGTATATTAAGTGTGTTAAGGATTGCTAATGTTAATCTAAAAGTATAGTTGTCAATGGTAGAGAATTGAAGTTTTATCACAATAGATATTCAAAAATGTAGAGTGTTACATTCATCTACATTACCTAAATGAGCATTTACCTATATACAATGTATATACATGTATGCAATTGAGTACATATAATAATCAACTTAAAGACTTATATAAAGTGCCTATAACCTACATGTACATGTACATGTGCATACATTTAAAAAGGCATACATATAAATACATACATACATACATATTAATATATACATAAGAAAAAAACATACATTACATGCAAATTTAAACCAATTAATACACCATTATGCCTTAAGCACATATTTACATATATCACACACATGCATATGAGATTCGATGGTTATATGAAAGAAACATTCATGCAAATTTAAACCAATTATTACCTAATTTCATGATGAAACAAACATAATCGTCAAATATGAGAACAGTTACAAATTCATTTGATGTGGCAGCAAACTTTGCTGCTTTTGTTTTATGCTTAAAATTTACGAATAATGTGAAACTTCGATCAGAAAAAAATAATGAAACAAATATACCCTTCTAAATAAGATAAGTATGTGCCCTTATACTGAGAATACGTAATAATACAGGCAGGTATCCAACGTTTTTTAAAAATTGCGTTGCAGTTAAGTAAACGATATGAGAGAAGGATGAACGAACATTGAAACAGATCAAGATATTTTTCATGAAGTGGATGGTTCCCTGGTGGCCTTATCAATGACATATTATTGAGACTGATGTGAAAGCGCCACATGTGGCTGTCTAAAAGATAAGTGATAAAAATCAATCGGAAATTGAAACGACAAGCATAGGTGAATTCCCGGAAATTAAACTTCTAATTTAGCACTGAAGTGGCATTATCAAACTGGAATGAGCTGTACTTTTTTCAATGAGGTGAGGAAACGTATGAGTATTAGATCTCTCTCATCAAATTAATCTGTAATGGAAGATTTATGATCAGATATTGTAATATATTTAAGGAAGAAACGACAATGCTGGAAATAATTGAAAAAATCAAATCAAGTAGTGCATTGAAATGAACTATAGCAAGCTTAATCTGAGCGGATTTCTGTTAAATGCAAACAACATTCCGTTAAGGGAAATTGAAACTAAATATATACCGAGATAAACCTTGCATTAAATGGTATTTTTCGTATAATTAGGTGATTAGAATAACATACGTGATATAAGGATAACATCAAACATAGCATTATAACTATTTTGGACATGTTATATTGAACAAAAGGATTTTCCGACTATGATTAACGAGTTTCAATGCCATTTTGATATATTTCTTTACTGTTGTGTTTTGCATAGTTGCTCTTTTCTTTTTGCAAGAATATAAAAGCAAAACTTGCAATTATACATAATATAAGAATTCTCAAAGAACAGACCAGATTATTATTGGTTACAGGTTTCAGATCTATTTAAAGGCGAATTTCATGTTACTTTGTAATTTGCAATATTGATTTATGATACCTTTACATTTTAAAGCCAATTAACATTGTAAAATTCTCATTAACATTCCAGAAAAGCAAAATGAAATCACTTAGTAATTCGCAAGCTGCTTCATTTAACAAACATAGAAGTAGTTTCACTTTTAATGATAAACGCAATGATATTCTACACACGTACTTTACGTTTCTGGTCTACTTGACATTATTGACATAAGGACAATATCCGACTTTCAGTGCGATAAAGGTTAAGCTGTCCACACTTTCAATTAGGAATCGGAGTAGTGTCATCAGATTATGGTGACACTCTTCAAACCAATTTTGCCTTCTCTCATTTATATAGATATCAGGGGCAGTTGTTTTGAGTGATTATGTGATAATAACAAGAGTTAACCTTTTTTATTGCATCAATGTTATTGCTCCATTTGTAAGATTTTTACGTTTATTTTATTCAGAATGCAGCAGCTTACTTGAAATAGTCACTAAATTACTTCTACAGACAAACATGTGGTCGTCAAAGACAAAATATACTAACAAACATGTGTACAAAATTATGCTTTAATAATCTGCTGATATGAAATATCTATATGATGCAGTGTCTGGACGACTTGGCAAGACTTTTATTTGCTTGTATATAGCATACTGTTAATGGGTGAAAATATTCAGTGAAATATTAATCATTCATCATTTATTTCTGAAAAAAATATCCTCTTTAGCGTTCAAGCCAGGCAGTTAACATTTCATTACAGAATGTAATGTATATACCAGCTTGCTCTAAAGAATGCATGACAGTAATGAACATTTGGCTATGCTGTAAATATTACAAATCTAACGCTTGACATTCTTTACAAATATTAACCAAAAAATCTAATGCTTTGCATTCAATGTGTGCATTATTACTTTGAAAATGAAGCATGAATGAAATATTAAAATATTTATCAATCTAGAACAGTTATAGTTTAATTACAATATCATTATATAAAGACAGATCATCAATTTGCTAAGTCCCATACACGAAGGATATACACCGACTGACCTGTTATTAAATAAGTCAAGAAGTTATTGAATAGTTTTAGGTGTTGAAAGATTCTTAGTTTCAGGTCAAGCACCATTACCTTGGATGTTGAACAGCAAGGATGTACTTGTAGAGGATGAAGCAGAAATAAGTCACTTCAACAGAAGTCAAGGGCTTTTTCGTCTCTTATGTGTCAACCTTCAAGTAAACAAGCATTGACATCTTGTCAAGCAGGAAGTGTGATGAATGAAATCTAATGATCCTCTTCACTTTGAATTAAAAATATAGGTTATCAACTTGATAACGAACTTACTATAATGATCGTAGAGATGAGAAATAAAAAATTTTTAAACGCATAAGGGATTAATATACACTTTAACTGTGTACCTAAGATCGAGTGAATTTACTTTTTAAAAAATCGAGATGAATCGTTGAACAACTTAAATAGTTCTTCTTGCTAAACCTGTGTTTCCTTTTTTTCTGTCAGTACGTTCAGTAAAAAGCATGTATGCAGACACAAGAGACAAACAACTTGTCATTAACGGATACAACATTCTGTATCAATGCGGTCACATTACAATAGTAAGACGAGACCGGTATCAATGTAAAACAACTGTTATTAAATTTTAACGAGTTTGCAGAAGATTGAACTATGTCTGTGAAACCTCAGGTCGGCACTTTGTTGCAATTAAATTGGTACATTTACCTAAGACATAAAGATAGTTGGTATTAATATTTGAAACTTGGGCAACCTGCCAAAAGATTATATGGTTTCACATTTACATGTTCTTTCAAATTCCCAAGCCCGATATTTGAACTGTACCATGGAAAGCTTATGTAATAAACGAAACGTTGTGGAATATTTTTAAACAACAGTGTAAATACTTGATCAGATTGTCTAAGTTAAGAAAGTAAAAAATCAAAAACTATTTTCCTGTCCTTTGGTTGTGTCCAGAGCCAAAACAATCGCACGTTTCAATGTAAATAATGCCTTTTCTTTCGTACCTGCCAAAAATGAAAGTCAGTGTCTAGACAAAAGAGATCTGAAATAGCTCATCTTTTATTTGGTGGGAGCCCCTTTACCATTCGCAGACAAAACACATAGTTAAATATGCATTAACTTTGCTAAGGAGATTTGAGCAATGGCAAAACAGTTTGCTGAGCCTTGCTTTATGCGACCGTTTGGACATGTTCAGAAAGCCTTTGGAATATCAATATAAACACAATAAGAACGTTCACCCATCTCGATGAGTTGTGAACGGATCATGTAAATATTGTATTATCTGTATTCAATTTTGCTGTGATTACATATACAAAAAGAAAATAATTTAACAATATTCACTACATGACCATCAAGAAAAATAACAATTAGAGTTCAACAATTTTACAAACTTATTCATTAGGTTCGGTGTAATATTTGGTATATGTGCAACTAATTGGAAACTTTTTGTCATCATACAAAAATATCCCTATTCATTCTGCTTTCTATCAGTGACCTATTCTTTAGCGCTGCTTGACTGATATTTCGGCAGCAGGTGTTCACTACCAAACGATTCTTATGCATTTTTTCAAGCAATAAGTATGTTTCAAAAATGAAAATGTAGAAAACATCATTCACAATAGGAAAACAGTGTTTCCACACTAAAATGTTGTGTTTACAATATAAGAATATCATATTTGTCCTTTAAGATTGTTTTTATATTTTGATGTTTTGTTAAGATTCTGATTTCTTTAGTTTTTCACTATTGACAACGATGACAAAAAATAAATGCTATGAACATATCTGTTATGTTTTTAGTGAACTGCGAAGAAATTGAATTGTGCTTAGAACAACTATTTTTTTGTTAAGATTATTGTTGTAATTAATAGTTGTGTAGCAGAACCAAACACTTGACAAAACTAATCAAATGAGGCCGAAAAAATATTCAATTGTTCATTATTGTTCATATCTGTATTCTTAAACATCTAATAAAGCATGAATATAATATCATTTCCAAGTTTCCTTACAATATGGGCTCTGTTTATTAAAGCAAAATATTACTACATGCATCCTTGTTAACTCAAGGGTAAACCTTCAAACAATTATTTATTAATATTATGAATCCAATATAGGCTCGTCCTAATTACTATTGCACAAATCCTTGTTCACTCATGAGGAAATTTATCAATAAGTCTCTAGTAATACCCTGGATCCAATGTATTCTCGACCAGATAACTGATAAACTAATAATTGTTAACTCAAGGGTAAACCTTCCAATACGCTAGATCCAATGTAGGTTCGTCGCAATAACTATATAACCTCCCTTTGCTGGACATTTAGCTACACAGAGAGACGTCCAGCCTACCATTGCAATGGTTTAGATTGTGACAATCTTTTGCGGGTGGTAAAATGGACTTCAATCGTATTTGTTTCAAACATTTTACTATCTGAAAGGCATCCTGTTCAGTGAAAAAAATATAAACATGAACTGAATTTAGTATTTTCTACGTACCCTCTTTGTTCTCTTTATTCGAGGTTATTTAAAATAGACTATTAAGATCGGGAACATTGTGCTACTAATTTATATAGATGTTTTTGTTGCTGCTGCTGCACACCGATTTCTAAAGCAGGGAACGTCCGTTGCTGTGTTTACATGCAGGGCGTCTGGGTTTGAGTATTTTGCATTTAAAAAACAGAAAACATTTCTCACTGATTATATTTTGGTTCAATTGGACTTCATAAATCTTTATCTTCCAAACCACTGTCAACAAAGTAAAGTGAAATGTCAAAGGTAGCAATTCTGCGGATTCTGTTTCATCCTTTCAGATGAGGTTGTACAAACTATCACTGATTAGCTGATTGGTCTCAGTGGGAGAAACAATCTATACAGATAAACTGTTGAGCGTTCGTCTTGTGTCTGCAACTGATACTGTTCATGATAAAAACGTGAAAGTCGCGACTCCGACAGACAGAGAGATCAATCATCTCAAATGTAGAGTTCTTATCTTCCCATTCCTCGTGGACATTTCCAAGGTCTATATCTCCCATGGTACATATAAATGACTGTGGCTCTTTCTTGCAGATTCCAAAGGATGGGTTGTGAATTGATCTCTGGCTACTTTACAGTGACATTAGAAGGACATTGAATTAAAAACTATTGTGCTTTCTAGGTTTCCCAATACAATCATAGAAATTGACAGTCACCTTCAGATGTAACACTTCACCTTTACAAAATATCAATGTATCATCAAACAATAATAAAAAATATAGTTACAAGTGTGAACATTCTGCATTTCAAATAAGATACCCATTACATAGATAAGTTTTGGTCAACCAAAATTGGTTAAACATTGGTATTCAACAGAAATATGGCCGGAATATTTGAATGGCTATGAATTGCTTCATGTAACGTGAACCATAAACCTTACGTTTTCCAAAAGACCTCTTAAAAAAGGGGATATTTCTTGCATATTCATATCATCATATTTGTACATTTATTGGTAATAATTATAGGCATTTGTTGTATACCCCTTATCACTGTAAATTTGATATAAGGTGAAAATACAGTCGATATACATCCTAAGCTGACAAGTTGATATCTGCATTCTTTTAAAACAGAAGATCTATTATATGATTGATTTCATTCAACATTTTTAAAAGCATTGTTTAAAACATAGTTTGTTTAGTTTTGATTTAGTATTAAAAACATTTTTTTTATTTTTCTTAGTTCGATTTCATTCAGGTACACTGTGTTTTGCTGAGCAGTTATATGATAATTGTAGGGGAACAAGTAAATTATGCATGTTATTGTTTTACGAAAACCATAAACATGTCATATTGGATACTTATAATAAAGGTTAAGTAACAATTTCTTGTTTTGTAAAGTTAGATCAGATTTCACAGTTTGTATCTTCATTTAGTGATACTGATATGCATTTAATCATAAAGACATGAGTAAGGTAAAGACATGAAAATATGATGTTGTCAAAGGTACATGTAGTTTATGTCAAAGATTGTCTTGACCATTATTGCCAGGACATCTGTTGCGGTTCTCGCCAATCTGTTATCGCTTCAGCGTGGAGCGGTGTTGTGTTAGTGATCATGTAAAATATTTGATGAATTGTTAAACGTAATTGATAACTACTCTTTATTATGATCTTTATGGCTGTAGATTGGCATAAGAATTTATCTCTAGAATGAACAACCATAAACCAGCCATGTAATATTAAAGGTTTCATCCTACGATTTATGGCCAAAAAAAAAATCAAGATCTTAGCTCGTATTCATGCTGAAATCAAAGTTTTTGTCTGAGACACTATATCTGTCTCGCATATATAAAAAATAACATTCCTTTCATACAATTCATTACTTGTCAGACATTCGATTCGGTATCAGCTTTGTAAACAAATTACTTATTGACAATATTTCTCAAGATCAGTGATATTTTGCAACCGCCAGAGAACTAGATTTACAGCTTATTGTCCAACACTGCATTGTTTGTTATCAAACCTGATCCTTTTAATAACTGGATATTGAAACTGATGTATATTGAAATAATTGATTTCGTCATATTGATTACGACAAGTTTAATCTCAATATTAAATATTTTGTAGACAAAGAGAAAATATGAGGCTCATGTGTGTCCTCCAAACAAGATCTCCATTTTGTAAAAACATTTGCATCGACTTGAATATGTGTCATAATCTTTATTTTGTTACCAACAAAAACTTGAGTTTAAAATATCTTGGCCATATATTTTTCACAAGGCGCAGCCTTTATATTTTAAGGTTTGAAGTTGTTAATTCTACGGATAAAGTTAAATGCTAACATTTCAGCCATAAACAGTATAATAAAAAAGACGTTTCACAATTCAAATGTCGGGGAGTCAATAATTTGTATTGTACATAATTGTATTCATAAACATGTGAATTGTATATACTTGTTTGTGATCTTTTGATGAGAAATACATTCTCATTAAACTACGTAAATCTAACCATTTTTAAATCATTATTTTATAACTAAAGCTGATATATTATACCATAGCTCTCTGAAATTAATCCTTAGTGTTATTTAACTGCAGCTTAATAACTTGCACTGCATGTTTGACACATGGCAATCAGTCCCCAAGCGCACCCCTTGCTTACATGTAGGTGTTTCATGGTAGTTAAATTTCGCCCAAACGTAGCATAGGCATTAACAGGTTAACGTAATAGTTACTCTGTGGCAATATTAGAAGTTTTGTTGGTAAGTTACATCCGTCATGTGATTTGTGTTTCTTATTCATAAGGATCAAGACCCAGGTGGTCTGGATGTGTTTCCATTTATTTAAGATGACGTAGGCTACGGCGGTGGCACAACTCCCAGCATGCAGGAGCTCGGGTTTAACCCACCTGGCTGTAATCTTACATACGCTGTAATAAAGTCAATGATCGAATCACCCACAGTGTCTTTGCGGTTTCTTACTAAGAAACCCATCTGAAAGGGGCAGTAGCACGTTTTTAGGAATATAAGTTGATGTCAGGAAAAAGAATATAAATGGTTCCAATTGAAAGACAATGCATTTAAACTAAATGGAGCAGTAATAATTCAAATATATAATGTACAATTTAGCCATGCGATTCCTTTTTCTTACACAAAATGAATTAAAGGTGTTCACAAAAAATGGCCGCCAATGGATTTTAGGTGAATCTTCATACTTTGTTCTCTGACTATGGAAGATTGGCTTGTGTAATGAGATTTCTGACACTATCAAATAATACTTTTAGCGTTAACGTGCAATTATCAGTGAAAAATTTAAAATATAAAATTATCAAAAAACGTGCTTCTCCCCCTTAAACGCTACTACACAAATATTTTACATGATCACTTAAACAAAATGGCGAATTGGTGAGAACTGCAACAAAGTTCCTGGCACTAATGGCCACAACAATCTAAAACATGAACTACTTTCGACATCATTATATTACCAAATTGTATCTTACTCGTTTCTTTATTATTAAATGCATGTTGGTATCACTTCATGCAGATTCAAATTATTATCTGATCTAACCCATTTAAAGAAACGAGAAATTTAAAAAGTATTGTTGTTTCAATAATGTTACTAATTTATTATATAATTCCCAAAAATAAGATGTTTATGCTTATCATCATACAATAAAATGTATATCTCACTTGTTCCCCTACAGCTATCATATTTACGATTATTTAGCAAAAATAGTGTAGCTGCATGAAATTGAACCAAGAAATTTGTAATCAATATTAAACCAAATAAGTATCAATAATTTTGAAAAGGTAAATTGAAATATAGTCGCAAGCGACGACAAACGGATTCAGCGCTGTATGGTGTTAAATGTAATGCACTAATGTAATGATTTCAGTCAAAAGCTTATGGGTTATAATCTTTTGTTGATGATTAACGCAATTTGCAAACAAACAGTTATCAAATGCATTTAAAACGCATGCAGGGTTGACAATATTCAAAGGTCCGTAACTCAATGTAAATGTAGTAACTGAATTTATTGTTAATTTTTAAAAGATTTTGTATTCTTTGGCTTTCTAATGATATATGGAACAATGATTTGTCGTCTATCACTGATGACTAACAACTTTTTTAACATACCTGTATCCTATGCATTCAAAACGAAAGCAGAATTGACAATATTCAAAGGGCTGTAACTCAATGTAAAACAAATAAAGAAAATTTCTGTCAAATTTTAAAAAAATCTATAGGCTTTTGGCTTCCATATGATGTATATAACAAAGCGTTATCGTACGCCGTTGATTCGCTACGATATTTCAAACATACCCACCAAAACACCACATTTCCAAAATGCAAAGTTTGACCTCTGACCCTGACCGGAAATGACTGTTCGCGAGCGATTTTATTCTTTTATCTTAAAGGGCTTGCCAATGTCTAACTCTCATGCAAAAATCATCAAATTCTATGGTCTGGGTTTTGTGTTATCTGCCCTTGAAGTTTGCGATTTTTACATTTTGGTCAACTTTGAAAAATCACAGCAAGAAAAGTATTAAAGTTAGAACTTTGTAGAAGTCAAATTCAGAACTACAATGCTTCATCTACATTGAGTATAAATTGCAGCTCTCTAGTGCAAGTATCTTCAGAGAAGAAGATTTTCAAAGGTGGGTGGGGTCAGAAATGGTCGAAAATGCACTAAAAGCAAGATGGCGGCCAAACCACGTGACTTACGAATTTGCCATGATTTCGTTTTTGCAGCATTTTTGATTGCGCACATTTTAAAAAAAAATTCAAGTCTGTAAGTGCATTTTGAAAAAAAAATCAATGTTAAATTTTCGATTTTGGAATCGAACTGGACCTTTAATGCACTGGTCGATTCGGCCCAAAAGCTTCGCATGTCTATTCCTCAACAAGGTCTACCAGCCTGTGCAATTTGGCTTCAATAGCATTAGCCGTTTGGTCTGAATCCTGCTAACAAAAATCGTGGAAAAAAAACAAAAAAAACACGCCAATAACAATAAGGATTCAGCCTTATGGCTGAATCCTTAATTAATCATGTGTATATCTAGAACGAATAAGAAGTAACCGCTCTTCCAATAGAAAATAGATCTTCTGTTTTCAAACAATGAATATATCAACTTGAAATTCATGGAATAGAAATCTTACAACAGCTATGGATGAATATTGACTATAATTTCAACCTACAACAAATTAACAGTGATAAGGAATATACAACAAATGCCAATAACTTAAGGAAAACGGTCCAAGTAACATGAAGCAATTTGTAGCAATTCAAATATTCTGGCCATATTTCTTTTAAATACCAATGTTCTCCCGTTTTACTCCACGAAAGCTTATTTATGTAGTGGGCACCTTACATTAAATACTGAATGTTCACACTTGTAATTATATTTTTATCATTATATCATCATTCATTAATATTTTATAGGTGAATTGTTACATTTGAAGGTGATTCTAACTTTCATTTATTGTATTTGGAAATTTGGCAAAAAATATTTTGTAATTTATTGTTCTTCTAATGTCACTGTAAAGTAGCCAAAGATCGATACACAGCCCATCCTTTGGCATCTGCAGGAGAGAGCTACACTCAGTATATGTGTATCGTAGGATATACACAACTTGGAAAGATCCACGAGGAATGGGAAGTTAAGAACTCTACAATTGAGATGATTGATCTCTCTGTCTGTCGGATTCGCGACTTTCACGTTTTTATCATGAACAGTATCAGTTGCAGACACTAGACGAACGCTCAACAGTCTATCTGTGAAGATTGTTTACTCAGTTTCTCCTACTGAGACCAATAAGCTAAATAGTGTTAGTTTGTACAACCTCACCTCAAAGGGTGAAACAGAATCCTTACAATTGCTACCTTTGACAATGCGTTTCCTGTTTTGACAGTTGTTAGGAAGATATATATCATTTCGATTATTATTTACAATTAAATCTTTGAAAAGTCATAAATTAGTTTTGATTTACTAAAAGACTTTGCTAATATCTAAATTACAATTTTTAAAATTTCATTTCAAAGTATTTGTAAAACCTCTTTCGTACCTTTTCCATTGTCCTTTTTTAAAATGCAGCCATCTCCTCCTTATAAGAAATTTTACATTAATGGATATGAAAAAGTGTTATTTCTTATAAGCGATATTTATATATTTAAATACATATCCACTTTGTTCCTACATTCAGAATCAAATAACAGTCATAAAAACTGTTGATTATTTAAGTACAAATTTACCATAAAATAGTCCGTACAAAATTAAAAATACCATGTTTTATTGCAATAAAGAATTCAATATGAAAAAAACATATTATCTATCTATGAAATCAATAATGAATGTTTGAAACCATTCTCCAAATTATTATGCATTTGATGTAAACACACTGTCAGCAATGTATATGGCCTGCTTTAGAAATGGGTGTATGGGGTCAGAGGCAAACTTCTATAAACACTAGCAACGTAAGGTTCCAGGTCTCAATAGCTCATCTTGAAAAAGCAAACCTCCAGTCAAGGGAAGAAACACAGTACTTGCTAAGGAACGCTGATACCAAAATTATGACTTCACTGAAAAGGGGTTGGCTTACCCAATGCTCATATAAAATTATACAACTAAAGTCCACTGCCCCGACCCTTACTCTTTATCTACGATGCGAAGAGGACTCACACCAATAACAATATATCTGTAGGCTGAACGTCTCTGCTGATGAATAAATGGCAAGCGAAGGGAGGTTATATTTAGTTATTGGGTCGAAGGTACAATGGATCGAGAGTATTACTAGACAAGTTTTGGAAGGTTTATCCTTGCATTATTAATTATCAGTTTATTAATCTTCTGGTCGAGCTTACCCGGATGTTACCAGAGAATTATTTGTAGATTTCCGCGTGAGTGAACACAGATTAGTGCAGTAGTAATTTGATCAAGACTATATTGGACCCGCGTTATTGATAAATAATTATTTGAAAGTTTATTGGTCATCTAGTTTACCTTATGTTGGATCCCGGTTACTAGAGATTTATTGGTAGTTTCTCTCGTGGGTGAACAAGGATGAGAAGTAGTTGAGTCAAGCCTTTATTGGAGCCACGTTATTAATAAATAAGTGTTTGCACGTTTATTGTTCATTTAGTTTACCTTATGTTGGATCCCGGTTACTAGAGATTTATTGGTAGTTTCCCTGGTGAGTGAACAAGGATGAGAAGTAGTTGAGTCAAGCCTTTATTGGAGCCACGTTATTAATAAGTAATTGTTAGAGAGTTTACTCTTGAGACTTAAACTAAAGACTTATCTTAATCATTTGTTTCCGTAAAGAGTAAAATAGTTTCTAAGATAGATATTATGTATTAAATTTAGTATATAACAATTTTTTTTAATTGTCATATTTCTCCCATTTGAAAATAAACTATTAATTCAACATCATTGATGGTGCTCAAAACTACTGTAGAAGTTTCAGATTTAGTCAGGTCTGTTTATCAATCTAGAACAATATTTTGCCTCTGAGACATGTTTTTCCTTATTTTGCAAATTGATTATCGTCCAAAAACGTTTATAGCATCACATTCAACCAACTAGTTTATTTTACCTCATACTTTTTAAAATGATTTGGTTTACAACCTGGCATGTCCGAGATCATATTGATTTACCCATTGTCATCAGACAGTGAAGGAATAGTTGTACTGGTTCATCAATAATACATAAATCACTTCTTGTTAAAGGTCAGATAATGCGTAATTAAAAAGGTCCATTCTCAACTGTATGGGATATTTGAACCACCTTATTGTGTTTATATTGATATTCAAAAGTCTTTCTGAACTTGTCCACATGGGCGCACCGCACATAAGCCACATAAAAATATCCTAAAGGATAAAGCAATGCACAGTTAATAATGTTATGATATGTACCATTGGTAAAAGGGCTCCTACCTAATAACGGCTGAGTGCTTGTTGATCTCTTTTGTCTAGACAATGATTATTCTTTTTATCTTTTTGGCAGGTTCTGAAGCAATGGTATTAAGTACACTGAAACATGTGATTGTTTTGACTTCCGGCACTCTCAAGGGACAGTAAAATAGTTTTAAGTTCAGTTTTCTTTACGAAGACAATCTTGTCATGTATAATCACTCTTGCCCTGTTTCGATTTTGCGTCTAGTGTAATCATAGTTCCCATGGTACAGTTCAATATTACATATTAATGCCAAACAAACCTTCTTCAGGTTGCTCAAGTGGCAAATATGTACACCAATCGTTTTTTGTTAGGCGCATGTTATCAATTTATGCAACCAAGTGCCAACCTAATGTTTGACAGACATATAGAGAATTACACCCAAGTGTCTTACGATATCCAATATATCACCACAAGTTGATGAAAGTAGCAAATATCTGAGACTTCAATAAAGACGACCGAGAGAATTTGATGAATGGCATTTACATTTGTTGACACCTCTCTGATTCTTACCACAATTTTATCTTTTCTATTTTTTAAATTAATATATATACTATAATATTATATTAGTAGATTATTAAAGCAATGGGTTTTATTTACAAATAAAGGTTTGATGGTATATTTTCTGTTTGACAACGTTTGTTAGTAGTAGTAAATCAGTGACTTTTTTAGATATGCCCAAGCATTCTAAAAACAATAAACATACAAAAACAATAACATCAATGCACCATAAATGTTAATTATTTATACAATCTATACAATTTCCGCATCATTACTCAAAATATCTGCCCTGATTTCTAAATATATGAGGGAAGGCATATTGGGTTCGAAGAGTGTCACTGTAATCTAATGGCACTTCTCTAATTCCTAATTGAAATTGTCGACGGCTTAACCTTTATCACATTGACAGTCGGATATTGTCCTTATGTCAATAATGTCAAGTAGATTAGACACTTAATGCACGTGTGTAGAATACCCTTGTGTTTATCATTTAAAGTGAAACTACTTCTATTATTGTGAAATGAAGCAGCTTGCGAATTATTGATTGATTTCATTTTTCTTTTCTGGAAAGACAAGTGTTACAGTGTTTATCGTTTTAAAATTGTGAAGGTACATTTAATCAATATTGCAAAGTACATTACCTAGTGCGATTCGTCCTTTCATTGATCTGTAACCTGTAATCAATGACAATCTTTGTCTATTCTTTTAAATTTGTTCTATCATGTATAGTTAGAAATTTTGCTTTTATTTTCATTTTCTTTCAAAAAGAATAGATCAACTCAACTGTAACAAAACAGCATATTGAAGAAGTATATCAACATGGCATTGACGTTCGTTTTAATAGTCGAAAAATCCCTTTATAAGATGTCAAAAATTATTCAAATGCCACTTCGGACTTTATTCTTATCACATAGACAAATACCATTTATTTTTATTCCGAAATAAAATATAATTTCCATATTTCCTATTTGAGGCTTTTAGTTAACAGAAAACTGATCAGATTGAAACACTAGTACTGTTTTGAAGCTTATACCATTTCGATTAAGCTTGTTTCAGTTCATTTCAATACATTATATGTATCTTCATGATATTTAGCTTGAGTTGTTATATTTATTTCTAGCATTGACGTTTCTTCCTTAAAGATATTACAATATCAGATCATGATTCTTCATATCAAGATTCCATTACAGATTAATGTGATGAGAGAGATCTTATACTCACACTCTCTCCACCTCATTGAAAAAATACAGCTCATTCCAGTTTGATATTGCCACATCAGTGCTAAATCAGAAGTTTAATTTCCGGGAATTCACCTATGCTTGTCGTTTCAATTTCCGTTTGATTTTATCACTTATCTTTTAGACAGCCACATGTGGCGCTTTCACATCACTCTCAATGGCATGCCATTGATAAGCCCACTAGGGAACCATCAACTTCATGAAAACTATTTAGATCTTGTTCAATGTTCTTTCATCCCTCCCTCATTTCGTTTACTTAACTGAAATGCGAATGTGTCCAACTTTGGATACCTGCCAGTCTTACTACAAATTCTCATCATACATGACACATATTTCTCTCTCATTTGACGGGTATATTTGTTTTATTGTGAAATTCTGTTTTACTGCTCGAAGCTGTGACATTAATTGACGCATATGTTGCAGCATTTGTCAGTTATATATGTTTTACATTTTTGCAACACAACTAAAAAAGACAAACCTAATGTATGAAGGATAATGTTGTAGATGTCATCAATTAGATTAATTTCTACATCAGTGTATATCATTATCAAATAATTGCATGACATCCATCAGATATTTCTTTCCCCGATACAAATCATCTGTTTTATTATCATGCCAAATGTCTGTGCAATAATTTATGCGCTTGCTGAATAATGTGCAAAAAATGGTGTGTCTGCGCATTGATCGTGGGTCATGAGATTTCTGTGGAATGTGCAAAAGCGGCGAGGAAATTATAATATACGAAGTTTAGAGCAAAAGTGACACATACATGAACATGTAACATATAAGTTTACCAAAGCATAATAGCAAATCAATAATGATATAAATATTTATTTATTTTCTACACAGTAATAGCGGATTGAAGTAGATTTTGTCAAATTTATTAACCACAGTTATATATATATATCCTATTACGACAGTGTTTACCGTTACAATGTTTTGCTCTTTCTGAATATGGTACTTTGTAGTTAGGTGTAGGACTATTAAAACTGATGACACTATTTTATGCAGTTCATGTTCCCTAAAATCGGGAGAATCATGCTCCATAATCAAAGGGGAGATAACCCATAAGAATATTGCCTATTTTGTTTCTTGAGGTATGGAACAGATTAACCTTAAGTCTAGTTGCCCAATATTCTGAATATAGATGGATTTAACACAATGTAACTTTCACAACGTGCTGCAAAATAATTAAGTACATTACAAAAGAAGAGTTCTGACAAACCACTTTTAACATGTCATAATGTCTTTCTTGCTTCAAGATCATGCATTATTTTCATCTTTGTTAGATTTTTTGTGTGTTTTGTATAGAAAGCCTTATTTCTTATTTCCAAGATGGCTCTTATGAGCCTTACCAATGACGTTTCCATGGAGCAAATGTGAATTCCCTTGGTAACAATAAGTTAAGTCGAAGTACAAAAAAGCAACATCCCAAAAATGTGTCAAAACATGTTATGATAAAGACCAAAAGAACTCTAGGTGATATCCTAAACCTTTTTAATCCAACAGTTGCTTTTTTGATTACCTGACATCACATGTGTACAATTGCTCATTGATAATAAAAAAAAAATTATACCATCTTTATTTCTTGATGTCATGTCACTCTCATTATGTGATCAGGGCTGTAACAGGCTTTCTGTAAAAAAACAGATGGCTATCTTAGCTGAAGAGTACTAAACAAATATTTTTTTCTGATGGTTAATAGCATAAAGTGTCTTCTGATATGACGAATTATCGATAACAGCAAGGATATCAGGGACCATCCTTCGAGATTTATAAGCCACATGTCAACCTAAAACCGTATGATTCACACCCGTCATTATCTCTTCTCTGTTTTTGGAAGCGACCAGAATCACAGCCAGTTCTCTGCAAACACAACCATCAGCCTTGAACGCTATTAAATCGAGTAGATGATGTTTAACAAGGCATTATGTTTAACCTTTATGTAACCAAGTCTCTGTTGATACCAATGCAGGCAGTATTGATACTCTAGATAGAGGAAGATAATCACTGCTCTTCTGCAAACATTCTATGGCCCCAAATCGTCCAGGTTTATTGATCTTCGATTCCCCTTTTATGTCCGTCTTGAAACTCTTGCAACCGTTAATGTCAATAAGTCGCAGTTATTTTTACGATACATAAACCCTTGAGAAGAATATCAGAACTAGGTATTCGTGACTTTTATTGAAATTTTAAAGTTTCCAATGCTTTGAATAAGGTTGACATAATAAAGTTTTTATTCTGATCCATCTTTTCTCTTTGGGATGGCAAAAAAAATAAATTCTTTATTTCTTCTAATTGTGAATATTTACACACAGAATAACATATAATTATTATTTTGCAAAGAACAGTCAGGAGTGAGAAGCTATATATTTTTTATGAAAGGAATGGGTTAAATTTCACATTGTCGTGAATAATTCTTGAGACAATATGTCAATGCCCAATTGATCTATCATATCTAAACAACGTTAGTGAAATTAATGAGAAAGCAGTGAAACATTGTCAAAAAACCGTACTACTGCTCATTTAACGCTGCTATTCACGGAGACTTGCGGCCTTCAGAACAGAACAGAACTTTATTACACTCAGGCCGAAATCCTCGGCATATGAGGTACAACATGACAGTAAATGCATCATACAAGCGGATAAGTGATTAGCCGAAAGATTTTACCGTTTGCATTATTATTTTACAAAATTGGCTAAGTTTTTTTAATATAGATACCCTTTTACACATGAAAAGATTTTGAAGTTTAAGCATATTTGGTCTCTTTGAGAAATGTAAAGGTATGTACAAGGTTCTTTCTAAAGTAAAATATTCACATCTAAAAATATAATGGAACTCATCTCCAACATCATTCATACAACACAATTTAAATTTTCTTTCAGACTTAGGTATCTTATTCCATCTTCCTTTTTCAATCGGTAAATGGTGGCAAGAGGTTCGAAACAGTAGTAATGGGATAGCTTTATTTTGGGGAAGGGACATTAGGTATGTTTCAAGTTCAAGTTGCGGTTTCAAAACAGAATATAAACCTTTTTTCGAGTTTTCCACCTGAGACCTCCACGTTTGTTTAGCATTATCGGTTAAAATAGAGAGGGCAGTGTGTTTGAGCCAGGAAGATGAAACAGGAGACTGTGATAACCATATATAGCTTAGTCCAATACTGTTAAGGATATTATGGATACATGACAACCAACGATAAGTGTATGTTCCATTATTATAGAGGTTAAATACAATTGAATATGTAATATAAGATATTTTGCTGGCTTTGTCAGTAATTAATTTTGAACAGAAGGTCAACATGCGGGTTTTTACATCAACAGAGAGAGGAACTCTACCAAGTTCTCCATAGAGCATATACAATGGGGTAGTCTTTTTAACGGGTAACAGTTTTCTCATAAAACAAATATGTACATTTTCAATTTGATTAATACCAACAAAACCCCATATTTCACAACCATACAGTAAGATAGGTTTTACCATTGTATCAAAGAGATACAGCCGACACTGGATTGATAAATTAAAGGTTTGGCTTTGACGTAATACAAAATACATTGCTTTAGTAGCCTGTTGACAAAGATTTGTAATGGATACTTTAAAACTGCATTTCCTTTCAAAAATAACACCAAGGTACTTATACTCGTTAACGTATTCTAGGGGAATACCATTGAGCAAGATATCTTTAGCCACATCATTTTTGTTACCCCCAAAAACAAGAACTTTTGTTTTATCCACATTTATAGTCAGTTTCCAAACATTGCAATATGATTCAAAATGATTAATTTTTTTGTAGATTTGTTTTTGAAGAAGCTAAAAGGATAGTGTCATCGGCGTATAAAAGAACAAACAGTTTGAGAGACAATTCTAACATGGAATCTATTGTTTCAGAGTTAACTAACAAACTTGGACAATCTTTTGACATTAGGAATGTTTCTAAATCATTCAAAAACAAGGAAAATAAAACCGGAGACAAATTTTCTCCTTGTCTTACTCCAACCAGGCAGGGAAAAAAAGCAGATTCGCTGTTTAAAATACTTATACATGATTTTATACCACTATACATAGATTTTAGAATTCTAAGGCATTTACCATCTATACCTTGATCAAACAATTTAGTCCACAATGCTGTCCTCCATACACTGTCAAATGCTTTCTTTAAATCAATAAAACAGCAGAATATTTTCTTTTTTCTTGACTTAAACAATTCAACAAGGCATTGAAGGGTGAATATATGATCTAATGTGGAATACTTTTTACGGAATCCAGCCTGCGCTTCAGATAAAATATTTTGATTTTCGATGAAATTCTGAATTCTATTACTGAGAATACTTGTAAACAGCTTTCCAAAACAACTTAAAAGGCTAATAGGTCTATTATTCTCTGGATTGTTTTTGTCACCTTTACCTTTATAAATAGGGCGAATTATTCCACTGAGCCACTGTTCAAGATAAATACCATCATCTAAAATGTTATTGAATAAACTAACATAAACCGGTAACATAACGTCTTGAGTGGTTTTGATATATTCATTAATGACTTCATCAGGACCACATGCCTTGCTATTCTTAAAATAAGAAATAGCATCTAAGATTTCTTTTTGTGTAATAGAACAATTTAAAACGATGTTACAATCTTCAGTGTTTATATCTAAATTATCAGAAATATCACCAGGTTCTTCATCGGGCACATCGTTATTTACCTTCTTAAAGTATTTATAAAGTTCCTCAAGTGGTGGAAGATCCAAATCCTTACTATCTTTTCGCAACATTTTCCAAAACGATTTTGAATCTTCCTTTCGTAATTTTAATAATTTGCCCTGCAAGTTATTTCTATGAAGATTATGAAATTTCTTTAAAGTTTTTTTATAAACCTAACTTGCATTAACAAGTCTTAATTCATAATCACAAGTTTTATGTTTTTGAAATAAACATTTAGCCTGGTGATATTTTACTCTACTGATCTTACAATCACGGCCAAACCAAGGTTTGTGTTGTTGCCGTTTATGGTTATACAATGACATGGTTTGTTGTTTTAAACCAAAAGCATTCTTTGCACTTTTAATAATAACATTATTAATATCATCCAGAAGATTTGTTACTGTCACTTGGTCTCCTTTAGCACAATTGTCAATGCCCTTAATAATGTCATCAATTTCACTTTGGCGAGAGTCAATTGCATTTTGAAATTGAGAAGCTTGTCGTTTATCCCAGCGACGGTGCGAGCACGTGGAGTTCGTGCAGTTGTCAGTTGCCTTCTCTGATTGACAGTTCGTGTTGATGTCACACATGTTAACATTCAGTTTCAAAGCACTGTGAGCATCCGATAGAATAGAGTTAAATCTAGGACACTGAAGTTGCATATTGTTTTTAGGATATCTAATAAACAGATCCCATAGTCAATTAAGCTGCAACCTTTACACGTTGTTTTACCTATATGTTTGTCCTCACCAAATCGACCATTAATAATAAAAAGATTATTATTTCTACAAATATCAAGAGGTCTTTTGCCATGGTTATTTGATCTCCCAATATCTGATGAGTGTCTATGTATGTCAAGTCCAAGTGAAGAAAAGAGAGATAATACACTTGTTTCATCTAAAACATCTTCTGGTGTGCCAATGTTATCACATATTGAATCAGATATTTGAACAAAATCAGATAAAGTTCTTGTTCTTGCATTAAAATCCCCTAGTAATACAAGTTCACAGTCATTGGCAAATTTGTTTATATCATTGTCAATGTCAACAAATTGGGATATATTAAAATATGGTGAACTTTCAGGGGGGATGTATACAACACCAATAAATACATCTTTGTCTATGTTAAGAATATCTTTTGAAGTTTTAATCCAGAGGACACAGTCTGTGCTAGTTTCTATACATTTGGTGTATTTTTTCAATGATTTCTTTACTAAAATAGCAATACCTCCTGATCTGACTCTAGAGTCTCTGTTTTTTGTATACACATCATAATCAGGTATATCTATTGAGTCGACATCATTCAGTTTTGTTTCTGCAAGTAGAATGAAATCAATATTTCTTATATAGGTTTGGAAATCAGGGTTTATGAATTTACTTAAAAGACCACAAACATTTATGAAGAAGAAGCTTAAGATGTTCATGGTAGTATATCTTCCTTGGCTTTCCTAGTGAGAGGTGTTACTGTCAGTCTGGTACCTGGCTTTCTTCTCTGGTCTACTGTTGGTAGGTGTGAGGGTTGAGGGGGGCTCTCTGTCAGATGGGAGGGGTGGGTAATCCTCATTTATATCCATGTCAGGAGTTGAGTTTGGGTAGATTCTCTTACCATCTATAAACAGTCTATTTCTTATGAATGAGGTCTTATGTCCATTGCTTTTAGCTTGTTTATATCTGTGCCATAGCTGTTTTCTTCTTTGTTGAATTTCATAAGGAAACTGTTCATTTATTCCTACTGATGAGCCTTTGAGTTTAAAACAGTTGCTTTTAACAAGGTCTCTATCTCTCTTGGAAGTAAACACAACAAGGATAGGCCTAGGTTTGTTTTGATCACTTTTCCTCTTACCAAGTCTATGTGTTCTCTCTAGGTCTATACTCTTCTCTATTTGTAAGTTGTTTTCTATGACATTTTGTGCTTTCACTTCAGTGTTTTCTTCTTCTGTCTCATTAATCCCAGTGAATATAAGATTTGTGTCCATACCTTTACACTGGACATCAAGCAATTGTTCTTTAAGTTCATAGTTCTGGTCACTGACTTGGTGTATCCTGCCATATAGATAGTCTTTCTCATCATGGAAGCTGTCCAGTTTACCCTCAAGTCTATCTATCACACCAGTGTCTTCATCCCCTGTTGATTTAGTCTTATCTACTTTGATGGAAAGTTGAGTCAAGGCTGTTTCTATATTTGACACTCTATGCACAGTATTTTGAACAGTCTGATTGAGAGTGAGTAAGTTTATATCTATATTTTTAACTCTTTCTTGAATTTTATCTATCTGCTCAGATCTTTTATCAATTACTGTCACTTTCGCTTCTATTTCCGAAGTTCGTGATGCAATCCCATGTGTGATCTGTGAAAGATTTTTTATTTCTGAGATTAGGTGACTCGCCCAGGTGGGTGGTTGATTGCTGTCTAGTGGTGGTATAGGGACAGAGTTTTGTGACGATACCTGAGTGACTTGTTGTTGTGAATGAAGTTGTTGCAGATGACTGTGGTGGTGTAGAAACTCAAGATCAGGTTGATAGCCACCGTAAATGTCACTCCCGATGTAGTCACGTTGGGTTTCCGACGCCATTATCCGTAGCTGTGTGACGAGTGTTCAACATGTTATCTACTCTATTACATTTTCTTATATCTTCAACAGATTATCTATTTCCTCTCAAGACCTACATGTATCTCTCAATCACCGCTAATCTACACCATCACTGTTTGTCTCTGCTCATTGACAAGGTATATTTTGCAATCCTATCTACAAAAATGTGTCCCATTTGAAAATACCCACGATCAGAGACAGTGATTAGTAGGATGTGTATCTGAGGAGAGGCATTTATATAGTTTACTTTAGCCTGTTTCTGATCCTTTCCGTTTCCGTTTGACAGTGTAAGGCCCTTTATCATAAGTGTTCAAAACCCCACTTTTCTGACACAGTTCTGCTTTTTAGAGGCTAAATATTTTAGTTTTTTTTACTAGTATTAGTAAGAGCTTACTACTAGCGTCGTTAAAATGTATTGTATTTTCGACAAACGTGTTCATATAATTATTCTTTAGGTATATCTCAGGAAGAGCATTTTTATAGGCTACTTAAGCCTGTTTGCTTGGCCCTTTTCCTTTGAGTTTTTATTTGTCACAATTCATTTTGTAACAATTGTCTTGTTTTTGAAATAAAATACTGTTTGAATGACGTACATGTTAATACAGATTGCATTTACACTCTGTCTCTGCTTTTGATGGCTTTGGTTGTTCATTTGACATTCAAACTCGGCTCAGATAGAATCTTAAGTCCACAGCAATTCCGTTTGACAATGTAAGGCCCTCTATCATAAGCGTTCAAATCCCTACTTCGCTGACACGGTTCTGCGTATGACAGGTTAAAGACTTTGCTTTAAATGCAAAGTAAACAATCCTCACTGACGATATTCCATCTTTTTAGGAATCAAATATGTCTTTGACCTGAAGGTTTTTGAGAGACATTTTAGATCTTATCTGTTTGTGACTGGAATGTATGAAAGATCGAGTTGTCGGGGGTCATATTTGGAAAACATTACCAACTGGTGTCATCTAATCAGAAGTATCGATTGTTGCACGATATTATCAATAGAAAGCTATCGATGACGTGAGAGTAAAGTTACAACATAAAGGTTTTAAGTCGCCAGTTTGATCTAAAAGCAACAATGAGGCACGTCAATCGTTTTACGTTATTTTCCAAACTTATTCTAAGAAGTCAGATCACAACACGTGTTTAATAGTTTATACATTCAATATTGACTTTAGTTGGATGTGGGAATTTGTTTTCGCGAATATATATGAGTGTTTTAAGGTTTCTAATGAAGAGAGGTATCTATTATACGATTGCCATTTGGAGACTGAATATGTGAGATATTTTGACTTCCTGCCTAGAATTATTTACGCTTGTATCAAAGGAACATAATGTGTGAAGAAAATCATGGAGTGGCTCTTTAACGGCCAAATTTATATTTTAAGTTATCTTGACAGTCATTGAAGATATGAATATATAATATTGTATATAGCCTTACGAGGCCAAAGTTTAATGGGATTTATGAGAATTTCTACCATTGGCAAACAGCATGTAATCAAAACAGCTTCTAGAAGTCTCATTGAGTACTCTATCAGTTCCATCAAAATCACAATTTAAAGTACAACTCTTCACTAAGGTAAAGACATATTGTAGAACTATTTAAATATTATTTTACAAGACCAGAAGAGTCTGCCTACATTTGAAACTTGACTTTCAGATATATGGCAAATGTGAACATGATCCCTTACGATGGCCCAAATGAATGAGAAATGAGCTTAAAATAATTTATCTTTTCATGCTAGCTTTGTTTGTTAAGTAAAGTCAAATGTATGGTATAAACATGGACATTACTTTAATATCAATATTTTGCCATTTCATAGCATATAGTTTCTTGACATGTTACATAATTCAACGTGAAGTTTCTTTACATTGTTCATTACATTGAATAATTACCTTTGGGCTGGACTTAAAACTGGTTATACTTACCATAGAGCTACTATCATGCTATTCTAATAGATTGACATTCAAAAGTTTATCAACTGATCACTGAAAAATATAGGCAATTGGGAATACTTAGGATTTTCCACTCATGCGATTAGGTTTGATTTTATACTTATAATCAAAATTACAAAACAATTGTTATAATATAAAATTCATTGTGTGCACTTCCAAGATAAGTGAATATATTTTCATTCAAAATGAAGAAAGCATTTCGTTGATGATGCCTATATAGATATTTTGCACAATTGGAAAGACGTTAACGTTGAACATGGTCAGATCGTTAAATTACATGTAGCAGCCTCAAATCTTACAATGTGATGTTTGAAAAAAGCTTTCAAATCGGTGTCACCAGGATCGAGTGACGTGTTAGGTCTAATTTAGGGAAAATTACCATTACTTTTATCAAACATTATAAGATAGTACACAGTTAACAGTTTGCATGGTTTGATTCGTATGATTCAGAGTGATACAAACATGATTGACCATCAAACCTGTCAGACCAGGCTGACTGCTTGTATGAGGTTTATTGAAAGACTTTGATCTAATTCCCGACATCCAAGAACTGTTATTAAAACGTAGTGTCGTCAAGGTAGACTTGAGGATACTCTACATATATATGATTTACAATGATTTATAAGGAGTGATAACATATGGTGAATACTTATCAATATTCAATTAAAAAAAAAACGTAACCAACAAACGTTACTGACCTTTCATTAGTGATTTATAAGTATAATATATAAGTTCTGTGCTGTTTAGAGTAATCAAAACACTATTGACCATCAAACCTGTCACAGCAAGCTGACTCCTTGTGTCGTGTCTGGTCAGAGACTTTGATCTCAAGCAGATGGTAGACGGTCTCAATTGGAACCTCGTCTAAGAAGGAATAATTGCTGTAGGGCTATTTCTGATCTCAGGGGCCCAGAGGCATCAATGTACCGAACTGATTTTATGTCGACTGGGAATGCCTTTGTTTGATCACTTACTCATTTCGAACGTGTAAGTATTGCGCTATTGTCAATTGTTTCTCTTCAGTCTCCATCGTTTTCGTATTTCATCATGGTGCCCTTTATATGTCCTTATCGCACTTGCCGACTTCGAAATGAAGAAGAAGAATAACATAATGTTACATTGTTAATGCTTTTTCATAAGCTGACAAAATAAAAATTAACTAATAACAAGGGTATCATATCGCTAGTATGTTTGGAGATACATGCATATAATATAAACGTACGTAGGGGACTCACTCTATGTACTTGATCTAGTAGAATTGTGTATCTAATTAGATTAGCATTTACGGCGCACCGCAAAAGCAGAGCAGTCCCGAAGTGAGGGTTTCGCCTTCCTCTGTTCCGCCTTTCACAAACCTCAGTAAAATGGGCTTTTTCTAAGAAACACCTTTATATAACCGATAAATTGATCTTGAACCTTGATCTAAAATGTGAACATGTCAAAGGAATTTTGTGTTCATTGCAATAACTCATATCTCATAACATTGATATTCAAGGTCACACAACTAATGAACACTTTTCATTGCATATAACAATCATGTACTGATAAAAACATTCACAGTAAAGGCAGGTATAGATCTTCACTTGTGACTTAAGCACACTCTAGCTATCAAACTTAGTTCGGCAATGTTAAGTTTCAGACACAGTGCTGAAGTTTACAATAATCGAAACCATAATAGGAAAGAGTCACATTCAAAGTTTCTTTAATCCCGGTTGTCATCAAGGCCTACGCCCTATAACAACATATAATACATACAAAAATTGATTATCATGATTCATATGCAAATAATTGTAGATATAAACAGAGCATGATAAGATATTTTTTGATAAGTTTACTTCGTAGTTCCAAATCATGGTGTTTGTACATGGTAACATTTCTACTACACTCTTTATTCTTATCAAACATCAAAAATTATGTTGTGATGCTGTGTAACGTTTTCGAATATGCGTAAGTGGCTTACAATGAAGTATAAGAAGATGTTCAGGCATTCTGATTACCTTGAGCCAATATCTGACAACTCTTACAGTGGTTTTGACCAATAATGGAAAGCAGTCACATTCACCAATGACATCATGATTAGGCGTTTAATAGCTAACTTGAGATACCTTTTACATGCTATTATTTGATTTCTTTCTAGTTCATCGTAAGATTTATATTCCCAGTATTCACATCAATACACTAGGTTAATACATTGGCCAGATATTAAATATAATATATCATTATACGTTTAATCAGATAAAGTAATGACTCATAAGGTCTACAAAAGAAATGAAATTTGAGGAAATCAGTTGAGGAAAGTTTGAATGTCTATTTACTGAAAAAGCATGGTGGTAGCTTTACGGTGAGCATAAACAGCTGTAAGTATAGGGTGCGATTTTGTAATTTTGTTGAGCTTAATCAGTATTTATGCAATGTTATGCCGGAAAATTTAGCATACAATGTATTTTAAATGTTAAAAAACTTTGCATGAGGAAAATGGCATCTAAAAATCTAAATATATTAATAATTTACACATACTGTTGGTTTGATACGAACGTAAATAATTAATGATATGAATTTACAATATCTCACGTATGCACTCTCCTAATGGCAAACTTCTTTTCATTGGAAATCTAAAACACTCATTTAAATTCACACATCAATTTTATAGAAACACTGGTCAAGAAACCTATTAAACAGTATCATCTCGTAATTGTGACATTGATTTTTTTAGATACCTTAAAAAAATTACGCGAGACAATTAACGGACGTCATGTCCGGTTTTCGATCATTCTCGCGACTTCAAACCTGTCTGTTTTCACTATACGTTGACGTTTAATTTCAAATTATACAGCAACAGTCCATACTTCTTGATCAGCTGACACTTATGGTAATGTGGTATATGGTACATGACCTCCGACGACAGAGTGAGGAGTGACTCGTTAACACAGTCTGCCATAAACAGAGTTAATGATCTCTCCCCAGCCATCAGGTCAAAGGAACATATCATTCCAAAATACTGGAATATTCTCAGTAAGGATTTTATTCTTTGCATTTAGAGCAAAATCTTTGGCCTGCCATAAGCAGTCCCATGTCAACGAAGTAGGGATTTGAACGCTTATGATAAAGGGCCTTACATTGTCAAACGGAATTGCTGTTGGGATAAGATTCTGTCTGAGCCGGATTTGAATGTCAAATGAACAACCACAGCCATCAGAAACAGAGACAGAAGGTACTTTATGTTGACATCTACAAAGAAGTGATATTCAAGCAGTAATACAACGATTTTTAACTGCGTTCAATTTGGTTTGGAGTAAGTTGTTAACTTTGTGCTCCCTCCATCCAATAGGATCTCCAAATTCCGAATTGAGAATATATTTTTTGCTGATTAATGACACCTTTCCTGTGAACACAATAGGATTGCAAAGTTATATGCAATACCTTTATTGTTGATAAAAGTGAGAAGTGTGCCCATGCATAATTCTAATAATGCATTATTGTGCTTTGATAGAAACGTTAATGGTACAAGTCTTTATGTAAATCCCAAAAATCTCTAACATTTACAAATGACCAATACACGATAAAAACCTAGAAACCGTCGTTCGCGGAAAACAAACCCACACATCCAAATAACACGGATATAAGTTATATAACCTATCAAACAGTATCAAATTGTAATTGTCCATTATGAATGCTTTTGATTAGTTTCCAAAATTACTTTTGCCTGATAAACGGGCGTCAATGTCCTGTACACACATGTCCTATACGCCCGTGATTGTCCGGTTTTAGACCACAGTCGCGACTTCAAACCTCCCTTGTGTCTTTTCAATGTAGATAAGCTTTGAATACTTTCTTACTGATACTTTCAGGTAACAGTTGGTACCTCTGGATCAAATGACAATATTAATAAAGTTTGTCTCCAGACAACTCACGGAGTGGCTTTTTTGTTTTTTAAAGATGTAATTGCCCAATTTTCCGCCTTCAAAGGGAACGAATTTTCTCAAAAACTATTTATAGGTAGGTTAATTAAATTGCGCAGGGAGTTTCAATAAATATTAACCAAGAAGTGTCTTTGTCTCCCCTCTTATAGAATGATCGTTTCCATGACATTATTCTACTGAATTGGTGCGGCATTGATAACCAAAAAAAACTATGGAAATTTCGAACATTGTTTATCTTTAAGCGTTTGAGTGTGGATTGTCTTAATCTTTCATACTTATTCACGAAGACACAATAGTACATATCTACACGTGATACTCAGATTAGCAAGGTTTAGTGAAGTATGCTTAAGAAATTGCAGAGATAAAATGGTATGATGTAAATGAGCAGAAACAAACGGAGATAGTGTAGATGAGCGGTGATTGTTAGGTCTTGAGGGGAAAGAGATACTCTTTAGAAGATATAAGAATATGCTATAGAATAGAACACACTTTGAAGATCGCAAGTCGCAGGGATTAGCAGCTTTAAAAAGGCCGTAGCACGTTTTTTGAAAATTATATATTGTCAATTTTTTAATGATAATTGTACGTGAATGATAAATGTATACTTTTGATAGTGTTTATGTTCCTGACATCACTTTATATTCCCCCAAAACCGTGCTACTGCCCAGGCAAAACTGACCTAATGCAAACCCTGATATGACACTTTCAACAGAAGTTAACGTAATGTTAATAGAAATGTATAACAAGTCGTTTAATCATATTTGTTTCATATACTTAGTTTCGAGGAAGTGTTTAGGTAGAATGACGGGCATGATTCAATGCAAAGGTACATATATTTCTAAAAATCGTACACAAAGGAATGAACACAGGAATATACTTTGCAGGGTTTACAATATAATCAAGGTCCCTGAAATTTATATTCATCTAAAAGGATTAACACATCAAAATATTTGATGACAAACGTTCGTAAAAGTTCCTGATACTTCCCCCTTCTTATATCGTTGGATAGAACAGCGATCTGTAAACATGAATGGGTGTTTTAGTTTCAAACTAGACATGAAAGTAACTTGTAGATCAATAGGTCTGGCGGAATTTGGCTGTAAAGAAGGGCAAAGTTCACCAAGGCGTCCATGATATAAATACAGTTTCCAGTGCTAAATAAAAGACTTGCTTACATTCTTCTTTAACGAATTTAACATATATTATGGACAGTTTAGTTCCTTATACGAAAAGTGTTTTCAAGTAATCAATATTCTACTACGATATAGGTTGGAGTGTCAACATTCAGACAAAGAAAAAAGATTGAAACAAAAAGACAGCAGTGCCTAATATATGCAATATTTTACATCGTTAATTTGTGATAGATCAATTGCCTATTGACAGATTGCCTAAATTATTCACAAAAATGTAAAAGCTAACCCATTTTATTCAAAGAAAATATATCGCTTCTCACTCTAATTGTTCTTTAAAAAATGTTATTTATTTTAGTTTATCCCCTTTTGTAAATTTTCACAATAGGAGGGAATAAAGAATAGATATATTAATATTTTGCCATCCAAACCAGAGGAGATAGATCAGATAATAGGGATCAAACGCTCTAGTGAACACATGCAAAAGAAATGTATATTTAGGGAGAGGACACGTATGTCTGGCTTCCTTAGTTGACCTCTCAACCTTCCATGGCTCTCTTGAATACTGAAGCTCAACAACCACCATAAAACAACTACCTCACCAGGATAAGGTTTGAGTCAAGTGGCAGTTAAAGTTTAATTAAAGAGTATCGGATGTAAGCGCATGATTATGATAACCAATAAACTTGTGTTTTTATTACTGACACTGTAAGAATTCAATTGATTCGAATATAAAATTTATAAGATCAACCTTATCCAAAGCATTTGCAATTTTACAATTGCATCAATAAGAAATCATACATGAGTTAAGAAAACTCTTAAAGGGACAGTAGCACGTTTTAAGGGTGAATATAAGGTGATGTCAGGAAAATGAAATTAATGTTTCCAATTGAAAGATAATGTATTTTAACTAAATGAATCAGTAATAAATCAAATATATAATGTTCAGGCCTGCGATTCAATTTTCTTACACAAAATGAATTAAAGGTGTTCACATAAAAATGGCGGTCAATGGATTTGATGTAAATCGTTATAATTTGTTCTCTGACTATGGGTGATTGGTGGGTGTTATAAGATGTTTGACACTATCAAAATAATACATTTAGCATTAACGTAAAATTATCAGTGGAAAATTGAAAATATAAAATTTTCCAAAAAACGTGCTACTGCCCCTTTAAGTTATGATAATCTTCTCAAGGGTTTCCTGTGGTAAAAAGAACTTCGACTTATTGATAAAGACGGATGCAAGAGTTTCAAGAAGGACATAAAGGGGAATTGAAGATCAATAAACCTAGACGATTTGGGGCCTAAGACAGTTTGCAGAAGAGCAGTGCTTATCGTTCCTCTATCTAGAGTATCAATACTGCCTACATTGGTATCAACAGAGACTTTGTTACATAAAGGTTAAACATAATTCCTTGTTAAACATCATCTACTCCATTAAATAGACGTAAAGTCTGATGGTTGTGTTTGTAGGGCACTGGGTTTGATAATGGTTGCTTCCAAAAACAGAGAAGAAATAACGACGAGTGTGAGACAGACAGTTTTAGGTTGACATTTGGGTTTTTAATCTCGCAGGATCGTCCCGATATCCTTGTTATTGTCGATGACTCTTCACATCAGAAGACACTTTACATGTATGTTATTGACCATCACAAACTATTTTTAGTATTCTTCAATGAAGATAGCCATCTGCATTTTACAGGAAGCCTCTTACAGCCCTGATCACATAATGGAAGTGACAAAACAATGTCACGTCATGAAATCAGGAAATGGTTTAATATTTAGTGTTATCAATTGCAAAGCTATTGTGATGTCAGGTAATCAAAAAACCACTGTTGCATTAAAAGGTGTTAGGATATCTTCTAGAACTTTTTTGGTCTTTTCTATCATAGGATATTTTGGCAGTTTTCGGGATATTCCATTATTGTATTTTGACCTTACCTATTGTAACCAAGGGAATTCACAACGTAGAAGTGAATACGTATTGCAATATGATTACCAATTTAGGCAAAAGATAAATTTATATTTAATTTTTTTTGGAAAACAACAATAACTCTTTTCAACCATAGAATTATACTGGTAGTTGTTTTCTTTGAGTCAGATCACACTTTGGAACTACGATTTCTCGTATTTTAAACTTAGTATAAATTTACATTCACATTGAAAAATATCAGGGATCGATTGTCAGTTAATTTTGTCATACAGACTAGTATTGCTTGCCAAGAACTATGTGGATTTGCATGGCCAGTCAACTGGTATATTGGAACAAAATACTCCAAAGGCAATTTTTTACATTGGTCATTCAGTTCTAGGGTGTGCAAGCATTATTTCTCTAAGAGTCCTTATCGTCACTTGAATCGATGGTCATCTTTCATTCATTCCTGCAGATCTGTAGCGAGTTAAGCTGCAGGGGCATTCTGTATAAACAAAGTTCTTCATACTTTCTGGTCGGAGGACTTTCGAATGTTTTTGTCACACTTGTGGCGTGCATATAGCTTGACAGAAGAATTTGTATTTACGTGACAGATTTAACAAACTTTGCTGAGAAAACCTTTGTTGCAAATGTTGCAAGAGTACTTACAGGCTTCTAAAACCTGCCGTCATTCTCTCACTATGCCACGTGTTTGATGGCTAAAATATTGCTAACAACACTTTAAACCAAGCTCACTCTTCGTGTGCTGTCCGCTGATGGTGTCTTAACCCTGAGAAACGCCTGAGACGAATGCCATACGAATTAAAGAGAATAATTCTATATTTGATGGTGCTAGGTGTTGATGCTGCAAGGTGAACCAAAGGGGATGTCAGTGCATCCTGTGAAATTCCGCTTACACCCGTCCTTATTGTTATTATCAAACTAAGCATTATACATTAAAAATATTTTATTTGAACAGGAGCAAACGTCTCTCATTAGTGTTTCAAACAATTTGAACGCCCTTTAAACGTATTTAGAAAACATTTAAATCCTTTCGCCAGCAATCAAGCTATCGTTCGGACATGTTATGACATCATACTGAAATGAAAATAGACAATGTCTATTCTATCACTGCTAATTATACCCCCGCACCCGGGGGTATATAGCTGTCATTCCGTCCGTCTGTCCGGTCAAATCAATCAAACTTTGCACACATGTTAATCATAACCTTGTCTACAATGATGACCACTTTTTAATTTTCTGGAATTTATTTTTTGTGTCGTTTCCATGGAAACGTCACTTTTTGGACTATTACACCTAGAAATTGTGAAATTGTGGTTATTGGTGCTCCTGTTATATGTTATATTTGACAGAGTTATGGCCCTTGTTTCTGAAATTGGACTTGGAGCGATTAACAGGTCTGATGCTCCAATGGGGACAGATTTCTCAGAGATTAGAACACCTAGGTAAATGAAATTTCGGTTATGCATACACCTGATGATACTCTTGATCGAGTTCGAAAGCCATTTCCGAAATATTATTTTTCACAGAATGATGGCCCTTGATTCTGCAATTTGACTTGGAGCAATTAACAGGTCTGATGCTCCAATGGGGACAAGTTTTCTCAGACACGATGCCACCTAAATGGATCTACGTGATGATACTTTTCATTGAGTAGTAGTAGTTTATTTCAGTAAATCAGGCCACAGGCCCATTTTACAATACATGGTTTTACATTTTAAACATGTTGCGCCACAAGCACATAATATTATAACAATCCATTCACAATTCAAGTGATATCCGATACCATAGGCAAATGGTGATAAAAGTTACAAGTTAGGTTATGGACAACTGTTTGCTTCTCATTTTAAGTGCAAAGAATATATACTTAGCAAGATCATTAATTATAAGTTCATTTTTTGTGGTAAACAGAAGTCTAAGTTTACACTCAGAGGGGAATTTGTAATACCAACTTGGCAAAAATTTTCTCCTTAAGTCATCATAGAATGGACAGACAAGACAGACATGGTATTCTGTTTCTACATTTGGAATGATACAAAGTGGACAAAGTCTTTCACCTTTAGGTAGACCAAATTTTCTACCTTGCGATATCATGAGATCACTGCTTGAAGTACGAAACTGTAAAAGTGAATTCCTAAATGTGGAGATGTTAACAACATTTAAATACTGTTCGTATTCCCTTGTTAACTTAATTGTTTTGTAAAAATACAGTGAAGATAATTTTGTAAGGGATTCAAAGAGAAACTGGTTATCAATATCAATACATCTTGTTCTAAAAGCTGACACAAATGAATGAGTACAGGAAACAGATTGTCTATTCCAAATTTCGCCAAATCCATAAGAAAATAATAGATTTTTAACTTTAAGCGCCCAGCAATCCAGACCTTTTTCTGCCCATTGAGTTTAAAAGCTGTTACCGAATTCGCAGTTATGGCCCTTGGGTTTGAGTTTGAACTTGGTGCAAAAGACTAGTCTGATGCTCTAATTTGGACACGTTTTATCTGAAACTTTTACAGTTAGGTAGATGAAATTGTGGTTTTTGTTTCACCTGATGATACTCTTGACTCTTCCAAAGGACCACCGATATGCTCAAATGGGGGCAATTTTACTACAGGAGAAGAAACCAGACGGGCTGCGGGGGTATGTAAGCCAAGCTCACTTTCACTGCCTTGATGAAACGTGGACGATTTCTTGATTTTATGACATTCTTGTAGGATGAAGTCATGCCAAGTTCAAAATGCAGTATGATCGATGGTCAAACGTGAAACGTCAGTATTTAACCAATTCAAATCTTAACTGTTAATGCTATGTTGAAAGTATTTATTGCAAAACATTTGAAGGTTGTGAAGAAACTGTTCATGGAAGGGGGTAAAATTCAGTAACATGTTAAGCCAACTTGTAAAAATAACTTACCAAAACTCATGACACACTGAAATTCTACAATGTCGTGTCGTGTGCTGGTACAGCGTGGTTATTCAATGTTTTACTTGTGTTTAAACACTGGTATTTTAGGAAGTAGCTTCTAGATTCAAAACTAAAGCAAATAACAAGTATGATTTCGAACAGATAACATTTTCATTCAACAATACAAAATAATAATTGTTTGAGACTGGTTAAGTTTTCAGTACATATAAATTGTAAGGGAAGGTTCAACATACCTTCTGAAAATAATCCATCCATAAGTACTTATAATTCTAAGTTACTGTATCAACGCATTTGACATATTTTATGTTATACTCGCGGATAATAACATGTTCATTGGATGTCTGATTTGACCAATTCCAACGCATGACAGGTTCTGTAATATTGCAATATCAAAAATGGTAATCAAGACAAAGACTGATCCAAATTTTCTTTTTTATTTGCTACTTTCAAATGCCAAAAATAATCATTGTTTCCTTGTAGAGATTTATAATCTTGTGGTAACAAGCTTGCTATGTTATGTGATTATAACACCTTTAATCCTTATTTTCTTATAATAACAGTTTTTTAAATCATAAAATTTACAAATGCTTTATATCTAAGCAAAGAACATGTATTCTTTGCTTCTTTTCTGTCATACGTTAATCATATAATATGCATTGTTTTAGAAAAGTATCAATGACGACAAATCTGTTTCAAAACGCCACACAGTTTGTTCTATCTTCAATTCTTCTAGGCATCCAAACCTGTCTTTCTTTCCGTCTGTTCCCTTATCCTGTCGATATTCTTTATCTCGGATCTCTCTTTGGATGACAACATCCACTTTTTAAAAAGCTGAACAAATGCTGAAAATACGTCAAAACCCAACTCACTCACTCTAGACATCGAGAAGCCCGCAATAGGGCAACAGCTTCCGTAATTCACAAAACAGCATGTGTTGTATAACGGGCTAACACTCGACCAATCCAGCTTTAGTAGAATAATCAGTATATGTTTTCATCATTTGAAAATGTATAGATAATAATGAAATGATTCGTCTATTAAAGTTATAAAGGATATATTAGTGAAGGAATACTGATCCCATTTAAAAGCACACCAGATGGAAAACATTCTTCTGGGGGAAATCAGATCAAGTTAATCGAACAGCAAGTTCCTGGGATTAATGTAAATGCAGTACATACATGTTGTCGAAGCCCCGAAGAGTACTTTGGAAGGTTAACAGAGATCAAAAGTACTCCAGGCATGAATTAATGAAGAGAGGAAATTACCTCTGCTGTTCCACACATGGTCGTTGAGGCCGAGTCTGGTTGCTTGAGGATTGGAGGTAATTCCTATGGCTTGGGGATCGATGGAAATCGTGTCTACCTCAATCCATTTCAATTATTGGAAATGGGTAAAAGTTGAATTAGGAATGTAACTAACTTCTGTAAAAAACTAGTTTACAGATCTTTCCGATGCAAGAAAAAGGCAGAGGTTGTATCACACCCATTACTTTTGTTTCAAAAAACGCCCTGGCATATTGTGTCATGTTTAAGATTAGAGAGTTATGCCACACATTAACTACACATTTACTTGGGCATATTAAGAGCATGTTCAGCGTTCAGTGGGATCAGATTCTAGGCTACAAGCTATGTCAGAGTAGATGTTTAGCTAAACGGGGCTGTGCTGATATCGACCACTCCTAATAACTGTACACTCAGATTCAACCTTTCAGAAATCAGACAGGTGAGGATATGCCTTTATATGTGGAGATGAATTTAAGATATTTTTCTCAATTGACCAAAGACGATTGTAATCTAGGAATAAACACATGTGTTATGCCCTGATATCTTATGAAATAGTTATTTCATCATCTATAACTGTGTATCACAAACTTGTTTCCTTTGAAACTAAAGGAAAAGAAGTAGGGAATATGAAAATCTAAAAGGTACACCGAGACGATGCAAATAACTCTGACTAAGAAATCGTCAATAAGGACCACAAACTCGTATAAGCTTTGTTTGGTAAAAACAATCCCATGTTTAATAATCTGTTATTTTTCTTACATTGGCATCGATATTTAGCTGTGCAAATATCCTGATCTGCCTAGCTGTATTTGGAGAACTGTAGATATGATTCTGTTGCTATTGATTAGAAAGGATTGGTATTTGCTGAGAAGATTGAGCACGCCCTTCTCAAATATTTGATCTTCCGGAATCGTACGTTTACTTTCCTCTACCTATTGATGGATTCAAAGAATATGGATTATTTTTGAAAGCATGTTTTCTTGGAAGGAAACCTTATCTGTGATATGCATAGATGGTTATGGGGTACAAGTTCTTTGTGATGCCATTCCCTAATGTTGACTAAGAAACATAGACCATCTTTGTTTTTCGTAGTCGATATGAGCTATGAGTTCTGATTTAAGTTCCAAGAAGTCCTAGGTCATTGAAACGTGATATGTTGAACAATCATCAAGCAAATGCAGGTTTTATTGAAAAATACATACCTTACTTATTGTGAAGTTTTACCTATGGTGAGTTATAACCAGCGACATATTTTCATTGTGTCCACATCTGCACGTTTCACTCTTGCCTAGCAACCACTGTTTAAAAGCAAGTTCCGTATGACGTCATCCTTGATATGTTACACACTTCTCGGGTAATACATTTACATCAAAAGTTTGCTATTTTGCGGAGCCTCGATCTTAGCCTTGTTGGATTGTATATCAATTACATAATTTACATATCAATGACTATGTCATTTGTTTATCGACATATAAGTCATACAATACAATGCATGCAAGTTGACGTGAATAGTGTTATGAATTAGCATATACTACTCCAAGCAAGACGGGCATAGCTGTACAGATTTGTACAAATTGTATAAGTGAAGCAGGCACAGGCAACGACCGGAGAAACAGTGCCGGTCATGGCATGGCAAAACACACTGAACTTATCATTTTGATATTTGTTTGTTATTCAAAGTATCGAAGCATTGATCATAATGTTTTAGTGTTCTGTACTGCCGAATTAATAAACTACTCAAAAAAAGAAACGCATAGCAACTATTTTCCCATGTTATTTTTTTAAAAAGAACGGTAAGAATGATGCAATGGAGTATATCTTTTGTGAATGTTATCTAAGACCATTTCTGAGTTTGAATCCACAGATACTGAAAACAGCGCGCCAAAACACACCAACATCTGTTTTTCCCAATAAACGAGCTAAGCAGTGAATATGGAAAGATTCATGAACATTGTTTTGCATGAACATTTGATGCAACCGTATGAATAAAAGTCAGGGGGTATGATTGCCTCCCTAACAGTTTAGAATGCGATACCTTGATGGAAAGTTATGCCTAGACTTACTGAGCCTCAGCGCAACAATGCTATCGGTCATTTGGAGGCCGGCGAGTCTCAATCAGCGGTAGCAAGACGACTTAATGTGGCACAGAGTACGATAGGAAGACTTTGGCACCGGTACTAACAACAAGGCACGACACTTGATGGCACTAGGTCAGGGCGACCTAGAGTGATCACGCCCGCTCAGGACAGATTCATCCGTCTACGCCACTTGCGGAACAGGTTCACCACAGCATTCTCTACAACATCTGTAGTCCCCGGACTCCGCACCATCTCCGACCAAACTGTGAGGAACCGATTACGTGAAGCTGGAATTCGTCCGAGACGACCTTTGCTGGGACCTATCCTGACACCACTCCACCGGCGACAGCGTAGACTGTGGTGCAGACATCATCGAAACTGGCCTATAAACAGATGAAGAACTGTTGTTTTCAGTGATGAATCGCGCTACATGCTGAGACATCCTGATGGAAGAGGTCGCGTTTACAGACGTCGTAATGAACGTTACGCCCAGAACTGTGTACAGGAAGTGGATAGATTTGGTGGCGGTAGTGTGATGGTGTGGGCCGGCATCTCATACAGTGGAAGGACGGATCTCATCCATGTCCAAGGAAACCTGACAGCTCGGCGGTACTGCAACGAAATCCTTCGACCACACGTCCTTCCTTTCATGAACCGTCATAACGTCATTTATCAGCACGAAAATGCTCGCCCACACACGGCAAGAGTGACAAGAGATTTTATGGCCCAGAACAACGTTCAACTTTTGGATTAACCTTCGCGATCACCAGATCTGAATCCATTTTTTTGGCTGTGAGATACGAGTACCAGCACATTCCAAGGCATTTCATCCGGAATTTAGTGCAATCTATGGGACGCCGATGTCAGGCAACTATCGACGCAAATGTGGCCACACAAGATATTGAGTGCAACTTGACCTTGATCTTTGACCCTCTGACATTTGTGATGTTTCATTAGTGAACTAGTGAACAATATTATGTCATCATGCTTCCTTTGTCAATCCAATGTCTGGCTCATACTTACGTGTATACAATTATTACCAATACCAACTATGAGTTTCTTTTTTTAGGAGTATTCGTTAATGACATGTTTCGAGTAATGAAAAATGCATGAGATGGAGTGGATTCCTTAAAATAAGCAACGATACCCAAAGGGGCGAGTTGATAATTTTCACGAAACCAGAACGCCGAATGCATTCTCCATCTTAATCCATGTATGACTTAACAAAACGGATAAAACCCTGTCTTTTTCATATTTTATATATATTTCCAACATTTTACTATCAAAACAATGGGACACATCCTACACGTGTATTGCCATATTTTCCCGACGGCGATGCAATTGACAATTCAAGCGGAGTGCATTGCACGCGCTAGGCATTCCCCACGTGCACCATTTGGCTTCACCCGTCAAATGAACAACAAATGTTTCATACTGACAAACAAACTTTGTGCCCCCATAGCCTAAGTGATAATAGCGATGAGTTAAAAGTCGGAGTGTAACATGATTGGTTCTTGACTCACGTCCTTCCAAAAGTTTATTTTCAAAATCAAACGGTTTCAGAATTGTCGTTCTTTAAGCAACTCAGTAGATACTTTATTGCTAAAACGATGCAAAACCCTAACATGCCTCGTAGCCGGGACAGTAAAAGAGCAATGGATTCTTTTAAAAAATACACTGTTAACACAATGGAGTGACGTCATCACAATGAATTTACTAATCATCCTAGCTGAGATTTCCCCGTACCGTGTACAGCCTGGCCGTGTTTGAGAAATAATTCATTTGGTTACCCCCACATATCATGTAATAAGTAAGAAGGATAATCTCAACTTAATATTTCAAAACTTTGCATAAAATCTTTGAAATAATAAAGAGGTTTTTAGCATTTTGTGACAAAAAGATGAACGAAGAAGCAGAATATGGAAATTACATTCCTCTCAATGTTCGACAATATTATTTAATATTTTGATGTAATAATATTCAGTTTATCGACCCTTTGTACCCAAAATATAATACTCTTTCAAAAATAATGACAAATAATAAAGTTCTCACTTAAACCGAATATTTGCATTTTTTCAGATTTTGCAACTAAGGCCAAATTTTGAAATGCAAATCATTCTTTAAAGCAGTCTGTGACCCCCAAATTTTGCTTCATTTTCGTATTCAGCACGTCAAAAAAGAGATAATTCTTGAAGCTTGTATTACTGTTTAAACTACAGTAGAACACGGATATAACGAACTGCAAGGGACCACAGAATTTAGTTCGCTATATCCGGTGTTCGCTATACGCATATAATTTTAATGATATTTTATAGGGACGGGACTTCAAAATTCGTTCACAATATACGATTGTTCGCTATATCTGTGTTCGCTATAATCCGTGTTCTACTGTTTACCTATAATTCAACAACTTCTTTTAGTTTCAGTTTGCCGAAATACTTTTAGAGACTGGTTCACTACCATGCTCTCTGCAAAAAAGAACTATTGATTTTGTATTATATTCAATTTTACACCTTTTTTAATTATATATTTGTTTCTCATAAGTGAAGTGATGATTTGTTTGTATGTACTTTTAATGCTCACCTTAATGTCATTAACTACATGCTATTTGATAGAATTATTGGGTTTACCGTGTCATATCAAACCTAAATATTACATTGTAGGATGGAAATTTAATTATTAATATATCACAAAAATACATATAACAATAATATATTCCATGGCAGATATCTATAAATGAAATAATGAATGGCACTCGGTGAGTACTTTTATTTAATTTCATAATTATGCTAAACATTATTTTATGTTGCACTTTATCATTTACCGATTTATTTTAGAATGAAACTGTTTTAGCAGCATTTAATGACAAAACACATAACGTTTGGCCTATTTGAAAAAATAACTCACGGATTGGTTCTTACTATGTACAAGCCTTTTATGTAAAGAAAGTAAGTGTTATGAAAAAACCATGCTATGAATGGCATTGTATTTACTGAAATTATTAGATTCACACAAGCCATGTAATAAGGCTAAACAGGGAATATTTATATTGGTAAATGTTCATTTTATTGATGTCAGTTCAAGTGTTTCTTCAACTTATTTCACCATCGTTATGTTTGAATTATGACTCTGACTTCTTTGACGAAACAGAATCCTTACATTTAGGACATAATGAGGGTGAATTCATTTAACGAAGTTATGTTTTCGAAAAACTTTCCTTATTTCGATTTTTTAGTGAAAAACTAAAAACAAAATTCCTGATATTGATTCTGAAGTTTCCTTTTACTTTTCCGTCATGTTTAATGTTTTTCTCGTTTCATTTGTTGATAAGAATAAAGAATGACGCCTGAATATCGTCTGTTTGAAAGACGCCAATCCAAGTGTCACTTTTTATAAATTTCATTACGGATATGTCATGATCAATTCATTTAGGAGAAAACACGTTTATCTACTTGAAACATGCAAATCCTGATGGCTTATTACTCAAAGGAGGCGGAAAGATCTTGAAATGAAAGTGATTTATCATGTTAAAAGCATTTATACAACCGTGCTAAAAGACAGCTAGGAGATTTCAATGACACTTTGCATTATTGGCGCCAACGATACGGGATATGTGTTTTACTAATGAAACTTCGATGCCGCATTCAAGAGGTTTAACTAAAGATCTTTCAGGTTTTTATTCTAAAAGTTTCTTGTTCTAAAAAGACCGTTTTCTAATGTTTGCCTTTGTATGCAGCCGAGCATCCTTGACCATTGCTTATCTACATATCCGTCTGTCAAAACTGTCCAATATTTGATTTGATATTTGCTTAATTGTTTCATTTGAAGGAATATGTCATTCACAATTATCAATAGAAACTCTTCTGTATTCAATTTATGTTTTGTTGGACTTTAAAAATACCCAATACATCTGACGTAAGAAGTGTCTAATAACATGTTTAACATCCATTTTCTAATTATAGATGCATATCTTACGAAAACATTTCAAATTTGTTTTTCTCATCGCATTTAAAACGTGTTCAAGGAACAGGAAAAGTGGTCAACCGAGTGCGTCGTGATACGCATTATTATTTACCAAAATTCTTACGTCCTCATTGATACGGTACAGTAAGTGCGTACTGACAGAGTAAATCAAACAGTCATTGATACGGTCCAGTAATTGTGTTCTGCCAGAGTAAATCAAACTGTTATTGATACGGTACAGTAATGTACGTACTGACAGAGTAAATCAAACAGTCATTGATACGGTCCAGTATTTCCGTACTGACAGAATACATCAAACAGTCATTGATACGGGTTCAGTTTTTCCGTACTGACAGAGTACATCAAACAGTCATTGATACGGTACAGTATTTCCGTACTGACATAGTAAATCAAACTGTTATTGATACGGTACAGTAATTGTGTTCTGACAGAGTAAATCAAACTGTTATTGATACAGTAAAGTAATTCCGTACTGACACAGTAAATCAAACGGTAATTAATACGGCACAGTTTTTCCGTACCGACAAAGTAAATCAAACAGTCATTGATAGGTAACAGTATTTCGGTACTGACAAAATACACCAAACTGTTATTAATACGGTACCGTAATTGACGTACTGACAGAGTAAATCAAACTGTTATTGATACTTTACGCTATTTCCGTACTGACAGAGTAAATTAAACTGTTATTGATACGGTACAGAATATTCGTACTGACAGAGTAAATCAAACTATTATTGATACTGTACGCTATTTCCGTACTGATAGAGAACATGAAACTGTCATTGATACAGTAAAGTATTTCCTTACTGACAGAGTAGATCAATCTATTATTGATAGGGTACAGTATTTCCGTATTGACAGAGGAGATCAATCTGTTGTTGATACTGTTCAGCATTTCAATACTGACAGAGTAAATCAAACTGTTATTGATACGTTGCAGTATGTCCGTACTGACAGAGTAAATCAAACTATTTTTGATACTGTACAGTATTTCCGTACTGACTGAGTAAATCAAACTGTTATTGATATGGTACAATAATGTTCATACTGACAGAGTAAATCAAACTATTATTGATACTCTACAGTAATCCCGTTATCGAAACAGTTCAGTAATTTTCGTACTTACAGACTGGACCTTGTACAAATACCACGAACTGTCGATATGTAAAAAAGAAATACTGACATGCTATTGATAATTATAACAGTTAAACTGTTTATATTTGAAACACTCGAAATCATATAAAATCATGGACTAAAATTCAGCCATTGACTATATGATGTTTAAATATCTCGGGGCATTCTCTAAACTTCGTCTATGACCTTGCAAGCATAAACACTGTTGAAAATATCACCAAATATTCATAAACACATAGACAACAAATAAGTTCATATCAGTATACATTTTTCAATGCAAAAGATTTTTGCGTTCATATCAATGCTAATATTTTCATATAATGAATACTAAATGTGTGTCACATAATAAGCAATATTGGTGTGCTTCTATATCTCTATAGTGTTCAACAAAGTCAATATCTAACAACACAACAAGCAGCCAATTGATTAATCAAGCTTTCAGCTAATGACATAATATCAACAGAATAGGTGCAGATCAATTGATTAGTTGCTAATTTTTCCTCAAAGTTAATGCGGTTTTCTCATTACGGAGAGTATAAACAGCTCAGGTGGCTGATTGCATCGAGTAATGCGGTCCTGAAGCAATTCCTCGCTATTAATATGAATAATGTATGATCATATGTGCTCATAGGTTCAGGAAGGGAGTAATATTGTCAGCAATATCACGTCATGCATTTGACAACAAATGTGGCATTATTACATATATTTTAAGTTTTTAATGCAGCGACATTTTAAAGTTCTTTTTTTAAAACTAAAACAAAACTGTTCACTATCGATAAGTATTTTATAGGGTCTATTGAACATAAACGTAAGAAATGTTTATTTAAGTTTGGTTTATAACCAACAACTAACTCGATTGTCTTGTAAACAGAATGGTGGTTTTCATACGACTTGTGTCTCCATTCAGCTAACCCATTAAAATTCAATTAAGACTGGTATCATTTCACCTCGCTTGTCTGTTTGATAATGACATAACATTTTGCAGAATATCTGCAGGTTCATCGATTTACAATTATAATCTGAAATAGACGTCAAAACCTATTCTCGAAAACCCATGTCGTCAAATAACTATCGACTATGTTCAATCAGGCACGGTTAAAGACACCCCTTGGCAGAACCGTGGCTGTATTCAGGTCGATAATGCTGCATTTTACAGCCGCTTCGTTGAGCACTGTTTAACGCTGAAGTGAACACGTCCGCTTGTGTTATGTCGTAATGCTGGCTTACGCAAATGTACCGACTATGTACCACAAAGCCAATAACGCTTGAAAAGCTGAATAAATGGTTATGGATTTTTTAACTTTTGACGTCCTCTTATTCCCAAGAATATGGAATTAGGAATATAAACTTCCTAAAATGAGTGCATTGGTAATAACAATTTTGAATACCTTTTGTAATTTTAAGCAATATTTTAATTGACAGTTGTTTTTATTATTAGTGGAGGTATATTTGTACATTTGTAAATGTACTCATTTTTGAATTTTTCAACATTTTAAAGCTAAATAGTTCTTTTTTTTTCATTGAATTAAATGTCGACTCGGTTCGATTCTCGACCTGTTATTTGTTGGTATATTCGTTTGTATATTCTTCAAATCTGATGTTTTTGGTAATTCAGATCTTAACTTCTTTGAGAGGCATTTTAGAAGTTGGAATGACAATAATGCTGAGAAATATATGGATGACAACTTCTTTGTTCATTGTACGCGACGTTTCGACACGGATTCTTGTGTCGTTGTCCTCTGCTTGACAACGCAACAAGAATCTGTGTCGAAACGTCGCATACAATGAACAAAGAAGTTGTCATCCATATAATGAAAATCTTAGCGATTGTATCAGATAATCCAACGACACTGTAACGAAATGTCTGTCATATGACGTGAAACAGAAATAGCTTATGGCCTTATCGGTATGTTTGCAAACCAGCTATCAATAATGCGTGCAAGCCGATTCAAGGTACTGGTCTCATTAATCATGTTTCTTTGAATATCTCAAATATAGAAACAAACTATATGAATAAATAATAACAATCGATACTTCAGCAGTTAAATGTACTGCAAATGACGTCATTGCCACCATATCAACTTACTAAATTCAATATTGATTCGGAAGAAAATACATTTAAAATTCATTTATCGTTTTGGTTTTCCTATTGATAAAGTGTATCCGTAATTATCCTTCTCACAAAAAATATCAATATCTTATAACTCTGAAGCGTGTACAAACTAATAATCTTTCTGCATTGTAATTTGATTTTTTTCAAACTTCTAAAAAAATCTAAAATTATATATTGATCCAATGGTTGAGACAAGTAGTACTTTCATTTACATTACATTTATAAAATATATATATTTGAATGTATTGTGTAAATAGTAGGATATGTAAATATGTGTATGAGATATGACAAACATATAGACATACCTTAGGAGTGACTATGGATCAGATATTGGGAATAGAGGGAACCATTTATCTGTACATTGAGAAAAATCATTATTTATTTTAGATATTAATTTTTAAACAGAGTAAAACTCTTTTAATTTTTTAAAGAAGTTTATCAACTTTGGATTGAATGTTTTTCTTTGAAGTATAAATATATCTGTTAGCCGCCAAGTATATGAATTAGCAATGTTAATTTCCATTGAATCCAAGCAAAACCGAGGATTTTGTTGTGTCAAAGGTACAATGTATGTAAAATATCATTTTCGAAATTCAAATGTGTAATTTTTTTCCAAAATGATTGGGTCACAGTACATTAACATTACACATGACATAAAGTATCCTTATCAAAATTGCAAAAATTACATATTACGTTATCATCCAGTTCCATTTTGGCAGGTCCTTTTTAGTGTACAGAATGATGTGCACAAATTTGAGTTGAAAATGAAATAGTAGAACATATTTCAATTACTTTTCCAAATAACAAAGATCATATGCCTATCAAAATCAATATAGTTGAATAAAATTTCCTATTTTGTCTGAGGAGGTTTAATATTTCTTAAAATCGTAAAGTCAACATGGAGATTGTTTTTTCCAAGATCAGTAGTAAGTATATGTCTATTGTTCCTTTTATACAGTTCCCATGATGAAGGTAGTTTATATAAAACATATCAAAGATCTTAAAAGGTACTTCTTATATCTTCTTTAAGCTTCAACTCTTCATCATTAATTGCAAAAAATCAAATTACAGCCCAACGTATAACATATTGATTTGGGGTTTTAAAACTATTGTTTAGCCACAAGGATTTTCTGAATATTATCTGCATATATGGTATATTTTTCACAATAAAATTTCCATGCCAGTAATACATCCTTCCAATAAGGAATGTACAATCTTCTAAAAATTGCTCCATATTTCAATATTTCAGTCAGTGGAAACTGCATGGATTATTCATATTTGGCTTTCTAAAACATCCTTTGAGTGATGACAGTTCATTGCATTAACAAAAGTCTTTATGTCAACCATAGGTCAACCCCCGTCGGCATAATCCTTTTTCAATATGCTCCGTTTAATATTATCCTTTTCGTCATTCCAAACGAATTTTAAAACATTCAATTAAGGTAGGTCAAAAAGTCATCAGGGGGGTTAGGTAAGCTATGGAAAATAGGAACTAGTTTTGAAAGAGTTAATGTTTTAAAACAGTTTACTTTCCAATTAGTGTCAAATGTCCTTTTTAACCTTGTGCTAGTAATCTATTAATTTCTTCCAATATTTTTCTGTTTATATCCCACAGATCCTTCAAATTTGGCGTAAATTGCATTTATTTATTTGTCGTTCTATATACAAATCGTGACAAATAATATCCCTGCTTTTTTTCTTTGAGCCAATCAAACTTGCTTTAGTCCTGTCTATATTTATCCTTAGTTCGGGGGCGGGATAGTGCAGTGGTTAGCGCAGCGGCTTCGGATCAGAAGGTCCGTGTTTAGAATCCCGCCAGGGGCTCGGCAGCTTTCTCTGCAGTTGAGAACAGTTCTCAACGCAGTCAGGTTTAGATGCAATGCTACACTGAATTTCAGCGCAGTACCACCCATGGTTCGTTAGTTCCAGCCGATGCTCGCAGGTTTCACCGCAATACATAGCCACATTAGCGTTGCGGGCTTTCTCCCTGCAATAATTCTTGCAGCCGCGATATAAGTGAAATACTCTTGAAAGCGGCGATAAACCCAATATCACCTCACCTCTCCTCTCCTCAGTCCATGGACCTTAGGCATAACTGTGTTAATAGTTTCAATCTGTTCCACCCAAAAATAATTCAGTATCATCAGCTTATTGTTCCAATGTATATTCGTCATTCTCAATTACAATACCTTTCATATCTTCATCTTGTCTTATCATACATCCAATAATTTCAGCTACAAAGAAAAAGAGATATGGTGACATGGGGTCACCTTGCCTGCAACCCCTTTTATTAGGAAAGAATTCACAGGGATGTCAATTCTGCATAACACATTGAGATCTTTCATAATTAAAAAGAGTGATCCAAGGTAATATCTCAGGAACGAAACCCAATTGTGATAAGACCGAATTTATTAAATCATTTGAAACAGTGTCAAAGGCTTTTTCAAAGTCAATTAAAATCATCAAACCAGGAATTACTATTTTTACTTTCAACCATAAGATCATGTATTAATCGTGTATTTTCACTTAGTGTCCTTCCCGGAATAAATCCAGTCTGGTTATTGTGAAAAAGGGAATCTAACATGGATTTTTACCGGTTAGAGATGCATGCACTAATTATTTTTATACAAAGAATGTAATAAGGAAATAAGGTCTCCAGATCTTTCATAAAGTGCTGTTTTGGTTAGCTGTAGGAAAACAAGTAATAACACCTATCTTCATAGTACAAGACATCTTTTTGCTTCTAGAGATTTTGGATAAAACAAAACAAAATTCTTTTTTGGAGATCTTTCCAAAAGACATCATATCCTGGGCTTTTATTATTCTGCATGTTTAACTACATGTGAAACTTCATCCATGTCTATTTCTTTCATCAATGTTTCTCCAAATTGGTCACTCAAGGTAGGCGTAACAACATTGTTTGAATGATTATCATTAAAGAAGTGTTTTGAGGATAGAATTCTTTAAGTTCATTAAATAATATGATTATATTTCAAGAATATTTCTAATATTTTATATCTGGTCTATTATTGTAACTTTCCATATCTATGGATGTGGAAATGACCAAATTCAAGTCACTCACAATGGCAAGAGATTCAAATTGCAGATATTTTCAAACGGTTTTACATAGAACTTTGTTTCCTCATTATTTGGTCCATAGATATTTAAATGTTGTACCTTCTACTGTTACATCTGCAATTATGAAATTGCCATTTACTTCCTCTATTGTTCTGTGTATTGTAAAACCAATGTCATTATTAAAAAGAATAGATTTGACAGGTGCAATTACATTTTGCAAACCCCATTCGTTTTTCATTATCTTCATATATTCACTTGATACATGGATGTCTTGTAAGTAAATTATTGATTATTTGTTTTATGTATAGATTCATCACTTCCGTTCTTTTACTTTGATCTGCCAATCCTCTACAGATAATTGAAATCATTTTTAATTTCTTAATCGTTTCACTTGATTCATACAAACTTGGTTGAAACAAAGTTTTATTTCATAAAAAGGGAATTTTGATTTGTAAAGAAGCCACACAGCTTATTTCAACATCGCCCCTTAAATTCTACGGAAATCGTTAAACAAGTATATACAATAGAATCAGGACAATAAAACAGATGTAAACACCATTTTCAAACCAGTTATTGTAAGTTGTGAAGGCACAGGGCTGTTGGGAGATTTTCTTAAGGTTGGCTGCAGCACAAGGTTAAATGATACAGCATCTTCTAAAGAATATACCTATTATTCCCCTGCAGGCTGTCGTGTAGATACTATTCAGTGATCAATTTTATCAGTCATGGCACAGTTCTATTGATAGCAGTTCTAAAGGCTTTTATTATAAGTGTTACAAAACGAGCACTATCTTTATCTTCCAAAATATATAACATATCCCTTACTAAACTTCAGGACAACAAATCATAAATTACCAGTTGAAAAAGGTCGCTGGAAAAATATACCAAAAGAAAATAGAACTGTCAATTATGTAATTCAACATCAGTTGCAGATGAATTACATTATATTTTCCATTGTAGCATCTTTGAGTCCCTAAGAACGAGCACTTTGCCATCTAAATATCTTACTAACCGCACTAAACACTCATTCGGATTACTATTCTCTACAAAGAAAATAACAGAACTGAAATCCTTGACTAAATTTATAAACATCATCTTAATATATGTTTCATGAGCAGTTTCTCTTTAAATCATGTATATTGTTGTATTGTGTAACAAACCATCTTGTCCACTACTGTATTGTATCTATTTCTTTGTAATGTTATGTTATACCACCATTGGTGGTCTTATGGATATTAAAGAATCTTGAATCTTTTACAATAGCTTTCTCTATTACCGAAGTAACAGCTATTGAAAAAATAAACCGAATACATACATTATGTACATACAGAAGTGAACGACATTACATATCGATTACGTCAATTTTAAGAAGTCAGACCTGTCACATTCCATTGTCATTTGTCGATGGATAAATGAATCTAGGTCTTCCATATTCTATTAGCTGTTATATTTACAACAAACATCGCCTCCACGACGTTAGGATATGTCCTGAAACTTTAATGTGCTGATAAAAGATGTCTGATATTAAGTTACGTTCGTGGAGGTATCTGAAAACAGGTATCATAAATCATGTTATATCTTCTGCTTTAGTTTAACCTTATTTAGCTTTGATAGGTTTTACTATCGAATGAATGTTACATAATCTGTTTAAACATTTGAGTATGAAGTGATTTATTATCATTGGATGCAATGTTCTTATTCGGAGTCCTTCTAAATTGCTATCTTGTTTTCAAATAGACGTTACCTGTATACTGAAAGCAAATTACCTCACAGGCCAAAGAAAGTGCACACTTTAGTTCAATTTATCATATGTAAGATTTGCAATAACAAATGTTTCGGGTTTTTGACTTTTTATTCTCAAAATGACAAGAAAAAGAGTTTAATCCTCTTTTTTCAAAAAAAGAAATTTCATGTTATCAATTTTTTATTAAATTTTTTTATGTAAAATTTTATACATCACACGTCTCTTAGATATGAACTATACAAACTATGGTGTGTACTTCCATTTGCCTGGCGGTTAATATATGTTGTAAGCTTAAAAAGCACGTCCGTGTTTTCATTATTATTTCATTATTTATTATTATCGACAGGATGTTTTCACAAGGACACATCCAATAGAGAATAGACATATCTAGATGGTGACACATATACTTGTGCAATGCTCAGTTGACCGCTATCAGAATAGTTCAGGCGCAACTCGCTGGATGGGTGGATAACCTGAGAGTTTGAAGGGTTGCTTTCCTGCCCCACACTGAGACATGAGTTAAGAAACTTATGGTGTCACCCCGGGTAAGTGACTTAATTCGAAGCGTACCTCTGTCCACCCAGCAGTAATTGGGTACTTGGTATGATACGATGGTAGTCTGAAGTTGAACCTTGAGCGCCTGACAGGCGACCGGTTGTATTCTCCTTAGGGAATGTTCTGTACTCGTTGACCAGAGGTAATATGTCACTAAGCACTTTGAGCATGCAATGTGCACGGATTTATGAGCTATATAAATGGATTATTTTTTTCTGAACGGAATCATATTTTGCACAAGTGATTGCGCTGTTATCTGTTTTTGTAAGCGATAAAATGACAATAAGAACTTTCCACATCTTCCACATGACATTGCGCTGATGTTGGCAAGAAACGCATCTCATATTACATCGGTAACGTGTCTTATTTCGAGGAAAGAATAGACAACGTAAATACTTTATGAGGATATTTGTTACCGTCATTGTTAAATCTTTCAGAATCCGAGCTGGAACGTCTAGACCTAAAAGGGCTGGAACTGGTGTTAAAGCATATCTATTAACAGTTCCATTTTCTAGATTTACACTACGTTGTCGTCAAAACAAACGTGCAAATCTGATAATAACGGTTAACAGAAGAAATAAAGGGGATTTTTCAAAAGGCATGATTTAAATTATCAAACGATATATTTTGACTGCGAATCCTAGTAATTCGAACAATTAGATTATACTTGCGTGTAATTGAACAATCCACAAATCATATTGAGATACACGATTAGGTTGCTTTTTATCGTTATACAAATATGTTGAAGGAGAACGTAAAGCTACACATTTATCTGTATCACAATGCACACCATGACGCTCACCTCAACGATTAAGTCACGTGATTGTAATGTATGTGCGTGTATCAAATAGGATGAGTTTCCCCAACTAAGACCCTGAAATGAACTTGTGATAAAGCAATAAACATTAAGATGTTGGAAGTAATTAATGTTAGTCATTCAGTTTCATTCAACGTTAAACTGCATATGCTATGTGCCATACTTCTCATTATCAGTATCCATGCGTTAGATACGGTTGCAACGTTCCAACACCGTCAAAAACTAAATTATCTTAACGTTTTGGAATATATTTGACAAGCGTATGTTTTGTGAACAAGAATACACAATATCATTTTTTAGGAACAGATAGTTTTGATTTTGTTGCTGTTCACATACACATTTTACAATTATTTTGGACATCATGTCCGGCAAATAGGTTTTAAATTGAAAGGTTATGGAAGTTAATTCAGAAGACAGTTTTGTCGATATCATGCACTTTATTTGACATTATTTCGGTGACGCGTCATTGATGTGGGATTTTTTACAAGCAAAAGTATTCAATCAATTTCTCTCTGCTACCTCGCCTATTTAATGAGATTAGAAATCGAAGGTTTTTAAAAAAAATGTTTTTTTTCGGAAACATGAAAATATAAATTTCAAAATAATAAATCAAAGTAAGTTGGCATCTGGGGAATTAACGTAACATAGTTATATTATGTTAAATTATCTTGCGATTGGGTTGGTAAGGTTTCTTTTGACACTAGTTAATAATATTTAAACCATGTTAACAATGCATATTGTTTAACCTTGTAGCTATAAAGACATTTATCTGTTAGTTGAACCACCCTGACATCCCCAAGTGAGCTTCTCTCAACAAGAGGACACAATAGAAGATGATCGATCACTTTGCCTCGTGTTATAAAATTCAGGTGCAGAATACATTAAACATGACTTAGTTTTTGTTTATAGATTTTACACTTAACGGGCAAGTACGTAACTATTGAGTTCGCGAAAGGCTGTGAAAAGGGGAGGAATAAATCTCAAACTCCGCTTGGTGACTGCTGTATTCAATCAATAGTGTCTAAGTGTATCTCAAAGCTTCTCTCAGTCACTGTATTTACTTTGCGCATGATATCTAGAAACTCGATTGTCTTTAAGTACCGTACTGATAAACTATTACAATTACATTTTATACTAGTATCGTTCATGGTTACTGATAAAGAAGGTTAAACATATTTTATTTCAAATTTGACATTTTAAGAGTGATAAAAATGGATGCCGTTACAATCGCGCTCATGTGTATAAATGAAATGGCAAGAACATAACAAATATGATCGAATAGGATATATGTCACGATTATAACATAAAATACTAAATTTCATTTTAAATTTTAAAAGAAAACGCTTGAAGAAACTTTTGATCTTGTAGAAATGTGCACTTTGCATACAAACAGGAACAGTGTTCAACAATTTTTGTCCTGCATAAAAATCTCCTAAATAAAGGATTCATTATGTGTTTTTTCAGCCTTTCTCGTATATCAAGGTGTTAACGCGATATATCCACTCGTCTGCCGTCCGCGCTAACCAATTTCCATTCACTCAATTTAGTCACTTTGTAAACTTGTCTAAAAAAACAACGATGTTTATTTAATGAAATGCCACCGATCGCTCGATAAAATACTCTGTTTAGCGTGGAAGCTTTCTGTTCAACTGAATTTCAAGCAGGTTGCTGATTGTGTAATTTAATCAACTCTTCGTTGACAAAAGCTCTCAACAGCCACTTGCGCACAGTGAACAGAGAACAACAACGGTGGATCAACCTTGACGATCAATAATGTTTGATCTGTACGCCTCGGATGCAAATTAACTCCAAATATTGAACATTGAGCATAGGCGCTCACTGGCAGTGTGCTGGAGGTCGAGCAAGAGGCCCTAGCTGTAATTTGCCCGCGATCTGAGCAGACGACACTTCTAGCGCCAATCATTGGTCGATAGAGTTCTACGTTCTCATGCTAAACCGGTTCTGAGTTTCATTTAACGGTACGACTGCATGCCGGCAGGCTATTGCGGCAAATTAGAGGAATATTGTTCACTTTTAATTGGCACTAACTCGAAGCAGAAGGTCGGATCGTGCCTCAAGGCACATGGCAAAGTCTTGGATCTGTGTGCCATAGTACCCTGAGCCGGATATCAAACAGAACTTTGGTGTTGTTAGGAAATCCCTTGACGATATCCCAGCTCTGTTTAGAAGTTCCTCGTTCAGCGAAGAAAAATTACAAGCTTCTTATAGAAGATAAGGGAAAAAGTCTTTGTCATAGACTCGATATCTTCCCGCCGGTGTACAAGATACATAATTGGCTGTGTTCTATCAGAGAGAGAACACTTACATCGCTTGTAGAATTGATTAATCGTCTCTCTGACAGATAAGAAGACTATGACCCACGTTAGATGATTTAATATAGCGGATCACGAAGGGCTAGATTGTTAGACTTTTCTTATTGAGAGATCGGTAAAACGAATTCGCTGCGGTTTCGCCGACTGTGCAACAGGCTTGCTGTTGTTAATAAAACACGGGAGATATTGGAAAACGGTGAAGTGGCGTCCTGAATCCGTCATACGGAGACTGATTAAAGCGAAGCCAAACACAAGCCAAGAGCATTTGTGACAACCCATAGTTTCCCTACAGCAGCACGCATCAACTCATGGCCTGAACAGGGGGAATGCGCATTTAGGTCAATCAAGAACGTATAACTATAGACAAGTGATTGCTACAGTGAACACATAACACGGGGGAATTGCCTCTGCTGGTCCACTGCCAACAGCCTTATGAGTTTGAAAATGACAGAGCTTGGATGACAGGGCATCGTTATTGAGAGAGCTGTCCACGTGTAATAATGGCTTGACGTTGTCGGAATCTCGGGGAGGAAATACTGCGGATATACCAGAAGGAGGAAGTGATGGATCTTGTAACACAGTTATTTCAAGTGCTCTTCTTGGCCTTATACACCCCTGGCTTCACGGACGGGGATTTCCATGCTCCGTGCTACGGGTGTAGACTCTTCAATATAATACATCGGGAACACCCTGACATGACAGTGCCAAAAACGGTAGGTGGAAGTTTCACATGGTAAACGTTAGGGTATATCTAAGTTATCGACATCGATGTCACTATCCCAAATCAATTAGAAACTTACCTTTAACGAAATTGGAATAAGAGGTTATGCACGAAAATAAATGTTTGAATATCATATGTGATCAAACTGATTCGGGTTACGTTTTCGATGTTAAAATTCACATTAACAGCTTTGGTTAAAAGTTGGAGTAGACATTCTACCTATAATGAACATGATATCATAGATATCATATCATCGGTGTAAATAATATGTAAATATGTGTAAGTGTAGTGGTTGTATGACAGGCCTAATGTGATGTTTACAACGATATTAGATTTATGATATTTTATGTTTATAGACGAATTAGATTGTTTAAAGAAAGGTGACAACGTCATATGATTACTGTCGGGGGAAAAAGTATATTTAAAGAGTTTAAGGTATAGCAACATATTTGGTCTCATTGAATCCACCATTCAAATAATTAGACATTTCAACCTGTGAAAATATATGAAAATTATAGAAATGATGAACTACCTTCGGAAATTTAAAAACAGAATCAAGTGAAATGATTTTGAAGAGATATATGTGTGTGCAGAGGTTTAGAAGGTTAACGTAAGCTTGCACTATCCACAAGTGATGAAGGATAGTGCTAACTCTTCTACATGAAGTTGGATATAAATACACATTACTGTCGGTGAAAAAGTATATTTAAAGTGTTTAAGGTATTCCTTGAATAATAGCAACATATCTGATCTCGTTGAATCCACCATTCAAATAATTAGACAGTTCAACCTGTGAAAATATATGAAAATTATAGAAATGATGAACTACCTTCGGAAGTTTTAGAAAGATTTCGAAGAGATATATGTATGTTCAGAGGTTTAGAAGTAAAACGTTAAGCTTGCACTATCCACAAGTGATAGAGAGTAGTGCAAACTCATCTACATGAAGTAAAGTGATATAAATACACATTGTCACGCGGACAGACTATTTTGTTTACTTGGTGACAGGCTCGCCAGTCACATGATGTTGAAACAACCGTCTCTATTATTGTAGTGAGTATTGTATATATCAATCACACAGACCTACCATCACTTTAAGCTACACTGCCGTCAAAAAATATCATTTAACATCTGAAGGGCAAAACTATAGATGTACAAAAACGTTGACTGTTTCACATGCATAACGAGGTCTTCAACAAAAGTGTTCTTCATTATAACTACAACTGCTACTTCTGCTTACAATACAACATCTATTGCTACTATTGCTACTGGTACTACAATTGCTATAACTACTAAGTTCTGGACTACTACTACATCTTACTTTCTACATGTACTTCTTTTACTGTAACAACTTCTACTGCTGCTTCTACTACTCCCTTCTAATCCTACTACTATTTCAACATTATTATTATTATCATCTACTAATCCTATTACTACTACTAATACTAATACTTTTAATAATGATAAGTCTAATTTCATTTCTTCTCCAATTACTAATGTTTCAATGCTATATCCTTCGCCCACAGCTATTGTACTGCAAATGGTACTGTGATATTCTGTGCTGGTTTGATATTTATAATACCAGTAGAAATTCTATATAGTACGTGTAATGCGATATATAAGTCAGTTATATAATTAATGAAGGCTTTCAAGACTGGTAACCAAGCAACTACTGCAGCTAGTATAAACGTTGCCACCGCTAACAAGGACTATTGTTGTTTCGGCTTCTACTGTTATTGAAAATAATAATATAATACAACATTTACCAATATTGAAATAACGTCAACAACAATACCTTTAATGGGAATCTCATCCTTCTAGCAACAGCGAGCTTCGATGATCTTGAATTTCTTTTGGAATGATATCTATAATTCTATATGATTTTTCACGTATGTGGGTAAAAAACTGTTTCGTCCTGTTTCCATTCTATCATGGGAGTTACAACTATTGCTGCCATATCTCCATTACAGTTGCTAGTATGAAACACGTTAATGACATTGTGGTTAAATGTTCATTTGTAGAATGAAATGGTACAATCATGAAATAAGACTGATTGCTCAAATCTTTTTATTTGCTTATGATTTCAAAGATAATGCTTCAAAATGAATACAAAATTCTTTAGATATGATTTGTAAATGGCTTAAACGGCTATCATTCTATCGCAAAATTGCCAGATATAAATAGATTAAAATATGAAAAATGAAAATTTAATTATTTTCCTTTTACAAAATAAATGTGACATTACACTCGTAAAATAGCTAAATCAGTGCAATAAGCACACTATCCGAAGACGAAAAGGTAACATCCTTCTTCTGAAGTTTGATCCCTTAATTGTATCGGATAATGTCATTTGTTTGCTCCAGGTACATTATTTTGTTTAACAGCTTATTATCATTGTATGAAATTTTAGACTTATTATATTTCAAAATAATTCATAATTTGTAGTTCGTTGTCTTTTATCTATCCCACTAAATTCCCAAGAGGATGGTCTACAAATACAAGATAATGACGTGTACTATTCTACATACTAACCCGTGTATGTAAACATTTTAAGGCAAGAACATGAAATCTGTCATTTCAATTTTTCTTGATATCACCAGAATGTTACCCTTTCACTACGTTTACTCACAGATGAAAGAAAGGATTTGATATAAAATAGTCTATACCTTTGCTTCATACAAATAATAACTTGTAGTTGTCCTTAACTTGGATCATTGCAGTGTTCTTAATACAGGCATCCGCGTTATTGTTTCTCACTTACAGCTGCATTCCATTAGTTTGTTCACGTGCGTGTGTTTAAGTGCAAAAATCAAGAACATTATATACTTTAGACGTCAATGTAATACCATAAACTGACTAACAATCAACCATTGTCCGTGTAATCATTCCTGACTGATATTTGGATCGTTTAGTCTTTAATGCCACATAAAGCAGACTCTTTAAGTGTTGTCAAATCCTCTAGTGTAGGCCTACAGTACACAACCCTGTACGTATGCACTTAAACGAACCCATGAATCCTTTGACCAGATGGTGGCAAAACGGGTAGTCACCTAGTAGCGGGTACAGCAACGTGCATTTGACAAAATAGTGTGACTATTTGTCCCAATCCACTAGGCTGTAAATGGGAACCTCGTTAGGATTGAGAGTGTGTCACATGACTGCACGTGTTGTATACTCCCCCGGGAGTTGAGATGGTAAAATATGTGTCATGAAGACTGTTATCCAATGATCGAGGGAAAACCAAAGCGCCTTTAAAGGAGCCCTCTCTGAACTGGATATTGGCCCTATAAAAATAAGTAGTGGTATAGTATAGTATAATATAGTATTTCACGTATTTTGGCATACTACTAGGCTTAAGGGTCAGATTTCCGATTTCTTTATGGTTGGATTAAGATACCCCATATTGACTTGACTCTTGGCTCAGTGATACAATGACACAAATGGCTTATGCTTAAAACTGTTGATCATTTTAACAATTTTTGTCGAGAAAAAATGAAATTAATGTTTCGGATAAATTGGATGCCCAAAAGACCTGTCACAATTGATACGGTTAACTACTGGTTGTGATATATGTTCATGTTAAGAACCGATATACGATCTTCGAATCTTAATAAAAAAGATCACATAATCCGTTTTGTTTGTCGAGTACTATTATGTCATACAGATGCAACAGTGTAAAACGTGTAGAACATTTTGTCGTATTCGTTGTAAATTTAACAACATTTGCTGTCACGCAAAGAGAATAGAGAAGATAAAAAAATATGTGTTATTGCTACGAATAGACGGGGGCGTATTTTTGCAGGGTCGCTCAAAGTACTTTGAGACGTTAACTTAGAACCATGTTATAATTATTTTCCGCCAGGATCATCAATGGAATGGCAACACTGTTTTAGAGTGGGAAATTCATTTGCGCGTGCTTTGCCGCAGCAACTGTGAAATTGACAATCATTGTCGTGAAGGCGCCCGTAAGGATTGTAATTATTAACGTGCTAAGGACTGTCAAAAAATAACTCATACATATCATTTTTTTGATTTTATATCATATTCCATTTGCAATTTTATATACATGTATGGAATAAATATCATGGGATATATAAGAAAATAATAGAAATATTACTTTCATGCTCGTATTGAGATAGTAATATGGTATAATATGATTTTTAGAACTTTTGGTCCTTGTTGAACGTTCATGAAAGAACGGGAAATCACATTACACAAATAATGATGACACGTTGGATTATGGTTTCATTTTTAGCTACAGAAATTGGTAAACCTTAAAATGAAAAATAGGTACTTTGTTGTTAATAAAAAATAGGTCTTTGGTGTCAAAATATTGTTGAATGATTTTCCTACCACACTTAGAGTTGGAAAAGCATTAATTTGTAAAAAGAAATTAATAGTTATCCAATCATCACGACTTAACACGGCATGATATTTGCATTAAGATGGCATATATGTGAACAAACTTTCGGGACGCAGTGGAAAATGTGAACACTATATGACAGTCATAATTTGATGATCCTTCCCTCCAACTTCACTGTAGAAACAAATATCACTTGGATGGGGAATAAACTTGTTGATACTCAACCATGAAATATGTGCTATATGAATTTATACGATGTAAAGATCAAACAATAGGTAGCTATGACATTAAAGTTCCGAAATTAGGGAAAACATGATGGTACACGACATTCCTGATTTTTGAAGTACATGCTTCTTTAACATCATCTGGAAGTGATGGAAGAAATTCCATTTTGACAACATCTGAGCCGTCTATCGTTGTGTTTAATCACATTAAATGATCTAAATTTTCAAAATTTCTTTCGATTTGAATAAATGCCACTTCTTATTCTCCATAATAAAAACTGTAGCGTTTTAATGATAATCGTTGTTTTTTCACAGAAATATATAATATTTCGTGTAAACCTATAGTGAATACGTATAACACGTACACATCTGTGCAAACACTATAGCATCAACAATTCTGTCCATGATTTGGTTCAATTTCGTTGCTCTCTGTACAGATACGCAAGATAGAGATATTTCCTGCGATATAGCATTTCCCCGGGGATAAGCTACTAATTCATTGGAAATAAAACCCAAGGCCTAAAGTATGTCAGACGGAAAGTTACAATTATTAATTTAGCTCTGGCATTTCCTTGAGCTTCCATAGAAATTGGTACGATTCGCCGGTCAATCACACATGACTGCTATTGATGTTTCCCGCGGATCTATACGCTCGAATTAGTGCGTTGCTACGCTTTGCTGGAAACTGGAAAGAACAAGAAGAAATATATATGAGCTCCCGTGCCTCTTAGTGAACTACATGTTCCCGATTATCGACTAAAGGGGTTGATTTGTTAGCTTGTCTGTCTACAAAGCAGAGTTTGGATAAATACATATATCACAAACTGTAGATGCTTATAGGTCGGCTCTAATAAGATCTTCTCTTAAAGGAATACTGCTTTTGAAGTTATTGACCACAATAGAATACCATTTTAACGAATTCTTGATAAGTCGAGGGTAGGAAAAATATTAAAATATAGATATTAAAAATTAAAATGCGAGTTATATATCAGTATATTTATATCTAGCTAATAACTTCATCCATGAAATCTATTTTCACAATTATCGTTTGATATAACTTTCTCAGTCAACTTTAACTAGTATTCTCAGTTTGTTTGTGTTTTAGACTTATTCGTGGCAATGCAATCTATAAATTAGGGTAATGTAATTCACTTTCTGACGTTTAAATGCAGAACATTTCTCGACAACTTAAATATTTCTTTACCTGCTTAAATAGGTTCTTCAACAGAAGCTTCACTGAAGGATTTAACATTATTAACCATAAAGACATTATTTCATATGTTACATTTTGTATTTGAATGACATATCACATTTCAAAGGGTTGACTGCTGCAGAAATGATTCTCACACATAAATGGTAGTATTTGCGTTGCTGATGTCAATATAACCAATATAATTCCACATTTAATTATCTAGATTTAATGTACCTGATACAAATCCAAGGTTAATGGTTTATACAGCTCCATCGATTTCGCATCAATCGATTGATAACGTGCATTATACACTTTAAATCATTGTTAATTAGGGAAATAGCATTTTAATGGACTCTAATCCCCAGATATTATTAATTCTGTTACGAAAGGAAAATGTCAATGCTTAAAAACTTTATCGGCAGAGCTGTATGACATAGGAAGATCGATATCGTTCTTTACCTTGAGATATTGTAGCAGGCTATCGCTAACATGTTTGTGATGTAACTTAATGTAATTGTTTTGTCTAATCTTTGCTTTATCTGAAACATTGCAAAAAGTCATTACATTTCGAAATCTATTTTGATTTTAAGAATTTAGGAAGCGTGAAAGTTTTTATTGTTTTCAAACTAGTCAAAAGAACAATATTACGTATCAGAAAATGACTTCGTCATCGTCATCAACGTCACATAAAACGTTTTGGTATTATTATTATTATATGAATATTTATATAGCGCGCATATCCATCCACGCGTGGATGCTCAAAGTGATTGTTGTTTCCCCTGGGATTCTTTCACCGTCCGATCATTTTTTACAATTCAACTCCCTAGTTAGTATTATACCAGCATCCATATGTGGCGCTCAGGTAAGGGACCCCGCTTGGTGAACTGAGACACATAGTCACAGCAGTTTGTCCAACACAGCTTATCTTTGATAACTCTGTTAATAATTAACCAAACTATACGGACCTAAGCTATGTTTTTCTATTGGGTATAGTATAGGAACAATGCAAAGTTTACTGTGTTATAATTCTGGCAGTTATAGTATTTTTAATAACTACTTTGCAACTATATATGTTAATTTACCAATATTCTAAGCTTGTGTACTAATCTGTATTTAACCCGTTAAATGTTACTTCAACAAAATAGGTAAACTCCGAATTCGATTCAGTCCAAGGGCCTATATATACCTGCAGTCACGCTATGTAATAATGATAAACAACTTGGACTGCCGCAGCAGTACTTACATGTAGGTCTTCAAGGCTTCCTCTTTGACCTTCACACAGTGTTTGACCTTAACATGCATGTTTGTATCAAATAGGTATACAGTAAGTAATACATAAACAAAATGACAAAATGTCACATGATATTAAATGTTTAAGAAAATGAAGAAAAGTCATCATGGCGGCCAAAGTCAGCTATGACATAATGCTCAAGGAAATAATATCCCTAGAAGCAGAGATACAGACGTTTACAGTCTCAAATTTAAAAAAGGCTCTTTCAGACACCTATGTGATTTAATTGAACTTAATACTGTAACTATTCATATTTTTTAAATACGATATATCAAAAAAACATGTTGGTCTTTATTATAGACATACATAGATGTATTAATAGTACGGATAACTTTAATACTAAAGGAGAAATGATTCTTTGAACTTTAATCAAACAGTTTTTCAAGTCCCTTAACTATCAACTTGTGTTTATGATGAAATGTAACATAGCAAATGTGATACCTGAAATAGCGCGTGTGTAGGTGTAATCTGTTTTAGGATGGGTTATATAGTAACGGAATTGTGGATCTGTGAAACGTTGGCAAAATGAATATTGAAAAAAAAGAGCGATGTTATCCTTTATCCTGAAGACATTGCTTATGTCTAACTTTCATGCAAAAATTGTAGTATTCCGTGACTAGGTTTTTGAGTTATATGCCCTTGAAGTTTGCGATTTTTAAATTTTGGTCAACTTTGAAAGGTCACAGCAACAAAAGTATTAACGTCTACTGCAAAGAGATTAAAACTACAATGGTTGAGATGAAAAGGTATGGATTTCAGTTCTCTGGTGCAAGTATCGTCAGAGAAAAAGATTTTCAAAATCAGGTTAAGTCGGAACGATCGAAAATGCACTATATCCACATTAAGGGCTATCAGGATAGCAAGTTTGGTCGGATTTGAAACAGCCGTTTTTGCTGTAGCTTCTTCACAAAAAAGTACAAGTAATAATATCAATGATAACAAGAAGAACTTGAATGAATTGGATTTGTCGTAGAAATTGTCTTGAAGGCCTAATAATGAATATTCGTAACGCGCTATATCCATGTAGAAGGTACATGCTCAAAGCTGTTGTAGCCCTCAATTGAATGCGAAGACGTTTATTATACTGCAATTATAGCATAATTTATATGTGTTCATTATTTCGTTCGAAAGAATAGAACTGGAGAACTAGTTTTTGCAGTTACCTCCGATCAATTAACTCTCGGCGCCTAAAGGTAATTAGTTTTGAAAAAGTAACATGTTATCTAGGTTAATTGATCAACCGTCTTCTAAAGGGAGTCCAATTTCTTGTTAAAGACACTTGAAGGTTGTTATAAATCTTTAATTACTCAGCAGATTCGTTTTTAGCGTGTACAGTAAGGTCAATTGATGAAGTATTGTAAGTTGCTTAGTTCTGTATCAGACCGTATATTATCTTCTGACCTTAGTGGAGCAGTTTGATTCATGTCTGTCATATTATCACTATAAAGGTGCTGGAAGTTGATAGTAAATTCAATGCACGGTGGCTTGTGCAGAGGTAATTGAAATGGTTATACGATGTCTGTAAATCGATACGCTAAGTTTCAGAACTGCCAATAATGAGGATGTTAAGGAAATTAAGTTAATTGCAAAATCTCTTTTGGAATTTGCCCTATATTACAAACAAAGAAAAAGTATGGTATTGACGATGCTTGAAACGTCATAAAGCGGCCCAGAAAAAGAACTCTTGTGTAACGTTGACAATAAACACAAGCATATATATAAACTTGGTGGTTATCTGGTATATTCACTCTTGTTCATGTCCAGCTCACTTTACTTCCAGGTCCCTCAACATCTTTCTAAAAGAAACTTCCTCCATTTTTCTTCCTGTCCCTCGACGCAACATCATTGACAACGTGTTACTCATTTACCTAAGCCCTGGTTGCCGAGTCTATTTTAGATCCTTCTAATGCTGAAGGTTTCGAATTACCACTAATTGTCAAGGCATATTGATCTAATTCACCAACAGCTGTCAATTTCGCTAAGGGTTATACCCAAGGTAACGAAGAGAGATATTTCAATAAATTGAGTTGTATTTCCTGGCCTATGATCAGGATAAGTGAGCCTATGGTAGTTTCAGTGCAGTTATCCGTTTAAGAATTAGCATTTTCAACGTGAATCATTTTAAGTTTTATGTACATAATTCTAGGAAAGGATTGTATTTTGACGGTTGATCTGGAGCGCCTATCTCTAGCCTCCATAGGGAAGGAGCTTTAAAGAGGCAGCAGCACGTTTTTAGGGGGAATATAAGGTGATGTCAGGAAAGTGAAAATAAATGTGTCCAATCGAAAGACCATGTATTTATGCTAAATGAAGCAGCAATAAATCAAATATTTAGTGTTAAGTCCAGCCATGCGATTCCTTTTTCTTACACAAAATGAGTTAAAGGCGTTCACACCATTTGTTCTCTGACTATGGATGATCGATTTGTGTATTTAGATTTTCGACTCTATAATAATAATCCATTTAACAAAAACTCACACTTTTCAGTGAAAAATTAAAAATATGACATTTTCTAAAACACGTGCTACTGCCTCTTTAAAGCTTTCCTTACAAAATGGTGATACTTCATGGTTCATTGTTCCTATTATAGTTTAGCCTTTGTTGAGCAATTCATGTAACCTGTTATATTTAATATGTCTCAGTTATATAAAGTTTCAGAAAAGATAGTAAATTCATCATAATTCTTAAAAACAAATTATTCAAGCACTTAACGCTTATGTTCTTATTGTGATAAACCGTTGATGAAATTGGTGAAAACAATTCAAATAAAAAAAATCGTCAAAAGTTAAAAAAAACTCCATCAATTCGAAGTACAAACACTACCAGATCTGTGCGGACAGAAAATCAAACAAAAGAAGTCAAACGAGTCTGCACTGGAATGGGACGGTAAGGAATCGAACTATTCATATGTAAATAGAACATCATAGAATCGTCTCAGGCCTAGCAATGGAATGACCTCAAACACTGCACGAAAGTGTAACACTGATAGGATTATCCAGACCACAAATTCTCTAGTGTACCGTTTTATCTGGTTATGGAAATCTAGTAAGGCGGACAAATATAACTTGATGTCCGGAGATGTATGCGCGGTTCCGGGAGCTATCCCTCTATCATTCCATCTAGACCACGCAGTCTCGTGTTGATATAAATTGTATTTCATAGGGAAATAGTAAGTGAATATTGACTTTACTCCACAAAAAGACGCCATCCTTATTGATATGTCCTACACCTTAAGATATCAGATTGTATCAACCGAAATAATGTGTTTGACCGATGAGCAGAAAAGCTTGTGTTGCAGAACCAGCACCTGTGTCACCTATGTTTTCTGTATAGCTATAATAACAAGCAGCTGACATGGTCGAGCTTTTCCAAGATATGAAGGAAACTGTTCTAATAAAAAAACTAAATGATATTAACTTTATGTTCACTGTTAGGCATGATTCGAGTAAACTGACAAAATTAAAATCAAACGAATGAATTTATGTATCACGTATTTGGATCTCCAAGATCATTTTGATCATATGAAAACAAACATATTTTTAAAATTGTTCTTCATGACACACCTTCATATGATTACCGGTATGTATCTCCATATCAAATTAGATCCAATTGAATTATTAGTTAAGAAGTAGTGAGCAGGACAGGACTTGTAATAGTTTTCGAAAAGAGTCCTAATTTTTGGCCAAAAAAGGCATAATTTTATGAAAATATTTTCAAAATTGTTCTTCATGACACAACTTCATATGATTCTGTATCTCCATATTAAATTTGATCAATATGTGATGATTAATTTAGAAGTTGTGAGCCGGACAGGACTTGTAACAGATTTCGTTTTTACTTTTTCTCCAAAATCCTTATATTTTATGTAGATTTTCATAAAATTGTTACTCATGACACATCATTACATGTTTCATCATTTCCATGATGAATTTGAATTGAAATGGTTGATTAGTTACAAAGTTGTGAGCCGGACACAAAGTGTAACGGACGGATGGACGGACGGTACCCATTTTAATATCCCCCGCAACTTCGTTGTTGCGGGGGATAAAAATATTCCCCTTTTACTTCTGGCTGCGACCTAACAGTTATTCATTGTTGAAAGTGCCCATGGACTTGATCACGTAATATTACGATTTGTAAAGTCCAAGGTCTTTCTTAACATATATAATTCAGTTCAAGCAATCATATTTTCTACTTTATTTGATATATGAACTTACTTCATTGAAACTGATATTTCTTATGTATCCGAATGTAAAATGCTGACATTAATTTTGAAAATCTACTCTCCAAAATGGTTAACACTTTCTCAATGTATAACGCCTTTAGATATAACTAAACAGTAAAAACAACATCTATGGGGATGGTGTCATAATATGTCATTTGTTCAGAATATGCCATGAATTGTATTTTAGAGTGTTTGAATCAAATTTTGCTTTTGAAAATATATCTAAATATCTTCTGAAATCGATGAGCAGATTAGAGATCAAACGTGCATGTACATAACGTCATTTCAATAGTTTATAACCAGCTTTTAATTACACGATTGAATATGCTATTCCGCTAACATTTTAATTGCCCATTTAAACAGAGATTAATGTGTTTTTCATGTTAAATCGCTGTTTCCAAAAATGCTGCAAATGCTTTTTGAACAAAATCTATCATTATTATATCCCGCGTAGTTGTAACCAAAAATAAGCGTGTTTCCCGTCCTTTGTCCATTTGTTAAAAAATCGTTTTTATTTGTCTTGTTTTCCGACTTGAACGTGTGATGAATTGCGCAATTCTGACTTAACAACCTTTCGACGTTAAACCTCTTCCTGTTGAAATGAACAACTTTAAATGAAAGAGGTTCTGTCAGGAAACGAAAAAGACCGTACATTCTTACCTAATCAATAACTGTGAAAGGATTTCGATAGACTTCAGGTCGCCGGTAAAACAACACCGATAGCGGGAGCACTTTGATAAAGATTTTGTCGACGCCTCTACACGTTTATGATAAGGCTTAAAACCTTTGATAAACCTGTAATTCTAAGTCGAGTCAGGATGAACATTTGTCTCGCATATAAATGTCAAAATACGTCTCGCTCAGCCATTTCGCTTTTGCTTGGCGAGTCTGTGTAAAAATCAATCTTTACTGAAAGGAAGAAAGCTCTATAGACACTCTCGTAGCTCTGAAAAGTACTTGTTTACTTAAGGACTTGCCCTTTCCTTGACAGGTTGTACTTTTCCTGTGTATTTTGATAGAGTTGCTGCTATATCGTTAACGTGTTATGTATATAAAAACACAAATCAACATGAATCCATATAACTTTTCCTCACTCAAGATATCAGCAAGTAATATTTTCCCAATTGGTTTACATTTAAGCATAAACTATATCAAAGTCTTATTTAAAAAAATATAAAAGCCTTCTATGTTGAATTAACCGATGTGGTCTGGTTCTGTATTGGGGTCATTTTTTGCAGAATAGAAACCCTACATGATTACACAACAGGAGAATTAATCATTAGTTTATGATTGATGGAGAGTGTATCGATTTTAAGCCATTTTACATGCTTTTAGCACAAATAAATGCCTGAGTTTGCTTACTCAGACGTTTTCGTCACATTAGTGACAAACTCGTCTTATTTTTGGCTCTTTGTAAGGTAGAAAGACACTAGACCGTGTTTTGTATCATTAGAATGACAGCAGATTCATATCCACAAACAAATGCCTTTCTGACTAAATCTTGTTGCTTTGATTCGGAGAATTATCAGTAACTCTTCAATTTAAGATTTCTCTGATCCACAATAAACGCCGCGTTGTATCAGTCGATGCTACAAGTTCATGCTTTATACAACATGGCCTTTTGCGATTGAAAGCATTCTCATTATCTGGCTGTTCTGATTCCAGAAGTGCAGATTTTTATTCGTGTATATACTGTGGATTCTTTGCTTAAACAAGTGTTTACTGAAACGTGTTATCTTGTTGCAAGATCAGGAAGCAGGCGACGATCGATCATTCTTTTATTATTGATATTTAACGAAAGCTTAAGATGACTAGGCCGATGAACTAGGCCGATTTTAATCAGACTGAAGATGACGTTGTATTCAATCTTTCATATTAACCCCAAATTTGTAATTTGTAACCTGTATTCTCCATGAATGAAAACCCATTTAGTGAATGAAAGATTGAATACAACGTCATCTTCAATATTAACCCCAAATTTGTAACCTGTATTCTCCATGAATGAAAACCCATTTCTAAACCATGAATGTCTGGGGTTCAGTAGAAAAGATAACTTTTATAAGATAATTCTATTCTTATTAATTTTCGTTGGAAATGTATTCCCTATTTTTATAAATTTCCGTCGATGCACAGAGGTGACAAACCCTCCTCAACTCTCAACATTGTATTGCAGGACAGCAGACTATGTGTGTACCCCTGCCAGTGCCCAGTGAAGGAACTCAAGTGCAATGAGGGGGTTAATATCGTCAAGGACGGCTGCAGCTGCTGCTATATGTGCGCCAGACAGCGGGGAGACCTGTGTAACGGTAAAGACATCTGCGACTACCATAAGGAGCTTTACTGTCACAACTCCACAGGGACATGTCAAGGTTCGTTCTGCATCTGACAGTTAGCGTTCTCATTTTAGAATAATTACAAAATCAATATATAAATATATATATCATAGCTTAGGCGACGGGAGCTTCCAGAAACTTGCGTTTGGCTGTCTAAAATATCAATTAGGGTAAATTAGATTTTAATGGGAACTGTTACGTAAAAGGCAAAAAGCGTCTTATGTGAGCTATATTTGTCAAAACTTGAATGTGAAAGATAAGCTATTTTCTCGTCAATGCTTGATAAAATACAGAGACGTGTCAAGTGCTAGATAATGTCTTTGACGCAAGGAATTACCAGTTTAACGCCTTTATATTCATCATGAATCAGCATTAGCTTTTCATGATTTCCACATTGCAAAAACATGCAATGATGTATAATCTGACTAGTAAGGAAGGGCAATTATTCAGTGCTCTGTCCAGGTAGAAAGCGCTACCAAAATTTTTTGTTTTTAGTTAAGTTCTTGATATAAGAACTATCCTGTTTGGCCCGTTTTAGCGACGAGAAATATTCAAGTTATTATGGTAATGTGATATTGCAAGTAAGAAATCCAATAACAGGAATAGAATTGAAATGTTTAAATAGTAATTGAACATGAATTATGCTTATAGTCAGTCGCGTGTTGAATGCCAAATTACACACACTTGCTGCAGTTGGATTCCGTAACTGAGGTCGATATAGAACAACTATTGTGTTTGTAACTTCATTAAATAATGTTAACTCACGAATTGTAGGACACTCGTCATATATTTTTTTCGAAAGTCGTAACACTTTATCAGCGGATCGGTTGAATTAGGCAGGCAAACGCAGGCACCGTCAGTTGACATTCAAGCATTTCGTTGTTATTTAATGGTAATTTTGCTTAGTTTATTCGTTCCAAAATATATGACATTTATTTGTTAATAAAGTGCTTGTCTTGTTGATAATTGTGTTGAAAACGATTATATTTCTTTTTTAAAATGATTAAAATGATGTTCTAAAAACGCAAACTAGAACTATTCAGTGTCAATCGAATTTTGTAGATTTATCAGACGTTAATAATGGTATTTATCATATATTCCCTTTAAATGCATAGTGAATACTATCATTATTCTTACATGAGTATTGTACTGATGCAATGACGACTATCGCCTGACACATACTCTTAATGAATAACCTATAATATTACAGCAAAGGTGAAAAAATCTTGCACCGTAGATGGCAAAAGGTACAAAGATGGAGAACAGTTCAAGCCCGAGTGCAGCCGTCTGTGCACGTGTCAAAATGGATATTATGGGTGTGTGAGTATGTGTCCACAAGAGGACAAGAAACCATCAGACACGAACTGTAAAAACCCTGCCTTACTGCCCGTTCGGGGGAAGTGCTGTAAAGAGTGGACTTGTGACAAGGTGGAGGATTTCGCCTACAGGGACAGCTCCATGGCTCTGGAGAGTCAGAATCTAGTCATGTACAGACCAGAACACAGTGAGTCTCTCAGTTATGTCCCTTTGTTTTACTTGTTTGGGTGTATGACTATTATTTCATATTATTTGTGTGTTGTTATTTTGTGAAATATGTTACTATGTCCTTGTTTCAAAAGGGACCATTTGTAATTTGTAAATTTTATTGTTTTGCAAAGTTTAAGCAATTAAATGGTAAATTCAGAATCTAGTCATGTACAGACCAGAAGACAGTGAGTCTCCCAAGTCTGTGTCCCTTATGTATTAATTTAAAGTCGTTTTACATTGACATTGTGTTTTTATTAACTGTGAGGAATTATCCATGAAATATGTCACTATGTCTTTGTTTCAAAAGGGACCATTTGTAATTTTGAAAATTGCATTATTACAATGTTTTGCATAAAGTGCATTGTTTGAGCAATTACTAATCTAAAAGTAGTTAAGTAATGTGTTTTCTATTTAGGTTGATTATTGTGTCATTTGTTTCAGATAATCTGTTATTTTAATCAAATATTAACATATAAACCCAAAGAACGATAATTAGATAAATAAGTACTTCTTGCAGGAGCATATGTTTTGATGATGGTACCATGATATAAATATGTTGATTACGTAATAATTAGGGCTATTAACATAGCCCACCTATCCAAACCGAATGCATGCTCCAGACGCTCCCTGACTTGTATTGTAAGGTCCCTTCTACTTTCAAACAATCTATATACAACAAGCCGAAAACTCATTCTGTACCTTGCATTACAGGTGGACACCATACAACAACACCAAAGCCGAGGCTGACCACACCTTGTCACCTTAGCTCCACCAGCTGGACACCTTGTTCGGTTACATGCGGGGTCGGGGTGTCAGTACGCGTTGTGGCAGATATGAAGAACTGTAAGGCAGTCCAGGAACGACGAGTGTGTTTCATCAGGCCCTGTGGAGAACTGCTCCACACATTGGTGAGTACTTCTAGAGCTCTGAAAGTCAAGGAAAGGCGGGTGTGGATCTCCCATGATATATTTGCAGAGGAAACAGTGACTTCAGATCTATCCTATCAGACCTAACGAATTATATCTTTATATCGTTTTCCTTTCACGAAACAATATATGTAATTGCATTTGGTAGTGCCCTTTTTAGTTTGATCTATGTATGCATATATAAAACAAATAATGTTTTATCTCCTTATATAAGATAGCCACGGCATTAAAACAATGGCGGACAATGGGACCGACGATGTGCTTTATCTGACGATACAACCATGCGCGAGATTAATGACGTCATTTCAGTTATTAGAACGTTACTTATCAAATGACGTCATAATTGTCAAGTCCACTGATCAAACTTGAGGGGGCATCTATTGTCCTTCACGGCCGACTCGCCGTCTGTCGATTCGAAACCAAATCACATGTCATTGAGAATAGATACTTTGTACAAATAGTTTATCATATATGTTCAATAAATACAATTCAGATGCATTCGATTTTGTGATTATTTGAGCGCCCACCCCTATACATAATGATAGACGCGTCAAATGCAACTGAAAATGTTCTACGAAGTGAGGCATCATTGTTTTCAAAATGTATTTTTTTAAATTACCATAATGTTCAACTGATTTTATATAAAAACGAGTAGTTGTTAAGGATATCTCATATAAGAAATAGAAAACTTGTTGTTGTGCATCTATCGTTGAATAAAAAATAGTAGAGAGCATAAAACAATCAGGGCTGCGCCCTTCATGTTTTATGCTCCCTGCTATGTGTTATTCAACGATAGATGCATACCAACTCGTCTTCTATTTCTTAAATAAAGGCTTGTTTGCCTTTCATTCGAAATTATTCTAATGCATACTTGGTACCATGAAATCATAGAAGAAACTTGCAATATGTTAAGACCGTATCAAAAGTCATGTGATAATTATGTAAGGGAATCTATGAATATTAACGAAATCGGAAACCTAATTTTCACTCTCGGAATATGTGAATATCTCAAGATGTTTTCATACGACTTGAGTTTTGTATGTGAAATATGCGCATTTTCCCCTCAGACTAAGTTGATCGTTACTCAATGCTAGAGGTAATGTTTTAGGGTATGTTCAGCGTGAACGGGTTTGTGACGAGGCACATCACTTGTCAATGCTTACGATTAGGTGTTGTTTTCCTTTGAATAGTTCTTTACTAAAAATTTTAAAAGTGTAGTGTATTTCACTTTTCTGATTTTCCTAAATATACAAGATACTAGATATACAAATACAAAATGTAATGCAGTTATCGATGTAAATTTTCTCATTTGTTTTTCTGTGTAGGTATTATTTTTTTATATCTCAAATGTCAAATTGTCTTGTTTTGCAGGGTCGCAAAAAGTGTACCCCAACAACTCGAAGTAGACACCAGTATCGCATCGAGTACCAGGACTGCAGGAGTGTCAAAGAATTCAATATGAAATTCTGTACTAATTGTAAAAGGGATCGGTGTTGTTACCCACAGAAAACAAGAACAAAATTTGTTGAGTTTGAATGTACGGCTGGACGTCGGGAATTCATGAACTTCATGTGGATAAAGAAATGTGCCTGTGACAGAACATGTTACGTTCCAAATAAGAAGAAACGTCATCTCTACAAAACAAGGAACTAAATCAAGCTTTTATCTAGTTACTATGATTCCAATGAAAAATTGACACAGATATAAAATATTCACTTATTTTGATTTTAATTCACAAATATTTAATTAAGTAACTTGAATTTGTAGAAATTTAACTGTGATCATGTTAGTGGAAATCTAACCTTATCATAAACTGAACATTATTCCTTTGGGTGGGAAAGAGTTATAAATTATTACTCTGGGACATATATCATGATCAATATTCTCATAGTAGAAGACATATCAAATATAACAACCTGACGTTTGCGTGTTACTAAATGCTTGCTATGATTTATGTCCACGAAGCTATATAGCAACCAATATAGATCAATATTCTTAGTTTTCAATCGGTTTGTTTTTCTTGTGCCTATGGACTGATTGTTCATCCCTCAAACGCCTTGTGAATTGTGACAGAAACACGTCAGAATATGAAGTAGGACAATCGATGTGTTTTAACCTTTAAGTATGGTGATTAGTTTACAGTAGATGTGCAGGAGATTATCAAACAACATAAATCGATTTGTTGGGGAAATAATTCATCATCTACATGACAAATATTGAATTAAATGTCATTTGCACATTTAAGGCCACTGATTTACTTGAAAATGTCACATAATAATTCTCTTTTATGGAAGATCATTACTATTGTTTGAGGCACATAATATGTAGTGAAAGACTCATATGTCTTACACACTAACTTATAGTTCGATCACATACTTGTACATTGTGCCCTATGTGTACATATTGTTCAATAGTTTGACAGTGCAAATATATTCCTATATTCTTATGACATAGATATTTTACGAACTGACTATGTTGTTTATACTCATGTAGATATACAAAAAATCATGTATCAATTATTTGGAACACATTGACAAAAGGAGGGAAAACCTTCAGATCATTATAATAAGGAAATGTACATCACAGAATTGTTTTTGTTGAGATGTTATAATCATATACATTGTATTCGTTATCAGATTCACTAAAGATCCCTTTGATTTTACAGTTTATTTACCAGAGCATTTGAAAATATCTGTTAAGCTGGGATAGTAATACTATATTACATTCCCATAATACAAATGAAAAACAACCATGTTGTAGCTTTCATACTGTATTAAAATAGATTGTTGCCATTCAGAGTTTTGTTTTGAAGTTTGGTAAACATTCGGAATATGACGAATTAGACAAAGTGTTTTGACATATCTGGATACTATTTGACATAGGACCATGCAGAGCATAATATTTCTCTGACCTTTCTACCTGGAGGACCCACTGCGTATTATTGCACATGTGGTGGCTATACATGCTTAGATATTTCATATTTGATTCATTTACAATAACGAATTTAGTCAACATTGTTTTGAGTATGTTGATGCTATGGAACAATATCGTTTCCTCAATTATTGTCTTCATGTTATGGAAAACAAGAGAAAACCTCTAAGAATTCTGTGCTTACATACATGTACGATGATGAAGTAATGTCTAAGCAACTCAATTCACATGCTGTATTGTCAAAAAGGACTAAAATGGTATTATAATTAAAATTGGATTATCATGATCATAGAATATCGAGGCCAGCAAAGAGAGTGGAAACTACGTATTCATTCAAGAAAATGTAACAGAGCGTAGAATAGGTGTTCCGTGTACAGTATGCAGGAGAAGTTCTCATCCGGCAATTTCTGTATCAACACTTTTACATCATTCGGATTGGAGAACCTACCAAAACCATTTATGAATTTGGTTTTCCTCTAGTTATTGCTAAAAAAAACTAATATGTATTATACATAGAATACGTGATAGGGAGCCATACAGTGACGTTATTCCAAATGTTCAAAAACCGATTTGTCCAATTTAGCTTAGTGAATCATTTGGTGTCCGAATGAAGCCCAGAGTATAGGCTAAAGTCTTCAAAGCTATAGAGTAAGTGTAACGGTATGTATCGAACTGTGTAAGTCTCAGAAATCGCATGATAGCACGAGTATCACTGATAAAGCATTCACTAGTTTATGATTTGATCTTATTACTGAAATCCAATTAGGCTGTCAAATAGCGAGACTAACGTGATTCCAGCAGCATCGATGAATACATGTACAAACTTTGCCAGTGTACCAGCAAGTTTCTAAGGTAACACTCCCCATGAGGTGAAACATATAGTCGAGAAGCAACAGGATTCAGCCATGATGAGTTTGCTCCAAATTGTCTCCACTTAACCAAGATTTAGAGTTAATTTTATTCTGGTAAAGGATTGTACAATTTTTGCATTTTTTCTTTGTACACATTGCTTTGCGGAAAAAAAGCTCTTGGAGAACATTCCTTGCGCAGACATTCTAAAGGGCGTTCTTAAGGCTCCAATTTTGAAGTTTCGATCGCTCAACCTAGAACATATGTATAAGCAATTAGTTTAGCAATTAGCAATTTAAGTTTAATCAGTTTAATCGCCATGCCTCACTATATGATGTAGAGTACCGAGATTTAAATCATTAAATGACTTTCTAACAAATTAACTTTCCGGCAAAAAATACAAACAATGACGATTGCGAGAAAACCACGTGACCATTTACTTTGTCATGTTTTCCTTTTACTTGTTTCGTTACTGCACACTCTCCGACAGGTTGGAAGTTTCTTATCGATTTGTTAAACAGTTGTTCAAGTTACTTCTTCAAACCTTTTTTCTTCGAACTGGGTCTATAATGTCTCAGCCGATTCGTCCCAAGAGCTTGACCACACGATTTCCGAGTAAGGGTCAAATATGTCAATGTATTCATTACGGCCAAGATGTGAGAAAATGGATATCATGTATCGAACATAGGTAAAAAGGGTCGTATAAACCTAATGCTATGAATAAATGAAAACATCTCATGAAAAAAAAACATGTAAAAAGGTGGTGTTTATATTTGGAGATCATGTTACATAAATAGAAATAGAAGAAATGACACTTGTCATGTACAGGTTTTCATCATCCAAATCCAAGTTCCATTTTGTATACAAATTCTTCCATAGTGAAGTTAGGTAAGAATCATTCATTATGTCACTGGGTGATCTGACCGGTTATCAACACCATTTGAATCTTTTCCATGAAACTCGATCATCTCTGGTTCGGTATCAGATACTGTAGTGTAATAGTTATACATATAATGTATACATATATATTTATAATATATTACACTAGTGTCATTCAACTGTCCATATAACGTCACATCATTCAGTAGTTTTCGTGAATTCGATGACATTTTAAGTAGACTTTCTGCACATACACTTGGCGTACAACAAATTCAATAATTTTATTCATCATTTAAATGATTTGGTGTCAAATTTGTTTTCGTAGGTTTGATCACTAACTCGTTTGATAGAAAATATATATCAAAAGGGAGGTCATTGTCATATATCTGATATATAAACTCCAATCATATGTGCTTCATTTATTGATGAAATTCTCACAATCGATCGAGCAAGCATTTACTACATATCATGTTATGAAGCACTGGCAGAGTCAAATGAAATAGTAAACAAAATGATATAAAACTATATATAATATAATTCTTCAAAATGTCATATCAGGACAATGTACGATAGAAATTTAATTACTAAAACCAATAAGATTCCTGACACATTTCTTGAATTTCCTGAATTAGTTATTTATATATATATATATAGAGGATATTATATGAGTGTCCATGACATACTATGTTTAAGACACGAGTGCCTAAATATTAGTATTTCCCGAGCGAGAGCGAGGGATATACTGATATTTAGGCACGAGTGTCGTAAACATGGTATGTCATGGACACTCATATAATATTCTGTTTATTACCGAAATCCCAAATTTAACGAAAACTACATCTCAGCATGGGCCGACTAGCCGCCATCGACCCGTATAGATTGTGACGTCATAGGTGAACCGTGACGTCAAAGCATTATTTATAACGTGACGTCACAATGAAAAAGTGATATTTGCCCTAGAGCAACATTTGAAAAATTTGAACCTTGGTATGACTGTCCTCATAGGTAATAAATAGAGGATATTATATGAGTGTCCATGACATACTATGTTTACGACACTCGTGCCTAAATATTAGTATTTCCCGAGCGAGAGCGAGGGATATACATGTACTGATATTTAGGCACGAGTGTCGTAAACATAGTACGTCATGGACACTCATATAATATTCTGTTTATTACCGAAATCCCAAATGTAACGAAAATACTCAAAAACTACATCTCAGCATGGGCCGACTAGCCGCCGTCGACCCGTATAGATCGTGACGTTATAGGTGAACCCTGACGTCAGAGCATTTTTCATAACGTGACGTCACAATGAAAAAGAGATATTTTGCCCTATAAGACTTCCCTCGTAGGTCATAAATATTCTTTCACAACATCTCAAAATTGTGAGATGGTAAAAGTAAAATTCAACTGAACATCGATGCTGCTTATATGATATCAAAAATATATTAGACTAGAAGTTTTAAAACAATAACAAAACATTTGTATCAGACAGATCCCCTAAAGCTTTCGAAGTTTCGGACTTGTGTTCTGACTTGGCAAATACCTTGTTTTCGACACTGAACGTGTGATGAATTGGACGATTCTGACTTAACAACCTTACAGCATTAAACCTCTTCCTGTAGGAATGAACAACTCTAAGTGAAACAGGAAGCCACGTCGTTTATCGCTGCTTAATCAATAACTCGGAAAGGTTTAGCATAGACTGCAAGTCGACATTGAAAACAACCCCGACACTGATGTAGCTGATAGTGCAACAGTTGAGACCCTTTAACAAGGATTTGAATCTATACGAGTCAGATTGGAAAAAATGCCCGGAATATTCATCATCATGTATGTTTCATTTTGAGTGATATTGACATGATTTAACATTGAAAAGATTCTAGAGACATATTTCGTGAACTAACAATATCTGTACCTGAGAAAAAGGTTATCAACAAACGGTTTAAAAAAATTCGGAAACGTATAAAAATATCAATCACATATCAACCGCAGAATGTAAATTAGAGTGTAGCTCAAAATACTATCGGTTTAACACCTATTACCAAGTGCACAGTATTTGATTGTTTTCGTCGCATTATCGGACACGCAGTTTTTGTTTTGGTTAACCGACAAAAAAACGCTTATATAAATGGTTTAAAGTCTGTTTCTGTTTTTAGGGCAGGATGAATTTCCACGACAAAGTCTGTTTCAAATATGCTTACCTATGACAAACCTGGCAAAGAATATTTCAAAACAAAACCTAATTAGGTATCAATAATCTATTTTTCAATTCCAATCATGTAATAGAGTTAATGAACCCTCGTTATATTCTGTTGTCAGTTACAAACTGTTAGATATAAGGACTTGTTTTAATGTTCTTCAACGTTAAACTAAAAGCTACAAAACAAAAGGACAATATGTCGTCATCCAATAGTTACGCACATTGTATATGTATAGACATTAATTAATTTCTAATGACAGACATTACTATATGATTACAGAGATCGACACTCTAAGTATGAAATTTAAGGCCTTATGGTTAATATTTCACCCATTTAAATGGGGAGATGTATTTTTGAGAAATATAAGGTGATAGAGAGAAAAATGATAATAAATAGTTCAAATTGAAAGAGAAAGTATTTAAACTAAATGAAGCAGCAATAAATCAAAAATATAATGTAAAGTTCATTATTCCTATTTCTTACACCAAATTAATTAAAGGTGTTCACACACAAATTTCTGCATATGGACCTGTGAATGTTAAATGAATTACTCTGACTATGGATAATCGGTTTGTGTATGGAGTTTTTTGACAATTAAAATAATCTAGCGATCATCAGTGAAAATTCTGCCCCTATCCTGATAGTGACATTGATTGTGTTGATCGTAAAGACTGCTCTTTGTTGTTGCCTCTCTTATGGATATAATCAATTTCATCGCATTGCATACATTATTTCATAAATTGGCAATCGTACTTAGAATGATAGTGATGCAAGCCACTATGACATGTTAAACTACAATATAAACGTCTGAAACATACATACCTTTGTCATAGACATGTAAAGAAAACGCCACGAAAAGGCTAAAACAAAAATGTTAGAATGAATGGTTTTGTTTTAAGTGAATATTTCCGGTATTGACGTTTACTATGTCATACAAGTGACACACACACAAATACAAATGATTAAGAGGTCATATTTTAAATTTAATTTCTTCTCAAAACTTAAGATACAGTTTTGTACTGACAACCAAAGCTAATAGCAAAGTCCTTCGCATTTGTTGTAACAAATAAACATATTTAATTCGACAATCATGCTCTCATGAATTACAATCAATTGTACACTAACGTTTTTATTTCCTTTCTTAACGAACAGATCATCATAAAACGTACAGGCCTGAAATTCCATGCACAATTCCAGTATCCAATTTGGATCGATAAGAGACCAGCAAATAAGATGAGTCTGAAGTCGTAATTTTATCATATTGACACTTTTCCAGAAGAAAATGTAAACGACAACACAACAAGGTGTAATGATTATAGATTGAACTTCTTGTTATTTCATTGCGATGAATCATAAGAGCATATCAGAATCATCGTTCCACTTTTAAATCACGATATTTGATAATTATGAGTACATTCGGCAATCTAAGCCATGTCCTCAAAGTCAGATAGAGAGATCGCTAACACTAACTACACCTACAACTTATCCACTCGACTACCGAATAATGACATTATTTCATGACAATTTACTGTTAGTGTTTAACATTCAGGAGAAATCTAAATCAACGTGACTTTTAAGATGCTTTAACGTGACATGTCATTGAGACAAATTGAACATTGTTAGCATGTTATTATACTGTATCTGCATAAGAGGAGAAAATAACATATTTCTATTCAAGTCATGTTCTTATGTAATTAAATCCTCTGAATGCCTTGTTTCCAGTTGTGTACGTGGGTTGAATACGGTGAATTGACTTTACAACCCTACATTATCAAACGCAAGGTAGCACTTAACATTGTTCAGTTGGAATTGGAGCAAACTCTTGTGTTAATACTAGAACATATAGACAACTACACATTATCTATCGTAATCTCTCTTTTTCAAATATTTCATATGTAGATAATTGAATTACTTTCCATAACCAAGCTATCATAGAAACCCACACAGACAGACATGTTTTATTATTATCACTTGTCAGGTTGACACAAAAGAGACATTTATTCATGACAATTGTTTATATTTCCACAGTGACAACACATGTTATCCCGGAACTGACAGGATTATTTTTATCGAATGAAATAATGTAGATACAAAAATCAGCACTGATGCAACAAAATAAGCAAGCTCTCTGGAGGTTGAATATCTTACATCACTTTCACAGTATATTGATCAGCATTCCACCTGGTAGACATACAAGTCACGAGCAGTTTATACTAACACGTCTTCTTTTGTCGAGTAAATAAACTTTTATTTATTAATATTTTTCCATCATGAAAAACATCATTTGGGTGTTATAAATAGTAAATTTAACATCAACTATCACTCAGAACACAAGTGCAACGTGACGATATTTTCACATGAGGACTTATGCAGCACATGGAGGGTAATCCATTTCTTCTATTCTTGTCAACAATGCAGATTACTAAGTAATCATAATGCGATTATGAATCTTAATGTGTAAAACTTTTTACACTATATAGAGGACATAAGTTAATGCAAATAATTATCACAAGGATAACCTTTCAATGATGAATGCAGCTTATTTCAATGTTATTTTTAACTAACATATGGAAGTTAATACATTTTGATAACTTTTCAATCTGTGAATGCAGCTAATTTTATTTACATGTTATGTTTACCTAAACAGGTCCTGCTGGCCAATAGCTCAGACTACAGGCCGCCACTGAAAACATCATCTACTGAGTTTTTTCTTGGACATTGACTTGGTTGCTACTGGCTAAACATGACATTCGACAACTTAATGATAGGCCAAAGGAATTGAGGTCAGGTTGAACTGAATCGTTCTGAAATTGAAAGTCTGTTAAGACATGCATAAATCAATCAAAATTACAATGATAATCACATCGAGGATAGAAGTTTTTAGATTAAAATGGCATCTTGCTTGATGAACATATTTTATTTTGTAAATGAAGTAACAAGATTAATAAAGTAAAGAGATTTAATCATTTCATCTAATTAAAGATATCTATAGCCTGAGACTTTGTTTTGGAAACGAGTCGAAATGTGTGACTTCCCATAGTAACAGTGCAATTCAATGGTGATCCAGGTTTAGTTTTCAAACTCGTTCCATACATATAGTTTAACCGAAGAAAACCCGCCACGAAACATCCACATTAAGAAGAAACATGAAACTGATAAGATTATGAAGACACAAAGTTCCCCAATGAACAAGTCAATCTACTTATGGCCATTGTGCCATGAATCCTGACATGATTCTGCACATTATGCTTATCATTATCCTCAAAGGTACATGTTAGTTTGTCCTCAATTGCATTCTTATTTCGTTAATGAGTGTCAGATACGGATAACAAGAGTCATCAGAAGATGACATATCCCACCGGTTCCACATGATCGTAAGATGTAAACCTTTGACACGTTTCTATGGAAATAATAAAAAATAAAATTTTCAGAAATGTGAAAATATCAAAAGACACTACTTCAGTAGGTGGGCAATACACATGTAAAGTTTCAGAAAGATATGTGGACCGGTTTTTGAGTTCTGCTCCGGAAACGAAACCTTTCATGAACAGAGTCCAAATAGGGGCCGTTTCCATGGAAATAATGAAAAATAAAATTTTCAGAAATGTGAAAATATTAAAAGGCACCACTTCAGTAGGTGGGCAATACACATGTAAAGTTTCAGAAAGATATGTGGACCGGTTTTTTAGTTCTGCTCCGGAAACGAAACCTTTCATGAACTGAGTCCAAATAGGGGCCGTTTCCATGGAAATAATGAAAAATAAAATTTTCAGAAATGTGAAAATATCAAAAGACACTACTTCAGTAGGTGGGCAATACACATGTAAAGTTTCAGAAAGATATGTGGACCGGTTTTTGAGTTCTGCTCCGGAAACGAAACCTTTCATGAACAGAGTCCAAATAGGGGCCGTTTCCATGGAAATAATGAAAAATAAAATTTTCAGAAATGTGAAAATATTAAAAGGCACCACTTCAGTAGGTGGGCAATACACATGTAAAGTTTCAGAAAGATATGTGGACCGGTTTTTGTGTTCTGCTCCGGAAACGAAATGATTACGGACGGACGGACGGACGGACGGACATACAGACGGACAGGGTGATGACTATATCCCACGGTATTACATACCGGTGGGATAATAATCTAATCATACTGAAACAAATAATGTTTCTGTGATAGAGTCATATTGAGTTTAAATTAAACGTGTGGTAGAATCAACTGGAGTGCAATATATTCTGTATTCTCTCCCCACAGAGGCAGATCAAGTCCTGATATATGTTGATAGAGCCTCTGTTCTTATTCGCCGAGTTGTGCGGTAGAATGGGAGATACCTGATTTGAGTCAAAGTAAGTTGCACAATCAGCGACGCTGTTCTAAAAACATCATTTTGGCTACTGAATCATGGCAAAGGTATAAGCCATCTTTTTCATTTATAAAGCGTTGTCATTTGCTAAATAAATTTAAATGGATTGTGGTGCATCTTTTCCGCCTCTGCCTTTTAGGGGAGAGAATTGTTACTTTGTAATGAAGGAATTTTTTTTATCGCAGAGCCTATTTAGCTTTTCATGATCGTTTTATCATCAGTTTGTCTTAAACAGATTATGGGAATAAGTAGAATCTCCTCAAAAGATGACCCAGGCCTTCCATTCTCCTGGTTTAATGAATATCTATCCTATATCATATCTGACATTTGTTAACTAATTAATATTCCCTGAAGCAGTAATCGATTTAATGTGGGATTAGCACTGCTGTTCAGAAGCTATATTCTACACCTCTTTTTTACGTTATTATAATCTATCAATATATCTTGATTCACTATTCAACATCAAGATCACAATGGCATAATGTGAAATATTCAGAAATACATTTAATGTCTTATTCTTCAGATGCGCAATGCTTAATAATGCTTAAATAAAGAGGACAAGGCACTCAATATATTTTACCTGTGTCTCCTGCATTTGGATTATCATTGTAGGTTTGTTTACAATTAGATCCCTTTTGAACAATTATCTATATTGCATCTAATTAACTTAGTATACAGAGCCAGGTGTTCTACTTTTCTTGTCGACTTTCTACGTGTCTTTTGACTTTGGTCGATAGTACAATGTCACTTGTAGAGCTCAAATATCCACACACTCGTGCATGCTCAAAGTTTATGTTTGATTTAAGGTCAAAGAAGCCAGCATTCTCCTACCACAGAGGCAGATCAAGTCATGAAATGTTGATACAGCCTCTGTTTCCTTAGGCCGAAGTTGTTGGATAGAATGGGAGATACCTGATTGGAGGCAATCAAAGTTAGTTGTGTACTCAACTATGCAGTTCTAAACATCATCAGTATGGCTACTGAATCATTGCAAAAGCGTTGATATGAACCAACCTTTCCATGCGAGGAGCGTTGTCATTTGATATATAAATTTAAATGGATTGTGTAGCAATTTTTTTCCACCAGGGAATACTGCCGGAACCAACGGATGTCGATGAATAGAACAGAGGCTGTATCAACATTTCATTATTTGATCTGCCTCTGTGGGGAGAAAATTGGTCAAATATATAGAGTAAAATATTTCCTCAATAGAAAATAAAGTGTTAAAGCCATTTGAACACAAACAATAATATAGATTTTATGGTTTTAAAAAAGAGTTTTAGCACGTTTGTAAACAGTTGCGAGTCACCATCAAAGCACAATAAATTGTCCATTGAATGATAACAACTGGCTTTGTTTGCTGATAAATTCATGGGGATGAACGGCGTGTAATCTGACATTTTCATTAATCTCTGCAGACGTTCGCACAGTATGATGAACTCAAGGGATCAACGAATAAGTTCATTTCCACAATAAACATCTAGTTAGTCAAAGGAGTCACTTCATGAATCATTTAACACATCGTTATTGTATCATTTATGAGATATAGCATATAAACATTAAGTACATTTGTTTTACTCGTCATCTCACCTACGAATAATGCATATGACAAAGTAATTGTCAGTATAAACATTAGTGAGTTCTTCTAAACAATTTGAATATTTGTTTACTTCTGCATTAAAATTGTATACAAAATTCATCGAATTCAGTCGAATTTGTAATGTTTTGACTAAAAGGATGGCCTTTAGAATGTTTTCATACCAGCTAACATAAAAAGTTACATTTCAGTAAATGAGTATTACACTTTGCATAGTATGTCTTTGTAAATCCACAATTCACGATTGAGTAACCATTCCGTAACAAATATTCATTTATTATTTTCAATTTATTTCCTGATCAAGTGTAAAAAATATTGTAAAATATCTTCAGAAGAAAAACTAATGTCAACACCTATGATTTATTCATTATTTGTCAAGCATGCATTTCATGCAAACATTTTACCAAGTTCATGAAAAGCTCATATGTAATCTAGACCAAATATGTTTGTTTTTAACCTCATTCAAATAAGCAGACATAGGTTGTTACAATATGTCTCAGACCTCCACTCTCCTACAGGGAGGAGGACTTACATATATTGAAATGGATTCAACCAAATCAAACCACAATAATCTCATGTAATTACACTCTAAGTCAGTTTTATGGTTTCGTTGTCACTACCTTTATATACTACCTACTTAATAAAATAAAAAGAACCCTTAAAACCAGCTATCTTGATATTTTTCATCATGTGCACTCTGATTTACTCACACTGAAAAGTCACATAATAAAACTTTATGCTGATCATCATGTCATGGTCGTGTTAACATAAATTCCCAATGACTCATTATTATAGCACACAAGGCTTTTGAAAACCAAGGTGAACATTGGATTTGGATGACCATTACGTTATAAAGTCAGTTTGAAGTTATCAATATATCACTATGCAGATTGGTATGTTAGGGTTGTCAGGGTATCTTAAAAACCGTTCAAATTTTTACAAGGCATCCTTTTTGATAACGCTGAATATCACATTAAAAATCTATTTTCAAGGTCAGTTGCATTAAAATTTAAAGAGCATATCATTTCTACCTGTAACCTGTTTGGCTTGCCATTGAGTCATCTAAAACAATACTTGATGGAAATATCATAACTGACTGTAAATTACCCACTGTGAACTTCTTTCAGAGTAACTCTGTGAGTTTCATGACACAATTGCTTAGATTTGATATGAACGTTAACAACTGACAAGAATGTGTACTGTTTGAAATACTGCGTTTTTGATGATGTCTGACAATATGAAACTTTGCAATCAATCGCTCAAATAAGTCCCATCCTTTCTGCCAACAACTTCTCCTGTCGATAAAAATATTCATCAACTCACTTTGGGTATCTTTCCAAGAATAAGGTAAGTGTTTAATACTTACACCGTTGTGTTGATTGTAGTAGGTAAGTCACGTTATTGTTTTTGTTATATTAAGATATTTTGAGAAAATTATATCTTTTTGTCGTGGTAATAAGTATAAAACTGTTATTGACATGACCCTGCCTATAATGCAATTATTTCAAGGGTTGCATTTCTAATTAAAAAGTCGCACTTTGAGAATTGGAATAGAAATGACAACGTGAAAAACGTAAATATATGTTATAATGAATTTGTTATAAAAGTAGGGTCATACAGTTCTAATGAATATAGAAAATATGTTCAGAAAAGTCGTATTTTAATGTTGGATAACTTGCTTTCCTTGCGTTGCTTCATTCACATCTTTTGATAAGATCAAAGAGGATGCGATCAGTTTTGACTGCCTAAACAATTACTGATAGTAAGTCAGTATATCTATCAATTAATTGAGTGCTTACATAATTCAAAGACTCTATTTTTAGAATTTTATTTTAGAAAATGGTCTGATGAAAATAAGAGGTAAGTTCTCAATACAAATTGTCGTTCCTTTTGTAACTGCAATTATTGCATATGCTAGGATAATTGGACGCTGTAATAAATGGAAAATAATGACTGATAATCGAATGCCTTGTAGTCTGCAACTGCACGTTATGACTTTAAGATTGTGCCCTTATTTGAAATTGATTGACTACGTTGACCCATTATTTGCTTCTCCTCTCCCTGCGCACAATGAATTATCTATGATTGCAACCAACTATATATTGATATGATATTGGTTCAGACTTCAGATTGCAACGCTGAATGCACATGAAACGTCCTATTGATGTCAAGATAATATAAATCCGTTACAGTAGTTTTATGCAGACACCAATCTCTTTTTGAGGCATAGACCTTTTTGTCAAGGTAACAACGGCACTTTGATTACATCGCAAACTCTTGTTCCCTGATATGTCAAGAACTGTTCTTAAAACTCGGTCAAAATTTGCTTTTTTAGATTTTTAGATACACATTATACATACGGAAAGAAGATACATGTAAGCACCCCCTAAATTCGAAAACTATAAAATGATGCTATGGCAAAGTTACGGTACCATATATAAATTGATGACTCTTAACATAGAAATGTAGATTTTGTTAATTTCTCCAAAGAAAGATCGTCCATGTACATATTTTTGAAATTACGATTGAATTTGTAAAGGTACTGAAATTTCACCTAAAATAAGTATGGCTGTAGTGCCAAAACTAGGCAATGGATTTTAGACATAAAAAATAACAGTTGTGTTATCAACTTGACTTCCACTAATCAAATCATCTCTTATCTTACAAAATATGGAAGTAACTGGTCGTTGAAATGGCATCCCTTTTTTTCAACTGTTATTGCAAATTCATGACAAAAAGGCTGGAGTCATACGATTTTGGAATTATATTTGGATTTTTTTGAGTTCAGTCTGTTTATCAAACACTTCTCTTGATTTCGTTTTCAGTTGACACTGACCATCTTTTGTTTTTAAACCATTTTCCTTGAATTCTGTTTTTTGGAGAATTTGAGACTTTGAAGGTTATCAGAGGTCTAAATAGCGACTTTTATACATGCAAATATCCAAAAGATGCGAGACGTTATCTGGATGAAACGTTCTTCCCTTTACTGCTAATTATGGTTCTATCATACCATACGATAATTTCTACCACCACATAGCCTTCTTTCTTATCAGGCAACTTGAGGTGCTTAATTTCTTTCCATATGTATAATTTGAATTACCTTGGTCATATTTTTAAAGTTCAGGTCAACAACCTTATCATCACACGTTTTTTTCGCTGATTTCAAACTTTTATCAACCTCGTATCTCTTGGGGACTACGCAGTCACCAGTTTGTTTTTGTTATCTTTAGCTCACTACTGTACTTTGCCAGTTTTCTTATGGACTGTTTCACTGACAGTCTTCAGATTAATTGTAAGCTTATGTTGGCAGATTATATCGAAAATTGTTGACTATAGTCACCTTGACTTTATTTTAAATATTTCATTTTCAATAATCTTACAGTAAAATCATGGGATATTGCCAGTTGTTGCTTGTAATGTCCTAGGACTTATAAAGTGTTAACATTGAACACTTGGGGACCTCCATACAAATGCTAATGGAAAATCTGTACACATTTCATCTTCAAAATATGTTGTTTAATTGAACAAAAAAACAAGGGAAAGTGTCTACTCATAACAACCTGTCGTGCTAGTATTGTAAACCAATTTATATTTGTTCTCAATGATAAGCTTTTTCTGGCAATGAACATATTAACAAGAGTCACATAATTGTATTTGAAATGATTCATTGTCATAAAGAATGTGAAATATTCTTCAAGGCATCAATTGTAGTATGTAAGATAACATGACTTATTGTGCTCTTGATGCCAAATTGATGTGACATAAAGTAGAACGCATTGGTGTAGATGTATAGGTGGTATATCATATTTCACGTTTTTTAGAATGATCCCTACCCCAGCTATTTACATCTACGTATGCCTTGTTACCTGGTGACACGTCAGCATTAAATCAATTCACTGACTATTTCACATGAGATTACTAAATTTGTTTCAAAGAGGACACTCTACCAATTATTAAACTTCGGAAGACATGCAGATCATGCAGAGTGAAATCTGTCATGAAATCAGAAATAAATAGATTTGCAACACAGTGCAATATTTTAACCAACCATCATTTGTGCAGTTTGGACCTCTCGAATTATGTCTAATGTTATACATATATCTTTGTTAACCTTTCATTTGCTTTGGATCAATCACTTGATTCCTTGAACTTGCTCACTCACAAATTCATTTTAAAAAGTTTTTTTTTATTACCTTTAATATAATAATTTTTGTGAAAATCTTTTGGTAAAGGGAATACTATTGTACATTTAACTCGTTCTACATGAAAATATCTCATAAAAAAAAGCAAGTTAGAAGATATTTATGGATACTTTCAACTGATAAGCTCAGTTTTTTTTAACTTAATAGAAGCTTGAGTTTATTGCACATTTTGATATTTTTCACAAGAGAAATAGCATGTTGAATATCATATGACATAATGCATATACTTCATACTTTGTGATAAATGCCTGGTTAACATATTTCAAGGGAAACAGTCAATGCTAATCAGTATTAATCCATCTTTTCATTTCATAAATGTCAAATTTGTAAACAAGTTGATGTAATACTTAATCATAATAGGTTCTAACAACAAGTTCAATTTGATACCCTATCTGAAGTTCTTGATTAAAGTACAATTGTAGAAATCAGAATATTTTCAATCAATCAACCTTAAATTTCTTTGATTCCAATTGCATTAATGGTATACCTTCATAATGACATATAATTCTTGACAACATGTCATCATGGGCGGGATGTTTTCAATCATGTCATTGGGCAAAATCTACTGATTCCAAAAATATAGGGAGAAATATTTTTATTAAAAACTAATGCATACACACATGTTCAGATAAAAAGGAAATATACCGAATTTTGTCAAAACAAGTTTTTACTAACAGACGTCATTCGTTATCATAAAAATAATTGTGATAAACATGTACACTTTATGGGAATCAGTCACACATTTAAATCGCTGACTGCTACTATGAATTGATATATTATGAATGGATCACTAACAAGTGAGGTGAATAGATGAATTACTACTTGACTATATTAGATTTTTAAAATTCTATGAAAATTTGAAATCAGTGTTGGGAATATTGTAAACAATGTCCTGTTGAGGACTTCTTTCTTGGAGAATTTGAGTAAATCGCTTTTCAAACCAATTAAGTTGGTTTTCACAGCCTCTGAGGTAAATTAACTTTTAGCCGAATCATGTGATATGATTCTCATTTCCAAACCTTAAGAAACGTTACCACCTTCCAAATCGGGATGTTGTAATGGATATCCCTATTTGCATAAATGGTAACGAGTAAGTGTTCTCATAAACCTACATTAAAGTACACAAATAAAATATCTAAATGTTGGCAAATGAGTAATTTATAAGTTTAAACTTTATAACAAATAAAACCAATGTTGCTCTTTGATCAATAAGCGACTCCAAAAAGTGTTTGAATATTTTCAAAGATTATTGGTGTACGGCAAGATTCAGAACTATTGGTGAAGACTTTCACAGGGATGAAATCCATTTACTTGCTTTATTCGAACCTATTTCCTACTAACACAATCAATTACCACTTGATGTCCCCTAAATGATCTCATCTGATGAAATGCCTAAGGCGCACTGATGGGAATTCACTTCTGTTATTTGCTGAACCTTATCAGATGATGAAAGAGATCATTGGTGATTTATTTAGGACATATTGCTCAACATTTTAGGATTAATGTTAAATGCATAAACATTTGATTTAATTCACATTGAACTTTCTTTAATAAGGCAGTTACAATAAAACTTTAAATATCTTTCATAAATTCAGACATCCCTTTTTGGAATTTTTTCATTTAGCGTGTTTCCTCTTTTAATTGAATAATGTACGGTTGCTGTACTGCTTATCTTGTTCGTTAACAAAACTTCTAATTATTTATAATTTGCAGATGTATAATCACTGACAACGCTCTCTCTGCTAGTTTTACAGTGTGTTGAAAATAAACTTGTTTCTCCCATTCTTTCTAGTTTAAAATCAGTTTGTTTACAGAGTGTCACTGATTGTTTATGGGTAGCAGTTGTGCTGATTTTAACAATAAGAGGAATATTTACCCCAAAAATAAGCCCGATTTATTTGTATAAAATCATAACCAGTGGGGAAAATGTTTCTGTCATTGTGTGAAACGCAATGTGGCTTAGTTGAGTGATATCATCACATTCCTGCGACCCAACAAATTCTTATTTATTAAATGTAATAGAATAGTAATAATTAACAATGAGAATTTAACTTTTGGTTCATTTTCCAAATTAAACGTTAACTCACAATCCGTTTGAAGTCAGAAACATCTTGTCAGAATAATCAACCTGGTGATATGAGAGTTAATGAGAATAAACATTGTCAACATCATTGGTTAAATGATTAATTTTCTAGCATGTATTTTAGTCGAACATTTTCAATAACTTTCAAGGTTCGATAAAATCCCTGTCTTTAGGCAAATAATTATCTTCAACAACAAGTTTACCTCACTATAAGGAACATAAATATTGCCTGAAACAATTTGATTACTACTGAAAAAAAACTGAATTTCTAAATTTCTAAATTCTTTATTTTTATTGGATGTTTCTTAGTTCATTTTGTTTGTGATTCTTTCAGAAACGTTGAAGAGAGTTCTTTGTTTTTACTTCGTTGATCATAGTTCACTGACCCTTTTGCATTTGGTACAAGTGCGGAAGAAGTTTAACCAAAAATTGAAAATTACAACTATGAACATGTACACATTTTGGATTATAAAAGGACTTAACATTTGAAATAAACTAAATATATCCACAATTTTTAGATATTTATTAAAAGTAAAGCCTTGCTTGCTAGGTCATCAGCATCAAATAACAAATAGTGTCTGTCAAGAGTTCTACAGTTGCGTTCATTGAAACAGTTACGTAAAATGTATCAAATATATTCTTCACGGAATGTTTGGTCTCTCACCTTTTAGCTTTTGGACTGAAATTTAGATGTGACTCTGCTGCTAATAAATATTGTGTAAGGAACATTTCTAAACGAGAAGCGTGAAACTAGTAAATAATCAAACGTTGCAAAAGATTTAACTATGTCATTTTGTATATACGAGAAATCGTAATTCAAGTCTCTGTTTACAGTCAGAAGGTATTTCTATTGCAGGGTATATTATTCATACTTGACGTTACTATCGTTGAGTAACTTGTTTTGGTTACACAACAATCGTTGAATAACTTTTAACTGGTTACACCACACTTGTTTCGAATAACCAAAATTATATCTTGAACATATTGAGAATAATAATATGTTATGAGTCAATTCAGTTATGAAAATGCCTTAGACATGATACCAGGATGTAGCACAAAAGAATTCATGGCATGATATTAAGCCTCAAAGTTCCTAATGTTTCAACATGCAATTTTATTTTTGATCACTATTGCAAGCAATGAATGTTTATTTGATAATCCTGTAAAATAACTGTATATGTTTTAGAAAAAAACGTTTTATGTCAGATTCAGTTTGAAGGAATGGAGTGGTAGTTTAAAGCAAGTAGAGTGAACATCTGAGGTAGCTATTTAGTTATCTAACAATTGAACCCTCCTACCATTTTTAAAGAAAAACCAAAATATTGTCTATGAGTGAAATTCATGAAACCGCAATGGTGTTTGTTAGCTCTTCATTATTATTAACCTTACTGCAGATATCGATTTTAATTGTAGCATTAATATTCAAATCAGAATAAATCACCTTATGAAAGAGACAAACTAAATTACTGAGAAACTCCTTTAAGAATATTCTATGTACTGTCCAGAAAACTTTCACTGTATCTGTGTCATGATGATCTCATGAATATTGTAAAGAAAAGATCCTATTACAATGTATGTAAATTGAATCTTAAGAGACTAAATGACTCGGGAACTCGTTGAAGCCTCCTAACAAAATAACATAAAAGTCTAGGAAAACACTACAAAAGGCCCCATATCCTGCACATAAAACATGTTCATCAACATTCTACATCAAATACAATGGAAAGCATAGAGCCTTTAGATAACACTCTTGTCTTTATTAAATGTACAAGAATATTATTCTGCAAATCTAATACATGTCGCATGTGATTCTAAAAATGCGATAATGATTCTTGCATATGAATTATCTCGAATTATCAAGAAATCAATAGATCAACATGACCTTAATATTCAGGAAAACGAATCAAAAGGTTGTTTGTTTTATTGCATATTGCATGACTTGACCACAAATAAATCTGAATCAAAGACAATATCAATTTGCGATTTTACAAAAAAAATTCACAGGCAAATAGTACCAAAGTGTAAAAACAATGACTATGATAAATGACTATGCTATAAGAAAACGTTTTCATTACATATCAATTACCGCTCAGTGCCCTGTCAATTTGGGTGAAAATCACGTTATTTTCATGGACAAGGTTCTAATTACTCAAACTGTATGTCAATCTTTTCATTTCATCTGTCCAGTTTATATAAATGAGCCTGACTGAATATGAGTTTTAAATGATGAGATATTGAAATGGGAAATTTTGATCATTGATGTTTCTTTTCAAATCATCATTTCTCTTCTTTCTCTTCAATAAACAAGTGTTACTTTATAACTGGAGGCTATGCAACCTCAGTGAGTGTAGTGTATCTGTTCAAGTAGACTCCATTTGACTAAGTATAATGGAAAAAAGCTTTCTCAACAAGCTTTCTACTGCTGAACTGAAAACTGTTCAATGCATGTTTGGTATAATATCGAAGTATGAGGTTAGTGCTCGATTCGACTGTCATTATCTTGATTGCAATAATAATAATACATGTATGTTGAGAAAACCAGAGAATGCGGGCGGTATTGACAGCCTCTGTGATGAATGAAATATATTATCTGATAGTCAATGAAATTCAGGATTGTCAGGTCGCAATTTAGCAGTTTAAGTTTAAGATTGAGCATTCATAAGAAATGGATTGACTCTGTTGACACAATAATTGCTTCTCTCCCTCCAGGTTACAGTCATTTGTCCATTGATTGAAACCAATTGACTGTATAGGAATGTCTGTACTGGTGTGTTATTGATGCTCACTTTGTTCATATGAGTTTGAATGATGCTTGAAATCGTTTATTGTCTGGTGCAAACACTCTAACTGATATTTAATTCCTTTAAAAAATGTGTTTGATCAAATATTTAATGAAATACATAAAAAACATCTAGCAGAATACCAAGTGTGGACATATGCAGACAATATATTGAACACTGATTTGCACCAATTGACACTATCATAGAAATAACACTTCAAGTAGAGAAAAAGTTTTGATATTACCTGATAAAGGTCTCATAGTAAACTTCATTCAAAAGGAGCCTATCGTGTCTTACCATAAGAAGAGAAATCAGAACAAAACCTGTATAAGAATCAAGGTAAATACCAATCACCCATTAAGTACTCATGGAACATCTATATATTTAGGTACCTTTTTCATGATATCAATGCAATTATAGCATTATACTTTCTTTTTATCAGCAATATATATTGTTAATTGAAATAGAAATCGCAATTAAACATGATTCATGAATGAAAATGTCAAGGAAGATATGTTCACTGCGGTAGTATGATAGCAACCCTAAATCATTGTCTCGATTCAACCTGATATCATCAATCAAAACATGTAGATGAATACTTAAGTTTATTCCTTTATTAGTGCCATTTACATTTACACCAGACTATTATGCTTATTAATCAATTTTTCACGGTGTTTGAACTGCAAATATACTGAACGGCAATAAAAACGCAATTGGTAATAAATGTCACAGAACTTATCATGGTCACTTGATGATAATTATAGAAACAGGAATAAGAACCTATGGTTCAAAGAATGTCAGAATGATTCATTTGGAGTTCGGATCCAAGATCATTTTGAACAGACAAACACATGGTGATGAGAACAGTGTGTTGAGCATGACGCGCAAACGTAACCACGTACATTGATCATAAAGTGCATGTTCATTCACACCACTCAAGTTCTTTTCAAGCACACACATTTTGAAGGTCTGTCAAATTGCAGACACACTGAGCTTGATAAACTAAAAAGAAGAATAAGCCCATCAGAATTGAACAGCAGGGCTCTTGAGATTTTGCAAGTTTCAGACACTTCCATGTGAATCTGTCCACCGAGTCTTGACTGAAAATCGATGCCGGTCAGCTGGAACATTCAAAGATCGACTTGGTACACCACCTGTGACATCGTTTTGCAGGACCATTTTTCCGCTTTTCACATCTGAGAAAAATACAGATTCTGAACGGCATTTGATGCTGATAAGAGAATGGTCGAGACAAACAGACGTCAAATCAATGGTTAAATCGTATGCAGATGCCTTATTGCTTACAATATCCGCTGCTGATATCCTGTCCATGACAAGGCCATCACCAACTTGAAAGACAGCAATGAACAATTACAGGACCAATATTGTTACCAGACAGTGGCATAATGTCATAAACGCTGTTGATCAAGGTTCAAACTCCCCTTTTCTGATGGGCTGGTAGCCATTTGACTTCTCAGATGAAAATTCGCTGTACACGAGTCCCATCGAACATTTAATGGACGAAGTCTTTAACAACATTTAGGAACCATCCGACGACATTTTAAGCAATGCCAGAGTCTTTCAAAGCTCATGCGATTGCAAAATACTGACTTGAAACCACCCCTGCTGTGTTTTCCCTTTTGGTGACGTCACATGTGATGATGTTAGTCGAACATTTTCCTTTGGAGATATGCGCTGATGTCTAAATAACAATTATCTTCTGATTATTTTAGCCTGAGGTGTCAATTAAGTTTAATTAAGTCCTAGATTGAACATAGTTTTGCCTGTGCAACAAATTCACGCGAACTATCAACGTAGTAGATTATACATATTTTCCTATGCCTCAAAACTGTATCTATATAAGAGGAGAAAATAACATATTTCTATTCAAGTCATGTTCTTATGTAATTAAATCCTATGAATGCCTTGTATCCAGTTGTGTACGTGGGGTGAATACGGTGAAATGACTTTACAACTTTACATTATCAAACGCAAGGTAGCACTTAACATTGTTCAGTTAGAATTGTCATGAACTCTTGTGTTAATACTAAATCATATAGACAAGTACACATTGTTTATCTTAATCTATTTCATCATATGAATTAAATATTTCTTCCGCAGACAATTGGATTGTTTGGTTTACTTTCCATTATTACTTTCCATAACCAAGCCTTAATAGAAACCCCACACAAACAGACATGTTTTATTTTTATATACACTAAATTAATAATAAATTCCCGTTTTTGTGAGTAAATGTTATCTGATTGTGCGTCCTAAGGGTGATATGTTTCTGACTTCTGTTAAATTGTCTGCAAACAAATCCGAATTAAACCCACTTACCACTTGTCACGTTGACCAAAATATTCTAACGGATTTTTTTCAAGTACTTATCTACGTCCTACAATAGAGACATTTATTCATGACAATTGTTTACATTTCCACAGTGACCGTGTTGTGTACAACAACAAATGTTATCCCGGTTTGTTTTAACCGAATGAAAGAATTTAGATACAAACATCATCACTAATGCAACAAAATAAGCAAGCACTCTGGAGGTTTAATATCTTACATCACTTTCGAAGTATATTGATCAGCATATGTCAGACTGCAGGCCGCCACTGAAAACATCATCTACTGAGTGTTTACTTGGACATTGACTTGGTTGCTACTGGCTAAACATGACATTCGACAACTTAATGATAGGCCAAAGGAATTGAGGTCAGGTTGAACTGAAACGTACGGGAATTGAAAGTCTGTTAAGACATGAATAAATCAATCAAAATTACAATAATAATAACATCGAGGATAGAAGTTTTTAGATTAAAATGGCATCTTGCTTGATGGACATATTTTATTTTGTAAATGAAGTAACAAGATTAATAAAGTAAAGACATTTAACCATTTCATCTAATTGAAGATATCTATAGCCTGAGACTTTGTTTTGGAAACGAGTCGAAATGTGTGACTTCCCATAGTAACAGTGCAATTCAATGGTGATCCAGTTTTCGTTTTCCAACTCGTTCCATACATGTAGTTAAGTTTAATCGAAAAAAAAAGCCACGAAGCATTCATATTAAGAATTATGTAGACACAAAGTTCCCAGATGAACAAGTAAATCTACTTATGGACATTGTGCCATGAATCCTGACATGATTCTTCACATTAAGCTTATCATTATTCATAAAGGTACATGTAAGTTTGTCCTCAATTGCATTCTTGCATTCATGATTGTCAGATACGAAAAATAATCTAATCATACTGAAACAAACCATGTTTCTGTGTTAGAGTCATATGCAGTTTAAATTCAACGTGTGGTAGAATCAATTGGAGTGTATTATGTTCTGCATTCTCTCCACACACAGGCAGATCAAGTCCTGAAATGTTGATACAGCCTCTGTTCTCATTCGCCGAGTTGTGCGGTAGAACGGGAGATACCTGATTTGAGTCAATCAAAGTAAGTTGGGCAATCAGCGACGCTGTTCTAAAAACATCATTTTGACTACTGAATCATGGCAAAGGCATTGTGATACAAGCCATCTCTTTCATTTATGAAGCGATGTCATTTGCTAAAGAAATTTAAATGGATTGTGGTGCCTTTTTTTCCGCAAGGGGAAGCTGCCGGAACCCACAGATTTCGAACAACCTTTAAGCAACTTGATCTGCCTCTTAGGAGGGAAAATGGTTACTTTGTATGAGGGACTTTTTTTTATCGTAGAGCCTATTTAGCTTTTCATGATCGTTTCATCATACTACAGTCAAACCTTATTGTAAAAACGAAGCACAAAGGATTGAATATGATATTTATTACAACACCTATATGGTACTATAAGTCCTCTTTTCATCACATCAATGATGAAGAAAATCATTTACAATTAAACCATCATTGTGTGACATCTTTAACAGTCTCTTCTGGAAGCACTTTAGCAATTGCCGTGAAATAACGAGGTGACCTGGCATCTCACTGGCATTAATGATCTAGCACTTCACTCGCTTTATGACGTGTAAAAATATATTCTGATAAAATTGTGATCACTATTATGTTAAGAGCAAAAAGGTCAACTATCAACATACGATAAATCTCTTATAATTGACCAAGAAGCTTTTTTAAATGTTAAACAGCTGGTTTTATTGAAGTGAGAAAGCATGCTATGTTTCTCTTATAGGTATGAGTTTGCATTTGTGATTTTAGTTATTGTAAACCAGCAAAGACAACCAGAGGTTCGATATTTGGACTGTGTAAACTATAAGCGTTATCAGTTTGTCTTAACTAGATTATGGGAATAAGTATAATCTCATAAAAGATAACCCAGGCCTTCCATTCTCCTGGTTTAATGAATATCTATCATATATCATATCTGACATTTGTTAACTAATTAATATTCCCTGGAGCAGTAATCGATTTAATCTGTGATAAGCACTGTAAGATCTAAAACTGCTGTTCAGATGCTATATTCTACACTCCTTTTTACGTTATTATAATCTGTCAATATAACTAGGTTCACTATTCAACTTCAAGGTCACAATGGCATAATGTGAAATATTCAGAAATACATTTCATGTCTTATTCTTCAGATGCGCAATGCTTAATAATGCTTAAATAAAAAGGACAAGGCACACAATATATTTTACCTGTGTCTCCAGCATTTGGATTATCATTGTAGGTTTGTTTACAATGAGATCCCCTTTGAAAAAATATCTATATTCAATTTAATAAACTACAGAGCCAGGTTTTCTTTTCGACTTTCTATGTGTCTCTTGACTTTGGTCGATAGTACAATGTCACTTGTAGAGCTCAAATATCCACACACTCGTGCATGCTCAATGTTTATGTTATATTTAAGGTCAAATAAGCCAGCATTCTCTGGCAATCAAAGTTAGTTGTGCAATCAACGATACCGTTCTAAAAATCACCATTATGGCTACTAAAACATTGCAAAAGCGTTGATATGAACCACCCTTTCCATGCGAGGAGCGTTGTCATTTGATATAGAAATTCAAATGGATTGTGTAGCAATTTTTTTCCACCAGGGAATACTGCCGGAACCCACGGATGTCGATGAATAGAACGGAGGCTGTATCAACATTTCATTATTTGATCTGCCTCTGTGGGGAGAGAATTGGTCAAATATATAGAGTCAAATAGTTTTACTTCCTCAATAGAAAATAAAGTGTTAAAGCCATTTGAACACAAACAATAATATAGCTTTTAAAGTTTTAAAAAAGTGTTGAAGCACGTATGTAAACAGTTATCCGTCACCTTCAAAGCACAATAAATTGTCCATTGAATGATAACAACTGGCTTTGTTTGCTGATAATCTCATGGGAATGAACGGCGTGTAGTCTGACATTTTCATTAATCTCTGCAGAGGTTCGCACAGTATGATGAACTCAAAGGATCAACGAATAAGTTCATTTCCACAATGAAACATCTAGTTAGTCACAGGAGTCACTTCATGAATCATTTAGTACATCGTTAATGTATCATTTTCATCAGATAAAGCATATAAGCATTTAGTTATCCTACATTTGTTTTACTCGTCATCTCACCTAGGAATAATGCACATGACAAAGTAATTATCAGTATAAACATTAGTGACTTCTTCTAAACAACTTGAATATTTGTTTACTTCTGCATTAAAACGTTATCCAAAATTCATATTTATCTAATTTGTAATGTTTTGACTAAAAGGAGGGCCTTTAGAATGTTTTCATACCAGCTAACATAAAAAGTTACATTTCAGTATATGAGTATTACACTTTGCACAGTATGTCTTTGTAAATCCACAACTCACCATTGAGTCGGAAAATTCTGTAACAAATATTTCATTATTTTTCCGATTTATTTCCTGATCAAGTGTAAAAGATATTGTAAAATATCTTCAGAAGAAAAACTAATGTCAACACCTATGATTTATTCACTACTTGTCAAGCATGCATTTCATGCAAACATTTTACCAAGTTCATGAAAAGCTCATATGTAATTCAGACCAACTATGTCTGTTTTTACCTCATTCAAAGAAACAGACATTGGTTGTTACAATATGTCGCGAAAACTTTTTTCTCTCAGACCTTCACTCTCCTTCAGGGAGGAGGACTAACATATATTGAAATGGATTCAACCAAATCAAACCACAATAATTTCATGTAATTACACTCTAAGTCAGTTTTATGATTTTGCTGTCACTACCTTTATATACTACCTACTTAATAAAATAAAAAGAACCCTTAAAATCAGTTATCTGGATATGTTTCACAATTTGCACTTTGATTTACTAACACTCAAAAGTCACAAACTAGCACTTAAGGCTGATCATCATGTCATGGTCGTGTTGACATAAATTCCCAATGTCATCAGGATTACTCAAGAACTATGCATTGGACTCATTATTATAGTACACAAGGCTTTTGAAATCCAATGTGAACATTGGATTATTGTGACTGTTACATTACCTTACAGGTACGTTTGAAGTAATCAATATATCACTATGCAGATCGGTATGTTAGGGTTGTCAGGGTATCTCAAAAACCGTTAACATTTTTACAAGGCTTCCTTTTTGATAATGCTGTAAGGTAGTGTCATCATGTTCTAAGGAACATAGAAAATGGTATTTCAATGTCATATAACTTTTTTTAATTTCATTGCTTCATTCACATCTTTCGTTAAGATTATAAGAGGATGCAATCGGTTTTGACAGCCCAGACACTAACTAACATCAATAAAATGAATGCGTGCATATCACAACGACACAGTTTCAATTTTAGACAATGGTCATGATGAAAATAAGAGGTAAGCTCTCAATTCAAATGTCATTCCTCTTGTTACTGCAATTATTGCGTGAAATGTATGCTAGATTAATTAGACGCTGAAAGCAGTATTTAAAGCCTTAATAGATAATGACTGATAATCGAATGCCTTGCAGTTTGCAATTACACATTATGAGTTTAAGATTGTGCCCTTATTTGAAATTGATTGACTACGTTGACACATTAATTGCTTCTCAATCTCTCTGGGCACAATGAATTACCCATAGATTGGAACCAACTGACTCTATTGATGGTAATACTGATATGATATTTGTTCAGACTTCAAATGACATGACATCGTATAAGATTTTCTACCAGACACTAGTCTATTTTGGTGACATTGGCCTTATTTGCAAGGTAACAACATCACTTTGATTACATTGCAAACTTTTGTTCGGTGATGTCACAAGAACTGTTCTTAAACTTAGTCACAATCTGTATTATTGGATTTTGCAGATACAAATCATTTTGAGTTACCTTGGTCATATTTTCAAATTTCAGGTCAACCACTTTATCAGCAAAAGTTTTCTCTCCGATTTTAAACTTTTTCTCATCCTCATTTCTCTTAGGGACCACGCTGTCACCAGTTTGTTTTTGTAATATTTAGCTCACCACTTTACTTTGCCAGTTTTCCGAAAGTGATTACTATGGTCACCTTGACTTCTCTCTACTCATAACAACCCGAGACAACATTGTTATGTTAATATTATAAACAAGTTTATATAAAAATGTTGTTCTCAACGATAAGCTTATTCTTGCAATAAGGATATTTACAAATGAAGCATTTTCATATATGAAATGGTTTATTGTCATAGAGTAGGTGAAATGTTCTTTAAGGTATCAATTGTAAAATGTCAGAAAACATGACCACTTGCGCTCTTCATGTAAAATAAAGTGAAACAGAGTAGAAAGCATTTGAAATAGATGTATCGGTGGTATATTATATCTTATGTTTTCCACAATGAGTGCTACTCTAGCTATTTACATCCATTTATGACTGGTTACCTAGATTTGTTGCACAACCTGGTCAGCCGTGGTCAGTGAAACGCCTTGAAATTGGTGTTTGGGGGTATGTCATATCTTATCACTTAACTTATCATATCAATAGTGTGACGTCATACTTGGTTTGTGTTATTACACTAGTTTAATATTGCCGAATAAATATTACACTGCGGTATCTTACATGGGCGAGTAATAAGAGTAAAACTTCATGTGCATGTGATTCCATATAAATGTGAAATAAAGTAGAATGCATCGAAATAAATGTATAATGCTTCTTTCGCTGTTTACATATAATTATGCTTGTTAACCTTGAAACCATTGATTCATTACACATTTGTATTACACATCAACCTGGTCAGCATTAAAGCAAATGATGAACTGTTTCACATGAAGTTAATATTACAAAGGGGATACTTAAATCAAGAAATCACATAAAACAACATATGCCTTATCTGATCCTGGGACTGAAGAGTGTGTTATAATCAAATGAAACAGATCACCGGGGAGGCATTTGGTCCAGATAATCACATCAGCACTATTCATCAAGTCAGTAACAAAACGAAATCTGGAGACTTAACAGGTATATGGGGAATATCAGGATTCTGCCAAAATATTGTTTGATATCAACAATGTACTTTTTGTAAACATGAAAATGCTCTTATTTGAAGAAAAAAACATGATGTTTTTTTAAAATATGTTTATAACTGTACCAATAATAAAACTTTTACATACAATTGATCATGCATCAACTTTGTATTGTGTTATACATACATTTTCTATGCAACCTCTCATTTGCTTTGGGTTATTCACTTGAGTCCTTGAGCCTGCCTCGAATTTGAAGTAGAATACTCACTCAAAAGCAAAGTTTTTTAAAAATCCAAAAGATTTTTAGTACCTGTAATTTGAAATATTTTCTTGAAAACTGTTGGTAAAGGGAATACTATTATACGTTTAACTCTTTCTTCTTGAAAATATCTCATATGAAAAAACAAACAAGTAAGAAGATATTTATGGATACTTTCAACTGATGAGTTCCGTATTTTTAATATCACATGATTGTAAGTAAGTTAACTTAATTGAATCTAGAGTTTATTGCATATTTTGATATATTTCACAAAAGAAATAAAACGTTGAATTTCATATGACATAATGCATATGCTTCATACTTTGTGATATATGACTGGTTAACAGTCAATGCTAATCAGTATCAATCTATCACTTTTCATTTCATAAATGCCAAATTTGTAAACGAGTTGATGTAATAACTCATCGTTATAGGTTCTAACAACAAGTTCAATTTGATACTCCAACTGAACTTCTCAATTAAAGGGGCAGTAGCACGTTTTTTGATAATTTTATATTTAAAAAATTGCACTAATAATTGTAAGTAAATGCCTTATGTATTATATTGACAGTGTCAACAATCACATTACACAAGCCAATCACACATAGTCAGAGGACAAAGTATGAGGTTTTACATAAATTCCATTGGCGGCCATTTTTGTGTGAACACCTTTATTTCATTTTTGTAAGAAAAAGGAATCGCATGGCTGAACCTTACGTTATATATTTGAATTATTACTGCTCCATTTAGTTTAAATACATTGTCTTTCATTTGGAACCATTTATTTTCATTTTCCTGACATCACCTTATATTCCCCCTAAAAACGTGCTACTGCCCCTTTAAATTAAAATTGTAGAAATAAGAATATTTTCAATCAATCAACCTTAAAAATCCAATTGCAGTAATGGTATACCTTCATAATGACATATACTGCTTGACAACATGTCATTATGGGCGTGATGTTTTCATGCCACCACTGGACACATTACCTTATCGTGGTGTGGTGGTTTGTGAGCTTCCATGCTCCTGGTAGGGTCACCCAAGCTGGACAGGTCGACGGGTAGAAGCCAGACCAAATGTGAGTCCTTCTAAAACCTGCTGTCTATCTCTTACTATTCCTTTCTTTCCGTCTTTTCTCTCATCCTTTCGATCCCTTTCTCCCTGATCTATCTACTCTCTTTTGGATGGCAACATCCACGTGTTTAATAACTGAAACATTGTTCAAAACACGTTAAACACTAACTCACTCACTCACTCAATCATGTCTTCAATAGGGTCAAGGCCTTGGGCAAATTCTACTGATTCCAAAAATATACGGAGAGATATTTTGATTAAAAACTTAATGCATACACACGTTCAGATAAAAAAGAAATATACCGAATTTTGTAACAGCAAGTTTTTACTAAGAGATGTTATGCATTATCATAAAAAATAATTGCCATATACATGAACAGTTTATGGAAATCAGTCACAAATTATGATATATTATGAATGGATCACTATCAATTGAGGTGAATAGATGAGCAAAATAAACATATGTACACTCAGCGTTACTACTTGACTTTATTATTAGATTTTAAAAATTATATGATGATTTGAAATCAGTGTCTGGAATATTGTAAACAATGTCCTATTGAGGACTACTTTCTTAGAGAATTTGAGTAAATCGTTTTTCAATCAAATTAAGTTGGTGCTGCCTCTGAGGTAAATTAACCTTTGGCAGAATCATGTGTAATGATTCACATTTCCGAACCTTAAGAAACGTTACCACCTTGCAAATCAGAATGTTGAAATGGATAACCCTATTTGCATAGAAGTCTACACGTACATGTAGGTAACGATAACTAAATGTTCTCATAAATCTGCATAAAAGTACACGAATAGAGTATTTTATAAGTTTAAACTTTACAACAAATAAAACCCATGTTTCTTATTGATCAATAAGTGACTCCAAAAAGTGTTAGAATATTTTCAAAGATTATTGGTGTACGGCAAGATTTGAAACTATTGGTGAAGACTTTCACAGGATTGAAATCCATTTAATAGCTTTATTCGAACCTATTTCCTACTAACACAATCAATTATCACTTGATGTCCCCTAAATAATCTCATTTGATGAAATGCACTGATGGGAATTCACTTTTGTTATATGCTGAACCTTATCAGATGATGAAAGAGATCATGGATGATGTAGGATCTGTTGTTCAACATTTTAGGGTTAGTGTTAAATTCATACATTCATTAAAGTATTTAACTGTGGACGTTAACAATTTGATTTAACTCACACTGAAATAGCTTTAATAAGGCAGGAATAATACACCTTAAAATAGTTTTAGAAATTTCTTTTTGGAATTATATTGTGTAAGTCAGCAGGGTTTTTTCACAATAAAATATCTAGTTGAAATAATTAAATTTAATTCATAAATCAATTAAACAAATTGTTAAAGCTTACATAAAGATAAAGATATGCTTATCTATTTAACATTTTCTTATTAAGTCCTATTCTCTATTTGTTTTAGCGATAATTCAATTTATGTAACTACAGTAACATATCAAGAGATTTTTGTTATCAAATTCTCATCTGTATCATCTCATGAGAATTTACGTTTTGGTTCGTTGTCCTAATTATTAAAAAACAAGACTACTATGTGGAACTTGGCCATCAATAGCTATATATCCTCTCAGCCAGGCTTTTTCAGGCGATCATAAACTATTTAATTGAAGAAGCTTGATGCAAATGACATTGTGTTCATTGCAAACGATATGTTGAATGTATCAATAAGGTGATATTTTCACATAAAAGATACAATGTTATTGCCGGCACTGACAGCTACATTATATTATCCAAGGAATGCTTAGTCTCCCACATTTTACCTTATAGATTGTGATTTAGATATGACATTGCCCCCACTAAATGTTGATTAGGAACATTTCTTCACGAGAAGCGTGGAACTAGTATATTATCAAATCTTGCAAACGATTCAACTATGTCATTTTATATATACGACAAATCATTACTCAAGTCTCTGTTTACAGTCAGAAGGTATTTCAATTGCAGGGTATATTTTTCATACTCGCACTGATGCATATACATTCATTGTCCAAGATGAAAATAAAATATGAACAGTTATGACAGCCTCAAAGGCTAAACTGATTACTGATTTGTCAATTAAATAGATGCTTTGCAGTTTGCAATTACACAACTTGAGCTTAAGGTTTTGCTGTTATCTAAAATTGATTGACTTTGTTGACACAGTAATTGCTTCTTTTCCCCAGGGCACAATGCATTACCCATCGATTGGAACCAAATGACTCTATTGATTATTGTTCAGTCTTCTTTACAGGTGCTTAATCCACATGAAAATGCACATGCAAATATTTAGCTTATGTACTAACATCTATTGATTATTGTTCAGTCTTCTTTACAGGTGCTTAATCCACATGAAAATGCACATGCAAATATTTAGCTTATGTACTAACATTTCATATTGACATTCAATACATTGCTTGAGGACTGTTAACCTATATGCTCTATGTCATGTCATATTTGAATAAATATTCAATATCGATATTTCCTAACAAGGATACGTAAATTAGTTTTAACCCCTTGGTATTTTTCGTATGACGTCATAACCGTTTGCCGTTGTGAAAGAAAGAAAGAAACCGGGCGCATGGCACAGGGCTGCAAATTAGGAGAAACTTAACCAATTAAGAAAGTTTAGTAACATAAAACCAAAGCAAATAGAAAAGGAATTTTGGCATCTACGGGAGTGCGCAATTTAGAAAATGACATCAACAACAGTAAAAGTTTAATCGGGCACGAACATTGGGAGAATCCGAACATTTCAACGTTGAAGCGGACCAAATAATGAATCCTTTCGCGGTGATTCGGCTCAGCTAATTTGTGGGTTTTCGTTGCCATTCAACACTGAGAAATCCTTCAAATCAACCACTCAGAAACGAGTATAAACCGAAGTCATGTTACAATTGTTATTAAACCCTTTTCCTTGAATTCTGCTTTTTGGAGAATTTGCGACTTAAGGTTAATAGAGGTCTATAAAGTGAGTTTTGACTAAATTTTTTATACTAAAGTTTGACTGGAGGGCTTGAAATAATACAATTACCCACATCACAACTACCAATAACAACTTTCTTTTCTAAGAACAATGTAACTTGTTTTTTGACATAAAACTATTACAATTTTATGAATGCAAATAGCCAAAAGATGCGCAATGTTATCAGGATGAAACGTTCTTCCCTGAACTGATAAATAATGGTTCAATCATTACAAACGATTATTTCTACAAACACATCGCCTTCTTTCTTATCAGGTCACTTTTGCAGCTGTAAAAATCGTGGGGATGCTTAACTTTTTTCCATATCTATATATAAATTGAACGAGGAATAGACATATAGACACACTATATATGTATGTATTTCCTTTTCCCAAAAAATGAATATATCTATATTCAAATGAGTACAATGTATAAATGTCATACTATCATTACTTTAAAACGGACAGTCAGTCAATATATTGCTGGAGTCATTTTTCAATGCCTGAATCGTATGATTGATAAACATTACCTTTGCTTTGGTGTTACATCTTTAAAAACATGTTCTAGCAGCTAGCAAGGCCGGCGTGTCAATTTCTAGATAATCAATAACTTCAAAGGTTTTTTTCTGAGGGTTACTTCGACAATAACGTAGTTGCTGCTGGCACTACATGACATTCGACAACTTAATGATAGGGCTTAAATCATATGGAGCTCCTTTAAATCAAGTCACATAACACGTTCTGACATCTGCAGTTTCGTTTAGGACACTAGTACTCGCATAAATCACTTCAAATTCCGATAATAATGTAATTGTGAATTATTCAACAGTAGGTTACCTCATAATAAAAACATATTTCTAATGTGCTTATTGTTAAGGGGAAATTTGCATGAATTTCGCTTAAACATTCAACTGTTGAAAAGATAAACTGTGAATTCTGCATTGGATCAATATCCACTTGTATGCTTCAAAAAAAGTTTGAATAATGCTCTAACATTACAGTGAAAGACAGTTAATCCCGAAAAAAACGTAGTTAGAGTTAAATACAAATATCTGTGTACAGCATCGAAGGGTTAAAAACATACATTAAATAACATGTTACCTATATCCATCAAAACCCCTTCCATATACATTGTAAGTACATTAATTAGCCTATAAAGCAAGAAACATGCATATAAAGAATGAAACATGGGCCAAAGCTTTAAACTGTTAGCATTGTTTGCATGTTTATTGATACATTGTTAGCAGATATGAGGTTGTAGGGGGAAGCTGCCGGAACCCACAGAGTTCAAACAACCTTAAAGCAACTTGATCTGCCTCTTTGGGGAGAGAATGGTTACTTTGTATGAAGGAATTTTTTTATCGATGAGCCTATTTAGCTTTTCATGATCGTTTTATCATCTTACAGTCAAACCTTAAAATTGTAAATCGAAGCACAAAGGATTAATATGATATATATTAAAACACCTATATGGTACTATAAGTCCTATTTTCATCACATCAATGATGACGAAAATTATTGACAATTAAACCATCATTGTGTGACATCTTTCTGTCTCTTCTGGAAGCACTTTAGCAATTTCCGGGAAATAACGACGTGACCTGGCATCTCACTGGCATTAATGATTTGGCACTTCCCTCGCAATAAGACGTGTATCAATATATTCTGATCTGATTCTGAACGTGACATCACTATTATGTTATGAGAAAAAAGGTCAACTATCAACATACGTAAATCTCTTATGGTTGACCAAGAAGCTTTTCTGAATGTCAAACGGCTGGTTTTATTGAAGTGAAAAGCGTTCTATGTTTGTCTTAAAAGTACGAGTTTGCATTTGTGATTTTAGATATTGTAAACCAACAAGACAACGAGTGGCTCGATGTTTGGACTGTGTAATTTATAAGCTTAAGCAGTTTGTCGTAAACAGATTATGGGAATAAGTAAAATCTCCTAAAAGATGACCCAGGCCTTCCATTTTCCTGATTTAATGAATATCTATCATATATCATACCTGACATTTGTTAACTAATTAATATTCCCTGGAGCAGTAATCCATTTAATCTGGGATTAGCACTCTAAGATCTAAACCTGCTGTTCAGAAGCTATATTCTACACTCCTTTTTACGTTATTATAATCTGTCAGTATAACTTGATTCACTATTCAACTTCAAGGTCACAATGGCATAATGTGAAATATTCAGAAATACAATTGATGTCTTATTCTTCAGATCCAAAATGCTGAATAATGCTTAAATAAAAAGGACAAGGCAGTCAATATAGTTTACCTGTGTCTCCAGCATTTGGATTATCATTGTAGGTTTGTTTACAATGAGATCCCCTTTAAAATTATCTATATTCAATTTAATAAACTACAGAGGCAGGTTTTCTTATCGACTTTCTACGTGTCTCTTGACTTTGGTCGATAGTACAATGTCACTTGTAGAGCTCAAATATCCACACACTCGTGCATGCTCAATGTTTATGTTTGATTTAAGGTCAAATAAGCCAGCATTCTCTGGCAATCAAAGTTAGTTGTGCAATCAACGATACCGTTCTAAAAATCATCATTATGGCTACTGAATCATTGCCAAACCGTTGATATGAACCACCCTTTCCATGCGAGGAGCGTTGTCATTTGATATAGAAATTCAAATGGATTGTGTAGCAATTTTTTTCCACCAGGGAATACTGCCGGAACCCACGGATGTCGATGAATAGAACAGAGGCTGTATCAACATTTCATTATTTGATCTGCCTCTGTGGGGAGAGAATTGGTCAAATGTATAGAGTAAAATATTTGTACTTCCTAAATAGAAAATAAAGTGTTAAAGCCATTTGAACACGAACAATAATATAGATTTTATAGTTTTAAAAAAGTACTTAAGCACGTATGTAAACAGTTGCCCGTTACCTTTAAAACACAATAAATTGTCCATTGAATCATAACAACTGGCTTTGTTTGCTGATAATCTCAGGGGAATGAACAGCGTGTAATCTGACATTTTCATTAATCTCTGCAGACGTTCGCCCAGTATGATGAACTCAAGGGATCAACGAATGAAACATCTAGTTAGTCACTCGAGTCACTTCATGTATCATTTAACACATCGTAAATGTATCATTTATAAGATAAAGCATATAAACATTTAGTTATCTTTTATTTGTTTTACTCGTCATTTAACCTACGAATAATGCACATGACAAAGTTCTTATCTGTATAAAAGTATTGACTTTTTTTCTAAATTGTATTTATTTGTATACATCACTTATAGGTTTTATACAAATTCATACTCATCTTAATTTTAATGCTTTGACTAAAAGGTGGGCCTTTAATGCTAAATGTATTATTTTGATAATGTCAAACATCTCATTACAGAAACTAATCATCCATAGTGAGGAGACAAATTATGTAGATTCACATAAAATCCATTGGCGGCCATTTTATGTGAACATCTTTAGATCATTTTGTGTAAGAAAAAGGAATCACATGGCTAAACCATACGTTATATATTTGCATTATTACTGCTCCATTGGGTTTAAATACATTGTCTTTCATTTGGAACCATTAATTATCATATTCCTGACATCACCTTATATTCCCCCTAAAACCGTGCTACTGCCCCTCTAAAATGTTTCATACCAGCTAACAAAAAGATGTACATTTCAGTAAATGAGTCTTACACATTGTAGAGTATGTCTTTGTAAACCAACATTTCACGAACCACATATTGAGTCAATATTCTGTAACAAATACTTTATTTCAAGTTATTCCATTTATTTCCTGAGTGTTAAAGTTGTAAAATATAACTTCAGAAGAAAAGCAAATGTCAACACCTGTAAATTATTTGTTACTTGTCAAGCATGCATTTTATTCAAACATTTCTAAGGTTCACGAGAAGATCACATGTAAACTATGTCTGTTTTTAACTTATTAAAGAAAACTGACATAGGTCGTTACAATAATTCGCAAAAACTTCTTTTTTCCAAAACTGTTCTACGCTTTCATAGCTACACTTACTTTGCAGTGTCTTTATAAATCTTCCTTGCTTTTGGCATCAATCGTTACTTTTCATTTCAGAACAATTTGAGAAATATCTGTTCTCATTTTTTGATAATAGATTACTGTCTTTGGCATATTTATAGAAACAAGTTCAAAGACGCCAGTCTTAAACAAATAAAGATAAGCTTTTTGAAGAATACGCATTTTGGAACAACATTTGACTTAATAAATCTTATTTTATTACAAGGGATATGTCAAAGGAGCTATTACTAATGAGGACATAAAATAACTAAACATTCCAGAGTTGTTTGTGGACATAACAGGCTCATTGAAGCTCACAAATTTGACCAATATTTGTTAGATAGTGTTAGCTGTGTTAGTAGGTCATAGTGTTGTTTTTGTCAACATAAGTTTTCATAGATTTTTACTTAGCTATTTTCATTCTATTTCATTCTATTTCGTAAAAAAAAATATATAAATAATAAATAATTATAAAGTTTTATCATTTTTATGTTCACGATAAAAATAAGAGGTAAGTGCTCATTACAAATATCATTCTTCTTGTAATTGCAATTATTACGTTAAATGTATGCTAGGATAATAAGAGGTTTAGAACCCTATTGAACGCCTTAATAAATGAAAAATAATGACTGATTATCGAATCGAATGCCTTGCAGTTTGCAATTACACATTATGAGTTTAAGATTGTGCCCTTATTTGAAATTGATTGACTACGTTGACACATTAATTGCTTCTTCTCCCAGGGCACAACGAATTACCCATCGATTGGAACCAAATGACTCCATTGATGGTAATATTGATATGCTATTGGTTAAGACTTCAGAATTCAATGCTGACTCCACATGTAAAGTCCTTTAGATCCCCAGATAATATATATCCGTATTGAATTCACATGTTTTTTGCAGATACCAGTCTCTTTTTGTGGGTTTGACGATTTCAAAGGTAATAACGTCATTTTGATTACATTGCAAACTTTTGTTTGGTGATATCCGAAGAACTGTTCTTCAACTTGGTCATAATCTGCTTTATGGGAATTTGCAGATACAAATCTTGGCCTTGGTCATATTTTTCAAATTTAAGGTCTACAACCTTATTGTCAAAAGTTTTTTCTCTGATTTTCAAATTTATGTCAACCTCATTTCTCTTGGGGACTGCAAAGTTACTATTTCATAGGAGGTTAATACCATTAAGAAGACACTTAAATCCAGAAATTGCATAAAACAAGATATTCCTTATCTTATCCTTGGACTGAAGACTATATTATACTCGAATGAAACAGAACACCATGGAGACGTTTGGCCCAGGTAATCATTTCAGCAGTACTCATTGAGTTATCAACAAAACTGACCCTGGAGACTAAAGAGCTATACCATCAGGATTCTGACAAAATATGTAATGCTTTGATATCTACAATGTATTTTTTGTATAAATGAGCATGTTCTTTTTTTAAAAGAAATTATTTTAACTCTACCACTTAAAACAAAACTCAGAATACAACTAATCGAGAGATAAAATGGAACATCTGCCATGAAATCGGAATTAAATAGATTTACAACAAAGCGCATTATTTGAACCAAAGATCATATGTGCAGCTTCGTAATACCCCTCGAATTTGACATATTGTAATACTTATATTTTAGTAAAGTATTCGTTTGCTTTGAAAATGCTCCCATTTTGTAGCAATATGAGCAGGGTGTGTGTTACAGTGAGTATGTATATGATATAAAATGTGAGTGAGAGGGTGTCTGTGTCTGTGTCTGTACGTACGGCTGGGTTGTTGGAGTATTTATGGTGGTCTCAATCAGACTATAAGTTAATTTATAATTTCAATTAATCATCACTAAATTTCTTTGATTTCAATTGCAGTAATGGTACACTCAGGGGCAAAAGAAACGATACCATCCTTTCAAAAGAGTACAAAACAAGGTCATGTAGTAGTACTCACAATTTCTAACATTAAATATGATAGTTTCAATGATTTGACTGTTTCCATTTTGTTTTGGTCATAATCTTTGAAATTAGAATTACAAAATATGATTAAATGTAAAATTCTGAAAATCTAAGATGTTATCAATATAAATAACCAAGGTAGAAGGAAATTTGTTAAAGCATTTTGCCTGCAAGTTGGTTTAAAAACAAGCAAAATGGGCCATTTTCACTATCCTATCCAGCGTTGTGTTAAAGGCGTGTAATTCAAAAGTGTTAACAGATATAGCTTTGATATTAAACACTTAGTTCAGTTAGCTCTTGAAAACATGAATTAACCCTCTAAATTTCGTAGCTTAAACTTTCATGCATTTTATATGAAATCGTTTCTTTTGCCCCTGAGTGTCTACCTTCGTAATGACATTTGATTCTTGACATGTTGTTATGGATCTGATGGTTCGATGATGTTCTCAAATATTGTAAGGGCGGTCCCCGTGTATATACACCCATGCTTAAACCAATTGTGTAAAAAAAGAGTTTTGTTTACAGACGTTATTCATTTTCATAATAATAGTTGCAATATACATTAATAGTTTATGGGAGTCAGTCACAAATTAAATTTGATGACTGCTACTATGAAATTGATAAACTATGAGTTGATCACTATCAATTGAGGTGAATAGATGCGCTAAACGTTATTAGCTTTTTAATATTTAATGATAATTTGAAATCAATGTTGGGATATTGTAAACAGTGTCCTGTTGAGGACTACTTTCTTTGCGAATTTGAGTAAATCGTTTTTCAATCCAATTAAGATGGTTTTCACAACCTCTGAGTTAAATTAACCTTTAGCCAAATCATGTGTTATGATTCTCATTTCCAAACCTTAAGAAACGTTACCACCTTCCAAATCGGGATGTTGTAATGGATAACCCTATTTGCATAAATGTCTACACATAGGTAACGATAACATTGCCTAAGTGTTATCAGAAACCTACATTAAAGTACACAAATAAATTATCAAAATTTTGGCAATTGGGTAATTTATAAGTTTAAACTTTATTACCAATAAAACCCATGTTGCTCATTGATCAATAATTAACTCAAAAAAGTGTTATAATATTTTCAAAGATTATTGGTGTACGGCAATATTCGGAACTATTGGTGCAGACTTTCACAGGGATGAAATCCATTTACTGGCTTTATTCGAACCTATTTCCTACTAACACAATCAATTACTACTTGATGTCCCCTAAATGATCTCATTTGATGAAATGCCTAAGGCGCACTGATGGGATTTTCACTTCTGTTATTCGCTGAACCTTGTCAGATGATGAAAGAGATCGTGGATGATTTATGTAGGATATATTGTTCAACATTTTAGGATTAATGTTAAATGCAATTAACATTTGATTTAATTCACACTTAAATAAGGCACTAACAATAAAACTTAAAATATCTTTTATAAATTCAGACATCACTTGGATTTTTTTTAATTCAGCGTGTTTTCTGTTTTATTTAAGTAATGTACGGTTACTGTACTGCGTATCTTGTTCGTTAGCAAAACGTCTAATTATTTGTAATTTGCAGATGAGTAATGACTGACGACTTTTTCTTAGTTTAACAGTGTGTTGAAAATAAAGTTCTTTTGTTTTGATTAGCAGTTGTGCTGATAAACAATAAGAGGAAAATTGGTTTCAATCAATGGACAATTTATTGCAACCTGTAGAGAGTGAAGAAATTATTGTGTCAACAGAGCCGATCTATTTCTTATAAGTGCACAATCTTAAACTTAAACTGTTTAAATGCGACCTGACAATCCTTAATTTCATTGACATTTAGGCAATATATTTCATTCACTGAGGCCGTAGATGCTGTCCCTCGCCTCTCCTTGTCTTAAAATACATGTAACGCTATTATTGCAATCAGGATAATGACAGGTGAAACGAGTACTTACCTCATACTTTAATATTATGCACAACATGCATTGAACAGTATTCAGGCCAGTAGGTGAAAGCTTGGTGACATTGGCTTGAGCCACTTTTGGTTCTGATTTCAACATGTAGTTTCAGTAATTAAAACTTCAACTTTTCACTATGTCCTTTAAAATATTGTGATTGCCACCCAAATGAACAGTATACTGAGTGGCAATTGATATCTACAGTATGATGATTAAAATGTTTCCTCATAGGAAAGCTATCTTTCATAGTCATTGATTTTACACTTTGTACACTGTTTGGTTGAGGATATAATGTGTAAAATCGCAAATTGATGTTTTTGATTCAAGTTTCTTTGTGTGCAGGAAATGCAATATGAAATACCCAAACTACTTTTTGGTTCGATTTAATGAATATCAAGGTTATTTTTATCTATTGATTTCCTAGATATTTGTCTCTTCGTCTAACTTCATTTTTGGGGATGAACTATCTTTCACTGTAGGGATAGAGTGTTATTCAAAGAGCGAGCATATATTTTTCCAATACCAAATAAACGGTTCATTGTTTAACAGTCGAAAAATAAAGCGAAACTCTTGCAAATGTTACCTAAACAATAAGCACATTAAATATATATTTGTGTTATGAGCTATCCTAATGGTACAAAATTCCCAAATACATTGTTTTCGGAATTTGAAGTGATTTATACGTTTAAAAATATCTCAAACAAAACTGCACATGTCAGAACGTGTTCTTGAACTTGATTTGAAGGAGCTCCTCAGGGTTTGAGCTCTATCATTAAGTTGTCGAATGTCATGTTGTGCCAGCAGCAATTACCTTATCCTTGAAGTAACCCTCAGCAAGAACTTGTTGAAATGGTTATTGATTATGTGGAAACTGACGAATTGGCCGTGCTTGATGTTAGAACATGTTTTTAAAATATTACCTAACATATATCATGTTGTTCAACCGTATGATGCAGGCATTAAAAATGACTGCAGAAATACATTGACATTTATACAGTTTACTTATTTGATGACAAGTTTATTGATTATATTGGAAAAAGAAATACATACAACTATATTTTTGTATATATGTCTATTCCTCTTTCGATTATTCGTTTGGAAGAATCACCTGATTTTTTTATATTTCACATTATCCAAATTTATCAAAGTAAAATATTTCTTTCTTATATATATTTTCGATTGTTTTACATGAAAGATATAGTATTGGAGAAAAAATATATATATACTTAAACTAAACGTGTTCCGTTCTGATAAGCATGGAATACCCAATGAGTATGTGTATTTATAGTGTGGATGAAATTGATCTACATGTTTGCATAACAATCCACTAAATCCATACGAAAATAACAGTTTCTTTTAAATACGAGTACTTTCAAGGTAATTATTGCACTACCAGAGCAACTAGAAACCTTTACCTATAACTTCTGGGTTTTTTTCAGTGTGCATTTTAGCGAGATCATTATAATGTTGTTTTTATCCCCCGCAACAACGAAGTTGCGGGGGGTATTAAAATGGGTACCGTCCGTCCGTCCGTCCGTCCGTCCGTTACACTTTGTGTCCGGCTCATAACTTTCTAACTAATCAACCATTTCAATTCAAATTTGTTATGGACATGAAGAAACATGTAATAATGTGTCATGACAAAAAAAATTCTGAAAATCTACATAAAATATTAGGATTTTGGAGAAAAAGTGGTAAATTTTGTAAGAAATCTGTTACAAGTCCCGTCCGGCTCACAACTTCTTAACTAATCATCTCATATTGATCAAATTGGATATGAAGATACATAATCATCTGAAGGTGTGTCATAAAGAACAATTTTGAAAATATATTTATATAATTTTGCCTTTATTGGCAAAAAATGAGGACTCTGTTGGAAAACTGTTACAATTAAGTCCTGTCCGGCTCATAACTTCTAAACTAATCATCTCATATTGATCAAATTGGATATGAAGATACATAATCATATGAAGGTGTGTCATGATGCAATTTTGAAAATATTTTTATAAAATTTTGCCTTTTTTGGCTAAAAATGAGGACTCTGTTGGAAAACTGTTACAAGTCCTGTCCGGCTCACAACTTCTAAACTAATCATCACATATTGATCAAATTTGATATGAAGATACATAATCATATGAAGGTGTGTCATGAAGAACAATTTTGAAAATAAATTTATATAATTTTGCCTTTATTGGCAAAAAATGAGGACTCTGTTGGAAAACTGTTACAAGTCCTTTCCGGCTCATAACTTCTAAACTAATCATCACATATTGATAAAATTTGATAGGAAGATACATTATCATATGAAGGTGTGTCATGAAGAACAATTTTTAAAATATTTTTATAAAATTTTGCCTTTTTTGGCAAAAAATGAGGACTCTGTTGGAAATCTGTTACAAGTCCTGTCTATCTCACAACTAAACTAATCATCACATTTTTTATCACATTTGTTATGGAGATACAAAATCATATGTTAGTGTGTCATGAAGAACAATTTTGAAAATATGTTTGTTTAAATATGATCAAATTTATCTTGGAGATCCAAATACATAATACATAAATTCATTTGTTTGATTTTAATTTTGTCAGTTAAGTGGAATTATGCCCAACAGTGAACATAAAGTTGGTATAATTTTTATTAGAACAGTTTCTTTCATATCCTGGAAAATTTGTGTTAATTTGTGCGACAAAAATTAATCAGAGATATGATAAGGAAAACCTATACATATTGTGCAATTTGCGGGGGATATAGCTCGACAATGTCAGCTGCTTGTTTTCATAGAATTGAGTGTGTCGGTTTTCCCATAAATGTTTTGCACAAACTGTCTTTGGCTAAAATATTGCACTATGCTGTACATCTGTTTCATTTTACTCATTTATTTCACATTTTCTCTTTTGAAGTTTTATAATGCAATATGATATTCAAAAAAAGTTCTTTAATTGATCAATATGCTAGAATTTTATAACAGTTAATGTAGATTCATTACAGAATCCAAATATTCACATTCCCCTTAATTGATATGAAATATTCAGTCTCCAAGGTCCATTTCCCTTTTGTTGCTGACTTGATGGGTAATGCTGATTTTACTATCCAGACCCAATGACTCCCTGAGTTACTGTTTCATTTGATTACTACATACTCTTCAATACAAGGAGGAGCAGAGGCATATGCTGTTTCATGTTACTACTTTTATAAACGTCCCTGTGCTGGTGGTGTTAACTACCCGTGTAATATTTTTACAGATGGAAGGTCGTAAGCAATGTAAAATATCATGTATTAACTTCACGTATATAGTTTTTTGCTTATGACAATCAATGATACAAAGCTATCCTGTGGGGTGTCATTTGATAATAAGTTATATATATATGATCACTTTCAGACGATGAACCAATTTGATTATAAAATGTAGTTTTTGTATGACAAAGATACTTATTTGAAATATACCGTGTTCCTGAATGTACACTATTGTGTAAACGTGATGATTAAATACTCACTCTGTAATTGATAGACAAATAATTATTCAAGAAGAGAAAGTATACTGAACATAAAAGTGATAATCGTCTTTAGCATTTGCCCCTCACTCATTCAGAGCTCATGTTCTGATACTTAACATTGTATCATACCTCGGACTTTTTATCAGAAAATATGAACTCATCTTTAACTTGTTCAATAGTGTTTTCTTCAAAGTTGATCTCCGAAAAGATTCTGCTAATTATGTTAATAAATATTCATCAAATTATTCACAAACACATCTATTGAAGTACATATCATTAGAATCTGATCATTTTCCTAAAGGATTTATTAATTGCCACGAAATGTTGCTTCACTTTCTGACAGAAATGATTTCATCGCTACCTTCTACTGTATGGTTTATAAAGTCATGTTAACCTATTCATTACACGTTCCACAATGGAAACATGGCATTGAGACGATTTAATTGGATAAGAACATGTCCAGAATAGTAATAAGAAATTATTTCTATCCTTAAACATCGTTTGCAACCTTTCCATCATAGCACTTAATGGTTAGATAATTTGATGAACTTTTCTGACTATCAGAAGATCACTGCTAAAGTTGATATCTTGTAACACCTATCTATCATTATGATTATCTATATTTAGGGCATATAACAATCATTTTGACACTTATGGAAGAAACACACAATATACTTTTACACACTTACTCATTTGTTATAACAATTTAGTGATTTATTGCTATGGTTAATTAACTGCTTTGAGTTATAATATAAACACAACAGAACTAGTAAATACATGTACACAGTTTCTAAATGTTTCATGTACACAAGTTATCAAAGTGTTGAAACTAATCAATTTATCCTTGTTAGGAAATATTGATTGAATATCTATTCAAATGTGACATGATATAGAGCATGCAAGTTAAAATACCACCAGTAATGTTTTGAATGTCAATATGAAATGTTATTACATAACCTATTTTCGAATCTAAGAGACGTTTCATGTGGATGAGGCAATGCGACCAGAAGTCTGAACCAATATGATATCAGTATGACCATCAATAGAGTCATTTGGTTCCAATCGATGGGTAATTCATTGTTCCCAGGAGGAGAGGAAGCAATTACTGTGTCAGCAAAATCAATCAATTTTAGATAACAGCACAACCTTTAACTCAAACTGTGTAATTGCAACCTGCAGAACATCTATTTAATTGACTATCTGTAATCGCTTTAGCCTTTGCTGCGGCTGCCATAACTGTTCACATTATATTATCATCTTGGTAAAGGATGTATATGCATCACTGCAAGTATGAAAATATACCCTGCTATTAAAATACCTTCTGACTGTAAACAGAAACTGGAATAACGATAACATAATGGCGATTTCTCGACTACATACAAATGACATAGTTCAATCTTTTTCAAGGTTTGATAATTTGCTAGTTTCAGGCATCTCGTTAAGAAATGTTCAATATCTATAATCGGCAAAGTAAATATCTAAAAAGGACAATCAAAAAGCTAAACGGTGAGAGACTAAACATTCTGTGGAGAATGTAATGTAGTCATCAGTGCCGGGAATACTATTTTATCTATAATGTGAAACATGCTCTTATTGATACCTTTAACGTAACTTCTGAACAACTTTTGAAATTAACGACCTTTTATTGAATCTAATCATCAAGCCTCTAGCATTGAACAGTTGGCTGACAGAAAAGTGTAAGCATGAGCTATTGTTGGCAAAGTTCCACGCTCTTCGCGAATATATTAGTCCTGTTTTTCAGTACAGGAAATAAATAACTGTCACAAAGAAGTCGCAATCTCTCACTGTGAGCTAACATTTGGGTATTCAATAGTTAGATAAAAGTCATGGCCAAAGACACGTCATGATACTTGCAGAGAGTACATTGACGATTTCATGTTTGAATGTTTAATGTTGTTTATCAAATGACCTATTTCATTCCTGAGTAGAATTCTCGAAAATCAATATTCGAAATATGGTGCTTGTGAAAAATATTTCTGTGTAACTGGTAAAAGATACATGTACATCTATTCTCTCTTACCTCTTAAACTCCTAACAAATTCTAAAATGTTTAAGGTGGAGTCAGCCTTACCACCTGAAGACAACCAATAGCATATCAGTATGACCTTCAATAGCGTCAGTGGTTTCCAATCGATGGATAATTCGTTGTGCCCAGGGAGGTGCAGAAGCGATTAATGTGTCAACGAAGTCAATCAATTTCGAATAAGGGCCCAATCTTAAACTCAAACTGTGTAACTTAAACCTGCAATGCATTATTTTTTTTACTAACTCTAACAGTCTTTTTAAAAAAGTGTTGAGGCTTCCAATACTGCTACCATCCTCTTCTTATTTTCTTATCAAAAGAATGTCTATGATTCAACTCAAGTAAAACAAGTTATCCGGCAAAAATAGCTAATATTTCATAACATATATTTTGTTTTCCTCAGAACTTTGACAATACTTTTATTACAAATTATTATTATATATATTTATGTTTAACATGGGCTTACTCGTTGTCATTAACATTGCCATTCTTAAAGATGGATTTTTATTTCAAAATGCAACTCCTCAAATGATTTTATTGAAGGCAGGGTCATAAATTAGAATATGATCTTGTTCTTATATTGTCTCAAATGTCAGTCACAATATCATTTGTTTCATAACACTAATTTATTGTTATTCTGAATAAAACTTGTTCTGCGGTAGTTTGCAATTTCGATACACATGTTTTATGATGAGCAGTTAATATCCCAAGGGGATAGCAATATTGATGCATTACAGTGTGATAGTGATGGAACAAACTCGAATTGATTTAAAGGAAATTTCTATTTGTTCATTAAAGGCAAGGCCAAACCAAATAAATTATTGATATTGGTGTCTTTTTTTGTCATAACAATTCAGTCATAAAGCATTGAGGTTTGATGTTGCAAGCTTCAAACAACTGATTGTATTTATACAAGTATTGAGTTTGGATTAATGTACTTTAAGTGGCTTTCAACCTCCAAATCAAGTATTGAATAAAATATTCTTAAGCAAGTGTTTTTGTTCTAAAAGTCAAAGAATTTTTAGTATAACGAGTGTATAGAAAATAGGTTTGTAAAATACAAATTGAGCTTTACTTTGCAGTTACTGTAAAATGTAAACTAAGTGGAAATGACATTTGTGATGTACGTGTCAATTTCGATTGGGAAATACAAAATTGTTTAGTTAATGAAGTTTTTATATATCAATATCTCAATGATGTTTTACAAATAAGAAACAAGAGAAAAGTTCAAAATTATATATCTGACAGTTATGAATATAACTACAGACATGTTTACTAATATAGAATTTTTTGTCACCTATCCTGCTAAAAGTTTTGCAAAATTGAAAATAGATAAATTCGTGCACGTACATATATGACTACATAGTGTTTAATTAGGGACAAAAACATTAGATTAAAAACATTGCTATTGAAAGTATAAAATCATTTTTTTCTTATTTGTCTTGTTCATATGGTAAGACACGATATATTCCTTGTGAATTAAGCAATTTGATATCTGACTTATATCAGGTAACATCAAAACACACTATCTCTAAATGTTATTCCTGTCATATCAGTAATTAATCAATATTTAAAAAGTTTTTACTATTGAAGTTTGAAATTCATAAAAATGTATTGTAGTTTGTTTCCACTGCCACAAACAATGTTTGAAACTTATATGATGAGTTCTGTCTGCATGTTTTATCAAGAGCAGTTTATATCCCAAGGGGAAACAATATTGATGCAATACAGTGTGATGTTGACGGAAGAAAGTCCGACTGATTTAAAGGGAATTTCTATTTGTTCAGTTATAAAGCATTGAGGTTTGACGTAGTTGCAAGATTGTAACAACTGATTGTGTTTTTGTTATTGAATTTTGGTTGTTCTTTAAGTGACATTGCTTTTCACCTCCAAATCACGCAATAAATAATTATTCTAAAGCAAGAAACCACGTTATGTATGCCAAAGAATTGTAACTATTATCTGTGTCTGGAAAAGAGATTTGTAAAATACAAAATCAGCTTTCTTTTTACTGTAACTGAAATATATAAACTTAGTTCAAATGATATTTATTAATGTTTGTGTCTATTTTAACTGGGAAATACAAAGACGACAGATATGTTAGATAATACTTGAATTATTTCATAGATGTGTCTGCCAAATATCCGCTTACAGTTTTGCAAAATTAAATTTCGAGTTTGTACACAAGGACTATATAGTAGAAAAACGTAGAAAAAATAACTATTGTATGTATAAATCGTATACGTGTGTGTTTTGTATCTAACATGAATTCGAATACAGGTTTTGTTCAGATTTGTCTTATTCATATGGTAATACACGATAAAGCAGAACGAATGAAGCAGTTTTCTATCAGACCTTTATCAGGCAATATCAAAACTCACTTTCTACTCTAAGTGTTATTCCTATGATAGTGTCAATTGGTGCTAATCAGTGTTCAATATGTTATCAGATTACATAGCATGCATTGGATATGTCCCTGCTTGGTATCAAGCTAGGTGTGTTTTTGTATTTCATATAACCTTTTATTACTCGCCCGTGTATGATACCGCAGTGTAATATTTATACGACAATAGTAAACTAGTGTAATAGCTCAGTGCAAGTATGACGTCACAGTAGTTGTGACGTCAATGTGTGGTTGTGACGTCATTGTGGAAACGTGCCGTCACAATGGCTGCGAGTTGCGGAAATGTTCGTTTCGGCAAAATGTCGCCGGTTTTGCTCGTTTTGAGGGCAAGTAATAAACAGAATACTAAACTCCCTTCCAGTTAATACTATTCTTATTAAACTCGTGAATGATTTGGTATCAAACTCGCTTTCGCTCGTTTTATACACAATCAATAACTCGTTTAATATAAATAGTATTAAATGGAAGGTCGATTAGTATCCTCTATTTATCCAACGATTTATTTCAAAGAATTGAATTTCAGTGTGTGTGTTTGCACTAGAAAATAAACAATGTCAAGCATTATTAAATTTCATGTGAACCAAGCGAGCATCAATACCATATCAGTATTGATATTAATTTACAGTCAATAGGTTCAATCAATTGTAACCTGCAGGGAGAGAAGCACTTATTGTGTCAACAGAGCAAATCATTTCTAATTACTGTACACTCTTAAACTTAAACTGGGTAATTGAGACCGTAGTATCACTCATTTTATTGACATTTGGGTTTATTTCTTTCGATGAGGCTGTCGATGCTGCAGCCACCTCTCATTTACTTAACATACAATTACTGTTATTATTGCAATCAAATGAATGACAGTTAAATCGTTCACTAATATCATACTTTATTATTATGGCCAATATGCATTGAACAGTCTTCAGGTCTGATGGCACAAATTTTTTGAGGTTATTTTCAGGCCACTAATGGTTCTATTTTCTATGAAGGACATACCGTGGATTGAGGTTCCAAAGGTTCAAGCAGCTTGATGAGGTGAATCTTTCTTTATACCCCACTTCCGGTCTCGTTGCTATGGTAATATTTACATAATATAGTAATACAAATTCTCAATAATAAAATGAAATGTTTTCCTGTTAAATACTATATGGATGTTGACAAACGTTGTAAAATCGCAAATTGACATGGTTTATAATTAAGGTTTCTTCATGTCTAAGTTATGCAAATGTAATAAACCAAATTACCTTTTGATTCGCGTCATGAATGGTAAGGTCATATTGATCTATTGATTTTTTAAAAGCTTCAGATAATTCATATGCCAGAATTATTATCGCCTTTTTAGGATCACATGCAAATTGAAAACATAATGATCACGTATAAGATTTGCAGATAAAAATATTCTTTTATATTGAATAAAGACATTAACGTTATCCAAAGTATCTATGCTTTCCATTGTATTTGATGTTGGACGTTGATGTAAATGTTATTTTACTAGGATATGGTGCCTGTTATTAGTGCTTTTCCTATACATTATATAGGTTCGTTTTTTTATGAGGTTCATTTAGGCTTTTAAAATTCACTTTACAAACATTGTAACGGGAACTTTTTTTTACAACATACATAACATCATAATGACAATGATACATTCAAAGTTTCCTGGACAGTATATAGGTTATTCTTTTGAGGTTTTAAAGAGTTCCAAAGTAATTTAGTTTGTCTCTTTCATAATATCAAATTCATTCTTCGTGCATTAGATCATGACTTCATCTGATTACAATGATTGCCTTCGTTTCCAACAATAAGGCTCCAATTACAATCGATATATGCCTTAAGGTTAATAAAACTGAAGAGTTAACAAAAAACAATGCAGTTTCATGAATTTCACTCAAAATGAATTATGTAGTTTTCTGAGAAGACGATAGGAGGGTTACCTTGTTTGATAACTAAACTATATATCTTTCTCAGATGCGCACTGTACACAAAGGAACAACTTGCTTTAAACTGCCACTTCATTTATTCAAACTGAATATGAAATTACAAATATACAGTTACTTTTCCAGGATCATTAACTATGGATTTTCATTGAATCTTATCATAAAGCTTCTTGCATTGAATAGTTTATAGTCGACCTGAGAAAGTACAGGAAAATATATATCTGTCACAAAGAAGTCGCAATCTCTTGCTGTGAAATAACATTCGGGTATTCAATAGTTCAAAGATAATTGTATGATTTGAAGGAGCTCTTCATGGGTGAAGCCTTATCATTAAGTTGCCGAATGTCATGATGTGCCGGCAGCAACTATGTTATTGTCGAAGTAACCCTCAGCAGGAACTTTTTAAACTGGCGGCCAGCAATCTAAAAACCTTTGAAGTTATTGATTATCTAGAAATTGACAAACTGGCCTTGCTAGCTGCTAGATAATGTTCTTACATATAATTTCCATGTTTTTCAATCATACGATTCAGTCATTAAAAGTGACTCCAGTAGTAGATTGACTGATTGTCAGTTTTAGTATAATGATAGTTGATGTAGAACATCTATACATTTTACTCATTTGAGGATAAGTATATGCATTATATGGGAAAGGGAAATACATGTATATACACATATATTTGTGTCTATATGTTTATTCCTCTTTCAATTATATATTTAGAAGAATCACCCAAAATTATATTATTCAACTTTTTTCAACTTTCAAATCAAGGTGAAAACCTTCTTTTACATATATATATATTGCTCTTTTTGCTTATATGAAAGAAATAGTATTAAGACAAAAAAACATATATATAACTAAACTAAAGGTGTTCTGAAATAATGCATGCTAATAAGTATGTTATACCCATTGAGTATGTGTAGTTATGGTGTGGATGAAATTAATGTACACACACAATAAAGACTTGCGATATTGACAAGTGTTTTTAATTGACTACTTTCAAGGGAATAATTAATAATAAATAAAATATTTTGCTAAAAAATAGTTTAATTGAAAAACATGCTAGAATTTTGAAACGGTTAATGTAGATTCGTTACAAAATCCGTATATCCACGTTCCTTTTTTGGGGGGATATGATATGAAATATTTAGTCTCCAGGGTCGCTTTTCCTTTTGTTGCTAACTTGATGAGTAGTGCTGATAGTACTATCCAGACCCAATGACTCCCTGATGTACTGTTTCATTCGATAATTACATACTCTTCAATACCAGGAAAAGCTGGGACATATGCTGTTTCATGTTACTACTTTTATAAATGTCCCTGTGGTGATTTTAACTTCCTGTGATATATTTGTATGTATGGAAGGTAGTAAGGAATGGACGATATCATGTATTAATTTCACTCTTTGTTTGGATTTTTTTATGTTCTGTAAACTTGACGATTAAATACTCACTTTGTATGTGATGGAAAAAAGATCATTTAAGGAAAGAAAGTGTAAAGAACATCAAAGCTATAGGTCTTCAGTATTTTCCCCTCACTCATCCAGTGGTTGATGTTGTGATACTTAATATTGTACCATCTCTCAGATGTAATCTTGTTCAATGGTGTTTACTCTATAGTTGATCTCCAAAACTATTCTGTTAATTACATGTATGTGAACACTGATTTTATACTTTCAATAGCAATGTTTTGTATATGGTGTTTTTGTCCCTTATTTAACACTGTGTAGGCCTTATGTATACACGAAACTTAATTTTCCAAATTTCACAAAGATATTAGCAGGATAGGTGACAGAATTAACTTTATTATTTAACATGTCTGTAGTTAAATTCATAACTGAAAGATATATATTTTACATTTTTTTCTGTTTTCGAAAATGTAAAACCTCATTTAGATATTGATGATAAAAAGGTTCCTAAGCTTAACTGTTTTGTATTTCCAGTTAAAACTAACACAAACATTGACGAAATATAATTTGAACTAATTAACATTTTACAGTTACTATAAAATAAATCACATATTGTATTTTATAAATCTAGTTTCTAAACACATATAATACTTAAAATTCTTTGGCGGATGAAATAGAAATAGTTGCTAAAAATATTTGTTCAAAACGTGTTTTTGGGGTATAAGACAAAACCACTTAATGTACATTGATCATAATTCCAATACGTTGATAAACACAATCAGTTGTTAAGTGCTTGCAACTACGTCACACTTCAACGCTCTATGACTGAATATTCTAACACAATAAGACACCAATGTTGATTCATTTTCGTTATAGTGTTTGGCGTTGCCCTTAATGAACAAAGAAATTCAATTTAAATCCATTGGATTTTGTTCCATCACAATCGCACTGTTTTGCATCAATATTATAACCCCCTTGGGATATTAACTGCTCGTGATAAAACATGCAGAGAGAAAAACATCATATTAGTTTCAAACATTTTGTGGCAGTCTAAACAAGAGAAATATCAAAATACAATTGGCATTTGTGAATCTCAAACTATGACAGAACAAGTTATATTCAGCAATATTGCTAAATTAATGTTATGAGACAGATGTTTTACTGTCTGCCATTTGGGACAATTCAATAACAATATTGACATCGTAATAATGGTTTACTTGTCTTAAAAATGACAATGCCAAGAACACATTTTGTATGGTCAGAAATATTATGTCAATTAACTTAATACCGAAACATAACATTGTTTTGTAATTAATAGAAAGATGAAGATGATGGAACAAGATGACTTTGTAGAAAAGGCACGATTTCGTGATACTTGAATATCATAATAAAATTGATATGAATTTGTCGTGGTATTAAAGGGGCAGTAGCACGTTTTAGGGGGGAATATAAGGTGATGTCAGGAAAATGAAAATGAATGGTTTCAATTGAAAGACAATGCATTTAAACTAAATGGAGCAGTAATAATTCAGATATATACTGTAAAATTTAGCCACGCGATTCATTTTTCTTACACCAATTGAATTAAAGGTGTTCACACAAAATGTCCCCCATTGGATTTTAGGTGAATCTTCATAATTTGTTCTCCGACTATGGAAAATCGGCTTGTGTATTGAGATTTTTGACACTATCAAAATAATACATTTAGCATTAACGTACAATTATCAGTGAAAAATTAAGAATATAAAATTATCAAAAAACGTGCTACTGCCCCTTTAAGCTAAGACCGTATATAACTGATATTGACATGAACCTGCCTACAATGAAATGATTTGTGAAATATCTTCAGAAATATTATATTTTTATAGTCGGATAACTTGTTTTTCTTGTGTTGATGCATAACATTATTTTGCTAAGAAGAGAGGATAATTAGAGGACGTGAGCAGTATTGAAAGGCTCAACAAAGTTTAAAGGGACTGACAGTTAGTCAATAAAATTAATGCTTTGCAGGTTGAATGACACTGTTTAAGGTTGTGCTGTTATCTGAAAATGATTGACTTTGTTGACACAGTAATTGCTTCTTCTTCTCAGGGCACAATGACTTACCCAGCGATTGGAACAAACTGACTCTATTGGTGGTAATACTGATATCATATTGGTTCAGACTTCTGATTGCAATGCTGAATCCACATGAATCTTCTTGTTCAAGTGAAGTTGACATAATCATCATTTCCACATTAGGGTTAATTTATATTTTGTAACAGCCTACATGTTAGATACGCAGCCATCAATCTTTATTACCCTTAAGATAAATTTCTCGAATTCTGATTGGTCAATAGCCAAAGCATACATACCCGTGTAGTCGGATTTGGCAGGGTGTACGAAGTGTACACCCCGTCAAATTTGTCACGTGACATACCAAACGGGTCATACGGATGACCTTGACCTCAGCTGGAATGCGGAAGTAAAACGGCCGCTCGACTGACAATTTCAGAATCAAAATTTACAATGACCAACATCAATTGAGAGATTCTAATGTTATGTCATTGTTAATATCCATTGTCTTATTACATTCATTCAATATGAACACATGTTTCTCTTTAATTATTTCATTTAAGAACACTTTTAATTCGGATATTTTTAGTCACAGAGTTATCTCCCTTTATATAACTGCCGTTAGCTCCGTACCGCGACTCTTGATGTTCACACTGTGCTGAGCTTGAGCACAGTCTAGTTAAGACTTATTTCGGTCAAAATGAGTAAACTGTGTTGAAATAAAAGATCTTAAGGGTAATAAATTCGTTACACGGCGTTTTGACAGGGTGTACGGGACTGTAAGACCCTTGTACATTCTGCATTTCCTTCGGCTCCGCCTCAGGAAAATACAGAATGTACAAGGGTCTTACAGTCCCGTACACCCTGTCAAAACGCCGTGTAACTAATACTGTTGGTGACATTGACGTATTTTCAAGGTAACTAGGCCACTTTGATTACCTTGCAAACTTCTATTTACGTAGAATCAGAACTTGGTCAGAGCCTACATTAGTACAATTTACAGATGAATATCATTGTGTGTGACTTTAGTCATATTTCTAAGTTTCAAAGTAACAACAGCACTTCAAACACATTTCAAACTCTGAATGTAACGCCAGTTGCTTTTCCTGGCCTTGAATATTAAATGCAATACACTTTCTCGTTTTGAACAATTTTTTAGAAAGATAGAAAGTGAGTATTTCATAATCAAGTTTGGAAAGTATTGTATTTCACGCACAGGAGATTCTTCAAATAAGTTTGCTATCGAAAAATACCTAAAGCATAACTAAGTTTTACACAACTATCATCGGTCGGCAAACATCAAAATTTGTAAATGTAACGTGCAATTAAAACATGATATTTTACAAGGTACGACCTCCCATCTGGACATAGTTAACACCACAGGGACTTTAATAGAAAGAAGTTACATGAAACAGGATATGCCCTAGCTCCTCCTGAAGTATGTAGTAATCAAATAAAACGGTACATCGGGGAGTCATTGGGTCTGGGTAGTAATATCAACACTACTCATCGAGTCAGCAACAAGATAAAAATGGACCCTAGAGATTGGATATTTCATAACAATTAAATGAATGTGAATATTTGGATTCTGCAATTAATCCAGATCAACTTTTAAAAAATATAAGCATTTTGTTCAAACATAAAAGATTTTATCTAAATATGATATTTACATTACGTGGTATAAATTTGAAATTACAATTGTAACTTCGATGAGAAAATGTGAACAAAATAGGGAATAAACAAAACAGTATCATATCAAATTTGTTTATAACCCTTTATCTTTTTATTAAAATATCGACACATTGAAACTTATATAAAACATGTTATGATAATGTCGCTAAAGTGCAAACTTGATAAAGTTTTTGAAACAAGTTTGTTTTGATAATTGCTTTGGTTTTCTTTGAACGAACTCATTTGAAAAATAAACAACAGTTTTAAAGAAGTTTTAAAAAAAGAAACATCATTTACACTAAAAGGGCAGTCAATAATCACTTGAATCGTTTGTCAGTTCAATTCGTATAATTTAAACACTTTGCTTTGGTGTTGCATCTTTAAGAACAGGTTCTAACAGCAAACAAGACCAGTTTGTCAATTTCTTGATAATCAATAACCTTAAAAGGCTTTATAGACTTCTGGTCGCCAGTTCAACAAGTTCCTGCTGAGGGTTACATCAACATTAGCATTGTTGCTGCTGGCACCCCATGACAACTTGGACAACTTAATGATAGGGCTTAAACCATGAGGAGCACTTATAAATCAAGTCAAATTATATGTTTTGACATCTGCAATTTTGTTGATGTTTACACACATATATAGATCAATCCAGTTTGGTTAATCAATATCATTCTTGATAATTGAATGATAGAATTGATAAGATTATTATACCTTATAATAGAAATGCCTCAAAATGTATTGTCTAGGTAACATTTGCATAAATTTCACCTACCAATTCAAATGTTCAAATAGTGAACCGGATAGTTTGCTTAAATTTAGTAGAGTGTTTAATATACAGGTAATGATGTAAATTCATCTTTGAATAACTCGTTTATCTTACAGAATGACAGTTGATTATCCAATAAGATAAACCTAAAAAAACTTCATAACACCATTTGAAATGGGAAAGCAGAGAAACTTTCAAATAAGAAATGATTTTCCTATCTGCAACTCTTATACATAGTCATTAAGTTTTCAAGTGGCATGTGGTTCTAGAAGTTCGCTTATTTAACTGACACAGGAGTTATCAAGAAATCCATAGATCAAATTGAACCTTGACACCCACGAGAGTGAATCAGGTAGTAATTTAGTTTTTTTGCATATTTTATTACTTGCACACGAGGAAACGTCAATTTGAAAGTCAGATATTGGTCGTTATTGCAGCATTATTATGTGAAAAGAATTTTTTTGGGAATCACTAAATGAATTTTTGTGTAATAATGAGGATATCCAGCATTTAAATGGTTCAGCATTCATTGGGTTTTACCTTTGAATGATTCATTATCATGCAAATTATCATTATCAAATTAAAAGGAATTTTCTTATCATGAAATCTTGCACATGATCATCAAGTTTTTAAAAGAATGGTGGTTCTGAAATAGCAATGATGATATTGACATCGAAATTATCTACAATTATCAAGAAATCAAAAGGTCAACATGAACCATAATATTCTTAAATATACCTTAGAGCAAATCAAAAGAGGTTTGTTTATTTCCAAGGATTTATGTATCCTTTGCACACGAGGAAATCCACATTCGAAACAAATAAATTTTTGATATCACACCATCTGTCCACATTCATTAAGCACTTAACAGGAAAAAATTCCATTTAGCATTTTGGATTTTGGTTTAACTAGTATCCAAGTGAACAGTGTTAAAAGGTGTAAACATGATGACTATGGTAAATGTTTTTTATCATCACAATAATGATAAAAGTGTGGCACATAGAAATCAATTAAAAGCTCACTGCTCTGTCAATTTGTACAATCACATTGTTTTCAAAGAAACAGTGAAGATTTGAATATATAACATAACATTTACTGTAGATTTATATAAAAAAGCATGACTGACTTTGTGGGTAAAATTCTGAGATATTAAACGGCAACGTTTCGTTTGATATGTACATTCATCGTCTCCATTTTCAATATACAATTAATAGTATATAACTCGAGGTCTTGCTACGTGATTGTTTTGTTTTCACTGTAATGTCCACGGAGACACCCTTGGACAGAATATAATGAAGAAAACTGTTTATTTATGAAGTTAATTGTCCTTAGTCACTAACATCAATTCTATTCAGGTCGCAATTACACAGTTCAAGATTGTGCATTTATTAATATTGATTTGCTCTGTTGACACAAACATTGCTTCTCTCCCTCCAGATTACAATCAATTGTCCATGGATTACAACCAATTGACTGTAGATGAATGCCAATACTGATATGGTATTGATACTCGCTTGGCTCACAAGCTGCTTGACAACGTTCATTTTCCAGTGCAAACACACACACACACACTGACATTCGTTGGATCGAATATTATATGAAATAAATAAAACACATCTATAACTATACCAATGTACACTAATTAATCCGATTACATATTGATTTGCACCAATTGACACCATCATCGGATTAGCACAGAGTAGTATATTGATATGACCTGATACAATACAAATAACAATCTGCCTCATGTGTCTTGCCATTGTGATTCACAAGAAAAAGACAAATCAGATACTGACACTTGAGTAAATGTCCTATACAATTAATGTCAGTGAAATCTCACAACGTGTTATTACGGTATATACTTGCAATAAAAATGCCTATTTTTTACGTCTGTATTTCAAGAATATATACTCCGTAGTTCTTCTCCAAATCATCAATCATATATATATTTCGAGTTTAACTTTCTGCAAAAATACGTTACAGAAATATCTGTGAAATAATACCAATTTACAAGAATAATTTAAATTGCCTGTGCATGTACCTATTGTCAGAACTGTTAGATATTAATCTTAGGATTATTTCCCATTTCCCCTTGTATCGTTTTGAAAAAAAAAATTAAACATCAATGAAGTTGTATGGAAGAAAAACTTTTATATAATTTTTTATTTTCAAGGTCAATATGGACAACAACAAGTTTATATCATACAGTGTCTTATCCTCTGTAATTATAAACATAAATACATGGCGATGATATTTTGTAAAATGCATGATTTGGAGATGAAAAGCAGTACCACCTGAAGTAAATTCATCAAAAACTCAATAATTTCATAAAAACAATCGTTTGTTTACTGCTTTCTACTGCGTCATACAACCGTGCTCTATGGCTGAGTTGGTGTAACACAGAGAACAATATCAAAAGTCAATAACATATAGTGCTTGGCGTTTGCAATGCTTTCATTGAACAAAGAGGAGATTTCTTTCAAATCAATTGGGCTTTGCGCCATCACAATCACACAGTATTGCGTCAATATATTGATCTCCTTGAGATATGTCATTCAGTGAATGATCTACGCGCATTTACACAGTTTGCACAGCGGTTATTAAGTTTATACCTCCATGAACTTAATTCATTTTGAAGTCAATTCCTAAATAAACTTCATTTCGTGACGTCACATCACATTTCGGCACGCCCCCTTTTACGGAACTATTTGTAAAGAAGTAAAGTGTATCTGATGATAGATTCACTTCGGACAAGTAAGGTAAAAGAAAAAAAAGACCCACAAGTACCAAAAAGGTAACGATTGTTTGTATTTTGATAAATAAATGGTACCACTTGATCAAAATAAAATCGGTCGTTTATAATGTCAGAAGACAAGCCACCAAGGAAGCATATTAATTCATGTATTTTGTATGACAACAGGCATGTACACTATTGTCTAATAAAATTGTTAGATATAGTAATATAGCCTTTAAGAAGGAAAACTTTTAAACAATTACCACTTTCATTGCAAAATAGCATCTAGTGGAAAGAATGACCGTAGCTATTCAAAGTTACACATTTTGATATAATATGTTTTTTGGCCTATGAATTCTATTGCATGTCCTTGTAAGTAAGTAAGTAGACATATGGTCACTCTTATAATGTCTCAATGTTTTATGATATGTTTTAATACTATGATTCAGGAAACATTGCTACAAATAATGACATTTACTCCCAAAATATCAAATGACAGTAAGTGACTTTTATCAAATCGTAGAACGTTTTCTGAAAGTGCAGGAAACTACTTCTGTTGCATATCAACTCCGATATATAGACCAATATATATCGGAGAACATTAACAATTAGCCAGAACGAAGTTAAAAAACAGCATTTTCTATCTCATGATAAAATAATATCACACACTCACTTAACAACCAAGTTTGATGTCTAAAGAACATAATTTTACATTTTATATTTTATATATATGCATTGAAACTTTATTTTGAAAAAAACTTATATATATATATATATATATATATATATATATGTAAGTACACAGGTTTTCTAATGCAACAGAAAACCTGTTGCATTAGAAAACCTGTGTACTTACATATATGTATCTTTGCTCTACTCCACTGTATTGAGCTCTCTACATAGTGAAAGAATAACACATGTTTATATATATATATATATATATATATATATATATATATATATATATATGAAAGCTCTCAAACCATAATTTTGGTATGATTGAGCACTCTAACATGGTACACTCATTTGCTACGGCCTTGCGCTAGCCCACTGTAGAAATACAGTTTGAGCACTCTATGCAAATGAGTTGAACTTTCTTAAACTGCTTTGCTTCGTTGATAACGTTGCATTGCTGAAAGTTCAACCATGTTCCACACACACCATGCTGATGAGGTCCGAAAGACCGAAACAGCTGGCTGTTCATGGTTATATATATATATATATATATATATATATATATATATAATGATAAGATAAGGAACATGATAGTTTAAAGTTGCTAACAAGATTCAAAGGGAAAGTAAGGCTGGCAACGTTATATTCTATCTGTCAGCCAGGACAAAACCACTTAGCTGAAAATGAATAAGTTGTTTAAATTACCACAGAGAGATGATGTTACCCCAAAAAACATAAAACATCTCGTCATCTGAAGGGCTCAAAATGTGTAGTACATCAGGGACTCATTGAGTTTTAGCACTCTGGAAACCAAGTCCTTTTGTATTGGGTGGTTTGTGAATATGTCATGTCAGAGTTTTACCATGACTTGCGAATCAAGAGTGTTTTTATTTGAAACGTTTTATTTATATAACTTTTTTAAATATTATTTCTGCAGACAATAACAATAACTTCTATAGATAAACTTGAAAAAGGAATTGTGTGTATTATACCAGTAGAATATTACTCCTCATTGTTCTTTACATTTTAACTCTTTAAAAAAATCAAGCATTTCCTTACCTCGAAATTAACCAATGAGATAGATTGGAGACGTTTATTCTTGGATTATCAATAGTAGGAAGTATATTAGAAAATTTGATAATTCTTCAATCATTTTAACTCTACGTAAGTTAAAACAACATTTGAAAATGTTTTAACACTCTAATCATTGTTACTAAAAATAACAACTTCACTGTTCTAAAAGAGATGAATGGTCAACAGCAATACGTTAATTTGTTCATCATTTATTTTACTACGTCAAATCATCTGAATCTGTTTCAAGTGATAATCATTTTGGTTTTATGTCTAAAAGAACCAAGTTTTACCACCAAGTATCTGGAAACTGGAAATCAATACCTCATTAGGGGTTTGTATAGACTGCAGGTCACCAGTGAAAACATCACCAGCTGAGAGTTTACAACAACATTGATTTGGTTGCTACTGGCCCCACATGACCTTTGACAACTTAATGGCAGGTCATAAGAACTTTAACAAAGCACTCTGTAATCAGATCATTTGGAAAAGGATTTCAGTGTCACATCTGCCATTTTGACATAACTTTGCCAATTGTTATGATAATTTGGAGATTATTTTTTCATTTTAAAGGTGAAACATTGTTCTCTATGAATCTGGGCTTAACCGACCATGTGCATGGTACCTTTTCCAGTAGCCTGTCCCAAATTACTGGGAAACTCTTTTAAACCTCTACAGAATAACCTAAACATTGTTAAAAAAACCTTTACTGTATCATTGTCATGAGAATCTCATATATGTTGTAAAGAAAAGATTCCGTTATGGAAAGTGAATCTTACAAGACAACCTAAATGACCAAGGCATTATTTCAAACCTAACAAAATAACATGTCTAGGAAAAGCACCGCCAAAAGGCACCATACATATCCTGCAAGTAAAATGACACCTACATCAACATCCTACATCAAATTCGATGGAAAGCATAGAGACTCTGGATAACACTGCTATCTTAATCAAATATAAAATAACACTTTTATCTGCAAATCTTATACATGATCATAACGTTATCAAATTGCTTGTGATTACTAGAAAGGCGATAATAATTCTGGCATATGAATTATCAGAAATTATTAAGAAATCAATAGATCAACATAACCTTGCTATTCATGAAAGCGAACTAAGGTAGTTTAGTTTATTGCATATTGCATTACTTGAACAAAAAGAAACCTCACACAATTTTACACCATTTGTCAACATTTATTTAGCATTTAACAGGAAAACATTTCATTTCATTATTAGGTCTTCAAGACAAAGTCTGGAAGACCTATTGTTTTTATCCGATTTCTTCAAGTTCTTCTTATTATTAAGGATTCAGCCATAAAGCCTGAATCCTTATTAAGGATTCAGCCATAAAGGCTGAATCCTTATTGTTATTGGCGTGTTTATTAAGGATTCAGCTTTCAAGCTGAATCCTTATTGTTATTGGCGTGTTTATTAAGGATTCAGCCATAAAGGTAAAAGATAAAACTTTTTTTAAAAGATGCGCAATCAAAAATAATGCAAAAAAGCATATCATGACAAATTTGTAGGTCACGTGATTTGGCCGCCATCTTGATTTTAAACACTTTTGAAAACAATCCGACCCCATGCACCTTTGCCGAAGCCGTTTTTTCTTAATATTTGTACTAGAGAGCTGACATTTGCACATGATATAGCCAAGACCCTGGTCTATAACAAGTTTGTTTCAAAATTGGAAAATTCAAAATACTTTTTGTGTAATAACCTTTCAAAGTTTGACAATTTTTTAAAATATCAATTTTCAAGGGCAGATAACTCAAAAAGTTTGACTCAGAATTATGCAAATTTTTCAGGAATGTTAGACAGTGTTGTATACATTAGGAATATATCAAAACATCGATCGCGAACAGTCATTTGCGATTACAAAATAGAGTCTAAGATGACCGAACGTAAGGGTGAAAAAAATTAACATGGGCAATTTTTTTTAAATGCACCTAGAGACTTGAAATTTTACATAGAGGTGGACAATGACATTCTAAGCAAAAAAGTCAATCGTGACAAAGTTGTAGGTCACGTGGTTTTGTCGCCATTTTGATTTTTTGTGCTTTTTAGAATTTGCGGACCCCTTGGATTTAGCGAATCTTCTCCTTTAAAATGCTCCTAAAGCTTGATGCATAAAGATAAATAAATGAAATTTTCAGGACTCATTCCTGACATGTTTATCTTTGTACTGAACTTGCTGTTAATGCGGCTGAATCCTGTTGTCGCCGCTTGCGGCTATATTTATTATTATTATTTCACGAAACTTTGGACCAGTTTTTAGCCAAAATGGCTGATGCAAATACAGCCAAACTTTACAGTGTGGTAGACTTTACCCTGGAATCGAGCCGTTAAGCTTTTCAGCTTGATTGGTTTAAGCATTAAAGGTCCAGTTCGATTCCAAAAACGAAAATTTAACATTGATTTTTTTTTCAAAATGCACTTAGAGACTCGAAATTTTAAAAAAATAAGGTAAATCATGACAAATTTGTAGGTCACGTGGTTTGGCCGCCATCTTGATTTAAACCACTTTTCAAGGACTTTTTAACAACTGTTTGACCCCATGCGCTTTTGAGGAATCACCACTCGGCAACTACTGATACCAAAAACTTACACATGATGTAGCTACGACATTGCCCTATAACAAGTTTGGGTTGAAATTTAAAAAATCGAAATAGTTTGTTTTATAAAAATCTTCAAAGTTTGCACATTTTGCAATATTCAAGGGCAGATAACTCAAAAACCACCCAGACGAATTTGATGATTTTTGCTTGAGAGTTAGACATTAGCAAGGTCTTCAAGATACAAGAATAAAATCGCTCGCGAACAGTGACTTCCGGTCACGAGGAAGGGTCAAAGTTTGCATTTTGGAAAACGGGTGTTTTGGTGGGTATGTTTGAATACTCATTGCTAAGCAACGACAACTGATAATTGATTGTTCTATATGTCACTAGAAAGCCAAAAGAACATACAATGTTGGATAAATCTCATTAAAATTAGATTAAACATTAACATTGAAATTCGGAGCATTTAAATGTGGTCAATCATACTTTCGTTTTGAATGATTATGAGACATTTATGATTGAAAAACTGTAGTTCATTGGCAATAAAACACTAGGCATGGTTTTATCTATCATCAGGCAGCAACAACACTTGAGATGATTCATGTTTGCAGCCATGTTGAATTTTCTGTAAAGGCTTAAACGTTGAATATCAAGTGAAATATGCTAATTTGATAATGTACTAGTTACTGTTTACCTCTTAGACAAAAAGCCATGTGAAGGTCAAACGGTGTATGAAGGTCAAACAGGAATCTTGAAGACCTAAGTACTGCCGCGGCAGTCCTAGTTGCAAATTGGTATTACATATTTACAAGGAAACAGTGTACAAAGTGAACAAATTATAACTATGATGCATTAATATGATCAGAGGAATGGTTTGATCATCATACAGTACATATCAACTGCTGCTCAGTATTTTCATTGTCAAGGTGAAGATTTGAATTTCTAGTTATTCAAACTACATGTCAATATTTTCATTTCATCTGTTGATTTTATATAAAAGATATGATGAGATAAAAAAAAACGGCAACTTTTGATAATTAATGTGTCTTTTTTTATATTTGCCTTCATCTTTATTCTCTACAATATACAAATGTTACTTTATAACTGGAGACCATGCAACCTTAGTGATTGTAGTGTACATGTTCAAGTAGACCCCCTTTGACTGAGTATAATGGAGAAAAGATTAATCTTATTTATGCTACTGCCTTGGAACACTTTTCCACTGGATGTCATGTATTGAAAACAAAACTATTAGTGGCTCCAACCAAACTCAACAAGCTTTTACCTGCTTACCTGAAGAACAATGAATGTTGAGCATTATATTAAAGTGTGTGGTTAGTGAACGATTTAACTGTCATTCTCTTGGTTGCAATAGTAACGTTTCATGTATGTTAACAAACTGAAAGATGTCGGACAGCATTGACAGCCTCAGTGAATGAAATATATTGCCAAAATGTCAAAAAAGTAAATACTTTTCAGGTCGCAAATACACAGTTTAAGATTAAGATTGTGAACTTATTAGAATTGATTTGCTTTGTTTCTCTGCCAACACTTGACCATCAGTTGGCCATTATTACTTTAAAAGTGATGCTTTAACAGTCAGAAACTTTTATTGAATTATTTCACAATCAAATGTAATGTTGGAGGGGTGACAAACTCGCCTTAAGATAAACTTAATTTGTTATTTCTATTCAGAACATGTTCTTGTCTAATTAAATCGTCTCAATGCCATGTTTCCAGTGTGGTACGTGTGATGAATAGGTAAAATTGACTTTACAATCCCTACATAATTAAACGAGAAGTTGCGATTGAAGCCACTCTTCTAAGAAATTGAAGCAGTTATTGTGGCAGTTAATATATAATTTAGGAAAATGACAGTAGTCTAATGATATGTTCTGCAATAGATTTGTTAATTTATATTTTGATAACCTGTTTAATGTTAATGACCATAATTAGCAGAATCCCTATGGAGATAATAAGTAAACAAGATACATTGTAAAACTTACTACATATTTTCTGATGAAAAGTCAAAGGTATGATACAAGGTTAAGTATCACAATATTGAGGTCTGGATGAGTGAGGGCAAAATGTTATCACTTTTATTTTCAATACACTGTCTCTTCTTATAAGATTTTTTTTGTCCATCATATACTAAGTAAGAATTTTATCATCAAGTTGACACAGTATTGTATATATACACAGAAGGTATTTAAAAAATAATTATCTTTGTCTTACTAAAACTACATCTATTAATTACATTTTAAAATCTAAGTCTTAAAGGACTATCATCAATCGGCATACAAGGAAGGACCTCCCATCTGTAAAAAGTTAACATTACCTCAGGGACATTAATAAAATAAGTAACATGGAACAGCTCCACCTAGTATTGAAGAGTATGTAATAATCAAATGAAACAGTACATCAGGGAGTCGTTGGCTTTGGATAGTAATGTCAGCACTATTTATCGAGTCCGCAACACAACGGAAATGGACTCTGAAAACGGAATATTTCATATCAATTAAGGGGTATGTGAATATATATATATATATATATTCTGAAATGAATGGAGGTCTATTTTGTTTAAAATCTAAGCATTTTGTTTGATCATTAAACATTTAATATAAATAACCTATTTACATTACATAATATTAATGTGAAATTACAATTGTAACTTTGAAGAAAAATGTGAAGAAAATAAGTTAAAGGAAATTTATAAACAACACAGTACACAATGTCTTAAGACAAATTATAAACGTTTGTTCATAACTCTTTTTTTTCTTTTATGGGAATACCGACACATTAAAAATTATATAAAAAAACATTATGATAATGTCGCTAAAGTGTGAACTTGATCAAATCAATAAGATACAGAAAACAGTTTGCTTTGGAAATTGCTTTTTTCTTTGAAAGAACTCATTTGAAAAATATATAACTGTTTTTAGGAAGTTTAAAAAATATATATAAATATCATTTACACTCAAAGGGCAGTCAATAATCACTGGAACTGTTTGTCGATTAAAGTTGTATAATTTTAACACACGACATATGCTTTGGTTTTACATTTTTAAGAACAGGTTCTTACAGCACGCAAGACCAGTTTGTCAACATCTTGATAATCATCACCTAATAATGAGGGTTACTGTGATATTAGCATAGTTGCTGCTGGCACCTTATGACAACTTGGACAACTTAATGATAGGGCTTAAACCTTAAATCAAGTCAAATTATATTTTTGGACATGTGCAATTTTGTTAAGGATGTTTACACACATATACATCAATCCAGTTTGGGTTATTAATATCATTCTTAATACACCAATGGGAAAATTAATAAGATTTCTTAATCTGATCATATCTTTTAACAGGAATTTCTGATAATGTGTTTCTTGTCTAGTCGACATTTGCATGAGTTCCATCTACCAATTCAAATGTTCAAACAGTGAACCAGATAGCTGACTTAAATTTGGTATTTGATTCAATATTAAGTTAATGATGTTAATCAATTTTTGAATAGTTTTTAATCTTTCAGAATGACAGTAGATTATCCAATAAAACGGAGGATTTATAAATCTTTGAATAACTCGTTTATCTTACAGAACGGCAGTTGATTATCCAATAAGGTAAATCTAAAAAAAACTTTGATAACATAATTTGAAATGGGAAAGCAGAGAAACTTTCGATAACACTGAATGTCTTTATCAAATAAGAAATGGTTTTCCTATCTGCAACTCTTAAAATTCATCATTAAGTTTTCAAATGACATGTGGTTCTAGAAAGGCGCTTATTTAAGTGACATAGAAGTTAGCTAAAAGTATCAAGAAATCAATAGGTCAACATGAACCTTGACACTTATGAGAGTGAATCAGGAAGTAATTTAGTTTCTGCATTTTGTATTACTTGCACACAAAGAAACCTTAATTCGAAAGTCAAATATTGGTCGTAATTGAAGCATCATTATTGGAAAAACATTCTTTTAGGAATCACTAAATTATTTTGTGTGAAATAATGGTGTTATCGGGCATTTTAATGGCTTAGAATACATTGTTATTTACTTTTGAATATGCCATTATCATCAGAATTCATGATCTCATGCATGTTGCAAAGAATGGATCACCTTATTAAAGGTGACTAATATCAAACAACCATAATGACCAAAACACTCTTTTATACCCCTTATAAAACAATATTCTGTCAAGGTAATTTTGCAAAACATTTTAAATTCATCATATTTTGCAAGAAACATGACAGCTTTTTAAACATCCAACATGATATTTAATCTAAAAACCAGAAAACTTTGGATAACATAGAATGTCTTCATCAAATTAAATAAAAATATTCTTAACATGAAATCTTACACATGATCATCAAGTTTTCAAATGATGTGTGGTCCTGAAAAAGCGATATTGATTTGACATGGAAATTATCTAAAATAATGAAAAAATCAATAGATCAACATGAACCTTAATATTCCTATATATACCTTAGAGCTACGACCTTCGATTTACGTATCCCTTGCACACAAAGAAACCCAAATTCAAAACAAATCAATTTGTCCACATACATTTAGTACTTAGCAGGAAAATATTCCATTTAGCATTTTTGATTTTGGTTTTACAAATATCCAAGTTAGCAGTGTTAACGGGTGTTAACATGACGATGATGTTAAATGACTATTTTGTTCGATTGTATGTTTTTTAAAAATAAATATATATCATACATGTTACGAAAATGAGAGAATGCGGACAGTATATTTACAGCCTTTGCGAATGTGGTTTTCCTTAGTCAGTAAAATGAATTATATTCAGGTCGCAATTTTACAGTTAAGATTAAGATTGTGCACAGATTTGCGCTTTTGACGCAATGCTTCTCTCCCTCGAGGTTACACACAATTGTCCATTGATAGAATCCAATTGACTGTATATGAATGTCAATACTGATATGGTATTGATGCTCGCTTGGTTCACATGATGCTTGACATCATTCATTTTCCAGTGCAAACACTCACATTGACATTCATCGAATCGAATGTTATATGAAATATATAATACATTTCTATCACTATATCAATGTACACTAATTAATCCGATTACACATTGATTTGCACCAATTGACACCATCATCGGATTAGCACTTAGAGTAGTGAGTGTATATTGATATTACCTGATACAATACAAATAACAAACTGCTGAATTCAAAAGGAGTGTATTGTGTCTTGCCATTGTGATTCACAAGAAAGAGTAAGACAAATCAGATACTGTTAATTAAAATTTTTTCTTTACATTCAATTTCAGGAAAATCTCACAACGTGTTATTATGGTATATACTTGCAATACGAATGCTTATCTGTTGATGTCTGTATTTCCAGAACAAATACTTTGTAGTTCTCCGTAGTGCAAATGTATAAATCAAATCATCAATAAAATATATATATATTAAGAGTTTAACTTTCTGCAAAACTCTCATCAGAAATATCTGCAATATAATACCAAGATACAAGAATAATTTAATTTGCCTGTACATGAACTTATTGTCAGAACTGTTAGATACAAATCTTAGGATATTTCCTATTTCAGTCTGTATCATTAAACAAATGTTAAACATCAGTGAAGTTGTATTTATGAAAAACGTTTATCTTATTCTTTATTTCCAAGTTCAATATGGACAACAACAAGTTTACATCATACAGTGTCCCACCCTTCCGTACTTATAAAACATAAATAAATGGGGATGATATTTTGAAAAATACATGATTTGGAGGTGAAAAGCAATACCACCCGAAGTAAGTTCAGCAAAAACTCAATACGTTCATAAATGCAATCGTTTGTTTACTGCTTTCTACTGCGATCGTTTGTTTACTGCTTTCTACTGCGTCATACATTCGTGCTCTATGGCTGAGTTGTTGTAACACAAAAACAATATCAATGTCAATAAGTTATAGTGCTTGGCGTTTGCAATGCTTTCATTGAACAAAGAGGAAATTTCTTTCAAATCAATTGGGCTTGTGCCATCACCATCATACAGTAGTGCGTCATATTCTGATCCTCTAGAGATAAATGCTGCTTTTGATAAATCATGCAGCGACAAAAACAACATATTAGTCTCACAACATTTCTGTTTTTGTATCATCATAAGAGAATATCAACATTATATCGTTTTCAGAATTTACATCTTATTGAGAATTTACTAGTTTTTAATCAACCCAATGTCAGAAAAACATTCAGGTTTCGTATAACTATGTGTATGAAAAGGCTTGATATTAACATGTAGCACCATTTGTACTTAATAATAACATAACAAATAGCATGAAATACAAAAGTCCAGTTTTTATCTCACATGGTAACGTGAGAGCATACATTGATTACAAGTATATGTCAAATTATTCCCTTGCCCTTTTTTGTTTTTCATTCAGTAAATGATCTAGACAATATTTTTGACAAGCATTGTTCATGATTGTTGCATTCTGTGAAATATATGTGACAATGTTCTGCACCCATGTACACAGGGCTTGAAGTTTATGCTACCAATTCGCAACAAGACTATTTTGTAATCTTCCAAGCGACAGCAAGGGTTATATATGCTTAGGCAATGTAAATAAAAAAAGCATGTCATGGCCATAGATTGATACTGCGTTAAGCAAGAAGTGGACGTAGTTGACCAATATTTAATATCATTTTAGTACTGAAAAAAAAATCACGAAAATCCAGTAGATCCTTCGTGGAGGTTATTGTATACAAATCTGGTCTCAGATTTCATGGAAAATGGCTTGAATCTCAGAGAATGATACAAAGTGGAAATTCCATGGTTTCCATGTTGTTTCATGGAAGTTTCTGCACTCTTAAGACCAAGTCTTTTTGCATTGGGTAATTGTGACTATGCCATGTTTCTGATTTGCGAATCAACAATGTTTTACTTTAATTATTATTTAATTAGTTCAACTCTAAGTCAGTAAATTCAAAATTTGAAAATGTGTTAACACACTAATCGTCATAACTAAAAAAAAAAACCAACTTCATTTTTCTCAACAAAAAATGAAAGGTTGACAGCATTACTTTAACTTAAATATTTGTTCATCATTTATTTTATACGTCGAATCATCTGGATTTGTGTCAAGTAACAATCAAGCAAGTAAATCTGGAAATCAATACCTCATTAAGGGTTTGCAGGTCGCCAGCTGAAGATTTACAATGACATTGATTTGGTTGCTGCTGGCACCACATGGCATTCGACAACTTAATGGCAGGTCATAAAAACTTTAACAGATCCTTCTGTAATCAGGTCATTTTGAACAGAAATACAGTGTCACATCTGTCATACGTTTCATTTATTCGTTTTACAGGAAATCAATAGGCTTTCAATAATGCGTTAATGAATAGATGATTAGAATTAATTAATGATAATAAACAAGCTCTGCAGTTTTGTAATATCCTTTCAAAACATACTTAAGGTAACATAAAGTAATTTTGTTGAGCTAAATCTCGTTCAATGACGAACATAAAGTCTAAATATGGCTGTTCAAACATTAAAGCAAGTTTCAAAATAGTTCTGTCATTATCTTATCAATTGAACATAAATTAAGGTTGTGCCATTGAAGTCATTCAGGACAGGTATATAAGTTTGACCCAAAATGAAATAAAGACATCGGTAACCAACAGTTTGATCATAACACTGTCTGAAATGTAACAAATATGGTTTGCAAATGACTTTCAAGATCAAAACCTCCAATGTTTTCAAGTGTGTAATGAACAAAAAATGGTTAAACAAGGTTAAACAAATTCCTTTTCTACAAATTCCTATTCTATCATCAAAATAACTATGAAACTAAGAAAATTATACCATTATGTTTTTGTTTAAAGGCTTACAAGTGGTTGGTGCAAGATTGACTGGTACCAATGTTGAAGCGTGAGTTTTATAAACATTTTATCATTAACTTAAAGGGGCAGTAGCACGTTTTTAGGGGGAATATAAGGTGATGACAGGAAATGAAAATAAATAGTTCCAATTGAAAGACAATGTATTCAAACTAAATGAAGCAGTAATAATTCAAATATATAACGTAAAGTTCAGCCATGAGATTCATTTTTCTTACAAAAATGAATTAAAGGTGTTCACACAAAAATGGCCGCCAATGGATTTGATGTGAAGCCTCATACTTTGTCCTCTGACTATGGGTGATTGGCTTGTGTAATGAGATTGTTGACACTGTCAATATGATACATTTAGCATTTACTTACAATTATAAATGAAATATTTAAAATGTAAAATTATCAAAAAACGTGCTACTGCCCCTTTAAAGTCACACATTTGTTCCTTATTAAAACTGTGAAATGTAAATGAAGTTGGAGTTTTCTTATTAACCGATTATTCATTACAATTATCTTCAAAAACCAAATAACAGCATTAAGCATAGGTTAATGTCCGAGTAACTCTCCATTTCTAAAAAATAATGGAGCCGAGGGCTATCTTATTATCTTATTAGAAATTGAGAGTTACGAGGATATTAACTGACTTAAATTACACTCAACTTAATGTCTTTCCAAAAAATTACTTAAAATATTTAAAAAATAAAAATTTCAAGTGAAAAACGTGATGTTAAATACAATGCTCCATTATGAAAAATAATGGAGCGAGAGAACAATAGGATGACGTCACAAGTGTAATTTAATAAATGTTTTGACTTTCTATGAATGAGTCACTCACGTGCAGAGTCACTGAGTTTTATTCTTTAACAAAATCAAGCTCAGAGTGAAGATTATGAAGCTATGTTTACAATTAAACTATTAAATAAACAATATCATAATAAAAGTTGTACGTTTACAGATCAAAATCTACATTTACAGAATTATTTGACAAACATGGCTAATTTCAAAATGACAAACAAGTAGGTTGATCAAGGTATCTAATGAGTTTTACCTACCATGGACGTGGTTCAATCAGTAAACCATCGATAACATAAAGTGCTCAAAAGTATACATTATAAATTTTAAGTCTTTTCTTAAAGCAGCAGTAGCACGGTTTTTGACATTTTTATATGTTCCATTTTTCACTGATAACTGTACGTTAATGCTTTATGTATTATTTTGATAGTGTCAAAAATCTCATTACACAAACCAATCATCCTTAGTGAGAGAACAAATTATAAAGAAACACATAAAGTCCATTGGCTGCCATTTTTGTGTGAACACCTTAAATTCATTTTGTGTGAGAAAATGTAAACGTATGGTGGAACATAACAATATTTATTGGATTTATTACTGCTTCATTTATTATTATTTTATTTTCATTTTCCTGACATAACCTTATATTCCCCCTAAAAGCGTGCTACTGCCCCTTTAAGAAATCTATATGTTTCTGAAGCAATAGACTATGTGATTTTGCTTTGAGAAGAATTTAACAAAACAGATTTTGCTTACGTTACGGGCATATTGAAACAGTTTGCTGCAAATTGAACCTGAAAAGGGCTGACTTCTCTACACTGGACGTCAACATTTTAAAACAATATAATAATTTCGAAACGTTTTTAGAAAATGATTTAGCATCATTTAGTGTCATACGCTAAATGACCTGGGGCTTCTAATAAAAAACAATAATAACTGAGTGCACTTTCACAACCGAAATACCCTACAGCAAGAATCAATATAATTTGACATTTAGTAGTGTTCATCCTCAGGCATTTTCCGTGTCTTTTTAAAGCATGTTTTTCTATAGCTATTATAAAAAAAAAAGAAGAAAACAATGTCAGAGAAATGCATATTCCTGTTAAACATTCGTTTAAACATACTGTTTAATAATCGGATCATAAAATTCAACTTATTAGGTATTCGCCCTCATCGTCGATGCAAGTGATCCGAAAATGTCATTAAAATTATTTCAACAAAGCGTTATTATCAATATTGATTTATGTCATTTAAAATGGATGAGTTCCCTGCGATGTATATTTTGTCACATATGAAAACGTATTGATCAATGGGCATGTGTAAGCAGTTGCTTGTCCTTTACAAGCACGATAAATTGCCTATCATTTTATAACAAAGTACTGTTTGCTGATAATCTCAGGGGAATGTATAGCAATAGGCTGACAGTTCCATAACAGTACATGACAATGGACTCGGAGGATTAGATCGTTTTCTAAATGTATTATCTAAGTATATGTGTGTAGGTCCAACCAACCAGAAAGGCTTTCCAGGTGTGACGGTTTCTCATTCTTTTCATGTACGCTTGGAACATGGTCTGCAAAAACAATGCTTGATAAATATGTTATTATGATGGTGATGATGATGTATCATCAATTTGAATAAAAGCATATTCATTAATCAACTCAAAACATTGACAATGCTGAGTGAAGAGTCGGATGAATATATTTTTTTTTCCTTATTATACATTTCATTAAGGAAAATGTTGTGCTCTGAATTGACTTCATTCCTTTTTGAAAAGAGACATTTTAAATGCGAGCTTTTATAAAATAGAAATTTGAGTACATTCGTATTGCACCTAGCACTGTCCTTGTTGATGAAAAATTCATGAACGTCTCTTGCAAGTAGTTGGTCAAAGATATATAAATATCACAATACAATTATTCATATATACATCTAGCCCTAAAATCCCATCTTTGTGACTACGATTGGCATGTATATCATATCAATAAAACTAACGAGCTGAAGCTTAAATAATACAAATAAGAAAGAAAAGTGTATTTTGAACAATATCTAAACATCATTTCAACACTAAATATTAGTTAGAGTTATGAGAAAACCAAAATTCCTGACTACAAAATGAGAACATGTGCATATTGATTTTTGCATATGAGGAACCAAAACTTGATAACGGCACATATATAAGTATTGATACATATGTCAAGTTTCATATATATTTACACAACATGAGATTCAACGGAAATGGAACTCAAAGCCAAATATGTTTAAGTAAACAAGGTATTTGGTTGCTTGGTTGCGTTTAAACAGGTCTACATTAAACCACATTTTAAACCACATTGTTGTGTGTGGATACCATTCCCTGCACTTTAATCAGAGTATTAAAGAATGGCGAAAGTGCAGGAAACAAATGTCATTGTATTGAGTGTGGTAGTTATATATAGATACATAGTTCTTTTCATGATAAAATTTATATTTCTTAGCTGTGACGATAAATCCATGTTTAAGCCTACCAAATAAGACTTATATATTACCTGATATTACATTATTGGAGCAGGTTACATTTTTCAGTCGATCTTATCATATTACCTTGATTAAATTACCATAAAAATAATTTTAAAAATAGATTTTTGTTGTTTGCTTCTACATTGTAATGGCAGGATTCATATCAGAAATCTTTAAAAAACGAAATAAATCAAACAATGTAAAGTCAACTTAAAACGGGAAAATGTTCACTTGCTTTGTTTTGTTTCTTTTTTTAACATCATTGATTTATTAATAATCAAAGACCGATTTATAAGATACACAATATTTCATTTATATGAAATTGACAACAACATTGGTAATGTTCTATTTGATTTGGTTTTAAGTTTACAATAGTCAACTTGCTTTTACAGAGAAGCTCATTTTGTATTTTACAAATACCATTCTGAACGTATCTAAACAATAAACATTTTATTACTAAAACAAGTATTATCAGAAATATTTTGAATAATACCTGGTTGAAGATAAAGAGCAATGTCACTAGAAGTAAATTGATTTGAACTTTCTCTCATGGATCAATATATAGATGTATACAATCTTGGGTACAATATCAGCAACTGCGTCAAACATCCAGCTCAGTGACTGAATTGTGTTAACACAAAGAACGATATCAATGTCAATAACATATAGTGTTTGTGTGTTTGCAACGCTGTCAAAGAGGCATGCAAGGGAGATTACCTTCAAATCAATTGGGCGTTGTTCCAGCAGTATGATACATCATGCAGGGAGAAAGAAACATCATACAGGTATATGCTTTTCAATATATTGTTTCACAATCTTAAACAACAACATACAATTTGAAAAACTAAAAATCTTGAACGACAAAATAAGTTTTATTCATGTTCATTCTTATAAAAGAACTAGTATTATGGCTAGACGAAATATATATGTTATTAGAAATTAGAGCTGTGCTCTAAATGAATTATTAATGTCTAGAAAATCTCTAGACAATGTGAAAATGATTATCCTGGTATATTAAAATTTAGATGGAACATTTTGATCTATTGAACTTTATCTGCCTTCTCATAGTATCACATGACTTCATTACAGAATATACATCAAATGGTTGGATCCCTTATTGTTATTTCGTCCGTCAATATTTTTGTACCTGCATATAAATAATATGGTTGCTGTTGTGATATTCGTTTGTTTTTGAACCATGAGAATAAAAATATTTCAAACAAAAGCCTCTCGCGAGAGTCTGGAATATACTGATACCAAGGCATGGTCGTCCTCAGAACAGTATATCATCTGCACAAATGCAATACCATGTTTTTTACCCAAATCATAATATCAAATGAAACATTAAAAATTTATGTCCTAGCAAAGGCAGCTCATTAGTGTGGCGACGCTTTGGGGTCAAAAAAGAGTTCACGATGTGATGGCACAAATATTATCAGAATCATATCATATATATAATTGCCTGTGAAGGTTAAACTATATTATATCATTAAGTCATTAAAATAAGGACGTACTGGTAATTATGCTTGCCGGAACCTTCGCAGAAACTTGAAATCAGGTTTATTTTTTCACTCATGCCTCAAGCCGCTTCTTTTTCTTCTCTTTGTGGTATTGGTATTAACGGTTTTTGCTTTTGAAAAAATGAAAATAACAAAATAGACAGTAATGTTTATGACTCTACGGGATATCTGATAATAGTTATTTGTAATTGCGCTAGCTAGAACCTTCACAGAAACTCAACGTCAGTTTAATTCTTTCACTCATGCCCATAGCTATTTCTTGTTTTAGTCCCTTGTGTGTTTGATCACAAAGGATATTCTTTTGAAGAATAAAAGTAACAAAATAGATACATAATGTAAATTAATCTATGGTAAATCTGATAATAGAAATTTGTAATTGTAATTCTCAAAGTTAACTAAGAAGTGTTTTACTAAAATATATAACCACAAAATTCAACATGCATTTTTCCCATTTAACAGTAATAAACAGTAAATGTTAGTTTATCAATCAAGGAGTTGGCATTTGCATTAATAAATTTGAATTTAAATGCGAGTCTTTTAACCACATTGATATAGCTTCCAAGTGATAATGCAATTTTATGACTTTACAAAATTGTGTTTCATTGATAGACATCAGTATTTACGGTATTTTCAAGCAATGTATTTAGAACAATTTCCATTAAAAGTCAGATTAAAGATGGTTCCATTACCAAGAGAGAGATGGGACCATCTCATTATTATCTTATGCAAATATTCTGGCTCAACTGCTCATACAATAACTTGCTCATTGATTTATAACGACTGACAATGTTTGTTGTAAAACCCCTGGGAGCTGACAGCGTGTTCGCTAACAATTTAAGGTATTACTGTCTGATGTTCCATTAATATGATACACTCGGAGGAATCTTGAAACAAGTTTTTATAACAATGCAGTGTTTATCTTGGCAATCCACCTGAGTAAGTTATATAATTCAATTGATTATAAAAATCAATGTTGTTTTTTATCTGGTAGGTTATATTTTGAATATTGACAAACTGTGGTAGGAATTAACAGTTCTGAGACGGAAAAAGCTGTACGACTGCTACAATTTCATCACAAATGTTAAATTAAATCTGTCAGACAAAAATATAATATTGAACTTCTTTGAGGGGCAATTTAGAAGTTGGAATGACAATAATGCAGAGAAATATTTGGATGACACAAGAATCTGTGTCGAAACGTTGCAAACAATGAACAAAGAAGTTGTCATCCATATAACTTTGATTTAAGAAAGAAAATATTTACATTTGGTCTTTCGAGACACAACCTGGTTAAAGCGATAACTAAGTTGAATGTGGAAAGAACATGATTATAAATTCTATATATAGGCATGGTAACTTTAGTTGAAAGATACCTTATGTATGTTAAGTGATAAGGTTAGGAACATGATAGTCTTAAAGTTGCTAACAAGATTTAATAGGAAAGTAAGGATGATTATTGTATATTTTATAACAAAAACCCTTAAAACAGTATACGTAAAAACTGTTTAAACTAACAGGGAGGGAGAAAGTTACATAAAAACAACATAAAGCACCTTGTTATCTTGGAAGTTGAAGTGTTTTAAATCAAATATAATTGTACATCGGGGACTCATTGGGTTTAGCACCAGCCCAATCACTACATCAAGATAGTAAGAAGTGGAACTAGGGGACAAATATTTGATATCATTTAAGTTCTCAGTTGATAGTATAAACAAAATAACTAAAATCCAGTATATCCTTCTTGGAGGAGTGTGTAAAAAACGCTGTTGGATACCAAAGATATATGGGCAAAGGCTAGGTCTCAGATTTCAAGGATAATAGCTTAAAACGCAGGAAACGATTAAAATAAATTCCTGCTATATCTATGACATTGTTTTAAAGCAAAGCCTAATGCTTGTTATTGAACGTAGGTTCTACATTTTGGTAGCAAACTTTTACTCCATGTATCACAGAGAAAAGTTATAAATGCGTCTATCATACAATTTAGTTAGATATTACTTTTAATCATTCCTTACATTTTTACACTTTTAAAAGTTTCAGGCATTTATCAAAGGCATAGACATAGACATAGAAGGATTATCAATGTAAGGAAGTATATATTAGAACATTTTATGATAAGGTAATTATTTCAAATCTCTTGTCAGTTTATCTAAAATTTGAAAATGTTTAAACACACTAAGCATCATTTCATAGAATAACAGCCTCATTTGTAGAGAAAAAATAAGGGTCAACAGCATTATCTAAACTTAAATACTTTTTTTTTGCTAAATCGAATCCTCTGAATTTGTGTCAAGTAACAATCATTTTGATTTTATGTCTAAAAGAACCACGAAGTAAAGCAAATAAATCTGGAAATCGATACCTTATTAAGGGTTTGTATAGACTGCAGGTCGCCAGTGAAAGCATCACAAGCTGAGCGTTTGCAATGACATTGATTTGGTTGCTGCTGGCACCACATGACATTTGACAACTTAATGGCAGGTCAAAAGAACTTTAACAGAGCCCTCTGTAATCAGGTCATTTTGAACAGAAATACAGTGTCACATCTGTCATACGTTTTATTTATATGTTTTACAGGAAATCAATAGGCTTGAAATAATGGGTGAATGAATAGATGATTAGAATGATTTAATAATAATAAACAAGCTCTGCCGTTTTGTTATATCCTTTCAAAACATACTTAAGGTAACATAAAGGAATTTTGTGGAGCTAAATCTCGTTCAATGACGAACATAAAGTCTAATTCTACCAAAATGTGAAAAATACTCGTTTCTGATTGGCTACCGTGAAAAATCAGAGGGCGTATAATTTGGTGATACGGTGCTCTGTTTACTTCGTTTAATGCGCAAGAATTCATATGTTGCCAAGCAACAAATAGCTCTCTAAATTTGCTGTTGTGTCGGAAATTTTCACAAAATATGCAATTATTGCGTTGTTTGTACATTATTCATGAAATTTAGACCAAAATTTATTCAAACTTTCCACAAACTTAACGCTTGCAGTCTGTCAAAACAGGTAAAATACACGACACTGACAACATTTCAGATTTCCCGGTGGCATAGTCCGTCATTCTGTAGCGTTAGACCAAAACGGGTTCGACAAAGTTGAACGGGCAAGATTATCGCATGAATATGAATCTAAATGCGGCATGTACACTTACCTTAAATTATTTACAACACCAATGCATTTATTCCGACGTAAAGTTTGTGAATATATGGCATGCGGGAAGTTTACATATTCAAAACGCTAACAACCGTCACGAATAATAAAACGTAGACTCTACTGAATAGAGTGAGCTCCCTTTTGCAGCATTCGGATATTTGTCGGTAATCTCCGACGCCTTCTATATGTAACGTCATTCGAGATACCTAAATCCGACAACACTGTGTGAATGTCAATCCGTAGAAAACACCTGAGTCAATGCGAAAGAATATAGTTCAATTTTAATTCATTATTATGGTAGAATGGAGATAAACATACTACGCGTTTGACTTTAAATTAAATTAAGATCTATAATAATTCCGTTATATGCCGCTGATTTCCAAACACAGTATGTTTATCTCCTAAATGTGGCTGTGGAAGTTTCAAAATAGAGCTGTCATTATCATATCAATTGAACATAAATCAGGGTTGTGCCATTGAAGTCATTCAGGCCAGGTATATAAGTGTGACACAAAATGTAATAAAGACATCGGTAACCAACAGTTTAATCATAACCCTTTCTGAAATGTAACAAATATGGTTTGCAAATGACTCAAGATCAAAACCTCCAATGTTTTCAAGTGAGTAATGAACAAAATTTTTTAAAAGAATTCCTTAATCTATCATCAAAATAATTATGAAACTAAGAAAATTATACCATTATGGTTTTGTTTAAAGGCTTACGAGTGGTTGGTGCAAGATGAACTGGTACCAATGTTGAAGTGTGTGTTTTATAAAAAATTTATCTTGAACTTAAAGTCACACAATTGTTCCTTATTAAAACTGTGAAATGTAAATAAAGTTGAAGTTTTCTAATTAACCGATTATTTATTACAATTATCTTCAAAAACCAAATAACAGCATTAAGTATAGGTTAATGTCCGAGTAACTCTCCATTTATTAATACTAATGGAGCCGAGGGCTTTCTTATTACCTTATTAGGAATGGAGAGTTATGAGGATATTAGCTGACTTAAATTACACTCAACTTAATGTCTTTTCAAAATAATTACTTAAAATATTTAAAACATTAACATTTCAAGTGAAAAACTTGATGTTAAATACAATGCTCCATTACTGAAAAATAATGGAGCGAGAGAACAATAGGATGACGTTCCAAGTGTAATTTAATAAATATTTTGGCTTCCTATGAATGAATCACTCTCGTGCAGAGTCACTGAGTTTTGTTCTTTAACAAAATCTAGCTCAGAGTGAAGATTATGAAACTTTGGTTGCAATTAAACTGTTAAATAAACAATATTACAATAAAGGTTGTGCATTTACAGATCAAAATCTACATTTACAGAATTATTTGACAAACATGGCTAATTTAAAAAAGACAAACAAGTAGGTTGATCAAGGTATCTAATGAGTTTTACCTACCATGGACATGGTTCAATCTGTAAACCATCGATAACATAAAGTGCTAAAAAATGTTAAGTCTTTTCTTAAAGGGGCAGTAGCACTTTTTTGACAATTTTATAAGTTCCATTTTTTCACTGATAACTGTACGTTAATGCTTTATGTATTATTTTGATAGTGTCAAAAATCTCATTACACAAACCAATCATCCTAAGTGAGAGAACAAATTACAAAGAAACACATAAAGTCCATTGGCTGCCTTTTTTGTGTGAACACCTTAAATTCATTTTGTGTGAGAAAATGTAAACGTATGGTGGAACTTTACAATATTTATTGGATTTATTACTGCTTCATTTAGTGCTAAGACATTGTCATTCAATTGGAACTATTTATTTCATTTTCCTGACCTAACCTTATATTCCCCCTAAAAGCGTGCTACTGCCCCTTTAAGAAATCTATATGTTTCTGAAGCAATAGACTATGTGATATTGCTTTGAGAAGAATTTCACAAAAAATATTTTGCTTTCGTTACGGACATCTTGAAACAGTTTGCTGCAAATTGAACCTGAAAAGGGCTGACTTCTCTACACTGGAAGTCATAATTTTAAAACAATATAATAATTTCGAAACGTTATGAGAAAATGATTTAGCATCATTTAGTGTCATACGCTAAATGACCTGGGGCTTCTAATAAAAAAGCAATAATAACTGAGTGCACTTTCACAACCGAAATACCCTACAGCAAGAATCAATATAATTTGACATTTAGTAGTGTTCATCCTCAGGCATTTTCCGTGTCTTTTAAGGCATGTTTTTCTAAAGCTATTATAAAAAAAAAAATGTCAGAGAAATGCATATTCCTGTTAAACATTCGTTTAAACATACTGTTTAATAATCGGATCATAAAATTCAACTTATTAGGTATTCGCCCTCATCGTCGATGCAAGTGATCCTAAAATGTCAATAAAATTATTTCAACAAAGCGTAATTATCAATATTGATTTATGTCATTTAAAATGGATGAGTTCCCTGCGATGTATATTTTGTCACATATGAAAACGTATTGATTAATGGGCATGTGTAAGCAGGTGCTTGTCTTTTACAAGCACGATAAATTGCCCATCGTTTTATAACAAAGTACTGTTTGCTGATAATCTCAGGGGAATGTATAGCAATAGGCTGACAGTTCAATAACAGTTCCTGACATTCCGATGGACTCGGAGGATTAGTTTGTTTTCTAAATGTATTATCTAAGCATAGTTGTGTAGCTCCAAATAGAGCGGCTTTCCAGGTGCGACTATTTTCATTGTACGTCTTTCTCACATAAGTTATACAGACATTGTTGTTGGTCAAACATCTATAAATATTGCAATACCATTATATATATGTATGCATATTTTTAAAACCTTATTTTTATTATTTCATTTGGAATTCAAATCATATCAATAAAACTAACAAGCAGAGGCTTAAATAAAGTGAAGAGAGCATATTATAAACAATAAATGAATAAATGTTTCAAAATTCGATTCATTCTAATAATTGATATTAGTTAGGATTGTGAGTGAGAAAACTAAAAATTTAAGACTGCATTTGCATACATGAACTTATTTTGCAAATGAGAGACCAAACTTAACAGTTTTTAATTTGTATTTTACAAATACCTTTCTGAACGTATTTAAATACTTATTATTTATAGCTAAAAATGTTAACTATTGATAGGAATATTGGGAATAGTACGTAGGTGGAGAAAAAACAGCAATGCCACTAGAAATATTGATTTGAACTTTCTCTCATTTATAGATCAATAGATTGATATAGAGAATCTTGGGTACAATATCGACAACTGCGTCAGACATCCGGCTCAGTGACTGAATTGTGTTAACACAAAGAACGATATCAATGTTAAAAACATATAGTGTTTGTGTGTTTGCAATGCTCCAAATGAGGCAATCAAGGGATAGTAATGTCAAATCAATTGGGCGTTGTTCACACTGCTAAGTGTCAGTACATTTATTCCCGTGAGATATGTAGTCAAATGATAAATCATGTAGAGAGAAAAAACATCAAACAAGTATATGTTTTCAACATATCGTTCCACAATACAAGTAAGTAAGTGAGTTACTGCTTAGCGCCGCTTTGGCAATAATTCAGCCATTAGAGGCGGGTCCGCAAGACAAGCATCAACATACAATTGAAATTTTTGACATTTTGAATTACAAAACAAGTTTATTCATGTTCTATCGCCAGACAAAAAATATAAGTTTAGAGAACATTAGAGCTATTCTCTAAGTGAATTATTAATGCAAAGACAAATTCTAGATAATGTGATAGTGATTATTCTACATAGCTTGCAATTGATACGGAACATTTTGATCTTATGATTATGATGAGATTATGATCAATACAAGCTTATGATCAATGTGAGCTTATGATCAGTTTGAACTATATTATGTGCCTGCTTATAGTCTAACATGACCTCATTTAGAAAAACAAACCATCAAACGGTTCCGTTATTGTGGGTTTTTTTTGGAAAGAAATATAGTCAATATATTTTGACCAGCATATATGGTTGCTGTTGTGATATTTGGTGTTGTGAACCATTGAGAATTAAAATATGTCAAACAAATGCCTCTGACGAGAGTCTGAGATAAACTGATACCAAGGCATGGTCGTCCTCAGAACAGAATGTCATTGGCACAAATGCAATACTCTTTTTTTCCACACAAATCATTAAATCAAATGAAATATTAAGAATTTATTTCACATCATAGGCGTATCATTAGAATGGCGACGTGGGCAAACAGTGACGTAAAATAAAAGAGTTCACGATGTGATGGCACATGATTATCGATATCATATCACATATATATATGATTGCTCTTGGAGCTCAAACCATACTATATAATTAAATCAATAAACTAATTCCAAAGCATGTCAACAGCATACCAACTTGAACGGTTTTTTTCATGGCAGATGACGTGGTCCCAACTATACAACCAAACTGATGATCATCAATTTGTTTATCAACACTAAACACGGATGTAAATTCGATATTGCACTCACTATACAGGTCCAAAACATCTTTTGAAAATACAGAAGTGTATAGTTTATCATTGATCAAATACTTGTATGCCAATGCATCATTTTAACATGTCGCTGAACAAAAATAAAAGTTATGAAACAAAAAATATCACATTTAGACTAATCGTTAAATCTAAGTTTGGAGATAAAGTTTTTTCCTCTTAACGGAAGTATTGACATTATCTGAGTCCTGATCAATAACAATGAAGCATGAAAAATAGAGTTCCTATGAAAAATTGATTTCACTGTCCATTATCTTGGTGCCTGTGACAGAATGATTAATAAGAATGCCAAAACGTCAATAACATCATCTTTCATAATGAAAGCAGAAAAACGTTAACCCGTGTTATAAAATACTACAGAAATACAGAAAACTCAGAAATACTACACCAGTGATGTTTTGTTCAAAGAATGCAAATGCAAAAAGTAAAACATTATTTGAAGACCACAATCAAAAAGTCCATTCCTCGAGAAACAAATATCTACTTGTGCAAAAGGCGAAGATTGTTTCTCAATCAGTATCTTTCTTAAACAAAAAGGAAAATATTTTTTGAAGTGATTACAAATTTAATGGTCTTGATTCCAAACATAGTTCAGTACCCACTCTTCGTGTTTTGCTGATGCTGATCAAAGCTCCTCAGTTCACACTGTCGGCGAAAGTGTAACTTCCTTGGGGCAAATATTATTTGCAGCCACTCAATAAATTTTGATAAAATCTTGTTCGGAATTATATTTGTTGCAAATGTTAACAGAATCGGATTCGGGTTTGTAGGCTACATCTTACAGAACTGCCTACAAACAATGGGTAGCCTTCATTTTATTCAACAATTCAAGAATTTGCCACCTAAAAGCAAGAGTATAAGCACACGTTGCAATAAGAATTAGTTCTCTTTCATCATTATACAAATAATTTGTGATTTGTAAATGATTTGATGTGCGATTTCCTTTGACTTCTGGAAATATGAATATGTGAAAATAACTGTTAGGATGTTACAGAAAACGTATGTCTAAAACAGAATGTCATTGGTACACTGCTGTTTTGTTGTGTATGTAACCAAAAAGTTCATTAAATCAAACCAAAGGAACTCTAAAACAGGAGATGTGTTCATTAATCGGTTTTCATAAATGCATAGTGTCAGATATTGTTATTTTCTAAAAACGGGAAAAAGGAGCCGTTAAGTTGTTAAAGAGACACAGAGTATGTTGATAGGATCACAAATGTCAAATTTTGAAATCGAACCACTAACTGTTACTGAAAATAACAAGTTAAAGGTCAATCAGTGCATTAGAGCGAAAATACGGCCATTCAAAGTCGGGATTTTGATCGAAAACCGGACAATTTGGCTCCAGTGGCGCGCGCAAATTCGCCAAATGAATAATTATTTAGAAACCTTGTCATAAGCTGACAGGAAGGTATATTCGTTTCGATAGGGTTATTACGTATTGTAACTAATAGGTAGATTAATTGGATGCATAATTTCGAATATCAAACGTATTTGAGATGTTTTCTTGATTTTTCCATAAAATCAAGCATTTTAGAGATATTATGCATAAATAGATATATTTGCAAGTCCAGTGATGAGATATGAACTTCCATCAGCATATTTGATATTTTGTAGCTTATAAAAAAACAAATAAAATTTTAAGAAAGATACTCTGTGTCACTTTAATTACTGATTTATATTTTGAATCTTTTCTTTTTATTTTCTTGATATTGTCATGATATCAAGCAAGTCACTACAAATAAAAAATATAAAAATCATGTCATAAAGTTAACAGCAGATTTGGCTTGCTTCCGATGTTGATTTCCAGATCTATTGATTGTATTCCCTCGGCTGTTTGTCAATCTTAAACAAAATGATAAAGTGTAATAGACTTTCTAGTATAGAAAACATACAACGTTTGTAAAAATCTAAGTCTGAATTTTCGTATTGTGCTACGTTTCCGTTTCTGTAGAAATACTTGCACAGTTATCCGGCGAAAGATATCAACCAACATTGCTGTAAATTAAGGTTTTCTTTTAGTTTAAGAAGTGATTGTCAACTTGCTTTTTGTTGAAACGGTTATTAGAATATCATCCAAACTGATTTGGAGAAATATAAGCTAAAGTAAGCTATTGTACAAGATATAACCAAATTACAAAACCCATGAATTGCCAATTGATTTATAACGACTGACTATGTTTGCTGATACTCCCTATGGAGCTAAGTGCGTGTTCTCTGAAACCCTCATGTATTACTGTCCGATGTTCCTGTAAAACCATAAACTCAGGGGATTAAGGAATGAAGCTTTTCTAACACAACATTGTTGATTCAAGTCATCTGTGTCATTTTGATCAATCAATTGATGATAATATGTGTGATGACGCTCCTTCATGTTGTATATACAGTCAATACACGTATTGCGCTTCTCTGTGCATGTGTGTTGATACACCAGGACTTGATTAGTAGATTACTTGATTATGTAATATATGTAATTTAGGTTATATTAAGGATGAGTTTCATTTCCTCTTCGTCTCTCAATCAAATAATGAGCTGAGACAACAGCATATGTCTTTTAAGTATTATGCATTTCCATCTAGGCTCAAGTATAATATTTAAATGTCAACCTCTAACTCTGCAATTTATCAATGTACATCTATAAGGTTATGCGGTATAGAAATGAACATACCGCAACTAAACTGGAACATTGTTCACATATACATCTGTAAACGCATCTTGATGAGCAATTGTTTATTGTAGTCATGGGTCGATGGCCTACACTTTTTTGGTAATACATTATTGAATGGAAGTTCACACGGGTGACAATATATAGACCCAAATTCCGTCTTGTGACCGAAAACAGGACAAATAACCTTGTCTGGCACGGTAAACTAAATACTTGAAATACTTGGATAATTAAGTGTCTCGCTACTTACAATTAAAATACTTCATTTGATATTGGCATGACCCTGTTTTCAAACATTAAAGGGAAATCAAACGCATTTGAAAATAGAAATCATTGTCAATTAACGAGAGAAAAACGACTAATCAACACTTGGTAAAATCTCGAAGGGGGTCATCAGTTGATTTTTGATTAAACTACAAAATTTTTGCATGCAATCTGAAGACCAAACACTGTAAATAAAGGAATTTTATTTCATTTTTAAACATTTTTACTTCATAATGTCTCATAAGTTTTATGTGTTACGTTTTCAACCATCGAACTAATTAAAAAATCAGTGACCAGGAACTCTCATATTGTTATTGCCCAACAACCTTTCCAAGGGGAATTCGTTTCAATTTGGTGTACGCAACCATGTGGAAAATAACGTGGATAAAATCACTGCATGGACTCAATATGATGTTAACAAATATTCAGAAAAGTAATGGTTGTCCATGAAGGTCATGCTAATGATTTTTTTAAAAGTATTACCATTTTTCCTTTCACATGTAAAAAGTTTTCCATGCAAGAAATATAAGTTAAATCTGTATACAAAAATGTTTATGAAAAATGATGGTGCTTTAAACATAAACAACCGATACTTTTTTCTTATCTCTTTTTATAGGTTTTCAGTCTGTGCAGTTATGAGTTTGTATCGAGTCGGAATAAAAACTGTTTTGATTTTATTTAAATCATACACTTTTAGTTTTTTTAATACAGTTGTAATTGTATCTTTATATCATAATTTTAATAGCGTCTCGTAAGCCAAAAATATGCCCTGTGATATGTCGTAGCTCCTGAACTTTATATCCGTTTAGATTGAAATTTTTAGTTTCAGTATGTATGATATATTGGATATTTGCAGATGTATGCAATTACTGTATACATACTATGATATTTGGTATTGCAAAAACTGTTTCCGATAATACTGTGCATTCTACTTTTTACTTGTTTATATTTTTTTTTGTGAACGCATTGGTTTTAAAGTGTGTGAAGACCTAATAGTTTTGAATTCCATCAGAAAATATTTTGAACATTGATTTAAGAATAACAATATTTACTTTAGGTCTTTCGCGACACAACCTGCTCAAAGCGATAACTAAGTTGAAAGTGTAAAGAACATGATTATAAATTTTATATACAGGCATGGTCATTTGGAACAGAATTACAGTGTCACATCTGTCAATTTGTGTTATTGTCATCAGAAATCAGGAAATCAATAGGCTTGCAATAATGCTTGAATTAATAAATGATAAGAATGATTTAATAATAAGAAACAAGGTCTTCAGTTTTGTAATATCCTTTCAGAACATACTTAAGGTAACATAAATGAATTTTGTTGGGCTAAATCTCGTTCACTGACGACCGTAAAATATAAATGTGGCTGTTCATATATTAAGGCAAGTTTCTTAATAGTTCTGCCATTATCTTATCAATTCAAAACCAATCATGGTTGAACAATTGAAGTCATTCGGGCCAGATATTTGAGTTTGACCCAAAACGTTTAAAAGGTATTGGTAACCTACATTTTGATTACATCACTTTCTGTAATGCATCAAAACCTCCCATGTTTTCAAGTGACTAATGATCAAAAATAGGATTTAAGGAGGTTAATCAAATTCTTCTTTAATCTTTAAAACAACTCTCGCAAGAATTTTAATTTAGACAATAATCTCTTTTTTTATTTTTGTAGTTGCATAAAGTTGAATTTTTGAAATTATGCAGTTAATTAGGAGATAAACATATTGTGTTTGGAAATCAGTGGCATATAACAGAATCATAATAGCTCTAAATTTAATTAAAAGTCGAATGCGTAGCATGATGCTTTAAATGGATAGTTTAGAGCTATAATTGTTCCATTATATTCCGCTGATTTCCAAACAGTGTTTTTATCTCCATTCTACCATAATAAAGATTTAAAATAGAACTATATTTTTCGCATAGACTGAGGTGTGCTGTGTCACGAGGGCCCGTTCACGATTTCCATGGAGCGACATTTACACAATGTTGACGGATTTGGTAATAACGAATGACGTTAACCATAGTAGGCCATCGGACATTACCGACAAGTATCCAAATGCTACAAAGGGAGCTCACTCTATTCAGTAGATGTTTTATTACTTCGTGACGATTGTTTGTGACTTGAATATGTTATAGCCTTCTTACATTCACAAACTTATCGTCGGTTTTATTGAATCGGTGTTGTAAATATTATGAAGCTAGGTGTATGCCACATTTCGATTGCCATTTGTAGGATATTCTAGTTGGTTTAACTTTGTCGGGCCTGTTTTGGTCTAGTTACCGAATAACGGACCATGCCAACAGAAAATCTGCCGTCAGTGTCGTGTATTTTGCCGGTTTTGACAGCATGCAAATGTTTAGCTTTTGGAAAGTTTAAAGGAATTTTCTAAATGGTGTACATTAACGCATTAATTGCATATTTTGTGCAAATTGCACAACAACAATATTTGAGAACTACCTGTTGGTAGGTAACACATGAATTCTTACTCATAAGACAATGTAAACAGAGCACGGTATATATCAATTTTACGCCCTCTGATTTTTCACAGTAACCAATCAGAAACGAGTATTTTGCACATTTATGGTAGAATTGCAATTATCTTCAAAAACAAACTACGCCATTAATAAAGGTTTTGACTTTCTCCATAAGAGTCACTCATATAACAAAAATCGGGGGGGGTAGATTGAAGGCGCAGTAGCACGTATGTTGATAATTCTATATTCTATTTTATATTGTAAGAAAAAGGAATTGCAGTGCTAAACTTTAAATTATATATTTGAATTATTACTGCTCCATTGTCTTTCAATTGGAACCATTAATTTTCATTTTCCTGACATCACCTTATATTTCCCCTAAACACGTGCTACTGCCCCTTTAAGAAACGTTATTTTACAATAAAACTGTTAAGTAAACAATATTACAATAAAAGTAGCACGTTTACAGATAAGAATCAGAATAAGATCGTGATCTTAATTTACATAATTAATTGACAAACATGGCCAATTTCAATAAGAAAACAAATAGGTTGATCAAGGTATCTAACAAGTTCTTTGGTTAAATCTGTTTACCACCCATAACAGAAAGTGCATAAAGTGCTCAAAAGTACACATTATACACACCTAAATCACTTCTTACCAAATGTGTATGTTTGTGAAAGAATATACCATGTGATTTTGCTTTAAGAAGAATTTCACTAACGAGATTTTACTTACATTTCGAGTCATTATAGACATCTGGAAACAGTTTGCTGCAAATTGAAGCAGAAAAAGGACTGGCGTCTCGACAATGGACGTCAACATCTTAAAACAATATTATTATTTTAAAACATTTTGAGAATATGATTTAGACTCATTTAGTGTTGAATGCGAAATGACCTGGGGCTTCTATTAAAATGCAATATTAATTGAGTGCAATTTCACAGCTGAATTACCTTACAGCAAGAATCAATATAATTTGGCATTTAGTCCTGTTAATCCTCAGGCAATTTCCGTGTCTTTTAAATGCATGTTTTCTATAGCTATTATAAAGAAAACAAAGTCAGCGAAATGCATAATCCTGTTGACATTTCTGAGTAAATCAAACATACTGTTTGATTATCAAAGGTTCAACTAATTACAAGTTCAACTTATTAGATAATTGGATTCGCCCTCATCGTCGATGCAAGTGATCCTAATAGGTCATTAAAATTATTTCAACAATGGGTAATTCTCAATATTGATTTATGCCATTTATAACAGATGATTTCACTGTACTGTATATTTTGTCACATGTGAAAACGTATTGATTAATGGGCATGTGTAAGCAGTTGCTTGTCTTTTACAAGCACGATAAATTGCCTATCGTTTTATAACAAAGTACTGTTTGCTGATAATCTCAGGGGAATGTATAGCAAATAGTCTGAGAGTTCCATAATAGTTCCTGACATTCCAATGGAGTCTGATGATTAGTTCTTTCTAAATGTATTATGGTTAAAATAATGACCTATGACTGAGTGAATATCTGTGATAACCATCGATCGATCAACGCGATGGTTATCACAGATATTCACGAAGTCATGGTCATTATTTCATATACACCACATTACAATTGTTGAAAGTTATTTCCTTTAATAATAAGTTTTAGTGTTAAACAAATACAAAAAGTTTAAAAAGTTAGTGCAGTGGTTCAATGGTTGAATGAACTCCATTCCTTAACATTACTTCATTATCATTTGCATACTCACGAAACACGTATTTCACGTGCTGATTGAGAGCTTGGTTGTCAGACAATTTTAAACCAGTAACTTCTACAAACTAACTGTGTTGAGTGAGTTCTAAAAATACCAACATTCTCCATCTTGAATTAAAATGAAATATGCCCAAAACAAATTGTCAAAAGGTCGCAGAAAATCTGTATATCTATATAATCAGGATAGGCCTCAATTAAACCGGTATTCAGTCTATGAACTGTATCAGTGTGTAACAAACAAATTTACGTGAGGTTCATTTCACCTTGAGCTGCACAGAATTCATGAATTTCACGTTCAAACTCTCGATGCAGCACAACATCGTAAGCACATGGTGTTCAAAGAGGTGGGGAAATTGGAGCTATGTCCTGCTTCAAAAAATCTGTGTTTTATGGTATTCTCAGGACGAATTTAAGGTGGGTTTTATCTTAAAGTATCATTAGCTCTTTCAATTATGCTCCTTGCACTTTTGTGAATTGGATTGTACATTAAATGATTATTGGGGGTAACAATTGACAATAATGAAATAACTTTTTTTGGCGTCAACTTTGAGCAATCATTCCGAGACGTGTTTTAATATCACGTCAAGGGTAAGTTTATAATCAACCCTTCGTGATTAACTGATAACCAAACCATGGGTTGTTTATCCAGAATAACGATCTAGATATCACCATGGATAACCACACCACGTGGTGTATCTAAGCATATGCGTGTGATGCTCATGTGTAAGCAGTTGCTTGTCCTTTTCAAGAACGATAAATTGCCCATCGTTTTACAACAAATTACTGTTTGCTGATAATCTCAGGGGAATGAATAGCAATAGTCTGACCGTTCCATAACAGTTCCTGACATTCCAATGGACTCTGAGGATTTCTAAATGTATTATCTAAGCATATGTGTATAGCTCCAACCAAGCAGAGAGGTTTTCCAGGTGTGACTGTTTCTCATTAGTTTCATGTGCGCTTTGAACATGGTCTGGAAAAACAATGCTTGATAAATATGTTATTATGATGGTGATGATGATGTTTTATCAAGATGAATATTGCATATTAAATGTTGCATATTCATTAATTATTGTCATGTATCAAATCATGTAGTTGATCGGAGATCTTTAAGTATGACAATACAATTATACATATGTAAGTCCAGCCTTTAAATCTCATCTTTGTGACTGCGATTGGCATGCATATCATATCAATGGAACTAACAAGCAAGCTGAAGTTTGAATAACACAAATAATTAAGAAAAGTGCATCATGAACAATATATAATAAGATGTGTGAACTTTGGATTTATTTCAACACTAGATATTAGTTAGACTTATGAGAAATCCAACATACATGACTGAAACAATGAGAACATTTGCGTATTGTTTGTTGCACACGAGGAACCAAAACTTAAAGGCACATCTATAAATCGAAATGATTATATATGTCAAGTTTCATAGAATTCCAATTTGTTTTTTTCGTTTGGTATATGTACATGTTGAAAAAAAGTAAAAACAGTAAAATACACAATAAATTTTAATTCTGAGTGCTTCAATACGTTTTCTTTATGTATTTATCACCAAGTGTCATTTCCTTACAAGATTGCATTCAAGAATATTTATGGACAGGGACTAGGATTGTTCATAATTAACAGTTAAGACTCAGTTTATGATTATACCTGTTGTGTCAGACGTATACATCTTTTTAAAATGATTTCTTACGAGATTTTTAGTAATCTTCAATTGTGTATATTTGTCAAATTTTCTCCTAGAGACTTTTGGTTAAACTTTGACAACACAATGTATCTTTGGTTGACAATTATATGATTTATGTTCAGAGTGAAAGTATATACTATTTACACAACACAAGATTTAACGGAAATGAAACTAAAAGCTAAAATAGGTTAATAAACGAGGTCTTAAATTTCTTGTTTACGTTCAAACAGGTCTACATTAAACCACATTTTAAACCACATTGCTGAGGCACTGACAAAAGAGGGAACATGTAATCTTGTATAAGTACATTGTACTGTTTTTGAAATGTGATCCGCAATACAACTCGACTCCATATTTAAGGGTTTATTTATCATTGCAAGCTGCATGTTAGACTTGTTATTTGAAATCTATCATAAATTGTGCTCGAGGTTTTAAAAGGAAAAGGCATGGTTGACCTGTTTTGTGATTTCTAGAATGATGAGAGTTTAAGACACCACAATAACACTGAACTATTGTCGTTTCTTTTGACGTAGATATATTTCTATTTTTCTGAAATATTCAAAGGATACTCTGAGGGAACCTTGAGTGATTTGGCAACCGTAGTGACTGCAAGTTATTTCCATTGTTCTGTCGAAATATAACATTCTGACAGAGTCCTGAGATTTGTTAACAGGTACGAAAATGAACTTTACGTTACATTTACCTACTATTTGATTTGGTTTGAAGTTTCCAAGAGTCAACTTGCTTTCACAGAGAAGCTCAATTTCTTTTGAAAAATACCTTCCTGAACGTATAAAAAACAACTATTTTAATTTTTGAATAATACCTGGTTGAAGATAAAAGGCAATGCCACTAAAAGTAAATTGATTTGAACTTTCTCTCGTTGATAGATCAATATATTGATAGATCCAATCTTGGGTACAATATCATCAACTGCGTCATACATGTACATCCAGCTCAGTGACTGAATTGTGTCAACACAAAGAACGATATCAATGTCAATAACATATAGTGTTTGTGTGTTTGCAACGCCGCCAAAGAGCCATTCAAGGGAGATTACCTTCAAATCAATGGGGCGTTGTTCCAGGACAATCCCACTGCTAAGTGTCAATACATTTATCCCCTTAAGATATGCAGTACATATGATAAATTATGCAAGGAGAAAAAACATCATACAAATATACGCTTTTCAAGGTATTGTTTCACAATCTTAAGCATCAACATACGTATACAATTGGAAAAACTAAAAATCTTGAACTACAAAATAAGTTTTATTAATGACTTTTATAAAAGAATTTGCTTTATCGCTAGACAAAATAAATATGGCTGGAGAAAATTAGAGCTATGCTCTAAATTAATTATCAATGTCCAGAAAAAACTCTAGACAATGTGAAAATATTTTTCCTGGTACATGTAGATTACAATTTAGATAAAACAATTTGATCTTATGATTATTATAAGATTATGATCAATATGAGCTCATAATCAGTTAAAGCTTTATCTGCATTCTCATAGTCTCACATGACTTCATTACAGAATAGACATCAAATGGTTTTCTTTTTGTTATTTCGTTAGAAAGAAATCTAGTCAATATATTTAGACCAGCATATAAGTGATATGGTTGCTGTTGTTATATTCGGTTGTTTTTGAACCATGAGAATCAAAATATTTCAAACAAAGGCCTTTTTTTACACAAATCATAAAATCAAATGAAACATCAAAAATTTATGTCCTAGCAAAGGCAGCTCATTAGTTTGGCGACGCTAAGGGGTCAAAAAAGAGTTCACGATGTGATGGCACAAATATTATCAGAATCATATCATATATATAATTGCCTGTGAAGGTTAAACTATATTATATCATTATATCATTAAAATTAGGACGTACTGGTAATTGCGCTCGCCGCTTGTCGCAGAAACTTGAAATCAGGCTTATTCTTTCACTCATGCCAGAAGCCACTTCTTTTTCTTCTTTTTGTGTTATTGGTATTAAAGTTTTTTTCTTTTGGAAAAATGAAAGCAACAAAATAGGCAGTAATGTTTATGACTCTATGGGATATCTGACAATAGTTATTTTTAATTGTAATTCTCAAAGGTAACTGAGAAGTGTTTTACTAAAATATATAACCACAAAATTCAACATGCATTTTTCCCATTTAACAGTAATAAACCGTAAATGTTAGTTTATCAATCAAGGAGGTGGCATTTACATTAATAAATTTGAATTTAAATGCGAGTCTTTTAACAACATTGATATAGCTTCCAAGTGATAATGCAATTTTATGACTTTACAAAATTGTGTTTCATTGATAAATGTCGGTATTAACAGTGTTTTCAAGCAATGTATTTTGAACAATTTCCATTAAAAGTCAGATTAAACATTAAACAATCAATTGCATAATGACACAATAAACAAAATGAACAATGGTTCCATTACCAAGAGAGAGATTGGACCATCAATATGTTATCTAATGCACATATTCTGGCTCAACTGCACATCAATAACTTGCTCATTGATTTATAACGACTGACAATGTTTGTTGTAAAACCCCTGGGAGCTGACAGCGTGTTTGCTGACAATTTAAGATATTACTGTCTGATGTTCCTTGAATATGATACACTCAGAGGAATCTTGAAACAAGTTTTTATAACAATGCAGTGTTTATCTTGGCAATCCACCTGCATAAGTTGTATAATTTAATTGATTTTAAAGATTAATTTTGTTTTTTTATCTGGAAGGTTAGGTTTTGAATTGCTAGATAGGGTTGTAAATTCACAGTTTAGTAAAAAATTGCCAAACTACTGCTACATTTGCATCACTCAAAGGTAAATTTAAATCTATCAGAAAAATATAATATTGAAGTTAATAAAGATATAATTTCATTCTCAGTGATAATGTTTGTTGTAAAACCCCTGAGAGCTGACAGCGTGTTCTCTGACAATTTAAGGTGTTACTGTCTGATGTTCCGTTAATATGATACACTCAGAGGGAATAGTGAATTAAGTTTTATAACAATGCAGTGTTTATCTTGGCAATCTATCTGAGTAAGTTGTATCGTTGATTATAAAGGTCAATGTTGTTTTTTATCTTGAAGGTTAGATTTTGAATATCAACAAAACTGTGGTAGAAATTAACAGTTCTGAGTTGGAAAAAGCTGTACGACTGCTACAATTTCATCACAAATTGTAAAGTTAAATCTGTCAGACAAATATAATATTGAACTTCTTTGAGAGGCATTTTAGAAGTTGGAATGACAATGCAGAGGAATATATGGATGACACAATACTCTGTGCTGAAACGTTGCATACAATGAACAAAGAAGTTGTCATCCATATATTCCTCAGTGTGTAAAGAGCTAATAGTTTTTAATTCCATTGGAATATAATTTTAACCTTGATTTAAGAATGAGAATATTTACATTTGGTCTTTGAGACACAACCCGCTCAAGGCGATAACTAAGTTGAATGTGTAAATTCTATATATAGGCATGGTAACCTTAGTCGAAAGTTCCCTTATGTATGTTTAGTGATAAGGTTAGGAACATGATAGTCTTAAAGTTGCTAACAAGATTTAATAGGAAAGTAAGGATGGTTATTTTATATTTTATAAAAAAAACAACTTAAAACATAATACGAATAAGATGTTCAAACTACCAGAGAGCAAGGACGTTACATAAAAACAACATAAAACACCTTTTTATCTTGGGAGTTGAAGTGTTTTAAAATCAAATATAATTGTACATCGGGGACTCATTGGGTATAGCACCAGCCCAATCGCAAAAAACGGTGTTGGATACAGGTATGGGCCAAAGCTAGATCTCAGATTTCAAGGATAATAGCTTAAAACTCAGGAAACGATTAAAATAAGTTCCTGCTATATCTATATGACATTGTTTTAAATCAAAGCCTAATGTTTGTCATTGAATGTAGGTTCTACATGTTGGTAGCAAACTTTTACTGCATGTATCACAGAAAAAAGTTATAAATGCGTGTATCATACAATTTAGATATTACTTTTAATCGCTCTTTACATTTTTACACTTTTAAAAGATTCAAGCATTTTCCAAATCTCAAAAAGTATCAAAGACATAGACTCGAGACGTTTACTCAAGTATAACGAAGGAAGTATATATTAGAATATGTTATGATGATGTAATTATTTCAAATCTCTCGTCAGTTTATCTTAAATCTGAAAATGTTTAAACACACTAAGCATCATTTCATAGAAAATATTTTTAGAGAAAAAATAAGGGTCAACAGCATTATCTAAACTTAAATACTTGTCCGTCTTTTATTTTGCTAGATCGAATCCTCTGAATTTGTTTCAAGTGACAATCATGTTGGTTTTATGTCTAAAAGAACCAGGTTTTATCACCAAGTAAAGCAAGTAAATGTGGAAATCAATATCTCATTAAGGGTTTGTATAGACTGCAGGTCGCCACTGAAAACATCACCAGCTGAGAGTTTTCAATGACATTGATTTGGTTGCTGCTGGCACCACGTGACATTTGACAACTTAATGGTAGGTCACAACAACTTCAACAGAGCAGTGTGTAATCAGGTCATTTGGAACAGAATTACAGTGTCACATCTGTCATTTGGTCTTATTGTCAATCAATAGGCTTGCAATAATGCGTGAATGAATAAATGATTAGAATGATTTAATAATAAAAACAAGGTCTGCAGTATTGTAATATCCTTTCAAAACATACTTTAGGTAATATAAATATAATATATCATTTTTGTGGAGCTAAATCTCGTTTACCGACGAACATAAAATCTAAATGTGGCTGTTCAAATATTAAAGCAATTTTCTAAATAGTTCTGCCATTATCTTATCAATTCAACATCAATCAGGGTCGAGCCATTGAAGTCATTCGGGCCAAATACTTGAGTTTGACCCAAAATGTTTTAAAGGTATTGGTAACCTACATTTTGATCACAGCACTTTCTGTAATGCATCAAAACCTCCCATGTTTTCAAGTGACTAATGATCAAAAATAGGATTTAAGGAGGTTAATCAAATTCTTGTTTAATCTTAAAAACAACTCTCACAAGAATTTAAAGTTAGACAATAATCTCTTTTTTTATTTTTGTAGTTGTATAAAGTTGAATTTTTGAAATTATTCAGTTAATTAGGAGATAAACATATTGTGTTTGGAAATCAGCGGCATATAACAGAATCATAATAGCTCTGAATTTAATTAAAAGTCGAAAGCGTAGCATGATGCTTTAAATGGATAGTTTAGAGCTATAATTGTTCCAGTATATTCCGCAGATTTCCAAACAGTGTTTTTATCTCCATTCTACCATAATAAAGATTTAAAATAGAACTATATTTTTTCGCATAGACTCAGGTGTGCTGTGTCACAGGGGCCCGTTCACGATTTCCATGGAGCGACATTTACACAATGTTGAAGGATTTGGAAATCTCGAATGACGTTTACCATAGTAGGCCATTGGACATTACCGACAAGTATCCAAATGCTACAAAGGGAGCTCACTCTATTCAGTAGATGTTTTATTATTTCGTGACGGTTGTTTGTGTTTTGAAAATGTTATAGTCTTCTTATATTCACAAACTTATCGTCGGTTTTATTGAATCGGTGTTGTAAATATTATGAAGCTAGGTGTATGCCACATTTCGATTGCCATTTGTAGGATATTCTGGTTGGTTAAACTTTGTCGGGCCTGTTTTGGTCAAGCTACCGAATAACGGACCATGCCAACAGAAAATCTGCTGTCAGTGTCGTGTATTTTGCCTGTTTTGACAGCATGCAAATGGTAAGCTTTTGGAAAGTTTAAAGGAATTTTATAAATGATGTACATTAACGTATTAATGGCATATTTTGTGCAAATTGCACAACAACAATATTTGAGAACTACCTGTTGGAAGGCAACACATGAATTCTTGTAGACAGAGCACCGTATATATCAATTTTACGTCCTCTGATTTTTCACAGTAACCAATCAGAAACGAGGATTTTGCACATTTATGGTAGAATTGCAATTATCTTCAAAAACAAACTACATTACATTAATAAATGTTTTGACTTTCTCCATAGGAGTCACTCATATAACAAAAATCGGGGGGTAGATTGAAGGGGCAGTAGCACGTATTTTGATCATTCTATATTCTATTCTATATTGTAAGAAAAAGGAATTGCATGGCTAAACTTTAAATTATATACACAAAGAACTTAATTAAGCACCGCCCATTTTGTAAAATGAAATTGGGAGTTTTTTTGATATTGTGATATGTTTGGTGTATTGACAACTCTAGATATAACAATTGCCTTTTTATGTACTATTTAATTGACGAAAAAATCCTTATAATACAAAATAATTGAAATATGAGAAAAAATGTGAGACCACTGAAATTTGGCAAAATATAACTATTATCTTTGGTGAGAAACCACGCATGAAACCTTGGATTTTTTCAATCAAAAATAACATTTTTGATCCCTAGTTGACATTCAATTAGAGAAACCTTTTTCATCATGCACTATAAAAGCCTAGCAGGACATTGAATTTTCAGTACTTTTTTCAACCATAATAGAGAAAATTTCGAAATTTTTCAAATCTGTGAGTAAATTTGAGATTCTTTGAGTTGGACTTGTGGGTCAAACACTTCTTCTCCCTTTAGATAAGCCATTATCTTAAAGAGTCGCCAGTTTTGTCTTAGGGAAGCTTTTTTGAAATTTGATATTTGATAATTTTGTGATTTTGAAGGCTCATACTGCTCTAACGACTAACATTTCCTAAGAGGTTCTTACTGAAAATTATCAATTCAGTATTCAGTATAATCATTATCATATTGCAGCAACAAATATTTACTTTCATTTTCAGTTATAAGTAAACTTGGATTTTCAAAAATACCAAGTCGGGAGAAATAAGTTATCAAGAGACAGTGAATCGTAAATTGAGTGAAGTTTTCATTTTTACATTGCTAAATGATCATTCTATCGAAAAACCGTAATTGTTTTTCTGGAACTTTGTATGGTTTATTAGCAGAAGCTTTTTTCTGAAAACATAGAGGGATGCTTAACTAAGTTCTTTGTGTATATATTTGAATTATTACTGCTCCATTGTCTTTCAATTGGAACCATCAATTTTCATTTTCCTGACAACACCTTATATTTCCCCTAAAAACGTGCTACTGCCCCTTTAAGAAACGTTATTTTACAATAAAACTGTTAAGTAAACAATATTACAATAAAAGTAGCACGTTTACAGATAAGAATCAGAATAAGATCGTGATCTTAATTTAAATAATTAATTGACAAACATGGCCAATTTCAATAAGAAAAACAAGTAGGTTGATCAAGGTATCTAACAAGTTCTATGGTTAAATCTGTAAACCATCCATAACAGAAAGTGCATAAAGTGCTCAAAAGTACACATTATACACACCTAAGTAACTTCTTACCAAATGTGTATGTTTGTGAAAGAATATACCATGTGATATTGCTTTGAGAAGAATTTCACTAACGAGATTTTGCTTACATTTCGAGTCATTATAGACATCTGGAAACAGTTTGCTGCAAATTGAAGCAGAAAAAGGACTGGCGTCTCGACAATGGACGTCAACATCTCAAAACAATATTATCATTTTAAAACATTTTGAGAAAATGATTTAGACTCATTTAGTGTCAAATGCGAAATGACCTGGGGCTTCTATTAAAAAGCAATATTTATCGAGTGCAATTTCACAGCTGAATTATCTTACAGCAAGAATCAATATAATTTGGCATTTAGTCCTGTTAATCCTCAGGCAATTTCCGTGTCTTTTAAAAGCATGTTTTCTATAGCTATTATAAAGAAAACAAAGTCAGAGAAATGCATATTCCTGTTAACATTTTTGAGTCGTTTAAACATATTGTTTAATAATCGGATCATAAAATTCAACTTATTAGGTAATGGGTTTCGCCCACATCGTCGATGCAAGGGATCCTAATAGGACATTAAAATTATTTCAACAATGCGTAATCATAAATATTGATTTATGTCATTTAAAATGGATGAGTTCCCTGCACTCTATATTTTGTCACAAGTGAAAACATATTGAATAATTGGGATGTGTAAAAACAGTTGCTTGTCCTTTACAAGCACGATAAATTGCCTATCATTTTATAACAAAGTACTGTTTGCTGAAAATGTCAGGGGAATGCATAGCAAATAGCCTGACAGTTCCATAACAGCACCTGGCATTCCAATGGACTCGGAGGATTAGTTTGTTTCTTAAATGTATTATCTATAACTATATGTGTGTTGTTCCAAAAGGAGCAGCTTCCCAGGTGCGACTATTTTCATTGAACGTCTTTCTCACATAAGTTATACAGACATTGTTGTTGGTCAAAGATCTTTAAATATTGCAATACCATTATAGATATGTATGCATATTTTTAAAACCTTATCTTTATTACTACATTTGGAATTCAAATCATATCAATAAAACTAACAAACAGAGGCTTAAATAAAGTGAGGAGAGCATATTATAAACAATAAATGAATAAATGTTTCAAAATTCGATTAATTCTAATAATTGATATTAGTTAGAATTGTGAGAACACCAAAATTCAAAACTGCATTTGCATACATGAACTTATTTTGCAAATGAGGGACCAAACTTAAAAGTTTTTAATTTGTATATTACGAATACCTTTCTGAAAGTATTCAAATACTTATTATTTTACAGCTAAAAAACGTTTACTATTGATATGAATATTGTGAATAGTACGTATGTGGAGATAAAACAGCAATGCCAGAAGTATATTGATTTGAACTTTCTCTCATTTATAGATCAAAATATTGATATAGAGAATATTGGGTACAATATCGGCAACTGCGTCAGACATCCGGCTCAGTGATTGAATTGTGTTAACACAGAGAACGATATCAATGTTAATAACATATAGTGTTTGTGTGTTTGCAACGCTCTCAATGAGGCAATCAAGGGATATTAACGTCAAATCAATTGGGTGTTGTTCCCACTGCTAAGTGTTAGTACATTTATTCCCTTGAGATATGTATTCAAATGATAAATCATGAAGAGAGAAAAACTTCAAACAAGTATATGTTTTCAACATATCGTTCCACAAGTCAAGTAAGTGAGTGAGTTACTGCTTAGCGCCGCCGCATCAACATACAATTGAAAAAAAATTTACATTTTGAATTACAAAACAAGTTTTATTCATGTTCTATCGCCAGACAAAATATATAAGTTAAGAGAACATTAGAGCTATGCTCTAAGTGAATTATTAATGCCAAGACAAATTCTAGACAATGTGATAATGATTATTCTACATAGCTTGCAATTGATATGGAACATTTTGATCTTATGATTATTATGAGATTATGATCAATACAAGGTTATGATCAATATGAGCTAATGATAAATATGAGCTTATGATCAGTTTGAACTTTATTATGTGCCTGCTTATAGTCTAACATGACCTCATTTAGAAAAACAAACCATCAAATGGTTCCGTTATTGTTTTTTTTGTCGGAAAGAAATATAGTCAATATATTTTGACCAGCATATATGGTTGTGATATTGGGTGTTGTGAACCATTAAAAATTTAAATTTGTCAAACAAATGCCTCTGACGAGAGTCTGAGATAAACTGATACCAAGGCATTGTCGTCCTCAGAACAGAATGTCATCGACACAAATGCAATACTCTTTTTTTCCACACAAATCATTAAATCAAATGAAATATTAAGAATGTATTTCCCATCATAGGCGTATCATTAGAATGGCGACGTGGATAAACAGTGACATAAAATAAAAGAGTTCACGATGTGATGGCACATGCTAATCGATATCATATCATATATATATATAAAATTGCTCTTGGAGCTCAAAACATACTATATAATTAAATCAATAATATAAGGTCGTACTGAAAATTGCGCTAGCAAGAACCTTCACAGAAACTCCAAGTCAATTGTATTCTGTCACTCATGACCCAAGCTACATCTTGTTCTACTTTGTGTTTTTAATAATAAAGTATTTTCTTATGAAGAATGAAAGTAACATAATAAACGCATAATGTTTATGAATATATGGTATATCTGATAACAGTAATGTATAATTGTAATTCCCAAAGGTAACTGCTAAAGTGTTTTACTAAAATGTATAACCGCAAAATTTAACATGCACTTTTCACATTTAACATTTACAAACAGTACTTTATCAATTGAGGAGATGGCTTTTGCATTAATAAATTTGAATTTAAATGCGAGTATTTTAACTACAGTTACATAGCTTCCAAGTGATAATGTAATTTTGTGAGTTTAAAAAATTGTGTTTCATTGATAAACGTCAGTATTTACAGTGTTATCAGGCAATGTATTGTGAACAATATCCATAGAAAGACAGAGAACATTTAACAATAAATTAAACACTGACACAAAGAACAGAATGAACAATGGTTCCATTACCAAGAGAGAGATTGGACCATCTACGTTATCTAATGCAAATATTCTGGCTCAACTGCAATTAAAATAACTTGCTCATTGATTTATAACGACTGACAATGTTTGTTGTAAAACCCCTGGGAGCTAAAAGCTTGTTCTCTGACAATTTCAGGTATTACTGTCTGATGTTCCTTGAATATGATGCACTCAGAGGAATCTTGAACAAAGTGTTTATAACAATGCAGTGTTGATCTTAGCAATCCACCTGAGTAACTTGTATTATTCAATTGATTATAAAGATCAATGTTTTTTTATATCTGGAAGGGTAGATTTTGAATATCAACAAAACTGTGGTAGAAATTAACAGTTCTGAGTCGAAAAAAGCTGTACGACTGCTACAATTTCATCACAAATTGTAAAGTTAAATCAGTCAGACAAATATAATATTGAACTTCTTCGAGCGGCATTTTAGAAGTTGGAATGACAATAATGCAGAGGAATATATGGATGACACAATAATCTGTGCTGAAACGTTGCATACAATGAACAAAGAAGTTACCATCCATATATTCCTCGGTGTGTAAAGAGCTTATAGTTAGTAGATAATAGAACCCATGATGTAAGAATGAGAATATTTACATTTGGTCTTTCGAGACACAACCTACTCAAAGCGATAACTAAGTTGAATGTGTAAAGAACATGATTATAAATTCTATATATAGGCATGGTAACTTGAGTTGAAAGATACCTTATGTATGTTAAGTGATAAGGTTAGGAACATGATAGTCTTAAAGTTGCTAACAAGATTTAATAGGAAAGTAAGGCTGGTTATTTTATATTTTATAAAAAAAACTTAAAACATAATACGAAAAAGATGTTTAAACTACCAGAGAGCAAGGAAGTTACATAAATCAACATAAAGCACCTTGTTATCATGGGAGTTGAATTTTTAAAAAATAAAATATAATTGTACATCGGGGACTCATTGGGGATAGCACCAGCCCAATCACAACATCAAGATAGCAGCAAGTAAGAAGTGCATCTGGGAGACAAATATTTAATATCATTATAGTACTCAGTTGATAGTATCAACAAACTTACTAAAATCCAGAGTATCCTCGTTGAGGGGTTGTGTAAAGAACGGTGATGGATACCAAAATATATATAGGCCAAAGCATGGAAAATAGGTTAAAACTCAGGAAATGATTATTCTAAGTTCCCGCTTAATCTATGACATTGCTTTTAAAGGGGCAGTAGCACGTTTTTAGGGGGAATATAAGGTGATGTCAGGAAAATTAAAATTATTGGTTCCAACTGAAAGACAATACATTTTTACTAAATGGAACAGTAATAATTCAAACATATAATGTAAACTTTAGCCATGCGATTCCTTTTTCTTACACAAAATGGATTAAAGGTGTTCACACAAACTGGTCGCCAGTGAATTTATGTAAATCTTTATACTTTGTCCTATGACTATGGATGATTGGCTAGTGTAAAGAGATGTTTGACACTGTCAAAATAAAACATTTAGCATTAACTAACAATTATCAGTGAAAATTTTAAAATATGAAATTACCCCAAAACGTGCTACTGCCCTTTTAAATCAAAGCCTAATTTTTAGTATTGAAAGTAGGTTGTACATGTTTGTAGCAAACGTTTACTATCATGCATCAGTGAGAAAAGTTATAAATGGTTTACAATGCGTGTATTATACAACTTAGTTAGATATTACTCTTAATCACAGTTTCCACTGTTAAAAGATTCAAACATTTACTAAATTTCAAAAGTTTCATAGACACAGACTCGAGACGTTTACTCCAGTATTATCAATGTAAGGAAGTATATATTAGAACATTTTATGATAATGTAATTATTTCAAATCTCTTGTCAGTTTATCTAAAATATGAAAACACACTAATCGTCATTTCATAGAGTAACAGCTTCATTTTTAGAGAAAAATTAAGGACCAACAGCATTAATTAAACTTAAATACTTCTTTATCTTTTATTTTGCTAGATCGAATCCTCTGAATCTGTTTCAAGTGACACTCATTTAGGTTGTATGTCTAAAAGAACCAGGTTTAACCACCAAGTAAAGCAAGTAAATCTGGAAATCAATACCTAATTAAGGGTTTGTATAGACTGCAGGTCGCCAGTGAAAACATCACCAGCTGAGAGTTTACAATGACATTGATTTGGTTGCTGCTGGCACCACATGACATTTGACAACTTAATGGTAGGTCATAAGAACTTCAACAGAGCACTGTGTAATCAGTTCATTTAAAACGCAAATACAGTGTCACATCTGATGCTTGATAAATATGTCATTATGATGGTGATGATGATGTTTTATCAAGATGAATATTGCATATTGAATGTTGCATATTCATTAATAATATTTTATTTATCATCATGTAGTTGGTCGGAGATCTATAAATATCACAATAGAATTATACATACATGTATATAAGTCTTGTCCTTAAATCTCATCTTTGTGATGTGATTGACTTTCGTGTCATGTCATTGAAACTAACAAGCAAGCCGAAGTTTGAATAATACAAATACGTAAGAAAAGGGTATCATGAATAATAAATAAAAAGATGTATAAACTTTGGTTTCATTTCAACAGTTGAACTATTAAGAATCTATTTCCTAGCATGGATGGATCATTAGAATGGCGATGCTATCGGCAAACAGTGAGGTCAAAAACAGTTCATGATGTGATGGCAAGATGATTGTCAATATCATATATATGATATATATAATTGCTCTTGAGGGTTCAACCCTAATATATAATAAAATCAATAATATTATGATGTACTGAAAATGGCGCTCAAATTCAACGTCAGTTTTATTCTTTCACTCATGCCCATTGCTATTTCTTGTTTTAGTCCTTTGTGTTTTTGATCATAAAGGATTTTCTTTTGAAGAATATAAGTAACAAAATAGACACATAATGTAAATTAATCTATGGTTAATCTGATAATAGTGATGTGTAATTGTAATTCTCAAAGGTAACTGAGAAGTGTTTTATTAAAATGTATAACCTCAAAATTTACATGCATTTTCCCCATTTAACAGTAATAAACAGTAAATGTTAGTTTATCAAGGAGGTTGCATTTGCATTAATACATTTGGATTTAAATGCGAGTCTTTTAACCACATTGATATAGCTTCCAAGTGATGCAATTTTATGAATTTACAAAATTGTGTTTTGTTGTGTTGGTATTTACAGTGTTTTCAAGCAATGTATTTTGAACAATTTCCATTAAAAGACAGATTAAATATTTAACATTTAATTGAAAGATGACACAATAATCAGTGATAATGTTTGTTGTAAAACCCCTTAGAGCTGACAGCGTGTTCTCTGACAATTTCAGGTATTACTGTCTTATGTTCCCTTAATATGATACACTCAGAGGAATCTTGAATTAAGTTTTATAACATTACAGTGTTTATCTTAGCAATCTATCTGAGTAGGTTGTATAATTTAATTGATTATAAAGATTATTGGTTTTTTTATCGGGAAGGTTAGATTTTGAATATTGACAAGATACATGTATATATTTGGGTATAAATTCACAGTTGAGTAAAAAATTGCTAAACTACTGCTTCATTGTCATCACTCAAAGGTAAATCTAAATCTTTCAGACAAATATAATATTAAAATTTAAAAAAATATAAGGTCATTCTCAGACATTATTTAAATGTTATTGATAAACTATTATTATCATATATGGAAATTAGGCACGTTTCAAGAACAAAAGTTCTTTATTAATGTTGTCAATATTCACAACTATTTAAACTAAGAATAGGTATAGTTCAATATTACAGTATATATTGTGGCGTACAAAAGAGTAATTTATATTGCAAGAAATGGATTCACAAATGTAATATTTAGCATATATCTCTACCATATCATGACAATAATAACTTACACGTAGACACTTTATTGTTATGAGCATATAACCGCTAGCATATTTCCTCTTCTTCTACTTTGCGACTTAGCTCTTTGTTTAAACTTTGTGTAAAGATGTTATATTTTTCTGCAATTTGAGATTTGTTACTTTCGAAACGTACGATATATTGGATATTTGTGTGTATATATATAAGTGTGTTCTTACTGTATATATACAAAATGTTTCTGTATTGCAATAACTGTTTTTCTGATAAATAGAGGTTATCATGCGAGTGTGTTTTGGGATCGTAAATATCCTGCATTAGGAATAAACATTGTATTTTGCGAGCCTTGGCGAGCTAAATACATAGTGTTTATTCCTAATGCAGGATATTTACGATCCCAAAACACACGAGCATGATAACTTCTTTATTATACAATGTCATTTTAAAATTTAATTCGAAAAATGCCTGATAATACCATATTAATAGTTGAAATTTTCGCGCATTGATATATGCAAATGAATAGAGCAATGACTCTGACGGTGAATTGACAAAATATAATTCCTCCTTATATATGCCATTTTTTGTCGTCTGAGTTATTTTGTTAGGACTCCAAAGTTTTGAAATTTTAAAAAATCTATAAAATACGATGATTTTAAAAATTAGACACATTTTAAATGATATTTGGCGGGATCGAACTGACGTTCTTTAATCCGACGTCATCGAGAGGACGAGTCAATCTCACCAAGGGGCAAGAGTTGCTTCCCTTCGCCACGTGACAATGGCAGCTTGCGTTGAGACAGCGATTGAACGAACATTGATTGCCGGAGAGCTAAACTAGATGATAGTCTGTGGATTTCCGAATCCAAACTAAACAATATTAAAGTAAAGAACACCGAAGATGGGTAATGACGTGTTTGAACATGAGACTGAACTGCCTTTGGTACCTGTGAGTAAAATTGATCGGTCGGTTTCATTCAAATCGTGATGACAGTGTTTTAGCACTGCTAAGACATACATATGGATAAAGACCCATACCGTTTTGTTGTTATTTCTTAGATTAATGTTTATGCAATGTATCATTCATATTGTAATGCCTCTCTCCGTTACTAAAAGCGTTCAAAATGTTAACGCTTGTGACGTCATCGGAATTTTCGAAAGAAGTTCCGACCTTGACTTTTGAAATTTGCATCGGTATCCGTATATGACCCTTAGCCACGCCCAACGGATATCGAAAATATCCGTTGGCTTTAATATGCCAAGAACACTATCCATTGTATGATAATACATTTTACTTGTTTTAACTGAGTCTGTTTTTCCATCATGAACTCAATGCGTTTTAAGGTGTGTGAAAAGCTGATAGTTTTTATATCCTTGGTGTCAGATAAAGATTATATGGACCTTGATTAATAGTAATAGTTAGTCAACAAACATTGTAGCACAACCAATCCAATTCTGTTTGAATTCACATATTATTTGATTAAATGGATTTTAGGTTGTGTTAGGCATAAGGTCCGAAGGCTTTAGTGGGAATATGATTGTACATGTATATATATATAATCTATGTTGTTAGTCGTGATCACATTCCACATTTAAAAGGATAAGCTTTTAGTTTGAATGTCGGAATGGGTAGTTACTGTTCTGAAAAAAAGCAGCAGGTATAATCACCAAAATGATAAATAACTTATCATTAACTTGATTTATCATTAATATGTTCCCTTAAGCAATCTTTTGTCCCTTTGCTCTAATACTTTAAAATGTTTATCTGAAAATGTAAATCAACGGAGTTTCCAATAGAAAGCACATACACATTGTTAATTAATTAGATATATCTTTGATGAAAATGGTTTTCTTTACTTTGAATATCGAGAACATAGATACAAGATAAGGTGAACATTTTAAGATGATCAACATTTGTTCATGAAGATTCTAAAGAAACTAGGAAAAGGAAAAATATGCTGGTATCAGGAAGCATGAATATTTCATATCCTGTTTAACCATCTTACCATTTATCAATACACGCTCCCAACTAAACAAACAAAGTCAGTCAGTGCAAATCAATGTCCAATGCTACTTGATGAGGACGCATAGATATTACATCTTGAGATGCAATAGTTTCATATTATGTTTGAAATCATTCCAATCATTTCAAAATGTTGGAGCTTAAAAACACAAATCTGCCAATGGCTTTTGACCTAGCAAATCTTAGATGCATCAATGTTCCTGTAGCAAAATAAATATGACAAACCTTAAAAGAATTCTATTTGGAAAGATGGAAAAGTTTTTAAGATTTGCCACTATCATTGCAAAATGTGGATCTGTTTGAGGGAAATAAGTAATTGATTATTATTACTCCTATTAATCCTATCCGATTTATCTGTACAACAGTTTACAACAAAATATTACAAAAGAAAAATAGTTTCTTTTGAAACAGAACTAACACTTTTACATCAAATCATATCAATTAAGTTTATTTATTTGATAAACATCGAAATGCGATTTGTAAATCAAAATTTGTTTGCTAGTGAATGTACATACATATAGTAGCATTTATTTATGGTCTGATTTTCCAACAAACACAATTGAGAGGCTATCATGTTTTGCCATTGAACTTTGATACATAAGTTTTATTTGAGTACATTTATCTTGAAATAAAAGAGGAAGGCTACGTTTTGATGATATTTTGTTATGCTTTGATTATGGAAAGGTACTATTATGAACATCTCGATCCAAAAATGTCAATCATAAGTTTTCAGTGAGAATTCAAAAACACTTTTATTTAAATGCTGAAGCCAAAATGCAACATATGCTCTTTACCACCATGTGGCTGAAGAGTATGTCATCATCAAATTAAACAATCATGTTATTTGACAATTGGAGGGTAGAATTTTTAAAATAATTCATTTACCTAATTTTAATAAAATGAATATCAATGTGTGCATTTACCAAAACCGGCATATATACAGAACCTAATCGTCATTATATTAAAATTACAACAAACACATCAAATAATTCAACTCTAAAATACATATGACTTTGTTTAGGAATCAATGTTTTAATACCTCCATAACAGGAATTATCAAGAATTAAGGAAGCAACATATTTGCAAAACATATTTATATAGTGAGTTCCCCTTATTCTGGATATTAAGTCTTCTGCCTAATCTTTGAATCATCACAAAAAACCTTTGTGGATAAAACGTTACTAAAAAGTATATCAACATATCTTTATTTCAATAGAACTACAAATAAAACAGTAGCATGCTATAGAAGCTATGTGCAAGCTCATTGGTTAGTAAAAACAACATCTAAATATATTTTAAAAGAAAACGAAAGGTTTTCAGCATGACATTTTCATAATTATCTACAAAAAAATTTATTCTCTGAATGCTTATTAAAATGAATGACAATCATTTCGGTTTTTATAATAATAAAACAGGTTTTCCAAGCAAACAAAGAAAGTACCATATTTCTGGAAAATCGATAACCCATTAAGGGTTTGTTTAGATTGCAGGTCGCCAGTGAAAACATCACATGCTGAGAGCTGCTTGGAAAATGATTTGGTTGCTGATGGCACCACATTACATTCGACAACTTAATGGTAGGTCATAAGAACCTAACATAGTACTTCAGTAATAAGGTCAGTTTGAACTGTTATGCATTTGTACACGTGTCAAACATTTTTATTGTGATCCTGCACAGAGCAATTCTTGCAAAGATTCAAAACAATGAATAATAAATGTTTAACATTTTATTACATTCCAAAACGAGGTTCTACAATGTGCTAACCATTTCTCTTATCATTTCAATAAATCCTATTAGTATAAAATCTAGGTTTTGAAAATTGAAAGGATCAGATGAAGGCGCATGAAATATCATTTTACTCAACATAAAATAACATACATGTACTTCACTTAATTTGGAAAGATGGAAAGGTTTTTAAGATTTGCCACTATCATTGCAAAATGTCGAAATAAGTTATTAATTATTATAACTCCTATTAATCCTATCCGATTATCTGTACAACAGTTTACAACAAAAGATTACAAAAGAAAAAATAGTTTCTTTTGAAACGGAACTAACACCTTTACATCAAATCATATCAATTAAGATTATTTATTTGATAAACATTGAAATGCGATTTGTAAATCAAAATTTGTTTGGTAGTGAATGTACATAGTAGCATTTAATTATGGTCTGTTTTTCCAACAAACACAATTGAGAGGGTATCATTTTTTGCCATTGAATTTTGATACATAACTTTTATTTGAGTATGTTTATCTTAAAAATAAAAGAGGAAAGCTACGTTTTGATGATATTTTGTTATGCTTTGATTATTGAAAGGTACTGTTATGAACATATCTATCCAAAAATGTCAATCATAAGCTTTCAGTGAGAATTCAAAAACACTTTTATATAAATGCCCTAGCCGAATTGCAACATATGCTCTTTAAAACCATGTGACTGAAGAGTATGTTATAATCAAATGAAACAAACATGTTATTTGACAATTGGAGGGTAGAATTTTTAAATTAATTAATTTACCTAATTTTAATAAAATGAATATCGATGTGTGCATTTACCAAAGCAGGCATATATACAGAACCTAATCGTCATTATATTAACATTACAACAAACACATCAAATAATACAACTCTAAAATACATATGACTTTGTTTAGGAATCAATGTTTTAATACCCCATAACAGGAATTATGAAGAATTAAGGAAGCAACATCTTTGCCAAACATATTTAGATAGTCAGTTCCCCTTATTCTGGATATTAACTTTTATGCCTTATCTTTGAATCATCACAAAAAACCTTTGTGAATAAAACGTTACTAAAAAGTATATCAACAGATTTTTATTTCAATAGAACTACAAATAAAACAGTAGCATGCTATAGAACAGATATAAACCTTCACGATGTGCAAGTTCATTGGTTAGTAAAAACAACATCTAAATTATATTTAAAAAGAAAACGAAAGGTTTTCAGCATGACATTTTCTTAATTATCTACACACAATTCTCTTAATGCTTATATAAAACGAATGACAATCATTTCGGTTTGTATGATAATAAAACAGGTTTTCCAAGCAAACAAAGAAAGTACCATATTTCTGGAAAATCGATAACCCATTAAGGGTCCTTATAGATTGCAGGTCGCCAGTGAAAACATCACATGCTGAGAGCTGCTTGGAAAATGATTTGGTTGCTGATGGTACCACATGACATTCGACAATGGTAGGTCATAAGTCAGTCCTATCTTGATTTCCTCACTGTGATACAAAGTGTCAATACAAAGTAAAATAGAATTCATACCAGACAACATTTACAAATATTTATAGAGGATATCATATTAGTGTCCTCGTATACTATGTTTAAGAAACGAGTGGCTAAATATTAGTCTTTCCCAAGGATATACTGATATTTAGGCATGAGTGTCATAAACATATGTCATGGACACAAATATGATATTCTGATTATTACTGTAGTCTAAAATACACAGAACCTACTTCTCAGTTTAGGTGGACTAGCCGACGCGAGCTCGTGTAGATTTTGACGTTATAGGTGAACCGTGACTTCAAAGCATTGTATAGAACCACACGTCGCAAAGAAAAGGTGTTATTTTGCCCTAGGGCGACATATGATAAATATTAACCTCGACATGACTGCCCTCGAAGGTTATAAAATGACAAGTCAATGCAAACTTCCCAACCTACAAGTGGTAACTAAAACTAATTCCAAAGCATGTCAACAGCTTACCAACTTGAACGATTTCTTTTCATGGCAGATGACGTGGTCCCAACTATACAACCAAACTGATAATCATCAAATTTTTTTTATCAACACTAAAAACGGATGTAAATTCGATATTGCACTCAATTTACAAGTGAAAAACATCTTTTGAAAATAAAGACAAGTGTACAGTTTATCATTGATCGAATAGTTGTATGCCAATGCATCATTTTAACATGTCGCTGAACAAAAATAAAATTTATGAAACCAAAAAAAACACATTTAGACTAATCGTTATATCTAAGTTTGGAGATAAAGTTTTTTCCTCTTAACGGAAGTATTGACATTTTCTAAGTCCTGATCAATAACAATGAAGTATGAAAAATAGAGTTCCTACGAAAAATTGATTTCACTGTCCATTATATTGGTGCCTGTGACAGAATGATTAATAAGAATGCCAAAACGTCAATAACATCATCTTTCATTATCAAAGCAGAAAAACGTTAACCCGTGTTATAGAATACTACAGAAATACAGAAAACTTGGAAATACTACACCAGTGATGTTTTGTGCAAAGAATGTAAATGCAAAAAGTAAAACATTGTTTGAAGACCACAATCAAAAAGGTCCATTCCTCGAGAAAGAAATATCTACTTTTGCAAAAGGCGAAGAAAGTGAAGGGGCTTGTGTTCAGCTTGAACAAACTGAACGAAATGTGATTACATACTCATTACATGCTCCAATTGTTTCTCAATAAGTATCCATCTTTAATAAAAGAAAAATATATTTTGAAGTGATTACAAGTTTAATGGTCTTTATTCCAATCATAGTTCAGTGCCCACTCTTCGTGATTTGCTGATGCTGATCAAAGCTCCTTATTTCACACTGTCGGCGAAAGTGAAACTTCCTCGTGGCAAATATTATTTGCAGCCACTCAATAAGGGATCAATTTTGATAAATTCTTGCTTGGAATTATAATTGTTGCAAATAATAACAGAATCGGATTCGGGTTTGTAGGCTACATCTTTTTCACTATACATAAAGAATTGCCTTCTAACAATGGGTAGCCTGTATTTTATTCAACAATTCAAGAATTTGCAAGATGGCAGGTTTTTGCAACTTAAGAGCAAGAGTATCAGTCACACGTTGCATTAAGAAATATTTATCTTTTATCATTATAAAAATTATTTGTGATTTGTGAATGATTTGATGTGTGATTTCCTTTGACTTCTTCAAATATGAAAATGTGAAGAAATAAAATAACTGTTAGGATGTTACATGCAACAGAAGTCTAAAACAGAATGTCATTGGTACGCTGCTGTTTTTGTGTGTATGTAACCAAAAAGTTCATTAACTAAAACAAAAGGAACTCTAAAACAGGAGATGTGTTCATTAATCAGTTTTCAGATATTGTTATTTTCTAAAAACGGGAAGAAAAGAGATGTCAAGTTGTTAATTACTGATTTACATTTTGAATCTTTTCTTTTTATTTTCTTGATATTTTCATGATATCAAGCAAGTCACTACAAATACAAAATATAATAGTCGTGTCATAAAGTTAACAGCAGATTTGATTCGATGTTGATTTCCAGATCTATTGTTTGTATGCCTTTGTCAGTTTGATAATCTTAAACAAAATGATAAAGTGTAATAGATTTTGTAGTATTGAAAACATACAACTTTTGTAAAAATCTAAGTCTGAATTTTCTTATTGTGCTACGTTTCCTGCACAGTTATCCGGCGAAAGATATCAACCAACATTGCTGTAAATTAAGGTTTTCTTTTAGTTTAAGAAGTGATTGTTAACTTGCTTTTTGTTGAAACGGTTATTAGAAAACCATCCAAACTGATTTGGAGAAATATAAGCTAAAGTAAGCTATTGTACAGGATATAACCAAATTACAAAACCCATGAATTGCCAATTGATTTATAAAGACTGACTTAAGGTTTAATGTTTCCATTACCAAGAACAATATTTTTTTAATTACATAAAATAAGAAAACCCCATACTTGCTTTTTGTTGAAACGGTAATTAGAAAAACATCCAAACTGATTAGACAGAAGACATAACTCTACTACAAATACAATAAATTGCCAATTGATTTATAACGACTGACTGTGATTGCTGATACTCCCTTTGGAGCTAAGTGCGTGTTCTCTGAAACTCCCATGTATTACTGTCAGATGTTCCTGTAAAACCATAAACTCAGGGGATTATGGAATGAAGCTTTTCTAACACAACATTGTTTATTTTAGACATCTGTGTCATTTTGATCAATCAATTTATGATAATATGTGTGATGACGCTACTCCATGTTGTATATACAGTCAATACACGTATTGCGCTTCTCTGTGCATGTGTGTTGATACACCAGGACTTGTGGTTATAGAACATACCAGGAGCAATCATATATCTTTATGTGTTATGAACGTGATGACTTGTGTCATTATACCTATAAGCACTGATTGCTGCAGCATATTCATGTTTAAGGATAATAAGTTCACAAGTTGAGATGTTCTTCTCATCAACTTCATATTGAAACCGGACGGTAGTACAGTACAACTAGGGGTGATAGATTAAGTAATATGAGTAATTTAGGTCATGTTTATGATGAGTTTCATTTCCTCTTCGTCTGTCAATCATATAATGAGCTGAGACAACAGCATATGTCTTTTAAGTATTATGCATTTCCATCTAGGCTCAAGTTTAATATTTTAATGTCAACCTCTCACTCTGCAATTTATCAATGTACATATAAAAGGCAATGCGGTATAGAAATGAACTCCAAACTAAACTGTAACATTGTTCACATATACATCTGTAAACGTGTCTTGATGAGCAATTGTTTATTGTAGTCATGGGTCGATGGCCTACACTTTTTTGGTAATACAGCATTGAATGGAAGTTCACAAGGGTGACAATATATAGACCCAAATTCCGACTTGTGGCCGAAAACAGGACAAATAACCTTGTCTGGCCAGAAAACTAAATACTTGAAATACTTGTATTGGATAATTAAGTGTCTCGCTACTTACAATTTAATTACTTCATTTGATATTGACATGACCCTGTTTCCAAAACATTAAAGGGAAACCAAAATCATTTGAAAATAGAAATCATTGTCAATTAACGAGAGAACAAAGACTAATCAACACTTGGTAAAATCCCGAAGGGTGTCATCAGTTGATTTATGATTAAACTATGACGTAACTCTGATATTGCACACCCATATTCAGTTTACAAAAACAATGTGCAGATAGTGCACAGTACTCATACTATATTCCTATAGTTCAGAAGTCAGTATTCTTTGATATAAGTTACTTGGAAAACATTCATGTATTCAGGTAAACATTTAATGCATACCAAAAGTATGCATACAATCTGAAGACCAAACACTGTAAATAAAGGGAACAGGTTTTCATTGCTGTGTATAATTAAAAAAAACGATGAGGTTTCAGAGAGCGTTCATAATCATATTTCTCAAACGTATATTTAAATGCTGCAGGCACTTTTTTTGTTCTTGTTCTTGCCGTTTTTAAAAAATCAATATTCCTGTTTTCTTTTTAAATTGCAGAAAACGAGTTAATAGTTTTAGTGATTATGCTATTATGATAAAAAGAGACTGTAGATAAAATAATGTATTATTTTCACACAGAAACAATGGTGTATCCATCGATTCAAAACAACAGGCTCCTTTGATATTATCCTTACCACGACTTTATCATGTGTATTAGTGCAATTATTAAATTCTATGGAATGACTTTGCTGGTCCTCAGATATACATAAAGTTGGTGCTTTTTTTCAGACTACAAACATACAAATCTGTACTTAATGTTGAATACAAGTTTATTTAACCTAACCATAATCAATGTTCCCTGCATTCTAAAACGGGCTTGGCTCTTTGGTATATAATACATCCATGCCGGACTCCCACAGCATTTTCAAAACGTTGTCTATGATTCTGTGGTTATGGAGGAAAATAAAATCATGAATTTTATTTCATCATTAAATTTTTTTACTTTCATAATGTCTCCTAAGTTTTATGTGTTATGTTTTCAACCATCGACCTAATAAAAAAATCAGTGACCAGGAACTCTCATATTGTTATTGCCCAACAGGGAATACATAGCAATGACACCTTTCCAAGGGGAATTCGTTTCAATTTGGTGTACGCAACCATGTGAAAAATAACTGCATGGACTCAATATGATATTAACAAATATTCAGAAAAGTAATGGTTGTCCATGAATGTCCATAAGGTCATGCTAATGATTTTTTTTAAAGAATTACCATTTTTTCCTTTCACATGTAAAAAGTTGTCCATGTAAGAAATATAAGTTAAATCTGTATACAAAAATGTTTATGAAAAATGATGGTGCTTAAAACATAAACAACCGATACTTTTTTCTTATCTCTTTTTATAGGTTTTCAGTCTGTGCAGTTATGAGTTTGTATCGAGTCGGAATAAAAACTGTTTTGATTTTATTTAAATCATAAACTTTTAGTTTTTTTAATACAATTGTATTGTAACTTTATATCATAATTTTAATAGCGTCTCGTAAGCCAAAAATATGCCCTGTGATATGTTGTAGCTCCTGAACTTTATATCCATATCAAAGTAAAGAGAGATTGAACATTTAACATTAAATGAAACACTGACACAAAGAACAGAATGAACAATGGTTTTATTAGCCATAGGTTTCATTGATAAAGGTCGGTATTTACAGTGTTTTCAAGCAATGTATTTTGAACAATTTCCATTAAAAGACAGATTAAACATTTAACAATCAATTGAATAATGACACAATAAACAAAATGAACAATGGTTCCATTACCAATAGGGAGATTGGACCATCTATATGTTATCTAATGCAAATATTCTGGCTCAACTGCACATCAAAAACTTGCTCATTGATTTATAACGACTGACAATGTTTGTTGTAAAACCCCTTGGAGCTAAAAGCGTATTCGCTGACAATTTCAGGTATTACTGTCTGATGTTCCGTTAATATGATACACTCGGAGGAATCGCGAATCAAGTTTTTATAACAATGCAGTGTTTATCTTTGCAATCCACCTGAGTAAGTTGTATAATTCAATTGATTATAAAAATCAATGTTGCTTTTTATCTGGAAGGTTAGATTTTGAATATTGACAAGAAAAGGGTATAAATTCAGAGTTGAGTAAAAAAATGCTTAACTACATGTACTGTTTATTTTCATCACTCAAAGGTTAATTTAAATCTATAAGACAAATATAATATTGAAGTTAACAAAGATATAATTTCATTCTCAGGGAGATTGGACCATCTATATGTTATCTAATGCAAATATTCTGGCTCAACTGCACATACACTAACTTGCTCATTGATTTATAACTACTGACAATGTTTGTTGTAAAAACCCCTGGGAGCTGACAGCGTGTTCCCTGACAACTTCAGGTATTACTGTCTGATGTTCCTTAAACTTGATACACTCAGAGGATTCTTCAATAAAGTTTTTATAACAATGCAGTGTTTATCTTGGATATCTCTATATGTAGTTGTATAATTCAATTGATCATAAAGATCGATGTTGTTTTTTATCTGGAAGGTAAGATTTTGAATATTGACAAAAAAAAGTGGTAGCAATTCACAGTAAATGGTTAATGTCTGCTACATTTTCATCACTCAAAGGTAAATGTATGTGTATCAAAAAATTATCAGATTGAAGTTGATAAAGATATAAGGTCATTCTTCGAGATAATTTATATGTTATTGATGTTGTATAATTATCATATATGGAAAGCTATGTTAGTAACTTGTTGTTTAATATTACAGTACATATTGTGGCATAAAAAAGAGAGATTTATGTTGCCAAAAAATGGTAACGTAATATTAAGTATGTATCTTTGCCATTTCTTGACAATCAAAGCTCAATCATAGTTTTGTATAGGGGACATTTCATTGTTTTGAGCACATAGCCTTTAGCACATTTCCACTACTACCTTGTGTGTTAACACTTTGTTTACATTTTTGTAAGGATGATTTGTTTTCTGGAAGTTTAGATTGACATTTTTAGTTTCAGTATGTACGATATATTGGATATTTGCAGATGTATGCAATTACTGTATACATACTATGATATTTGGTATTGCAAAAATTGTTTCCGATAATACTGTGCATTCTACTTTTTACTTGTTTTTATTTTCGTTATGAACGCATTGATTTTAAAGTGTGTGAAGACCTAATAGTTTTGAATTCCATCAGAAAATATTTTGAACATTGATTTAAGAATGAAAATATTTACTTTAGGTCTTTCGCGACACAACCTGCTCAAAGCGATAACTAAGTTGAAAGTGTAAAGAACATGATTATAAATTCTATATATAGGCATGGTAACTTTAGTTGAAAGATACCTTATGTATGTTCAGTGATAAGGATAGGAACATGATAGTCTTAAAGCTGCTAACAAGATTTAATAGAAAAGTAAGGCTGGTTGTTTTATATGTTATAAAAAACGTAAAAATTATACGAAAAAACTGTTTAAACTACCAGAGAGCGAGAAAGTTACATAAAATCAGAAAGACAAAAACATAAAGCACCTTGTTATCTTGGGAGTTAAAGTGTTTTAAAATCCAATATAATTGTACATCAGGGACTCATTGGGTATGGCACCTGCCCAATCACTACATCAATATTACAGTAGGCAAGAAGTGGAACAAAATAATTAAAATCCAGTATATCCTACTTGGAGGAGTGTGTAAAAAACGGTATTGGATACCATAGATATATGGGCAAAAGCTAGGCCTCAGATTTCAAGGATAATAGCTTAAAACACATGAAACGATTAAAATAACTTCCTGCTATATCTACATGTATGACATTGTTTTATGTTTTTGAAAGTCGGTTATATATTATGGTAGCAAACTTTTACTGCATGTATCACAGAGAAAAGTTATAAATGCGTGTATCATACAATTTAGATATTACTCTTAATTGCTATGTACATTTCAACACTTTTTTTATTAAAGATTCAAGCATTTACCAAATCTCAAAATTTATCAAAGACATAGACACAAAACGTATACTCCAGGATTATGTTAGGAAGTATATATTAGAATATTTTATGATAATGTAATTATTTCAAATCTCTTATCAGTTTATCTGAAATCTGAAAATGCTTAAACACACTAATCGTCATTTAATAAGTAACAATTCAGTTTTAGAGAAAAATTAAGGGTCAACAGCATTATTTAAACTAATAACGTGTTCGTCTTTTTTTGCTAGATCGAATCCTCTGAATTTGTTTCAAATGACAATCATTTTGGTTTTATGTCTAATAGAACCAGGTTTTACCACCAAGTAAAGCAAGTAAATCTTGAAATCAATACCTCATTAAGGCTTTGTATAGACTGCATGTCCCCAGTGAAAACATCACCAGCTGAGAGTTTACAATGACATTGATTTGATTTCTGGTGGCACCACATGACATTTGACAACTTAATGGTAGGTCATAAAAACTTTAACAGAGCACCGTATAATCAGGCCATTTTGAACAGAAATACAGTGTCACATCTGTCATACGTTTTATTTATTCGTTTTACAGGAAATCAATAGGCTTGCAATAATGCGTGGATGAATAGATGATTACAACGATTTAATTATAATAATTAAGCTCTGCAGTTTTGTAATATCCTTTCAAAACATACTGAAGGTAACATAAAGGAAATCTGTTGTACTAAATCTCAAACATAAAAGCAAGTTTCCAAATAGTTCTGCCATTATCTTATCAATTGAACATTAATCAGGGTTGTACCATTGAAGTCATTCAGGCCAGGCCATGTTTCAAGTGAGAAATTATCAAAAAAGGGGTTTAAGAAGGTAAAACAAATTATTATGCTAATATCAAAATAACTATGAAACAAAGAAAAATATATCATGATGTTTTGTTTAAAGGCTTAGAGTGGTTGGTGCAGGATTAACTGGTACCAATGTTGAGGTGTGTTTTATAAACATTTTATCTTGAACTTAAAGTCACATCTCTATTCCTTATTAAAACTGTGAAATGTCAACAAAGTTGGAGTTTTCTAATTAACTGACTATCAATTACAAGTATCTTCAAAACCAAATAACAGCATTAATAAATGTTTTGGCTTTCTATGTATGAGTCACTCACGTGCAGAGTCACTGAGTTTTATTCTTTAACAGATTATGAAACTTATTTTACAATTAAACAGTTAACTAACCAATATTACAATAAAAGTAGTCCGTTTACAGATCAAAATGGTGATTTTAATTTACAGAAGTATTTGACAAAGATCGCCAATTTCAATAAGACACACAAATAGGTTGATCAAGGTATCTAATGAGTTCTACCTACCATGGGAATTTTTTAATCTGTAACCATCGATAACATAAAGTCCATAAAGTGCTCAAAAGGATACATTATAGATTTTCTTAAATTTAAATCTTTTCTTAACAAATGTATATATTTTGAGAAGAATTTCACTAATGAGATTTTGCTTGCAGTTCGAGTTATTATAGGCATCTTGCTGCAAATTGAAGCCGAAAAGGACTGACGTCTCTACATTGGACGTCAACACTTTATAGGAAAACAACATAATCATTTCAAAAGATTTTGAGGATGTGATTTAGCATCATTTAGTGTTCTATAGGAAATGACCTGGCGCTTCTAATAAAAAGCAATATTTATCGAGTGCAATTTCACAGCTGAAATACCCTACAGCAAGAATCAATATAATTTGGCATTTAGTCCTGCTAATCCTCAAGCAGTTTCTGTGTCTTATATAAGCATGTTTTCTATAGCTATTATAAAGAAAATAAAGTCAGCGAAATGCATATTCCTGTTGAAATTTTTCAGTCAATCAAACATACTGTTTAATTGTCAAAAGTTCAACCAATTAAAAGTTCAACTTATTAGGTAATGGGATCCGCCTCATCGTCGGTGCAAGTAATCTTAAAATGTCAGATAAAGATTATATGGACCTTGATTTATACCTGTAATAGTTAACCAACAAACATTGTAGCACAACCAATCCCATTCTGGTTGAATTCACATATTATTTGATTAAAAGGATTTTAGGTTTTGTTAGGCATAAGGTACGAAGGCTTTAGTGGGAATATCGTTGTACATTTATATATATCATCTATGTTGTTAGTTGTTATCACATTCCACATTTAAAAGGATCATCTTTTAGTTTGAAAGTCGGAATGGGTAGTTACTGTTCCGAAAAAAGCAGTAGGTATAATCACCAAAATGATAAAGAACTTTTCATTAATTTGAATTATCATTAATATGTTCCCTTAAGCAATAGTTTGTCCCTTTGCTCCAAGGCTTAAAAATGTTTATCTGAAAATGTAAATCCACGGAATATCCTATAGAAAGCCCATACACATTGTTAATTAATTAGATATATCTTTGGTGAAAATGGTTTTCTTTACTTTAAATATCGAGAACATAGATACAGAATAAGGTGAACATTTTAAGATGAAAAACATTTGATCATAAAAATTCTAAAGAAATTTCAGGAAAAGGAAAAATATGCTTGAATCATGAAGCATGAATATTTCATATCCTGTTTAACCATCTTACCAGTTATCAATGGACGCTCCCTGCTTTGAAGCAACTGAGCAAACAAAGTCAGTTAGTGCAAATCAATGTCCAATGCTACTTGAGGCATAGATATTACATCTGTAGATGAAATAGTTCATATTATATTTGATATAATATTTCCAATCATTTCAAAATGTTTCACCTGAAAAACATAAATTCTGACCGATAGCTTTTGACATAGCAAGTCTTAGATGCATCAATGTTCTTTTAGCAAAATAAATATGACAAACCTTAAACAAATTCTAGGTCAGTGTTCATCGAGAAAGCTTATGCAAAAACTGCCAATTTTACTAGTGTTTATTAAGGAAAATATTTGTTTTATTTTCAACAACAAAATTGTTAATTTCATGATAAGACCAGTAAAATAACATTATGTAGTGGACAGATGATGTTACCAAAAAACATTTATCTTTATACAATTTCAGTTGGAAAATGTCAATCTGCTTGAGGGAAATAAGTAATTGATTATAATTACTCCTATCATGATTTAGCTAGTCAAACCTTATGAATCTGAGATCTGTACAACAGTCTACAACAACAGATTACAAAAGAAAAAATAGTTTCTTTTGAAACAGAAATAACACCTTTACATCAAATCATATCAATTAAGTTTATTTATTTGATAAACATTGAAACGCGATTCGTAAATCAAAACTTGTTTGGTAGTGAATGTATTAAGGTCTGTTTTTCCAAAAAACACAATTGAGAGGGTATCATTGTTTGCCATTTAACTTTTACATACATACATACATACACTGATACATAACTTCTTATTTGAGTACATTTTATCTTGAAATAAAAGAGGAAGGCTACGTTTTGATGATATTTTGTTATGCTGTGATAATGGAAAGGTACTATTATGAACATCTCGATCCAAAAATGTTTTCAGTGAGAATTCAAAAACACTTTTATTTAAATACTGAAGCCAAAATGTAACATTTGCTCTTTACCACCATGTGGCTGAAAAGTATGTCATCATCAAATTAAACAAGGTAGAATAATTAAATTAATTCATTTACCTAATTTTAATAAAATGAATATCAATGTGTGCATTTACTAAAGCAGGCATATATACAGAACCTAATCGTCATTATATTACCATTACAACAAACACATCAAATAATACAACTCTAAAATACATATGACTAGGAATCAATGTGTTAATACCTCCATAACAGGAATTATGAAGAAGCAACATCTTTGCCAAACATATTTAGATAGTCACTTCCCCTTATTCTGGATATTAACTCTTATGCCTTATCTTTATATCATCACAAAAAAACCTTTGTGAATAAACGTTACTAAAAAGTATATCAACATATTTTTATTAGAACTACAAATAAAAGAGTAGCATGCTATAGAAGAGATATAAACCTGCACTATGTGCAAGTTCATTGGTTAGTAAAAACAACATCTAAATATATTTTACAAGAAAACGAAAGGTTATCCGCATGACATTTTCATAATTATCTACACAAAATGTTATTCTCTGAATGCTTATATAAAACGAATGACAATCATTTCGGTTTTTATACTAAAAGGACAGGTTTTCCAAGCAAACAAAGAAAGTACCATATTTCTAGAAAATCGATAACCCATTAAGGGTTTGTATAGATTGCAGGTCGCCACTGAAATCATCACATGCTGAGGGTATACAATGACATTGATTTGGTTGCTGGCACCACATGACATTCGACAACTTAATGGTAGGTCATAAGAACCTTACATAGCACTTCAGTAATCAGGTCAGTTTGAACTGTTATGCATTTATACACGTGTCAAATAGTTTTATTGTGATCATGCACAGAGCAATTCTTGCAAAGATTCAGAACAATGAATAATAAATGTTTGACATTATATTACATTCCAAAACCAGGTTCTACAATGTGCTAACCATTTCTCTTATCATTCAATAAATCATTTAAGTTCAAAATCTAGGTTTCACAATTGACAGGTTCAGATGTAGACGCATGAAATATTATTTTACTTATCATAAAATAGCATACATAAATAAAAAGTTTACAAGATTTTGATCCAGCTTTCATCCAGCATTTTTTACTTTAAAACTAATATTAAGATAATTAACAAAGCAATTTTAAATTATCTTTCCTGTGAATTCAAGCTACTGTTTCAAGTTTCGTCAATAATAGTGCAACATTATCCATCTAAACTCCCTAACAAATGAAGTTCACATAACATATTGTATAATGAAAATAATCTTTTTCTTCTCATAATCCTTTTTTGCGGTTTTAATAATAATAAAACAGGGTTTCCAAGCAAACAAAGAAAGTACCATATTTCTGGAAAATCGATAACCCATTAAGGGTTTGTATATATTGCAGGTCGCCAGTGAAAACATCACATGCTTAAAGCTGCTTGGAAAATGATTTGGTTGCTGCTGGTACCATATTACATTCGACAACTTAATGGTAGGTCATAAGAACCTAACATAGCACTTTGTAATCAGGTCAGTTTGAACTGTTATGCATTTGTACACGTGTCAAATAGTTTTATTGTGATCATGCACAGAGCAATTCTTGCCAAGATTCATTACAATGAATGATAAATGTTTGACATGTTATTATATTCCAAAACTAGGTTCAATGTGCTAACCATTTCTTTTACAATTTCAATAAATCCTATAAGTTCAAAATCTAGGTTTCAAAATTGAAAGGATCAGATGTAGGCGCATGAAATATCAAGGTGAAAGGTGAAATTTTGCCCAAGGGCGACATATGACAAATATTAACCTCGACTGCCCTCGTAGGTTATAAAATGACAAGTCAATGCAAACTTCCCAACCTACAAGTGGTAACTAAAACTAATTCCAAAGCATGTCACCAGCTTACCAACTTGAACGATTTCTTTTCATGGCAGATGACGTGGTCCCAACTATACAACCAAACTGATGATCATCAATTTATTTTTATCAACATTAAACACGGATGTAAATTCGATATTGCACTCACTATACAGGTCAAAAACATCTTTTGAAAATAAAGAAAAGGGTATAGTTTATCATTGATCAAATACTTGTATGCCAATACATCATTTTAACATGTCGCTGAACAAAAATAAAATGTATGAAACAAAAACAAAACACATTTAGACTAATCGTTAAATCTAAGTTTGGAGATAAAGTTTTTTCCTCTTAACGGAAGTATTGACATTTTCTTAGTCCTGATCAATAACAATGAAGTATGAAAAATAGAGTTCCTATGAAAAATTGATTTCACTGTCCATTATATTGGTGCCTGTGACAGAATAATTAATAAGAATGCCAAAACGTCAATAACATCATCTTTCATAATGAAAGCAGAAAAACGTTAACCAGTGTTATAAAATACTACAGAAATACAGAAAACTCAGAAATACTACACCAGTGATGTTTTGTTCAAAGAATGTAAATGCAAAAAGTAAAACATTATTTGAAGACCACAATCAAAAATTCCATTCCTCGAGAAACAAATATCTACTTGTGCAAAAGGCGAAGAAATTGGAGGGGCTTGTGTTCAGCTTGAACAAACTGAACCAAATGTTATTACATCCTCATTACATGCTCCAATTGTTTCTCAATCAGTATCTTTCTTAAACAAAAAGGAAAATATTTTTTGAAGTAATTACAAGTTTAATGGTCTTGATTCAAAACATAGTTCAGTGCCCCTCTTCGTGTTTTGCTGATGCTGATCAAAGCTCCTCAGTTCACACTGTCGGCGAAAGTGTAACTTCCTTGGGGCAAATATTATTTGCAGCCACTCAATAAATTTTGATAAAGTCTTGCTTGGAATTATATTTGTTGCAAATATTAACAGAATCGGATTCGGGTTTGTAGGCTACATCTTACAGTTGGTTAGCCTTTATTTTATTCAACAATTCAACAAGAATTTGCAAGAAGGCAGGTTTTTGCCACCTAAAAGCAAGAGTATAAGCACACGTTGCAATACGAAATATACACAAAGAACTTAATGAAGCACCCCCCTATTTTGTAAAATGAATGTGGGTGCTCTTGGACAATTTGGATTAATTCGATGTATTGACCACTCCAGATATAACAATTGTTTTTTTATTGACTATTCAATTAAACTAAAAATCGCTAATGTGCAAAAATAACGAAAATATGAGAAATACTGAAATTTGGCCAAATATAACTATTGTCATAGGGGGAAAACTACTCATTAAACTTTGGATGTTATGAATCAAAAATAACAATTTTGATCCCTAGTTGACATTCATACAGAAAAACCCTTTTTATCATGCATGATAAGAGGCTAGCAAGACATTGAATTTTCAGTACTTTTTTCATAAAAAATTGATAAAGTGCCTATAATCTTAACATCTGTGAGTAAATTTGAGATTCCTTGAGTTGAAATTGTTGATCAAACACTTTTTCTTCCTTCAGATAAGCCATTATCTTTGACAGTGGCAAATTAATGTCTTTGTGCCATTTTCTTTAATTTCGATTTTTGATAATTTTGAGATTTTGAAGGTTCATACTGGTTTAACGAATGACTTTTGCTATGAGGTTATTTACTGAAAAGTCATCAATTCATTTAAGAGAATGATAATAATCACATTGCAGCCAAAAATATTGACTTTCATTTTCAATTTTAAGGTAACTTGGATTTTGACTAAAAAATACCCAGTTTTTGTAAAACCAAATATTCAGCGACAGTGAATCATAAACCATATGAAGTTTTTGTTTCCACAATGCTAGATGATCTTTCTATTTTAAAATCCTTATTGTTTGATTGTACATTTGTTTTGTTTATTATCAGCAGTGTTTTTCTGTTTGAAAAAGTGGGGGGTGCTAAATTAAGTTCTTTGTGTATAGTTCTCATTCATCATTATACAAATAATTTGTGATTTGTAAATGATTTGATGTGCGATTTCCTTTGACTTCTGGAAATATGAATATGTGAAAATAACTGTTAGGATGTTACAGGAAACGAATGTCTAAAACAGAATGCCATTAGTACACTGCTGTTTTGTTGTGTATGTAACCAAAAAGTTAACTCAAACCAAAGGAACTCTAAAACAGGAGATGTGTTCATTAATCGGTTTTCATAATTCATAGTGTCAGATATTGTTATTTTCAAAAAACGGGAAGAAAGAGACATCAAGTTGTTAGTTACTGATTTACATTTTGAATCTTTTCTTTTTGTTTTCTTGATATTTTCATGATATCAAGCAAGTCCCTACAAATAAAAAAATATAAAAATCGTGTCATAAAGCCGATTTGGCTTGCTTCCGATGTTGATTTTCAGATCTATTGATTGTATGCCTTTGGCAGTTTGATAATCTTAAACAAAATGATAAAGTGTAATAGACTTTGTAGTATAGAAAACATACAACTTTTGTAAAAATCTAAGTCTGAATTTTCTTATTGTGCTACGTTTCCGTTTCTGTAGAAATACTTGCACAGTTATCCAGCGAAAGATATCAACCAACATTGCTGTAAATTAAGGTTTTCTTTTAGTTTAAGAAGTGATTGTCAACTTGCTTTTTGTTGAAACGGTTATTAGAAAACCATCCAAACTGATTTGGAGAAATATAAGCTAAAGTAAGCCATTGTACAAGATATAACCAAATTACAAAACCCATGAATTGCCAATTGATTTATAAAGACTGACTGTGTTTGCTGATACTCCCTTTGGAGCTAAGTGTGTCTTCTCTGAAACTGCCATGTATTACTGTCCGATGTTCCTGTAAAACCATAAGCTCAGGGGAAACTTTTCTAACACGACAGTGTTTATTTATGGCATCTGAGTTAGTTTGATTGATCAATTGATAATACAATAATGTAAAATAATTTGCCTTAAGGTTTAATGTTTCCACATTTTGTGTGTATAAGAACAATATTTTTTTAGTTACATAAAATAAGAAAACCCCATACTTGCTTTTTGTTGAAACGGTTCTTAGAAAAACATCCAAACTGATTTGGAGAAAAATAAGCTAAAGTAAGCTATTGTACAAGATATAACTCTACTACAAATACAATAACTTGCCAATTGATTTATAACGACTGACTGTGTTTGCTGATACTCCCTATGGAGCTTAGTGTGTGTTCTCTGAAACTCCCATGTATTACTGTCCGATGTTCCTGTAAAACCATAAACTCAGGGGATTACGGAAGTAAGCTTTTTTAACACAACATTGTTTATTCAAGTCATCTGTGTCAGTTTGATCAATCAATTGATGATAATATGTGTGATGACGCTCCTCCATGTTGTATATACAGTCAATACACGTATTGCGCTTCTCTGTGCATGCGTGTTGATACACCAGGACTTGTGGTTATAGAACATACCAGGAGCAATCATATATCTTTATGTGTTATGAACGTGATAAATTGTGTCATTATACCTATAAGTACCTATTGCTGCAGCATGTTCATGTTTAAGGATAATAAGTTCACAAGTTGAGATGTTCTTCTCATCAACTTCATATTGAAACCGGATGGTACTGCAGTTCAGTTAGGGGTGATAAATTATGTAATATGCGTAATTTAGGTTATGTTAAAGATGAGTTTCATTTCCTCTTCGTCTGTCAATATATAATGAGCTCAGACAACAGCATATGTCTTGGAAGTAATATGCATTTCCATCTGGGCTCAAGTTTAATATTTTAATGTCAACCTCTAACTCTGCAATTTATCAATGTACATCTATAAGGCTATGCGGTATAGAAATGAACATCTCCGAACTAAACATTGTTCACATATACATCTGTAAATGCGTCATGATGAGCAATTGTTTATTGTGTAGCCATGGGTCGATGGCCTACACTTTTTTGGTATTACATTATTGAATGGAAGTTCACACGGGTGACAATATAAAGACCCAAATTCCGTCTTGTGACCGAAAACAGGACAAATAACCTTGTCTGGCACGGTAAACTAAATATTGAAATACTTGTATTGGATAATTAAGTGTCTCGCTACTTACAATTTAATTACTTCATTTGATATTGACATGACCCTGTTTCCAAAACATTAAAGGGAAATAAAATCATTTGAAAATAAAAATCATTGTCAATTAACGAGAGAACAAAAACAAATCAACACTTGGTAAAATATTAATCTCGAAGGGTGTCATCAGTTGATTTATGATTAAACTATGACGTAACTCTGATATTACACACCAATATTCAGCTAACATAAACAATGTGCAGATAGTGCACACTACTCATACGATATTATTATAATTCAGAAGTCAGTACTCTTTGATATAAGTTACTTGGAAAACATTCATGTATTCAGGTAAACATCTAATGCATACCAAAATTGTGCATTCAATCTGAAGACCAAACACTGTAAACAAAGGGAACAGGTTTGCATTGCTGTTTATAATAAAAAAAAACTATGAGGTTTCAGAGAGCGTTCATAATCATATTTCTCAAACGTATATTTAAATGTTGCAGGCATTTTTTTCTTGTTCTTATCGCTTTTAAAAAATCGATTCCCGTTCTTTTCTTTTTTAAAAACCCGTATTGACGTTGGTTATCTAACCTTTTTTATCATTGATAACGTGTCAAATGTAAAGATTATTACATGTTCAAATATACAACATACTTTATTACCTTTGACATTAACAGTCTTTGTTAATGCTTCAGGTGATACATTAAGTAAAAGTATTGAAAAGATGTGTGATTTTGTGTGAACACCTTTAATTCATTTTATGTAAGAAAAAGGAATTGCATGGATAAACTTTACATTATAAATTTGAATTATTACTGCTCCATTTAGTTTAAATACATTGTCTTTCAATTAGAACCATTAATTTTCATTTTCCTGACATCACCTTATATTCCCCCTAAAAACGTGCTACTGCCCCTTTAAGAGTGAAAGTATATATTTATTTACACAACAAGAGATTCCACGGAAATGGAACTAAAAGCCAAATATGTTTAAGTAAACAAGGTCTTTGGTTGCTTGGTTGTGTTTAAACGGGTCTACATTAAACCACATTTTAGCCACATTGCTGTGTGTAGATACCATTCCCTGCACTTTAAACAGAGTATTTAAGAATGGCGAAAGTGCAGGAAACAAATGTCTTTGTATTGAGTGTGGTAGTTATATATAATTACATAGTTATTTTCATGATAACATTTATATCTCTTAGCTGTGACGATAAATCCATGTTTAAGCCTACCAAATAAGACTTATATTACCTGATATTAAATTATTGGCGCAGGTTGCATTTTTCCATCGATCTTATAATATTACTTGGATTAAATTACCATAAAAATAATTCAAAAAATATATTTTTGTTGTTTGCTACTACATTGTAATGGCAGGATTCATATCAGAAATCTTTAAAAAACGAAATAAATCAAATAATGTAAAGATACACTTAAAACGGGAGAATGTTCACTTGCTATGTTTTGTTTCTTTTTTAACATCATCATTAATAATCAAATACCGATTTATAAGATACACAATATTTCATTTATATGAAATTGACAACAACATTGGTAATGTTCTATTTGATTTGGTTGTAAGTTTACAATAGTCAACTTGCTTTTACAGAGAAGCTCAATTTGTATTTTACAAATACCTTTCTGAACGTATCTAAACACTTATAATGTTATTATCAAAACAAGTATTATCAGAAATATTTTGAATAATACCTGGTTGAAGATAAAGAGCAATGTCACTAGAAGTAAATTGATTTGAACTTTCTCTCGTGGATCAATATATTGATATATACAATCTTGGGTACAATATCAGCAAATGCGTCATACATCCAGCTCAGTGACTGAACTGTGTTAACACAAAGAACGATATCAATGTCAATAACATATAGTGTTTTTGTATTTGCAACGCTGTCAAAGAGACATGCAAGGGAGATTACCTTCAAATGAATTGGGCGTTGTTCCAGCAGTATGATAAATCATGCAGGGAGAAAAAAACATCATACAGGTATATGCTTTTCAAGATATTGTTTCACAATCTTAAATATCAACATACAATTGGAAAAACTAAAAATCTTGAACTACAAAATAAGTTTTATTCATTTTCATTCTTATAAAATAACTAGTATTATGGCTAGACGAATTATATATGTTTAGAGAAATTAGAGCTATGCTCTAAATGAATTATTAATGTCTAGAAAATCTCTAGACAATGATTATGAAAATATGAAAATGATTATCCTGGTATATTACAATTTAGATAGAACATTATGATCTATTGATTATTATGAGATTATGATCAATATGAGCTCATGATCAGTTTGAACTGTATCTTCCTTCTCATAGTATCACATGACTTCTTTACAGAATATATATCAAATGGTTGGATCCCTTATTGTTATTTCGTCTGTCAATATTTTTGTACTAGCATATAAATAATATGGTTGCTGTTGTGATATTTGGTTGTTTTTGAACCATGAGAATCAAAATATTTCAAACTAAAGCCTCTTGCGAGAGTCTGGGATATACTGATACTAAGGCATGGTCGTCCTCAGAACAGTATATCATGGGCACAAATGCAATGCCATGTTTTTTACACATATCATAATATCAAATGAAACATTAAAAATGTATGTCCTAGCAAAGGCGGCTCATAAGGGTGGCGACACTTTGGGGTCAAAAAAGAGTTCACGATGTGATGGCACAAAGATTATCAGAATCATATCATACAATATATATAATTGGTTAAACTATATTATATCATTGCCGCAACCTTCGCAGAAACTTGAAATCAGGTTTATTCTTTCACTCATGCCTCAAGCCGCTTCTTTTTCTTCTTTTTGTGTTTTTGGTATTAAAATTTGTTCCTTTTGAAGAATGAAAGTAACAAAATAGGCAGTAATGTTTATGACTCTATGGGATATCTGATTATAGTTATTTGTAATTGTAATTCTCAAAGGTAACTGAGAAGTGTTTTACTAAAATGTATAACTACAAAATTTAACATGCATTTTTGCCAATTAACAGTAATAAACAGTAAATGTTAGTTTATCAATCAAGGGGTGGCATTTGCATTTATAAATTTCGGTATTTACAGTGTTTTCGAGCAATGTATTTTGAACAATTTCCATGGAAAGACAGATTGAACATTTTACAATATATTGAATAATGACACAATAAACAAAATGGTCAATGGTTCCATTACCAAGAGAGAGATTGGACCATCTATATGTTATCTAATGCAAATATTCTGGCTCAACTGCACATCAATAAATTGCTCATTGATTTATAACGACTGACAATGTTTGTTGTAAAACCCCTGGGAGCTGACAGCGTGTTTGCTGACAATTTAAGGTATTACTGTCTGATGTTCCTTGAATATGATACACTCAGAGGAATCTTGAAACAACTTTTTATAACAATGCAGTGTTTATCTCAGCAATCTATCTGAGTAAGTTGTATCGTTGATTATAAAGGTCAATGTTGTTTTTTATCTTGAAGGTTAGATTTTGAATATCAACAAAACTGTGGAAGAAATTAACAGTTCTGAGTCGTTAAAGCTGTACGATTGCTACAATTTCATCACAAATTGTAAAGTTAAATCTGTCAGACAAATATAATATTGAACTTCTTCGAGAGGCATTTTAGAAGTTGGAATGACAATAATGCAGAGGAATATATGGATGATACAATAATCTGTGCCGAAACGCTGCATACAATGAACAAAGAAGTTGTCATCCATATATTCCTCAGTGTGTAAAGAGCTAATAGTTTTTAATTCAATTTGCATTAATAAATTTCGGTATTTACAGTGTTTCCAAGCAATGTATTTAGAACAATTTCCATTAAAAGTCAGATTAAATATTTGAATCAATTGAATAATGACACAATAAACAAAATGGTCAATGGTTCCATTTTCAAGAGAGAGATTGGACCATCTATATGTTATCTAATGCAAATATTCTGGCTCAACTGCACATACAATACATTGCTCATTGATTTATAACTACTGACAATGTTTGTTGTAAAACCCCTGAGAGCTGACAGCGTGTTCCTTGACAATTTCAGGTATTACTGTCTGATGTTCCGTTAATATGATACACTCGGAGGAATCGCGAATCAAGTTTTTATAACAATGCAGTGTTTATCTTGGCAATCCACCTGAGTAAGTTGTATAATTCAGTTGATTCAGAGGCATTTTAGAGGTTGGAATGACAATAATGCAGAGGAATATATGGATGACACAATAATCTGTGCCGAAACGTTGACACGCATACACTGAACAGAGAAGTTGTCATCCAATAATTCCTCTGCATTATTATGATATTGAAGTTGATAAAGATTGTAGGTCATTATCAGAGATAGGTTATATTTAGGTGTGTAAAGAGCTAATAGTTTTTAAATCCATTGGAATATACTTTCAACATTGATTTAAGAATGAGAATACTTACATTTGGTCTTTCAAGACACAACCTACTCAAAGCGATAACTAAGTTGAATGTGTAAAGAACATGATTATAAATTCTATATATAGGCATATTAACATTCGTTGAAAGGTACCTTATGTATGTTAAGTGATTAGGTTAGGAACATGATAGTCTTAAAGTTGCTAACAAGATTTAATAGGAAAGGAAGGATGGCTTTTTTTTATTTTGTAAACAAAAACCTTACAACATTATACGAAAAAACTGTTTAAACTACCAGAGAGCGAGGAAAATGTTTAAACACACTAATCATCATTTCATAAATAATCAGCTTCATTTTTAGACATAAATTAAGGGTCAACAGCATTATTTAATCTTAAATACTTGTTCATCTTTTATTTTGCTAGATCAAAACCTCTGAATTTGTTGTATCTCTAAAAGAACCAGGTTTAACACCAAGTAAAGTAAGTAAATCTGGAAATCAATACCTCATTAAGGCTTTGTATAGACTGCAGGTCGCCAGTGAAAACATCACATGCTGAGAGTTTATAATGACATTGATTTGGTTGCTGCTGGCACCACATGACATTTGTCATAAAAACTTTAACAGAGCACCGTATAATCAGGCCATTTTGAACAGAAAGACAGTGTCACATCTGTCATACGTTTTTATTCATTTTAAAGGAAATAAATAGGCGTGCAATAATGCGTGTATGAATATTTGATTACAACGATTTAATGATAATAAACAAGCTCTGCAGTTTTGTAATATCCTTTCAAAACATACTGAAGGTAACATAAAGGAAGTCTGTTGTACTAAATCTCAAACATAAAAGCAAGTTTCCAAATACTTCTGCCATTATCTTATCAATTGAACATTAATCAGGGTTGTACCATTGAAGTCATTCAGGCCAGGGCATGTTTTCAAGTGAGAAATGATCAAAAAGGGGTTTAAGAAGGTAAAACAAATTATTATTCTAACATCAAAATAACTATGAAACAAAGAAAAATATATCATGATGTTTTGTTTAAAGGCTTACAGTGGTAGGTGCAGGATAAACTGGTACCAATGTTAAGGTGTGTTTTATAAACATTTTATCTTGAACTTAAAATCACACATCTATTCCTTATTAAAACTGTGAAATGTAAACAAAGTTGGAGTTTTCTAATTAACTGACTATCGATTACAAGTATCTTCAAAACCAAATAACAGCATTAATAAATGTTTTGGCTTTCTATGTATGAGTCACTCACGTGCAGAGTCACTGAGTTTTATTCTTTAACGGATTATGAAACTTATTTTACAATTAAACAGTTAACTAACCATTTTTACAATAAAAGTAGTCCGTTTACAGATCAAAATCGTGATTTTAATTTACAGAAGTATTTGACAAACATCGCCAATTTCAATAAGACACACAGATAGGTTGATCAAGGTATCTAATGATTTCTACCTACCATGGAAAAGTCCATAAAGTGCTCAAAAGTAAACACTATAGATTTTCTTAAATTTAAATCTTTTCTTAACAAATGTATATATTTTGAGAAGAATTTCACTAAAGAGATTTTGCTTGCAGTTCGAGTTATTATAGGCATCTTGCTGCCAATTGAAGCCGAAAAGGACTGACGTCTCTACATTGGACGTCAACACTTTATAGGAAAACAACATAATCATTTCAAAACATTTTGAGGATGTGATTTAGCATCATTTAGTGTTATATAGGAAATGACCTGGGGCTTCTAATAAAAAGCAATATTTATCGAGTGCAATTTCACAGCTGATATACCCTACAGCAAGAATCAATATAATTTGGCATTTAGTCCTGCTAATCCTCAAGCAGTTTCCGTGTCTTATAAAAGCATGTTTTCTATAGCTATTATAAAGAAAATAAAGTCAGCTAAATGCATATTCCTGTTGTCAAAGGTTCAACCAATGACAAGTTCAACTTATTAGGTAATGGGATCCGCCTCATCGTCGGTGCAAGTAATCTTAAAATGTCAGATAAAGATTATAAGGACCTTGATTTATACCGGTAAAAGTTAACCAACAAACATTGTAGCACAACCAATCCCATTCTGGTTGAATTCACATATTATTTGATTAAAAGGATTTTAGGTTTTGTTAGGGATAAGGTCCGAAGGCTTTAGTGGGAATATCATTGTACATGTATATATATATCATCTATGTTGTTAGTCGTGATCACATTCCACCTTTAAAAGGATACTCTTTTAGTTTGAATGTCGGAATGGGTAATTACTGTTCCGAAAAAAGCAGTAGGTATAATCACCAAAATGATAAAGAACTTATCATTAACTTGAATTATCATTAATATGTTTCCTTAAGCAATAGTTTGTCCCTTTGCTCCAAGGCTTTAAAATGTTTATCTGAAAATGTATATCCATGGAGTTCCAATAGAAAGCACATACACATTGTTAATTAATTAGATACATCTATTAAGAAAATGTTTTCTTTACTTTGAATATCGAGAACATAGATACAAAATAAGGTGAACATTTTCAGATTTTCAGATGATCAATATTTGTTTATAAAGAATCTAAAAAAAATTAGGAAAAGGAAAAATATGCTTGAATCATGACGCATGAAATTTCATATCCTGTTTAACCATCTTACCAGTTATCAATAGATGCTCCCTGCTTTGAAGCGACTGAGCAAACAAAGTCAGTCAGTGCAAATCAATGTCCAATGCTACTTGAGGCATAGATATTACATCTGTAGATGCAATAGTTCATATTATATTTGATATAATATTTCCAATCACTTCAAAATGTTGGACCTCAAAAACACAAATCTGCCAATGGCTTTTGACCTAGCAAGTTTTAGATGTACCAATGTTCCTGTAGCAAAATAAATATGACAAACCTTATACGAATTCTATTTGGAAAGTTAGAAAGGTTTTTTAAGATATGCCACTATCATTGCAAAATGTCGATCTGTTTGAGGGAAAGAAGTAATTGATTATTAGTACTCCTATCATAATTTAGCTAGTCAAACCTTAATGAATCTGAGATCTGTACAACACTTTACAACAAAAGATTACAAAAGAAAAAATAGTTTCCTTTGAAACAGAACTAAGACCTTTACATCAAATCGTATCAATTAAGTTTATTTATTTGATAAACATCGACATGCGATTTGTAAATACAAATTTGTTTGGTAGTGAATGTACATAATTAGCATTTATTTATGGTCTGTTTTTCCAACAAACACAATTGAGAGGCTATCATTTTTTGCCATTGAACTTTGTTACATATGTTTTATTTGAGTACATTTATCTTGAAATAAAAGAGGAAGGCTACGTTTTGATGATATTTTGTTATGCTTTGATTATGGAAAGGTACTATTATGAACATCTCGATCCAAAAATGTCAATCATAAGTTTTCATTGAGAATTCAAAAATACTTTTGTTTAAATGCTGAAGCCAAAATGCAACATTTGCTCTTTACCACCATGTGGCTGAAGAGTATGTCATCATCAAATTAAACAAACATGTTATTTGACAATTGCAGGGTACCATTTTAAAATTAATTCATTTACTTAATTTTAATAAAATGAATATCAATGTGTGCATTTACCAAACCAGGCATATATACAGAACCTAATCGTCATGATATTAACATTACAGCAAACACATCAAAAATACAACTCTAAAATACATATGACTTTGTTTAGGAATCAATGTTTTAATACCTCCACAACAAGAATTGTGAAGAATTAAGGAAGCAACATCTTTGCCAAACATATTTAGATAGTGAGTTCCCCTTATTCTGGATATTAATTCTTCTGCCCAATCTTTGAATCATCACACAAAACCTTTGTGAATAAAACGTTACTAAAAAGTATATCAACAGATTTTTATTTCAATAGAACTACAAGTAAAACAGTAAATAAAAGTGAAGCATCGCCCAAAATCTACATCAATGATGATCTTACTAAAACCAGGGCACTTCTGGCTCGGAAAGCAAGAGATTTGGTAAAGGAGAAGTTAGTCGAATCAACGTGGATTACTGGCGGGGTGATCCTCGTCAAGCTCCAAGATGGCAGTCTGAAGAAGGTAGCTACGAATTCTCACTTCAAGGATGTGTGCGAGCTGGTAGGGTATGATGGTTAATATCTCTGGATACATAATACAACACTTAACACTGCTATGTGAGCATAACTATGAGCAGTTGTTTCAAACATCAACAGTGTGATTGGCTTGTCTGTGCTTTCTCTTATTAATTATGGATAAATGAATTGTGAATGATTACTCTTACGTTTGTGTGATCTACCACTTCCTGAAACAAGCTATGATATTGGTAATGTAAGTATCTGGTATCATCAACTTGCATGGCATTAATACAAATAATAGTAAATAAACAATACTTGTGAACTGACATGTCAATGCATACAAGTGTGGAAATGGACTGTATTCTAAAAAAAGCCTGACATTAATTTTTCAACCACAATAGGAAAGTTGTCATATATGTGATTTCTGACATCATATATAGCCTGAAATACAACTGATATGAAAGTTCATGACAGCAGAGGAACTGACCCTCAACAGTTAGTTAAAATAAAGTTGTCAAGCAATAGAGTCATGATCCAGACTTTTATATATACGGACAGCAACCATATCACAATATAAATATGAACATTCAGCATTATTGTGTCAATATGACTGTTGTAAGCACAACGTTGGCAACGTTATAATATGTAATGATGATGAACATATATATCAACTATATTGTATTATATTGCCAACTATATTTGTTTTACGTATGATGCGATTCAAATTTAGTGGTTTGTTTAATTTTGGTTTTCTTTTTTATCTATCTTCAAATATTTTCTCCTATGACTATAATTTCCATCTTTTTCACTCAAAAACTTATTGAAATAATTTGAACCTTATTCAACAAACCCTTAGAAATTAGAAATAGTGATACTGAAATCTCATTCCCTATCACAGGTTAATTTTAAGTTATATTTTAACAAGTAAATTTGTCTAACATAATTTCCAATAGTGAAATTTCAACTACAATCAACTATAACATGGTATTTAGTAACAGTAATACAAAATACTTACCCCATAACATAAGCACAGGTATCCACTATCCATTTGTCCCACAGCACGTACATGTCTAACACTCGGACGAGGTGCACGTGCAATTCGTGTTTTCTTGTTAGCATGCGTTACCGTAGTAACTGGGCAGGGCACATTTTGTTTACTTTTGACAGAAATCAATATTATCGATGTTCTTCTTTTAAATATATACGTTGGTATTGTTTCTTCTTCATATACAAAAGTAATTTGGTTAATTACATCCATGGGGCTTCTTCTTTTTTAGTATTTTTTCAAACTCAATGAGTGTTTTCTTTTTCATATTTTTTATTTATTTCTGTTTAAAATTCAAAAATTCTTTCCTTGGTGATTACTCCAGAAAATCAAACAAATGTTTTCACAATTTTCAATTTACAAATGAGTGTGTTTTTCTGTTTGTTATGTACAAAATGCAATCCCACTGCTTATCCTTTGAAACGTTTACTTCATTATCTATAACATGTCTGTTGACATAGCGCAGTATAGGCAGGCAGTGGGATGCTTTGCAGTTATGCTTCATGTCAAAAGCGCAAATTGTTTTCATACGTACATATTTTGCTTCAGATTTCGGTGTTTGTACACTTCTTCAATTTCAATATTCTTCAGCTTTTTATTACTTTGTTGCGGCGATATACAACCTAACCCGGGACCAAAACAAAATAAGAATTTAAAGATAATACATCTCAATGTTCGAAGTTTAAAGGAAAAAATTGATATAATTCATGCAGAATTTGTAAATTACGATGTCATTTGCCTAACAGAGACCTGGCTCAACGATGCCATTCATACCAACGATTTATTAATTCCAGGTTTCCACAAGCCTTTTAGGAGAGATCGTTTAACAAGAGGCGGCGGTGTGGCCATTTACGTTAAGCAATCATTATGTGTAGAAATAATGGATACATTAGATATTGTTGGACTCGAAGCGTTGTGGGTTAAAATAAAAGGTAAAACCAGACATTATCTCATCGGTACGTTCTATCGCGCAGACAAAAGCAAACAATATTGGGATTTGATTGACCAATCAATTGGCAAGGCAATCGATTTAAATATGTTTACCATAATCGCCGGTGACTTTAACATAGATATATTAAATGAAAATAACACTAAAATCGAGACATTGAAGCATTTGTATGGGATAAGCCAAATTATTAATGTACCAACAAGAATAACGCAGAGCTCTAGCACCTTAATTGATTTGATTTTTGTTACCCATGAAAATAGTGTCCTTAGTTCAGGTGTCCTAGATCCCATATGTAGCGATCATTGTCCAATCTTCATAACAATACGAGAAAACCTGAATACAAGTAATGCAGCAATTAAAAGAACCGTTTATGATTTTAATGCGATGGATACAGAAAGTGCACGCAGAATGTTAAAAGAAATTGATGAGAAAGAAATATTTTCTTCGGACATCAACCATGCAGCTGAACAAATCACTTCCAAACTGAAGCATATCTTAAAAAGTACAACACCAAACAGACTGGTAAACATCAGAACAAAAGATCCTCTATGGATGAATAGCGAAATCCGTTCTGCTATGCGAAAGCGTAACCGCTGCCATAAAAAGGCTAAAAGACGTAACAGTCCTTCTGATTGGGCAAATTTTCGATCAATTAGAAACAAAGTTATCAATTTAATACGCGTCGCTAAAAGGAAATGTGACTCAAAAATTGATGATAGAATTAATACCTGCGTAGGTTCTAAAACATGGTGGCGTATGGTTAAACAATATGTACAAATGAAGTCTGAATGCAACCATTTTCCGCCAATCTTATCAAATGACGTTATCTACGACAACCCTAAAGACATTGCTAATCTTCTGAACGATTTCTTCGTTAGTCAAGCTATAGTAGACCATCCGAATTTGCAACCACCTGATATTCAATTTGAAATTACTACAGATACGCTAAGTTCCATTAACCTTACAAGTGACGAAGTTAAAGATATTCTTCTCTCCCTTAATCCATCAAAAGCTACAGGGCCAGATGGAATAGGCAATCGATTTCTTAGAACCGTTGCTCAGAATTTATCTCCGTTGCTAACAACGTTTTTTAATATGTCTCTTCAAGTATCTATATTTCCATGTATCTGGAAGGAAGCATCAGTCATACCACTCCACAAAAAGAATAGTGTAAATGAATGCTCAAACTATCGACCGGTCGCGCTTACGAGTTGTCTATCTAAAGTTTTTGAAAAATGCGTGTTTAAATACGTATTCAATTACTTTAGAGATAATGATATCTTAACTAATTTACACTCAGGATTTATGCCGGGAGATTCTACAGCTAATCAATTGACCTATCTGTATGATTTTATCGCTAAAGGTATCGACGAAGGTAAGGAGGTAAGAGCCGTATTTTGTGACATAAGTAAGGCATTCGACAAAGTTTGGCATAAAGGGATAATTTCAAAACTAAAAAGTTACGGTATCAATGGATCGCTGTTGAATTGGTTTGAAAGTTACTTAGACAAAAGACAACAAAAAGTTGTTATTGACGGCTATAACTCTGATAACAAAACTGTTTTGGCTGGAGTCCCACAAGGTTCCGTGTTGGGACCATTACTCTTTATTGTGTATATCAACGATATAGTTGATGGTATAGAGAGTCACATACGTCTCTTTGCAGACGACACATCTATATATGTAATTGTAGATGATCACGACGTTGCCGCATCTCGTTTAAATGACGATCTTATCCGAATCGCAAACTGGGCAGAAAAGTGGCAGGTAAATTTTAATCCTAACAAAACAGAAACTGTAACTTTCTCTCGAAAACGCAAAACCAATATAAAACCTATTTTGAAAATGAACCAATCTGAAATACAAGAAGTTCAAACTCATAAACACCTTGGCATTACTCTCCAAAGTGATTGTGCATGGAAGAGTCATATTGAAAATGTTATTGAGAAAGTCAGTCCCATGATCAACTGTCTGCGAAGTTTCAAATATCGTCTCTCCAGGAAAACCCTCGAAACCATGTACAAGTCATACGTTCTGCCGATATTTGATTACTGTTGTCACATATGGGATAATTGTACGAATGAACAATCTCTTCTTCTTGAGCGGTTACAGCTAGATGCTCTTAGAACAATATGCGGCGCTGTTCGTGGTACTAGCCATGACAAAATTTACTCTGAAACCGAATTCAAACCACTAAAAGAAAGAAGACGCGAAACAAAGCTGTTAACTTTTTACAAAATGACTAATAATTTCGCGCCGGACTACCTCTGTGACCTTGTACCCAAAACTGTCGCCGAAAATAGTCAATACAATCTCAGAAATAATACCAAGCTACAAACAATAAAATGTAGAACAAAACTTTATGAAACATCATTCTTACCAGATACAATTAAAATATGAAATTCCTTACCCGACGACGTCACAAACGCCAGAACAATTGGTGAGTTTAAATCTATAGTAACCACAAAGGAATCTCATAATTATCTCGATCTGAATTATGGAAGTCGATTCTGCCAAATTCTACACTGTCGTCTTAAACTAGGTTGCAGCGAGCTTAATGCTGATAAGGTTAGTAGACATATATCAAATAACGCTGAATGTGCATGTGGGTATCACACTGAAGATGTCATTCACTACCTCTTTACTTGTAAATTATATACAGCTATTCGAAACGATGCACTTTTCTATGTAAATGGCCACAACCTCCGCACTGTATTATACGGAATCCCCCCTGCTACCAGCAATGAAAATAAGAACATTATAGAGTCCTTACACCAATTTCTGTGCAAAACGAAACGCTTTGATAAAACATTCTAAGAAATATTGTATAGGATAATATATGGAATATAACTGCAAGCAATTCGCTCTCATTTTAAATACACACCCAATGTAATCAATTCACTTGTATTTAATTATGTTCTGTATCTAGTTCTTGTGTATGTTTATTTGTATTATGTTGTATTGGTGAGGTATTCAGAAAAGCAAAGCCTTGCTTGTTTACCGAACCAAATTCATTTTCTATGAATAAAAATATGTTTAAACCAAGTAAAACAGTAGCATGCTATAGAAGAGATATGAATCTTCACTATGTGCAAGTTCATTGGTTAGTTAAAACAACAGCTAAATATATTTTACAAGAAAACAAAAGGTTTTCAGCATGATATTTTCATAATTATCTACACAAAATGTTATTCTCTGAATGCTTATATAAACGAATGACACTCATTGCGGTTTTAATAATAATAAAACAGGGTTTCCAAGCAAACAAAGAAAGTACCATATTTCTGGAAAATCGATAACCCATTAAGGGTTTGTATATATTGCAGGTCGCCAGTGAAAACATCACATGCTAAAAGCTGCTTGGAAAATGATTTGGTTGCTGCTGGTACCATATTACATTCGACAACTTAATGGTAGGTCATAAGAACCTAACATAGCACTTTGTAATCAGGTCAGTTTGAACTGTTATGCATTTGTACACGTGTCAAATAGTTGTATTGTGATCATGCACAGAGCAATTCTTGCAAAGATTCAGAACAATGAATAATAAATGTTTGACATTATATTACATTCCAAAACCAGGTTCTACAATGTGCTAACCATTTCTCTTATCATTCAATAAATCATTTAAGTTCAAAATCTAGGTTTCACAATTGACAGGTTCAGATGTAGACGCATGAAATATTATTTTACTTATCATAAAATAGCATACATAAATAAAAAGTTTACAAGATTTTGATCCAGCTTTCATCCAGCATTTTTTACTTTAAAACTAATATTAAGATAATTAACAAAGCAATTTTAAATTATCTTTCCTGTGAATTCAAGCTACTGTTTCAAGTTTCGTCAATAATAGTGCAACATTATCCATCTAAACTCCCTAACAAATGAAGTTCACATAACATATTGTATAATGAAAATAATCTTTTTCTTCTCATAATCCTTTTTATTCAAACCTTAATCCAAAATATAAAAGTTCAGTAAGCTCTATGTACGTATAAAATGAAAAACAGCATGTTATGATGAATTCATAAGTATGCTATGCTACCTTGATAGTGTAGTCAAATTAGTATTAGTAGTCAAACCTCCCTGTTGTTACATCCAATCTGAAGATATTCGTTTGTGTAAATGTCAGTAACATAAACCTTGAGGAGAGTATATCGCCCAAAGTTTAAAATGAATTTATTGAAAAATATAAACATTATTTTTACCATACGTGTCCAACACTTTCAAAAGCTTAGACTTACAAAGGAATGTTATGGATAAGATACCTGTAGTAATAAATCACTATTCCTCAAAATTGTAAATTTTCTAATCAGATTGCCATGAAGATAATACTTACAAAGAATTCATTTCTTTTATCCTGATTTCCTAACTGTGATGAAATAAAAAGAGTACCATTAAAACCTGTCAATACAAAGTAAAATAGAATTCATACCAGATAACGTTTACAAACATTTATAGAGGAAATTATATTAGTGTCCACGTATACTATGTTTACGAAACGAGTGGCTAAATATTAGTCTTTACCAGGGATATACTGATATTTAGGCACGAGCGTCATAAACATATCATGTCATGGACACAAATATGATATTCTGATTATTACAGTAGTCCCATAATTAAAGAAAACACTCATAACCTTCTTCTCAGTTTAGGTGGACTAGCCGACGCCAGCTCGTGTAGATTTTGACGTTATAGGTGAACCGTGACTTCAAAGCATTGTATAGAACCACACGTCGCAAAGAAAAGGTGATATTTTGCCCTAGGGCGACATATGACAATTATTAACCTCGACATGACTGCCCTCGACTGTCCTTGTAGATTATAAAATGACAAGTCAATGCAAACTTCCCAACCTACAAGTGGGAACGAACTCCCAAGCATGTCAACAGCTTACCAACTTGAACGATTTCTTTTCATGACAGTCTTGGCACATGACGTGGTCCCAACTATACAACCAAACTGATGATCATCAAATTGTTTTATCAACACTAAACACGGATGTAAATTCGATATTGCACTCACTATACAGGTCAAAAACATCTTTTGAAAATACAGAAAAGTATATAGTTTATCATTGATCAAATACTGTATGCCAATGCATTATTTTACCATGTCGCTGAACAAAAATAAAAGTTATGTAACAAAACATATCCAATTTAGACTAATCGTTAAATCTAAGTTTGGAGATAAAGTTTTTTCCTCTTAACGGAAGTATTGACATTTTCTTAGTCCTGATCAATAACAATGAAGTATGAAAAATAGAGTTCCTATGAAAAATTGATTTCACTGTCCATTATCTTGGTGCCTGTGACAGAATGATTAATAAGAATGCCAAAACGTCAATAACATCATCTTTCATAATGAACGCAGACAAACGTTAACCCGTGTTATAAAATACTACAGAAATACAGAAAACTCAGAAATACTACACCAGTGATGTTTTGTTCAAAAAATGTAAATGCAAAAAGTAAAATATTATTTGAAGACCACAATCAAAAAGTCCATGCCTCGAGAAACAAATATCTACTTGTGCAAAAGGCGAAGGAATTGGACGGGCTTGTGTTAAGCTTTAACAAACTGAACGAAATGTTATTACATCCTCATTACATGCTCCAATCGTTTCTCAATAAGTATCTTTCTTAAACAAAAAGGAAAACATTTTTTGAAGTAATTACAAGTTTAAATGGTCTTGATTCCAAACATAGTTCAGTGCCCACTCTTCGTGTTTTGCTGATGCTGATCAAAGCTCCTCAGTTCACACTGTCGGCGAAAGTTTAACTTCCTTTGGGCAAATATTATTTGCAGCCACTCAATAAATTTTGATAAAGTCTTGCTTGGAATTATATTTGTTGTAAATATTAACAGAATCGGATTCGGGTTTGTAGGCTACATCTTACAGAACTGCCTACTAACAATGGGTAGCCTTTATTTTATTCAGCAATTCAAGAATTTGCAAGAAGGCAGGTTTTTGCCACCTAAAAGCAAGAATATAAGCACACATTGCAATAAGAAATAGTTCTCTTTCATCATTATACAAATAATTTGTGATTTGTAAATGATTTGATGTGCGATTTCCTTTGACTTCTGGAAATATGAATATGTGAAAATAACTGTTAGGATGTTACAGGAAACGAATGTCTAAAACAGAATGCCATTCGTACACTGCTGTTTTGTTGTGTATGTAATCAAAAAGTTCATTAACTCAAACCAAAGGAACTCTAAAACAGGAGATGTGTTCATTAATCAGTTTTCATAATTCATAGTGTCAGATATTGTTATTTTCTAAAAACGGGAAGAATTACTGATTTACATTTTGAATCTTTTCTTTTTATATTCTTGATATTTTCATGATATCAAGCAAGTCACTACAATAAAAAATATAAAAATCGTGTCATAAAGTAAACAGGAGATATGGCTTGCTTCCGATGTTGATTTCCAGATCTATTGATTGTATGCCCTCGGCAGTTTGATAATCTTAAACAAAATGATGAAGTGTAATAGACTTTGTAGTATAGAAAACATACAACTTTTGTGAAAAATCTAAGTCTAATTTCTTATTGCGCTACATTTCTGTAGAAATACTTGCACAGTTATCCGGCTAAAGATATCAACTAACAATGTTGTAAATTAAAGGTTTTCTTTTACAATGAAATATAATAGTTTAAGACCTGATTGTATACTTGCCTTTTGTTGAAACGGGTTTGGGTTTGTGTGTATAAGAACAATTGCTTTTTTGATTACATAAAATAAGAAAACCCCAGACTTGCTTTCTGTTGAAACGGTAATTGGAAAAACATTCAAACTGATTTGGAGAAATATAAGCTAAAGTAAGCTTTTTTACAAGATATAACCCAATTACAAAACCCATAAATTGCCAATTGATTAATAACAGCTGACTGTGTTTGCTGATACTCCCTATGGAGCTAAGTGCGTGTTCTCTGAAACTCTCATGTATTACTGTCCGATGTTCCTGTAAAACCAAAAGCTCAGGGAAAACTTTTCTAACACGACAGTGTTTATTTATGGCATCTGAGTTAGTTTGATTGATCAATTGATAATATAATAATGTAAAATAATTTGCCTTAAGGTTTAATGTTTCCACATTTTGGGTTTGTGTGTATAAGAACAATAATTTGTTAATTACATAAAATAAGAAAACCCCATACTTGCTTTTTGTTGAAACGGTACTTAGAAAAACATCCAGACTGATTTGGAGAAAAATAAGCTAAAGAAACCAATTGTACAAGATATAATTCTACTACAAATACAATCATTTGCCAATTCATTTATAAGGACTGACTATGTTTGCTGATACTCCCTATGGAGCTAAGTGCGTGTTCTCTGAAACTCTCATGTATTACTGTCAGATGTTCCTGTAAAACCATAAACTCAGGGGATTAAGGAATGAAGCTTTTCTAACACAACACTGTTTATTTTAGTCATCTGTGTCATTTTGATCAATCAATTGATGATAATATGTTAGATGACGCTCCTCTATGTTGTATATAGAGTCAATACACGTATTACGCTTCTCTGTGCATGTGTGTTGATACACCAGGACTTGTGGTTATAGAACATACCAGGAACAATCATATATCTTTATGTTTAAGGATAATAAGTTCACAAGTTGTTCTTCACATCAGCTTCATATTGAAAACGGACGGTACTACAGTACAGCTAGAGATGATAGATTATGTATTATATGTAATTTAGGTTATATTAAGGATGAGTTTCATTTCCTCTTCGTCTGTCAATCATATAATGAGCTGAGACAACAGCATATGTCTTTGAAGTATTATGCATTTCCATCTAGGCTCAAGTTTAATATTTTATTGTCACCCCTTAACTCTGAAATTTATCAATGTACATCTATATAAGGCTATGCGGTATAGAAATGAACATCTCCAAACTAAACTGTAACATTGTTCACACATACATCTGTAAACGCGTCTTGATGAGCAATTGTTTATTGTAGTCATGGGTCAATGGCCTACACTTTTTTGGTAATACATTATTGAATGGAAGTTCACAAGGGTGACAATATATAGACCCAAATTCTTGTGACCGAAAACAGGACGAATAACCTTGTCTGGAACACTAAATACTTGAAATACTTGTATTGGATACTTACAATTAAATTACTTCATTTGATATTGACATGACCCTGTTTCCAAAACATTAAAGGGAAATCAAAATCATTTGAAAATAGAAATCATTGTCAATTAAGAAGAGAACAAAGACTAATCAACAATTGGTAAAATCTTGAAGGGTGTCATCAGTTGATATTGCACACCGATATTCAGTTAACATAAACAATGCGCAGATGGTGCACACTACCCATACGATATTACTATAGTTCAGAAGTCAGTATTCTTTGACATAAGTTACTTGGAAAACATTTATGTATTCAGGTAAACATTAAATGCATACCAAAATCATGCATACAATCTGAAGACCAAACACTGTAAACAAAGGGAACAGGTTTTCATTGCTGTGTATAGAAAGCGATGAGGTTTCAGAGAGCGTTCATAATCATATTTTTCAAACGTAAATTTAAATGCTGAAGGCATTTCTTGTTCTTGCCGTTTTTGAAAAATCAATATTCCCGCTTTCTTTTTTAAACCTGTATTGACGTAGGTTATCTAACCTTTTTTATCATTGATAATGTGTCAAATGTAAAGATTATTACATGTTCAACTATGCAACGTACTTTACAACAGTCTTTGTTAATGCTTCCGCTGATACATTAAGTAAGAGTATTGAAAAGATATTGATGCCCTCAAAGAATGAATATATCAATTTAAAAAAAAAATGCAGGTTTACACTTTTAGTGTTTATGCTATTATAACAAATTGACTGTTGATAAAATAATTGATTCTTTTCCCTCAGAAACAAGGATATATTAATTGATTCAATCGATTCAAAACAACAGACTGCATTGATGTGAGCCTAAATATAATATTGCCCAGTTATTTGGTGCAATTGCTAAATTCTAGAAACGGCTTTGATGGTCCTCAGATAACGTGAAACAGTACAATATTGATATCAATAAAGTTGATGCATGTTTGAGACTACAAACCTGATACAAATCTGTACTTAATGTTCAGTACATGTTTGTTAACGTAATTAATTATCAATGTTCCTTGCATTTCAAAACGGGCGTGGCTAATTGGTATATAATACATCGTTGTCTATGTGTGGTTATTGGGGAAAATAAAATCAATTCATAGAATTTAAATTCATAATGAAAAAATATTCCTTTTACAATGTTCCCTAGATTGCATGCATTAAGTATTCCACCATTAAAAAAATTAACTGGAAAACTCTCATATTGATATTGCCCAACAGGGAATACTTAACAATGACACCGTTCTAAGGGGAATTCGTTTCAATTTGGAGTAAGCCACCATGTGGAAAATAACTGGGATAAAATTATTCTAGTGAAGTCGAGTCAATACATGGTGCATGGACCCAATATGATGATAACAAATGTTCAGAAAACTAATGGATGTCAAACAATTTCCATAAGGTGATGCTAGAGAAGAATTTTCAAAGATGACCCCCGTCTTAACTTTTATATTTAAAAGGTTGTTCATGCCAGAAATTTAAGTGAAACTGTACACAAAAATGATTATTTACAATGATGATTAATAAAAAAAAAATGATTTCAATGTTTCACTTATTTGGTTTAAAAGTATGGTTTTAAGAAAAACTGTGTCATAATGATTGGTGGGGTAATGATTGAATATGCCAGTTATTATTGATTTATACATTTCTCATTCTTTTGTTGATTTATTAGGATAGGGTTAAATAAAAATATGTTTTGACAGTCATATGAAAATAGCATACTTGATGTTGAGCATTCCATTCTTGTCTTTGGTGCTTTCAACATAAACTAGTGATTCTTATCTTTTTTTTAGGACTTTAGTCCGTGCAGATATGAGTTTGCATAGAGTCGGAATAAAAACATGCATACATGGTTTGGATTTCATTTATATCATTCGCCTTTGGTCTGTATTAACACAATCATTGTTGTATTTTCACAGCATAGTTTTAATAGTGTTTCTTAAACCAATGATAAGCTCTATGATATGTTGTATTTCTTCCTATTATAATAGACATGTTAATTGGGACAAATCATGTGACACTTTAATACAATATTTCTGTCTGTCTATATAATGTACTCTGTGCAAACAATCACATATCAAATACTACATTTTGATAAAGTAAAATGCGTTTAAAACTTATGGTTCTTTTTGTTCATGAAACAGTGCACTTTTGTTGTAATAGTTTATTAAAGGGGCAGTAGCACGTTTTTTTAAAAGTGTAAATGGTAAATTTTTTACTAATGATTGTACGTTAGTGCTAAATCTATTACTTGATAGTGTCAAAAATCTCATAAACAAACCAATCATCCATAGCTAAAGAACAACTTATGAAGATTCACATAAAGTCCATTGGACGCCATTTTTGCGTGAACACCTTTCATGTTAAGAGAGTAAAAGGAACCCTATGGCTGAACTTTACGTTATATATTTGATTTATCACCGCTTCATTTAGTTTAGACATTGAACCATTTATTTTAATTTTCCTGACATCACATAATATTCCCCGTAAAAATGTGCTACTTCCCCTTGAAAGTTCAGTAATTCTGCTATTTCGCTAAAATACATGTAACTAAATTAACACCGCTTTTGTCAAAAAGGACATCTCATTACAAGACCATACTGACTATGTGACCAGGTACTTCTTGGTTAATACAAATAGAATTGGTAAGTTTAGACTTCATTTAGAGTTTAGACCCGTTCAACTTGAGAAGATTATTTAGAAAATAGGTATATGGTTGACCACCTATTGCCTATATAGAATTACAATATTACCATATATCAATATAGCATTTTGAAATGAAAAACAGTTATAAATGTATTTCATAAAATGAAGCTTAATAGCGAAATAAAAATCAATATAAAATGTTCGTAATTTCAACACTTGTCTACACTACCCACCTCTTGTTAAAAAGAACAGTGATACAGATGAGCTTTTGTTGAATCCTTTAGACCACCTCAAACAGGTTTCCCCTCAGACTGTATTGTTTTAACACAAAGGGAGATATCAATGTCAATAACGTATAGTGCTTGGTGTTTGTAATCCATCCAGAAGAAATTTCTTATAAATCATTATTGCTCTTGTCCATAACAATCAAGCGTTATAGTGTCAATGCTTTAAGCACTGTCATGATATAGATTATTCAGAGAGACAAAAGGCATATCAATTTAAACATAAGATAAATATAAACAACTACGGACAATTGCATTTCAAAGTAAAATTGATTTAATTGCCAACTACATTTTGACAATGACGACTTATGATTCAAGGTTGAAACAATAATATCCGTTTTGGTGGTATAAGGGTGGTATTAAGTTTGATTTCAATGCAAACATACAGAATACACTGTCTAGGAGCAAGCAAAACACTTCTCCGACACCAAAAAACCTATCCAGCTTTTGATATTATGATGCAATCCAGTGCAAGTCGTTTTCTGATGTCTACAATACTGATGTCACTGGGAAATTTTAACTTTCATGTCCAACCAAAAATAGTTCAATGGCAGTCAACCAGAAGTATCGGACTGACGAATTTAATCTTACGATTTAGTTAGATCTTATTCATATAACTCTGATTTGGGATTCAAATCATAATATGGAATCCTTTCTTTGTCAAAAGATCGGTTTAATGTTTCTCTAATACAAACCATCCATCCAGCTGATCAAAGGCATGCAGTGAAAACTTAAGTAAGATCAGCGACAAGGCAAGATTTCTATGGTAGATACTCTGGTCGAGACTTCCTGTCTCTACAACTTCTTTCAGATTTATTGATCTCACTTAAGATAAAAGATCTTGCTTTGTTCACTGTACTGGCTAAATGCTGCAGGCAGGGTTTTCGTGTTATTATAAGTTTTTGCAATTCATATATATGCAATGTGGGTTACTGTTTATTTATATTTGTAATCGAAATATTTTGTAAAATTAGGGAATAAAACACATTTTATCGATAAGATAAATTCATTATAGAATTATAGAACATAGAAGTATAGCTATTTTATACAATTATGGAGCCGCAAAAATGCACAATCAAACCTTTAAAACCTGCTTAAAACCAGTGCTAAATGTTGAAATCAACTATATAGAAAGAAACAAGTAATAGTTATAAAATTACTTTTATATATTATTTTGTTAGTATCAACCATATTCTATAGACCCTTGTGGTGACACTCGAAGTTATGTACTAGCCTTAGACGCGTTGGCTGCCTGATCTAAAGATTCATTCACTGTGAAATAAGAAGACTGATAAGATTAACAGTTTCAAAGGCAACCCTCAGCATTGGTAATTTGATAATGATGCAACAAAAGGTTCCCTGTGATTTGGTTATATCTGCAGATGCTTCGGTTACAGTTGTCTAATGGATATGTTCGATTCAAAAGCAGTGAAGTCGATGAGTAACAACAGCTATATCAAAGATGTGTTTACAATCCATTAAATATTTAAGTGGACTGCAGTGAGGTGATGTTATCATTTCAAAATCTGTTACAAAGAACATGTACTTCACAGCCTACCACCGATCTATTAGAAAAATATATTTTACAATCATTTGATAGTGCATTTGTCATATGGATTCATTAAGCATTACACTGCTAATGTAAAATATCTTTTACAATTATTTGATACTAGATTTGTCATATTGATTCATTTAGCATTACAACGTTAAATCATTTGTCATCATTTGTACTATCTGTGAACGATATAAGAACATTGGAATATATATTTATTTATTCAGAGATATTTAGGGGACTTACTTGTGGAGAAACGAAAATAGTTGTATTAAATCAAGTTGTTGATGTCATTTTATGTCAGCTACGATCGTTTTTCTGCAAATTGTCATTATCGACACTTATAATTGATTTAACTCGGAAAACAACAATTAATCATTTTGTTTAACACTTTTTAAGCCTCGTCAGCACTTTCCTTAAACAAAAATAAAAATTATGAAGAAAAGTAGATTTTCCCAATAAGAACTTTTTTAGCAAAAGACATAACCGTTTAATGATTCGTCGTTTTCTGTATCTTCATAAATCGTCAACCCTCTCAAAAACACCATGCGAACAACAGACACACCTAAATCATCTTAAAGATGTATTTCAACCAAGTGCATTTTAGTTGAGTCGTGTGTTTACTTCACACCTCACGCAAGATACACATAAATAAACATAAAAATGACATAAAATGAACCACAGTTTTAGGGTTATGAGAGACGATATGGAAAGATAACTAATTTTGGGGTTACAATAATCTGCTATTACGTCTCAGCGCATGAACATAACAAAAACAATCAGGTAATTAAGCAATGATTAATTCATTGATCCCTTTAATTCGTTTGATAGTGGTCAGTATCAGGAAACATGAGTTAATATTTTATGAGTTAGTGTCCACTGATGACCAATCTCATTTCAACACCTTAATTGTTGAGGATTGATTGTTGATATAATGGAGTTGTCAATAAGCATCAACTATAGGAGTGTCATTTACAGCTTCAGATTAACCAACTCAAATAGTTCATTCTTTTCTACTTTCATTTGTAATAATGTATTGTTGCGTTCCACAATCTATTAGATTCAGCATATCAACCAAGGTATAACAAAGTACACACCCAAGCGTGTTTTGTCATATGTTTGATTTCAAATTTCAAATATTTCGACATAAAAGACATATATACACAATCCGTAAATAATCCAAAACTTCTGCAACTGTATGTTACCATGATGTGAGATGATCAAATGCATCACATGTTGTTAAGATAAAAATGTTGGATGTACTTAATTTTTAATTACAATTTATATTGATATTTACACATCTAGCTGACTCGGCCATAACATGTGTAACAAAACACTGTTGATTTAAGATTTTAGATATATTGCAATAAAAGCAAAACAATTTGCTACTTTTCTTGTTGCATAAAGATTCGTATCTTACAATAGAAATTAAACATCCGGAAGATAAGTGCTGACTTGATTGTTTTTACTAATTTCCAAATGGATATGTGCAAATGTTATTGTGTGTATTGTGTGTATTGTGTGTGGTGTTTCTATACCTGACATAATTCGTTAGCACATATTTTGTTATTTTTAAAGAAAAAATCATCATCTCCATTAACATTAAACATCACGTTATATGCACGTCGGATCCGGATCTGTTTGACGATTCGTGTCAAGCAACATTCACATTCATGAGAATGGACTCTTAAAAATGGACAAACTTTACATTAGCACGTTTTAGGGTGAATATAAGTGATGTCAGGAAAATGAAAAACAATGTATTTAAGCTAAATGAAGCAGTAATAAATCAAATATATCATGTAAAGTTACGCCATGCGATTCCCTTTTCTTACATAAAATGAATTAAAGGCGTTCTTATTTAAATATCCGCCAATGGATTTTATGTAAATTTTTATAATTACATGTAGTACTCTGACTATGTATGATTTGTTTGTGTCAAAATGATATATTTAACATTGGCGTACAATTATCAGTGAAATTTTGAAAAAACAAGATTTTCCAAAAACGTGCTATTGTCCCTTTCAAGGGACTTATCTCATGAAGCATTTCAGTAACTCATAAGGAAATAAAGTTGAGATAGAATTGAGCACTTTGATAACAATTAAAGCATTAGGAGATGCATATCTCAAATGATTTGTGTTCACATGATTTAATAAGATATTAAACAAGTGTTCAACATGTTACAATAGATCCTATTATAATAACAAAAAACGTGATTTAGCTCTTTTGTATAAAGATTGTGACTGTAGGCCCCAGGGAAAAGTTTTTTTGTAGGAAAACACAGTCTAAAACGTGACTAATTCTTTATAATGATATTTCAACATAACCAAAACAATTCTGACAAAGATTGCTAGCTACGAAAATGACTGCTATGACTCAACGATATGAACACTTGTCCCCAAAACTTTTACTTGAATACTCTTTACTACACTTAACATATTATATTGGTGCAATGATACATGTACATGTTGAATACAAACGACTTAGTATTTGTTGTTACAGTGGCATTTACAGGTAAACAGATATCTTAACGGCTCACCAATATTTAATGTGGCATTATCAAAAGCAACAAAGGTTTGCCACTGACATGGCCATGTCCCCAGCCGTAATGATTATCAAAGATTGAAAAACATCAAAGTGCTATGTGTGACCTTGAAAATATATTGAAGGTATATTGATGGTGTAACATACCTATGTAGTTTGTAAATAAACACTAATTTCCCATTATATGCATTCAAAACATTTGGTTACAATGAGGGCAGCAGTACATGAGAAAACGCCTTAACGCTAGTTTTGAAGAAGTCACAGAGCCTTGTTGACGTTGCAAAATAGGCTGTTACCAAAGGATGTAGACTTTCAGTGTAACGGTTTATGAGTTATAGGAAAACAAGATATGAGGTTAACAAGAGTTTTAAAAGTGGACAAAGGGTTGTAGTGTCCTTGACAATTAGGTCATGGCCACATAAGTGATTGTAATTTCTACAATATAGCCTATGAAAAAATGAAGACTTTGAGGAAAAAGGTTTAGGAAATATTAGCAAGCGTGTCACAAGTTATAAAAAACGCTGGTACTTTTTGTGAAATGGTTCATGAGTAACCCAATTAACAAGAATTTCAGAAGTTGTCAATGTTTTAAAGTGACCTTGAAAATAAGGTCAAGGTCACTGTTAAAAATGCGTGTCTGTGTCATTTCCAAATCACGGCAGACGGCAGACGGTCAGACACAAAGGATAGGCAACATGTGAATGCAATATGTTAATTTTTCAAGTTCCAAGGATTGTTTTTATAATTATCTGAATTATGGTTATTTATCCTTGTAAATGGTAGAAAAAAGTATACTACTCAAAGAAGTAAAGGGTCCAACAAACATTTGACATCTTCGTAGATGAAGAAACATTCTGTGGTTCCACGCAGTCATATGTGACACAGAGATTTGGTTGCAGCTAAGGGTGAAATCTTCTCTGTTCAACTACATTATAGCCATTTCTTCCTCTACCAAGATGGTTTTGCTTATGTCTGACCATGATCAATTTCAATTGGAAGCAGCAACATTTATTGTTAAAGATATAATGCAGTAAATTATTATCTTTATGAAGGCAGAATACTAGATGTGCAATCATGGATCTGATATGATTAAATGTCGATAAATGAGATCGGCTCCCAACTCATTCCAAAACTTCTTGATTTTTTAATACTTCGTTGTGTTATCTTACTTTATTAAATGAATCAGTACAATGTGAAAAACGTATTTATTTCTGAGATAATTTGTTTAAATTTTCAAAATAAGTATACAGTTTATCACTGCACATAAGTAAGATTTGATGATGATAAGAACTTATTAATCATACATTGTTTTACTTTATTTGACAAAAATAAATTACATATGTTGATCAAATAAAGTAAGATAGCACAATATAAATATTTTAGGCCGGACAAGTAAAATCCCATTAAGACATACGTCCTTGAGAAAAAACGTGTGTGGGCATATGTTAACTTGATCAATGTCTAAATATGCAATGGCCTACTCGGTGCAAAGACCAATCATTTTGTTACTTACTTTAGAACGTTGGTATTGACTCATAAGCAGGTAAGTGTGTAACTGTGTAACATGAAACCTAAGTAAAAAAAAGGTGACCAACACTTTCAAAAGCTTAGACTTGAAAGTAATGTTATAGATAAGTTACTATTATAATAACTTTATCAATGTTGTAAATGTTTTTATCAGATTGCCATGGCTGGAAGATAACACTTACAAGAAAATCATCTCTTTTATCCTGATTACCTAATTGTGCACAGCTACTGTTCATTACAAAATATAAAGAGTACAATTGTCACCTGTCAGTATATATGTATAATATACACACCAAAAAAAGTTAAGCACCCCCCTAATTTTTCACAGACGGGTGTAATTCGTTAAATTATGCTATGATACTGAAAAAAGAAGATAAGGAAAATAAATTGAGAAAACAATCATTTAGTTATTTGCAAGAAAAGTTTTGTAATCGTGTTGGCACTAAATATGCCCGAACATAAAGTGTTAAATACATGGAACTTCATCCAAAACACATGGATGTGCTTAACTTTTTTGGGTCTGTATAGAATTCATACCAGATAACGTTCACACATATTAATAGAGGATTATATGAGTGTCATCTTGTACTACATGTATATAACGACACGAGTGGCTAAATATTAGTATTTGCTAAGCAAGTACGATGCATATACAGATAATTAGGCACGAGTGTCATAAACATTGTATGTCATGGGCACAAATATAATATTCTATTATTTCCGTAGTTACAACATTAAAGAAAATACAAAATCTTGCTTCTCAGAAAGGGCGGACTAGTCGCCGCCAGCCCGTGTAGATTATGACGTCATAGATGAACCTTGAACCTTCTTATTATCGCATTCGATGTAGTACAAACTTAACAACCAAACTGTTAATCATCAAACTTTTTATCAACACCAAACACGGATGTAAATTCGATATTGAACTCACTACCTGAACAAAACTAAAATTTATGAAACAAAAATATAATTTAGACTAATCGTTAAATCTAAACTGATATAAAGGGTTTGTTCCTCTGCACGAAAGTCTTGATATTTTCTTGGTCCTGATCAATAACAATGAAGTATGAAAAATAGAGTTCCTACAAAAAATTGATTTCACTGCCCATTATATTGGTGCTTTTGACAGAATGATAAAAAGAATGACAAAACGTCAATAACATCATATTTCATTTTGAAAGCAGGAAACTGTTAACCCGTGTTATAAAGTCAGAAATATTACACCAGTGATACTTAGTGCAAAGAATGTACATGCAAAAAACAATGTTTGAAGCCCATAATCAAAATGTCCTTTCCTAAACAAACAAATGTGTACTTGTGCAAAAGGCCCAGAGACTGAAGATGCTAGCGTTCAGGTTTTACAAAATGAAAAAAGTTATTACATCCTCAATACATTCCTTAATTGTTTCTCAATATGTTTCCATCTTAAATTAAAATGACAATTTATCTTGAAGTGATTACAAGTTTCATGCTTTTGATTCCAATCATATTTTATCGCCCAATCTTGTTTATGTTTCAATGATGCTGATCAACATTCTTTATTTCACACGATCAGAGAAATGAAAAACAATAAAAAGGTAACTTCCCTGTGACAAATAATATTAGTGGCACTCATAGGCACATTGTTGATAAAGGATCTTGCTTGGAATCATACTTGTTGCAAATATTACCAAAAATGGATTCGGGATTATTTGCTAAATATTTGTTATTCACCATATATAAAGCATGGCCTGCTAACAATTAATAGCCTGTATTTTATTTCAAAATGAAGAATTTACAAAACATGGTATGTTTTTGCTACGACGAACCAAGAGCAAAGATGACTCATTCATTCAGAAATATTTCTCCTATTTTCAAAATGTTTTATCTGAATTTGTTGTGTTATTTTTCATAATTTTGACACTGTAAAATGAGTTGTCATTTGTGAATGATTCGAGTAGTGATTTTATTTGACTCCTTGAAATATGAAGAAATATAAGTAATGTTAGGATCTTATATAAATGAATGCCTAAAGCTGCACCACCGCTGCTCTGTTGTGTTTGTCTAAAATAAGTTCATTAAGTAAAATAAAAGGGAATCTAAAACAGAGGATGTGTTCTTCAGTTTAAGCTCATGAATCTGTTTTTATAGATACTTAGTGTCAATTTTGGGTTATTTTCTATAGAGGCGTCAAGTCAAAATAACAGTTGTAATGTTTTAAAACAGTAAATTAACGGCATTAGATGAAACTGTAGATATAACAATCATAAGTAAAGTAATTTGGCATGCTTACGATGTTGTTTTTTAGAGTTATTGATTGTATGCCATCGGCAGTTTTATAAACTGAACAAAAAGGGTGAAGTGAAAAAGAAATTGTAGTGTAGAAAACATAAAACTTTTGTAAATATGTAAATGTTATGTTTCTTATTGCGCTACGATTTATGTTTCCGTAGAAATACTTGCACAGTTATGCAGCTAAAGATATCAACTAACATTGCTATAGAATAAGGTTTTCTTTTCTAATGAAATATATATGTTTTAAAAGTGATTGTCTACTTGCTATTGTTTCAAACAATAATTAGAAAAACATCCAGGGGTAAACTGATTTGGAGAAGAATAAGCTTAAGTAAGCCATTGTACAAGATATCCCCCTATTAAAAATACCATAAATTGCCAATTGATTTATAAGGACTGACTGTTTTTGCTGATACTCCCTATGGAGCAAAGTGCGTGTTCTCTGAAACTCTCATGTTTGACTGTCCTATGTTCCTGTAAAACCATAAACTCAGGGGATTGAGGAATAAAGCTTTTCTAACACGATATTGTTTATTCTAGTTATCTGTGTCATTTTGATCAATCAATTGATGATAATATGTGAGATGATGCTCCTCCATATTGAATGCACTGTTAAAACAAGTATTGCGCGTCTCTATCCGTGTGTGTTGATACATCAAGACTCGCAAGCTCGCTGGGTTCGCACGAGTTTGAATGTAGCTTTGACATCGTTCATTTTCCAGTGCAAACACACAAACTGTGTTCGATTCTAATTACATTTCAAATGTAAAGATATGTACAAAGAGTTTACACTTTATAAAGAATAGACTGTCGATAAAATAATTAGGTCTTCAAGACAAAGTCTGGAAGACCTATTGTTTTTACACTTATTCTTCAAGGTTTTTTTTATTATTATTATTTGTACTTGTTTTGTGAACGAGCTGCAGCCCAAACGGCTGCTCCAAATTTGTCCAAACTTGGCATGCTGATAGCCCTTACCCTGGAATCGACATGCGAAGCTTTTGGGCAAAATCGGTTCGTTCATTTAGGGTCCAGGTCGAATCCAAAATCGAAAATTTAACATTGATTTTTTTTTCAAAATGCACTTAGAGACTTAAATTTTTTTTAAAAAGAAGCGCAATGAAAAATATTGAAAAAAAGGGAATCAGGACAAATTCGTAGGTCATGTGGTTTGTCCGCCATCTTGCTTTTGCTCCAAATTTGTCCAAACTTGGCATGCTGATAGCCCTTACCCTGGAATCGACATGCGAAGCTTTTGGGCAAAATCGGTTCGTTCATTAAGGGTCCAGGTCGAATTCAAAATCGAAAATTTAACATTGATTTTTTTTTCAAAATGCACTTAGAGACTTAAATTGTTTTTTAAAAGAAGCGCAATGAAAAATATTGAAAAAAAGGGAATCAGGACAAATTCCTAGGTCACGTGGTTTGTCCGCCATCTTGCTTTCAGTGTATTTTCGACCGTTTCCGACCCCACCCGCCTTTAAAAGTCTTCTCCTCTGAAGATACTTGCACTAGAGAGCTGAAATTTATACTCAATGTAGCGATGTCGTTTAATGGTGTTAACATTAATACTTTTTGTGCTGTGACCTTTCAAAGTTGACCAAAATCTCAAAATCGCCAACTTCAAGGGCACATAACTAAAAAACCAGACCATACAACTTAATGATTTTTGCATGAGACTTAGACATGAGCAAGTTCTTCAAGATAAAAGAATAAAATCGCTCGCGAACAGTCATTTCCGGTCAGGAGGAAGGGTCAAATTTTGCATATGGAAAAGTGGTGTTTTGCTGAGTATGTTTGAACCCTCTTTAACAAACATTCATGTGAAGGTCAAACATGCATGTGAAGGTCAAACAGTATGTCAAGGTCAAACAGGAATCTTGAAGACCTAAGTACTACCGCGGCAGTCCTAGTTGATATTGATATTGTCATGCCTTTTGGTGCAATTGCTTTATCCTAGAAACGGCTTTGCTTGTCCTCAGATAAATGTAAAAACAGTACAATATTGCTATGAATAAATGTGTTGCTTTTTTAAGAAATCTGTACTTAATGTTGAGTACAATATTTTTAAGGTAATTTATATTCAATGTTCCCTGCATTTTAAAACGGGCATGGCTAATTGATATATAATACATCTATGACGGACTCCCAAATCATTTTCGAAACGTTGTCTATGTGTGGTTATTGGGGAAACTATAATCAATTCATAGAATGTAAATTCATAATGAAGAAGTGTTACTTTTATAATGTTCCCTAGATTGCATGCATTATGTTTTCCACCATTAAAAAAATAAAATATCGCTGAACTGGAAACCTCTCATATTGTTATTGCCCAACAGGGAAAACTTAGCAATGAAACCTTTCCAAGGGGAATTTGTTTCAATTTGGTGTTAGCCGCCATGTGGAAAATAACTGGGATAAAATTATACTAGTGAAGTCGAGTCAATACATGGTGCATGGACCCAATATGATGATAACAAATATTCAGAAAACTAATGGATGTCAAAAAATTCCTTAAGGTGATGCTTGAAAATAATTTTAAAGATGACCCCCCCTTTATACTTGCATGTTTTAAAAGTTGTTCATGTCTGAGTTTTAAGTGAAATGTGTACTCTTGTTTGATAGAGAAGATGATCTTAATGTGATGACAAAGAAAATAGGTCTATGGTTGGCTACCTATTGCTTTAATGGAATGACCATAATAATATGTATCAATCGATATAGGATTTTGAATGGGAAAACAATCGTAATTGTATTTCATGAAATAAAGCTTGACATCGAAAAGATAATCGATATAACAAGATATAAAAGATATAACGGGTTCTCAACTTCTTCTTCTCCTTCTTCTCCAAATTGTCCCCCTTTTGTTAAAAAGAACAGTGATATAGATAAGCTTTTATTGGATCCTTTAAACAACCTCAGACAGGTTTCCCCTCAGACTGTATGGTCTTAACACAAAGCGAGACATCAATGTCAATAACATATAGTGCTTAGTATTTGCAAACCATCCAGAAGAGATTTCTTATAAATCAATATTGCTTTCGTCCATAACAATCGAGCATTATAGTGTCAATACCTTTATAATCTTTAGATAAGCACTGCCATGATGTAGACTATGGAGAGAGACGAAAGGCATATCGATTTAATCATATGATACACATCAATAACTGCGGACAATTGCATTCCAAAGTAAAATTGATTAAATTGCCAACTACATTTTGACAATGAGGACTTTTGATTCAAGTTTGAAACAATAATGTCCGTTTTCATTAGGGTTGTATAAAGTTTCATTTCAATGCCAAAATACAGAAAACACTGTCTAGGAGCAAGCAAAACACTTCTCCGACACCAAAAAACCTATCCAGCAGCTAATATTATGATGCAATCCAGTACAAGTTGTTTTCTGATGTCTACAATACTGATGTCACGGTGAAATTTTTACTTTCATGTCCAACCAAAAAAAAAACATTGGCAGTCAACCAGAAGTATCAGACTGACGAATTTAAACTTACGATTTAGTTAGATCTTATTCATATAACTCAGATTTGGGATTCAAATCATAATGTGGAATCCTTTCTTTGTCAAAAGATCGGTTTAATGTTTCTCTGATGCAAACCATCCATCCAGCTGATCAAAGTTATGCAGTGAAAGCTAAAGTAGGATCAGCGACAAGGCAAGATTTCTATGGTAGATACTCTGTTCAAGTCTCGACAATTTCTTTCAGACTTATTGATCTCACATGAGATAAATGATCTTGCTTTGTTCACTTTACTGGCTACAGGCAGGGTTTTCAGGTTATTAATATTATAAGTGTTTGCAATTCATCTTCATGCAATGTAGGTTACTGTTTATTTATATTTCGGGAATAAAACACATGTTATTGATAAGAAAAATTCATTTTGGAATTATTGAACATATAAGTATAGATATTTTACAATTATGGAGCTGCAAAATGAACAATCAAACCTTTAGACCCTGCTTTAAACAAGTGCTAAATGTTGAAATAAACTATATAGAAAGAAACTAGTAATGGTTATAAAATTACTTGTATATATTATTTTATATTTTATATATCTATTTCTATAGACACTTGTTGTGACACTCGAACTTATGTACTAGCCTTAGACGCGTTGGCTGCCTGATCTAAGGATTGCTGTGAAATAAGAAGACTTACAAGATTAGCAGGTTCAAAGGGAACCCTCAGCATTGGTAATTTGATAATGATGCAACAAAAGGTTCCTATGATTTGGTTATATTTGCAGATGATTCCGATACAGTTGTCTATTTGCGATTCAAAAGCAGTGAAGTCGATGAGTAACAGCAGATGTAACAAAGATGTGTTTACAATCCATTAAACATTTAAGTGGGGTGCAGCGAGGTGATGTTATCATTACAAAATCTGTTACAAAGAACATGTACTTCACAGCCTACCACACATCTATTAGAAAAATATATTTTACAATTATTTGATAGCGCATTTGTCAAATAGATTCATTAATCATTACAATGCTCATGTAAAATATCTTTTACAATTACTTGATACAAGATTTGTCATATTGATTCATTTAGCATTACAACGTTAAATCCTTTGTCCTCGCAGCTCGCTGTAAGAGTGGGTTACTCGCTCACTGCTAAATAAACTGAGAGTTTGTAGGGTTGATTCCCTGCCCCACACTGAGACACAAGTCCCTGGGAAAGTGACTTTATTCAAAATGTGCCTCTGTTCATCCAGCAGAAAATGGGTACCTCCGAAAGAGTTGTGTTGGTGGTGACCTTCTAGCGACATATATGTCAGCTTGGGTTAGACCAGGGTAATCGAGCATGGAGCACTCTGAGTCTGCAATGCCGAGATTTAGCGCTATATTAAAGCTATCCATTATTATTATTATCATCATTTGTACTGTCTGTCAACGATTTGAGAACATTGGAAAATTCATTTATTCATTCACAGATATTTAGGGGACTATCTGGTGGACAAGCGAAAACATTTGTATTATATCAAGTTGTTGATGTTGAAACATAATCAACGATAAGAACACTTATCCCCAAAGCTTTTACTTCACTTAACATCTTATTGGTGCTAAGATACATGTACATGTTGAATACAAACACATATTTGTTGTTACAGTGGCATTTACAGGTAAAAAGATATCTTAACGGCTCAGCAATAGTTCGTGTTGCATTATCAAAAGCAACAAAGGTTTGTCTCTAACATGGCCATGTCCCCCGCCATAATGATTATCAAAAATTTAAAAGCCATCAAAATGCTATGTGTGACCTTGTAAATATAGTGAAGGTCATCATAGGAAACTGTTGATTGTGTAATCTACCAATATAGGTTGTAAACAAACACAAATTCCCTATTGTATGCCTTGAAAATATTCGGTTACATTGAGGCCAGCAGTACATGAGAAATCCCATTAACGATAGTTTCTGACAAAGTCATAGAGCCATGTTGACCTTGCAAAGTAGGCTGTTACCCAAGAATATAGACTTTCAGTGTAACGGTTCATGAGATATATTTAAACAAGAGTTTTCAAAGTGGACAAAGGGTTGAAGTGTCCTTTAAGATGAGGTAACATTAGTGATTGTAATTTCCCAATATAGCCTATGGGAAAAAAATGAAGACTTTGAGTGGAAAGGTTTACGAAATATTAGCAAGTCTGTCAAAAGTTATAAAAAATGCTGGTAGGACCGAAAAAACAACTTCAAGGTCATTTTTAGAGATTGGTGTCTGCAAAATCCCCAATTGTAGGCTGTGACCAAATATACACACTTTCTGTGAAACGGTTCATGAGTAACCCAGTTAACAAGAACTTCAGAAGTTGTCAATGTTTTAAATTGACCTTAAAAATACGTGTCTGTGTTATTCTCAAATGACGGCAGATGTACGTAAGGACGGCCAGATGCCGCTGAATATAATGTCCCCCCTTTTACGTGGCAGTACAAAATAAGAGCGAGGAGTTGGACTCCTCACATAAAGGATAGGCAATATGTGACTGCAATATGTTAATTATGTTCCAAGGATTGTTTTTATAATTATCTGAATTATTGTTATTTATCCTTGTAACTGGTAGAAAAAAAGTGTACTGCTCAAAGAAGTAAAGGGTCCAACAAATATTTCGTCATGAGATCTTCGTAGATGAAGAACAATATCATGGTTTCAGTGTGGTTCCACGCAGTCATATGTGACACAGAGATTTGGTTTGCAGGTTCTCTGTTCAACTACATAATAGCCATATCTTCCTCTACCAAGATGGTTTTGCTTATGTCTGACCATGATCGATTTCAATTGGAAGCAGCATTATCAGTGATTTTTGTTCCCAAAATGCATATATGTTTAACCACCTCATTTAGGACTGATGACATTGTGTTTTGAATTTGTGAATTTTCATGAAATAATTATTTTACTCGTTGTTTTGGAATATTGTGTGTAGTGTAGTTAATAGGAATATACATTCATTATGGTATTTTCTCGGCCAAAAAGAGCTTTTTCATTAACAAATTAATTATATGTTGACATGAATAAGTCTATCAATTTTTTTTCAATTTCACAGATGTTATGCGTGTTATACTCAAATATATTGAATGACCTCGTTTATACAGTAATTGATTCCCTGCCCCATGGCACTATGAAGTATCCATCGATTTGAACTAACTGACTTAAGGAACCCTTAAGGATCGTCTTGTCTGGTCCTCAAATAGCGTAAATAGATTTGATATTGAAAACTATACAGTTGCTGGTTGTTTTCGACATTCAATCCCATGTAAAACTAAACATTTTGATTATATTGATTAGCATTCATTATGTTATAGCGTAAGTATTTAATATTTATGAGTAATTTGTCATTCTTATAAGAATGGTTTCTCAACACTATCTTTTGAAGAATGCTTTATACATAACCTTTTCTCTCGTACTACATTTGTAAGTACAATTCAAGATATCAATGACAGTAACATATAGTGTCAGAAGTTTGCAATAGAACACAATCCACTGAACAGAGATTTATTTTCAACCAATGGGCCTTTGTTTTGTCACAAAGGTAAATAGAACAGACTGTCTCAGTTTTAAGATCGTAGAACCTTATATTTTACAAATGATGGAATTAGATTTGCTTACATTCAAGATTGTGAGATGTCATTAAAATAACTGTAAAATGATCATAATTAAAAACAGCTCCCAACTCATTCCATTGATTGATTTTTTTTCATACTTCATTGTGTTATCTTACTTCATTAAATGAATCAGTACAATGTGAAAAACGTATTAATTTCCTTCAAGATGATTTATTTACCAGTTTATCAGCAAATATATCTTCACTCATATTTTTTCAATATACAATATCACAACCTTTAATGTTAACATAAAGCTATGAAGTGCAGATCGATGTTTCATTTACTATGATATATAGGCACACGATCAATATGTATGTATCTCGTAACAGAGTACAAATATTTTCAAAAGGATGGGATAAACTGATCGAACCAAGTTATAGACCTGATCAAACAGTACTCTTTATGCAGATGATGCTGAGATAAATATCAGACATGTTTCAAGTTCGTTTGGGTACGTTTTGTTCATGGCTACGAGTACTATTTCTAGGTTTTGGCTAGTTGAAATTCGTCAATAATATTTATGATTTTTTTAATCAATAGAACCTTTGCAAAGACCATTCAGGAAAAATATGATTTCTGAGATAATTTGTTCAAAAATCTCAAAATAAATAAACAGGTTATCACTGCATAGAAGTAAGATTTGATGATAAGAACTTATTCATCATACATTGTTTTACTTTATTTGACAAAAATAAATTACATATCTTGATCAAATAAAGTAAGATAACACGATATATATACATGTAAGGCCGGACAAGTAAAATCCCATTAAGACATACGTTCTTGAGAAATAACGTGTGTGGGCGTATATCAACTTGATTAATGTCTAAATAGGCAATGGCCTACTCGGTGCAAAGATCAATCGTTTTGTTATTTACTTAAGAACGTTGGTATTGATTCATTAGCAGGTAAATCTGTAACTGTGTAACATAAAACCTAAACAAAAACGCTTTTAGAGGCAAAAACCAAGTATCAAGTCATATCTCCTCCAGTATGACACTTACTGAAGTAGTTTTTCAAAGAAGTTTTTAAAAACCATTGACAGGTATCATATCATTAGTCTTAACAGCCTTCGTCGGCTACAAAACATAATCGATATGTGTTTATCACCTCTGGAATACAATAGCATTTTGTTTATGACAGTTCTTTTGCCCCTAATGTACTTGATCGGGTTTCTTTCTCAATGAATTTAGATTTATATGTTTTGTGTAATCTGAGTCATTTTAGTTCTTATATCTTAGTGTTGTTTCATTAAATTCTTTTCTGTATCGTCATCGATATTTGATCCAAGCCATGTGGAACAATGTTTCCATGGAAACGTTCTCAATCCACAATTGACATTCAAGTGTATGGACATTGTTTCCCCAAGAAAGACATATGATGAACATAATTTTGAAAACTTTATTATTTAGTAGCTCTCCTTTATCTTTACACGCTAAAATGACAATAACATTGGTTGTTAATCACAACTCGCATATCATATGATAGAAAATAACTGAACGAAACTGTATTATGTAAACAAGTGATTCACTTAAAAAGTAACTAATATTAAATAAAGGATAGGTGGAAGGCAAAAAGATTATCTTATCTCAATGATGCTGAGATTATGTTCATCTCTATATAGCTTTTACTAGCCGTACTGTTTATGTCCCATAAGTCCTACATTACATCCAGCAACTTACGCACTCAGGAGAATCAGGTGTCGTTAGGATTTACATAACATTTTGCTAATGTTCAATTCAGTCTTTGACTTATGGGTCATAAACATTACAGCATGTTTTAACTAGATTGCCCAATTCTAACAGCTAATTGTACAAGATGCTTGACACAGACCGAGGAAGATAGGATTTACATTACATTTTGACACAGACCGAGTGGGCAATTCATAAGATTTAATGTATGATTTATGGTACATTAACATTACAGCTGGTATTAACTAGATTGTTCTTATCTCAATATTACATGAAATCAATTTCTGAAGTGTTATGTAAACCTATCAGGCAGTGTCGATTACAAAGCTGTGACATTTACGCCAAAGTTTTGGGTACAAGTAGTCTCAATATGCATATGAAGTTTCAATTTGTTTTTATAACAAACCTCTAAACAGAAAAAGTTTTGATAATCTGACCCGCAATTCGACAGAAATTCGATTCTCATGAGTACAAAGTAACTCACTGATTAAACCATCATTAATTCATTCACCCTTTTTATTACTTTTGAGATTGGTCAGTTAGTTAATTTTTAATGAATACATGTCCATTGCAGACCGCTCCTTTTTCAACGAACTCTATTACTCTGTCCCTGACTTGTTGTAACACCTTTATATTTGGGAACTGATTATTGCGAATGTGAAAATTTATTACTAGAAGGCCAACCCTGACTAAACTTGACTTCAGACTATCACAGATCACAGATCGTTAAATAAATACGTTGAATAAAGACGATTGAAGGTTGTTCATAGAGTACACATAAATAAAATGTTCATTGAAACAAAGCAAACCTGTATCTTGGTATAACAATATGCAGTTTAGTTTTATTAAAATCAATCATCAATATTTCTATTATATGGCCTTTATGTTCCTTAGAGTAATATATTTTGACAAAAAAATAGAGACAGAAAAGTGAATCCAAAACCTTTTTGTGTTGGCAACATCATTTATGAAACATTAATACAGTTGATAACTATATTAAACAGCAAACCATAATCCAAAATTTATTCATTTTGAATTCTCTCGCAACAGATAGAACTCAACTTGCTACTCAAATAACATCAAAACAAATTCAATTGACCTACACTCAAAACATCATATACTACAGCTTGATGTTCCTGTAAAGCACAGGGGTTTAAAGAAGAAACAAGACAATGTTTTTTTTAGTAAAATGAATTAGTTTCATTAATCAATTGATGATACTTTGCCTTTACTTTAATGTTTCTCTTTTTGTGATTGTGTGTATAAGCACAATAGTTTTTCAATTTATCATAAGGAATTACATATCATTAGAAAGCTCCATGTGTTTTAATTTTTGTCACACATGTATCAATTAAGCAAAACAATAATTTTCTAACTGAAATTATGACACTTTTATTTTGGAAAATCTTTCTAGAGAAAACAAGAATCAAATAATGTTTCGGGAACGTGTGATGATATCATATTTCTATACGATATTAAAGAAATGTCGATCCATAATATCAAAAAGCATGAGGAACAATGTTGATGATTTGAAATGGATAAACTCCATTACAAAAACCATAAATTGCCAATTGATTTATAACGACTGACTATGTTTGCTGATACTCCCTATGGAGCTAGTGCGTGTTCTCTGAAACCCTCATGTATTACTGTCAGATGTTCCTGTAAAACCATAAACTCAGGGGAAACTTTCCTAACACGACTGTGTTTATTCTAGTCATCTGAGTTAGTTTGATTAATCAATTGATAATACAATAATGTAAGATAAATTGCCTTTAGGTTTAATGTTTCTCCTTTTGTGCTTGTGTGTATAAGCAAATTCCATGTGGATTTTTGGTCAATTAACAAAAACAAGAGTGTTTAGATCGAAATTATCACACTTTTATTTTGGAAACCTTTTTTGAGAAAACAAGAATCAACTGTAGGTTCCGGGACGTGTGATGGTATTTTATTTCAATTAAAACTTTCTTTTGTCCATAATTTTAGCATTAAAGGAAGCATGCTAAAATGCTTCGTTTTTACATGTTTGGATAAGTTATTCATCGTGTGTCATAATAAATTTACACTAAGTAAACAAGATAAATGCAAACTCGGATATTCAAAGACGGTGAAAATCTTAAGAATTTGCAATAGGGAATCAAACGTTCTGACATGGATTATATTATTTGCACAATACATAAACTACCTGGCAAAAGAAAGTGGACACCTCATTTTGAATCACCATCATTAAAAATAACTTAAGATAGGAGAAGTTTGAGGTAAAGTGCATTGGATAGTGTTTTTAATTTTGGAAAACATCAAAAACATAAACTTTAACGTTTAATTAGCCAGTTTATTTAGCACACAAAAACGTCAAAGGATGTAGGGGTAAATAAAAACAACCAAAAGACTTGTATTAATTCTCTCTATACCATAATGTCTTTGAATTTGCAAAATGTGAGCAATTCTTGTGTCAACGCATCATATAATGCCCTGTCTGATCGAGAATTAAAAACGGCTTGTAACGTCACCTGACAGGTGTTTCTGTGGTTTTACAAAAGCTGCATCGACGCTTGTTCATTGCCTGAAGCATTTGGTAACAGCAGGCCATTATTGACCGTCTGACGGTTAGAAAATAGAAATCTTTTTAAAGCTGTAACGTTGCATGCCAAACCGAAGTTGTGACAATCATATTGACATTAGGCATATGTTTAGCAACTAGTACCCGTCAATTGAGCAGTCGAAAAACTCTACCAGTTCAAGATCCACTGGTACAAGTGTACATAGTGACATGTCGATATATTGTGGTTGCCCTCAATGAAGTAACTAATATATAGGGTGGCGCCGGGTTAAAGCAAGCAGATATCAGCCTTCATGGGGCAAAAATAAGATTGTCTTTTGTGTTTGGCGACTGCCAAGGTCTCTTCAACATATTGACATAAGAAATGTAGGAAAAAAGGCTATTCCTATAGCGTTGGTATCCTTTGCCCCGATTTTGTTAAATTTCAGAGGTTATTCACGTTTTACTGGTGTGGCTTTTGACGGGTTTAGGGTGTTTTGTGCACAGAGGAGATGTCCAACATTAATAATGTGCAGCAAATTTACATCTGTGTCACGTGACTTTACATCAGTACAAAGCTCACATGTTTATCAATATTTTCTAATTTTATCAAAAACATGTTAATATAGTTTTAGTTCAAATTAAAAAAACAAAAGTTAATGTTTAGGTCCTGTCTATCCGATGATAGTTATTGATAAGGTTATGTTTAGGTTTATTGTCAACATTCTCTTTATACATTTTCAATAATTTCATGTTTACTTTCTTTTGGCTGTCAGTTTAGTCGAACACCCTCTTACATATCCGTTTTATAAAGAATGAGCATCACAAAGGTGCAGTAAACCAAATCGGAGTAGTTATCAAAACAAACTTGAGCTTTTCTTTAAAACATGCCATGATTGCATACACGTTACTAACCTGAGATGCAAACCATCAGGATTAATTAAATAGCAAAGCATATGTTTTATATGTAACATTAGGTATCTTGACAAAATATCGTGATTAAACTCTGTTGGAGGATAATTTCAGTAGGCGTCAGGAAAGAGTTTTCACAGATGCACACATTAAAAAAAACGTGACTATTTCTTTAGATAACATTTTGACATTTACAAATTAAACAAGTCTGACTGATCAAGGACGCTAGGTAAGAACTGAGTTGGCTACTGCGGCTCAAAGATAACAACACCTGTCCGCAAATATGTTACTTGAATACTCTGCACCACATGTTGCCAATTATATTGGAGTATCAGATATGTGTTAAATACAAATACCTTTATGTTTGTTGTTACATTGACGTTACATCAATGTTTGTCACATTTCACATTTTCAGGCAAGATATTAATGGTACACCAATATTTTGTAAATATGAAGAATGCACAGAGAACACATGGTGTGTTGATGTTTTCACAAGTAGAAATCAGGACTGAGGTGTTTTATCTTATCTAATCTTGACCATGAAGACACCAAGGTGCCATTTTTCAGTATCAATGCGATTGTAGAGAACAAAAAGTACCACCCTAACCACAAAATATTTTCTTCTAAATCTGCCAAAAAAGTCAATTGGAAGCAGCGTAATCATTGTATTGATTTTTGATCCAAAATTAGTGATAGAAAATGCATATGACATGTTTAACAACCTCATAAAAGTCCAATCATATTGTGGGGAAAATAAAATCAATTGATAGAATTTAAATTCATAATGAAAAAGTGTTACTTTTATAATGTTCACTAGATTGCATGCATTAAGTTTTCCACCATTAACAAAATAAAATACCGCTGAACTGGAAAACTCTCATATTGATATTGCCCAACATGGAATACTTAGCAATGACACCCTTCCAAGGGGAATTCGTTTCAATTTGGTGTAAGCCGCCATGTGGAAAATAACTCGGATAAAATTATTCTAGTGAAGTCAAGTCAATACATGGTGCATGGACCCAATAACGATGATGATAACAAATATTCAGAAAACTAATGGATGTCAAATAATTTCCATAAGGTGATGCTAGAGAAGAATGTTAAAAGATGACCACCCTCTTAACTTTTATATTGAAAAAGTTGTTCATGGCAGAATCTTAAGTGAAATCTGTACACAAAAATGATGATCAATTAGGAGATAAACCTACTGTGTTTTTTAATTTTCGTGGTCTAACGTAGATTCGATACCTGTTGATGTCATTCGGAGCCGAACGCGTTAGCGTGAGGCTTCGAATGTAACATCAACGGTATCGAATCTACGTTAAACCACGAAAATTAAAAAACACAGTAGGTTTATCTCCATTCTACCATGACGAGTGTTTATAGCGTTTTAAATGTCATTTCTTTTCTACCGCGTAACGTCAGTTGTGCTTCGGTTCAACACTGTAACGTCATAATGTCTTGTGCTTATGACGTCAAAGGTTGACGTCACTGTTGACATCACTGAACCCAAATCGGTTGCACTAGCTTATTGATCCAAATTCAGCCTTTCGCTTAAAATTGCGCTATTTCCTCGACATAAATATACATGATATTATGGGAACCAAACTCTAGTTATAGAAAAGTACGGGTAGTAAAATGATAAAAGACTTTTAGTTAGTATTCAGACGAAGCAACTCCCGAAGCGTACGGTGACTGTGTGCATGTCGATTCGTGTCATATGAAGTTCGTTTCTATGGCAATGTGTATCAAACCGCGGTGAAACGCCCGTCATTAAAATCGTGTTCGAACGTAGGTTCGACCATAGAAATAAACCAATGAAATTCGAGGATTTTGAAATGTCGTGGTAGAATAAACAATAACATGATTTCAATGTTTCACATATTTGGTTTAAAAGTATGATTTTGAGAAAAACTGTGTCATAATGATTGGTAGGGTAATGATTGAATATGCCAGTTATTGTTTATACATTTCTCATTCTTTTGTTGATTTATTTAGGATAGGGTTAAATAAATATATTTTTTTGACAGTCATATGAAAATAGCATAATTGATGTTGAGCATTCCTTTCTTGTCTTTGTTGCTTTCAACATAAACCAGTGATTCTTATCTTTTTTTTTCTAGGTCTTTAGTCTGTGCAGATATGAGTTTGCATTGAGTCAGGATAAAACACGAGTCGGGATAAAACCACGCACACATGGTTTTGATTTCTTTCATATCATACGCCTTTGGTTTGTATTAACACAATCATTGTTGTATTTTCATATCATAGTTTTAATAGTGTCTCTTAAGCCAATGCTATGATCTATGATATGTTGTATTTCTTGCTATTACAAGAGACATGTTAATTGAGACAAATCATGTGACACTTTAATACAATATTTCTGTGGGTCTGTCTATATAATGTACTCTGTGCAAACAATCACATCAAATACTAAAGTTTGATCAATTTAAATGCGTATCAAACTTATAGCTCTTTTTATTCATGAAACAATGCACTTTTGGTGTAAAAATATATTAAAGGGGCAGTAGCACGTTTTTTGAAAATTGTATATGGTAAACATTTCAGTGATGATTGTACGTTAGTGCTAAATCTATTACTTTGATAGTGTCAAAAATCTCATTACACTAACCAATCATCCCTAGCTAAAGGACAGCTTATGAAGATTCACATGAAGTCCATTGGACGCCATTTCTGCGTGAACACCTTTAATTCATGTTAAGAGAGTAAAAGGAACCCTATGGCTGAACTTTACGTTTTATATTTGATTTATCACCGCTTCATTTAGTTTAGACATTGAACCATTTATTTTCATTTTCCTGACATCACATAATATTCCCCATAAAAATGTGCTACTTCCCCTTGAACGTTCAGTAATTCTGTTATTTCGCTACAATACAGGTAACTAAATAAATACCGCTTTTGTCAAAAGGCCATCTCATTACAAGAACATACTGACTATGTGACCAGGTACTCCTTGGTTAATACAAATAGAATTGGTAAGTTCATTTAGAGTTTAGACCTGTTCAACTTGAGAAGATTATTAAGAAAATAGGTCTATGGTTGACTACCTATTGCTTATATAGAATTACAATATTACCATATATCAATCAATATAGCATTTTGAAATGAAAAACAGTTATAAATGTATTTCATGAAATATAGCTTTAAAGCGAAAGAAAAATCAATATAATGTGTTCGTAACTTCAACACTTGTCCGCACTACCCGCCTCTTGTTAAAAAGAACAGTGATATAGATGAGCTTTTGTTGAATCCTTTAGACCACCTCAGACAGGTTTCCCCTCAGACTGTATTGTTGTAACACAAAGCGAGATATCAATGTCAATAACATATAGTGCTTGGTGTTTGCAATCAATCCAGAAGAAAGTTCTTATAAATCAATATTGCTTTCGTCCATAACAATCGAGCATTACAGTGTTAATGCCTTTATCCTCTTTTGATAAACAATGTCATGATATAGACTATGCAGAGAGACAATAGGCATATTGTTTTAAACATAAGATAAATATAAACAACATAGGACAATTGCATTTCAAAGTAAAATTGATCTAATTGCCAACTACATTTTGACACTGACGACTTAATATGATTCAAGTTTGAAACAATAATGTCCGTTTTCATGAGGGTTGTATAAAGTTTCATTTCAATGCCAAAATACAGAAAACAGTGTCTAGGAGCAAGCAAAACACTTCTCCGACACCAATAAACCTATCCAGCAGCTAATATTATGATGCAATCCAGTGCAAGTTGTTTTTTAATATCTACAATACTGCTGTCACAGGGAAATTTGAATTTTCATGTCAAACCAAAAATAATACAATGGCAGTCAACCAGAAGTATCAGACTAACGAATTTAATCTTACGATTTAGTTAGATCTTATTAATATAACTCTGATTTTGGATTCAAATCATAATATGGAATCCTTTCTTTGTCAAAAGATCGGTTTAATGTTTCTCTGATGCAAACCATCCATCCAGCTGATCGAAGTTATGCAGTGAAAGCTAAAGTAGGATCAGCGACAGGGCATGATTTCTATGGTAGATACTCTGGTCGAGACTTCCTGTCTCTACAATTTCTTTCAGACTTATTGATCTCACTTGGGATAAATGATCTTGTTTGTTCACTGTACTGGCTAAATGCTATATGCAGGGGTTTCGAGTTATTATGTCAAGTTTTTGCAATTCATATACATGCAATGTGGGTTACTGTTTATTTATATTTCTAATCCAAATACTCTGTAAAATTCGGGAATAAAACACATTTTATCGATAAGATAAAATTCGTTATAGAATAATTATAGAATTATAGATAATTGTTTATAATTATTGAGCCGCAAAAATTCACAATCAAACCTTTAAAACCTGCTTAAAACCAGTGCTAAATGTTGAAAAAAACTATATAGAAAGAAACTAGTAATTATTAAAAATTACTTTTATATATAAGTTTGTTAGTATTAACCATATTCTATAGACCCTCGTGGTGACACTCGAAGTTATGTACTAGCCTTAAATGCGTTGGCTGCCTGATCTAAGGATTCATTCACTGTGAAATAAGAAGACTGATAAGATTAACAGCTTCAAAGGGAACCCTCAGCATTGGTAATTTGATAATGATGCAACAAAAGGTTCCTATGATTTGGTTATATTTGCAGATGGTTCTGTTACAGTTGTCTATTTTCGATTCAAAAGCAGTGAAGTCGATGACTAACAGCAGCTGTAACAAATATGTGTTTACAATCCATTAAACATTTAAGTGGGGGGCAGCGTGGTGATGTTATCATTACAAAATCTGTTACAACGAACATGTAATTAACAGCCTTCCACCGATCTATTAGAAAAATATATTTTACAATTATTTGATACTGCATTTGTCATATAGATTCATTAAGCAATACAATGCTCATGTAAAATATATTTTACAATTATTTGATACTAGATTTGTCATAAGGATTCATTTAGCATTATAATGCTATTGTTTAAATATCTTGTACACTTATTTGATACTGCATTTGTCATATTGATTCATTTAGCACTACGTTGAATCATTTGTTATCATTTGTACTATCTGTGAACGATATAAAAACATTGGAATATATATTTATTCATTCGCAGATATTCAGGGGACTATCTGGTGGACTAACGAAAAACATTTGTATTATATCGAGTTGTTGATGTTGTTTGACGTCAGCTACGATCATTATTGTGCTAATGTAAACATCAACACCTAAAATGGATTTAAATGGGGAAACGACAGTTGATCCTTTTGTTCAACACCTTATGAACCTCGTCAGCATTTCCCCTGAAATCAAATAAAAATTATGAAGAAAAGTAAATTTTTCCAATTAGAACATTTTTAGCAAAAGACATAACCAGTCTTTTTCTGTATCTTCATAAATCGTCGACCCAAGGCCTATGAAAACGTTCGCGAGGCACAATCAACGTCATTCTAATTGTCGATTTGTATTCCTGGCAATGATTGTGAATTACTATACATGAGTACTTGTAGGAATACATATCTATGTTTAGTCTTTAGTTTTTTCTTTTCACGCAAAAAAAACCCAAAAAACTAATTTATCAATATTTAATTTCCTTGAGGTTATAATGGGCACTATGCGAAATAACAACATACATTCTTTGTGTAACTATCTATTGATAAAATAGAAAAAAATTAAAGTTATTGACCTCCCGTTTGACGTTGGGACAAATTGATATTTATGATTGGATTATTGGAGTTGACATTATACCAAGGGTTTACTTTGAAGCAACATGACACGCTCTATCTAATTGTCTGTTTGCAAGGCTTTGAAAGGCAATTTCACAATATGACTATGTTGATACAGTATGAATTTGCCAAAATCATATCAAATCTTCTGTTATATGATGAAAGAGAGCAAACTGATCTTCTCCAATACAAGAGTTCACTTAATATTCATCACCCAGCTTACTTCTCCAGAAACACCCTGCTATCGAAAAACATGTAACATTAGCATTTGAGGAGATATGTCCATGTATGAAAAACATCTAAGAACGTTGTCATATAGTTTGTGAGTTTTCAGACTTCTCCATTTACCTTACTACGGCATGAACATATTTATGACAATCAGGTCATTAAGCAATAGTAACCAAATAAAAACAACATTAGTAACAGTTCCATAAGTCAATTAGCTGTAAACATTATTATTTTTGCTTCTCAAAAACCCGGTGCGAACAACAGCCACATCTAAATCATTTTAAAGACGTATCCCTCCAAGTGCATATTAAGTTTTGAACGTGCTTTTAATACACAAACATAGACAGGCATTTTAGAAGAGAGAGAGAACGATTGTCATATTGTCTCACCTCACGTAAGATACACATAGACATACATCATAAAATGACATAAAAGAAATAACCATTTTAGGGTTATTAGATGGTACATCAGACCGTATTACCCGAGGGAGAAGCATACAACGTATTTATCTTACCGTCATGTCAGAAGAAAATATACCCATTTTAGTTTAATATTGCCTCATGAATATTTATGAGGCACGGAAACGGGAGCTCGCGTAATCGAAAACGAGGCTAAGGCCGCTTCTACACCCGGAAGTAACATTCAATAACATTGACATGTCGGTAGCTTTCCCTAAAAACGCTTCGTTTTGGAAAATAATGACCTATTTACAATGCCAAAAGTTCAGAAACGATGCAGTAATTAAATATCTTCAGGTAACACAGCCGATAATAGTATTTTACTCGCTGGGCGAGTTTTTTTGATTGATTCACAAGGCTGTTTGTACACGTTGTGTGCACCGTCAATTTGATTCCGATGTTGCTATAATTATACGGTTTACAAACTAACTATACTTTACACATATCCCTTATTTCAAGAATATTTCAATTATAATCTATATACATATTTCATTGGGGTAAGAAAAACAATAATAAGGTCTTCTCTTGTCTTCGAGTTACTAAAAGTCTTTCAGGTCATCGAGTGCAGGCCTTATGTAAACAAACTGCATCTACTTAATTAATTCTTATACAATATATTTGTGAGTCATATCAGACTAAAATAATACTTTTGAAATTTTTCATAATTATATCTTAACGTTTTCTATGTTTCTGATAACGCCCACATCAAGAATATTCTTATCTTAAAAATATTATTATTGCAGATAAATTAATATTTTACATAAATAATAAGTGATACTGAGTCTACTCCTGCATATCTACAGTACATAGAATCATTTTTAGAAAATTAATGTACAGTACATAAAGAACTTATTCTTCTCAGTTCTTCTATTGAGAAAAGTTGAATTTAAAAAATCTCAGTAAGATATTTTTGTAGTTGCAAATTTAAGTTTTTAATGATTTGATAAAATAAAATTGTTTAATAAATGTTATGTTTATCATATGAGAGCAACAGTATAATGAGGGAGATCTTTACAAATTATTAGGAATATTATATTGAAAAAAACACACCATTGCAGCAGCCTTTAAATAAGAAAAACATATTCATCATAATTCTGATGGCATAAAACTTGTTTTCAGCATTAAAACTGACCAATAAATTTTGTGGCCTAGGAACATATTTCAATCAATGCTACAAACAAATCTAAATGGTAAATTTAGAATACTGATAATCATAAAATGTTAAATTTGGCCTGTGTTTTTAAACTATTTGTTTAGTTTTGTTGATACTTATATTGTTAAATTATTTTATTTTCCTTGACACAGAACTAACAATATGTTCAGAGTATTAATCATATATATTTGTTTATAGAGCTTATTCAAATCTCTGTTCTGGGGTTGTAGAAATATTCAAGAAAATCACTAGAATTGATCTAAAACCACTGTGAAATCATGTTACATGAATTATACAAATTGTAGTATATATTAGAAGTAACTACATGTACTTTATTAGATAAATGCGGGATATCTTTACAAATTATTTGGAAAAAGGATATTAAAAATTAATTTTACAAAAGAAACAATTATTTAGGTTTAACAAAGTGCAATAAATTATTTTTATGACATAAATCTTCACCAAAAGAGATTATATAAACTGTCAACTTATTTTGAAGGTCTGAATACTAATTTCAAATTGTATTATTTATACCTAGCTTAAAGGGGCAGTAGCACGTTTTTTGATAACTTTATATTTTAAAATTTTCACTGATAATTGTAAGTTAATGTTAAATGTATTATATTGACAGTGTCAAAAATCTCATTAAACAAGTCAATCATCCATAGTCAGAGGACAAAGTTTGAAGATTCACATGAAATCCATTGGCGGCCATTTTTGTGTGAACACCTTTAATTCATTTTGAGTAAGAAAAAGAAATCGCATGGCTAAACTTTACAATATATATTTGAATTATTACTGCTCCATTTAGTTTAAATACATTGTCTTTCAATTGGGACCATTAATTTTCATTTTCCTGACAACACCTTATATTCCCCCTAAAAACGTGCTACTGCCCCTTTAAGGGCTATTTTTTATAATGCTGAAATTCATGAATAACATTTTTATGATCAAGCAATTTTGTTAGTATTTCATATTATTTCAATTATTTATCTTCAGTGCCTAGAATAAATCACACAATTCAAGTGAAGCATTAACCAAACAAAGATCTACATTGCCATAAGTCCTACCAGAACTCCTTTTAAACTAATCAAATATTCATTGAAATATTATTGAATATCATATCAATTCTAACAAGAGAATAACATTTACAGTTAAATAATAAGATATAACAATTTCCTCCATTTTAATCAAATTGCAATTTTCAAATGCTCCATATCAAAGCAAAATCACATTAATTCATTCTTATTTTTTAATATGATTATTAATATATACATGCATTTCCCTCCCAGACCAAGTTTGTTTACTACATGTTTATTTGTAACTTGTGTGGCCTTACATATTGGTAAAACTTAATAGAGTATTGAAGCATCTATATGTAATTCAATGTGCCAACAATTCAAATTATTTGCCCACAATAATAATATTTATTGTCTCAAAACCATGTATGTGTCCTGATATGTATTAACATATCAATGAAAGGCTTATTTATTATCATCACAATATCAATAATTCTCCATTTCATATTTGAATCATGATGAATAGTTTTTGTTTTAAAATATTCTGTTTATGAAGCTTCTTACTTTTCAATATATGATGTGTCTTTTTGACGGTTTTGCAGCATTGCCAACATTGTAAATCACAATAAACATTTGTAAACATCCCCAAGGCTCTCATAAGTTGGGCAGTTACGGCAGTTTGTTCAAAATGTTGGCAGTGGAGATCGAGATAATAAACATAAATTACATTTTGTCGAATGATTATCATAAATTTGCAATGAGGTATATAGCAATAAAAAAAACTATGATCTTGTTTGCACAATTTGCAAAACTCGTCGGTCTTTTGAATTTGCCACGAATTTAACTATCCAAAACGAAGGTTCGTTATGGATTTACATGGAATGATTACCTCCATTGGGGCGATTTTATTGTCATACAACAGGTTTACGTCACGGGTGTAGCTGGAAAATGATTCAATCATACAGGCACAATCATTTCTGGCCGATAGAAACCAGAGAGTCGCACCAACAACACGTAGCCATTACGCGAACCAGGAAGTAAGAAGCGGCCTTAGCCTCGTTTTGGATCTGAGAAGGTCATAGGTCGTATGCATAAAAATTGAGAATCCCCTTATAACTCTTACCCTAAACATGCTTAAAAGTAGTTTGATTTTAATCCTATAGCATGTGCAATCAATTCAATGCAGAATGTGGTTCCAAACAAACCATAGAATGATTAGAAAACAAATCTATAATTAATAATCACGAAAACAGCTGATCGAACGTATGTAAACTCTGGACACCACGTGCGTCATTTGGTAACGTCATCTTAAAGCTAAGCGACACCTATTCTCGGAGAGGAGCTGTTGCTTTGGCAGCGGGGTACATGAAATTTGTACACCGTGAGAGTTGAGACTCGCGGTGTACATGAGATTAAACGCGTCGAGCGTCAGCCAATCAAAACCGAGTATTTTACTGTAAGGTAAGATAATATGCATTGGCACATATAACGTTGGAGGGTCAAAGGTCGGCTGACGCGACCTGCTACTACATCTTGCTGGACTCAATATCGGATTGAAGCATATTAATTAGGCTAGGTTTACTTAGACTTTTATGCTTTGCAATTATTTCATACTAAGCTTAAAAAGAGCAACCGTACTGGTACATAAGGGTATAAAACAACATTTTACCATTGCTATTGAAGAATTCGGCCCGCCGATTAGATATCTGATTCCACGGGACTTCAGTCTTTGCTTGTTGATAAAATCTTTGTTCAAAAACTCTTTTAACAATTATGATGTTTCAAAATATTTTCAATCCAAGACTTCATTGGTGGTGCTGCATATTGCGTGGGAGAATTTGAGATCGGTGTCTATGAATACTCCAAGATCTTTTTCTAGCTGTGTTTCTTCCATGATAGTGGTAAGGTCATGGATAAAATATTGATTTTCTTGTTGTTCTTTCCAAGGTGAAGACGCTTGCATTTGCTTGTGTTGAAACGTAACAACCAGGTGTCTGCCCAAGTAGTGAGACTGGTTATGTCCTGTTGAAGGATGAGATGATCTTCAGGATTCTCTATAGCACCATACAATTTAGTATCATCTGCAAACATTTGGGTTGGTGACTGTGTTTGACTGGGTAAGTCATTTATAAAGATCACAAATAATATCGGTCCAAGCACACTCCCCTGTGGGACGCCGCTGATGACAACTCTCCAGTCTGAAGACACACCATTCACTCGAACACTTTGACTTCTGTCAGATAAGAAGTGTCTCACCCAGTTGTAGATGTTACCTCTAATGCCGTATCCTTCCAGTTTCCTAAATAATCTTTCATGGGGCACAGTGTCAAAAGCCTTTGCATAATCTAGGTAGATTGCATCAACAACGTGGCTGTTATCCATTGCCTCTGTCCACTCATTTAGTGTTTGAAGAAGATTTGTCGAACAAGACCGTCCAGGTACAAATCCATGTTGGTAGGGTGATATAAGGTCATTTGTTATCAGATGGTCCATTATGGCGTCCCTAATGATGCTTTCCATAATCTTACAAATAATACTAGTTAGACTGATTGGCCTGTAGTTACCTGGTGTTTGTCTTTTTCCCTCCTTGAAAAGTGGAGTGATACAACCTTCTTTCCAGTCACTAGGCAGGACTCCAGCTTCAAGGGACTTCTTGAACATTCTGCTGCTAACTAGATTAGCGTTTGCGGGATACCGCAAAAGCAGAGCAGCCCCTGAACTTGGGGTTTCGCCTTACCCTGTTCCTCCTTTTACAGGCCTCACCAAATTGGAAATTTTCTCATGACCTTGACCTTTGACACTCAAGGTCACACAATCAATGAACACATTTCATTGAGTATAACATTATTGTAATGAAATAAAGTGTTAAAATTTAAATTAATTCATTTTCTCCATATATGTTGACCTTGCTGTGACCTTGACCTTCGACAGTTCGTACCCAAAACTTTTTGAAAATTTTGTACTTCTCAAGAGATAATATATACAAAATCTAAACTTCATAGCACAAAAACTGTTCACGTTATTGTGTTTACAAGGAATTGCAATAACTCATATCTCATGACCTTGACCTTTGACCTTCAAGGTCACACAATAATTGAACACTTTTCATTGAGTATAACAATCATGTATTGATTAAAAGTGATCATAGTTAAAATTAAGCATTTTCGCTAAACCATGCTTAAGTCATGACCTTGCTGTGACCTTGACCTTTGACGGATTGTAGCCGAAACCTTTTCAAAATGTTTTACTTTTCCAAGGATGATATATACCAAGTTAGAGCTTCATAGCACAAAAACTTTTCAAGTTACCGTGTTTACAATGAATTTTGCGGTGATTTTATAACTCGTGACCTTGACTTTTGAACTTGAAAGTGAACATGTCATAATGATCCCCTGGAAGTATTAACATTTAGACATGTTCATGAGTTCTGAAAAGCTAAATGGGATAAAGTTATACCCAAATTTAGTGCATTTTGTAATAACTCATATCTCATGACCTTGACCTTTGACCTTCAAGGTCACACAATCATTGAACACTTTTTATTGCGTATAACAATCATGTATTGATTAAAAGTGTTCATAGTTAAAATAAAGCATTTTCGCTAAAACATGCTTACGTCATGACCTTGCTGTGACCTTGACCTTTGACGGATTGTAGCCAAAACCTTTTCAAAATTTTTTACTTTTCCAAGGATGATATATACCAAGTTAGAGCTTCATAGCACAAAAACTTTTCAAGTTATCGCGTTTACAAGGAATTCTTAGAGTGAATACATATCTCGTGACCTTGACCTTTGACCTTGAAAGTGAACGTGTCAAAATCGTTCCCCCGAGGTATGAGTAGTAAGGTATGAATAAGAGTTCTGGAAAGCTTAGTGGAAAAAAGTTATAGCTATTAGTACGAGTGCGGCGGCGGCAGCGGCGGCGATGGAAACTTCACAAAAACTGATAGCAGCCCCGTCCTTAGACGGGGCTGCTAATTATTTCAAGATGTAGGGGTGATTTATTTGGTTTAAGATTTTGGAGTTTCTTTGCAACAGCCTATGATGTTTGGAAGATTAGCACAGTCTATCCAGTACTTTTTGAGAAGAAGTGGATAGACAACACCCCCTATCACACTGCTATGAGCTTTCACTGGCACCAAAATTCACCTTAGTTCAACATAACAGAAATTTTAGAAACATTTAAAAATTTAAAAACAAAATAAGAGATGCACACCCTGAGGATGCCTTTAAGCTTTGTGTGCAATTTCAATTAAATCTGTTGAACGGATTTTGAGGAGAAGTGAATAAACGATACCCTGTATAGAGTGGTTACGTACGTACGAACAGATAAAGAGGGTAATCCAATATGCCTCTGCCATATTCATGTATGGCGGGGGCATAAAAAGAAAAACCTTATTTTATCACCAATGAAAACACTCCTTGATTTGCCATAATGAGGGTTAAATTTTGGTTTCGGCATATACTGAAAATTCAACTTTTATTTGGATGAGGGCTTAACTTTTTTTGGTCTGTATAACTATCACACATATTTCTAGAGGATATTATATGAATGTCATCTTGTACTACATGTATATAACGACACGAGTAGCTAAATATTAGTATTTCTTAAGCAAGTACGAGGCATATATTGATATTAGGCACGAGTGTAGTAAACATAGTATGTCATGGGCACGAATATAATATTCTGTTATGTCCGTAGTTACAACATTAAAGAAAATACAAAATCCTACTTCTCAAAAAGGGCGGACTAGTCGCCGCCAGCCCTATAGACTATGACGTCATAGATGAACCTTGAACCTTCTTATTATCGCATTCGATGTAGTCCAAACCAAACTGATAATCATCAATCTTTTTATCAACACCAAACACGGATGTAAATTCGATATTGAACTCACTATACGGGTCAAAAATATCTTTAGAAAATAAAGAAAAGTGTAGAGTTAATTATTGATCAATATACGTATATGCCAATGCATCAGTAATTAAAACATGTAGCTGAACAAAAATACAATTTTTGAAACAAAAATACAATTTTGCACGGAAGTATTGAAATTTTCTTCATCTTGATCAATGACAATGAAGTATGAAAAATAGAGTTCTTACAAGAAATTGATTTCACTGCCCATCATATTGGTGCTTTTGACAGAATGATAGATAAGAATGCCAAAATGTCAATAACATCATATGTCATTATGAAAGCAGGAAGCTGTTAACCCATGTTATTAAGTCAGAAATATTACACCAGTGATACTTTGTGCAAAGAATGTACATGCAAAAAATAATGTTTGAAGCCCATAATCAAAATGTCCTTTCCTCAACAAACAAATGTGTACTTGTGCAAAAGGCCCAGAAAATGAAGATGCTAGCGTTCAGGTTTGACAAAATGAATGAAAGATTATTATATGATTGGCGGTGAAATACCAACATCTATCAATGACAGTAAACCGTGTTATCATTCACTAGTGACAATAACAATGGAACGTGTTATCAGTCACTAGTGACTGATAACAACAATGACCTGACGTCATCGAACAATGCTCTGACGCAATGACACGCTCATGACGTCATGTTGTCGCTTAGGCAACGGGCTCTCATCGGAGCCGACTCAACGTAGATGCGCTTGAATTTCGACAGAAAAACAACGATTTACATGTAATCATAAAATAAATAGAAAATTTGTCTTTTCTTGACAAATACCATGTTTATCTCATCTCGTGAGGCAGAAAAATTGTATATTATCACTCGTGGCTGCGCCACTCGTGAAAATATAAACTTTCTTCCTCACTCGATGAGATAAACATGGTATTTGTCAAGAAAAGACAAATATCCTCTAATTATTACATCCTCATTACATGCCTAAATTGTTTCTCAATATGTTTCCATCTTAAATAAAAATGACAATTTATCTTTAAGTGATTACAAGTTTCATGGTTTTGATTCCAATCATATTTTATCACCCAATCTTGTTTGTGTTTCAATGATGCTGATCAACATTCTTTATTTCTCACGATCAGTGAATTGAAATCAATGAAAAGGTATCCTCCCTGTGACAAATAATTTTAGTGGCACTCATAGGCACATTGCTGATAAAGGATCTTGCTTGGAATCATACTTAGTGCAAATATTACAAACAAAGGATTCGGGATTGTTTGCTAAATATTTGTTTTTCACCATATATAAAGCATGGCCTGCTAATAATTAATAGCCTGTATTTTTATTCAAAATGAAGAATTTACAAAAAATGCTATGTTCTTGCCACGAAGAACCAAGAGATCCAAAGATCACTCATTCATTCAGAAATATTTCTCCTATTTTCAAAATGTTTTATCAGAATTTGTTTTTTTCATAATTTTGATACAGTAAAATGAGTTCTGATTTATGAATGATTCGAGTAGTGATTTTATTTGACTCCTTGAAATAATGAAGAAAAATAAGTAATGTTAGGATCATGTATACAACGAATGCCTAAAGCTGTACCACTGCTGCTCTGTTGTGTTTGTATATACAAAATTTCATTAACTAAAATCAAAGGGAATCTAAAACAGAGGATGTGTTCTTGTCTTCAGTTTAAAATAAATGAATATGTTTTCATAGATACTAAGTGTCACTATTGGGTTATTTTCTATAGAGGCGTCAAGTTGTGATTCATTTACAGTTTGAATCTGTTCTTGTAATTATCCTGTCATGATATCAAGCGAGGCACTACAATGCAACTATCATTAAATAACAGTTGTAATGGTTTAAAACAGTAAATTAATGGCATTAGATGAAACTGTAGATATAACAATCATCCAGTAAAGTAATCACAGCCGATTTGGCATGCTTCAGATTTATTGATTGTATGCCATAGGCAGTTTAATAAACTGAACAAAAAGGGTGAAGTGAAAAAGAAATTGTAGTGTAGAAAACATAAAACTTTTGTAAAAATGTAATTTTTCTTATTGCGCTACGTTTCTGTAGAAATACTTGCACAGTTATGCAGCTAAAGATATCAACTAACATTGCTATAAAATAAGGTTTTCTTTTCTAATGAAATATATTAGTTTAAGAAGTGATTGTCTTCTTGCTTTTTGTTGAAAAGGTAATTAAAAAAACATCCAAACTGATTTGGAGAAATGTAAGCTAAAGTAAGCTATTGTACAAGATATAACCCGACTGCAAAACCCATGAATTGCCAATTGATTTATAACAGCTGACTGTGTTTGCTGATACTCCCTATGGAGCTAAGTGTGTCTTCTCTGAAACTGCCATGTATTACTGTCCGATGTTCCTGTAAAACCATAAGCTCAGGGGAAACTTTTCTAACACTACAGTGTTTATTTATGGCATCTGAGTTAGTTTGATTGATCAATAAATAATACAATGATGTAAAATAATTTGCCTTATGGTTTAATGTTTCCACATTTTGGGTTTGTGTGTATAAGAACAATAATTTTTTAATTACATAAAATAACAAAACCCCAAACTTGCTTTTTGTTGAAACGGTACTTAGAAATCATCCAAACTGATTAGGAGAAAAATTAGCTAAAGTAAGGTATTGCACAAGATATAACTCTACTACAAATACAATCAATTGCCAATTGATTTATAACGACTGACTATGTTTGCTGATGCTCCCTATGGAGCTAAGTGCGTGTTCTCTGAAACCCTCATGTATTACTGTCAGATGTTCCTGTGAAACCATAAACTCAGGGGATTAAGGAATGAAGCTTTTCTTTTACAACACTGTTTATTTTAGTCATCTGTGTCATTTTGATCAATCAATTGATGATAATATGTGTGATGACGCTCCTCCATGTTGTATATACAGTCAATACACGTATTGCTCTTCTCTGTGCATATGTGTTGATACACCAGGACTTGATTAGTAGATTACTAGATTATGTAATATATGTAATTTAGGTTATATTAAGGATGAGTTTCATTTCATCTTCGTCTGTCAATCATATAATGAGCTGAGACAACAGCATATGTCTTTTAAGTATTATGCATTTCCATCTAGGCTCAAGTTTAATATTTTTATGTCAACCTCTAACTCTGCAATTTATAAATGTACATCTATAAGGTTATGCGGTATAGAAATGAACATACCGCAACTAAACTGTAACATTTTCACATATTCATCTGTAAACGTGTCTTGATGAGCAATTGTTTATTGTAGTCATGGGTCGATGGCCTACACTTTTTTTGTAATACAGAATTGAATGGAAGTTCACACGGGTGACAATATATAGACCCAAATTCCGACACTCGACCGAAAACAGGACAAATAACCTTGTCTGGCACGGTAAACTAAATATTGAAATACTTGTATTGGATAATTAAGTATCTCGCTACTTAAAATTTAATTACTTTATTTGATATTGGCATGACCCTGTTTCCAAACATTAAAGGGAAATCAAACTCATTTGAAAATAGAAATCATTGTCAATTAACGAGAGAACAAAGACTAATCAACACTTGGTAAAATCTCGAAGGGTGTCATCAGTTGATTAAACTACGATGTAACTCTGATATTGCACACCAAAATTCAGTTAACATAAACAATTTGCAGATAGTGCACACTACTCATACGATATTACTATAGTTCAGAAGTCAGTATTCTTGATATAAGTTACTTGGAAAACATTCATGTATTCAGGTAAACATTTAATGCATACCAAAATTGTGCATACAATCTGAAGACCAAACACTGTAAATAACGGGAACAGGTTTTCATTTCTATGTATAATAAAAAAAAACCGATGAGGTTTCAGAGAGCGTTCATGAATCATATTTCTCAAACGTATATTTAAATGCTGCAGGCACTTCTTTTTTTTCTTGTTCTTGCCGTTTTAAAAAAAATCAGTATTCCTGTTTTCTTTAAAAAAAAACGTATTGACGTAGGTTATCTAACCTTTTTTATCATTGATAACGTGTCAAATGTAAAGATTATTACATGTTCAAATATACAACGTCCTTTATTACCTTTGACATTAACAGTCTTTGTTACATTAAGTAAAAGTATTGAAAAGATATGGATGCCCTCAAAGAATGAATATATCAATTTAAAGTGAATCTATTTTTTTGAAAATTGCAGATAACGAGTTAATAGTTTTAGTGATTATGCTATTATGATAAAAAGGGGCTGTAGATGAAATAATTTATTATTTTCACACAGAAACAATGGTGTATCCATCGATTCAAAACAACAGGCTCCATTGATAGTATCCTTACCACGACATTATCATGTGTAATAGTGCAATTATTTAATTCTATGGAATGACTTTGCTGGTCCTCAGATATACATAAAGTTCAGACTACAAACATACAAATCTGTACTTAATGTTGAGTACAAGTTTATTTAACCTAACCATAATCAATGTTCCCTGCATTCTAAAACGGGCTTGGCTAATTGGTATATAATACATCTATGCCGGACTCCCACAGCATTTTCAAAACGTTGTCTATGATTCTGTGGTTATGGAGGAAAATAAAATCATGCAACATGATTAAACATTTTTACTTTCATAATGTCTCCTAAGTTTTATGTGTTACGTTTTCAACCATCGAACTAATAAAAAAATCAGTGACCAGGAACTCTCATATTGTTATTGCCCAACAGGGAATACTTAGCAATGACACCTTTCCAAGGGGACTTCGTTTCAATTTGGTGTACGCAACCATGTGGAAAATAACTTGGATAAAATCACTGCATGGACTCAATATGATGTTAACAAATATTCAGAAAAGTAATGGTTGTCCATGAATGTCCATAAGGTCATGCTAATTATTTTTTTTAAAGAATTACCATTTTTTCCTTTCACATGTAAAAAGTTTTCCATGCAAGAAAGATTAGTTAAATCTTTATACAAAAATGTTTATAAAAATGATGGTGCTTTAAACATAAACAACTGATAGTATTTTCTTATCTCTTTTTATAGGTTTTCAGTCTGTGCAGTTATGAGTTTGTACCGAGTCGGAATAAAAACTGTTTTGATTTTATTTAAATCATACACTTTTAGTTTTTTTAATACAATAGTAATTGTATCTTTATATCATAATTTTAATAGCGTCTCGTAAGCCAAAAATATGCCCTGTGATATGTTGTAGCTCCTGAACTTTATATCCATATCAATGTAAAGACAGATTGAACATTTAACATCAAATTAAACACTGACACAAAAAACAGCATTAACAATGGTTATATTAGCCATAGGTAGATGGGACCATCTATATGTTAGCAAATGTTCTAGCTTAACTGCACATACACTAATTTGCTCATTGATTTATAACGACTGACAATGTTTGTTGTTAACCCCCTGGGAGCTAAATGCTTGTTCTCTGACAATTTCAGGTGTTCCTTAAACTTGATACACTCAGAGGAATCTTCAATACCCATATCCATATCAAAGTAAATACAGATTGAACATTTAACATCAAATTAAACACTGACACAAAAAACAGAATGAACAATGGTTTTATTAGCCATAGGTTTCATTGATAAAGGTCGGTATTTACAGTGTTTTCAAGCAATGTATTTAGAACAATTTCCATTAAAAGACAGATTAAACATTTAACAATCAATTGAATAATGACACAATAAACAAAATGAACAATGGTTCCATTACCAAGAGAGAGATTGGACCATCTACATGTTATCTAATGCAAATATTCTGGCTCAACTGCACATCAATACATTGCTCATTGATTTATAACGACTGACAATGTTTGTTGTAAAACCCCTGGGAGCTAATAGCGTGTTCCCTGACAATTTCAGGTATTACTGTCTGATGTTCCGTTAATATGATGCACTCGGAGGAATCGCGAATCAAGTTTTTATGACAATGCAGTGTTTATCTTTGCAATCCACCTGAGTAAGTTGTATAATTTAATTGATTATAAAAATCAATGTTGTTTTTTATCTGGAAGGTTAGATTTTTAATATTGACAAAAAGTGGTAGAAATTCACAGTAAAAACTTAAAGTCTGCTACATTTTCATCACTCAAAGGTAAATGTAAGTGTATCCAAAAATTATCAGATTGAAGTTGATAAATATATAAGGTCATTCTTCGAGATAATTTATATGTTATTGATGTTGTATAATTATCATATATGGAAAGCTATGTTAGTTAGCTATGAGAGATTTATGTTGCAAAAAAATGGTAACGTAATATTAAGTATGTATCTTTGCCATTTCTTGACAATCAAAGCTCAATCATAGTTTTGTATAGGGGACATTTCATTGTTTTGAGCACATAGCCTTTAGCACATTTCCACTACTACCTTGTGTGTTAACACTTTGTTTAAATTTTGTGTAAGGATGATTTGTTTTCTGCAAGTTTAGATTGAAATTGTTAGTTTCAAAATGTACGATATATTGGATATTTGCAGATGTATGCAATAACTGTATACATGCTATGATATTTGGTATTGCAAAAACTGTTTCCGATAATACTGTCCATTCTACCTTTTACTTGTTTTTTAACTGAGTCTATATTTTCGTTGTGAACTGATTGGGTATGGCACCAGCCCAATCACTACATCAAGATAACAGTAAGTAAGAAGTGGAACAAAATAACTAAAATCCAGTATATCCTACTTGGAGGAGTGTGTAAAAAACGGTATTAGATACCATAGATATATGGGCAAAAGCTAGGTCTTAGATTTCAAGGATAATAGCTTAAAACACATGACACGATTAAAATAACTTCCTGCTATTTCTATGACATTGTTTTAAATCAAAGCCTAATGCTTGTTATTGAAAGTAGGTTCTATATGTTGGTAGCAAACATTTACTGCATGTATCACAGAGAAAAGTTATAAATGCGTGTATCATACAATTTAGATATTACTCTTAATTGCTATGTTCATTTCGACACTTTTTCTTTTAAAGATTCAAGCATTTACCAAATCTCAAAATTTATCAAAGACATAGACACAAAACGTATACTCCAGGATTATGTTAGGAAGTATATATTAGAATATTTTATGTTAATGTAATTACTTCAAATCTCTTGTCAGTTTATCTGAAATCTTTAAATGCTTAAACACACTATTCGCCATTTAATAAATAACAATTCAGTTTTAGAGAAAAATTACAGCAACAGCATTATTTAAACTAATAACGTGTTCGCCTTTTTTTGGCTAGATCAAATCCTCTGAATTTGTTTCAAGTGACACTCATTTTGGTTTTATATCTAATAGAACCAGGTTTTACCACCAAGTAAAGCAAGTAAATCTGGAAATCAATACCTCATTAAGGCTTTGTATAGACTGCATGTCCCCAGTGAAAACATCACCAGCTGAGAGTTTACAATGACATTGATTTGGTTGCTGCTGGCACCACACGACATTTGACAACTTAATCGTAGGTCATAAAAACTTTAACAGAGCACGGTTTAATCAGGCCATTTTGAACAGAAAGACAGTGTCACATCTGTCATACGTTTTTATTCGTTTTACAGGAAATTAAAAGGCTTGCAATAATGCGTGTATGAATAAATGATTACAACGATAAACAAGCTCTGCAGTTTAGTAATATCCTTTCAAAACATACTGAAGGTAACATAAAGGAAGTTTGTTGTGCTAAAACTCAAACATAAAAGCAAGTTTCCAAATAGTTCTGCCATTATCTTATCAATTGAACATTAATCAGGGTTGTACCATTGAAGTCATTCAGGCCAGGCCATGTTTTCAAGTGAGAAATGATCAAAAAAGGGGTTTAAGAAGGTAAAACAAATTATTATTCTAACATCAAAATAACTATGAAACGAAGTAAAATATATCATGATGTTTTGTTTAAAGGCTTACAGTGGTTGGTGCAGGAGAAACTGGTACCAATGTTGAGGTGTGTTTTATAAACATTTTATCTTGAACTTAAAGTCACACATCTATTCCTTATTAAAACTGTGAAATGTTAACAAAGTTGGTGTTTTCTAATTAACTGACTATCAATTACAAGTATCTTCAAAACCAAATAACAGCATTAATAAATGTTTTGGCTTTCTATGTATGAGTCACTCACGTGCAGAGTCACTGAGTTTTATTCTTTAACAAATTATGAAACTTATTTTACAATTAAACAGTTAACTAACCAATATTACAATAAAAGTAATCCGTTTACAGATCAAAATCGTGATTTTAATTTACAGAAGTATTTGACAAACATCGCCAATTTCAATAAGACACACAAATAGGTTGATCAAGGTATCTAATGAGTTCTACCTACCATGGAAATTTTTTAATCTGTAACCATCGATAACATAAAGTCCATAAAGTGCTCAAAAGTATACATCATAGATTTTCTTAAATTCAAATCTTTTCTTAACAACTGTATATATTTTGAGAAGAATTTCACTAAAGAAATTTTGCTTGCAGTTCGAGTTATTTATAGGCATCTTGCTGCATATTGAAGCCGCAAAGGACTGACGTTTCTACATTGGACGTCAACACTTTATAGCAAAACAACATAATCATTTCAAAACATTTTGAGGATGTGATTTAGCATCATTTAGTGTCATATAGGAAATGACCTGGGGCTTCTAATAAAAAGTAATATTTATCGAGTGCAATTTCACAGCTGAAATACCTTACAGCAAGAATCAATATAATTTGGCATTTAGTCCTGCTAATCCTCAAGCAGTTTCCGTGTCTTTTAAAAGCATGTTTTCTATAGCTATTATAAAGAAAACAAAATCAGCGAAATGCATAATCCTGTTGAAATTTGTCAGTCAATCAAACATACTGTTTAATTGTCAAAGGTTCACCTAATTACAAGTTCAACTTATTAGTTTATGGGATCCGCCTCATCGTCGGTGCAAGTAATCTTAAAATGTCAGATAAAGATTATATGGACCATGATTTATACCGGTAATAGTTAACCAACAAACATTGTAGCACAACCAATCCCATTCTGGTTAAATTCACATATTATTTGATTAAAAGGATTTTAGGTTTTGTTAGGCATAAGGTACGAAGGCTTTAGTGGGAATATCGTTGTACATGTATATATGTTACAGTAAATCTGTGAAATCAGTAAATGCATGTATTTTCTAACAAATTCAGTAAATACACGTAATTACTGTTTCACTCAGTACATATACGTATCTACTAAAGTTAATAGGAAATACATGTATTTACTGAAATCAGGAGTATATTTTTTCAAACATTTACTGAGCAGGTTTAGTAAATGTATGTAACAATGATGAAAGTGAACCTGCTTATATCTTGATTGGTGAGTTGAAAGCTCACTTGACTAATCAGCTTATCAACCGATCAATCAAGGCATATAAGCTTAGTTGTGTCACAGAAAACTTTCAAGTCTTACCTTTAACTACAAACAGTCATGACATCTGATTTTGAAGAGAAATTCAAGAGTGAATTGTATAAACGGCACAATGATGGACAATAGCCAGTCAGAACTGACAGATAGTCAGTCAGAACATTTAGCTGAAGGACCAAATGACGCATCAAATGATGATGAAATGGGTGAACAGATTGAAACTAGAAAGTGTTTTTATATATCATCTATGTTGTTAGTTGTGATCACATTCCACATTTAACAGGATCATCTTTTAGTTTGAATGTCGGAATAGGTAATTACATTTCTAAAAAAAAAGCAGTAGGTTTAATCACCATAATGATAAATAACCTATCATTTATTTGAATTATCATTAATATGTTCCCTTAAATAATATATTGTCATATTGCTCTGATGCTTTTAAAATATGTATCTGAAAATGTAAATCCACGAAGAATCCCAAAAAAAGCACATACACATTGTTAATTAATTAGATATATCTTTGGTGAAAATGGTTTTCTTTACTTTGAATATCGAGAACATAGATACAAAATAAGGTGAACATTTTAAGATAATCAACATTTGTTCATAAAGATTCTAAAGAAATTTCAGGAAAAGGAAAAATATGCTTGAATCATGAAGCATGAATATTTCATATCCTGTTTAACCATCTTACCATTTATCAATAGATGCTCCCTGCTTTGAAGCAACTGAGCAAACAAAGTCAGTCAGTGCAAATCAATGTCCAATGCTACTTGAGGCATAGATATTACATCTGTAGATGAAATAGTTCATATGATATTTGATATAACATTTCAAATCATTTCAAAATGTTGGACCTGAAAAACATAACTTCTGACCGATAGCTTTTGACATAGCAAGTCTTAGATGCATCAATGTTTTTTTAGCAAAATAAATATGACAAAACTTTTACAAATTCTAGGTCAGTGTTCATCGAGAAAGCTTATGCAAAAACTGCCAATTTTAATAGTGTTTATTAAGGAAAATATTTGTTTTATTTTAAACAAAAAATTTGTGAATTTCATGATAAGACCAGTAAAATAACCTTATGTAGTGGACAGATGATGTTACCAACAAACATTTATCTTTATAAAATTTCAGTTGGAAAATGTCAATCTGCTTGAGGGAAATAAGTAATTGATTATAATTACTCCTATCATGATTTAGCTAGTCAAACCTTATGAATCTGAGATCTGTACAACAGTCTACAACAAAAGATTACAAAAGAAAAAATAGTTTCTTTTGAAACAGAAATAACACCTTTACATCAAATCATATCAATTAAGTTTATTTATTTGATAAACATTGAAATGCGATTCGTAAATCAAAACTTGTTTGGTAGTGAATGTACATAGTAGCATTTATTTAAGGTCTGTTATTCCAACAAACACAATTGAGAGGGTATCATTGTTTGCCATTTAACTTTTACATACATACATACACTGATACATAACTTCTTATTTGAGTACATTTTATCTTGAAATAAAAGAGGAAGGCTACGTTTTGATGATATTTTGTTATGCTGTGATTATGGAAAGGTACTATTATGATCATCTCGATCCAAAAATGTGTTCAGTGAGAATTCAAAAACACTTTTATTTAAATACTGAAGCCAAAATGTAACATTTGCTCTTTACCACCATGTGGCTGAAGAGTATGTCATCATCAAATTAAACATGTTATTTGATAATTGGAGGGTAGAATAATTAAATTAATTCATTTACCTAATTTTAATAAAATGAATATCAATGTGTGCTTTTACCAAAGCAGGCATATATACAGAACCTAATCGTCATTATATTAACATTACAACAAACACATCAAATAATACAACTCTAAAATACATATGACTAGGAATCGATGTTTTAATACCTCCATAACAGGAATTATGAAGAATTAAGGAAGCAACATCTTTGCCAAACATATTTAGATAGTCACTTCCCCTTATTCTGGATATTAACTCTTATGCCTTATCTTTGAATCATCACAAAAAACCTTTGTGAATAAAAAGTTACTAAAAAGTATATCAACAGATTTTTATTTCAATAGAACTACAAGTAAAACAGTAGCATGCTATAGAAGAGATATGAATCTTCACTATGTGCAAGTTCATTGGTTAGTTAAAACAACATCTAAATATATTTTACAAGAAAACAAAAGGTTTTCAGCATGACATTTTCATAATTATCTACACAAAATGTTATTCTCTGAATGCTTATATAAACGAATGACAATCATTGCGGTTTTTTTAATAATAAAACAGGGTTTCCAAGCAAACAAAGAAAGTACCTTATTTCTGGAAAATCGATAACCCATTAAGGGTTTGTATAGACTGCAGGTCGCCAGTGAAAACATCACATACTGAGACCTGCTTGGAAAATGATTTTGTTGCTGCTGGTACCACATTACATTCGACAACTTAGGTCATAAGAACCTAACATAGTACTTTGTAATCAGGTCAGTTTGAACTGTTATGCATTTGTACACGTGTCAAATAGTTTTATTGTGATCATGCACAGAGCACTTCTTGCAAAGATTCATAACAATAAATAATAAATGTTTGACATTTTATTACATTCCAAAACCAGGTTCTACAATGTGCTAACCATTTCTCTTATCATTTCAATAAATCCTTTAAGTTCAAAATCTAGGTTTCACAATTGACAGGATCAGATGTAGGTGCATGAAATATTATTTTACTTATCATAAAATAACATATATAAATAAAAAGTTTACAAGATTTTGATCCAGCTTTCATCCAGCATTTTTTACTTTAAAACTAATATTAAGATAATTAACAAAGCAATTTTAAATCATATTTCCTATGAATTCAAGCTACTGTTTCGAGTTTCGTCAATAATAGTGCAACATTATCTATCTAAACTCCCTAACAAATGAAGTTCACATAAAATATTGTATAATGAAAATAATCTTTTTCTTCTCATAATCCTTTTTATTCAAACCTTAATCCAAAATATAAATGTGCAGTAAGATTTATGTACATATAAAACTGAAAAACACCATGTTATGATGAATTCATAAGTATCCAATGCTACCTTGATAGTGTAGTCAAATTACCTCTCTATTGTTACATAAAATCGGAAGACAATCTTTTGTGTAAATGTCAGTAACATAAACTCTGAGGAGAGTATATCACCTACAGTTTTAAGTCTGAAAATATAAACATTATTTTAACCATACGTGCCCGACACTTTAAAAAGCTTAGACTTAAAAAGGAATATAATGGATAAGATACCTATAGTAATAAATTACTATTTCTCAAAGTTGTAAATTTTCCAATCAGATTATCATGAAGATAACACTTACAAAGAATTCATCTCTTTTATCCTGATTTCCTAACTGTGATGAACTTATGTAAAATACAAAATAAAAGGAACCTGTCAGTACAAAGTAGAATAGAATTCATATCAGATAAGGTATACAAATATTTATAGAGGATATTATATTAATGTCCTCGTATGCTATGTTTACGAAACGAGTGGCTAAATATTAGTCTTTCCCAAGGATAAACTGATCTCTAGGCAAGAGTGTCATAAACATATCATGTCATGGACACACATATGATATTCTGATTATTACTGTTGTCCCATAATTAAAGAAAACACACAGAACCTTCTTCTCAGTTTAGGTGGACTAGCCGACGCCAGATCGTGTAGACGTTATAGATGAACCTTGACTTCAAAGCATTGTTTATAACGACACGTCACAAAGAAAAGGTGAAATTTTGCCCTAGGGCGACATATGACAAATATTAACCTCGACATGACTGCCCTCGACTGCCCTTGTAGATTATAAAATGACAAGTCAAAGCAAACTTCCCAACATACAAGTGGGAACGAACTCCAAAGCATGTCAACAGCTTACCAACTTTAACGATTTCTTTTCATGACAGTCTTGGCAGATGACGTGGTCCCAACTATACAACCAAACTGATGATCATCAAATTGTTTTATCAACACTAAACACGGATGTAAATTCGATATTGCACTCACTATACAGGTCAAAAACATCTTTTGAAAATACAAAAAGATGTATAGTTTATCATTGATCAAATACTTGTATGCCAATGCATCATTTTAACATGTCGCTGAACAAAAATAAAAGTTATGAAACAAAACATATCCCATTTAGACTAATCGTTAAATCTAAGTTTGGAGATAAAGTTTTTTCCTCTTAACGGAAGTATTGACATTTTCTTAGTCCTAATCAATAACAATAAAGTATGAAAAATAGAGTTCCAATGACAAATTGATTTCACTGTCCATTATCTTGGTGCATGTGACAGAATGATTAATAAGAATGCCAAAACGTCAATAACATCATCTTTCATAATGTTCATAATGAAAGCAGACAAACGTTAACCCGTGTTATAAAATACTACAGAAATACAAAAAACTCAGAAATACTACACCAGTGATGTTTTGTTCAAAGAATGTAAATGCAAAAAGTAAAACATTATTTGAAGACCACAATCAAAAAGTCCATTCCTCGAGAAACAAATATCTACTTGTGCAAAAGGCGAAGAAACTCGAGGGGCTCATGTTCAGCTTGAACAAACTGAACGAAATGTTATTACATCCTCGTTACATGCTCTAATTGTTTCTCAATAAGTATCCATCTTAATTAAATAAAAAGAAAAATATTTTTTGAAGTGATTACAAGTTTAATGGTCTTGATTCCAATCATAGTTCAGTGCCCACCCTTCGTGTTTTGCTGATGCTGATCAAAGCTCCTTATTTCACACTGTCTGTGAAAGTGTTACTTCCTTGGGGCAAATATTATTTGCAGCCACTCAATAAGTGATAATTTAAAAAAAAGTCTTGCTTCGAATCATATTTGTTGCAAATATTAACAGAATAGGATGCGGGGTTGTAGGCTACATCTTTTTCATCATAGCCTGTATTTTATTCAACAATTCAAGAATTGTCAAGATGACAGGTTTTTGCCACTTAAAAGCAAGAGTATAAGTCACACGTTGCATTAAGAAATAGTTCTCTTTCATCATAAAAAAATTATTTGAGATTTGTGAATGATTTGTTTTAGATTTCCTTTGACTTCTGGTATGAAATTGTGAAGAAATAAAATAATTGTTAGGATGTTACATGCAACGAATGTCTAAAACAGAATGTCATTAGTACACTGCTGTTTTGTTGTGTATGTAACCAAAAAGTTCATTAACTCAAACCAAAGGAACTCTAAAACAGGAGATGTGTTCATTAATCGGTTTTCATAATTCATAGTGTCAGATATTGTTATTTTCTAAAAACGGGAAGAAAGAGACGTCAAGCTGTTAATTACTGATTAACATTTTGAATCTTTTCTTTTTATTTTCTTGATATTTTCATGATATCAAGCAAGTCACTACAATAAAAAATATGAAAATCGTGTCATATAGTTAACAGCCGATTTGCCTTGCTTCCGATGTTGATTTCTAGATCTATTGTTTGTATGCCCTCGGTAGTTTGATAATCTTAAACAAAATGATAAAGTGTAATAGACTTTGTAGTATAGAAAACATACAACTTTTGTAAACATTTAAGTCTGAATTTTCTTATTGCGCTACGTTTCTGTAGAAATACTTGCACAGTTATCTGGCTAAAGATATCAACTAACATTGCTGTAAATTAAGGTTTACTTTTACAATAAAATATATTAGTTTAAGAAGTGATTGTCTACTTGCTATTGTTTCAAACAATAATTAAAAAAATATCCAGGAGTAAATTGATTTGGAGAAAAATAAGCGAAAGTGAGCTATTGTACAAGATATAACTCTACTATAAATACCATAAATTGTCAATTGATTTAACGACTGACTGTGTTTGCTGATACTCCCAATGGAGCTAAGTGCGTGTTCTCTGAAACTCTCATGTATTACTGTCCGATGTTCCTGTAAAACCATAAACTCAGGGGATTAAGGAACAAAGATTTTCAAACACGACATTGTTTATTCGCGTCATCTGTGTCATTTTGATTGATCAATTTAAGATAATATGTGAGATGACGCTCCTCAATGTTGAATACAAAGTCAATACACGTTCTGTGAGGGTGTGTTTATACACGACAACTTTGGTTATATCATATCATGAGCAATCATATATCAACTATGTGTGTGTTCCAAACGTGACCAATTGTGTTATTATACAGATTGAAAGTACTGATTGTTGCAGCATGTTCATTTTTGAGGACAATAAGTTCACAAGGGTAACAAATGGAGCAGGTTTACATTGCTGTGTATAACAAAAACCCGATGAGGTTTCAGAGACACGTTCATAATGATATGTCACAAACGTATATTTAAACGCTGCAGGCATTTCTTGTTCAGCCGTTTTAAAAATCAATATTCCTGGGTTTTTTTAAAACCCGTAGTGAAGTTGGTTATCTTACCGATTTTATCATTTTATCATTGGTTACATGTACAAATGTAAATAATATTTCATGTTCAAATATACAAGGTTCTTTATTGCCTTTAACATTAACAGTAATTTTTTATGCTTTTGGTGATACAGTTAGTAAAAGAATTGAAAACATACTGATGCACTCACGAATGAATATATAAACTTAAAGTCAGTCTGTTTAAGAAATTTGCAAATAACGAGTTCACACTTTTAGGGCTTATGCTATTATAACAAATTGACTGTTGAAAAAATAATTGAATCTTTCCCCAAGAGACAATGATCAATCGACTCAAAACAACATCCATTGATAATCTTAAAGTTTATTGGTGCAATTCTAGAAAGGGCGTAACTGTTTCTCAGATAATGTGAAACAGTACAATATTGTTATAGATAAAGATGGTGCTTGATTTCAGACTACAAACATACAAATCTGTACTGAAAGTTGAGTACAATGTTTTTAGCTTAGTTCATTTTCAATGTTCCTCACATTTTCAAACGTGCTTAACTAATTGGTATATAATACATATATGCCGGACTCCCAAATCATTTTCTAAACTTTGTTTAGAATCTGTGGTTATAGAGGAAAATGAAATCATGAATTTAATTTCATGATAAAAAAGTGTTACTTTTATTATGTCCCCTTAAATTCATGACTTAAGTTTCCACCATTAAAAAAAATAAAATATCGCTGAACTGGAAAACTCTCATATTGTTATTGCCCAACAGGGAATACTTAGCAACGACACCGTTCTAAGGGGAATTCGTTTAAATTTGGTGTAAGCCGCCATGTGGAAAATAACTGGGATAAAATTATTCTAGTGAAGTCGAGTCAATACATGGTGCATGGACCCAATATGATGATAACAAATATTCAGAAAACTAATGGATGTCAAACAATTTCCATAAGGTGATGCTAGAGAAGAATTTTAAAAGATGACCCCCCTCTTAACTTTTATATTTAAAAAGTTCTTCATGCCAGAAATTTAAGTGAAATCTGTACACAAAAATGATTATTTACAATTATGATTAATACAAAAAACATGATTTCAATGTTTCACATATTTGTTTTAAAAGTATGATTTCGATAAAAACTGTCATAACGATTGGTGGGGTGATGATTGAATATGCCAGTTATTATTGGTTTATACATTTCTCATTTTTTTGTTGATTTATTTGAATAAGGTAAAATAAATATATTTTTTGACAGTCATGTAAAAATAGCATAATTGATGTTGAGCATTCCTTTTTTTTTGCCTTGGTGCTTTCAACATAAACTAGTGATTCTTATCTTTTTTTTCTAGGACTATAGTCTGTGCAGATATGAGTTTGCATCTAGTCCATAAAAACACGATTCGGGATAAAAACATGCATACATGGTTTTAATTTCATTCATATTATTCGCCTTTGGTTTGTATTAACACAATCATTTTTATAATTTCATATCATAGTTTTAATAGTGTCTCCTAAGCCAATGATATGCTCTATGATATGTTGTATTTCTTGCTATTATAATAGACATGTTAATTAGGAAAAATCATGTGACACTTTAATACAATATTTATGTGTGTCTGTCTATATAATGTACTCTGTGCAAACAGTCACATCAAATACTAAAGTTTAATAAATTAAAATGCATATCAAACGCATGTTTTTTTTAATTCATGAAACAATGTATTTTTGGTGTAATAATTTATCAAAGGGGCAGTAGCACGTTTTTTGAAAATTGTATATGGTAAATATTTTACTAATGATTGTACGTTAGTGGTAAATTTATTACTTAGTGTAAAAAACCTCATAAACAAACCAATCATCCATAGCTAAAGAACAACTTATGAAGATTCACATAAAGTCCAGTGGCAGCCATTTTTGCGTGAACACCTTTGATTCATGTTAAGAAAGTAAAAGGAACCCTTTGGCTGAACTTTGGGTTATATATTTGATTTATCACTGCTCCATTTAGTTTAGACATTGAACGATTTATTTTCTTGAAATCACATTATATTCCCCGTAAAAATGTGCTACTTCCCCTTGAACGTCAGTAATTCTGCTATTTCGCTACAATACATGTAACCAAATAAACACTGTCAAAATGCCATCTTATTACAAGAACATACTGACTATGTGACCAGGTACTCCTTGGTTAATACAAATAGAATTGGTAAGTTTAGACTTCATTTAGAGTTTAGACCTGTTCAACTTGAGAAGAATATTACGAAAATAGGTGTATGGTTGACCACCTATTGCCTATATAGAATTATAATATTACCATATATCAATCAATATAGCAATTTGAAATGAAAAACAGTTATAAATGTAGTTCATGAAATAAAGTTTAACAGCGAAAGAAAAATCAATATAACGTGTCCGTAACTTCAACACTTGTCCACACTACCGCCCTCTTGTTAATAAGAACAGTGATATAGATGAGCTTTTGTTGAATCTTTTAGACCATCTCTAATAGGTTTCCCCTCAGACTGTATTGTTTTAACACAAAGAGATGTATCAATGTCAATAACAGATAGTGCTTAGTGTTTGCAAACTATCCGAAAGAGATATTCTATAAATCAATAATGCATTCGTCCATCACAATCGAGCACTGTAGTGTCAATACCTACATCTTCTTTAGATAAACAATGTCATGATATAGACTATGCAGAGAGACACAAGCCATACCGATTTAAACATAAGATAAATATAAACAACTTAGGACAATTGCATTTCAAAGTAAAATTGATCTAATTGCCAACTACATTTTGACAATGAAGACTTATGATTTAATTTTGAAACAATAATGTCAAGTTTCATTAGGGTTGTATAAAGTTTCATTTCAATGCCAAAATATAGAAAACACTGTCCGACACCAATAAACCTATCCAGCAGCTTATATTATGATGCAATCCATTGCAAGTTGCTTTCTGAATGTCTACAATACTGATATCACGGGAAATGTTTTACTTTCATGTCCAACCAAAAAAAATACTATAGCAGTCAACCAGAAGTATCAGACTTACGAATTTAATCTTACGATTTAGCTAGATCTTATTCATATAACTCTGAATTTGGATTCAAATCATATTATGGAATCTTTTCTTTGTCAAAAGATTGGTTTAATATTTTTCTCAAGCAAACCATCCATCCAACTGATCAAAGTTATGCAGTGAAAACTAAAGTAAGATCAGCGACAAGGCAAGATTTCTATGGTAGATACTCTGGTAGATACAATTTCTTTCAGACTTATTGATCTCACTTGGGATAAATGATCTTGCGTTGTTCACTGTACTGGCTTAAATGCTACAGGCAGGGTTTTCGGGTTATTATGTCAAGTTTTTGCAATTCATATACATGCAATGTGGGTTACTGTTAATTTATATTTGTAACAAAATACTTGTAAAGCTCGAGAATAAAACATCTTTTATCGATAAGATAAATTCATTATAGAATTATAGAACATTGTACTTGTAATTTCCAAAGGTAACCGAGAAGTGTTTTACTAAAATGTATACTCACAAAATTTAGCATGCATTTTTCCCATTTAACAAGGACTTAGCATTTGTATTATTAAATTTGAATTTAAATGCTAATCTTTTAACCACAGTCATATAGCTGAGTTTACAAAATTGCGTTTCATTGATCAACGTCGGTTTTTGCAATGTTTTCAAGCAATGTATTGTGAACAATGTATTTTGACCAGTATCCATGGAAAGACATATTGAACAATTAATTGAATAATGACACAATAAACAAAATGGACAATGGTTCAATTACCAAGAGGGAGATGGAATCATCTATATGTTAGCTTATGCAAATATTCTGGCTCAACTGCAAATAAAATAAATTGCTCATTGAGTTATAACGACTGACATTTTTTGTTGTAAAACCCCTTGGAGCTTACAGCGTATTCTCTGACAATTTAAGGTATTACTGTCCGATGTTCCGTAAATATGATACACTCAGAGGAATCTTGAATTAAGTTTTTATAACAATGCACACAACCTGCTCAAAGCGACAACTAAGTTGAATGTGTAAAGAACATGATTATAAATGTTATATATAGGCATGGTAACCTTAGTTGAAAGATACCTTATGTATGTTAGGTGTTAAGGTTAGGAACATAATAGTCTTAAAGTTGCTAACAAGATTTAATAGGAAAATAAGGCTGGTTATTTTATATTTTATAAAAAAAAGTAAAAATTATACGAAAAAAATGTTTAAACTACCAGAGAGCAAGGAAGTTACATAAAAACAACATAAATCACCTTGTTATCTTAGGAGTTGAAGTGTTTTATAATCAAATATAATTGTACATCGGGGACTCATTGGGTATAGCACCAGCCCAATCACTACATCAAGATAACAGCAAGTAAGAAGTGGAACTGGGAGACAGATATTTGATATCATTTAAGTTCTCAGTTGATAGTATAACGAAATAACTAAAATCCAGTATATCCTTCTTGGAGGAGAGTGTAAAAAACGGTATTGGATACCATAGATATATGGGCAAAAGCTAGGTCTCAGATTTCAAGGATAATAGCTTAAAACTCAGGAAACGATTACAATAAGTTCCTGCTATATCTATGTCATTGTTCTTAAATCAAAGCCTAATGCTTGTTATTAAAATTAGTTTCTACAAGTTGGTAGCAAACTGTTACTGCATGTATCACAGAGACAAGTTATAAATGCGTCTATCATACAATTTAGTTAGATATTACTTTTAATCATTCTTTACATTTTTACACTTTTAAAAGATGTAGGCATTTATCAAAGACATAGACATAGACATAGACATAGAAGGATTATCAATGTAAGGAAGTATATATTAGAACATTTTATGATAAGGTTATTATTTCAAATCTCTTGTCAATCCAAAATTTGAAAATGTTAAAACACACTTATCGTCATTTCATAGAATACCAGCTTCATTTTTAGAGAAAAATTAAGGGCCAACAGCATTAATTAAACTTAAATACTTCTTTATCTTTTATTTTGCTAGATCGAATCCTCTGAATATGTTTCAAGTGACAATCATTTTGGTTTTATGTCTAATAGAACCAGGTTTTACCATCAAGTAAAGCAAGTAAACCTGGAAATCAATACCTCATTAAGGCTTTGTATAGACTGCAGGTCGCCAGTGAAAACATAACCAGCTGAGAGTTTGCAATGACATTGATTTGGTTGCTGCTGGCACCACATGACATTTGACAACTTAATGGTAGGTCATAACAACTTTAACAGAGCACCGTATAATCAGGCCATTTTGAACAGAATTACAGTGTCACATCTGTCATTTGGTTTTATTGTCATCAGAAACCAGGAAATCAATAGGCTTGCAATAATGGGTGAATGAATAAATGATAAGAATGATTTAATAATAATAACAAGGTTTGTAGTTTTGTAATATCCTTTCAAAACATACTTAAGGTAACATAAAGGAAGTTTGTTGTGCTAAATCTCAAATATAAAAGCAAGTTTCCAAATAGTTCTGCCATTATCTTATCAATTGAACATTAATCAGGGTTGTACCATTGAAGTCATTCAGGCCAGGGCATGTTTTCAAGTGAGAAATGATCAAAAAGGGGTTTAAGAAGGTAAAACAAATTATTATTCTAACATCAAAATAACTATGAAACAAAGAAAAATATATCATGATGTTTTGTTTAAAGGCTTACAGTGGTAAGTGCAGGATAAACTGGTACCAATGTTGAGGTGTGTTTTATAAACATTTTATCTTGAACTTAAAGTCACACATCTATTCCTTATTAAAACTGTGAAATGTAAACAAAGTTGGAGTTTTCTAATTAACTGACTATCAATTACAAGTATCTTCAAAACCAAATAACAGCATAAATAAATGTTTTGGCTTTCTATGTATGAGTCACTCACGTGCAGAGTCACTGAGTTTTATTCTTTAACAGATTATGAAACTTATTTTACAATTACACAGTTAACTAACCATTATTACAATAAAAGTAGTCCGTTTACAGATCAAAATCGTGATTTTAATTTACAGAAGTATTTGACAAACATCGCCAATTTCAATAAGACACACAGATAGGTTGATCAAGGTATCTAATGAGTTCTACCTACCATGGAAAAGTCCATTAAGTGCTCAAAAGTATACACTATAGATTTTCTTAAATTTAAATCTTTTCTTAACAAATGTATATATTTTGAGAAGAATTTCACTAAAGAGATTTTGCTTGCATTTCGAGTTATTATAGGCATCTTGCTGCCAATTGAAGCCGAAAAGGACTGACGTCTCTACATTGGACGTCAACACTTTATAGGAAAACAACATAATCATTTCAAAACATTTTGAGGATGTGATTTAGCATCATTTAGTGTTATATAGGAAATGACCTGGGGCTTCTAATAAAAAACAATATTTATCGAGTGCAATTTCACAGCTGAAATACCCTACAGCAAGACTAAAAATAATTTGGCATTTAGTCCTGCTTATCCTCAAGCAGTTTCCGTGTCTTATAAAAGCATGTTTTCTATAGCTATTATAAAGAAAAGATAGTCAGCTAAATGCATATTCCTGTTGGAATTTTTTAGTCAATCAAACATACTGTTTAATTGTCAAAGGTTAAACCAATTACAAGTTCAACTTATTAGGTAATGGGATCCGCCTCATCGTCGGTGCAAGTAATCTTAAAATGTCAGATAAAGATTATAAGGACCTTGATTTATACCGGTAATAGTTAACCAACAAACATTGTAGCACAACCAATCCCATTCTGGTTGAGTTCACATATTATTTGATTAAAAGGATTTTAGGTTTTGTTAGGGATAAGGTCCGAAGGCTTTAGTGGAAATATCATTGTACATGCATATATATATCATCTATGTTGTTAGTCGTGATCACATTCCACATTTAAAAGGATAATCTTTAAGTTTGAATGTCGGAATGGGTAATTACTGTTCCGAAAAAGCAGTAGGTATAATATCCAAAATGATAAATAACTTATCATTAATTTGAATTATCATTAATAAGTTCCCTTGAGCAATAGGTTGTCCCTTTGCTCCAAGGCTTTAAAATGTTTATCTGAAAATGTTAATCCACGGAGTTTCCAATAGAAAGCACATACACATTGTTAATTAATTAGATATATCTATGATGAAAATGTTTTCTTTACTTTGAATATCGTGAACATAGATACAAAATAAGGTGAACATTTTAAGATGATCACCATTTGTTAATAAATATTCTAAAGAAATTTCGGGAAAAGGAAAATTATGCTTGAATCATGAAGCATAAATATTTCATATCCTGTTTAACCATCTTACCATTTATCACTAGAGGCTCCCTGCTTTAAAGCAACTGAGCAAACAAAGTCAGTCAGTGCAAATCAATGTCCAATGCTACTTGATGAGGACGCATTGATATTACATCTGTAGTTGCAATAGTTCATATTATATTTGATATAATATTTCCAATCATTTCAAAATGTTGGACCTTAAAAACACAAATCTGCCAATGGCTTTTGACCTAGCAAATCTTAGATGCATCAATGTTCCTGTAGCAAAATAAATATACAAACCTTATACGAATTATATTTGGAAAGATGGAAAGGTTTTTAAGATTTGCCACTATCATTGCAAAATGTCGAAATAAGTAATTAATTATTATTACTCTTATTAATCCTATCCGATTTATCTGTACAACAGTTTAAAACAAAAGATTACAAAAGAAAAAATAGTTTCTTTTGAAACGGTACTAACACCTTTACATCAAATCATATCAATTAAGATTATTTATTTGATAAACATTGAAATGCGATTTGTAAATCAAAATTTCTTTGGTAGTGAATGTACATAGTAGCATTTAATTATGGTCTGTTTTTCCAACAAACACAATTGAGAGGGTATCATTTTTTGCAATTGAACTTTGATACATAACTTTTATTTGAGTATGTTTATCTTAAAAATAAAAGAGGAAAGCTACGTTTTGATGATATTTTGTTATGCTTTGATTATTGAAAAGTACTGTTATGAACATATCTATCCAAAAATGTCAATCATAAGCTTTCAGTGAGAATTCAAAAACACTTTTATATAAATGCCCTAGCCGAATTGCAACATATGCTCTTTAAAACCATGTGACTGAAGAGTATGTTGTAATCAAATGAAACAAACATGTTATTTGACAATTGGAGGGTAGAATTTTTAAATTAATTAATTTACCTAATTTTAATAAAATGAATATCAATGTGTGCATTTACCAAAGCAGGCATATATACAGAACCTAATCGTCATTATATTAACATTACAACAAACACATCAAATAATACAACTCTAAAATACATATGACTTTGTTTAGGAATCAATGTTTTAATACCCCCATAACAGGAATTATGAAGAATTAAGGAAGCAACATCTTTGCCAAACATATTTAGAAAGTGAGGTCCCCTTATTCTGGATATTAAGTCTTCTGCCTAATCTTTGAATCATCACACAAAACCTCTGGGATTAAAACGTTACTAAAAAGTGTATCAAAAGATTAGTTTTTCAATAGAACTACAAATAAAACAGAAGCTTGCTATAGAAGAGATATAAACCTGCACTATGTGCAAGTTCATTGGTTAGTTAAAACAATATCTAAATATATTTTACAAGAAAACGAAAGGTTTTCAGCATGACATTTTCATAATTATCTACACAAAATGTTATTCTCTGAATGCTTATATAAAACGAATGACAATCATTTCGGTTTTTATAATAATAAAACCGGTTTTCTAAGCAAACAAAGAAAGTACCATATTTCTTGAAAATCGATAACCCATTAAGGGTTTGTATAGATTGCAGGTCGCCAGTGAAAACATCACATGCTGAGAGCTGCTTGGAAAATGATTTGGTTGCTGCTGGCACCATATGACATGTTGACAACTTAATGGTAGGTCATAAGAACCTAACATAGCACTTCGTAATCAGGTCAGTTTGAACTGTTATGCATTTCAACAGGTGTCAAATAGTTTTAATATGATAATAAACAGAGCAAATCTTGCCAAGATTCATTACAATGAATGATAAATGTTTGACATGTTATTACATTCCAAAACCAGGTTCTACAATGCGCTAACCATTTCTTTTACCATTTCAATAAATCCTATAAGTTCAAAATCTAGGTTTCAAAATTGAAAGGATCAGATGTAGGCGCATGAAATATCAAGGTGAAAGTTGACATATGACAAATATTAACCTCGACATGACTGCCCTCGTAGGTTATAAAATGACAAGTCAATGCAAACTTCCCAACATACAAGTGGTAACTAAAACTAATTCCAAAGCATGTCAACAGCTTACTAACTTGAACGATTTCTTTTCATGGCAGATGACGTGGTCCCAACTATACAACCAAACTGATGATCATCAATTTTTTTGTATCAACATTAAACACGGATGTAAATTCGATATTGCACTCACTATACAGGTCAAAAACATACTTTGAAAATAAAGAAAAGGGTATAGTTTATCATTGATCAAATACTTGTATGCCAATGCATCATTTTAACATGTCGCTGAACAAAAATAAAATGTATGAAACAAAAACAAAACCATTTAGACTAATCGTTAAATCTAAGTTTGGAGATAAAGTTTTTTCTTCTTAACGGAAGTATTGACATTTTCTTAGTCCTGATCAATAACAATGAAGTATGAAAAATAGAGTTCCTACGAAAAATTGATTTTACTGTCCATTATATTGGTGCCTGTGACAGAATGATTAATAAGAATGCCAAAACGTCAATAACAACTTTATATTTTCTTGATATTTTCATGATATCAAGCAAGTCACTACAATAAAAAATATAAAAATCGTGTCATAAAGTTAACAGCAGATTTGGCTTGCTTTCGATGTTGATTTTCAGATTTATTGATTGTATGCCCTCGGCAGTTTGATAATCTTAAACAAAATGATAAAGTGTAATAGACTTTGTAGTATAGAAAACATACAACTTTTGTAAAAATCTAAGTCTAAATTTAGTCTGAATTGTGCTACGTTTCCGTTTCTGTAGAAATACCTGCACAGTTATCCGGCGAAAGATATCAACCAACATTGCTGTAAATTAAGGTTTTCTTTTAGTTTAAGAAGTGATTGTCAACTTGCTTTTTGTTGAAACGGTTATAAGAAAACCATCCAAACTGATTTGGAGAAATATAAGCTAAAGTAAGCTATTGTACAAGATATAACCAAATTACAAAACCCATGAATTGCCAATTGATTTATAAAGACTGATTGTGTTTGCTGATACTCCCTATGGAGCTAAGTGTGTCTTCTCTGAAACTGCCATGTATTACTGTCCGATGTTCCTGTAAAACCATAAGCTCAGGGGAAACTTTTCTAACATGACAGTGTTTATTTATGGCATCTGCGTTAGTTTGATTGATCAATTGATAATACAATAATGTAAAATAATTTGCCTTAAGGTTTAATGTTTCCACATTTTGGGTTTATGTGTATAAGAACAATATTTTTTTAATTACATAAAATAAGAAATCCCAATACTTGCTTTTTGTTGAAACGGTAATTAGAAAAACATCCAAACTGATTAGACTGAAGATATAACTCTACTACAAATACCATAAATTGCCAATTGATTTATAAGGACTGACAATGTTTGCTGATACTCCCTATGGAGCTAAGTGCGTGTTCTCTGAAACTCCCATGTATTACTGGCCGATGTTCCTGTAAAACCATAAACTCAGGGGATTGAGGAATAAAGCTTTTCTAACACGACATTGTTTATTCAAGTTATCTGTGTCATTTTGATCAATCAATTGATGATAATATGTGAGATGATGCTCCTCCATGTTGAATACATTGTCAATACACGTATTGTGCTTCTCTGTGCGTGTGTGTTGATACACCAGGACGTGTGGTTATAGAACATACCAGGAGCAATCATATATATGTATGTGTTATGAACGTGAATTGTGTCATTATACCTATAAGCACTGATTGCTGCAGCATATTCATGTTTAAGGATAATAAGTTCACAAGTTGAGATGTTCTTCTCATCAACTTCATATTGAAACCGGACGGTAGTACAGTACAGCTGGGAGTGATATATTATGTAATAGTGTAATTTGGGTTATGTTGAGGATGAGTTTCATTTCCTCTTCGTCTGTCAATCATATAATGAGCTGAGGAAACAGCATATGTCTCTTAAGTATTATGAATTTCCATCTAGGCTCAAGTACAGTCAGACCCCGATAATCCGTCCACCGATAATCCGAATCCCGCGGTATCCGAACGGTAGCAAGCTGTAACCAAACTAATCTCTATATAAACTCATTAATTGTTGATTCATTAATCCGTTGCTTCAGTCTCCATATCCGGACGGCAATCAGCTGTAACGGATTAGTTAATTATCACTATTTCTGCTTCATTAATCCGGCCGTTCATCAAAAGCGTTCGGATAAGTGATTAACAGTTCACACTGATTGGATCGGTAAACTTAAATGACAGTGGATTGACACGTGAGTTGAGCGTGTCGGTAGTTTGTGATTGTAATAAATCGAGATGTCTCACTTTGTGTTTCTGGAGTTTGTGATTGTTGTAAATTGTGTGATATAGTGATAAATTGAACAATTGAATATCTGCTCCTCAAAATAGATAAATTTATAGAACAGAATATAGATATGTATGGACTCCATGATCACGTACTTTAAATGTGTTGGTGATGAACAAAACTAAGAAACTGTTATCGCTATGCGTGGGTCTTTCAAGCCACTTAGTACCCAAACTGTGATCGGCAAGTTCTTCAAACCTGAATGAGTATGTGCAATTATTGTTTTATTGAAATATGTATCCCAGTTGTCATGTGTATATGAAATAAACTCATTTGATATTCAAATTACGTTATCGTCTGTCTGTAGATTTTAAGGGGAGTAACTCCAACTAGTTTGGTATGTTTCAGTAATCCGAACGTTTCACTATCCGAACGATTTTGATGAAAAACGGAGGCGTTCGGATTATCGAGGTCTGACTGTATAATATTTTAATGTCAACCTCTACATCTACGGTATAGAAATGAACATCTCCAAACTAAACTGCAACATTGTTCACATATACATCTGTAAACGCTTCTTGATGAGCAATTGTTTATTGTAGTCATGGGTTGATGGCCTACACTTTTTTGGTAATACATTTTTGAATGGAAGTTCACAAGGGTGACAATATATAGACCCAAATTCCGACTTGTGACCGAAAACAGGACAAATAACCTTGTCTGGCACGGAAAACTAAATACTTGAAATACTTGTATTGGATAATTAAGTGTCTCGCTACCTACAATTTAATTACTTGATTTGATATTGACATGACCCTGTTTCCAAAACATTAAAGGGAAACCAAAATTATTTGAAAATAGAAATCATTGTCTATTAAAGAGAGAACAAAGACTAATCAACACTTGGTAATATCTCGAAGGGTGTCATCAGTTGATTTATGATTAAACTATGACGTAACTCTGATATTACACACAAATATTCAGTTAACATAAACAATGTGCAGATAGTGCATACTACTCATACGATATTTCTATAGTTCAGAAGTCAGTATTCTCAGTTACTTGGAAAACATTCATGTATTCAGGTAAACATTTAATGCATACCAAAAGTGTGCATACAATCTGAAGACCAAACACTGTAAACAAAGGGAACAGGTTTTGATTGCTGTGTATAATAACAAAAACTATAAGGTTTCAGAGAGCGTTCATAATCATATTTATCAAACGTATATTTAAATGCTGCAGGCATTTTTTTCTTCTTGTTCTTGTCGTTTTTGAAAAATCGATTCCCGTTTTCTTTTTTAAAAACTTTTAGTGTTTATGCTATTATAACAAATTGGCTGTTGATAAAATAATTGATTCTTTTCCCCCAGAAACAAGGATATATTAATCGATTCAATCGATTTCAAAACAACAGACTGCATTGATGTTAGCCTTAATATAATGTTGCCCAGTTATTTGGTGCAATTGCTAAATTCTAGAAACGGCTTTGATAGTCCTCAGATAATGTGAAACAGTACAATATTGATATCAATAAAGTTGATGCTTGTTTTAGACTACAAAGCTGATACAAATCTGTACTTAATGTTCAGTACAAGTTTTTTAACGTAATTAATTATCAATGTTCCCTGCATTTCAAATCGGGCTTGCCTAAGTGGTATATAATAATCTATGCCAGATCCCCATTTCCAAACCTTGTCTTTGAATGTGTTGTTATAGAAGAATTGAAATCACGAATTTAATTTCATGATTTTTATGTCCCCTAAATTTCATGCGTTAAGTTTTCAACCATTAAACAAATAAAAAATCATTGACCTGGAAAACTCTCATATAGTTATTGCCCAACAGGGAATTTTTAGCAATGACACCTTTCCAAGGGGAATTCATTTCAATTTGGTGTAAGCCACCATGTGGAAAACTACTGGGATAAAATTATTCAAGTGAAGTCGAGTCAATACATGGTGCATGGACCCAATATGATGATAACAAATATTCAGAAAAGTAATGGATGTCAAAAATTTCGATAAGCTGGTTCTAGAGAAGAATTTAAAAAAGACCCCCTTTATACTTGCATATTTTAAAAATTGTTCATGTCAGAGTTTTAATTGAAATGTGTACTCTTGTTTGATAGAGAACATGATCTTAATGTGATGACAAAGACAATAGGTCTATGGTTGACTACCTATTGCTTAAATGGAATTACCATAATAATATGTATCAATAAATATAGCATTTTGAATGGGAAAACAATGTTAATTGTATTTCATGAAATAAAGCTTGACATCGAAAAGATAATCGATATAAAAATATATAAAAGATATAACGGGTTCTCAAATTCTTCTTCTCCAAATTGTCCCCCTTTTGTTAAAAAGTACAGTGATATAGATAAGCTTTTATTGGATCCTTTAAACAACCTCAGACAGGTTTTCCCTCAGACTGTATTGTTTAAACACAAAGTGAGATATCAATGTCAATAACATATAGTGGTTAGTGTTTGCAAACCATCCAGAAGAGATATCCTATAAATCAATATTGCTTTCGTCCTTCACACTCAAGCATTATAGTGTCAATACCTTTATAATCTTTAGATAAGCACTGCCATGATGTAGACTATGGAGAGAGACGAAAGGCATATCGATTTAATCATATGATACACATCAACAACTGCGGACAATTGCATTTCAAAGTAAAATTGATTAAATTGCAAACTACATTTTGACAATGACGACTTTTGATTCAAGTTTGAAACAATAATGTCCGTTTTCATTAGGGTTGTATAAAGTTTCATTTCAATGCCAAAATACAGAAAACACTGTCTAGGAGCAAGCAAAACACTTCTCCGACACCAAAAAACCTATCCAGCAGCTAATATTATGATGCAATCCAGTACAAGTTGTTTTCTGATGTCTACAATACTGATGTCATGGTGAAATTTTTACTTTCATGTCCAACCAAAAAAAATACATTGGCAGTCAACCAGAAGTATCAGACTGACGAATTTAAACTTACGATTTAGTTAGATCTTATTCATATAACTCAGATTTGGGATTCAAATCATAATATGGAATCCTTTCTTTGTCAAAAGATCGGTTTAATGTTTCTCTGATGCAAACCATCCATCCAGCTGATCAAAGTTATGCAGTGAAAGCTAAAGTAGGATCAGCCACAAGGCAAGATTTCTATGGTAGTTACTCTGGTCGAGACTTCAAGTCTCGACAATTTCTTTCAGACTTATTGATCTCACTTGAGATAACTGATCTTGCTTTGTTCACTTTACTGGCTACAGGCAGGGTTTTCAGGTTATTAATATTATAAGTGTTTGCAATTCATCTTCATGCAATGTAGGTTACTGTTTATTTATATTTCGGGAATAAAACACATGTTATTGATAAGAAAAATTCATTATAGAATTACAGAACATATAAGAATAGGTATTTTACAATTATGGAGCTGCAAAATGAACAATCAAACCTTTAGACCCTGCTTTAAACAAGTGCTAAATGTTGAAATAAACTATATAGAAATACAAAAGTAATAGTTATATATTATTTTGTTAGTATTAACCATATTTTACAGACCCTTGTGGTGACACTCGAAGTTATGTACTAGCCTTAGACACGTTGGCTGCCTGATCTAAGGATTCATTCACTGTGAAATAGAACCCTCAGCATTGGTAATTTGATAATGATGCAACAAAAGGTTCCTATGATTTGGTTTATTTGCAGATGGTTCTGTTACAGTTGTCTATTTTCGATTCAAAAGCAGCGAAGTCGATGAGTAACAACAACTATAACAGAGATGTGTTTACAATCCATTAAACATTTAAGTGGAGTGCAGCGAGGTGATGTTTTCATTACAAAATCTGTTACCACCAAAAAATATATTTTACAATTTTTTTATACTGCATATGTCATATAGATTCATTAAGCATTACACTGCTAATGTAAAATATATTTAACAATTATTTGATACACGATTTGTCATATTGATTCATTTAGCATTACAACGTTAAATCATTTGTCCTCATTTGTGGTGGCACTTGGTCCTGTGCAATGCTCAGTTGACCGCTATCAGTATTGTTCAGCAAAAACGAGCACGGCTCGCTGTAAGAGTGGGTTACTCGCTCACTGCTGAATAAACTGAGAGTTTGTAGGGTTGATTCCCTGCCCCACACTGAGACACAAGTTAAGAGACTTGTGGTGTGACCCTGGAAATGTGACTTTATTCAAAATGTGCCTTTGTTCACCCAGCAGGAAATGGGTACCTGGTAAAGAGTTGTGTTGGTGGTGACCTTCTAGCGACATACATGTGAGCTTGGGTTAGACCAGGGTAATGGAGCATGGAGCGCTCTGAGTCTGCAATGCGGAGATTTAGCACTATATAAAAGCTATCCAGTATTATTATTATCATTATTTGTACTGTCTGTCAACGATATGAGAACATCGGAAAATATATTTATTCATTCACAGATATTTAGGGGAATATCTGGTGGACAAACGAAAACATTTGTATTATATCGAGTTGTTGATGTTGTTTGACGACAGCTACGATAATTATTCTGCAAATGTAAACATCAACACCTATAATTGATTTAAACCGGGAAAAAACAGTTAATCATTTTGTTCAACAACTTATAAGCCTCGTCAGCACTTTCCCTAAAATTAAATAAAAATTATGAAGAATAGTAGATTTTTACCATAAGAACTAAGAAAAAGACATAACCGGTTAATGATTGGCCTTTTTCTGTATCTTCATAAATCGTCGCACATGAAAACGTTCGTAAGACAAAATCAACGTAATTCTAAATGTAAAAGCTGACTCGGCCATAACTAGTGATAATCAACATTAATATCGGAGTTTTATGGGTGACCTTTATATTAAATGTCTATTTAATTTTTTTTAATGATTTCGTTTATGTTTATTAGGCATTTACTTTTCAAATGTTATTGATAAAATTATGTATAATGATGATGAAAAAACAGATCATTGGGAATCTGAAAATCGATATATAGTTGATAATCAGTAGTATACGAATTATTTCATGATAACTGATTATGATGTTAGTATAATAAGATATCTGTGTATTTATTACCAAATGAACGTTGTGTTAAATAAATCTAAAAAATACGTTAACGATTCTAATCCCAGGAAAGATTTTGCAAAATACCAGATAATTTATAGTATTGAAAATGTGCTAGTTCTTGGACAGTGTGGCCAATATTGACCGAATACATACTTAGAGAAAAGGAAGGCAATGGGAAATGAATTCTGTTACCATGGACACCCTCTTATCATATCAATTAGATCAACTTATCATATTTCATCTTGATATCCATTGTAGTATGAGTGCTTCCATTTAGGATATTATCAAAATGTGACATAATACATACATTAAACAGTAATATTCAATTTCTTTCGTTGCAAACTTGTATGATCAGAATCAAAATCTTAAAATGCATATTGATTTAAACACAGTAAGATACTTTGTATAAAAAAAAGAAACAATGTTGCTACCTTGAATGAGAAATGTATAAAAAAAAAGGAACAATGTTGCTACCCTGAATGAGAAATGGATAAACTCCATTACAAATACCATAAATTGCCAATTGATTTATAACGACTGACTGATTGCTGATACTCCATATGGAGCTAGGTGTGTCTTCTTTGAAACCCTCATGTATTACTGTCCGATGTTCCTGTAAAGCCATAAGCTCAGGGGAAACTTTTCTAACCCGACAGTAGTTATTTTAGTCATCTGAGTTAGTCTGATTAATCAATTGATAATACAATAATGTAAGATAATTTGCCTTCAGGTTTAATGTTTCCCTTTTTAGTGTGTGTGCGTATAAGCACAATAGTTTTGAATTACATAACATAATAAAACCTCATATGGGTTTTTGGTCACATATTTGGCAATTCAGCAAAACATTAATCTTCTGATTGAAGTTATGACAATATTATTTTAGAACCTTCTCTAGAGAAATCAATAATCAAATGTAGGTTCCTGGACGTATTATGATATTTCATTTCAATTAATACTTTCTTTTAAGGAGGATTAAGGCATAAAGAGTTGCATATCTCAAATGATCTGTTTTTCACATAATTGAATAATATCAAACAAGTGTTCCACATGTTACAATAGTTACCATGATTAAAAACAAAAATACGTGATTTAGCTCTTTTGTATGACAATTGTGACTTCAGTAGGCGTCAGGTAAGAGTTTTCTCAGGAAAACACAGTCTAAAACGTGTCTAATTATTTATATGATATTTCAACATAACCAGAACAACTCTGACAAAGAATGCTAGCTACGAAAATGACTGCTATGACTCAACGATATGAACACTTGTCAAAGCTTTTACTTGAATACTCTTTACTACACTTAACATATTATATTGGTGCAGAGATACATGTACATGTTGAATACAAACGATTAGTATTTTATACAGTGGCATTAACAGGTAAAAAGATATTTTAACGGCGCACCAATAGTTCGTGTATACCTATGTAGGTTGTTAATAAACACTAATTCCCCATTGTATGCCTTCAAAACATTTGGTTACATTGAGGGCAGCAGTACATGAGATATCACATTAACGATAATTTCTGAAGAAGTCAGAGAGCCTTGTTGACCTTGCAAAGTAGGCTGTTACCGATTTGAACGATTTGAACGATTTGTATTAACTCAAAAAACCACCTTTGGTGGTACAAGAGCATACATATATACATGTTTTCATAATAAAGGCATGCGTCTTATGACAGACTATTATTGATTACATAGATAATTAATTAACAGATCACACATAGTTGGTTACATAACTACAGTGTTAAATATCATTAAGTGATTAAACATTGGATAACAGATTGTTAAGGTGGATAACGAAGCTTGACAAAAAATTCATATTTCGTTTAGTTGATGGAGTTAGAACATGGGTAAAGTAACATATAGCGTTTAAACTCTGCATAATGGGTAAATATAACTTTCGTTTTTCATATAACGTTGGGCATGTAATTATATAGTGTAATTCGTCACCTATTTCATTCAAGCTACAGATTTTACAAGTTCTTTCATCTCTTGGTATGCTATGCCATCTTCCGGTTTCAATTGGTAAGTTTAGGTTTAATGTTCTGAATTTCAAAATCGGCATATAGATATTTCTTGGTAAAAGAATATAATTTTCAAAAACAAGTGATTGTTTATAGTGTTGATAATAGAGTCCTTTTGGGCTGGATCTGATGTTTTCCCGCCATAGTTGAATAAATTGATCAGTTAGAATTTGTCCAAGGATATAGACTTTCAGTGTAACAGTTCATGAGATGAAGGTAAACACGATATGAGGTAAACAAGAGTTTTAAAAGTGGACAAAGGGTTGAAGTGTCCTTGAAAATGAGGTCACATAAGTGATTGTAATTTCCCAATATAGCCTATGAAAAAAATGAAGACTTTGAGTGCAAAGGTTTAGGAAATATTAGCAAGCCTGTAAAAAGTTATAAAAAATGCTGGTAGGATCATGAGAACACCTTCAAGGTCATTTGCAGAGACTGGTGTCTGCAAAATCCCCAATTGTAAGCTGTGACCAAATATGAACACTTTTTGTGAAATGGTTCATGAGTAACCCAATTAACAAGAATTTCAGAAGTTGTCAATGTTTTAAAGTGACCTTGAAAATAAGGTCAAGGTCACTATTAAAAATGCGTGTCTGTGTTATTTCCAAATGACGGCAGACGGCAGACGGTCAAACACAATGGATAGGCAACATGTGAATGCAATATGTTAATGTTCCATGTTCCAAGGATTGTTTTTATAATTATCTGAATTATGGTTATTTATCCTTGTAACTGGTAGAAAAAAAAGTATACTACTCAAAGAAGTAAAAGGTCCAACAAACATTTTGTCATGAGATCTTCGTAGATGAAGAACAATTCCATGGTTTCAGTTTGGTTCCACGCAGTCATTTGTGATTCAGAGATTTGGTTTGCAGGTTAAGGGTGAAAACTTCTCTGTTCAACTACATTATAGCCATTTCTTCCTCTACAAAGATGGTTTTTCTTATGTCTGACCATGATCAATTTCAATTGGAAGCAGCATTATCAGTGATTTTTGTTATATGTTTAACCACCTCATTTAGGACTGATGACATTGTGTTTTGAATTGGTGAATTTTCATGATATAATTATTGTACTCGTTGTTTTGGAATATTGTGTGTAGTGTAGTTAATAGGAATATACATTCGTTGTAGAATTTTCTCTGCAGAAAAAAGCTTTATCATTAACAAATTAATTATATATTGACAAAAATAAGTCTATCACATTTTTTTGTCATTTTCACAGATTGTATGCTTGTTATACTAAAAGATATTGAATGACCTCGTTTATACAGTAATTGTTTCCCTGCCCAAAGGCACTATGAAGTATCCATCGATTTGAACCAACTGACTTTATTGATATTATCCTTCATATGGAATTGTCTGGTCTTCTGGTGGAATTAAGGATCGTCTTGCCTGGTCCTCAAATAGCGTAAATATATATGATATTGATAACCATACAGTTGCTGGTTAACGTTGTTTTCGACTATGAATCTAAATTTAATCTTTATATAATTTTTATAATATTGTTAACAAAGATCATGTTATAACGTTTTTATTTAATATTTAATATTTATGAGTAACTTTGTCATTTTTTAAGGAACCACAGGACTAATGGGTTATGTTTCTCAATACTGTCTTTTGCAGAGTGCTGTAGACAGCCCAATATCATTTCTCTCGGACGACATTTTAAAACACAATTCAGGTCATAAATGACAGTAACATATAGTGTCAGAAGTTTGCAATACAACACAAGCCACTGAAAAGAGATTTCAATGGGCCTTTGTCCCATCGCAATCAAGTGATATTATGTCCATATTTCTATAATGTTTACATCACAAAATAGTTTAATTGTCCTTTGTAGTAGCACATATGACCAGTTAAAAGCTTCAAATATATCTTTCAAGCACAGGAGATGTTTTGAAAGGATGCTCATTTTATCTAGTTGAAATTGGCATGATAAGAAGACCTAGGATCTAGGATTGTAGAAAACTGTCACATTGAATTTGAAAATACACTGGTTGAGTAAATGTTGCAAATAATTACACTGCAATTGAAAATGATTTTTAAAAGGAAAGAAATGTTCTAACAGTGATTTTAAACATAATACACAAGCTTTAAATCTAAGACTCGAGAAGATTACAAACAGGATAGAAATAATGAATAAATGAAACAAAGTAAATAATTTCTCGGTCTATGTTCTATGATATCTAGAATGTGTAGAGGTTTATTCTTGTCCTAGAAGCCTTGAATATCTTGTGAAATTCACCAGTGTCAAGTTCAAATTTTTTGCTCAGTATATATAGATTTTGTTTTGTTCGAATTAGAATATGTTAGATGTGTTAACACTTCAGAGTGTTACAGCGGTGAAGTAGTCCTGACAATCAAAGTGTGTAAATGTCATGATATGGACGTTTTACTTTGCAAGTCAAGTTTAGTGTTTAGAGGAGTATGTTGCAGTATTAGAATCTTGCTTCGTCCAACGAGAAGTTACTGTATTGAATAAATGTCATAGTTTGATATCTGATATCGACTGACATTTTTAATAATGCATTTGACATTTTCATGACAGGATTCAGGCATTTGTCATATTGTAAAAATGACTGATTTAACAGACTGTGAAATACCAATGAACAAAAATCAATAAATGATTGAGTGAAACAATTTGAGAAATATAAAAGTGAAGGTAAATAGAACAGACAGTCTCAGTTTTAAGATCGTAGAACCTTATATTTTACAAATGAAGGAATTAGATTTGCTTACATTCAAGATTGTGAGATGACATTAAAATAACTGTAAAAGGTGCAATGCATGTCCCGTTTCAAAGGCAATATTTACGTTATAGCAATTTTATAGGAAGTGTTTGATGGTTTGATATTACACAATGAAAAGTACTTAACCTCATAATGATAATAATCTACTGCATTATATATTAAACGTGTACTTTAATGTGTAATTTTAACATGTTTGTAAACCTTATGTTTTCTGATACGAACGCAGATGTGCAATAATAGATCTGATATGATTAAATGTTGACAAATAGGAAAGGCTCCCAACTCATTCCATACTTTCTTACATTTTGTTTACTTCATTGTGTTATCTTACTTCATTAAATGAATCAGTACAATGTGAAAAACCTATTAATTTCCTTCAAGGTGATTTTATTTACCAGTTTATCAGCAAATATATCTTCAATTATATTTTTTCAATATACAATATCACAACCTTTAATGTTAACATAAAGCCATGAAGTGCAGATCGATGTTTCATTTACTATGATATGTAGGTGTACGATCAATATGTATGTATCTCGTAACAGAGTACAAATATTTTCCAATTGATGGGAAAAACTGATCGAACCAACTTACAGACCTGGGTGCCGTTCCTCAAACCGATTTTTGCTAAGATCAATTTTAGCAAGTTACGTCAATTTTAAAATCGTCTTAGCTAAAAGTTATTCCCGTTCCACTAACCAATTTTAGGCCGATCGTAACCTGTCCCGATCTTACGATCCGATCTTAACTAAAATCGACACTCTTTCGTGTGTGAGGTAGAGACATGCGAGACACGAGTTATCCCCCTTTGCAAAAAATAGCAGACGATGGATTCGGTCGATTTGGCAGAAAAGAAACCTCGTGCGAGGAAAAGTAATTTCTCTCCCCAGGAGATAGCTATCCTCATTGATGAAGGGGTTGAGAACAACAAAGTTTTGTCTGCTGCCTTTGGCCCCGGGGTTACAAAGAAAACAAAGGATAACCTTTGGGAAAATATTGCAACGAAGTAGGTGTTTGTTCATTTTTAAAAAACATTAAATCATTTTGGCATTCATTCCACTTATGAATTTAATATGTGTGCTTAATTCGCGAAACTTAAAATATATATTTGTTTACTTTTAGAAAAGGTTATTGTATCTTATTTCACCAAGGACATATTTTACTTGCACCGGTATATGTCGGGCAGGTAACTCTCGATGGTAAACATTTCCATTACTTCCGCATTCCGGCAGGGTAATATTGACACAACCAATTATATTAAAAACAATCATTCTGAATGACGATTAAGAAATTTAATGAATAACTAGAAGATGACAAGCTAAACTTAGGGAACTAAATTTAAAACCGTTTTGGGCAAGAAAATTGTTTGTTTTATTTTGATACTTTATTTTGGAGATTCATTGAACAATTTTACCGATTCAATTTTTATTAATCGAATCGTGTTGAGAAATTTTTTCAGTAGATCTTTATCAATATCACCACAAGGGTAATTCATTACTATGTATAAAAATAGATACAGTTAAAAATAGAGCCATTGGCTCTGTAGCTCACCAGGCTTCATTATCAATTATGCTTTATATATATTAGGGGCCACAGGACCACCAAAGCTACAATTCATAATCCTCATCAGTCAAGGAGTCTGTACACAAAGTTTCAGCTTTCTAGGCCTCATGGTTCTGGAGAAGAAGATGAAAATAGGTTTTTAGGGCGTGGCCCCTGTGACCCTTATTAGGGGTCACAGGACCACCAAAGCTACAATTTATAATCCTCACTAGTCAATGAGTCTGTACACACAATTTCAGCTTTCTAGGCCTCATGGTTCTGGAGAAGAAGATGAAAATAGGTTTTTAGGGAGTGGCCCCTGTGGCCCTTATTAGGGGTCACAGGGCCACCAAAGCTACAATTTATAATCCTCACTAGTCAAGGAGTCTGTACACAAAGTTTTAGATTTCTAGGCCTCATGGTTCTGGAGAAGAAGATGAAAATAGGTTTTTAGGGCGTGGCCCCTGTAGTCCTTATTAGGGGTCACAGGGCCACCAAAGCTACAATTTATAATCCTCACTAGTCAAGGAGTCTGTACACAAAGTTTTAGGTTTCTAGGCCTCATAGTTCTGGAGAAGAAGATGAAAATAGGTTTTAAGGGCGTGGCCCCTTTGGCCCTTATTAGGGGTCACAGGGCCACCAAAGCTACAATTTTTAATCCTCACTAGTCAAGGAGTCTGTACACAAAGTTTTATATTTCTAGGCCTTATGGTTCTGGAGAAGAAGTCGAAATTCCACAAAGTTTACGGACGGATGGACGGACGGACGGACGGATGGACGGACGCCGGACACCATGCCATGCCATAAGCCCATCGGGCCTTACAGGCCAGATGAGCTAAAAATGAATGAGTATATTTATGATATTTATAATGTAATGAACGTTTATAATATTTCAGAATAAATGCTTACACAGCTGGGGGCAGATCGGCTTCAGAAGTCAGAAAGAAATGGAACGACATCAGGTAATTATACATCATTAAATGTATACTAATAATGATAATGAGCACTATACTAGCTGTTCATAATCTAGAAAATACAGATATCAGATATATGATATATAAATAACCCAAAATGTTAAGCATTTGGAATTCTCTGTCAATATACTCTATCTATATAATTAATAAACCACAATGATAACCCTATAATTTGTTGATTGATTGTTTATTCCTGTGAAAGAGGCCACAGGCCCATAAGACATAACATGTCATTTACAATATACAAATATACAAAAACCATCATCATAAAAGCATTGGTCCTTGAGATTAATTATATAATATGCATTTAACATTTATTACTATGTACAATTGAAATAACAGGTACACTATTTTACTTCTATTGCAATTTATTAATATAGCATAGCATAAATGTTAAGTGCAAAATATATATATATATAATATGATCACTATAGCATTATACCAGCTGTTTGTATTTACCAAAATTGAGAGTATTTGATTGATGTAAATATAACTTCAGATGTCAAGCCAAAAAGAAGGCCCAGGAAAAGAAAAGGGAGTCTGGCAAGACTGGAGGTGGCCCATCTGCTGCAACATCATTAAATGATTTGGATGAAAAAGTATGTTTAATACCAAAATCAAATAATGAAATAACCATGTGATATATAAGCTATAGCATTTATAAAGTATAGTAAAGATTTTGACACATCCATTTTTTTCCTGAATTATTACATCAATAAATGTTTTTTATCAATGTATCTAAACTTTTTATTATCACTCACAGAGATAAATGAAGTACAATTTTAAAAATTATTTTTCAGGTACTTTCAACTATTCCACCCTGTCAGGTTGAAGGAATTGATGGAGGAATGGAGACTCCGATTAGTATCGAGACTTCAGTCAGAACTGAGACACCAATATCTACTGGTAACTATGATATTGTGTCATTATTTTACATCAAAACAGTCAAAAATGAAAATAATTGATTGTAAGAGAAGGGATGAGACATAATTTTTTGTATGTGTTTGCCCAGCATACACTTCTTTGAGAATTATGTACATAACGAACTATTTTCATAAGCACCCTGATATGAATAAGTTTATTTCTCTTATGAAGAGCAAAAGTAAATCTCATCTAGAAATTTGTCCATTTATATACACAAAGCATTTATGTTTAGAAAGAATGTGTTACTACCTGTAAATAATAAAACTATGTACTACAGGCCTATGGCCTTTCAGTATGGAAAAAAACTATCTATCTGAAATCTTTCTAATTTTTTGATTAATTCAGCATTGAAACATTTGTATAATCTACAGGAGAAATTAATTCAATAAATACCCTTTCTTATATTAGGACAGAATGATAATTGCTTAATGTGTTTACATATTAAGAGTGCACAATGTCAAAAATGAATAATAATAGCTCTGAATGTATAATTTCTAGAAGGCGAACCCCCAGCTTCCAATCTGCTTGATGATACAGATGTAGCTAGTCTCCCTACAGAGAGTGCCGCAGGTACAGTTTTATAAATTATACCGGTAATGGCGTCAATTAAAACGGCAATTGTCTTTTATACTTTAAAGGGGCAGTAGCACGTTTTTAGGGGGAATATATGTTGATGGAAGGAAAATGAAAATTAATGGTTTCAATTGAAAGACAATGTATTTAAACTAAAAGGAGCAGTAATAATTCCAGTATATAGCGTTAAGTTTAGCCATGCGATTCCTTTTTCTTACAAAAATGAATTAAAGGTGTTCACAAAAAAATGGCCGCCAATGGAATTTATGTGAATCTTCATTCTTTGTCCTCTGACAATGGACGATTGGCTTGTGTAATGAGATTTTTGACACTGTCAAAATAATACATTTAGCATTCACTTACAATTATCAATGAGAAATTTAAAATATAAAATCATCAAAAAACGTGCTACTGCCCCTTTAAAGTGATGCAGAAATGTTAAAATAATTAATTATACATCTTAAATAACATTAACATATTTTCTTTATATGTTCAAAAACATATTACAACATTTTAAAACATATTCTAGACAAATCAGAATTAATCTACAGCTGCAGACCTGAAATGTATGTTCCATTTTGGATAAGCTGCCAATTTACACTATAGATCTAGACTTGTGGTGTATCTAATACAGTCATTAAGCAGTACTTCACTGCCCCTTTGTCAACAGGCAACAAATGTGTACTTGTGCAAAAGGCCCAGATAATGAAGATGCTAGCGTTCAGGTTTTACAAAATGAATGAAAGATTATTACATCCTCCTTACATGCCTAAATTGTTTCTCAATATGTTTCCATCTTAAATAAAAATGACAATTTATCTTGAAGTGATTACAAATTTCATGGTTTTGATTCCAATCATATTTTATCACCCAATCTTGTTTGTGTTTCAATGATGCTGATCAACATTCTTTATTTCACACGAATTGAAATCAATGAAAAGGTATCCTCCCTGTGACAAATAATTTTAGTGGCACTCATAGGCACATTGTTGATAAAGGATCTTGCTTGGAATCATTCTTGTTGCAAATATTACCAACAAAGGATTCGGGATTGTTTGCTCAATATTTGTTTTTCACCATATATACTGAACATCTTTGAAAACGCACCACCTTTAATAGTTTGGATGTCCAAGAGCATAAGCGAGCGATCCGTGTAAAGTGGCCAAACGTTTGTAGACAAATGTTTGGTAAAGAAAAGAAACAAGAACAAACCAAACAAAACTGTGAAGTTTTAATTCAGTTGACCATGAAAGAAAGGTGGTGTCCAAATGGAAAGTCAGTAACATGTATGACCACCGTTAACAGCAACACAGGCTGTGCACCGTCTCCTCATTGAGCGGATAAGCCTCTGAATAATGTTCTGAGGAATTGCATTCCACTCTTAATGCAAAGCATTGTCAAGTTCCCTAAGGTTGTTCATCTGTGGGCGACGTGAGAGGCGTTGGCCGATGTAATCCCACAAGTGTTCAATGGGAGACAAATCTGGCGACAATGCAGGCCAAGGAAGTAGAGGAATGTTGTCGTTTGCCAGAAACTGTGTTGAAACACGCTCAGTGTGTGCTCGAGCATTGTCCTGCTGGAATGTGTGCAGATCTTGATGTTGCTGAAAGAAGGGAACGACGTTGTCCTGAAGAATGTTGTCACGGTAGTAAAGGGCATTCACTCTCCAATGACAAACAACCAGAGCGGTTTTGTGATGATAACTGATCCCTCCCCACACCCTTATGCTGCCTCCACCCCAACGATCTGATTGCACAACGCAGTCTTGATGATAACGTTCGCCCCGTCGACCCCATACCCGTAGACGTCCGTCAGCATTTCGTAGGTGAAATCGTGACTCGTCGGAGAACACAACACCATCCCAACATCGCAACAACCACAAACAGTGTTGTTCAGCCCATCGATAGCGTTCACTGCGATGCCTATCAGTCAGGATGGGTCCAACGTATGGGCGTCGACATCGTAATCCTGTCGCACTCAGACGGCGTCGGACGGTAGAAGCACTGATCAAACCACGTAGGCCTTGGATAGTGTTGGCAGTCCTTGCAGCTGGCAATGTACGATCGCGAATATGGCGCCGAACAATGTCTCGATCTTGGCGAGGTGTGGTAACACAAGCCTGGCCTGGACGCTGTCGGTCCTTGGTGGTTCCTGTTTGTTGGTATGTCAGCATGTTTTCCCACATGGAATTTGTGCTGTTCCTGTGTGTTGTGCATGCATTTTGTTGTTTTCATGTAATTTGTTCGATAATGTGTTCGGGCAATCTGTTCTCGGCTATATGTCGTTTTTATGGTCTTTTGTGCTATTAGCAACATTTCCAACCTTCATTTATACTTTAAAAATAATAATATTACCATAATTCAAAATTTACAGATGGTGCGTTTTCAAAAATGTTCAGTATATAAAGCATGGCCTGCTAACAATTAATAGCCTGTATTTGTATTCAAAATGAAGAATTTACAAAAAATGGTATGTTCTTGCCACGAAGAACCAAGAGCAAAGATGACTCATTCATTCAGAAATATTTCTCCTATTTTCAAAATGTTTTAGCAGTATTTGTTGTGTTATTTTTCATAATTCTGACACAGTAAAATGAGTTGTGATTTGAGGATGATTCGAGTAGTGATTTAATTTGACTCCTTGAAATATGAAGAAATATAAGTAATGTTAGGGTCTTATATACAACGAATGCTTAAAACTGCACCATCGCTGCTCTGTTGTGTTTGTATACAAAAGTTCATTAAGTAAAATCAAAGGGAATCTAAAACAGAAGATGTGTTCTTGTCTACAGTTTAAGCTCATGAATATGTTTTCGTTCATACTTAGGTGTCAAGTTGTGATTAATTTTCAGTTTGAATCTGTTCTTGTTATTATCATGCCATGATATCAAGCGAGTCACTATAATGCAACTATCATTTAAATAAAAGTTGTAATGGTTTAAAACAGTAACTTAAAGGGGCAGTAGCACGTTTTTATGGGGAATATAAGGTGATGTCAGGAAAATTAAAATTAATGGTTCCAATGGAATGAAAATGTATTTAAACTAAATGAAGCAGTACTGAATTAAATATATAACGTAAAGTTTAGCCATGCGATTCCTTTTTCTTACACAGAATGAATTAAAGGAGTTCACACAAAAATGGCCGCCAATGGATTTCATGTGAATCTCCATACTTTGTCCTCTGACTATGGCTGATTGGCTTGTGTAATGTGATTTTTTACACTGTCAAATTAATACATTTAGCATTACCTTACAATTATCAGTGAAATATTTGAAATATAAAATTATAAAAAAACGTGCTACTGCCCCTTTAATGGCATTAGATGAACCTGTAGCTATAAAAATCATAGAGTAAAGTAATCATAGCCGATTTGGCATGCTTCCGATGTTGTTTTTCAGATTTACTGATTGTATGTCATCGGCAGTTTTATAAACTGAAAAAAATTATGAAGTGAAAAAGAAATTGTAGTGTAGAAAACATAAGACTTTTGTAAAAATGTAAATGTTATTTTTCTTACTGCGCTAAGATTTATGTTTCCGAAGAAATACTTGCACAGTTATGCAGCTAAAGATATCAACTAACATTGCTTTAAAATAAGGTTTTCTTTTCTAATGAAATATATAAGTTTTAGAAGTGATTTTCTACTTGCTATTGTTTCAAACAATAATTAGAAAAACATCCAGGGGTAAACTGATTTGGAGAAGAATAAGCTTAAATAAGCCGTTGTACAAGATATCCAGCTATTACAAATACCATAAATTGGCAATTGATTATAAAGACTGACTGTGTTTGCTGATACTCCCTATGGTGCTTAGTGCGTGTTCTCTGAAACCCTCATGTATTACTGTCCGATGTTCCTGTAAAACCATAAACTCAGGGTATTGCGGAATAAAGCTTTTCTAACACGATATTGTTTATTCTAGTCATCTGTGTCATTTTGATCAATCAATTGGTGATAATATGTGAGATGATGCTCCTCTATGTTGAATACACTGACAATACAAGTATTGCGCGTCTCTGTACGTGTGTGTTGATACATCAAAACTCGCAAGCTCGCTGGGTTCGCATGGGTTTGAATGTAGCTTTGACATCACAAATTCAATTCTTAATTACATTTCAAATGTAAAGATTATTATATATTCAACGAATTTACACTTTTAGTGTTTATTCTGTTATAAAGAATAGACTGTTGATAACATAATTGATATTGATATTGTCATGCATTTTGGTGCGATTGTTTTATACTAGAAACGGCTTTGCTTGTCCTTAGATAAATGTAAACAGAGTGCAATTTTGATATAAATGAAGTTGGTGGGTATTTTAAAGGGGCAGTAGCACGTTTTTAGGGGGAATATAAGGTGATGTCAGGAAAATGAAAGTAAATGGTTCCAATTGAAAGACAATGCATCTAAACTAAACGGAGCAGTAGTAATTCAAATATATAATGTAAAGTTTAGCCATGTGAGTCCTTTTTCTTACACAAAATGAATTAAAGGTGTTCACACAAAATGGCCGCCCATGGATTTTAGGTGAATCTTCATACTTTGTCCTCTGATTATAGATAATTGGTTTGTGTTATGAGATTTTTGACACTATCAAAATAATACATTTAGCATTAACGTACACTTATCAGTGAACATTTTTAAATTTAAAATTATCAAAAAACCTGCTACTGCCCCTTTAAGAGTACAAACCTGATAGAAATATGTACTTAATGTTGAGTACAATTTTTTAATGTAATTCATTTTCAATGTTCCCTGCATTTAAAAACGGGTTTGGCTAATTGATATATAAAACATCTATGACGGACTCCCAAATCATTTTCGAAACGTTAGCTATGTGTGGTTATTTGGGAAAATAAAATCAATTCATAGAATTTAAATTCATAATGAAAAAGTGTTACTTTTATAATGTTCACTAGATTGCATGCATTAAGTTTTCCACCATTAAAAAAATAAAATACCGCTGAACTGGAAAACTCTCATATTGATATTGCCCAACAGGGAATACTTAGCAATGACACAGTTGTAAGGGGAATTCGTTTCAATTTGGTGTAAGCCACCATGTGGAAAATAACAGGGATAAAATTATAGTAGTGAAGTCAAGTCAATACATGGTGCATGGACCCAATAACGATGATGATAACAAATATTCAGAAAACTAATGGATGTCAAAAAATTTCCATAGGGTGATGCTAGAGAAGAATTTTAAAAGATGACCACCCTCTTAACTTTTATATTGAAAAAGTTGTTCATGGAAGAATTTTAAGTGAAATCTGTACACAAAAATGATTATTTACAACGATGATCAATAAACAATAACATGATTTCAATGATTCACATATTTGGTTTAAAAGTATGATTTTGAGAAAAATTGTGTCATAATGATTGGTTGGGTAATGATTGAACATGCCAGTTATTAATGGTTTATATATTTCTCATTCTTTTGTTGATTTATTTAGGATAAGGTGAAATAAATATATTTTTTGACAGTCATATGAAAATAGCATAATTGATGTTGAGCATTCCTTTCTTGTCTTTGGTGCTTTCAACATTAACTAGTGATTTTTTTTTCTAGGTCTTTAGTCTGTGCAGATATGAGTTTGAATTGAGTCAGGATAAAACACGAGTCAGGATAAAAACACGCATACGTTTTGATTGCATTCATATCATTCGCCTTTGGTTTGTATTAACACAATCATTGTTGTATTTTCATATCATAGTTTTAATAGTGTCTCTTAAGCCAATGATAAGCTCTATGATATGTTGTATTTCTTGCTATTATAAGAGACATGTTAATTGGGACAAATCATGTGACACTTTAATACAATATTTCTGTGTGTCTGTCTATATAATGTACTCGGTGCAAACAGTCACATCAAATACTAAAGTTTAATAAATTAAAATGCATATCAAACGTATGGTTCTTTTTATTCATGAAACAATGCACTTTTGGTTTAATAATTTATCAAAGGGACAGTAGTACGTTTTTTGAAAATTGTATATGGTAAATTATTTACAAATGATTGTACGTTAGTGCTAAATCTATTACTTTGATAGTGTCATTACACAAACCAATCATCCCTAGCTAAAGGACAACTTATGAAGATTCACATAAAGTCCATTGGACGCCATTTTTGCGTGAACACCCTTAATTCATGTTAAGAGAGTAAAAGGAACCCTATGGCTGAACTTTACGTTATATATTTGATTTATCACCGCTTCATTTAGTTTAGACATTGAACCATTTATTTTCATTTTCTGACATCACATAATATTCCCCGTAAAAATGTGCTAATTCCCCTTGAACGTTCAGTAATTCTGTTATTTCGCTACAATACATGTAACTAAATAAACACCGCTTTTGTGAAAAGGCAATCTCATTACAAGAACATACTGACTATGTGGCCAGGTACTCCTTGGTTAATACAAATAGAATTGGTAAAATTAGACTTCATTTAGAGTTTGGACCTGTTCAACTTGAGAAGATTATTAAGAAAATAGGTCTATGGTTGACTACCTATTGCCTATATAGAATTACAATATTACCATAGATCAATCAATATAGCATTTTGAAATGAATAACAGTTATAAATGTATTTCATGAAATATAGCTTAACAGCGAAAGAAAAATCAATATAACGTGTTCGTAACTTCAACACTTGTCCACACTTCCCCCTCTTGTTAAAAAGAACAGTGATATAGATGAGCTTTTGTTGAATCCTTTAGACCACCTCAAACAGGTTTCCCCTCAGACTGTATTGTTTTAACACAAAGCGAGATATCAATGTCAATAATGTATAGTGCTTGGTGTTTGCAATCCATCCAGAAGAAATTTCTTATAAATCAATATTGCTTTCGTCCATAACAATCGAGCACTTTAGTGTCAATACCTATATCTTCTTTAGATAAACAATGTCATGATATAGACTATGCAGAGAGACACAAGGCATACCGATTTAAACATAAGATAAATATAAACAACTTAGGACAATTGCATTTCAAATTAAAATTGATCTAATTGCCAACTACATTTTGACAATGACGACTTAATATGATTCAAGTTTGAAACAATAATGTCCGTTTCCATTAGGGTTGTATAAAGTTTCATTTCAATGCTAAAATACAGAAAACACTGTCTAGGAGCAAGCAAAACACTTCACTTCTATCCAGCAGCTAATATTATGATGCAATCAAGTACAAGTTGTTTTCTGATGTCTACAATACTGATGTCACGGAGAAATGTTTACTTTCATGTCCAACCAAAAATAATACAATTGCAGTCAACCAGAAGTATCAGACTAACGAATTTAATCTTACGATTTAGTTAGATCTTATTCATATAACTCTGAATTGGGATTCAAATCATAATATGGAATCATTTCATTGTCAAAAGATCGGTTTAATGTTTCTCTGATACAAACCATCCATCCAGCTGATCGAAGTTATGCAGTGAAAGCTAAAGTAGGATCAGCGACAAGGCAAGATTTCTATGGTAGATACTCTGGTCAAGACTTCCTGTCTCTACAATTTCTTTCAGACATGTTGATCTCACTTGAGATAAATGATCTTGCTTTGTTCACTACTACTGGCTACAGGCAGGGTTTTTTGGTTATTATAAGTTTTTCCAATTCATATACATATATTGTGGGTTACTGTTAATTCATATTTGTAACGAAATACTTGTAAAGTTCGAGAATAAAACATATTTTATCGATAAGAATTCATTATAGAATTATAGAACATAGAATTTAGATATTGTATATGATTATGAAGCCGCAATAATGCACAATCAAACCTTTAAAACCTGCTTAAAACAAGTGCTAAATGTTGAAAAAACTATATAGAAAGAAACAAGTAATAGTTATACAATTACTTTTATATATTATTTTGTTAGTATCAACCATATTCTATAGACCCTTGTGGTGACACTCGAAGTTATGTTCTAGCCTTAGACGCGTTGGCTGCCTGATCTAAGCATTCATTTGCTGTGAAATAAGAAGACTGATAAGATTAACAGGTTCAAAAGGAAAGCCTCAGCATTGGTAATTTGATAATGATGCAACAAAAGGTTCCCTGTGATTTGGTTATATCTGCAGATGCTTCTGTTACAGTTGTCTAATAGATATGTTCGATTCAAAAGCAGTGAAGTCGATGAGTAACAACAGCTAAAACACAGATGTGTTTACAATCAATTAAACATTTAAGTGGAGTGCAGCGGGGTTGTTATCATTACAAAATATGTAACAAATAACATGTTATTCACAGCCTACCACCCATCTATTAGAAAAATATATTTTACAATTATTTGATACTGCATTTGTCATATAGATTCATTAAGCATTACAATACTCATGTAAAATAGCGTTTACAATTATTGTATATTAGATTTGTCATATTGATTCATTTAGCATTACAACTTTAAATCATTTGTCATCATTTGTACTTTCTGTGAACGATATGAGAACATTGGAATATATATTTATTTATTCACAGATATTTAGGGGACTATCTGGTGGAGAAACGAAAAAGATTAGTATTAAATCAAGTTGTTGATGTTATTTCATGTCAGCTACGATCTCTTTTCTGCAAATGTCATCATCAACACTTATAATTGATTTATATGGGAAAACAACAATTAATCATTTTGTTCAACACCTTATAAGCCTCGACAGCACTTTCCCTAAAATAAAACAAAATTATGAAGAAAAGTAGATTTTTCCCATAAGAACGCTTTTAGCAAAAGACATAACCGGTTAATGATTGGTCGTTTTGTGTATCTTCATAAATCGTCGACCCTCTCAAACACACCATGCGAACAACAGACACACCTAAATCATCTTAAAGATGTATTTAAGATTTAAGATTTATGTAAAATGAACATAAATAAACATAAAAAATGACATTAAATTAATCCCCGTTTTAGGGTTATGAGAGACAATTTAGGAGGATAACAACTTTTGGGGTTACAGCAATCTGCTTTTACCTCTCGGCGCATTAACATAGCAAGGTAATTACGCAATGATTAATTTAGTGATCACTTCAATTTCGTTTGATAGTGGTCAGTATCTGGAAACATGAGTTAATATTTCATAAGTTGGTGTCCTTTGATGACCACTCTCATTTCAACGCCTTAATTGTTTAGGATTGATTGTTGATAAAATGGCATTCCTAATAAAAATCAACCACAGGAGTGTCATTTACAGTTTCAAATCAAATAGTTCATTTGATGTTACTTTTATTTGAAATCATCTCAAATTTATTATTGTTGCGTTTCACAATCTATTGCATTCAGCATATAAACTAAGGTATAACAAGTGCACACCCAAGCGTTTTTTTTTTCATATGTATGATTTCAAATTTCAAATATTTAAATTGTTTAGTAATTTTTTCAATTAAGCCATTTTTCAACAAAATATTTTTTGTTGATTAAATCAAACTGTTCATCGACATAAAAGATAAATTATATGCAAAATCCGTAAATAAGCCAAAACTTCTGAAACTATATGTTACCATAATGTGAGATGATCAAATGCATCCCATGTTGTTTAGATAAAAATGTTGGACGCACTTAATTTTTTATTACAGTTTATATTGATATTTACAAATCTAGCTGACTCGACCATAACTAGTGATATTCCACCTTATTATCGGAGTTTTCTGGGTGACGTTTATATTAAATGCCTAATTTTTTTTTTTATGATTTCGCTATTGTTAATACGGCATTTACTTTTCAAATGTTATTGATAAAATTATGAATAATGGTGATTAAAATACACATCATTGGGAATCTGAAAATCGACATATAGTTGAAAATCAGTAGTATACGAATTATTTCATGATAACTGATTATGATATAATTAGTATATTAGTATAATAAGTTATCTCTGTGTATTTATTACCAAATGAACATTGTGTAAAAGAAATCTAAAAATACGTTACGATTCTAATCCAAGGAAAGACAAAAATACCCGTAGATTCACTACTGACATTGCTTGATGATGCTCTCAGGTAAAGGAATGGCGTATACAGTAACATATATATTTAAACTAAATGAAGCAGTAATAAATCAAATATATTATGCGATTCATTTTTCTTACATTCATGTAAAATGCATTAAAGACGTTCTCATTTAAATGGCCGCCAATGGACTTTATGTAAATCTTTATAATTCGTACTCTGACTATGTATGATTGGTTAGTGTCAAAATGATATATTTAACATTTGCGTACAATTATCAGTGACATTTTGAAAATGTAAGATTTTCCAAAAACGTGCTACTGTCCTTTTAAAGGGATTTATCTCATGAAGCGTTTCAGTGATTTACAAGCAAATAATGCTGAGATAGAATTAAACAATAGTGCTTTATTTCCATAGGACTTTAAAAAGGGGAAAATACAAGATGAAAACGAAAATCAACAACAAGAGGATGGTTGCTTAGGCCGTAATCTCCCTTCTCTTCGTTCATAATTAATCATTCTATATGTCTAACCTTATTCCTTTGCTATTACTACTAAAAGATATTTCAATTTCCCTGAAAGATGAAATTATTCGTTGCTATCATATGAAAGTTACATGGCAAGAGAAACCAAATCTCATGTTGCATGTAATAAGCAAACATCATCTGACTAAAATGAATTACACACAGAATTAATCTATGTACACTAGGTAACGTAATTCAATTAACTTACCATAACAAAATATATTGTTAACACGCAAGGTCTTAATTCTGTATAATCTATTCAGAATTATTCAGAGAAGGGGATTCTTATGATTTCAATGTCTTATGACCACTTTGCCAGTTGTATAAATACATCCAAACTTTGAAAATGATGAAAAAAGGATTTTAGTATCAATTAGATGAATAACATATTTTACAATGACCAAAAAATCACTTTTATAAGAAAACTTATCAAAGACCTGCAATTGTTCTCAAAAGATACGCATGATCATGATGAATTGTAAATAGTGCTAACTGGTGGGTTACATTGTAATTGCACTTTGATTTATGTCCGACCAAATGTTCATTTAAGAGAAAATGTTTTGGAAATAATAGCAAAAGGAGCTCAGATATGTACACGAAACCCTATCTTAAAACAAGTTTATCTTTTAATTTCCAATGAACCATTGATTCAGCACATTTTAAGGGTAGATTACTTGAAAGCCTGTGCGACTTACTTCTTTATGTTAAAGAAAATAAAGGAGGACCAAAATTTGCAATTTTTCAAAATGATGTTTTTTGTCACAACAGACCATTTTATATTTATGTACATACAAAATCACCAGAAAGGCGAAAGAAAACCCATTTAAGAAATATCGATATACAAGGAAACATAGCCTGTTTTATATTGTAAATTGAACATTGATCATGTTTTATAAATAGAATTTCTTTTGCCTTGGTTTTGACAAGTACAATGCTTCATAGAGCTTTCTCACTTTAACTATCCGAGAATTTATAGAATTGAAAAATAAAATGACGTATCAGTTACATGCTAAGATTAGTTACTGTAACATTGATTGCAGTAATCTTGCATTGTGCTAGTTCTTGGACAGTGTGGCCAATATTGACCAAATACATATTTAGAGAAAAGGAAGGCAATGGGACATGAATTCTGTTACCATGGACACCCTCTTATCATATCAATTAGATCAAATTATCATATATTATCTTATCATCTTGATATCCATTGTCGTATGAGTGTTTCCATTTAGGATATTATCAAAATGTGACATAATACATACATCAAACACTAATATTCATTTTCTTTCGTTGCAAACTTGTATTGATGTATTTAACAATTACATTTTACACTTACATTAAAGCCTTTGTAAATGTATGGTAAGAATCCAAATTTGAAAATGCATATTGAGTTAAACACAGTAAGACACTTTGTATCAAAAAGCCCGAGGAACAATGATGATACTTTGAATAAGAAATGTATAAACTCCATTACAAATACCATAAATTGCAAATTGATTTATAACTACTGACTATGTTTGCTGATACTCCCTATGGAGCTAAGTGCGTGTTCTCTGAAACTCTCATGTATTACTGTCCGATGTTCCTGTAAAACCATAAACTCAGGGGAAGCTTTTCAAACACAACAGTGTTTATTTTAGTCATCTGAGTTAGTTTGATTAATAAATTGATAATACAATAATGTAAGATAATTTGTCTTAAGGTTTAATGTTTCTTTTTTTGTGCTTGTGTGTATAAGCATGATAGTTTTGGAATTACATAAAATGAGAAAAACCTCATATTGGTTTTTGGTCACATATTTGTCAATTCAGCAAAACATTAATCTTCTGATCGAAGTAATGTAACTATTATTTTGGAACCTTCTCTAGAGAAGTCAATAATCAAAGATAGGTTCCGGGACGTATGATATTTCATTTCAATTAATATTTTCTTTTGTTCAGAATTAAAGTATTAAGAGACACATATCTCAAATGATTTGTTTTCACATGGTTTAAAACGATATTAAACAAGTGTTCTACATGCGACAATAGATCCTATTATAAAAAACAAAACACGTGATTTAGCTCTTTTGTATGATAATTGTGACTTCAGTAGGCATCAGGTAAGAGTTATCTCAGGAAAACACATTCTTAAACGTGACTATTACTTTATATTATATTTCAACATAACCAAAACAATTCTAACCATAACCAAAACACAGAATGCTAGCTACGAAAATGACTGCTATGACTCAACGATATGAACACTTGTCCCCAAAGCTTTTACTTGAATACTCTTTACTACACTCCACATATTATGTTGGTGTAGAGATACATGTACATGTGGAATACAAACGACTTAGTATTGTTGTTACTGTGGCATTAACAGGTAAAACGATATCTCAACTGCTCACCAAAAGTTTGTGTGGCATTATCAAAAGCAACAAAGGTTTGTCAATAACATGGCCATGTCCCCCGCCGTAATGATTATCAAAGATTGAAAAGCCATCAAAGTGCTATGTGTGACCTTGAAAATATAGTGAAGGTCATCATAGTAAACTTTTGATTGTGTAATCTACCAATTTAGGTTGTAAACAAACACAAATTCCCTATTGTATGCCTTGAAAACATTCGGTTACATTGAGGCCAGCAGTACATGAAAAAGTAACGATAGTTTCTGACAAAGTCATAGAGCCTAGTTGACCTTGCAAAGTAGGCTGTTACCCAAGGATATAAACTTTTAGTGTAACGGTTCATGAGATATAGGTAAACAAGATATGAGGTAAACAAGAGTTTTAAAAGTGTCATTGAAAATGAGGTCACATAAGTGATTGTAATTTCCCAATATAGTCTATGGAAAAAATTAAGACTTTGAGTGGAAAGGTTTACAAAATATTAGCAAGCATGTCAAAAGTTATAAAAACTTCTTCAAGATCATTTTCAGAGACTCGTGTTTGCAAAATCCCCACTTTTAAGCTGTGACAAAATATAAACACTTTTTGTGAAATGGTTCATGAGTAACCCAGTTAACAAGAATTTCAGAAGTTGTCAATGTTTTAAATTGACCTTGAAAATAAGGTCATGGTCACTGTTAAAAGTACATGTCTGTGTTATTCTCAAATGACGGCAGAAGTACGCAAGGACGGCCAGACGCCACTGAATATAATGTCCCCCCCTTTCACGTGGCGGTACAAAACAAGAGCGAGGAGTTAAATCTTTTTTTAAGCTGGACTCCTCACATAAAGGATAGGCAACATGTGAATGCAATATGTTAATTTTTCATGTCCCAAGGATTGTGTTTACAATTATCTGAATTAGGGTTATTTATCCTTGTAAATGGTAGAAAAAAGTATATTACTCAAAGAAGTAAAGGGTCCAAAAAACATTTCATCATGGGATCTTCGTAGATGAAGAACAATTCCATGCTTTCAGTGTGGTTCCATGCAGTCATATGTTACACAGAGATTTGGTTTGCAGGTTAAGGGTGAACACTTCTCTGTTCAACTACATTATAGCCATTTCTTGCTCTACCAAGATGTTTTTTCTTATGTCTGACCATGATCAATTTCAATTGGAAGCAGTATTATTAGTGATTTTTGTTCCCAAAATGCATATATGTTTAACCACCTCATTTAGGACTGATGGCATTGTGTTTTGAATTGGTGAATTTTCATGAAATAATTATTGTACTCGTTGTTTTGGAATATTGTGTGGACTGTAGTTAGTATGTATATACATTCGTTGTAGAATTGTCTCTGCAGTAAAAAGCTTTATCATTAACAAATTAATTATATATTGACAAAAATAAGTTAACACATTTGTGTTTCAGTTTCACAGATTGAATGCTTGTTATACTAAAAGATATTGAATGACCTCGTTAATACAGTAATTGCTTCCCTGCCCAAAAGCACTATGAAGTATCCATCGATTTGAACCAACTGACTTTATTGATATTATCCTTCATATGGTATTGTCTGGTCTTCTGGTGGCATTAAGGATCGTCTTGCCTGGTCCTCAAGTTTGGTAAATAGATTTGATATTGATAACCATACAGTTGCTGGTTGTTTTCGACTATGAATCTAAATTTAATCTTTATATAATTTTTATAATATGTTTTACATACATTATGTTATAACGTTTTTATTTAATATTTATGAGTAACTTTGTCATCATCCTGCTACATCAGCGTATATGTCTCCTCGTAAGGCTACAACATACCCCATGGTATTCTGCCTTCATAAAGATAACAATCTACTGCATTATATCTTTAACATAAAATGTTTTTTTCAATATGTTTGTAAACCTTAGATTTCCGTTTTTCTTTAATTATTTAGTTAAATTTAAAGTTATTCTGATAAAAATTGTACATGTGCAATCATGGATCTGATATGATTAAATGTCGATAAATGAGAACGGCTGTCAACTCATTCCATATCTTCTTGATTTTGTTATACTTCATTGTGTTATCTCACTTCATTAAATAAATCAGTGCAATGTGAAGAACGTATTAATTTCCTTCAAGTTGATTTTATTTACCAGTTTATCAGCAAATATATCTTCACTCATATTTTTTCAATATACAATATCACAACTTTAATGTTAACATAAAGCCATGAAGTGCAGATCGATGTTTCATTTGCTATGATATGTAGGCGTACGATCAATATGTATGTATCTCGTAACTGAGTACAAATATTTTCCAAATGATGGGATAAACTGATCGAACCAACTTATAGACCTGGTCAAACAGTACGCGTTATGCAGTTGATGCTGAGATGAATATCAGACATGTTTGAAGTTTGTTTGGGTACGTTTTATGTCTACGAGTACTATTTCTAGGTTTTGGCTAGTTGAAATTCGTCAATAATATTTATGATTTTTTAAATCAATCGAACCTTTGCCAAGACATTCTGGGAAAATATAATTTCTGAGATAATTTGTTCAAATTTTCAAAATAAATAAACAGGTTATCACTGCGTAGAAGTAAGATTTGATGATGATAAGAACTTATTATTTATTAATTGTAACAAGTAAAATCCCATTAAGACATACGTCCTTGAGAAATAACGTGTGTGGGCATATATTAACTTGATTAATGTCTAAATAGGCAATGGCCTACTCGGTGCAAATATCAATCGTTATGTTATTTACTTTAGAATGTTAGTATTGACTCATAAACAGGTAAGTGTGTAACTATGTAACATGAAACCTAAGTAATAAATAGGTGACCAAGACTTTCAAAAGCTTAGACTTGAAAGTAATGTTATAGATAAGTTACTATTAAAATAAATGTATCAATGTTGTAAATGTTTTAATCAGATTGCCATGGCTTGAAGATAACACTTACAAAGAAATCATATCTTTTATCCTGATTACCTAATTGTGCACAGCTACTGTTCATTACAAAATATAAAGAGTACAATTGTCACCTGTCAGTATATAAGTATAATATACACACCAAAAAAGTTAAGCACCCCCCTAATTTTTCAAAGACGGGAGTACTTCGTTAAAGTATGCTATGAGACTGAGAAAAAGAAGATAAGGAAAATCAATTTTTGTTGAGAGAACAATCATTTTGTTATTTGCAAAAGAAGTTTTGTAATCGTGTTGGCATTAAATATGCACGAACATTAAGAGGGAAGTGTACATGGAATCTCAATGCATTTGAAGTTCACCTTGGTGCCATTGTCAATTAGAAGTGAAGTGAAACAAGTAGTAATGAAGTCGGAACGTTTTCTTAAATACCCAATACTTTGAAACTTTGGTTTGTGTAACTCTTTGGTGGCGAGATTCACGTGCATGTAATTGTGTTTGTGAGATACTTTTTTTCAACTATAAAGTTTGTGTTCTTGGGACACATATGCCTCAGCTTTTTAAAAAGCCCTCAATGTTTTTCAACCATATAATTTAAAACAAAATACATGTAAGAGGTGCACACCTTTAACTTCATTTAAGTTCAAACATCAATTAAAATGTAAAAAATTAACAATTACCAAAACATAATATAAGATGCACACCTTAGATGTTACATATGATGTTTGGAAGATTAGCGCAGTCTATCCAGTACTTTTTGAGGAGAAGTGGATAAACAACACCCCCTACACACTACTATTAGCTTTCATTTGCACCAACATTCACCTTAGATCAACATGTCAGAAATTTGAGAAAAATTTTAAAATTTAAAAACAAAATACAAGATGCACACCCTGAGGATGCCTTTAAGCCTTGTGTGCAATTTCAATTAAATCTGTTGAACGGTTTTTGAGGAGAAGTGAATAAATGATACCCTGTACAGAGTGGTTATGTAGGTACGTAGGGATAACGAGGGTAATCAAATATGCCCCTGTCATATTTGGCGGGGGCATAAAAAGAAAAACGTTATTTTATCACCAATTGAAACACTCCTTGATTTGCCATAATGAGGGTTAAATTTTGGTTTCAGCATAGACTGAACCTTGAACCTTCTTTTTATTGCATTTGATCTAGTCCAAACTTAACAACCAAACAGATTATCATCAAACACGGATGTAAATTCGATATTTAACTCACTATACAGGTAATATCTTTTGAAAATAAAGAAAAGTGTAGAGCTTATTATTAATCAATATACGTATATGTCAATGCATCAATATTTAAAACATGTAGCTGAACAAAAATAAAATGTATGAAACAAAAATAGAATTTAGACTAATCGTTAAATCTAAACTTTGAGATAAAGGTTTTTTTCCTCTGCACGGAAGTATTGACATTTTCTTCGTCCTGATCAATAATAATGAAGTATGAAAAATAGAGTTCCTTAAAAAAATTAATTTCACTGCCCATTATATTGGTGTTTTTGACAGAATGATAAATAAGAATGCCAAAACATCAATAACATCATATTTCATTATGAAAGCAGGAAACTGTTAACCCATGTTATAAATTGAGAAGTATTACACCAGTGATACTTAGTGAAAAGAACGTACATGCAAAAAACAATGTTTGAAGCCCATAATCAAAATGTTCTTTCCTAAACAAACAAATGTGTACTTGTGCAAAAGGCCCAGAAACTGAAGATGCTAGCGTTCAGGTTTGACAAAATGAACGAAAAGTTATTACATCCTCATTACATGCCTAAATTGTTTATCAATATGTTTCCATCCTAAATAAAAATGACAATTTATCTTGAAGTGATTACAAGTTTCATGGTTTTGATTCCAATCATATTTTATCACCCAATCTTGTTTGTGTTTCAATGATGCTGATCAACATTCTTTATTTCACACGATCAGTGAATTGAAATCAATGAAAAGGTAACTTTCCTGTAACAAATAATTTTAGTGGCTCTCATAGGCACATTGTTGATAAAGGATCTTGCTTGGAATCATACTTATTGCAAATATTACTAACAAAGGATTCTGAAATGTTTGCTAAATGTTTGTTATTCACCATATAAAAAGCATAGCCTGCTAACAATTAATAGCCTGTATTTTCATTCAAAATGAAGAATTTACAAACAATGGTATGTTCTTGCTACGAAGAAACAAGAGCAAAGATGACTCATTCATTCAGAAGTACTCTCCTATTTTCAAAATGTTTTATCAGAATTTGTTGTGTTATTTTTCATAGTTTTGACACAGTAAAATGAGTTGTGATTTGCGAATGATTTGCGTAGTGATTTTATTTGACTCCTTGAAATATGAAGTAATATAAGAAATGTTAGGATCTTATATACAACGAATGCCTAAAGCTGCAGCACCGCTGCTCTGTTGTGTTTGTCTAAAATTAGTTCATAAAGTTAAATGAAAGGGAATCTAAAACAGAGGATGTGTTCTTCAGTTTAAGCTCATGAATCTGTTTTTATAGATATTTAGTGTCAATTTTGGGTTATTTTCTATACAGGCGTCGAGTCAAAATAACAGTTGTAATGTTTTAAAAAAGTAAATAAACGGCATTAGATGAAACTGTAGATATTACAATCATCCAGTAAAGTAATCACAGCCGATTTGGCATGCTTCCGATGTTGTTTTTCAGATTTATTGATTGTATGCCATCGGCAGTTTTATAAACTGAAAAAAGTGAAAATGAAATTGTAGTGTATAAAACGTACAACTTTTGTAAAAATGTAAATGTTATTTTTATTATTGCTCTAAGATTTATGTTTCCGTAGAAATACTTGCACAGTTATGCAGCTAAAGATATCAACTAACATTGCTGTAAAATAAGGTTTTCTTTTCTAATGAAATATATCAGTTTTAGAAGTGATTATCTACTTGCTATTGTTTCAAACAATAATTAGAAAAACATCCAGGGGTAAACTGATTTGGAGAAGAATAAGCTTAAGTAAGCCATTGTACAAGATATCCCCCTATTAAAAATACCATAAATTGCCAATTGATTTATAAGGACTGACTATGTTTGCTGATACTCCCTATGGGGCTAAGTGCGTGTTCTCTGGAACTCCCATGTATTACTGTCCGATGTTCCTGTAAAACCATAAACTCAGGGGATTGAGGAATAAAGCTTTTCTAACACGATATTGTTTATTCTAGTTATCTGTGTCATTTTGATCAATCAATTGATGATAATATGTGAGATGATGCTCCTCCATGTTGAATGCACTGTTAAAACAAGTATTGCCCGTCTCTATCCGTGTGTGTTGATACATCAAGACTCGCAAGCTCGCTGGGTTCGCACAAGTTTGAATGTAGCTTTGACATCGTTCATTTTCCAGTGCAAACACACAAACTGCGTTCAATTCTAATTACATTTCAAATGTAAAGATTTTTATATGTTCAACGAGTTTACACTTTTAGTGTTTATTCTGTTATAAAGAATAAACTGACGATAAAATAATTGATATTGATATTGTCATGCCTTTTGGTGCAATTGCTTTATCCTAGAAACGGCTTTGCTTGTCCTCAGATAACTGTAAAAACAGTACAATATTGATATGAATAAAGTCGTTGCTTTTTTAAGAGTACACACCTGTTAGAAATCTGTACTTAATGTTGAGTACAATTTTTTAATGTAATTTATTTTCAATGTTCCCTGCATTATAAAAAGGGCATGGCTAATTGATATATAATACATCTATGACGGACTCCCAAATCATTTTCGAAACTATGTGTGGTTATTGGGGAAACTATAATCAATTCATAGAATTTAAATTCATAATAAAGAAGTGTTACTTTTATAATGTTCCCTAGATTGCATGCATTATGTTTTCAACCATTAAAAAAATAATATATCGCTGAACTGGAAACCTCTCATATTGTTATTGCCCAACAGGGAATACTTAGCAATGACACCTTTCCAAGGAGAATTCGTTTCAATTTGGTGTAAGCCGCCATGTGGAAAATAACTGGGATAAAATTATACTAGTGAAGTCGAGTCAATACATGGTGCATGGACCCAATATGATGATAACAAATATTCAGAAAACTAATGGATGTCAAAAAATTCCATAAGGTGATGCTTTAAAATAATTTTAAAGATGACCCCCCTTTATACTTGCATGTTTTAAAAGTTGTTCATGTCAGAGTTTTAAGTGAAATGTGTACTCTTGTTTGATAGAGAAGATGATCTTAATGTGATGACAAAGAAAATAGGTCTATGGTTGACTACCTATTGCTTTAATGGAATTACCATAATTATATGTATCAATCGATATAGGATTTTGAATGGGAAAACAATCGTAATTGTATTTCATGAAATAAAGCTTGACATCGAAAAGATAATCGATATAATAAGATATAAAAGATATAACGGGTTCTCAACTTCTTCTTCTCCTTCTTCTCCAAATTGTCCCCCTTTTGTTAAAAAGAACAGTGATATAGATAAGCTTTTGTTGAATCCTTTGCACAACCTCAGACAGGTTTTCCCTCAGACTGTATTGTTTAAACACAAAGCTAGATATCAATGTCAATAACATATAGTGCTTAGTATTTGCAAACCATCCAGAAGAGATTTCTTATAAATCAATATTGCTTTCGTCCATAACAATCGAGCATTATAGTGTCAATACCTTTATAATCGTTAGATAAGCACTGCCATGATGTAGACTATGGAGAGAGACGAAAGGCATATCGATTTAATCATATGATACATATCAACAACTGTGGACAATTGCATTTCAAAGGAAAATTGATTAAATTGCCAACTACATTTTGACAATGACGACTTTTGATTCAAGTTTGAAACAATAATGTCCGTTTTCATTAGGGTTGTATAAAGTTTCATGTCAATGCCAAAATACAGAAAACACTTTCTAGGAGCAAGCAAAACACTTCTCCGACACCAAAAAACCTATCCAGCAGCTAATATTATGATGCAATCCAGTACAAGTTGTTTTCTGATGTCTACAATACTGATGTCACGGTGAAATTTTTACTTTCATGTCCAACCAAAAATAATACAATGTCAGTCAACCAGAAGTATCGGACTGACGAATTTAATCTTACGATTTAGTTAGATCTTATTCATATAACTCTGATTTTGGATTCAAATCATAATATGGAATCCTTTCTTTGTGAAAAGATCGGTTTAATGTTTCTTTGATACAAACCATCCATCCAGCTGATCAAGGGCATGCAGTGAAAACTAAAGTAGGATCAGACAAGGCAAGATTTCTAAGGTTGATACTCTGGTCGAGACTTCCTGTCTCTTCAATTTCTTTCAGACTTATTGATCTCACTTGGGATAAATGATCGCTTTGTTCACTGTACTGGCTAAATGCTACAGGCAGGGTTTACAGGTTATGATGTCAAGTTTTTGCAATTCATATACATGCAATGTGGGTTACTGTTAATTTATATTTCTAATCGAAATACTTTGTAAAATACGGGAATAAAACACATTTTATCGATAGGATAAAATTCATTATAGAATTATAGAACATAGAAGAATAGATATTTTGTACAAATTATGACGCCTGCATAATCAAACCTTTAAAAAAAGTGCTAAATGTTGAAATAAACTATATAGAAAGAAACAACTAATGGTTATAAAATTACTTTTATATATTATTTTGTTAGTATAAACCATATTCTATTGACCCTTGTGGTGACACTCGAAGTTATGTACTAGCCTTAGACGCATTGGCTGCCTGATCTAAGGATTCATTTCCTGTGAAATAGAAGCCTGATAAGATTACCCTGTTCAAAGGGAACCCTCAGCATTGGTAATTTGATAATGATGCAACAAAAGGTTCCCTACGATTTGGTTATATTTGCAGATGGTTCTGTTACAATTGTCTATTTTCGATTCAAAAGCAGTGAAGTCGATGAGTAACAGCAGCTGTAACAAAGATGTGTTTACAATCCATTAAACATTTAAGTGGGGGGCAGCGAGGTGATGTTGAAATTACAAAATCTGTTACAAAGAACATGTTCACAGCCTACCACACATCTATTAGAAAAATATATTTTACAATTATTTGATAGCGCATTTGTCATATATATTCATTAAGCATTACAATGCTAATGTAAAATATCTTTTAAAATTATTTGATACTAGATTTGTCATATTGATTCATTTAGCATTACAACGTTAAATCATTTGTCCTCATTTGTACTGTCTGTCGACGATATGAGAACATCGGAAATTATATTTATTCATTCGCAGATATTTAGGCGACTATCTGGTGGACATTGTATTATTTGTATTATATCAAGTTGTTGATGTATACGCCTGTTTATGTAAAAATTGTACCTGTTGGAAAGAAATAAACTTATAAAAAAAAGTTGTTGATGTTGTTTGACGTCAGCTACGATCATTATCCTGCAAATGTAAACATCAACACCTTTAATTGATTTATATGGGAAAACAAAAGTTAATCATTTTGTTCAACACCTTATAAGCCTCGTCAGCACTTTCCCTAAAATTAAATAATAATTATGAAGAAAAGTAGATTTTTGCCATGAGAACGTTTTTATCAAAAGTCATAACCGGTTAATGGTTTGTCTTTTTCGGTATCTTCTTAAATCGTTGATCCTAGGCATATGAAAACGTTCATAAGGCACAATCAACGTCATTCTAATTGTCGACTTGTATTGCTGGCAACGATTGTGAATTACTGTATATGAGTACTTGTAAGAATACATATCTATGCTTAGTCTTTCGTGTTTTCTTTTCAAGTAAAAAAAACAAAAAAGATAGTTTAGCAATAGTTCCTTGAGGATTTAATGGGCACTACAATGTATGCATAAAACAACATAAATACTTTGTGTAACTATCTATTGATAAAATAACATCAATTAAAAGTTATTGACCTCCCGTTTGACATTTGGAGCAATTGATATTTATGATGGGATTATTAAAATTGACATTGTACCAAGGGTTTAATTTACTTTGAAGCAACATGGCACGCTCTATCTAATTGTCTGTTTGCAAGGCTTTGAAGGGCAATTTCACAATATGACCTTGTTGATAAGGTATGAATTTGCCAAAATCATATCAAACTTCTGTTATACAATAAAAGAGAGCAAACTGATCTTCTCCAATACAAACGATCACTCCGTATTCATCAGCCAGCCTACTTCTCTAGAAACACCCTGCTATCGAAAAACATGTAACATTAGCATTTGAGGAGATATTTCCATGTATGAAAAACATCTCAGAAAGTTGTCATATAGTTAGTGAGTTTACAGACTTCTCCATCTACCTTACTACGGCATGAAAATATTTATGGCAATCAGGTCATTAAGCAATAATTACCACGAAAAAACAACTTTATTAAATTTAAGATATATATGTCAGTTAGCTGTAAACAACATTATGTCAGTTTCTCAAAAACACGGTGCGACCAACAGACACATCTAAATCATTTTAAAGACGTATCCCTCCAAGTGTGTATTAAGGTTTGAACGTGCATTTAAAAGGAATGACCAGTTTGGAGTTATTAGAGACAATTTAAAAGGATAGCTAGTTTTTGGGTTACAACAATCTAGTTTTAGGTCTCGGCGCATGAACATAACAAAAGCAATCAGTTAATTAAGCAATGATTAATTCATTGATCACTTCAATTTCCTTTGATAGTGGTCAGTATCTGGAAAGATGAGTTAATACTTCATGAGTTGGTGTCCACTGATGACCACTCTCACTTCAACACCTTAATTGTTGAGGATTGATTGTTGATATAATGGCATTGTCAATAAGAATCAACTATAGCAGTGTCATTTACAGCTTCAGATTAACCAACTCAAATAGTTCATTCTTTGCTAATTTCATTTGTAATAATCTATTGTTGCGTTCCACAATCAATTTCATTCAGAATATCAACCGAGATATAAAAAAGTACACACCCAAGCATGTTTTGTCATATGTTTGATTTCAAATTTCAAATATTTTTTGTGTGGATAAAACCAAACTGTTCATTGACAAAAAGATAAATTATATACACAATCCGTAAATAAGCCACAACTGCTGCATGTATTTGTTTCTTTGATGTGCGATGATCAAATGCATCGCATGTCATTAAGATCAAAACGTTGAATGTACTTAATTTTTTTTTTCAGTTAATATTGATGTTTATTCATCTAGATGACTTGACCATAACTAGTGATAATCAACCTTAATATCGAAGTTTTTTTGGGTGAACTTTATATCAAATGTCTATTTCTTTTTAATGATTTCGTATATGTTTATTAGGTATTTACTTTCCAAATGTTATTGATAATGTTATGGATAATGGTGATGAAAAAACAGATGGGAATCTGAAACTCGACATATATCGAAAATCAGTAGTATACCAATTATCTCAAGATAAATGATTATGGTGTTAGTATAATAAGGTATCTCTGGTATATAACCACATGAACGCTGGTTGTGAAAAGGAATGGCCTATTCAGTGACATTATAATGACCATGTAATAATAATAATAATTAGGGTATTTATAAAGTGCACATATCCACACCGAATGCATGCTCAAGGCGCTCCCTGAATTATTACCCTGGTCTAACCCAAGCTGCCGTTTAAGCACTTGATGTGACGCATTGAACAACTTTCAGACATTCCCTTGATACAAGGAGCCCGATACAGTATTTGTAACAAAGCACTGTTGATTTAAGACTTAAGACATATTGCAATAAAAGCAAAACAGTTTGTTACATATCTACTTGCATAATGACAATATAATTTAAACAGTTATTGTCTTATCTGGAAGATAACAACGCTTTTTCTACAAAGTGATGTTTTGTTTTTTGACTAATTTCGAAAAGGATATATGCAACTGTTATTGTGCGTGATCTTTTGTATGATGTTTCTATACCTTTATATACCTCTATATAATTGTTGAAAAACATATATTGTAAATATTAAATAAAAGATTATCATCTCATTAAGCATCACATTATATGCATGTCGGATCTGGATCTATCTAACGACTTGTGCAACATTCACATTCGTGAGAATAGACACTTAAAAATACATATCTTGGAAACTAAGATCTAATCATGTTTAAGAAATATCGATTAACAAGGAAATAAAGCGCTTTTCATGTTGTAAATTGAACATTGATCATGTTTTAAATTTGCAGTAGCAAGTTTTAAGAGGTAATATAAGGTGATGTGAGGAAAATGAAAATTAATGTTTTTAATTGAAAGACAATGTATTTAAACTCAATGGAGCACTAAAAATTCAAATATATAACATAAAGTTTTGCCATGCGATACCTTTTTCTTACACAAAATGAATTAAAGATGTTCACACAAAATGGCCGCTAATGGATTTTATGGGAATCTTCATACTTTGTCTTCGGACTATGTAATGAGATTTTTGACACTGTCAAAATATTTCATTTAGCATTAACTTACATTTATCAGTGAAAGATTTGAAATATAAAATTATCTAAAAACGTGCTACTGCCCCTTCAAGATGTATAATTTCTTTGGCTTTGGTTTTGACAGGTACAATGCTTCATAGAATTTACTCACTCTAATTATACGAGTTGGAAACAAACAGAGAATCAACTTGTCGAAGTGAAAAATATCATTTGCATTTGTTCCATGCTAAGATTTGTTCTGTAACATTGATGGAATGTTCTAGTTCTTGGACAGTGTGACCAATATTGACTAATGCCGGATCTAATCTGATCTGATCTGAGTTGTATAGTTGGGATCACTAATATTAGAGATTGAAAACAAAAGAAATGGTTTATATGATAATGGACAGTAAAAAACGTTTCCTACACTTAAGTTGATTGTTTTCAAATGAGCAAAGAAAAGAACTCATAATAACATAGAAACTATTACTATCAATTGCATTTAGCGAGGTGTAAATGAGATGTTTCCATGTAGTATTTAACCCAAAAAAATATAACAGTCTATCTTTTTTAGAATCCATATTGAGTAGAACACAAGGTCAGAATCAAAATTTAAAAATACATATTGAGATTAACACAGTAAGATATTTTGTATTAAAAAGCCCGAGGAACAATGTTGATACTTTGAATAAGAAATGGATAAACTCCACTACAAATACCATAAATTGCCAATTGATTTATAAGGGCTGATTGTGTTTGCTGATACTCCCTATAGAGCTAAGTGCGTGTTCTCTGAAACTCCCATGTATTACTGTCAGATGTTCCTGTAAAACCATAAGCTCAGGGGAAACTTTTCTAACACGACAGTGTTTATTTTAGTCATCTGAGTTAGTTTGATTAATCAATTGATAATACAATAATGTAAGATAATTTGCCTTAAGGTTTAATGTTTCCATTTTTTGTGTTTGTGTGTATAAGCATGATAGTTTTGGAATTACATAAAATAAGAAAACCTAATATGGGTTTTTGTGACATATTTATCAATTCAGCAAAACATTAATCTTCTGATCGAAGTTATGTAACTATTATTCTGGAACCTTCTCTAGAGAAGGCAATACTCAAATATAGGTTAACGGACGTATGATGATATTTCATTTCAATTAATGTTTTCTTTTGTTCAGAATTAAAGCATTAAGAGATGCATATCTCAAATGATTTGTTTTCACATGATTTACTAAGATATTAAACAAGTGTTCCACATGTTACAATGGATCCGAGATAGATAATAACCAAAAAAACGTGATTTAGGTCTTTTGTATGACAATTGTGACTTCAGTAGGCGTCAGGTAAGAGTTTTCTCAGGAAAACACAGTCTACAACGTGACTAATTATTTATATGATATTTCAACATAACCAGAACAACTATGACAAAGAATGTAGCTAAGATAATGACTGCTATGACTCAACGACATGAACACTTGTCCCCAAAGCATTTACTTGAATACTCTTTACTACACTTAACATATTATATTGGTGCAGAGATACTTGTACATGTTGAATACAAACGACTTAGTATTTGTTGTTACAGTGGCATTAACAGGTAAAAAGATATCTTAACTGCGCACCAATAGTTCGTGTATAACTATGTAGGTTGTAAATAAACACTAATTCCCCATTGTATGCCTTCGAAACATGACACCGCTGAATATAATGTCCCCCCTTTTATGTGGCGATACAAAATAAGAGCGAGGTGTTGGACTCCTCACATAAAGGATAGGCAACATGTGAATGCAATATGTTAATTTTTCATGTTCCAAGGATTGTTTTTATAATTATCTGAATTATGGTTAGTTATCCTTGTAAATGGTAGAAAAAGAGTATACTACTCAGAGAAGTAAAGGGTCCAACAAACATTTCGTCATGAGATCTTCGAAGATGAAGAGACATTCTGTGTGGTTCCACGCAGTCATATGTGGACAAGAGATTTGGTTGCAGCTAAGGGTGAAATCTTCTCTGTTCAACTACATTATAGCCATTTCTTCCTCTACCAAGATGGTTTTGCTTATGTCATACCATGATCAATGTCAATTGGAAGCAGCATTATCCCTGATTGTTGTTCTCAAAATGCATATGATATGTTTAACCAGCTCATTTAGGACCGATGACATTGTGTTTTGTATTGGTGAATTTTCATGAAATAATTGTAGTTGTTTTGGAATATTGTGTGGAGTGCAGTTAATAAGAATATACATTCGGTGTAGTATTTTCTCGACCAAAAAGAGCTTTTTCATTAACAAATTAATTATATGTTGACATAAATAAATCTAGCAAATTATTTTCAATTTTACAGATTAAATGACCTCGTTTATACAGTAATTGTTTCCCTGCCCCATGGTACTATGAAGTATCCATCGATTTGAACTAACTGATTTTATTGATATTATCCTTCATACGGAATTGTCTGGTCTTCTGGTGGCATAAGGGAACCCTTAAGGATCGTCTTGTCTGGTCCTCAAATAGCGTAAATAGATTTGATATTGAAAACTATACAGTTGCTGGTTGTTTTCGACATTCAATCCCATGTAAAACTTAACATTTTAATTTTATTGATTAACATGCATTATGTTATAGCGTAAGTATTTAATATTTATGAGTAATTTGTCATTCTTATAAGAATGGTTTCTCAACACTATCTTTTGAAGAATGCTTTATGCATAACCTTTTCTCTCGTACTACATTTTTAAGTACAATTCAAGATATCAATGACAGTAACATAATTATAGTGTCAGAAGTTTGCAATAGAACACAAGCCACTGAACAGAGATTTACTTTCAACCAATGGGCCTTGGTTTTGTCACAAAGGTAAATAGAACAGACTGTCTCAGTTTTAAGATCGTAGAACCTTATATTTTACAAATGATGGAATTAGATTTGCTTACATTCAAGATTGTGAGATGACATTAACATAACTGTAAAATGATCATAAATAAAAACAGCTCCCGACTCATTCCATTGATTGATTTTTTTATACTTCATTGTGTTATCTTACTTCATTAAATGAATCAGTACAATGTGAAAAACGTATTAATTTCCTTCAAGGTGATTTATTTACCAGTTTATCAGCAAATATATCTTCACTCATATTTTTTCAATATACAATATCACAACCTTTAATGTTAACATAAAGCTATGAAGTGCAGATCGATGTTTCATTCACTATGATATGTAGGCGCACGATAAATATGTATGTATCTCGTAAAAGTACAAATATTTTCCAAAGGATGGGATAAACTGATCGAACCAAGTTATAGACCTGATCAAACAGTACGCGTTATGCAGATGATGCTGAGATAAATATCAGACATGTTTGAAGTTCGTTTGGGTACGTTTTGTTCAAGGCTACGAGTGCTATTTCTAGGTTTTGGCTAGTTGAAATTCATCAATAATATTTATGATTTTTTTAATCAATAGAACCTTTGCAAAGACCATTCAGGAAAAATATGATTTCTGAGATAATTTGTTCAAATTTTCTAAATAAATAAACAGGTTATCACTGCGTAGAAGTAAGATTTGATGATAAGAACTTATTCATCATACATTGTTTTACTTTATTTGAAAACAATAAATAACATATCTTGATCAAATAAAGTAAGATAACACGATATATATACATGTAAGGCCGGACAAGTAAAATCACATACGTCCTTGAGAAATAACGTGTGTGGGCATAAACAAACTTGATTAATGTCTAAACAGGCAATGGCCTACTCGATGCAAAGATCAATAGTTTTGCTACTAAGTTTAGAACGTTGGTATTGACTCATTAGCAGGTAAATCTGTAACTGTGTAGCATGAAACCTAAACAAAATCGCTTTTAGAGGCATTAACCATGTATCAAGTCATTTCTCCTCCAGTATGACTCTTACTGAAGTAGGTTTTCAACGAGGTTTTTAAAAACCATTGACAGGTATCATATCATTAGTCTTAACAGCCTTCGTCGGCTACAAAACATAATCAATATGTGTTTATCACCCCTGGAATATAATAACTCACACATTTTGTTTATGACAGTTCTTTTGCCCCTAATGTACTTGATCGGGTTTCTTTCTCAATGAATTTAGATTTATGTTTTGTGTAATCTGAGTCATTTTAGTTCTTATATCTTAGTGTTGTTTCATAAAATCCTTTTCTGTATCGCCATCGATATTTGATCCAAGCCATATGGAATAATTGTTACCATGGAAACGTTCTCAATCCACAATTGACATTCAAGTGTATGGACATTATTGTTTCCCCAAAACTAGAAATTTTGTGATGAATAAATTTTGAAAACTTTATTATTTAGTAGCTTTCCTTTATCTTTACACGCTAAAATGACAATAACATATTTTGTTTATCACAACTCGCATATCATATGATAGAAAATAACTGATCGAAACTGTCTAATGTAATCAAGAAATTTACTTAAAAAGCCATTAATATTAAATAAAGGATAGGTGGAAGGCAAAAAGATTATCTCATCTCAATGATGCTGAGCATTACAGCATGTTTAAACTAGATTGCCCAATTCTAACAGCTAATTGTACAAGATGCTTGACACAGACCGAGTGGGTGAGTCATTAGATTTAATGTATGATTTATGGTACATAAACATTACTGCATGTTTTAACTAGATTGCCCGATTCTAACAGCTAATTACCCGAGTGGGTAAGTTATAAGATTTATGATACATAACCATTACAGCTGGTATTAACTAGATTGTACTTATCTCAATATTACATGAAATCAATTTCTGAAGTGTTATGTAAACCTATCAGGCAGTGTCGATTACAAAGCTGTGACATTTAAGCCAATGTTCTGGGTACAAGTAGTCTCAATATGCACATGAAGTTTCAATTTGTTTTTATAACAATCCTCTAAACAGAAAAAGTTTTGATAATCTGACCGGCAATTCGACAGAAATTCGATTCTCGTGAGTACAAAGTAACTCACTGATTAAGCCATCATTAATTCATTCACCCTTTTTATTACTTTTGAGATTGGTCAGTTAGTTAATATTTAATGAATATATGTCCATTGCAGACCGCTCCTTTTTCAACGAACTCTATTACTCTGTCCCTGACTTGTTGTAACACCTTTATATTTAGGAACTGATTATTTCGAATGTGGAAATTTATTATTAGAAGGCCAACCCTGACTAAACTTGAATGCAGACTATCCGTTTCAAAGATCACAGATCGTTAACTAAATACGTTGAATAAAGGCGATAAATAAAATGTTCATTGCAACAAAGCAAACATGTATCTTGGTACAACAATATGCAGTTTATTTTTATTAAAATCAGTCATCAATATTTCTATTATATGACCTTTATAGAGTATCCTAGAGTAATATATTTAGACAAAAAATCATATATATTGTATTTGTATAAGCACAATCGCTTTTCAATTTATCAAAGAAATTACTTATCATAAGAAAACTCCATGTGTTGTTTTTTTTTGTCACACATGTATCAATTTAGCAAAACAATAATTTTCTAACCGAAATTATGACACTTTTATTTTGGAAAATCTTTCTAGAGAAAACACGAATCGATTAATGTTTCAGAAACGCGTGATGATATCATATTTCTATGAATACTTTCTACTATTCACAATATAAGCATTGACGTTTTGTTTTAACATGATTGGATACGATATTAAAGAAGTGTCGATCCATAATATCAAAAAGCATGAGGAACAATGTTGATATTTTGAATGAGAAATGGATAAACTCCATTACAAATACCATAAATTGCCAATTGATTTATAACGACTGACTGTGTTTGCTGATACTCCCTATGGAGCTAGGTGTATAACTGTCCGATGTTCCTGTAAAACCATAAACTCAGGGGACGCCTTTCCAACACGACTGTGTTTATTCTAGTCATCTGAGTTAGTTTGATTAATCAATTGATAATACAATAATGTAAGATAAATTGCCTTTAGGTTTAATGTTTCTCCTTTTGTGCTTGTGTGCATAAGCAAGTTCCATGTGGGTTTTTGTTTTTGTCAATTAACCAAAACAAGAATTTTTAGATCGAAATTATCAAACTTTTATTTTGGAAACCCTTTTAGAGAAAACAAGAATCAACTGTAGGTTCCGGGACGTGTGATGTTATTTTATTTCAATTAAAACTTTCCTTTGTCCATAATTTTAGCATTAAAGGAAGCATGCTAAAATGCTTTGTTTTTACATGTTTTGATAAGTTATTATTCGATTGTCATAATAAATTTACACTAAGTAAACGAAATAAATGCAAACTTATATATTCAAAGACGGTTGTATCTTAAGAATTTGCAATAGGGAATCAAACGTTCTGATATGGCTTATATTATTTGCACAATAAATAAACTACCTGGCAAAAGAAAGTGGACACGTCATTGTGAATCACCATCATTAAAAAACTTAAGATAGATGAAGTTTGAGGTAAAGTGCATTGGATATTTTTTTTCATTTGGAAAACATCAAAAAGATAAACTTAAACGTTTAATTAGCCAGTTTTGCACACAAGGAGGTCAAAAGATGTAGGTGTAAACAAAAACAACCAAAAGACTTGTATTAATTCTCTCTATACCATAATGTCTTTGAATTTGCAAAATGTGTCAAATAACGGCCAAATGTGAGCGAATCTTGTGTCAACGCATCATATAATGCCCTGTCTGATCGAGAATTAAAAGTGTCTTGTAACGTCACAAAAGCTGCATCGACGCTTGTTCATTGCCTGAAGCATGTGGTAACAGCAGGCCATTCTTGACCGTCTGACAGTTAGAAAATAGAAATCATTTTAAAGCTGTAACGTTGCATGCCAAACTGACGTTGTCACAATCATATTGACATTAGGCATATGTTTAGCAACTAGTACTAGGCCGACAATCAACAGAAATTCGAAAATCAACAGGACTCTGGACAAGGGTGCGACTGACCGGCATAGCAGTTGTCATCGACACCAAGGACCCGAAGGAACAGAATTCAGTGTGGAAAAAGTATGAATAATAGCTATAAGTGACACCAGGTTGCATTTTTTGAAGTAAATAACAAAATTATTACAAGACGTGTTGTCCTGATGGGTCAGGTCAATTAAGGTTGCCAGATCATGTTTATATCTGATGTCAAGGCCACACGTGCTGTTCGTGCTTCACCCAGCCGTGTAACATGTGCTTTTGTGAACGTTTTTGTGAAAGGATTTTCTTGATTTCATATTATTGGGATTTATTAACACGGATTTCAACCTTGGAACAAAATATTGGAAACACAAGAAGTGAGTAAATGTGAACAATTATTAATGAACAATACATAACTTATATTGTGGCTTAATTTCGCCAAAGTGATGGCAATTTGTTTTATGACTGTGGTGACAATTTATTCTTGAAACTTTTGACGAAAACCTTGCAGCAAGTATATGCAGGTTTTGGAGACATTATAATCAATAGAAACTGCCAAGAAGTGAACGTAATACTATGTCATTTCATGTTTCATTTGGTAGTCAATATGTTATTTGGTTGATTTTGATTTGAATTAATACATAACATATATATTGTGGTTTAATTGTGCCAAAGAGATGGCCCATTTCTTATGTAAGCGTGGTGACTAAGTTTATTCTTGAAACTTTTGACGAAAACCTTGCAGTAAGTATATGCAGGTTGAGAGACATTATTTTTGATAGATACTGCCAATAGTGAACGATGATATTACTATGTTAGTTCACATTCCATTTAGTAGTTAATATTATATCGGAACTTTTGTTTGATTTTAATTTGAATATTATCAGAATGGTCTAACTCTAGACCTGTAGATAATAACTACTATAACTTTATTTTATAGGGCCAACACGAATACAATATTGAATAAGGCCGGTAACCCCACACACTAAAGTGAATATAAGGCGCCATAAAATCTTTACCGGAAGAGTTTTTGTTTTTACAGGTTTATTTTGTTTTCAATTGTATTATGAAAAAAAGAAAAATCAGTTCAATTGCTATATATGTAGATAATGTCTTTACTTACAATTTGACAATGCAACATCTTACTTATGAGTAATAGAATTGAAATAGTTTCAGCAAATTGTAGAGGTCTAGCCCAAAAACAGAAACGCAAGGAAGTACTGAATTTATGGAGGAAAAGAAAATACTCTGTTATATGCCTCCAAGACATACACATAGATGAAAACACAGAAAATGTCATGAGAAACGAATGGGGCCTAGATTGCATAATAGCGCCATTCAAATCTAATGCACGTGGTGTAGCCATATTATTTAATAACAATTGTGAGAAAAAAAAACACAAATATCATAAGGATGAAAATGGAAATTATGTGATTGTTGATGTAACTTTAGAAGGTTTACGTCTCACACTAGCTAATATATACGGCCCAAATACTGACCAGCCACAATTTTATAATAACCTCTTTTCAAAGATAGACGGAATAGATAATAATTCTATTGTGATTTGTGGTGATTGGAATTTAGTTCTCAATCCTAGTGTAGACCTTGAAAATTATAAGAATATTAACAACCCAATAGCTAGGGATGTTGTCTTAAACTATATGGATAAATGGAATTTGGTTGATGTATGGAGAGAATTTAACAAAGATAATAAGAAATATACATGGTGGAAGACAAAACCCAGACAGCAAGCTAGACTAGATTTTTGTTATTGTTTCAGAAAATATACAATTAATAACACAAGAAACTGACATTTTACCAAGTTACAAATCAGATTATTCTGCAATTAGTATTTTTGCAATTCTCATGTAAAAGAAAAAGGTAGAGGTTATTGGAACTTAAATACATCTCTTTTATATGATAGTGAATATACGAAAATGGTAAAACAAACATTGATAGATATGAAAAAGGAATACAGTGAGGACCAGTTTTCTGATTTGAATGACATAAATGCAAGTGACGAAAATATTAAACTAATTATTTCAGACACTCTATTTTTGGAAACTTTCTTGATGAAAATAAGAGGAAATAGTATATCATATTCTTCTTTTCTAAAACAAAATAAATCCAAGAAAACATTAGAATTAGAAGAAAATATTAAGAGATTAGAAGATATAATCAGAAATGATTTTATCAGAATTATCACAATCCAAAATAGAACTAGAAAAAATTAAAGAAGAAGAACGTAAAGGACAAGACATAAGAAGTAGAATAAGATGGTATGAGGAAGGCGAAAAAGCAACAAGTTTCTTTTGTCATTTGGAAAATAGGAATTATACAAGTAAACTTATCACAAAAGTACAAAAAGAAAATGGTGATATAACGGCAGAAGGGCCAGAGATACAAGAACAAATGAAATTTTATCAAAAACTTTATGCCATTCCTGAAAATGATACACGTGATACGAAAACCCTTAATGCGATTACAACCCCTATATTAGATGATGTTTTAAAACAATCAATTGATAAACCTATTGAAAAACAGGAAGTTGCTGCAACAATAAAAGCCATGAAAAATAATAAAAGTCCAGGTATAGATGGTTTCAGTGTAGAATTTTTAAAGTTTTTTTGGAAAGAATTAGGAACATGGGTATAAAGATATATTCTGGAAGTATTTGACAATGATAAACTAAGTCTAACAATTAATCAAGGGATAAGTACATGTATTCCCAAACCGGGTAAAGATAGGACACTCTTGAAGAATTGGAGACCAATCACACTTTTGAACATATTGTAGATACTAAGTTCATGTATTGCAAATAGACTAAAAATAGCTCTACCATCGCTCATACATACTTATCAAACAGGCTTTATAGCAGGTAGAAGTATCAGTGACAGCATTCGTTTATTATATGATATTATTTTTGAAACTAAACTAAGAAAGAAACGAGGACTTCTTCTATTAATTGATTTTGAAAAAGCATTCGATACAGTTTCCAAAAGTTTTATAATAGATGTATTAAACGAATTTCAGTTTGGAACCAACATTGTAAAATGGATTCAAATTTTGATAAATAACAATCAATCTGTGTTTCTCAAAATGGTCATCTTTCTACTTTCTTTGATAATGAAAGGGGGTGAAGACAGGGCGATCCGATTTCCCCTTATCTTTTCTTGTTAGTGGCAGAAATTTTGGGGATATTGATTAGACAAAATAAAGAAATCAAAGGAATTATTCTAGATGATGTTGAACATAAGATAGGACAATATGCTGATGACACAGAATTGCTACTGGATGGGTCTGAAAAAAGTTTACAAGCAGCAATGAACTTTTTATAGCATGTCTGGACTAAAAATGAATAAGCAAAAGACAACGGTTGTATGGCTAGGCTCTATGGCAGGAAGTACTGTAAAATTGTGTGATAATCTTCAATTAGACTGGGAAGAAGGAAACTTTGAAATTTTAGGAATCATACTTAATGCACTGTTGGAAGATTTATGGGTGATAAACACACGCAAAAAGCTAGATAATATTAAAAAAAATATTAGCAAATTGGAGAAAACGAAATTTGACTTTAATTGGTAAAATAATAGTGATTAAATCTCTAGCATTGTCAACACTAGTTCATATATTTACAGCTCTACCTAACCCACCAAACTCTTTTATTAAGGAGCTTGAGAAAATATTCTTTGAATTTCTATGGAACGGTAAAAAGGATAAAATTAAACGGGAAAACATTATGCGAAACTATGACGAGGGAGGACTAAGAATGATAGATATTGTTTCATTTATCACAACCTTAAAATTATCATACCTTCAAAGATACATAAGAAATGAAAAACATCAACAATGCTTTCCAGTTTCGGATTTATTTAAACTTGGTGCTAACATTCATAGATATGTTTCATTAAGAAACCCATTTTGGCAAAATGTATTGGATGCCTGGAAAATCTACTATAGGTTGTATAAATGTGATTCAAACAATATTGGAGATATTTTAGCAGAACCCCTATGGCTCAATCATCAGTTTATACATCCAGACTTTGTTATTAAATCATGGTTTTTGAAAGGAGTTTGTAGTATTAGAGATATATGTGACTCTCAAGATATATTGTCTTTCCAACAATTGAAAAGCAAATATGATTTAAATGGCACTATACTTCATTATAATAAAATGTTACTAAATATTCCACTTCAATGGAGAAAAGTTATCACTGACAAACACATTGTCAAAGAAAATGTCAATATTTCAGAAGCCTTAAGAAATATGTTAAAACTTTCTACAGGTTGTAGATACTTCTATGACATTTTGATAAGGAAAGACAATTTACCAAAGGTTTGTGCTAAATGGGAAAAACAATTTCCTGAAGATAAAAACTGGAAATAAATTTTCACTAAATTTAGAAAATGTACAAAGGATGTTAAGCTTATTGATTTCCAATATAGATATATTCATTAGAGAATATACACAAAACATGAGCTGTTGTAAGCATATCAGAAACTTCTGGTCTCTCTTTGAAAGATTTTTTAAGGATGAAATACCTGATTTTGTCCTTACTAAGTTTATTATCTTTTTTGGCGTTCAAAACTCAGATTCTCTTGTAAATCACGTCATTCTGCTAGCCAAGAAATATATACATAATATGAGTATAAAAAAGAAAACTCCTTTATTTCAAAATTTCACCAAATCTTTGACAGAGATAATTAAGATAGAGAAATATATTGCCACAAAGAACGGCACTTATAATCTTTTGGAACAAAAATGGAGACCAATAGTGAAAGATATACTTAATTAGTTATTTACTCATTAAGATAAGAATTGTTTCATGGCAAATAATATCTTGTTCCCAGTCTACCTACTACATGTGTGTTATCTGCAACTCAAATTGTGGAAAGAGTGAAAAAGTGATTTAAATGTTTGTAAAGACAGTGTAACATGGAACCCTTGAACTGAATAAAATTTAAAAAAAAAAACAAACTAGTACCCGTCAATTGAGCAGTCGAAAAACTCTACCAGTTCAAGATCCACTGGTACAAGTGTACATAGTGACATGTCGATACATTGTGGTTGCCCTTAATGACGTCACTAATATATAGGGTGGCGCCGATTGAACGCAAGCAGATGTCGGGCTTCATGGGGCAAAAATAAGATTGTCTTTTGTGTTTGGCGATTGTCAAAGTCTCTCCAACATATTGACATAAGAAATGTAGGAACAAGGGCTATTCGTGTAGCGTTGGTATCCTTTGCCCAGATTTTGTAAAATTTCAGAGGTAATTCACGTTTTACTGGTGTGGCTTTTGACGGGTTTAGGGTGTTTTGTTCACAGCGGAGATGTCCAACATTAATAATGTGCAGCAATTTTACTTCTGTGTCACGTGACTTTACATCAGTACAAAGCTCACATGTTTATCAATATTTTCTAATTCTATCAAAAACATGTTCATATAGATTTAGTTCAAATTAAAAAAACAAAAGTTATTGCTTAGGTTATTTTTAGGTTTATTGTCAACATTCTCTCTATACATTTTCAATAATTTCATGTTTACTTTCTTTTGGCTGTCGAACACCCTCTTACATATCCGTTTATAAAGAATGTTTGAGCATCACAAAGATGCAGTAAACCAAATCGGAGTAGTTATCAAAACAAACTTGAGCTTTTCTTTAAAACATACCATGATTGAATACAAGTAACTAAACTGAGATGCAAACCATCAGGATTCATTGAATAGCTAAGCATGTTTTATATGTAACAACAGGTATCTTGACAAAATATCGTGATTAAGCTCTGTTGGAGGATAATTTCAGTAGGCGTCAGGAAAGAGTTTTCACAGATGCACACATTAAAAAAACGTGACTATTTCTTTAGATAACATTTTGACATTTACAAATTAAACAAGTCTGACTGATCAAGGACGCTAGGTAAGAACTGATGCGCCTACTGCGGCTCAAATGTAACAACACCTGTCCGCAAAGATGTTACTTGAATACTCTGCACCACATGTTGCCAATTATATTGGAGTATCAGATATGTGTTAAATACAAATACCTTTATGTTTGTTGTTACTGTGACGTTACATCAATGTTTGTCACATTTCACATTTTCAGGCAAGATATTAAGGGTACACCAATATTTTGTAAATATGAAGAATGCACAGAGTACACATTGTTTGTTGATGTTTTCACAAGTAGAAATCAGGACCAGGTGTTTTATCTTATCTAATCTTGACCATGAAGACACCAAGGTGCCATTTTTCAGTATCAATGCGATTGTAGAGAATAAAAAGTACCACCCTTACCACAAAATGATTTATTTTAAATCTACCAAAAAAGTCAATTGGAAGCAACATAATCATTGTATTGATTTTTGATCCAAAATTAGTGATAGAAAATGCGTATGACATGTTAAACAACCTCATAAAAGTCCAATCATATTGTGTTGTGAAATAGTGATTTTAATTGAGGCTTTTGTACTAAATATTTTTAATATGGCATATACTTTGTACACATTTTTAAACATCAGATAAACTGAACCCATTTTATCAAGTTTCTGTTTTATCATCAAAGAATAAACTATACATTGACAGTAATTGATTGACCTTATTTATACAGTAGTTGCTTCCCTGTTCCCAGCCCATAATGAATTATCCATCGATTTGAACCAATTAGTTATATATTGACATAATAAGTCTATCACATTTGTTTTTCAATTTTACAGATTTTATGCTTGTTATACTAAAAGATATCGAATGATCTCGTTTATACAGTAATTGCTTCCCTGCCCAAAGGCACTATGAAGTAACCATCGATTTGAACCAACTGACTTTATTGATATTATCTTTCATATGGTATTGTCTGGTCTTCTGGTGGCATGTGGATCGTCTTGCCTGGTCCTCAAGTAGCGTAAATAGATATGATATTGATAACCATACAGTTGCGGGTTGTTTTCGACTATGAAGTGCTTTAGACAGCCGAATATTTTTTCTCTTGGACGACATTTTAAAACACAATTCAGGTCATCAATGACAGTAACATATAGTGTCAGACGTTTGCAATAGAACACAAGTCACTGAAAAGAGATTTCCTTTCAATCAATGGGCCTTTGTCTCATTGCAATCAAGTGATATAAAGAGAATACTAAACGAATGGTAATGTGATAACATTTTTAAGCAACGAGTGTATAGAATTGGTAGAATTGGACGAACGAAAGTGAGTCTGATACCAAATTCTATTCACGAGTTGCTTAAAAATGTCATCATATTACCATGAGTTTAGTATTTTATTTATTACTCAGCCCTCATATCAATATTTATATAAATAATTCGCCAAACAAGAATCAGCTGACTTGAAACAATCGGGAAACCAGCGTATGAATTTTCATGAGTCCAAATAAAATAGTTCGTTATGTTTTTGATGTTTACACATGTCATACGTCTATAAACATGATACAAAGTATATTGGTGAACAAAATAGTTCATTATCAAAAGATACATTGATGAAATTAACACTAAGAAGCAACGAAAACTGTCAACACATCGCGCTCAACACAAATGATTTACATTGCGATTGCAAATATTTTTTAAAGAGAACCGATCATTTCTAATGGTGATTTTATACATAAGCAATAAGCTTTAAATCTAGGAGTCCAGCAGAGTACATAAAGGGTTGAACTTATCAATAAATGAGTAAGTTTTCGATCTATGTTCTATTGTCTCTTGTCATGACATCTAGGGCGTTAGAGTTATATTCTACTTTTAGAAGCCTTGGATATCTTATTCACCAGCGTCAAATTCCCATGTTTTGCTCAGTAAAATAAAAAGATTTTGTCTTGTTCGAATTTGAATATATTAGAGGTGTAAAAAGTGGTGAAGTAGCTCGGACATTCAATTTCTCTAAATCATAATATATAGACGTTTCACTTTGCCAGTCAAGTTCAGTGTTTATCGAGTATATCGCAGTATCGTAATCTTGCTCAGTCCAATGAGAAGGTACTGTATTGAATAAATGTCATAATTTGATATCCGATAACTACTGACATTCTTTAATAGGGCGTTTGACATTTTCATGCATGTGTTATAATATAAATATGACATTTAACTGATTTAACACATTGTGAAATAACAATGAAAAAATATCAACAAATGAGTGATTGAAAAAAATTGTTTGAAAAATAAACAAGTGAAGATATATAGAACAGACTGTCTCAGTTGTAAGATCATAGAACCTTATATTTTACAAATGAAGGAATAATATTTTCTTATATTAAGGGTTGTGCGATGACAATGAACTAACATGTGCAACACATGTACCGTCTCAAAGGCAATATTTAAGTTATAGCTATGTTATAGGAAGTTTTGATATAACATGCGCAACGTACATAACTTGGTTAAAGTAATTGTTTGATATTAAACTATGAAAAATATTTTCCCTCATAAAGATAATAATCTACTGCATTATATATTTATCAAAATGTGTATTTTCAACATGTTGAAACCTTAAATTGCATATGAAAAGTTTTTGATAAAAACGTAGATGAGCAATAATGGATCTGAAATGATTAAATGTTGACAAATAGGAAAGGCTCTCGGCTCATTCCATAACTTCTTGATTTTTTTAAACTTCATTGCGCTTTCTTACTTGAATCAATACATTGTGCAGAACGTATCAATTTCCTTCAACATCTTTTCTATTGAGTAATACTGTTGATGTTTAGATGAATAACATACATGTTTGAAGTGACTGGGTACGTTTTAGTCAAGTGTGTGGAGGTTATTGTTTTCCAAAAAAGGACATAGTGATAACATTATTTTGAAATCTCTTTCCGTTTATCTTGCCACGCTAAATTGACAATAACATATTTTGTAAATGAATACTCGCATATCATATTACAGAAATTAATAACTGAACAAAACTGTCTTATGTAATCACGTGATTTACTTAGAGTCATTAAAACTTAAACTAAAGGATATGTGAAAGGTAAAAAGATCATTTCATTTAGACAATACTGAGATTACATTAATCTTAATTTAGTTAACACTTACTCTAATGGCTACGTCCCATAAATCCTACATTGCATCTAGCGACTAACCCACTCAGGATGTTTGGATTAGAATTTACATTGCATTTTGCAAATAATCAATTCCATGTATGACTTATGGGACAGCTTGTTGTAACTAGATTGTCCGATTTTACCAGCTAATTGTAACGAGATTGTATGATTCTAAGACCTGAGTTCATTGGTTGATTTTCGTGCATGCTTGACACAGACCCAGTGGGTGAGTCATTAAGTTTACCTGACTCATGGAACATAAAACTTAAAGCTAGTATTAACTAGATTGCATTTATCTCAATGTTACATGAAATCAATTTCTTAAGTGTTAAATACCTATCCAGCAGTGTCGGTTACACACTAAGTGGTTTGGGTGCATTCAAAGGCAGTATACACATGCAGTTTCAATTTGTTTTCATAACAAACCTCTAAACAGAAAATGCGCTAAGAGGAATTATTTCATTTATCTGACAGGCAATTTCACAATTATGCCATTCTCAAGAGTACAAAAGAACTCACTGATTAAGCAATCATTAATTCATTTACCCTTTTTATTACTTTTGAGATTGGTCAGTGAGTTAATTTTTAATTAATATGTGTCCATTGCAGACCGCTCCTTTTTCAAGGAACTCTATAACTCTGTCCCTGACGTGTTGTAACACCTTTATTGTTGGGAACTGATTATTGATATCCATGGGATTGTGAATATGCAGGTTTAAGAAGGCCGACTCTGAGTAAACGTGAATGCAAACTCATTTAGACTATCGGTTTTTATAAGAAAATGCGACGTTTATGTTCCATTGGGTAATATATAAGATGAACAAAACAAAATAATCGTCTTTGAATGGCATTCTAGAAGTTGGTGTGATGGTCAATAAGGAAGATTATTTTATGGATAATCAACTTTTTTATTCTTCTGAACAAAATAAGCATTCATGTTGAAACGTCGCTTTCAAAGAACAAAGAAGTTGAAAACAAAATAGAGACAGAAAAGAGAATACAAAACCTTTTTGTCTTGGCAAAATCTTTTCTGAATCATTACTTCAGTTGGTAACTGGATTAACATATCAAACCATAATCCAATCTTCTATTCATTTTGAATACTTCGCAACAGATAGAACTCAACTTGTTACTTAAATAATATCAAATCAAATTCAATTGACCTACACTGTACATGTAAAACAATAAGCTCAAGGGATGAAGGGATAAATCTTTTCTAACAAGACAGTGTTTATTTTAGTAATCTGAGTTAGTTTGATTAATCAATTGATAATACAATAATGTAAAATAATTTGCGTTTAGGTTTAATGTTTCTAAAGCTATTGTCTGTGCTTGTGTGTGTATAAACACAATAGTTTTTTAATTCATCATAAGCAATAACATATCACAATATGTGGGTTTTCGGTAACGCATGTGTAAAGTTAGCAAAATACTTCTGATCGAAATTATGAAAGTTATATTTTAAAACTTCTCTATAGAAGACATGAATCAAATGTAGGTTCCGGGACGTATGGTAGTATTTTACTTATGTTAACCCAAATTGTCCATGGTAAATGCATATGACATGTTTATCCACCTCCGAATGTCCGATTTCATCGTGGTTTCTCTTACTGATTCGCCATGGGACTGTTGTACTCACTGTGGTTTTTTTTGTATTCGTTGTTTTAATATAGTATATGCTTTTTTACACAAATTTGTCATGATTTCTGCTAAAAAAATAAATTCATGTATTTCCTCTGCATACATGTACATGTAGACACGAGTCAGGCAGAAAATAGGTTTGACCCTTAACTACTTTTACGTATAGTCATTGCATCAATAGAAAGCTTAAGAAATATCTATATGTCCTCAAATTTCCTAAAATAGCAAGCATTATTTTCAATATCAACTGATATTGTTAGCATTTTAGTTTATATATATTTATGGGAGTATTATCATGTGCGAGAAACAGTAATGCCAACAATTAAAAAAGTTTTTTTTATTGATATTGATTTCGTCTATGAAAGAATTGCTTTTTTTATATAGATTTAATGCCTTTTAAAAACACTAAAAGATATTGATTGACCTCATTTATACAGAAATTGTTTTTCTGCCCCGGGCACTATGAATCATTCATCGATTTGAACCAACTGACTTGATATGATATAGTCCAGTCTTCTGATGGCAATAATGAAGAATCGTCTTGCCTGGTCCTCAAATTATAATAAATAATAAATTCGATGTTGTATCCATACAGTTGATTGTCGTTTTAGACTATAAATCTTAAAATTATTAATTATTTTAATCTTACCAACCGTGATTATATCTATCAATATCGTTTATGTTCATTTATATATTACGTTATTATACAATGATTATGATTATCTTTGTCATCTTTTTAAACAACACAAAACTAATCGGTACCCTATCTCAATTCTATTAGATACAAAGATGAATAATGTTTTAGACAGTCTTATACATCTATTCTTTGTGACTACATTTGTAAACACGTTTAAGTCAAGATGTCAATGACAACAACTAATAGTGTCAGGCGTCTGCAATAGAACTTAACAAGCCACTCAAAAGAGATTTACCTTCAATGACGGGTCTTTGTGCCGTCACAATTAATCGTTGTGGTGTCGATATTTTAAATCGCTAAATATGTGACGTTTTGTGCTTTTGCTTCTGTAGGAGCACATATGATCAGCTATAAGCTTGACATTTAATTTCCTTGCAAAATCAGGCAATGACTAGATCATTTAAAAATCTTAAAAAGAAGATTTAGGATTTTAGAATTTTGTCACATTTACTTTCGTAGTATGATTAGTGAACGGAAGTTGCTCGTATTAATCTTCAAGAAGGCATTTCAATGCAATTGAAAATGAATGTTCAAAGAGGAATGATGACAGTGATGTTAAACATCATGGACTTCAGAACATTCAAAAATAAATTAGAGTAAAACTATTCTCGATGTAAGTTTAATTGTCCCCTGTTATGACATCTATGACGTGCAGAGTTAAATTTAGCCCTCGAGTGTTGGAGTGTTCTGACGACGCCGCTTGAACTGACTTGTGTGGGAAAGAAGACACATATGGTTAATGATTCTCACTCCACAGAGAAGGTCCAAGTAATAAAATGTTGACCCTACCTCTGATCTAATTGGACCATATGCATGGATTCCGGCAGTTTCCCCTGGCGGAAATGTTGCATCACAATTCATTTAAATTATTGTAGTAACACACTTTCTTACAGTGTTGTAAACACAACACTTCTCGCATCTAAAGGGTGGTAAAATCACAATGCAACCATGTAGAAAGACTAAAAATTGATCAGTGATGAAACAGTCCTAAAATTCATTTGTATAAATGCTAAATATGAAGTTTTTACTTTGCCTCTCCAGTTATTCTGATAAAAATGTAGATGTGCAACTCATCTTGTATGATTTAATGTCGATGTTTCATATCCATATGATTCTGATACTTCATTGTGTTATCTTACTTCATTCAATGAATCAATACAGTGTGTAGAACGTATTCATTTCCTTCAAGGACATTTCATGCACCAGTCCAACATCAACTTGTTTTCTTACATTTTATCAATATACAATATCACAACTTTAATCTAAAGACAATCTGCACATGATGTCACGTGGTGCAGATCGATGTTCCATGTAATATGATATGTAGGCACACGATCAATAAGTATTTATCTCGTAACTGAGTACATACATTTTCAAAATAATGGGTTAAACTCAGTGAACCAAGTTATAGATCTGGTCAAAAAATAGAAATGTTTTATTTTACATTGATGTTAAGATGAATATCGGAGCTGTTTGAAGTGCGTTGGTGTACACTTTATTCAGGTCTACGAGTACCGTGTCTACATTTTGGCTAGCTTAAATTTCGTTAATAATATTGACGTTTTTTGTTTTTCCTGTCTGCGAGTGGATATATAAATGTACCTCATTTATACCTACTCTACGAGTATGTTAACGAGGTTATGGCAAGTTTACAAGACAAACTGTTGCATTCATCAATAATATTTAAATTTTTTTGTCAATAGGACCTATTCAAATATGCTGAAGAGTATGCAGGAAATATCCATTTTCTGAGATAATTAAATAAAACTTTAAACATTTAACCGGAAATTACTGCTTAAAAATAGGATGAGATAATAACACCATTATGATGATAATTCTGCTAGTACAATTTTCTTTAATACCCTCTTGATACATCGACATGGTACTGATCCTCGATATTTAGCTGGGCCTCACAGGCACGCTTTATATTTTAATTGCTGAACAATGCATAATGATGATCAAGAGGTGAACGTAAATCTGTAACAGGATGATTACGATAATTATGTATTGATAAAAACTATAAAATTCGTTTAGAGTCATCAATCACGTATCAAGTCATATATCACTCCTTAAAAGTTCTTACTTAAGAAGGTTTTCAAAGCATTTTGAAAAATAATTAGCAGGTATATGTAACTTCTAAAGGGGCAGTAGCACATTTTTAGGGGGAGTAAAAGGTGATGTCAGGAAAATAAAAATCAATGGTTACAAAACTAAATGGAGCAGTAATAATTGAAATATATAACGTAAAGTTTAGCCGTGAAATACCTTTTTCTTACACAAAATGAATTAAAGGTGTTCACATAAAATGGCCACCAATGGAGTTTATGTGAATCTTCATACTTTGTCCTCTGACTATGGATGATTGTTTTGTGTAATGAGATTTTTGGTCCAGTCATACAAACTAATTGTTTCCATGGAAACGTTTTCATTCAATAAAAGAGGAGATTATGGAGATTATTGTCTTTCAAAAAAGGACATTTGTGATAAAGATAATTTGAAAACATGCTTTTAAACATTTCTTTTATTAAGTTTCGACGTCTCAACGAAAATACATATTTTGTAAATAATAACTCGCATATTATATGATAGAATTTCATAAATGAACGAAACTGCCTTCCATGATACAAAACAAGTTATTTGATTACAAAGCCATTACTCTGAACATGTAAAATATATAATAAGTCGAATGGTAAATATCACTTCATCTACAATGCTTCGATTACATTATTCAATCAATGTCGGAAGTATCAAATACATTCCAATAAGGCTGTGACTATCACGTCTTGGTGTGGGTGAAAACTTATTTTAAAGCGTTCAAGGAGTTTCCATTTTCTGTTTAAACAGAAAGAGTTTTAATTATTTAGTTTATCGACAATTTCACGGTTGTTTTATTCTCGTGGGTTTAAATTGACTCACTTATTAAGCATTAATCACTTCTATGACCATCACCTTTGAGCTAGGTGAGCTGGAAAGACGAGTTAATAGTTAATGAATATGTGTCCATTGCTGACCACTCCTTTATCAAGGAATACGATTACTGCCTCCCTAATGCATTGTAATGCCTTTGTTGTTGGGAGCTGATTGTTGATTTATTGGATTGTCAATACGCATGTTTTAGAAGCCCAATTGTGCAAACTCATACAGAGTGGTTGTAGGTAATTCATTCACACATCAATGAAATGTTCATGACAAAACAAATATGTTTATTGGTACAAACATATGCAGTTTCGTTTAATTGAAATCAGTAATAAAAAGGTGTCCATCATTATGTCTAAGATGTGACCTTTTTGTTCAGTGGGGTAATATATTTAATAAATTAAATGAACAAAATAAAACAGAGGTAGGAAAGTGAATCAAAAACTTTTATGTCTTGACAGTATCATTTATGAAGTAAGTGTTCATTGATGACACATTCCCGTTACATACCCTCATTACCCCAAACAAGATCAATTGAATACTTTATCTGGTCCAACTTAATTGCTTATACCTTAGACTTGTCCATTTCCATCATATAAAGCACACTGGCCTTAATGTAAGCGCAGTAAATATAGTGTACTGCCTGGTGGTCAATAAGAATGAATAATGAGGAAGGAATAAAATTTAGGATAAGTTGTTGGCATGTGACGTAAATTCATAAATATGTGTTTGCCTCACCTGGACATTATTACACTATCATATTCATTAATATGTTTTGCCCTTATGTGAAAATTATTATTTTATTTATGAGCAGAAATTGTCAACGCATTACATAGATCTAAGAGAGGTGTCCTCGTCTCAAAAACCAGAAATGTATTCACTGATTAACAACTAATTTCTTCGTGTTTCCAGACAGTCTTATGTATTAGTGTGTGATGTTCCTGTAAATCCAAGAGTTGCTGGGAGCCAGGATGAAGCTTTCAAAACACAACAGTTTGTATCTAACTGACCTCGGTCAAGTGGTTTATCATTTGATATACTATAATATGGCATGATAAAGTAAAACAGTGCCTCTTGATCATTTTGTTTAAATGGGTTTAAAAATGATAGTAAGGTTTCAAAGGTATTTTATCGATGCTCTTTAAAGGGGCAGTAGCACGTTTTTAGGGGGAGTATATGGTGATGTCAGGAAAATGAAAATAAATAGTTCCAATTGAAAGACAATGTATTCAAACTAAATGAAGCAGTAATAATTCAAATATATAACGTAAAGTTCAGCCATGAGATTAATTTTTCTTAAAAAATGAATTAAAGGTGTTCACAAAAAAATTGCCGCCAATGGATTTTATGTGAAGCCTCATACTTTGTCCTCTGACTATGGGTGATTGGCTTGTGTAATGAGATTGTTGACACTGTCAATATGATACATTTAGCATTTACTTACAATTATAAGTGAAATATTTAAAATGTAAAATTATCAAAAAACGTGCTACTGCCCCTTTAATGATGTTGTTCATAGAAACATCGTTTCCAGATGAGCTCAGATACACATTGGCCCGTAGGGTAAATGTTGTTAAGAATCAAAACGAAAAAAAAAATCAATAAACTATAATCTTATTCTATAAATGAAATACTGTCCACTGCTGTCTTGATTAAATAGCTTTTAACGATTTTCATAACTAAAATTTTATGCATGGATATAATGTTAACTAAAAACGATCTTTAATTGATATTTGAAACTGTTTGTAAAACTTCATTCTTTGTTCTACAAATCGAATGAATCGACTCTGTTTTACTAAAGAGTACATTCTAATCAATCCGTTTTCACGCTATAAACTAGCTCTTGTACAAAAGACTTCCAAGGGTTTATTGCTTTATTGCGTGCTTCCAATGCTTGTCATTAATAATAGGTTTCACCAAGCAGCGATTGTTATGCTCTTTGCCCTTCTTCCAGTCCTATCATTGATCTAACAGCAAATAACACACATCCCATTCTTCTGGAAATACCACATATTTTTTTGCATCATGTGGACGTTTTTTTCCAAAGACTGAAATAGCAAATATAATTGTGTGATAAAAAATCTAATTTTCGAAACATAAAAGGGAGAAACGACACCTTGAAGAGTGAATCAGAAGAAAGCAATGATCCAATACTGATAAATCGTTATATCAAAGACTTACAGTCTTACTCTGTCATGTTGCATTCGATTGTTGCAATGTCTAAGGTCTGGATTATATGCTGCGAAATTTTGAATCCAACTTAATTGTATAGCAAAATAAATATTTACTGCATGCATTTTTTCACTTCCGACACCAACAGAATTTGTTGTTTTTTATTGATAAGAAAATGAATGTCGAAAATTCGAAAAGTTGCATTTCATAAATGAGCACTTTGTTACAATACAAATAGTTGAACAAGGACTTCAACATATCAATAGTAATCAGACCATCAAGCAATGATTAATTAATTGGCGACTATAAATAACTTTGTGTTTGGTCAGTAACCTTAACATGAGTTAATATTTGATGAGTAAATATCTATTGATGACCACTCCTATAACAACGGCTATAATGTCTCAGAACAGAACAGAATTTTATTCTCATGAATCATACAAAATGATATAGAGAACATACATATTATCTTTCATAATATACAATATATTTGGTTTAGAAAAGACAAAGAGCAGTTTTAGGAAGGTGTGATAGTTTAAATATAAGTAGGGTATCAATTTGAGTTCTTTAGTGAGTTAAATTTGTTCACATATGGGTTCGTACAGAAGAAGATTGGAGGTATAATTTACCGTTCATCAGTAAGATGTGTACATGACACAATAATATGTTATTCGTCACAAATAACAGGATTTTTACAAAGTGTAAATGTTATTTTTTGCCTCCGTTATATTTAACCATCTTGCCGTTTCTATTGGTAATCTATGATAAGATGTTCTGAATTTTGTTAACAGGTACGAAATGTTGATTGGAGATTTAAAAGATACGATGTTAAAGTTAGTGAGGTTTTATATAAATGAATATATTTCCTTTTAGAAGAATATTGAGCATCAGAAAACCATTATTGTTTGAACTGGTCAATTAGTGAATTTTACCATTGGGCGCTAGGGACATTTTGATTTTGTCAGATATAAAAAAGCCCGACATTTTGAAGAATATTCTGTACAATGATTACTCAATCGAAATTTGCATCCTTTAGAGTAGATCTAACCCTCATGTTATAAAGAACTTGGGGAAATTTACCAGTTGCAGTAATTACTTTACACTAAAAGCTGTCTTCCTCTCGTGAGTTATGAGTTGTGTACAATTTTGTTGATTTATATGAAATATATATCTGTATTTGGGTCCAGGGGCCTACATGTATATTCTTGAACAAATTGAAAAAGATGAAGTGAACTCTACAATGCACTTGGAGCTATCATTGTAATGTGCTATCAACTGAAACATTGATATTAAAGAGAAACAAACAAGGTAACCCATTCTGTTAAATGGTTGGAAGTCGCAACTCCCGAACTACTTAATCGTTACAGCAAAGAAACCCGTCCAATTACAATTTAAGAAGGCAAATGCATCGTCTCGTCAATGACAAAGTATGAATATACATGTTGACGTCAAACAACCATCAGATTCTACTGACACCATAAAACATTTACGGTTTTTACTACAAAAAGTTTAATTCATTAAATTGTGAAATACAAATGATCGTAATCGATACTCATGTGAAAAATTAAACCCTTTGTTGAAAGATGTGAATTAATCAGACTTAGTTTCTTTAATTCACATATCCTCTTTTTTATTTTTTTTATCATAATGGATGTCATATTAACTTAATATTTTTTTTAAATATTGTAATTATCCTTAATCGCTTCTACTATGAATTATAAAATTAATTGTTCATAAGCAACAAAAACGAGAAGACTTGCGATTTAAGATTCATACATTGGAAGGAGATTAATCTTTATAGTCACATTTCCTGTTAATTATTAGTTTTCTTCCGCATGATCACAATACACGGATTCATTTAATAGGGAATTATTGTTTCCATGGCAACGTTTCTGAGACACCATTGACGTTCAAGTTAATGAAAAGTGTGTCTACTTATACAGCTACGTTCGATATATATCTTGGATATAAGATATTGAGATTGAAACTGAAATGTGACAAGAAAATAATTCTTAAAGCAAGTTTTTTTCTCTAAAAAGGAATAAGTCGCCTTATCATAAAGTTTAGAGGTACTTATATGTAGCAAATAATAGTCAGAATTGAAGTTACATAACCAAATGCACATTCAAAGTCTTGTGATCAGACTAAAATGATTAGTAATCACCAACAATCTCTCTTGTTTTAAAGGTCATACAAATCCGTTGCTATATTATCAGGTATTGTTTCTTAAAGAAGCAATTGATTATGGTTCAGCATACAGTCACGTATTAAACTAACAACTACCAACCGAACTTTGTGCTACGGGCCTGTGTATGGAACAAACTTGAATTTCAATGTGTTGCCAAGATAAGTGAAATCGTTATCAATGGATCGTTCAGGGAAATATTTCCACTGGCTAACAGAGTCTACACAAGTCCTTTCATAGTTATTGATTACCCGGATATGAACGATCCTGCGTTGCTTCCTGACAGGACCTGTAGCATTGATTCTTTTTTATTTCTAAAGGGATGACTTTGTTCGATATGTATGGTTAAAATTATGTAAAGTATCACACATGCACTACGGATTAGTTTCAATGCATAGTTTTCGTTATTAGTTTCGTGTGAGACAGTACATTTATAAATACCAACAAATATCTAATGGCAAACAGCTCTTTCAATAACAATGTTTAGTTTAATCTTTCTTCAAGGTATTCAAATCCCTTTGCTTCACTAGAAATCCTTGTAATATTACAAAGATTGACGTAATGATTGGGAGAAATAAACTATATGTCTCTCTTTTAAATTATAAATTTATTCCTGCCAAAATCTACAAAGTCATCTCGAAGAAAAGTATTGGAAAATTGTAAATATCATTTCAAATAAATGTTCAAGAAGCACACATTGCCATTGCTATTCACAGTATACCTAATATTCTTCCAAAAACAATTTCTTAATAAAATTGGATATGATTGACAAAAATATTTATAGTTATATTGAATCATTCATTTTGAAAATGTATCACATATCACAGAAGTTATTGTAAAAAGTTGTTTACAAATGAAGGAAATATAAAAAGTAACTTTGCATTAAGATTTCTTCTTTCATGGTATTTTGAAAATTACAGATTACCACAATTATGTCAATTATTTATCTTGTGTATCATCTTATACTATCATCATGTACTAAAAAAACTCAGTAATATATGGGATAATGCATTGTTCATTTGCTTTATACCTCACAAAGTTTTGAATTCTAAACAAAGCTTTGAAACCACTTATGGAGAAATTCGCGAAAAACACATGTTAAATTGGGAAAACGTTTGCAAATTATGATAAGATGTGAGGTAATAAGTATCGTTCAATGTCTGATCTAAAGAGGAAATGCAATGAAACGTTTTAGTGATGTAATTTACAGGTTCAAACAGAACCTACAGCGTTGGTTTATCTCATTGTGAGCGAGTAAAATGATCCCATTGATTGTGTTTTGTCTGGAGATGTTAACATAAAGCGACTAGTATGGTGCTAAAAACTTCATTGTCAGTTACTTCAGACTAAGACGCATTCATGTTATTAAGATAGCTGTAGCTAAACTACTCTACAGTCAATTTATGTAAATTTGGCGTGTGATCTGTTCTCATAAACATTATAGAATCTTTCATCTAGAGAAGAAATTTACGAAAAGAAATCATATTATATTGTCTACACCTATATCAAGTGACAAAAGAAATGTGACCTTTATCTGGTAAACTATCTACAAACTATCGTCTAATGTCTGAAATGCTTTGAAACATTTAAGTGATGTGATTTACAGGTTCAAACAGAGCCAGTTGGTGAATCCCATTGGTGAATCTCACTGTGAGGCAATAAAACGACTCCTATAATTGTGTTATGTCTGGAGATACCAACATAAAGCGGCTGGTCTGGTGCGAAAAACTTTATTCTGACAGATATGTCAGACTAAAACGCAGTCTAGTTTTTTAGATGGCAGTAGCTAATATAGTGTACAGTCAATTGAACATAATGATTTCAATGCACTCAGAGAAAGGTAATTGATTCTATGTATCGAGCAACTCTCCTCGTTTAGACCTTGCCATCAGAAGATAGAAAACCGGTGATCCAGAGCAGCAACACCTATCGTGATCACGAGTTACGCCCCTTACCAGCTCTTTCAACAATAGCTAATGAAATCGCCGTTTACACTCGGAACAAATTCAAATTACTAACAGACGATATCTTTTTGAAAACTATCCGAGTGAAATTTAATATCAAACTTCAGTTTGCATGGTTGATTTCATGTTTTTGAGTTATGTGTACGAATAAGAATTCCTTCCAACACGATATGAAACGTTTATATACCATATTCATTTGAAAGATAACAAAAAAACATTTATAATAGTAGTCAATGTTTTACTGAATACGCATTTTCCTTCTTGTTCAAGACATGTAACAATCCATCAAAACTTGATTTGATTTGATTGCTGAAAGAATAGAAAGTCATAAAACATAGTTGCCAAACATATAGTCTCTTTGTGGTAATACAAGAATAGTTTCCTGTATATCATATTTATGTGCCTTGTATATTTTTGTGGAAATAAACCCTTCGATATTGATAAGCTAGTATCAACTGTAAAGTATTTAGTTAGAAACTAAAGACAAACATTTGCCGAAATAACTTGTGAACTGTGCAAAATGACTTTTCTATTAGTAATACTTTTGTAAATTCTGTAGGATTTGATTTTTGTGGTTTACACATGTTGACTGTCATCAATTTCTAATTAAATGAGTCACATTTCTTGTGCAGAAAACCCTTTTCATGCTTATCTTTATATATGAAAATTAAACAATATCCTTAAATGTTCTCAATAAATCCTATTTGAACAGTTTGAGCTTTGGCATCGGTATAACAGAAAACCTAACGAATAAAAACGAACATAAACAATTTCAGTTTATGAAACATTATTTTGTTGCGAAAAAAAGAATATTACTGTCATTATTAGTCTGCGGGAATATATTTTATGTACACAATTTTACATACTCAATTTATTTATTAATCAAGTAAGTGGTTACAGGATTTACAATTCCTGCAAAATTAATGAAATTCAGAGTGGCAATTGAATAACAAATAAAAAAATTTGCCCCAAAAAAATCAATATCAGTGGAAGATGAAATATTGAATAACTGAACACTGTTATTGCACTTGAGACAGAAAGACTAATTGAAATCGCAAGCAATTTAAATTTTAAATTTTCATGTGGAATTTAATTTAATCTCAGATTAAATGTTATGTTTTAACACACAAGAAACAGAATTGTGTGAAAGGTCACACAATCATACCTCGAGTTCATATCATTGAGATTACTATCAATAAAAGCAATAACTTTTTAAAAACAAACACTTGTTGTATAAAAGATTATACCTTACCAACAAAATTCTTTATCGTTATCAACAAGATCTCAATTATGTTAAACCGGTTGGTCGAAACACACCTAATTTCTTTAAAGTTCTATAACAAAACAAAATTTTACACACCAACGTATTGTCATTCTGGTAAACAACAAAGCATTAATTTTGGTATTTTGGACCACTCAGTACTGCTCGATTAATAAAACAATTTGCAAACGAGCTCTTTCTCACTTTCAACAATGTCATTGACAATCACTATATAAACACATAGGAATTAAGAATAGCTTGTAAGTAGTTTCATATCATGATTGTCAAATCCATTACTTCACATTGTGTACGAAGCCTGTGATTTCCTTGTAAAAGCTATCATCATAATGACTATTAGCTGGTAGGGGTGACGTTGGGTAGCTTTACCTATATTGCACGGTATGGGTATTCAGTGAAGACAAGCTTGTTGTTACTCAAAATGTTCATTATGATTAATAAAATCAATGTTAACATTCCCTCTGGGTATGGGTATTTTGCTTTTAACAAAATATGTAGACTGTTATTGTATTGTCAGGAGTCCATAGTCTACTCTTTTTTCTTATAAAGAAGTAATTTGCAAAACTAAAATGTGAGTTCATTGAGGAAAGTTTCATATTTTGAAGAGTTATCAAAATATGAATTATTTCAGTTCAAACTTGATATGCCGAAAGTGATACGACGATACATTGGTTATATTGGAGAATAACAAAAACGATTTTCCCAAAGAATATGATTTTTTTCTCCACTTTTGTTGAAGTTCTCCATATGAAAATTGCATTTAAAGGATTGTTTTGTATATCTATCTTATCTTGGGAGAGTGTATACTGGCTTAGTGATGTATATTATAAAGTTGTCAGAGCCAAAACATTCATTCTTACTTCCTTTACTCGATGCTGTTTTTCCTGATTGGTTTTCATTATATGAAATTAATCCTCATGTTTAAACTGATTAATTCGTTTTAAAGTGATAATTGTAAAAATTGAAGTTGAACCTTAGTTGATTAATCATTGGCGTCCGTTATTTCACAAGCGTAGAATCTTTAATGGAAACCTATTTAAAAGAACCGCAAATAAGATAATTGGAATCTCCTAATATATGTGAGAGACTGACATCATACAACTGGAATTTCATTTTCAAGAATAAGTTCTATTAACAAGGTTTAACTCTCTTTGATGGACAGTACATGCTCATTACAAATGCGTTGAGGAACATACGGTATAGTAACATTAAAAAAGGGGAAGTAAATCAGGGCCTGACTTCACAAATTATAGAGAAAGCAGAACAAAATTACCATCATTGATTTACAATCCACATGTAAGGCATTACAAACATGGTATTCCAATTAGTAAATATTTGTCATAAATTAATGTGCATAATCAGAAAGCAAATGCAATATTGATGTCCATTCTGAAATAAGACAAACGATGCTGGTTACCATGGAAACCCACGGTCCTATATCAACAAAAATTCCTTTAATTGGGTCATGGCGCTCTCATCTTATCCCATATCCAATTTGTAGATTTAAGCTTTCGATCGGGATACATAATCAACACATATGCCTGCTTGTCCTATATCAACAAAATTCCTTTAATTGGGTCATGATGCTCTTATCTTATCTGATATCCAATCACTGTATATGTAGATTTAAGCTTTTGATCGTTGTCAATGCACATGCCCACTTGCCAATACCCATTGTAAAAGAAAGTTTGTTCACTGCCTAGATTATAACAAGAAAATGCAAGCAATGTTCACATTTCATTCGGTGTGTCTCAGGAACAGATTTGTGTTCATTATCATGAACTGTTCCATAAAGCATAAACTTCATCCAATGACTGTTTTCTAGTCAACTTTAATTTGATGTTCAAATTATCCTGTGCTTTGAACTGTTAAATATTAATTGATAGAAAATAAATGAATGGAATAAATCAGTTGCAGACCTGACTTCCTAATATGGCCATACATACCGTGTACGAAACATCCACACAGAAGAGTATAGTCTGTTTTGTTCCGAGTTTTCAAGAAACAGAAACAAGCAATAGAAACACAAAACAATAATGTCTCTGAGAAAGTTGTCATTTATTATTGAATTCATTTGCAGTTTGTTTTCAATTTTGAATGGGCAAAAGAAATAACTTCCATATGCATATGAAAAACTACAAGATTTCAAGCATTAAGTTCACAGCTTAAGAAATTGAATTCATTATTTTATCATATTTAACGAGATTAATGTAATCAATTCAATTACTTATTGGTATTTTGTTTTATCAGTCATCAAACATAACGTTCTCAAATTAGCCAATAACAATACAATCTTTTCTGTCACGTTTGGTCTCACGTCTAATGCATATTAGGCACACATTCAGCACATTTTCATAGAAACATGGAACATATGATTCGCCATAAAATGCTGATATTATGAGTGACCAGGTACACATAAATCTCACAGCTATATTGATCTAATAATTTGACAACAAATTTATGTTTCTGTTATGTTTGTGTCAATCTGGTAGGTGTTTATTTAGTGATGTTGGGAGATATGTCTAATTCAAGTGCAGCCGGGTTATTGCATAGTTGAAATAGATTTGATTGCACCAAATAATTACGTTTTCCCTTTCAAAATTTATATCTGCTTTCTAATTCCCTTTTTGCATAAACATATACAAGGAGATATCTTAAAATGTTTACATTATAATTTTGTGGTACGAATGTGAAATAAATATTTAAAAGAAAGATGAAGTGATTAGTTTCTAACACTTAACTTTATATTTTGTCATATATCCCTTTAAGATATTAAGCCAATTGTAGTAGGTTGGTCCCTCTGAAAGTTTATCAAAATAAGAAAAAAATTCTAATTACAAGAAAATGTTTTATAGATTTGATAACGTGTTTCATAACTTGAGTAATGGTGTAATAGAAGATATTATAAACGATTTGGTTTGCCAAAATCAAATGTCAAATGTGAAGGAAATTTTTAACTACAATTAAAGTGATTCAAACAAAAGAGTAGTTTTACCAATATACAACATGACCAAATATGCGCCGGAAACGTCTTACTCAGACTTTAAACTCAGTTATGAATATTGAGTCTTATTGGCTCATCGAGGCAAGTTTGTAAAAAACGCATATAATTGTCCTTTCCTCAGTGCACAATGATAAAGTAATAAAGTAGGCTAGCTTTATCATGATCTTGTTAGGTCTAATCAGCATTTAATAAAACGCTTCGATCATCCTTTGTAAATTGCAGTTCTTTCTTTGATAGAAGTAACATCGGTCACGTGCCATTGGTAAGCCCAATCAGACGGGGGCATATTGGTTATGTTTCAACGTCTGTTTTATGTACACATGATTTCTTCAAAATGCGTTTAGTATAGTATTTTCCTTTATACTTCTGATGCATGTATAAGAAATCGAAAATATTTGTGAAACTGAACAATACTTGTTAGTTCCAAATATGTCATCTCGATCAGTATGCGTACATTATTACTGAAATGTAATGTTTAAGTTACAGATTTCGGTTATAATCATTCTTACTTTAAATTTCACAAGGCGGATATTTCATGAAACTTAATCAGTTTAACCAATTGTATAGTGCATATAAAAAATAAAACGTACAACTGAACAGAAATACTAGCTAAACCACTATACAGAGAAACTATTTAAGTACATGGACAAAAGAGTTCAAGTACGTCTTCTTGTCGTAAAAATGAACGACTCGCCACTTTGGGGTTCATCAAATATTTCCACTTCTCCACATGCCTTCTCAATTAAGTGATGAATAGAGGTGAGTTTTATTGCTAAGCAATATGCTTGCTAAATTATAATGTTAATTGTTCATAAGCAATAAAACGAGATGACCTACGATTTGAGATACTTACTTGGGAGAATATAAATCTTAATAGTCATATTTCTTGTTAATAATTAGTCTGCTTCCGCATGATCATAAAACACAAAACACTGATTCATTTAATAGGGAATTATTGTTTCCATGGCAACTATCCTGAGACACCATTGACATTTAAGTTAATGAAAAGTATGTCTACTTATACAGTTTTGTTCGATATAAACCTTCAATACAACATTTCAAGATTGAAATGTGACAGAACTCTTATAGTTGTTAACACAAAGTTTTTGCTATAAATAAGGCATCAGTCGCCTTATCATAAAAGTAAGTTTAAAAGTACAAATATGTCACACAAAAAAGTCAGCAATGATGATACACAGCACACGCACATTAAACGCCTATCACACTCAAAGACTATCGTGATCAGAACTAAATGAAAAGCAATCACAAACAATATTTCATGTTTTAAAGGTCCTAAAACCTTTAAAGAAATAACATGCTTTCTAATCACTCTTTGTTCCTAAACTGTTTTCTAAATGGCCTACAATTGTTACCAAGATAAATTGGTGCTAGGACCCTTCAAAATTTGATTCATTTTTTCTAAATGGGCTACAATTTCCATGTATTACCAAGATAATTTGATGCTACGGGCCCGTCAATGGAACCAACTTGATGATCATGTGCTGCCAAGATAAGTGAAATCATTGTCAATGGATCTTCAGGGAGATATTTTCACTGGCGACCAGAGTCTAGGTAAGTCCTTTCAGAGTTATTGATTACCCGGATATGAACGTTCCTGTTTTGCTTCCTGACAGGACCTGTAGCATTGATTTTTTTTTATTTCTAACTGAACGGTTTGTCCAATGGCCAAAATGATGTAATCTATCATACATGAGGATTACCTGCAAAACATAGCTTTTATCTTCATTTGCTAATAAATGTTCAAAAAGCACGGATTTGAAATGGTTGCAGTTCTGAATTATACATAACATCCTAACAGCAAAAGAATTTCTTAATATGAACCATCACCACTATGTTCATTTCATTTAAAAGATGTAGAAACAATAAGCCACATGGTGTGTGCATTTGAACATATCTTGAGGTTTGGAAAGAAATAGAATCATGGTTCAGCTAATTACAGTTGAGACTAAAATTTACAAACCAAAATATAATTTTTTTAATGAAAGAAAACATTCCTAAAAATGCAATCATTTTACTCAACAAACAATATGTTTATAGATTCAGCATGAATGTTAAATAGGAGTGTTTTTCTTTTTAAAAATGTTTGTGAGTGTGTGAGGGGGGGGGGGGGGGGGGGGGTGCTTAATTATGTTCTTTGTGTATATTTGGCTAATAATTCTGCCGACTTCTGAACTTGTACATGTTAGCTATGAATCTATATATGTGTTGTATGTTTTTTTTCTGTACAAATTGAAATGACTATGAAAACAAAATATATGTTTCAGCATTATTTTCTTTCATTCACAAAATGATATTAATATATAAAATGACATTATAGAATCTTCATGGCAATTTACACAAAGAATACCAACGTCAGTTATATATCTTGTTTATCATCTCTTGTAAAAGCTAAACAGTAATGCATTGTTTTCATATAATACAATGACTGAAGCCTAAACACAGCTTTGAACAAAACGAAAAAAATCACGAAATGACATATTTAATTGTCTAAACCTAGAGCAAGTTCCGAAGGAAATGTGGCCTATATCTGACAGAGCTACAAGTATCCTTGTATGTATGTCTGATCTGAATACTTTGAAACATTTAGGTGATGTGATTTACAGGTTCAAACAGAACCTTTAGCATTGGTTAATCTGATTGTGAGGCATTAAGACGACTCCTATGATTGTGTTATGTCTGGGGATGCTAACATAAAGCGGCTGGTCTGGTGCTTATACCCTTCAACTGTCGGGTATTCCAGACGTAAACGCAGTCAGCTTATTTAGATAGCAGTTGCTAAGATAGTTGACTGTCAATTGAACAATTTGATTTTAATGCACTCAGAAAAGTTAACGCATTCTTTGTTATGTTATTGGAAATACCTCTACATAAAATACCGATATGTCAGGAGACGATCCTTTAACATTCAAGATCATCTCGCGGTGCTTCTGTGGCAATACTTTGTTAAAGAAGACTCCATCTTTTCTAAAAAAAAAACATTGTCTTGAAAATGATGTTTAGTGCTATTATACCCTAACGATGCGGGTATATATTTTGGCTCTACAAGCCCACGTGACGTGGCGGAATTGTTTTGTCCGGTGCCAGCCACCGTTATATCCTGATTGGCCGCTTCTTTATTTTTGTGCGCGAATATACATATGATACATGGAAATAAAGACAATTCTCTCCTCTCAACGATGATTTAAAAATTATAAAATTATCTCTAATGGTTCGTGAGATATAAATGCCGCAAGGTGGGTACCCTCAATCATTTTGAGGTAAAAAAGAAAATTTGCGGCACTTGTCGCAACGCTTGTCGTTTCTTTGTTTTTGTGCGCGCATATACATATGATACATGAAAATAAAGAAACCTCTTTCTTCTACACGATGGTGTAACAATTATAGAATTACCTCTAATGGTTCGTGAGATATGAATGCCGCAAGGTGGGTACCCTCAATCATTTTTGTGAAAAGGTTTGATATTTTATATCCGGAAGCAGCCAAGACTGCTTGCAGTCAATTATAGCCTTATCCTGAAAGTTACGAATTTCGCCAAAAGGGCTTACGTGCCATTTTATATTTGGCCCGGAAATAGTACACGCCCCGCATCGTAAGGGTTAAGAACAGTCTAGATCTATTTGCATTGGTGATACTTTTGTTAATTCTTGAGATCTTGATAATTGTACTCTACACTTGTTGACAGTCATTACATTTATTAAAATAATTAGCATTTCATTTCCAGACGACATTTTAATGCTAATATCTTTAAATCAAAGACGATCCATTTACATATGATAGTGACATTACAAGGCCATTGATGTTCTGTTTACTTTACATTATTTATGTTTCCAAAGGTATTTTCAACTAATTGACGTTAGCAAACCATGATTAACTTCATGAACGTATTTTATATGGGTAGTCTCATGCATTATTATAAGATTATACGTTCATATATCGCTAATATACACAACTTTGTTTTATGATCCACAATGAATAAAATGTTAAATATTGAGTAAGTAAATTAAACGTTTTATAAAAATTGTGATGTGTTCTATCTGAAGCAGATATATTACTTGTTATCTTATAAGTTTAGGCTGATCAATCTTAAAATAGAAAACTGTCAATCTCTATTACATGTAAGTTAACCCTTACACAAGACTAGGCTACTGATTTAATTACGATGAACATATGGATTCTTTTGTTGGGGTTGATTCAATTATGAGCAACATTATGACTCCGGGAGGGAGTATTTTCGCTAAATTATTAGATCTTGGGAGGAAGTTATTTAGGATGAAAGCATTCAACGCAATACTTACGAGCATAAGAAAATATTCGCCATAGATATCGATATCAGAAGTAAAGAACATTAGAAAAAAATGAACTGCACTGAAAGAAAGATAAGTGTAGTTTTGAGGTTACATAACCAGTGTTCAAGCAAAAAGTAAGTAAGTTTAAACTCTTGCCAAAAGCAACATTGTTTTCAATTTTTGTATTGTCTGCCATGAGTTTGCCGTTAAGGCATGCATATATGTTGACTTGTGATCTAATCCTAAGGAGTAAACTAAAAACCTATAAAAGAAAATAGGTCATGGTGACTTGTACTTATAAATTTTGGGTTTAAAGAAGCTTAATTTCAGTGAACATATAATAAGCTATTATTGGCTATCCATATAATCATCAATGAGTCCAAGTTTATGTGCAAGGATTTAAAGCTATCAAAGAATCTTTATAGGAAAACTTGGTCTTTACAACATGATATTCACCATGTATGAGGATAAGACATCATATCAGGTTATTCAGTTTGATTATTTGACCAGTATGATTAACTATGAAATTAGCCTGTATGCTGCAACCCTTAAATCAACTTCAAAGATATCCATTGGACCGAAACAGTATATATAAGTATGGGTTCATTGATGAACTACTCCCATTTCTCTAGGGATTGCAGTCTGCCATAAAACTTGTGTGGATTGCCTTTTAATGATCTTAAGGGAATGCATTGTTCAGATAAAAAAAGCTAATCATTAAAATTCCGCAAGAAAGGCTATAAACTATAACTTTGTATATAGAAATAAAAGTTGATAACAAATAGTTACTTGTGAGACAACTGCCTAATCTAGCCTGTCATGATTTCCACAATAATATCACATGAAAGGTCTCTTTATAGGTAACAATACGAAAAACTTAGAAAAATATAGTGATGTTATATATTTTCTGAAACGGGTAATACCTTGTCTGATTACAAAAGCCTAACCCTTTTTTTACGCGACAATCTCACGCGAAACAACCGTGCAGGGGTCTTCTCAAATAATATGTTTTCATTTATATATCAATAATGTTTTCGCTCAGAATTTTACAAACAAAGATTTTCAACATTAACCTGGTCATCCTTTTACACGTTTTTGAATATCAATAGGATTTGAACTAGATAATCTGAATATTTTGAATTTGTCTCCTAATTTGATTTTGGTATTGACGACAGTGAAGGAATATTTGTGTTGAATTGAAATGATATATTTTCTTGAAAACTATTTTCTTTACTTTACCGTCAGCTCTCTCACTAAGATACACAATCCAGTGTAAATATCATACATGTGTATTTTGTAGCTTGAATTTTATCAATCTGTCACCTCATTTCGTAAATCTCAAGACTATACTAGATTTAGGTTGTTGAAAAATTTCGGGTAACTTGTCTTCCCTAAATTTACTCTTCTGTAAAACCCTCTTTGAAAATATTCTACAATCACAAATATAACGTTAAGTAGAGAAGTCCAAAACATATCGCTTGATTTTCAGTCAAATTAAAATAAGCTCGACAAAGCACTTTTCTAGCATTTGAGATAGTACTTTAGTATGATCAAATGTACAGTTTAATAGGAATTTTGAATAATATAATATTATTATTTTTCTTGTGTTCTTAGTGTATTTTCTTGTGAAAGTTAAACATGTTTTGATAAATTTTAAATGATTTAGAACTTATTTTCAATATATGATATGTTTTTATTATAATATATTTCACTATGCAGTAAAGCATTGGAAATGGGTATGACAATGGACACAGTGACAGATCACATAACAATTATATAAAAAGCAAACAAATTCGCCATCTCGATTTGCCAAGATTTATTTCACATTTGTTAAAAGGAATAACAGAAATTACTATTGTGACAGATAATGATAATGATGTAAATTGCGTTCAGTGTCAGGTAAAATTATAACTTATAGATATAACATACATTTATTAAAAACGTATATGCCTTTTTCAATTCAAATTTGATATACTACAATATTACTAGTCGAACGAAAATATGAACGCTTTCTGACATGAAAGTACAGACAAACATCGATTATAGACGTTAAAACTATATTGACATACCATTTGTTCAATTCTATGAAAGACTAAAACCAAATCCATGTACTTGTCAATCATTGCCTAAATTGATCGATTATTATTGTAGTTGCAAATATATTGCTTCGAAAATCAATTTCCTGTGATTGAGTAGGTTTTCCATGATAATTAATTCCCTTCCATATAATAATTATCGTGTTCGTGTTGTGTATTTAAAATCAATCAAAAAGTTTAGGCTAGTTGTGGTCGTGGGAAAATACAGATGCTGTATTTGCTATAAATCAAGATGATTCCCTGAGAAGGCAGAGTAGTTGTGAAATGTACCAGTTTCAGTCTGAACCAAATGAATATTATAGAATAATCAACGCGTTGTGACGAATTACGGATTATCTGTCCTGAGTTAATGTGATAAAATCCGAGCCTCAGACTCATATGGTAAAAACATTATATGAGTGTTGTTTAATTATAAAAGATGATTGTTTTTCATTACTCGTTTCCTTAGACTACTCCAATATAACCCATTATCTCTTCATATGGAAAAACTCGACTGACTTAATTTCAAAACAATATCCTTCTTGTAATAATTTATATCCTCATTTCAATATTTATTACTTCTTCATCCCTTACACAAAGGTATGCAACTAATTTAATTGCCAGTAACACATACATCTTTTAGGCTCAGTTCATCCAATAATGAGAAATAGTAATGCAATTAAATGAAGTCTGACTGAGTCTGAAAAAGTTTCACTAAATAATCGTGATTTATTTGTAAAAAAACAGAACAAATAACAAACAAAACAGAAGTAAATAGCCTTAAAACCACAAAGAAGTGATGTTAATAGGAACATCATTTTGTGGAGAAATTTTCTTTGCAAGAAATCATTCATATGTTTGTAGAAAATGTATCTAATTTCACAGAACCATGCATTGATTTTGAGTTCACACACACCATAAAAAACCTGTTAGCTCTCTCTTTTATCACTTACAGCATACGGAAACAATCAACTCAACTCAAACATTCATCCAGTTTCATCTCTGTTTTAAGAAGTATTAATACACGGCTAGTACAATGTTCGTTATCTTAGAATGATTGACTTCATGCACAAAATAACATACTGCAAATGTTGTCTAGCTCTGAGAGAGCTACAAAGTATCGTTCAATTACTGATCTGAAGTGGATATGCCATAAAAAGGTTTGTGTAATATGATTTACAGGTTCAAACAGAACCTACAGCGTTGGTTTATCTAATTGTGAGGCAATCAAGCGATTCCTATGATTGTGTTACGTCTGGAGATGCTTACATGAAGCGCCTGGTCTGGTACTAATGCAGCTGTACGGTGATTTATTTCAGATTAAGAAGAAGCTTTGTTTTTGAGAAAAGCTTGGGCATAAGCAAAGCTTAAATAGTTTACAGTTAATTGAAAATTCTTTTTCAAAAGAACCAGGCAAAATGCAAACAAAATCCCAAACAATATTTTGGTTGATTTAATTATTAGCAACGTCATAGATCCTAAGCCTAGTTATCTGATAGAGTGAGTAGTATATTTCCTAAAATATAAGATGTTTATAAACATCTGTTAGTTATAATTAAAAATAATGCACTAAATGTAAGATGTACAAACACAAGAAGTCATAGTTCATTTGCCTTTAAAAATGAAGCTCTCAAAAACATGTTTTTACAATGACAAATAACCCCTACAGTTTATCATGTTTTAATAAAGAGTTATCCAACTCGCAGAGAGAAGGATTGGTGTTGTAAATGTTACCAATGGTTCAAAACCAGTATTCTCTGGCTTTTCTGGCACATATTCAAGGCTGTTTCGATGTTTATATATCTTAATCTGTTAGGTATTCAGCGTATAGGGTCATGCACATTTGTAAACATGGCTTCTTTTGAAAAAAGATGTTTTCTCCTCTTATCCTAAGGTGATACCTAGACAAACACATATACTAGTTAGTTATCTTCACTGTTAGATTATAATATATTATTATATTACGGCAGATTCTAGGTTCATGCGAAATTTTTCAAATTTGTCTTGCTCGAGGCGCCATTAACATTTTGAATAGTATAAAGACTGTCTATCAATGCAGTGATGTTGAATATATATCATGACATATCTATGATTGTACTGTCATCAATAATGTTACGTGTGACAAATAGAACTACTTTTAAATATGCATAAATACTCATCAGTCTGGAAAAACAATGTTAACCATGTTAAGGGATACAGGAAATATTTCGCCACTGAGCAACTATCATTTGATTGATCGCTTTAATTAATTGTAAAGTTAATCACTAGACCAAAGCAAGAGTTAATATTTTATAGATAGTGTCCAGGGATGACCACTGTCATGCTACAGGGAACACTGTCTGTTATACTTCAGTGGGTCTTCAAGGGAATAAGTTGCTCAAATAAAGAAAGGATTAATATGAATCATTAATAAAAGCCCAATGCATAATTTTTAACAAAATTAAATGATTATTCCTTCAAAACTGAAAGTATTTTCCTCACTTTTAGGTTTTTTTGTTTTAACTTTCTTATTACATTTATTTATTCCAAAAAGTTAATTCTTCATGCTGGTTTATCCCATATTCTAGAAGATTTAAGGTGGTCTTGATCTAGGATCATCATATTGTCTATCTACAGTATTGTTCCCATCTTGTTTGTTATCGATAATTGTGCCTTATGGATTAAGCAATTTCGTAATTTCTTACAGCGTAATCATCGTGCCTGCCTTTGAAACGATGTTGCTAATAAGCTGGTCTATCATGTCTATATCTATCTATGTCAATGTCTATCATTGGTTAATTTAACTGACAATTCGAGTCGTCCATTGCCTGGTTATGTGTAGCAATGCGAAGATCTGGAAATGGTTTTAATCGGCTTGACAATATTCAGCCTGCGGCCTGAGTGTAAATAAAGTTCAGTTCAGTTCAGAATACATAGCCACTTTTGAAGGAATATTATTTCCCTCACATATTGTCAACAATTTTTGGTAGCTTGTATATTTTGCACAGTTATAGAGGTTATCATGAGATTGTGTTTTGGGATCGTAAATATCCTGTTACGTAACAAACAGGAAGAGTCTATCTAACTTAACGGCAAGGGTTGCTTCCTTACGGCTAAGTTACAATGGTAGATTGCGTCGAAACAATGAACATTACCGAAACAAGGAACATTAGCGGAGAGCCACACTAGAAGGTAGCTTATGAATTTTCCAATCCAAACTAAACAAGCCTAAAGAGAAGACCACTGAAAATGAAGTAGTCTAACATGAGAATTGACTTCCATTAGTATGTGTGAGTAAAAGTTTCCGGTCGGTTTCAACCCGATAGCTGAGTGTACTTTCTTTTGCCTGGAAGTTTGGCAATATTATTGGAACCACACTTAGAATTGTGTATAGGAAGGAGATTTATTACCTGTAAGACCAACTAGAATGATACGTGGGATATCATTTTATGTAGATGTGATATTCGGAGGTTTCAAATTCTTGGAATAATTATTTTTGGGGGTCTCTATGGAATGTAACTTGTAAATTGTATGGCATTTTCGTTTTCTTTTGCATTAAAAACTACCTTTAAATTTGGCCCAGTGTCACGTATGGTTATACGTATAATTTACTATAAAAATTACAACTTAACATACTCGTTCTTCCAGAATGTTCACAATTTACATAAAAGCCATAAATTTAGAAAAGAAATACTGCTTATTATACCTACATTAATGTTTTTGTAATAGTATGTTTTGTAATGTTATGTGTATCATGGTTGAATTTGTATGTTTGAGTTGATATTTTTGTCTGATATGTATCTGGATCACCAGCCTGTAGTGTTAAGATTGAACTGGCTACCGCAGTTAATATTCTCAGTAAACTCTGAATTGCGTCTAGGGTATATCCGGTCTTCATTGATCAATATGGTCGATATTCATAGACTGTGAAGACTCGAGTCAATAAATATGTCAGATTGATAGATTACTTATTTCCTGGAATCAATATTTGGAGTCCATATTGGTTTTCAATGCACATGTATGTAATACATCGTATAGGCAAATTGGTCTTATTCACGTGTTTAATAAATCATATTTTGTCCCGTGATATTTCATTGATAGTACTAAAATCGTTAAATCATAATTTGATTAAATTAAATATTTGCACTCCAATAACATCTTAGTTTATTTAGATAAGATTAAGATTTAGATTATTTAGATGTTTCTTTTCTGATGAGCAAAATGCTTTGTAAACAACTACCTATGATTGTTTTTATTCTGAGCCTTATCTTTGTGGGTTCCAAGTTGGTTGTCTGGAAAAATAAGTTGTGTCTTTGTTCAAAATTTCACAGTTGGAAATAATTTATAACAAACAAATTAATTCAAAGAAATATTCTTACAAGTGCAATTCAAATGTATATTAATCAATTAAGTTGCCATTCTTTAGACTACAGCTAGTTCCTTTGTTGAAAGAGACATGCATTGTGCCAATTATGATTTACAGTTGAAAATTCTTACAGGGTTTATGGATATCGAATATAATTTTTGTGATTCTATAATTACTGTTAGAACTGTAATACTTGTGTAACAATTTTACCGAACCAGCAGCTGTAAGCTGAACATTTTCTTCAAATGTACAGTACAGTACAGTAAACGAATTTCAGGTGATTGCGGGGATAGAATTATAAATGTATAATATAGCATTATGGGATGTGACCCTTCAGCCCTCCTTACTGACATACACACGGTCTATATAGAAGCCTTTGTTAGTGTTATTGAAATCTTTAAACAGAAGCACTGATATGTGATATGACCTATGATATGAAACTATTTCAAAAGTCTTCATAATTTTTGAATTTCTTTAATTGTTGCTTGAAAGTGACACAGTACAAGTAGAATGTATATATGCTAACTATTTTCCGGAATAATCCTTATACCAAACAATAAATCCATCATATACAAGGTTGGAGATACCAGTAGAAGGTTTAACTTGATATTTAAGCACAGTTCTATATGTTATTCATGCCATTCGATTATTGCAATTCTAATAAAAAGATAGTAAGAATATTGAACTAGAAACAAGGATTGAGTATTTGGAAACATTAGTGATAGTTTATGGCTGACATATTAACCACATTAAACCGGCTCTAATAAACAGGATCTCGACCATATGCCTTTCTCAAAGTTTGAATAATAGAAGAGACAAACTTCACTGGTCCTCATTTTGAAGAAAGCCACGCAAGCCACAATGCGAATGGGATGACAAAAGGAAATACTGGTAAATCAACCCCCTTATACAATTCTCTTAATTCATGTTGGTTTGGGTCTCAGGCAATATTTGGATAGCGTCTCCTTCTCTTGATAAACCAAACAGTCTTAAGATTGTACAAACTCGATTATGCACGAATAAGTACTTCTGAAATAGCCTTAACATCAGCAACATTGTATTTATGTCTGGGTGGTTGTTATACTGTTCAGAGTGGAGTCAACATTGCTCCAAGTTACCATAAACAGAAGACTGTATTTATATTAGCGTAGGGATAAGCATCCATGCTGATAATCAAACTATCTTTGTTCAAATGAAACTTGTTCTATTCTATGTACTTGAATTCATTTATGTTTGATCATAATCTTACCATAAACTTAATGACTATATTTAACATCATAAGATGCCACTATTTCTAGTTCAATGAAGGAACAAGTATAGTCATATTTCAGATTTGTACAAAGACCAAGCCATTTTATACTGAAATGGTGTATTCATGAGCTTCACGAGCGCCATTCTTCGTTTTTTCTGATTATGCGCAATTATGAATAAATATTCAAATAATGATGCATCTAAGGTTCAGATCTGTGAAATACGAAATGTTTAGATAAATCTTGGTGTTCTTAACAGAGAAGAATTATAAAGAATATTTTTTCTGATCAGAACTGAATTATCAATGCAAATTGAGATGTTTATTATGTTTATACTAATGTTTTCGGAAAAATGCTCAGTGGGGTATATTAGACTACTGAATTAGGCATGTGGTTAACAGCTTCCAGAAGAATCGGCATGGGTTTTGGCATACCAATCAGATCTGTTGAACATCCAGTAAAGGGAATAAATTCCATCTCTCATTTTTCTGAACCTTTTTTTATTTTGCACACAAATGTATTCACAACAGGAAGCCTACTATGATCATTTCATAATGTATTTTAAATAATTGAATCCTTCTATATTCTTTTAATCATTGCATTTTTTCTTAAATGAGAAAAGAGAAAATGTTTTAAATGTGTAAAACACTGAACCAGCGGGGTATATCTCGAACATGTCAGTCACCACAAAGATTCAATTTAATGAGAAAAATGGTTGCTAGTACAATTTGCCTGCTGAGAAAGTAAATAGCCCAATTTCAATCAATCAGTCTCTTTTGACACACATGAGTGCAAGAAACTCATCAACTGTCGTGTTGGCGACGAATAAATGTTACAATATGTTTCACTGCTGCTTTGGATAGGACATATCTTACTCTTAGTGGGTGCTTGTTCAATTAATTATCAGCCACAATTAAGTTGCAATGGCCAGGGTAGTGAAATATGTAGCAGTCTAACCTTTACTCTGTGTTTTCGAGTGAGCAGTTTCTGAACCAGGGCCTCTCCTGTTATTGGTTTCCCTCGAATGAATCATCTTGGATCTTTGCTTGTGTCCGGCAGTTTGGTCTGCTGTCATTAACGTGTCCAATACGAGGGCTTATCGATTTGATTCTTTATACCTTTGTATAAAATATTATGAATGCACGCTTTTGATGTAAAGTTTTGATAAATATTGGGTATATATTAGGTAATAATGTAAGAGACACATTTTAGTTCTTGCTTAAGAGGAATCCTTTTTATTATCGTAAATGGTAGCATCAACATTAACTTAGATAATGAAATGTGATAACAGAAAAATCGAATTGGAAGAATATGCAACGACCTTTTTATTGTACTGAATATCTGATCACTACCCTTAATATGAAAGTGGACCAAGCAGACAAAAGCACTAGAAAACACTTGTCGTTATATTCTTATTTGATGGTATTGTAAAACCCGACTGTCTGCAGATTCTATCAAGATAAGTCACATTCGTGAGACGTTTGCATCAAAAAGTCAAATAGGTTAGGAAAATAAAACCAAATGGTGTCTCTATCTTTCACCTGTACCTTAAATTCTTTTGATTTTGTTATAAATTTACGATTCTCTTTCTATAGGGGTTATCTACAAATAGCTTTTGAATAACTCAATAAATATCAATATCAATCGATTAATTCAATAAGATATTTCTCTCTGTTGATCGTGGACCATTTCATGTCAACATTGACATACGTTTCATACATTATAGAACTATTTGCTACACTTTCTTTGTTATTAGTTGTCAATGGAAAAAAGTGCAGTGAACGATTCATATCAAATTTTATTTTTTGTATTTGTAAGCCGCAATATAACTTTTTGTGTCAATTTAATCTTAAAATTTAATTAAGAATTGACTTCAAAATTTATTAAGTTCATGGAGGTATAAACTTAAAAACCGCTGTGCAAACTGTGTAAATCCGCGTAAATATACACAAATTCGATGTTTTAATACGTTTGTTTGCTCCAAATAAACACATTCGCAACAAATAGAACTGCACTATTTACGCGAACAAATTCAACTATCAACAAAACAAGAGAGATAATATGTCAATCAAAACGTCATTATATTTTTAGCTCCGCCTACGACTAGTTCACCAGCCAATGAAAATTCACAACAGAATCACGCAACGTCTTGTCACGTGGCCTTGACATTCCTAGTGTCAACCGTTGTACATAAACAAAAACTCGCGACTGTTGGATCCGGGATGAAAATAGCCGATTAGACTATCGTAGGACTATACATGTGACTTAAAAGCTTGACGACAAGCAATCAGATCAAATCGAGTTAAGTTTTTGTTAACCGGCACAGTTCTCTGATCTTGTTGAGAAACAAAACTAAAAACTGCGTCATTTCAATGGCCGATCCCCTTGCAACAGCCGCGACTGCACGCCGCAGAGGGAAAACGACCGGGTGTATTGTTATGAAGCCGTACCATTTCTCAAACAAACTATTTAATATTTATTTGATACCCAGCTATTTGTAATTTGTAGTTCCATCATTTGGGGCGTGGCTAAGTGTGAATGGGCGTGGCTAAATGTGATGTGACGTCACGAAATTAAGTTTATGCATGTATGAACTGAATTTCTGTTACAGTGTTCAGCGAATCAGATACACGGATAGCAAATGACATTTATTTATTGAGAAATAATAAAAATTTTAAAATCAACATATAACTAGTTGTTCTATACCATTTTCTTAAATCTAGCATCGTTATCATGATATTGAATATTTTTCTACAAAACGATTCATTGTTAACCTTATTCTTAAACCAACATGGCAAACGCTAAAACACCATTTCTGCTAACATTCATCAAAGTTTGTGTTTTAACTCTTATCCGATTTTTTGTTATGCCTCTTTTCAGCATCTTACACTAATCTAAATACCATCATTAGTTGGTTCAAAATCGTCAGTGCTTGCAAAGTACTTTAAGCGAGCATGCTTGACAACCCAACCGATAGCTATGAAAATAGTTGTTTTTGCTCTTTACCGATCTTTCCCGTATTAATTCCAATGACAATTATTTATGCTATGTCTTTGGATATTGCTTGGTGTAAAATATCAATCATTAAGTTTTGCCAAGTCTTCATCCTTGGAATGAAACAGGTGCTGTATTTGCTGTGAATCGATTGCAACATGATTTTGTTGATAGTTTAGAGTTCTTTATTGGAAGTTGTGTCGAACTCATTCTAAATTCAATCATCGCAATCTCAAATAAAGTTCATAGATAAAAATCAGTGCACCAGTACCAAATACCACTCGAAACGTTGCTGCTGTTTTAGAGATGTAATCTTTTATATATGATACATTTATACCTACAAGCAATAGTTACAATATTAATGTTGTGTGCAAGGTCACTTGATTTAAAATCATGTACAAGAAGAAAACGACTATTTCAACTTACATACTCAAAGTATTTTCAATCAAGTAAGTGGTTACGGGATTTACCATTCCTGCAAAACTAATGAATTTCAGAGTGGTAATTGAATAAAACATCTTAACATTTGGCCGAAAATCCATATCAGTGGAAGAAGAAATATTGAATAACTGAACACTGTTATTGCACTTGTGACAGAAAGACTAATTGAAATCGCCAGCAATTTTCAATTTTCATGTGGAATTTAATGCCAATCACAGATTAAATTTATGTTTTAACACACAAGAAACAGAATTGTGTGAAAGGTCACAAAAGCATACCTCGAGTTCATATCATTGAGATTACTATCAATAGGAGCAATTATTTTTTAAATACAAACACTTGTTATAGGCTACCAACAAAATTCTTTATTGTTATCAACAAAATATCAATTATGTTTAGCCGTTTGGCCGAAACACACCTAACTTCTTTAAATTTCTATAAAAAAAAATTTTTTATACACCAATATATTGTCATTCTGGTAAACAACAAAGCATGAATTTTGGTAGTTTTGACCACTCAGGACTGCTTGATGTAATAAAACTATTTGTAAACGAGCTCTTTCTCACTTTAAACAATGTCATTGACAATCACTGTATAAATACCTGTATAAATTAAGAATAACTTGTAAGCAGTTTGATATCATGATTGTCAAATCCATTACTTCACATTGTGTACGAAGCTTGTGATTTCCTTGTAAAAGCTATCATCATAATGCCTATTAGCTGTTAGGGGTGACGTTGGGTAGCTTTAACTATATTGCACGGTATAGGTATTACGTGAAGACAAGCTTGTTGTTACTCAAAATGTTCATTATGATTAACATTCCCTCTGGGTATGAGTATTTGGCTTATAACAAAATATGTAGACTGTTATTGTATTGTCAGGAGTCCATAGTCTACTCTTTTTACTTATAAAGAAGTAATTTGCAAAACTTAAATGTGAGTTTCATATTTTGAAGAGTTATCAAAATATGAATTATTTCAGTTCAAACTTGATATGCCCAAAATAAAACGACGAAACATTGGTTATATTGGAGAATAACAAAAACGATTTTCCCAAAGAATATGATTTTTTTCTTCACTTTTGTTGGAGTTCTCCATATGAAAATTGCTTTTAAAGGATTGTTTTGTATATCTATCTTATCTTGGTTTATATTTATTACCCAAGCGTTTCTTTTTTGGGAGAGTGTATACTGGCTTAGTGATATATATTATAAAGTTGTCAGAGCCAAAACATACATTCTTACTTCCTTTACTCGATGCTGTTTTTCCTGATTGGTTTTTATTATATGAAATTAATCCTCAAGTTTAAACTGATTAATTCGTTTTAAAGTGATAATTTTAAAAATTGAAGTTCAACCTTAGTTGATTAATCATTGGCGTCCGTTATTTCACAAGCGTAGAATCTTTAATGGAAACCTATTTAAAAGAACCGCAAACAAGATATCAATTGGAATCTCCTAATATATGTGAGAGACTGACATCATAAAACTGGAATTTCATTTTCAAGAATAAGTTATATTAACAAGGCTTAACTCCCTTTGATGGAGAGTACATGTTAATTACAAATGCGTTGAGGTACGTAACGTAACATTAAAAAAAGAAAGTAAATCAGCGCCTGACTTCACAAATTATAGAGAAAGCAGAACAAACTTACAATCATTGATTTACTATCCATATGTAAGGCAGTACAAACGTGGTATTCCAATTATTAAGTATTTGTCATAAATTAATGTGCATAATCAGAAAGCAAATGCAATATTGATGTCCATTCTGAAATAAGACAAATGATGCTGGTTACCATGGAAACCCACGGTCCTATATCAACAAAAATTATTTTATTTGGGTCATGGCGCTCTCATCTTATCCCATATCCAATTTGTAGATTAAAGCTTTTCGATCAGATACGTAGTCCACGCATATGCTTGCTTGTCCTATATCAACAAAATTCCTTTAATTGGGTCATGATGCTCTTATCTTATCTGATATCCAATCACTGTATATGTAGATTTAATCTTTTGATCGTTGCACATGGTCCATGCACATGCCTACTTGCCAATACCCATTGTAAAAGAAAGTTTGTACACTGCCTACATTATAACAAGAAAATGCAAGCAATGTTCACATTTCATTCGGTGTGTCTCAGGAACAGATTTGTGTTCATTATCATGAAATGATATCTTAGACTGTTCCATAAAGCATAAACTTCATCCAATGTCTGTTTTCTAGTCAACTTTAATTTGATGTTCAAATTATCCTGTGCTTTGAACTGTTAAAGATTGATTGATAGAACAGAAATGAATGGAATAAATCAGTTTCAGACCTGACTTCCTACTATGGCCATACATACCTTGTACGAAACATCCACACAGAAGAGTATAGTTTGTTTTGTTCCGAGTTTTCAAGAAACAGAAACAAGCAACAGAAACACAAAACAATAATGTTTCTGAGAAAGTTGTCATTTATTATTGAATTCATTTGCAGAGTGTTTTCAATTTTGAATGGGCAAAAGAAATAACTTCCCTCTGCATATGAAAAACTACAAGATTTCAAGCATTAAGTTCACAGCTTAAGAAATGGAAATCATTATTTTATCATATTTAACGAGATTAATGTAATCACTTCAATTACGTATTGGTAATTTGTTTTGATAAGTCATCAGACATAACGTTTTTCAAATTAACCAATAACAATACAATCTTTTCTGTCACGTTTGGTCTCACGTCTAATGCATATTAGGCACAAATTCAGCACATATTCATAGAAACATGGAACATATGATTCGCCATAAAATGCTGATATTATGAGTGACCAGGTACAAATAAATCTCACAGCTATATTGATCTAATAATTTGACAACAAATTTATGTTTCTGTTATGTTTGTGACAATCTGGTAGGTGTTTATGTAGTAATGCCAGGAGATATGTTTAATTCAAGTGCAGCCGGGTTATTGCATAGTTGAAATAGATTTGATTGCACTAAATAACTACGTTTTCCCTTTCAAAATTGATATCTGCTTTCTAATTCCCTTTTTTTGCATAAACATATACAAGGAGATATCTTAAAATGTTAACTTATAAACTGTTTTTTATATTACAATTTTGTGGTGCGAATGTGAAATAAATATTTAAAAGAAAGATGAAGTGCTTAGTTTCTAACACTTTACTTTATATTTTGTCCTATATTCCTTTAAGATATTATGCCAATTGTAGTAGGTTGGTCCCTCTGAAAGTTTATCAAAATAAGAAAAAAATTCTAATGAAAAAAAAAGTTCTTTTATAAATATGATAACGTGTTTCATAACTTGAGTAATGGTGTAATAGAAGATATTATAAACGATTTGGTTTGCCAAAATCAAATGTCAAATTTGAAGGAAATTTTTAATTACAATTAAAGTGATTCAAACAAAAGAGCAGTTTTACCAATATACAACATGACCAAATATGCGCCGAAAATGTCTTACTCAGACTTTAAACTCAGTTATGAACATTGAGTCTTATTGGCTCACCGAGGCAATAAGTTTGTAAAAAACGCATATAATTGTCCTTTCCTCAGTGCACAATGATAAAGTAATAAAGTAGGGTAGCTTTATCATGATCTTGTTAGGTCTAATCAGCATTTAATAAAACGCCTCGATCATCCTTTGTAAATTGCAGTTCTTTCTTTGATAGAAGTAACATCGGTCACGTGCCATTGATAAGCCCAATCAGACAGGGGCATATTGGTTATGTTTCAACGTCTGTTTTATGTACAATTGATTTATTCAAAATGCGTTTAGTATAGTATATATACTTCTGATGCATGTATAAGAAATCGAAAATATTTGTGAAACTAAACAATACTTGTTAGTTACTATGTCATCTCGATCAATATCCGTACATTATTACTGAAATGTCATGTTTATGTTTAAGTTACAGATTTCGGTTATAATCATTCTCACTTTACATTTCACAAGGAAGATATTTCATGAAGACATTAACTAAATCAATTAAACCAATTGTATAGTACATATAAAAAGTAAAACGTACAACTGAACAGAAATACTAGCTAAACCACTATACAGAGAAACGTATTTAGGTACATGGACAAATCAGTTCAAGTACGTCTTCAGCTTCTCGTAAAATGAACAACTCGCCACTTTGGGGTTCATAAAATATTTCCACTTCTCCACATGCCTTCTCCATTGAGTGATGAATAGAGGTGAGTTTTATTGCTAAGCAAAATGTTTGCTTATAATGTTAATTGTTCATAAGCAATACAACGAGATGATCTACGATTTGAGATACTTACTTGGGAGAATATAAATCTTAATAGTCATATTTCTTATTAATAAGTAGTCTGCTTCCGCATGATCATAAAACACAAAACACGGATTCAGGGAATTATTGTGTCCATGGCAACTTTCCTGAGACATCATTGACATTTAAGTTAATGAAAAGTATGTCTACTTACACAGGTTTGTTCGATATATACCTTCAATACAATATTTCAAGATTGAAATGTCACAGAACTCGAGGCGTTTTATAGTTGTTAACAAGGCATCAGTTTAAAAGTACAAATATGTCGCAAAAAAAGTCAGAATTGAAGATACACAGCACACGCACATTAAACGCCTATCACACTCAAAGACTATCTGATCAACATAAAAAGCAATCGCAAACAATATTTCTTGTTTCGAAGGTCCTAAAACCGTTTTCAAAAATCATCATGCTTTCTAATCACGCTTTGTTCCTAAACTAGAAAACATGCGTAATGAATACAGTAGAATTTGATCATGGTTAAGCATTTACATGTGAGACTTTAATCCAAAATCTGATTCATTTTTCTAAATGGCCTACAATTTCCATGTGTTACCAAGATAAATTGGTGCTACGGGCCTGTTAATGGAACCAACTTGATTATCATGTGTTGCCTAGATAAGTGAAATCATTGTCAATGGATATGAACGATCCTGCTTTGCCCCCTGACAGGACCTGTAGCATTCTTTTTTTATTTCTAAAGGAACAGTTTGTCCAATGGCCAAGATGATGTAATCTATCATACATGATGATTACTTGCAAAACATAGCTTTTATCTTCAGTTGAGGTCTTCCAACATTTTGCTTTTAATTTCAAGTAAATATTGAAAGGTGAAGTAACACTTCTTAAGGGACACTATTTACTTTTTGTCTCTGGCTAAGATATTTACATCCATCATTCTCTCCCCACAGAGGCAGATCAAGTCATAAAATGTTGATCGCCCTAATCGCGGTGGGGTGGGTTTGTGTGCTTCACAGATCCTGAAAGCTGGAGCTTACATGTTCCTGGTAGGGTCGCCCAAGCTCGACAGTTCGACAGGTAGAAGTCAGATCAAGTTTGAGTCGTTCTAAAAGCTGCTGTATTTCTCTCTCTGAATAACAATCCGAGAAATTAAAAAAACGCGACTATATATATTCTGATTTGACATTTTAACTAGTTTACGAGAATTAAAAATCAATGACATGGATGTTTACTTTCAACTTAAAGTAAATAAACTACAAACATTTAGAAGTGAAATAGAAAAAAAGTCACAAAGACATTTAATTTGAAAGCGTTTGATCATATATTTCTTTTTGATATTTCAAAGATTGACACAATTGTTGGAATTTAAAGACCATATGCCTCTATTAAGCTCGAAATTTATTTGCTTGCAAAGTTATTCAAAAGGTGAACAATTCTTTAAAGTGACCTCTGAGAAAAGGATTGAAATAATGTTAATATCATTGCTAATACATGTTCAAAAAGCACGGATTTGAAATGGTTGAATTTCAGAATTATACATAACATCCTTTCAGCAAAACAATATCTTCATATGAACTATCGTCACTATGTTCATTAGGTATAACAGATGTAGAAACAATAAACCACATGTTGTGTGCATTTGAACATATCTTGAGATTTGGAAAGAAATAGAATCATGGTTCAGCTAATTTCAGTTGAAACTAAACTTTACAAACCAAAATATCATTTTGTGAATGAAAGAAAAAATTCCTAGAAATGCAATCATTTTACTCGTCTAAAGATGCAGCATGAATGGTTATGTAGGAGTGTTTTTCTTTTTAAAAATGCTCATGAGTGTGTGAGGGGGGATGCTCAATTATGTTCTTTGTGTATATTTGGTTAATAATTCTGCCGACTTCTGAACTTGTACATGTTAGCTATGAATCTATATATGTGGTGTAGGTTTTTAGCTCATCTGGCCTGTAAGGCCCGATGGGCTTATGGCATGGCATGGTGTCCGGCGTCCGTCCGTCCATCCGTCCGTCCGTAAACTTTGTGGAATTCCGACTTCTTCTCCAGAACCATAAGGCCTAGAAAGCTTAAACTTATGGTACAGACTCCTTGACTAGTGAGGATTACAAATTGTAGCTTCGGTGGTCCTGTGACCCCTAATAAGGGCCACAGGGGCCACGCCCTAAAAACCTATTTTCATCTTCTTCTCCAGAAGCATAAGGCCTAGAAAGGTGAAACTTTGTGTACAGACTCCTTGACTAGTGAGGATTATAAATTGTAGCTTTAGTGGCCCTGTGGCCCCTAATAAGGGCCACAGGGGCCACGCCCTAAAAACCTATTTTCATATTCTCCAGAAGCATAAGTCCTAGAAAGTTGAAACTTTGTGTACATACTCCTTGACTAGTGAGGATTATAAATTGTAGCTTTAGTGACCCTGTTGCCCCTTATAAAGGCAACATGAACGTCGTTCAAATCTATTTTCATCTTCTTAATCAGAAGTAATGGCCTAAAAAGCTTAAACTTGTCGCCTATATACTGAATTTTATGAATGGTGACCCTGTGGCCTCTACAAAGGGGGAATCACATTGACCACACTCTAAAACATAATTGATGATGAAGCCTGATGAGCTACAGAGCCAATGGCTCTATTTTTATTTTTTCTGTACAAATGGAAATGACTTTGGAAAATAAAAACATATACATATATATATGCATTTTCAGCATTGTTTTCTTTCATTAACAAAATTATATTCATACATAAAATGACATTATAGAATCTTCATGGCAATTTACACAAAGAATACCAACGTCAGTTATATATCTTGTTTATCATCTCTTGTAAAAACTAAACATTAATGCATTGGATAATACATTCATTGTTTTTATATTTCACAATGACTGAAGCCTAAACACAGCTTTGAACAAAACGAAAAAAAATCACGAAATGACATATTTAATTGTCTAAACCTAGAGCAACTTCCGAAGGAAATGTGGCCTATATCTGACAGAGCTACAAGTATCCTTGTATGTATGTATGTCTGATCTGAAGCGGAAATACTTTGAAACATTTAGGTGATGTGATTTACAAACAGATTTTTCAAACAGAACCTATAGCATTGGTTAATCTGATAGTGAGGCAATAAGACGACTCCTATGATTGTGTTATGTCTTGGGATGCTAACATAAAGCGGCTGGTCTGGTGCTTATAAAACTGTCGGATATTCCAGACGTAAACGCAGTCACGTTATTTAGATAGCAGTAACTGTTTCTAAGATAGTTGACTGTCAATTGAACAATTTGATTTTAATGCATTCAGAAAAGTTCACGCATTCTTTGTTATGTTATTGGAAATACTCCTACATAAAATATCAATATGTCAGGAGACGATCCTTTAACATTCAAGATCATCTCGCGGTGCTTCTGTGGCAATACTTTGTAAAAGAAGACTCCATCTTTTCTGAAAAAAAAACATTGTTTTGAACAGATGATTTTTAGTTCCATTTGCATTAGTAATACTTTCTTAAATTCTTTCAATCTTGATAATTGTACTCTACACTTGTTGGCAGTTACTATATGTATTAAAATGATTTTCATTTCATTTTCAGACGAAATTTTTATGCTCATACCTTTTAATCAGAGACGATCCTTTTACATATGATAGTGACTTTACAAGCCCATTGATATTCTGTTTACTTTATTTAAGTTTCCAAAGGTATTTTCAAGTAATTGACATTCGCAAACCATGATTAAATTCATGAACGTATTTTAAATGGGTAGTCTCATGCAGTAAGATTATATGTTCGCTAATGTACACAACTTTGTTTTATGATCCACGATGCATAAAATGTTAAATATTGAGTAAGTAAATTAACCGTTTTATAAAGATTGTGATGTGTCCTATCTGAAGCATATATATTACTTGTTATCTTATAAGTTTAGGCTAATCAATCTTAAAATAGAAAAACTGTCAATCTCTAGTACATGTACAGTTAGACAATGAATAAACATACCCCGTATCTAGAAACTTTCCAGTGCGTATCTAGAAACTTTCTAGATACGCACTAGAAATTTTCTAGATACGCACTAGAAATTTTCTAGATACGCACTAGAAATTTTCTAGAACGTATCTAGAAATTTTCTAGTGCGGTTCTAGTGCGTTTCTAGAAATTTCTAGAAATTTCGAGTTTTTACATTTTTTTTAATAATCAAATATTTTTACTTTATTTGAAATCCCCGTCTTTACTTTCCTTACTGTTAAATTTTCAATATGATTCAATTAATAGAAAGGGAGATAATTGATATTTAATGATAGATCTTCCTCGTTTTAACGCGCTTCTCCTCACTGAACAGGGGCGATCTAAATATAGCACACACACTGCTGTATGGCCCCTCACTGATCAGCGCTAATTACAGACAGACAGACAGACAGATGTTTTATTAAAGTCTCACCTCACATAAATACATTAAAAAGTATATACATATAAAATTGAACGTAAAAGTGAGCCACCCTATAAGGGTTACGAGAGACTATATTATAATATATTAAATTAACTAAAATATGATGTAAACAATATACAAATATACAATAGTATAAGAAAAACTATCCATATAAAATATGCTTTCTTCTTTGTAAGATATAAAAGCAGGTTTTGGCGGTAAAATATACAGGGTGCTTAAAAAGAAAAACTAATTTATCAATATCACTAAAATCTAGGAAGTTGGGATAGCTAAAACAGACATTTTCATATAAAATCTCACGCAGATCATGGTATACAGGGCAATGTAAAAGTACATGGCTTTCATCCTCAACACTCTCACTACATTGAAAACACACTCTCTCATTCACATTCTTATTTGAATATCTGCCGGTTTCCAAATGCAGAGGAGCAGTACCTGATCTAAATTTGGAGAAGGCAGAGCGGTATGAACGGGGCATACTCATACTCACGTAACTTTCACACCCATACTCATTCTTAAACATTCGGTACGTTCGTAACTTATTACCTCCCGTTCTACCGCTTGGCTGACGTAGTGATTCATTCCATCCGCTGACATACTTACATGTAGATGTCTCGTCAGCATGAAGCTACGGGACATGCTGTTTCTTTTCGTTGTAGCACTTTGTAAATTAAAGAACAGTAAGATAGAAGTAATATGAACAGTGATTAATAATATATTGATATTGATTTTAATTACGATTGTCTGTAAAATCACGAGCATGGATCCTTTAGCGGGCAAGTGACATACAAATATTTTTAAATGACTGTCAAGTAAACTGTTAAAAATAGTTGAACATGTATTAAGTTAAATTAAAGAATATGCCTCATTAAAGTCGATTTCGAAGTTAACAACATTCCACAAAGCAATTGTCGCTCAGAAGCCTTAGCAATTCATGCAGCACGCTGTTACTCTATTTCAAGATGTAATTCGGGAGATCTTCACCTCTGCATAGGCTTAAGACTATAAATAGAAATATGTACATGTATCACTCAATCCAATCACTCAACAACCTAAATCTTTAGAATGTCGTCCACTAGCTTCCTATATATATTTCTTTAGACAAACGTCTTATATCTAGAGTATAATTTGATCACAATTATAATTCTAATTGTGGGTTACTGACCGGGGATGACTAGCAATTATAACAATTAGTTGTTTTATGTAATTATACATCTTCTGCTTCACATCCACGCACAAGTCTATTTCACATTCATTTCATATTGATACCGATTGTCATTGTCCGGTTTTCGATCATTATCGTTTCTATACTTATTCTACCTTGTATACCTCCATCCTCCACTGTGCAGAACCGATTTACTTCAGCAACAGTCGATAATCCGCGATCAAAGGACACAATTGATATAGTTTGGCTCACGTGAATGCAAATAATGTGACAAGTACAATAAAGACCTAAAGACATAATAATAGAATATAAAGAACTTCTGTGATGTCTATCTGCATATATTGACCCATTGACCAAAAGGTGTTGAGTGCATAGACAGAAAAAATGCATTCACCGAGTATCTTATATTGAGTTACAATAATACGGAACGATCAGAGTTTAGTGAAAATACACTTTCATTACCGTAAAATAGATGTTCAGCTTCTTGAACTGTATAAAACACTTGGGTAAGCTAATATGATACTTGTGTTGCAGTATTTCATTTGTATATGCATATTTTTAATACCTATGAAGTTTCATGTAAGCCAATCGGTTGGGTGTTATGATCATTAAGATTTACATTTGTTTTCCTTGTGAATACATAATCTATTTCAAGCCGGCCGTTTGTAATGTATTTACCGAGAAGCTTTCCACAACGGTTGGTTATTTCGTCCTATATTTCAATTTTTATTCATCAATTTTATTTTCCATTCTTTTGAGAAATTTCTTAAGACAGTCGCTTTCCGACAATATGCACTTGTACAGATACACGAGATATAACCGAGATTCCCCAATGTGTTTATTGCAGATCTTTAGATGTGTGTTATATAAACCGTATTATATATTTTTTATATTAACCATTTTAGATATTGAATAGAAAAGTTAGAATAACAAAAAACTTACAATGATCGTGAGAATTTCAGGTCACAACTACATTTTCAAAAGCTGATCAATCATTATTTAAAATATTTGTATGTGGTTTATTTCGGTTATTTGTATAAAGTAAAACATGAATTTGCAATATGTAAGACAATTGATATATTTTAGTCTGCCAGCCTGGCTCTAAAATAACATAAATTCATTAACAACTCTATTAGGAGACTCAAATGCTAAATGAACATAATGAAAAATCAAAAATTTAATTTTCATACATTTATTGACCGTTTCATTTCAATGTAGAAACGGTCAATTTAGACTATATATGTTCATTTTAATTATAGAATTGCATCGGACTCGTTAGGGTAGCGCAGCAATAAACGTTCTGTAATAAACATGCGCCATTGTCATTAGCTCTATTTCATAACATAAAGAGAAGTATTCCCGATCTTTCTTTCTCGCAAGAATACGAATGTGTATTCTCACTCAACTATACTTACTCAAGCTGATGGTCTACATTCCAACATACCCAAAGCCTTTTACAATGCAGCGACCACAGGTGTGTTTGGGGGATACGGTTCACCGAGTTAAAAGCAGATATTGGACTATTTTATACATGTCATATTTTTATGGTGTCATTTCGGCCCTGTGAGGCCCGGTGTTTTTGTACATCATTGTGAATCAATGACGTATAAATCTGTAACACATGACACAGTAATAAACTATATTATTATTATTATTATTCCTATTTAACAAAGAAAGCAGATTTTGGACCAAAATATGCTATCTTTGTTAAATATAACACAATCATCATGTAAATTGTAGGACACCCATTTTATTATTTCAGACTGAACGAGATACTAAGTTGCTATTTTTCTGTCATCATCATTTCGATCTGTTAAAATATTGGAACATGAAGTAGCTAGGTAAAAAAATTGAACAGACAAGTACACCATAAGTTCGAACCCAAACCACTGTATATTTAAAAAAACCAAGCCATTCAAATGTAAAATAAGACAACTGTGTATGTATTTGTGCAACAACAGCAATTTCTGACCTAGTACTGATATCATACCCTCAAATGTGAGCCATGACACATCCGTACTGCAACGGGATTTTCATGAAAAAAGGTTATAGTTTAATTAAGATATTCATATATTTATTCATGTCATTGAAGTATCGTCGTAACACAGATACTGCGCTATTGCCATATGATGTCCATCGGTATGTTTAGGGATACCTTTAAGTGGTTGACGGTATCAGAATGATATGAACGATATGAAATTTATCTCGCTTACACATTGTAACTGATAAATGACATACACGTATTAGAGCTAAATTCAACCATTTAATCATATTTGCGTACACATGTACGCTATAAAAAGTAAGCGATGAAAATGATTGCCTGCTTGTGATAAAAGAGTACAAAATCAAGTTAATCCTACAGCAAAATAACAATGCGCATTTTCTTAATGCATCAAAGTTTGAGTTGAAGTATTCACTACTATTTGGAAACACGGGTTTTATATCCACATTGACAGAATATATCTAGTGTTCTGTTACATACAGTATACAAATATAATAAAGTTTACATTATAGAAATGAAAACATGAAACAAATGAAACAAAAGCAAATCAATTTGAGAGATATTCAAATTGAGATCAAAGGAAAGTCGCAATCAGAAGACCGCCACGTGAATGATGCATGTTTTTACACCTGAACACTTCTCCATGACGCAATGTTATTGCAACGGATTGCCACGAATCCTAAATCGTGATTACAAGATAATTCCCGTTTTAGGGGGTGGGGGGAGGTGGGGACTGTCTGTCTGCGTGTTGAGTACTGTCGCGACAATACACTGCTCACTCAGCCATGCAGTCACTTGTTGACCAGTGGATTTATGTTCTCACATAAACTCTATCCCTTTATTCAATGTTTTATTTTATTATCATCTTTATCTTGTTATATAATGATTGATATGTAAATTATTATGGTGTCTCACTTGTAGGCCGGGTGCTATCTTTTTATCTGCAATGTTTTATATCATGTGAACTATTGTTTAATCATGCCACATGTGAAATGGATGTATGCACGTGACACCGAAATAATATACTTTTCTTCTTTCTTGTTTTCTCTGTAGTTTATTTATGTATAGTTATTTTTACTTGCTTCTATATAGACATTTGTATCTAGGAATCAGACATTCATAGAGTGTTATACCCCAGTCACACCCAACCCGTTTTTACTCCGTTCTTATAAAACGGACTCGAACTATGGGAGAACGGAATGGACCCAATCTAAATAAATTAAGATCAACAGGTTTTATATTTGGTCCTGCAACAGTATGACAAAATAAAAAATCTGTTGGATCTAAATTTATTTAGATTGGAATGGACCTAATGTCAACTGTTTGCGAACCTTATAGAAATGGAAGGATGTTCTAAAATTTGACGTAGGACCAACGTTATTTAAACGGGATTGTTGTACCTCGAACGGAATTTCCGTACTTCGACACTTCCAAGAACTATTATCACGTGCTTCCGTCGGAAATCGATTTCATTTACGTTAGTATACAGTTTTCACCACGTTTTTGACGTCCGCAAACAGATCTTACCCGATCATAGTACGTATATAGGCAGTTACAACTTCGTCCAGATATGTTGAAATTAATTATCATGAAAAAGTTTTAAGGATGTTCCTACACAGGTCTAAGAGTTTACACAAGGTTCAGAAAACATCGTATTCGTTGTTAGTACGTTTGATATATTCTCAATTAGGTATTTCTACTTTGGCAGTGCAAATTGAATTGACGGATAAAAATTCATCACTTTTTCACTAATTAATGGGAATTTGATTACTAAAAATGAGTGAATGTGGCTAAGTTTTGTGATTACAATATGTGTATGTATTTCTGCGCAACCTATATTTTTCAGTTGATAAAAAACTATTTATCACGACTCTTTTGTATAAATGAATGATGTGAATTAAGAATCAATAAAGTTTCCCTTCAATTTTGTTGAAAGCAGGGCAACATTACGCTAGATTTGTGAAGACAGAAAACAATAAAAGAAAACACTTTTGGACAATGAATTGACATAAACCTGATTATTATAAATGTTTCATTTTGACAGCGAGAACAGGTTTGAAAACGGTCGAGAACTTGCTTGGTCTTTACCGAAAACGGGCCCGGACGCCCTACTGACCACGTTAAGCACTCTCTAAAAACAAGCTAGAACAGGATTGTGCGTATTAAGGCCGATAAAGGTTTTGTTGATAACTTATGTTAACTGTTCGAGGACTCTATTAGACTGACTGGAAACGAGGTAAACAGGTAATTTTACCCGATCTATAAACGTACAACAAACTGTCACAGGACTAGAGAGGTTTACTTACTAAAAACTGTGGATAAACATTCTGGCGTCGTAGTTAGATAAAATGTAAACAACAGTTTCTCGTTTCTATCCCGAAGGAGGCCGTTTTGTGAACATTTTAAAACGGAGAAGAACGTTTTAAAAACTACCTTGGTGTGACTAAGGCACTCATTAACCCCTGGACATGCTTCACGGCTTATGCCTGGGCCCCTTGTCAGCGTAACTGCCCGCTCTAGCGACGCTAATTAGCTCACAGTACCCCTCATCTCCCGAGACGGGATGAAAGGAAGCTGTCTAGTCTACCATAAAGTTCTGATTGTTTTATTGTTTCATGGAGATCAGTCGGGGAAAAGAAAAGTGTAAATAAGGATAGCAAACAGCGAATATCTTGCAATTTGCACCATTGGTGTTGGTAATTTAAGTTGATTTCTTCATCTATAGTATACTGACATATGAATACACAATCACTAACTTGTCAACAGAAATCTGTTCACACGTGATGGGCGTGGTCGAAATTACTGGTGAGCAAGTCCTGTAACTTTACAGTTTAAACCAGGGACATTAGAAGACTTTCCTGCTTAAACATATTGACTTATTGTAGTTGTATATATATTTATGTGGCTCTCGCGAGGAGGACCGCCCGAATTTTCCTCCTATATGCTTCTCTCGGAGATTATGAGTTCATGATGAAGAATTAGTTGCAATGAAAACGTATAGCTATTGTAACGGGGGCTAGTTTTATTTAACATATTTAATTATATTTCGGGTAATTTACAGGTATTTAGGGCGTAAGGGGCAAAGGAGATAATATTTACTTACTTGTTCCATGCGGTTAGGGGCTTCCGGTTTTGATTCGTGCTTCGGCGATTGGACGCACGCATTGGGTCATTCCATTTATATAGGGGTGTTTTACATGTAATGGTACAATCCAAGTTTGGGGTATAAAAAGCAGCGCACACGGCTGTGTCAGTGTCTAGCGGTATATTGCCTAGCGTTAGGTGAGACTTGTTCTGTTAGAACAGCCGACCCCTTGCAATGTATATTGCAGCTCTTGTCCAGTAATTGGACAGTTCTTGTCTCGGGATGAGACAGCTGACCCTTCCCCCATAGCGTGTATCTTTAGATGTTAGGTTAGCTTAGTATCGGGTGGTGCGGGGGGGAGATTTGACATAGGAATTAATAGGTATTTATTAGGATTTAACTGGGTAAATTAGTATTTAGTCACGGGTGGGCGGGAGGCTTATATTTACCTATCTACCGCGTTAACCGCGGCAGACACACCCACACAAATCCACTAGTTCCAGAAGTAGGGTTTAATTTTCATGTCTCTATAAAAGGCTACTCCCAGTCACTGTTGAGTTTGAATTCTGTAAAGTTTACTTTTTGTTGTAATAAATTCTTGCCGGTAATTCACTTGTGTGTTATTTATTGCAAAGCTACATCTCGAATCTGGGAAACAGCGTGGACATTGTTTTAAAGATCACAACGCAAAGTCTTGGGAAAAATTCAGTTATACAAATATCCACGTCTGTTACACTATGTTACATTACAAATATACGATATAAACGTGACTGTACATACAAATATTTAATGCAAAATAAAGAGCAGCAAACTAGTGCAGAAGCATTAACTAGAGCTTGATATACACTCCGTGCCAATGATAAATAATTTTAGAATTATCAATATATGATGTAAGTATGAAATCCATTGTTTGCAACTGGTTTACGTGGTCTAAGGGTTAGCTGACTGGGCCTGAATCCAACTTCTCACACGTTCGAACCCATGTCACTTTCAGACAATGACGAACACACCGGCACGCGCTGTCGGCCTCGGACAATATGAGTCTGTATATTAATAATTACTCGAACATAACAGAAGAAGAATATGAATATCTTCATAACTTACAATATGATGGACAGCATAACTTTACATTCCACTACCAATGCGCGGTAATAAGCGATTGTAGGACAAAACCCCACCCTGACAAAAGCCCACACGGACAAAAGCCCATAGGATTTTGTCAGGGTGGGCTTTAGTCCTATGGGCTTTTGTCCGCGTGGGCTTTTGTCAGGGTGGGGTTTTGTCCGTACACCGTAATAAGCATGTCCCACTGCCATAAACTGATTTACATAATGTAGTTTTGCGCAAACATCTAATCATCTCATCAATCGTCCCTCTCTAGAATCCGAATGTGTATTGTAACATAAACTGTTTATTGAAACTTAGTGTTTTGACACACCGACCTACAGTACTTGTGTATTACACTTGAGCGACCGCTGGCGTGTTCAGGAGATACGGTTCACTGAGTTAATTGGACCTACCATTATCTGGTAACGCTCTTTACAATTTTATAACAAGAATTTCTTTTTTAGAAAACAATGCGAAAATTCAAATCAATAAATTATTTAATAGCTATTAAGATATTAAAGTGATATGTGTTTGTCGTAAGTTAGTTCTGTGGCAGTATAATTTCACTCAAGTGTAATCCGCTCCGACACACACAATATTATTATTAATAGATGTCTAATAATTCGTCAACATTGAGATCGTTACCAAAGAAGAAGGAGATAAAGAAAGAAAACACAAAGAAGGGCTGTGAATGATATGACAACTATAATCTTTATGGTGATAAACGTTTTGTTCTTAGTTTCATTATGTCCACACCCAATAACAAAACCAAATCGATGAACAGAAACGGTAGTATATTCTTTATTTTCTTTAATAACGTATTTTAAAGAATTTAATAATAATACTCATTTCGTTCTGTAAGTTAGTTCCCTTACAATATTAAAAAAAGTGAAATTTTGACTCAAATTGGAAAGTAATGTATATTTTATGTACATGTATAGCCGATATATTCACGAGCTTGTTTTGTTAAATATTGAATTTCCTACGTAATTTATTCTTGTCTTTCTGACGCAACAAAACCAACGTGTATAACAAGTTCTTCTTGCCAGATAATTGGTTATCAAATTGGAGAGATACAAAATATTTTGCACAGTAACTCAACGCCATATTAAGCCAGATAATACAAGACTTCAGTTATGATAATGTGGATTATGCATTTCTTTACTAAATATATTGGAAGGTGAAACGTTGACTCAAATCGAAAGGGTTCATTCGCTTTTAACTTAGTTAAACTAAGTAAACAGTTGAAGTTATATTATACATTGTTGGAGTCAAGCTCTTCGTCTAACAGTAAATTATCAGTTATTAAACAATCTCTTTGTAGATTGGATGAGGAAAGGTGGTTCGCAGAACTTTGGAATGACGTCGGCAGAGTTAATGGAAACAAGTTACGTACTTACAGGTTGTTTAAGAAAGACCGTAGACCAGAACTGTATGTAAAATACATTATGTCCAGAAATAGGCGTAGTAATTTAACTAAGTTACGTTGCGGTGTTTTACCACTTCATATAGAAACAGGACGATATTGTAAACCCCCCACACCCATAAGTCATAGGTTTTTCCCTTTTGTGATGCTGTTGAATCTGAAGCCCATTTTCTTTTTAATTGTGAATTTTACCATGATCTTAAATGTACTTTTATAAATTACATTAGTTTTAACCCTAACGATAGTGATTATGTTAAACTCAGTACAATTATGAGCTTATCTGAAAACAAGAGTCTTAAACTTTTAGCCGATACCATTAATGATATGTTTCGTAGAAGGCAAATACATTATTGATCCATTTTACCTTTTATCATTTTTTATATTATAATATTCTTTATACATTTATCCCTGGTGTATATATCATGATTCATGTATTTTTAACAGTGTCTCATAAGCCAATTATTTGGCTGGATGATATGTTATACCCTATGTTTTACAACTGATGTTTTAACTGTAACATATCATGTGACACTTAAATAAAATATTTCTGTCTGTCTGTCTCTCTCAAAATGGAGAAATAATGTCCTGTAGCTGACATCTGCATGAGCCTCTCGTGCTGTACATGCAATCAGCTTAGACAATATTGCCGTTTTAAACAAATGCCTGTTAGATTAAATAAACGTGTTTTTATGTGGTCTGAAAGATGTTCGGGTAGAAGTGTTAAACATTTGAGTTTTCGAGTGAAAGCAAGGTTGACCGAATGGGACGTGAATGTGGAAGATGTCAATGTTAAGCGTGTGTGTGAACGTGTGCAAGATATATGTACAGACAGACAGACAGATTTTTTTATTTAAGTTTCGCCTCAACATGGTACAGACATATAATAAATGCATAAGATAATATCACAGTGATTTTATATGGTTAATTTATCTGTTTGTATGTACAATGTATATATATCATATGTATATATAATATTAACTTGCCTTGTATATTCTTTTAAATATTTATTATCATAGTCTCTCATAACCCTTAACGGGGGGCTCACTTTTATGTTATTTTATATGTTATATGTTTATGTATTTTTGTGAGGTGAGACTCAAATAAACCATCTGTCTGTCTGTCTGTCTGCAATCAGCTGAAAGTTATAAGCGAAACCGTACGAGCTACCACAATAGAATGTACTGCTATTGTTATCTGACCAAAATTGATAAAGAAACCGTAATTTGATGTGCATAGAAACATATGGTAACAATGATTTATTCATACGATTAATATACAAAGAAAAATTCACGATAAAGTTTCTACTCAGTAAAACAAGTGAACCTCAAAAGTTATGAAAAACATCCTGTATTTTTAACTGGCCTCCATGATATAATGGTAACGCACTGGAATCTGCATGTCACAGGTTTGAATACATGTTTGGACTGTAGCATTTGTAAATTAGTTATTTTGGAAAATTGATTTTAGTGAGTGTATATTTGATTTGCAAATAGAGGTTTGAGTTTAAACTAATTTCGAGAATCAAAATATCATCGCTTCACTATCAGATGATGCCGGGTGTTAATCATGATATCTTTCTACTATAATGTTAAATTGTATGAATTGATAATCAGACTAATTATATATAAAGACAGTTTTATATATTTTGTTAAAACATATACGTGGATACTTTAGTATAAGAACAGTTATAATAACGATAGAGTCCCTTAATGTCATTTAACGCAATCAAAAGAACTCAAAATGGCGGGTCAACATGTTATCGTCTTTTAGACGGGCTTGTTACAAACATGCAATAATTGACCGTATTATGCAACTCGGCATCGGTGTTTCTTTCATCATTCACTTTGATGTGAAAAATGAACTTTGTGTATGCGCTCACTGTGTTAACAACTTGCCAATCACAAGTCACATGACCTTTTTTATACATGTATTACCGTTGATATGTATATTACCGCATATGCAAAGGTTGTGTATTTCCCGAATGTGTGTTTTACCAACACACATTCTCTTAATAATCAAAACCACTGTACGTTTCACTAAATGCATGAAGGCAGCTACATTTTAGAGATGAAAATCTACGTTATTGCTCGTCTTGTCACTGACCGTTTAATATAGTATGACTCCATTTATTCCAATGCTATGTGAGAGAAAACATCATTAAATCAACACACACTTTATGCATCGGATAAATAGATGTATCAATGCATGGTACGTACATGTATGTCTGAGAGATATTTTGGACATTACGGGACTGTCCTATGAACATTTTGAAGATGTCGACATTACAAACCAGATCCCGCTATATTTTTTAACCAAAATATTGATAAACACTATTTGTTGATAGCATATCCGCACCTTTACATATTAAAAATATAAATACTGTTAAAATGCCTTATGATCGTGTAAATATTGCCGTAGCAAGACTTTTCACACTAATAGTGCCGATCATTGTTTATGATTTTGTACCAATTTCACTACATCAAGCAAAGTGTTACGTTCAGCATCCTGTCTCAACTAGGTTGTGTGCTAATCTTGAACTAATGAGATATATGTACAAACAGAAATGTCATCTTGACTTAAATTTCGTTTCGAACAAGGAATACCCTGATGGGACTGTCCCTTTTCTTCATTGAATGTTTTATCAAGACCTACGAATCGCTCTAATGATTAATGCTTATTGAATCTCTTGCTAAATAAGTTATCTCAAGCATATTTGTTATTTTGTTTTCAAATGAATTGGAATAAACAAATACCTTTACAAAGATACCTTCACTAAGCAAACCTTTATGTCGACTTGTAGTTTTTTTCTCCAAATACAGAATCGATATACAAGAAGTGTCAGCGAAATATATACCTTTAAAAACGTCATAGAGAATAAAATCATAAGTATATTTGATATTTGAACTGTTGTATACAATCTATTTTGTTATTGTCTGTTCAGTGTAAGTTCGGTTCCCTTTGCCTTGCTAATAGAAACTTCAAACACTGTCATCACATAGTTTACCTGTTAGTGTTTAACTTTTAATTGAAGAAGACCGTGTCAACGTTTTCTTGAATGCCTTTATGTATCGGTAATTTTGTTAATTTGCGTATTAAAGTTATTTCATTTCTTTATTGCCTTCATTGTCTTTACCAAGCTGCATCTCACTGTTGTTAATCAAATGACTTTGTCAAGCAGTACAATATCACAATTTATATTTTATAATCATAATCAAAACAACTTTGCATCTGTTTCTTCCAATTTGCCATTTAACACCCATTTAAGCTTTCGATATATGTTATGAAATGCTTATTATTCTAAAAGGGGGCATAGCACGTATTTTGAAAAAAAATATAGTTTAAATTTTTCACTGACAATTGTACGTTGCAGTTAAATGTATGATATTGATAGTGTCAAAAATCCCATTACACACACCAATCACTTTAATCACTTAATCACTTTTAACAAATTATGAATATTCACATAAAGTCCATCGGTACCCATTTTTGTGTGAAAACCTTTAATTCATTTTATTAAGAAAAGAGAATCGCATCACTGAACTTTACATTATATATTTTATTTATTACTGCTTCGTTTAGTTTAAAGACATTGTCTTTCGATGGGAATAATTTATTTTCATTTTCCTGATAACACTTATATTCTCCCTAAACTGTGCTACTGTCCCTTTAACAGTAAACCCGTTATCAATCATATGAATGGAAAGACGGGCTGTGTTACAAAGAGGAAGTAGAATTGGTATAATCTTGTTTAGAGCAAAACGGGAAATAAAGTCTAGATGAACTGAATGAAAGTTTTAAGAAATAACATTACATAGTTGAAGGTACAGTAAGCTTTCTTATAAACTTCAGTTTACTCGATATCAAACTTTGCGGCAGCCGATTGTTGTTGTCAAGGTTATATTCTAAGTTTGACTTTTGAATATCGTGGTCAAGAATTTGTATTATTCAATGTTCCAATTATCTACTGTATTATTTCTGTATGAACATTTTTTCCATAATAATAGTCTTTTCATACGACGCTGTACATTTCTGTAAGCATGAAATAAACTTTTTTACTGCCTGCCTTTTTAATACAACGTTCCGATCGTTTAAGGTTATGTTTATAAACTGTTTTTTTTGCAGGTAACTTCAGTGACACATTACAACTATTTCTTGTGCAACAGTGGCCATTGTAAAAAATGAATGGTGATTTAATCAGCGACAAAGCCAGTCAGCTCCCCGTTAAGTAGGGCGTTAACCATGCGTGACAGTTGCATAGCAGGGGCGTTATAATGAGGGCAGGTGGTAGAGGAGGAAACTTTAACATTGAATATCTGCGTTTCTAATAAACCCACAAACTTCATAATTTCACATTATATCATATTGAATAAGCAGTTTTAAAATATGTAAAAAGATCTTAATTATCTTACAAAAAATAAAAACTCGAAATTTCTAGAAATTTCTAGAAATTTCTAGAAATTTCTAGAAATTTCTAGATACGCACTAGAAATTTTCTAGATACGTTCTAGAAATTTTCTAGATACGTTCTAGAAAATTTCTAGATACGCACTAGAAAATTTCTAGATACGTTCTAGAAAATTTCTAGATACGTTCTAGAAAATTTCTAGAAATTTCTAGAAAGGGGGTACTTTCTTTCTGGTTTAACTGTAAGTTAACCCTTACACAAGACTAGGCTACTGATTTAATTACCATGAACATATGGATTCTTTTGTTGGGGTTGATTCAATTATGAGCAACATTATGGCTCCGGGAGGGAGCTGTCTGACAGACGAGGAAGTATTTTTGCTAAACAATTAGATCTTGGGAGTAAGATATTTAGGATGAAAGCATTTAACGCAATACTTACGAGCATAAGAAACTATTCGGCATAGATATTGATATCAAAAGTAAAGAATATTAGAGGGAAAAAAATGAACTGCACAGAAGGAAAGATAAGAACTCAGCTGCTCGATTGATCTGCAAAACCAAAAGGAGAGATCACATATCTCCAACCCTGAAAACTCTTCACTGGCTGCCCGTACGATTCAGAATCCACTACAAAATCCTGTTACTTGTTTTTTAAGTGTTTAAACAATTTGGCCCCAAAATACCTTTCTGATCTCCTAATATTGTATCAACCTGCCAGAACACTTCGTTCAAGTGACCAAACACTTCTGAAAATTTCACAGACACGAATCAAGTCATATGGAGATCGATCCTTCTCAAGAACTGGACCGGTCCTCTGGAACAGCTTACCATCCAGTCTAAGATCAGAACTTGAGTTGTTAAGCTTCAAGGCCCAACTCAACACCTACTTTTTCACTTGTACATAAATGTAATAGGACTCAGACAGCGCTTTTGAGCAATTTCATTGGAAAAGGCGCTATATAAATCTATGTATGTATGTATGTATGTATGTATATATGTATGTATGTAAAGAGTAAACTAACAACCCATAACCTGACTTTTACTTATAAATTTGTGGTTTACAGAAGCTTAATGTCAGTGAACAAATAATTAGCTATCATTGACTATCCATATAATCAACAATGAGTTCAAGTTTATGTGCACGGATTTAAAGCTATCAAAGAATCTTCACCATGTACGAGGAAAGACATCATATCGGGTTAATCAGTTTGATTATTTGACCAGTATAATTAAATCAACCCTTAAATCAACTTTTAAGATATCCATTGGACCGAAACAGGTAATAATATACAGCTGCGTACCTTAAGTTTGTTCACCTCATGAAATTTACTGTATAGGCTCACTTTGCTTCCCAATTGTACAAAAACAACAATGAATAATACAAATTCGATTCTTTATTGTCAACAGACAATCAATGGTGACTCTGTCCACCCTTTACAGTGACAACAGATTGTATTCTTTATGTCATAGACCTATAAAGACGTTGGAATACTGATCTGGGCAAGGAAAACCAATGTTTCTGTACGGACTTCCAGAGCTCCTTACTTGATGTCAGCATGTCTTTGGCAACACGTTTCCCGATCAAATCCCAGAAATTCTCAATGGGATTCATGTCTGGGGAAGAATTACCAGGTCATGGTAACACCTGTACCCCTTTCCTGGCAAGAAAACCCCTGGTAGATCTGGAATTGTGTGCTGGCGCATTGTCTTGCTGGAATACAAAGTCCCTGTTTGGAAAAACCAGACAACTATCATGCTCAGCGAGGTCATTGATGATATACCGCTGATACCTATCACTATTTAGTGTGCCTGGGACTTTTTTGAGAATTCCCGGCTCATTTTCTGAAATGAGTCCCCAGACATAAACTTGGTGTGGGTGCTTGACTGTCGACTGTATACACTGTTTGTAAAGTCGTTCGTGAGTCAATCTTCGTACTTTCATACGTATTCTATTTGAGAAGCACCTAAAGATTGATTCGTCCGAGAACAACACCTTCTTCCATTGTGGCAGGTCAAAACTTCTCACTCGCTTGGCCCACAATAACCTGTTTTTTCGCTGGCGTTGTTGAAAAGCGGTTTACGACATGGTACGTAGCATTTGAGGCCAAACATTCGTATTTTTCGAGAGATAGTCATCCGACTTATCGTTCTACCAAGTGGTTCTTTCAGTCTGCTGTGGAGAATATTCACTGTCGCATACCTATCATTCATACAAGCCTTACGAATAAATCTGTCCTCTCTTGTAGTCGTACACTTTGGCCTGCCAGATCTTGGACGGTCCTTCACGCTTCCTGTTGCCTTGTATGTTTGATACAGCTTTATCATGCCTTTAATTGACACACTACAATCATAGTCTCTCACTTATGTTCTTTTCACAAAACGCCACTCCATACCGCGGTCCCTCAACGTGACGATGTGCATCCCTTCAACAAAAGTCAAGTTTCGCGTTTTTGGAACCATTTTGTTGAATAAATATGTCATAAATTATTCAGAGACAAAGGTAGGAATATTTCAAATTTGTAATTTCCAGGTCAAAAAATCTAGTGTCTTTAAAAATATCAATTTTATGAAAATATTTAAAAAATATCTCAGAATCATCATTAAAGGCAAACAACATATTTCATTTAACAATTATTACCATGTGACAATAAATTAGCAATATAACTTTCAATAAAATAGCATGTATAAAACGAAAATCATGTACTTATCTCGTAGTGCTAAGATTCCTTCTCTCCTGTCATCAGTGAAATCAGCTGTCGCCATTTAAAACTCTCACCATCAAATTACATATATTTGAAATTTATATTTTTTGGCATGGATATCACCATATTTGCATATTACTATTGTTTAGATATATTAAAGTTAACGTCGATATCACAGCGAAGAGGATATATGCATCTCTATGTCTGAATTACAGTTCGAGAAGTGAAGTGAACAAACTTAAGGTACGCAGCTGTATAAGTATGTGTCCATTGATGAACTACTCCAGGGATTGCAGTCTGCCATAAAACTTGTGTGGATTGCCTTTTCATGATCTTAAGGGGGATGCATTGTTCAGATAAAAAAATTAATCATTAACATACTGCAGTTCGGCTATAAACTGTAACTTTGTATATAGAAATAAAAGTTGATAACAAATAGCTACTTGTTAGACAACTGCCTAATCTTGCCTGTCGTGATTTCCAAAATGATATCACATGAAAGATGTCTTAACAGGGAAAAATACGAAAAAACATAGTGATGTTACATATTTTCTGTAACAGATAATACCTTCTCTGATTACATCATCCTGACCTTTCTTTTACGCGACAATCCTACGCGTAACATGCGTGCAGGGGTCTTCTCAAATAATATGTTTTTATTTATATATCAACAATGTTTTCGTTCAAACTTTTACAAAGTTTTCAACATTTAGCTAGTCACCCTTTTACACGTTTTTGAATATCCATAGAATTTGAAATAGATAATCTGAATATTTTGAATTTGTCTCCTAATTTGATTTTGTTATTGACGGCAGTAAAGGAATATTTGTGTTGAGTTGAAATGATATATTTTCTTGAAAAATATTTTCTTCACTATACCGTCAGCTCTCTCACTAAGATAAACAATCCAATGTTAATATCATACATGTGTCTTTTGTAGCTTGAATTGTATCAATCTGTCACCTCATTTGCATGAATCTAAAGACTTATACCAGATTTCTGTTGTTGGAAAACATTTCGGGTAACTGTCTTCCCTCAGTTTACTCTCCTGTAAAACCCCCTTTAAAATATACTACACTCACAAATACAACTTTCCTAGACAGGTAGTCGTGATTTAAGTAAAGAAGTTCATAACATATCGTTTGATTTTCAAATTAAAATAAACTCAAAAAAGAATTTTCTAGTATTTCTGTTAGTACTTTAGTATGATCAAATGTACAGTTTAATAGGAATTATGAATCCTACCTAATATAATTATATTTCTTATTTTTGTAGTGTTTTTTATTTGTTAGATTAATGTTCTTATGAAATTAAAACACGTTTTGATTAATTTAAAATGGTTTAGAACTTCTTTTTGATATATAATATATATTTTTTACATTATATTTCACTATGCAGTAAAGCATTGGAAATGGGTAGGACAATGGACACAGTGACAGTTCACATAAAAATTATATAAAAAGCAAACAAATTCACCATGTCGATTTGCCAAGATTTATTTCACATTTGTTAAAAGGAATAACAGAAATTACTATTGTGACAGATAATGACAGATCTGTTTTTGACGTTCACTGTCAGGTAAAATGATAGTTTTATAGATATAACATACATTTATTAAAAACTGATATGCCTTTTTCAATTCAAGTTATATGGAACTACAGACTCACATCAATCATAGACGTTAAAACTATATTGGCATATCATTTGTTCGATTCTATGAAAGTCTAAAACCAAATCCATGTACTTGTCAATCATTGCCTAAACTGATCGAATATTATTGTAGTTGCAAATATATTGCTTCGAATATCAATTTCCTGTGATTAATGATCGTGTTCGTGTTGTTTATTTAATATCAATCAAAAAGTTTAGGCTAGTTGTGGTCTTGGGAAAATACAGGTGCTGTATTTGCTTTCAATCAAGTTTCAGTCTCAACAAAATGAATATTATAAGAATAATCAACGAGTTGCGAGGAATTACGGATATCTGTCTTGAGTTATTGTGATAAAATCCGAGCCTCAGCGAGGATTTGACACAATAGTTCACGAGGTACAACAAATGATACAACATATAGTAAAAACATTATATGAGTATTGTTTAATTATAAAAGATGATTGTTTTGCATTACTCCTTTCAGGAACTACTTTCAGACTACTCCAATGTAACCCATTATCCCTTCATATGGAAAAACTCGACTGACATAATTTGAAAACAATATCCTTCTTGTAATCATTTATATCCTCATTTCAATATTTATTACTTTGTCATCCCGTACACAAAGGTATGCAACTAATTTAATTGCCAGTAAAACATACATCTTTTAGGCTCAGTTGATCCAATAATGAGCAATAGTAATGCAATTGAATGAAGTCTGACTGAGTTTGAAAAAGTTTCCCTAAATAATCGTGATTTATTTGTCAAAAAACAGAACAAATAACAAACAAAACAGAAGTAAATAGCCTAAAAACCACAAAGAAGTGACGTTAATAGGAACAACATTTTGTGGAGAAATTTTCTTTGCAAGAAATCATTCACATGTTTGTAGAAAATTTATCTAATTTCACAGAACCATACATTGATTTTGAGTTCACACAAACCATTAAAACCTGTTATCACTTACAGCATACGGAAACAATCAACTCAACTCAAACATTCATCCAGTTTCATCTCTGTTTTAAGAAGTATTAATACACGGCTAGTACATACACATGTTCATATCTAAGAATAATTGACTTCATGCACAAAATAACATAGTGCAATGTTGTCTAGCTCTGAGAGAGCTACAAAGTATCGTTCAATTACTGATCTGAAGTGGATATGCCATGAAAGGTTTGTGTAATATGATTTACAGGTTCAAACAGAACCTACAGCGTTGGTTTATCTAATTGTGAGGCAATCAAGCGATTCCTATGATTGTGTTATGTCTGGAGATGCTTACATGAAGCGCCTGGTCTGGTACTAATGCAGTTATACGGTGATTTATTTCAGATTAAAAAGAAGCTTTGTGTTTTAGATAGCATAGCTTAAGTAGTTTACATTTCATATAAAATGCTATTTCAAAAGAACCAGGCAAAATGCAAACAAAAACCCAACGTTATTTTGGTTGATTTAATTATTAACAACGTCATAGATCGTACGCCTAGTTATCTGATAGAATGAGTAGGATATTTCCTAAAATATCAGATTTTTTTAAGCATTTGGTTAGTTAGAATTTATAATAATGCACTAAACGTAAGAAGTTATAGTTCATTTGCCTTTAAAACAAATCTCTTAAAAACGTGTTTTACAATGAAAAAAACAAACCCTTCAGTTTATCGTGTTTTAAGAAAAAAGCTATCCAACTCGCAGAGAGAAGGAATGGTGTTGTAAATGTTACAATTGGTTCAAAACCAGTATTCTCTGGCTTCTCTGGCACGTAATCAAGGCTGTTTGGGTGTTTAAATATCCTAATCTGTTACGTACAGGGCGTATAGGGACATGCATATTTGTAAACATGGCATCTTTTGTAAAAAGGTGTTTTCTCCTCTAATCCTAAGGTGATACCTAGACAAACACATATAATAGGTATCTTTACTGTTAGATTATTATATATTATTACATTAACATTATTTAACAGATTCTAGGTTTATGTGAAATGTTTAATGCTCGAGGTGCTATTAACATTTTGAATAATATACAGACTGTCTATCAACCCTCTCGACCCTTTGAATTCTATATGTATTGTACTTAAAAGCCACCTGTGTCAACAAGGGCAGAGACCGAAATTGAATGGGTATTGACATTGGAAATATATAGGTATTGTACTTAATGTACTTGTCAGTAAGGGTGGAGAACGAAAAGGAAATGAACTCTCTTGACCCTTTGAATTCTATAGGTTTTGTACCTAATGAGTGGAAATTTGGAACATATGTGTAAAGGGTCTGTTACCCTCTTCAAAACAATGTTCAAAGAGATTTCGACAGGAAGCCAGTCGCGTGACTGTGACAATAGCCAACACCACTTGTGTCAATAAGGGTGGCAAACAAAAAGGAAATGTGGTATTGAAATTAGAATTTTATAGGTATTGTACCTAACACCACCTGTGTCAACAAGAGTGGAGACCTAAATTGAATGGGTATCTATGATTGTATTGTCATCCATACTGTCACGTGTGACTGTTAAAAATAACCTTAAATATGCACAAATATTCGTCAGTCTTGAAAAACGATGTTTACCATGTTATGGGATACAGAAAATATTTGGCCACTTAGCAACTATCATTTGATTGATCCCTTTAATTAACTGTAAAGTCAATCACTGGACCAAAGCATGAGTTAATATTTTATAGATAGTGTCCAGAGATGACCACTGCCATGCTACAGGGAACACTGTCTGTTATACTTCAGTGGGTTGCAGCTCTATGGTCTTAAGGGAAATCAGTTCCTCATATAAAGAAAGGATTAATATAAATCATTAATAAAGACCCAATGCATAATCATTAAAACATTTGATTTAATAGTTCTACAATCCCAAAAGTATCTTACAATGTGTATCATAAAAGTGTTTTGTTTTCTTGTTTTAACTTTCCTTTTACATTGATTCATGTCATTTGTCCATGCTTGTTTACTCCACATTCAAGAAGAGTTTAGGTGGTCTTGATCTAGAATCATCATATTGTTCCCAGCTGGTTTGCTATCGATTATTGTGCCTCATGGATTAAACAATTTCGTAATTTCGTACATCGTAATCGTCGTGCCTGCCTTTGAAATGGTGCTGCTTCTAAGCTGGTCAACAATGTCTATCATTGGTAATTTGACTGACAATTCGAGTCGTTCATTGCTAGTTATGTGTAGCAATGCGAAGATCTGGAAATCCCCGAAATCCCCGATCGGTTTCACACTATTCAGTTCAGAATACCTAGCCACCTTCGAAGGAATATCATGTCCCTCACATGCTCCGAAGATATTGTCCACACTTGATAAATTTTGGTTGCTTGTATATTTTGCAATGATATATAGGTTATCATGAGACTGTGTTTTGGGATCATAAATATCCTGTATAAGGATTTTGCGAGGCTTGGCGAGCAATGATACTTTGACGGTGAATCAACAATTTATTATTCCTGACCATAAATGCCTTAAATTACCATTTTGGTTATTTTGTCACGACTCAAAAGTATTAAAAAAAATTAAAATTTATTTACGTTCTTTCATCTTACGTAACAGATAGGAAGAGTCTATCCAACTTAGAGGGAAGAGTTGCTTCCTATCAGCTAAGTTACAATGGCAGATTGCGTTGACACAAGGAACATTACCGGAGAGCTACACTAGAAGGTAGCCTGTGAATTTTCCAATCCAAACTAAACAAGCCTAAAGGCCGCTTCACACTTAGCCGAATTTGACAAAAGATGGAAACACGAATTTGAAAATGTGCAAATTCGCAAAGGATCGTAAGCAATCGGGCCATTCGTAAACGCATCTTTTGGCCGCCGCAAGAGTTTTTCTTGCTTCGGCGGCAAGATCGGGGAAGTGAGCAAATTGTTGATCACGCCATTTTCGTGTTGCATCCGTGTCTCCATCTTCCCCTTCGCATTGCTATCGAGGTACCGTCGTGTGAATTCGTAATGTGTTCGTATTGCCTTCGTATATCGATCAGTACGATGATGTCATTCGATTTTATTTGCATGTCAAACTCGCCCTTTGAACAGATGATCACACGAAGGTAATACGATGACGACACGGATTCGTAGATATTGTCGTACGAAAGGCAAGATGAAGACACGATTACACCAAGAAAATGTATATTCGCATAGATTATCAGAATATTTTTGACATACCAAAAAACGTCCCTGCACTTCCGATTTTGCTGCCGGAGCTATGAAAACTCTACCGACTGTAATACGAAGCATTAAGATGTATTAAAGATAGCCCCGGTAACTTTGCGATTCATTCTCGATGCACACGGCACCGGTTAACTAAGTTGATTTTTAAAAGTTCATATGATGCCCAGGAAGAATAAAACGAATATCCAGATGATAAATAGTCGTAAGGTGGTTTAAAACAATCGAATTGTGCAGCCGTGATACTCGTTCCAGCTGACTTCCAGAGGTCACGTGACGTTTACCGACACCTGGTTTGAGGCATCGTTTATGCATCGTACTCCCGTTACGACGTCGTGCTGCCACCGTGTTGTCGTCGTGCAGACTTCGTAAAGGCTGAGTTCGAATGCTTTGAATCATTTGCAGTTGTTAACGATTGTTATCTAGCAAGTCAGTTGAAAATTATATTATAGGTCCATTGCCTGATTATGTTCCAAGAGGCCACATATTAATAGTCTAACAACATTACTGGTTATCTTACGTTGTGCCACACATCCATTCTTAGACTTGGTGGCATTCCACTGCTAGTTCAACCACACAACCACCTTTCACGCATGGGCAAAAATTCAAATCAAGACCAATTGTTATCAATTCCGGGCCAATCGAACTCGACCTGAGCTAAATCTCCTTTACGATCGTGCATCCATTCGCATTGAGTTCGTTTTGTGGTCGTGTGTCATTCTTTCAACATCGTGTTGCCTTCTTTCTTTATTAGAAGTGCCTCCGATTATGACTGTCTTTTTCCCATATTCGGGTCAAATCGTACGAATTTCAAATTTTCTAATTCGTGTTTCTTTCGTTGGTCAAAATCGGGACAGTGTGAAGCCACCCTAAAGAAAAGACCACTGAAGATGAGTAAATGAAGTGTTCGAATTTGAGGCTTGACGTACCTGTGAGTAAATTTGTTCGGTCAGTTTCATTCAACCCCATGGCAGAGTGTACTTTCTTTTGCCTGGAATTTTGTTGGCAATATTATTGGAATTGGAACTTAGAATTGTGTTTTCAAATTCTAGGGATTATAATTTTTGGGGTCTCTTTGGAATTGTAAACTCAATGGAATTTTCGATTTTTTTTGGAATTAAAACAACCTTTTAATTGTGTCCTGTCATTAAGATATATTTTTGTGTATATAAAAAATTAAGACTTAACAAATAATAACCGCATTCTGCACCCTTGTAATATTAAATTTTCGATAAGATCTATTTTTATTCACGTAAGGTTTATTGATTAGTATATTTGACTTAAAACTACAACTTAATAAACATGTCCTGCCACAATGTTTTGAACTTAGATACAAGTCATACATTTACAAATACCGATTATTATGTCTACATTATTGTTTGTGTACTTGTATGTGTATTCCGTCTTTATGTAAGGTTGCATTGGTATGTTTTTGGTTGATATTTTGATCCAATATGTATCTTGCTCGGAGACAGTGTCAGATTGGACTGGCTACCACAGTTAATATTCTGAGTAGACTCTGAATTGCGTCTAGGGTATATCCAGTCTTTATTGATGAATATGGCCGATATTCATAAACTGTGAAGACTCGAGTCAATAAATATGTCAAATTGATAGATTCCTTATTTCCTAAAATCAATATTTGGAGTCCATATTGGTTTTCAACGTACAAGTATGTAATACATCGTCTAGGCAAAATGGCCTTATTCACGTGTTCAACAAATCATATTTTGTTGATTTGCCTAACAATTGAAAATCTTGAGCAAGGTGTATTGATATCGAATTTATTTTTTGTGATTATATAATTACTGTCAGAATTGTAATACTTGTGTAACATTTTTACCAAACCACCAGTACAGTAAACAAAGTTCAGCTGATTGAGTGGACTAGAGTTTTATATATATATATAATATAGAATTATGAAATGTGTCACTTCAGCCCTCTTTACTGATCTACATAGAAGCCATTGGAAGCTTCTTGAACGTGTCTTGTCTTCTTGAAATCTTCAAACAGAAGCATCGCGATGTAAAATAACCTATGGGAATCTCTTTCTGGAGGAACTTTTGAGTGTATTCAATTCATGCTTGAAAGGGACACAGTACATGTAGAATGTATATATGCTAACTATTATCGAGAAAATCCTTATACCAAACAATACAAGCATCATATACCAGTAGAAGGTTGAACTTGATATTGTAGCACGGTTCTATATGTTATTCATGTCATTTGATTATTGCAATCATAATGTTAACAAAGTAACTTTAATGAACAGGGAACAAATATTTGGTATTTGGAAATATTAGTTTATGGCTTACACCTTAACCACATTAAAACGGCTTTTAATAAACAGGACCTCCGCCATATGCCTTTCTCAAAGTTTGAATAACTGAAGACACAACTGAACCTCGTCTTTGAAGAAAGCCACGCAAGCCACAATGAAGATGTGATGACAAAAGAAGACACTGATAAATCAACCCCCTCTTATTTCATGTTGGTTTGGTTCTCAGGCAATATTTGGATAGCGTCTCCTTCTCTTGATAAAGCAAACAGTCTTAAGATTGTACAAACAAGATTATGCACGAATAAGTCCTTCTGAAATAGCCTTAACATCAGCAACATTGTATTTATGTCTGGGTGGTTGTTATACTTTTCAGAGTGGAGTCAACATTGCTCCAAGTTACCACAAACAGAAGACTGTATTTACATTGGCGTAGGGATAATCATCCATATCGACAATCAAACTATCCTTGTTCCTATGAAACTTGTTCTATTCTATGTACTTGAATTCATTTATGTTTGGTCATAATCTTACCATAGACATAATGACTATCATAAACTTCATAATATGCTACTATTTCTAGTTTAATAAAGGAAAAAGTAGAGTCAAATTTCAGATTCCTAAAAAGACCAAGCCATTTAATACTGAAATGGTGTATTAATGAGCTACACGAGCGCCATTCTTCATTATTTCTGATTATAGGCCATTATGAATAAATATTCAAACAAGTATTTGTCACAGAGGTGACAAGAACCCCCGCCACAAATTGATGTTAACAAAAAGCCTAATGTATACATAGAAACACTTGTCTACACTTGTCATGCTACTAGATGTCATTTAGACCATAACAAATCGACTGGTCCCTGGGTCTTCCAAATAAGAACCCTGTGCAAAAATAGAAGAGAACATAGAGAACAGTACTTAACATATTAGCCTTATATATACAAATCTTTAAATGCATGTTGGCTTCACTGTGACTTGGAAATAATGTGAAAGTCACCAAAACCAAATTGGCCCGGTGTCTTCCTAAAATAGATTTATGAAAAGAATCCAGTGAATGACTCTTGAGATATCACACTTAACATGCAGGTAAATTGATGATAAATAAAAAGTTCTGCTGTGACCTTGAAAACAATGTGAAGGTCATCACAATTGACTTGGTCCAGTGTCTTCCCAATAAGAAATTTTGTGTAAATTATGAATTGAATACAGTGAATATTCCTTGAGATATCTTGCTGACAAGCCTTAAATGCAGATTTCAATGTTGAAATTTTCAAAGCCTCACTGTGACCTTGAAAATAATGTGAAGGTCACCAACATCAACATGGCCCGGAGCTTTCCCAATAAGATGGTTTGTGTAAATGAATAGAATACAGTAAATGGTTCTTGAGATATGCATCTGACAAGCCTAAAATGCAGGTTTCAATGCTAAAATTTTCAAAGCCTCGCTGTTACCTTGAATTAATGTGAAGTTCACCGAAATCGACTGAATCAGGTGAATGGTTCTCGAGATATCCCGCTGACAAGGGTAAAATAACGGTCAAGGTCATGAACCTCTATAGGGACCTTACTCTCATGGTGATGAAGCTATATAAAAAAAAGTAAAAAAAGAATCTGGTCAATAGTTTTTGAGTTATTCAATTTCATTCATACGGACGTACGACCGGACGGACGCACGGACGCTGCCCAATGCTATATGCCCAGCTTCATACTAAACGCACGGCGGGGGATAATAATGATATATGAAATGTTTAGACACATCTTAGTGTTCATAACAGTGTAGAATATTTAGTAAATATTTTTATCTGATCAAAACTGAATTATCAAAGCAAGGGTTTTATTTAGATGTCTATTATGTTTATACTGCTGTTTATCGGATAACTCTTAAAAAACATGTTCAGTGGCGAATATGAGACTACTGAAATAGTCATGTGGTTAACAGCTTGGAAGAACAGCTTCCAGAAGCATCGGTATGGGTTTTGGCATACCAATCAAATCTTTTTATCATCATGGAGAGAAATAAAAGCTTTTTTTGGTTATTGAGTTTGTAAAAAGTATTTCCAACAGGAAGCATAATAATGAGGATTTCATAATGGGTATGCATTTTTATCTTTTGTGAGAAATGAGAAAATGTTTTTAACACTCAAATATGTACTGAACCCGCGGGGTATAGCTCGAACATGTCAGTTACCACGAAGTTTCAATTTAATGAGAAAAATGGTTGCTAGTACATTTTGCCTACTGAGAAGTAAATAGCCCAATAACAATCTCTCAGTCTCTTTTGACACACACGAGTGCAGGAAACCCATCAACTGTCGTGTTGCCGACGAATAAATGTTACAATATGTTTCACTACTGCTTTGGTTTGGATGCGGCAGATCTTAGTGGGTGCTTGTCCAAGTAATTATCTGCCACAGACGGTGATGAATTGTCACGAATGTGAATCATATTGATTAGTGACTGATGAATGTATATATAAGTGTTTTTACATGTTTGAAACTAGTCCTTATGAATTATTGGTAAAAGTTTCTAGATAAGTGTAAGAATTATCAAACCTAACGGAATCCTCAAAGACGTCATGTGAACTAGACCCTTTTCAATATGTTATTTTTATCAAATGCATTCATATACCACGCCTCTTTTTTACAACATTATCAATGACTCTCGTATTTATGAAAACTTTCTTCAATCATTCAAATGTGCCATTGTGCGTCTCAAACCTCCTTTTTCTCTTGCAACTTACTGAAGGGATTGTACTCTCTCAACTGCCTACTCACCTAGAATCAACCCACCACTAAGACCTCACCAATTGCATACCAAACCGGACACAGCATCAAAACAGCACTAATAAAGATTACTAACGACCTTCTAACAGCACTTGACAATGGACAAACTTCAATTCTATCACTATCTCTGCAGCTTCAACAATCTTTTGGAAACCTCTGTCTCAGGATGGTCCTAGTTTCTCTCAACCAAACAAATAACATAAAAATGGGCTCTTCTATAATAAAAATAATAATGGATAGCTTTTATATAGCGCTAAATCTCTGCATTGCAGACTCAGAGCGCTCAATGCTCCATTGCCCTGGTCTAACCCAAGCTAGAAGGTCACCACAAACGCAACTCTTTACCAGGTACCAATTTCCTGCAGGGTGAACAGAGGCACATTTTGAATAAAGTCACTTTCCTAGGGTGACATCACAAGTCTCTCAACTTGTGTCTGAGTGTGGGGCAGGGAATGAACCCTTCAAACTCTCAATTTATTCAGCAGTGAGCGAGAAACCCACTCTTACAGCGAGCCGCGCCCGTTGTTGCTGAACTATACTGATAGCGGTCGACTGAGCATTGCACAGGACAACGTGCCACCACATCAGCCAGTTCAATTGCAATATGGTGTTCCACAAGGCTTGGCACTTGGCACTAGGCCCAGTCTTATTTGTCATGTACACTCGACCAGTGTCAACAATGATTGTCTCTTCTACTCTTTTACACGAATCTGTTGCAGATGCCATTCAACTCCAACTATCCTTTAATCTCGCGATCTTCAAAGTGCCTTATCTTCTACAGAATCATGTATCTCTGACTTAAAACATAGATGACCATCCATAAGCTGAAATTCAATGATACCAACATAGACGTTTTATTAATATGTCTAAGTAAAGTACTCAAGTATTACCCCTTTCCAAGCTCTTTCAACTTCAACAGAACAGTTATCAATGTATCAACGCAATGCAGAAATGGTGTCGTTGAGTATGATCCAACCCTTTCCTTTCAGCAATAATTTAACTATTGTCGATCCTGTTAATTAGGAGAGTCAGCTCCATCAGATATTATCTCCTAATGCTACTATTGTAAGTGTGCGTGGTTCTAGGTTTTCATATGGCAATTAAACAAGGAACTTTGTCGATAACAACATGACACGACATGGCGATGGCTAGAACGTGTATGATTAATCGCCAAGATGCACACGTCACGTTAGAGGTAAATAACTTATAAATATCAAATTTTCAAAAGAAGTGCTACAAAAGAAATCATCGTTTTTCAACTAAAGAATATTTCAAAGTATCTCTATGGTATAAAGTTTATGCTATTTATACATACTGTATGTATATTTCTATATTACCTATATCAAAATGTTCCCATTTCTTATACAAAGATAATTTTGTTCTCACAACCCATGAACCAATTAATAAACCTGTAACTACCATATTTCATATAGATTAAATATAATATTGACTAATCAATTCGATTCTATTAAGAACTAAAACCAAAATCATGTTCCTGTCATTCATTGCCTCAAATGATTGAATATTATTGTAGTCACAAATACATTGCTTTGAAAATAATTTCTGGTGCTTGATTTAATTAACTGCTATTTACATAATCACTGGTGTTGATATCTCAACGTCTATTGACTGTCCACCACTGGACTCATTACCTTATCGTGGTGTGGTGGTTTGTGTGCTTCGACGACCCCGAGAGCTATGCCAGCTGGAGCTTCCATGCTCCTGGTAGGGCCACCCAAGCTGGACAGGTCGACGGGTAGAAGCCAGACCAAATTTGAGTCTTTCTAAAACCTGCTTTCTATCTCTTACTATACCTTTCTTTCCGTCTTTTCCCTCATCCTTTCGATCCCTTTCTCTCTGATCTGTCTACTCTCTTTTGGATGGCAACATCCACGTGTTTAATAACTGAAATATTGTTCAAAACACGTTAAACACCATCTCACTCACTCACTCTATTGACTGTGTCGGTGAAAGTAGTTTCTGATCAATGGAGCAATATATCCTTCTGAAGAAAACCTAGGATTCACAGTTGTGCTTGTCTTCGGGAGTTTTGTCTGGTGTCATTAACGTGTCCATAAGAGGGCTTATCGATTTGATATTTATACTTTGTATAAAATATTATAAATGCAAGCTTTTGATGTAAAGTTTTGATAAATATTTGGTATATGTTGGGCATAAATGTAAGAGACACATTTTAAATTTTTATTATCGTGTAATGTAGCATCAACATAAACTTAAATAATGAAATTTGATAACAGTAAACTCGAATTGAAAGAATATGCAACGACATTGAAAGTGTACTGAATATCTGGTGGCTATTCTTAATATGAAAGTGGAACAGGCAGACAAAAGCACTAGAAAACACTTGTCGTTCCATTCTTATTTGATGGTGTTGTAAAACCCGACTGTCTGCAGATTCTATTAAGATAAGTCCACATTCGTGAGACGTTAGCATCAAAAAGTCAAATAGTTTAGGAGAATAAAACCAAATCTTGTCTCTATCTTTCACCTGTACCGTAAATGCTTTCGATTTTGATATCAATGTACGATTCTCTTTCCATAGGGGTTATCTGCCAAAGCTTATAAATAACTAAACAAATATCAATATCAATCGATGAATTCAATAAGATATTTCTCTCGGTTCATCATGGACCATTTCATGTCCCCATTGACATAAGTTATATACATTATAAAACGTTATGCTACACTTTCTTTGTTGCTAGTTGTCAATGGAAGAAAGTGCAGTGAATGATTTATAGGACAATATCAAATTAGATTTTCACATTTGCAAGCTGCAATAAAACTTTATGATAGTAGCCTGTAGTTTAGTGCCTGTTGTAAACTCCTCTTCATATATACTTTACAGGTGAAATGAAAATGAAAGCAACATACAAAATTGAAAATGCAATAAAAAAACTTCTCCATGATGTGATATTCAAGGATTGTTTAACATGTTTATCTTGCTAGTGATGAATAACTGCAAAAAGGGCACATGTTGCTGTGATATATCGTTAACAATGAACATGTAAATTAAACCTTAAATTGAAATGAGAAATAATAAAAAGTACAAAATCAACATATCACTAGTTGTTCGAAACCATTTTCTGTAATCTAGCATCATAAGGTTGAAAATGTTTGACCAAAATGATTCATTGTTAACTTTATCCTTAAACCAACATGACAAAAGCTAAAACACCATTTTCGCTAACATTATCAGATTATGTGTAATGCCCTTTATTAGCATCTTACACTAATCTTAATACCATCATATCAATTAGTTGGTTCAAAATAGTCGATGCTTGTAAAGTACTTTCAGCGAACATGTTTCTTTTCTTACTAACATCGGAGTATGACAAACAAAACACATATGATAAAACCCACTGTTGTCAGTACTATGTTGCTTCCAAAGGCATGCAAGTACATTTTTCTACATTCATCAATAAATGGTTCCATGTTGTCAAGATCTCTCCAATTAGAAACGCCATAATCTTTTAAAGAAAATTGTTTCGTAATTATAAGAACAAACTTGCAAGTATCCATCAATCTCAAAAAATCTTTTCATTATACGTTTTAATTTGAACAATATGACTGAAAATTAGGTAAAACCAAAAACCCATGTATGGCAGTGGATCAGAGTGGTTCTCCTTATAGTCTTGTCTGGTGACCTTTCCTGTGATATTTCTCCCATTCCATTTATTCAAACTTCCGGAGTCCTGTTGTTCTTGTTATTGTGTTGAATGTTTTCTTGTCTTGCTGAATGGTTAAAGGTTAAAAGGTCTACCGACAAGGCCCGTATGAAGAAATTTTAATATCAGAAATGATGCTATGTAGGAGAGATAAGTTTGATTTTAAAAAAGTGTGGTGTTTCCACATTCATTTCATTCAATTTAGATTACTATAATTTCCACATGTTTTGGAATAATGTTCTGTTACGAAGGTCAATCATAATGTATATTTCAATTGTCCAAGTAATTTACACTTATCTATCTGAGGGCTTTCCTTATAGTGGTTAAATGAATTCGGGTACATCGATTCAGTAGCATTCATTGACATGAGTATAAATGATTCTAAAGCAGGAGTTAGTCTTTTCTTACAGAAGTAAGAGTAATACTTTTTCAAGTGTTTCAATATTTATATACAACTTCTGGTAAGAATGTAGAAACATCAAAGTTTCTTAACCAGAATGAATAAAGATATATTTCATAAGGTGCTTGCTTATTTCAAATTGATTTGGGGACTTCGTCAGCAGTTGTTTAATTAACCAATCAAATAGAGTATTTTGCATAAATGAAACATTGTGAAAAGGAAAGACAGCCTTACGAACGAAATGAAGAAATGACACTGCAAAAGGTTTGATCTGAGGTGATGGTATTGAGATCGCTCATATTACTGATTGTCTATGTGGCTTGAATTACGTTGTATGACATTTCAATCAAATTATATCAATAATAAACCTTAATACTCTTACCTTCACTTTCCATCTAAAGACAATTAAATGTTTTTGTTGTTCCAGTGAGTTGGTCAATATGACAGATGGTATTGCTCATAAATGTTCATCAAGTTTACGTTCTTTTGTCATTTTCCTTGACGTTTTCAATTACCACTTTTATAAAATGTGTATTTGAAAATGTATAATGCCCCAAAATTCTGTTTGTCTTAAGAAGACATGCTGTCTTTGATTACGTACAAGGGATACGTCCTACATACATCTATCACACACATTATTGGTTACAAGTGTCTGACATGTGTTAGTTGCCTAGATGTTTGATGTATTAGACCAAACCAACAGATACTCAAACTAGTTACAACTGTCACTCATGCAGCTGTATGCCATCAAGGTACCTGACAAGTTTATCCAGCTCTGTCAATAGTAGGCAACTACGTCTTGACGGACTGAATGGAATATCCTGGTCGCTCGATATCTTGATAAGCAACATTAATTCATACATCAGTTGTACTTTTTCATTCTCTTGATCCAATTCCTCACTGATCTGTCCAACTTTCTTTTGCATGGTAACACCCACGTGTTCATGGTGAAAATATATCCTTAATCTAAAGTTAAAGTTCGAAATGGCACATGAAGAAATGTAATAGTCACTGTGTATTATAAATATTAAATGTTTTACATGATGCTATTATATCAAAACATGTTGAGAGTTGCTGAACAAATCATTTGCTCTTAGACTGCATACCAATTAGTAAAATTGGTAAATGTTCTAAAACACACAGAAAATGTTCCTATTGTAGGTAAAGACGACAATTTTAATGTTGTGGATGGCATCAGGTGAAAGTAATTATCAATCCATATTTTATGTCCAATATGACATTTTCCTGACACAACAAGCATCCTCACGTCGTGTTCAACAGTAAGTGCTGATATAGTTAAGCAGTAACTCGCCATGTCTGAGTAGTTTCAGGTGCCGGATCATAGTCGCAAATGAATGTGACGCAGGAAACACTAAAACCGTCAGCACTCTGATTGTGAATATAATGTTGTTGATGGTTATCGGAAAGTCGGTATGTTGTTTTAAAAGTATAAATCCGTATTTTGCGACGCTATTGTTACATGCTGTGTACTTCTGATATATTGCACAGCGACCAAAACTGAATGAATATTCGTTATTGCTCCTGTGCCAATTATTCAATTATGCACTTGAACAGGAAATTTCAACATAAATATGATCAGTGAACTAGTTTCAGGTAAAACAATTGGGCAACTACAAAGAAATAAAAAATATACTTTCAGGGGGAAAATCGTGAAAATACTTTAATAGTTTCAGACAAAAACCAATCTTAATTCATTTAAAACTTTCAGGCGAATTCTTGGTAAATTATTATGCAAAACGAAATGTAATGATGAATAGTTTTCCCGTAAGGGAATACCTGTTAATAAAACCATAGACATAGTTCTATCATTGCTATGTTAGTTTGAGTCTCAGAAAATATTTGGATAGTTTCTATCTGATTGAAAAGCAAAGGGTCTTAAGATGTTCAAACTTGCTTAAGAACAAAAAAAAACCTATTATTGAATAACCCTACCACCAGATGCATGAGTGCTTATTTACACTGTATAAAGAGTCAACGACCCTCAAACTAAATAGAATTCTTTCAAAATATCATTATGGCTTGATAATAAGCTGCTTTGAATCTTGTGTGATTATTGAAGCATAGATTTTCCTTGAGTTTGTTTAAATCAACCCAACAAATTTAATTAACATAATAATGTTGATTTCATAAGCATTTTGGTTTAATGAGTATCATTCCATTTATTCCATGAAACATCATATTTTGTCTGACATGTGCATCAGTAAACTCAAAAGCAATGTTTTATAGTTCTACACTAGTAAGGATTGAAACGTAAACTTTTGTACAACTAAATAGTGTCTTTATCTCTGCAAAGGTTTTTTTATGAGAGAATACTGCCAGTTACTTTGCTTGCTGAGAAAGTAAATAGCCAAATTTCGTCTTATAGGTTTCACTTAACGCAAACAAGTGCAGAAAGCCCATCAACTGTCATGTTGGCGACGAATAAATGTTATTAGATGTGTCCCTGTTGTCCATTGCATACTGGTTTTAATGACTTTGTAGTACTTGAATAGAGCTCGTTCAAGTAATTATTTGTCGCAAAACTTTATCCTTTATGTTTGAAAAACATTTTTAACTTAAAAAGCTATTTGCTGTATATTATAATCATCAAAGATTTCAATTTTGTAATCAATATGTTACATCATCTACCTATCAACAAATGGTTATGTGAGGGTCTATTTAGAAAGAAACGTGCCTGTTCATATCATATATGGAAACTCTTTGAAATACCAACTTTTTTACCTGGTACAGCTTTATTGGTGGGTAAACAGAGATCCATGTGCATAAAGATAATTTCCCAAGTTACCGACTGAGATATCTTTGCACAGGACCACGTACCACTACACATTACATCTGCTTATAACTAAATTTTTCTGTCATTGTGCAAAGCTTCTGCATTACATTATTGCAAATACCTTTTTCAAAATCTAAATATCTACATTGAAGTTACATTATTGTATTTTCGTGTTTGATTTCTAATAAAACATACCTAAATGTGGTGAAATGCAACGTTTGGGTATTTCTAATGTTTTAAATCATTAGATTCAACTGTGTGTCGGATAACAAAACTGTTGTTATGTTAAAAAGGACCTTTTCTCTACTTGACACACCTAGAAACAGATAACATATCACATTGGAACTATATATGTTTAACTGACAGTAATATGATAGTATTATTGTACCGGGAATATGCTTTGATGTTCAACACAATTTATGTAGACATCTTCTCATTTTAATCTGTGACCGTAACATGATTTGTTACTGTAAATATTACAACATGTAACATACATGTATGTTATAAGTAAACTTTATTGATAAACATTCATTGTTGAATATTATGATCAGGAAAGGACAAAGTAGTAATTACAGATTAACCAATATATTCTATTGCATTTTTTCACAGGGTTTGTCATATGCATTTTGTAAGAGGAAAACCCGAAACTTCCTTTACTGTGGCTTGTAATCAGACATATTCATGTGCCATTATCACAAAATAAAAACGTTCTATGTTGTCACATACAGTAAACAGGAAACCCCCTTTACATGAAAACATTAACAGTCATCAATCACAGGTATTTAATTTGATATTGACATATTACAGTTTCGATTCTGTGAAAAGTCTAAAACCGAAACCATGTATGTGTCAATCAACTTCAGTTAATCAAATATTATTGTAATTGCAAATAAACTTTAACATTCAATTCTGGTGCCTTATAATCTATTATCATTTACGCAATCGGCAATGTTTCATCATCGTTTATCCTGGCTGCATCACTGAAAGTAGAATTTCAACATGGTCTGATAATGAATCGGTAGATAATAACCTTTAACTTTAGTTACTCTGTCAAGAGGTTTTTAACAAAGACTTTCTGTAGATGATATAGACTTCCCTCAAAGAGTCGTTGCTCTTCGTTATGGACTGAAAGTTTTATCCTGTTTCTCTCATGTGCCAAGAATGATGCATTGCTAATGTTGCATCTTGACAAAGAATTACATTTTAATGGAATACCTTCAAATAAAATGAAAATGTGAGGTTGTTATTCCAATGATACTTTTGTCAAGATAGAATAAAAAATAAAAGGGAATTTTAAAATAATTTGACTTTATCCATAATCTATAATTTGTATTGATTCTTATATACCACAATTCAAATTTATCACCCTAAATATTGTGAATCATAGTCTTTATATATATGTCTCTTCACATCGATTGAGAAACATCTTCTATCTTACTATGACATCCAACACATGTGTTACTTGTCCTAAATGTTAGACATGTGAATAATGTTCCTTAGAGAAGCTTGATTATAAGATCAAACTAACAGACACTCACATTTGTCCAGTTGTCACTCATGCAGATGGTTGCCTTCAGGGAATCCTGACTTATATTGAACCCTGTCAAATTCTAGACAACATCCGTCCGGATGGATGGATTGATGAAATATCTTGTTGTACAGATTTCTCAAGATACCTTAATTAGTTATTTTCAGGTATCTAATTTATTTTGGGCATATTGCAGTAAGTAATCTTAACGCACGCAAAGCCAGATGTATGGATTATCACTTTCTAAAATTCTTGATAAGGTCTGTCTAATTTTGTTAGAATCAAAGAGTTTTTGTTCTGTAAATGCTTAACGTAGAAATGCTGTTATTAATTGTTATTGTTGTCGGAAACTATCAATTCCCAGTCCACCCAGCTGTAAATGGGTACCTCGTAAGGATTGAGATTGTTGTGTGGCACATGACTGCACGTGTTTTATGCTCCCCCGGGAGTCAAGATGCTAAAAGAAGTGTCATGAAGACTGATATCCAATGATCGAGGGAAAGCCAAAGCGCCTTTGAGCTGGATATTGGCGCTATACAAATACTTAGTAATAATAATAATAATTCAATTTCCCAAATTCTGATAGTTTCATGAAAAATCCTTAAAAGAGGTCAGCTTTAGGCTTTTTACAATCACTTTCATGTTTGAAAACGTATTAATCTTGTGAACCTTCCTTCTTGAATTGAATAGTTAGATATCCCTGTGGGGTTTCTGTCAAAAGGCAAATGAGATTTGTTACATTGCCATCAAAATGTTAGAGTATCAAATATTCATATGTTGCAGGACATTCCTGTATCATTTGGGAATTGGTTTAAATTATTTTTTTATGAGAACAGCTTCAGCATTGGTCCGTCACTTAAGGATAAACTGCCTCACGCTGCATCATCAATAACATTGACATTAAAATCTAGTTCCAAGAGTATTATGATAAAGGTCTTTTCGGTGACTCTACATTATGCACCTAAGTGTGTATAAATATAAGAATGTATTTATGTAAGGTTGTGACTCCAATTTGTATTTCATCCGTGACCCACTTTTTTTTAATTCTATGGCTCAAAGTTACTTGAAGAGTTCCGAAATTTCAAAGATAATTGTTGTTGGATATTCTCTAGGGATCACAGTCATCACAGTTCTATATCAACCAGTATCTGGAACGAATGAGGTCCTGGGATTTAGATAATGAAGCATTTTCATATAGCTGCCATATCATTTCAAAATAACTGTTTTCACTGAATTCAATTTATCTAGATGATTAGATGATATGAAATAGCTAAAGGACAATTCATCATTGAACCAAGGATATAATCTCTCCAATTAACACTTTGTTTCAAGTTTAGCAATTCTTTAGATATACATTCCACAACACACATTATAGAGTTGTGAGTGCATACTCGAAAATGCTTCTTTCCTTTGTTTGCCAAAAACTGATAATGCTTGAATCTGTTTGTGTACATTCGAATTGTTCATGACAGACCTTTAAGCGGACAAATCCAGGAATAGAATGCTTTCATCCCATTCAAAGTTGTAGGATTCCACGACAAATATGTGAACATTGTCTAGTCCCTAGAGTAAATTGCTTATGAGATCAATTATAAAGGTAAAAGGGTCATATACATATATTAAAGATATTGATGTCTAGAAACATACTTCTGCATTTCATTGAAAGATAATTCCATCCTTCTTGGATGGGAATTGCCAAGATTATGACTACTACAGATATATTATATACCTTAGATGTGAACAATCGGGCATTATAATGCTTTAACACACCAATAGTATAATAACTCTATGTTTAAGCAAATTTATATAGGTTATTCATTTAATTAAATAATTGTTAATTTGTGCTTAATATGAACATAGCAAGTACATAATACACAGTTCAAAAAAAGTTTGATTATATAACATTTCCAACGTTTGAATTACAGATGTATGTGAAGAGTGTACCGCTAGTGAGAATGAGAATGTAACCACAAAAGAAGACACTGATAAATCAACCCCCTTATATAGTTCTCTTATTTCATGTTAGTTGGGTACCAGGTAATATTTGGATAGCGTCTCCACCTCTTGATAATCCAAACAGTCTTAAGATTGTACAAACATGATTATGCACGAGAAAGTCCTTCTTAAATGACCTGAACATAAGCATTATTGTATTTATGTCTGGATTGTTGTTTGTACTGTGTAAAGTGGAGTCATTATTGCTCCAAGTAACCACAACCAGAAGACTGTTTATATTGGCGTAGGGATAAGCATCTATGTTGATAATCAACTATCTGTGTTCCAATGAAAGTTGTTTCATTTCTATGTAAATGAATTATACAGGTATGATCATAATCTTACCATAGCCTCTGTTTATTTTAGTGTCAGGGTAAGCATTCAAGTTCATAAGCATACTTTTTCGTTCCTATTAAACTTGTTTGTGTCTACCCATTTATGTTTTGATTATATCATAGACGTGTAGACTATCATAAACATCATACTATGCTACTATGTCTAGTTCAATGAAGGATTAAGTGTAGTCAAACATGAGGTTCAAAGAAAAACACATGGTATATTTAATACTGGTGTATCGAGCTTAGACTCGAGGGTCTTTCTGATTATAAGCCATTTGCAATAATTTTGAAATAATAGCACAAATTATGCCAAACAGGATGCATTAGAATATTGATTTCATTATGTGTTCCATTTAAATGCAGATCCTTCTTTTTAGTCTTTAAAACATTGCAGTTTTTTTCTTAAATATACCATCAAAATTGAAAAGGCATCAATAATATTGATTCATTGAGAGAAAATGTGTAATTAGCAGCCCCGTCTAAGGACGGGGCTGCTATCAGTTTTTGTGAAGTTTCCATCGCCGCCGCCGCCGCCGCCGCCGCCGCACTCGTACTACTAGCTATAACTTTTTTCCCCTAAGCTTTCCAGAACTCTTATTCATACCTTACTCCTCATACCTCGGGGGAACGATTTTGACATGTTCACTTTCAAGGTCAAAGGTCAAGGTCACGAGCTATGTATTCACACTAAGAATTCCTTGTAAACGCGATAACTTGAAAAGTTTTTGTGCTATGAAGCTCTAACTTGGTATATATCATCCTTGGAAAAGTAAAAAAATTTGAAAAGGTTTTGGCTACAATCCGTCAAAGGTCAAGGTCACAGCAAGGTCATGACGTAAGCATGTTTTAGCGAAAATGCTTTATTTTAACTATGAACACTTTTAATCAATACATGATTGTTATACTAAAAAAAAAGTGTTCAATGATTGTGTGACCTTGAAGGTCAAAGGTCAAGGTCATGAGATATGAGTTATTACAAAATGCACTAAATTGGGGTATAACTTTATCCCATTTAGCTTTTCAGAACTCATGAACATGTCTAAATGTTAATACATCCAGGGAATCATTATGACATGTTCACTTTCAAGTTCAAAGGTCAAGGTCACGAGTTATAAAATCACCACAAAATTCTTTGTAAACACGGTAACTTGAAAAGTTTTTGTGCTATGAAGCTCTAACTTGGTATATATCATCCTTGGAAAAGTAAAAATTTTTGAAAAGGTTTCGGCTACAATCTGTCAAAGGTCAAGGTCACAGCAAGGTCATGACTTAAGCATGGTTTAGCGAAAATGCTTAATTTTAACTATGATCACTTTTAATCAATACATGATTGTTATACTCAATAAAAAGTGTTCAATTATTGTGTGACCTTGAAGGTCAAAGGTCAAGGTCATGAGATATGAGTTATTGCAATTCCTTCTAAACACAATAACTTGAAAAGTTTTTGTGCTATGAAGTTTAGATTTTGTATATATTATCTCTTGAGAAGTTCAACATTTTCAAAAAGTTTTGGGTACTAACTGTCGAAGGTCAAGGTCACAGCAAGGTCAACATATATGGAGAAAATGGATTAATTGTATTTTTAACACTTTATTTCATTACAATAATGTTATACTCAATGAAATGTGTTCATTGATTGTGTGACCTTGAGTGTCAAAGGTCAAGGTCACGAGAAAATTCCCAATTTGGTGAGGCCTGTAAAAGGCGGAACAGGGTAAGGCGAAACCCAAAGTTCCGGGGCTGCTCTGCTTTTGCGGTATCCCGCAAACGCTAATCTAGTGAATCTAAGAAATACTGCACATTGAACATGTTAGTTCGCTCTTCATCACCACGAACCTATTATTAAATGGGAAATATGGTTGCAAGTACCTTTTGCCTTCTGAGAAAGTAAATAGCCATTCGTCTTATCAGTCTCCTTTGACACAAGTGATTTCACACAACCAATCAAATGTCATGATTGCGACGGAAACTTGTAACAAAACGTTTCACTGTCCTCTGGTTTGGATGAGATTATGCTTGTGCAAGTAATTATCTGTCACAACCATGTTGAATTGACACGAATGTGAATCAAATTGATTATAGACTGACAAATGTATCCTTTAAATGTTTTACATGTCTAAAATTTAAAACTTCAAATTTCTAGATCAGTGTAAAATTATTTACCAATGTAACACTAATCAACATATTATGGAATTCACTACACAATGCTGTAACAGCATATTTGATATTCTTTAGGTGTTAAAAAATTATTCAGCATTTGGTAAGTTTGGTATATGTTCTGACTGCTTACTACGGAATATTCATAGCAAATTATCAGTTTTTCCATCTGACATTGTTCAAACTACACTTTTGCACATTCCATTTTCTGACTAATATTTTTTTTATTCGTGTTAGATTTCTTGATATATTCATGAAAGATGTTTGAAACTATAATACACATACTGAATTGATATTATGAAGTAAATCATAACCAACGTTGTATCTTGTAAAGGAATTTCATAACAAGTTAAATTATATCATAACATCAACAAGTGATTTAATCGTTGGTGGTGACGTTAATTTGATTTGACGAATTGGCCTTTCATAAAGAATAAAACCTCTATTTAGAAGGTCCTGACAGATTGCTTTTAATACTTGATCTCTCTAAAAAAAGTGATTTTTTTTATCAAATGCTAAATAAAAAGAAGAGAAAATGAATGATATTAACATCTTGTGACTCTGCATAACTGTGATACCGCAAAACAGTTGTTTATCAAACATTTATTGCGATTTATAAAGCTCAAATGATACTAATTTGAGAGTAATTTGGCAAAGGAAAATTTACTTCGAAAATGATACTAATCTAAAACCTCCTTATAATATAGCAGTCTTTTTTCATATTGTGTCAATGATAAACCTGCAATTCATGACAGATAGCTCTAATCTGTCTATTTTGCTTAAGCCCCTTTTATCATGACTGGTGCAATGTTTGTTTCAATGAATGCAATATAGCAATTCTTAGATAAATCTAGATTATCATACTTTCATCATGACTTACAAAGGCTCATAATTTTACAATCAGACATAGGACAAACAGAAATTAATCTTAAAACAAATATGAATCAAGGTACAGTAGGGACAACTTAGTTGTTAAATTAACTTTGTGTTGAGTGAAAAAACTATTTATTTATGACAGGTTTATTATGATAATGAACAGTGCTTCAAAAGCAAACTTATCTGGCTTTCAACAATATATAGTTCAAGTATATCATTTTATTTATAAAAATATTTATATTTCATCAAATTTCCACATTTCTAATACAAATATATTGTATTTCACAGCTGTCACAATTTAAAAAAAACCAACAACCATAAATCATGGAGATTTAATATAATATTGACTTATCAATTCGATTCTATGAAAACACTAAAACCAAAACCATGTTCCTGTCAATTATTGCCTCGATTGATTGACTATGATTGAAGTCGTTAATACATTGCTTTGAATATCATGTTCTGGTGCTTGGTTTAATTTACTTTTATTAACATAATCAATGGTGCTGTAACCTAAAGGTTTATCATGACTGCATCCCTGAGAGGAATATGAGCTGGGCTGTGTGTGGTCGATGGAGCATGATATTCTTTTGTAGAAAACCTAGGAGTAAGATTTGATGGTGGACAATCAAGTGTTAATGGAGAGGGTAGTGACATATATACAAGTCTAACCGTTCCCCTTTGTTTTCCAGTGAGGAGTTTTAACAAGGACCTCGCTTTTATTGGCTTCCTTCGATATGAATCGTCTTGGAACTTGTTGGGCACTTTGATCTGGTTTCCAATATGAGGGTTTTCTGATTTAATTCTTAATACCCTCATATAAAATAGTTTGAATGTAGGGTTTTCATAAACTTGCTGATAAATATTGTGTATGAACATTCGATATTTCCTAGAAAATGTAAGAGAAACACTTTAGTTCTTGTTTAAGGAGGAATCAATCATAATATTGTGATAAAATAGTTTTAAAATGTGCATGTTCGTACAATGTATCCTCAACCTAATTAAATGTTTTTGTAGAAAAAAGAAAAACTCAATGTTTACATATAAAACAAAAAACTCAAATTAAAAAATATGCAACGACTTTGAAAGTGTACCTTGATATGATAGTGGACCAAGCAGACAAAAGCACTATCGTCTTTCTATTTCTCTTTCGGTAAAGTTGTGTTGTTATTGATTAATGTTTGAGAACATTTCTTTTAATTACAAATACTCGGAATTATCAGGAGTGACTACACTTTGTTTACGTGAGAAATAATTGATGTTGAATATAGAAATTAATTCTTATGAGATAATATGCTGGTTATACTTTAAACGTTTTCTGTGGTGTATAAAACAGACACACTTTTCTCATTCATTTCAATTATTTCAGATTTATTATAATTTACACGTTTCTATGATTAATAATAATATTCTGTTAAGAAGGTCGCTTATACTATATGTTTTAATTGTCCAAGTAATTCACACTTATTTATCTGAGGGTTTTCACTGATTAAATGAATCCCATTTGTTAACGTTCACTGAAGTGAGAATAAGTAAGTCCGACTGTGCTTTCATAGAAAAGATCAAGTTTTAATATCTGAAGGTTTATCGACAATTTCTGGATAGTATGTAGAAACATCAGAGTTACTTAACCACAATGAATAAAAATAATGAACTTCATAAGGTGGTTGTTTATTTAAAATTTATTTGGGGACTCTGCAGTTGTTTTATCACATATTGTATTTTACTTAAATGTAAAATAGCGAAAGGAAAAGGCAACCTTACGGATGAAATAAAGAAATGACACTGTAATAGCTCTGATCTGAGGTGATGGCATTGAGATCGCTCATATTACTAATTCTCTATGTGGCTTAAATTAAGTTTACTAACATTTCAATCAAATCATATCAAATATAAACCTCTATACTCTAACCTTCACTGGTCATTTAAAGATAAATAAATGTTTTTCTTCCAGTGAGTTGGTAGTCATGACGTATGATTATGCACGTAAATTTTCATCAAATTTACATTTTTGTATCATTATTCATTTCAATTGCCACTTCTATGAAATGTCTCATTACAAATGCATAATGCCCCAAAACTCCCTTTGGTCTAAAGGGGTATGTGACATGCTGTCATTGATTACGTACAAGGGGTACGTCCTACCCATGCTGTAACATCTATCACACACATTACTTGTTCCAACTGTCTGACAACTGTAAGTTTCGTACATGTTTGATGCATTAGACCACCAACTCACACTTGTTACAGCTGTCACTCATGCAGCTGTATGCCATCAGGGGACCTGACAAGTTTATCCAGCTCTGTCAATAGTAGGCAAACTACGTCTTGAGGTACTGAATGGAATATCCTGGTCGCTCTGTATTTTGATAAGCAATATTCATACATCTCCTATACTTCCTCTTCCTCTTGATCCCATTTCTCACTGATCTCTCCAACTTTCTCTTGCATGGAATCACACATGTGTTGAAAAACTGAAATATTGTTGAAAACTTCACTCACATGTAAAATAGTCATGGTGAATTATACATGTACATATCTTTAGGCACTAGCAAAAACTCTGTCTAGTTTTTAGTTGGAATTGACATATCAAGATAATTAAGAGTAACTGTGTTTTATCAATCTGTTTTACATGATGTTCCTTAATCAACACATGCTAAGAATTGTTGAACACAATCATGTGTACCTTGCCTGTGTTAAAGAGTAACAGAGGCTTCTAAAACACAAACAAAATGTAATGTTCCTAATGTAGGTAAAAGACGACAATTGTAATGTTGTGGATGACATCAGGTGAAAGTTATTATCTATCAATATTTTATATCTGATATTACATTTTCCTGACACAACAAGCATCCTCATGTGGTGTTCAAAAGCTGGCGCTAATAAACCTGAAGCAGTAACTTGCAATGTCTGAGAAGTTTCAGTTGCCGTATTTATAGTCGCAGATGAATGTGAAGCAGGAGCCACTAAAACCGCCAGCAACCTGACTGTGAATAAATTGCTGTTGATGGTTGTCGGGAAGTATGTATGTTGTTTTAAAAGTGTAAATACATGTTTTGCACTGTCATGATATTCAGTAATGCTATTGTTGCATTCAGTGCACCTCTGATAGATTGCACAGCGAACTAGACTGGGTGAATAATCTTTATTGCTCCTGTGCCAAATTATTCTAGAATGCTTTTGCACAGGAACTTTCAACACAGTGAACTAGTTTCAGGTAAAACAATGGAGCAGCTACAAAGAAATAAGAAATAAATTTGGAGAAAAAAAACCGGTTAGAATACTTTAAGGGTTTCAGAAAACAATCAATCCTTATTCATTTGAAATAATCAGAAGAATTCTTGGTAAATTGTTATGCATAACGAAATGTAATGATGAATACTTTTCCCATAAGTTATAAAACCCTAGACATAGTTCTATCAGTGCTATGTTGGTTTGAGTCTCATAAAATATTTGGATAGTGTCTAGTTGTTTGTAAAGCAAGGCGTCTTAAGATGTCCAAACTTGCTTACGAACAAATAAAACCCTATTATTGAATGACCCTACTACCAGATGCACTGATGCTTATTTATACTGTATAAAGAGAAAACAACCCTCAAACTAAATAGAATTCTTTCAAATCATCATTATGGCTTGATAATAAGCTGTTTTCAATCTTGTGAGATTGTTGAAGCTTAGATTTCCCTTGAGCCAAAATCAACCTAAAATATTGAAATAACATAATAATGTTGATTTCATAAGCATTATTTTAATGAGTATCATTCCGTTTATTCCATGAAACATCATATTTTATCTGACATGTGCATCAGTAAACTCAAAAGCAATGTTTTATATTTCTACACTAATAATGATTGAAACATAAACTTTTGTACAAATAAATACTGTCTTTATCTCTGCAAAGGTTTGTTTATGAGATAATACTGTAAGTTCCTTTGCTTGCTGAGAAAGTAAATAGCCAAATTTTGTCTTATAGGTTTCTCTTGACGCAAACAAGTGGAGAAAGCCCATCAAATGTCATGTTGGCGACGAATAAATGTTATAAGATGTGTCCCTGTTGTCCATTGCGTACTGGTTCTAATGACTTAGTACTTGAATAGAGCTCGTAATTATTTGTCGGAAAACGTAATGAATTGGCACTAAAGTGAATCACATTGAACATTTCCTACAAGATATCCTTTGGGTTTTAAAAACATTTTTAACTTGAAAAGCTTTTTGCTGTATATTATAATAATCAAAATATTTCAATTTTGTAATCAATTTGTTACATCATCTAACTATCAACAAATGGTTATGTGAGGGTTTATTTAGAAAGAAGCGTGCCTGTTTATATCATATATGGAAACTCTTTGAAATACCAACTTTTTTACCTGGTACACCTTTCTTTGTGGGTGAACAGAGGTCCATGTGCATAAAGATAATTTCCCAAGTTTCCGACTGAGATATCTTTGCACAGGACCACGTACCACTACAAAGTATATCTGCTTATAACTAAATATTTACTGTCATTGTGCAAAGCTTCTGCATAACATTATTTCAAATACCTTTTTTAAAATCTAAATCTTTACATTGAAGTTACATTATTGTATTTTCTTGTTTGATTTCTAATTAAACATACCTAAATGTGGTGAAATGCAACGTTTTTGGTATGTCTAATGTTTAAAATCATTAGATTCAACTATGTGTCGGATAACAACACTACTGTTAAGTTAAAAAGGGCCCTTTCTCTACTTGACATATCTAGAAACAGATAACATATCACATTGGAAATCTACATGTTTAACTGACAGTAATATGAACATATCACATTGGAAATCTACATGTTTAACTGACAGTAATATGAACATATCACATTGGAAATCTATATGTTTAACTGACAGTAATATGAACATATCACATTGGAAATCTATATGTTTAACTGACAGTAATATGATAGTATCATTGTACCAGGAATATGCTTTGATGTTCAACAAAATTTATGTAGACATCTTCTCATTTTAATTTGTGACCATAACATAATTTGTTATTGTAAATATCACAACATGTAACATATGTTATAAGTAAACTTTATTGATAAACATTCAGTGTTGAATATTATGATCAGGAAAGGACAAAATAGTAATTACGGATTAACCAATATATTCTATTGCATTTTTTCACAGGGTTTTTCATATTCATTTTGTAAGAGGAAAACCCGAAACTTCCTTTATTGCGGCTTGTAATCAGACATATTCATGTGCCATTATTACATAATAAAAACGTTCTATGTTGCCACATACAGTTAACAGGAAACCCCCTTTACATGAAAACATTAACAGTCATCAATCACAGGTATTTAATTTGATATTGACATATTACAGTTTCGATTCTGTGAAAAGTCTTAAACAGAAACCATGTACGTGTCAATTAACTTCAGTTAATCAAATAGTATTGTAATTGCAAATAAACTTTAACATCCAATTCTGGTGCCTCATAATCTATTATCGTTTACGTAATCGGCAATGTTTCATCATTGTTTATCCTGGCTGCATCACTGAAAGTAGAATTTCAACATGGCCTGATAATGAATCGGTCCAAACTAACCTTTACCTTAGTTACTCTGTCAAGAGGTTTTTAACAAAGACTTTTTGTAGATGATATAGGCTACCCTGAAAGAGTCGTTGCTACTCGTTTTGGACTGAAAGTTTTATCCTGTTTTTCTCATGTGCAAAGAATGTTGCATTGCTAATGTTGCATCTTGATGAAGAATTACATTTTAATGGAATACCTTCAAATAAAATGAAAATGTGATGTTGTTAATCCAATGATACTTTTGTCAAGATAGATTAAAGAATAAAAGGGAATTTAAAAATAATTGGACTTTTTTTTCCATAATCTATAATTTGTATTGATTCGTATATACCACAATTCAAATTTATCACCCTAAATATTGTGAATCATAGTCTTTATATATATATGTCTCTTCACATCGATTTAGAAACATCTTCTATCTTACTATGACATCCAAAACATGTGTTACTTGTCCTAAATGTTAGACATGTGAATAATGTGCCTTAACGAAGCTTGATTATAAGATCAAACTAACAGACACTCACATTGGTACAGCTGTCACTCATGCAGATGGTTGCCTTCAGGGAATCCTGACTTATATTGAACCCTGTCACATACTAGACAACATCCGTTCGGATGGATGGATTGATGAAATATCTTGTTGTACAGATTTCTCAAGATACCTTAGTTAGTTATTTTCAGGTATCTCATTTATTTTGGGCATATTGCAGTCATTAGAAGTAATCCTAACGCACGCAAAGCCAGATGCATAGATTATCACTTTCTAAAATTCTTGATAAGGTCTGTCTAATTTTTTAAGAATCAAAGAGTTTTTGTTCCGTAAATGCTTAGCGTAGAAATGCTGTAATTTGTTTTTATTGTTGTCGGATATTATCAATTCAATTTCCAAAATTCTGATAGTTCCATGCAAAAATCCTTAAAAGAGGTCAACTTTAGGCTTCTTAAAATCACTTTCATTTTTGAAAACGTACTAATCTTGTGACCCTTCCTTATTGAATTGAATAGTTTGATATCCCGGTAGGGTTTCTGTCGGAAGGCAAATGAGATTTGTTACATTTCCATCAAAATGTTATAGTATCAAATATTCATATGATGCATGACATTCCTGTATCATTTGGGAATTGGTTTGAATTATTTATTTATGAGAACAGCTTCAGCATTGATCCGTCACTTAAGGATAAACTGCCTAGTGCTCCATCATTAATAACATTGACATTTAAATATAGTTCCAAGAGTATTATGATAAAGGTCTTTTCAGTGACTCTACATTATGCATTTAAGTGTGGACATATATAAGAATGTGTTTATGTAAGTGTCTGGCCCAACAATTGTAACCCCATCTTTTATCCTCTCGAACAGCTTATTCTCTCTCTCTTTCTTTGGTGGAAGCTCTAGCACACTATTAACAAACTAGTTTCTGGGCGAATAATCATTTCATTTGTTAACATCCTAGAATTAATACATTTAAATCAGATAATAATGAAACACTTATTCAGAAACTTATACTTGACATACAGGAAACAAGTTCCAAATTTCATTTAGGATTACAAGCTTTTGTTATAAGATAATTGATTGAAGAGAACAAATAACAAACTGTTACATAAGGATTTTTATGATAACAAATTCAAAATGGATATATGGAATGTGTTGTGATTATAACCTTGGCAGCACTTTGTAAAAACTACAGTTTTAGGTCATAAACATATTGGAACTAGGTCAATATCTGCTGATGATTAATTAACCAGCCAATTCAATTAACCGTTATTTTGATCAATAAGGTGTTAACATGAGTAAATATTCCATTCCAAGAGGCAATACCTGACCGATTACTCCATTCCCCTCTGGTATTGCTTGAATTGAATTGTAATAGAACATTGATTTAATTCGATTTTTCTAGCCCTGACCCATTTTTGTCTATTCTATTTCTCAAAGGTACTGTACTACGACGAAAGATGTAATAAACCCAGTAAGATGTAATAACTGCGGTAAATGGTAATTAAAACACGGTAAGATATAATACTTCGGTAAATTGTAATAAAATTCAGTAAAATTAATGAAAAAAGTATATTATCTTTCGAATAAAGGTAGCTTACTTTTGTTTCAGGTTAGGGTATATTACAGTCCACATCACACATAGTGCATAATTGCTCACGAAAGACCTTTAAGCGGACATATCAAGGAATAGATTGTTTTCATCGTATTTAAAATTGTAGGTTTCCATTGTATCTTAAATGTTCACAACAAATATGTGAAGGCTGTGTAGCCCCCTGAGTAAAACGCTTATGAGATCAATTGAAAAGTTGAAAGGGTCGTGTGCATCTTTTAAAGGTATTGATATCTAGAAACATACTCTTCTGCAAATAAATTCATTGAACCATTGAAAAGATAGTTTCATCCCTCTTGGATGATCATTGCACGGATTTATGGCTATTAGCAGTCTACTGTACATTGGATGTGAACAATCGAGTATATTAATGTTTAAACACACCCGTAGTATTTATAAATTAATATTTAAGCAAATTATATAGGTTATTCATTTGATTAAATTATTGTTGAATTGTGTTTAAGATAAACATGATCAGTATTGTTGATTTGTGTTTAAAATGAACACGATCAGGTACATTATACACAGAACAAAGATTTGTAAGTTATTGACTATTTTGTCATGACCTCGGGGCCAGATTAACTAAATTACAGGGCTGAAAAAGCTAGATTATATAACATTTTCAACTTTTGAATAACAGATTTATTTGAAGAGGGTAGGCAAGTGGAAATAGAATGTAACGACAAAAGAAGACACTGATAAATCAACTCCCTTATATATAGTTCTCTCATTTCATGTTGGTTCGGTCCCTGGCAATATTTGGATAGTGTCTCATTCTCTAAATAAACCAAACAGTCTTAAGATTGTACAAACACGATTATGCACGAGTAAGGCCTTCTTAAATAACCTTAACATACGCATTTTTGTATTTATGTCTGGATTGCTGTTTATACTGTGTAAAGTGGAGTCAACATTGCTCCAAGTAACCACAAACAGAATACTGTTTATATTGGCGTAGGGATAAGCATCCATGCTGATAATCAACTATCTGTGTTCCAATAAAACTTGTTTCATTTCTATGTACATGAATTATACATGTTTGATCTTAATCTTACCATAGCCTCTGTTTATTTTAGTGTTAGGATAAGCATCCAAGTTCATACTTTTTTCGTTCATATTAAACTTGTTTGTTTCTATTTATGTTCTGATTATATCATATACGTGTAGACTATCATAAACATCATACTATGCTACTATGTCTAGTTCAATGAAGGATTAAGTGTAGTCAAACATGAGGTTCAAAGAAAAACACATGATATATTTAAAACTGGTGTATCAAGCTTATCGAGGGTCTTTCTGATTATAAGCCATTTGCAATAATTTTGTGAAATAACAGCACAAATTATGCCAACAGGGATGCATTGCAGTTTTTTTTTAAATATACCATCGAAATTGAAAAGGCATCAATAATATTGATTCATTGAGAGAAAATGTGTTATAAATCTAAGAAATACTGCACATTGAACATGTCAGTTCGCTCTTCATCACCACGAACCTATTATTAAATGAGAAATATGGTTGCAAGTACCTTTTTGCCTTCTGAGAAAGTAAATAGCCAAATTTCGTCTTATCAGTCTCCTTTGACACAAGTGATTTCAGAAAACCAATCAAATGTCATGATTGCGAGGGAAACTTGTAACACAAAGTTTCACTGTCTTCTGGTTTGGATGAGATTATGCTTGTGCACGTAATTATCTGTCACAACCATGTTGAATTGACACGAATGTGAATCAAATTGATTATAGACTGACAAATGTATCCTTTAAATGTTTTACATGTCTAAAATTTAAAACTTCAAATTTCTAGATCAGGGTAAGATTATTTACAAATGTAACACTAATGAACAAATTATGGAATTCACTACACAATGCTGCAACAGCATATTTGATATACATATGTATTCTTTAGGTGTTAAAAAATCATTCAGCATTTGGTTAGTTTGGTATATGTTCTGACTGCTTACTATGGAATATTCATAGTAAATTATCAGTTTTTCCATCTGACATTGTTCAAACTACACTTTTGCACATTCCATTCTCTGACTAATATATCTTTTATATTCGTGTTAAATTTCTTGATATATTCATGAAAGATGTTTGAAACTATAATACACATACTGAATTGATATTATGAAGTAAATCATAACCAACGTTGTATCTTGTAAAGGAATTTCATAACAAGTTAAATTGTATCATAACATCAATAAGTGATTTAATCGTTGGTGGTGACGTTAATTTGATTTGACGAATTGGCCTTTCATAAATAAATAAAACCTCTATTTAGAGGGTCCTGACACATTGCTTTTAATAATTGATCTCTCTAAAAAGAAGTGATTTTTTTATCAAATGCCAAATAAAATAGAATAGAAAATGAATGATATTAAGATCTTGTGAGTCTGCATAACTGTGATACCGCAAAACAGTTGTTTATCAAACATTGATTGCGATTTATAGCTCAAATGATACAAATTTGAGAGTTATTTGGCAAGGGAAAATGTACTTCGAAAATGATACTAATCTAAAACTAATAAATTAAAAATAATCTTATAATTCATGGAATTGATGGAACTGTCGGCGAGACATGGGACGAGACTGAACAACGTGTTAGAGACTTTCTTGATCGTCAACTAAGCATGGGTAACTCGGACAGGATCGGTATCGAGCGTGCACATCGCCTACTGAGTTGTGGAGACCAGAAACCAGTCATTGTAAAGTTTCTATCCTATAAGGATAAGGTGAGCGTATATGACATGTCTAAGGATAAACTTAAAGGCAATAAGGCAGTCTATGTTACTAATGACTACACAGAGCGGGTAAGGAAAGTAAGGGCGGAGCTAATCCCGCATATGGTAGAATCACGCAAAAAAGGCAAAAACGCTTATCTCTCTTATGAGAAATTGATAATTGATGGGGATGTGCATGTCTGGGGTGATGATGAGATAAGAAAAATCACTAATCGTCGCTCTACCGCCCGCCCGGCTCCCCCATATTGACATTCTCCTGGGACCCACAGAGGGACGCCTCCTGGTCCCAGTGGGAACGACGGTTCGGGTCGCCAGGGGGCGTCTTTTACAGAACAGGAAGACGGCCGTGGCACACAAGCATGTGTAGATACTAGTACATGGAGCGGAGCAGTCTCAACCCTGACTAGCATCAAGACTTGTGTATGGAACATTCAAGGAACATTTTCTCACATGAACGATCAATCATTTATGACTTTCTGTAAGCAGTTTGACAATTTTGGTCTTGTAGAGACAATGCAGAGTAAAAATGATAAGATTATCAATCTGTTCCCCGACTACGTCGGGTATGCAGCGGAAGCTAGGAGAAAACAAGCTATTGGGCGTTTTTCGGCTGGTGTTGCTGTGTTTATCAGAAAATATTTAGCATGTATGTTTGAACATATTTTTAGTGAATGGGTCAACTGTATATTTTTCAATGTAAACTCCAACATTTCTGACAATGCGAAACTAATAGTTGGTTTCTTATACATACTCCCTGAAAAGTCTCCATTATATGAAGATCCTGATACAGATGGTATAGACGATCTAGAATAAAAAATTGTCACTATTAAGTCACATTACGGTAATGATGCAGATATCTTACTACCTGGCGTTTTTAATGCCCGGGTTGGGTCAAATGATGATTTTCTCAATGAAGATGAAAGCGATTTAGATTATCTCCCCTTATCTGACCTGTATGTGCTCAATGATTTTAGTGAACCAAGGGCGACACAAGATTCAGTTGTGAATAAGTTCGGGCGAGCACTATTAAAACTCTGCAAGGTATGGGGAATTCATATTGTAAATGGTCGAAAAACGGGGGACAAAAAAGGGTCATTTACATGTATCAGTAAAAATGGGACTAGTCTTGTTGACGATGTGTAAGCAACAACAAATTGTTTCAGATATATATCAGATCTTATTGTTCACTCTAGGACAGAATCAGACCATCTCCCAGTGTCATGTTCTTTAGAGATCAAGTATGATAATATCAGTCAAGTAAATATGTCTAGAGACATTAACTGTGAGCAAATTATCAAGTATAAATGGTCAGATATAGATCAGAGTCAGTTACATAATTTTGAAAGTTCAAATGAAGCTAAATTGATGCTTTTTTGTGTTATGTGTATCATAATGTAAATGAAGCTGCTGACAAATTAGTTGAACTTTTGCAGTATGCAGGTATGCAATATAAGGCCAGTGTGTCGGTACCAAAGTCTCTACATCGACAACCACTATGGTTTGATGAGGACTGTTTATCAGCAAAAAATAGAAAATATCACCTTTTAAATCTGTTTCGAAGATGCCGTACAGGTGAAAATCTCCAAAATTATTTCGATTCTAAGAAGGCGTTTCGTGAGATATGCAAAGTAAAACATAAGCAATATAGTTCTTCGGTTGTTGAGGAAATCAGTGTAGCTTCAAGGGACGGGGATTGTAAGAGCTTCTGGTTCAAAATAAAGTCGCTACTCAGAGACCTTACAAATCAGGCCCCCATCACAGCACAGTCATGGTATGATTATTTTATAGACCTGTTGAATCCTGTTAATGTTACGAAAGATGATGAATTCGATGTAGAGGTTGAAGACGTTCTTAACGCCCATGATTGTAAGGAATGCGGCGATTGTAATAATTTGGATATCCTTTCAGAACCCATTCAAAGAGATGAAATTCTAAATGCAATCAAGCAGCTTAAATCCGGAAAATCTCCAGGGGTGGATGGCTTACCGTCAGAATTTTATAAGAATGTTGCTTTTATTATACCATACTTAGAAATACTGTTTAATTCAGTACTTGACAGTGGTATATTCCGAGATAGGTGGAATATAGGCATGATAATACCTTTGTATAAGAAAGGTGATATTTATAACCCTAACAACTATCGTGGAATTTCCCTTTTAAATACAATGGGTAAACTTTTTACAAGTATCCTCGAGTGCAGAATAAGGATATGGATTGATCTTAATAACAATTTAGACGAATGTCAGGCTGGATTTAGAAACGATTATTCAACTATTGACAACATTTTTGTTTTACAGTCATTATGCCAGAAATATCTACGTAAGCCAAAGCACAGATTTTATGCCGCTTTCATTGACTTTAGAAAAGCGTTTGATTTTGTAAATAGACATAAACTACTATACGTACTATTATCAAAGGGTGTTCATGGAAAGATGTTCACTATCTTAAGAAATATGTATGAGAAAGTATCGGCATGTGTCCGAGTTGGTGATGCTAAAACTGAATTATTTACAACGTCGTCCGGCGTACGTCAGGGATGTATATTAAGTCCTGTCCTTTTTATATTGTTTATCAATGAATTGGTCGACGAATTGAGAGAATGTGGACTGAGAGGTATCTTTGTTAATGATGATGTCCACGATATTTTGCTTTTGCTCTTTGCAGATGATGTAATACTGGTTGATGACACTGTCATTGGTCTACAAAGGAAACTAGATAAGTTAAAATGCTACTGTGATAAATGGGGATTGGAGGTTAATTTGGAAAAGTCGTATATTTATGTTTTTAGAAATGGTGGTTACCTGAAAAGCACAGAGAAATGGATTTATGGCGGATACAATTTGGAAGTAGTATCTTATTACAAATATCTAGGAATCATGTTTTCATCCAGATTAGTATGGTCCAGGGCATGTGAAACATTAGCGCTACAAGCAAAGAAAGCCTGTTTCCCTATATTTAGAATTTTCAGGAACTACCCTTCTCACCCACTCAAGATTATAACTAAAATTTTTGACAGTAACATTGCACCAATACTGTTATACGGATCCGAAATATGGGGTTTTACAGTTAGAAACAAAATTGAGACAGTACAAAGCCTTTTCTTTAAAAAAATACCTTGGCGTTAGCAAATTTGTATCTAGTAATGCTATACTTGGGGAAGTGGGAAGAACTAACATGTGTGTTAACTATTACAGTCGCTGTTAAATACTGGTGTAGACTTGTGTGTATGGACACACACCGCCATCCTCAGGCATGTTACGAGATGCTGAAGTCATTTGATGACAATGGTTATGTAAACTGGGTGTCACATGTACGTGTACTCCTTATGCAGACCGGGTTTTCTTATGTATGGATCGCTCAAGATTGTTGGCATGTAAATAGTTTTATCCAATATTTTAAACTACGATGTAAAGATATACAGTTTCAAACCTGGCACGACAGAATTAATTCTTCGCTCTTACTCAAATATCATTCAGCCTATAAAACAGTTTTTGAACCTGAGAAGTATATTCTTGAGTTAACTCAACATAAAGACTTGATCCGCATTCAATGTAAATTTCGATGCTCAAGTCATAAATTAAATATTCAACAACGTCGATACAATGTTAATATTGATGAAGCCGTGATCAGATGTACGAAATGTAATGATGATGTAGTTGAAGATGAATTTCATTTTTTATTAGAATGTCCGTATTATTCTCAAAGCAGACAACAGTTTATACCATACTATTATTATACATATCCAACTCATGAGAAATTCACAAGGTTGCCATCAACTAAAAATGTAGAACAAATAATAAATCTTGCATTGTATTTAAAACGAAATCTACCTGTGTAAATGTATGGAAATGACTCCTGTACATGCGCAAAACGATGAATATATAGTGTAAATATTGTACTTTTGGCCACGAGGCCTGATATACAAATAAACTTCTTGTTCTTGTTCTTGTTCTTGTTCTTGTCTAATCTAAAACCTTCTTATAATATAGAAGTCTTTTTCATATTGTGTCAATGATAAACCTGCAATTCATGACATATAGCTCTAATCTGTCTATTATTTTGCTTAAGCCCCTTTTATCATGACTGGTGCAATGTTTGTTTCAATGAATGCAATATAGCAATTCTTAGATAAATCTAGATTATCATATTTTCATCATGACTTACAAAGGCTCATAATTTTACAATCAGTCATAGGACAAACATAAATTAATCTTAAAACAAATATGAATCAAGATAGGGACAAATTAGTTGTTAAATTAACTTTGTGTTGAGTGAAAAAACTATTTATTTATGACAGGTTTGTCATGATAATGAACAGTTCTTCAAAAGCAAACTTATCTGGCTTTCAACAATATATAGTTCAAGTATATAATTTTATTTATAAAAATATTTATATTTCATCAAATTTCTAATACAAAGATATTGTATTTCACAGCTGTCACAATTTAAAAAAACCAACAACCATAAATCATGGAGATTTAATATAATATTGACTTATCAATTCGATTCTATGAAAACACTAAAACCATAACCATGTTCCTGTCAATTATTGCCTCGATTGATTGACTATGATTGAAGTCGTTAATACATTGCTTTGAATATCATTTTCTGGTGTTTGGTTTTATTTACTTTTATTAACATAATCAATGGTGCTGTAACCACAAGGTTTATCATGACTGCATCCCTGAGTGGAATATGAGCTGGGCTGTGTGTGATCGATGGAGCATGATATTCTTTTATAGAAAACCTAGGAGTTAGATTTGATGGTGGACAATCAAGTGTTAATGGAGAGGGTAGTGAAATATATACAAGTCTAACCGTTCCCCTTTGTTTTCCAGTGAGGAGTTTTAACAAGGACCTCGCTTTTATTGGCTTCTTTCGATATGAATCGTCTTGGAACTTGTGTTGGGCACTTTGATCTGGTTTCCTTAACGCTTCCAATATGAGGGTTTTCTGATTTGATTCTTAATACCCTCATATAAAATAGTTTGAATGTAGGGTTTTCATAAACTTGCTGATAAATATTGTATGAACATTCGATATTTCCTAGAAAATGTAAGAGAAACACTTTGATGGTGGTACAATCAAGTTGCAATGGAGAGGGTAGTGAAATATAATAAGTCTAACCTTTACAGTCTCGATTGAGGAGTTTCCAAGGACCTCACTTTTATTGGCTTCCTTCGAAATGAATCATCTTGGATCCTGTGTTGGGCACCTTGATTTGGTTTCCTTAAAGCGTCCAATACATGTATGAGGATTTTTTTATTTGATTCTTAATACCGTCAAATAGCTATAGAATAGTTTGAATGTAGGGTTTTCATTAATTTGCTGATAAATATTGTTTATTGACTTTCGAGATTTCCGAGAAAATGTAAGAGAACCACTTTAGTTCTTGTTTAAGGAGGAATCAATTATGATATGTTGGTAGAATAGTTATAAAAATGTACACGTTAATACAATGTAACATCAGCATTAGATAATGAAATGTTATTGTAGAAAAGAGAAAAACACAATCTTGTCATATCAAACAAAAAACTCAAATTGAAAAAATATGAAACAACCTTCAGTGTACTGAATATATGAAAGGGTTCCTAACTTAATATGATCGTGGACCAAGTAGACAAAAGCACTCTTTTCTGATCTGAGGGTATTGTACAACACGACTGTCTGCAGATTCTATTAAGATAAGTTCGCATACATGAGACATTAGCATCAATAATTCCTATCTTTCAACTACATTGTATGCCCGAAAAGCATTCAACTGTTGTATCAATTGTACGATTTTCATTCAAAAGGAAATATCTGTCAATAGTGCTTGGATTAATAACATACAATAAAATATCTTGATGAATTAAACAACATTTTTCTCTCGGTTTATCATGGAACATCACGTCAACATTGACTTAAGATATGCTTTTAATCATATAACCATATCCACTTTCTGTGTTACTAGTTGTCAATGGTAGATTATGCAGTGAATGATTTATATGACAATATTGGATTTTTGTACATCTGCAGGTCGCAATATGATTACATAATAGTAGCCAATTACCTTAAAAAGCTACAGAGGTTTTTACTTGCCAAGATACAGGTGACATGGAAATGAAAGCAACATAAGGAGAAATTAAATAAACAAAAGGTTCTCAATGATGTTCAAGGAATATTTTCCATGGTTATCCCTCTTATTAATGTCTAACAGCAAAAACAGAAACAGAACTTGATGATGTTACTGTTAGAAATAAAACATGTAAAACAATCCTTAGAATTAAAATATAATATACAAAATATGTACTAATTCAAACTGTTTTCTCTCGTAAATTTACAATGTAGCATCCTTATCATGAGATTGAATATTTTTGTAAAAAAAACATTTTATTGTTAAGCCTATCCTTAAACTAACATGGCAACAACTAAAAATAACTTAAGTGAACATTCATCAGAATTTGTCTTTTAATTGTTATCCACATTTTTGTAATGCCTCTTATTATCATGTTACACTAATCTTAAAACCATCATATCAATTAGTTGGTTCAAAATCGTCGATGCTTGCAAAATACTTTCATCCAACATGGTTGACAATTGATAGCTATAAAAATATTTTTTTGGGGGAAAGTGAGAATTTTTGGACGGAAAGGAGGATTTTTGCTTACTACCATCGGTGTATGTCAAACTGGTAAGACACATATAATACAACCCGCAGTTGTCAAAACAAAACTATTCTATCAGTACTTTGGTGCTTCCTAAATTTGTCAAGATTAATCAGTAAATAGCGGCGCTAATAGCTGAAATATTCCCCAAACCGCGTAAAACAACTCACTCACTCACTCATCAGTAAATGGTTCCAAACATATTAAGCAAATTCACAAAATTAAAATGTTTATTTCAGACCACAATTAATCATAAATTAGAAACACTATGATATATGTTTCAAAATAGTTTCGTAATTATAAGAATATAGTTGCAAGTATCCATCAATCTAAAAAAAACTTTTCATTATACGTTTTAATTTGAACAATATGACTGACGTCAGGCTGAAAATTAGATAAAACCTAAAACCAATTCATTATAGTGGATCAGAAGTGTTTTCCTTATAGTCATTTCTGGTAAACTTTCCTGTGATTTTTTTTCTCCATTCCATTTATTCAAACTTCCTGAGTCCTGCTATTCTGGTTATCTTGTTGAATGTTTTCTTGTCTTGATGCTGATTGGCTCAAAGTTCAAAGGTCAACCGACACGACCTGTATAAAGAAATTTTAATATCAGAAACGCCGGTACATGTATGTAGGAGACATAAGTTTGATTTGAATAAACTGTGGTGGTGGAAGCAGACACACTTTTCCCATTCATATTAATTGATTCAGATGTCCATGATTTACGTATTTCTAGGAATAATGTTCTGTTAAGAAGGTCACTGATAATGTATGTTTCAATGTTTTTAAAATGTATAATGCCCAAAACTCTAAAAAAGACATGCTGTCATTGACTACATACAAGAGTACATCCTACATACAATATATCACACACATTACTGGTTCATTACTGGTTCCAACTGTCTGACAATGGTGAGTCTCGTTAATGTTGATGCATCAGACCAAACCAACAGATACTTGTTACAGCTGTCACTCATACAGCTGTATGCCATCAGGGGAACTGACAAGTTTATTGAGCTCTGTCAATAGTAGGCAAACTATGTCTTGACGGACTGGTTGGACTATCCTGGTCGCTCGATATATTGATTAGCAATATTCACACATCTTTTATTCTTCCTCATCCTCTTGATCTCATTTCCCACTGATCTGTCACCGATGGCACCACCCATGTGTTGAGTAACAGAAATACTGTTGAAAAAACAACAACAAATTCACTCACAATCGTAAAAGTAAAGGTGAAAGGTAATCTTTAGGCAATAGAAAAAAAATAAATCCTAAATCAAGGATTTTCGTTTGAAAGGTCATATCACGCTAATTGATAGTCACTGTGTTTTATCAATGTTAAATGACGCTAGTACATGTATATCAAAACATGTTAACAATTGCTGAATAAGATCATGTGTACCTTGACTGCGTGCCAGTTAAAGTGTTCCGTTATTTCCTAAAACAAACGAAAAGTTAAATGCTTCTGATCATTTTCTCTTTATACTTGACATATCTAGAAACAGATAACATATGGCAATGGAAATCTTCAAGTCTGAATGACAGTAATATAATACCCCGAATATGATTTGGTGTTTAACAATTTTTATATAGAGATCTACACATTTTAATTGTTGACCATAATGTGATTTGTTATTCAAAATATTACAAAATGTTACATCCGTTGTAAGTATACTTTATTGATAAACTTTCACTTTTGTATATGATGATCAGGAACGGACGAAATATCAATTAAAGTTAACCAGTATACTATATAGATAGTATTACATGGGTATTTTCATATCACATTCTGTATCAGCCCGAGACCCCAATATCAGCCCAAGAGCTTTAGCTCGAGGGCTGATATTGGTCGAGGGCTGATACAGAATGTGATATGAAAATACCCATTTTATACTATTTTTATCATATATACTTACCAAACAAACAACGGAAATAATTGTTACATTTCAAAATTTGAATTCATATCATTAGAATCTAAAATAAGAGTCCACTTTGCTAAATGTTAAGTGACACAAACCGATAGTCAAAGCTCCTGAGCATACACCTCTTGCGACGTTTGAGCCTAATTTTCTCTCTAGATATAGTTAGATTGTATCAAACCGACAAATCCTATCCGCAAGTGACTGTAGCGTTTTCTTTGCGATGTCGACCATGTTCAAACGTCAGCTGTACAAAGGGAGACAACTCTAACTTCCTCGCGACTTCGATCGATTTTTTGCATTCGTTGCCTAGGGTTCCAGGTTCAAGTCCCTTGACGACGGGCTGATACAGGTTTTTGCCCTTGACGACGGGCTGATACAGGTTATCTGCCCTGCGGGCTGATACAGAGTACTTGACGAAGGGTGTATCGTGCATTCAAAATCTCTGTATTTATAAGCAAGTATATGATAAATTGCGTTATTTCACAGGGTTTTTAATATGAATTCTGTAACAGGAAAACCCAAAACTTCACTTACTTTGGCTTGTAATGAGAAATCTGCTGTTTATTTCAACGGACATTGCCATCATTTTTTTACTTACTCCCATACAGTAAAGAGGAAACATTCTTGACATGAAAACACAAACAGTCATCAATCAGAGACATTAAATTTGATATTGACATATTACAGTTTTGATTCCTGGAAAACACTAAAACCGAAACTATGTTTGTGTCAAATTGCTTCAAATATAGCTTTGTTCCTGTGTCAGGAGGTGTTTAACAAAGATTTTTTATATAGACGATATAGACATCCCTCAAAGTTTCGTTGCCTTTTGTTATGAACTGACAGTATTATCCTGTCCTTTCGTGTGCTTATTTTGCATCTTGATTAATAATTACATTTTTGATGAACTATCTTCAAATAAAATGAAACCTTTAAAAGTAAGGTTTTATTCCAATGACATTTATGTTATGGAAGAATAAAGAATAAAAAGGAATTATAATATAATTTGACCTTATCCAAGTCGTATTTATACTTAATTTGTATTGATTTTTATATACCACAATTCAAATTTATCACCCTAAATATTGTGAATCATACTCTGTATGTGTATTTCTCTTCGCAATGATTGAAAAACATCTTGTATCTTATCATGACATCAAACACACATGTTACTTTCCTAAATGTTAGACATCTGATGTCATTGAGAAGTTTGATTAATAGATCAAATCAAACTAGCAGACACTCACATTTGTCAAGCTGTCACTCATGAAGATGATTGCCTTCAGGAAAACCTGACTCCCATTGAACCCTGTCAAATACTAGACAACATACATCCGGTCATTTTTCAAGATACTGTAATAAGTTATTTTCATGTATCTCATTTATTTTGGGCATATTGCAGTCAATGAAAGTGTTCCTAATGCACGCAAAGGCAGACGTATAGCTTATCACTTTCTAAAATTCTTTGAAAGGTCTAATTTTTTGACAACCAAAGAGTTTTTGTTTCGTAAATGCTTAAACTACAATTGCTGTTATTTGTTGTTATTGTTGTCGGAAACTATCAATTCAGTTTCTCAATTTCTGATAGTTCCACGAAAAATCCTTAAAAGAGGTCAGCCTTAGGCGTTTTAAAATCACTTTCATGTTTGAAAACGTACTTATCTTGTGAACCGTCCTTCTTGAATTGAATAGTTAGATATCCCTATGGGGTTTCTGTCAGAAGGCAAGTGAGATTTTGTTACATTGCCATCAAATTGTTATAGTATTAAATATTCATATGATGCAGGACATTCCTGTATCATTTGGGAATTGGTTTGAATTATTTATTTACGAGAACAGCTTCAGCATTGGTCCGTCACTACAGAATAAACTGTCTCACGCTCCATCATCAATAACATTGACATTTAAATATAGTTCCAAGATTATTATGATAAAGGTATTTTCAGTGACTCCACCTTATGCATCTAAGTGTGGACATATATAAGAATGTGTTTATGTTAGTTATACTTGGCATACAGGAAACTAGTTTCGAATTTCATTTTGCATAAGCATTAATTCTGTTAATAGATAATTAGATAAATGATTGAAGAGAACAAGTAACGGACTGTTACATTTTCAAATATGCCAAAAGTTGTACATGAGGATATTTTGTGATTGATAGTATCACGTAATTAGTATCTTGGCAGCGCTAATAAAAAAATACAGTTTTAGGTCATAAACATTTCGGAACTTGGTCAATATCTGCTATAACTGATTGATTAACCAGCCAATTCAATTACCCGTTGTTTTTGTCAATAAGGTGTTAACATCAGTAAATATTTCATTCCGAGAAGGCAACAGCTGACCATTACTCTATTCCCCTCTGGTATTGCCGGAATTAAATGGTAATGGAATATTGGTTAAATTTGATTATTTCATCCCTGACCCACTTTTATTCATTCTATTTCTCAATGGTCCGTGAATAGTTTGGAATTTCCAAAGATAAATGTCATTGGTTCTCCTTTGTTATCCCCTGCCACGCGTTTAGCCAGAAGCGGGGGATATAGTATTTGGCAGCGTCCGTCCGTTCGTATATACGTACGTATGTACGGAATGAAATTGAATAACTCATAAACTATTGACCGGATTCTTTTCATTGTTTGTTTGCAGCTTCATCACCAGGAGAGTGAGGTCCCTATAGAAGTTTATGACCTTGACCTACATTTCAAGGTCATAATGAGACTTCGATACTTTACCCTTGTCAGCGGGATATCTCAAGAACCATTAGCTGGATTCTCTTCATAACTTACACAGTGCATCTTAATAGGAAGGGCCCGGGCCCAGTCGAATTTGGTGACCTTCACATTATTTTCAAGGTCACAGCGAGGCTTTGAAAATTTCAGCATTGAAATCTGCATTGTCAGCGGGATATCTCAAATACCACAAGTATTTGTCACAAAGGTGACAAGATCCCCCGCCGCAAATTGATGTTAACAAAAAAACATAATGTATACATAGAAACACTTGAAAACACTTGTCATGCTACCAGATGTCATTTAGACAATAACAAATCGACTGGTTCCTGGGTCTTCCAAATAAGAAGCCTTGTGCAAAAAAAAAAAGAAAAGAAAAAGAATATAGAGAACAGTTCTTAACATATCAGCCTTATAATAAGCATGTTGGCTTCAAAGTGACTTGAAAATAATGTGAAAGTCACCAAAACCAAAATAGCCCGATGTCTGCCTATAATAGATTCATAAAAGAATCCAGTGAATGACTATTGATATCACATTAGCAAGCTTAACAAGCAGGTAAATTGATGCTAAATCAAAACTTCTGCTGTGACCTTGAAAACAATGTGACGTCCATTAAATCTGACTTTGTCCTGTGTCTTCCCTATAGGATGCTTTGCATAAGTTGTGAAGAGAATCTAGTGAACAGTTCTAGAGATATCCAGCTGACAAGCTTAAAATGCATATCTCAATGCTTAAATTTACAAAGCCTCATTGTGACCATTGATATCGGGTTATTATACACATATGCACATATCTTGAATAGATTGTATTCTGTTTCAATTCTGAGTATTCTGTTTACTTTATAATGAAAACTAAAACAGGAACGTATTCATAAGTAGGGACCATTGGAACACATTGTTATGTTCGTTGGTAGTATAGCACATCGCACATAACCAGGTTATGAAAAAAATCTCATCTATTATAGATTGACCTTCTTTTCACATCAACTTGACAAAGCCATATTTGTCTAAGGAAATTACAATCGAGGACGAATCATGGAAGAACTAGGGTTGTTGACTGTATTTGCTGTGAATCCAAACTGTTCCTTCTGTTTGCCGCTTTGAGTATTCATCCTATAATTGAGGTTGAAGAAAGGAATTAAGATTATTTCTCATGAGTGAGTGACCTATCATGGTATATATGACGAAAGGTTTATTCAGTCCAAGAAAGATATTGATATTAATAATTCCAAGAACTTTGTCGGTGAACATAGTTATTATATTATGAATTCTGTGAAAATCAGTAAGTACTTTTAAGTATTGTATTGGCTTTATGACCATATAGGCATAAAGGCGGACAAGTACTTGTAGGGATGCAGTACCAAATGTCTAGAGATTGTACTTAGTAACTATCCAAGATCAGAATTGGTCTGACTGATTCCAGAATTCATCCAATTTAAAATTATTCTTTTTAGTTGGTGTCAAGTTATGTTTATGAGACGTCTAATAATGGTCTGGTTATTGGAAGTAAACAGTACTTAAGTTGGTCAGGGATGCACGGTCGGGGATATAAGTGACTCATGCTCACTTTTCTGCTTGTTAATGCAAGGTTTTTCATTCACATTCTGTTTATTGTAAAATTCTGTCCCAAAGCTGATTAAAGTAGATCCGTATTTTGAGTGTTTCAAACATTGGGGTTTTGTCTTACAGTGTATTATATCATCAAAATAAAAAGGAATCATTGATATTGATGACCTATGAGAGAATATAAAAATAATCAACGAGTTGCGAGGAATTACGGATTATCTGTCCTGAGTTAATTATTGCGATAAACTCCGAGCTTCAGCTCTAATTTTAAATAGTTAATAATTTTGATGTCACATTTTATCACAAACATATTGTCTCATATGACAAAAAAATCTATTCATTGACCGCGCACAACGAGAAAGAAAAAGTTAGACGTCGTTAGCTTTCGTTACGTTTGACAAGCCTAGCGAGGAATGATATGAAGTCACTGTTTGACGTCATGTTTAATGACGTCATAGAGCTATGACGTAACGACAGTTCGGCCGGCGACTCTCTCACACAGAAGATTTGAAATAGTATTCACAGCAAAGAAAACATCAAAAGCTCTTGAGTTCCCATAAAAAATGTTATAGTAATTGTGTGACTTTCGCAACTTAGGTATAAGATTTGTCATCCATATCTCTCGACTGAAATAGAAGATCCAAGAGAATCATGAATGGGTGTAAAAAAGTTCCGTCAACCAATCAAAATGCGAGTTATTTTTAGAAAAACTGTAATTCCCATGACCATTATGCAAACTTTAATACCCGGCATATCCTTGCCCGCTTGGGTGGGAATGTTTTAAACACTCACATTTATAAATCTAAGAAATACTGCATTTGCTCGAACATGTTTCTTTCTTTCTTTATCACCAGGAAGATACTAAACGAGAAAAATAGAGCCATTGGCTCTGTAGCTCATCAGGCTTCATCATCAATTATGCTGTAGAGTGTGGCCAATGTGATTCCCCCTTTGTAGAGGCCACAGGGTCACCAATCATAAAATTAAGTATATAGGCGACAAGTTTCAGTTTTCTAGACCTTATACTTCAGGAGAAGAAGATGAAAATAGATTTGAAGGAAGTTCCTGTAGCCTTTATTAGGGGCAACATGGTCACCAAAGCTACAATTTATAATCCTCACTGGTCAAGGAGTCTGTACACAAAGTTTCAGCTTTCTAGGCCTCATGGTTCTGGAGAAGAAGATGAAAATAGGTTTTTAGGGTGTGGCACCTGTGGCCCTTATTAGGGGTCACAGGGCCACCAAAGCTACAATTTATAATCCTCACTAGCCAAGGAGTCTGTACACAAAGTTTCAGCTTTCTAGGCCTTATGGTTCTGGAGAAGAAGATGAAAATAGGTTTTTAGGGTGTGGCCCCTGTGGCCCTTATTAGGGGCCACAGGGCCACCAAAGCTACAATTTATAATCCTCACTAGCCAAGGAGTCTGTACACAACGTTTCAGCTTTCTAGGCCTCATGGTTCTGGAGAAGAAGAAGAAAATATGTTTTTTAGGATGTGGCCCCTGTGGCCCTTATTAGGGGTCACAGGGCCACCAAAGCTACAATTTATAATCCTCACTAGCCAAGGAGTCTGTACACAACGTTTCAGCTTTCTAGGCCTCATGGTTCTGGAGAAGAAGAAGAAAATATGTTTTTTAGGATGTGGCCCCTGTGGCCCTTATTAGGGGTCACAGGGCCACCAAAGCTACAATTTATAATCCTCACTAGCCAAGGAGTCTGTACACAAAGTATCAGCTTTCTAGGCCTTATGCTTCTGGAGAAGTAGATGAAAATAGGTTTTTAGGGCGTGGCCCCTGTGGCCCTTATTAGGGGTCACAGGGCTACCAAAGCTACAATTTATAATCTTCACTGGCCAAGGAGTCTGTACACAAAGTTTCAGCTTTCTAGGCCTTATGGTTCTGGAGAAGAAGATGAAAATAGGTTTTTAGGGTGTGGCCCCTGTGGCCCTTATTAGGGGTCACAGGGCCACCAAAGCTACAATTTATAATCCTCACTAGCCAAGGAGTCTGTACACAACGTTTCAGCTTTCTAGGCCGTATGGTTCTGGAGAAGAAGATGAAAATAGGTTTTTAGGGTGTGGCCCCTGTGGCCCTTATTAGGGGTCACAGGGCCACCAAAGCTACAATTTATAATCCTCACTAGCCTAGGAGTCTGTACACAAAGTTTCAGCTTTCTAGGCCTTATGGTTCTGGAGAAGAAGTCGAAATTCCACAAAGTTTACGGACGGACGGATGGACGGACGGACGGACGCCGGACACCATGCCATGCCATAAGCCCATCGGGCCTTACAGGCCAGATGAGCTAAAAATTGGTTGCCAGGACATCTTGCCTACCGAGAAAGTAAGTAGCCAAATTTCGTATTATCAGTCTCATTTGACACAAATGATTTCAAAAAACCCCTCAAGATCCCGACAAAGTATTGTAACAAGAAGTTTCACTGCTGTCTGGTTTGGATGCGACAGAACTTAGTTGTTGCCTGTTCAAGTAATTATCTGCCACAAATTGATTATTGACTGACGGATGTATAAAATTGAACCCTTTTAAAAAAGGAATTACTTTTATCATATGACAAAAACAAAACAAAAGAAAATTTAAATGATATCAACATCTTGTGACACTTCACAACTGTGATACTGCAAAACAATTGACGGGACAGTTGCTCATCAAACATTAATTGCGATCCATAAATTTCAAAAGATACTAATTTGAGAGTAATTAGGTAAGAGAAAATGCACTTCGAAAATGATACTCATCAAAACCAAAACCATGTTCCTGTCACTCATTGCCTCGATTGATTGACTATCATTATAGTTGCAAATACATTGCTTTGAATATCATTTTGTGTTGCTTGATTTAATTTACTTTTATTAACATGATCAATGGTGCTGAAACCTCAAGGTTTATCCTGACTGCATCGCTGAAAGCAAATGTGCTGGGCTGGGTGTGATCAATGGAGCAGGATATTATTTTGTAGGAAATCTAGGAGTAAGATTTGATGGTGGACAATCAAGTTGCAATGGAGAGGGTAGTGAAATATACACCAGTCTAACCTTTACCCTTTGATTTCCAGTGAGGAGTTTCAACAAGGAATTCGCTTTTATTGGTATCCTTCGATATGATCATCTTGGAACCTGTGTTGGGCACTTTGATCTGGTTTCCTTAAAGCTTCCAATATGAGGGTTTTCTGATTTGATTCTTAATACCCTCATATGAAATACTTTGAATGTAGGGTTTTCATAAACTTGCTGATAAATATTGTGTATGAACATTCGATATTTCCTAGAAAATGTAAGAGAAACACTTTAGTTATTGTTTAAGGAGGAATCAATTTTAATCTGGTGGTAGAAAGATCAAATTGAAAGAATGTGCAAAGACTTTGAAAGTGTACTGAATATCTGATAGGGTTACTTCCATTACTATGAAAGTGAAAAAATAGAGCCATTGGCTCTGTAGCTCATCAGGCTTCATATTTAATTTTGCGCTGGCCAATGTGGTTTCCCATTTGTAGGGGCCACAAAGTCTCAAATTCTAAACTATATGTGATGTGATTTCAGATACCTGTAATCAATACAGAAAATTGAAATATTTCATATCAGGATATTGGGATTATATTTTAACTGTAAATTTAGTTTGCAATGTAAGCCCATTGTGTTCTTTATGTGAAGACTTATTTCGCCATACTTGTGTAGACACTTGACATTGATTGAAGCTGCCTTAAAATATAATCTTTCAACAGTAAACCTTTCCTTGTCAGAAATTTTATAGGGAAGCACACATAAAATATCTCTTGAAATTGATACTTGTGACTTCTGTTGGTAGTTTTTAACTCTTTGATCTTTGATTATGCTATTTAAAGTGTAATATTTTCCTAATTTGGGTATTTTCTTTACTTTGCAGTGTTTTACCCCTTAAGAAGCCATACCATGGCCAGGATTACCTGTTTTCGACAGAACAAAGATGAAAATAGGTTTTTAGGGTGTGGTCCCTGGGGCCCTTATTAGGCACCACAGGGCTACCAAAGCTTCAGTTTAACATCCTCACTAGTCAAGGAGTCTGTACACAAAGTTTCAACGTTCTGGGCCTTGTGGTTCTGGAGAAGAAGATGAAAATAGGTTTTTAGGGCTTGGTCCCTGTGGCTCTTATTAGGGGTCACAGGGCCATCAAAGCTATAATTCAAAATGCTCACTAGTCAAGGAGTCTGTAAACACAATTTCAGCTTTCTAGGCCTCATGGTTCTGGAGAAGAAGATGAAAATAGGTTTTTAGGGAGTGGTCCCTGTGGCCCTTATTATGGGTCACAGGGCTACCAAAGCTACAATTTATAATCCTTACTAGTCAAGGAGTATGTACACAAAGTTTTAGCTTTCTTGGCCTCATGGTTCTGGGGAAGAAGATCAAAATAGGTTTTTAGGGTGTGGCCCCTGTGGCCCTTATTAGGGGTCACAGGGCCACCAAAGCTACAATTTTTAATCCTCACTAGCCAAGGAGTATGTACACAAAGTTTTAGGTTTCTAGGCCTTATGGTTCTGGAGAAGAAGTCAAAATTCCACAAAGTTTACGGACGGATGGACGGACAGATGGACGGACGGATGGACGGATGGACGGACGGACGCCGGACACCATGCCATGCCATAAGCCCATCGGGCCTTACAGGCCAGATGACCTAAAAAGCAGATAATAGCACTAGAAAACATTCATCGTTCTATTCTTATTGATAGTATTTTACAACACGACCGTCTGCAGATTCTATTAAGATAAGTCTTCATACGTCATGGGTCAAATATGCTAGGACAATAAAGCCAAAATGTGTCTCCTTATTTCACCTTTGCCTTAAGTGCATTCGAAAGTTGTATCAATTTTTACGATTTCATTCAATAGGTATCCATTCTGGCATCATGTTTGATAGTTAGATTTATAATTTTAAAAGGAAGTTGGCAGTGAGAATGTAATCAAAATATTGAAAGACTAAAGCTTACAATTGCGAAAAGGGAATGAAAAATATAATGAATAATGTGCATGACAATATGTAAGGTTTTGGCTCTTAACCGATCTTTTCCTTATTAATTCCAATGAAAATTATTTATCCTATGTCTTTGGATATTGCTTTCGTGTAAAATATCAATCAATAAGTTTTGCCAAGTCTTTATCCTGGGAACAGGTGCTGTATTTGCTGTGAATCGATTGCAACATGATTCCGCTGATAGTCCATAGATTACTTTATTGGAAGTTGTGTCCACCTCATTCTAAATTCAATCATCGCAATCTAAAATAAAGTTCATAGATAAATATCAATGCACTAGTACCAAATACCACTCAAAAAGTTGCTGCTGTTAAAGAGATGCATTTTTAAAATATATGATACATTTATACCTAAAAGCAATATTTACAATATGCCAGTTGTTTGCAAGGTCACTTGCTTTGACATCCTGCACCAGTTGGTGCACAACCTTTCAATTTGACGGATGCTCATGCTCTTTTCTTATTCTTATAATAGATTATTAAGTTTGTTTTCGATGCTGGGGTGAATCGATTCTGCAAGGCACGCCGTGCGATCAATCGGTATTGTCTTGGTGTTGTCGTTTTAGGTCGTCCTCGAGGTAGAGGTTCCAGAGGCGCGATAAGACACTGATTGACTTTTGAAAGTGTCGTGCAACTTCTCGAAGAGAGTGGCCTGATCTCACCATACCTAGTGCCTGCCATTTCTGAGCCAAAGTCATGTACTGTCTTGCCATGTTCAAGAAAAAAACAGAACTGACTCTATTCTGGCACATGTACCCTTTATACCCGAAAAATGATGGTAAAACATGAAGCGCACGATTTTTATGAACCCCTCCTATTGAACCTGGTGCGTTTAGGCGCCAGGTTATGCGTAGTGAACATGTAAACTCTCATTGAAACCTGTAAGGCATTTTGTTTTCATCAATAAAGAAATATATGATCCCTTATTTTTTTCCCTCAGTATATTTATATTTCTATCAAAATTTTCCCATTTCTTATACTAAGAAAAAATTCTTCTCAAAACCCATGACCCATTATTAAAAAACCTCTAATAACCATAAACAATATAGTTGAATATGATCTTGACTTATCAATTCGATTCTAAGAACAAAAAAAGAATCATGTTCCTGTCATTCATTGCCTCAATTGATTGAATATTATTGTAGTCACAAATACATTGCTTTAAGTATTATTTCTGGTGCTTGATTTAATTACCTGCTATTTACATAATCAATGGTGCTGATACCTCATCTTTTTTTTACATCCTCGCTGATAGTAATTTCTGATCAATGGAGCAAGATATCCTTCAGATTCAGATTTGATGGAGTCTTGCTGTTCTTGTTATTGTGTTGAATGTTTTCTTGTCTTGCTGAATGGTTTAAGGTTAAAAGGTCTACCGACAAGACCCGTATGAAGAAATTTTAATATCAGAAATGATGCTATGTAGGGGACATAAGTTTGATTTTAAAAAAGTGAGGTGTTTCCACATTCATTTTATTCAATTTAGATTACTATCATTTCCACATGTTTTGGAATAATGTTCTGTTACGAAGGTCACTGATAATGTATGTTTCAATTGTCCAAGTAATTTACACTTATCTATCTGAGGGCTTTCCTTATAGTGGTTAAATGAATTCGGGTACATCGATTCAGTAGCATTCATTGAAGTGAGTATAAATTATTCTAAAGCAGGAGTTAGTCTTTTTTATAGAAGTATGAGTAATACTTTTTCAAGTGTTTCAATGTTTATATACAACTTCTGGTAAGAATGTAGAAACATCAAAGTTTCTTAACAAGAATGAATAAAAATAATAATTTCAAAAGGTGCTTGTTTATTTCAAATTAATTTGGGGACTCCGTAAGCAGTTGTTTATTTAACCAATCACATAGAGTATTTTGCATAAATGAAACATTGTGAAAAGGAAAGGCAGCCTTACGGACGAAATGAAGAAATGACACTGCAAAAGGTTTGATCTGAGGTGATGGTATTGAGATCGCTCATATTACTGATTGTCTATGTGGCTTGAATTAAGTTGTATGACATTTCAATCAAATTATATCAATAATAAACCTTCATGCTCTTACCTTCACTTTCCATCCAAAGACAATTAAATGTTTTTGTTGTTCCAGTGAGTTGGTAGATATGCCAGATGGTATTGCTCATAAATGTTCATCAAGTTTACATTCTTTTGTCATTTTCCTTGACGTTTTCAATTACAACGTTTATAAAATGTGTATTTTAAAATGTATAATGCCCCAAAATTCTGTTTGTCTTAAGAAGACATGCTGTCTTTGATTGTGTACAAGGGATACGTCCTACATACATCTATCACACACATTATTGGTTACAAGTGTCTGACATGTGTTAGTTGCCTAGATGTTTGATGTATTAGACCAAACCAACAGATACTCAAACTAGTTACAACTGTCACTCATGCAGCTGTATGCCATCAAGAGACCTGACAAGTTTATCCAGCTCTGTCAATAGTAGGCAAACTACGTCTTGACGGACTGAATGGAATATCCTGGTCCCTCGATATCTTGATTAGCAACATTCATACATCTGTTGTACTTTTTCATCCCATTTCTCACTGATCTGTCCAACTTTCTTTTGCATGGTAACACCCACGTGTTCATGGTGAAAATATATCCCAAATCTAAAGTTAAAGTTCGAAATGGCACATGAAGAAATTTAATAGTCACTGTGTATTATAAATATTAAATGTTTTACATGATGCTATTATATCAAAATATGTTGAGAGTTGCTGAAAATATCATTTGCGCTTAGACTGCATGCTAATTAGTAAAATTAGTAAATTTTCTAAAACACACAGAAAATGTTCCTATTGTAGGTAAAAGACTACAATTTCAATGTTGTGGATGGCATCAGGTGAAAGTAATTATCAATCCATATTTAATGTCCAATATTACATTTTCCTGACACAACAAGCATCCTCATGTCATGTTCAACAGTAAGCGCTAATACTCATTAAGCAGTAACTCGCCATGTCTGAGTAGTTTCAGGTGCCGGATCGTAGTCGCAAATGAATGTGACGCAGGAAACACTAAAACCGTCAGCACTCTGATTGTGAATATAATGTTATTGATGGTTGTCGGAAAGTCGGAATGTTGTTTTAAAAGTATAAATCCGTATTTTGCGACGCTATTGTTACATTCTGTGTACTTCTGATATATTGCACAGCGACCAATACTGAATGAATATTCTTTATTGCTCCTGTGCCAATTATTCAATTATGCACTTGAACAGGAAATTTCAACATAATATGATCAGTGAACTAGTTTCAGGTAAAACAATGGAGCAGCTACAAAGAAATAAAAAATATACTTTCAGGGGGAAAATCGTGAAAATACTTTAATAGTTTCAGACAAAAAACAATCTTAATTCATTTCAGGCGAATTCTTGGTAAATTGTTATGCAAAACGAAATGTAATGGTGAATAGTTTTCCCGTAAGGGAATACCTGTTAATAAAACCCTGGACATAGTTCCATCAGTGCTATGTTACTTTGAGTCCCAGACAATATTTGGATAGTTTCTATCCGATTGAAAAGCAAAGGGTCTAAGATGTCCAAACTTGCTTAAGAACAAAAAAAACCTATTATAGAATAACCCTACCACCAGATGCATGAGTGCTTATTTATACTGTATAAATAGTCAACAACCCTCAAACTAAATAGATTCTTTCAAAATATCATTATGGCTTGATAATAAACTGTTTTCAATCTTGTGAGATTATTGAAGCTTAGATTTTCCTGGAGTTTGTAGAAATCAACCCAACAAATTTAATTAACATAATAATGTTGATTTCATAAGTATTTCAATTCAATGAGTATCATTCCATTTATTCCATGAAACATCATATTTTGTCTGAGATGTGCATCAGTAAACTCAAAAGCAATGTTTCATATTTCTACATTAATAATGATTGAAACATAAACTTTTGTAAAACTAAATAGTGCCTTAATCCCTGCAAAGGGTCTTTTTTTATGAGAACATACTGCCAGTTACTTTGCTTACTGAGAAAGTAAATAGCCAAATTTAGGTTTCTCTTGATGCAAACAAGTGCAGAAAGCCCATCAACTGTCATGTTGGCGACGAATAATTGTTATAAGACGTGTCCCTGGTGTCCATTGCGTACTGGTTTTAATGACTTAGTACTTTAATAGAGCTCGTTCAAGTAATTATTTGTCGCAAAACGCAATGAATTGGCACGAAAGTGAATCACATTGAACATTTCCTACAAGATATCCTTTGGGTTTGAAAAACATTTTTAACTTAAAAAGCTATTTGCTGCATACTATAATCATCACAGGACCACGTACCACTACACATTATATCTGCTTATAACTAAATATTTACTGTCATTGTGCACAACTTCTGCATAATATTATTTCAAATACCTTTTTTAAAATCTAAATCTTTACATTATTTTATTTTCGTGTTTGATTTCTAATTAAGCATACCTAAAATATGGTGAAATGCAACGTTTTGGTATTTCTAATGTTTTAAATCATTAGATTCAACTGTGTGTCGGATAACAACACTACCGTTAAGTTAAATAGGGCCCTTTCTCTACTTGACATATCTAGAAACAGATAACATATCACATTGGAAATCTATCTGTTTAACTGACAGTAATATGATAGTATCATTGTACCAGGAATATGCTTTGATTTTCAACAAAATTTATGTAGACATCTTCTCATTTTAATTTGTGACCGTACCATGAGTTGTTATCGTAAATATTACAACATGTATCATATGTTTTAAGTAAACTTTATTGATAAACAATCATTGTTGAATATTATAATAAGGAAACTAATAATTACAGATTAACCAATATATTCTATTGCATTTTTTCACAGGGTTTTTCATATGCATTTTGTAAGAGGAAAACCCGAAACTTCCCTACTGTGGCTTGTAATGAGACATATTCATGTGCCATTATTACATAATAAAACGTTCTATGTTGTCACATACAGTAAACAGGAAACCCACTTGACATGAAAACATTAACAGTCATCAATCACAGGTATTTAATTTGATATTGACATATTACAGTTTCGATTCTGTGAAAAGTCTTTAACCGAAACCATGTATGTGTCAATCAACTTCAGTTAATCAAATATTATTGTGTTCGCAAATAAACTTTAATATCCAATTCTGGTGCCTCATAATCTATTATCATTTACGTAATCGGCAATGTTTCATCATCGTTTATCCTGGCTGCATCACTGAAAGTAGAATTTCAACATGGCCTGATAATGAATCGGTCCAAACTAACCTTTACCTTAGTTACTCTGTCAAGAGGTTTTTAACAAAGACTTTCTGTAGATGATATAGACTTCCCTCAAAGAGTCGTTGCTCTTCGTTATGGACTGACAGTTTTATCCTGTTTCTCTCATGTGCCAAGAATGTTGCATTGCTAATGTTGCATCTTGATGAAGAATTACATTTTAATGGAATACCTTCAAATAAAATGAAAATGTGATGTTGTTATTCCAATGATACTTTTGTCAAGATAGAATAAAGAATAAAAGGAAATTTAAAAATAATTGGACTTGTTTTTCCATAATCTATAATTTGTATTGATTCTTATATACCACAATTCAAATTTATCACCCTAAATATTGTGAATCATAGTCTTTATATATATGTCTCTTCACATCGATTGAGAAACATCTTCTATCTTACTATGACATCCAACACATGTGTTACTTGTCCTAAATGTTAGACATGTGAATAATGTGCCTTAGAGAAGCTTGATTATAAGATCAAACTAACAGACCCTCAGATTTGTCCGGCTGTCACTGATGCAGATGGTTGCCTTCAGGGAATCCTGACTTATATTGAACCCTGTTAAATTCTAGACAACATCCGTCCGGATGGATGGATTGATGAAATATCTTGTTGTACAGATTTCTCAAGATACCTTAATTAGTTATTTTCAGGTATCTCATTTATTATGGGCATATTGCAGTCATTGGAAGTAATCCTAACGCACGCAAAGGCAGACATATAGCTTGTCACTTTCTAAAATTCTTGATAAGGTCTGTCTAATTTTTTTAGAACCATAGAGTTTTGATTCGTAAATGCCTAAGCCGGAAATGCTGTAATTTGTTTTTATTGTTATCGGATATTATCAATTCAATTTCCCAAATTCTGATAGTTCCACGAAAAATCTTTAAAAGAGGTCAACTTTAGGCTTCTTAAAATCACTTTCATTTTTGAAAACGTACTAATCTTGTGACCCTTCCTTATTTGATTTAATAGTATGATATCCTGGTAGGCTTTCTGTCGGAAGGCAAATGAGATTTGTTACATTTCCATCAAAATGTTATAGTATCAAATATTCATATGATGCAGGACATTCCTGTATCATTTGGGAATTGGTTTGAATTATTCATTTATGAGAACACCTTCAGCATTGATCCGTCACTTAAGGATAAACTGCCCAGAGCTCCATCATTAATAACATTGACATTTAAATCTAGTTTCACGAGTATTATGATAAAGCTCTTTTCAGTGACTCTACATTATGCATCTAAGTGTGGACATATATAAGAATGTGTTTATGTTAGTTTGTGACCCAACAATTGTAGCCCCATCTTTTATCCTCTCGAACAGCTTATTCTCTCTCTATCTTTCTTTGGTGGAAGCTCTAGCACACTATTAACAAACTAGTTTCTGGGCGAATAATCATTTCATTTGTTAACATCCTAGAATAAATCCATTTTAATCAGATAATAATGAGACACTTATTCAGAAACTTATACTTGACATACAGGAAACTTTCATTTAGGATTACAAGCTTTTGTTATAAGATACCTGATTGAAGAGAACAAATAACAAACTGTTTCATAAGGATATATTATGATAACAAATTCAAAATGGATATATGGAATGTGTTGTGATTAAAACCTTGGCAGCACTATATAAAAACTACAGTTTTAGGTCATAAACATTTTTTGAACTAGGTCAATATCTGCTGATGATTAATTAACCGGCCAATTCAATTAACTGTTATTTTGATCAATAAGGTGATAACATGAATAAATTTTCCATTCCAAGAAGGCAATACCTGACCGAATTCTCCATTCCCCTCTGGTATTGCTGGAATTGAATTGTAATAGAACATTGATTTAATTCGATTTTTCTAGCCCTGACCCATTTTTGTCTATTCTATTTCTCAAAGGTACTGAGCTACGACAAAAGATGTAATAAACCCAGTAAGATGTAATAACTGTGGTAAATGGTAATTAAAACACGGTAAGATATAATACTTCGGTAAATTGTAATAAAAATTCTGTAAAATGTCATAAACATACAAATTTATTTAATGAAAAGAGGATCTTATCTTTCGAATAAAGGTAGCTCACTTTTGTTTCAGGATAAGGTATATCACAGTCCACATCACACATTATAGAGTGCATAATTGCTCACGAAAGACCTTTAAGCGGACATATCAAGGAATAGATTGTTTTCATCGTATTTAAAATTGTAGGATTCCATTGTATCTTAAATGTTCACAACAAGTATGTGAAGGCTGTGTAGCCCCCAGAGTAAAACGCTTATGAGATCAATCGAAAAGTTGAAAGGGTCACGGCATCTTTTAAAGATATTGATATCTAAAAACACACTCTTCTGCAAATAAATTCATTGAACCATTGAAAAGATAGTTTCATCCCTCTTGGATGATCATTGCACAGATTTATGGCTATTAGCAGTCTACTGTTCATTGGATGTGAACAATCGAGTATATTATTGTTTAAACACACCCGTAGTATTTATAAATTAATATTTAAGCAAATGTATATAGGTTATTCATTTGATTAAATTATTGTTGATTTGTGTTTAAGATAAACATGATCAGTATTGTTGATTTGTGTTTAAAATGAACACGATCAAGTACATTATACACAGAACAAAGATTTGCAAGTTATTGACTATTTTGTCATGACCTCGGGGCTAGATTAACTACATTAAGAGGGCTAAAAAAATCTCGATTATATAACATTTTCAATGTTTGAATAACAGATTTATTTGAGAGTTAAGGTAAGTGAAAATGAGAATGCAATGACGAAAGAACAGAAATCAACCACCTTATATAGTTATCTGATTTCATGTTGGTTGGGTCCCAGGCAATATTTGGATAGGGTCTCCAACTCTCGATAAACCAAACAGTCTTAAGATTGTACAAACACGATTATGCACGAGTAAGTTTCTCTTAAATAACCTTAACATAAGCATTATTGTATTTATGTCTGGATTGCTGTTTATACTGTGTAAAGTGGAGTCATTATTGCTCCAAGTAACGACAAACAGAAGACTGTTTATATTGGCGTAGGGATAAGCATCTATGTTGATAATCAACTATCTGTGTTCCAATGAAACTTGTTTCATTGTACATGCATTATACAGGTTTGATTATAATCTTACCATAGCCTCTGTTTATTTCAGTGTTAGGATAAGCATCCAAGTTCATAATCATACTTTTTTCGTTCATATTAAACTTGTTTGTTTCTATTTATGTTTTGATTATACCATAGACGTGTAGACTATCATAAACATCATGATATGCTACTATGTCTAGTTCAATTAAGAAAATATTGAAGTCAAACGTGAGGTTCAAAGAAAGACATATGAATCATGATATTTAATAGTGGTGTTTGACCTTATCAAGGGTCTTTCCGATTATAAACCATTTACTATAATATTTAAATAATCATACTTCTTAGGTGCTGAACTATGTTCTGAAATGTACATGTTGAAAAACTTCATGTATGTTCTTAACATTTACAATATCATGGGAGGATCCTTATCCGAACAAAAGGGTATTATAAATGCAATTGTTTTCATCCAGATTCATGATGTGTTCCGATTAAATGCAGCTTTTAGCTGTTAAGCCCGATGGACTTATGGCATGGCATGGCATGGTCTGTCCGTCCATTGTCCATTCGTCCGTCCATAAACTCCTTGAATAGTGGGTGTTAAAAATTGTAGGTTTGATGGGTTTGTGGCCCCTAAGAAGGGTCACAGTGTCCACACCCTAAAAACCTGTTGTCATCTTCTCCAGAAGTATAGGGCCTAAAAAACTTACACTCTGTGTACAGACTCCATGACTAGTAAGGATTATGAATTGAAGTGGAGCACGGTGGTGTAGTGGTTAGCGTGTCTGCCTCTTACGCCAACGACCCGGGTTCGATTCCGAGTGGAGACACAAAAGATTTGTGACTTGGGTCGAAAGCTGTGTTGTGTCCTTGGGCAAGGCACTTCATCCACATTACACTCAGTCCACCCAGCTGTACAATGGGTACCTGGTTATACGAAATGGAATCTCAGCGCAGGCTAGCAGCTTTGAAAAAGTACAATCCGTCAGGGTAATAATGCACATTAGTGAATCGTCGGTGAGCAACTCGCCAGAGATGGATACTTGACGTTAAACTTATCATTATTATTATTATTATTTTTAGCTTTGGTTGGCCTACGGTCCCTAATAGGGGCCTCACTCAAAAAACCTATTTGCATCTTCTTCTCTAGTAGCATAAGAAAGTTGAAACTTTGTGCACATACTCCTTGACCAGTAAAGATTGTAAAATTGCACCTTTGGTGGGCCTGTTTAGTGCTGCCCCTAATAAGGGTAACAAGGGAAATCTAAAAAAATCTATTTTATTTTTTCTCCAGAAACATAAGGCCCAGAAACTGCAACTTTTCGCCTATATACTAAATAATTGAATATAAAGCCTAATGAGCTACAGAGCCAATGGTCCATATTTTTCTTAAATATACCATTAACATTGAAAAGGCATCTATAATATTGATGTCTAAGAGAAAATGTCTTCTAAGCAATACTGCACATTAAACATGTCAGTTTGCTCGTCATCACCACGAACCTATTGTTAAATGAGAAAAATGGCAACAAGTACCTTTAGCCTACTTTGAAAGTGATAAGCCAAATTTCGTCTTATCAGTCTCGTTTGATGCAAATGATTTCAGAAAATCAATCAAATGTCATGATTGCGACGAAAACTTGTAACAAAAAGTTTCACTGTCCTCTGATTTGGGTGAGATTGTGCTTGTTCAAGTAATTATTTGCCAAAACCTTGTTGAATTGACACGAATGTGAATCAAATTGATTATTGACTGTCGAATGTATCCTTAAGATGTCTAAAACTTTAAAACTTCAAATTTCTAGATCAGTGTAAGATTATTTACATATGTAACACTAATCAACATATTATAGAATTTACTACGGAAAACTGCAACAGCTACAATATCTGATATAGATATGTATTCCTTAGATGTTTAAAAATCATTCCGCATTTGGTAAATTTGGTATATGTTCTGACTGCTTAGTACGGAATATTCACAGCAAATTATTAGTTTTTCGCATCTGACATTGTTCAAACTACACTTTAGCACATTCCATCCTCTGAATAACATATTTGTTTCTATATTCGTGTTAGTTTTCTTGATATATTCATGTAAGATGTTTTAAATTATTATAAACATACTGAATTGATATTATAAGGTATATCATAACCAACGTTGTATCTTGTGAAGGAAAACAAGTCGCTCTGTTAATTTTGTTATAACATCTACAAGTGACTTGATTGCCTGGTGGTGACATTGATTTGATTTGACTAATTGGCCATTCATAAATCAAACAAAAAAACTTGTTTAGAAGGTCAGACAATACCAGACACATTGCTTTTAATATTTGAACCCTTTTAAAAGAAGTGATTTATTTTATCAAATGACCCAAAAAAAAGAAGAGAAACGTGGAATGATATGAACATCTTGTGACTTGTGACTGTGACAGCGCAAAACAGTCGTGGAGAAAGTTGTTTATCAAACATTGATTGCGATTTATAAGGCTGATACTAATTTGAGTAGTAATTAGGCAAAGGAAAATGCACTTCGAAAAATTATACTCATCTAAACCCTTTTTTCTTATAATTAAGGGGTCCTTTTTTCATATTGTGTCAATGATAAACCTGCAATTCATGTAAGGTAACTCTAATCTGTCTTCAAGTAAATTATTTTCTTTTGCTTGAGCCCCTTTTTTTCAAGACTCGTGCAATGTTTGTTTCATCATATAACACATAGGGAAACGAAGTTTTGAATTTTAAAGTATGTATTTAACGTTGTAACAATATTTTCTTGATGCTTTGGCATCATTAAATATCATCCCATCCAAGTTGTGTTTCATCATAAATTGTATTTTTAGATAAACCTAGATTATTATATTTTCATCATGACCTGAAAAGGGCTCCTTATTTTACAATCAGACATAGGACGAACAGAACTTAAACTTAGAATAAATATAAATAAAGGTAGGGACAAATTATTATTTGTTAAATGAAATTTGTGTTTAGTGACACATTTATTTATGACAGGTTTATCATGATAATAAACAGTTCTTACAAAATAAACTTATCTGGCTTTCAACGATAGATAGTTCAAGTATTCCATTTTATTTATAAAAATATTTATATTTTATCACATTTCTACATTTCTAATACAACGATGTTGTATTTCTCACACAGCTGTCACAATTTTAAAAAACTCCAACAACCATAAATCATGGAGACTTTTTATAATATTGATTTAAACTAAAACCTAAACCTGTTCCTGTCAATCATTGCCTCGATTGATTGACTATAATTGAAGTCGTTAATACATTGCTTTGAATATCATATTCTGGTGCTTGATTTATTTTACTATAATTAACATAATCAATGGTGCTGTAACCTCAAGGTTTATCCTGACTGCATGGCTGAAAGTAATATGTGTTGGGCTGTGTATGATCAATGGAGCAGGATATTATTTTGTAGAAAATCTAGGAGTAAGATTTGATGGTGGACAATCAAGTTGAAATAAACAGGCCAGTGAAATATATGTCAGTCTAACCTTTACCCTTTGAGTTCGATTGAGGAGTTTCTCAACAAGGACCTCGCTTTTATTGGTATCCTTTGAAATGAATCATCATGTATCTTTTATTTATTTCCTTAAAGCGTCCAATATCAGGGTTTTCTGATTTGATTCTTAATACCCTCATACAAAATAGTTTGAATGTAGGGGTTTCATCAAACGAGCTGATAAATATTGTGTATGGACATTCGATATTTTCTTGAAAATGTAAGAGAAACACTTTATGATATGGTGGTAGAATAGTTATAAAAATGTGCATGTTCGTACAATGTAACCTCAAACTAATTAAATGTTTTTGTAGAAAAGAGAAAACTCAATGTTTACATATCAAACCAAAAACTCAAATTGAAAAAATATGCAACAACCTGCAGTGTACTGAATATCTGAAAGGGTTCCTAACTTAATATGATAGTGGACCAAGTAGACAAAAGCACTCTTTTCTGATCTGATGGTATTGTACAACACGACTATCTGCAGATGCTATTAAGATTAGTTCACATACATGAGACATTAGCATCAATAAGTCAAATGTGCTAGGAAAATAAAGCCAAAATGTATCTCTATCTTTCTATCTTTCAACTTCATTGTATGCCCTATGTATCAATTGTACCATTTTCATTCAATAGGATCATACAATATAATATCTTGATGAATAAAACACGATTTTCCTCTCGGTTTATCATGGGACATCACGTCAACATTGACTTAAGATATGCTTTTAATCATATAACCATATCCACTTTCTTTGTTACTAGTTGTCAATGGTAGATAATGCAGTGAATGATTTATATGACAATATTGACTTTGTTTGTACATCTGCAGGTCGCAATATGATTACATAACAGTGGCCTGTCATCAATTGCATTAAAAAGCTACAGAGGATTAAACCTCTTCTTCACATGTATTTTACTTGACAAGATACAGGTGACATGGAACTGAAAGCAACATAAGGAGAAATTAAATAAACAAAAGGTTGTCAATGATGTTCAAGGAATGTTTTCCACGTTTATCCCTCTATTGATGTTTAACAGCAAAAACAGAAACAGAATTTGATGCTCTTATCGTTAGTAATAAAACATGTAAAACAATCCTTAATATTAAAATATTATATAAACAATATGTACTAATTCAAACTATTTTAAGTTGTTCTATTTGTTTTCTCTCGTAAATTTACAATGTAGCATCGTTATCATGAGATTGAATATTTTTGTAAAAAACAATTTATTGTTAAGCCTATCCTAAAACAAGTATGGCAAAAACTAAAAAAAACTTCCGTGAACATTCATCAGAATTTGTCTTTATATTGTTATCCGCATTTTTGTAATGCCTCTTATTATCATGTTACACTAATCTTAATACCATCATATCAATTAGTTGGTTAAAATAGTCGATGCTTGCAAAATACTTTCATTAAACATGGTTGACAATTGATAGCTATAAACATATTTTTTTGGGGGAAAGTGAGGGTTTTTAGACGGAAAGGAGGATATTTGCTTACTACCATCCGTGTATGTCAAACTGGTAAGACACATATAATACAACCCGCAGTTGTCAAAACCAAACTATTCTATCAGTACTTTGTTGCTTCCTAAATTTTTCCACATTAATCAGTAAATGGCGCCGCTAATGGCTGAAACATTGCCCAAGCGGCGTAAAACAACTCACTCACTCACTCATCAGTAAATGGTTCCAAACATATAAAGCAAATTCTCAAAATTAAAATGTTTATTTCAGACCGCAAAAAATCATAAATTAGAAACACTATGATACATGTTTGAAAATGGTTTCGTAATTATAAGAATATAGTTGCAAGTATCCATCAATCTTAAAAAAAATTCATTATATGTTTCAATTTGAACAATATGACTGACGTAAGGCTGAAAATTAGATAAAACCCTAAACCCATGCATTATAGTGGATCAAAGGTGTTTTCCTTATAGTCATTTCTGGTAAACTTTCCTGTGATTTTTGCTCCATCCCATTTATTCAAACTTCCGGAGTCCTGCTGTTCCGGTTATCTTGTTGAATGTTTTCTTGTCTTGATGCTGATTGGCCCAAAGTTCAAAGGTCAACCGACAAGACCTGTATGAAGAAATATTGATATCAGAAACAATGCTATGTAGGTGACATAAGTTTGATTTGAATAAACTGTGGTGTTGGAAGCAGACACACTTTTCCCATTAATATTAATTGATTCAGATTTCCATGATTTACATATTTCTAGGAATTCTGTTAAGAAGGTCACTGATAATGTATGTTTCAATGTTTTTTAAAATGTCTAGTTGAAAATGTATAATGCCCAAAACTCTAAAGAAGACATGCTGTCATTGATTACATACACGAGTACATCCTACATACCATATATCACACACATTTCCAACTGTCTCACAATGGTGAGTCTCGTAAATGTTGATGCATTAGACCAAACCAACAGATACTCACACTTGTTACAGCTGTCACTCATGCAGCTGTATCCCATCAGGGGACCTGACAAGTTTATCGAGCTCTGTCAATAGTAGGCAAACTTGACGGACTGGTTGGACTATCCTGGTCGCTCGATATATTGATTAGCAATATTCACACATCTCTTATTCTTCCTCATCCTCTTGATCCCATTTCCCACTGATCTTTCACCGATGGCACAACCAATGTGTTGAGTAACAAAAATATTGTTGAAAAACAACAACAATTTCACTCACAATCGTAAAAGTAAAGGTGAAAGGTAATCTTTTGGCAATAGCAAAAAAATAAATCCTAAATCAAGGTTTTTCGTTTGAAAGGGCATATCACACTAATTGATAGTCACTGTGTTTTATCAATGTTAAATGATGCTAGTACATGTATATCAAAACATGTTAACAATTGCTAAATAAGATCATGTGTCCCTTGACTGCGTGACAGTTAGTTAAAGTGTTTCGTTATTTCCTAAAACAAACGAAAAGTTAAATGCTTCTGATCATTTTCTCTATATACTTGACATATCTAGAAACAGATAACATATGGCACTGGAAATCTTCAAGTTTGACAGTAATATAATACCCCGAATATGATTTGGTGTTTAACAATTCCTATATAGAGATCTACACATTTTAATTGTTGACCATAAGTTTGTTATTCAAAATATTACAAAATGTTACATCCGTTGTAAGTATACTTTATTGATAAACATTCACTTTTATATATGATGATCAGGAAAGGACGAAATATCAATTAAAGATTAACCAATATCTTATATTGCGTTATTTCACAGGGTTTTTCATATGAATTCTGTAACAGGAAAACCTGAAACTTCACTTACTTTAGCTTGTAATGAGAAATTTGCTGTTTATTTCAACGGACATTGCCATCATCACAAAAAAAATAATTTCTCCCATACAGTAAAGAGGAAACATTCTTAACATGAAAACACAAACAGTCATCAATCAGAGACATTAAATTTTATATTGACATATTACAGTTTTGATTCCTGGAAAACACTTAAACCGAAACTATGTTCGTGTCAATCATTGCTTCAAATATTATTGTAGTTTCAAATCGATTGACTTGAAGATGAATTTCTGGTGCTTGATTATTTATTATCATTTACATAATCAATGGCACAGTTCCACCATTGTTTATCCTTACTTCATCACAGAAAGTACAATTTTGACTTGGCGTGATAATGAAACTGTAGCTTTAGTTCCTGTGTCAGGAGGTCTTTAACAAAGATTTTTTATGTAGATGATATAGACTTCCCTCAAAGGTTCGTTGCCTTTTGTTATGGACTGACAGTATTATCCTGTCCTTCCGTGTGATAAAAATGTTGCATTGCTTATTTTGCATCTTGATTAATAATTACATTTTTGATGAACTATCTGCAAATAAAATGAAACCTTTAAAGTTAGGTTTTTATTCCAATTACATTTATGTTATGGTAGCATAAAGAATAAAAAGGAATTATACTATAATTTGACTTTATCCAAGTCGTATTTATACATAATTTGTATTGATTTTTATATACCACAATTCAAATTTATCACCCTAAATATTTTGGATCATACTCTGTATGTGTATTTCTCTTCGCAATGATTGAAAAACATCTTGTATCTTATTATGACATCAAACACACATGTTACTTTCCTAAATGTTAGACATCTGATGTCATAGAGAAGTTTGATTAATAGATCAAACTAGCAGACACTCACATTTGTCAAGCTGTCACTCGTGAAGACGATTGCCTTCAGGAAAACCTGACTTCCATTGAACCCTGTCAAATACTAGACAACATACATCCGGTCATTTCTCAAGATACCTTAATTAGTTATTTTCATGTATCTCATTTATTTTGGGCATATTGCAGTCAATTAAAGTGTTCCTAATGCACGCAAAGGCAGACGTAAAGCTTATCACTTTCTAAAATTCATATCTTGTGAACCTTCCTTCTTGAATTGAATAGTTAGATATCCCTGTGGGGTTTCTGTCAGAAGGCAAATGAGATTTGTTACATTGCCATCAAAATGTTATAGTATTAAAGTTTCATATAATGCAGGACATTCCTGTATCATTTGGGAATTTGTTTGAATTATTTATTTACGAGAAGAGCTTCGGTATTGGTCTGTCACTACAGAATAAACTGTCTCACGCTGCATCATCAATAACATTGACATTTCAGTCTAGTTCCAAGAGTATTATTATAAAGGTATTTTCAGTGACTCTACATTATGCACCTAATTGTGTATAAATAAGAGAATGTGTTTATGTAAGGTTGTGACTCAAAATTGTAACCCCATCTTTTATCCTCTCGATCAGCTTAATCACTCTTTCTTACTTTTAAGCTCTAGCACACTATTAACAAAGTAGTTTCTGGGCAAATAACCATTTCATTTGTTCATTTATCAGATAATAATGAGACACTTGTTCATAAAATTATACTTGGCATAGAGGACACTAGTTCCGAATTTCATTACAAGCATTAATTCTTTTAATAGATAATTAGATAATTGATTGAGGAGAACAAGTAACAAACTGTTACATTTTCAAAAATGCCAAAAGTTAACTTGTACTTGAGGATATTTTGTGATTGATAGTTTCACGTAATTATTACCTTGGCAAGACAACAAAGAAATTACACTTTTAGGTCATAAACATTTGGGAACTAGGTCAATATGTGCTGATGAATTAACCAGCCAATTCAATTCACTGCTATTTTGGTCAATAAGGTGTTAACATCAGTATATGATACACTACAAGAAGCATTAGCTGACCGATTACTCTATTCCCCTCTGGTATTGCCGGAATTGAATGGTAATAGAATATTGGTTAAATTTGATTATTTCATCCCTGACCCACTTTTTTTCATTCTATTTCTCAATGGTCCGTGAATAGTTTGGAATTTCCAAAGATATATGTCATTGGTTCTCATTTGTTATCCCCTGCCACGCGTTTAGCCCAAAGCGGGGGATATAGTATTTGGCAGCGTCCGTCCATTCGTACGTACGTACGTACGGCATGAAATTAAATAACTCTTAAACTATTGACCGGATTCTTTTCATTGTTTGTTTGTAGCTTCATCACCAGGAGAGAAAGGTACCTATAGAAGTTTATGACCTTGACCTTCATTTCAAATAATTTAACTTTGATTGTCAACCATGGTATTTGCAGCCTTGTGAATAAGAAAACTTATTCCAATATGAAACCTTTTCATATCGCAAGATTTGTTACCTGCATTTTCATATATATACAGAAAACGCCTGGTTGTATTGCGTTTTACACTAGAGCATACGACTAATTTCATTACCAGTTACATATAGTCCTTTGTTCTGGTTGATTCAATTATGAGAAGCCACTGGCTCCAGAGCGAAGATGATTGACAGAAAAGAAGTTTTTTTCTCATACATATGAAGACTAAAAGTCTAGTTCTTAAAGTTAGAATACATTGGAAATGACATTTTTAGTTGAATATGTATAAGTACTAATCAATTATTACATTTCATACTTATTTAAGTACTTTTTGGTTTGTGTAACTCATCCAACACACATGGGATGGATTTTCTTAATAAAAATTTAATGCGCATTATTTGTTGACGCACCATAAATGTACGGCGTCCTGAAACATACCAAAAATCCTTATGTAACTCTCTCATTTCATTGTCTAAGGTTATTTTAATACGACAATTTGCTTTAATTGATTTTTCTCAGAAACATGGCTAAGTAATTTTTTTCTTTAAGATAGTTTGCTCCAGATGATACGATGTAATTATGTGTTAGCTGTATGCACAGTAAGTAAATACATTGTTAAGATGTGAACGGATGAACCATACAATCTTGTGTTTTGTATAATCTAGAAGTTCAGAATTATATGTTTTTTTCTAAATACTTATATCAGCTTTGGACAAAATATCAACTTAGGATTCGGATATGTCGATAGATATCTCTGACATTATAATAAATGTTAACGTACTTGAAATTAACAATGCCCATACCATATATCAATAATTTAGCTTTGTTGTTGATCAATCAAATGTCAAATCTGCCTCTAGGATGTTTAGATGGACACTTATATTTCATTTTCTCTGAATCACGGTTTTGATGGAAACTATGGGTCATATTTACAAGTACATTAATATCATTTTATTTCTTATACTTATTTCACAAACTATCTTAGACTTCCAACATTTCAATTAACATCATTTGATTGAGACTAACCTTTAGTTTTGAATTTCCTTCAACCACGAAATTATTTCAATATTGTGAACATTTTGAACAAAGAAAGCCAATTTTCTTACTCACATTGGTGTTTACGGGGTGTGTTGACCATATCAAACTTAAAACGACCTGGGAAAGTACTTGCCTGTGAAACGAAGCAGCTATAACTATCGTGATAAATAACTGTTGGATTGTTATTTTTTCTGAGAGCATCAAGAATGTTAATACATACAACTTTACGAAACCCTTAAATAAGTTTGTCTTTTTGTTGCAATGAGCTATAAAAGTAAGATTAATATTTCAAAATTTAGGTTATTAATTAGTTAAACTCAGAAAATACACTCAGGGCATTATATTTATTAGTAGCCTACATTGTCCTTATCAGAGTAATTAATGATAACTCTAAGCACTTTTAATTTTTCCACTATTTTGTTCAAACAACCTTGTGCACGAGAATGAAAATGTTGTGCAGGAAAATGTGAACTATGCTATCGAGGATGAGTCAAAAGAAATATGTTTTGCAACGCCGTTTTAAATGTGATAGATTTTTGAGTATCAGTCGGTATGCTATAGAAAAAACTAGAAATAATCCTTTAGGGACTTTGGTTTAAGCTTATTATATTTACATTTTCATCAATGACAGAATAGGGTTGCATTTTCTGTTTAAGATAAGCAGGTATATGTTCTCATTAGTAACCAAATCAGTTTGATGCCATCAATACCAATTTCGATCTAACAGAAAAGGGTAATATTATCACAGTGTGTTTGGTATGAACAAGTGTAGTTGAATGAATTGACTGACATAAACCAGAAAGCAGTGCTTTTAATCTACATTCCAAACCGATCAGTTGCAATTCTTTGACATGTCTTGTTCAGCATAACAATAACTTGTCTGAAGTTGAGATAACTGACTATATAAACCTGGGCAAAGTATTTTAGTTAAATCAACCCTCTCCAACATAACCTCTGTCTTCTGTTCAGGGAGTCTATAAGATTTCAAGATTACGTTTGATAATTAACACTAGCCAGCCACGGTACGTCAAAATTACGTTTGATAAATTGACACTAGTCAGCCCCTGTACAATGTCAAGTTTCCCTTTATGTCGTCATTCGTTTGAAATGATTTACAATGAAATGACTTTTTCAGGAACAAACACTACCATTCAAATAAATTGTTACCTTTGGCGAATGCGACACAAACCATTCACAGATTGTCACTATAACAGCCTAAGCTGCTAACAGAAATATAAGAACGTACTGACTGAGTTATAAACATAACTAGTATTTCTTTCTATACAAAGTAATTATTATGTATTCTTTCTTTCTTGTTAAAACTAACATCCAAATAATTGAGTCTTATGAACTATGCGCCTACATTTCAGAAGAAAATAACTCCTTTTCCGTCAATTGTTATTGCTCTGGAGCCAGGAGAGGCTCATAATTGAATCAACCAGGGTAAAATACTATATTCTTTACTGGTAATCAAATCAGTCGCATACACTTGTGTAAGAGTTGACGGACTACGTAACATAACCGCACATTTTCTATTTATATATCAAAATGTGGGTATCAAAGCTTTGAACGTGAATTTTTGTTTATCAAAGTTAAGTAATCCACTGTCTGTCTTTACGATGAAAAGGTTCAACATATCATGCAAATGTTATGAATTCTTCTTGTAACAATGGTAGCTGTCACTTTCATAAGCAATGTATTTTATATACACCTCACATAAAATTAAACAACATGTGAAATTTGGAACGCAAGGATTTTAATAATTTTGCCCTGTTTTAAGGATGATTGTGTTCATCTAATGTTATCAATTATCTGAATTAGGGTTAATTAACCTAAAGATTTATCTGACTTCATTATGTCTCATGTATGACTAGTTGGAATGATAATCCTTTTGTGAGGAGTATATATAGTAAATCATACATGTACAGTTAACAAAAGAAGAATTAAACGACCCCATAAACTTGCTGTTTTCGAGACATTTTAACCTCGATTTGCGATCTGTTTTCTGAAGTTCCTCTGCATAGAAAACAAATTTCCTTTAAGGTTAGATTATATGTTTTTGGAGAAACCAGATACTCCGTCCAGTTGTCTTACTAATCAATCAGAAACAATCAGTTGTCAACTTTTGATAAGACACATGAGAATGCCATGAGGTGATGACGTTTCACAAATTACTCACGATTGATGATCAATGTATCAAGAAGCCATTCACTAGCTCGATTTACAAGCATCTTCGAACTATCATCAATAGAGACGTGATACACATACAAATTAGAGTTTTCTTTTTCGAAATCGCTTAGTGCAAATTGAGTGACTCAACACCTTATCTCATGTGGTGCGAGTGCTTTGGAAAATGAACATGCAGATCATGCCAACGTCAACCCCGGCCACATCATCACCTGGAGCAACATCAGCATCATAGAAAGAAACCAGCATGACTACAAAATCCGCAAACTCCTCGAAGCAGTTCACATCCAAAAGATTAACCCTACTCTCAACATAGATGAAGGATATTTCATCCAAATGGCCTTCCATGACTTGTTAAAATAATTTATCTTTGTAAATCCTGAACATTGTAATTCATAATTTCACCATCATTTCTTCATTACTTTCATCATGTATACCAATCTCATCCATTGTATAAACACAACTTGTGGGGTGTGGTACCTACTCAATCAATGTACATCAACCTCTTCCCTTGTAAAAACAACTATCTGGCTTCCAATCAACTTAATCCTTTTTGTACATCCTATCAACATTGCTCATTTTCTTATCACAACACTGTACATCAAGCTTATTTATTGTATAAACAACCCTTCCCTTACCATGTATATAATTCCTCCATCCTTGAACATGTATCACTTGCTTGACAACGACATTAGAATCTATGTCGAAACGTTGCTTGCACAAAATAAAGAAGTTGTTAATCCATAAGAATTGTCCTTATTGTTCATCACACCAACTTCTAGAATGCCAATCAAAGAAGTCATGATTAGGAGGCGGAAAGAACGGCAATATGAGAGAAATACAGCATGACTATTTAGTGAGTTATTTTTCGTAAGCATCATCTTTAAAGGATGTCAAAGTAATTGACAAACATAGGGTGATTTACTGATTAAAATTGCTTCGCATGAGCTATGAGTATGATAAACTAACAAACACAATATTGTAACCATGTGATGTAAGGGCCTCTACGATCATACACATCGTTCAACAAGTGTAATCTATCAGAAATCAGCAGTAATGAAGTAGAACACACTGTTTCATCTCTTTTGTTGATTATTGAAAACTCTTTCGGGAATAGAACATAACTATCCCATGAAGAAGTGTTGCAATTATGACTGACAAGGGATTCATATCAACAGATTCAAGATGAGTTATGATCTGTCAAGGTGTCTAGGAATTTGCATTGCAGACTAATAAATGACAAGTGAATCCAAAATGATTTAGGTCAACCCCTGATGCAGTACTTATTGATCATAACGTCCTTATGTATTTGGCCATGTTACCTCAAAACGAAAAAAATGTCAAACTTTACACAAAAAAAACACGAACTTTTGTTGTTACCTGGTGATATATAAGATAAAAGTATCGAAATAATATTATGAAAATTGATTTCATTTTAACTATTAATCTTTTGTTAACATGTTAACAGTTACATGTTTCAGACTCTCTTTAAATACATTTTCAACAAAATTGCGTGTTTCATATAGGAAAAAGAATATATTTCTATAAGTCGGGTATGACATTGAAAATTGATGACTTTGTCAAGTTGTTTAGACGCAAATAAGATAAACACTCGTTGTTAATAATATGGTAGTGATCATGCCTAAAAATTATGGTGGCATAAGCAGTATTTCTTTTGTTGTTATCATAACAATTGAAACTGGTAGAATCAATGACCTATATTATTTAATTAACAAGCCGCGTAAAGTATGATTTTGGTCGAGGCGAAAAAATGAATGTGGTTGACTTTTGGAGTGTACAAATTCAGACAAAGTTCTATTTTTATTCAATTATTTCATGCCCAGAGGACTGAATGTTCGGTCAGTAATTTTTAACTGTTAATTATTTCTCTGAATTATTAATTTTTGTTGATACAGAGTTGACCAAAAGACGAGTTTATCAAATTGGATGCTAAATTAGTCACTATTACTGACCTACTTTCCAGAGATGCATGGTTTGAAACTGTATTAGAAGTATGCTATAAGGAATTCTTGAAAAGAATTTAAATGTAGCTTTGATAGCAATTATTTTTCTCATTCCCAGAGAGGATTCTATAGAATCGTAGAACAATATAATTTGATTGTTACAAACATAATCAAATAGAAATGTTTTTGCTGATAAGTAATTATCGGATACTTTTTTTATTTCTATTTGATTATATTTGTGTGATCTGAGAGGTTTGTGAATCCTTGGGGGAATGTTGCTGTCTTTAAACCCAATCTTAATTACACTACAGGGTACCTGAGATATGGTTGATTTACGTGTAGGAAGAAATACACCAAAACAAGAAAGTAGTGTATTCAATTGTTAAATGATCGATATTTTGTCAACTGAGCAGAATAACAAAACCTGTTTTTTTTCCCCGAGGGACAATCAGCTCGGATAAAGTACATTCATACATTCGAGTATATGACTTGTTATTCTTCGTTGCCCTTTATTCATGATTCAAAACAACAAAATAAGTCTCCTAAACGATCCCTACAAAACACATAAATAAACATACATTCAGACATCTAAATGAAAACTTTTTCAGATAATGTTATAACGCATATACAAATATGGTAAAATAATTTTAAGAGATAATATATTCTTCATGCAAATTTTTACGAAAAAAGTAGGGTGTTTCTCATGTTTTCACACATGCGGCGGTACCTGACATCGGCCACTGTCTAGGTCGTCAATCATTCGGAACACTGTAAATGTTAAGGGAACCTTACAAATATTTATCGTATCAGACAAACTGCCGAACAAACGACATGTGCCGAGTGCACACAATTCACATTCTAAACATAGACACAATGTTTCGAAACCGGGCCTTCGGCACATCACGGTGCTCCAAATATTATCCCACATAATCAGTTTTTAATTAGTATGTTTCCCCAAGGGAACCTCTACGGCATTTAACTCTAGCCGTCCTATTTGAGCCTATAATAAACATGAGTGGATAAGCAGTAGCGTGTATCCTAATTGCATGTTCATTGAGGTCATCAGAGCCTTAAAGGGGCAGTAGCACGTTTTTTTATAATTTTATATTTCAAAATTTCCACTGATAATTGTAAGTTAATGCTAAATGTATGATTTTGTCAGTGTCAAAAATCTCGTTACACAAGCCAATCATCCATAGTCATAGGACAAAGTATGAAGATTCACATGAAATCCATTGGCGGCCATTTTTGTGAACACCTTTAATCCATTTTGTGTAAGAAAAAGGAATCGCATGGCTAAACCTTACGTTATATATTTGAATTATTACTGCTCCATTTAGTTTAAATACCCGGTACATTGACTTTCAATTGGAACCATCAATTTTAATTTTCATAACATCACCTTATAGGCCAACTAAAAACGTGCTACTGCCCCTTTAAGGGGCCTACACACTATCAATAAGATTGACAATATTATTGTCAATAATGGACATTGACAATATTATTGATAGTGAGCTATATGACGGTCTTCAATCATATTGCACAATATATTGAGAAAATCAAAACTAGTTAGATTTTTATTGAAGGTATCTCAATATAATCTTAAAAATCAAGGAGGTCACCCATCCAACTAAAGTCAGATATGGGCCGGTTTGGCCACTACCATAACAGGCAATAACTTGAATAGTAGTTGTTTTTATAATGTCTGAGTTTAATGTTTCAATAATCTTTGCAGCTTTCAGTTGCTCTCGGGTATTTTCCGGTGCATTGTGTAACAAGACACATTTATCATGCACTTTGAACTTTTCATGTTTTAAGATACTTACCAATTTTTGCTTTTGCAGTCAATAACAAATGCACTGTTTCTGACACCAGCAAAATCAACACAGAAATTACATTTCATTCCCTTGATATCATCGATAAGCCAGGGCCTATTTAATTACCACGTGGAAGCAAAATGGCGAGTTCTTTTGGATTTTTCATATTCCCGCTGATATTGCTTTTTCTTACCTTTTGTTTTAGTTTTCTCTGGTCTAGACATCCGGAATAAAATTTCCACGTGACGAAGCCTCTCAAACAATTTACGCATGCGTCATTGTAAACAAGTAATTAAAAAACCGTTGTCGATTAATAAATTTTATACAGGTTCAACCGAATATGACACATAAATAAGCAATCTTTTTCCGAATGAGAACATCAACCAATCGTAAATGATATTTCTTTAATAAATACGTAAATCTTCGATGATGAAAGAGCCAGAGTAACCAGCCAATGAGAGGGTTTTTCGTATCGTCACGGAAGGTACCGAAACATCACTCCCCCCAACGCTCCAACCAAATAACGAAAAACCGAACCAAAACAAAACAAAATGCAACCAAAGTTTAGCTCTTGTAAATAAGAACAGAATATGTGTTGTCAATGTATGTTTGCTATGAGATTATAGGATTACATGATTATATGCAATGAGCCATATAAAAATCTGAAGACGTGTCTCTTGAACAGAATGTATTGACCTAATTAATTTAAGTTAAAAAAGGGAGAAATTGATTTTAAGTTTTTACAATATGAGGACAATTGCAGCATCTGTATTTTGTTCACAATAACCTATTAAACTGGGAGATTCAATGACCTTAATTGTCTGTAAAAGATAACTGTGGCAAGGAAGTAATATATTGATGTAGGTCATAAGGGAATGTGGTTCAGTCATGGAGTGTACCAATTTATCTTTTCATCTAATTATCTCTTCTGCATTGGACGGTCAGTAATTTCGGCCTATGAAAGGTATCACCAAGAGAATATTACCCAAATTAATCAAATGAAGTGTCAATTCAATGACTGGTTGATTAGCTATTTATCACTGACCTAATTTCCAAATATACATGACTTGAACTATATTGTTCAAATGATTCTGTAAATTACGTATCCATTATCTATAAATGGAGAGTAACGATACAGATTGTCCGTGTAAATTAAAGGTTCATAAAGATCTAAATATAAGAAATCTTTAAGAAATGACTGAAGATTGCCGAAAAAAAGTTGCAACCAATAATACTGTATCTTGATTATCCTCTTTTAATAGTATATTTCTAGTTTTGTGGGGTATATTGATAATTTTTACAATGTATTTTGTCTTTTTGATGTTTCAGTGACACTTAAAGCTGCAAAACAATACTGAGCTTTTGCCTCTATTGTTCTCTTTATTGGTTTACTATTTATATATTAAACAATATAAACAACCAACAATTTTGTTAGGTTATCCAGTAGCAGATATAATATATTCCTCTTAAGCTGCACCCTTTATTTCCTCGATGATGCATAGAAATCTATGTCAAAGTGTTTATGCACCAATTAAACTCAAATTACATCTGCTTATGGACGAAATAAGAATTTGTTTGTAGCATAAGATTGAATTACAATATATTGATTTTAAACCATGATTTTCTTAGTTTGATATTGATTTCAGGTGTAAAATATATGTCAATTATTTCATCATCATATTTAAATGCAATTTAGTATTTAGCAAACATGGGGTGATTTACAAAATAGAATTGCATAGCATGCGACATATCAATTATGAGTATGATAGATTAACAAACAAAATATCGTAACCATGTGATGTAAGGGCCTCTGCGATCATACACATCCTTCAACAAGGGTAATTTATCTCTGAAGTAGAACACACTGTTTCATCCCTTTTGTTGATTATTGAAAACTCTTTGGGGAATTGAACATAACTATCCCTTGAAGAAGTGTTGCATTTAAGATTGACAGAGATTCATATCAACAGATTCAAGTTGAGCTGTGATCTGGCAAGGTGTCTAGGATATTCATTGTAGACTAATAAATGACAAGTGAATCCAAAATGATTTAGGTCAACCCCTGATGCTGTACTTATTGATCATTACGTCCTTATGTACTTGGCAATGTTACCTCCAAGCGAAAAAATGTCAAACTTTTTAAACAAACACGAACTATTGTTGCAACCTGGTGATATATTCTATAAAAGTATTGAAATAATATTATGAAAATTCATTGCTATTTTTACTATTAATCTTTCATCATTTTTAGTTAACATGTTAACAGTTACATGTTTTAGACTCTCTTTCCATACATTTTCAGCAAAATTGCGTGTTTCATTTTATTCTGTAAGGATTTCAATTAAAAGCTGTATACCACATTAAATGTCATGCATATGTGATGGAATCTTCTATCCATGAACATTTTACAGAATGAATTTGGTTGACTTTTGGAGTGTACAGATTCAGACAAAGTTTTATTTTTATTCAATTATCTCATGCCCGAAAGGACTGAATGTTAGGTAAGTAATTTGTAACTGTTATTTATATCTCTGAATTATTTATTCTTAATGATACAGAGATGAGTTTATCAAATTGGATGCTAAATTAGTCACTATTACTGACCTACTTTCCAGAGATATAATGTACATGGTTGGAAACTGTATTAGAAGTATGCTATAAGGAATTCTTATAAAATAATTTAAATGTTGTTTTGATAGCAATTCTTTTTCTCATTCTCAGAGGGGATTCTATAGAATCGCAGAGGAATAGAATTTGATTGTTACAAACACTATCAAATAGAAATGTGTTTGCTGATAAGTAATTATCAGATACTTTTTTTATTTCTATTTGATTATATTTGTGTGATCAGAGAGGTTCGTGAATCCTTGGGGGAATGTTGCTGTATTTTAACGCAATCATAATTCCACTACTAGGTACCTTAGACATGGTTGATTTACGTGTAGGAAGAAATATACCAAAACAAGAAAGTAGTCTATTCAACTGAGAATAAGAAAAAATCAATTTGTAAAGTAGATTCATACATTCGAGTAATGACTTTTTAATCTTCGTTCATGTTTATTAATGATTTAAAACAAAAACAAAAAACAACTCTCCTAAATGATCCCCCCAAAAACATAAATAAACATACATTGAGACATCTAAATGAAAACTTTCTCAAGCGACGACAAAAAGTTCAGCTGTAAATCTAACATATTCATCATACAGATAATAATGTTAACAATCATTCTTGAAACTTTCATGAAATCCCGTGAAGCAGTAAGCTACAGCAGCATTGGAAAGGATCATTAACATTTTTTGTCGGAGCTGACCCCATGTTAGGAAAATGCATTATGACGACCAGAAATGACTGTTCGTGAGCGATTTTATTTCTTTATCGTAAAAAGCTTGGTCATGTTTATATCTCATGCAAAAAAACATGAAATTCGCCCTTATCTTCCCTTGAAAATGCTTTTTTTTAAAAGAAAATTGGAAATTTTTAAAGGATGCTGCGACAAAGTGTATCAAATTTGTTAAAGGCCAATGTCTTAGCTACAATGTGTGTATAATTCGTATGATGAAGCCACAATTTAAATTGAACCTCCATCAGTAAGTGAGTTGACAGATTAGGACATTGGCGACGAAAATGGTGACGATGGTTCACCATCTAACCTGAACGTTAATCAACTCTCTGCAAGGGCTACCGTTACTGTCCAGAGACGAGGATTGAGGTCAACTGTGGTAGAGGACATTGATTGTGAAGAAACGGTATTACCTTTTTTCCTTTTTATTGTTTCCATTGATGATTTATCCACTTATTAATCTTCAAAGACTTTGTATTCCATGATCCTCATCTGTCATTTCTTTTCGGTTTCAGTTTCCCAGGGATACAGCCACACCTGCACCACCGAAAAAAAAGAAGAAAAGTGTCACTTCCTCGAGGGCCCTCTTCCAAAAAACAGCCAACAGTCAGAAATACTTGGAAAAGGGTAGATTTGTCGTAAAAACTCAAATGGAATGCAAACCCTGCAGACTACAATATAATCCACTTGAATTGTTCCAACTCTTCTTTCACGATGAAGTAATTAAAATGATCACAGAGTACACCATTCTATATGCACGTTCAAAAGGCAACGACACATTCACTACAAGTGAAGATGAAGTGAGAGCTTTCTTGGGCATCATTATTGTTTCTGGATACAGTCCAGCTCCAAAACGCTATCCATATTGGGCTCCACCACTGGGCTCATTACCTTAACGTGGTGTGGTGGTTTGTGTGCTTCGACAACCCCGAGAGCTATGCCAGCTGGAGCTTACATGCTCCTGGTAGGGTCACCCAAGCTGGACAGGTCGACGGGTAGAAGCCAGACCAAATGTGAGTCCTTCTAAAACCTGCTTTTCTATCTCTCACTATGCCTTTCTTTCCGTCTTTTCTCTCATCCTTTCGATCCCTTTCTCCCTGATCTATCTTCTCTCTTTTGGATGGCAACATCCACGTGTTTAATAACTGAAATATTGTTCAAAACACGTTAAACACCAACTCACTCACTCACACTATATTGGGCTCAAGATGATCACGTGCACAACACAGCTATAGCCAGTACGATGACGAGAACTCGCTTCAATGAAATGACAAAGTATCTTCACGTGAGCGACAATGCTCAACTGGAAGCGGACGACAAATTGTCAAAAGTTCGACCTTTGATCAACATGCTCAATCAACGTTTCCTTATTTACTTCAACTTTTGTAAGCAGTTTATCCGGGGAAAGTCAAGCCCAGCTCCCACTACGTACGATCGAATACGATCGCTGTATTAATGTGTCGTGTAGTCACCGTGTTCTTGTTGTGTTGACATCGTATAGTGATTGGGCTGATCGTACTCTTTTCCAAACACGATTCGTCCAAATATCAAACATGTTCCTAATTTCAGAAAATCAAGTTGTAGAAGCATTGATCGTAAAGTGATTGTATACTGATTGTAAAGTGTTTGTGTTGTGATTGTGTTGTTCGGGCCTCGGCCTCTGGACACAATGACATCACAATCACAACACGTTCATTAAGTTGACCGTCTTGTAATCGTACTGCGATCGTACTCTAGTTGAATTAACTCCTTATATGCTAAATCTTGGGACCACGATGACAGTTCGATTAGTACACGAAGTCAACACAATCACTTTACGATAGGGATACGATCACTTCACGATCTTGGACTGAAATTGCACCAATAAGAGCATATCCTACCAAAAACGGTTACGTTACGTGTGCAAAGCTGGTCATACTTTCAGTTGATTTCCATTCAACGTGCCATTTACAGGGAAGATGGCTGGTAAACGAGGGAGACGAACAAAACGCCCATTTACAGTCGATAATTCTCAAACTGAGCATACAGACTGTATTTGTACTGCTCAAGTTCACCAGACGAACGATGAACCAAGAAGTCCTTCTCCACAACCCTCTGTGGACGTCGCAGCGGCGGAACCACAAGTAGATAGATAGATAAATAACATGTAGGCTAAGGCAGTTCACGACCTCCGCCCGACCGCAGAAAAAATCCCAGCTTCCAGAACATTCGCCTCCACAGGTACAGTACATATAACTTCGATAATTAGATATCATGTAATCTATATAACATTAATACAATCGAAATATAAAAAGCAGTAAATAAGATACAGCCGTTTGTGGGTTCTTGGCAGCTGAAGTATTCTGTAATATTATTAAGTGATTGAGATACTTAGTTTTATTAGTGAAATAATTCCTCTATCGGGTTACAGTGTCGATAACCTTTATCAGATACAATTTATTACCATTTGAGAGACGTTAACGTCATGAAACAATGGTCTGACGTTACGAATTCTCATATGACGTCACAATGTTACCCTAGCGCCGCTCTTTAATGTTGTCACTCACGAGAAATTTGGCCGTTTTTATCGTACTTATAAGAATTTCATCACACGACATGCCCTTAGCACCAATTTCAGTTTTGGGGGGGGGGGCGAGATTTTGAAATTTCCTAAGGGCAGAGACTTTTGTTGAACCATTGTTGTAGGTCTCATATCAGGGTTTTACACATGTTTTACGTGCTCATTTTATGGATTGTGAGGTTGTATGGGGCTGAAGTCCAAATTCGGGGGGCTGGAATTTTGTTAGTCTGTAAATTTCTTTTACAAAAAGTTTTCCCCTAGAAATAGTGTAGGCCCCCCGCTTGCTACGGGCATGCACGATAACTAGCAAATTTTTAATCCTTCAAGTTAAAAAGTTACATCTTTCGCTTTTCGGAAAAATATAGACTTTTTACCTCACAACATGACATTAATCAATAGGGCCCGGTAGTTCAAAACCCTGTTATATTAACGTCCTGTTAAACACTGAGTGAGTGAGTGAGTGAGTGTTTAACGTGTTTTGAACAATATTTCAGTTATTAAACACGTGGATCCAAAAGAGAGTAGACAGATCAGGGAGAAAGGGATCGAAAGGATGAGGGAAAAGACGGAAGGAAAGGCATAGTAAGAGATAGAAAGCAGTTGAAGGACTCAAATTTGGTCTGGCTTCTACCCGTCGACCTGTCCAGCTTGGGTGACCCTACCAGGAGCATGTAAGCTCCAGCTGGCATAGCTCTCGTGGTCGTCGAAGCACACAAACCACCACACCACGATAAGGTAATGAGTCCAGTGGTGGTGTTAAACACTAACGACCCGTTAAATTCTTAACGAAAAGTTAGTAAACGGCAGGTTAAAAATTGGTTGCTCAAAGCTTTTTTTAATATGCCGTTAACTAATGGTATGATAAGTGGCTAACAGCCTGTTAGGAACTTAACCATTACCACAATGCCATGCACACCTTCCCATGATTCACTGTCAATATGGCATCCCCATCAATGGAGCCTCACTCTGTAATAACCCCTGACTCTAAGAAAAGAAAACGAAGGAAGAACTTTACAAAAGAAGAGGAGAATGTCATCCAGACACTATACAGTGAAAACTCTGAGGTTTTGAGTCAAAAGTTTAGTTCATTTCATTATGCTATTTTAACATTGTATCACTTCTTCAAGATACACAAGAAAATATTGGAAGTTATTTCATAACAATCTAGCAAATATGTTTTTTTCAACAGTCATAATGAAAATTAGGTTGGCATTGAACAAGTCAACATTTTGATACAGACTATATGTGCGACAAGAGCAAGGGAGCTCACTCTAACCCATGCATTGTTTTTACTTGAATCTGTCGACACGGTTTTCAATCATGGGAATTGCGATAAGAAATGTGCCATTCTCTCCACACTTGAATACAAAAAGACATTTCAAGTAAGTTGATAATGTTAAAGAGTTGATTACATACCTATATGATCACAAACAGCCTGTACATTGATGCTGTGCCAGCCCTTACGGTTCACATACGCTGGTTCATCCTGTGATGGTGCTTGGATCCGGACATGTGCACCGTCAAAACAACCAATGACATTTGGAAATCCTCCAACTTAAAAAAAAACGTTCTTCACTGTATCCTTCTCTTGGTCGCTTGGCCACTTGATGAAGTCGTTCCTCTATCTAATTAAGGCGTCGCAAAATCTGTCAACTATTCTTGACACTTTACTTTTGTCAAGGCCAACTTTGTCCCCCACAACTACCGATGGCCAAGAATCTCAAGGTAACAAGCACCTGCATCTTTACAGAGAGGGCATGGTTCCTGTTAGTGGCTCTTTCCACATCATCTTTGACCAGTGAAATGATATAATCTATAGTGTCTATTCTAAACCTGTATCTCTGGTGGAGCTCTTCTTCATTATAATTGAATAAAAAGTTTCTAAACTGCTTTGGTTATCTTTGATTAATGACATTCATGAAGGCAGCATTTGTTTGCACCATAAATGTCATCTTAACAGCATGGAAGACTTAATGCTAATAGTAACGTTAGTGCACTAATGTAGCCCCTCCCCTTACGTTAAAGTTAACATCGACTTAACGGGCTGTTATGGTTAACGGACCTTCCAGCAACAGGCTTTCAGTCTGTTAAAATTAACGGACCGTTTAAGACTAGTTAACGGTCCGTTAAAATTTAACGGTCTTTTGAACAACCGGGCCCATGGTTTTTGTTTTAACCAGATTCTGTATTGTAATTTTCATAATAAAAGTGGAACATTACTTACATCTTGTAAATTCTTATACTGGTCATCATAGGCTCCAGATTCACCTTCCGAGAACCTCGCCCGGACGACCTCTCTTACTATCTCTGGATAGACGAGAGTCGTCCCGGGTTTGGCAAGCCTGCATCCATACTGCAACAGAAACATTACATTTGATATGTAAATCTTTTACGAAGATACAACTTATCACTCGCCCTATGTTTCTAATTCTTGTTCAAAGCAAATGTAACCTTACGCATAACGCTTCGTTTCTAAAATCTCATTAAAATCAGATTGAATCTTTGTTAAAGATATAAGGTGAAAGTTGTTGATAAATGTATTACAAATTTTGAAAATTACTTACCACCAGCTGGACATTCCGTCTACATGTCCCATGATGTAACAGAAGATGGCGCCACCCTGGCGCAACAGTTAGTCTAAAAAAGAAAATATAGTAATTTAAATACCTGGTGATAATATCATGAGGTACTGTTTTGCTTTACACCCGTGCATTTGAGAGGCATGTCATTTAACACTTGCCAACATCAAATAATTGAATTTCACATCTTAAATGTTTCTGAAATTAAAGTAAAAAGATCTAAATAAATTTGTTTACACCATTTTGAACAGTTGTCATTTCTTATTTTGATGTAAATACTTACCCTTGAGCAGCTAGATCCGCCTGAAGTTTGGATAACGTTGCCATCTCAAAATGGTATCACAGAAAAGAAATGAAAATATATTTTATGAGTGCTTCAGAAACCCCTCCCCTCTCGATACCATGATCCCATAAATGGGATCGTCATATTTCCTCAACAAACTTATACTTCAAGAATGAAATCAAGAGAACAAACTCCCAGTCGCTACAATGTGAATGAAATTCTACAGGAAAAAAATATGTTGATGTTAAATTTTTTTTTTATCTAATGGGTTAAGCCTATAATAAAAATGAGTGGATGAGCAGTATATCTAATTGCATGTTTATTGAGGTCATCAGAGCCTTACTGCAAACGTTGCCTTGCGGTACCTGGACAACATTTGGTTCCGGCAAATCAAAAGCCCCAAGGATCTTTGAAGTGGTCTTTTTTCCTAGCGGCTTGAAACTCGCTTGCTGCGGGGTGAGTCGCTGCAGTGGTTTTGAAAGAGTTACTGTTTTCTTTCTTTGTCCTAATTTGGTCCATCGCTAAAAAATATATAGATCTTATTTATCCTTCGTATTCACTGCAGTCTCTAAGTTTAAAAGACTGATTAATTTCTGTGTTTACTCATCTTCAAATGATATCAGTTATATCCATTTATTTTTTTAATTCTTAAACTATAAGTCAATTTTTTTAAGTCTGATTCCTTGATCATGGAACATGAACTTATTGAGTCCTTTGACCTAGAAAGCAACCTTTCATGATATTTATTGATGATCTCAAGTGATAAATACATCAATGATTTTTAATCATATGGTTACAAACGTCAGAGATCAATGTCTAGATGTATTATTTTTCATTGTTGTTAAAACTGTAGGTAACAGTAACTTCAAAGTATTAATTCAAAATAATTTTGATCCACAACTGTTTTGCATGTGCAACAATGAACCTGTATGAGGTACTAAGTGCTGTCAGTGCTCTCAACTATCCAATCTATATCGTTTCCTCAACCCTGGTGGGAACGTGGAGCTGTCTATCATCTGTATTCAAGGCATCAAAGCATCTACACAACATGGAACGATTCAGTGCACTGTTGTGATAGAAGTAGTAGAGTCCCATCAGCAGGGTACAGAATTTGTCATACAACTTTACTTGTTTGGCTGCATCCTTGAGGGCCAATTCAAGACGATGGGCCGTGCCGTGGAGTGGCTGCATCCTTGAGGGCCAATTCAAGACGATGGGCCGTGCCGTGGAGTGTCAGTAGACAAGGTTGATCCTGCTGCATCAGTGTCTCAACACTAGACTTGCAACCATTCATCACACTAGCACCAGCTCATGACAAGGCAAAATAGTTTTTCACAGAGACAAGAACATGGTAAGTTGAAGTTTTCACAACAATTTTCTTCACACCATAGACTATGTTAATTAGGGTATCTCTCTATGGGGAATGGTTGCCAATAAAAATTATCCTTGATGTTTCCACTAATACATGTGCGAACAAACCACAGTTCTTTCTCCTTGATTCCTGTATATTAGCTGTCATCTCCAATTAAACATATAAAAGATGATTCTATGATAGCGGTTGCCACTTTCTGGAACTCCACATCTGAAATACACTTGATGAAACCTTTTGCAGACATTTCTTTCCTGTTTGTGTTCCCTTTGTTAACATCTTAAAAATCAAGGAGGTCACCCATCCAACTAAAGTCAGATATGGGCCGGTTGTGCACTACCATAACATGGCAATAATTTGAATAGTAGTTGTTTTTATAATGTCTGAGTTTAATGTTTCAATAATCTTTGCAGCTTTCAGTTGCTCTCGGGTATTTTCCGGTGCATTGTGTAACAAGACACATTTATCATGCACTTTGGACTTTTCATGTTTTAAGATACTAACCAATTTTGGCTTTTGCAGTCAATAACAAATGCACTGTTTCTGACACCAGCAAACTCAACACAGAAATTACATTTCATTCCCTCGATATCATCGATAAGCCAGGGCCTATTTAATTACCACGTGGAAGCTAAATGGCGAGTTCGTTTGGATTTTTCATATTCCCGCTGATAGTGCTTTTTCTCACCTTTTGTTTGAGTTTTCTCTGGTTTAGAAATCCGGAATGAAATTTCCACGTGACGAAGCCTGTCAAACCATTTACGCATACGTCATTGTAAACAAGTAATTAAAAAAACATTGTCGATTAATAAATTTTATACAGGTTCAACCGAATATGACACGTAAATAAGCAATCTTTTTCCGAATGAGAACATCAACCAATCGTAAGTTATATTTCTTTAATAAATACGGAAATCTCCGATGATGAAAGAGCCAGAGTAACCAGCCAATGAGAGGTTTTTTCGTATCGTCACGGAAGGTACCAAAAGCCCTTGATCCATATTTATTATCCAATGAACTTTTTACGATAGTGAAAGTTCTAAATTTGAATTAATAATCGTTTATGTCACTGTGTTTATGTAACTGTCGTGTAAGGGAGGTCACTCTATATTAGTTTCGCTTTCAATTGACAGTCGTGTTGATGGACTGTACGCGGACATTATTTTATTTGTATATTTTTTTAAATGAATCATTGGTGCCGGATTATTAAATATTCAGGTTTGATATATGCTTTTATATTTGCTTAAATTCCAGTCGCCACCTGGCCGAATGATATTTGGATTTTAGGCGCCAAACTTGATTACCAGTTGCCATGGGCAAGTGTAAAAGTTTTTCACTGATTAAGTTACTTCAAGGACTGGCAATCCTCGATAACCAAGAGCTTTCGTTCCGATAAATCTGCAATTCAACCCTGGTAAACTTAACGGGGTTTACCTCAAACCCAATTACCTCCTGCCAATAGTCAATATCATGATGTTCAATGTATTATCTTGCCAGAATGAAATACAGTCTGCTTCGTTCAAGAACCTTTACATCTCTGTTATCACTCTCACTACTAAAATAATCGATCGAATTGCTCTGATTCATTTAACTAAATAAGGATTGATGTTTGCTTTAAACCAGTTCTTTTAACGATCTTAACTCTAACATTGATTGATGAACTTTCTTGTAGCATCCAATTATCTAGAACAACGCTTCTGTGATTGAAGAATCTATGTAGAAACCTCTAATTCAAATGTTTTCAAGAAAAGAGTAAGTATAAAGTTCATTTCTTTCAATATTTTGTTACTTATTATTCTTCATGGAAATATACGAAATAAAACTGCAATGAAGACATATTGGATCCACATTCCTTATTTGCAGGCGGTGTAACTATTGAATTGTTGTATGAATATAATTCAAAGTATAGTTCAAAGTTTGGGAATACAACTTCATTCAATGTTTTCAATTAAAGGGCAACTCAAAATTATTTAACGAACGTCTCACAATGTAGCACGCAAAGATTCATAGTGTTCAACAAATTCATTGACCATATTCAACAATTGAAAAATCTGCAGAATGTCAAATGATTAAATTTTGGTATTTCTTTTTGATCTGAACTAACAATTGATTTGTCACAAATCATAGCGTCTCTGGCTAAACAGTTGTATTTTGATATTGACATGCACAGTCAGTTTTCAAAGTTCGAGCTTATTTGCAGGTTGACAATGAAGTCAAGGATTATGAGACACAAATATGATAACACTTTCCACATTTGTTTGGCCACTGATCCGATGATAACTCAAATTAAAACAAAGACCGAATTGGTATGAATAACAGACTCATGAAACGAACGGTTCAATACGATGAAAAATTTTGTTATCCTGCAAAATTACTCAACAATAATAATCACTCGATGGATGCTAGTTTAACAATGTCAACTGCATCAGGACGTCATTTACATAAATATGTAAGAACACTGCTCAAAATTAACCACATGTGTATATTTGATAGTTATTTGCATTAATGACAAAATAATAATACCAGTGATGATAAATATGAGTTGTCAATTGACAATCTATTAAAAACCCAAGATTTGTATTGTTTTGTAATTATCAATATTATTCACATACCCAACAATTTACCAGTAAACCATTACAATTTGCCTTATCAAATATAAACCGAAATCAGTGACACATATGTAACAGAAACAGCAATAAAAACTCTAAATATAGATCACAAGGAAATGGGAAACCTATCAGTCTGACGTTTATATTGGATCAGCTCTTCACGGTATATTAATATCAGCCATATTGATTCAAACTGACCCGATATAACGTAAATGTGTAGCCAGAATATTACTTGGGTTGCCAGTTCAATCTGACACAGTCTGTTGCTCATCTGAAATTATCTCACAAATATAGATAATATCTAATGACCATGTCGATGTTTAGGTTTTCCTTTCATTTAATTATTGCGTATAATGGTTAATGGTTAATTTGAAGTGATCATGAATCCTTACATGTACAAAATCTATAAATATTCAACATTTAACCAAGGACACAATTATTGATCATATTTTCAAGAAGCTTATTGAACAATTTAATATCCCAAATAAGTTAACAAAACCCAAAATTGTATAAAAAACGTATTTCAATTATAGATGATAAAACCTTCGCTTCTGATCTCAGTTTAGGTTAAAAGTAAGATATGTGATTGCTTCATTAGGCGTAAATATTCGTTAGCTCTCCTCCATCCTGTTTATTTAAACTTGGTAGCTTATCGTTCCTGTAAGGCATGGCATGGTGTCCGGCGTCCGTCCGTCTAGAAAGCTGCAACTTTGTGTACAGACTCCTTGGCTAGTGAGGATTATAAATTGTAGCTTTGGTGGCCCTGTGACCCCTAATAAAGGCCACAGGGGCCACAACCTAAAAACTTATTTTCATCTTTTTCTCCAATAGAATTAGGCCTTGAAAGCTGAAACTTTATGTACAGACTTCTTGATTAATGGGAATTATAAATTGTAGCTTTTGTGGCCCTGTGACTCCTAATAAGGGCCACAGGAGCCACGCCCAAAAAAACTATTTTTATCTTCTTCTCTAGAATTCGTGAGGGCTAGAAAGCTTAAACTTTGTGTATAGACACCTTGACTAGTGATAATTTTAATTGACAGTTTTGTGACCCTATGGCCCCTAAAAGGGCTTGGTGAAACTTTGAATACTTTATCAATTGAATATTTGAGCAATTTCCGTTTCTGAATTGATTATCGATACCTGTAATTACATTGCCTATATACTTCATTTTAGGATTGTTGAAACTGTAGGGCCTACAAAGATGGGAACAAGAATCTACAGCACAATTGAATAGGAAGCCTGATGAGCTAGAAGGCCAACGTCTCCAATTTTTAAACAATTTTATTGACAAATTCTTTTGAAAATGTATTTTTAAACAATATTTTTTTATTTATCATTTGAACAACAATCAGAAGTTATTGGAAACATATGTATATTCTTTCATGTTGAAATTCAGACATATTAAAGGTATTGGTTTTGTTTGGTTCTGGACTAAAGTATACCATGTTTAATTTATTCCTCAGCAAAATGGCTTTACTAAAGTTTTCTCCGTTTTTTTTCCACAGATCATATACTCAGCACATCTCTCAATAGAAGTAATAACCAAGATATATATTATAATCAAATCAAATACAAGTTTCATCTCTGTTGCTGTTCAGCGAAAACTGTATAGAGAATGTCACGATATTAGTCCTTAATGAAATGCTGTGTTAATATTGGCGAGGGATTAATATCAACAGATTTAAGATGAGCTACGACCTGTCAAGGTGTCTAGGTATTTGCATTGCAGACTAATAACTGACATAATAAATGACAATCTTCGATGCAGTAGTTATAGATCATAACGTTCAGTGTAGGTTTTTGTTCACCTCCCAGCGGTAAAAACAAGATGTTTATTATGTTTAGCTAACATTTATAAATTGATATGTACTAACATTCCGCCTCATTGTATTAAACTAACATATTGCTTTTCAAAAAAAGAACTACTGAAAATATATGCCTGGTATATTGTAGTTAGGAAGTATCTACTTGTTAATAGAATATACTTTTTGTGACAAATTACAAATATATTTTAGTTCTGGGAAACAATATCAATTCTGAAAAATAGAATCACACAAAGAAGTTATGCATACATGAATATAAATACGTAGTCAACTGAATCCACATATTATGTCTTTGATTTTTGTGTGTTTCCACTCGTTTACAACAATGTTAAAAAATAATGTATATAACTGTATACCGATGTTTAGAGAACCTATTTATGCAGTGATGATATATGATGATTAAACAAATAGAACATACGATGAAACATGCTTATTGGTAGAACTTTTCACTGATGGCCAGTTCTATTCCATAGGGAATCTATGAGTATATCAATAAACCTACAGAATACAGAGTAATTCCTCTTATCAAAGAACATGTGAAACATCCCTCACCCCAACACTCCACCCAAAATAAAGAAAAACCGAACCACAACAAAACAAAATGCAACCAAAGTTTAGCTCTTGTAAATAAGAACAGAATATGTGTAGTCAATGTATGTTTGCTATGAGATTATATGATTACATGCTTATAATGCAATGAGCCATATAAAATCTGAAGACGTCTCTTCTTGAACAAAATTTCATTTACCTAATAAATTTAAGTTCAACAAGGGAGAAATTGATTTTAAGTTTTTACAATGTGAGGACAAATGCAGCATCTGTATTGTGTTCACAATAACCTATTAAACTGGGAGATTCGATGACCTTAATTGTCTGTAAAAGATAACTGTGGCAAGGAAGTAATATATTGATGTAGGTCATAAGGGAATGTGGTTCAGTCATGGAGTGTACCAATTTATCTCTTCATCTAATTATCTCTTACCAATTGGTCGGTCAGTAATTTCGGCCTAAGAATGGAAAATATTCTCTTGGTGATACCTAATTGACCAAATGAAGTGTCAATACAATTCACTGGCTTATTTGCTAATTATCACTGACCTTATTCCAAGTATGCATGACTTCAACTTTAACGTTCACATGATTATGAAAATTACGTATCTATGATCTATAAATGGAGAGTAACGATATCGCAATGCTGAAGAACCAGATTGTCCATGTAAATTAAGGGTTCATAAAGAACTGACTGAAGATTGCCGAACAAAGGTTGCAACCAATAATACTGCATCTTGATTATCCTCTTTCAATAGTATCTTTCTAATCTAATTTTTTTTGGTATATTGATAGTTTTTCAATGTATTTTATCTTTTTGATGTTTCAGTGACACTTCAAGCAAAAGTTGCAATAGAATACTGAGCTCTTGCCTCTATTGTTCTCTTTATTGGATAATATACTCTTGGTGATACCAAATGAAGTGTCAATCCAATTGACTGGCTGATTAGCTATTTATCACTGACCTTATTTCAAATATACATGACTTGAACAGTATTGTTCAAATGATTCTGTAAATTACGTATCTATGATTTATAAATGGAAGTAACGATATCGCCTTGATATCGCCTTGCTTAAGAACCAGATTGTCCATGTAATTGAAGGGTTCATAAAGATCTAAATATAAGAATTAATGTTTAAGAAATGACTGAAGATTGCCGAACAAAGGTTGCAACCAATAATACTCTATCTTGATTATCCTCTTTCAATAGTATATTTCTAATCTAATTTTTTTGGGTATATTGGTAGTTTTTACAATGTATTTCATCTTTTTGATGTTTCAGTGAGTCGGTTTTTTTATTTTGTACTTTTTGAATTCTTCACACACTGTTGATTATTAACTCATCGTTTCACTTAAAGCTTAAGCTATACATGTCGTTTGTTTTTTTGCATCCATAGAAATGAACCTAAACAGCAAAAAGATAATATGTATTTTATGTTTTTATTAAATAATTGTTCAAAAGTTTTCAATTGGTTTATATATTCTATCGAAGAGAGACCGCAGCTGCTTTTGTCATAGGCAAATCGACTTTTTATTGTTTTTTCATCCAATTTATCGGCTCCTTGATGCGGAATTGTATTTTTATCTTGTACTTTTAGAACTCTTCACAGACTGTTGATTATTAACTCATAGTTCCACTTAATGCTTAAGATATTTCTTGGTTTTTTTTTTATAGAAATGAACCAGTATGATGTTCATATGTATTTTATGTTTTTTATTCAATAATTTTTCAAAAGTTTTCAATTGGCTTCTATATTCTATCGAAGATGAAAAAATATAAGATCGTCAAATGTTTCAGTAGAAATTAAAACCGCAAATTCGATATCTGCACAGGAGTTAAAGTAACTCCTCTATGAATATCATTTATGTCACCCTATCGACACTATGAGCCATAAATATTCTTACTATTTTTCTTATGGTTGTTCACAATATTATGATTCACTAATTAAATGGCGTGCCACGGCTGGCATATGTCCTGACAAAACATTGTCTTTTAAAGATCAATAATCCTGATCTAAGAAACTCAGGAAATCTGAAGTACAAGATATGTCACAGTTGGTCTTCAGGACGAAATGTGTCTACTAGTGACAATTCATCGTTGAATCATTAGTTTTTCTGATGGCATACATATGTATTAGTGACAGTTGTGAATTTTATAAGTGTCTAAACCAATCTCACATTTGCAGACAATTGGGACGAGACAGGTGCGTGTCGAATAATAAGTGTAAACATATCATTTCCCTAAAGAGCGGTAGACTGCCATTTATTCACTCAGTGTGTTGAAACTCTTTAGTGATCTATAGAATGATACACTGTATGTCAAAGATCACCCATATGAAATATTATAGGTGATAGAAAAATTACATGTAAGGTTTCCCTTTAGCCTTAGTAGTGTAGAACATCGTTTACTTGATCTCTGAGGCTAAACTGACCCGTGCCTTTACGCATTCTAAGAAAAGATATGATATTTGTTTCATGTGTTGATATTCATCCTCATGAAAGGCGTCCGCTCTTTGTCATCAAACAATCACTTGTAATAACAGCCTAACATAAAGGTTTATATAGAGAGCATGTTAATTCTGCCCTTTATGTCTTTGTTTTGTAAATGTCAATTACTCAGTGTGTCCTTTGATGGGATTTCATGTCTATGACAGAGGGGAATCCAGTCCAGAAGTAGCGGATGATGCATGTGAGTTAAATATCTTTATTGTTGTCCACTACATAGAAGATACTTACTGTATATTAGGAATCTTTTTATTTATCTCTAATGAATAGAATCCATAACATATATCCAAACAGTGTGTTTAAGGAATATGAGCGATCTCAACTATACAAGAATTGGCTTTAAAACATTAGCAAAGACGTTTTGTTTTATTCTTTTGATATTTCAATAATTCATGTCTATATTGTAAATAGGATTAATAGAAAATTGGAAATTGCATTTAATTAATGCTTCACTTTTATGTTATATTATCCTCCTTAAACTTCCATATTCTTAAGTGTTTAGAAATCTCGCATTTTATTGAATGCATTTCACCAATATCAGAATATACTTATTGTCTGAGAAACCATGTTTGAATATCAACAGTATTGAACTATATAGCAGTGGTGTTGGTCTTGACAACGAAGACAATCAGTCCTGGGTTCATAATGATGACGACAAAATGCTGTTGCGGGCTTTCTCCCTGCAATAATACTAGCAGCCACGATATAATTGATATAATTCGACAGCGGCGTCAAACCCATCATCATCTCACCTCGTTTTGTACCTATCATCGCGGTTTCTTATTGTCCAAAATTCCAGACACAATGGTTGGAGAAAGTCAAGCTTACTCTATTGAATACGTTTACTTTAAGGAACTTTTCAATTGTTGTTCAATTGCTACTATCATAACAAAACGTGGCTTCATACCAATGGACAATACCCATGTTTGCGTTAGTGCGATAATGACTTATTGTATGCTCGAAACCTGCATTCATCCATCCTGTTTGTATGCATCATCGTGAATCTGTCTTTTGCTGGTTTAGCTAAATTATTGAAATCTTCATGTTTTCGATTGGTTTTCCATTATATATTTGATAATTGACGTGGCTTTATATCCTTGCAAACATCTATAATTTCTTATAATTTTATTGTATGTTCTGAACATTTCACTAACATTAATCCAATTTTAAATATTGAATCAATATATGTATGGATATATTAGTAAAGTTAAACGCTATTCTAAAATTGTTCTAGGATATTGTTAAACAACTCAAGTCACACATGTCTCGGAAGATTAACATGCATTGCTATTTCTGATATTTGACAATAAAGTGAACAGGTTCGGACTATTTAACCACAAATCCATCAGCCCTTTCAAGCGACAACTGTTTTCTCTTTTTGAAAATTGAATAACAATATGAAATAAATGAAATTATCAAAGTAAGAACTTCAGTTAAAATACAGGATGTCAACACTTCCATGACTGAACACGCAAATGCCCATGTTGACATAGACTTTTTTTTCTTTTGGTAAAAGGTTTTAAATATATTAACAATAGAGGCAATGTAATATATGTATCTGTTTGGTAAGATAAATGTTTATAATCATCTTTTCACAGTTAAATCAGGATGTCTGTGAACAAACTTTTTTCTCTTAAATACATTTTATACATTCAATTGTTTACTCAGCAATAGTCACTACTAGGATATAGTTATTCATTACGAAGACAGTGTTGTTGTAGGCTTTGTAGAGACAAAAATAAATCCCCCGTGTCACAGATTACACATTTAGAGCAGTGTTGATGTAACGTTATACAGTAAAACACCAATCCAGACGTACATACAATGTTACTGATAAAAGGTGTATTCTAGAAGGGTAAAAGTGTGCGTAATCATATGTGGACTATCTTACAACTGTTTGCTTTACAAACACAGAAGAATACTTTATAGATTATGATCTGGTCTAAATATTGCCCGAGACTGGAACTTAAACAATAACGACAGAACCATATAATGGCAGTTGATCTATAAACATTATAAGCATCAGACAAATCGTCGTATTACTATAAAGACAGACGAAATATGTTTGCATTTTTGCAATGAAATTCATAACATATTTTTAGTTTGGTTGTAATTACTGATGGAAAACGTTATGTGCTATTTTTAAGTCTTTGAAATGCGTCAAAATTATAATGCCGTATTGCTAGCCCATTCAATAAGTATACCCTTGTTGTTCCTAGCCAGGAGACAAATTGAGAAGATCTCAGTTCTGAATACATCTGCAACATAATTCACATTCCATGGTCAATAAACAGATAAAAACCACAACAGAGGCAACGTTTTTGTCATCAAATGATGTCGTGTGCGATGTTAGTCCACTGAACTCTTTATTCTCTATAACGTGTGGACGTTACAATCAATATTTTCTCATACAACTTAAACCTAATGATAAAGGATGATGTTTATCTAGGAGAACTTCTACAGCATTTATTTCCAGCTGCCATGTTTCACAAAGCATAATAAACATGAATGGATACCTCTTGGCAGTAAATCTAATTAAGCATGTTTGTCGAGGTCTAACAGAATTTCTAACCAGGGACCTTATTGCTGCAAGCATTTCTGGAAAATTGAATTTTCCAAGTGATTTATAACCAAGGAGTCTGTTTCCGGAAATATTGACCTGAAAATCTCAAAATGATGTAAAACTGAGATGAAGTAGCTTGATGGACTTAGAACTGCTGGCAAGATAAACGTACTTAACACGAATAACCACAGGCTCATTGGAGTTTACATGGTAGAACAGTGCCTTTTGTGGTATACTCATTTGGTAACAAAGTGGAACATAACATGGAACTGTTTACTTGTCAAAATATAAAAAGATTTATCAAAATACCTATTCATATCCATTCAGCACTCGCTGATTGTACAGTTACTGTATAGTACATTGCCCAGCTCAACTGTTTTTAATGAATAATTAAAGAAAGATGTGTTTTAAAGTTCCATCCATATTTGGATCCTAATCTATTATTGAGTATCAAATTGCAGATTTCCATACAAACAGCAATCAATAATAATTGGTCACCAAGAGGAGATTACATATTGACCTGTTCTGGTATGCAGAATTGTGCCACTAGAAACTTTGGTTTAGTAGCTCATGGAGACAGGATCTACCTTCTACGCCAACATGTTTCTGTGGATGGAGACTGTCCCGCTGTTTGTCTGTGAATTTTGGGAGTACTCTCAAAAAGGTCGAAAGTATCAAGCCTAATTAGAGTATATTTTGTCTTGATTTTAAACTCATTGCATTTAAGTAAATACTGTTATTAGTGATATTCTTATCAAATATTGCATTATCTTTTTATTGCACTGTCTTTTCCTCAATATCATTCCAAATTGTGTTGGATTGGTTGCCTATGTTTGCTAGAAATTCAAAAGCAAAATGTAACAGATTTAAATATTTACACACTGATTATGCGTCTTTAAATATGATGGCATTTTAAGGACATTGTTAAGTTCGTTTAAAACATATCCTTTGCTAATTTAAGGTCACAGCGAGGCTTTGGACATTTCATCATTGAAACCTGCATATTAGGCTTGTCAGTGGGCTATCGCAAAAACTTATTGATGATGAGCCAATTTGATATATGTGACCTAAACCTTTGTCCATACTTGTTTTTAACATCAATTTGCGCCGGGGTATCCTGTCACCTCCATGACAATTTCAAGTCATTTTTTCTTTTGTAATAATATTCACTTCAATATTAGGAAACCAAAAATGTACCAGTAAACTTTGGAATTTAGACATTTCAACTTAATAGAAAGATCAATGAGACATGTGTCAAAGAAACATCGATAGTTACTTCAGATAAATATTTCAAGGAAATGGGAAATCTATCAATCTGGCATTTTTATTGAATCAAATCTTCACATATTTCTAAATTTTAGTTGTAAATATAACAAAACCCTGAAAATCTCAATGTAACTTTTTGAAATATTTAACATGTATTAATTTAAAACTCTTATAGCCTCTTCAAATTGATAAAGAGCGCAGACATTTCCCCAAGTTGACATTTATGAAAATTCTTCAATCTTCATGTAGCGCAAGAAGAAAAAATTAGATCTAATAACTTTATTTCATTTCTTATGATGTCATTTCAGCGTTATTAAAGCGTTAATTTCTAAAAATGATTATTTATTCTGTTCAGTTTTGTTCCTATATCTTATTAGATATACTTAAATACAAATAACAAGCTACACCAACATACTTTTAGTCCACTCTCATACTGTTATTCCAGAAACGTTGTTCTGTTTCAGAGAGGCCCATTATGCACATTGTCTCCATGGCAGCCAGAAACAAAATCAGAATAACCAAAGTAGCAGAATGCACCACTCCACCACAAGACACATAGATGTACCAAGTTTAGTAAAAATAATAGTGAACACTTTTATTATATGGTCTGGAAACATAAGCATTGACCGACTCGAAACCAATTTGTTTCCCGCATAGGTCTGCGGGGGACATACAAATTCAATCTACTGTGCAAAGATAATGTAAAATTTTTTATTATTTCTATCTTCTTACTCATTGAGTTCAACAATTCTGTTCTTGGAAAGATCGACCTGTCAGTCTTTATTTGTAATGGACTCGGATTGCTTTTATAGTATCAAAAAAGCTCCCAGATTGAAGTTATATTATTCTTCTATTGATTTGATCTCTCACGGCCTTTCTGTGTACAATATATATAAAAAAAAGTACACAATGCTATATTTACGTTTTGAGTAAATGCAGTAATCAGCCTGTAACATAAAGGCGATAGTTGATGTGGACAAATGATTATTCCTAAAGACCATTGTATTTACCTATTCAAGCTCCCAGATTTAAGTAATATTCCTCAATTGATTTGAACTCTCATTGCCTTTCTGTGAACAACATTTATCACGTTGTGATCACGTTATTCACGGTTAATGTGATAGGCATTTAATCCCCATAACCAAGTTACTCTAAAACCTTGCTTAAGACTATCAGATTTTTTTTTCATCTCCTAACAGTACATCTTTACAGACCTGCTGAAATGGAAGTTTTTATCATTTCTTTTCTGCAAGAACTTTGAAGACAAAGTGTTATGAACTCCTTAAACAAGAATTTACAACTTACACATATATTTCTAAAACAAATCTTCTTAACCTTAAGCCTTGTTTATGTTCATAGCCTTTGTAAATATTTCATTTGCAGAGTGTGTTTAAAGGTGAATCGGTTTAAGAAATGTAATTTAAACATTGTCTTTTTAGCACAATAGGCTCGCAATCACTTAGAGTCAGTGCCAGCCCGCCGTGTAAGGTTGAAAATGTCAGAGGATTCTTCGATATCTTCATCATGTACTTGTTGCTTATAACAGGTATGCTGTCATTCAAAATACCAAATAATTCATCGGCATGATGATAATTTTAGGATTTTCGTTTCTTGGTGATACATACTTTCTCCATTAAGAACTAAAAACATGTGATGTCCCATCTTTTATTCAAATTTCGTAATCTTAGCCGTCTTCAATTTAGCAGGTAAACGAAGTGGTGACAATAACATGTATTCAATTAATTAAAGTTTTGTTTTGAATATGCAATAAATGATAGATTTTGTCTCCCCAAGGAGAGTTATTTAATTCCAAGGAAAACGCTTAATAACATGTATTTATTTCAGCTCTATTTGTGTAATCAAACCTCTTGGAGCAAAAGAATCATCACAAATATCTGACCATAATGCAGTTATTCACGTCCCGTGAAGGTATCAACATATCATGGCAATGCTTTCATTGTTAAGCTTTCCTTTTCAATGAAATGATTTTAACCTAAATATTTCAAACCATTGGCTTATTTTTCATTTGTCATGTTTATTCATCACGAATAGAATCATTTCTTTGGGATAATAATTCGAATCATTCTTGTCTATGTAATGTAGTGTAAGATTAAGTAATTGTTATCACCACGGTCTATTAATTCCCTAATTAATAAAAGGTAATAAACAGTCAGGATTGGAGCATTTCTTGGACTTCACCATGGAACAGATTTTTTAAAACCCCTTAGTGATAAATGTTATGGGCTCACATATCAATAATTATGTCTTTTTTAATATTAATGAGTTTGCCCCAAAACAACCCCAACACATTTCGTCTGTTTAGGTAAATGAGGAATGAGGTATTAAAATGTCAAGTGACAAAAGAATAATTTGCTTGAAAGGTTACCTAATACTCTGTAATCTTTGTTCAGTGTATTTTAACAAATAAACTTAAATCCATCTGAGTATAAAGTTTCTGTGGCAAAGTAGGAAGGATTCAATGGGATTAGTTCCTTTAACATTTTTATTATCCAATACACTTTGCTTAGGGAAATAAATATTTGGATCTCTATTACCAGTAAAGTAAAGTGTAAAAATAATAATCAGTACTTAACATTAGGAGGGCTTTTATGGCTGAGCACTTCAAGTATATTTACAGCCACCACTGGACTCGTTACCTTATCTTGGTGTGGTGGTTTGTGTGCTTCGGCGACCCCGAGAGCTATGCCAGCTGGGGCTTACATGCTCCTGGTAGGGTCACTCAAGCTGGACAGGTCGACGGGTAGAAGCCAGACCAAATGTGAGTCCTTCTAAAACCTGCTTTCTATCTCTTACTATATCTTTCTTTCCGTCTTTTCCCTCATCCTTTCGATCCCTTTCTCCCTGATCTATCTACTCTCTTTTGGATGGCAACATCCACGTGTTTAATAACTGAAATATTGTTCAAAACACGTTAAACACCAACTCACTCACTCACAAATTTGAATAACCTGGCGTTCAAGCATTGTTTAAGCAATTGATTAAAGACCCTTTGTACTCTTTTTGGATGGGCAACCAATTAATAAAGAAATCTAAAACATTTAAATCCCTTTGAAACTGACGACAAGGTTATAGCACATGATGTTGACATTAGTTGGTATCCTATATATCTTCCATAGAGTTAGTTTCTTACTTATTTACAAATAAATTCAAACATAAACTGTTGAAAAGACAATCACATTTCTTCTTTTCTCACACGAGCAGTGTTGTCAAGCTGACTATTGGTTAAAGTGCGAGTGCTTTGCTAGTCGTATCATGAATAGGTGTTACTTTAAATTCCGTGAGGATGGAGAAGTTAAGTTGTTTGTGAGGCCATAAGTGTAGTTACAAGGAGCGTTCAAGTTTGATTCTACCTGTTACAACAAAAATATAATTTTATAAAATTAATGATTGTTTTTAACACTTAGGATTGTCCTCTTACAGTTTGGTTTTACGAATGAATATGTATTCATTCCTTTCAGACAATTGTACTAGCAGATCAGGTCTTAGTCATTCTTGCAATTACGTGGGCACTTTATCTTTGCTGGAGAAGCTGATTTGACCATCTCCCATGATATTGATACAGCCGGAATCTGCCTACAGGTGAGTTGTTTTGGGGTTTAATGCCGCTTTCAACATTTCAAGATTGTTTCGCTTATATCTAGGTTACCAGTATTATCGCAGGGAGAAAGCCCCCAACCACTATTGTGACTATGCATTACAGCGAAACTTGCGTGTATAGGCGTGAACTAGCGGACCATGCGTAGAACTGCACTGCAATTCAGTGTAGCATTTCACCCAAACCTTAAAGTAAAACAGTTCTTTACTGCTTACTAAGTTGCCGAGCCACTGGTCGAATTTGACCTCTTGATCCGCAGCGGAACGCGTTAACCATTGACTATACATGTACGTACAGAAAGGTCAAAGACATAAAATTCGCCTGCATGAAGGTGTCTATTAATTGAACGTCCTTGACATGTGACTTGTTGAGGAATATGCTGCCACTCCAGTTCGAACAGAAGGATCTTTTTACATAAACTGCGACCAATAATATCCCATAGATGTTCTCTTGGGTTCTATTGTGATTATGTCCTTCCGTTATTTACTACTTGGGCATCCGTAATACTAAAACTAAATTTTTAAATGTACAAGCAGTTATACAATATTCAAACGTTTCAATGCACATGTTAAATGTGTGGTGACTGTAACGTGTAAACAAAATTAGGCAATTGTTACAGATATACAGTAAGGATATGTAAACATATAAAAGCAGTTTATATGTCCTATGGTATAGTTACGTATTATATACGTATTTGATGATTATCTGTGCTTATCTTGATGAAAGTTTCCTACTCAAAGTAGATACCAAATTATGACATAAAGGTTTCTCTTTAGCGTTAGTGATAAAGAAAATCATTATCTTTGGATCTCTGAGGCTACACTGACCCTTGCCTTTACGCATTCTTAGAAAGGAGATGATATTTGTTTCATGTTTTGTTATTCATCCTCATAATAGTCGTTCGTCCTTTGTCATGAAAAGAGCAAGTGTTATTACATTCGAACATAAATGTGTTTATAGAGAGCATGTTAAATCCGACTTTCATGGCTTTGTTCTGCTAATGTCAAACAAACAGGTGTCCTTTGATGGGAGTTAATGCCAATAACACAGTGGCATGGGGTTGATAAGTGAGTCAACAATTTATTTTATTCCGAATTTTTATGAGTAAAGTTTCTTAGTTTTTGTCCAATATAAGAATTACATGTTTGCTGAAGTGGATTCCTCTTCATATATACATTAGTTTATTAAAACAAGTGAAAAGAAAAGAAAAGAGAATGCTTAGAACGGCACATATTTATCAAGAAAACCTGACGCTGTCGTCGATAGAGATCGTCAACGGTAAAGTTTGATGACAGTAACCTGGGATTTCAAGGCTTCAACCTTTCTTGCTAAACATTTCTGGTCACAACCTTGTAATTAAGAATTTTGCTCGTTTATGTTCAGCCATTGTGATATCAAAACTGCTTTGACATTTAAGCACAATCGCTTCTAAATAAAACATGGACGTCACTCCTCTAACCTTTTAAGCTCTGTGTTGTCAAAACATTTCCGTTGAAACAAAAGGGAGATAACTCTATGAAAACTAAATTTTAGCAATACATTTCAGCTGATCAGCTGATTGCAAAAGTAGTACAGCATTATAACGTCACTATCGTTGAATAACCTGTTTTAATAACAACACACTCGTTAAGTAACTTTAAACTTTTAAACTAACTAAAATTGTCTTTAAAGCACATCTTACTTTTAATATTTCGTAAGCATAAATAATCACTTAGTTTATTACAGAAGTTATTTTCACAGGAGACAGTAATATTTAAATATGCAATTATTGAATTCTGTTCAATAACAAGATTAGCTAGAGTAAGTTTTGAGCCAAACTTCACTATCTCTGTTTCTCAAACAGTCGCAGTTATTAATTGCAGTCATCAACACTTTCTGAGCTTAAATTATTTCTATGCGCGGCTTGCACTGAGGTTCGAGATCATGGCACATGTGACCATGAATGCTATACATTCAATAAATAAATCGATGACTGCAATAATAAAGTAAAACTGAAGGATCATCTAACATGAACCTTTTGTGAAAAGACAATTTCATTTAGGGCAAATGAAATTAGATTTTTCACATATGTTTTGGTACCAATAATATTCAACAGTTCAATAACTAAATATTTCGTAATAGATATCTGTTGCCTCTTACCCTATTTAGCAATGTTACGATTACAAATTCCTCATATGCAAGATCTACGATTAGCACGAGAATTTCTTAGTTATAATTATTTATATTCATGAATAAAGAATAGAATATTTTGTTCAAAAATTCATTTTAGTTATATGTATAAATGTTTTATATGATATAAACATATGATTTCAATAAACTATTTATCTTTCCAATTTTGACCAATTGACTTCCTTCAAGCTACAATGTTAAATTACAGGTCATCTTTTAGGGTATGAGAAATATTTTATATGATTGACAGATATTTCACACCCATAGGAGACTTGCATTGCATCCCATTACAAGTGATTTCATGATTTTCAATAAACAGACAAATTAAAATTCTAAAGATCATTCAGTTTCTAAGATCTAAAAGTCCCTAACTGATTGCAGACAACTGTCAGCCTACAATGATGACGTCCAGAGCCATGTTAAGAGTTATGTGTCTTGTGTCAAGAAATTGGAACTAAATATGGACAAGGAGTACTTGTGGTTTAAATGAACAGGGGTTAACAATTGTTCATGGCTTATTCTACAAGATATTGAGGCAAAACAAAAGCATTCTCATCTCCAAAATGTTTATTCCACTCTTTTGTCAAACCACAGTGAGGATGCTACATTAAATCAAATACATTCAATAACGTTACGAACCGACTCCTTTAACTTAGTTACGACAGTCCTAACATTCAAGAAGACTGATACACAGAAGATACGCTCTACTCAGAATGATGTAGATTGAATACTTTAGGATTCTGAAAGTTATCTGTCTATATACTTACTTTCCAAATAAATCAAAAGTCCCTATCATGTGGATATTTTAAGGTACCTATGCAATGTCAAACATTAATACAAATGTAGAGGTGTATAACATCATGATCATGTGGATATTAGAAGTGATGGATTGGTCTTAATCACGGTATCAGAATAATCAGGGGATGAGACAACAATGCCACTTTATTCTCAATCTTTCTTTACTAATTATGATTTTGGTTGTTTTGTCGTTTTTATGCAAATAAAGAATACCAGTGCGTTCAATTGCAATAATGGTTTCATTATAGACACATATGCTTGATAATGTGCCGAAACGTAAGTGAAACCTCTTTGTTTTGTAACTTAGCAAAGACATTGCTCTAATCCTTCGCCATTTATATCCAGAATAATACAGATGATCGCTAATTGGGTCAATATACATTATTTTGTTTTGGTTCATAGACACAGTTAATTTGTCTATGACTTTCCCATTTAAAGTAAAGACACGAACCTTCAACGTATCAAACATGCCAACATACAAGCGAGATCTATTGGTATCAATTGCGATGTTTGCTGGTGAATGGTCTAATTCTGTGACTAATCTTTTTGTGTCTAATTTTTAAGATATTTCAAGAATGTTTGGTTTTCCGGAATGCGTACCAACAAATATTCTGTCCCCAGAACATGCAAGACACATATATATTCCCTCTTTAACATTTTATTTATGCTATTTTAGAAACAATAATTTGTCTCTCTTCTGATACTGCACAACTATATGTTAGGTACAGAATTCCTATGGTAACAGCTACAGTTTCCAAGCAGCCTGAAGCTTTCATGGCTGAGAAGGGTAGATTCCCATATGAACATTGCTAGGTTTATATTAAGATATTTGATAGATTATTCAAACTACATGAATAATACATACAAAGTATTCTACGTGTTCAAACGATAAGGAAATGCGCTAATCAACTTCATCATCTTCACTTGTTTCTCACAGCTGCCATACACATGTTTTCTTTCATATTAAATTATTCAATCTCAACTGTTGTAAAAGAACAAAGATGTGGTATTTGTTATTTGTGTTTTGTTTTTTAGTATTACAATTCTTTGTACCGGTGTATGCTCAACGGAAAGAAGTTTCCTGTGGGAAATATTGTTCCACTCGTTTTTTCTCATGGGAACTGTACAATCTTTAACTATACCTTTATGAGAAAGACACATACAAATAAGATTTATGATACAAGATATTCAGTATAGTTTTGGGTGTCTTCATTTCACCGCAATCAATGTGTAATCAATATTTTATCACACCTTTGACACATTGTATTATATTTGATGATTAACGTCAGATACTTTGTTACAATCCATGTCTTGTCCAACATTGCCAGGAAAACACAATTGTCAATCACATTAAAGAATGGGGTTATCAGATATATGTTACATGATTACACCTAATACTTTAACCCTTGTCCGATGGAGCAGGGTCCAAATGTATAAAACTTGCTAAAAGCCGTCTGGAAGAAAACTAAGATTATGGGATTTGAGGTCATCGTCAATTTCTTTCACTTTCCATCAAAATCATTCAGAAATATTAACATACCCTATTGGGGGCTGATGAGGTCCGTGCAGACCCCAATGGCAACATGTCTGACTATTTGTGTGTTTGTGTGTTGCGAAATTACTTTCTAAAATACTTAATGAGAATTTGATAAATAATCAGTGACTGGGTCAAACATTTGATTGAAAAAATGCAGTTAGTTATTACAAGAAATTGTGAAATTAAGCCAAGGAAAGGGGCTTAAAAAATGTAGAATAATAAAACACCCAGAATTAATCTTCATTTGAGTGTATCTTACATGTACGTAAAGAATACATAGGTAAACTTACATGATATTCTGATATTGAATGCAAAAAGAACAAGATATATCCATTTTCTTATAAACAAACTAGAAGTATTGTGTTGCCCTTTGAACAGCAGCTGAAACGATCATCGATGTGTTTCACCTTCTAAAATCCTCAAACTTTTGAACATTTACCATGTACAAAACTCTAATTTCCAAGACCAATTGTAATAGTTCTATAGTCATTGCAACAAATAACAAAACTGATAGCAGAATATCATTCATCCAATTATTTTCAAATTGCGAAATAATGTTGAATCTCTGTTTAATTTAGTAAATGATTTAGATCTGAACGAAATAATCATCTGATTCTTTTCTATTCGCAAATGTCTCTTATTTCCTTATGATTTTAGGTAAATTTTCACTTTTGGATTTTGTTCTTAAATCCCATTTAGTGTTTTATACCCTTCAAGAATATAAAGCAACCATAATAACGTCTTTGCAAAGAAGTACTGATAATGATTCATGTTTGTACAAATACAGTTTGGGTCCTGAACTGACTTTTTTAAAATGATTTTGGCCCATAACGTTTAGTTATTATGACATGTAAACATATAATTAACATAGTATGCAATTTACATTAATAACCTTCAATGAAATTTATGTAAAGTTGTTATCTAAATTAACTATACTGTAGGACGCCAGCACAAAACAGGACAGAACAGGTTGATTTAACTTTATTACTCTGACTACATTGAGGCTACTGATTCAGTCGCCATCATCACTCGTGGACAATTTGCATTTTAGATAATGTTTATTTTACCCATTCCTTGAATTTATCTTTTTATTCATAGGGACATCAAAGATAAAATGGAAAGCAGTTTGGTACGTTAGTGTTGAACAGTCAGGGGTAACGGTGCGCCTGCCATTCGGAAAACGTCTACAATTCTTACTTTCTGGATTTACATTCGGTTTAATCAATCACTTGTGAAACAAAGAAGATCAAAGTGATTTTAATTTATCATAAAAAGATGCTTAACTATCAACAGACTTGAGACGATTTAGAGTTCGTTAAAACCGCCTTCCGATATATTTTAACCTTTGGAATATATGGATTGTCTGTGTTTTGGTACATCATTTCTATCAAAGAAGGATAATTTGGAAAACCGTCTTCCGATATTTTAACCTTTGGAATATATGGATTGTCTGTGTTTTGGTACATCATTTCTATCATGGAAGGATAATTTGGAAGAAATGCCAAATACTATGAATATAAGTTATATCTTTTCAATGCAGGGAACGTTGCATAGGACTTAAAACTTGAATATACAGTACTGTATAGCATGACGTTACTCCAAGGGACCTTCAATTACATTTAAGTTCAGCTGACCTGTTTCACGACCTGAAACACTTTCACACAAGATCAATTTACATGAATGAAAATGCTAGACCCAATAGAGTCAGAGTGGTAACACAGATTCTACAGTGGGAAGCCATAACAATGCTACCGTGGCCTGCTTGTAGTCCCGTCCTGAACCAGATAGAACACCTATTGGTTATTCTTCGCCGCCGCATACGTGGAAGAGACTCTCCTGTTCAAACTGTGGCAGAGTTGGATACAACACTGCATCAGGAGTGGAAGTGGATTCCTCTATAAGTTATACAGATAATGATACGTAACATGTTGGGTAGGGTCAATTAAGTCATCAATACACAAGGATCATACACGCGCTATTGACCTAACACTGGTTTACACTATTCATAAAGCCTCAGTGTAACTTTTATCTTGTTTTCATTGCATAATTGCTGAAAAACACACTGTTTAGAATTCATTATACAGAGTCAGTAAAATCTCCACTTATTGTTGTCAATTTTGTCAAGTTGACTCACCCTTATCACCACTGGATACCACTAATACATTTCTATAATCAGGAAATAAATTTAGGTTACATGTATTTGTTAAACTCTAGTTTAATTTCGAGCCCCGCTTAAATTTTTGTTCTGAGTATATAATATATATGGCCTCAAACTTGCATGTTATTAAATGTTTAGAAATATCAAAATGTATTATTGAATCGGATTATATGTATTGTGTTCAGAAAACAGGTTTCATTGTGAACATAAAAAGGGGGTTCTTTTAACGATGAAATTATATTTTTTATAATGACTTTTAGGAATGAATTCTGAATGAAATTACATGACTTAGTTCAGAGTGTAAACTATGGTATGATGGCGCATTGTTAATTAAAACTTAGTGTCCTACCCTTTTTTCCTTACAAACATTTGTAACGTGGTTATCACATTGTTTATGGTTATTGTGATAGACATTTAATCCTTCGTCCCATAGCTAAGTTACTCTAAAACCTTGCTAAAGCCCATCAGTTTTTGTTTTCACTTCCTAAAAGTTAATCTGTACAGACCTGCTGAAATGGAAGTTTTTATCATATGTTTTTCTACAAGAACTTTGAAGACCAAGTGCTTTGAACTCCTTAAACAAGAAGTTACAACACACACATATATTCCTAAAGCAAATCTTCTTAACCCGAAGTCTTGTTTATGTTCATAGCCTTTGTAAATATTCCATTTGCTGATTGGTGTTTAATGGTGAATCTGTTTGAGAAATGTAATTTAAGCATATTGTTTTAGCGCAATAGGCTCGCAATCACTTAGAGTCAGTGCCAGCCCGCGTGTAAGGTTGAAAATGTCAGAGGATTCTTCGATAATCTTCACCATGTACTTGTTACTTATTTTAAAATACCAAATAATTCATCGGCATGATGATAATTGGAGGATTTTCGTTTCTTGGGACAAAGAATCATAAAAAATATCTGACCATAATGCATTTAATCTCTTCCGGTGAAGGCATCAAGATATCATGGCAATGCTGCCATTGTTAAGCTTTCCTTTTCAATCGAACTACTTTAACCTAAATATTTCAAAACGTTGGCCAATTTGTGGCAGATTTATTCATCACGAATAGAATCAGTTCTTTGGGGCAATAATCCGAATCATACTTGACCATGTAATGAAATGTAAGATTAATTAAGCGCTATTAGTATGTTGTATTAATTACCTAATCAAGGTCTATTTAACAGTCAGGATTGAAGGATTTCTTGCACTTTACCATTGAACAGACATTTCAATATCATACACTTTAGTGATAAACCTGCTAACATGTTATGGGCTCACATATAATAGATTACGGATTTTTTAATGAGTTTGCTCCAAAACAACCCCAAAATATTTCGTAAATGAGGTATTGATTTGAAATGTCAAGTGACAAAAGAATAATTTACTTTCAATGTAACCTAATACTCAGTTATCTTTGTTCAGTGTTTTAACAAAAAAAAACTTAAATCCATCTGAGTAGAAAGTTTCTGAGGCAAATTAGGAAGGATTCAAGGGGATTAGTTCCTCTAAAGATTTTATTATCCAATACACTTTGCTTAGGGAAATAAATATTCGGATCTCTATTACCAGTAAAGTAAAGTGTATAGATAATAACCTTTCAGTACTAAACATTAGGATGGCTTTTATGGCTGAGCACTTCAATTATATTAGCAAATTTGAATAACCTGATATTGTCATACTCAAGCATTGTTTAACAGTTGATTATAAACCCTTTGTACGTTTATGATGGACAACCAAATTAATTAAGGATTCTAATAAATTTTAATCACTTTGAAACTGTTGACAAATTCATAACACATGATGTATACAATGGTTGGTATATATCTTTCATAGAGTTAGTTTCTTTCATTATTTAGATATAAAAATATATAAAATTATTATTATTTAAATAAACAGTTTAAAAAGCAATTACATTTCTACCTGTCTCACACGAGCAGAGTTGTCATGCTGACTATTGGATAAACATAAAGTGCGAGTGCTTGGATCTTTATTGCCTTTGCTTGTCTGCCATTCGTATCATGAATAGATGTTACTTTAAAGGGGCAGTAGCACGTTTTTTGATAACTTTAAATCTTACATTTTTCAGTGATAATTGTATTATTTTGACAGTGTCAACAATCTCATTACACAAGCCAATCATCCATAGTCAGAGGACAAAGTATGAAGATTCATATAAAATCCATTGGCGGCCATTTTTTGTGAACACCTTTAATTCGTTTTGTGTAAGAAAAGTGTATCGCATGGCTAAACTTTACATTATATATTTGAATTACTACTGCTCCATTAAGTTTAAATACATTGTCTTTCAATTGGAATAAGTAATTTTAATTTTCCTGACATCACCTTAATTCCCTGTAAAAACGTGCTACTGCCCCTTTAAAGTCTGTGGTAATGGAGAAGTTAAGTTGTTTATGAGGCCATAAGTCTAGATACAAGGAGCGGTCAAGTTTAATTCTACCTGCTACAACATACATATAATTTTATAAAATTAATGATTGTTCTTAATTAAATATCATTTTGAGCCCTTGGGATCGTCTTCTAACAGTTTGGTTTTATGAATGAATATGTATTCATTCCTTTCGGAAATTGCACTAGCAGATCAGTTCTCAGTAATTCTTGCAATTACGTGGGCACTTTACCTTTGCTGGAGAAGCTGATTTGACCATCTTCCACGATATTGACACAGTCGGAAACTTGCTTACAGGTGAGATGTTTTGGGGTTTAATGCCGCTTTAGTTTTCAATATTTTTCTGCTTATTTATATAAGCTGCAAGTATTTTTGCAGGGAGAAAGCGCTCAACGCTATTGTGACTATGTATTGCGGTTAAACCTGCGAGTATAGGCTTGAACTAGCGGACCATAGGTAAAACTGCACTGAAATTCACTGTAGCATTGCACCCAAACCTTAAAGTAAAACAGTTCACTACTGCAGACAAAGTTGCCAAGCCACTGCAACAGGAACTCTTGATCCGCAGCAGAACGCGCTAACCAATGCCTATACATGTACGTACAGAAAGGTCTAAGACATAAAATTCGCCTGCATGAAGGTGTCTATTAATTGAACTTCCTTGACATGTGACTTGTTGAGGAATATGTTGACACTCCAGTTTGAACAGAAGGATCTTTTCTACAAAAATCGCAACTAATAATATTCCATAGATGTTCTCTTGGGTTCTATTGGGATTATGTCCTTTAAAAAAGTTATTTACTATTTTGACATCCGTAATTTGTAACTAAATGTTCAAATGTACAAGCAGTCGTCATAGAATTCAATACACATGTTAAATTTGTGGCGAATGTAACATGTAAACAAAATTAGGCAATTGTAACAGATATACATAAATTCAGTAAGGATATGTAAACATATAAAAGCAGTTTATATGTCCTATGGCATAGTGACGTATTATTTACATATGCGATGATTATCTTATCTACTCAAAGTAGATACCAAATTATGGCATATAAGGTTTCTCATTAGCGTCAGTTAAATTAATATCATTATCTTTTTATCTCTGAGGCTAAACTGACCCTTGCCTTTACGCATATGGACAAGAAGTACTTGTGGTTTAAATGAACAGGGGTTAACAATCTTTCATGGCTTATTCTACAAGATATTGAGGCAAAACAAAAGCATTATCATCTCCAAAATATTTATTCCACTCTTTCGTCAAACCACAGTCAGGATTCTACATCATTAAATCAAATACATTCAACAAGGTTACGAACTGACTCCTTTGATTAGTTACGACAGTCCTAGCATTCAAGAACATTATGATTGTAAGACTGATACACAGAAGATACGCTCTACTCACAACGATCTAGATTGAATACTTTAGGATTCTGAAAGTTATTTGTCTATATAATTACTTTCCAAATAAATCAAAAGTCCCTATCATGTGGACATGTTAAGGTACCTATGCAATGTCAAACATTATTATAAATGTAGAGGTGTATATCATCATGACCGTGTGGATATTAGAAGTGATGGATTGATCTTAATCACGGTATCAGAATAATCAGGGAATAAGACAACAATGCCACTTTATTCTCAATGCTTCTTTGCTAATTATGATTTTGGTTGTTTTGTCGTTTTTATGCAAATAGAGAATACCAGTGCGTTCAATTGCAATAATGGTTTCATTATAGACACATATGCTTGATAATGTACCCAAACGTAAGTGAAACCTCTTTTTTTTGTAACTTAGCAAAGATATTGCTCTAATCCCTCCAGATTTATATCCAGAATAGTACAGATGATCGCTAATTGGGTCAATATACATTATTTTGTTTTGGTTCATAAACACAGTTAATTTGTCTATGACTTTCCCATTTAAAGTAAAGACACGAACCTTCAACGTATCAAACATGCCAACATACAATCGAGATCTATTGGTATCAATTGCGATGTTTGCTGGTGAATGGTCTAATTCAGTGACTAATCTTTTTGTGTCTAATTTTGAAGATATTTCAAGAATGTTCGGTTTTCCGGAATGTGTACCAACAAATATTCTGTCCCAAGAACATGCAAGACACATATATATTCCCTCTTTAACATTTTCAAGCTTGCCGTCAATTGATAATTTCCCTAGTCTTGCGTGAGTCTTATCAATAAAAATTAATTCATTCGAAAGGGGAAAATAAATGATTTGTGAAACATGTTGAGAGAAGTGGCTCATGGTTCTGACGGCTTTCGTATTCAAATTCAACAGGTTCCAACTCGAGCTGTCTGATGCGGCTAGGATGATTTGATCTTCCTCTCCTCCTTCAATTCTTCTACCATTTGTTGAACCTTGGAGAGATAAAATATCTCTATTCAGACCAAAATATTAGATTCAACACAAACATATCTGGTTATACAATGCTTAAAACTTGTTTGGTTTTCCATGTGTATGAGATGAACTTGACAATTGAAATAAGACATTTCTAGTCTCTTATTGAAATGATTAATCCTGATTTATAACGTACTCAACTTATAATGCTCTATGTGTGCATGTTTGTAATTTTCCTATGGCGTGTAATTGAATGAAAGTTTAACTACACAATTTTATTTTATATGTAAATTCTCTACTCACTAAGACTGCAATATACACCAATCCTGTTCACAAAGACAGCAACGGATGAACAGTTCACCAACTGTGAGAGTTGATCCTTGCCGTCAACCTTGCAAATGAAATCAATTTAAGCATACGAACAGAATATGAAAATTAATTACATATCGATTTTAAATTCATTGGTTTATAGAAATCATTGTAAGTATCTTATCTACAATCTATTTCAATTTGATATTCTGTGTGCCAAAATGTAATCTTTTATGCAGTCGTATAACAAGAGTCATCAGAAGAAAACACTCCCTCCAGCCCTTTTTAAAGTAACAAACAAATCCGACAGTGGGGGTATTTCAAGCATGACAACTGGTATTCACTTAAAGAAAAGTAAAAAGCAGCTTTTAATGCCTTCTTAAACCCTAGATTTCAAGCAGGATGAAACGTTAATATGGTATGACCTCAATCAATTAAGGTCGTAATATTACACCCCGATGCATTACAGGAAGAAGAAATGTAATTACAATTAACTGACAGTTAATTTCCATCAAGACTGACTTATTGTGAAAAAGAAAACACGGGATCATTACTAAAAATCCTTTTCCGTGTTAGTTAACCCATTGTCTGTGTACATGTTACAGTTTCCCTTAATACAATTGTAATTATGTGACATTTTTTCTTTTAATGGAAAGCAACTAATACTGTGAAAAAATACATTTCTGTTTCTTTTATGGGGAGTATAGTTTGGGGTACAAACCATGATGTTATTTTCATATTCATACAAAATTGAGTGTCTTACCTTGTTCTCAGAACCTTCTTGATGCTGACCAGTTTGGCAATTAATCCCCTGTGTGTTGTCCAGACAACGATAACAAACAGATTTAGTTTCACATAGACGTTGGCATACTTGCAATGCTATTTTAGAAACAATAATTTGTCTCTCTTCTGATACTGCACAACAATATGTTAGATACAGAATTCCTATGGTAACAGCTACAGTTTCCAAGCAGCCTGAAGCTTTCATGGCTGAGAACGGTTGATTCCCATGTGAACATTGCTAGGTTTATATTAAGATATTTGATAGATTATTCAAACTACATGAATAATACATACAAAGTATTCTACGTGTTCAAACGATATGGAAATGCGCTAATCAACTTCATCATCTTCACTTGTTTCTCACAGCTGCCATACACATGTTTTCTTTCATATTAAATTATTCAATCTCAACTGTTGTAAAAGTACAAAGATGTGGTATTTGTTATTTGTGTTTTGTTTTTTAGAATTACAATTCTTTTCACTGGTGTATGCTCAACGGAAAGAAGTTTCCTGTGGGAAATATTGTTCCACTCGTTTTTTCTCAAGGGAACTGTACAATCTTTAACTATACCTTTATGAGAAAGACACTTTAAAATAAGATTTATGATACAAGATATTCAGTATAGTTTTGGGTGTCTTCATTTCACCGCAATCAATGTGTAATCAATATTTTATCACACCTTTAACACATTGTATTATATTTGATGATTAACGTCAGATACTTTGTTACAATCAATGTCTTGTTCAACATTGCCAGGAAAACACAATTGTCAATCACATTAAAGAATGGGGTTATCAGATATGTGTTACATGATTACACCTAATACTTTAACCCTTGTCCGATGGAGCAGGGTCCAAATGTATAAAAGTTGCTAAAAGCCGTCTGGAAGAAAACTAAGATTATGGGATTTGAAGTAATCTTCAATTTCCATCACTTTCCATCAAAATCCTCTAAAGAAATTGTGAAATTAAGCCAAGGAAAGGGGCTTAAAAATGTAGAATAATAAAACACCCAGAATTTATCTTCATTTGAGTGTATCTTACATGTACGTAAAGAATACATAGGTAAACTTACATGATCTTCTGATATTAAATGCAAAAAGAACTAGATATAACTATTTTCTTATAAACAAACTAAACTCATCGGCAAAAGAAACTTATCACTTTTGAACTGAAAACATAGAACAATATTTTATTTAAATATTGACAGTAACCATCGCAATAAAAACACATTATCCCTATATTTGTGTATTTTAACTTGTAAAGAACAAATGTTGATGCATTATGGGGAAAAATGAAAAAAGGTGAAAATCACGTGACTTCGCCATTGGTGCCAAGTCACGTGACACAAATGTCAAACAAGAGCTCATAATGGATCACGATCATCACCCCTGTAGAAAGAACACCTACACCCCATCAAAAGTCGGATCACAAAACTGTGAGAAGCATTTGAAAGTTGACAAATACTGTGCACGGATACCAACTTTTGAAGAATTGCCATAGTTCCTACATTTTGATTTACAATTTGTTTTCTCAATATAGATATAAGATGTCAAGATTTTGGACAATCCCAAAACAGCAAAAACAATTGTAGTTTTACCATATGAAAACTTATACCCGTTTGCATTTGACCATCGTCAACACTTTCTTTAAGTGACGTCATGAACGTCAAATGCTTTAAGTGTGTATTGCGTTTTGGACGTATGTACTAGGAGACCAAGGACAAGTGAAGTCAGAGCTCTTCGATTCCTCAGTGGTTCTACATTAACCACTAAACTTTGAGTTATTGCAAATGCAAAATGGTAAGAATAGACTTAATTTGTAAAGATGTACAGCTATTTAAAGGTCCTATGTACTGTCACTGATTGAGGAACACTCAGTCTTTCACAAAACATGCTTCAGTCTTATCTGACTCACCAATCTATGAACAAGCCACGATTAAGGGTAAACAGGAATACTGAAAGAGCCATTAAGGTGACGTCACACAATCCTTCTATGTTTTGTTTAATTATTGCTATTTTTTGTGCTTACACTTGTCTAGAGCATATTTAAGTCTGATCCGATGTTTTCTTTCCAATATTCATGATTTTAGAGTGAAAGAATTATCAGAATGATGGTCTGTAATTTTTGTTTTTGACCCCTTCTCATTTAAAATGTTTTCAACGCACTACGGATTATGTCAAATACTATTTTCTGTTTTTCAATGTTTTTGGGACTGGTTGATATACTATACTGACTTTATTTCAACCTTTTAGCACGTTTCGTTATTTAATGAGAGTATTTTTAATTGAGTGATAAGTTTCTTTTGCCGATTAGTTTAGAAGTATTGTGTTGCCCTTTGAATAGCAGCTGAAACGATCATCGATGTGTTTCACCTTCTAAAATCCTCAAACTTTTGAACATTTACCATGTACCAAACTCTTATTTCCAAGACCAATTGTCATAGTTCTATAGTCATTGCAACAAATAACAAAACTTATAGCAGAATATCATTCATCCAATTCTTTTCAAATTGCGAAATAATGTTGAATCTCTGTTTAATTTAGTAAATGATTTAGATCTGAACGAAATAATCATCTGATTCTTTTCTATTCGCAAATGTCTCTTTGGTGCTATGTAACAAGTGAAATCAATATTTCCTTATGATTTTAGGTAAATTTTCACTTTTAGATTTTTTTCTTAAATCCCATTTAGTGTTTTATACTCTTCAAGAATATAAAGCAACCATAATAACGTCTTTGCAAAGAAGTACTGATAATGATTCATGTTTGTACAAATACAGTTTGGGTCCTGAAATGACTTTTTTAAAACGGTTTTGGCCCATAACGTTTAGTTATTATGACATGTAAACATATAATTAACATTATATGCAATTTACATTAATAACCTTCCATGAAATTTATGTAAAGATGTTATCTAAATTAACTTTACTGTAGGACGCCAGCACAAAACAGGACAGAACAGGTTGTTTTAAACTTCATTACTCTGATTAAATTGAGGCTACTGATTAACTCGTCGATTGGACTATTTGCATTTAGATAATGTTTATTTTACCCATTATTGACTCGAATTTATCTTTTTATTCATAGGGACATCAAAGATAAAATGGAAGATGTTCGGTACGGTAGTGTTAAACAGTCAGGGAAAACGGTGCGCCCGCCATTCGGAAAACGTCTACAATCCTTACTTTCTGGGTTTACATTCGGTTTAATCAAACACTTGTGAAGATCAAAGTGATTCTAGTTTATCATAAAAAGATGCTCAACTGTCAACATACTTGAAAAGATAACTTATTTTCTTAGTATTTGACATTTCTTACAAATTATCCTTCTATGGTAGAAATGATGTGCCAAAACACAGACAATCCATATGTTCCATACGTTAAAATATATCGGAAGACGGTTTAACGAACTCTAATCATACCCTTTGAAATGACTGAACTCGACAACCAATATCTTTTCAATGGAGGGAACGTTGCATAGGACTTAAAACTTGAATATACAGTACTGTATAGCATGATGTTCCCCCAGGTACCTTCAATAGCATCTAAGTTCAGCTGACCTGTTTCACGACCTATAATACACATGAGTGGATAACTCTTGGCAGTTAATCTGATAAGACATGTTTATCTAGGTTTTCAGAACTTCAGAACAACAGAAGACTTTACTGCTTCAAGCATTTAGGAAACAACTGAATCTTACAAGTGAATTATTCCAAAAGGATGTTTCCAGAAATGTTTACTCTATAATCTCATCAAAATAACAAATTTAGATGAAGTTGCTTAAAGAACATAACAGCTCCTGGCTAACAGAGTATAACAAACGTTCTTAACACGAAACGTGACTGTCTATTATTGTTTAAGTGATAAAGAACAGTCTCGTTTCTGCTAAAATCATTTGCGTACTTTGCTTTGCAGTAAAGTATATGGACCTGTTTTAAAGTGACATAATGCTAATTCTACCACAGAAGTGTTAACTGAAAAGAGAAAAATCAGAGGCCATATAATTGAATATTACAATGCTAAGTTCATTTCGTTTCATAGCAAGGATTCCCTAGTTGCAAAGCAACAGTATTTCTTAAATTTCCTCTTGTGTTCACAATAAGTTAGTGTTGTCTTTTTATTCACAATATTTATTGAATTAAAAAAGTGTCCAAATGTTAAATGACTCAATGCTGTCACAACACATGACACTGACAACAGTTTACATTGGCCATTATTCACTAACATAACGTGTAAGACCAAGATAGTTTCGGAAAAGTAAAACGGACATGACATCATACAAATGTAATTCAAATTTCTAATTACGCTTACCTGAAATTTATTTATACCATCATTGAAAGAATACCGACATCATGTTTATAGCGATATGCAGAAGATATTCTAAGCGCTGACAATGGTTGCAAAATACGAACGTCTATTAAACAGAGTTAATAGCATTGGGATATTCAATAATGTCATATGCCTTCATGTAGCGTCATTGGATACTTCAAAATATCTGAATGCTGTGTGAACGTCGGTTTGAGGAAACAGTGCACAGGCAGAATGTCCAGCTGAGCTATTGCTGGACAGTAGTGCACTGTTATCACAAATATATCAAAGCTTATGACGTGAAAGACTGTGTGACGCCTGACAGTAAACTCTGTTTGTGAAGACAGAGCACTGATTCGGAACGTTCGACACCTCTCTTTCACTAGTGCCCCAGTACTGCTGGATAACTGGATTTTCCACAGGAGGGTTTCCATATCAACCTTTAGGTATTGGTTTCGAGCGGCGGGTTATATGGGACATAGACCTCTTAAACATGTGAAATGAACACAAATGCACATTATTGAACGAACAAGGAAGTGTGGAGCGAGGTTTGGGTGGAATTTGGCAGCATGTCGTCGGATCCCTTGGTCTGATGAGTTGACGATGCTATTGCATAGTTTGGATGACAGAAATTGTGACAGAAACTTGTTTTCATTGCATAATTGCTGAAAAACACACTGTTTAGAATTTATTCTACAGAGTCAGTAAAATCTAAAGTCATCCACTTATTATTGTCAATTTCGTCAAGTTGACCCACCATTAATACATCTCTATAATCAGGAATACATTTGAGTTACATGTATTTGTTAAACTCTAGTTAAATTCTAGCTCCGCTTAACTTTTTGTTCTGAGTATATAATATATGGCCTCAAACTTGCATGTTATTAAGATGCTTAGAAATATCAAAATGTATTATTGAATGCACTTCTTCTGAAACGGAATATATGTATTGTGTTCAGAAAACATGTTTCAAAGTAAACATAAAAAAGGTTTTATCAACGATAAAAGGAAATCTTTTATGATGATATATAATTAACATGAGTGTAAACAATGGAATGATGGCGCATTGTTAATTGAAAATTTGGTGCTTCACCCTATTTTCATAACCATTATGGCAATGACCGGATTGGCGATTAAGCACTTTTTGTTGTGTTGACAACAACAACAAACAGATTAAGATTCCCAGAGACACACTATCAATGCTATTTCAGAAATAGGGATTTGACCTTCATCTCATACTGCTATTAACACTAGAAACAGAATTTCTTTGTTGAGAACAAATCAACCTGAATCTTTCATAGTTGAGAACTCTACAGTCTTATGTGGTTATGGCCTGTATATGAATATATTAAATAAGGTATTCTTAAGACATTTATGATAGAGTCAAAGTGATCTACTTTGAGATATTGACATATAAATGCACTAGTAATTATCATCATATTCACAGCTTTCTTCCCTCTTCTAAGCACACATTTGTTTATTTTTGCAATTCCATCTGTAAAAAAAGTATAATTTTTTTTATTTTTTTTGGGTTAATTGTATTATAGTATTCGTTGGTGAAATGATATAAAATGCTCAACCCGAAGAAGTTTTCTTTTCTTGTGGGAAGTACTGTGTCACTCGTTTAATCTTCAACAACATGCTTTTCTCGTGGGAACTGTACATTCCTCCACTATACTTTCTTAAGAGAGACAGATAAGAATATCTTATCATTACATACTTGATATTTAGCTGGTTTTGTCTTGATTTCACTTTCTTGAATTTTATCAATATTTTCGCACAAGACATGTTTACCATATTTTAACCAATATTCTTAAAACTATATACACGAGAACCTTATAATGTCTTACCATCAGCCAAACTGAGAATATTAAACCAGTATTTTAAACATCTATTCTTTGAGTTAAAATAAAGTGGATATCTTCCACATTCTCCATAAACCACACAAATTGGAGTAGATATTCCACCACAGAAGAACCTTTCACATGCTAGATGATGAATTATTTCTAAACTTTCATATCTTTGATAATCCCTAAATCCGTTTGAAAGAAAAAGTTTTATTACATTTCATGTCTGAATTATATCAATTTCTGAGAATAGATATGTTCTGACTGGTTTTCGCATATGTACACTTCAATTTGTTCTTAACTGCAAATTAAAATGTTTTGCATTCATGGGCAATAGCAACAATCCCATCTTTAAAAACAAATCCAAAAAAATGTTATTTGGAAAGGTAATTTTGAAATGAATTGAAATTAAATCCCTGTACTTTGGTACCATTTCTGTTTACCATATTACTGATTTAAGAAACCTAAAGACATGAATTATCTCTTAAAAATTCATAAAAATCACTCTCGCGTTTTAGACGTTGTTGTTTTTTGTATCGTTTGGTGCACATAAGCTTTTGAATAAATTGTGGCAAATTAGAAGTTGTAGAAAGTCAGTGTATTGCAGAATACGTCAGCTGTTTGTTCTTTCCATCCGCTAACATGTTGTTATGGGCCAGAATCGGAGATTCTGGGGTATATTGTTTTTGCCCTGTCTGTCAGTGTGTCTGTCACAAAAAATTTAACCTTGCTCATAACTGTTGATAAGTCCTTTCAGATGAGTTCATCTGTTTTTACCTTGTGACCCTGACCTTGGAGCAGCAATCATTTCTAGAAATCTTTAACCTTGACCATAACTTGTGATTGATATCTTACATGTGCATCATCTATCATGATACGACCTTTCAGATGCGATCATAATTTGTGTCTTAATGACGTTGACTTTTGTTCAGCAATCACTTCTCGAAAAGTTTAACCTTGGCAATAACTTGTGATTTGATAGAGATATGTGCATCTATTATGATGACACCTTTCTGTTGAGGTCATAACTTTTGACCTTGACCTTGGCCTTGCAAGCGTTGTTTTGAAAACTTGTACCTTGTCCATAACTTGTGGTAAAAAGAGACCTTTGATATATCAGAAATATTTCAAATATTACATTAACAATTTTCTTATATCCGAGGGCATCAGTGTTTAATAGTACATCTTGTTTTTTCTCTCTAATCTCTCCCTATCTAATTATACATGGATTTCTGGTTTTGATTTAGCCTCCAAAATGGATACACCTGTGAAGATAAAGAGATTAAAGTGAATGTATGGTCATATAAGGATGCTTTGCATTACCTCTCCATGAATACATAATCACTGAATCCATAAGGATAGTCGATATCGTGTAGCTTATCCTGAAGATTTCCATTTAGATTGAGCAATGTTGACTCAACAAGACCATTTAATCCAGACATGAATATAGTGTCGCTGGTAGGGGGGTTATTCAAGAAGGGTAAATGTGTGTATCTGATTATGGTTGCACAATCTATACAATGTTTGGTGTGTAAACTGAGAAGATTCCTAATATTATGATTTTACACAAATGGTGTCAGAGATTTAACAGTATTTTTTAGTAAATGTATATGTATGTTTGTAGATTTTATCATTGTTTAAATTGGTATGTACTTTATGTTTATGTATAATGTAATCGTAAAGATACATCTTACATGTAAACATAATGTTAATGACTTGAATACTTCATCAAACAATTAGCAATAGCAAGGAACAAACTTGAGACTATGATTCCTATTTATATTAATTGATATTTCTTTCGAATTACCCACCTACTAAAGAAATAATGTACTTAGCAAAAGACAATTTATTCGTTCAAAAGATTGAAAGTATTTTAGAGGGCGGTTCAAAGACTTTTTTTAATTGTCGAATTCTTTATACTTTTTTAAATGAGTGAACTTGACAATCAATATCTTTTCAATGGGGAGACCAGTGCATACATTTCAAAACTTGATTATATAGGATGATGTTTCCCTAAGGGAATCTCTATAGCATTTAATGCCCTGTTTCACAAACTATAGTAAACACAAGTGGACACCTCTTGGCAGTTTATTTGATAAGACATGTTTATCAAGGTTTTCAGAACCTCGAACCTTTGACTTATTTGCTTCAGGCATTTCTGGAAACAATTGAATTTAACAAGTGAATCATTTCAAGTGGATGTTTAAAAAAAATCTACTCTAAATTCTTATCAACATTAACATTAAGTTAATGTATATTATTGTCTGATGATACAGATGAGTCTATTTTCTACTAAAATCCTTTGAGTACTTCGTTTTACAGTGAAATATATGAAACTATTGTTGATTCAAAGTGACGTAATGCTAATTCTATTCTTATTTTATACCTGAACTAATGACATAAACTGTCGACAAAAAAAAACTACAACATTAGCTGTATCCAATAACAAATATACGCTTATATGTTTAATTCACAAGTACATTTTTATTTGAAATGCAAGGGATACCAATTTTCGTTTGAAACAAATCCCCTGTTTAATTATAATGTTGAAATAATTCATTGGCTTTCTTGATGTGTGTTCTTTATACTAAACACATGTTGATAATATTATTTTGGCAGTGTCGCCTTGAAACAAAGGATTTCAATAGTTCATAATTTCACACAGAGATACTATTTTCAACATTGACATTGTTTGTTTCTTTCGATCTATTTAATTCATAGAAAAATTGTTACTAGTTCTCGCACATTGAAATGGGTTTCCATTGTATGATAGTAGATGTGTCTGTCTGATGATTTCTATTTAGATACAGACATTTACGAGAAAGGCCTAGATTCCAAAATCGGAGATAGTCATTATGACAATGGTCTCAAATGTCAGAGGCTAACTGGCGAAGAAACTTAAAAATGCATCAGTTAAAGACTACTGTTCATGATAAATTATCTGAGTCAAGTTGAATTGAAATTTGTATTCTCATAAATCAAGTTAAACACCAGTCTGAAGGATTTTTACAAGGTAAAATGTTTGACCCTTATTTGCACAAGAGCATCTGTCAATCATGTTATTCTTAATTTTGTTGATTATTTCAGTTTCCATATATCTATCCCATTCTCTATCCATATCATTATGCTTGTAACGGTACAAGCAGTTGTAACGAAACATTATGTACTAAGAATAATCCTTATTAGACTCTTAACTGGTCAGAAATATTGTTATATTGCTATAGTTACTGATGCTTGCAGCACATTTTTTTCACAGAAATTCGTTGAAATGCACCAAAACTTTTCACAATCCATGTAAAGTAGACAGATGAAAATTATAACAAAGACACTGTTTTATCAACAAATGTTGTAAATATCGTGTACGATGTTAGAACGTGGCAATTGATATTTTTTTCATTGAAGAGGCAAGTGCATACAACTGAAAATCTAATTATATAGGATGATGTTTTCCTACAGCATTTAATTCCAGCTGCTATATGTTTCACAAAGCATAATTAACATGGATGAATACCTCTTGGCAGTATATCTAATTAAGCATGTTTATCAAGATTTTCAGAACTTCCAACCCGGGACCATATTGCCGCAAGCATTTCTTGAACAATTGAATTTTCCAAGTGAATCATTTCAAGGGGATACCAAGGAGTCTACGTGTGCAAACAGGGACTACTCACCTTTATCTTATGCTATCTCAAATTTTATGGGATTGAGTTTGTGGTTAGACCCGGAGATGGAGCGTTACGGTTGCCGTACCCTTTGCTACCCTGCACTTTCTCGTTATGTCAAGTTTGTGCTTTGAACATATTGTTTACATTGCCTTACTTAGATTGTCCTTTTGGCAAATAGCAAAAAGTGTTATTAGGGGTGTGATATGTCAGTGTATCAAATACAAATATTTCCATTGCATAATCATGTGTATAGTAATCAGCAATAAATTCGTTGATATTTTGATAAAGTTTTTAGTAAAACTTTATAAAGCAACTTATAATCCACCATTTAATCCATTGCCCCATAGCTAAGTTACTTTAAAAGCTTGCTTAAGTCCATCAGATTGTGTTTTCACCTCCTGACAGTAAATCTGTACAGACCTGGTGAAATGAAAGTTCTATCAATTTATTTCCTGCAAGAACTTTGAAGACAAAGTGTTATGAACTCTTAGACAAAAATTTACAACATACACATATATTCCTAAAACAAATCTTTTTAACCTTAAGTCTTGTTTATGTTCATAGCCTCTGTATATATTTCATTTGCTGAATTCGTGTCTTAAGGTGAATCGGCTTAACAGATGCAATTTAAGTATTGTGTTTTTTTATCGAAATCGGCTCCCAATCACTTAGAGTCAGTGCCAGCTCTTCGACTAAGCTTAAAAATGTTAGAGGATCTTCATCAGCTATGACTTAATCACATACTATGCAGTTATAAAATGTACTTGTACTTACAGGTATGCTTTTATTCAAAATAACATTTATATGTGATATATGATAATATATTCTTTTTTTCATGAGACATACTTTCTCCAATAGAAATTAAAAATCACAAATTGACTGAATCAAAAAGTCGACATGTAGAATGAAATAAACGTTTTCTTCTTCACACTGTTTTGTGTACTGACAACTGCACTTCTTTAAGGAGAAGTGGATAAACAACATCTCTTATCATACCAATATGAGCTTTCGCTTGCCCCACAACTCACCTAAGTTTAATATGTCAGAAATGTGAAAACAAAATCCAAAAATTGAAAACCAAAATATGAGATGTACACTCATATGATGCCTAAAAGCCAAGTGTGCAATTTCAATTAAATTCATTCAATGGGTTTTTAGAAGAGGTGGATAAACAACACCCCCATCACACTACTATGAGCTTTCATTTGCACAAAATCACCCAAGTTCAACATGATAAAAATTTGACAAAAAAATTGAAAATTGAAAAACAAAATATGACATGCACACCCTTAGGATGCCTATAAGCCACGTGTGCAATTTCAATTAAATCTGTTGAACGGTTTTTGAGGAGAAGTGGATAAACGTAACCTGTATAGAGTAGTTTCGTATGTACGGACGTACGGACAACCGAGAGTAATCCAATATGCCCCTGCCATAATATATTGCGGCGGTATAAAATAATTTAGTCTCTATTGATTTTGAAGTAAATAAGTTATATCTTTTAAATGTCAAGTGAATTGTTCGCTTCAAATTTAATTTATTACAATGTAATCTTTTTTCAGTTCTTCTTAACCAATAAACTTAAATCCCTTTGAGTAAAAAGTTTCTGTTGCAAAGTTCGAAGGATTATAGGGGATAAGTTCCTCTAAAGATTTTATTTTCCAGTACAATCTGCTCGGGGAAATAAATCTTCGGATCTTTATCACCAGTGTGAACTGCTCTGGGACGTGAAGTGTTTATATAATAATCTAAAGTATTTTACATTAGGATGGCTGAAATGTCTTATAAAAATATTCTTTGTAAGTCTGAAGTAATATTTGGTTATGAAATACTCTTACTTCTTTGCTGATACATTATTTAGAAAACGGTTCATCACACGTTCGACTACCTCCTAGTGTACCGCTTCCAAATTTCAGGCATTAATATGTGTCCCATTTCCGGAGATATAATCATTTGGACAAGCACCACTTCAGTACTTTGTCATTTAAAACACGAACATGAGTGACAGCACATATGTATATCGTTAATTTTTTCGTTTTACTTAGTTCGACATTCATCACTCATTTTAGACCAACCAGACAGTAAAGAATAATCGAGCTATTTCTTCTCAATAATCAAAAATCTTAAAATGACATTTTTCAATCAAATATAATCTGTCATGCCACGAAGAGCATTAAATAGGATTTTGGTTATATACATAAACAAAAAGGTTAAGCGCCCCCACACTTATTGAAAACAAACGTTATCTGATAAAGGATAGGACAATATGGTAGTAGAGATTGTTGAATCATATAAAAAAAATTTTTTCGCAGTTTAGGGGTGAACATTTCATTCAGATATATATCCCAGCAGGCACACGACGTCGAATCGACGTTGGATTATAGTTGAGATGTGATCGCGACGTCGTTCAACTTAAAAATGACGTTGTTTCAACGTCAGTAATTTCGACGTCGAGAAAGACAACGTTGCTTCGACGTTGTTAATTTCGACGTTGATTCAACAACGTTGTTACAACGTCGGTCATTTCGACGTCGATAACAACGACGTTGCCCCGGCGTCGGTAATTTCGACGTTGACTGAACAACGTTGTTTCAACGTCGGTTATTTCGGTTAAGGTGGCGTTGTTTCGACGTCGAGAAAATAAAGATACACATCGTTGCTATTACCGAGGTCTTTGTATTTGAGATTTATGTTGATAAATGACCTTACGTTGTTCCGATTTTACAACCTACGAATTATATCAGATGAAAACACGTCTGTCTCTTGTGAAACTAAAAAATTTCGTTTGTTAGTTGATCATTCATTAAAAACGCGAATAATTCTCTGTTAAAATTGTGTGATATTCGCCTTAAAAATTGTAAAGAGCGCCCCGTTATGGAAGCACTAACTAAATAACTGTTAGTAACAACTAACAGATTTCGCGACAAGAAAGGCATTTTTTCTAGGATATCGTATAGAAAATTCTTTCTGTAGAGTCTAGAGTTGTTTTCCTTTATTTAGTTTAGTCTTTCCATTCCTTTTATAATTAAGCTTTTTCGAATTATCAATACAATGTATAGAAATGAAATCAGTCAAAAAAGTACACTTTAAAAGTCATTTTCAAATATACATAAATTTAGTTAAAACAGTCATTAATCTATCAATGAATAAATGAATAAATATATCGTTTTAAAAGCATTGTTTCATGAATAGGCTAGCACTTGAAAATTCACGAACAAATTCGTGAGCACTTTATTCATTAACAATATTTGCCGATAATTTGTTTCCCTAAACGGCGTATGCATTGAAAAAAAGTCATTTTTCTTATTTTTCCGAAGTTACTTTGTTCGCCAACAAGCATACCACATTTCCGCGCCAGCACAAATGCTGATGACGTCATAGTTTCAACTATTACGTCACAATCTTAGTACTTTCGTCGCCATGTTTGTCGGTCGATGTAAGGGGAAATCAACGTTCTGTTAGATCTTATATCGGATCACGATTCGGGTACACTGACATCGCTCTACTATTTTCAAATGGTAAGTATTTTCCTTCTTCTATTAACAAACTTTCCATCATTGAGTTTCAGTAGTCATTCCAATACTGAACTTGAAGTTATCACACTAGACACGTCAAAATTTGAACGCATCTCGTTGACTTCTGTAGGCCTAGGCAAATGACTAGGCCTAGTACTAGGACTAGGTAGATCTAGTACGATTTATATATTATTATAGCTATTATTTGAAAAATAGCATGTGTTTAATTAGTTAAGTGAGTCACAATGATAAAAGAAAGTCATAGGTTTCAAAACTTCTGCTGTCATTCAACTTGTGTCCGCAACATTGTTGAACTCCGTACAGTGTTGTGGGATAGCATAAAGTGCTTGATATCGTAAACGGTGTTGCACGGAGCTCGTAAAGTATTCGATCAGCTGTTTAGGAGTTCATTTGGTTCAGAGCGTTCACTGTACAGTTCCGTTGTTGTTTTTGATTGATAATTGTCTTACTCAGAGCATCAGCTTAAATGAAACAGTAGTTGAGTTGTTATCATTGAGTGCCTCTGGCAATAAGAGAATCATACTCCGAGTTGTCCCATATGGCATATTATTTTTGTAGGAAAAAGATCATGAAAAAGGTTGTGTTCAAACCGGGTAGATTAGCAATCATCTCAGTTTAAAATTATATACTATTCATCAATTAGGCCTATTTGAATGACTAAGTCACTTGAACTATGATCACGTCATAGAAAGATATGGCTACTTAAGTTTAATAAGTTAGGGTTGTTGTAATGGTGTTGTTCCGCATTGCGTCTCATTAATGAAATCAAATATCCACATTGCATACTATTTGCATATTTATACATGTACATGTAGGCCTATAGATGTAATTGGTATTCAATAATAATAACTGAAATATTATTTGCCAAAAGTAGAAATTATACGCCCGTATTTAAGAACAGAAGGGGTCCAGTTATATAAACTTGATTTTATTTTGATTGTTAACTTTATTAATTTTTTTATCAGACTAATCATATAATTATGTTCAAGTATGACGGAATGATGGCATACCACACATTTTTTTCTGAACTGTTGATGGATGAAATTCGTTTTCAATTGTTTATTTCCCTGCAAAACACAATATTACCAGTGACCATCTAATATTTTAATGCATGACAGTTAGTATAACTATAGGAATAAGATTGATATCAACTCACTTAAAGGGGCAGTAGCACGTTTTTTGATAATTTTATATTTTAAAATTTTCACTGATATTTGTAAGTTAATGCTAAATGTAGTATTTTGATAGTGTTATAAATCTCATTACATAAGCCAATCGGCCATAATCAGAGGACAAAGTATGAAGATTCACATAAATCCATTGGCGGCCATTTTTGTGTGAACACCTTTAATTCATTTTCTGTAAGAATAAGGAATCGTATGGCTAAACTTTACATTATATATTTGAATTATTACTGCTCCATTTAGTTTAAACACATTGTCTTTCAATTGGAACCATTAATTTTCATTTTCCTGACATCACCTTATATTCCCCCTAAAAACGTGCTACTGCCCCTTTAAGCTTGAACCTACATGTACGATTCATTGTATAATCATAATGTGTATATACAAATTAATTTTAAGGCAAATTCCTCACTGACACCTTTTCACTTCCATTACAGTTATGTTTGAGGGAATCCACGAATCAAGAAGTGTTTTAAAGAAATGTGTTAGGAAGATATCGTTTACATTTGAATATAATACATGAATATTATAAACTTTTCTCAGAGTCTGCCGATTGAGAGGGAGGAGAGAGCTGGAGACTGGCGAAGCAGAGAAGATACATGCACGTGCTTCTGGGAGTTGATCTGTCAAACTACCCTCAGGTATATATAGTGTATACTGTTGTTACTGTTCGACATTCATTTCATTTTTATTTTACCATTTTCAAATGTTAAATAAGTTAACAATTAAACAATAAATCAGTTACAATGCACACAAAAGTCATTCAAGGCAGGGTTCATAAGAACAGAACAAGTTATTAGCACATGGGATCGACATATACAATTCATGTGATTGATTTTTCACTTCATTTACATCTGTTTTTTATCTTTCTTTTGTACAGAACTTTGCTGATGGCCAACGCTATGAAGAAACATATACAAGAATACATGATATGACGGCTTTTCATAGAAATGTATAAAAGATTAATAAACAATTATGTAAACATTATCTCGGTTTGTTTTTGACTTGTTAATTTGTTGGTTAAATTGATACAGCTATTCCCGACGATATACCAAATATTTCATGATACGATCCCGGTCTCTATGATTATCTGCCTGCAGTGTTATATACATTGAAAAACGTCTCTCATCATACCTATTCAGCATCATTAGAAATGGGATTAACTTTTTACCAACGTTGAAGCAACATCGTATCAACGTTGTATCAATGTTAAAGCCATGTTGTATCGACGTTGATGTCGCGTTATAAATACGTCAATAAAACGTCGTTTCAACGTTGATACAATATCGTATATACGTCGAGACAACGTTATACCAACGTTGTTGCGACGTCGTATCTATTAACGTCATTTCTACGTCGAAACAACGTCCGATTTCGACGTCGCGGCAAATTTCAAATCCAATCAAAATTCGACGTCAATTCAACGTTGATAAACGACGTTGTTTCAACGTTGGTTCAACGTTAAAATGCCTGCTGGGATTGCATCTTTTGGATATTCACATTTATAAAATTGTGGTATTTCTATGTCAAGAAACAAGTTACATTATCCTGAAAAATGAAATGGTAATTGGAGTTGTAATACTGGTAATTTAATTTTTTCAAGCCAACTTGTCTAACTTATGTATTAGCTTTAAATAAAAAAAAGTCACTAGTAACCCCAAAACTAATCTTCTGGAAAGATATATATTCAATAATATGACCTAATAACAACATTTTCTCGTTGAGAAGTGTTTACTTAACGGATTGATCTCACAAGATTCCCAACTGTATTCTAAAATGGTATGATTAAAGTCAATTTGTCAATAATTGACCATAACTGTTTCAATTAGGTACCTCATTTCAACAACAAGTGACTTCCTTATTCTGCAAGAAAAAACATGTCTCGATGAGTCAAAGTCAAGTTGGTTGTTTTTGATATATGAAGCCCAATGTTTTCTCTGTAGTGTTGGTGCTGAAGTCGTACCTATTTGTTGGCGAAAAATCAGTACTATTACAAATTCAGTCGTAATTTTATAACTCGTCAATTTTGGCGATTTTTCTTTACATAATATCTTAATTAATTGTGCCTGGAATGTTACAAAGTTTTAACCTTCTGCAGCTCTACGTTCAACGTTTCTGTTTACTGCACATTTCAACCTGCCTTTGTATATCTTCTCAAGCTTTAAATAAGTTCTTTTAGCTAACGCGTTTTCAAGTAATTATCTCCATTTTGTAGAATGTTTTCTCTAAGATTCTAGAATTTCCAAATGAAACATTGTGTAAATGAATAAACGGTCTAAGATAAGTAGAAACAAACATCGAAGGTGTAGGTAAAGGCCAATGTAACCGAATAACGTATCGAGAATCAACGAATAAAGAATAGAATATTTTGTTCAAAAATTCATTTTAGTTATATGTATAAGTGTTTTATATGAGATAAACATATGATTACAGAAAACTATTCATCTTTCCACTTCCTTCAAGCTACAATGGCAAATTACAGGTCATCTTTTAGGGTATGAGAAATAGTTTTGGAACTAAATTGGAACTAAATATGGACAAGAAGTACTTGTGGTTTAAATGAACAGGGGTTAACAATTTTTCATGGCTTATTCTACAATATATTGAGGCAAAACAAAAGCATTCTCATCTCATAAATATTTATTCCACTCTTTCGTCAAACCACGATCAGGATTTTACATCATTAAATCAAATACATCATCAAATACTTTCAACAACAGCACGAACTGAAAGACTGACTCCTTTAACTTAGTTACGACAGTCCTAACATTCAAGAACATTATGATTGTAAAACTGATACACAGAACGCTCTACTCACAATGATCTAGATTGAATTCTTTAGGATTCTGAAAGTTATCTGTCTATATAATTACTTTCCAAATAAATCAAAAGTCCCTATCATGTGGACATGTTAAGGTACCTATGCAATGTCAAATATTATTACAAATGTTGAGGTGTATATCATCATGACCATGTGGATATTAGAAGTGATGGATTTGTCTTAATCACGGTATCAGAATAATCAGGGGATGGGACAACAACGCCACTTTATTCTCAATGCTTCTTTGCTAATTATGATCTTGGTTGTTTTGTCGTTTTTACGCAAATAAAGAATACCAGTGCGTTCAATTGCAATAATGGTTTCATTATAGACACATATGCTTGATAATGTGCCGAAAAGTAAGTGAAACCTCTTTTTTTTGTAACTTAGCAACGACATTGCTCTAATCCTTCCAGATTTATATCCAGAATAATACAGATGATCGCTAATTGGGTCAATATACATTATTTTGTTTTGGTTCATAAACACAGTTAATGTGTCTATGACTTTCCCATTTAAAGTAAAGACACGAACCTTCAACGTGTCAAACATGCCAACATACAAGCGAGATCTCTTAGTTTCAATTGCGATGTTTGCTGGTGAATGGTCTAATTCTGTGACTAATCTTTTTGTGTCTAATTTTGAAGATATTTCAAGAATGTTTGGTTTTCCGGAATGCGTACCAACAAATATTCTGTCCCCAGAACATGCAAGACACATATATATTCCCTCTTTAACATTTTCAAGCTTGCCGTCAATTGATAATTTCCCTAGTCTTGCGTGAGTCGTATCAATAAAAATGAATTCATCCGAAAGGGGAAAATAAATGATTTGTGAAACATGTTGAGAGAAGTGGCTCATGGTTCTGACGGTTTTCGTATTCAAATTCAACACGTTCCAACTCGAACTGTCTGATGCGGCTAGGATGATTTGCCCTTCCTCTCCTCCTTCAATTCTTCTACCACTTGTTGAACCTTGGAGAGATCAAATATCTCTATTCAGACCAAAATATTAGATTCAACACAAACATATCTGGTTTTACAATGTTTAAAACTGGTTTGGTTTTCCATGTGTAGGAGATGAACTTGACAATTGAAATAAGACATTTCTAGTCTCTTATTGAAATGATTTATCCTGATTTATAACGTACTCAACTTATAATGCTCTATGTGTGCATGTTTGTACTTTTCCTATGGCGTGTAATTGAATGAAAGTTTTCAACTACACAATTTTATTGTATATGTCAATTCTCTACTCACTAAGACTGCAATATACACCATTTCTGTTCACAAAGACAGCAACGGATGAACAGTTCACCAACTGTGAGAGTCGATCCTTGCCGTCAACCTTGCAAATAAAATCAATTTAAGCATACGAACAGCGTATGAAAATGGATTACATATCGATTTTAAATCCATTGGTTTATAGAAATCATTGTAAGTATCTTATCTACAATCTATTTCAATTTGATATTCTGTGTGTCAAAATTTACTCTTGTATGCAGTCGTATAAAAAGAGACATCAGAAGATAACAATCCCTCCAGCCCCTTTTAAAGTAACAAACAAATCCGACAGTGGGGGTATTTCAAGCATGACACCTTTCCTTTTACTTAAAGAAAAGTAAAAAAGCAGCTTTTAATGCCTTCTTAACCCTAGATTTCAAGCAGCATGAAACATTAATATGGTATGACCTCAATCAACTAAGGTCATAATATTACACCCCGATGGATTACAGGAAGAAGGGGAAATGTAATTACAATTAAGTGATATTTAATTTCCATCAAGACTGACTTATTGTGAAAAAGAAAACACGGGAACATTACCAAAAAACCTTTTCCGTGTTAGTTAACCCTTTGTCTGTGTACATGTTACAATTTCCCTTAATACAATTGTAATTATTTGACTTTCTAACTTTTGATGGAAAGCAATTAATACTGTGAAAAAATACATTTGTGTTTCTTTTATGGGGAGTATAGTTTGGGGTACAAACCATGATGTTATGTTTCATATTCATACAATATTGAGTGTCTTACCTTGTTCTCAGAGCCTTCTTGATGCTGACCAGTTTGGCAATTAATCCCCTGTGTCTTGTCCAGACAACGATAACAAACAGATTTAGTTTCACATAGACGTTGGCATACTTTCAATGCTATTTTAGAAACAATAATTTGTCTCTCTTCTGATACTGCACAACAATATGTTAGATACAGAATTCCTATGGTAACAGCTACAGTTTCCAAGCAGCCTGAAGCTTTCATGGCTGAGAACGGTAGATTCCCATGTGAACATTGCCAGACTTATATTAAGACATTTGATAGATTATTCAAACTACATGAATAATACATACAAAGTATTCTACGTGTTCAAACGATATGGAAATGCGCTAATCAACTTCATCATCTTCACTGGTTTCTCACAGTTGCCATACACATGTTTTCTTTCATATTAAATTATTCAATCTTAACTGTTGTAAAAGTACAAAGATAAGGTATTTGTTATTTGTGTTTTGTTTTAGAATTACAATTCTTTTCACTGGTGTATGCTCAACGGAAAGAAATTTCCTGTGGGAAATATTGTTCCACTCGTTTTTTCTCAAGGGAACTGTACAATCTTAAACTACACCTTTATGAGAAAGACACTTACAAATAAGATTGCTATAAGATACAAGATATTCAGTATAGTTTTTTGGTGTCTTCATTTCACCGCAATCAATGCGTAATCAATATAAAAGAATGGGGTTATTAGATGGGTTTTTTTGCTGACAAAATCTAGCTCAATTATCTGTGTGTTGCTAAACGACTTCCTAAGATACTTAATGAGAATTGAATAAAGAATCAGTGACTCAGTCAAACATTTGATTGAACAAAATACTGTGAGGTATTACAAGAAATTGTTTAAATAACTCAAAGAAGGAAATTTCAAAGAATTTTCGGATTTTGTTCTTAAAGGGGCAGTAGCACGTTTTTTAGGGGGAATATAAGGTGATGTCAGGAAAGTGAAAATTAATGGTTCCAATTGAAAGAAATGTATTTGAACAAAATGAAGCAGTAATAATTCAAATATATAATATATAGTTTAGCCGTGCGATTCCTTTAAAGGTCCTTTGTGTGAATCTTCATACTCTGTCCTCTGATTATGGATGATTGGCTTGTGAAATGAGATTGTTGACACTATCAAGTTTTTACAAATAGCATTAACGTACAATTATCAGTGAAAATTTTAGAATATGACATTTTCAAAAACCGTGCTACTGCCCCTTTAAGTCCCATTTAATGTTTCACACTCTTCAAGGAGTACTCACCATCATTCATGTTTGAACAGTTTTCGTCAAGAAATCAGTTTTTATAAGGGATTTTGACCTAGAAAGTTTAATAATAATGGCAGGTTAAATAAAACTATTATGACATGCAATTAACATTATAACCTTCATTTGAATATATGTAAAAATGTTATCTAGATTTATATTTACCGTAGGATGCCATAACAAAACAGGAGATTTTTTCAGAACAGTTTGTTAAAGAATTCATTACTGTGATTACTCCGAGGTTTCTGATTCAGTTGCAATCGTGGATTTGACTATTTTGCATTTTAGTTGGTGTTTATTTATCCAAAGATGTACTTGAACTTTACCTTTTATTAATAGGGACATCAAAGTTAACATTGAAGATGTTCGATTAGTAGGTGATGCACAGTAGGGAGTAATGGTGCGCCATCTACAGACTTTTGTAATCTCACTTGTCTGATTTTAAAAAAAATCATAACTTTCTTGTTTTACATTTGGTTAAATCAAACACTTGTAAAAAAGAAGATCAAAGAGTCTAACAAGGGTGCTTGATTATGAACAAATTTGAGAAGAAAACTTATATTCTTCGTATTATTAAACACAGACAATCTGTATATTCAAAGGGTAACAATGTATCAGAGGACGGTTCAAATGGGTGAACTTCACAATAAATATCTTCTTAAATGAAAGAACGGTGCATAGGATTTAACGCTTTATCATATGGCATGATGTTTCCCCAAGGGACCTTCTACAGCATTTAATTTAAGCTGACCTATTTCACGACCTATAAGACACATGAGTGGATAGCTCTAGGCAGTTAATCTGATTTGACATGTTTATCTAGGTTTTTAGAACTTCAGAACAACAAGAGACTTTACTGCTTCAAGCATTTAGGAAACAACTGAATCTTACAAGTGAATTATTCCAAAAGGATGTTTCCAGAAATATTTACTCTATAATCTCAACAAAATAACAAATTTAGATGAAGTTGCTTAAAGAACATAACAGCTTCTGGCTAACAGAGTAAAACAAACATTCTTAACACGAAACGTGACTGTCTATTATTGTTTAAGTGATAAAGAACAGTTTTGTTTCTGCTAAAATCATTTGCGTACTTTGCAGTAAAGTATGTAGACCTGTTAATGTTTTAAACTGACATAATGCTAATTCTACCACATAAGTGTTAACTGAAAAGAGAAAAGTCAGAGGCCATATCATTTTATATTACAATGCTAAGTTCATTTCGTTTCATACGCAAGGATTCACTAGTTGCTTAGCAACAGTATTCCCTCTTGTGTTCACAATAAGCCATTGTTGTCTTTTTATTCACAATATTTATTGACTTCAAAACAGTTTCCAAATGTTAAATGACCCAATGCTGTCAAAACACATGACACTGACAACAGTTTACATTGGCAATTATTCGATAACATAACGTGTAAGACCTAGATAGTTTCGGAAAAGTAAAACGGACATGACATCATACAAATGTAATTCAAATTTCTAATTACGCTTAAATGAAATTTATTTATACCATCATTGAAAGAATACCGACATCATGTTTATAGTGATATGCAGAAGATATTCTAAGCACTGACAATGGTTGCAAAATACGAACGTCTATTGAACAGAGTTAATAGCATTGGGATATTCAATAATGTCCTATGCCTTCATGTAGCGTCAATGGATACTTCAAAATATCTGAACGTCTGTTTGTGGAAACAATGCACAGGCGGAATGTCCAGCTGAACTATTGCTAGACAGTAGTGCACTGTTATCACAAATATATCCAAACTTATGACGTGACAGACTATGTTACGCCTGACAGTAAAAGTAAAAGTTTCCAAATGTTAAATGACCCAATGCTGTCAAAACACATGACACTGACAACAGTTTCCATATCAACCTTTAGGAATCGGCTTCGAGGGGCGGGTTATTTGGGACGTAGACCTCTTAAACATGTGAAATTAACACACATCATTTAGCATATTTATGTGTGGAGCGAGGTTTGGTTGGAATTTGGCATCATGGCGCCGGATCCATTGGTCTGATGAGTGTAGGATGCTATTGCATATTGTAGATGCCCGAAATTGTGTTTTTCTTCAAGATAACAACAGTTTCGCACGACGACTGTCCAACCAACCTACCAGTGTTGTGTTTCCTCTGTGAGTTTATGGGGTTCCTCCTCATTGTAAACTCGACCTTGTGACAGTTCCAGGTACACTCAATGCTCAGAAATATGGAGCTACCATCCCTCTCCTTGTGGTTATTCAATATTTCAACACTTTCGCACAAGATCAATTGACATGTATGAAAATATTACATCCAATAGAAACAGTGGTTACACAGATTCTACAGTGGGAATCCATAACAATGCTACTGCTTGTAGTCCCGTCATAAACCAGATAGAACATCTATCGGTTATTCTTGGCCGCCGTAAATTGGATACAGCACTGCATCGGGAGTGGCAGTGAATTCCTCAACAAGTTATACAGAGACAGATTCATTCAATATCGAGTAGGGTCAATGAAGTCATAAATACAAGAGAGTCATACACTCGCTAAATAAAAAAATTGACCTAACACTGGTTTACACTGTTCATAAAGCCTCAGTGTTACCTTTAACTTGTTTTCATTGCATAATTGCTGAAAACACACACTGTTTAGAATTTATTCTACAGAGTCAGTGAAATCTAAAGTCATCCACTTATTATTGTCAATTTTGTCAAGTTGACCCACCCTTATCACCACTGGATACCACTAATACATTTCTATAACCAGGAATAAATTTAGGTTACATGTTTTTGTTAAACTCTAGTTTAATTTCTAGCTCCGCTTAACTTTTTGTTCTGAGTATATAATGTATGGCCTCAAACTTGCATGTTCTTAAAATGTTTAGAAATATCAAAATGTGTTATTGAATGTACTTCTTCTGAATCGGATTTTATGTATTGTGTTCAGAAAACATGTTTCATTGTGAACATAAAAAGCCGTTCTTTTAACGATGAAATTAATTTTTTAATATAATTTATAGGTATAAATTCTGAATCAATTTACATGACTTAGTTCAGAGTGTAAACTATGGTATGATGGCGCATAGTTAATTAAAACTTAGTGTCCTACCCCTTTTTCTTAACAGTTATGGCAATGACCGGATTGGCGATTAAGCACTTTTTGTTGTGTTAACAACGACAACTTACATATTTAGATTCGCAGAGATGCCGACAAACTTTCAATGCTATTTCTGAAACACTGATTTGTCCTTCATCTCATACTATTATTAACACTATGTTAGATACAGAATTCCTATGGTGAGAGTAAATCAACCTGAATCTTTCACAGTTGAAAACTCTACATGTGGTTATTGCCTGTATATGAATTATATTAAGATATTTCATAAGGTATTCTTAAGACATTTATGATAGAGTCAAAGTGATCTACTTTGAGATATTGATATATAAATGCACTAGTAATTATCTTCATATTCACTGTTTTTTTCCAGTTTCTTATCACATAATTGTTTATGTTTGCAATTCCATCTGTATAAAAGTATGAAAATATATGATGTGTTATGGTTCTTGAGTATTCGTTGGTGATATGATATAATAAGCTCAACCCAAAAGTTTTCGTTTCTTGTGGGAAATACTGTGTCACTCGTTTCTTCTTCAAAAACATGGTTTTCTCGTGGGAACTGTACATTCCTTCACTATACTTTCTTAAGAGAGAAAGATAAGAATATCTTATCATTACATACTTGATATTTAGCGTCGTTTGGTTTTGTCTTGATTTCGTTTTATGGAATGTAATTAAGATTTTCTCATTACACAATTTTTCCATATTTTGACTAATCTATATAAACCTATATCCAAGAAAACCTTTTTATATACGATATCCATGGTGTCTTACCAACAGTCAATCTTAAACCAGTATTTAAAACATCTAATCTTTGAGTTAAAATAAAGTGGATATCTTCCACATTATCCATAAATCACACAAATTTGAGTAGATATTCCAACACAGAAAAACTTTTCACATGCTAGAAGATGAATTCTTTCTAAACTTCATATCTTTGATAACCCCTAAATCCATTTGATAGAAAAAGTTGTATTACATTTTTATGTCTGAATTATATCAATTTCTGAGAATAGATATTTTCTGACTGGTTTTCGCAAATCTACACTTCAATTTTTTCTTAAATGCAAATTAAAATGTTTTGCATTCATGGGCAATAGCAACAATCCCATATTTAAAAACAAATCCAAAATCATGTTATTGGGAATGGTAATTTTGAAATTAATTTAATTTAAATCCCTGTATTTTGGTACCATTTTTGTTTTAAAATATTACTGATTTAAGAATCCTAAAGACATGAATTATCTCTTAAAAATTCATAAAAATCACTCTCTCGTTTTAGACGTTGTTTTTTTATCGTTTGGTGAATATAAGCTTTTGTCTAAATTGTGGCAAATTAGAAGTTGTAGAAAGTCAGTATTGCAGAACATGTCAGTTGTTTGTTCTTCCGATCCGCTAACATGTTGTTATTGTTGATTTAAAGTGACGTAATGCTAATTCTATTCTTATTTAATACCTGAACTAACATAAATTGTCGACAAAAACCCTACAACATTAGCTGTATCCAATAACAAATATACACTTATATGTTAAATTCACAAGTACATTTATTTGAAATTCAAGGGATACCAATTTTCGTTTGAAACAAATCCCCTGTTTAATTATAATGTTGAAAGAATTCATTGGCTTTCTTGATGTGTGTTCTTTATACTAAACACATGTTGATAATAATATTTTTGGCAGTGTCGCCTTGAAACAAAGGAGATCAATAATAGTTCATAATTTCACACAGATATACTATTTTCAACATTGACTGATGATCTTATTTGTTTCTTCTCGATCTATTTAATTCATAGACAAATTACAATAAATAACTACTTCTCCAACAAAAAGAATGTCTTATGAGAAAACAATAATTATGTATTTGTAGTCGTTGCAATCAATATTTTCTCATACAACTTAAACCTAATGATAAAGGATGATGTTTATCTAGGAGAACTTCTACAGCATTTATTTCCAGCTGCCATGTTTCACAAAGCATAATAAACATGAATGGATACCTCTTGGCAGTAAATCTAATTAAGCATGTTTGTCGAGGTCTAACAGAACTTCTAACCAGGGACCTTATTGCTGCAAGCATTTCTGGAACAATTGAATTTTCCAAGTGATTTATCACCAAGGAGTCTCTTTCCGGAAATATTGACCTGAAAATCTCAACAAGATGTAAAACTGAGATGAAGTAGTTTGATTGCCTTAGAGCTTCTGGCAAGATTAATGTACTTAACACGAATAACCGTAGGCTTATTGAAGTTTGCATGGTAGAACAGTGTCTTATAGTGGTATAGTCATTTGGTAACAAAGTGGAACATGAGCTGTTTGAGTGGCATTCTAGAAGTTGATGGTATAAGGAAGACAAGAGTAATTCTATGGATGAACAACTTCTTTATTGGATGGTGGCGACGTTTCGGTATAGATTCTTATACCGTTATCATATGCTTGATAACGGTATAAGAATCTATACCGAAACGTCGCCACCATCCAATAAAGAAGTTGTTCATCCATAGAATTACTCTTGTCTTCCTTAAAGTGGAACATAACATGCAACTGTTAACTTGTCAAAATATGCTTTATCAAAATACTTATTATATCATTCCGGCACTCCCAGATTTTATAGTTATAGAATAGTACATTGATCGGCTCAACTGTTCTTTATGAATAATTAAAGAAAGATGTGTTTTAAAGTTTCATCCATATTTGGATCCTAATCAGTTATTGAGTATCAAACTGCAGCTTTCCCTACGAACATCAATCAATAATAATTGGTCACCAAAAGGAGATTACACATTTACCTGTTCTGGTATGCAGAATTTAGCCTCTATAAATTTGAGTTTAGAAGCTCATGGAGACAGGATCTACCTTCTACGCCAACATGTTTCTGTGGATGGAGACTGTCCCGCTGTTTGTCTGTGAATTTTGGGAGTATTTTAAAAAAGGTCGAAAGTATCAAGCCTAATTAGAGTATATTTTGTCTTGATTTTAAGCTCATTGCATTTAAGTAGATATTGTTATTAGAGATATTCTTATCAAATATTGCATTATCTTTTTATTGCATTGTCTTTTCCTTAATATCATTCCAAATTGTGTTGGATTGGTTGCCTATGTTTGCCAGAAATTCAAAGCAAAATGTAACAGATATAAATATTTACACACTGAATATGCGTCTTTAAATATGATGGCATTTTAAGGACATTTTTAAGTTCGTTTAAAACATATCCTTTGTTAATTTAAGGTCACAGCGAGGCTTTGGCCATTTCATCATTGAAACCTGCATATTAGGCTTGTCAGTGGGCTATCGCAAAAACTTATTGATGATGAGCCAAGTTGATTTATGTGACCTAAACCTTTGTCCATACTTGTTTTTAACATCAATTTGCGCCGGGGTATCCTGTCACCTCCATGACAATTTCATGTCATTTTTTCTTTTGTAATAATATTCACTTCAATATTAGGAAACCCAAAATGTACCAATAAATTTTGGAATTTAGACATTTCAACTTAATAGAAAGATCAATGAGGCATGTGTCAAAGAAACATCGATAGTTACTTCAGATAAATATTTCAAGGAAATGGGAAATCTATCATTCTGACATTTTTATTGAATCGAGTGTTCACGGTATATAAATATCAGCCATATTGATCTCAACTGACCCGATATATCGTAAATGCTTTTCAGAGTTTAGCCAGAATAATTACTTTGGTAGCCAGTTCAATCTGACACAGTCTGTTGCTCATCAGTAATTATCTCACAAATAAAGATATTAGAATAATTATTTCTAATTATTTTTATACTACTATAGTGATTGGGAAAATAAGTGCATTTGCTTCGAGGTTAATACAAACTTCATAATCATATATTGTTACATATTTCTAAATTTTAGTTGTAAATATAACAAAACCCTGAACATCTCAATGTAACGTTTTGAAATATTTAATATGTATTAACTAAAACCTCTTATAGCCTCTTTCAATTGATAAAGAGCGCAGACATTTCCCCAAGTTGACTTTATGAAAATTCTTCAATCTTCATGTAGCGTAAGAAGAAAACTTTAGGTCTAATACATTTATTTAATTTCTTATGATGTCATTTCAGCGTTATTAAAGCGTTGATTTCTAAAAACGATTATTTATTCTGTTCAGTTTTGTTCCTATATCTTATTAGATATACTTAAACACAAATAACAAGCTACGCCAACATACGTTTAGTTCACTCTCATACTTTTATTCCAGAAAGGTTTTTCTGTTTCAGAGAGGCCCATTATGCTCATTGTCTCCATGGCAGCCAGAAACAAAATCAGAATAACCAAAGTAGCAGAATGCACCATTCCACCACAAGACACATAGATGTACTAAGTTTAGTAAAAATAATAGTGAACACTTTTATGATATGGTCTGGAAACATAAGCATTGACCGACTCGAAACCAATTTGTCTCCTACATAGGTCTGCGGGGGCCATGCAAATCCAATCTACTGTGAAAAGATTCCAATGAAATAATATACATGTTTTAATTATTTATATTTTCGTACTCATTTAGTTCAATAATTCTATTCTTGGAAAGATCGACCTGTCAGTCTTTAGTTGTAATGGACTCGGATTGCTTTTATAGTATCAAAAAAGCTCCCAGATTGAAGTTATATTATTCTTATATTGCTTTGATCTCTCAAGGCCTTTCTGTGTACAATATATATTTTAAAAAAGTACACAATGCTATATTTACGTTTTGAGTAAATGCAGTAATCAGCCTGTAGCATAAAGGCGATAGTTGATGTGGACAAATGATTATTCCTAAAGACCATTGTATTTACCTATTTAAGCTCCCAGATTTAAGTAATATTCCTCAATTGATTTGAACTCACATGGCCTTTCTGTGAACAACATTTGTCACGTTGTGATCACATTGTTCACGGTTAATGTGATAGGCATTAATCCCCAAAGCCAAGTTACTCTAAAACTTTGCTTAAGACTATCAGTTTTTGTTTTCATCTCCTAACAGTAAATCTTTAAAGACCTGCTGAAATGGAAGTTTGTATCATTTCTTTTCTGCAAGAACTTTGAAGACAAAGTGTTATGATCTCCTTAAACAAGAATTTACAACTTACACATATATTTCTAAAACAAATCTTCTTAACCCTAAGCCTTGTTTATATTCATAGCCTTTGTAAATATTTCATTTGCAAAGTATATTTAAAGGTGAATCGGTTTAAGGAATGTAATTTAAACATTGTCTTTTTAGCACAATAGGCTCGAAATCACTTAGAGTCAGTGCCAGCCCGCCGTGTAAGGTTGAAAATGTCAGAGGGTTCTTCGATATCTTCATCATGTACTTGTTGCTTATAACAGGTATGCTGTCATTCAAAATACCAAATAATTCATCATCATCATGATAATTTTAGGATTTTGGTTTCTTGGTGATACATACTTTCTCCCATAAGAACTAAAAACATGTGATGTCCCATCTTTTATTCAAATTTCGTAATCTTAGCCGTCTTCAATTTAGCAGGTAAACGAAGTGGTGACAATGACATGTATTCAATTAATTAAAGTTTTGTTTTGAATATGCAATAAATGATAGATTTTGTCTCCCCAAGGAGAGTTATTTAATTCCAAGGAAAACACTTAATAACATGTATCTATTTCAGCTCTATTTTGTGTAATCAAACCTCTTGGAGCAAAGAATCATCACAAATATCTGACCATAATGCAGTTATTCACGTCCCGTGAAGGTATCAACATATCATGGCAATGCTTTCATTGTTAAGCTTTCCTTTTCAATGAAATGATTTTAATCTAAATATTTCAAACCATTGGCTTATTTTCCATTTGTCATGTTTATTCATCACGAATAGAATCATTTCTTTGGGATAATAATTCGAATCATACTTGACTATGTAATGTAGTGTAAGATTAAGTAATTGTTATCACCACGGTCTATTAATTCCCTAATTAATAAAAGGTAATAAACAGTCAGGATTGAAGCATTTCTTGGACTTCACAACAGACATTTTAAAACCCCTTAGTGATAAATGTTATGGGCTCACATATCAATAATTATGTCTTTTTTAATATTAATGAATTTGCCCCAAAACAACCCCAACACATTTCGTCTGTTTAGGTAAATGAGGAATGAGGTATTAAAATGTCAAGTGACAAAAGAATAATTTGCTTGAAAGGTTACCTAATACTCTGTAATCTTTGTTCAGTGTATTTTAACAAATAAACTTAAATCCATCTGAGTAGAAAGTTTCTCAGGCAAAGTAGGAAGGATTCAATGGGATTAGTTCCTTTAAAATTTACATTTTCCAATACACTTTGCTTAGCGAAATAAATATTCTAAATCTCTATTACCAGTTTGATCCGCTCTGGAAGGCGAAGTGTATAAATAATAACCTTTCAGTACTTTACATTAGGATAGCTTTTATGGCTGAGCACTTCAATTATATTAGCAAATTTGAATAACCTGGCGTTCAAGCATTGTTTAAGCAATTGATTAAAGACCCTTTGTACTTGTTTGGATGGGCAACCAATTAATAAAGAAATCTAAAACATTTAAATCCCTTTGAAAATGACGACAAGGTTATAGCAGATGATGTTGACAATAGTTGGTATCTTATATATCTTTCATAGAGTTAGTTTCTTACTTATTTACAAATAAATTCAAACATAAACTGTTGAAAAGACAATCACATTTCTTCTTTTCTCACACGAGCAGTGTTGTCAAGCTGAATATTGGTTAAAGTGTGAGTGCTTTGCTATTCGTATCATGAATAGGTGTTGCTTTAAATTCTGTGAGGATGGAGAAGTTAAGTTGTTTGTGAGGCCATAAGTGTAGTTACAAGGAGCGTTCAAGTTTGATTCTACCTGTTACAACAAACATATAATTTTATAAAATTAATGATTGTTTTTAACATTTAGGATTGTCCTCTTACAGTTTGGTTTTACGAATGAATATGTATTCATTCCTTTCAGACAATTGTACTAGCAGATCAGGTCTCAGTCATTCTTGCAATTACGTGGGCACTTTATCTTTGTTGGAGAAGCTTATTTAACCATCTCCCACGATATTGATACAGCCGGAAACTGCCTACAGGTGAGGTGTTTTGGGGTTTAATGCCGCTTTCAACATTTCAAGATTATTTCCCTTATATCTAGGCTACCAGTATTATCGCAGGGAGAAAGCCCCCAACCACTATTGTGACTATGCATTACAGCGAAAATTGCGAGTATAGGCGGACCATGCGTAGAACTGCACTGCAATTCAGTGTAGCATTTCACCCAAACCTTAAAGTAAAACTGTTCTCTACTGCTTACAAAGTTGCCAAGCCACTGGTCGGATTCGAACCAAGGACCTCTTGATCCGCAGCGGAACGCGCTAACCACTGACTATACATGTGCGTACAGAAACGTCAAAGACATAAAATTCGCCTGCATGAAGGTGCGTATTAATGAACCGTTCTTGACATGGTACATGACTTGTTGAGGAATATGCTTCCACTTCAGTTTGAACAGAAGGATCTTTTCTACATAAACTGCGACTAATAATATCCCATACATGTGGATGTTCATTTGGCTTCTATCGTGATTATGTCCATGATAAGGGTTATTTACTATTTGGACAACCGTTATATGTAACTAAATTCTTAAATGTACAGTTATCATAGAATTCCAACGTTTCAATGCACTTGTTAAATGTGTGGTGGATGTAACATGTAAACAAAAATAGACAATTGTAACAGATTAACAAACATTCGGTAAGGATATGTAAACATATATAAGCAGTTTATATGTCCTATGGTATAGTAACAGATTATTTACATATGTGATGATTATCTGTGCTTATCTTGATGAAAGTTTCCTACTCACAGTAGATACCAAATTATGGCATATAAGGTTTCTCTCTAGCGTAAGTGGTAAAGAATATCATTATCTTTGGATCTCTGAGACTAAACTGACCCTTGCTTTTACGCATTCTAAGAAAAGATATGACATTTGTTTCATGTTTTGTTATTCATCTTCATAAAAGACGTTCGATCTTTGTGATCAAAAGAGCAAGTGTTATTACATTCTAACATCAATGTGTTTATAGAGAGCATGTTAAATCCGACTTTCATGGCTTTGTTCTGCTAATGTCAAACAAACAGGTGCCCTTTGATGGGATTTAATGCCAATAACACAATGGAATGGGGTTGATAAGTGAGTCAACAATTTATTTTATTATCATATATGTAATGGTTTGTGGAATGTTCGTTACCTATAAAAGGTTCATACTTCATGTAATCCAGGATAACAAACGTGTTGTTTAGGCGGCCATATTTATTCGAACTGCAGGTTACAGCACCCTCTGTAGGGGGCATAACTCTCACTATGACGTGACGTGAGATTTTAATATTCAACTGAAGTGAACATAAAATGACTGTAAAATGACTGATAATACGACATCTCCCTTCGTATGAAAATTTGAAATGAATTTCAGAGTTCTTGGTTAATTCTACTAAAACAATAACATTAAACTTTAAAACTTTAAAGTTCTCAGTACAACAAATTAATTGAATCAACACATTCAGTGACTATTTAAAAGTCAATCAGGGTCCACGGTCTCACTGAACGACCACTTCGAGTTGTGTAGAGAGAAGGTGGATCAGAGTCTGTTGTCGATCTAACACTTGATGGCTCAAGAGTCAGCGTTTGGTCAGTGTCAGAACATTGTGATGATCTGCTATGTTGATCATCCATACATGGAGGCGGTGGTTTGGCAGACTGCTGCTGGCTGATGATATGACTACGGTTACGTCTGTAGTTTGTTCCATCTTCAGTTCTTACGATGTAAGACCTGTCGTCGTGTTGGCTGATCACTGTAGCTGGTCTCCAGATGATTTCATTTGGAAGTCATGTTCGAACCGGTTGGTTAACACTAAGCTCAGGTTGAGGTTTTGCTTTCTCATCATAGTACTGCTTCTGCTGCATCTTTGATTTGGTTATTGCCTGGTGAACATCCCTCGGTTTCACAGTTCGAGGAGTTAGCTGCTATGACGATAAAGGCAGAACCGAACGAAGTTGTCTGCCCATTAACATCTGTGCAGGGGAGGTGATGTTGTCGATGGTAGTGTTGTTGTACTCTAGGACGCTGAGTCTAACATCATGTTTTTCAGCTTCCGCTTTCTCTAGAAGGCGTTTTGCTGTTTGTACAGCTCTCTCTGCGAATCTATTGCTTTTAGGATAGTAAGGGCTGGATGATACATGTTTAATGTCCCATTCATCTGTGAAACTGTTAAACTCTTCAGATGCATACTGTGGACCATTGTCCGACATGAGTTCTTGAGGAATCCCATATTTGGTGAAGATTGACTTCAGTTTGTCGATGATTGTTGCACTGGTAGTACTTGACAGTTTGTTGAACTCAAGCCATCTGCTGTAGTAGTCAACAACAACAATGTAGTTGTTGCCATGGAAATTAAACAAGTCAGTTCCTATCAGTAGCCAGGGGTATGTGGGAATAGCTCTTGGAATGAGTGGCTCTTTCTGATTTGCTGAGCGTCTCTCTTGACATGTTTCAAACCTTGACACCATCTGTTCCATGTCGGTATTCATCCCAGGCCAAAATAGAATAACGCGGGCCCTACTCCTACACTTCTCAATACCCATGTGGCCAGTGTGGATGGCTTTGAGCATGTTAGCTTTCATGACTTCTGGCACAACGATTTTCTCGCCTTTAAACACTATGCCGTTGATGACAGTCAGTTCGTCCCTAAAATTCCAGTACGGGGTTTGCGCACATGTTTCTTCTTTCTGGCCAGCCGGCTTGAATAGTTTTCACCAATTTTCTCATGGTGGCATCTTTCTCTGTTTCTTCCATCAACTGTTGTAACTTTTTGTCGCTCACGGGGAGTGTTGACATGACAGAGAGGATCTTAAGCTCATACCTTCAGACAGTGTTGTGTCAGTGTCTGGAAGACATTTCCGGGAAAGTGTGTCTGCTAGAGGAATGCCTTTTCCTGGTGTATGGATGACGTTGATTCGATACTTTTGAAGCTGAAGCCTCATTCTTTGAAGTCGCGGGGGTGCAACTGAGAGGGGTTTTCTGAGTATAATCTCCAGTGGCGTATGGTCACTCTCCACTGTAGTTTCTAGTCCATAGATGTACTGGTGGAAGCGTTTACAGCCAAACAGTATTGCGTACATTTCCTTTTCTATTTGGGCATAATTTTGCTCTGTTGCATTAAGTGATTTGGACGCGTATGCCACCAGTCTTCCATTCTGGAGCCATCCATGCTTCGACGCATCAACTTGGAGGGTCACTTCCTTGCTTGGGTCAAAGTAGGCTAGAAAGTCGGTCTGTGTGAAGATCTGGAAGATCTTGTCATGGTTGTCATTCCATTGAAACTCAGTCCCACTTCTTCGTCAGGTCGCCATACCTAACACAGTCTCTAACTCGGCATGGTTGGTTGGTGCTGTCATGTCTACAATAGCCTTGACTTTCTTTTGGTCCGACTTTACGCCATCGGCTGATAGTACATGTCCGAAGTAACTCACTTCTTGCACTCCAATAACTGCCTTGTCAGGGTTGAATCAAACTCCCTTCTCCTTGGAACGCTTCAGCACAGCTCTCAGGTTCCGATCATGTTCAGCAGAGGTTCCTCCGTAAACGAGAATATCGTCAACGATAACATTAACACCATCTAGTCCTTCATATATCTCATCCATACAACGCTGGAATTCATCTTGTGCAGAGTTAATGCCGAAGGGAAGACGCAGAACGCGATAACGCCCAAAGGGGCTGTTAAACGTGGTCAGGAGTGATGAAGATTTGTCAAGTTTGATGGACCAGTATCCGGACTTGGCATCCAAGACACTGAAGAATTTGGCACCAGCAAGCTTTGCTGTTACGTCTTCTAGTGTTGGCATGTTGTAATAAGGCCTCCTTATTGCCGCATTCAAATCTTTTGGGTCCAGGCATATTCGCAGCTTTCCAATAGGCTTCTCGACAACTACCAGTGAGTTCACTAATTACAAAACTAAAAGTGCCTTTAAAGCAACTCCTACTTCCTACATTTCGAAATGCATAAATAGTCACTTAAGTTATTTTCACAGGAAACAGTGAGTTTTTAATTTGCAATTATTGAATTCTGTTCAATAACAAGATTAGCTACAGTAAGTTATGCAAAACTTCACTATCTCTGTTTCTCAAACAGTTGCAGTTATCAATAGCAGTCATCAACACTTTCTGAGCTTAAATTATCTCTATGCGCGGCGTGCACTGAGGTTCGAGATCATGGCACATGTGACCATGAATTCTATACATTCAATAAATAAATCGATGACTGCAATAATAAAGTAAAACTGAAGGATCATCTAACATGAACCTTTAGTGAAAAGACAATTTCATTTAGGGCAAATGAAATTAGATTTTTCACATATGTTTTGGTACCAATAATATTCAACAGTTCAATAACTAAATATTTCGTAATAGATATCTGTTCAATAACAAGATTAGCTACTGTAAGTTTTAGGCAAAACTTCACTATCTCTGTTTCTCAAACAGTTGCAGTTATCAATAGCAGTCATCAACATTGTCTGAGCTCAAATGATTACTATGCTCGGTTTGAGAATCATCATGATCATGAATGATACACGTTCAATCAATAAATCGATGAATAAAATAATAATGCATAAACTGAAGCATCATCTAACATGAACCTTTAGTGAAAAGACGATTTTATGAACTCAGATTTTTAATGTTTTTTGCAGCAATAATATTCACCAGTTTTATAATTAAATATTTCGTAATAATTATCTGTCGCCTCTTACCCTATTTAGCAATGTTACCATTACAAATTCCTTATATGCAAGATCTACGATTAGCACGAGAATTTCTTCGTTATAATTATCTAAAAAATTATAAATGTCATCCTTTATTTACAAATGTATGATAACATTGTCGCAACTTTGCTTCGCATTGATTATGTATTTTTATTTAACTATTGAGGTTTTTTTTGTAATAACATCTTTTGAAGAAATTTAAATGTCAAAATGTGTTGGAATAGCAAATACTGTACCATCACGTTTTAATTTCATGATGAATCGGTGAGATGTGTTTTCTTAGTTATAATTATCTATATTCATGAATAAAGAATAGAATATTTTGTTCAAAAATTCATTTTAGTTATATGTATAAATGTTATATATGATATAAACATATGATTTCAATAAACTATTTATCTTTCCAATTTTGACCAGTTGACTTCCTTCAAGCTACAATGTTAAATTGCAGGTAATCTTTAGGGTATGAGAAATATTTTATATGATTGACATATATTTCACCCCCATAGGAGACTTGCATTGCATCCCATTACAAGTGATTTCATGATTTTCAATAAACTGACAAATTAAAATTCTTAAGATCATTCAGTTTCTAAGATCTAAAAGTCCCTTACTGATTGCAGACAACTGTCAGCCTACAATGATGCCGTACAGAGCCATGTTAAGAGTTATGTGTCTTGTGTCAAGAAATTGGAACTAAATATGGACAAGAAGTACTTGTGGTTTAAATGAACATGGGTTGACAATCTTTCGTGGCTTATTCTACAAGATATTGAGGCAAAACAAAAGCATTCTCATCTCCAAAATGTTTATTCTACTCTTTCGTCAAACCACAGTCAGGATTCTACATTAAATCAAACACATTCAACAACGTTACGAACTGACTCCTTTAACTTAGTTACGACAGTCCTAACATTCAAGAAGACTGATACACAGAAGATACACTCTACTCACAATGATCTAGATAGATAACTTTAGGATTCTGAAAGTTATCTGTCTATATAATTACTTTCCAAATAAATCAAAAGTCCCTATCATGTGGACATGTTAAGGTACCTATGCAATGTCAAACATAATTACAAGTGTTGAGGTGTATATCATCATGACCATGTGGATATTAGAAGTGATGGATTGGTCTTAATCACGGTATCAGAATAATCAGGGGATGAGACAACAATGCCACTTTATTCTCAATGCTTCTTTGCTAATTATGATTTTGGTTGTTTTGTCGTTTTTATGCAAATAAAGAATACCAGTGCGTTCAATTGCAATAATGGTTTCATTATAGACACATATGCTTGATAATGTGCCAAAATGTAAGTGAAACCTCTTTTTTTTGTAACTTAGCAACGACATTGCTCTAATCCTTCGCCATTTATATCCAGAATAATACAGATGATCGCTAATTGGGTCAATATACATTATTTTGTTTTGATTCATTAATACTTTAAATTTGTCTATGACTTTCCCATTTAAAGTAAAGACACGAACCTTCAACGTATCAAACATGCCAACATACAAGCGAGATCTCTTGGTATCAATTGCGATGTTTGCTGGTGAATGGTCTAATTCTGTGACTAATCTTTTTGTGTCTAATTTTGAAGATATTTCAAGAATGTTTGGTTTTCCGAAATGCGTACCAACAAATATTCTGTCCCCAGAACATGCAAGACACATATATATTCCCTCTTTAACATTTTCAAGCTTGCCGTCAATTGATAATTTCCCTAGTCTTGCGTGAGTCGTATCAATAAAAATGAATTCATTTGAAAGGGGAAAATATATGATTTGTGAAACATGTTGAGAGAAGTGGCTCATGGTTCTGACGGTTTTCGTATTCAAATTCAACAGGTTCCAACTCGAACTGTCTGATGCGGCTAGGATGATTTGCCTTTCCTCTCCTCCTTCAATTCTTCTACCATTTGTTGAACCTTGGAGAGATCAAATATCTCTATTCAGACCAAAATATTAGATTCAACACAAACATATCTGGTTTTACAATGTTTAAAACTTGTTTGGTTTTCCATGTGTAGGAGATGAACTTGACAAGTGAAATAAGACATTTCTAATCTCTTATTGAAATGATTTATCCTGATTTATAACGTACTCAACTTATAATGCTCTATGTGTGCATGTTTTTACTTTTCCTATGGCGTGTAATTGAATGAAAGTTTTCAACTACACAATTTTATTGTATATGTCAATTCTCTACTCACTAAGACTGCAATATACACCATTTCTGTTCACAAAGACAGCATCGGATGAACAGTTCAACAACTGTGAGAGTCGATCCTTGCCGTCAACCTTGCAAATAAAATCAATTTAAGCATACGAACAGCGTATGAAAATGGATTACATATCGATTTTAAATCCATTGGTTTATAGAAATCATTGTAAGTATCTTATCTACAATCTATTTCAATTTGATATTCTGTGTGTCAAAATTTACTCTTGTATGCAGTCGTATAAAAAGAGTCATCAGAAGATAACAATCCCTCCAGCCCCTTTTAAAGTAACAAACAAATCCGACAGTGGGGGTATTTCAAGCATGACACCTTTCCTTTTACTTAAAGAAAAGTAAAAAGCAGCTTTTAATGCCTTCTTAACCCTAGATTTCAAGCAGCATGAAACATTAATATGGTATGACCTCAATCAACTAAGGTCATAATATTACACCCCGATGGATTACAGGAAGAAGGGGAAATGTAATTACAATTAAGTGATATTTAATTTCCATCAAGACTGACTTATTGTGAAAAAGAAAACACGGGAACATTACCAAAAATCCTTTTCCGTGTTAGTTAACCCTTTGTCTGTGTACATGTTACAATTTCCCTTAATACAATTGTAATTATTTGACTTTCTAACATTTGATGGAAAGCAATTAATACTGTGAAAAATTACATATGTGTTTCTTTTATGGAGAGTATAGTTTGGGGTACAAACCATGATGTTATTTTTCATATTCATACAAAATTGAGTGCCTTACCTTGTTCTCAGAGCCTTCTTGATGCTGACCAGTTTGGCAATTAATCCCCTGTGTGTTGTCCAGACAACGATAACAAACAGATTTAGTTTCACATAGACGTTGGCATACTTTCAATGCTATTTTAGAAACAATAATTTGTCTCTCTTCTGATACTGCACAACAATATGTTAGATACAGAATTCCTATGGTAACAGCTACAGTTTCCAAGCAGCCTGAAGCTTTCATGGCTGAGAACGGTAGATTCCCATGTGAACATTGCCAGACTTATATTAAGATATTCAAACTACATGAATAATACATACAAAGTATTCTACGTGTTCAAACGATATGAAAATGCGCTAATCAACTACATCATCTTCACTTGTTTCTCACAGTTGCCATACACATGTTTTCTTTGTGTTTTGTTTTTTAAAATTACAATTCTTTTCACTGGTGTATGCTCAACGGAAAAAAGTTTCCTGTGGGAAATATTGTTCCACTTGTTTTTTCTCACGGGAAATGTAAAATCTTTACAGTTCCCATGAACTTTTTTTTGCTGACAAAATCTAGCTCAATTATCTGTGTGTTGCTAAACGACTTCCTAAGATACTTTATGAGAATTGAATAAAGAATCAGTGACTCAGTCAAACATTTGATTGAACAAAATACTGTTAGGTATTACAAGAATTTGTTTAAATAACTCAAAAAAGGGGCTTTAAAATTTTCGGATTTTGTTCTTAAAGGGGCAGTAGCACGTTTTTTAGGGGGAATATAAGGTGATGTCAGGAAAGTGAAAATTAATGGTTCCAATTGAAAGAAATGTATTTGAACTAAATGAAGCAGTAATAATTCAAATATATAATATATAGTTTAGCCGTGCGATTCCTTTAAAGGTCCTTTGTGTGAATCTTCATACTCTGTCCTCTGATTATGGATGATTGGCCTGTGAAATGAGATTGTTGACACTATCAAGATTTTACAAATAGCATTAACGTACAATTATCAGTGAAAATGTTAGAATATGACATTTTCAAAAAACGTTCTACTGCCCCTTTAAATCCCGTTTAATGTTTTACACTCTTCAAGGAGTACTCACCATCATTCATGTTTGAACAGTTTGCGTCAAGAAATCAGTTTTTATAAGGGATTTTGACCTAGAAAGTTTCATAATTATGGCATGTTAAAATAAAACTATTATGACATGCAATTAACATTTATAACCTTCTTTGTATATGTAAAAATGTTATCTAGATTTATCTTTAACGTAGGATGCCATAACAAAACAGGAGATTCGTTCAGAACAGTTTTTTGAAGAATTCATTACTGTGATTACTCCGAGGCTTCTGATTCAGTTGCAATCGTGGATTTGACTATTTTGCATTTTAGTTGGTTTTTATTTATCTAAAGATGTACTTGAACTTTATCTTTGATTAATAGGGACATCAAAGTTAACATGGAAGATGTTCAATCAGTAGGTGATGCACAGTAGGGAGTAATTGTGCGCCATCTACAGACTTTTGTAATATCACTTGTCTGATTTTAAAAAGAATCCTAACTTTCTTGTTTTACATTTGGTTAAATCAAACACTTGTAAAATAGAAGATCAAAGAGTCTAACAAGGGTGCTTAATTATGAACAAATTTGAGAAGAAAACTTATATTCTTCGTTTTATTAAACACAGACAATCTGTATATTCAAAGGGTCACAATGTATCAGAGGACGGTTCAAATGGGTGAACTTGACAATAAATATCTTCTTAAATGAAAGAACGATGCATAGAATTTTAAGCTTTATCATATAGCATGATGTTTCCCCAAGGGACCTTCTACAGCATTTAATTTAAGCCGACCTATTTCACGACCTATAAGACACATGAGTGGATAGCTCTAGCCAGTTAATCTGATTTGACATGTTTATCTAGGTTTTCAGAATTTCAGAACAACAAGAGACTTTACTGCTTCAAGCATTTAGGAAACAACTAAATCTTACAAGTGAATTATTCCAAAAGGATGTTTCCAGAAATATTTACTCTATAATCTCATCAAAATAACAAATTTAGATGAAGTTGCTTAAAGAACATAACAGCTTCTGGCTAACAGAGTAAAACAAACATTCTTAACACGAAACGTGACTGTCTTTTATTGTTTAAGTGATAAATAACAGTCTTGTTTCTGCTAAAATCATTTGCGTACTTTGCTTTGCAGTAAAGTATGTACCCTGTTAATGTTTGCAACTGACATAATGCTAATTCTACCACAGAAGTGTTAACTGAAAAGAGAAATATCAGAGGCCATATAAGTTATATTACAATGCTAGGTTCATTTCGTTTCATACGCAAGGCTTCCCTAGTTGCTCCTCTTGTGTTCACAATAAGCCATTGCTGTCTTTTTATTCACAATATTTATTGACTTCAAAACAGTTTCCAAATGTTAAATGACCCAATGCTGTCAAAACACATGACACTGACAACAGTTTACATTGGCAATTATTCGATAACATAACGTGTAAGACCTAGATAGTTTCGGAAAAGTAAAACGGACATGACATCATACAAATGTAATTCAAATTTCTAATTACGCTTAAATGAAATTTATTTATACCATCATTGAAAGAATACCGACATCATGTTTATAGTGATATGCAGAAGATATTCTAAGCACTGACAATGGTTGCAAAATACGAACGTCTATTGAACAGAGTTAATAGCATTGGGATATTCAATAATGTCCTATGCCTTCATGTAGCGTCAATGGATACTTCAAAATATCTGAACGTCTGTTTGTGGAAACAATGCACAGGCGGAATGTCCAGCTGAACTATTGCTAGACAGTAGTGCACTGTTATCACAAATATATCCAAACTTATGACGTGACAGACTATGTTACGCCTGACAGTAAACTCTGTTTGTGAAGACAGAGCACTGATTCGGAACGTTCGACACCTCCCCTTCACTAGTGCCCAATTAATCATTTATGATAGAGTCAAAGTGATCTACTTTGAGATATTGACATATAAATGCACTAGTAATTATCATCATATTCATTGCTTTCTTCCAGTTTCTTTGCACATATTTGTTTATTTTTGCAATTGCATCTGTATAAAAGTATAATTTTTGGTTATATGTTTTGGTTCTTTGTATTATAGTATTCCTTGGTGAAATGATATAATATGCTCAACCAAAAGAGGTTTTCGTTCCTTGTGGGAAGGACTGTATCACTCGTGCCTTCTTCAAAAACACGCTTTTCTCGTGGGAACTGTACATTCCTTCACTATACTTTCTTGAGAGAGACAGATAAGAATATGTTATTATAAGATACTTGATATTTAGCGTCGTTTTTGTTTTGTCTTGATTTCACTTTATGGAATGTTATCAATATTTTTGCATAAGACATTTTTATCATATTTTAACCAATATTCTTAAAACTATATACACGAGAACCTTATAATGTCTTACCGACAGCCAAACTGAGAATATTAAACCAGTATTTTAAACATCTATTCTTTGAGTTAAAATAAAGTGGATATCTTTCACATTCTCCATAAACCACACAAATTGGAGTAGATATTCCACCACAGAAGAACTTTTCACATGCTAGATGGTGAATTCTTTCTAAACTTAATCCCTAAATCCATTTGATAGAAAAAGTTTTATTACATTTTTATGACTGAATTATATCAATTTCTAAGTGATATGTTCTGACTGGTTTTCGCAAATGTACACTTCAATTTGTTCTTAACTGCAAATTAAAATGTTTTGCATTCATGGGCAATAGCAACAATCCCATCTTTAAAAAAAATGTAAAAAAATTTCATTCGGAAAGGTAATTTTGAAATGAATTGAAATTAAATCCCTGTGTGTTGGTACCATTTTAGTTTACCATATTACTGATTTAAGAAACCTAAAGACATGAATTATCTCTTAAAAATTCATAAAAATCACTCTCGCGTTTTAGACGTTGTTGTTTTTTGTATCGTTTGGTGCATATAAGCTTTTGTCTAAATTGTGGCAAATTAGAAGTTGTAGAAAGTCAGTGTATTGCAGAATACGTCAGCTGTTTGTTCTTTCCATCCGCTAACATGTTGTTATCCAATGGGCGGCATATTTTCCTTTGATCTTTTCGCAATGGTAAATCATGTACCAAGAAACCTCGAGCTGATATTAATTACGTCACGGAAAAATTACCACAGTTATTTCCGACATGCTGATTCGACAATCATGAAGGAGAGAGGCAGCTTGAGGGCAGAGCTAGCAATATCGGCCGACGACCTTGAGAAAGTTCAACATTGTTGCAAATTCAAACATGTAGGCCAAGATCAAAGAAATAAAAAACGATAAGTGCAGAAATTCGGTGGCTGAACTTTTCGTTCATAAAAAGTTAACCCTTATCACCAATAATTTACGAAAAGGACCAAAATAATTCGATGAAAACAAACAATTCATGAAATTTAGAGCACTGGTTGTAAAGCTTACATTTCTCAGTTAAATGAAATACATCTTCAGAAAAAAATAGTGTTACCTTATTTTAGTAAATATAAGTTGCATATGCCTGCTTAGATGAGAGAAGGCCAGGTCATCCAAAAACCATCTATTTATCATTTCAAACTTAAGAAGGAAAAAGGATCATTCCGACATTCGTCGCTGGACGATTTCTTCAGACTGATCTAAAAGATGATCATGCACGGAGTGTTGATGTCGGGTGAAAGGTCGCAAGACCTTTCCCATTAGAGGACGGTTCAAATACTTTCTTGAATTCATTATACTTTTATGAATGAGTGAACTTGACAATCAATATCTTTTCAATGGGGAGACCAGTGCATACATTTCAAAACTTGATTATATAGGATGATGTTTCCCTAAGGGAATTTCTACAGCATTTAATGCCCTGTTTCACAAACTTTAGTAAACAGGAGTGGACAGCTCTTGGCAGTTTATTTGATAAGACATGTTTATCAAGGTTTTCAGAACCTCGAACCTTTGACTTGTTTCCTTCAAGCATTACTGAAAACAATTGAATTTAACAAGTGAATAATTCCAAGAGGATGTTTAAAAAAATATCTACTCTAAATTCTTATCAACATCACAAATTAAGTTAATTTATATTATTTTTTGATGATACAGATGAGTCTTTTCTCCTAAAATTATTTGCGTACTTCGTTTTACAGTGAAATAAATGAAACTATTGTTGATTTAAAGTGACGTAATGCTAATTCTATTCTTATTTAATACCTGAACTAACATAAATTGTCGACAAAAAAACACCTACAACATTAGCTGTATCCAATAACAAATATACCCTTATATGTTTTATTCACAAGTACATTTATTTGAAAGTCAAGAGATACCAATTTTCGTTTGAAACAAATCCCCTGTTTAATTATAATGTTGAAATAATTCATTGGCTTTCTTGATGTGGGTTCTTTATACTAAACACATGTTGATAATAATATTTTGGCAGTGTCACCTTGAAACAAAGGAGGTCAATAATAGTTCATAATTTCACACAGAGACTCTATTTTCAACATTGACTGATGATCTTGGTTGTTTCTTGCGATCTATTTAATTCATAGAAAAAGTGTAACTAGTTCTCGCACAAAAAGAATGTCTGATGAGAAAGCAATAATTATGTATTATTTGTAGTCGTTGATTTTTATGTTTTAGTTAACATTTTATACGTGAGCTCATAACTGCTACATAATGAATAGTTTACCATTATTGTAAAATGTCAAAGTTTTCCTTTGTTAAGGAAATCAATGTGACCTAAACATTAAAACGCAGCCATTGAAATGGGTTTCCATTGTATGATAGTAGATAACAATGTGTCTGTCTGAAGATTTCTATTAAGATACAGACGTTTGCGAGAAAGCCCTAGATTCCAAAATCAGAGATAGTCATTAGGACAATGGTCTCAAATGTCAGAAGCTAACTGGCGAAGAAACTTAAACTTAGTTGAAGACTACTGTTCATGATAAATTATCTGAATCAAGTTGAATTTAAATTTTTATTCTCATAAATCAAGTTAAACACCAGTCTGAAGGGTTTTTACAAGGTAAAATGTTTGATCCTTGTTTGCACAAGAGCATCTGTCAATCATGTTATTGTTAATTTTGTTGATTATTTCTGTTTAGATATATGTATCCCATTCTCTATCCATGTCACTATGCTTGTAACGGTACAAGAAGTTGTAGTGAAACATTGTGTACTATGAATACTCCTTATTAGACTCTTAACTGGTCAGAAATATTGTTATATTTCTATAGTTACCGATGCTTGCAACACATTTTTTTCAAAGAAAGTCATTGAAATGCACCAAAACTATTCATACTCCATGTAAAGTAGACAGATGAAAACTATAACAAAGACAATGTTTTATCAACAAATGTTGTAAATATCGTGTACGATGTTGGAACGTGGCAAATATATTTTTTTCATTGAAGAGGCCAGTGCATACAACTGAAAATCTAATTATATAGTATGATGTTTTCCTACAGCATCTAATTCCAGCTGCTATGTTTCACAAAGCATAATAAACATGGATGAATACCTCTTGGCAGTATATCTAACAAGCAGACAGAGTCAGCTATATCCCCGCCAAAGGGAAAGGGTAGTGAGTTGTGCTCCGGAAACAAAATCCTATGTTACGTTTCCATGGAAACAGGTAGAAATAAAAATGTAAAGAAGTTGAAAACCCCAAAGGCACATCTCCATCTCTGCATCTCACTGTTTTCTTTCCTATATAATATTCCAAAACGTAACATGTATGTACAGGTTGGTTTAGGGGCAAAGGGGACGTAATCTTGAGCAAGTGAAATGTATTTAAGATAGATTGAACAGCAAAGAGTGCCTGAAGGTTTTAACAGCGCACTTTCAAAATAAGTACACGATACTATATTAACGTTTTGAGAAAAACATTAAACAGCCTGTAACATAAAGGCGATAGTTGATGTGGACAAATGATTTATTCCTAAATACCATTATATTTACCTACTCAAGCTCACAGATTTAAGTTGTATTCCTCAATTGATTTGAACTATCATGGCCAACACATATCACGTTGTGATCACATTGTTCATAGTTAATGTGATAGGCATTTAATCCATTGCCCCTAGCTAAGTTACTCTTAATCCTTGCTAAAGCCCATCGGATTTTGTTTTCACCTCCTAAAAGTAAATCTTTACAGAACTGGTGAAATGGAAGTTCTATCAATTTTTTTTCTTCAAGAACTTTAAAGACAAAGTGTTATGAACTCCTTAAACAAGAATTTACAACATACACATATATTCCCAAATCAAATCTTCTTAACCTTAAGTCTTGTTTATGTTCATAGCCTCTGTAAATATTTCATTTGCTGAATTCGTGTCTTAAGGTGAATCGGTTTAACAGATGCAATTTAAGTATTGTTTTTTTCACCGAAATCGGCTCCCAATCACTTAGAGTCAGTGCCAGCCTAAGCTTGAAAATGTTAAAGGATCTTCATCAGCTATGTCTTGATCACTTACTATAGAGTTATAAAATGTACTTGTGACTTCTAACAGGTATGCTTTCATGTAAAATAACAGTTATTTGTGATATATGATAAGATATTCTTTTTTTCATGAGACATACTTTCTCCAATAAAATCAAAAATTGAAAAACAAAAAATAACAAGCACATCCATAGGATGCCTTTAAGCCATATGTGCAATTTCAATCAAATCTGTTGAATGTTTTTTGAGGAGAAGTGGATAAACGATAACCTGTATAGAGTTGTTTCGTACGTACGGACGGACAATTGAGGGAAATCCAATATGCCCCTGCCATTATATATTGCGTGGGTATAAAATAATTTAGTCTATATTGATTTTGAAGTAAATAAGTTATATTTTAGAAATGTCAAGTGAATTGTTCGCTTCATATTTAACCTACTACGCTGTAATCTTTTTTTAGTTCTTTTTAACCAATAAACTTAAATCCCTCTGAGTAAAAAGTTTCTGTTGCAAAGTTCGAAGGATTAAAGGGGATAAGTTCCTCTAAATATTTTAATTTCCAGTACAATTTGCTCTGGGAAATAAATCTTCGAATCTTTATCACCAGTGTGACCTGCTCTGGGACGTCAAGTGTATAAATACTAATCCTAAAGTTTTTTACATTAGGATGGCTGATATGGCTTATAAAAAATATTCTTTGTAAGTCTGAAGTAATATTTGGTTATGACATACTCTAACATTGTTTCAACTGATTAACAAGTACTTGTCACTAACGTGACCATGTCCCGAACCAAAAGAGATAAATTGGATAAGGGGATTGCCACACACCAGGGACGGTGTGCTATAGTTGCCATAACAATTATTTCGGTAACCAAAACGGACTGGTGTCTGTATTTCCAATGAACAATGACATTATCAATGAAGACTTAAAACAAGGGTTTGTGAGATACCGCGCTAAAAAGTACTGGTCAATCTCCTTTCGTGACCTTGGAGCTTAGGTCAAGGTCACCAAAACCTAAAATCGACTTGAGTCTTACGTATCCGCCCAATGAAGACTGATACCAAGTGTGTAGGCTCTAGGTGCAAGAGTTGGAGACATATCAAGAAAACTATGTTTCCCTATCCTGACCTTTAACATTAGGTCAAGGTCATCAAAACCGATTGATATCTGCTATCCATCAATGAAGGCTCTAGAGTTTGCGAGATATCGCGCAAATAAGGCTTAACGTACAGGTCAAAGAGGTAACTAATGGTCACCAACACCGACTTGTGTCTGCGTATCCACCCAATGAGGGGTAAAAAAAACGAACAGGTGAAAAATTTGAAAACAATCGGATAATTAGATTTTCCGTAATAGGTCGGACAAAAAAGGTCCTCTGGCGGAAGGAAGGACGGTCGGAGAGAAGGACGTACAGAATCGTTGGTAATATTCCCTAGATTGTTAATGGATTTAGATTTGCAAGATATTAGATTTAGTAAATATGTATACTTCTGTCATCACTGGAGTTAATTAAGCTTTATTGCACTTCACCGTTAACCTGCATGCAAAAATATAACCGAAATGTACAAAATGTGTCATTTACGACATATATCATAGGACAATGCCCGGGAGTCATGGTCCATCCGTCAATAAACATTTTAACTTTTTGACTTGGTGTTGAAAGTAATGATTCATGAACAAATAGTTCGCGGCTGACGGGAATTCGAATTAATAGCTTCGGTGACTCTATGGCCTATAAACACAAGAGCCATTAGGAGAGATGACTTATCCCCCAAGCTCGGGCCTGAAGTCGAACGATGAGTTACATGTACAGCATATACATGTATTTTGATATACTGATTTGTAAATAAGGTTGTATGCATTCATGCAGCTAATTTTTGTTTACTTTTTATAACCACCATAAGACTATTATAAACCACATGTAGGTCTTTTAATTAGTAAAAGCTATGTTATCATCAAATTCCTCATGTTAATGTGAAGGGAGAGCAAAACAACCATCCTGTTTGATTGAATATTCTGTATGTTTTAAACAGCTTCATTCCTAGGTGAGAGATAGTTTAGAAATAAGTGGTAATGTTGGAATGAAAAAAGTCATTGAGTTTAAAGATCATGCAACTTGGAAACACCAAAAGGTACATTTGTAAACAGTTTCATTGAATTAACCCTAATGGTTTTCATATTCTGCTCCGGAAACGAATTTTTTAAATTGTGTCCTTGGAATCCGAAAAATTACAAATTCCTGAAAGTTGAAAATCCCAAAAGGCACAACTACATGTCATGATTGGTCAACATACCAAGTTTTGTTAAGCTAGGAAAAGCTGTTTTTGCTCCGGAACCAAATTTGTTTAAAGTTGCGGCGCTTCAGTGGAAACCGAAAAATTACAAATTCCAGTAAGTTGAAAACCCCAAAAGGCACAACTGCATGCGATTATTAGTCAATATACCAAGTTTCATTGAGCTAGCTGTAAAGGTTTTGAAATTCTGCTCCGGAAACAATGTGATCACAGACTCTATATATCAAGCGATTGGTTAGAATTACAAAGTATTTGTTTTAAGTACATGTACATCGTCCAATAATCACGTTTCATAAATGGTTTAACATCATGCATGAATTGTGACCGAAACCTGGTCATTTGGTCTAATTAAGTAATGAACATGAAATTTCTGCAATCGATAATGAATCTTACTTTATTTGTATGTGTAAAAAGTATAAAGGTTAAAGAGTCAAGTATTTAAGCCGCTTTTGGATTGTCCGGCTATGGATAAATTTATAAAACTGTTGCACTCTACTGATAAACATTATTTCTTTTAGCTAAACGTAAAGACCCATTATCAAACTGCAATATTTTGCGATCAACCATGAGAATTGCGGACGAAGATTCATTAAAAAATAGACCAAAGTAAGCTCCAACATGTTGCCACGAAGGCGAATCAAGCACTGGACAAAATACCCTAATTTAATGAGGTATACTGATCAGTATACCCCGAATATACAAAATAGTATACCTCAGTATACTTAGGATTTCCAAAAATTTCCTGGTCAGTATACTCCGAATTTCCAAAACCAGTATACTCTTGTATATTTTTGTATACTCTTGTATATTTTTGTATACTCTTGTATATTTTTGTTTACTCTTGTATATTGTTGTTTACTATTGTATATTTTGTTTACAGTTGTATATTATTGTTTATTTTTTTATACTCTTGTATATTTGTGTATATGTATGTAAGTTTTGTGTTGTCTCAACATTTGAATGTATCAAAAGAAAAGAATATCACCTATTGATGGTTTTTCGACGCTTCAGGCATGCAGGAGACAACTGCTATCTCTGATGACTGAATTAGTCTTATAAAGTCTGATATCTTGTAGAATGTTCTTAATTCTCGCAAGATTTAAAATGTTTATTTTTTAGGTGTCATTTTGATAATTATTTCAAAAGAATAACACTGTGTTTTATGAATGCGAATGACTGTTTAAGTCTTGTAAAGTCTGATATATTGTAGAATGTTCTTAATTCTCGCAAGATATGATACTTATTTCAAAAGAATATCACTGTCTTATGAATGCTTCATCCAATCTGATGAATACTTGGCGAACCAAAATAACACTTAACTAACAATACAATAATAATAATATGTATGGTTTTCCAACGCAACAGGGATGTAAAAGAGAAATACTATCTCCTTGATGATTAGTCTTGAAAAGTGTGTTATCCTGTAGAATGTTCCTAATTCTCGCATGATTTGAAATAAATAACAGTGATAGTATGGAAACTATCGTAATATGGTCCATGCTCCTAACACTGCATAATGCGACAGACAGACCCGTTAGAGAAAAATAATCATCAATATTCCTACTGGCAAAAAAGATGCCCATGAGACAGCCTCTTTAAATAACATATAAAACACAACAACATTATGCTATTACATCATTTAATGTACCGGTATATGTACAAAACAAAATATTGGAGTAACGATCGTTCTTTATGATATTGAGAGTTTGATGTTGATATCTACTTAATTGAAGAATTGATGTTCAGAAAGAAAAAACAATATGATTTTCATTTAATTATTTATGTTTGATATAGAAAACTATACATAGTGTTCTTTAGGGTTCTGTGTATATATATATATATATATATCAATAATAATAGTATGTCATCGTATGTTGTCAAGCAAATTGATAAGATGGCCTATTCACTTCTAATTTTTTTATCACTATCAAAAAATGTAAAAGAATAATATTAATAATCCTTCGTCAAATGTAAATTAGGATAATTCAGAAAGAGCACATCATTGGCGCATCATGAAATTGTAGTATGAAGGCCTGTTAAATACAATACATTATATATTTGGTGTTCGGAAAAAAAGTCATCGGAAAAAAGTACCGGGGAAAAAGTCCTAAATTCAACTAGAAAAAAAAGTCCTCCGAAAAAAAAGTCCTATTGTCCTATAAGTATGACAAAATAATAAACTTTTGTTGTAATTCACTTTATTCAGATACAATAATGCAATATTGACTTTCATGGATGCATCTATACACAAATAACTTAATTAAGCACCGCCCATTTTGTAAAATTAAATTGGGAGCTCTTTGAATATTGTGAAATATTTTATGTATTGACCACTCTAGATATAACAATTGCCATTTTATTCACTATTTAATTGACGTTAAAATCATTAAAATACAAAATAATTGAAAATATGAGAAAAAATGTGAGACCACTGAAATTTGGCGATATATAACTATTGTCATTGGTGAAAAACCACGCATGAAACTTTGGGTTTTTAAAATCAAAAATAACATTTTGGACATTCAATTAGAGAAACCTTTTTTTATCATGCACGATAAAAGCCTAGCAGAACATTGAAATTTCAGTACTTTTTTCAACCATAATTTCGAAAATTTAGAAAAATTTCAATCTGTGAGTAAATCTGAGATTCTTTGTTGGACAAACACTTCTTTTCCCTTTAGATAAGCCATTATCTTAAACAGTCGCCAGTTTTTCTTAGTGAAGCTTTTTTCAAATTTGATATTTTATAATTTTGTGATTTTGAAGGCTCATCACATGAGACTCACGTCACATATACTCTTGATTGGTGCTTAATTAATCCTTGATTAATCCTTATTTGATATAACAGTTGATTCAATAGATTGAGATAAACTAACATTTTCTTAATTCTTAAATAATCCAAAAATGCCTCTTAAAGTAAAGTCTTAAAGTTAACTAATCCATATTTAGATATGACAACATCCTTCTTGATACCTCAAGTACAAACAATTCATGTTTTCTTAACAATATCTTTGATGTTAATGTCTATTTAACCTGTTTTGATAGTAATAGGACTGTTTTTCCGGAGATTTTTTTACCGGTTCTTTTTTTCCAAGGACTTTTTTTCCTATAATCATATATTTTGAGTATCTCAATTGATCTAAAGAAACAATGTTAGGTTCCAAAAAACATCAACATACACTATACATTTAGTGTAAGACAATATTGTATTTTGGTGACGGTTGGGTCGTAGACACTTGCAGAATGGGCAATAAACTAAATCCTGTTTACAATTACAATGACTAATGATTAAATGTCATATAATCTATTATTATGCTATGGTAAAAAAGTATCCCTTATGGATTGGTGTATAGTGATGGATTTTGATAATCGTTTTGTTACAATACTTCTAGTTATTTATTGTAATGTTTATATTTCTCAGTGTATTTGTACCATGGGCTGTTTCCAAAATCTTACTAAAAACATAATTTAGTTATTATAAATTATATTGTGTTGAAAATATATTTATTTTCAAGTCTACAAACCCACCGTTTTATCTGTCTATGAACCAAAAGTGTCTAAGAAAACACCCCTACCCGTTTTATCTACGAAAATACTGGTTCCCTTGTATGTGAATTCTTTTCAAAACTGAATTTCTAATGCATTGTTTCTAAAATGATCAAAATGTAAATAATTATTTCAATGAATTATTTTGTATAATCTTGTAAACAAAACGTACCTTGTTGAAAATATTCCATTTGTATGTAAGTCCCAAGGGTGGTGTACTCCAATAGATATGTCATGTGTTCATCTCATGGCACATACATTAGATATGATGATCATGTAGTTCAATTTTTCATTTGATCTAGTTTGACATCCTGTTGACCAATGAGTGACTTGTGCCTTGACAACTTGGCATGACCTAGATGCTTTGGCAGACATGCTTATTCTCTATAACAACATCCTTTGGCTAATCCTTGTAATCACATCGTCAAAGAGTGGGCAATCCCCTAAGCCGGACACAACCAATTAAGTTATGTCAAAGCTATTTATTACTACTCATGGGTAATTACCAGACAGTTGTAGCTGCAATATTGAACTTAAACATGTTTAATCTGTTTAATTACAACCAACCTGTGTCATACTTATATTTTTTAACCAATTTTTATATCCTTAAACACTTCGGCCATGCACACTAAAGCTATTATCTATTACTCTTTGAAAAAATATCCCTTCCACTACAACATTTATAATTCAAAGCTGTTTTATTTATCATCTGTTACCTATTCTAAATTTGATTCACCCATTCATTGGAAATCATTGAGGCAAAGGCCCCACATAGGCGACATCAACCAGAGGTAAAAGCCAACAATCACAAAACATAACATTTACGCAATTAACATAATATCGTACATTCAATTCAGAACAGCCAGACAACCGCACCTTTTCAAGGGCAATATTCTTATTATTAGAAAAACGTGTTGTTTGATGTAAAATAAATTGATCAACAATTTACTTTCATTTAGAAAATGTATTACTTTTTCCTACAAATACTTGTTTATCTATCTCTTTGCTTTGTACAATGAACAAATATCAGTTTGACGACTTTAATACATACATGAAGATTTATATGTCAGATAGAAATCATAGTGTGTAAAAGTACAGATGACAAAGGTGTATTTTTAATTGCGCATTAGGTATTTAAGAGGGTTCAATCATCCTACGCCAACATTTGGTAAATATTGCTGATTTTTGCATTCAGTCAAGGTGTTGGTGGTTAAATGTGTTCTCCAATTGGTGACCGGAAAAAAAGTCACAGGAAATTTGGTCACAGAAAAAAAGTCACAAAATCTGGTAGGAAAAAAAAACACAGGAAAAAAAGTCACAACTTTTTATTAGACATTAATAAAAACAATAACATACATTTTTTTCATAACATAATACAATAACATTCAAGTTCATAGTCATTTTAGACTATACAAGTAGCCTTTGGTCAACTTTGAGCACTAATCTTTGTGACTTATCACTTGTCACACTTGTCACACCCTAATCTTTGAGTAATCCTTATCACTGGTCACAATAGCACAAACACACGCCTTAACACACCACTAATCTTTGTGTAATCCTTATCACTTGTCACAACTTGCCTTAAATGGACAATACTCTTTTTAAACTTTAATTCACTCAACTCACTAGATAAAATGGACAACACTCTTTTTAACTCTAATTAACTCTAATCTGATTGATGGACAATTCAATATTCTTTATTGATGCGGATATTCCAGCCAACTCCATACAGGAACTCTGGAATTGTTTTCCTCCCACAGGCACGGTCACGGCAAAGGTTTCTCAGTTGCTCTTGCATTCTGATATATTTTTTTTTTACCCTTTTGTTAGGTGGTTTGCCGACTGCATCCTGGGCGATGACAGTTTGGACAGTGGCTTCTTCTTTGCAGAACCACTCCACAACTCTCCAGATGTTTGGGTGGTGTTGTCCTACAAGGTTGAAAAACTTGTTGTTCCAATTATCTATGCATTACAGACCAACAGACAGATTGTTAATTAAAGTCTCAGCTCAACGTGAAAATACATTTGATAAAACAGTAAAAGTTGAGCCACCCCTATAAGGGATTATGAGAGACTTATGTCATTGAAATATTTACAAGAAGCAAAATAGATGCCTAAAGTTATAGTTATAACATTTATAAAGATAAATCTATTGAGATAAAATCAGGAATTGTATTCGTAAGATTGACGTTTAGAAAGAATTAAATTGCAGGTTTTGGCAGCAGTAAAACAAACATTTAGGCTGGATAAGATAAATTTTTCTTAGCGTTCCAAGATAAGTTTTTTTCTCCAAATGTTTATCAAGAGGTCACCTTTAGGGAGAGTAAAAGTCGGATTTATTTTGCTTTAAACAATAAACAACATCGTGATATTTTTCAAAATATATAACATAAAACTGTCTATATACACTACTGAATTACCGATACTGAAGATCATTTTGAGTCAAATATGACAGACCAAAATACAGATGGTTTATTTACGTCACACGCTCGAATGTAGGAAAAAAAGTAACAGGAAAAAAAGTAACGGAAAAAAAGTAACAGGAAAATAAGTAACACTTCTTATATAAAGAAACACTTTAGTAGGAAATTGAGTTTGAATTATATAAGGATTAGTGTTGATAATCTTGTGAATAAAGAAGATTATCACACTTAACATCACATTTAACATCAAAGGTACACTTGTTACTTAAAACAACATTATTACATTGGTATTAACTGTTTCCTTCTCACCTGCTCAATTATATCGACATAATACTCTACCTTAATTGATTTACTATCACACTGGCCTCACTCATTTACTTAAAAATTACCTATCAAAACTTAACCCCTTTGATCAGGAAAGCTAATCAACAATATTTAACAAAATAAAAACAAGCTTAGAGAGGTTTCATCACCTATGACATATAATGTGCACTATAATGTTCAAGTCTATCAGATCTTCAGTATGGAGGTAATAGAAAGTAACAGAGGAGAATACTAAACGCAGTCTTATATACCATAGAAAAAGTTCTCATGTCCCAAGAAGTCTTTCTGTTCTGAAAATAGTGCTTTAAATAACATGTTTGTATAGTATAGTTTGTATATATAAACCTCATGAAATAAAAAACAAAACAAAAAACTGTTTCCGATCACCCACACGCTCATGCATATTCATCAATATAATATATTTTCATTTGTAACAAGTGTACAAATCCATTTAGACAACAATCTTCAATCATACTCCAAGCATTTTACATTTCTTTTCTAGCATGTTAAGCAATACATTCTTAATATATACCAGATCAATCCTTCAACACATATAGATGATATACATATTTTAGATAAACACATAGGCGACATATTTAATAATTGTGCAATTGTGATTCTTCAAGTGTTATCGAAAGTTGGGAATTACGGAACAATAAGTCAATCTTAGGCCCTGTTAGATTTTTCAGCTCATAATTTTTTTTCAAAACATTGTTTTCTTGAGATGTTTGCTGATATGGGAACACGATTCCCTAGATAATAGAACATCAACAAGATTACATCAATTTATCTACAGGAGTGTGCGATTTGATAAAACATTGTAATATGATCGTTGTAAAACATCTTATAAAAGCAACCGCTGGCAATAAGTCACCCAGTTGTTTTATACAGATATGTCAGGTTCTTAATTTATATGTTTGATATTTGTCTAGTTCTTGTGTGTTTTTATGTTTTTACTGGTGATGTATTCAGATAAGCAAAGCTTTGCTTGTTCACTGAGTAGGCTTCTTCATTAGATAATATATGCTTAAACCAAAATAATGATATTATAATAATACTTCAATCTCCTTTCTACTAATCTGTTGACAAATCATAGAGACATACTTCCCTGATATACTGAAGCAAAGTTTTAGGATGTCTGAAAAAAAACATACGAATTACAATTACAAAATCGAACCCACATAAGTGTAAAGAACATTACAAAATATTCCATTTGATTGAAAGGAATAATGAAATCCGCCACAAAAGGTCGACGAGTGGTGGTCCACATAAAACATACGATTTGGATAGCGGTTTATCTCCTGATAAATTAATAAACAATTGATGTTCATTTCTTAAGAGGATTTGTCTTAAAATCTTCTATCTGGGCAGTCTGATTAGATGCAGACACGATAAGTGACGGCGGCGGACATCAAAGACTGCTGAGACTGCACTGGCGCCAGCAAGGGATTGTCATGCTCTTGGGTATTGTCATATCAAGGCATGCACAGGTCCGCACTGCTGACAATATACATCGATATGGGGGAGGGGTGCAAAAGGGCGGCTTGCCTTTTGATGTTAGTTTACGCGCACATTGACCGTTGAGATTATTTGATACACTTTATTCCACTAGTTCATTACGTAAACATATATTATCAAGCTTTTAATAGTCCTTTAAGAAATAGCATTAAAGTGTGTAATATACGACAAAATATAAGTCAATTACTTTAATCGTAAGTAATAAAGACATCAAGCAGATGTAAATGATAATTCCTAATGATATCTGTATACCATTCATAAATGATATTAACTGATTTTCATAGGTCTCATATTAAATCTGTACCAGATGCAAAGGTAGAGACAGCTTAATATTAATTCGAGGTCAGTAGGAATAATTGCAAATATATATTTCAACCAATGTATTTGATATCTGACTCGTTTTATGGTTATTTTTCAAGAGAAGCATTTATATAGGCATTTGCTGCCTGTTTCTACCGTTTTAACCTTTTTTTATGTATTAATTTATTCTGAATGTTGTGTAATGTTTTATGGAAAGAGTTTAAATTAGTTGTTAATCGTTTTATGGACACGATTTAAACATAGTGTTTTAAGCATTTCAGATATAATCCTAAGAAAAACATGGTTTCAAATTGATTCAGAATTAATGTAGAAAGTATTTATGCTAACCGTATGTAATGTAATTACTTCCACATATTTTCTTTAATTTATTGAATATATGTTACAGTATTTCGTTGTAAAATACGAGTACTTTTTATGTTATAATTTTAATTCTATAATAAAAAGATGTATATCACACACGCCTTCATGAATACAGAAACCCTCATCATGCGGTTCCAAATTACTTTGTATTTTCAAATAAAAGAATAAGTTTCCAAACATAGCCATTGTGTAAAAGTTCATATGAATCGTTTCATTGTGTATAACAATATCGACATAATAGTTATAATTTTGTTTTAATGAGTGATGGCATAAAAAAACGTGTAGATTTCTCTTGAAAAGTTGTCAAAGATGATAAAAAAGCTTTAACTGTTCAGATCCACTGACACTGAAAACGATAGCTGTGGAATATCCTCTGCCATGGCGATGACAATTGTGAAGAAGCTGTAGGTAAATGTTTTTCTCAAAAAGTAACTGACGGTGATATAGCTTTTAATTGTATAAACATATTTTTCGTGAATATTTTGTTATCATTTGTTTTCCTTATAATCAATACTTTTTGACAGGTATATCTTCGAGGTAGTGTTTTGTTAGTCTTCTTTACAATACCCAGAGAAACATCTTTAAAAACATAATTTTCTAAACTGTTGCTTATGAAAGCATTAACACTTGATACACAGTCGGTCTTATTAATAAATTACACTAGGAAATGTTATTAACATAATAGAGATGAAATCTTTTGGTTTGTAAATTGTCATAACAAACGATTCGGTTTTGCAAACAAGATCTTGTTGGTATTTCATATTTTATTAACTATATTCGCACTGTCAAACTAGATGCTGTACTCTACATGTATGGACCTTTAAAATTCATATCGTCATGTGCAGTTGTTATTATGATAAAATATACTTATATCAAACATTCAGTATTAAATTGTCCTTTCTGCTTTGATATTTGAATATCAAAGGGAAAGACAAGAACCAAATCTTTCAACATGAATTTATTTTCAGCTAAAAAAATCACATATATTTTTGGTCTACTACTGCAAAATCCAATGCATATTTTGTAATGGGTTTAAACAACGGGTAACCAGCTTTCTGTTTATCGATTGGTTACTCGTTATCACGTGCCGTACCGGGAGTTACCTTTGTTAGTATAATTGGTCAGTGATTTATGGTATTGAAATATAATCAACCGTCATTGATGAACTCAATACAATCCGGTGATTGGCAACCCAGCTGAAGAACTCTCTGAAAAGCTCATTGACTCTGTTCAGGTAAGCAATATTTCTTTACATTTAATGCTTCCCATTTCATTCCTTGATTTTGAAAATCATTAGGTTTTAACAAAAATATTTTATATAATAACTTATAAAGGGAGGACTGTTATTGTTGTATCAACTGAGTAGTCGCTTATCACGTATACTTTGCATGTGAGTTTAACAAATCTTTTTTTAAGCTTAACCTAACAAATAGCAAGCTGGCATAATCGATAGGCATGAATAAACTGTAGGATTTAAGTAATGATGCAGGATTTTAGGGAGACAAGGCTTTAAGCAACAGTGATCATAGGATGTAATGGCAACTTTGAGGATTAACAACAGTTCAGTGCTTGTTGTTGATAGTCATGATCAAAGTGCTGTTTCTCTAAATTAAAAGTTCAAATAACCACTAACATATTTCTCTCTTTTCTTATATTAAAGCCTGATTACAATATTGTATAGTTCGTCAAAGGTCGCTACTCAAATATATTCAGTTTGGTAATGAAAGCCGTTTTTAATCGCACTTTTGATGGACCTATTTTGCCACAAACCAGTGAATGCATGACTGCCGGTCACTGGTCACACCCCTTTTTTCTGACGCCAGAAACAGAATCGGCTTCGTTATCTATACATCTATATAACAACAATACCACACAACATTTTCAGAAAATGTTTTACACTCAGTTATATCAATCATTTGACGATGTAATATTACTAAGCATATGGTGTAAAAAAGATATCCACATCAATGGTAATCATTTAGGCAGTAGTTCAGTTGAAATAATGACACGTTAATCTGTACAGTCTGTTTATTACGTATAGTTTTATGACCCCAAACCCAGGTTGTTTTTTTACAACCGATAATTACGCTGTCTTAATGAAAGGCTAATTAAAGGTGGACAAATTAACACAAATCAAGCCAAGTTTTTATTTTGTTGAAAAATGTTTGAACTAAAAGCTAGAAGTGATAGAGTCGAGGTTAGTGGATGTTTAAATAATGACACAAGTTATCGCAATAGGCTAAAATATGGCAAGTTGATTTTAATCCTGGTAAGGCTGATGCAATTCTATTCTCACGTAAAAGTAGTCAAACGCCAAACTAGTCTTATAATATAAGGAGTAGATATTAATGAAGTTGATCAACATAAGCATTGAGGAATAATGTTATAATCAGACTGTAAATTACTTCTCATCTTTCTGAAAGTTGAAAGGGTAGGTCCCTTAATAAATGCCTTCATAGACATAAGTGTAGATTGTCGAGGAAGTCATTACTGCAAAAGTACAAATCTTACATATTGCCAATTTTTGATTGATTTTGAATTGATTGATGTTCGCCAATTGGGATAACTGTACAAAGAACAAGAGAATTATCGTAAGTTTGCATTTACTTGCTTTGCGACCGTACTGAGGGACAGAGGAACAAGTCCTAAAATACATACGCTAGCAATTTAAGAACAAACACGTGCAATTGATTTCTTTGGACAATAGTCTTCCTGTAGCCACATCCTATTTTTATAACCTATTGAATAACTGGCTAGTCCATGTCCCTCGCTTGCGTTTTTCATTCATATTTGAATTTAATGCACAATAATCTCTTTGCATGTGTTATTCTGTCCCGTAAAGTTTGGATGCTGTTAAAACTTTTGCATTCTTAAATTATTTTTCAAAGAGATTTAAATACGTAAAAAGTATTATAAAGGTTAATTTGCGTACATGTATGTAATAATGTGACATTCTACATGTACGACATATTAATTCTCTTTTGTTTACAAATAGGCTTGTTTGTGTCAACAAGTCAAATAGAGTCAAATAGAGTTACATTTTGTTTTTACGTTTTGTTGAATGCCTAACACCGTTTTGGAACCGACAGTATTAATACAAGATACATTTTATAGACAGAGAGACAGATATGATATATAAAATATCTGTCCGTCTGTCTACATTTTTATATCATATTTAGAATATTCATTCAGGGCAATATGTTCAAGCTATGAAGTTACAGGACTTGCTCACCAGAAATATAGACCACGCCCATCACGGGTGAACAGATTTACGATCAAAATACCAATGACCGTTTATTCATATGTCAATAAACTATAGATGAACGAATCACCTAAAATTACCAACAATAATGGTGAAAATTACAAGATGACGTCTCTGAATTCTCTGTTAGATATCCCTATTCACACCTCCTCCCCGACTGATCTACATGAAACAATAAAACAATCAGAACTTTATGGTAGACTAGACAGTTTCCTTTCATCCCGTCTCGGGAGATGAGGGGTACTGTGAGCTAATTGGCGTCGCTAGAGCGGGCAGTTACGCTGACAAGGGGCCTAGGCGTTGAGCCGTGAAGCATGTCCAGGGGTTAATGAGTTAAAAAGTTACAGGCATTTATCATGTTGTTTGTTTAAGATTGTCGGTGTTTACTAATTTATTTAGATGAATGATATATCATGTTAAACAATCATTCTTTATTGTGTTGGCGTTTGTATAGATAACTATATAATATTCACCATGACATGTTCTACATCTTGTATTTTGGAGCGGTATTAACATAAGCTTTTAGATTTACCAATCCAATACTTCATTGAAATAAATATGTTTAAACCATTTACAATGAAACTTATTCCATGCACCAAGTAAATATACAGGTTAATAGAATGACATGAATCATGACGTTAGTTAAAATGCATTTTATCCTTTGTTGTAATCCAAATAAGTAACCAATGTAAGGAATCATGGGTTTTCACAACACAGACACAAGATTACACATAAGTCAGAATTCACACGTTACAGACACATTAACCAAAGAAGAGTGCATCCATATCTCGCATGGGCAATTCTGGCATAAATGCACGCAATAATGAGCCATGTTATGGATCATAATAAAATGTTATTGGTTTTTGTTTGTTTAGCATTATTGAGTGTTTTACTTTCTGTTGTAGTTATCAACAAGGACTTGTGTTGAACATTGATAATATCTTTTAAATTTTGATGAAAGTCTCTCACATATATCTACAAGGTTAATAAATGCTTCTTCTTCTTGAAGATGTACTTAACAAGAAACAAAGGTTAAAGGTATAACACATTTTACACACTAATGATATGTAACGATACTATACCTTAAGATATTAAATAAATTAGATAATAAGAATAGAGACATTAAAGAACAAACCTTCGAGCTTATTTGTAGGTCGACAATGAAGTCAAGGTTTATGAGAAACAAATATGATATCACTGTCCACATGTGTTTGATCCGAGGATAACTCAAATGAAAACAAAGACCGAATATGGTATGAATAACGAATAACGAATAGTTCAATACGATGAAACATTTTCTAATCCTGCAAAATTACTCAAAATAAAACATTCATGGTAGTCACTCGATGGATGCTAATTTAATCCGGGAGTACTGGGATAACAACTGCATCAGGACGTCATTTTCATAAATATATAAGAAAACTTCTCAAATTTAACCACGTGTTTATATTTGATAGTCATCTGCATTGAAGATAAAATAACAATACCAGTGATGATAAATATGAGTTGTCAATTGACAATCTATTAAAAAAACGTAATTTGTATTGTTTTGTAATCATAAATATTTTTTATTCACATACCCAACAATTTGCCCGTAAACCAATTCAATTTGCCTTATCAAATATTTAATTTTATTAAATTTCATGTAGGATAAAATATATTATGACGCTTCAGCATTTACTTTCTCCTGGTTGCCTCCCTACCACCGTAAATGGCAATAATCCCTGTCTTTTAGTAAATTGGGAGTTACCTCCCTTGCTCAGCCTCTCTTTCACGTTTCGACCCCTGGGCAACACACGTTTCAAATTCTGTCCAAGTAATCTAAATTTATCAGTACACAAAGACCCATTTCTTATCTACTGTGTTTCAGGATGTCAGGAAGAGGGGCAGGATCGAAGAAGAGAGCATCGAAGAGGACGGAAGCTGCAGCAAACAGCGCGATTCGGGTTCAGTCAACCGTCACAGTGCCGCCCGCAAAGAAACAACGGGGAAAGAAGGGGTCATCCAAGGTCAAGCCTGGAAACAGCTCTTCATCGCCTGGTTAGTATAGGTTACCCTGTATTTCACACATTAGCGATGTTAACGGTACCAATGCTAGCTCTTCCCCAATTAGGATTAATTTTCAAACTGAAGAAATCCCTTCACAAGCAGATTACAATGACAAAATTGGGACAACCCCGACAAACACACATTCAGGGTTCGATACCATCAGCAACGACTCTAATTTTGACAACCTTAACCAGAGATGCAATTCATCAGGGCAATCGGGGTTACCCCCTGTATCTGCATTATCTCAAGATGCACACGATGACGTCAATATGGTTTGGATGTCAACAGATACGGTCGGCGAGTATGTCCCGCAGAATTTGAAGGAAAATATTTGCAGAGGAAAGTATGTTGATTTTAATTTGCTGCTAAAAGGCTCGCAGCAGGATATATACCCTGCACAAACACAACTTTTGTCAATCAACGGTCAGGGTCAAATTGAAATTTCAAAAGTGTCAAAACAGAAAGAAATAATGGATATTAATGACTGGACAACGGGCTTTACGGTTTATTCTAGCTTCTACTTGACAAAATTTCCTCAGCGTAAACCGAAATCAGTGACACATATGTAACAGAAACAGCAATACAAACTCTAAATATAGATCACAAGGAAATGGGAAACCTATCAGTCTGACGTTTACATTGGATCAGCTCTTCACGGTATATTAATATCAGCCATATTGATTCAAACTGACCCGATATAACGTAAATATGTAGCCAGAATATTACTTGGGTTGCCAGTTCAATCTGACACAGTCTGTTGCTCATCTGAAATTATCTCACAAATATAGATAATATTTAATGACCATATCGATGTTTACGTTTTCCTTTCATTTAATTATTGCGTCTTCTGGTTAATGGTTAATTTGAAGTGATCATGAATCTTTACATGTACAAAATCTATGAATGTCCAACATTTAACCAAGATCACAATTATTGATAATATTTTAAAGAAGCTTATTTAACGATTTAATATCTCAAAAAGGTTAACAAAACCCAAAATTGTATAAAACACTTATTTCAATTCATAGATGATATAACCTTCGCTTCTGAACTCAGTTTAGGTTAAAAGTAAAATATGTGATTGCTTCATTAGGCGTAAATATTCGTTAGCTCTCCTTCATCCTGTTTATTTACACTTGGTAGCTCATCTTTCTTGTAAGGCATGGCATGGTGTCCGGCGTCCGTCCGTCTGTAAACTATGTGCATGTTTATCTTTTTCTTTAGAAGCATAAGGCCTAGAAAGCTGAAACTTTATGTACAGACTTCTTGACTAATGGGAATTATAAATTGTAGCTTTTGTGGCTCTGTGACCCCTAATAAGGGCCACAGGGGCCACGCCCAAAAAAAGTATGTTTATCTTCCACTCCAGATGCGCGAGGGCTAGAAAGCTGAAACTTTGTGTATAGACATCTTGACTAGTGAGAATTTTAATCCACAGTTTTGTGACTCTATGCCCCTAAAAGGGCTTGGTGAAACTTTGAATACTTTATCAATTGAATATTTGAGCAATTTCCGTTTCAGAAATGATTACTGATACCTGTAATTACATTGCCTATATACTTCATTTTAGGATTGTTGAAACTGTAGCCCCTACAAAGGTGGGAACAAGAACCTACAGCACAATTGAATAGGAAGCCTGATGAGCTAGAAAGCCAACGTCTGCATTTTTTAAACAGAATTTTATTGACAAATTCTTTTGAAAATGTATTTTTAAACAATAATGTTTTGGATTTATCATTTGAACAACAATCAGAAGTTATTGGAAACATATGTATATTCTTTCATGTTGAAATTCAGACTAAAGGTATCGGTTTTGTTTGGTTCTGGCCTAAAGTATACCATGTTTAATTTATTCCTCAGCAAAAAGGGTTTACTAAAGTTTCCTCCGTCTTTTCCATAGATCATATACTCAGCACATCTATCGATAGAAGTAATAACCATTATCTATAATATAATCAAATCAAATTCAGGTTTCATCTCTGTTGCTGTTCAGCGAAAACTGTATAGAGAATGTCACGAAATCAGTCCTTAATGAAATGCTGTATTTAATATTGGCGAGGGATTAATATCAACAGATTTAAGATGAGCTACGACCTGTCAAGGTGTCTAGGGATTTGCATTGCAGACTAATAAATGACATAATAAATGACAATCTTCGATGCAGTAGTTATAGATCATAACGTTCAGTGTAGATTTTTTTCATCTCCCAGCGGTAAAAACAAGATGTTTTATTATGTTTCGCTGACATTTATAATTAGATATGTACTAACATTCCGCCTCATTGTATTAAAATAACATATTGCTTTTCAAAAAAAAGAACTACTGTAAATATATGCCTGGTATATTGTAGTTAGTAAGTATTTAACTTGGTAATAGAATATAATATTTGTGGCGAATTACAAATCTATTTTAGTTCTGGGAAACAATATTAATTCTCTCTGAAAAATAGAATCCCACAAAGAAGTTATGCATAAATGAATATAAATACGTAGTCAACTGAATCCACATATTATGTCTTTGAATTTTTTGTGTTCCCACTCGTTTACAACAATGTTAAAACAAACCAAATATAACTGTATGCCGATGTTCTAGAGAATCTAGTTATGCAATGATGAAATGTGATGATATATGATGATTAAACAAATAGAAAATACGATGAAACATGCTTATTGGTAGAACTTTAATTATTTCACTGATAACCAGTTCTTTTCCATAGGGAATCTATGAGTATATCAATAAACCTACAGAACACAGAGTAACTCTCTTATCCAAAACCATGTAAAACATCCCTCCCCCCAACGCTCCAACCAAATAACGAAAAACCGAACCAAAACAAAACAAGATGCAACAAAAGTTTAGCTCTTGTAAATAAGAACAGAATATCGGTTGTCAATGTATGTTTGTTATGAGATTATATGATCACATGATTATATGCAATGAGCCATACATAAATCTTACAGGCCAGATGAGCTAAACATCTGAAGACGTCTCTTCTTTAACAAAATTTCATTTACCTAATTAATTACCTAATTAATTAAAGTTTAAAAAGGGAGAAATTGATTTTAAGTTTTTACAATATGAGGACAAATGCAGCATCTGTATTGTGTTCACAATAACCTATTAAACTGGGAGATTCGATGACCTTAATTGTTCGTAAAAGATAACTGTGGCAAGGAAGTAATATATTGATGTAGGTCATAAGGGAATGTGGTTCAGTCATGGAGTGTACCAATTTTATCTCTTCATCTAATTATCTCTTACCAATTGGTCGGTCAGTAATTTCGGCCTAAGAATGGAAAATATTCTCTTGGTGATACCTAATTGACCAAATGAAGTGTCAATACAATTCACTGGCTTATTTGCTAATTATCACTGACCTTATTCCAAGTATGCATGACTTCAACTTTAACGTTCACATGATTATGAAAATTACGTATCTATGATCTATAAATGGAGAGTAACGATATCGCAATGCTGAAGAACCAGATTGTCCGTGTAAATTAAGGGTTCATAAAGAACTGACTGAAGATTGCCGAACAAAGGTTGCAACCAATAATACTGCATCTTGATTATCCTCTTTCAATAGTATCTTTCTAATCTAATTTTTTTTGGTATATTGATAGTTTTTCAATGTATTTTATCTTTTTGATGTTTCAGTGACACTTCAAGCAAAAGTTGCAATAGAATACTGAGCTCTTGCCTCTATTGTTCTCTTTATTGGATAATATACTCTTGGTGATACCAAATGAAGTGTCAATCCAATTGACTGGCTGATTAGCTATTTATCACTGACCTTATTTCAAATATACATGACTTGAACAGTATTGTTCAAATGATTCTGTAAATTACGTATCTATGATTTATAAATGGAAGTAACGATATCGCCTTGATATCGCCTTGCTTAAGAACCAGATTGTCCATGTAATTGAAGGGTTCATAAAGATCTAAATATAAGAATTAATGTTTAAGAAATGACTGAAGATTGCCGAACAAAGGTTGCAACCAATAATACTCTATCTTGATTATCTTCTTTCAATAGTATATTTCTAATCTAATTTTTTTGGGTATATTGGTAGTTTTTACAATGTATTTCATCTTTTTGATGTTTCAGTGAGTCGGTTTTTTTATTTTGTACTTTTTGAATTCTTCACACACTGTTGATTATTAACTCATCGTTTCACTTAAAGCTTAAGCTATACATGTCGTTTGTTTTTTTGCATCCATAGAAATGAACCTAAACAGCAAAAAGATAATATGTATTTTATGTTTTTATTAAATAATTGTTCAAAAGTTTTCAATTGGTTTATATATTCTATCGAAGAGAGACCGCAGCTGCTTTTGTCATAGGCAAATCGACTTTTTATTGTTTTTTCATCCAATTTATCGGCTCCTTGATGCGGAATTGTATTTTTATCTTGTACTTTTAGAACTCTTCACAGACTGTTGATTATTAACTCATAGTTCCACTTAATGCTTAAGATATTTCTTGTTTTTTTTTATAGAAATGAACCAGTATGATGTTCATATGTATTTTATGTTTTTTATTCAATAATTTTTCAAAAGTTTTCAATTGGCTTCTATATTCTATCGAAGATGAAAAAATATAAGATCGTCAAATGTTTCAGTAGAAATTAAAACCGCAAATTCGATATCTGCACAGGAGTTAAAGTAACTCCTCTATGAATATCATTTATGTCACCCTATCGACACTATGAGCCATAAATATTCTTACTATTTTTCTTATGGTTGTTCACAATATTATGATTCACTAATTAAATGGCGTGCCACGGCTGGCATATGTCCTGACAAAACATTGTCTTTTAAAGATCAATAATCCTGATCTAAGAAACTCAGGAAATCTGAAGTACAAGATATGTCAAAGTTGGTCTTCAGGACGAAATGTGTCTACTAGTGACAATTCATCGTTGAATCATTAGTTTTTCTGATGGCATACATATGTATTAGTGACAGTTGTGAATTTTATAAGTGTCTAAACCAATCTCACATTTGCAGACAATTGGGACGAGACAGGTGCGTGTCGAATAATAAGTGTAAACATATCATTTCCCTAAAGAGCGGTAGACTGCCATTTATTCACTCAGTGTGTTGAAACTCTTTAGTGATCTATAGAATGATACACTGTATGTCAAAGATCACCCATATGAAATATTATAGGTGATAGAAAAATTACATGTAAGGTTTCCCTTTAGCCTTAGTAGTGTAGAACATCGTTTACTTGATCTCTGAGGCTAAACTGACCCGTGCCTTTACGCATTCTAAGAAAAGATATGATATTTGTTTCATGTGTTGATATTCATCCTCATGAAAGGCGTCCGCTCTTTGTCATCAAACAATCACTTGTAATAACAGCCTAACATAAAGGTTTATATAGAGAGCATGTTAATTCTGCCCTTTATGTCTTTGTTTTGTAAATGTCAATTACTCAGTGTGTCCTTTGATGGGATTTCATGTCTATGACAGAGGGGAATCCAGTCCAGAAGTAGCGGATGATGCATGTGAGTTAAATATCTTTATTGTTGTCCACTACATAGAAGATACTTACTGTATATTAGGAATCTTTTTATTTATCTCTAATGAATAGAATCCATAACATATATCCAAACAGTGTGTTTAAGGAATATGAGCGATCTCAACTATACAAGAATTGGCTTTAAAACATTAGCAAAGACGTTTTGTTTTATTCTTTTGATATTTCAATAATTCATGTCTATATTGTAAATAGGATTAATAGAAAATTGGAAATTGCATTTAATTAATGCTTCACTTTTATGTTATATTATCCTCCTTAAACTTCCATATTCTTAAGTGTTTAGAAATCTCGCATTTTATTGAATGCATTTCACCAATATCAGAATATACTTATTGTCTGAGAAACCATGTTTGAATATCAACAGTATTGAACTATATAGCAGTGGTGTTGGTCTTGACAACGAAGACAATCAGTCCTGGGTTCATAATGATGACGACAAAATGCTGTTGCGGGCTTTCTCCCTGCAATAATACTAGCAGCCACGATATAATTGATATAATTCGACAGCGGCGTCAAACCCATCATCATCTCACCTCGTTTTGTACCTATCATCGCGGTTTCTTATTGTCCAAAATTCCAGACACAATGGTTGGAGAAAGTCAAGCTTACTCTATTGAATACGTTTACTTTAAGGAACTTTTCAATTGTTGTTCAATTGCTACTATCATAACAAAACGTGGCTTCATACCAATGGACAATACCCATGTTTGCGTTAGTGCGATAATGACTTATTGTATGCTCGAAACCTGCATTCATCCATCCTGTTTGTATGCATCATCGTGAATCTGTCTTTTGCTGGTTTAGCTAAATTATTGAAATCTTCATGTTTTCGATTGGTTTTCCATTATATATTTGATAATTGACGTGGCTTTATATCCTTGCAAACATCTATAATTTCTTATAATTTTATTGTATGTTCTGAACATTTCACTAACATTAATCCAATTTTAAATATTGAATCAATATATGTATGGATATATTAGTACAGTTAAACGCTATTCTAAAATTGTTCTAGGATATTGTTAAACAACTCAAGTCACACATGTCTCGGGAGATTAACATGCATTGCTATTTCTGATATTTGACAATAAAGTGAACAGGTTCGGACTATTTAACCACAAATCCATCAGCCCTTTCAAGCGACAACTGTTTTCTCTTTTTGAATATTGAATAACAATATGAAATAAATGAAATTATCAAAGTAAGAACTTCAGTTAAAATACAGGATGTCAACACTTCCATGACTGACCACTTAAATGCCAATGTTGACATAGACTTTTTTTTCTTTTGGTAACAGGTTTTAAATATATTAACAATAGAGGCAATGATATATGTATCTGTTTGGTAACATAAATGTTTATAATCATCTTTTCACTGTTAAATCAGGATGCCTGTGAACATATTTTGTTCTTCTTAATTTATATATACATTCAATTGTTTACTCATCAATATATGTCATTACTAGGATATAGTTATACATAATGAAGACAGTATTCTTGAAGGCTTTACAGAGACACCAATCCAGACGTACATACAATGTTACTGATAAAAAGTGTATTCTAGAAGGGTAAAAGTGTGCGTAATCATGTGTGGACTATCTTACAGCTATTTGCTTTACAAACACAGAAGAATACTTTATAGATTATGATCTGGTCTAGATTTTGCACGAAACTAGAATTTAAACATAAAGGACAAAACTTTATATGGCAGTTGATCTATAAGCATTAATATACTGATCAGACAAACCGTCGTATTTCTATAAAGACAGACGAAATATGTTTGCACTTTTGCAATGAAATGCATAACATATTTTTAGTTTTGTGGTAATTACTGATGAAAAACGTTACGTGCTATTTTTTAAGTCGTTGAAATGCGTCATAATTATAATGCCGTAATGCTTGCCCATTCAATAAGTATACACTTGTACCCTAGCCAGGAGACAAATTGAGAAGATCTCAGTTCTGAATACATCTGCAACATAATTCACATTCCATGGTCAATAAACAGATAAAAACCACAACAGAGGCAACGTTTTTGTCATCAAATGATGTCGTGTGCGATGTTAGTCCAATGAACTCTTTATTCTCTATAACGTGTGGACGTTGCAATCAATATTTTCTCAAACAACTTAAACCTAATGATAAAGGTTGATGTTTATCTAGGAGAACTTCTACAGCATTTATTTCCAGCTGCCATGTTTCACAAAGCATAATAAACATGAATGGATACCTCTTGGCAGTAAATCTAATTAAGCATGTTTGTCGAGGTCTAACAGAATTTCTAACCAGGGACCTTATTGCTGCAAGCATTTCTGGAAAAATTGAATTTTCCAAGTGATTTATAACCAAGGAGTCTCTTTCCGGAAATATTGACCTGAAAATCTCAACAAGATGTAAAACTGAGATGAAGTAGTTTGATGGACTTAGAACTTCTGGCAAGATAAACATACTTAACACGAATAACCACAGGGTCATTGGAGTTTACATGGTAGAACAGTGCCTTTTGTGTTATACTCACTTGGTAACAAAGTGGAACATAACATGGAACTGTTACCTTGTCAAAATATAAAATTATTTATCAAAATACTTATTTAAATCCTTTCAGCACTCCCTGATTGTACAGTTACTGTATAGTACATTGACCAGCTCAACTGTTCCTTCATAAACAATGAAGGAAATATGTGTATTCTAGTTTTTCAACTATATTTGGACCCTATTCAAATATTGAGTACCAAACTGCAAATTTCCGTACGAAATCAATCAATAATATTTGTTCACTAAAAGGAGATTACACATTTACCTTTCTGGTATGCAGAGTTGTGCCACTAGAAATTTTGGTTTAGAAGCTCATGGAAAAGCGAGCTACCTTCTACATGGATGGATGGATACGGCCTCGCTCCAATGCGTTTTATAAGGCTTTGTCTGTGAATTGTAGAGCTATTCTCGAAAAGGTCGAAAATCTTATCCCTAATTATAGTTATATTGTCTTCATTATAAGGTCATTGCGTTCAAGTACATATTGTTTTTTGACATATTCAAATATTGCATTATGTCTTCTTTTAACATTATTCCAAATTGTTTTGGATTAGGAGCCTATGTTTCCTGGAAATTCAAAGTAAAATGTAAAAAATTTTAATGGGCTTATGGCATGGCATGGTGTCCGGCGTCCGTCCGTCCGTCCGTCCGTCCATCCGTCCGTCCATCCGTAAACTTTTCACATTTTCATCTTCTTCTCCGAAACCAATGACTCTAGAGAGCTGAAATTTGATGTGCAGACTCCTTGGCAAATGGGGATTCTAAATTGTAGATTTTGTGACCCCATGACCCCAAATGGGGTCACAGGGGTCAAAACCTTAAAAACCTATTTTCATCTTCTTCTCCAGTTCCAAAAGGTCTAGAGAGCTGAAAAGTTGTGTGTAGACTCCTTGGCCAATATGGATTCTTAATTGTAGATTTCGTGACCCCATGACACCAAATGGGGTCACAGGGGTCAAAACCTTAAAAACCTACTTTCATCTTCTCCTCCAGTTCCAAAAGGTCTAGAGAGCTGAAAAGTTGTGTGTAGACTCCTTGGCCAATGGAGATTCAAAATTGTAGATTTTGTGACCCCATGACACCAAATGGGGTCACAGGGGTCAAAACCTTAAAAACCTATTTTCATCTTCTCCTCCAGTTCCAAAAGGTCTAGAGAGCTGAAAAGTTGTGTGTAGACTCCTTGGACAATAACGATTCTAAATATTAGTTTTGGTGACCCCTTGACCCCAAACGGGGTCACAGGGGTCAAAACCTTAAAAACCTTTTTTCATCTTCTTCTCCAGTTCCAAAATGTCTAGAGAGCTGAAAAGTTGTGTGTAGACTCCTCATGGCCAATGGGGATTCTAAAGTGTAGATTTCGTGACCCCATGACCCCAAAATCTTAAAAGCCTGTTTTCATCTTGTTCTCCAGTTCCAAAATGTCTAGAGAGCTGAAAAGTTGTGTGTAGACTCCTTGGTAAATGGGGATTCTGAATTGTAGATTTCGTGACCCCATGACCCCAAATGGGGTCACAGGGGTCAAAACATATTTTAATCATAAGTCTGATGAGCTACAGAGCCCATGGCTCTATTTTTGAACACTGAAAATTAACTTTCATTTGTTAACTAGGTTAAGTAGGAGGAATTCAAGGGAATAAGTTCCTCTAAAGATTTTATTATCCAATACACTTTGCTTAGGGAAATAAATATTCTAAATCTCTATTACCAGAAAAGTAAAGTGTATAAATAATAACCTTTCAGTACTTAACATTAGGATGGCTTTTATGGCCGAGAACTCCAATTATATTAGCAAATTTGGATAACCTGATATTGTCATACTCAGGCATTGTTTAACAATTGATTATACACCCTTTGTACGTTTTTGTTTTTGATGGGCAACCAAATTAATTAAAGATTCTAATAAATTTTAATCACTTTGAAACTGATGACAAATTCATAACACATGATGTATACAATTGTTGGTATATATCTTTCATAGAGTTAGTTTCTTTCATTATTTTAATCACTTTGAACCTGATGACAAGGTCATAACACATGATGTAAACAATGGTTGGTATCTTATATATCTTTCATAGAGTTAGTTTCTTAAATTTTTAGATATACATTTCTTCTTGTCTCACACAGACTGATAATTGGTTAGAGTTAAAGTGTTTTGGATTAGGAGCCTATGTTTCCTGGAAATTCAAAGTAAAATGTAAAAAATTTTAATGGGCTTATGGCATGGCATGGTGTCCGGCGTCCGTCCGTCCGTCCGTCCGTCCATCCGTCCGTCCATCCGTAAACTTTTCACATTTTCATCTTCTTCTCCGAAACCAATGACTCTAGAGAGCTGAAATTTGATGTGCAGACTCCTTGGCAAATGGGAATTCTAAATTGTAGATTTTGTGACCCCATGACCCCAAATGGGGTCACAGGGGTCAAAACCTTAAAAACCTATTTTCATCTTCTTCTCCAGTTCCAAAAGGTCTAGAGAGCTGAAAAGTTGTGTGTAGACTCCTTGGCCAATATGGATTCTTAATTGTAGATTTCGTGACCCCATGACACCAAATGGGGTCACAGGGGTCAAAACCTTAAAAACCTACTTTCATCTTCTCCTCCAGTTCCAAAAGGTCTAGAGAGCTGAAAAGTTTTGTGTAGACTCCTTGGCCAATGGAGATTCAAAATTGTAGATTTTGTGACCCCATGACACCAAATGGGGTCACAGGGGTCAAAACCTTAAAAACCTATTTTCATCTTCTCCTCCAGTTCCAAAAGGTCTAGAGAGCTGAAAAGTTGTGTGTAGACTCCTTGGACAATAACGATTCTAAATATTAGTTTTGGTGACCCCTTGACCCCAAACGGGGTCACAGGGGTCAAAACCTTAAAAACCTTTTTTCATCTTCTTCTCCAGTTCCAAAATGTCTAGAGAGCTGAAAAGTTGTGTGTAGACTCCTCATGGCCAATGGGGATTCTAAAGTGTAGATTTCGTGACCCCATGACCCCAAAATCTTAAAAGCCTGTTTTCATCTTGTTCTCCAGTTCCAAAATGTCTAGAGAGCTGAAAAGTTGTGTGTAGACTCCTTGGTAAATGGGGATTCTGAATTGTAGATTTCGTGACCCCATGACCCCAAATGGGGTCACAGGGGTCAAAACATATTTTAATCATAAGTCTGATGAGCTACAGAGCCCATGGCTCTATTTTTGAACACTGAAAATTAACTTTCATTTGTTAACTAGGTTAAGTAGGAGGAATTCAAGGGAATAAGTTCCTCTAAAGATTTTATTATCCAATACACTTTGCTTAGGGAAATAAATATTCTAAATCTCTATTACCAGAAAAGTAAAGTGTATAAATAATAACCTTTCAGTACTTAACATTAGGATGGCTTTTATGGCCGAGAACTCCAATTATATTAGCAAATTTGGATAACCTGATATTGTCATACTCAGGCATTGTTTAACAATTGATTATACACCCTTTGTACGTTTTTGTTTTTGATGGGCAACCAAATTAATTAAAGATTCTAATAAATTTTAATCACTTTGAAACTGATGACAAATTCATAACACATGATGTATACAATTGTTGGTATATATCTTTCATAGAGTTAGTTTCTTTCATTATTTTAATCACTTTGAACCTGATGACAAGGTCATAACACATGATGTAAACAATGGTTGGTATCTTATATATCTTTCATAGAGTTAGTTTCTTAAATTTTTAGATATACATTTCTTCTTGTCTCACACAGACTGATAATTGGTTAGAGTTAAAGTGCGAGTGCTTGGGTCTTTATTGCCGTGGCTTTCGAATCATGAATAAATGTTACTCTAAAATATGTGGGATGGAGAAGTAAAGTTGTTTATGAGGTCATAAGTCTAGATACAAGGAGTGGTCAAGTTTGATTCTACCTGCTACAACATACATATAGCCCTTAGGATCGTCCTCTAACAGTTTGGTTTTACGAATGAATATGTGTTCATTCCTTTCGGAAATTGCACTAGCAGATCAGTTCTCAGTAATTCTTGCAATTACGTGGGCACTTTACCTTTGCTGGAGAAGCTGATTTGACCATCTTCCACGATATTGACACAGTCGGAAACTTGCTTACAGGTGAGGTGTTTTGGGGTTTAATGCCGCTTTAGTATTTCCATATTTTTTCGCTTATATAAGCTGCAAGTATTATTGCAGGGAGAAAGGCCTCAACGCTATTGTGACTATGCATTGCGGTTAAACCTGCGAGTATAGGCTAGAACTAGCGGACCATGGGTAAAACTGCACTGAAATTCACTGTAGCATTGCACCCAAACCTTAAAGAAAAACAGTTCACTATTGCAGACAAAGTTGCCAAGCCACTGGAACAGGAACTCTTGATCCGCAGCGGAATGCGCTAACCAATGCCTATACATGTACGTACAGAAAGGTCTAAGACATAAAATTCGCCTGCATGAAGGTGTCTATTAATTGAACGTCCTTGACATGTGACTTGTTGAGGAATATGTTGACACTCCAGTTTGAACAGAAGGATCTTTTCTACAAAAATCGCAACTAATAATATTCCATAGATGTTCTCTTGGGTTCTATTGGGATTATGGCTTTTAAAAAAGTTATTTACTATTTTGACATCCGTAATTTGTAACTAAATTTTCAAATGTACAAGCAGTCGTCATATAATTCAATACACATGTTAAATTTGTGGCGAATGTAACATGTAAACAAAATTAGGCAATTGTAACAGACATACATAAATTCAGTAAGGATATGTAAACATATAAAAGCAGTTTATATGTCCTATGGCATAGTGACGTATTATTTACATATGTGATGATTATCTGTGCTTATCTTGATTAAAGTTTCCTACTCAAAGTAGATACCAAATTATGGCATATAAGGTTTTTCATTAGCGTCAGTTAAATTAATATCATTATCTTTTTATCTCTGAGGCTAAACTGACCCTTGCCTTTACGCATATGGACAAGAAGTACTTGTGGTTTAAATGAACAGGGGTTAACAATCTTTCATGGCTTATTCTACAAGATATTGAGGCAAAACAAAAGCATTATCATCTCCAAAATATTTATTCCACTCTTTCGTCAAACCACAGTCAGGATTCTACATCATTAAATCAAATACATTCAACAACGTTACAAACTGACTCCTTTAATTAGTTACGACAGTCCTAACATTCAAGAACATTAGGATTGTAAGACTGATACACAGAAGATACGCTCTACTCACAATGATCTAGATTGAATTCTTTAGGATTCTGAAAGTTATCTTTATATATAATTACTTTCCAAATAAATCAAAAGTCCTTTTTCATGTGGATATGTTAAGGTACCTATGCAATGTCAAACATTAATATAAGTGTTCAGGTGGATATCATCATGACCGTGTGGATATTAGAAGTGATGGATTGGTCTTAATCACGGTATCAGAATAATCAGGGGATGAGACAACAATGCCACTTTATTCTCAATGCTTCTTTGCTAATTATGATCTTGGTTGTTTTGTCGTTTTTACGCAAATAAAGAATACCAGTGCGTTCAATTGCAATAATGGTTTCATTATAGACACATATGCTTGATAATGTGCCGAAACGTAAGTGAAACCTCTTTTTTTTGTAACTTAGCAAAGACATTGCTCTAATCCTTCCAGATTTATATCCAAAATAATACAGATGATCGCTAATTGGGTCAATATACATTATTTTGTTTTGGTTCATAAACACAGTTAATTTGGCTATGACTTTCCCATTTAAAGTAAAGACAAGAACCTTCAACGTATCAAACATGCCAACATACAAGCGAGATCTCTTGGTTTCAATTGCGATGTTTGCTGGTGAATGGTCTAATTCTGTGACTAATCTTTTGGTTTTCCGGAATGTGTACCAACAAATATTCTGTCCCCAGAACATGCAAGACACATATATATTCCCTCTTTAACATTTTCAAGCTTGCCGTCAATTGATAATTTCCCTAGTCTTGCGTGAGTCTTATCAATAAAAATGAATTCATTTGAAAGGGGAAAATAAATGATTTGTGAAACATGTTGAGAGAAGTGGCTCATGGTTCTGATGGTTTTCGTATTCAAATTCAACAGGTTCCAACTCGAGCTGTCTGTTGCGGCTAGGATGATTTGCCCTTCCTCTTCTCCTTCAATTCCTCTACCATTTGTTGAACCTTGGAGAGATCAAATATCTCTATTCAGACCAAAATATTAGATTCAACACAAACATATCTGGTTTTACAATGCTTAAAACTTGTTTGGTTTTCCAATGTTAAGGAGATGAACTTGACAATTGAAATAAGACATTTCTAGTCTCTTATTGAAATGATTTATCCTGATTTATAACGTACTCAACTAATAATGCTCTATGTGTGCATGTTTGTAATTTTCCTATGGCGTGTAATTGAATGAAAGTTTTCAACTACACAATTTTATTTTATATGTCAATTCTCTACTCACTAAGACTGCAATATACACCATTTCTGTTCACAAAGACAGCAACGGATGAACAGTTCACCAACTGTGAGAGTTGATCCTTGCCGTCAACCTTGCAAATAAAATCAATTTAAGCATAAACAGCGTATAAAAATGGATTACATATCGATTTTAAATTCAATGGTTTATAGAAAACAATGTAAGTATCTTATCTACAATCTATTTCAACTTGATATTCTGTGTGTAAAATTTAATCTTTTATGCAGTCGTATAACAAGAGTCATCAGAAGATAACAATCCCTCCAGCCCCTTTTAAAGTAACAAACAAATCCGACAGTGGGGGTATTTCAAGCATGACAACTTGCATTCACTTAAAGAAAAGTAAAACGCAGCTTTTAATGCCTTCTTAAACCCTAGATTTCAAGCAGCATGAAACATTAATATGGTATGACCTCAATCAATTAAGGTCATAATATTACACCCCGATGGATTACAGGAAGAAGGGGAAATCTAATTACAATTAAGTGACAGTTAATTTCCATCAATACTGACTTATTGTGAAAAAGAAAACACGGGAACATTACTAAAAATCCTTTACCGTGTTAGTTAACTCATTGTCTGTGTACATGTTACAGTTTCCCTTAATACAATTGTAATTATGTGACATTTTTACTTTTAATGAAAAGCAACTAATACTGTGAAAAATAACATTTGTTTTTGCTTTTATGGAGAGTTTTGTTTTGGGTACAAACCATGATGTTATTTTCATATTCATACACAATTGAGTGTCTTACCTTGTTCTCAGAGCCTTCTTGATGCTGACCAGTTTGGCAATTAATCCCCTGTGTGTTGTTCAGACAACGATAACAAACAGATTTAGTTTCACATAGACGTTGGCATACTTTCAATGCTATTTTAGAAACAATAATTTGTCTCTCTTCTGATACTGCACAACAATATGTTAGATACAGAAATCCTATGGTAACAGCTACAGTTTCCAAGCAGCCTGAAGCTTTCATGGCTGAGAACGGTAGATTCCCATGTGAACATTGCCAGACTTATATTAAGATATTTGATAGATTATTCAAACTACATGAATAATACATACAAATTATTCTACGTGTTCAAACGATATGGAAATGCGCTAATCAACTTCATCATCTTCACTGGTTTCTCACAGTTGCCATACACATGTTTTCTTTCATATTAAATTATTCAATCTTAACTGTTGTAAAAGTACAAAGATATGGTATTTGTTATTTGTGTTTTGTTTTAGAATTACAATTCTTTTCACTGGTGTATGCTCAACGGAAAGAAGTTTCCTGTGGGAAATATTGTTCCACTCGTTTTTTCTCAAGGGAACTGTACAATCTTAAACTACACCTTTATGAGAAAGACACTTACAAATAAGATTGCTATAAGATACAAGATATTCAGTATAGTTTTTTGGTGTCTTCATTTCACCGCAATCAATGCGTAATCAATATAAAAGAATGGGGTTATTAGATGGGTTTTTTTGCTGACAAAATCTAGCTCAATTATCTGTGTGTTGCTAAACGACTTCCTAAGATACTTAATGAGAATTGAATAAAGAATCAGTGACTCAGTCAAACATTTGATTGAACAAAATACTGTGAGGTATTACAAGAAATTGTTTAAATCACTCAAAGAAGGAAATTTCAAAGAATTTTCGGATTTTGTTCTTAAAGAGGCAGTAGCACGTTTTTTAGGGGGAATATAAGGTGATGTCAGGAAAGTGAAAATTAATGGTTCCAATTGAAAGAAATGTATTTGAACAAAATGAAGCAGTAATAATTCAAATATATAATATATAGTTTAGCCGTGCGATTCCTTTAAAGGTCCTTTGTGTGAATCTTCATACTCTGTCCTCTGATTATGGATGATTGGCTTGTGAAATGAGATTGTTGACACTATCAAGTTTTTACAAATAGCATTAACGTACAATTATCAGTGAAAATTTTAGAATATGACATTTTCAAAAAACGTGCTACTGCCCCTTTAAGTCCCATTTAATTTAACACACTCTTCAAGGAGTACTCACCATCATTCATGTTTGAACAGTTTTCGTCAAGAAATCAGTTTTTATAAGGGATTTTGACCTAGAAAGTTTCATAATAATGGCAGGTTAAATAAAACTATTATGACATGCAATTAACATTATAACCTTCATTTGAATATATGTAAAAATGTTATCTAGATTTATGTTTACCGTAGGATGCCATAACAAAACAGGAGATTTGTTCAGAACAGTTTGTTAAAGAATTCATTACTGTGATTACTCCGAGGTTTCTGATTCAGTTGCAATCGTGGATTTGACTATTTTGCATTTTAGTTGGTGTTTATTTATCCAAAGATGTACTTGAACTTTACCTTTTATTAATAGGGACATCAAAGTTAACATGGAAGATGTTCGATTAGTAGGTGATGCACAGTAGGGAGTAATGGTGCGCCATCTACAGACTTTTGTAATCTCACTTGTCTGATTTTAAAAAAAATCCTAACTTTCTTGTTTTACATTTGGTTAAATCAAACACTTGTAAAATAGAAGATCAAAGAGTCTAACAAGGGTGCTTAATTATGAACAAATTTGAGAAGAAAACTTATATTCTTCGTATTATTAAACACAGACAATCTGTATATTCAAAGGGTAACAATGTATCAGAGGACGGTTCAAATGGGTGAACTTGACAATAAATATCTTCTTAAATGAAAGAACGGTGCATAGGATTTAACGCTTTATCATATGGCATGATGTTTCCCCAAGGGACCTTCTACAGCATTTAATTTAAGCTGACCTATTTCACGACCTATAAGACACATGAGTGGATAGCTCTAGGCAGTTAATCTGATTTGACATGTTTATCTAGGTTTTTAGAACTTCAGAACAACAAGAGACTTTACTGCTTCAAGCATTTAGGAAACAACTGAATCTTACAAGTGAATTATTCCAAAAGGATGTTTCCAGAAATATTTACTCTATAATCTCATCAAAATAACAAATTTAGATGAAGTTGCTTAAAGAACATAACAGCTTCTGGCTAACAGAGTAAAACAAACATTCTTAACACGAAACGTGACTGTCTATTATTGTTTAATTGATAAAGAACAGTTTTGTTTCTGCTAAAATCATTTGTGTACTTTGCAGTAAAGTATGTAGACCTGTTAATGTTTTAAACTGACATAATGCTAATTCTACCACAGAAGTATTAACTGAAAAGAGAAAAGTCAGAGGCCATATCATTTTATATTACAATGCTAAGTTCATTTCGTTTCATACGCAAGGATTCACTAGTTGCTTTGCAACAGTATTCCCTCTTGTGTTCACAATTAGCCATTGTTGTCTTTTTATTCACAATATTTATTGACTTCCAAAAAGTTTCCAAATGTTAAATGACCCAATGCTGCCAAAACACATGACACTGACAACAGTTTCCATATCAACCTTTAGGAATCGGCTTCGAGCGGCGGGTTATTTGGGACGTAGACCTCTTAAACATGTGAAATTAACACACCTGCACATCATTTAGCATATTTATGTGTGGAGCGAGGTTTGGTTGGAATTTGGCATCATGGCGCCGGATCCATTGGTCTGATGAGTGTAGGATGCTATTGCATATTGTAGATGCCAGAAATTGTGTTTTTCTTCAAGCTAACAACAGTTTCGCACGACGACTGTCCAACCAACCTACCAGTGTTGTGTTTCCTCTGTGAGTTTATGGGGTTCCTCCTCATTGTAAACTCGACCTTGTGACAGTTCCAGGTACACTCAATGCTCAGAAATATGGAGCTACCATCCCTGTCCTTGTGGTTATTCAATATTTCAACACTTTCGCACAAGATCAATTGACATGTATGAAAATATTACACCCAATAGAAACAGTGGTTACACAGATTCTACAGTGGGAATCCATAACAATGCTACTGCTTGTAGTCCCGTCATAAACCAGATAGAACATCTATCGGTTATTCTTGGCCGCCGTAAATTGGATACAGCACTGCATCGGGAGTGGCAGTGAATTCCTCAACAAGTTATACAGAGACAGATTCATTCAATATCGAGTAGGGTCAATGAAGTCATAAATACAAGAGAGTCATACACTCGCTAAATAAAAAAATTGACCTAACACTGGTTTACACTGTTCATAAAGCCTCAGTGTTACCTCTAACTTGTTTTCATTGCATAATTGCTGAAAACACACACTGTTTAGAATTTATTCTACAGAGTCAGTGAAATCTAAAGTCATCCACTTATTATTGTCAATTTTGTCAAGTTGACCCACCCTTATCACCACTGGATACCACTAATACATTTCTATAATCAGGAATAAATTTAGGTTACATGTATTTGTTAAACTCTAGTTTAATTTCTTAACTTTTTGTTCTGAGTATATAATGTATGGCCTCAAACTTGCATGTTCTTAAAATGTTTAGAAATATCAAAATGTGTTATTGAATGTACTTCTTCTGAATCGGATTTTATGTATTGTGTTCAGAAAACATGTTTCATTGTGAACATAAAAAGGCGTTCTTTTAACGATGAAATTAATTTTTTAATATAATTTATAGGTATAAATTATGAATCAATTTACATGACTTAGTTCAGAGTGTAAACTATGGTATGATGGCGCATAGTTAATTAAAACTTAGTGTCCTACCCCTTTTTCTTAACAGTTATGGCAATGACCGGATTGGCGATTTAGCACTTTTTGTTGTGTTAACAACGACAACTTACATATTTAGATTCGCAGAGATGCCGACAAACTTTCAATGCTATTTCTGAAACACTGATTTGTCCTTCATCTCATACTATTATTAACACTATGTTAGATACAGAATTCCTATGGTGAGAGTAAATCAACCTGAATCTTTCACAGTTGAGAACTCTACATGTGGTTACTGCCTGTATATTAATTATATTAAGATATTTCATAAGGTATTCTTAAGACATTTATGATAGAGTCAAAGTGATCTACTTTGAGATATTGATATATAAATGCACTAGTAATTATCTTCATATTCACTGTTTTTTTCCAGTTTCTTATCACATAATTGTTTATGTTTGCAATTCCATCTGTATAAAAGTATGAAAATATATGATGTGTTATGGTTCTTGAGTATTCGTTGGTGATATGATATAATAAACTCAACCCAAAAGTTTTCGTTTCTTGTGGGAAATACTGTGTCACTCGTTTCTTCTTCAAAAACATGGTTTTCTCGTGGGAACTGTACATTCCTTCACTATACTTTCTTAAGAGAGAAAGATAAGAATATCTTATCATTACATACTTGATATTTAGCGTCGTTTGGTTTTGTCTTGATTTCGTTTTATGGAATGTAATTAAGATTTTCTCATTACACAATTTTTCCATATTTTGACTAATCTATATAAACCTATATCCAAGAAAACCTTTTTATATACGATATCCATGGTGTCTTACCGACAGTCAATCTTAAACCAGTATTTAAAACATCTAATCTTTGAGTTAAAATAAAGTGGATATCTTCCACATTATCCATAAATCACACAAATTTGAGTAGATATTCCAACACAGAAAAACTTTTCACATGCTAGAAGATGAATTCTTTCTAAACTTTCATATCTTTGATAACCCCTAAATCCATTTGATAGAAAAAGTTGTATTACATTTTTATGTCTGAATTATATCAATTTCTGAGAATAGATATTTTCTGACTGGTTTTCGCAAATCTACACTTCAATTTTTTCTTAAATGCAAATTAAAATGTTTTGCATTCATGGGCAATAGCAACAATCCCATATTTAAAAACAAATCCAAAATCATGTTATTGGGAATGGTAATTTTGAAATGAATTTTATTTAAATCCCTGTATTTTGGTACCATTTTTGTTTTAAAATATTACTGATTTAAGAATCCTAAAGACATGAATTATCTCTTAAAAATTCATAAAAATCACTCTCTCGTTTTAGACGTTGTTTTTTTATCGTTTGCTGAATATAAGCTTTTGTCTAAATTGTGGCAAATTAGAAGTTGTAGAAAGTCAGTACTGCAGAACATGTCAGTTGTTTGTTCTTCCGATCCGCTAACATGTTGTTATTGTTGATTTAAAGTGACGTAATGCTAATTCTATTCTTATTTAATACCTGAACTAACATAAATTGTCGAAAAAAAACCTACAACATTAGCTGTATCCAATAACAAATATACGCTTATATGTTAAATTCACAAGTACATTTATTTGAAATTCAAGGGATACCAATTTTCATTTGAAACAAATCCCTTGTTTAATTATAATGTTGAAAGAATTCATTGGCTTTCTTGATGAGTATTCTTTATACTAAACACATGTTGATAATAATATTTTTGGCAGTGTCGCCTTGAAACAAAGGAGGTCAATAATAGTTCATAATTTCACACAGATATACTATTTTCAACATTGACTGATGATCTTATTTGTTTCTTCTCGATCTATTTAATTCATAGACAAATTACAATAAATAACTACTTCTCCAACAAAAAGAATGTCTTATGAGAAAACAATAATTATGTATTTGTAGTCGTTGCAATCAATATTTTCTCATACAACTTAAACCTAATGATAAAGGATGATGTTTATCTAGGAGAACTTCTACAGCATTTATTTCCAGCTGCCATGTTTCACAAAGCATAATAAACATGAATGGATACCTCTTGGCAGTAAATCTAATTAAGCATGTTTGTCGAGGTCTAACAGAACTTCTAACCAGGGACCTTATTGCTGCAAGCATTTCTGGAAAAAATTGAATTTTCCAAGTGATTTATCACCAAGGAGTCTCTTTCCGGAAATATTGACCTGAAAATCGCAACAAGATGTAAAACTGAGATGAAGTAGTTTGATTGCCTTAGAGCTTCTGGCAAGATTAATGTACTTAACACGAATAACCGTAGGCTTATTGAAGTTTGCATGGTAGAACAGTGTCTTATAGTGGTATAGTCATTTGGTAACAAAGTGGAACATGAGCTGTTTGAGTGGCATTCTAGAAATTGATGGTATAAGGAAGACAAGAGTAATTCTATGGATGAACAACTTCTTTATTGGATGGTGGCGACGTTTCGGTATAGATTCTTATACCGTTATCATATGCTTGATAACGGTATAAGAATCTATACCGAAACGTCGCCACCATCCAATAAAGAAGTTGTTCATCCATAGAATTACTCTTGTCTTCCTTAAAGTGGAACATAACATGGAACTGTTAACTTGTCAAAATATGCTTTATCAAAATACTTATTATATCATTCCGGCACTCCCAGATTTTATAGTTATAGAATAGTACATTGATCGGCTCAACTGTTCTTTATGAATAATTAAAGAAAGATGTGTTTTAAAGTTTCATCCATATTTGGATCCTAATCAGTTATTGAGTATCAAACTGCAGCTTTCCCTACGAACATCAATCAATAATAATTGGTCACGAAAAGGAGATTACACATTTACCTGTTCTGGTATGCAGAATTTAGCCTCTATAAATTTGAGTTTAGAAGCTCATGGAGACAGGATCTACCTTCTACGCCAACATGTTTCTGTGGATGGAGACTGTCCCGCTGTTTGTCTGTGAATTTTGGGAGTATTTTAAAAAAGGTCGAAAGTATCAAGCCTAATTAGAGTATATTTTGTCTTGATTTTAAGCTCATTGCATTTAAGTAGATATTGTTATTAGAGATATTCTTATCAAATATTGCATTATCTTTTTATTGCATTGTCTTTTCCTTAATATCATTCCAAATTGTGTTGGATTGGTTGCCTATGAAATTCAAAGCAAAATGTAACAGATATAAATATTTACACACTGAATATGCGTCTTTAAATATGATGGCATTTTAAGGACATTGTTAAGTTCGTTTAAAACATATCCTTTGTTAATTTAAGGTCACAGCGAGGCTTTGGCCATTTCATCATTGAAACCTGCATATTAGGCTTGTCAGTGGGCTATCGCAAAAACTTATTGATGATGAGCCAAGTTGATTTATGTGACCTAAACCTTTGTCCATACTTGTTTTTAACATCAATTTGCGCTGGGGTATACTGTCACCTCCATGACAATTTCATGTCATTTTTTCTTTTGTAATAATATTCACTTCAATATTAGGAAACCCAAAATGTACCAATAAACTTTGGAATTTAGACATTTCAACTAAATAGAAAGATCAATGAGGCATGTGTCAAAGAAACATCGATAGTTACTTCAGATAAATATTTCAAGGAAATGGGAAATCTATCATTCTGACATTTTTATTGAATCGAGTGTTCACGGTATATAAATATCAGCCATATTGATCTCAACTGACCCGATATATCGTAAATGCTTTTCAGAGTTTAGCCAGAATAATTACTTTGGTAGCCAGTTCAATCTGACACAGTCAGTAATTATCTCACAAATAAAGATATTAGAATAATTATTTCTAATTATTTTTATACTACTATAGTGATTGGGAAAATAAGTGCATTTGCTTCGAGGTTAATACAAACTTCATAATCATATATTGTTACATATTTCTAAATTTTACTTGTAAATATAACAAAACCCTGAACATCTCAATGTAACGTTTTGAAATATTTAATATGTATTAACTAAAACCTCTTATAGCCTCTTTCAATTGATAAAGAGCGCAGACATTTCCCCAAGTTGACTTTAGGAAAATTCTTCAATCTTCATGTAGCGTAAGAAGAAAACTTTAGGTCTAATACATATATTTAATTTCTTATGATGTCATTTCAGCGTTATTAAAGCGTTGATTTCTAAAAACGATTATTTATTCTGTTCAATTTTGTTCCTATATCTTATTAGATATACTTAAACACAAATAACAAGCTACGCCAACATATGTTTAGTTCACTCTCATACTTTTATTCCAGAAAGGTTTTTCTGTTTCAGAGAGGCCCATTATGCACATTGTCTCCATGGCAGCCAGAAACAAAATCAGAATAACCAAAATAGCAGAATGCACCACTCCAACACAAGACACATAGATGTACCAAGTTTAGTAAAAATAATAGTGAACACTTTTATGATATGGTCTGGAAACATAAGCATTGACCGACTGGAAACCAATTTGTCTCCCGCATAGGTCTGCGGGGGACATACAAATTCAATCTACTGTGAAAAGATTCCCATGAAATAATGTACATTTTTTAATTATTTCTATGTTCGTACTCATTTAGTTCAATAATTCTGTTCTTGGAAAGATCGACCTGTCAGTCTTTAGTTGTTATGGACTCAGATTGCTTTTATAGTATAAAAAAAGCTCCCAGATTGAAGTTATATTATTCTTTTATTGATTTGATCTCTCACGGCCTTTCTGTGTACAATATATATAAAAAAAAGTACACAATGCTATATTAACGTTTTGAGTAAATGCAGTAATCAGCCTGTAACATAAAGGCGATAGTTGATGTGGACAAATGATTATTCCTAAAAGACCATTGTATTTACCTATTCAAGCTCCCAGATTTAAGTAATATTCCTCAATTGATTTGAACTCTCATGGCCTTTCTGTGAACAACATTTGTCACGTTGTGATCACATTGTTCACGGTTAATGTGATAGGCATTTAATCCCCATAGCCAAGTTAATCTAAAACCTTTCTTAAGACTATCAGTTTTTGTTTTCATCTCCTAACAGTAAATCTTTACAGACCTGCTGAAATGGAAGTTTTTATCATTTCTTTTCTGCAAATACTTTGAAGACAAAGTGTTATGAACTCCTTAAACAAGAATTTACAACATACACATATATTTCTAAAACAAATCTTCTTAACCTTAAGCCTTGTTTATGTTCATAGCCTTTGTAAATATTTAATCTGCAGAGTGTGTTTAAAGGTGAATCGGTTTAAGAAATGTAATTTAAACATTGTCTTTTTAGCACAATAGGCTCGAAATCACTTAGAGTCAGTGCCAGCCCGCCGTGTAAGGTTGAAAATGTCAGAGGATTCTTCGATATCTTCATCATGTACTTGTTGCTTATAACAGGTATGCTGTCATTCAAAATACCAAAAAAATCATCATCATGATGATAATTTTAGGATTTTGGTTTCTTGGTGATACATACTTTCTCCCATAAGAACTAAAAACATGTGATGTCCCATCTTTTATTCAAAGCCGTCTTCAATTTAGCAAGTAAACGAAGTGGTGACAATGACATGTATTCAATTAATTAAAGTTTTGTTTTGAATATGCAATAAATGATAGATTTTGTCTCCCCAAGGAGAGTTATTTAATTCCAAGGAAAACGCTTAATAACATGTATCTATTTCAGCTCTATTTTGTGTAATCAAACCTCTTGGAGCAAGGAATCATCACAAATATCTGACCATAATGCAGTTATTCACGTCCCGTGAAGGTATCAACATATCATGGCAATGCTTTCATTGTTAAGCTTTCCCTTTCAAAGAAATGATTTTAACCTAAATATTTCAAACCATTGGCTTATTTTCCATTTGTCATGTTTATTCATCACGAATAGAATCATTTCTTAGGGATAATAATTCGAAACATACTTGACTATGTTATGTAGTGTAAGATAAAGTAATTGTTATCAGCACGGTCTATTAATTCACTAATTAATAAAAGGAAATAAACAGTCAGGATTGAAACATTTCTTGGACTTCACAACAGACATTTTAAAACCCTATACGCCTTAGTGATAAATGTTATGGGCTCACATATCAATAATTATGTCTTTTTTAATATTAATGAGTTTGCCCCAAAACAACCCCAACACATTTCGTCTGTTTAGGTAAATGAGGAATGAGGTATTAAAATGTCAAGTGACAAAAGAATAATTTGCTTGAAAGGTTACCTAACACTCTTTAATCTTTGTTCAGTGTATTTTAACAAATAAACTTAAATCCATCTGAGTAGAAAGTTTATGTGACAAAGTAGGAAGGATTCAATGGGATTAGTTCCTTTAACATTTTTATTATCCAATACACTTTGCTTAGGGAAATAAATACTCCGATCTCTATTACCAGTAAAGTAAAGTGTAAAAATAATAACCTTTCATTACTTAACATTAGGAGGGCTTTTATGGCTGAGCACTTCAATTATATAAGCAAATTTGAATAACCTGGCGTTCAAGCATTGTTTAAGCAATTGATTAAAGACCCTTTGTACTTTTTTGGATGGGCAACCAATTAATAAAGAAATCTAAAACATTTAAATCCCTTTGAAACTGACGACAAGGTTATAGCACATGATGTTGACAATAGTTGTTATCGTATATATCTTTCATAGAGTTAGTTTCTTACTTATTTACAAATAAATTCAAACATAAACTGTTGAAAAGACAATCACATTTCTTCTTTTCTCACACGAGCAGTGATGTCAAGCTGACTATTGGTTAAAGTGCTAGTGCTTTGCTATTCGTATCATGAATAGGTGTTGCTTTAAATCCTGTGAGGATGGAGAAGTTAAGTTGTTTGTGAGGCCATAAGTGTAGTTACAAGGAGCGTTCAAGTTTGATTCTACCTGTTACAACAAACATATAATTTTATAAAATTAATGATTGTTTTTAACACTTAGGATTGTCCTCTTACAGTTTGGTTTTACGAATGAATATGTATTCATTCCTTTCAGACAATTGTACTAGCAGATCAGGTCTCAGTCATTCTTGCAATTACGTGGGCACTTTATCTTTGCTGGAGAAGCTGATTTGACCATCTCCCACGATATTGACACAGCCGGAATCTGCCTACTGGTGAGGTGTTATGGGGTTTAATGCCGCTTTCAACATTTCAAGATTATGTCCCTTATATCTAGGCTACCAGTATTATCGCAGGGAGAAAGCCCCCAACCACTATTGTGACTATGCATTACAGCGAAACTTGCGAGTATAGGCGTGAACTAGCGGACCATGCGTAGAACTGCACTGCAATTCAGTGTAGCATTTCACCCAAACCTTAAAGTAAAACAGTTCTCTACTGCTTACAAAGTTGCCAAGCCACTGGTCGAATTTGACCTCTTGATCCGCAGCGCTAACGCGCTAACCACTGGCTATACATGTACGTACAGAAAGGTCAAAGACATAAAATTCGCCTGCATGAAGGTGTCTATTATATGAACGTCCTTGACATGTGACTTGTTGAGGAATATGCTGCCACTCCAGTTCGAACAGAAAGATCTTTCTACATAAACTGCGACCAATAATATCCCATAGATGTTCTCTTGGGTTCTATTGTGATTATGTCCTTCCGTTATTTACTATTTGGACATCCGTAATATGTAACTACATTTTTAAATGTACAAGCAGTTATACAATATTCCAACGTTTCAATGCACATGTTAAATGTATGGTGAATGTAACGTGTATACAACATTAGGCAATTGTTACAGATAAACATAAATTCAGTAAGGATATGTAAACATATAAAAGCAGTTTATATGTCCTATGGTATAGTGACGTATTATATACGTATTTGATGAATATCTGTGCTTATCTTGATGAAAGTTTCCTACTCAAAGTAGATACCAAATTATGACATAAAGGTTTCTCTTTAGCGTTAGTGATAAAGAAAATCATTATCTTTGGATCTCTGAGGCTAAAGTGACTCTTGCCTTTACGCATTCTAAGAAAGGAGATGATATTTGTTTCATGTTTTGTTATTCATCCTAATAATAGTCGTTCGTTCTTTGTCATCAAAAGAGCAAGTGTTATTACATTCGAACATAAATGTGTTTATAGAGAGCATGTTAAATCCGACTTTCATGGCTTTGTTCTGCAAGTGTCAAACAAACAGGTGTCCTTTGATGGGAGTTAATGCCAATAACACAGTGGAATGGGGTTGATAAGTTAGTCATCATTTTATTTTATTCCCATTTATATGAGTAAAGTTTCTTAGTTTTTGTCCCATATAAGAATTACATGTTTGCTGAAGTGGATTCTTCTTCATATATACATTAGTTTATTAAAACAAGTGAAAAGAAAAGAAAAGAGAATGCTTAAAACAGCACATATTTATCAAGAAAACCTGACGCTGTCGTCGATAGAGATCGTCAACGGTAAAGTTTGATGACAGTAACCGTTCTTGCTAAACATTTCTGGTCAAACCTTGTAATTAAGAATTTTGCTCGTTTATGTTCAGCCATTGTGATATCAAAACTGCTTTGACATTTAAGCACAATCGCTTCTAAATAAAACATGGACGTCACTCCTCTAACCTTTTAAGCTCTGTGTTGTCAAAACATTTCCGTTGAAACAAAAGGGAGATAACTCTATGAAAACTAAATTTTAGCAATACATTTCAGCTGATCAGCTGATTGTAAAAGTAGTACGGAATTAAAACGTCACTATCGTTGAAAAACCTGTTTTAATAACAACACACTCGTTAAGTAACTTTAAACTTTTAAACTTAAAACATCAAACCTTTCATTTCGTTGGCAAAATACTTTTAATAACAATTTTATGAGCATGGCATTTGATAAATATTTGACCACATATTTAGTCATTCAAAACTAAAATTGTCTTTAAAGCACATCTTACTTTTAATATTTCGTAAGCATAAATAATCACTTAAGTTATTTTCACAGCAGACAGTAATATTTAAATTTGCAAATTTGAATTCTGTTCAATAACAAGATTAGCAAGAGTAAGTTTTGAGCCAAACTTCACTATCTCTGTTTCTCAAACAGTCGCAGTTATTAATTGCAGTCATCAACACTTTCTGAGCTTAAATTATTTCTATGCACGGCGTGCACTGAGGTTCGAGATCATGGCACATGTGACCATGAATGCTATACATTCAATAAATAAATCGATGACTGCAATAATAAAGTAAAACTAAAGGATCATCTAACATGAACCTTTAGTGAAAAGACAATTTCATTTAGGGCAAATGAAATTATATTTTTATCCCACCGGTATGTAATACCGTGGGATATAGTCATTGCCCTGTCCGTCTGTATGTCCGTCCGTCCGTCTGTCCGTCCGTCCGTAATCATTTCGTTTCCGGAGCAGAACTCAAAAACCAGTCCACATATCTTTCTGAAACTTTACATGTGTATTGCCCACCTACTGAAGTGGTGCCTTTTGATATTTTCACATTTCTGAAAATTTTATTTTTTATTATTTCCATGGAAACGGCTCTTATTTGGACTCTGTTCATGAAAGGTTTCGTTTCCGGAGCAGAACTCCAAAACCGGTCCACATATCTTTCTTAAACTTTACATGTGTATTGCCAACCTACTGAAGTGGTGCCTTTTGATATTTTCACATTTCTGAAAATTTTATTGTTTATTATTTCCATGGAATCGGCTCTTATTTGGACTCTGTTCATGAAAGGTTTCGTTTTATATATATAAGCTTATACTATTATGAACCTTGCTTGAAAAATTTACAATTATCTTTCAAAGGTTTACATCTTACGATCATGTGGAACCGGTGGGATATGTCATCTTCTGATGACTCTTGTTCACATATGTTTTGGTACCAATAATATTCATCAGTTCAATAACTAAATATTTCGTAATAGGTATATGTTGCCTCTTGCCCTATTTAGCAATGTTACCATTACAAATTCCTTATATGCAAGATCTACGATTAGCACGATAATTTCTTAGTTATAATTATCTATGTTCATGATTAAAGAATAGAATATTTTGTTCAAAAATTAATTTTAGATATATGTATAAATGTTTTATATGATATAAACATATGATTTCAATAAACTATTTATCTTTCCAATTTTGACCAATTGACTTCCTTCAAGCTACAATGTTAAATTACAGGTCATCTTTTAGGGTATGAGAAATATTTTATATGATTGACATGTATTTCACACCCATAGGAGACTTGCATTGCATCTCATTACAAGTGATTTCATGATTTTCAATAAACTGACAAATTAAAATTCTTAAGATCATTCAGTTCCTAAGATCTAAAAGTCCCTTACTGATTGCAGACAACTGTCAGCCTACAATGATGACGTCCAGAGCCATGTTAAGAGTCATGTGTCTTGTGTCAAGAATTTGGAACTAAATATGGACAAGAAGTACTTGTGGTTTAAATGAACAAGGGTTAACAATCTTTCGTGGCTTATTCTACAAGATATTGAGGCAAAACAAAAGCATTCTCATCTCCAAAATGTTTATTCCACTCTTTCGTCAAACCACAGTCAGGATCTACATTAAATCAAATACATTCAACAACGTTACGAACTGACTCCTTTAACTTAGTTACGACAGTCCTAACATTCAAGAAGACTGATACACAGAAGATACGCTTTACTCAGAATGATCTAGATTGAATACTTTAGGATTCTGAAAGTTATCTGTCTATATAATTACTTTCCAAATAAATCAAAAGTCCCTATCATGTGGATATGTTAAGGTACCTTTGCAATGTCAAACATTTATATAAATGTAGAGGTGTATAGCATCATGACCATGTGGATATTAGAAGTGATGGATTGGTCTTAATCACTGTATCAGAATAATCAGGGGATGAGACAACAATGCCACTTTATTCTCAATGCTTCTTTGCTAATTATGATCATGGTTGTTTTGTCGTTTTTACGCAAATAAAGAATACCAGTGCGTCCAATTGCAATAATGGTTTCATTATAGACACATATGCTTGATAATGTACCCAAACGTAAGTGAACCCTCTTTTTTTTGTAACTTAGCAAAGACATTGCTCTAATCCCTCCAGATTTATATCCAGAATAATACAGATGATCGCTAATTGGGTCAATATACATTATTTTGTTTTGGTTCATAAATACTTTGAATTTGTCTATGACTTTCCCATTTAAACTAAAGACACGAAACTTCAACGTATCAAACATACCAACATACACGCGAGATCTCTTGGTATCAATTGCGATGTTTGCTGGTGAATGGTCTAATTCTGTGACTAATCTTTTTGTGTCTAATTTTGAAGATATTTCAAGAATGTTCGGTTTTCCGGAATGCGTACCAACAAATATTCTGTCCCCAGAACATGCAAGACACATATATATTCCCTCTTTCCCATTTCCAAGCTTGCCAACAATTGATAATTTCCCTAGTCTTGCGTGAGTTTTATCAATAAAAATGAATTCATTTGAAAGGGGAAAATAAATTATTTGTGAAACATGTTGAGAGAAGTGGCTCATGGTTCTGATGGTTTTCGTATTCAAATTCAACAGGTTCCAACTCGAGCTGTCTGATGCCGCTAGGATGATTTGCCCTTCCTCTCCTCCTTCAATTCTTCTACCACTTGTTGAACCTCGGAGAGATCAAATATCTCTATTCAGACCAAAATATTAGATTCAACACAAACATATCTGGTTTTACAATGCTTAAAACTTGTTTGGTTTTCCATGTGTAGGAGATGAACTTGACAATTGAAATAAGACATTTCTAGTCTCTCATTGAAATGATTAATCCTGATTTATAACGTACTAAACTTATAATGCTCTATGTGTGCATGTTTGTAATTTTCCTATGGCGTGTAATTGAACGTTTTCAACTCCACAATGTTATTTTATATGTCAATTTTCTACTCACTAAAACTGCAATATACACCATTTCTGTTCACAAAGACAGCAACGGATGAACAGTTCACCAACTGTGAGAGTCGATCCTTGCCGTCAACCTTGCAAATAAAATCAATTTAAGCATACAAACAGCGTATGAAAATGGATTACATATCGATTTTAAATTCATTGGTTTATAGAAATCATTGTAAGTATCTTATCTACAATCTATTTCAACTTGATATTCTGTGTGTCAAAATTTAATGTTTTATGCAGTCCTATAACAAGAGTCATCAGAAGATAACACTCCCTCCAGCCCCTTTTAAAGTAACAAACAAATCCGACAGTGGGGGTAATTCAAGCATGACAACTTGTATTCACTTAAAGAATAGTAAAAAGCAGCTTTTAATGCCTTCTTAAACCCTAGATTTCAAGCAGCATGAAACATTAATATGGTATGACCTCAATCAACGAAGGTCATAATATTACACCCCGATGCATTTCAGGAAGAAGGGGAAATGTAATTACATTTAAGTGACATTTAATTTTCATCAAGACTGACTTATTGTGAAAAAGAAACACGGGAACATTACAAAAAATCCTTCGTGTAAGTTAACCCTTTATCTGTGTACATGTTACAATTTCCCTTAATACAATTGTAATTATTTGACTTTCTAACTTTTGATGGAAAGCAATTAAAACTGTGAAAAATTACATATGTTTCTTTAATGGAGAGTATAGTTTGGGGTACAAACCATGATGTGATTTCACATATTCATACAACATTGAGTGTCTTACCGTGTTGTCAGAGCCTTCTAGATGCTGACCAGTTTGGCAATTAATCCCCTGTGTGTTGTCCAGACAACGATAACAAACAGATTTAGTTTCACATAGACGTTGGCATACTTTCAATGCTATTTTAGAAACAATAATTTGTCTCTCTTCTGATACTGCACAACAATATGTTAGATACAGAATTCCCATGGTAACAGCTACAGTTTCCAAGCAGCCTGAAGCTTTCATGGCTGAGAATGGTAGATTCGCATGTGAACATTGCTAGGTTTATATTAAGATATTTGATAGATTATTCAAACTACATGAATAATACATACAAAGTATTCTACGTGTTCAAACGATATGAAAATGCGCTAATCAACTTCATCATCTTCACTGGTTTCTCACAGTTGCCATACACATGTTTTCTTTCATATCAAATTATTCAATCTCAACTGTTGTAAAAGTTCAAAGATGTGGTATTTGTTATTTGTGTTTTGTTTGTCAGTATTACAATTCTTTGTATTTGGTGTATGCTCAACGGAAAGAAGTTTCCTGTGGGAAATATTGCTCCACTCGTTTTTTCTCAAGGGAACTGTACAATCTTTAACTATACCTTTATGAGAAAGACACATTAAAATAAGATTGATATAAGATACAAGATATTCAGTATAGTTTTGGGTGTCTTCATTTCACCGCAATCAATGCGTAATCAATATAAAAGAATGGGGTTATTAGATGGGTTTTTGTGCTGACAAAATCTCGCTTAATTATCTGTGTGTTGCTAAACGACTTCCTAAAATACTTAATGAGAATTGAATAAAGAATCAGTGACTCAGTCAAACATTTGATTGAACAAAATACTGTTAGGTATTACAAGAAATTGTTTTAATAACTCAAAGAAGGGGCTTTAAAAATTTTGGATTTTGTTCTTAAACGGGCAGTAGCACGTTTTTAGGGGGAATATAAGGTGATGTCAGGAAAGTGAAAATTAATGGTTCCAATTGAAAGAAATGTATTTGAACTAAATGAAGCAGTCATAATTCAAATATATAATGTAAAGTTTAGCTGTGCGATTCCATTAAAGGTCCTTTGTTTGAATCTTCATACTCTGTCCTCTGATTATGGATGATTGGCTTGTGAAATGAGATTGTTGACACTATCAAGATTTTACAAATAGCATTAACGTACAATTATCAGTGACAATTTTAGAATATGACATTTTCAAAAAACGTGCTACTGCCCCTTTAAATCCCATTTAATGTTTTACACTCTTCAAGGAGTACTCACCATCATTCATGTTTGAACAGTTTGTGTCAAGAAATCAGTTTTTATAAGGGATTATGACCTCGAAAGTTTCATAATTATGGCATGTTAAATAAAACTATTATGACATGCAACTAATTAAGGTTAGATTATATGTTTTTTGAAGAAACCAGATAATCCGTCCAGTTTTCTTACTAATCAATCAGAAACAATCAGTTATCAACTTTTGATAAGACACATGAGAATGCCATGATGTGATGACGTTTCACAAATTACTCACGATTGATGATCAATGTATCAAGAAGCCATTCACTAGCTCGATTTACAAGCATCAACAGTGACGTGATACACATACAAATTAGAGTTTTCTTCTTCGAATTCGTTTAGTGCAAATTGAGTGACTCAACACCTTATCGTCATGTGGTGCGAGTGCTTCGGCAGCCCTGAGAGCTTGCATGCTCCTTGTAGAGTATGGTGGACAGGTCGACGGATAGAAGCCAGACCAAATGTGAGTCATTCTAAAACCTGCTTTCGATCCCTCACTATTCCTTTTTAGTCCGTCTTTTCCGAAGCTCATTCTTCGATCCCTTTCTCCCTGATCTGTCTACTCGCTTTTTGATGGCACCATCCACCTGTTAAATAGCTGAAAAAATTATGACAACGAAGTGCGACGCTTTTTCGAAAGCAAGAAAACATTAACACTTGAGTGGGATTAAATCATAATATTCAAGAGAATATGAACTATATTGCACTTTTCTGCTTGCGTTTTGTAGTCAATGTAACAATATCAATTATTTACCACCAACCAGCAGCTAAATGTCTGCATCTTCAGACACAATCATTGAGATCGTTTTATTGTCTACTTTGTTAGACTAATAAGCACTTTGGTTTTATTTGAACCTCTAAATCATATCAATCAACGCTCATGGAATATCTATTATAATCTGACGTTCAATAATTAATAATAAGTCTTTTCTGTCTGTGAAACAGTCAGATCGTAAGAACATATACTTCTATGGGTTTATTACAGATTCTTGGTGTTTTTAGATCGTTCTATTTTTCCAATTACACAGTTATCTATTCTACTTCATTATCTAACTGGTGTATTTGTTTGTTTGTGAACGCTTGTTTACATTGTTATAAATCACATTTCAGGTTCTTAAAAGTATTAATGTTATTTTTCTTACATGTTGTTTGAAACAGTAACACAGTATGTACATGAGTTGTGGAAAGCTTAATAAGATAATGTTATACCATGATTAGGAGACGGAAAGAACGGCAATATGAGAGAAATACAGCATGACTATTTAGTGAGTTATTTTTCGTAAGCATCATATTTAAAGAATGTCAAAGTAATTGACAAACATAGGGTGATCTACAGATTAAAATTGCTTCGCATGCGACCTATCAATTATGAGTATGATATATGAACAAACAAAATATTGTAACCATGTGATGTAAGGGCCTCTGCGATCATACACATCCTTCAAGTGTAATTTATCAGAAATCAGCAGCAATGAAGTAGAACACACTGTTTCATCTCTTTTGTTGATTATTGAAATCTCTGTCGGGAATAGAACATAACTATCCCTTGAAGAAGTGTTGCATTTACGATTGACAAGGGATTCATATCAACAGATTCAAGATGAGTTATGATCTGTCAAGGTGTCTAGGAATTTACATTGCAGACTAATAAATGACATTTGAATCCAAAATTATTTAGGTCAACCCCTGATGCAGTACGTATTTATCATAACGTCCTTATGTATTTGGCGATGTTACCTCCAAGCGAACAAAAATGTCAAACTTTTTAAACAAACACGAACTATTGTTGTAATCTGGTGATATATTAGATAAAAGTATCGAAATAATATTATGAAAATTGATTGCTATTTTAACTATTAATCTTTCAACATTGTTTGTTAACATGTTAACAGTTACATGTTTAAGACTCTCTTTAAATATATTTTCAACAACATTGCGTGTTTCATTTTATTCTGTAAGGATTTCAATTAAGGCTGTATACCAGATTAAATTTCATGCATATTTGATGGAATCTTCTATCCATAAACATTTTACAGCAGGAGGCAATACATAACCAGTCCTTTCTATGAAGGTGATTTCAGAGAAGGGCAAATATTTGTCAGATAAATGTGTAAATTAGTTATGGGGAAACAAACAGACATATCCCTGGTTGTTTTTGAAAAAAAATACATTTCTATCGGTCGGGTATGACATTGTGAATTAATGACTTTGTCGAGTTGTTAAGAAGCAAATAATATAAACACTCGTTGTTAATAATATGGTAGTGATAATGCCTAAAAATTATGGTGGCATAAACAGTATTTATTATGTTGTTATCATAACAATGGAAACTGGTAGAATCAATGACCTATATAATTTAATTAACAAGCCGTGTAAAGTAAGATTTTGGTGTAAAGTAAGATTTTGGTCGTGGCCATAAAATGGATGTGGTTGACTTTTGGAGTGTACAAATTCAGACGAAGTTCTATTTTTATTCAATTATCTCATGCCCGAAAGGACTGAATGTTCGGTCAGTAATTTTTAACTGTTAATTATTTCTCTGAATTATTTATTTTTGTTGATACAGATATGACCAAGAGACGAGTTTATCAAATTGGATGCTTAATTAGTCACTATTACTGACCTACTTTCCAGAGATGCATGGTATGAAACTGTATTAGAAGTATGCTATAAGGAATTCTTATAAAATAATTTAAATGTTGTTTTGATAGCAATTCTTTTTCTCATTCCCAGAGGGGATTCTATAGAATCGCAGAGGAATAGAATGTGATTGTTACAAACATAATCAAATAGAAAAGGTTTTGCTGATAAGTAATTATCGGATACTTTTTTGTATTTCTATTTGATTATATTTGTGTGATCTGAGAGGTTCGTGAATCCTTGGGGGAATGTTGCTGTCTTTAAACCCAACCTTAATCACACTACTGGGTACCTGAGACATGGTTGATTTACGTGTAGGAAGAAATATCATAAAACAAGAAAGTAATATATTCAATTGTTAAATGATCGATATTTGGTCAACTGAGCAGAATAAAAAAATCAGTTTCTTTTAATTTCCCGAGGGACAATCAGCTTCGGGTAAAATAGATTCACACATTCGAGTATATGACTTGTTATTCTTTGTTGCACTTTATTCATGATTCAAAAGAACAACAACAACAAAAATCTCCTAAGCGATCCCCACAAAACACATAAATAAACATACATTTAGACATCTAAATGAAAACTTTTTCAGATAATGTTATAAAGCATATACAAATATGGTAAAATAATTTTAAGAGATAATATATTCTTCATGCCAATTTTTACAATGGCACAAAAAAAATGTGGTGTTTCTAGTGTTTTCACACATGCGGCGGTACCTGACATCGGCCACTGTCAAGGTCGTCAATCATTCGGAACACTGTAAATGTTAAGGGAACCGTACAAATATTTATCGTATCAGACAAACTGCCGAACAAACGACATGTGCCGAGTGCACACCATTCACATTCTAAACATAGACACAATGTTTCGAAACCGGGCCTTCGGCACATCACCGTGCTCCAAATATACTACTTAAAAACTGATTATATGGGATAATGTTTCCCCAAGGGAACCTCTACAGCATTTAACTCTAGCCGTCCTTTTTTAAGCCTATAATAAACATGAGTGGATGAGCAGTACTGTGCATCTAATTACATGTTCATTAAGTTCATCAGAGCCTTACTGCAAACGTTGCCTTGCGTTACCTGGACAACATTTGGTTCCGGCAAAAAAAAAACCCCAAGGATGTTTGAAGTGGTCTTTTTTCCTAGCGGCTTGAAACTCGCTTGCTGCGGGGTGAGTCGCTGCAGTAGTTATGAAAGAGTTACTGTTTTCTTTCTTTGTTTTAATTTGGTCCATCGCTAAAAATATATAGATCTTATTTGTCCTTCGTATTGACTGCAGTCTCTAAATTTAAAAGAATGATTAATTTCTGTGTTTATTCATCTTCAAATGATATCAGTTATATCCCTTTAATTTTTTTAATTCTTAAACTATAAGTCAATTTTTTAAAGCCTGATACCTTGATCATGGAACATGAAATTATTCAGTCCTTTGACCTAGAAAGCAACCTTTCATGATATTTATTGATGATCTCAAGTGATGATCTGAGGGCTGACTACTTCTTTGCCAAAACATTAGCCCGTTCTTGGAAAGTCATTGACAAGCGACGGAGTGGAGCAAACATGTCATGGAGGAACAACATAAAGTATATGATGTCTTCAATAGTCGTAGGAAAGCGACAGCTTTTGCCTTTGAGTCACTTGATACTTTCTCTGAAGTCTCTGTAAATATAGATCATCATGTGAAAAAGTGATACTGAAAATCGTTTTGCTAAATAAAGAAGTTTAATAAGTCAATAAATAAATACATCAATGACTTTTAATCATATGGTTACAAACTTCAGAGATCAATGTCTAGATTTATTATTTTTCATTGCTGTTAAAACTGTAGGTAACTGTAACTTCAAGGTATTAATTCAAAATAATTTTGATCCACAACTGTTTTACATGTGCAACAATGAACCTGTATGAGGTACTAAGTGCTGTCAGTGCTCTCAACTATCCACTCTATATCCGTGTCCTCAACCCTGGTGGGAACGTGGAGCTGTCTATCATCTGTATTCAAGGCATCAAAGCATCTACATAACATGGAACGATTCAGTGCACTGTTGTGATAGAGTCCCATCAGCAGGATACAGAATTTGTCATACTACTTTACTTGTTTGGATGCATTCTTGAGGGCCAATTCCAGACGATGGGCCATGTACTATGCAGTGGAGCGTCAGTAGACTAGGTTGATCCTGCCGCATTAGTGTCGCAACACCAGACTTACAACTAGTCATCACACTAGCACCAGCCCATGACAAGGCATCTATTGTTTCAGAGTGAGAAGAACATGGTAAATTGAGGTTTTCAGCAACAATTTTATTCACACCATCGAAATCGTTTATTGGATTTCCTCTCTCTGGTGAATGAATGCCAATGAACTGAACCTGGATACTTCCACTATAACATGTGCGAACAAACCACAGTTCAATCCAGTCTCAGGGTACGAACGTTATGCCAACTCCACTAATCTGTAGTGGAGTTAGCGTAATGTTCGTACCCAAAGACAGGATTCCACAGTTCTTGTTCCTTCATTGCTGTATCTGTGCTGCCATCTCCAATTAAACATAGTAAAGGTGATTGTATGATAGCGGTTGCCACTTTCTGGAACTTCACATCTGAAATACACTTCATGAAACCTTTAGCAGAAATTTCATTCCTGTATGTGTTCCTATGTTAACATCGCAAACATCAAGGAGGTCACACATTCAGATATGGGTCGGTTACCATGGCAATAACTTGGACAGTTTTTCCATTGCGTCTGAGTTCAATGTTACAATAATCTTCGAGCTTTCAATTGCTCCGGGGATTTTCCCGTGTAACAAAACATATCTCATGCATGTTGGACTTTTCATGTTTCAAGATACTATCCAATGTATAGCTTTTTCAGTCCCTCGATATCATCGATTAGCCAGGAGTTATTTAATTGCCATGTGGAAGCAAAATGGCAATTCGCTTTGATTTTTTCATATTCCCGCTGATATTGCTTTTTCTCACCTTTTGCTTGAGTTTTCTCTGGTTTAGAAATCCGGAATGAAATTTCCACATGACAAAGTCTGTCAAACCACTTCCACATACGTCATTGTAAACAAATAAGGAAAAAACCATCGTCGATTAATAAATCTAATACAGGTTCAACCGAATATGACATGTAAATAAGCAATCTTTTCCGAATGAGAACATCAACCAATCACAAGTGATGTTTTATTTCTATAATAAATACGGAAATCTCCGATGATGAAAGAACCAGAGTAACCAGCCAATGAGAGGGTTTTTCGTATCGTCACGGAAGGTACCGAAGCCCTTGATCTATATTTATTTTCCAATGAACATTTTACGATAGTGAAAGTTCTTTATTTGAATTAATAATCGTATATGTCACTGTGTTTATATAACTGTCGTGTAAGGGAGGTCACTCTATATTAGTTTCGCTTTCAATTGACAGTCGTGTTGATGGACTGTACGCGGACATTATTTTATTTGTAATTCTTTTTTAATGAATTATTGGTGCCAGATCATTAAATATTCAGGTTTGATATATGCTTTTATATTTGCTTAAATGCCATTCGCCACCTGGGCGAATGGTATTTGGATTTTAGGCGCCAAACTTGATTACCAGTTGCCATGGGCGAGTGTGAAAGTTTTTCACTGATTAAGTTACTTCAAGAACTGGCAATCCTCGATAACCTGCAATTCAGCCCCGGTAAACTTAACGGGGTTTACCTCAAACCCAATTACCTCCTGCCAAAAGTCAATATCATATTGTGCAATGTATTATCATGCCAGAATGAAATTAAAATCTGCTTCGTTCAAGAACCGTTACATCTCTGTTATCACTCTCACTACTAAAATAATCGACCGAATTGCTCTGATTCATTTAACTAAATAAAGATTGATGTTTGCCTTAAACCAGTTCTTTTAACGATCTTACCTCTAACATTGATTGATGAACTTTCTTATAGCACCCAATTATCTAGAACAACGCTTCTGTGATTGAAGAATGTGTGTAGAAACCTCTAATTCGAGTGTTTGCAAGAGAAGTGCAAGCTTAAAGTTCATTTCTTTTAATATTTTGTTACTTATTATTCTTCATGGAAATACACGAAATAAAACTGCAATCAAGACATATTGGATCCACATTCACATTCACATTCACATTCACATACAGTTGTATTTTGATATTGACATGCATACTCAGTTTACAAAGTTCGAGCTTACATGTATTTGTAGGTCGACAATGAAGTCACGGCTTATGAGAAACAAATATGATAACACTTTCCACATTTGTTTGGCCACTGATCCGATGATAACTCAAATTAAAACAAAGACCGAATTAGTATGAATAACAGACTCATGAATCGAATGGTTCAATACGATGAAACATTTTGTTATCCTGCAAAATTACTCAAAATAAAAGTCACGCGATGGATGCTAGTTTAACAATGTCAATCCGGGGTACTGGGATAACAACTGCATCAGAACGTCATTTACATAAATATAAAAGAAAACTGCTCAAAATTAACCACATGTGTATATTTGATAGTTATCTGACAAAATAACAATATCAGTGATTATAAATATGAGTTGTCAATTGACAATCTATTAAAAACACAAGATTTGTATTGTTTTGTAATTATCAATATTGTTCACATACCCAACAATATACCATTAAACCATTACAATTTGCCTAATCAAATATAAACCGAAGTCAGCGACACATATATAGCAGAAACAGCAATTAATATTCTAAATATAAATCCCCAGGAAATGAGAAATCTGGTCAGTCTGACGTATATAGTGAATCAACTCTTCACGGTATATTAATATCATCCATATTGATTCAAACTGACCCGATATATCGTAAATGTGAAGCCAGAATATTACTTGGGTTGCCAGTTCAAACTGACACAGTCTGTTGCTCATCTGAAATTATCTCACAAATATAGATAATATCTAATGACCATATCGATGTTTACGTTTTCCTTTCATTTAATTATTGCATCTACTAATGGTTAGTTGGAAGTGATCATGAATCCTTACATGTACAAAAACTATAAATGTCCAACATTCAACCAAGGACACAATTATTGATAATATTTAGAAGAAGCTTATTGAACGATTTAAAAAACGAACCAAAATTGTATAAACAACATATTTCAATTTAATGATGATATAATCTTCGCTTCTGAAATTAGTTTAGATTAAAAGTAAAATATGTGATTGCTTCATAAGGCCATCTCATCTTCCCTGTAAGGCATGGCATGGTGTCCGGCGTCCGGACTTTGTGCATGTTTATCTTTTTCTCGAGAAGCATAAGGCCTGGAAAGCTGAAATTTTATGTGCAGACTTCTTGACTAATGGGGATTATAAATTGTAGCTTTTGTGGTCCTGTGACCCCTAATAAGGGCCACAGGGGCCACGCCCAAAAAAACTATTTTTATCTTCTTCTCTTGTATGCGTGAGGGCTAGAAAGCTCAAACTTTGTGTATAGACACCTTGACTAGTGATAATTTTAATTGTCAGTTTTGTGACCCTAAGGCCCCTAAAAGGGCTTGGTGAAACTTTGAATACTTTATCAATTGAATATTTGAGCAGTTTCCGTTTCTGAATTGATTACCGATACCTGTAATTACATTGCCTATATACTTAATTTTAGGATTGTTGAAACTGTAGCCCCTACAAAGGTGGGAACAATACCCTACAGCACAATTGAATAGGAAGCCTGATGAGCTAGAAAGCCAACGTCTCTATTTTGTAAACAAAATTTTATTGACAAATTCTTTTGAAAATGTATTTTTAAATAATATGTTTTTGGATTTATCATTTGAACAACAATCAGAAGTTATTGGAAACATATGTATATTCTTTCATGTTGAAATTCAGACATACTTAAGGTATCGGTTTTGTTTGGTTCTGGCCTAAAGTATACCATGTTTAATTTATTCCTCAGCAAAATGGGTTTACTTAAGTTTTCTCCGGTTTTTTTCCACAGATCATATACTCAACACATCTCTCAATAGAAGTAATAACCAAGATATATATTATAATCAAATCAAATACAAGTTTGATCTCTGTTGCTGTTCAGCGAAAACTGTATAGAGAATGTCACGAAGTCAGTCCTTAATGAAATGCTGTATATAATATTGGCCAGGGATTAATATCAACAGATTTAAGATGAGCTACGACCTGTCAAGGTGTCTAGGGATTTGCATTGCAGACTAATAAATGACATAATAAATGACAATCTTCGATGCAGTAGTTATAGATGATAACGTTCAGTGTAGGTTTTTTTTCACCTCCCAGCAGTAAAAAACAAGATGTTTTATTATATTTAGCTAACATTTATAATTAGATATGAACTAGCATTCTGCCTCATTGTATTAAAATAACATTTTGCTTTTCAGAAATAGAACTACTGAAAATATATGCCTGGTATATTGTAGTAAGGAAGTATCTACTTGGTAATAGAATATACTTTTTGTGACAAATTAAAAATATATCTTAGTTCTGGGAAACAATATCAATTCTGTCTGAAAAATAGAATCACACAAAGAAGTTATGCATAAATGAATATAAATACGTAGTCAACTGAATCCACATATTATCTCTTTGTTTTTGTGTGTTTCCACTCGTTTACAACAATGTTCAAAAATAATTTATATAACTGTATGCCGATGTTTTAGAGAAGCTATTTATGCAATGATGAAATCTTATGATATATGATGATTAAACAAATAGAAAATACGATGAAACATGCTTATTGGTAGAACTTTAATTATTTCACTGATGGCCAGTTCTATTCCATAGGGAATCTATGAGTATATCAATAAACCTACAGAACACAGAGTAATTCCTCTTATCAAAGAACATGTGAAACATTCCTCCCCCCAACACTCCACCCAAAATAAAGAAAAACCGAACCAAAACAAAACAAAATGCAACCAAAGTTTAGCTCTTTTAAATAAGAACAGAATATGTGTTGTCTATGTATGTTTGCTATTAAATTATATGATTACATGATTATATGCAATGAGCCATATAAAAATCTGAAGACGTCTCTTCTTGAACAAAATTTAATTGACCTAATTAATTTAAGTTCAAAAAGGGAGAAATTGATTTTAAGTTTTTTACAATATGAAGACAATTGCAGCATCTGTATTTTGTTCACAATAACCTACTAAACTGAGAGATTCGATGACCTTACTTGTTTGTAAAATATAACTGTGGCAAGGAAGTAATCTATTGATGTAGGTCATAGGGGAATGTGGTTCAGTCATGGAGTGTACCAATTTATCTTTTCATCTAATTATCTCTCACCAATTGGTCTGTCAGTAATTTCGGCCTATGAATGGAAAATATTCTCTTGGTGATACCTAATTAATCAAATGAAGTGTCAATTCAATTGACTGGTTGATTAGCTATTTATCACTGACCTAATTTCCAAATATACATGACTTGAACTATATTGTTCAAATGATTCTGTAAATTACGTATCCATTATCTATAAATGGAGAGTAACGATACAGATTGTCCATGTAAATTAAAGGTTCATAAAGATCTAAATATAATAAATCTTTAATAAATGACTGAAGATTGCCGAACAAAAGTTGCAACCAATAATACTGTATCTTGATTATCCTCTTTTAATAGTATATTTCTAATCTAGTTTTTTAGGGTATATTGATAATTTTTACAATGTATTATGTCTTTTTGATGTTTCAGTGACACTTAAAGCTGCAAAAGAATACTGAGCTTTTGCCTCTATTGTTCTCTGTATTGGTTTACTATCTTTATATTAAACAATTTAAACAACCAACACTTTTCCAGTAGCAGATATAATATATTCCTCTTAAGCTGCAGCCTTTATTTCCTCGATGATGCATAAAAATGTATGTCAAAGTGTTTATGCACCAATTAAACTACAATAACATCTGCTTATGAACGAGATAAGAATTTGTTTGTAGCATAAGATTGAATTACAATATATTGATTTTAAACCATGATTTCTTAGTTTGAAAAATATATGTCAATTATTTCATCATCATATTTAAATGCAATTTAGTATTTAGCAAACAAAGGGTGATTTACAAAATAGAATTGCATAGCATGCGACATATCAATTATGAGTATGATAGATTAACAAACAAAATATCGTAACCATGTGATGTAAGGGCCTCTGCGATCATACACATCCTTCACCAAGGGTAATTTATCTATAAACACACTGTTTCATCTCTTTTGTTGATTATTGAAAACTCTTTGGGGAATTGAACATAACTATCCCTTGAAGAAGTGTTGCATGTAAGATTGACAAGGGATTCATATCAACAGATTTAAGTTGAGCTATGATCTGGCAAGGTGTCTAGGAATTTGCATTGTAGACTAATAAATGACAAGTGAATCCAAAATGATTTAGGTCAACCACTGATGCTGTACTTATTGATCATTACATCCTTATGTACTTGGCGATGTTACCTCCAAGCGAAAAAATGTCAAACTTTTTAAACAAACACGAACTTTTGTTGCAACCTGGTGATATATTCTATAAAAGTATTGAAATAATATTATGAAAATTCATTGCTATTTTAACTATTAATCTTTCAACATTTTTAGTTAACATGTTAACAGCTACATGTTTTAGACTCTCTTTCCATACATTTTCAGCAAAATTGCGTGTTTCATTTTATTTTGTAAGGATTTCAATTAAAAGCTGTATACCACATTAAATTTCATGCATATCTGATGGAATCTTCTATCCATGAACATTTTACAGAATGAATGTGGTTGACTTTTGGAGTGAACAAATTCAGACAAAGTTTTATTTTTATTCAAGTATCCCATGCCCGAAAGGACTAAATGTTCTTTTAGTAATTTGTAACCGTTAATTATTTCTCTGAATTATTTATTTTTGTTGATACAGAGTTGACCAACAGACGAGTTTATCAAATTGGATGCTAAATTAGTCACTATTACTGACCTACTTTCCAGATATGCATGGTTTGAAACTGTATTAGAAGTATGCTATAAGGAATTCTTAAAAAATAATTTAAATGTTGTTTTGATAGCAATTATTTTTCTCATTCCCAGAGGGGATTCTATAGAATCGCAGAGGAATAGAATGTGATTGTTACAAACATAATCAAATAGAAATGTTTTTGCTGATAAGTAATTATCCGATACTTTTTTGTATTTCTATTTGATCATATTTGTGTGATCTGAGAGGTTTGTGAATCCTTGGGGGAATGTTGCTGTCTTTAAACCCAACCTTAATTACACTACAGGATACCTGAGACATGGTTGATTTACGTGTAGAAAGAAAAACACCAAAACAAGAAAGTAGTATATTCAATTGTTAAATGATCGATATTTTGTCAACTGAGCAGAATAAAAAAATATGTTTCTTTTAATTTCCCGAGGGCCAATCAGCTCGGGTAAAGTAGATTCATACATTCGAGTATATTACTTGTTATTCTTCGTTGCACTTTATTCATCATTCAAAACAACAACAAAAAAACAAATCTCCTAAAAGATCCCCACAAAACACATAAATAAACATACATTCAGACATCTAAATGAAAACTTTTTCAGATAATGTAATAAAGCATATACAAATATGGTAAAATAATTTTAAGAGATAATATATTCTTCATGCTAATTTTTACAGTGGCACGAAAAAAGTGTGGTGTTTCTAATGTTTTCACACATGCAGCGGTACATGACAAGGTCTTCCATCATTCGGAACACTGTAAATGTTAAGGAACCTTAAAAATACCTTTCGTATCTGACAGACTGCCGAAAAAACGACTCGGCCGAGTGCACACCATTCCCATTCTATACATAGACACAATGTTTGACTGACTGTATCTCTTGAATGTTTTCTATTGTGAACTTAACATACAAAGTGTTATCTCGTGACATCAATACAATACATGAAAGGTACTTCCTCAGGTAATGTTAATTTTATCACAGTGAATTATTTTAAATGGGATGTTCATTACTTGATTACATAAATATTGCAAAATCGCAGCCCAAAGTGATCCCTGCAAAATCGGTAACCAATTAAGAATGGAAATGATCTAACTTTTAAAGAAACTTTAAAAAAGTGTAACAGAGTGGCACTCAAATTGGGGCCACGGAGTCACAAAATCTAGAAATTATAATCCGGATTTAACAAAGGGTTTGTATAGACAGTTTAAATTGTATGGACTATTTGCCTCTGCAGAAGAAGATGAAAATAGGTTTTAAGGACGTGGCCCTTAAAACTGGCCACAGGTCCAATAAAGCTTTGTATTATTATCCTAACTAGTCAAGGCGATGGCAGCATGTCATGCTACAAGCCCGTCAGTGTCTTCTAGTCATTTCAGATTACTCACTCTGATACTTTTGTCAGTTTTAACAATAATATTATTTACTAATTTTAACGCCTAGTATCCAGCCAAGGACTGCTCAACGGCGATACAAAGACTGTACAATGTATATTATTACCCTGAAGGAATTGTACTTTCGAGTCAAGCTACTAAGCGCCTCGCGCGACCATACAATCCGTACTTTCCCCATGTTCAGGTACCCATTTATGCAGCTGGGTAAACAGTGCAATGTGGATGAAGTGTCTTGCCTAAGGACACAACACAGTGTTAAGGTTACAAATTTTTGGTGTCACAAATTTGATCCATCGCTAAAAATTATGCAGATCATCTTATTATCCGCCCAACGTAGTTGGCGGGGGATATTGAAATGGTCTCCGTCCGTCCGTCCGTCCGTCTGTCCCGATAATGTTCGAGATCTAGTTCGACGAAACTTGGTATATGCAACGGGCATTATGTGGAGTTGTGCCTTTTGGGGTTTTCAACTTGTTCGCATTTTTATTTTTACCCGTTTTCATGGAAACGTAAGATAGGATTCCGTTTCCGGAGCAGAACTCCAAAACTTTAGACCTAGCTCGACGAAACTTTGTATGTGCAACGGGCATCATGTGGACATGTGCCTTTTGGGGTTTTAAACTTCTTTGCAATTTTGTTTACCCGTTTCCATGGATACGTAACATAGGATTTCGTTTCCGGAGCACAACTCCAAAACAGTGAGACCTAGCTCAACGAAACTTGGTATATGCAACTGGCATTATGTGGAGATGTGCCTTTTGGGGTTTCCATGGAATTGAAATTGAGGATTTAAAAAAAAAAAAAAAAAAAGACCTACCTTGACGAAACTTGTAAAGTAATAACGGGTAGGAAATGTATCACAAAAATGCATCACCAATAATTAAAATTGGTAATAACAAGTCACTACAACATCATGATTTCTTAAAGGTTGCCTGTAGAAAAACATGATCACTGTTTAATATTCTACAACTTGTATCCTTAACTACCCTTTCTCTTTGGGGATATAGCTGGCTCTGTCTGCTTGTTTATCCTTCGTATTCACTACAGTCTCTAAATTGAAAAGAATGATTGATTTCTGTGTTTATTCATCTTTATATATTTTTATTTATTTTCATTTAATTTTTTTAATTCTTAAACTATAAGTCATTTTATTTAAGTCTGATTCCTTGATCATGGAACAATAACTTATTTTTGAGTCCTTAGACCTAGAGACATACCTTTCTTGATATTTCTTGATGATCACAAGCCCGTCAATGACAAGCTGCGGAGTGGAGCAAACATGTCATGGGGGAACAGCATAAGGCATATGTATGATGATGTCTTTAGATTTCAATGGTCGTAGGTAAGCAACAGCTTTTGCCTTTGAGTCACTTGAAACTTTCTCTGAAGTCTCTGTAAGCTGAAAATATAAATCAGCATGTGATTTAGTGATACTGAAAATCGTTTTGCTAAATAAAGAAGTTTATTAAGTAAATAAATAAAGACATCAATGACTTTTAATCACATGGTAACAAACTTCAGAGATCATTGTCCAGATGTATTATTTTTCATTGTTGTCAAAACTGTACTACGCTAATTCAATTTCAATTACGTTGCTCCAAATGTTTAACCTTAATGACAAATTATCTTCAAGGTATTAATTCAAAATAATTTTGATCCACAACTGTTTCACATGTACAACAATGAACCTGTATGAGGTACTGAGTGCTGTCAGTGCTCTCAACTCTCCAAACTATATCGTGTCCTCAACCCTGGTGGGAACGTGGAGCTGTCTATCATCTGTATTCTTCAAGGCATCAAAGCATCTACATAACATGGAACGATTCAGTGCACTGTTGTGATAGAAGTAGTAGAGTCCCATCAGCAGGGTTCAGAACTTGTCATACTACTTTACATGTTTGGCTGCATCCTTGAGGGCTAATTCCAGACGATTGGCCATGCCGTTGAGTGTCAGTAGACAAGGTTGATCCTGCTGCAATAGTGTCTCAACACCAGAATTGCAACCAGTCATCACACTAGCACCAGCCAATGACAAGGCAACTAGTTTTTCACAGAGAGCAGACCATGGTAAATTGAGGTATTCAGCAACAATTTTCTTCACACAATCGACAATGTAAACCTGGGACATATCTAGTCATTGTTATTGACGTCATGGGTCATTGTTTCGTGACGTCACTCAAAAACTATACTTTATTGCAGAATAAAGGGTGGGCGGTGCATTTGATCTTTTCGGGAACAATATTAGAATCAGCTTTAATTTGAGCTATAGAATGCGTCTGTATGTAATGCAGTTAGTAAAGAGAAAATGAGATTTTCATGTTTTAAGATTCTATCCAATTTATAGCCTTTGCAGTCAATAACAATTGCACTGTTTCTGTCACCAGCAAAATCAACACAGAAATTACATTTCATTCCCTTGATATCATCGATAAGCCAGGGCCTATTTAAATACCATGTGGAAGCAAAATGGCGAGTTCGCTTAGATTTTTCATATTCCCGCTGATATTGCTTTTTCTCACCTTTTGTTTGAGTTTTCTCTGGTTTAGAAATCCGGAATGAAATTTCCATGTGACGAAGCCTCTCAAACCATTTACGCATACGTCATTGTAAACAAGAAATTAAAAAAACATTTTTGATTAATAAATTTTATACAGGTTCAACCGAATATGACACGTAAATAAGCAATCTTTTTCCGAATGAGAACATCAACCAATCGTAAGTGATATTTCTATAATAAATATGGAAATCTCCGATGATGAAAGAGCCAGAGTAACCAGCCAATGAGAGGGTTTTTCGTATCGTCACGGAAGGTACCGAAGCCCTTGATCTATATTTATTATCCAATGAACATTTTACGATAGTGAAAATTCTTAATTTGAATTAATAATCGTTTATGTCACTGTGTTTATATAACTGTTGTATAAGGAAGGTCACTCTTTATTAGTTTCGCTTTCAATTGACAGTCGTGTTGATGGACTGTACGCGGACATTATTGTATTTGTAATTTTTTTTAAAGGAATCATTTTTGCCGGATCATTAAATATTCAGGTTTGATATATGCTTTTATATTTGCTTAAATGCCATTCGCCACCTGGCCGAATGTTATTTGGATTTTAGGCGCCAAACTTGATTACCAGTTGCCATGGGCGAGTGTTTTCACTGATTAAGTTACTTCAAGAACTGGCAATCCTCGATAACAAAGAGCAAGAGATAGGTCTGCAATTCAGCCCTGGTAAACTTAACGCGGTTTACCTCAAACCCAATTACCTCCTGCCAAAAGTCAATATCATGATGTTCAATGTATTATCTTGCCAGAACGAAATTAAAGTCTGCTTCGTTCAAGAAACTTTACATCTCTGTTTTCACTCTCACTACTAAAATAATCGATCGATTTGCTCTGATTCATTTAACTAAATAAAGATTGATGTTTGCCTTAAACCAGTTCTTTTAACGATCTTACCTCTAACATTGATTGATGAACTTTCTTGTAGCATCCAATTAACTAGAACAACGCTTCTGTGATTGAAGAATCTATGTAGAAACATTTAATTCAAATGTTTGCAAGAGAAGTGCAAGTTTAAAGTTCATTTTTTTTAATATTTTGTTACTTATCATTCAATCATTCTGCTTGGGAATACAATATTCAATGTTTTTAATTAAAGGGTAACTCAAAATAATGTAACAAGCGTCTCACAATGAAGCATGCAAAGATTCAATGTGTTCAACATGTTCATTGACCATATTCAACAATTTCAGAATCAACAGAATGTCAAATAATAAAATTTTGGTATTTCATTTTGTTATCGATCTGAACTTGCAGTTATTGAATTGAGTTTTGATTTAAACACAAATCATAACGTCTCTGGCTGAACAGTTGTATTTTGATATTGACATGACATGACAGTTTTTAAAGTTCGAGCTTATTTTTTGGTTGACAATGAAATCACGGTTTATGAGAAACAAATATATCACTTGTTTGTTTGGCCAGTGATCCGAGGATAACTCAAATTAAAACAAAGAATTGTTAGGAATAACAGAATCATTAAACGTTCAATACGATGAAACATTTTGTTATCCTGCAAAATTACTCCACTATAAAACATGCATGGTAGTCCCTAGTTTAACAATGTCAATCCGGGAGTATTGGGATAACAACTGCATCAGAACGTCATTTACATACATATATAAAACTGCTCAAAATTAACCACATGTTTATATTTGATAGTCATCTGCATTGAAGACAAAATAACAATGCCAGTGATGTTAAATATGAGTTGTCAATTGACAATCTATTAAAAACCCGTAATTTGTATTGTTTTGTAATTATCAATATTTTTTATTCACATACCAAACAATTTATCAGCAAAACCATTACAATTTGCCTTATCAAATATAAACCGAAATCAGTGACACATATGTAACAGAAACAGCAATAAAAACTCTAAATTTAGATCCCAAGGAAATGAGGAATCTATCAGTCTGACGTTCATATTGAATCAACCCTTCACTGTATATTAATATCAGCCATATTGATTCAAACTGACCCGATATAACGTAAATGTGTAGCCAGAATGCCAGTTCAATCTGACACAGTCTGTTGCTCATCAGAAATATCTCACACATCTATATTTATATATTTAAATATATATTTCTTCATGAATAAAATATATATTTAATGACCTTATCGATGTAAACGTTTTCCTTTCATTTAATTATTGCATCAACTTAATGATTAATTTGGAGTGATGAACGTACATGTACAAAATCTGAAAATATCCAACATTTAACCAAGGACACAATTATTGATAACTTTTGTTATAAGCCTTAGTGAACGATTTAATATCCCAAAAAGGTTAACAAAACCCAAAATTGTATAAAAAACGTATTTCAATTTATAAATGATATAACCTTCCCTTCTGAACTCAGTTTAGGTTAAAAGTAAAATATGTGATTGCTTCATTAGGCGTTAATATTCGTTAGCTCTCCTCCATCCTGTTTCTTTACACCTGGTAGCTCATCTTTCCTGTAAGGCATGGCCTGGTGTCCGGCGTTCAGACTTTGTGCATGCCTATATTTTTCTCCAGAAGCATAAGGCCTGGAAATCTGAAACTTTAAGTGCAGACTTCGTGACTATTGGGGATTATAAATTGTAGCTTTTGTGGCCCTGTGACCCCTAATAATGGTCATAGGGGCCACGCCCAAAAACACTATTTGTATCTTCTGAAACTTTGTGTATAGACACCTTGACTATTTAGCATTTTAATTGACAGTTTTGTGACCCTATGGCCTCTTAAAGGGCTTGGTGAATCTTTTGATACTTTATCAATTGAATATTTGAGCATTTTCCGTTTCTGAATTGATTACCGATACCTGTAATTACATTGCCTATATACTTCATTTTAGGATTGTTGAAACTGTAGAATTTGAACAAGACCCTACAGCACAATTAAATAGGAAGCCTGATGAGCTAGAAAGCCAACGTCTCCAATTTTTTAAACAAAATGTTATTGACAAATTCTTTTGAAAATGTATTTTTAAACAATCACATTTTGGATTTATCATTTGAACAACAATCAGCAGTTATTGGAAACATATATATTCTTTCATGTTGAGATTCAGACATACTAAAGGAATCGGTTTTGTTTGGTTCTTGCCTAAAGTATACCATGTTTAATTTATTCTCAGCAAAATGGGTTGACTAAAGTTTCCTCAGGTTTTTTTCATAGATCATATACTCAGCACATCAATCGATCCAAGTAATAACCAAGATATATTATATTCAAATCAAATACAAGTTTCATTGCTGTTGCTGTTCAGCGAAAACTGTATAGAGAATGTCACGAAATCAGTCCTTAATGAAATGCTGTGTTTAATATTGGTGAGGGGTTAATATCAACAGATTTAAGATGAGCTACGACCTGTCAAGGTGTCTAGGGATTTGCATTGCAGACTAATAAATGACATAATAAATGACAATCTTTGATGCAGTATATATTTAATTATAAATGTTAGCTAAACATAATAAAACATCTTGTTGTTTCCGCTGGGAGGTGAAAGAAATGTACATCAAAAGTTATGATCATGGAGTGTACCAATTTATCATTTCATCTAATTATCTCTTCTGAAATGGTCGGTCAGTAATTTCGGCCTATGAATGGGTAATATTGTCTTGGTGATACCTAATTAATCAAATGAAGTGTCAATCCAATTGATTAGCTATTTATCACTGACCTCGTTTCCAAATATACATGACTTCAACTATATTGTTCAAAGATTCTGTAAAATATGTATCCATTATCTATAAATTGCATTAACAATATCGCCATGCTTAAGAACCAGATTGTCCGTGTAATTAAAGGGTTCATAAAGATCTAAATATAAGAAATCTTTAAGAAATGACTGAAGATTGCTGAACAAGGGTTGCAAACAATAATACTGTATCTTGATTATCCTCTTTCAATAGTATATTTCTAATCTAGTTTTGTTGGTATATTGATAGTTTTTACAATGTGTTTCATCCTTTTGATGTTTCAGTGACACTTCAAGCCATAGTTGCAATACAATACTGAGCTCTTGCCTCTATTGTTCTCTTTATTGGTTTACTATTTATATATTAAACAAACAAAACAGTCAACACTTTTCCAGTAGCAGATAATATATTCCTCCTAAGTTGTCAGCCTTTATTTCCTCGTTGATCCACGATACATTCATGTCAAAGTGTTCATGCACCAAATAAACCCTAAATTATATCTGACTATCGACGAGGTTAGCATTTGTTTGCAGCACAAGATAGAATTATTGATTTTAAAACATGAAATGTGCACGAAAATGATTACCTAGATTGATATTTGTGTAAAGTGTAAAGTAGAATGTCAATTATTTCATCATCATATTGAATGCAGCGTTGACACTTTTTAATGTATATGACAGCTGATAAGCCAATCACAGACCAATCACAAGGTATGGATATTCACTTTTCCAAAAATGTGTCCTACACAAAAATCAAAGTCAAAACCATAAGAAAAAAGTAGTGATAGTTTACGGTTATTTTGTTCATGGTTCAATTACATTGAAACCCAAAAGCTTGACCTTTACTAATGACCTCGTCTAAACCTTCTTTTGAAAACTGATGTACCTGGCATGTTACAAATACCTATCGAGAATATGATTTTTATGACAACTGTAGGAATGGAACCAAATCATGTTTTAGAACAGAATTTCGAACTGTACAAATATAGCATTGGTGTTAAGTCATTATCCAAAGTTATATGTTAAAAGGTTATCGTCTGTAGGCATTATGAAATTACTTTTTTATAGGCAGAGGTAGAACACACTTGCGTAACGTTCATTCTCATTCATTATTATTCTCAAATATGATTTGTAATTCTTTCTACACAGTATTTAAAACAATAAGTTCGGTAGGATAACCATTCAAAAATATTCTGACACCAAAAACAGACATACGACAAATTTCTAAAGTTAAAGTTTGTAGCACCATACTCTCAAACGTGTAAAGAGAACAAACAATCCTTTAGGTCATCATACTCATGTTTTCATATGTAAAGGTGTTGCAATTTGAATGGGATCATTGAAAAATATCTGATGATTTAGCGTTTGCATTCTATGAATACAATGACCATTATCAAATGTAATGCTTATCTTATGTCTTACAACATATAGTTGTAAATACGTTATGTATTACCCATGGGGTTTCAAATAAGCAGTTACACATTTCACATGTGAAATTATGACTTTTGCCTAGCAAAGAATATTACATCTCTGACATTATTAAACCATTGTTCGTGACGTCAGTGTAGCCGACTTTTGCAAGGGAAGCGGGTCATTTTTGTTGATGATTTTAAGAGAATAAAATGGAATAGAATCAGAAATAAGGATATCATCACCCTCGGAAGTGTGTCATATGACTCGTTCTCACTCAGGTTATATAAAAATTCTCACTCGTTCGTAAAATTAATATTTTTCGGGTAACAATCTCTATATATTTGTTGAAAGTCTACAGCAGAATTACTATCTGTACGATTTCATTCACGACGAGAGGAAATCAAAAGGTGATCACACCAACAAGTCCAACATACGTTTCAATTGAGCTGTTTGTTAAAGAACAGCAATGTTTTCTAGTTGATAACTCTTTTTAAATGAAAATCACGACGTTTCGGGGGGTAAATCATTCCTCCTGCATTGAGAGAAACAACAACGATAATTGCTACGTTTAAACAATAACACTGAAGAAAATCAAACATTAGATTAATGAACAAGCTATACAACTAGGATTTGCAATATAAAAGAAGGCCTTTATCATCGTTTTTAAGGATGTGCAAGTGGTTATACATAGGATCGACGACAGTGGTTTACACGACAAATTCATGCAGAAAGAGGACCAAGTTGCTTTACCGTTGGATTTTCTACAGTTTTCAGAACAGACAAGAGACCGCAGCTGCTTTTGTCATAGGTAAATCGACTTTTGCATTTTTTTTTCATCCAATTTATCAGCTCCTTCATGCGGAATTGTATTTTTATCTTGTACTTTTAGAACTCTTCACACACTGTTGATTATTAACTCATAGTTCCACTTAATGCTTAAGATATTTCTGGGTTTTTTTTCATAGAAATGAATCAGTATGAAGTTCATATGTATTTTATGTTTTTTATTCAATAATTTTCAAAAGTTTTCAATTGGTTTAAAAAAAATATACGATCGTAAAATGTTTCAGTAGAAATTAAAACCGCAAATTCGATATCCGCACAGGAGTTACAGTAACCCCTCTATGAATATCACATATGTCACCTTGACGACACTATGAGCCATAACTATTCATACTATTTTTCTTTTAGTTGTTTACAAAATTCCGATTCACTAATCAAATAGCGTGCCATGGCTGGAATTTGTCCTGACAAAACATTGTCTTTTAAAGATCAATAATCCTGATCTAAGAAACTCAAGAAATCTGAAGTACAAGATATGTCACAGTTGGTCTTCAGGACGAAGTGTGTCTACTAGTGACAATTCATCGTTGAATCATTAGTTTCTCTGTGTCTAATAGTGACATTTATGTCTAAACCAATCTCACATTTGCAGACAATTGGGACAAGATAGTTACGTGTCGAATAATAAGTGTAAACATATCATTTCCCTAAAGAGCGGTAGACTGCCATTTACACTGTATTATCAGTGTGTTAAAACTCTTTAGTGAACTATAGAATGATACATTTATGTCAAAGATCACCCATATGAAATATTATCGGTGATAGAAAAATTACATGTAAGGTTTCTCTTTAGCGTTAGTAGCGTAGAACATCGTTAACTTGATCCCTGAGGCTAAACTGACCCGTGCCTTTAAGCATTCTAAGAAAAGATATGATATTTGTGTTGATATTCATTCTCATGAAAGGCGTCCACTCTTTGTCATCAAAAAAGCACTTGTAATAACAGCCTAACATAAAGGTTTATATAGAGAGCATGTTAATTCTGCCCTTTATGTCTTTGTTTGCGAATGTCAAATAATCAGTGTGTCCTTTGATGGGATTTCATGTCTATGACATAGTGGAATGGAGTCCAGAAGTAGGGGATGTTGCATGTGAGTTAAATATCTTTATAGTTAATGTTGTGTTCTAAATAGCAGATTTATTTCATCGAGTGTTATGGGTAAAGTTGATGTTTCACGAGTGGCGCAGTGCATTTTTAATGAATATGTAGTTAAGATGACGTTAAAACTGGAAAGTTACTCCCTTTTGTTCGCATGGCTGAAAGTAGTTCCCGCACTTGACCAGTGACGACATGTTATATAAAATATCGTCACTGTTGCCTGATAGACAGTTTAGTTCACTGATAATAGATTCATCGCTGATCATATAATACAAATCTATACTAGATATTATCTAGTGTAACATACTGAATAAAGTTATTCTTCATAGACACTTAAGTATATTACAGCAAGAGACACACATTTGACTCTTATGTTATTACTAGGATTTCTTCATGCGTTTGCAGCTACCTAAACGAGAAGGCAAGTCATGTACAAATGCAGATAGCCATTTATTCAACTTGATGCACTGAGTACAATATGGATAAAGTGCCTTGCTCAGTGAAACAATGTTGAATGACACCAATGTTATGAGCTCCACAGTATTTGGCCTTGAGTGTTATCAAATAACTGCTAACACACAGGAGTATGCATACATAAGGTCTCTGGGTCTTTTAAAAAGCAAAACTACGGCTAAATATGTCATTGGTTAACTCCTTTTCTTAAAGTTGTCAGATGTTTGCCTAAAAAATAAAGTTGCACCAAGTCATATATTTAAACGATACATGGTTTAGTTGAAAGTTGTATTTCAAGTAAAAAAACTCATGGCAAGAATGATGGTAAAAAGGCAAATCAATTTTGGCAATTGCACTAAGATTACACAGATGTTACAGGCATTACACAGGCACCAAGGTTCACATCTCAATAATCAATTACTCAGCAATATTGGTCACTTCTAGGATATAGTTATTCATTACGGAGACAGTGTTGTTGTAGGCTTTGCAGAGACAAAATGAATTAGATTACACATTTAGAGCAGTGTTGATGTAACGTTATACAGTAAAATCATCAATCAAGGCGTACATGCAATGTTACTGATAAAAGATGTATTCTAGAATGGTGTAAAATGTGTAATCATGTGTGGACTATCTTACAGCTGTTTGCTTTAGAAAGACTTTATAGATTATGATCTGGTCTAAATACTGCCTGAGACTGGAATTTGATATATAGGCATTAATTTACTGATCAGACAAATCGTAGTATTTCTATAAAGACAGACGAAATATGTTTGCATTTTTGCAATGAAATGCATAACATATTTTTAGTTTGGTTGTAATTATTGATGAAAAACGTTATTTTTTAAGTCGTTGAAATGCCTCAAAATTATAATGCCGTATTGCTAGCCCATTCACTAAGTATACTCTTGTTGTTCATTGCCAGATTGAGAAGATCTTAGTTCTGAATACGTCAGCAACATAATTAACATTCCATGTTCAATAGACAGATAAAACACCCCAACAGAGGCAACGTTTTTGTCATCAAATGATGTCGTGTGCGATGTTAGTCCAATGAACTCTTTATTCTCTATAACGTGTGGACGTTGCAATCAATATTTTCTCATACAACTTAAACCTAATGATAAAGGATGATGTTTATCTAGGAGAACTTCTACAGCATTTATTTCCAGCTGCCATGTTTCACAAAGCATAATAAACATGAATGGATACCTCTTGGCAGTAAATCTAATTAAGCATGTTTCTAACTACAGCCAGGGACCTTATTGCTGCAAGCATTTCTGTAACAATTGAATTTTCCAAGTGATTTATAACCAAGGAGTCTGTTTCCGGAAATATTGACCTGAAAATCTCAACAAGATGTAAAACTAAGATGAAGTAGTTAGATGGACTTAGAACTTCTGGCAAGATAAACGTACTTAACACGAATAACCACAGGCTCATTGGAGTTTACATGGTAGAACAGTGCCTTATAGTGGTATAATCATTTGGTAACAAAGTGGAACATAACATGGAACTGTTAACTTGTCAAAATATAAAATGATTTATCAAAATACCTATTCATATCCTTTCAGCACTCGCTGATTGTACAGTTGCTGTATAGTACATTGCCCAGCTCAAGTGTTCTTAATGAATAATTAAAGAAAGATGTGTTTTAAAGTTTCATCCATATTTTGATCCTAATCTATTATTGAGTATCAAATTGCAGATTTCCCTACAAACATCAATCAATAATACTTGGTCACCAAAAGGAGATTACAAATTTACCTGTTCTGGTATGCAGAATTTTGCCTCTATAAATTTGAGTTTAGAAGCTCATGGAGACAGGATCTACCTTCTATGCCAACATGTTTCTGTGGATGGAGACTTCCCGCTGTTTGTCTGTGAATTTTGGAAGTACTCTCAAAAAGGTCGAAAGTATCAAGCCTAATTAGAGTATATTTTGTCTTGATTTCAAGCTCATTGCATTTAAGTAGAAACTGTTATTAGAGATATTCTTATCAAATATTGCATTATATTTTTATTGCATTGTCTTTTCCTTAATATCATTCCAAATTGTGTTGGAGTGGTTGCCTATGTTTGCTAGAAATTCAAAGCAAAATGTAACAGATATAAATATTTACACACTGAATATGCGTCTTAAATATGATGGCATTTTAAGGACATTGTTAAGTTCGTTTAAAACATATCCTTTGTTAATTTAAGATCACAGCGAAGCTTTGGACATTTCATCATTGAAACCTGCGCCAGTATGTGTTAGTAGTTGTAAGGAATACTATATGTCTAGCATTCCATCCGGGTCTTCCGCGTCCTTCTTCCGGTCGCGTGGTTCTGTAATCACTTGGAATAAACGTGTTGTCGATCAAGAAAGCCTTGACTGTTGCTTCTCACTGGCGTGGTGGCAGCGCTGATCTAACTCACGCCTACGGAGGTATTTCACACATACTAGTGGACAGTCACCCGCCTTATATTAAGCGTGTACGGCGACCTTAACCGCTCAACATGGCCAACACACACCGTGCACCAAAACAATGGTGCTTGACAAAATCAGAGACTGTAAACTCCTTTGAAAACTGGAAGCAGAACATAGTCTATACCCTTTCACTTGATCCTAATTTTGCCCCCTTTCTCACTGGTATTGTTTGGGCTAAGAAAACACGTGATGCACCATTACGAGGTTTTGAAGATGATAACAGGGACGTAAGAGGAGGGCGTACCGCTCAACAGAAAACAGCTATACTGGATCTAATGCTCGGACAGATTGCCAATTACTGCCCTGTCATATCCCGTAACACCATTGTCAAAAACTCTACTTCAATTGATGGAATATGGCAGACCATTAGACTCCATTATGGATTCCAATCAAGAGGGGGACACTTCCTCGACTTTACAGACATTCAGTTACAACCTGACGAGAAACCAGAGGACTTATATCAACGCTTAATTGCCTTTGTTGAAGATAACCTCCTTCGTCAAAATGGTGGTATTAGTCATCATGGTGACAATATTGAACAAGACGAGGACATGACCCCGACACTTGAGAACTTTGTTGTTTTGACATGGTTACGTTTGCTCCATCAAGACCTACCTAGGTTGGTAAAACAAAGGTATGGAACTGAACTACGCTCAAGGACTCTGGCCTCGATCAAGCCGGAAATTTCTCAGGCTCTCGCTTCACTGTTAGACGAGGTCCGTACTTCAGAAGAGGTCAAGGTAATGAGAGCTGCCACTTCGAGATTCACCCAGCAGAACACTTCCTCCCATCACTCTCCATTCCCTAGGAAGAATACTTCTCTCTCTAAAGTGTGTCCCTTGTGTCAACAGGCTGGTCGACCAAACAGGAATCATTTTCTTAGTCAGTGTACTTTCCTTCCAGTCCAGGATAGACGTTACATCACTAAAGCTCGTCAGATTGCATGCATCATCGACGGCGAAGAGATTGACGATTGTGACCAATCTGATCTTCACCAGACCCCACAAGTAACACCTGGGGAAGGTAACTCTGCTGCTCCGCCGGAAGAACCCATAAGCACTCGTCGTGTACAAGTGAGCCAATCTCCACACATGACAGCCTTCTATGGCCATCGCGTAGCTCATTTCACGCTGGACAGTGGTGCCACCGGCAACATGATTAGACTCTCAGCTGCAAAGATGCTTGATGTCGTTATCTCAAAAACTACTCACTCAGCTCGCCAGGCTGATGGTTCATCCCCACTCAAAGTTGTTGGAGAAACGAGATTTACGACTGTCCGTGATGACAGTAAGTTTGTGTTTGAGGGTCTAGTGGTTGAAGACCTAGACGTAGATATCATCGCAGGCATCCCCTTCATGGAACAGAATGATGTGTATGCTCGTCCCGCCACCAAACAGATCATCCTTAGTGACGGTTCATCTTTTGAATATGGGTCACAGGACTCTGTCCCTTCTCACCACAGTGTGCGTCGTACAGATATCTTGAGGAGTCACGGTACTTCCACTACCATTTGGCCTGGTGACTTTGTTGAACTCTCACTTCCTCGCAACTTTCACACCTCGGACAGAGAATATGCCATTCAACCTCGGATGGATACTGGTACGAACGGTTCCGACTGGCCTGCTCCTGATCTACTTACCAGTGTTAACGGCAAGATCCGAATACCCAACCGTACCGGCAAGCCACATATGTTGAAACACCATGACCATGTATGCCAAGTGCTTCACATTACTACATCCCCAGAGACCCCTTTGCCTGGATCGCCGCCGCCCTCTACCAAACACAAGCCTGTTCCGCAGCCTACAGGCCCCTTCTCCGACCATGTCCATCTTGATCCGGATCACCAACTTTCAGATGACATGCGAGAGGAGTTTAAAGAACTTCTACATGAATACGACGAGGTTTTCAATCCTACCATTTGTGGTTACAATTCTGCCTCGGGACCATTCAACCCTGGTGGGGACGTGGAGCTGTCTATCATCTGTATTCTTAAAAGCATCATAGCATCTACATAACATGGAACGATTCAGTGCACTGTTGTGATAGAAGTAGTAGAGTCCCATCAGCAGGGTACAGAATTTGTCATAAAACTTTACATGTTTGGCTGCATCCTTGAGGGCCAATTCCAGACGATGGGTCATGCCGTGGAGTGTCAGTAGACAAGGTTGATCCTGCCGCATTAGTGCCTCAACACCTCTCTTTTGGATGGCAACATCCACGTGTTTAATAACTGAAATATTGTTCAAAACACGTAAAACACCAACTCACTCACTCACTCACCAGACTTGCAACCAGTCACCACACTAGCACCAGCCTATGACAAGGCAACTAGAGAGTAGACCATGGTAAATTGAGATATTCAGCAACAATTTTCTTCACACAATCGACAATCTTAACTAGGATTGACGTGTCAAAACTTTGGTCTTCAAGACTCCTGTTTGACCTTCACACAGTTTTTGACCAGAAAGTTGTATATCGTCAAAATGACCCCAAATCACATGATATTAATAGAACTTAACACTGTAAATATTGATATTTTGTTAAACGGTATATCAGAAGAAATATTGGTCTTGATCATACGGATACATAGATGTATAATTTGTTTAGATAACTTAAATATTGAGGGAGTAATGATTTTTTTTTTACTTTAATGAAAACACTGAAAAATTAAGATATTTTTAGAAAAGAATATTACACATAATTAAATAAGCAATCTTTTTTCCGAATGAGAACATCAACCAATCATAAGTGATTTTTTATTTCTATAATAAATACGGAAATCTCCGATGATGAAAGAGCCAGAGTTACCAGCCAATGAGAGGGTTGTTCGTATCGTCACGGGAGGTACCGAAGCCCTTGATCTATATGTACTATCCAATAAACATTTTACGATAGTGACAGTTCTAAATTTGAATTAATTATCGTTTATATCACTGTCGTGTCAGGGAGGTCACTCTATATTAGTTTTGCTTTCAATTGACAGTCGTGTTAATGGACCGTACGCGAACATTATTTTATTTGTAATTCTTTTTAAATGAATCCGTGGTGCCAGATCATAACATATTTAGGTTTGATATATGCTTTTATATTTGCTTAAATGCTATTCGCCACCTGGGCGATTTGTATTTGGATTTTAGGCGCCAAACTTGATTACCAGTTGCCATGGGCGAGTGTTAACTTTATTCAATGAAAAAGTTACTTCAAGGACTGGCAATCCTCGATAACCAAGAGCTTTCGTTCCGATAAATCTGCAATTCAACCGTGGTAAACTTAAAGGGGTTTACCTCAAACCCAATTACCTCCTGCCAATAGTCAATATCCTGATGTTCAATGTATTATCATGCCAGAATGAAATTAAAGTCTGCTTCGTTCAAGAACCTTTACATCTCTGTTATCACTCTCACTACTAAAATAATCGATCGAAGTGCTCTGATTCATTTAACTAAATAAGGATTGATGTTTGCCTTAAACCAGTTCTTTTAACGATCTTACCTCTAACATTGATTGATGAACTCTCTTGTAGCATCCAATTATCTAGAACAACGCTTCTGTGATTAAAAGAATCTATGTAGAAACCTCTAATTCAAATGTTTGCAAGAGAAGTGCAAGTTTAAAGTTCATTTCTTTTAATACTTTGTTACTTATCATTCAATCATTCTGCTTGGGTATACAATATTCAATGTTTTTAATTAAAGGGTAACTCAAAATAATGTAACAAGCGTCTCACAATGAAGCATGCAAAGATTCATAGTGTTCATATGTTCATTGACCATATTCAACAATTTAAGAATCAATGTCAAATGATTAAATTTTGGTATTTCTTTTTGTTATCGATCTGAACTACAATTGTTGAATTGAGTTTTGATTTTAACACAAATCATAACGTCTCTGGCTGAACAGTTGTATTTTGATATTTGTAGCGTATTTGTAGCTCGGCAGTGAAGTCACGGTTTATGAAAAACAAATATGATATCACTTGTTCGTTTGGCCAGTGATCCGAGGATAACTCAAATTAAAATAAAGAATTGTTAGGAATAACAGAATCATTAAACATTCAATACGATGAAACATTTTGTTATCCTGCAAAATTACTCCACTATAAAACATGCATGGTAGTCCCTCGATGGATGCTAGTTTAACAATGTCAATCCGGGAGTATTGGGATAACAACTGCATCAGAACGTCATTTACATAAATGTATAAAACTGCTCAAAATTAACCACATGTGTATATTTGATAGTTATCTTCATTGAAGATAAAATAACAATGCCAGTGATGTTAAATATGAGTTGTCAATTGACAATCTACTAAAAACCCGTAATTTGTATTGTTTTGTAATTATCAATATTATTCACATACCCAACAATTTACCATTCAACCATTACAATTTGCCTTATCAAATATAAACCGAAATCAGTGACACATATGTAACAGAAACAGCAATAAAAACTCTAAATATAAATCCCTAGGAAATGAGAAATCTATCAGGCTGACGTTTATATTGGATCAACCCTTCACGGTATATTAATATCAGCCATATTGATTCAAACTGACCCGATATATCGTAAATGTGTAGCCAGAATATTACTTGAGTTGCCAGTTCAATCTGACACAGTCTGTTGCTCATCTGAAATTATCTTACAAATATAGATAATATCTAATGACCATATCGATGTTTACGTTTTCCTTTCATTTAATTATTGCATCTACTTAATGGTTAATTGGAAGTGATCATGAATCCTTACATGTTCAAAAACTATGAATGTCCAAAATTTAACCAAGGACACAATTGTTGATAATATTTTTAAGAAGTTTATTGAATGGTTTAATATCCCAAAAAGGTTAACAAAACCCAAAGTTGTATAAAACACGTATTTCAATTTATAGATGATATAACCTTCGGTTCTGAACTCAGTTTTTTACATATTCGTTAGCTCTCCTCCATCCTGTTTCTTTACACTTGGTAGCTCAATTTTTCTTGTAAATCATGGCATGGTGTCGGCGTCCGGACTTTGTGCATGTTTATCTTTTTCTCCAGAAGCATAAGGCCTGGAAAGCTGAAACTTTATGTGCAGACTTCTTGACTAATGGGGATTATAAATTGTAGCTTTTGTGGCCCTAATAAGGATCACAGGGGCCACGCCCAACAAAACTATTTTCATCTTCTTCTTCAGATGCGAAAGGGCTAAAAAGCTGAAAGTTTGTGTATAGACACCTTGACTAGTGATAATTTTAATGACAGTTTTGTGACCCTATGGCCCCTTAAAGGGCTTAGTGAAACTTTGAATACTTTATCAATTGAACATTTGAGCAATTTCCGTTTCTGATTTGATTACGAATACCTGTAATTACATTGCCTATATACTTCATTTTAGGATTGTTGAAACTGTAGCCCCTACAAAGGTGGGGACAATACCCTACAGCACAATTATAGGAAGCCTGATGAGCTAGAAAGCCAACGTCTCCATTTTTTAAACAAAATGTTATTGACAAATTCTTTTGAAAATGTATTTTTAAACAATCATATTTTGGATTTATCATTTAGCAGTTATTGGAAACATACATATATATTCTTTCATGTTGAGATTCAGACATACTAAAGATATCGGTTTTGTTTGGTTCTTGCCTAACGTATACCATGTTTAATTTATTCATCAGCAAAATGAGTTGACTAGAGTTTCCTCCGGTTTTTTTTCATATATCATATACTCAGCACATCTATCGATACAAGTAGTAACCAAGAAATATATTATATTCAAATCAAATACAAGTTTCATCTCCGTTGCTGTTCAGCGAAAACTGTATAGAGAATGTCACGAAATCAGTCCTTAATGAAATGTGTTTAATATTGGCGAGGGATTAATATCAACAGATTTAAGGTGAGCTACGACCTGTCAAGGTGGCTAGGGATTTGCATTGCAGACTAATAAATGACATAATAAATGACAATCTTCGATGCAGTAGTTATAGATCACAACGTTCAGTGTAGGTTTTTTTCACCTTCCAGCGGTAAAAAACAAGATGTTTATTATGTTTAGCTAATATTTATCATTAGATATGTACTAACATTCTGCCTCATTGTATTAAAATAACATATTGCTTTTCAAAAAAAAGAACTACTGAAAATATATGCCTGGTATATTGTAGTTAGGAAGTATCTACTTGGTAATAGAATATACTTTTTGTGACACATTACAAATATATTTTAGTTCTTGGAAACAATATCAATTCTGTCTGAAAAATAGAATCACACAAAGAAGTTATGCATAAATGAAGATAAATACGTAGTCAACTGAATCCACATATTATATGTCTTTGATTTTGTGTGTGTTCCCACTCGTTTACAACAATGTTAAAAAATAATTTATATAACTGTATGCCGATGATTTAGAGAACCTATTTATGCAGTGATGAAATCTGATGATATATGATGATTAAACAAATAGAAAATACGATGAAACATGCTTCTTGGTAGAACTTTAATTATTTCACTGATGGCCAGTTCTATTCCATAGGGAATCTATGAGTATATCAATAACCCTACAAAACACCGAGTAATCCTCTTATCAAAGAACATGTGAAACATCCGTCCCCCCAACACTCCACCCAAAATAAAGAAAAACCGAACCAAAACAAAACAAAATGCAACCAAAGTTAAGCTCTTTTAAATAAGAACAGAATATTTGTAGTCAATGTATGTTTGCTATGAGGTTATATAATTACATGAATATATGCAATGAGCCATATAAAAATCTGAAGACGTCTCTTCTTGAACAAAATTTAATTGACCTAATTAATTTAAGTTCAAAAAGGGAGAAATTGATTTTAAGTTTTTACAATATGAGGACACATGCAGCATCTGTATTGTGTTCACAATAACCTACTTAACTGGGAGATTCGATGACCTTAATTGTTCGTAAAAGATAACTGTGCCAAGGAAAGTATATATTGATGTAGGTCATAAGGGAATGTGGTTCAGTCATGGAGTGTACAAACTTATCTTTTCATCTAATTATCTCTTCTGAATTGGTCGGTCAGTAATTTTAGGCCTATGAACGGGTGATAACTAATTAATCAAATGAAGTGTCAATTCAATTGACTGGTTGATTAGCTATTTATCACTGACCTAATTTCCAAATATACATGACTTGAACTACAGACCCTTGCAGAATTAGTTACCTGAAAACCGCGGTCTGATTGCAGTCTGATCGCGGTCAACTGCATTCAGATTGCGGTTTGATCGCGCTCAACCGCGGTCTGACTGCAATCTGATCGCGATCAAGCGTGATCAGATTGCAGTTAAACCGCGGTCGATCCGATCAGGGGTTGAGAGTGATTGTAGACATTGTCTGCATGTCGGCAGTACAGCATAAGTTTAATCATAATAGATTGAGAAACTCAAATCTGCCGTATTCGGTCCAAATTGATTTTCTAACTGATTTGTTATTTGTTATTCAAACTTTAACAACGCATACTATTCCTTTGTTCAGATACTTCATGTCTACCTTCTACACTGTCGTAAAACGTATAGCTATTTTTTGCACTGGTTAAAAAAAGAAATAATATCCTTTTGCATAAAGTGTTATTTGAATGTACCTTGCAACGACTTTTTGTAGCGTATGTGTGAAGTTATGAACATCGTTTACTCATCATTACTTGTATTCCTCATTCGTACAGGAGAGATATATCACTTTATGGTGTTATTGAAGCCCTTTGACTTCTCTGTAGTTTGTGGGTGTTTAAATTTTAAGACGGCCGAATGAAATCGTGAAAATCTCCATGCCAATACACGTCATAACGTTATACACAAGTTTTAATGACAGATATAAATTGTTAAAGAATTCATGATATCATATTTGATTTTGTTGAATTTTGGAGACAATAGGAAGATGGAATAATAACTGATCATGATATTCTCGTTTTTTGGACAACACTGGGTAATTTAGATAGGATACAATGGGAGAAAGTGGTATTATTGGTATATGACTGGATATTTTCAAATATTTTTTCAAAACTGTACATTTTAATTCTTTGTGTGCACGACCTTTTTTTTGTAATACATTTGGAGGAAATAAAGATGGCTTATCCTTCATCGTGACAATCTCACATGCCAGTATGCTAAGGCATTACTGAAACGGTACAACCAGTAGCAGTAGTAATATAAAATGTTTTCATCAAATCAAGTCTAATGGTCTATTTTCAAGGTATAACTGAAATATAAAAAGAACACATATGTAATATTGATTATCTGTGATCAGTTTTGCCGATATATGTGCATTAATTTATATGCGAATTGAGAATTTTGAGAATTTCACCTTCCGGGCCGCATACCTATAATGAGAAGAGACAACCTCTATGTAGATTTTGTAATTCTGTCATGAATGTAAATATTACAGTGTTTATTTTTTCACGGGTAAGTTTATGATTATAATAACACCCGATAGAAACAGACAGAGAAAAGTTTGTGAATTAATTTGTATGTAAAACAACGACTTCTGACCGATGGTGTCATATACCGCATTGATTTTTCAAAAACGTTCATCTTTTACAGGTTTAACAAGTAGTTTATTGGTCGAGTCATTCAGTGTTGCTGCCAAATTACCAGTTATCAGTATGTCAAAAGTCTTGTACTTTAAAATGGTTCAGGTTCATACACGTGGGATCAACAATTTAAGTGGGATCAACCATTTAAGTATGCGGATTAAAAATCGGCAAAAATCTTGTCGATCCCTCGTAAATGTCACTTCCACTTATCGGGAATAATGCAGAGGAATATATGGATGACAACTTCTTTGGTCATTGAATGCAAAGTTTACAAGAATCTGTGTCGAAAAGCCGCGGCCGGCGAGACAGCGAGTCGTTTGACTACATGCAGCGCAACCATGGCGGAGAGTTTTACACAGTGGCTTGAAAATAAAGGTTGTACTGAGAAAACGATAGATATATTGCATTATGAAGAGTTCGAGTCACCAGAACAATTGGGCGACTTAACCTCAGCCGATATTTCATCCCTCGGTCTTAAAATGGCACAGAGGAAGCTTATAGAAAAACTCGTTGAAGAAGTTACCGACGGCTGTGCTGACCATGCTACAACCCGCTCACTAGCCGCCAACACAGAGCTTAACTCGCTACTAGACGCCCTCGGCTCTACACAGTTCACGGATTTGATACACACGGAACAAGCGCCAGCTTCATCTTGTCACGGTGTACGCACGTCAGGTGAGAAGCCATTATTCATAACAGACTTTGTGACTAGACCAAAAACTGTTCAATATGAAAGTGAAGAAACTTTAAGTCTATCCGAGGAGTCTCAATTTATTTTAAGGAAAGGAAATTCAAAACTTAAACCCGAAGAAATTTCAATGCCTCAGTGGATTTCTTCTAATGCCAGAATTTTGGCTAAACTTATAAAGGATGGCAAACTTCATTCACAGGGATTGATAGAGTACTTAGAGTATACAGCGTGTGTTGGTGACTACCTACAGAGTCATACAGTCTCCTCGGTCATGATGTTCGACCACATGCATAGAAAATCGCAGGCAGAAAAGCAAAGTCGATGGTGTGATATAGACTTTCACTCAGTCTTTTACTATTTGGATAAGAGGGATAATGGTAAACGACCAACAAGGATGCCTATTCAGAATCGGAATACTAATTATAGTGACACTGTATGTTTAAACTTTCAAAATCAGAGCGGTTGCAGATTTCCACGGTGTAAGTACTCGCACGTGTGTATCCAGTGTCGCGGTCCCCACCCTCAGTGGAGACACCCTGACCCACGAGCCTCGGCCCCAGCCTAGGGCGCACCAGGTCCAGCGCACCAAGCGGCGGGAAACTCTTACAGCCACAACCAGCCACGTCACATGTAAGTCTTTATCCTAATCCCCTAACCGAGCGTCTTCATGTGTGGAAACAGGAATTAGCAGATGATCAAGATAAAGACTTTATTCTAGACGGGTTAGCAAATGGTTTTAGGATTACAGATAAAAATGCTACCTTAGAAAATGTAATGTGTGAAAACTCAACTTCTGCTGGTGGAAGTAATCATCCAAAAGTCGAAGAGAAAATCAACAACATCTCAAGGGCGGTATGTGACCTAACACTAAACCAACTATTGTAAGTAGTTTAGCGGCAGTCCCTAAAGGTGAAAACGACGTACGTGTAATTCATGACTGTAGTCGCCCTCACGGATTGGCTGTTAATGATCACGTGACTAAAAATTCTATTGGCTACGATAGTATTGATAAAGCTATGAAAATACTAACGCCAAATGGCTTTATGTCAAAAGTCGATCTCAGAAATGCTTATAGAAGTGTCCCAGTTCACCCGGACTGCTACGGGGTTTCTAGGTTTAAAGTGGAAATTCAGTGGCGAAATAAACCATACATATATGTTTGATACAAGACTTCCTTTCGGCTCTGCAAGAAGTCCAGAAATATTTCAACGCATCTCTTCCAGTATTACAAGGATGATGAAACGAAGAGGCTTTGACGGTGTCATAGTGTATTTGGACGACTTTGCCATTATAAGTATAAATAAAGTACAGTGCCAGGATGCTATCGATTGCCTTACCAATCTTATAGAAAGGCTTGGTTTCGAAATTAACTACTCAAAGTTTGTGCCCCCGTCTCAGAAAATGACATTTTTAGGCATAGATATCGACAGTGTGACAGGAACTCTGACACTTCCTCAGGATAAACTCTCTGAATTGACAAGTTGTTTAAATCACTTTGTGACCCTGAAAAAGGCTAAGAAACTCCATTTCCAAAAGCTAATTGGTAAACTTAATTGGGCGTGTCGTGCCGTACATGGCGGACGGACATTGCTAAGACGCTTAATTGATCTGTGTAATTCTGTTAAACGTAAACATCATTACATAACTATAAATGCAGAGGCGAAAGCGGATATCAGTTGGTGGCGTAATTTCTGCAAATCTTTTAATGGAACCACTTTTGCCCTAAAAGGTGAAGTTGTACCCTACCAGGAATTAGCAACCGATGCGTGCGGCGATGGCGGCGGTGGACACTTTGGCGACGACTGGTTCTACGTCAACTGGAGCAGAGACATGGCGGCGATCAGCGACGAACACATCAACGTTAAGGAACTTGCAGCTATATATGTAGCACTAAAGAGGTGGGGCGCAATGTTATCAGGTCGACATGTGGTAGCTTACACAGACAACTCAGTGACTATGTTTTGTATTAATAAAGGAACATCAAGGAATCCTGTCATTATGTCCTTCATTAGGGAACTTTTTTGGCTGTCTGTAAAACACGACTTCAAACTGACTGCGAGGCATATACCAGGAAATAAGAATATAACTGCTGACAACCTCTCAAGATTGCACTTGCTCAGGAACAGAGAATGGCTTAACACTTTCACTAAAGACTCTATAATTCATCATATGACTATTGATTCCTTGCTTTATTTACAGGACCGATGGCAGCAGACCTGCAGCGTCTAGACGCCGAAATCAAGCAATATAAGCAATCAGCGTATGCTTCAAACACCAAGAAAACCTACTCCTCTATGTTGAGGACATACCTGCGTTTCTGCCTCCACTATGGTCTAACCCCGGTAACTTGAGTTACGAGTTAAAACGAGACGTTTTACTAATTTACCATTAGCTGAAAGAGTATATGTCTTATATTTGATTTTACGCTGTTAAAGTTGAGAAGCATGTTCTTTTGTCCACAGTATACATACCATAGACAAGAGATTTAATCTATTAATGTGGACATTTGTCAAGATTTTGTGCCTTTTAATCTAGCTTTATAATGTTCAGTCCAGAGTTTTTATGTATTGTTGCCAAAAGCTGCAGACTTATTTCAGAAAAAGGAAAATCTTTTTTATGTTAGGTGAAATATATTTCATAGTCAATTTTGTTGTATTTATATTTCATATGTCGTAGTCTCTTATAACGCTCATATCAACGGTTGGCTCATTAGTTTTTGTTTTTAGCAAAATATGTATGTATCTAATTCATAAGATGCTAATCCTGTTTTAATTTGTTTTATCTATTTGTAAATGTTCTATGTAACCCAGCACGTGACTTATTTTCTCTCTCTTTCCTTGTTGAACGGCCCTGTTCGTTTCATTCAAGGACATTTGAACTTGATTAGGAGAACTCAGCAGCTTCATCTCGTTTACTTTAGGGTGGGAGATTGCCCCTATTTTCCTCTTTATTGTGTATTGCTTTGCCTACATACCTGATACAAAGGCCGCCGCCATTACTTCGTTAATCAACCCTAGACCCGCTTTACTACCCAACATCTCGCTGTCCTACCGTCTCGCTCTAGGAGACAAATTACCACAAGAAAGGACTTCCGGTTATGTAAAGGGCTATAAAGTTCCGATTGTTTCACGAAGATTTAAAAGGAATCGAAGTATAGTATGTTTTAACGTGTGATGTGTCATTTTGCTGCACTGATTTAATTGGGGGAGGGAGAGGAGAACACTGTTAAACATCCATTATTCAGTGTCGTCTACAGCTCGGCTGTACAATCTGAACGCACATACATCTGTAGATACAAAGTCGGAAACATCAAAGTCCTATTCAGCGATCAAAGCAGTATATCACATACCCATTTCATATCAACGCCGGTGACCGGATTGGTGGTATTTATTGTCTGATATTGCTAAAGAGGTTATGTAATGTATTTTTTCCAGGAATGATAGATCGTTATCGCCAGTACCGTTATCTATGGGAATGAGCGGTTTTAGAGCGCAGCCAAAATTACCAGGCGAACACTTTGAAAACGTGACCAGGCCTGTCGCCACTTAAAACCTAAACCATTTATGTGTTAAATTCTGATTTATAAAAATGGCAGAAGCAAGTACATTAATATCTAAGAAATACGTTAAACTCGAACTTTATAAAACGGTGAGTCAATTTTGTTTGCTGATTCGCTTTGATGGATGTGACTGTACCATTATGCGGAATGTGATGATCCCAAATATAACATTGTTGCATTTTCAATACGAATCGAAACATTATATATCATAAATATATCAATCACTGGTAACAATAATGTATGTTTAATTATTCTATTATTGACATGTGTTGTAAAAATACGGATATTGATCATAACTTACTATAGATTATTCACTGTGGCGTCTATATTTTTCATAAAGATAAAGATATCATAACAAATAACATTTAACCGTCCACACTTTTCCTTTCCATTCATATCACCATGGTAACATTATCCACCGTCTAATGGCTCTTTAGAATAAATTTTTATTTTGCAGTAAACTCACAAAAATGTAACATTATTTAGGTATTCCTTTTTAGAAAATATTCGGTTTGGTCACTGAAAATATAAACGATTTGTTATTTGTCACCGCCAGAAATAACAGTCAGTGTATGTTGTGTAAGATTCAGCAAACAACAGACCATCAGATTATCACTTTAAACAGACAAGTCTAGCCACAACGGTGCCAATATAACAAGGAAATTTTATCAAGATGAAGCCTTGTTGCGTCATTTATAGGGTTTTGAAATATACAATGTGACATGTTTATACAATAAAAATTAGCTTGAATAAACTATTATTGAGCCGTCGGATATCTTTGCTTTCGGAATAAATAAAACTTGAATGTATTTTGTGACTATTTGTATGTAAAATGAACGATGAAAAAGGTGTCATTACACATTGAAACTACTCCCCTTCTCCTACGTCATAGAAAGTAGATACGCCCGTGACACGCTTCAGTGACCACAGATTCTGTTCGCCGCGGCTAATTAGGCAATGTATTTCAAAAGCTGCATTTAGGCAGGTTACCGTCGTTCTTTCGAAAATTCAAAGTTGAATCTATTTCAAATTGCAAGCCTCTTTTCATGAATCCCCAAAGTGGCTATAGACCATTTCAGCACTGATGAGGGATACACATTCCTAATCACTGATGAAAGTAGTATATCACATGATCATTTTATGTTACCGCCGGTGACCAGTTTGTCGGTATGTATTGAGTGACAATGGCGTCAACACTGTGTCTTGTATGTTGTGTCATATATTTAGACTGCTTCAATAAAAATAATGTCTTTTGACCTCAGGCGATCATTCATTGATATGCTTTTTAAAAAGAATGAGTTAGTGTCAGGATTAATTGTGCAAACACTAAACGACGACAGTTTCTGGTACTGGACAAAAAGGTTTTACTGAACACTTCTCATATTTGATAAAACCTAAATCAAGAATGTCATCTATGATGTTGAAAGAGATTATCATAATACGTTAGACATATATGATAGTAAGAATATGAAATTAACGACTTATCTATTTTATTTTTTTTTGCATTAAATTACAAACTATCCACTGAAAAAGATATAAATAATGTAATAATGATTTGTTATATCAAAAAGCAAGAGTCTGATATCTAATAATTCCTAAATTTGATAATAATGAAGTTTCTGAATAACATGAACCCGTAATGTAGCATAGCGACACTAACAGTCGTATATCAAAATTCAGTTATTGAAACAGTGTCAATTGTTCAATAGCAGCATTTACAGGAAATTAATACAGCCAAATGTTAATTCATGGCATATTTAAATTCAATCATTTCTTATGTTTTCCCGAAATGTTCACTAGAATTCCAACCAATCCCGATGTTATGTAACTACGAGACGAGTGACACATGAATAAACTCGTCGGTCTCACTTCTAAGTAAATCCCGATTCACCGAGGGAGCTGGCTAATCACCGAGACATACACATGTACACCTGTTGTATGTACACGATGTCAGACAAACAGACAGAATATTTGTGTCTCACTTGTTTACACAACCAATCTATCAGCACGAATAATTACCACCTGCAGTCGTTTTTTAGATTGTTATATTATTGTGCCAACACCCCAATCTCCCGGAAACACTAAGTCTTCATCTCGAAAATGAAAGGAAACTCTTTTGAAAGTTCTAATAACCACAAACATATTTTTTTCTATTTCTTTGGAATATATGAAAGTCTGATTACAATATTGCATAGTGCGTCAAAGGTCGCTACTCAAATATGTTCAGTTAGTCGCATACCGTTTCGTCGAACTTATAGTTTTAGGATAGAAAAATCCATTCGACGGATCGGTATTGTAGCCTACTTCATTTATTAACTTAAATTCTCCCAGTGTCTCTTGCTCGTCAAACTTCGAATGATCGTCACAAAATCACCCAAGCGTTATTCGACGGATAGGTACAGAATCAGTTTTGAAAATTCGACGGATCAGGCTGTAATTGTTCAGTTTGGTAATGAAAGCCACTTTTGATGGGTCGCTTAGACTTGTCTGGCCCCAAACCAGTGAATGCATGACTAGACACGCCCCCTTTTTGTGACCGGGCGTCGTTAACAGAATCAGCCTCGTTATCTATACATCTATCGTAACAATACCACAGAAAAAACCCAATAAATAACGATTTTCAGAAAATGATTCCACTCAGTTAGATAAATCATTTGACGATGTAACACTACTAAGCATTTGGTGTTACAGGGATATCAATGGTAATTAAACAATTATTTAGGCGGTATATCAGTTGAATTAATGATGCGTTACTTTCGATGTTTATTGTGTCACAACCGCGCAAGTTTTATGGCCCCTAACCCAGGTGGGTTTTTCACAGCCGATAATTACGCTGTCTTAATGAAAGGCCAATTAAAGGTGTTTATTTGACAAATTAACAAAAATCAAGTTCCTTTTTTATTTTTTGAAAAATCGAGAAGTGGTAAAGTCGAGGTTAGTGAATGTTTAACTTAACGATTGACATGTAAAGTTCATTTACGGTAATTGATATGCTCACATGGCAATTTAAAGCACGATTTTCTTACTGAAATAAAGGGATCTTACGAAAAGATACATACGCGTTAACAATTGGTAAATAATACTCTGTATCAATAAAAATAGTTCTAAAACGAATGCACAATGTTCGGTTACGTCATGTGAGCCGATTTCCTTTCGAGCGGCCACATTGTATTCCATAATGTTCACATTAAAATGGCCGCTCGAATGTTCAAGTTCAAGGGATCTGACTGATATGGCGAAACACAGTGTGTTATAAACATCCAACAAGCAGGTTAATTTCGAATATGGTATAACTACTGGGTCACTAATTCATCAAACCGTTTAGACACCTTTGAATGAGGCACCATTTTGACAATAAAAATGATCGACACACACAAATATTCCTGTGCACACATTGTATTATGTATATGTATTATGTGTTATGATAGTGTGAGACAAGAAGGATTGCTAGCGTATCTCATTCCTACAGTTTAGTAATTATTTCAACGCCGCTTCAATTCATATTTATCAAATCTGGATGAAAAACAAATATCAAACTCAATGAATATACTGTATAATTTTCTGCCATATATTTTATGTAGCGTTTGAAACTTTCTGTTGTTCTGTTAGTGAACGTCACCCATTATTATTTTTGCAAATATATCTTGGAACCGCCTTAGCATAACTTGTTGGCCAAATCGATTCATTTATCTTTAATGAAATGAATATGTTTAAACCAAATCAATGAAATCAAAAATGAAAAGAACAATATAATGTGTTTAAAACATCAAATCAGTGAATACATTATGAAAAGTGTCATGTTGTTGGGTATGCCAAATGAGGAAGAGGGCTGCAGCTTTAAATTAAATTTTTGTCGAAGATACGTTTGGCAGTGGTTCAAACCAAGTATCGATTGTAATATTGTAATGATAAGTACCAGGATCAGCACCTACATATAATCGACCGAAATATTTGTAATAACTTGAGGGAATTGGATACCAACTCAAAGGTGTATACACGTGAACTGAATGTAATTGAAAAATTAGTTCATTGTCCATTGTTATCTGAAAACCAGTATAGTATGACTAAATATTGGTGTAAGCTTTTCGTGTGTGATTATGGTATTTGTTATGAGTATCTGTAAAAGAAGTTGAACATTTAACCTGTTCAGATTCCCACGTTTCAGGATAAACGTATACTGTTATTGTCATTAATTTCATTTAAGTATGATTATAGATTGAATAGATTATTCATCAGTGTTAAAACAATAGGCTTTCTTATAAACAGTTAAATATGAGGTCTCTGAAAAACCGAATGATTATTACCATATCATCCAGTTAAATATCTTGCTCATTGCGTAATAATACTTTTGTTTAATGTTCACTGTAATATTATTCACGCAAATCTATTACATATCATTACATGAAATATGTATAGAAAAACCTACACTTTGTCTACTCAACAGTTCTTATTATCAGTAGAAACTGAAAATATAATGAAATAGATATTGCTCATCTCAAATAACCAATGTGTACAGATGAAATTGTAGACGAGTTATTCTTAATATTAAAGTGGCGGTAGCACGTTCTTTCTTGAAGAAAAACAATAAAAATTTGTCACTGATAATTGAATGTTAATGATTAATGTATTATGTTGATAATGTCAACAATCTTATTACACAATCATCCATTGTAAGAAAATAAATTATAAAGTTTCACATAAAGACCATTGGCGGTCATTTTTGTCATTCTCTCCCCACAGAGGCAACTCAGTCATACCCCAGTAAGCCTCTGTTATATTACGGCTAACATACGGGATAGAAAGGTAGAAATCTGATTGGAGGCAATCGAAGTTAGTTGTGCAATCAGCGACGCCGTTTCAAAAGTGGTCATTCGCAAAAGTTCGGCTATTCCCGTGCGGATCCGCATCAAAGGGAGATAACTCTTCCTTCTACAAAACAATCGCTTTTTACCTTCTCATTGGTTTTTATTTGGTGAATTATTAAAATAAAATTTATCATAAAACGAAGAACAATTTACACAATTATAAAACAATATGTTTCTAATCAAAACCCCTATACATATCTGATTTTGAAATAGTTTCCCTCTCTGAGACTCACACTGTTAATGAAAAAGAAACCTAAAGGCATGATTCTTTTGAAAGTCAATGAGCGACCGTTGAGTATTCCCGAAGTCGTGGACATCCAAAAGCTGTTATCATTGGCTGCAAATAAGGGAGATATCTCAAGTTACAACTTTTTGCCGCTAGGGCGATCTGCCGGAACCCCAGGATTTTGGCGTAATGGAACAGAGGCTAACTGGGGTATGACTGAGTTGCCTCTGTGGGGAGAGAATGATTTTTGTATGAACAGTTTTAACTCATTTTGTGTAAGAAAACAAGAATCCAATGGCTGAACTTTGCAAAACATAATTAATTCATTACTGCTTCATTCAGTTAAAATATTTGTCTTTAAATTGGAACCATTTATTTTCATTTTCCTGACATCAGCTTATATTCCTCCAAAACACGTACTACTGTCCCTTTAAAATATTCTTTATACGTTAATTCCAGAATACGATTTGTCAAACCTTACGCATTTTTAAAAATACTATAATGTTTATTAAAATCACGCCTCACAACACATAACCTAGTCTTATTCAATTCGAATTGAGTAAAAGAAAATTATTTGTATTGATTACTGATAATCACTTCTGGCCGTAACACGTGAAACGGTGATACCGATGTTGCATATAACTACTACATGTACTTTTTACAATTAACATGTTTTATTTGGTCATACATATGTAAATCAACCATAACATTGTTTATGCGTTTTCAAATTATAACTGGCAACAAACATATCTGTACAAATTGACTGTCCTCTTTATATCAACTGATGGGCTTTATAGATCAAATTTTCCTTCTTTCAATGATTCTGAATTGACCACGGTCAACCGCGGTCCGACTGCATTCTGATCGCGGTCAACTGCAATCAGATTGCAGTTTGATCGCGGTAGGTACCGGTAAAGATATCTGCAACCGTCTGTATATTGTTCAAATGATTCTGTAAATTACGTATCCATTATCTATAAATGGAGAGTAACGATACAGATTGTCCATGTAAATTAAAGGGGCAGTAGCACGTTTTTAGGGGGAATATAAGGTGATGTCAGGAAAATGAAAATAAATGGTTCCAATCTTTAGACAATGTAAAAAAACTAAATAGAGCAGTAATAAATCAAATATACAATGTAAAGTTAAGCCATGCGATTCCTTTTCTTACACAAAATGAATTAAATTGCTGTATCTGTGCTGCCATCTCCAATTAAACATAGTAAATGTGATTTTATGATAGCGGTTGCCACTTTCTGGAACTCCACATCTGAAATACACTTGATGAAAATTGATGAAATTTCATTCCTGTATGCGTTTCCTATGTTAACATCTCAGACATCAAGGAGGTCACACATTCAGATATGGATCAGTTACCATGGCAATAACTTGGACAGTTTTTCCATTGTGTCTGAGTTCAATGTTAAAACAATCTTCGAGCTTTCAATTGCTCCGGGGATTTTCCCCGTGTAACAAAACATATCTCATGCATGTTGGAGTTTTCATGTTTCAAGATACTATCCAATGTATAGCTTTTTCAGTCCCTCCATGTCATCGATTAGCCAGGACTTATTTAATTGCCATGTGGAAGCAAAATGGCGAGTTCGCTTTGATTTTTTCATATTCAAACTGATATTGCTTTTTCTCACCTTTTGTTTGAGTTTTCTCTGGTTTAGAAATCCGGAATGAAATTTCCACATGACAAAGTCTGTCAAACCATTTCCGCATACGTCATTGTAAACAAATAATTAAAAACCTTCGTCGATTAATAAATCTATTACAGGTTGGTTTAAACATATTTATTTCCCAAAAAAAGCAGGTTCAACCGAATATGACATGCAATTAAGCAATCTTTTCCGAATGAGAACATCAACCAATCGCAAGTGATGTTTTATTTCTATAATAAATACGGAAATCTCTGATGATGAAAGAGCCAGAGTAACCAGCCAATGAGAGGGTTTATCGTATAGTCACGTATAGCCCTTGATCTATATTTATTATCCAATGAACATTTTACAATAGTGACAGTTTTTAATTTGAATTAATTATCGTTTATATCACTGTCGTGTCAGGGAGGTCACTATGTATTAGTTTCGCTTTCAATTGACAGTCGTGTTGATGGACAGTACGCGAACATTATTTTAATTGTAATTTTTTGTAAATTAATCATTGGTGCCGGATCATTAAATATTCAGGTTTAATATATGCTTTTATATTTGCTTAAATGCCATTCGCCACCTGGGCAAATGGTATTCGGATTTCAGGCGCCAAACTTGATTGCTAGTTGCCATGGGCGAGTGCAAACGTTTTTTACTGATTAAGTTACTTCAAGGACTGGCAATCCTTGATAATTAAGAGCTTTCGTTCTGATAAATCTGCAATTTATCCCTTGAAAACTAGTCAACATATACAATAGTCAATATCATGATGTTCAATGTATTATCTTGCCAGAATGAAATTAAGGTCTGCTTTGTTCAAAAACCTTTACATCTCTGTTATCAATCTCACTACTAAAATAATCGATCGAATTGCTCTGATTCATTTAACTAAATAAAGATTGATGTTTGCCTTAACCAGTTCTTTTAACGATCTTACCTCTAACATTGATTGATGAACTTTCTTGTAGCATCCAATTATCTAGAACGACGCTTCTGTGATTGAAGAATGTGTGTAGAAACGTCTTATTCAAATGTTTGCAAGAAAAGTGCAAGTTTAAAGTTCATTTCTTTTAATATTTTGTTACTTATTATCCTTCATGGAAATACACGAAATAAAACTGCAATGATGACATATGGGATCCCCATTCCTTATTTGAACTGTCGTATGGATATAATTCAAAGCATACGTCCTGCTTGGGAATACAATATTCAATGTTTAATTAAAGGGTAACTCAAAAGTATTTAACGAGCGTTTTACAATATAGCATGCAAAGATTAGTAATGTTCAACATGTTCATTGACCATATTCAACAATTTAAGAATCTGCAGAATGTCAAATGATTAAATTTTGGTATTTCTTTTTGTTATCGATCTGAACTAACAGTTATTCAATAACGTCTCTGACATAGTTCTATTTTGATATTGACATGCATAGTCAGATTTCAAAGTTCGAGCTTATTTGTAGGTCGATAATGAAGTCACGGTTTAAGAGAAACCAATATGATATCACTGACCACATTTGCCTGGCCACTGATCTGAGGATAACTAAAATGAAAACAAAGACCGAATTGGTAGGAATAACAAACTCATGAAACGAATGGTTCGATACGATGAAACATTTTGTTATCCTGCAAAATTACTCAACAGAACTGGGATAACAACTGCATCAGGACGTCGTTTACATAAATATATAAGGGAGCTGCTCAAAATTAACTACATGTGTATATTTGATAGTTATCTGCATTTAAGATAAAAAAACAATGCCAGTGATGTTAAATATGAGTTGTCAATTGACAATCTACTAAAAACCCGTAATTTGTAATGTTTTGTAATTATCAATATTATTCACATAGCCAACAATTCACCAGTAAACCAGTTTAATTTGCCTTATCAAATATAAACCGAAATCAGTGACACATATGTAACAGAAACAGCAATAAAAACTCTAAATTTAGATCCCAAGGAAATGAGAAATCTATCAGGCTGACGTTTATATTGGATCAACCCTTCACGGTATATTAATATCAGCCATATTGATTCAAACTGACCCGATATATCGTAAATGTGTAGCCAGAATATTACTTAGGTTGCCAGTTCAATCTGACACAGTCTGTTGCTCATCTCACAAATAAAGATAATAGTTAATGACCATATCGATGTTTACGTTTTCCTTTCGTTTAATTATTGGGTCTCATGGTTAATGGTTAATTTGAAGTGATCATGAATCCTTACATGTACAAAATCTATGAATAGCATACATATAACCAAGGACACACTTATTGATAATATTTCTAGGAGGCTTATTGAACGATTTAATATCCCAAAAAGGTTAACAAAACCCAAAATTGTATAAAAAACGTATTTCAATTTATAGATGATATAACCTTGGCTTCTGAACTCAGTTTAGGTTAAAAGTAAAATATGTGATTGCTTCATTAGGCGTAAATAATCGTTAGCTCTCCTCCATCCTGTTTATTTAAACTTGGTAGCTCATCTTTCCTGTAAGGCATGGCATGGTGTCCGGCGTCCGTCCGTCTAGAAAGCTGAAACTTTGTGTACAGACTCCTTGGCCAGTGAGGATTATAAATTGTAGCTTTGGTTGCCCTGTGACCCCTAATACAGGCCACAGGGGCCACACCCTAAAAACGTATTTTCATCTTTTTCTCCAGAAACATCAGGCCTTGAAAGCTGAAACTTTATGTACAGACTTCTTGATTAATGGGAATTATAAATTGTAGCTTTTGTGGCCCTGTGATCTAATAAGAGCCACAGGGGCCACGCCCAAAAAAACGATTTTTATCTTCTTCTCCAGATGCGTGAGGGCTAGAAAGCTTAAACTTTGTGTATAGACACCTTGACTAGTGATAATCTTAATCGACAGTTTTGTGACCCTATGGCCCCTAAAAGGGCTTGGTGAAACTTTGGATACTTTATCAATTGAATATTTGAGCAATTTCCGTTTCTGCATTGATTACCGATACCTGTAATTACATTGCCTATATACTTCATTTTAGGATTGTTGAAACTGTAGTCCCTACAAAGTTGGGAACAAGAACATACAGCACAATTGAATAGGAAGCCTGATGAGCTAGAAAGCCAACGTCTGCATTTTTTAAACATAATTTTATTGACAAATTCTTTTGAAAATGTATTTTTAAACAATAATTTTTTTGATTTATCATTTGAACATTTTTCCATAGATCATATATTCAGCACATATATCGATAGAAGTAATAACCAATATCTATATATTATAATCAAATCAAATACAAGTTTCATCTCTGTTGCTGTTCAGCGAAAACTGTAAAGAGAATGTCACGAAATCAGTCCTTAATGAAATGCTGTATTTAATATTGGCGAGGGATTAATATCAACATATTTAAGATGAGCAACGACCTGTCAAGATGTCTAGGGATTTGCATTGCAGACTAATAAATGACATAATAAATGACAATCTTCGATGCAGTAGTTATAGATCATAACGTTCAGTGTAGGTTTTTTTTTCACCTCCCAGCGGTAAAAAACAAGATGTTTTATCATGTTTAGCTAACATTTATAATTAGATATGTACTAACATTTCGCCTCATTGTATTAAAATAACATATTGCTTTTCAAAAAAAGAACTACTGAAAATATATGTCTGGTATATTGTAGTTAGGAAGTATCTACTTGGTAATAGAATATACTTTTTGTGACAAATTACAAATCTATTTTAGTTCTGGGAAACAATATCAATTCTGTCTGAAAAATAGAATCACACAAAGAATTTATGCATAAATGAATATAAATACGTAGTCAACTGAATCCACATATTATGTCTTTGATTTGTGTGTGTTCCCACTCGTTTACAACAATGTTAGAAAATAATGTATATAACCGATGTTTTAGAGAATCTATTTATGCAATGATGAAATCTGATGATATATGATGATTAAACAAATAGAAAATACGATGAAACATGCTTATTGGTAGAACTTTAATTATTTCACTGATGACCAGTTCTATTCCGTAGGGAATCTATGAGTATTCCAATAAACCTACAGAACACAGAGTAATTCCTCGTATCCAAGACCATGTAAAACATCCCTCCCCCAACACTCCACCCAAAATAAAGAAAAACCGAACCAAAACAAAACAAAATGCAACCAAAGTTTAGCTCTTGTTAATAAGAACAGAATATGTGTTGTCAATGTATGTTTGGTATGAGATTATATGATTACATAGAGAATCTCACCCAAGTGTCTTCTGATATCAAATATATCAACACAAGTTGATAAAAGTATCAAATATCCGAGGCTTGCCGAGGATATTTTACTTTTATCAACGAGTGTTGATAAATTTGATATCAGAAGACACGAGGGTGAGATTCTATTTATCATCCAAATCATATTTTATCACATTAACATGAAAAATGTACATCTTTGAACACTGCATAGCCCTCAAACTCCTAAACCAGTGATGTAATAGCATTGTGACATCATCATGTTAATGACATCATAACATTGTGAGGCTGTTGTGTTTATGACGTCATAGCATTGTGACGTCATTACTGATGATGTAAAACCTTTGTGATGTCATTTATTTTCTTATTACAGGGCATTGTTAAAAATCTACTGTCAAAGCGATATCTCTTGTGGAACACAGTTTTTGGATGATAAATGATCATATGCAATGAGCCATATAAAAATCTGAAGACGTCTCTTCTTGAACAAAATTTAATTGACCTAATTAATTTAAGTTCAAAAAGGGAGAAATTGATTTTAAGTTTTTACAATGTGAGGACAATTGCAGCATCTGTATTTTGTTCACAATAACCTATTAAACTGGGAGAGTCGATGACCTTAATTGTCTGTAAAAGATAACTGTGGCAAGGAAGTAATATATTGATGTAGGTCATAATGGTATGTGGTTCAGTCATGGAGCGTACCAATTTATCTTTTCATCTAATTATCTCTTACCAATTGGTCGGTCAGTAATTCCGGCCTAAGAGTGGAAAATATTCTCTTGGTGATACCTAATTGACCAAATGAAGTGTCAATACTATTCACTGGCTTATTAGCTAATTATCACTGACCTTATTAGTTAAGGACGGGGCTGCTATCAGTTTTTGTGAAGTTTCCATCGCCGCCGCCGCCGCTGCCGCCGCTGCCGCACTCGCACTACTAGCTATAACTTTTTTCCACTAAGCTTTCCAGAACTCTTATTCATACCTTACTACTCATACCTTGGGGGAACGATTTTGACACGTTCACTTTCAAGGTCAAAGGTCAAGGTCACAAGATATGTATTCACTCTAAGAATTCCTTGTAAACGCGATAACTTGAAAAGTTTTTGTGCTATGAAGATCTAACTTGGTATATATCATCCTTGGAAAAGTAAACAATTTTGAAAAGGTTTTGGCTACAATCCGTCAAAGGTCAAGGTCACAGCAAGTTCATGACGTAAGCATGTTTTGGCGAAAATGCTTTATTTTAACTATGAACACTTTTAATCAATACATGATTGTTTTACTCAACAAAAAGTGTTCAATGATTGTGTGACCTTGAAGGTCAAAGGTCAAGGTCATGAGATATGAGTTATTACAAAATGCACTAAATTTGGGTATAACTTTATCCCATTTAGCTTTTCAAAACTCATGAACATGTCTTAATGTTAATACTTCCAGGGAATCGTTATGACATGTTCACTTTCAAGTTCAAAGGTCAAGGTCACGAGTTATAAAATCACCGCAAAATTCTTTGTAAACGCGATAACTTGAAAAGTTTTTGTGCTATGAAGCTCTAACTTGGTATATATCATCCTTGGAAAAGGTTTCGGCTACAATCCGTAAAAAGTTTAAGGTCACAGCAAGGTCATGACTTAAGCATGGTTTAGCAAAAATGCTTAATTTTAACTACGATCACTTTTAATTAATACATGATTGTTATACTCAATAAAAAGTGTTCAATTATAGTGTGACCTTGAAGGTCAACGGTCAAGGTCATGAGATATGAGTTATTGCAATTCCTTGTAAACACAATAACTTGAAAAGTTTTTGTGCTATGAAGTTTAGATTTTGTATATATTATCTCTTGAGAAGTACAAAATTTTCAATAAGTTTTGGGTACGAACTGTCGAAGGTCAAGGTCTCAGCAAGGTCAACATATAAGGAGAAAATGGATTAATTTAATTTTTAACACTTTATTTCATTACAATAATGTTATACTCAATGAAATGTGTTAATTGATTGTGTGACCTTGAGTGTCAAAGGTCAAGGTCATGAGAAAATTCCCAATTTGGTGAGGCGTGTAAAAGGAGGAACAGGTTAAGGCGAAACCCCAAGTTCCGGGGCTGCTCTGCTTTTGCGGTATCCGCAAACGCTAATCTAGTTTCAAAATATGCATGACTTCAACTTTATCGTTCACATGATTCTGAAAATTACTTATCCATTATCTATAAATGGAGAGCAACGATATCTCCATGCTTAAGAACTAGATTGTCCGTGTAATTTAAGGGTTCATAAATCTTTTAGAAATGACTGAAGATTGCTGAACAAGGGTTGCAACCAATAATACTGTATCATGATTACCCTCTTCCAATAGTATATTTCTAATCTAGCTTCTATGGGTATATTGATAGTTTTTACAATGTATTTTATCTTTTTGATGTTTCAGTGACACGTTAAGCCAAAGTTGCAATACAATACTGAGCCCTTGCCTCTATTGTTCTCTTTATAAGTTTCCTATTTATATATTAACCAATATAAACAAACTACAATTGTGTTAGGTTATTAAATAGCAGATCGAATATATTCATCCTATGCTTTCAGCTTTTATTACCTAAATGATGCATCGCGTTAAAATCATTTCAAAGTGTGTATGCACCAAATAAACACTAAAATAATTTTGGTTATGAACGGGGTTAGCATTTGTTTGTCATGCAAGATTGATAAAACCATGAAATGTGCATGAACATGATTTCTTAGTTTGATGTTATGTAAGGTGTAAAAATAGCATGACAATTATTTCATCATCATATTTGCCTGAAACGTAAAAAATTCCAATGTTTACGACAGCTCTAAAGTCAATCACAGGTCAATCACAAGTTACGGATATTCACTTTTACGTAGAACGTGTCCTACAAAAAAATCAAGGTCAAACCTGTAAGTAAAAATTAGTGATTGATAACGATTATTTTATATTTGTGTCAATGAAATGGTCACAGTGAGCTTGACCATTAACCTCGTCTAAACTTTCTTGTGACAATTGATGTACTTGGCAAGTTACAAATATCTATCGAGAATAGGTCACGAGGTATATGATTTGTTATGACAACTAATGGGATGGAATTTAAAACAGAATATTGAACTGAAATTGGTGTTAAGTCATTATTCATCTATGTATGTATTATATGTTAAAAAGTTATTGCCGTAAGCCACTATGAAATTACTTTTTTTAAAGTAGAGATCGAACCCTCTTGCGCAACGTTTACTCTCATTCATTATTATTCTCAAATATGATTTGTAATTTTTTCTACACAGTACTCAAAACATATAGTACGGTAGGATAACTATTCAAAAAAATTCTGACACCAAAAACTGACCAAAATACGACAAATTTATGAAGTTTAAGCAAGCGATTTAGTATGTAACAGTGTTGCAATTTGAATGGGATCATTGAAATATATCAGATGATTTAGCGTTTTCATTCTATGAATACAATGACCATTACCAAATGTAATGCTTATCTGATGTCTTTCAACATTTGGTTCCGTATTACCCATAGGGTTTCAAATAAGCAGTTACATATTTCACATGTGAAAATATGACTTCTGCCTAGCAAAGATTATTACATCTCTGACATTATTAAACCTATGTTTGTGATGTCAATGTAGCCGTCTGTCGGGAGGGAAGCAGGTCGTTTTTGTTAATGATTTTAAGAGAATAAAATGGAATCGAATTAGAAATAAAGATGTCATCTCCCTCGGAAGTGTGTCATATGACTCGTTCTCACTCAGGTTATACAAAAATTCACACTCGTTCGTAAAATTAATATTTTCGGGTAACAATCTCTATATATTTGTTGAAAGTCTACATCAGAATTACTATCTGTACAATTTCATTCACGACGAGAGCAATCAAAAGGTGATCACACCAACAAGTCCAACATACGTTTCAATTGAACTGTTCGATAAAGAACAGCAATGTTTTCTAGTTGATAACTCTTTTTAAATGAAAATCACGACGTTTCGGGGGTAAATCAGAAGGCCTTTATCATCTTTTTAAGGCTGTGGAAGTTATCATACAAAGGTTCGACAACATTGGTATAAATAACAAATTCATGAAGAAAGAGGGCCTAGTTACTTTATTGTATGTCTACAGTTTTCAGAACCGACAAGAGACCGCAGCTGCTTTTGTCTTTGACAAATCGACTTTTTTATCCAATTTATCGGCTCCTTGATGCGGAATTGATTTTTTATCTTGCACTTTTAGAACTCTTCACACACTGTTGATTATTAACTCATAGTTCCACTTAATGCTTAAGATATTTCTGGGTTTTTTTTCCATAGAAATGAACCAGTATGAACTTCATATGTATTTTTTGTTTTTTATTCAATAATTTTTCAAAAGTTTACAAGTGGCTTGTATATTCTACCGAAAATGCAAAATATACGATCTTCAAAGTTCAGTAGAAATTGAAACCGCAAATTTGATATCTGCACAGGAGTTAAAGTAACTCCATCTATGAATATAATTTATGTCAACCTGTCGACACTATAAGCCTTAAATATTCTTACTATTTTTCTTATGGTTGTTTACAAAATTACGATTCACTAATTAAATGGCCTGCCACGGCTGGCATTAGTCCTGATAAAACATTATCTTTTAAAGATCAATAATCCTGATTTAAGAAACTCAAGAAATCTGAAGTACAAGAAATGTCACAGTTGGTCTTCAGGACGAAGTGTGTCTACTAGTGACAATTCATCGTTGAATTATTAGGTTTTCTGATGTCATACATCTGTATTAGTGACGTTTATGTCTAAACCTATCTCACATTTGCAGACACTTGGGACAAGATAGTTACGTGTCTAATAATAAGTGTAAACATATCATTTCACTAAAGAGCGGTAGACTGCCATTTATTCACTCAGTGTGTTAAAACTCTTTAGTGATCTATAGAATGATACATTTATGTCAAAGATAACCCATATGAAATACTATAGGTGATAGAAACATTACATGTAATGTTTCTCTTTAGCGTTAGTAGTGTAGATCATCGTTAACTTGATCCCTGAGGCTAAACTGACCCGTGCCTTTACGCATTCTAAGAACAGATATGATATTTGTTTCATGTGTTGATATTCATCCTCATGAAAGGCGTCCGCTCTTTGTCATCAAAAAAGCACTTGTAATAACAGTCTAACATAAAGGTTTATATAGAGAGCATGTTAATTCTGCCCTGTATGTCTTTGTTTTGCAAATGTCAAATAGTCAGTGTGTCCTTTGATGGGATTTCATGTCTATGACATAGTGGAATGGAGTCCAGAAGTAGGGGATGTTGCATGTGAGTTAAATATCTTTATTGTTGTCCACTACATAGACGATACTTACTGTATATAAGGAATCTATTGTTTTATCTCTACTAAATAGAAACCATAACATATATCCAAACAGCGTGTTTAAGGAATATGAGCGATCTCAACTACACAAGATTTGGCTTTCAAACATTAGCAAAGACATTTTGTTTTATTCTTTTGATATTTCAATAATTCATGTCTATATTGTAAATATAATTAATTGGAAATTGGAAATTGCATTTAACTAATGCTTCACTTTTATGTTATTTTATCCTCTTTAACTTTCATATTCTTAAGTGTTTAGAAATCTTGAATTTTATTGAATGCATTTCACCATTATCAGAATATACTTATTGTTTGAGAAAGCATGTTTGAATATCAACAGTAGTGAACTATATAGCAGTGGTGTTGTCTTGACAACGAAGACAATCAGTCCTGGGTTCATTATGATGACGACATAATTTCACTGTCTTTCAAGCCCTTTCAAGCGACAACTGTTTTCTCTTTTTGAATATTGAATAACAATATGAAATATATGAAATTATCAAAGTAAGAACTACAGTTAAAATACAGGATGTCAACACTTCCATGACTGAACACCCAAATGCCCATGTTGACATAGACTTATTTTCGTTTGGTAAAATGTTTTAAATATATTAACAATAGAGGCAATGTAACATATGTATCTGTTTGGTAAGATAAATGTTTATAATCATCTTTTCACTGTTAAATCAGGATGCCTGCGAACATATTTTTTCTTCTTAATTTATGTATACATTCAATTGTTTACTCAGCAATATATGTCATTACTAGGATATAGTTATTCAAAACGAAGACAGTGTTGTAGGCTTTGAAGAGACAAAAATAAATCCTTCGTTTCATAGATTACACATTTAGAGCAGTGTTGATGTAATGTTATACAGTAAAAACACCAATCCAGACGTACATACACTGTTACTGATAAAAAGTGTATTCTAGAAGGGTAAAAGTGTGCGTAATCATGTGTGGACTATCGTACAACTGTTTGCTTTACAAACACAGAAGAAGACTTTATAGATTATGATCTGGTCTAAATATTGCCCAAGACTGCAACTTAAACATAAACGACAGAACAATATAATGGCAGTTGATCTATAAACATTATAAGCATCAGACAAATCGTCGCATTTCTATAAAGACAGACAAAAATGTGTTTGCATTTTGCAAATGAGATTCAAAACATATTTTTAGCTTGGTGGTTATTCTGATGGAAAACGTTATGTGCTAAGTCATTGAAATGCATCAAAATTATAATGCCGTATTGCTCGCCCATTCAATAAGTATACTCTTGTTGTTCATAGCCAGGGGACAAATTGAGAAGATCTCAGTTCTGAATACGTCAGCAACATAATTCACATTTCATGGTCAATAGATAGATAAAAACCACAACAGAGGCAAGGTTTTTGTCATCAAATGATGTCGTGTGCGATGTTAGTCCAATAGCTCTTTATTCTCTATAACGTGTGGACGTTGCAATCAATATTTTCTCATTCAACTTAAACCCTAATGATAAAGGTTGATGTTTATCTAGGAGAACTTCTACAGCATTTATTTCCAGCTGCCATGTTTCACAAAGCATAATAAACATGAATGGATACCTCTTGGCAGTAAATCTAATTAAGCATGTTTGTCGAGGTCTAACAGAACTTCTAACCAGGGACCTTATTGCTGCAAGCATTTCTGGAACAATTGAATTTTCCAAGTGATTTATAACCAAGGAGTCTGTTTCCGGAAATATTGACCTGAAAATCTCAACAAGATGTAAAACTGAGATGAAGTAATTTGATGGACTTACAACTTCTGGCAAGATAAACGTACTTAACACGAATAACCACAGGCTCATTGGAGTTTACATGGTAGAACAGTGCCTTTTGTGGTATACTCATTTGGTAACAAAGTGGAACATAACATGGAACTGTTAACATGTCAAAAAATAAAATGATTTATCAAAATACCTATTCATATCCTTTCAGCACTCGCTTACAGCTACTGTATAGTACATTGCCCAGCTCAACTGTTCTTAATGAATAATAAAAGAAAGATGTGTTTTAAAGTTTCATCCATTTTTGGATCCTAATCTATTATTGAGTATCAAATTGCAGATTTCCCTACGAACATCAATCAATAATAATTGGTCACCAAAAGGAGATTACACATTTACCTGTTCTGGTATGCAGAATTTTGCTTCTATAAATTTGAGTTTAGAAGCTCATGGAGACAGGATCTACCTTCTACGCCAACATGTTTCGGAGGATGGAGACTGGAGATATTTTTATTAAAGATATTCTTTTTTTATTGCATTTTCTTTTCGATAATATCATTTAAAATTGTGTTGGATTTGTTGCCTATGTTTGTTAGAAATTCAAAGCAAAATGTCACAGATACAATTTTTGTACACACTGAATATGCGTCTTTAAATATAATGGCATTTTAAGGACATTGTTAAGTTCATTTAAAACATATCCTTTGTTAATTTAAGGTAACAGCGAGGCTTTGGACATTTCATCATTGAAACCTGCATATTAGGCTTGTCAGTGGGCTATCGCAAAAACTATCTTATTGATGATAAGCCAAGTTGATTTATGTGACCTAAACCTTTGTTCATTCTTGTTTTTAACATCAATTTGCGCCGGGGTATCCTGTCACCTCCATGACAATTTCATGTCATTTTTCTTTTGTAATACTATTCACTTCAATATTAGGAAACCCAAAATGTACCAATAAACTTTGGAATTTAGACATTTCAACGTAATAGAAAGATCAATGAGACATGTGTCAAAGAAACATCGATAGTTACTTCAGATAAATATTTCAAGGAACTGGGAAATGTATCAATCTGACATTTTTATTGAATCGAGTCTTCACGATAAATCAATATCAGCCATATTGATCTCAACTGACCCGATATATCGTAAATGCTTTTCAGAGTTTAGCCAGAATAATTACTTTGGTAGCCAGTTCAATCTGACACAGTCTGTTGCTCATCAGTAATTATCTCACAAATAAAGATATTAGAATAATTATTTCTAATTATTTTTATACTACTATAGTGATTGGGAAAATAAGTGCATTTGCTTCGAGGTTAATACAAACTTCATAATCATATATTGTTACATATTTCTAAATTTTAGTTGTAAATATAACAAAACCCTGAACATCTCAATGTAACGTTTTGAAATATTTAATATGTATTAACTAAAACCTTTTATAGCCTCTTTCAATTGATAAAGAGCGCAGACATTTCCCCAAGTTGACTTTATGAAAATTCTTCAATCTTCATGTAGCGTAAGAAGAAAACTTTAGGTCTAATACATTTATTTAATTTCTTATGATGTCATTTCAGCGTTATTAAAGCGTTGATTTCTAAAAACGATTATTTATTCTGTTCAGTTTTGTTCCTATATCTTATAAGATATACTTAAACACAAATAACAAGCTACACCAACATACATTAAGTCAACTCTCATACTTTTATTCCAGAAAGGTTTTTCTGTTTCAGAGAGGCCCATTATGCACATTGTCTCCATGGCAGCCAGAAACGAAATCAGAATAACCAAATTAGCAGAATGCACCACTCCAACACAAGACACATAGATGTGTAAATAGAGTAAAGTATTAGTAAAAATAATAGTGAACACTTTTATGATATGGTCTGGAAACATAAGCATTGACCGACTGGAAACCAATTTGTCTCCTGCATAGGTCTGCGGGGGACATACAAATTCAATCTACTGTGAAAAGATTCCCATGAAATAATGTACATTTTTTAATTATTTCTATGTTCGTACTCATTTAGTTCAATAATTTTGTTCTTGGAAAGATCGACCTGTCAGTCTTTAGTTGTTATGGACTCAGATTGCTATTATAGTATCAAAAAAAGCTCCCAGATTGAAGTTATATTATTCTTTTATTGATTTGATCTCTCACGGCCTTTCTGTGTACAATATATATCCAAAAAAAGTACACAATGCTATATCTACGTTTTGAGTAAATGCAGTAATCAGCCTGTAACATAAAGGCGATAGTTGATGTGGACAAATGATTATTCCTAAAGACCATTGTATTTACCTATTCAAGCTCCCAGATTTAAGTAATATTCCTCAATTGATTTGAACTCTCATGGCCTTTCTGTGAACAACATTTGTCACGTTGTGATCACATTGTTCACGGTTAATGTGATAGGCATTTAATCCCCATAGCCAAGTTACTCTAAAACCTTGCTTAAGACTATCAGTTTTTGTTTTCATCTCCTAACAGTAATCTTTACAGACCTGCTGAAATGGAAGTTTTTTTTCATCTCTTTTTAATGCAAGAACTTTGAAGACAAATTGTTATGAACTCCTTAAACAAGAATTTACAACTTACACATATATTTCTAAAACAAATCTTCTTAACCTTAAGCCTTGTTTATGTTCATAGCCTTTGTAAATATTTCATTTGCAGAGTGTGCTTAAAGGTGAATCGGTTTAAGAAATGTAATTTAAACATTGTCTTTTTAGCACAATAGGCTCGCAATCACTTAGAGTCAGTGCCAGCCCGCCGTGAAAGGTTGGAAATGTCAGGGGATTCTTCGATATCTTCATCATGTACATGTTGCTTATAACAGGCATGCTGTCATTCAAAATACCAAATAATTCATCGGCATGATGATAATTTTTGGATTTTCGTTTCTTGGTGATACATACTTTCTCCAATAAGAACTAAAAACATGTGATGTCCCATCTTTTATTCAAATTTCGTAATCTTAGTCGTCTTCAATTTAGCAGGTAAACGAAGTGGTGACAATGACATGTATTCAATAAATTAAAGTTTTGTTATGAATATGCAATAAATGATAGATTTTGGAGAGTTATTTAATTCCAAGGAACACGCTTAATAACATGTATCTAGTTCAGCTTTATTTGTGTAATAAAACCTCTTGGAGGAAAAGAATCATCACAAATATCTGACCATAATGCAGTTATTCACGTCCCGTGAAGATATCAACATATCATGGCAATGCTTTCATTGTTAAGCTTTCCTTTTCAATGGAATGATTTTAACCTAAATATTTCAAACCATTGGCTTATTTTTCATTTGTCATGTCATGTTTATTCATCACGAATAGAATCATTTCTTTGGGATAATAATTCGAATCATACTTGACTATGTAATGTAGTGTAAGATTAAGTAATTGTTATCAGCACGGTCTATTAATTTAATTAATTAATAACAGGTAATACAGTCAGGATTGAAGCATTTCTTGGACTTCACAATAGACATTTTAAAACCCTATACGCCTTAGTGGTAAATGTTATGGGCTCACATATCAATAATTATGTCTTTTTTAATATTAATGAGTTTGCCCTAAAACAACCCCAACACATTTCGTCTGTTTAGGTAACTGAGGAATGAGGTATTAAAATGTCAAGTGGCAAAAGAATAATTTGCTTGAAAGGTTACCTAATACTCTGTAATCTTTGTTCAGTGTTTTAACAAAAGAAACTTAAATCGATCTGAGTAGAAAGTTTCTGAGGCAAAGTAGGAAGGATTCAATGGGATTAGTTCCTTTAACATTTATATTATCCAATACACTTTGCTTAGGGAAATAAATATTCGGATCTCTATTACCAGTAAAGTAAAGTGTATAAATAATAACCTTTCAGTACTTAACATTAGGATGGCTTTTATGGCTGAGCACTTCAATTATATTAACAAATTTGAATAACCTGATATTGTCATACTCAAGCATTGTTTAACAGTTGATTATAAACCCTTTGAACGTTTATGATGGACAACCAAATTAATTAAGGATTCTAATAAATTTTAATCACTTTGAAACTGACGACAAATTCATTACACATGATGTATACAATGGTTGGTATATGTCTTTCATAGAGTTAGTTTCTTTCATTATTTAGATATACAAATATATACAATTATTATTATTTAAATAAACAGTTTAAAAAGCAAATATATAGATGTTATCATGCGAGTGTGTTTTGGGGTCGTAAATATCCTGCATTAGGAATAAAAATTGTATTTTGCGAGCCTGGGCGAGCTAAATACATAGTGTTTATTCCTAATGTAGGATATTTACGATCCCAAAACACACGAGCATGATAACTTCTTTATCATACAATGTCTTTTTAAAATTTCATTCGAAAAAATGCCTGATACTATTTTAATAGTTGAAGTTGTTTTCAGATTCACGCATTGATTATGAAAATGAATAGAGCAATGACTCTGACGGTGAATTGACAAAATATAATTCCTCCTTTTATATGCCTTTTATTGCCGTTTGAGTTATTTTGTCACGACTCCAAAGTTTTGAAATTTTTAAAAAATCTATAAAATACGATGATTTTAAAAATTGGACACATTTTAAATGGTCTTTGGCGGGATCGAACTGACGTTCTTTAATCCGACGTCATCGAGAGGACGAGTCAATCTCACCAAGGGGCAAGAGTTGCTTCCCTTTGCCTACGTGACAATGGCAGCTTGCGTTGAGACAGCGATTGAACGAACATTAATAGAACAGCTAAACTAGATGATAGTCCGTGGATATCAGAATCCACACTAAACAATATAAAAAGTAAAGAACACCGAATATGGGTAAATGACGTGTTTGAACATGAGACTTGAACTGCCTTTGGTACCTGTGAGTAAAATTGTTAGGTCGGTTTCATTCAAATCGTGATGACAGTGTTTTAGCACTGCTAAGTCATACATATGGCTAAAGACCCATACAGTTTTGTTGTTATTTCTTAGATTAATGTTTATGCAATGTATCATTCATATTGTAATGCCTCTCTCTGTTGCTAGAGGCGTTCAAAATGTTAACGCTTGTGACGTCATCGGAATTTTCGAAAGAAGTTCCGACCTTGACCTTTGAAATTTGCATCGGTATCCGTATATGACCCTTAGCCACGCCCAACGGATATCGAAAATATCCGTTGGCTTTATTATGCCGAGAACACTATCCATTGTATGATAAATAAAATTACTATTATTTAAATAAACAGTTTAAAAGGCAATTACATTTCTTCCTGTCTCACACGGGCAGTGTTGTCATGCTGACTATTGGATAAAAATAAAGTGCGAGTGCTTGGATCTTTATTGCCTTTGCTTGTCTGCCATTCGTATCATGAATAGGTGTTACTTTAAAGGAGCAGTAGCACGTTTTTTGATAACTTTAAATCTTACATTTTTCAGTGATTATTGTAAGTTATTGCTAAATGTATTTTTTTGACAGTGTCAACAATCTCATTACACAAGCCAATCATCCATAGTCAGAGGACAAAGTATGAAGATTCATATAAAATCCATTGGCGGCCATTTTTTGTGAACACCTTTAATTCGTTTTGTGTAAGAAAAGTGTATCGCATGGCTAAACTTTACATTATATATTTGAATTACTACTGCTCCATTTAGTTTAAATACATTGTCTTTCAATTGGAATAATTAATTTTAATTTTCCTGACAGCACCTTAATTCCCTGTAAAAACGTGCTACTGCCCCTTTAAAGTCTGTGGTAATGGAGAAGTTAAGTTGTTTATGAGGCCATAAGTCTAGATACAAGGAGCGGTAAAGTTTGATTCTACCTACTCTACCTACCTACAACATGCATATAATTTTATAAAATTAACGATTGTTCTTAATTAAATATCATTTTGAGCCCTTGGGATCGTCCTCTAACAGTTTGGTTTTATGAATGAATATGTATTCATTCCTTTCGGAAATTGCACTAGCAGATCAGTTCTCAGTAATTCTTGCAATTACGTGGGCACCTTTGCTGGAGAAGCTGATTTGACCATCTTCCACGATATTGACACAGTCGGAAACTTGCTTACAGGTGAGATGTTTTGGGGTTTAATGCCGCTTTAGTATTTCAATATTTTTTCACTTATATAAGCTGCAAGTATAATTGCAGGGAGAAAGCCCTCAAAGCTATTGTGACTATGCATTGCGGTTAAACCTGCGAGTATAGGCTTGAACTAGCGGACCATAGGTAAAACTGCACTGAAATTCACTGTAGCATTGCACCCAAACCTTAAAGTAAAACAGTTCACTACTGCAGACAAAGTTGCCAAGCCACTGGAACAGGAACTCTTGATCCGCAGCGGAATGCGCTAACCAATGCCTATACATGTACGTACAGAAAGGTCTAAGACATAAAATTCGCCTGCATGAAGGTGTCTATTAATTGAACGTCCTTGACATGTGACTTGTTGAGGAATATGTTGACACTCCAGTTTGAACAGAAGGATCTTTTCTACAAAAAACGCAACTAATAGTATTCCATAGATGTTCTCTTGGGTTCTATTGGGATTATGTCCTTTGAAAAAGTTATTTACTATTTTGACATCCGTAATTTGTAACTAAATTTTCAAATGTACAAGCAGTCGTCATAGAATTCAATACACATGTTAAATTTGTGGCGAATGTAACATGTAAACAAAATTAGGCAATTGTAACAGATATACATAAATTCAGTAAGGATATGTAAACATATAAAAGCAGTTTATATGTCCAATGGCATAGTGACGTATTATTTACATATGTGATGATAATCTTATCTACTCAAAGTAGATACCAAATTATGGCATATAAGGTTTCTCATTAGCGTCAGTTAAATTAATATCATTATCTTTTTATCTCTGAGGCTAAACTGACCCTTTCCTTTACGCATATGGACAAGAAGTACTTGTGGTTTAAATGAACAGGGGTTAACAATCTTTCATGGCTTATTCTACAAGATATTGAGGCAAAACAAAAGCATTATCATCTCCAAAATATTTATTCCACACTTTCGTCAAACCACAGTCAGGATTCTACATCATTAAATCAAATAAATTCAACAACGTTGCCACATGATATGTTAAGGTACCTATGCAATGTCAAACATTAATATAAATGTTGAGGTGTATATCATCACGACCGTGTTGATATTAGAAGTGATGGATTGGTCTTAATCACGGTAACAGACTAATCAGGGAATAAGACAACAATGCCACTTTATTCTCAATGTTTCTTTGCTAATTATGATTTTGGTTGTTTTGTCGTTTGTATGCAAATGAAGAATACCAGTGCGTTCAATTGCAATAATGGTTTCATTATAGACACATATGCTTGATAATGTGCCGAAACGAAAGTGAAACCTCTTTTTTTTGTAACTTAGCAAAGACATTGCTCTAATCTTTCGCCATTTATATCCAGAATAATACAGATGATCGCTAATTGGGTCAATATACATTATTTTGTTTTGATTCATTAATACTTTTAATTTGTCTATGACTTTCCCATTTAAAGTAAAGACACGAACCTTCAACGTATCAAACATGCCAACATACAATCGAGATCTTTTGGTATCAATTGCGATGTTTGCTGGTGAATGGTCTAATTCTGTGACTAATCTTTTTGTGTCTAATTTTGAAGATATTTCAAGAATGTTCGGTTTTCCGAAATGCGTACCAACAAATATTCTGTCCCCAGAACATGCAAGACACATATATATTCCCTCTTTAACATTTTCAAGCTTGCCGTCAATTGATAATTTCCCTAGTCTTGCGTGAGTCGTATCAATAAAAATGAATTCATTTGAAAGGGGAAAATAAATGATTTGTGAAACATGTTGAGAGAAATGGCTCATGGTTCTGACGGCTTTCGTATTCAAATTCAACACGTTCCAACTCGAGCTGTCTGATGCGGCTAGGATGATTTGCCCTTCTTCTCCTCCTTCAATTCTTCTACCACTTGTTGAACCTTGGAGAGATCAAATATCTCTATTCAGACCAAAATATTAGATTCAACACAAACATATCTGGTTTTACAATGCTTAAAACTTGTTTGGTTTTCCATGTATAGGAGATGAACTTGACAATTGAAATAAGACATTTCTAGTCTCTTATTGAAATGATTTATCCTGATTTATAACGTACTCAACTTATAATGCTCTATGTGTGCATGTTTGTAATTTTCCTATGGCGTGTAATTGAATGAAAGTTTTCAACTACACAATTTTATTTTATATGTCAATTCTCTACTCACTAAGACTGCAATATACACCATTTCTGTTCACAGAGACAGCAACGGATGAACAGTTCACCAACTGTGAGAGTTGATCCTTGCCGTCAACCTTGCAAATAAAATCAATTTAAGCATAAACAGCGTATAAAAATGGATTACATATCGATTTTAAATTCAATGGTTTATAGAAATCAATGAAGTATCTTATCTACAATCTATTTCAACTTGATATTCTGTGTGTAAAATTTAATCTTTTATGCAGTCGTATAACAAGAGTCATCAGAAGATAACAATCCCTCCAGCCCCTTTTAAAGTAACAAACAAATCCGACAGTGGGGGTATTTCAAGCATGACAACTTGCATTCACTTAAAGAAAAGTAAAACGCAGCTTTTAATGCCTTCTTAAACCCTAGATTTCAAGCAGCATGAAACATTAATATGGTATGATCTCAATCAATTAAGGTCATAATAATACACCCCGATGGATTACAGGAAGAAGGGGAAATCTAATTACAATTAAGTGACATTTAATTTCAATCAATACTGACTTATTGTGAAAAAGAAAACACGGGAACATTACTAAAAATCCTTTTCCCTGTTAGTTAACTCATTGTCTGTGTACATGTTACAGTTTCCCTTAATACAATTGTAATTATGTGACATTTTTACTTTTAATGAAAAGCAACTAATACTGTGAAAAATAACATTTGTTTTTGCTTTTATGGAGAGTTTTGTTTTGGGTACAAACCATGATGTTATTTTCATATTCATACACAATTGAGTGTCTTACCTTGTTCTCAGAGCCTTCTTGATGCTGACCAGTTTGGCAATTAATCCCCTGTGTGTTGTCCAGACAACGATAACAAACAGATTTAGTTTCACATAGACGTTGGCATACTTTCAATGCTATTTTAGAAACAATAATTTGTCTCTCTTCTGATACTGCACAACAATATGTTAGATACAGAAATCCTATGGTAACAACTACAGTTTCCAAGCAGCCTGAAGCTTTCATGGCTGAGAACGGTAGATTCCCATGTGAACATTGCGAGACTTATATTAAGATATTTGATAGATTATTCAAACTACATGAATAATACATACAAATTATTCTACGTGTTCAAACGATATGGAAATGCGCTAATCAACTTCATCATCTTCACTGGTTTCTCACAGTTGCTATACACATGTTTTCTTTCATATTAAATTATTCAATCTTAACTGTTGTAAAAGTACAAAGATAAGGTATTTGTCATTTGTGTTTTGTTTTAGAATTACAATTCTTTTCACTGGTGTATGCTCAACGGAAAGAAGTTTCCTGTGGGAAATATTGTTCCACTCGTTTTTTCTCAAGGGAACTGTACAATCTTAAACTACACCTTTATGAGAAAGACACTTACAAATAAGATTGCTATAAGATACAAGATATTCAGTATAGTTTTTTGGTGTCTTCATTTCACCGCAATCAATGCGTAATCAATATAAAAGAATGGGGTTATTAGATGGGTTTTTTTGCTGACAAAATCTAGCTCAATTATCTGTGTGTTGCTAAACGACTTCCTAAGATACTTAATGAGAATTGAATAAAGAATCAGTGACTCAGTCAAACATTTGATTGAACAAAATACTGTGAGGTATTACAAGAAATTGTTTAAATAACTCAAAGAAGGAAATTTCAAAGAATTTTCGGATTTTTTTCTTAAAGGGGCAGTAGCACGTTTTTTAGGGGGAATATAAGGTGATGTCAGGAAAGTGAAAATTAATGGTTCCAATTGAAAGAAATGTATTTGAACAAAATGAAGCAGTAATAATTCAAATATATAATATATAGTTTAGCCGTGCGATTCCTTTAAAGGTCCTTTGTGTGAATCTTCATACTCTGTCCTCTGATTATGGATGATTGGCTTGTGAAATGAGATTGTTGACACTATCAAGTTTTTACAAATAGCATTAACGTACAATTATCAGTGAAAATTTTAGAATATGACATTTTCAAAAAACGTGCTACTGCCCCTTTAAGTCCCATTTAATGTTTCACACTCTTCAAGGAGTACTCACCATCATTCATGTTTGAACAGTTTTCGTCAAGAAATCAGTTTTTATAAGGGATTTTGACCTAGAAAGTTTCATAATAATGGCAGGTTAAATAAAACTATTATGACATGCAATTAACATTATAACCTTCATTTGAATATATGTAAAAATGTTATCTAGATTTATATTTACCGTAGGATGCCATAACAAAACAGGAGATTTGTTCAGAACAGTTTGTTAAAGAATTCATTACTGTGATTACTCCGAGGTTTCTGATTCAGTTGCAATCGTGGATTTGACTATTTTGCATTTTAGTTGGTGTTTATTTATCCAAAGATGTACTTGAACTTTACCTTTTATTAATAGGGACATCAAAGTTAACATGGAAGATGTTCGATTAGTAGGTGATGCACAGTAGGGAGTAATGGTGCGCCATCTACAGACTTTTGTAATCTCACTTGTCTGATTTTAAAAAAAATCCTAACTTTCTTGTTTTACATTTGGTTAAATCAAACACTTGTAAAATAGAAGATCAAAGAGTCTAACAAGGGTGCTTAATTATGAACAAATTTGAGAAGAATACTTCTATTCTTCGTATTATTAAACACAGACAATCTGTATATTCAAAGGGTAACAATGTATCAGAGGACGGTTCAAATGGGTGAACTTGGCAATAAATATCTTCTTAAATGAAAGAACGGTGCATAGGATTTAACGCTTTATCATATGGCATGATGTTTCCCCAAGGGACCTTCTACAGCATTTAATTTAAGCTGACCTATTTCACGACCTATAAGACACATGAGTGGATAGCTCTAGGCAGTTAATCTGATTTGACATGTTTATCTAGGTTTTTAGAACTTCAGAACAACAAGAGACTTTACTGCTTCAAGCATTTAGGAAACAACTGAATCTTACAAGTGAATTATTCCAAAAGGATGTTTCCAGAAATATTTACTCTATAATCTCAACAAAATAACAAATTTAGATGAAGTTGCTTAAAGAACATAACAGCTTCTGGCTAACAGAGTAAAACAAACATTCTTAACACGAAACGTGACTGTCTATTATTGTTTAAGTGATAAAGAACAGTTTTGTTTCTGCTAAAATCATTTGCGTACTTTGCAGTAAAGTATGTAGACCTGTTAATGTTTTAAACTGACATAATGCTAATTCTACCACAGAAGTGTTAACTGAAAAGAGAAAAGTCAGAGGCCATATCATTTTATATTACAATGCTAAGTTCATTTCGTTTCATACGCAAGGATTCACTAGTTGCTTAGCAACAGTATTCCCTCTTGTGTTCACATTAAGCCATTGTTGTCTTTTTATTCACAATATTTATTGACTTCAAAAAAGTTTCCAAATGTTAAATGACCCAATGCTGTCAAAACACATGACACTGACAACAGTTTCCATATCAACCTTTAGGAATCGGCTTCGAGCGGCGGGTTATTTGGGACGTAGACCTCTTAAACATGTGAAATTTACACACATCATTTAGCATATTTATGTGTGGAGCGAGGTTTGGTTGGAATTTGGCATCATGGCGCCGGATCCATTGGTCTGATGAGTGTAGGATGCTATTGCATATTGTAGATGCCCGAAATTGTGTTTTTCTTCAAGCTAACAACAGTTTCGCACGACGACTGTCCAACCAACCTACCAGTGTTGTGTTTCCTCTGTGAGTTTATGGGGTTCCTCCTCATTGTAAACTCGACCTTGTGACAGTTCCAGGTACACTCAATGCTCAGAAATATGGAGCTACCATCCCTCTCCTTGTGGTTATTCAATATTTCAACACTTTCGCACAAGATCAATTGACATGTATGAAAATATTACACCCAATAGAAACAGTGGTTACACAGATTCTACAGTGGGAATCCATAACAATGCTACTGCTTGTAGTCCCGTCATAAACCAGATAGAACATCTATCGGTTATTCTTGGCCGCCGTAAATTGGATACAGCACTGCATCGGGAGTGGCAGTGAATTCCTCAACAAGTTATACAGAGACAGATTCATTCAATATCGAGTAGGGTCAATGAAGTCATAAATACAAGAGAGTCATACACTCGCTAAATAAAAAAATTGACCTAACACTGGTTTACACTGTTCATAAAGCCTCAGTGTTACCTTTAACTTGTTTTCATTGCATAATTGCTGAAAACACACACTGTTTAGAATTTATTCTACAGAGTCAGTGAAATCTAAAGTCATCCACTTATTATTGTCAATTTTGTCAAGTTGACCCACCCTTATCACCACTGGATACCACTAATACATTTCTATAATCAGGAATAAATTTAGGTTACAAGTATTTGTTAAACTCTAGTTTAATTTCTAGCTCCGCTTAACTTTTTGTTCTGAGTATATAATGTATGGCCTCAAACTTGCATGTTCTTAAAATGTTTAGAAACATCAAAATGTGTTATTGAATGTACTTCTTCTGAATCGGATTTTATGTATTGTGTTCAGAAAACATGTTTCATTGTGAACATAAAAAGGCGTTCTTTTAACGATGAAATTAATTTTTTAATATAATTTATAGGTATAAATTCTGAATCAATTTACATGACTTAGTTCAGAGTGTAAACTATGGTATGATGGCGCATAGTTAATTAAAACTTAGTGTCCTACCCCTTTTTCTTAACAGTTATGGCAATGACCGGATTGACGATTAAGCACTTTTTGTTGTGTTAACAACGACAACTTACATATTTAGATTCGCAGAGATGCCGACAAACTTTCAATGCTATTTCTGAAACACTGATTTGTCCTTCATCTCATACTATTATTAACACTATGTTAGATACAGAATTCCTATGGTGAGAGTAAATCAACCTGAATCTTTCACAGTTGAGAACTCTACATGTGGTTATTGCCTGTATATGAATTATATTACGATATTTCATAAGGTATTCTTAAGACATTTATGATAGAGTCAAAGTGATCTACTTTGAGATATTGATATATAAATGCACTAGTAATTATCTTCATATTCACTGTTTTTTTCCAGTTTCTTATCACATAATTGTTTATGTTTGCAATTCCATCTGTATAAAAGTATGAAAATATATGATGTGTTATGGTTCTTGAGTATTCGTTGGTGATATGATATAATAAGCTCAACCCAAAAGTTTTCGTTTCTTGTGGGAAATACTGTGTCACTCGTTTCTTCTTCAAAAACATGGTTTTCTCGTGGGAACTGTACATTCCTTCACTATACTTTCTTAAGAGAGAAAGATAAGAATATCTTATCATTACATACTTGATATTTAGCGTCGTTTGGTTTTGTCTTGATTTCGTTTTATGGAATGTAATTAAGATTTTCTCATTACACAATTTTTCCATATTTTGACTAATCTATATAAACCTATATCCAAGAAAACCTTTTTATATACGATATCCATGGTGTCTTACCGATAGTCAATCTTAAACCAGTATTTAAAACATCTAATCTTTGAGTTAAAATAAAGTGGATATCTTCCACATTATCCATAAATCACACAAATTTGAGTAGATATTCCAACACAGATAAACTTTTCACATGCTAGAAGATGAATTCTTTCTAAACTTTCATATCTTTGATAACCCCTAAATCCATTTGATAGAAAAAGTTGTATTACATTTTTATGTCTGAATTATATCAATTTCTGAGAATAGATATTTTCTGACTGGTTTTCGCAAATCTACACTTCAATTTTTTCTTAAATGCAAAATGTTTTGCATTCATGGGCAATAGCAACAATCCCATATTTAAAAACAAATCCAAAATCATGTTATTGGGAATGGTAATTTTGAAATGAATTTAATTTAAATCCCTGTACTTTGGTACCATTTTTGTTTTAAAATATTACTGATTTAAGAATCCTAAAGACATGAATTATCTCTTAAAAATTCATAAAAATCACTCTCTCGTTTTAGACGTTTTTTTATCGTTTGGTGAATATAAGCTTTTGTCTAAATTGTGGCAAATTAGAAGTTGTAGAAAGTCAGTATTACATAACATGTCAGTTGTTTGTTCTTCCGATCCGCTAACATGTTGTTATTGTTGATTTAAAGTGACGTAATTCTAATTCTATTCTTATTTCATACCTGAACTAACATAAATTGTCGACAAAAAAAAACCCTACAACATAAGATGTATCCAATAACAAATATACGCTTATATGTTTAATTCACAAGTACATTTATTTGAAATTCAAGGGATATCAATTTTCGTTGGAAACAAATCCCCTGTTTAATTATAATGTTGAAATAATTCATTGGCTTTCTTGATGTATGTTCTTTATACTAAACACAAGTTGATAATATTTTGGCAGTGTCGCCTTGAAAAAAAGGAGATCAATAATAGTTAAAAATTTCACACAGATATACTATTTTCAACATTGACTGATGATCTTGTTTGTTTCTTCTCGATCTATTTAATTCATAGACAAATTACTATAAATAACTACTTCTCTCCCAAAAAGAATGTCTTATGAGAAAACAATAATTATGTATTTGTAGTCGTTGATTTTTATGTTTTAGTTAACATTTTATTAGTGCGCTCATAACTGCTACATCATGAATAATTTACTATTATTGTAAAATGTCAAGGTGTTCCTTTGTTAACGAAATCAGTGTGACCTAAACATTAAAACGCAGCCATTGAAATTGGTTTCCATTGTATGATAGTAGATGACAATGTGTCTGTCTGAAGATTTCTATTAAGATACAGACGTTTGCGAGAAAGCCCTAGATTCCAAAATCAGAGATAGTCATTAGGACAATGGTCTCAAATGTCAGAGTCTAACTGGCGAAGAAACTTAAACTTAGTTGAGGACTACTGTTCATGATAAATTATCTGAGTCAAGTTGAATTTAAATTTTTATTCTCATAAATCAAGTTAAACACCAGTCTGGGTTTTTACAAGGTAAAATGTTTGATCCGTATTTGCACAAGAGCATCTGTCAATCATGTTATTGTTAATTTTATTAATTATTTCAGTTTAGATATATGTATCCCATTTTCTATCCATATAATTATGCTTGTAACGGTACCAGAAGTTGTAACGAAACATTGTGTACTAAGTATACTCCTTATTGGACTCTGGTCAGAAATATTGTTATATTTCTATAGTTACCGATGCTTGCAGCACATTTATTTCAAAGAAAGTCGTTGAAATGCACCAAAATTATTCACAATCAATGTACAGTAGACAATGAAAATTATAACAAAGACAATGTTTTATCAACAAATGTTGTAATTATCCTGTACGATGTTGGAACGTGGCAATTGATATATTTTTCATTGAAGAGGCCAGTGCACAGAACTGACAATCTTATTATATAGGACGATGTTTTCCTACAGCATTTAATTCCAGCTGCTATGTTTCACAAAGCATAATAACCTTGGATGAATACCTTTTGGCAGTATATCTAATTAAGCATGTTTATCAAGATTTCAGAACTTCCAACCCGGGACCTTATTGCCGCAAGCATTTCTGCAACGATTGAATTTTCCAAGTGAATCATGTCAAGGGGATTCCAAGAAGACTGCGTGTGCATACAGGGACTACTCACCTTTTTCGTATGCTATCTCAATTTTTTTGGGATTGAGTTTGTGGTTAGACCCAGAGATGGAGCGTTTCGGTTACCGAACCCTTTGCTACCCTGCACTTTCACATTATGTCAAGTTTGTGCTTTGAACATATTGTTTACATTGCCTTACTTAGATTGTCCTTTTGGCAACATGGCAACAGGTGTTATTTGGGGTGTGATAATATTATGTCAGTGTATCACATACAAATATTTCCGTTGCATAATCATTTGTATAGCAATGAGCACCAAATTCGTTGATATTTTGATAAAGTTTTTAGTAAAACTTGATAAAGCAACTGATAATCCACCATTTGACAATCAGTGCAACTTAGTAAACTCCTGGGCAATTTAAGCTTTTTTGCAATCATTTTGAGATCGCAAAAAATTATTTTAATCCATGACAGTTACAAAGTTTGTATGCACTCTGCAAAACATCACAACTGATAGCTTCAAATACTATTTTATATTTAAAAGTATTCTCTGTACAACTGTACCAATTAACTTCGAACCAACGAGGAGATTATGGTATAGATAACACATAGTCCATGGACATTATCAATAATAAAGGATGTTTGCCTGCAGGATTTGCAAACATCCTTTATTATTAATAATGCCCACGGACTATGTGTTATCTGTTTTATAAACCGCCAATTAGTTATAATAACATTGACATGATCGATAACGTGAAAGGACTTGAAATAACTGAGGCGGCCGTAAAATATAAAAAAACAAACTAAGAGGACCTAACAAACGATAGGTGTCAGCGCTGTCATAATAGCTCAATGGTCAGAGTGTTGGGTTTAGCGTTCAGCAGTGTAAACGAGACGAGTGTTCGAGACGACATTTCGCCAAAACATTTGCAGTGTCAAAATTTAGATTTGTGATATTTTTCAAAAGTGATAGTCAGTTGACACTTTGACTTTAACAAAAATCATTAACTACATCTTTAAAAAAAAAAAATTTTTAAGTAGAGATATATCATAATTATATCCTGCCTTGCAGGGCGATTATCTTGATAATAACCTGCATTCGAGGGACAATACTCAAATAATTCCCTTGTCGAGTGAGAAGGAAATAAAAATACATAAAGACCCCAAAGAACAATGGAGTGACGTCATTAAAGATTCATAAATGTAGTGTCAAAACCAGAAGTTTATTGTTTCATCCTTTAATAGACGAACAACAAGACCATTACATGTATGCATCTCACTGTTTTCTCTCCTATATAATATTCAAAAACATTACATGTATGTTCAGGTTGGTTTAGGGGCAAAGGGGACGTAATCTTGAGCAAGTGAAATGTATTTAAGATAGATTGAACAGCAAAGAGTGCCTGAAGGCTTTAACAGCGCACTTTCAAAATAAGTACACGATACTATATTAACGTTTTGAGTAAAACAGTAAAAAGTCTGTTACATAAAGGCGATAGTTGATGTGGACACATGGTTTATTCCTAAAGACGTTTATATTTACCTACACAAGCTCAAAGATTTAAGTTTTATTCCTCAATTGATTTGAACTCTCATGGCCAACACATATCACGTTGTGATCACATTGTTCATAGTTAATGTGAGAGGCATTTAATCCATTGCCCCATAGCTAAGGTACTCTTAGACCTTGCTTAAGCCAATCGGATTTTGTTTTCACCTCCTAACAGTAAATCTTTACAGACCTGGTGAAATGGAAGTTCTATCAATTTTTTGAAGACAAAGTGTTATGAACTCCTTAAACAAGAAGTTAAAACATACACATATATTCCTTAAGCAAATCTTCTTAACCTTAAGTCTTGTTTATGTTCATAGACTCTGTAAATATTTCATTTGCTGAAGTCGTTCTTAACGTGCTTGTGAATCGACTTAACAGATTCAATTTAAGTATTTTTTTTATCGAAATCGGCTCCAAATCTCTTACAGTCAGTGCCAGTAGACTAAGCTTGAAAATGTTAAAGGATCTTCATCAGCTATTTCTTGATCACTTACTATGCAGTTATAAAATGTACTTGTGACTATAACAGGAATGCTTTCATTCAAAATAACATTTATTTGTGATATATGATAAGATATTTGTTTTTTCATGAGACATACTTTCTCCAATAGAAATTCAATAACACAAATTGACTGAATCAATCAGTCGAATGAAGTAAACGTTTTCTTCTTCACACTGTTTTGTGTACTGACAACTGCACTTCTTTAAGGAGAAGTGGATAAACAACATTTCTTATCATACCAATATGAGCTTTCGCTTGGTATATAAACAACACCCCCATCACACTACTATGAGCCTTTACTTGCACAAATATTCACCTAAGTTCAACATGTTAGAAATTTGAAGAAAAATCAAAAATTGAAAAACAAAATATAAGAAGCACACCCGTAGGATGCCTTTAAGCCATATGTGCAATTTCAATTAAATCTGTTGAACGTGTTTTGAGGAGAAGTGGATAAACGATAACCTGTATAGAGTAGTTTCGTACGTATGTATGGACAACCGAGGGTAATCCAGTATGCCCATGCCATAATAACTTAGTCTCTATTGATTTTGAAGTAAATAAGTTCTATCTTAGAAATGTCAAGTGAATTGTTAATCTTTTTTCAGTTCTTTTTAACCAATAAACTTAAATCCCTCTGAGTAAAAAGTTTCTGTTGCAAAGTTCGAAGGATTAAAGGGGATAAGTTCCTCTAAAGATTTTATTTTCCAGTACAATCTGCTCGGGGAAATAAATCTTCGGATCTTTATCACCAGTGAGAACTGCTCTGGGACGTCAAGTGTATAAATAATAATCCTAAAGTATTTTACATTAGGATGACTGAAATGTCTTATAAAAAATATTCTTTGTAAGTCTGAACTAATATTTGGTTGTGAAATACATTGGTTCAACTGAATAACAAGTACTTGTCCCGAACCAAAAGAGATAAATTGGATGAAGGGATTGCCACACACCAGGAACGGGTGCCATAGTTGCCATAAAAAGGATTTAGATAACCAAAATGGACTGGTGTCTGTATTTCCAATGAACAATGACATTGTCAATGAAGACTTAAAACAAGGGTTTGTGAGATACCGCGCTGTACTGGTCAAACTCCTGTCGTGACCTTGAAGCTTACTTCAAGGTCACCAAGACCTAAAATCGACTTGAGTGTTACGTATCCGCCCAATGAAGACAGATAACAAGTTTGTAGGCTCTAAGTGCAAGAGTTAGAGACATATCAGGAAAACTATGTTTTTCTATCCTGACCTTTAACATTAGGTTAAGGTCATCAAAACCGATTGATATCTGCTATCCATCAATGAAGGCTCTAGGGTTTGCGAGATATTGCGCAAATAAGGCTTAACGTACAGGTCATAGAGGTAACTAATGGTCACCAACACCGACTTGTGTCTGCCTATCCACCCAATGAGGGGTTAATACCCGAACAGGTGCAAAATTTGAAAACAATCGGATAATTAGATTTTCCGTAATAGGTCGGACAAAAAAGGTCCTCTGGCGGACGGAAGGACGGTCGGAGAGAAGGACGTACAGAATCGTTGGTAATATTCCCTCGACTGTTAATGGATTTAGATTTGCAAGATATTAGATTTAGTAAATATGTATACTTCTGTCCTCACTGGAGTTAATTAAACTAACCTGCATGCAAAAATGTAACCGACATGTACAAAATGTATCATTAACAACATATATCATAGGACAATGCCCGGGAGCCATGGTCCATCCGTCAATAAACATTTTAACTTTTTGACTTGGTGTTAAAAGTAATGATTCATGAACAAATAGTTCGCGGCTGACGGGAATTCGAATTAATAGCTTCGATGACTCTATGGCCTATAAACACAAGAGCCATTAGGAGAGATGGCTTATCCCCCAATATAAGTGTGCCTAACAGGCATATGTCTTGTAAAGAAGTATGCACATTTTCATTCTTCAGGAAAAGATACATTTGATTTTGTGTCTCTTCAAACGCACATGGGGTGCATAAATCGAAATTTCAAGTTGTTTTATGCACAGAACTTTTGTCATTTCACTATAAAATTGATAAAAACAATGTTGTTGATTTAATGCACTTTATTTGACATAAATTCGTTGACGCGTCAATGCACTAGAACGTTTTGAAACAAGCGAAGTGTCCAATTTCTCCCTGCTATCTCACCTAGTTAAGAAGATTCCAGATCGATGATTTTTTTAAATGCATGTTTCTCGCAAACATGAAAAGAGAATGTTTCAAACCTTTGCATAGAAGTAACTTGACTACTGAAGATATGATATAACTATGTTTTAGTCTTATCAATCTGCAGTGGATTGAGTTATTTAGCAAATTGTATGGTATCGTTTCTTTTGGACATAAGTTTATTTGCAAAGTTATACTTTCAAAGAGTTGTTATTAACTCAATACTTTCATCTACTTGATTGATTCTATGCAACACGTTTAATTTGGCAAACAGATTCATCACTTCGATTGAAGGGATTGATGGGAAAAATGATCTGAAGATGACTTCCGGGATTAACTGAAATTCAAAGATAAAGCAATGTCAAATGCCATTGCAAATCGAAACTTAGAAACACGGAAGTGATTTTACATTTATCAAAGATTCAGGAGTTTGCATAGTTTTCAGCATTTCATTGAATATAAATTTCCTGTCTTCTTCTCGGCCGATTAAGTTGTGTTTCTTTCTTGTGTAAATGCTCTCAAATATCAATAGAATCAGAAAAACATGTTAGAAACCTTCTAAAGCACTTCTATACAATAATGGATATGAGTTGTCGGCAAGGGAAAGGCTTGCAGAACATCAATTCAACGCTCTGAGCTTTAATTTAATGAGTTGAAGAAAACATACATAATTCGGAAGTGATTATTTTTTAAATGAACAATTCAACGAAAGCATTAGCACATTTCTTGTCAATGTCATGTAACATTTCTGAATATCTCATCTGTTTAATAATAACAAAATAACTAGACACGATAAAATCCTAGAACAAAGTCATTACTAAAAAGACAGTTACAAAATCGTGAGTTTGAATAAGCGGAATACTAGCCGAAAGTATAATCAATCTAGACCTGCATGTCTTCATGGCCGTCAGGTGATCTTTGGGGAAACTTATCCACTGCCATTATCTTCCTGTTCTATCATTTGGTCAGTGATATGTTGCATCTTCATTTTGTGCTCTAAGACTTTCAGAACTGACAGATTATTGAATAAGCAGGCCTTGAACCATTACAATCAAGTACTGACTTGACTACAAACAGTCAGAAGCAACAAATAAAGAGAAAAAAGTAGTTAGTTTATCCAAAAAAGTGGCTAATGTACCTTGTGTTTGATATGGTATTAACAGAACATTTCTTATATATTAAGTTATGAAAAAGCGGATTAGATAAATGCCAGGTCAAAATGCATTTGTTTTATATATTCGTTTCGTGTAGCTGCTATTGTAAGATATTTTATGTGGAGGATTGAAGCATAGAGCTTGATGACATCTAACCGATATCTATAGATATGCAGAGGTCATAGACATAGCATCCTTCTCTCAAATTATATTGATAGATCATTACTCGAAGAACAGTATCATTGGAAGGAATGATAGATACTAATGAAAACATGTTTGGACATTTTCTCTTCAATCTTTTCGTGTTTCCCTTTGTTAAATGTGAAGTTGATACATTTGATTATTACAATAATCATGCAAGCGCCTGTTTTAATTCATGTTTGATTTCGTACATGATGTTTGCTTCAGTTAATTAACAATAATGCCCTTGTTATTGTAAAAATTATCGGTGAATTTAGTAGTACACAAATTTAGTTTGAAAACTGTAATAACGTGCCGAGCTGTAGCAGAAATTCATTTAAACCTACATATTGACTACATATTGACATATTGATATCCTTGGGCAAACACTTATTTTTGCAATCAGTCAGTTTTATAATTCCCCATCTTAGAAATATAGATATCTACTTGGATCACATATTTTTCCAACTTATTTTGGACACTTTAATTAAATAAAAACATTATTTGAACTATTTCATGGTCAATGTGTTAAATGTTAACTGTTAACTGACAAATGCTCTCTCTGCTATTTTTATTAACCTCTGATTAGAGATACAGTGATTGCACGAATTTATTCCTCGTCTAAGGAGAGAGGATGATGCATTGCTACCGTAAAAGATCTGTTTAGATTTTCTTTAACTGTTTCCGATCAATTGCCCAAAAACGTTGTGAAATAATTCTTAATTTAAGAAAGATAAGGTTTAAAAAATTCTAAAGTCTAAAGATACTAATTTACAGTGCTGATTGTATAGTTTTTTAAAGTTTGTCCCGTATACTTTGATATGTGATTTAGAAGTAAATGTACATGTTGTTTCTCATATAAATCATTCAAAATAAAGATAGAAATGATAAAGAGGATATTTTATATGACACTGAGGTACTGATAATCTGCTAAACGCCCTTCCAACATCAGTACCCTCAAAGGAGTTGTACTTTCAAACCAGCATGTAAGGGCTAAGCTCGAATATATAGGTCTATGCATCCTGTTTTCAGGAATCCATTTTTACGACACGGTGGACTGAGTGCAATTTGGATGAAGTACCTTGGCCAGGGACACAACACAGTATGAGACCCAGGCTACAAATATTTGGTGTCTCCAACGGGATTCGAACCCGGGTTGTTGGCGTTGGAGGCCAGTATGCTAACCACTACACCACTGTGCTCCACAAATATAAGATTGACTGAATTAAAAAATTTTAGAACATGATTTAATACAATATCAAGTAGCATATCATAGCCAATTATGAATCATGCCACGGATTAATTAAAAAAAATTGAAAATTCATTGAACTCTTTGGAATAAAAATGTTTTAATTTTCAATGCGATACTGTTCTTTTTAAAAAGTTCTATGATATTCAGAGGATTGCTACACTGAATGCCCGAATCCATATGTGATTACCTGTTGTCCTGATCCATGTATTGCTTCCAAGGTATAAATGTGAGTGATGATAGGTTAGACGTTTTATCATCAATCAGTGTTGTGAGAGACGATCGAGCCATCACTGATATAAGAGAACCCTACAACTACATGAGATGATATATCACATGCACCGATGATTGATGAACCTATGAGAAATGGACAATCAGAGTCTACAGACACAAACATGAAGAAACAATACTTTAATCCGTGAGAGATATGTCGCATGTAATGTCTCATTCAATTTGTCTCTACACAATATTTCCGAAAATGATGTTTAAAAACTTCAATATTCTATTTCTATTCCTTTAACACACACACCCTGTAGTGAGTTAATACTGAAAGCAGATTAAAGCAGTAATTCCGTGTTTAAAGATAGAAACGCAAACAGAAACGTACTTATAAGTAATGTGTCTTAGCAAGTCTTAACAACTTTCATTATATATACATTGTTCTGTTGCAGGCTGAATATACGTGCGTCGCTCTATTGAAATGTCAACATCAATCATGTGCAATTATCATAGAATTGTATTTGCAAAAAATGATTATTTTTGAATAAGCAAAGCTATTTCAATAACTGAATATGTTGAAAGATTCTTTGCATTTATTCCTTCAGAAAGAAAGTTAACACATTTCATCAAAATGAACACTTTCTATTCTATTTGTCTTTACATCACGGGGGAATATTTCTTAACTAAAAAGCAGACCCAACATTAACGTATTACATTTTATTATATACTCATGTAATCTTAGGATAGTAATACAAGGGTGCAATACGGAATAAGTCTTCAAATTCCGTATTGCACGGTAAATTCCGTATTGCACGATTGCCGGTTCTACTTTTTTCAAGCCTCGGCAATTTTCGTAACTTTCCGTACGTAACAATCATTTTCCTTATTAGAACATCGGATTTCACGTATCTCAATGCATTGGTAACAAACTTACTTTTTAATATGATATTGAAGAATAGTGAGAAACTAGTGTTATCGTTAGTAAAGAAACTGCAAAACAAAACTCCGAGAACATCGCCAGCGACACTACGCCCTTATGACGTCATAGCCTTCAACGATTATGACGTCATTTCCATGGTTACGTCGTTTGAAAGGATCCCGTCGCTCGGAATCCTGAACTTACATTTATCACATTCAGAACTTCATTAATAATTACTAAGGATAAACTTTTATCACTGTATTTTGTTTTCACACTTGAGAAAATTGCCTTCTACGTTTAACCACGCAAAATAAAGAGAAAATAAAAAGATAGTTGAGGTATCAAATCATCAGCCGAGCGTGTTATGGGTGTCGCCTTGTTCGCATTATGTATCAATGCGCAGTGCGACGTCTCGGATTATTTAAGCATTTCATAATTACTTTTACAAAGGTTTAAAAGAGAGTATATAATAAATACAGAACGTCATACGTCGAAGATGTCATGGACGCGAAGAAACAACTCGTTCTTCGAACTCGTTGTTACTTCGCGTCCATGACATCTACTCGTTCAATACAAACGACCCAAATGCACACGTATGACGTTCTGTCTATGTATACAAACTGCATTGCATCGGACATACATAAAACAAATCTTATCAGTTAAGACCGGTAACGAAGAGCACATTACCAATTTGATTGAATGTATTTGCAAAGTTATCATTTAAAATAGTTGTTATCAAATCAATACTTTTATTTACTTGACTGATTTCTTTTTCAATATAATTAATTTGGAAACAGATTCATCACTTCAGTTGAAGAGATTGGTGTGATCTACAAATGACTTCTGGGATTAACTTAAATACAACAATAAAGCAATGCCTGTGCAATACCCTTAAATTGCAATCAACCTTAGAAACACTGAATTGATTTTACATTTATCAATGATTCAGGACCTTGCATCTTTTTTAGTATTTCATTGAATATAAATTTCCTGTTTTCCTCTAGGGCGATTAAGTAATGTTTCTCTCTTGTGTAAATGGTCTCAAATATCAATACAAGTTGTAAAACTTGTTAGAAAACCTTTCAAACAGTTTCTTTCAAAATGATTAACAGTATTCGGCAGGGGAGCAAATTTCAAAGAGTCAATTTAAGAATTTGAGTTTTTAAGTAATGAGGTTAAGAACACATCTGGTATTTTGGAAGAGATTGCCTGGTAAATGAATAATTCAAGAAATGTATCACCACACGTTTGTTAATTTCATGTGTAAGAGATAGTGAAAGTCAAGCACATCAACTAAACAAGAGCACATATAGCAAGTTCTACATGAGCATGACAAGTGAGAGGTCATCAACACATTATTTACGTTTCAGTTACATTGATCACCATTGAGCGTATAAAAGATATCACAAATATTTAGATATCTAAAAAAAAACAAAGAAAACTGATTTTTCTTTTTATCATACAATGGATAGTGTTCTCGGCATTATAAAGCCAACGGATATTTTCGATATCCGTTGGGCGTGGCTAAGGGTCATATACGGATACAAATGCAAATTTCAAAGGTCAAGGTCGGAACTTCTTTCGAAAATTCCGATGACGTCACAAGCGTTAACATTTTGAACGCCTTTAGTAACGGAGAGAGGCATTACAATATGAATGGTACATTCCATAAACATTAATCTAAGAAATAACAACAAAACTGTATGGGTCTTAAGCCATATGTATGACTTAGCAGTGCTAAAACACTGTCATCACGATTTGAAGGAAACCGACCGAACAATTTTACTCACAGGTACCAAAGGCAGTTCAAGTCTCATGTTCAAACACGTCATTTACCCATCTTAGGTGTTCTTTACTTTATATTGTTTAGTTTGGATTCGGAAATCCACATACTATCATCTAGTTTACCTCTCCGGCCATCAACGTTCGTTCAATCGCTATCTCAACGCAAGCTGCCATTGTCACGTACGCGAAGGGAAGCAACTCTTGCCCCTTGGTGAGATTGACTCGTCCTCTCGATAACGTCGGATTAAAGAACGTCAGTTCGATCCCGCCAAGGACCATTTAAAATGTGTCTAATTTTTTAAATCATCGTATTTTATAGATTTTTAAAATTTCAAAACTTAATAAAAGGCATATATAAGGAGGAATTATATTTTGTCAATTCACCGTCAGAGTCATTGCTCTATTCATTTGCATATATCAATGCGCGAATCTTAAAACAATTTCAACTATTAAAATAGTATTATCAGGCATTTTTTCGAATTAAAATTTAAAATGACATTGTATGATAAAGAAGTTATCATGCTCGTGTGTTTTGGGATCATAAATATCCTGCATTAGGAATAAACACTATATAATCTGGATTTAAACCTTGACGATTATACATGAAATGGTCTATACCATTATTGTAGTTTTGTTTTAATTTTACTTCTTTACATCATATTGCTAAAATAAAATGTTATTCATCATAATTATCAAAGATGAAGTTCGAAAAAACCTAAATCATGACAGAATGTCATTTTAATGAATTAATATTGTTCATGTATTCATTATTTACAAGACCTTTGTCACCAATATTTCTCAACTACAAAATCGAAACAGACTAAGAATTTTTCAACTGAATCCTTTCATTTATTGACACAAAGTCGCACTTGAATCATGTACATTGAAATCTTGACATCGTCAGTCAGTTTTATAAGATTCATTTGGAAAGCATACGTTTAACAATTTGTTATAAACTCAATACTTCCATTCTTGCAACTTGACCTGATTTGGCAAACACATTCTTTAATTCGGTTGACGAAATGTCAAGATTGATGTGAAACAATGATCTGCAAATGACTTCCGGAATGAATGGAAATCATAAATCAATACGTAATGCCAGTGCAATCTCATCAAACTCATAAAATGCAATTCAAAACTTAAAACATCAAATTGATGTCGGATTTATAAATGAATCACCAATTTGCGCTATTTCTAGTATTTATTGAATACATATTTGATGTTTCCCTCGCGGATCATTAAATAGAGGTTCTCTCTTGTGTGCATTACCTCAAACATCAATACAATTTGTAGAAAATGTTAGGAAATCTTTGAAACAGTTCCTTACAAAAACGCTTATAAGTTGTTTGCAAGAAGAAACCTTTCAGAAAATCAATGGAACACTTTCTGCTTCATGGACCATAATGAGATTTAAAGTAATGAGGTGGGTTACACATGTTGCAGTTGGGAAGGAAATATGTTTTTGAATGAACAGTGGAATTCTAAACTGCCTAACCATAATGTCAGAGCCTTCTATATCAATGAGGGCTGACAGATGAACATGAACAGAAGAAACTGTAGCCCTAAACTTGGTATAAACAGCAAATATGCAGTGTTCAAAATATACATCTTTCAATACACCAAACGCTGACAGTTATTTACAAGGGTCTGCTCTTTAAGATATAAGATAGGTGTAATCAGTCTCACATCTTTACATGATATTATTCCTGTAATTGAACCTTCATTCCTATCATTGACACCTGTGATGTATTGGTTATAACAATATAATACCAAAAACATCGGTAACATAAGTAAAATTAGTAGGGGCAGTTATGCTGATAGAGATGGACCCACAGTTTGTCTTATGTGTAGGTCCTTAGCTCGGAGTAGTTTTAGCATGCTTATTTCAAACACTGGAAATATGTTTTATTAGTATCCCCATGTTTAACATTTTAATTGATGTTGACCTTCTACTTTGATGATGATGATGATATCAGTAACGCTTTCTACCGAGAATTATTGTTTGAGTTAAGTCTTTGATATGCCATATGAGTATCTCAATGGTCAAAGCCTTCATTCTTGCTCATCCATAATCCATCTACGAACAACTACCAAAAGCTTGTTGCTCATACATGATTCAGATCAATGATTGACCAACCGCCACGAAATTCACGCTGTGTATGAATGACTTTCCAAACGACCTCTTGATTCAGTTAGACTCAACATATAATTGTACTGTTTCTCTTACAATCCCTGTGCAATACATGTTTGAAAGGTGTTGTTGTCATTTTCGTACTTGCGTTTTCCCATATATGCTATTAAAAACGTTCTATTTGCTAAAGGTTTAAATCATTTTACCTGGCTATTTTGCTAAAGGTTAAACAGTGTTTACCTGGGTAATTTCCTCCCAATTTGCTGCCTTGTTTCATGCGGCCGGTTTCATTTGAATGCTATTCTTATTCTCCATAAACAATTTCACAGTGAACTTTCAAATGGAAACAGTTTGTATTAAAAGTACACAATTGGATTTTCAGATGCCAAGTTGATTTTTATATAGAAACAATATCTTTGAATAATTGATTGATCAATAATTATGCTTTTATAGTAAATATTTGGATCCAATACAACATTAATATATCTGTGCTGAGCAACAATAAACACAGCATCTTTTGATCTGAGTGGCTGTAATTATTAACCTAAACTAAAAGTTTTTGTTCACATGTATTTGTGATTTTGAGTAACATTAACAATGACAATTGTACACAAAGTTGTATTAACATGCGTGAACAAAATTTTACCAAATGGGAGATGAAGGATTTACAAAAACAGTACAAACTAATTCTTTAAATATTTGATGCAATTCGTGTGTAACCTTTGAATGAATTATATAAAGGAAAATTCAGTAGAGCTTATATTATTACGATGTTAAAATACATTCGTGGCTTATGAAGGATTTGAATTAACACCAATCTCAACCTGATATATGTTACACTCCAAAAACTAACATTTAGTCTCAGAAGTATTTTTTTTCAATATTGACAGCATTTTAGACAATTCATGTATAATAAAAAAAATGGAGCCCAGAAGAAGCTTTAACCTAAAGCTGAGCGATCTAGACTTGCTATACGTTTCTAGACTGGGTTAGTCTTCAATTAATTTTTTTTGCTTTAGGGTCTGGATGACAGACTATCCAAAAGCCATTGAGACTCGAAATCAATGAATGGTATTACATAAATCACAGAACGTGAGGAGGGTGTGTCCCAAGTAAGCTTCATATCTCTTGAATCTCCCGCTCCTCATTGCTTTATTGATAGCATTTGTGAAAAGAAGATAATGCCTTATAATATTATGTCACAATTGGTTATTCTGGTTATGATAACCAAATATAAATATCCTAGATAAACACATCAATATACTTTCCAAAAACTTATTTATTTTATACCTGTTGTGATTAAAAATGAGCTCGAGTACAATATGAAAATTATCAGCAATTTCAAAATATTTAAATAAGTTTTTGAAATTCTCTTCAATTTACGGAGACCAAAAATTTAAACACTACATGTAGAAAGAGACAGCTCTATGAAAGACTGAGAATGGCAATAATGTGCTGGAAAGTCTTTTATCAGGTGAAAAATAACTGACTATTATTAAAGAATTGATTACTTTGATGTGACAGTTATCAATAGATAAAGTTGTAGTGAAGTTATTAAGGAAGTCTCATAGAATAGAATCTGAACTATTCATGAAATGATCAAAGGAGAACATCTTGAATTTCCTTCCTTTTGAATTATGTCAATAATTCCAATGTGATTACATACCTCTTTGCTCACATATCCACCATTCGGAAACACTTTGCCTCAATAATTGATAAATATGAAATGAGTCACAGTCATATAGATTAATTTTATTTCTATTATGAAAGATTGGTACAACCACTGCTGTAAAAAACACAGTAGAGAACAAATTTAAATGCTCGCCCTCATACAGGCAAGATTGTAGATAATAACACAATATGGCGATTGCTTTTATTCAATAGTAATCATAGCATTATACTTAATAATTCTATTATAATACACAATACTTAAGCAACAAACATATTTTTTCATTAGAAAAAAATATTTGTTTCAAACTTAGATGATACAGATACACTGCATGAGAGAAAAATAACTCGATGGTAACACAAACATGAAACTGTTTATGTAATTCCAGTGATGACTCACCATATATTTTAGGTATTTACATCGCTATGATGACGATAAAAGGCAGACATATCTGTTTTCTTAATAAAAATATTGACACGTCTATTACTGACAATAATTATATTGTGAAGACAAATCTTTGATCATTTGGGAAATAGTTGATGATATATATTTATTTGATCATATTTTTGAAGATGTTAATGAGATGACAGTAAATGTTGTACAAACTATTGCAGTTGTTGAAGTAGTCTAATAGCATCGGAGATGTAACATTTATTACATGATCATTAGACATATCACAAGATTTCATTTTCTTTGAATTACGTAAATTCATTCATAAGAGAGCATACGGCAACATATCTTGTTTAATGTCGGAGAAATGGAGTTATTTCATATCATTATCAAGTTGTCAGAACGATGCTTCATTCTATTCTCCGTTGGTTGAACCTATCAATCTATTTAACCCTTCCACTTCATCAGATCTTAGATTTACTGTTATGAGGTACGAACAGCACACATGGGGATTATGAGAGATTTGAGGGTGACTTAATCGTGTGACGAGGGTTGAAACCTATCCTATTAGCTGTAAACAAGGTGAATCTCAACGTGATATATGTTAGACACAGAAAGCTGGTTAGAGTCAAAATCAATAGAAGGTTTATGCATGAATCACAAAAGCGTGAGGAGAAAGAGATCCCTCGAGAGTTCCTTGACCTGGACATATTCTTTTCTCATTTATCATGCCAGTTTTTAAGCATTTGAAGTCAACATTTGGTGCTGAAATGTTGTTGTGCTGAAACAGACTGAACGCCTGTCAAGTTTCAAATCCAGCAACTTACTGCCATTAAATGGTTAATACACATGAATATGACAAGAGTAAGCTTAATAATACGTTTCTAAGTGAACAAACTTTCCTTAGGAAGACAGTATGATAATGAATTATCACCTACATGAATAGTACCAGGTTAGTACAATGTGCCCATTGGCATCACATGGATTATTTTACAGATTAGAATGATCTCAGTTGGTAGGTGGACTATTATAAGGAACTGTTTCAATCATTTGGTTAGGAAGTTACAGACTATGGCATAAATATATATGTCAATGTTTTTTGTTCAATCAATTTTTGCATATTGAAGATGGACATTGCTAGTTACACTCGAATCACTTCGATATAGGCCTGTTCACAAAATAGTCAACAAAACTAGATGATTCTGTCTTCTTATTATTATGTAATGTTGGATTGCATGTAGCACACAACTGTTTCAATCACAAGTCTCATTTTCTGACACAGTGAAGTTATAAGCTTTATATGTATCAGAAAGTATTGCTGTCTTTCTTACACAGGTTTAAACAAAAGGGAAAAGATTATCATGTACTCTTTTTCTTTATTCGCATAAATATATATGTTAATGTATTTTGCTCAATCTATTTTTGTGTATATAAGATGGATTTTGCTATTTACACCCGAATCATTTCTATATATGCCTGTTGACAAAATTGTCAATGATTGATGTCAATGACAACCATACTAGAGGATTCTCTCTTCTTAGTATTATGTTATGTTGGATTGCATGTAGCACATAATGATGGAAGCTTGCGTGATCAGGCAAAGAATGGCGTGAGTTGCATTGTTAACATGTTGGAAACATAGACATCAGTTAATTGATTGTAACGTATCGCTTTCCATCTTGGGAAACATTATAATAACATTTAAATAATTATCCGATGTTTGAATGTTTTTTCATGATACAAATGTTTATGTGAGTCGACAAAAGCATGACATGTCCCACTTACAACTTACAACTGAAGAAACTTAAGGAAAAACAATCGCATACTCATATTTTCACAGTTTGTCATTAACATTCTAAACAAGCAACAGCTTGAGATGAATAATGTTGATATTTGTAATTATTCTGTAATGTGTTTGTCAAACGTATACCTTTATAAAAGCATAATGCAACAAACAAGCGTCATCTTCCTTGAACCGTTCAACTACAGCTGAATCAACATTACATAGATCCTATGGTTGACATGGTCAGCATCATATTTTTGTTTGTTTCATATACAAACTGATTTATAAGTTAACAAATGCACCTTTTTGAAACTTTCCAAACTGGAATAGGTGAGGAACAATAGGGAAAAGCAAATGTACATGCATATCTTTACACTTTGTCATTTACTGTAACCATCCTAAACAGGCAACAGCTTGAGTCATTTCATATATAAAATTTAACAAAATAAACAACTGTCATCTCCCTTATATATTGCATTTACCGTCCTAATAAACAGGATAACTTAAAAAGTTTTAGTGCTATGAAGCTCTTACTTTGGATGTATCCTCCTTTTAAAAGTACAACATTTTCAAAAGGTTTCAGCTACAATCCGTCAAAGGTCAAGGTCACAGCAAGGTCATGGTTAAGCGAAAATGCTTTATTTTAACTATTAACACTTTTAATCAATACATGATTGTTGTACTCATTGAAAAGTGTTCATTGATTGCTTGAACCTGAAGGTCAAGGTCATGAGATATGAGTTATTGCAATGTACACACATTTGGGTATAACCTTATGCTTTTACACCTCAGGGGAATTATTATGTTCACTTTTAAGGTCAAAGTGGAAGGTCATGAGTTATAAAATCACTTCAAAGTTCCTTGTAAACACGATAACTTGAAAACTGTTTGTGCTATGAAGTTTAGATTTTGTATATATTATATCTTAAGAAGTACAAATTTTGTTACAAAAGTTTTGGGTACGAACTCAATGGTCAATGTCACAGCAAGGTCAACAGATATTGAGAAAATGGATTATTTTAACTTTTAACACTTTAATTCATTACATTAATGTTATACTCAATGAAATGAGTTCATTGATTGTGGGACCTTAAGTGTCAAAGGTCAAGGTCACGAGAAAATGACCAATTTGCTGAAGCCTGTACAAAGGCGGAGCAGGGTTAAAAGGCGAAACCCCTAGTTTCCAGGCTGCTCTAGTTTTGCGGTGTCCCGCAAACGCTAATGTAGTATTATAGTAATGTTTTACTTGGCCCATCAAGGTATCAATACTTTATCAAGTCAACTATGAGACAATTAACCTATCGCCAGACGAGAGATAACCACGCCCCTTGAAATCAAGGGAGGTAACTCATGTTATGTCCGACAAACAAACGCACGTTGTCATTAACGTGAGCGTTACAGACATTGATATTCCGTGTGTAATAACTGCCTTATTTTGTAATGTTAAACGAAACGATCAATTGATAATGTTTCTGTACTGTTTATTATCCTAATTTCAACAAATTTCAAACACAATTGACGAATATTTATTGCATGTGCACTAGAAAACGAATGCGGAAGTGCCGATTATGTGGTATGACGGACATAGGAAATCGCACAGGTTTATAAGGAAATAGGTCATTTCTGAACATATAAATATAGAATTACTCATATGTTTTGGTGTACCAGCCCTTTGCCCTTTCGTAAATTAATCTAAAATATATAGGTCCCACGTCCCTGCGATTTCTCCCGTGAAAAATAACAAACAAAACAAACAGTACAGTAGAGATCACAGTAACCCCTTTGCCCTTTCGTACATAAAATGTAGGCAAATCGTGGGTTCCTGTGAATTTTCGCTTCGAATATATATCAAAAGTACATTTTGTGTTTTGAAAAATATAAATATATATTGTTAGAAAATTGTCAAAATCCATAGTGTATAAATTTAAAGCCAATGTATACCAATTACCATTTATTCAGAAATAGTTTATATCGACCAAACAGCTAATAACTTTAGGTACACGAAGGGACCTTTCATGATAATGATTTTCAGTAACAAGATAACTAAAAGTATTGTCTTTCATATTTCATTATTGCCATTGCTATGGACTGGTGTAAATACTTTATACACTTTTCTTTTCTTCTTATCCTTAAATGAATTTAGATTAAAGGAAATACCTCTTACAATTAATGTTAAATTTTCAATCTTCCTTTAATTTTATTTACAATTTATTTTCATTTTTTAAACTCAAATATTTACTTTTATATCGACTTTTTATCAATTATTCACTTATATATGGATATATGCCAAGAATTGAGATCAGATGTCAAAATTATTGGAAATTGGTAAGGGAGTTTATTTTATCTTTGTAAGCTATAAATCATACAGATAAAATCAAAATTGCTCTAAAAGTAGAACTATTCTGCTTTGTCAATAGATATTAGTTAATTCATATTTTGCTAAAAGAATGATCAGGCATAGGGAAAGACAGCTTTTACAATGACCCATTTTCAGGCTTTTAATAATTTTTCTGCTTATCAAATTGGCAATTTCCCATATATCAATAGTAAGCCTCAACATTTTAATGGTCCAGTTTTTTTTATCAATTGTGCAAAATGGCCCATGGCTCTATCTTTCCAAAGCAATTGTAAGAATGCCAATGTAACTATCTCCAATAATATCCAGAAATTTCAAATTTATAATTGATTTTTCTCCTAGAAAATATGAACACTTGTCAATGAGAGGGATTAGCTGTGTTTACAAATTCTAAGAGTTATAGATGTCAATGGTCAGCATCAGTATTGACTTCAATATTGTTTCAAGGCAATTTTATTTATAATAGTTGTGGAACATAAAACACTTTCAACATATTTGAACACTTATTGAATAATAAGCATTATAATGGTTAAACATTTATTATATTTCAAGTGAATAACTTGACAAACAATTGAGGTCTTGTTAAATTATTTATAAATAGTGTATGGATAATATATTATCAAAAATATTAATAAGCATATATCTATGATACTTTCTAATTTGATAATATCATAAGAGTTAACATGATTTGTTATATATATTCAAACTGTTTGTCCATTTGTTACAAACGACATAAAAGTAAAAAAATAATATCAAACTATTGAAAGTTATATTATTATGATGATTACAACAAAATTATTTTCAATGTTCTTTATTGTTGAATCAGATTAATTTTCTATTTGATTAATTTTATATAAATTCTTGATAAAACGTTATAAAAAATGAGCAATTTTTTTAAATGTGAAATGTGTATGACATAATTCATAAGTTTCATTGACATATTTAATCATTTTATATTATTTTTTTAGCGATACTTTCATGTGTATCGGGGTAAATGTTAAAACATATGCCATATGATAATTCAAAATGTCTGATAAATATATCAACGAAGGTTATCAAACGGTAAATAACAGAATAAAGTCGCTTGAAATCAGTTAGGTAATATGTCTTTTATAGTTGTTTATGCCTTCAATGCATTCAAACCACGAAATAAGAGAGGGGGAAATAAATCTACAAAATGCCCCAAAATGAATTAACAGCAACAATTATAAATACTTACGATATTTTGTTCATATTTTATTCAGATGTATATGTTGTATAATAATAGGATATTAATTCCTGGTCCGTCATCGCTTCGAATTTTCCTGTTTCAACGTCTATTTGCACTATGTGACGCAACCTCTTCCGAAGATGACACATGTTATAATATTTGTCTGCGTATCAAGACGGTACTCAAGGAACTAGCTGCACACTTTTCGAGTTCATAAGGCATATCCTGAATTAGGATGCAGAGGAAATCAAACAAGGAAGTAAAACACGTTTCATTGTTTGACGGACAAAATGGCGTCGGCAACGCGGCCAATGGCGCAGTGAATATATAACGCTCTATGATTGGTCGGAAAGTAAATTTGATTGACAGGTGGCGATAGGTTAATTATGGTATGGTGTCATCAAGCAGGCCTCCAATGTGAGAAATCTTCACTGACTCGATCATTTAGGTGATTAGTTAATGAGATAATATTCATTCCGCTTACTAAATATACATTTTTCATCATTGACAGAATATGGTTGCGATTTCTGTTTAAGATAAGCAAGTATATGTTCTCATTAGTAACCAAATCAGTTTGATGCCAACAATTCCCATTTCCATCAAACAGAGACGGGTAATATTATCAAAGTGTGTTTGGTATGAACAAATGTAGTTAAATGAATTGACTGAACTGATATAGAAACCGGAAAGCAGTGTCTTTAATCTACATTCCAAACGGATCAGTTCCAATTCTCTGACATGTCTTGTTCAGCATAACAACAACTTGTCTGAAGTTGAGATAACTGACTATATAAACCTGGGCAAAGTATCTTAGTTAAATCAACCCCCTCCAACATAACCAAGTCTTCTGTTCAGGGAGTCTATAATTATAAGATTTCAAGATTACGTTTTATATGACACTAGCCAGCCACGGTACGTCAAAGTTACGTTTGATAAATTGACACTAGTCATCCCCTGTTTCCCTTTAAGTCGTCATTCATTTGTAATGATTTACAATGAAATGACTTTTTCAGGTACGAACAATAGCATAAATTGTAACCTTTGGCGAAAGTGACACAAACCATACACTGATTGTCACTTTACCAGCCCAAATCGCTAACAGCAACATGAGAGCGTACTGACTGAGTTAAAAACATAATAAGTATTTCCTTATACAAAGTAATTAATATGTATTCCACGTATATGCCCATCTTTCTGTCGTGTTAAAACTAACATCCAAATAATTGAGTTTTATAAACTATGTTCTTACACTTGAGAAGAAAATAGCTCAATCATCATTGCTCTGGAGCCAGAGGCCCCTCATAATTGAATCAACCAGGGCAAAAGACTATATTTATTACTGGCAATCAAATCAGTAGCATACACTTGTGTAAGAGTTGACGGACTACTAACATAATCGCACATTTCTATTTATATATCAAAATGTGGATATCAAAGTTTTGAACGTGAATTTTTGTTTATCAAAGTTAAGTAGTCCACTGTCTGTCTTTACGATGAAAAGGTTCAAAACATCATGCACATTTTATGAATTCTTCTTGTAACAATGGTAGCTGTCACTTCCATAAGCAATGTTTTTTATATACACCTCACAATTAATTAAACAACATGTGAAATTTGTAACACAAGAATTTTAATAATTGTGCCCTTTTTTAAGGATGATTGTGTTCATCTAATGTTATCAATTATCTGAATTAGGGTTAATTAACCTAAAGATTTATCTGACTTCATTATTTCTCATGTATGACTAGTTGGAATGATAACCCTTTTGTGAGGAGTATATATAGTAAATCATACATGTACAGTTAACAGAAGAAGAATTATCGACCCCATAAACTTGCTGTTTTCGAGACATTTTAACCTCGATTTGCGATCTGTTTTCTGAAGTTCCTCTGCATAGAAAACTAAGAAAGACCATGGTACCACATTTGAAATTAGTTTTTTGTCTTTTAAAACTCGTTATTACGAGAAAAATCTCGTAATTACGAGAAATAAACTCGTAATTACGAGATAATAAGACCATATCTGTAATTTGTATATTGTATTTACTAACTTGTAATTACGAGAAAAATACTCGTTATTACGAGAATATTCTCGTAATTACGAGAAAAAAAATCGTAATTACGAGTTTTGTGAGACTACATTTGTAACTTGTATTCTATCTTATATAAACTCAATGGTCCAATGGTCTTTCGTAGAAAACAAATTCCCTTAAAGGTTAGATTATATGTTTTTTGAAGAAACCAGATAATCCGTCCAGTTTTCTTACTAAAATCAGAAACAATCAGTTATCAACTTTTGATAAGACACATGAGAATGCCATGATGTGATGACGTTTCACAAATTACTCACGATTGATGATCAATGTATCAAGAAGCCAATCACTAGCTCGATTTACAAGCATCTTTGAACTATCATCGACAGTGACGTGATACACATACAAATTAAACTTTTCTTGTTCGATTCTGTTTACGTTCAAACTGAGTGACTCAAAACATGCTTTCTATCCTTCACTATTCCTTTTTGGTCAGTCTTTTCGGAGGCTCATCCTTTCGATCCCTTTCTTCTTATTCTGTCTACTCGTTTTTTGATGTGTTAAATAGCTGAAAAATGCTGACAACACGTTAAACCCAAGCTCACTTACTCACTACTCTCTTTAGAATGGCGACATTCTGGTGTTTAAATAGTGAAATATTGAACATGTTAAACACCAACTGATTCACTCACTCCTTAAAGATACTCTAAAAGGAAATGTAAACATACTGCGATGGTGTTCATGATCAGCAATCTTGTTCTGTAGAGTGGAAATCTAAATCTATGATCTCAAAATCAAATGTACAAGCAGGAATTTCTTTTTTTTTCTGAGACATCCTTTACAGAAAACATGGGCTGAACTGGGTTTTGAGAATTTTAGGGGAAGAAAGTACAACGCTTTTTCGAAATCAAGAAAACACTTGAGTGGGATTAAATCATAATGTTCAAGAGAATACGAATAATATCGTAATATTCTTATTGCCTTTTGCAGTCAACTGTGTAACAATATAAATGATTTATCACCAACCAGTCGCTGAATGTCTGCATCTTCAGACACAATCATTGAGATCCTTGTATTGTCTACTTTGTTAGACTATTAAGCGATTTGGTTTTATTTGAACCTCTAAATCATATCAATCAACACACTTATGGAATATCTATTATAATCTGACGTTCAATGATTCTGAGTATTTATGTCTCCCCCGAAGGGTCGGGAGACATATTGGTTTTAGCTGAGTTCCCGTCGGCGTTGGCGTCGGCGTCGGCGTTCCCATTTCGTTTCCGGAGCATATCTCTAAAACTATGTGACCGATCATCACCAAACTTGGTATACTGTTTCTCCATATCATGTAGATGTGCCTTTTGGACGTTATAGATTTTTTTAAATTATTTATTTATTTTTATTTCCATTGCAACAATTTGGACTTAGTCTTTTTCAAGGGTAGTGTTCATTTCCGGAGCAGATCTCTAAAACTATGTGACTGATCATCACCAAACTTGGTATACTGTCTCTCCATATCATGTAGATGTGCCTCTTGGACGTTATAGATTTAAAAAAAAAAAATTTTTTTATTTCCATTGCAACAATTTGGACTTAGTCTTTTTCAAGGGTAGTGTTCGTTTCCGGAGCAGATCTCTAAAACAATGTGACTGATCATCACAAAACTTGGTATACTGTCTCTCCATATCATGTAGATGTGCCTTTTGGACGTTATAGATTTTTTTAAATTTCTTTTTTTTTTATTTCCATGGCAACAATTCGAACTTAGTCTTTTTCAAGGGTAGTGTTCGTTTCCGGAGCAGATCTCTAAAACTATGTGACTGATCATCACCAAACTTGGTATACTGTCTCTCCATATCATGAAGATATGCCTTTTGGAGGTTATAGATTTTTTAAAAATTTCATTTTTTTATTTCCATGGCAACAATTTGGACTTTGTCTTTTTCAAGGGATTCAGCATCAAATCATTTAGAATTTTGAATATTTTGTTTGCTGCAATTGTGGAGTTGATAGGTTATTTATTCAAGTTGAATTATACACAGAACATTAATGTGCTTTATGATAGTATTGTTTAGAGGTTTTGAGCATTTGAGGAAGGGGGAGACATCTGTTTTTACGGGTGAAAACACTTTCTAGTTTCTGTCTGGGAAACAGTCGTCAGATCATAAGAACATATACTTCAATGGGTTTATTACAGATTCTTGGTGTTTCTTGTTAAAAGCAATTAGATCGTTCTATTTTTCAAATTACACAGTTATCTATTCTACTTCATTATCTACATGTAACTGGTGTACTTTTTTTTTGTGAACGCTTGTTTACATTGTTATAAATCACATTTCAGGTTCTTAAAAGTATTAATGTTATTTTTCTTACATGATGTTTGAAGCAGTAACACATGTACATGAGTTGTGGAAAGCTTTATGAGATAATGTTATACCATTATTAGGAGACGGAAAGAACGGCAATATGAGAGAAATAGTGCATGATTATTTAGTGAGGTTTTTTTCGTAAGCATCATCTTTAAAGGATGTCAAAGTAATTGACAAACATAGGGTGATTTACGGATTAAAATTACTTCGCATGCTACCTATCAATTATGAGTATGATAAACTAACACACAAAATATCGTAACCATGTGATGCAAGGGCCTCTGCGATCATACACATCCTTCAAAAAGTGTAATCTATCAGAAATCAGCAGCAATGAAGTAGAACACACTGTTTCATCTCTTTTGTTGATTATTGAAAACTCTATCGGGAATAGAACATAACTAACCCTTGAAGAAGTGTTGCATTTACGATTGACAAGGGATTCATATCAACAGATTCAAGATGAGTTATGATCTGTCAAGGTGTCTGGGAATTTGCATTGCAGACTAATAAATGACAAGTGAATCCAAAATGATTTAGGTCAACCCCTGATGCTGTACTTATTGATCATAACGTCCTTATGTACTTGGCGATGTTACCTCCAAGCGAAAACATGTCAAACGTTTTAAACAAACACGAACTATTGTTGCAACCTGGTGATATATTCTATAAAAGTATTGAAATAATATTTTGAAAATTCATTGCTATTTTAACTATTAATCTTTCAACATTTTTTTAACATGTTAACAGTTACATGTTTTAGACTCTCTTTCCATACATTTTCAGCAAAATTGCGTGTTTCATTTTATTCTGTAAGGATTTCAATTAAAAGCTGTATACCACATTAAATTTCATGCATATCTGATGGAATCTCCATCCATGAACATTTTACAGAATGAATGTGGTTGACTTTTGGAGTGAACAAATTCAGACAAAGTTTTATTTTTATTCAATTATCTCATGCCCAAAAGGACTAAATGTTCTTTTAGTAATTTGTAACTGTTAGTTATTTCTCTGAATTATTTATTTTTGTTGATACAGAGTTTTTTTTTTTTTTTTTTTTTTTATTCCATTTCAATTCATAGTATACAGATCATCAAAGATAGATAAGGCACTACAGTAAGTTCACAGACATTTGAATTCAATATAATAATAGCATATAGTAGATATATCATGACATCCACATATGAGTCCAGGTCCTTGACGTAGAGGGTGCGATGGTACATAGGGGTATTTTATGACGCTTCATTTATTGGTCAAAAGTGAGTCTGATAATTGTCTCCATTTCATATTAAAGGGAGTTAGTATATTATTTTTTCTAGCAATGAAATGTTCTATTGAGCAGGTTTCCGTCAAAAGCTTAATAAATAACTCAAAAGAGAGTGCATTTTGCTTAATGTGTGAAATATGAATATACCTTTTGGCAAGGAGTATGATATGATTCAATAAATGATTACTTGAGCATATTCCAAATACAACAGTAAATTTTGATAGAATGATATTACAATGCAAATTGGTATTGAGAAATTGTTCTACTCTGATCCAAAAGTTGTTTACCACTTCACAGTCAAAGAAAACATGAGAAAGATCTTCTGGAGTATTTTTACAGAAAGTGCATATATCATCATCAACTAAATTCATCTTCAAAAGCTCTTTCTTTGTATACACTATTCGGTAAATAAACTTATACTGGAAATCCAAAAGCTTGCAATCTTTTGTACATTTCCTATAGATTAGAAATATATCTTTCCACGCAATATCATGTTGAAAAACATCATTCCAATATTCTAACACTTTTGGAGTAATATCATTTTGAATCAGCTTGTCATAAAAAATCTTAGAACCCTTACTACAAGATAACATACTTTGATGGACATGATTAACAGTTTGTTGAGAAAAATTATAATTAGATCTCTCCAATGTTTTTCTCCAGCTCTTGGGAATATTGTTTAACAAATGTTGGTAATCTAAAAATGTACCTCTTATGTCATATTTCTGTTTAAGAGATTCAAAACTTAGAAAGCCATTTTCATCAATAATATCTTTAATGAACCGTAAACCCTGTTCAAACCAGTTTTTTTATTATGTATGACTTTTTAAAGTGATGATTCATCCAAAGTGGTTGGACCAATATTTGCTTAGTATCATCAATTTCAATGACATGTTTTTTATAAAATATTTTCCAAGCAAATAAAACATCTCTCCAGTAAGGATTATCTTTGTCAGATAAACAGTCCACTGCGTTGGAACCAAGTGAAAATAATTGACATAAGGGAAAAACCTTATTAAAGGTTGATTGTTTTTTCATGTAGCCTTTCAATGATGATAGTTTAAGAGCATTAATAAAACATTCTATATCAATCATTCTGAGGCCACCTTCATCATATGTTCTGGTGATATAAGATCTTTTAATCTTATCTTTCTTGTTATTCCACAGGAATGTATATAATATTTTCTTGACTTCATCAATGAAAGTTTTAGGAGGGTTAGGAAGTGCTGAAAATATATGAACAAGAGTTGATATCGCTAAAGTTTTAATTACTGTTATTTTCCCAATAAGTGTTAAGTTTCTCCTCCGCCAACTAGCTAATAATCTGTTAATGCAATCTAAGCGTTTTCTTGTGTTTATTACCCACAAGTCTTTCAAAGTAGGGTTCAGAACTATTCCCAAAATTTCAAAGTCCCCACTGTGCCAGTCAAGATTAAGGTCATTGACTAATGTGATTTTACTGCCTGTCATTGAGCCTATCTATATAGCTTTTGTTTTATTAATGTTCATTTTCAGTCCTGACATTTGGTAAAATTTGTTAAGTGTTTGTACTGCAGCATTAAGACTCTTTTCAGAACCATCAATATAGAGTTGTGTATCGTCAGCATATTGCCCAAGTTTTTGTTTATTGTCTTTGAGGATTATACCTTTTATATCAGGATTTGACCTTATCATAATACCTAGTATTTCAACAGCAAGAATAAAAAGGTAGGGTGATACTGGATCCCCCTGTCTACAACCTCTTTCCTGTTCGAAAAATTGTGATAAATGACCATTTTGGATCACAGCTGCTGTATTATTACTTGTAAGAATTTGAATCCATTTTAAAATATTAGGCCCGAATCCAAATGCTTTCATTACCTCAATTATGAATTGTTTAGATATGGTATCAAATGCCTTTTCAAAATCAATTAATAGCAGAAGACCTGGTTTATTCATTTTCTTAGTTTCGAACATTACATCATAGAGAAGTCTTATATTTTCACTCATGCATCTTCCCGGTATGAATCCTGTTTGATTTTCATGAATTATTGTTTCTAATGTTGATTTAATCTTGTTTGCAATGCATGTGCTAATAATTTTGTATAAGGAGTTCAGTAGTGAAATGGGGCGCCAATTTTTAAAAAAATTTCTGTCTCTATTTGGTTTAGGCAGGCATGTAATGATTCCTCTATTCATTGTAATACTTAATTCATTGTTTGCAAAAGTTTCTTTTATAAACTGATACACCCATGGTCCTAAATCTTTCCAAAAAAATTTGAAGAATTCAATTGGATAGCCATCAATACCTGGACTTTTGTCATTCTTCATTGATAGAACTGCTTTACTAATTTCTTCAAAGGTAATTTCTCTTTCTAAATTATCAAATTCATTCTTAGTAATTTTTGGGATTTCCATATTTATAGAATCAATATTTGTTGTTTCTTCATATGTTTGTGGTTCTCTATAGAGATTAATATAGAATTGTTGTAGCTCATCCAATATAGCTTTACCATCTGTTATCAAGTCTCCATTATTGTTCACTATACTATTTATAAGCTTGCTTGTATAGTTTCTATTTTCTAAATGGCAAAAACAATTTGTGGGCTTCTCGCCTTCTTCGTACCATTTTATTCTTTTCAGAAATTGTGATCTTTTAACTTCTTCTTCATTTAATTGTTCCAAAAGAGATTTCTTTGTTGTCAATTCTAAGAGGGAACTCTCATTCAAATTATCAAAATTATTTCTTATTTTTTCCTCTAAAATTTGTATGGATTCTTCCAGATCTTTAATAGTGTTGTTCCTTTTTTTTCTTAAGGAATGTTGAAAAAGAAATTGTTTTACCTCTCAAAGTCATCAGAAATGTTTCAAGAAATAAAGATTTAGAGATTTTCAGGTCAAGAGTTCCTTGTTGTTTAAGTTCATTGAAGTCATCCTCATTTTCTTCATTTAAACTATACTCTTTGAGAGTATCATGAAATGTTGTTTTGACAATTTTAATATATTCTTCATTTCGTAAGAGGGAGGTATTGAATTTCCAATATCCTCTGCCTCTTTCCCTACTTAGATTACTTGAAATTGAAATTGTTATAGGAGAGTGGTCAGATTTGTATCCTGGAATAATATCAGTTTCAAGTGATAAATTGTATAGATCATGAGAACTTAGGAAAAAGTCCAGTCTTGCTTGCTGTTTGGGGTTCTTTTTCCACCAAGTAAATTTTTTACAATCTCTATTTTGTTCTCTCCATACATCAAATAAGTCCAATTCTTCTATTTTTTCTAAAACGACATTTCTAGCTTGGGGGTTATTTATGTTTCTGTAATTTTCAAGATCTACAGCAGGGTTAAGCACCAAATTCCAATCTCCACAGATTATGATAGATTCATTTTCAAAATCCACTATATCATTAAATAACTTTAAGTAAAATGATGGTTCATCCTTATTTGGGCCATAAAGGTTTGTTAATGTGATGTTTATTCCATCTATCGATAAATCGGTAATTATGTAGTTACCATTTTCATCAATAAGGGATTTGTGTATTTTAATTTCAATATTATTATTAAAAAGGATAGCAACACCCCTTGAATTTGATTTAAAGGGGGCAATCAAACAATTTAATCCCCATTCATTTTTCATAATGTTTTGATCCTTTTCTGAAATGTGTATATCCTGAAGACAAATAATTGAATATTTCTTTTTTTTCCAAATTTTCATTATTTCTTGTCTTTTGTTTCTTTCTGCTAGCCCTCTACAATTTGCTGAAACTATTTTTATTTTATCCATTGTCTTTGTAGTAGTATTTTGTGTAATTGCCTTTGATCATATATATGGAATTTAAGATTGTAAAAAATAAAATTGAAAACATGGATATAAAACAAAGAATATAACCTCTCCTTTCCACCGGAAGATTAGGCTCATTGTACATGTGCTTTGTCAACGTTTTGTGACATGAAGAAACATAAAATTTCTGACATGAAAGGGGTAAACATGGTGATCGAAAACCGAACAAGGTTATCGAGTGTTCTCAAACTTAAGATATTGTACGTGGTAGACATTGTACGCCAAACGAAAACAAAAAGTTATATCATTAAACAATAATTCAGATGTAGTTTGAACACAACATACCTTTTCTGATATATTTATGGTCGATATAAATCCTTATCGAATTCGGAGTTCACAACAACATACTGCACTACACTAAAGTCACGTGGGAATAGTCACATGATTGTCAAAAGATCACGTTGTTATTGTTAGTAAACACTCCCACGTGGATACGTTAGCACATTTTATACAGCTTTTCGTGTAAGCAAAGATAGAGTTACAAAGAGTCATTCAGCCCGATGTCCTTCCACTCTGAGTTCTTGTCCTCACGGTACTGGAGCTTGATTTCGATACCTTTCTCTATGATCCTCGTCTGTACGCGATGTTGTTGTCGTAGTTCATAACCTTTAGCTGCTAGATGAGAGCGCCTTTTCTTGAGCATAACCGGCAGATCCGTACGGATTGATACTTTTTGGTCACGTAGTAGCTTCCAACTCTTGAATGTGGTATGATAAACCTCGTTCCTGTCAGACATTAGGGCAAACTTCACAACAATAGGTTTTGGAGAATTCTTGGTTCGTTCCCAGTTTCCGAGCCGGGGAAGTCGGTGAATGTTTGTAAACATCATCTCACGTGCTCGGTCTACCTTCATATTTGATAGCAACTCGCGGGTAGCTGTCTCCGGGTCTCTGCTGTCTTGAATACCGTATATCAGCAAATTTGATTTACGCATATAGAGCTCTTGTTGCTGAAATCTCTGTTCCATCTCAATCTTATATTCTTCAAATTCATTCCTCAACTTGTCATTATCGGCTTTATTGTCGTTTATCCTTTGTGAGTTATCTTCTACTGCCTTTAGAGTATCATTCATGGAAAGCCGTAATTTTGAAATATCCTCACCAATATTGTCAATCTTGTCCTCAATACTTGTCGAAAACTTCTCCAAGCTTTGGTCGAGGTAGGATTTCCAGTCGTTGTCATTGTCCGGTGTCATGGCGGCCGCCCCTGATTTTTGAGCTTCCTGAGTTTTTTCAGTCATTGCAACTTTAGATCTCGTTTTATATTCTTCTGTGTGTTTAGAAGGCGTCAGAAAACCTTCGAGTTCTTTTTGTTGCTTACCACGGCCTTTATTTGTTGACATTCTTAATGGGATTAGGTGGATTGTGGAGAGCGATTATTTCAACGTCCTACGTCCATGCGCGGCCAACCGGAAGTTGATACAGAGTTGACCAAGAGACGAGTTTATCAAATTGGATGCTAAATTAGTCACTATTACTGACCTACTTTCCAGATATGCATGGTTTGAAACTGTATTAGAAGTATGCTATAAAGAATTCTTATAAAATAATTTAAATGTTGTTTTGATAGCAATTATTTTTCTCATTCCCAGAGGGGATTCTATAGAATCGCAGAGAAAAAGAATGTGATTGTTACAAACATAATCAAATAGAAATGTTTTTGCTGATAAGTAATTATCCGATACTTTTTTGTATTTCTATTTGATTATATTTGTGTGATCTGAGAGGTTTGTGAATCCTTGGGGGAATGTTGCTGTCTTTAAACCCAACCTTAATTACACTACAGGATACCTGAGACATGGTTGATTTACGTGTAGGAAATACACCAAAAAAAAAAGGAGTTTATTCAATTGTTAAATGATCGATATTTTGTCAACTGAGCAGAATAAAAAAATATGTTTCTTTTAATTTCCCGAGGGACAATCAGCTCGGATAAAGTACATTCATACATTCGAGAATATGACTTGTTATTCTTCGTTGCACTTTATTCATGATTCAAAACAACAACAAAAAAACAAATCTCCTAAACGATCCCCACAAAACACATAAATAAACATACATTTAGACATCTAAATGAAACTTTTTCAGCTAATGTTATAAAGCATATACAAATATGGTAAAATAATTTTAAGAGATAATATTTTCGTAATGGTAATGGTTACAGTGGCACGAAAGAGGTGCTGTGTTTCTAATGTTTTCACACATGCGGCGGTACCTGACATCGGCCACTGTCAAGGTCGTCAATCATTCGGAACACTGTAAATGTTAAGGGAACCTTAAAAATATTTATCGTATCAGACAAACTGCCGAACAAACGACATGTACCGAGTGCACACCATTCACATTCTAAAAATAGACACAATTTTTCGAAACCGGGCCTTCGGCACATCACTGTGCTCCAAATATTATCCCATATAATCAGTTTTTAAGTAGTATGTTTCCCCGAAAGAACCTCTACGGCATTTTACTCTAGCCGTCCTATTTTGAGCCTATAATTAACATGAGTGGTTGAGCAGTACTGTGTATCTTAATTGCATGTTCATTGAGGTCATCAGAGCCTTACTGCAAACGTTGCCTTGCGTTACCTGGACAACATTTGGTTCCGGCAAATCAAAAGCCCCAAGGATATTTGAAGTGGTCGTTTTTTCCTAGCGGCTTGAAACTCGCTTGCCGCGGAGTAAGTCGCTGCAGTGGTTTTGAAAGAGTTACTGTTTTCTTTCTTTGTTTTAATTTGGTCAATCTCTGAAAATATATAGATCTTATTTATCCTTCGTATTCACTGCAGTCTTTAAATTTAGAAGAATGATTAATTTCTGTGTTTATTCATCTTCAAATGATATCAGTTTTATCTTTTTTTTTTTAATTCTTAAACTATAAGTCAATTTTTTAAAGTCTGATTCCTTAATCATGGAACATGAAATTATTGAGTCCTGTTGTATTTCGTGCTACTGGTGCATAACGTCACCGAGTATCACGGTTAGAGAGTGTGACACTCGCAGAATATATGAACATTCGCTGAAAGTGTAACACGATTTACAATCCTTACTTCTCAGTTTGTATGACTATTTCTGCGCAACCAGAAGGAGTTCAATCATGGCGGAAGCCACCGGTGATTGCCGGAGATCGACAATCACTACACTCCCCCTTGTTTAATAAGGGCCCTACATATATTAAAAATGATATGAAGGGTGCCACACCGCTTCTTAATTACCTTAATTAAAATATAATTAATTAAATTTGAAGATAATTATGCTAAAACAACAAACACTTACAGACACAAAGACACTTCCCGGCAGAGGGTAACTCGCTGCTCCCGGGTGACACTTCCCGGCAGAGGGTAACTCTCTGCTCCCGGGTGAATAAACAGTCCGATGGGAGAGGGCAAATCACTGCTTCCAAATAAATTCACAGTCACTATGGGAGAGGGCAAATCACTGCTCCCAAATAAATTCACACTCTTTCTCCACCTCCTATTGAAGAAAGATCCGCTGACCGTTGGCGGTGCTCATGCTGAGGAGTTCCCTTGGGGACAGCTGAAGGTGTTCTGCCAGCTTGTGAGCAACATCGCCAAGGTAGTGAGAAAGGTTGCATCTCACGTTGTAGGTGACACTCATATACGGCGAATCAGTCTCCAATAGAAGATGGTCTCTTGGAATGGCTAGGATGCCTCTCGTTGCCTGGCGTTGACTTTACGACAGTAGCCGTTGTAGGATAATGACTTGCTCTGGTGAACGGAACCTTCCTACGAGGGTGCGGAGCTTCGTAAGACAGCTCTGTCGAGAAGTCGTCTCCCTGTCTTCCGTGAACATGAAAAACCAGCGGCAAGCCCTCCCTTGTATTTCCTAGAACGTTCTCCAAGAGAGCGTGTTGCTCTTCCAGTCTGTGCTTTCCCTCCAGCAGATCGTAGCCTATCTTGCCTATGGCTGACACCCCTGGATCGCTGCACTGGCGAAGGAACTTCTGGATGAATTCTGGCGAGGCGTGTTGGACCTTGCTTGGATGGATCCCGAGACAAACCTTCCAGGATGGTAGGGATGATATAAAATCTTCCGGCCATGCCTCGGGGTCGCAATAACATGTTACTCCGCCTACCAGCTTCACTGGGTTGACAGGTTGTTGAACTGGGTTCCAGTTAACCACTGCTTCCAATGGCTGGGTTACGAGAGTACCATCCGACAACTTCTTGTAAGTCCGGTCTGCATGAAAGTGGTAGTCAAAAGCCTCTGGGGGTCCGATACTGGCAAACGAACGGTGAAGCTCGGCTCTGGAAGGCAGTTGACATCTGTCTGTGCAGGTGGGAGCCACTCCGCACCTTGCAGTTCGAGGTTAGTTGAATTATCTAGCGGGAGCCACTCCGCGCCTTGGGTGTAGTTTCAAGCAGGGTTTTGAGATGTTGACTGCCGCTCCTGGAATAAATCAGCTACAAGGGTCCGCCGGCTTGGGGACAGGTAATTCAGAACTAAGGCCAGCCATCTGGGGTGTAAGAGTGAAGCAGGTCCTCTTCCATATGGGATATCGGCCTGGGTGATTGGTTCCCATCCTGCTGCCATACACAATGCTGAGAGATCACATGAGTAAGTCTTGAACTCTCCGTCTGGAATAGGGTGGCTTCTGGTGAGCACCGCAATACGCTCTTCCGGGGTGCCGTAGCGACGACCCAAGACCCACAGGGCTAAGATATTGATGGTAAACAAGCAGGGCTGGATCACATCCGTGGTGGCGTCACCTGCTAAGAATTGCCCTATGCATGGTGGAACATGGGCATCTACGAGATGGTCGTCCTGGTCGATGATTGGGACACGGCAGCTGTGAATAATGCACTCAGACGTTGCTGCTGCAGACGCTGATGAGCTTGCCTGTCCTTGAATCTTGTGGTCCCCCGATGTTAGGGGAAGGCCACCTTGCCCCTTAGTTTCTTGATCTCCTGCATGGTGGTCCCTCGGGGCCAGGGGGAGGCCACCTCGCCCCTGGTTCACTCCAGTGGAATCTTCTAGGCGTGGAGCCTTTGGTGCTTGTGAGGTCCTTTGTCTCTCACGTGGTGTCACATCCCGTACACGCTTTTGTTGTCAACCCTCTGACGAAGCTGTGTTGTAAAATACCCTGCTAGGTATGTAGGGATCCCGAGCATGGGCAGTGCCAGGACTTTGACGACGAGTGGCACCGTGACGTTGAGTGCCTCCCTTGGTGGGTCGATCTCTGTCACGACCATGCCTCTCTCCTCTTGATTGCCTGTGATGTTGTTCATGATCGGCCTTGTGTGGGGCCTCCTCACGTGGCTGACGTCCACGGTGGGAGCCGCGCTGATCCTTTTCAACACAACTCTGACGCCGCTCCCGACGTATACTTTGCTTAGGGCTTCTGTTTGACTCCTCACGTGTCTTGCTTGCGGAGCGCTCAGGGTTAGATCTCTGTTTGTCCTCCTCCGCACACGGCTGTTGTCCAAGGTGGGAGCTGTCCGGATCCAGAGGACTTCGACTGGCTCCGGGTTGGTGCTCGCTTGATGTTCCCTTCTGGGGTTACCTGCTGTTGACCTCGCAGAGAGCTCCGTGTGAGGTGATCTGTTTTGGGTGAGCTCCGGCGATGGTCATCCCGATGTTGGGGGCTTTGCTGATGTCCTGGTCGTGGGGGGCTCAACCTAGGGTCCTGAGACAAACGATGAACATGGCCTGGTCGTTGAGGGCTGCGCGAGCGGTCATCCCGACGCGAAGGGCTTCGAGGATGATGACCTGGTCTTGGAGGACTGTAATAGCGGCTCGGCTCAGTCCACAGGTTTCGCGGTGGGTTGCGGGGCGGTGGAGAGAGTCGCGGCCACTCCATGTCATCAAGGTAGCGGCGAGACATCGTAGTTAGTCAAGAACTGCAGAATCTGAAACCATAAGTTATGATTAGGGGTCACATCACACAGCTGTCGCCACGCCGAGCTACAAATAACAACCCGCCAGACGTTACTGACGGTCTGGAGAATATTCATCAATTCGCGAGCGTCACTCTCACTGATGTCAGCGCATGCACAGTGGTACCAGATGTCACATTGATCACACTGAATCATGAAATTTCCGTAGTCCGGGCGGTTACACACACAATAGAGTCGTCGTCTGTCGTCAACATCGGTCTCGGAATTGGAAACACGGGTCCCTTGGCCATCTAAACTAACACCTAACTCCCCTTCCCGGTAACGGTAGATCCAAGATGGAATATCTTTGCCATGAAAAAGTTTTAGCCTATCATATTACTACTGCAGTTGTTGTCTTGGTTTTGATGCGGTAGAGTGATGATGACAACTTTTCGATCACCACATGCGGGCCCTTCCATGGAGCACTAAGCTTCCGATTTTTTCACTTCACGACTGCTGTGTCCACGGTTAGGACTAAATCACCTATTGTATAACCCTTGGTTAGTGTCTTCAAGTCGTAGTCTCTTTTCTTCCGCGCTTGGGTGGTCCTGAGATTTTTCCGAGCAAACTCGTGTTGAGATAATTGACTCCTGTAAATCACTGACGTACTCGTGAGTGCTGCATTCCTGGTCGATAAAGTAAATCAGCAGGGTGGTTAACCTCTCGCCCCAGCATCATCATGTTTGGTGTAAATCCAGTGTTCCTGTTGACACACGCACGCATGGAACTAGCCAGTTGGGGAAGATACTCTTCCCATGTGTCTTGAGTGTTGCGAACATAGCACCTCACACAATCCATGAGTATACGGTTGAAGCGTTCTACCTGGCCATTTGAAGACGGACGATAGGGTGTTGTTCTATTCTTGTGAATGCCCAGCTAGCAAATGGCTGCAAACAGATGACTCTCAAAATTCCGACCTTGATCACTGAACAATTGATAGGGATAATCAAAGCGGGTAAAGAATTTGTCATTGTATTGTTTTGTAATTATCAATATTGTTCACATACCCAACAATATACCATTAAACCATTACAATGTCAATCCGGGGTACTGGGATAACAACTGCATCAGGACGTCATTTACATAAATATATAAGAAAACTGCTCAAAATTAACCACATGTGTATATTTGATAGTTATCTGCATTAATGACAAAATAACAATACCAGTGATTATAAATATGAGTTGTCAATTGACAATCTATTAAAAACCCAAGATTTGTATTGTTTTGTAATTATCAATATTGTTCATATACCCAACATACCATTAAACCATTACAATTTGCCTAATCAAATATAAACCGAAGTCAGCGACACATATATAGCAGAAACAGCAATAAATATTCTAAATATAAATCCCCAGGAAATGAGAAATCTGTCAGTCTGACGTATATAGTGAATCAACTCTTCACGGTATATTAATATCAGCCATATTGATTCAAACTGACCCGATATATCGTAAATGTGTAGCCAGAATATTACTGTGGTTGCCAGTTCAATTTGACACAGTCTGTTGCTCATCTGAAATTATCTCACAAATATAGATAATATCTAATGACCATATCGATGTTTACGTTTTCCTTTCATTTTATTATTGCATCTACTTAATGGTTAATTTGAAGTGATCATGAATCCTTACATGTACAAAATCAATGAATGGCATACATTTAACCAAGGAAACAATTATTGATAATATTTTTAAGAGGCTTATTGAACGATTTAATATCCCAAAAACAAAACAAAACCCAAAATTGTATAAAAAACGTATTTCAATTTATAGATGATATAACCTTCGCTTCTGAACTCAGTTTAGGTTAAAAGTAAAATATGTGATTGCTTCATTAGGCGTAAATATTCGTTAGCTCTCCTGCATCCTGTTTATTTAAACTTGGAAGCTCATCTTTCCTGTAAGGCATGGATTATAAAATTGTAGCTTTTGTGGCCCTGTGACCCCTAATAAAGGCCACAGGGGCCACATCCTAAAAACCTATTTTCATCTTTTTCTCTAGAAGCATAAGGCCTTGAAAGCTGAAACTTTATGTACAGACTTATTGACTGATGGGAATTATAAATTGTAGCTTTTGTGGCCCTGTGACCCCTAATAAGGGCCACAGGGGCCACGCCCAAAAAAGTATGTTTATCTTCTTCTCCAGATGCGCGAGGGCTAGAAAGCTGATACTTTGTGTATAGACATCTTGACTAGTGAGAATTTTAATTGACAGTTTTGTGACCCTATGGCCCCTAAAAGGGCTTGGTAAAACTTTGAATACTTTATCAATTAAATATTTGAGCAATTTCCGTTCCTGAATTGATTACCGATACCTGTAATTACAAAGGTGGGAACAAGAACCTACAGCACAAATGAATAGGAAGCCTGGTGAGCTAGAAAGCCAACGTCTCCATTTTTTAAACAAAATTGTACTGACAAATTCTTTTGAAAATGTATTTTGAAACAATTTGTTTTGATTTATCAGTTGAACAACAATCAGCAGTAATTGGAAACATATGTTTATTGTTTCATGTTGAAATTCCGACATACTAAAGGTATCGGTTTTGTTTGGATCTGGCCTAAAGTATACCGTGTTTGATTTATTCCTCAACAAAATGGGTTTACTAAAGTTTCCTCCGTTTTTTTGCATAGATCATATACTCAAACATCGATAGAAGAAATAACCAAGATATATATTATAATCAAATCAAATACATGTTTCATCACTGTTGCTGTTCAGCGAAAACTGTATAGAGAATGTCACGAAATCAGTCCTTAATGAAATGCTGTATTTAATATTGGCGAGGGATTAATATCAACAGATTTAAGATGAGCTACGACCTGTCAAGGTGTCTAGGGATTTGCATTGCAGACTAATAAATGACATAATAAATGACAATCTTCGATGCAGTAGTTATAGATCATAACGTTCAGTGTAGGTTTTTTGCACCTCCCAGCGGTAAAAAAACAGATGTTTTATTACATGTATGTTTAGCTAACATTTATAATAAGATATGTACTAACATTTCGCCTCATTGTATTAAAATAACAGATTGCTTTTAAAAAAAAGAACTACTGAAAATATATGTCTGGTATATTGTAGTAAGTAAGTATTTAACTTGGTAAAAGAATATACTTTTTGTGACAAATTACAAATATATTTTAGTTCTGGGAAACAATATCAATTCTGTCTGAAAAATAGAATCACACAAAGAAGTTATGCATACATGAATATAAATACGTATCAACTGAATCCACATATTATGTCTTTGATTTTTGTGTGTTCCCACTCGTTTACAACAATGTTAAAAAATAATTTATATAACTGTATGCCGATGTTTTAGAGAACCTATTTTTGCAATGATGAAATCTGATGATATATGATGATTAAACAAATAGAAAATACGATGAAACATGCTTATTGGTAGAACTTTAATTAATTCACTGATGGCCAGTTCTATTCCATAGGGAATCTATGAGTATATCAATAAACCTACAGAACACCGAGTAATTCCTCTTATCAAAGAACATGTGAAACATCCCTCCCCCCAACACTCCATCCAAAATAAAGAAAAACCGAACCAAAACAAAACAAAATGCAACCAAAGTTTAGCTCTTGTAAATACGAACAGAATATGTGTTGTCAATGTATTTTTGCTATGAGATTATATGATTACATGATTATATGCAATGAGCCATATAAAAATCTGAAGACGTCTCTAATTGAACAAAATTTAATTGACCTAATTAATTTAAGTTCAAAAAGGGAGAAATTGATTTAAAGTTTTTACAATATGAGGACAACTCAGCATCTGTATTTTGTTCACAATAACCTATTAAACTGGGAGATTCGATGACCTTAATTGTCTGTATAAGATAACTGTGGCAAGGAAGTAATATCTTGATGTAGGTCATAAGGGAATGTGGTTCAGTCATGGAGTGTACCAATTTATCTCTTCATCTAATTATCTCTTACCAATTGATCGGTCTGTAATTTCAGCCTAAGAATGGAAAATATTCTCTTGGTGATACCTAATTGACCAAATGAAGTGTCAATACAATTCACTGGTGTATTAGCTAATTATCAGTGACCTTATTTCCAAATATACATGACTTCAACTGTATTGTTCACATAATTCTGAAAATTATGTATCCATTATCTATAAATGGAGAGTAACGATAGCTCCATGCTTAAGCACCAGATTGTCCGTGTAATTTAAGGATTCATAAATATCTAAATATAAGCAATCTTTAAGAAATGACTGAAGATTGCTCAACAAGGGTTGCAACCAATAATACTGTATCTTGATTATCCACTTCCAATAGTATATTTCTAATCTAGTTGTTTTGGCATATTGATAGTTTTTACAATGTATTTCATCTTTTTGATGTTTCAGTGACACTTCAAGCCAAAGTTGCAAAACAATACTGAGCTCTTGCCTCGATTGTTCTTTTTCTTGGTTTACTATTTGTATATTAAACAAACAAAAACAGTCAACACTTTTCCAGTAGCAGATAATATATTCCTCCTAAACTGTCAGCCTTTATTTCCTCGTTGATTTACGATAAATTCATGTCAAAGGGTTCATGCACCAAATAAACCCTAAATTGTATCTGACTATGGACGAGGTTAGCATTTGTTTGCAGCACAAGATAGAATTATTGATTTTAAAACATGAAATGTGCACGAAAATGATTACCTAGATTGATATTTGTGTAAAGTGTAAAGTAGAATGTCAATTATTTCATCATCATATTTGAATGCAGCGTTGACACTTTTTAATGTATATGACAGCTGATAAGCCAATCACAAACTAATCACAAATTATGGATATTCACTTTTCCAAAAATGTGTCCTACACAAAAATCAAAGTCAAAACCATAAGAAAAAAGTAGTGATAGTTGAAGGTTATTTTGGTCATGGTTCAATTACATGGTAACCCAAAAGCTTGACCTTTACTAATGACCTCGTCTAAACCTTCTTGTTTATTTATGTACCTTGCATGTTACAAATACCTATCGAAAATTTGATTTTTATGACAACTGTAGGAATCGAAAAATCATGTTTTAGAACAGAATTTCGACTGTACAAATATAGCATTGGTGCTAAGTCATTATTTATCCATAGTTATATGTTAAAAAGTTATCTCTTGGGGCATTATGAAATTACTTTTTTATAGGCAGAGGTAGAACACACTTGCGTAACGTTCATTCTCATTCATTATTATTCTCCAATATGATTTGGAATTCTTTCTACACAGTATTTAAAACAATAAGTTCGGTAGGATAACCATTCAAAAATATTCTGACACCAAAAACAGACATACGACAAATTTCTAAAGTTAAAGTTTGTAGCACCATACTCTCAAACGTGTTAAGTGAACCAACAATCCTTTAGGTCATCATACTCATGTTTTCGTATGTAACGGTGTTGCAATTTGAATGGGATCATTGAGAAATATAAGATGATTTAGCTTTTGCATTCTATGAATACAATGACCATTATCAAACGTAATGCTTATCTTATGTCTTACAACATATAGTTGTAAATAAGTTCTGTATTACCCATGGGGTTTCAAATAAGCAGTTACACATTTCACATGTGAAAATATGACTTCTGCCTAGCAAGAATATTATCTCTGACATCATTAAACCATTGTTCGTGACGTCAGTGTAGCCGTCTGTCGCAAGGGAAGCAGCTCGTTTTTGTTGATGATTTTAAGAGAATAAAATGGAATAGAATCAGAAATAAGATATCATCACCCTCGGAAGTGTGTCATATGACTCGTTCTCACTCAGGTTATACAAACATTCACACTCGTTCGTAAAATTAATATTTTTCGGGTAACAATCTCTATATATTTGTTGAAAGTATAAATCAGAATTACTATCTGTACGATTTCATTCACGACGAGAGCAATCAAAAGGTGATCACACTAACAAGTCCAACATACGTTTCAATTGAACTGTTTGTTAAAGAACAGCAATGTTTTCTAAATGAAAATCACGACGTTAGATTAATGAACAAGCTATGCAACTGGGAGTTGCAATATAAAAGAAGGCCTTTGTCATCTTTTTAAGGATGTGGAAGTTATCATACATAGGTTCGACAACAGTGGTATAAACGACAAATTCGTGAAGACAGAGGGCCTAGTTACTTTATTGTTGGATGTTCTACAGTTTTTAGAACAGACAAGAGACCGCAGCTGCTTTTGTCTTTGACAAATCGACTTTTTTATCCAATTTATCGGCTCCTTGATGCGGAATTGATTTTTTATCTTGTACTTTTAGAATTCTTCACACAATGTTGATTATTAACTCATCGTTTCACTTAAAGCTTAAGCTATACATGTTGTTTGTTTTTTGCATCAATAGAAATGAACCTTAACAGCAAAAAGTTCATATGTATTTTATGTTTTTATTAAATAATTGTTCAAAAGTTTTCAATTGGTTTATATATTCTATCGAAAAGAGACCGCAGCTGCTTTTGTCATAGGCAAATCGACTTTTGCATTTTTGTTCATCCAATTTATCGGCTCCTTGATGCGAAATTGTATTTTTATCTTGTACTTTTAGAACTCTTCACACACTGTTGATTATTAACTCATAGTTCCACTTAATGCTTAAGATATTTCTGGGTTTTTTTTCATAGAAATGAACCAGTATGAAGTTCATATGTATTTTATGTTTTTTACTCAATAATAAAAATTTTCAATTGGCTTCTATATTCTTTCGAAGATGAAAAAATATAAGACCGTCAAATGTTTCAGTAGAAATTAAAACCGCAAATTCGATATCTGCACAGGAGTTAAAGTAACTCCTCTATGAATATCATTTATGTCACCCTGTCGACACTATGAGCCATAAATATTCTTACTATTCTTCTTATGGTTGTTCACAAAATTATGATTCACTAATTAAATGGCGTGCCATGGCTGGCATAAGTTCCGACAAAACATTGTCTTTTAAAGATCAATAATCCTGATCTAAGAAACTCAAGAAATTTGAAGTACAAGATATGTCACAGTTGGTCTTCAGGACGAAGTGTGTCTACTAGTGACAATTCATCGTTGAATTATTAGGTTTTCTGATGTCATACATCTGTATTAGTGACGTTTTGTCTAAACCAATCTCACATTTGCAGACAATTGGGACAAGACAGTTAGTTGCGTGTCGAATAATAAGTGTAAACATATCATTTCCCTAAAGAGCGGTAGACTGCCATTTATTCACTCATTGTGTTAAAACTCTTTAGTGATCTATAGAATGATACATTTATGTCAAAGATAACCCATATGAAATATTATAGATGTTAAACGAATTACATGTACTGCTTCTCTTAAGCGTTAGTAGTGCAGAAAACGTTAACTTTGGATCCAAAAGGGTAAACTGACCCGTGCCTTTACGCATTCTAAGAAAAGATGATATTTGTTTCATGTGTTGATATTCATCCTCATGAAAGACGTCCGTTCTTTGTCATCAAAAAAGCACTTGTAATAACAGCCTTACATAAAGGTTTATATAGAGAGCATGTTAATTCTGCCCTTTATGTCTTTGTTTTGCGAATGTCAAATAATCAGTGTGCCCTTTGATGGGATTTCATGTCTATGACAGAGTGGAATGGAGTCCAGAAGTAGGGGATGTTGCATGTGAGTTAAATACATGTATCTTTATTGTTGTCCACTACATAGAAGATACTTACTGTATATTAGGAATCTTTTGTTTTATCTCTACTGAATAGAAACCATAACATATATCCATACAGCGTGTTTAAGGAATATGAGCGATCTAAACTATACACGATTTGGCTTTAATACATTAGCAAAGACATTTTGTTTTATTCTTTTTATATTTCAATAATTCATGTCTATATTATAAATAGAATTAATAGCAAATTGGAAATTGCATTTAATTATTGCTTCACTTTTATGTTATTTTATCATCCTTAAACTTCCATATTCTTAAGTGTTTAGAAATCTCGCATTTTATTGAATGCATTTCACCAATATCAGAATATACTTATTGTTTGAGAAAGCATGTTTGAATATCAACAGTATTGAACTATGTAGCAGTGGTGTTGTCTTGACAACGAAGACAATCAGTCCTGGGTTCATAATGATGACGACATAATTTCACTGTCTTTCAAGCCCTTTCAAGCGACAACTGTTTTCTCTTTTTGAATATTGAATAACAATATGAAATGTATGAAATTATCAAAGTAAGAACTACAGTTAAAATACAGGATGTCAACGCTTCCATGACTGAACACGCAAATGCCAATATTGACATGGTAAAAGGTTTTAAATATATTAACAATAGAGGCAATGTAATGTATGTATCTGTTTGGTAAGGTAAATGTTTATAATCATCCTTTTCAATGTTAAAACAGGATTCCTGTAAACATACACTTTTTCTCTTAAATTCATCTATACATTCAATTCTTTAATCAGGACATAGTTCTTCATAACGAAGACAAATATGTTGTAGGCTTTGCAGAGACAAAAATAAATCCTTCTTTTTATAGATCCCCATTTAGAGCAGTGTTGATGTTAAATCAGGATGCCTGTGAACATATTTTGTTCTTCTTAATTTATGTATACATTCAATTGTTTACTCAGCAATATATGTCATTACTAGGATATAGTTATTCATAATGAAGACAGTATTCTTGAAGGCTTTGCAGAGACAAAAACAAATCCTTCGTTTCATAGATTACACATTTAGAGCAGTGTTGATGTAACGTTATACAGTAAAAACACCAATCCAGACGTACATACAATGTTACTGATAAAAGGTGTATTCTAGAAGGGTAAAAGTGTGCGTAATCATGTGTGGACTATCGTACAACTGTTTGCTTTACAAACACAGAAGAACACTTTATAGATTATCAACTGGTCTAAATATTGCCCGAGACTGCAAGTTAAACATAAACGACAGAACCATATAATGGCAGTTGATCTATAACATTATAAGCATCAGACAAATCGTCGTATTTCTATAAAGACAGACAAAAATGTGTTTGCATTTTTGCAAATGAGATTCAAAACATATTTTTAGCTTGGTGGTTATTCTGATGGAACACGTTATGTGCTAAGTCATTGAAATGCATCAGAATTATAATGCCGTATTGCTAGCCCATTCAATAAGTATACTCTTGTTGTTCATAGCCAGGGGACAAATTGAGAAGATCTCAGTTCTGAATACGTCAGCAACATAATTCACATTCCATGGTCAATAGACAGATAAAAACCACAACAGAGGCAACGTTTTTGTCATCAAATGATGTCGTGTGCGATGTTAGTCCAATGAACTCTTTAATCTCTATAACGTGTGGACGTTGCAATCAATATTTTTTTCATACAACTTAAACTTAATGATAAAGGATGATGTTTTATCTTGGAAAACTTCTACAGCATTTATTTCCAGCTACCCTGTTTCACAAAGCATAATAAACATGAATGGATACCTTGGCAGTAAATCTAATTAAGCATGTTTGTCGAGGTCTTTCAGAACTTCTAACCAGGGACCTTACTGATGCAAACATTTCAGGAACAATTGAATTTTCCAAGTGATGTATCACCAAGGAATCTGTTTCCGGAAATATTGACCTGAAAATCTCAACAAGATGTAAAACTGAGATGAAGTAGTTTGATGGACTTAACTTCTGGCAAGATAAACGTACTTAACACGAATAACCACACGCTCATTGGAGTTTACATGGTAGAACAGTGCCTTTTGTGGTATACTCATTTGGTAACAAAGTGGAACATAACATGCAACTGTTAACTTGTCAAAATATAAAATGATATATCAAAATACCTATTCATATCCTTTCAGCACTCGCTGATTGTACAGTTACTGTATAGTACATTGTCCAGCTCAACTGTTCTTAATGAATAATAAAAGAAAGATGTGTTTTAAAGTTTCATCCATATTTGGATCCTAATCTATTATTGAGTATCAACTTGCAGATTTCCCTACAAACATCAATCAATAATAATTGGTCACCAAAAGGAGATTACACATTTACCTGTTCTGGTATGCATAATTGTGCCTCTATAAATTTGAGTTTAGAAGCTCATGGATACAGGATCTACCTTCTACGTCAACATGTTTCTGTGGATGGAGACTGTCCCGCTGTTTGTCTGTGAATTTTGAAAGTACTCTCAAAAAGGTCGAAAGTATCAAACCTAATTAGAGTATATTTTGTCTTGATTTTAAGCTCATTGCATTTAAGTAGATACTGTTATTAGAGATATTCTTATCAAATATTGCATTATCTTTTTATTGCATTGTCTTTTCCTCAATATCATTCCAAAATGTGTTGGATTGGTTGCCCATGTTTGCTAGAAATTCAAAGTAAAATGTAACAGATATAAATATTGACACACTGAATATGCGTCTTTAAATATGATGGCATTTTAAGGACATTGTTAATTCGTTTAAAACATATCTTTTGTTAATTTAAGGTCACAGCGAGTTCTTTGGACATTTCATCATTGAAACCTGCATATTAGACTTGTCAGTGGGATATCGCAAAAACTTATTGATGATGAGCCAAGTTGATTAATGTGACCTAAACCTTTATCATTCTTGTTTTTAACATCAATTTGCGCCGGGGTATCCTGTCACCTCCATGACAATTTCATGTCATTTTTCTTTTGTAATAATATTCACTTCAATATTAGGAAACCCAAAATTTACCAATAAACTTTGGAACTAGACATTTCAAATTAATAGAAAGATCAATGAGACATGTGTCAAAGAAACATCGATAGTTACTTCAGATAAATATTTCAAGGAAATGGGAAATCTATCAATCTGACATTTTTATTGAATTGAGTCTTCACAATATATCAATATCAGCCATATCGATCTCAAATGACCCGATATATCGTAAATGCATTTCAGAGTTGTGCCAGAATAATTACTTTGGTAGCCAGTTCAATCTGACACAGTCTGTTGCTCATCAGTAATTATCTCACAGATAAAGATGATATTAGAATAATTATTTCTAATTATTTCTATATCACTATAGTGATTGGGAAAATAAGTGCATTTGCTTCGAGGTTAATACAAACTTCATAATCATAAATTGTTACATATTTCTAAATTTTAGTTGTAAATATAACAAAACCCTGAAAATCTCAATGTAACTTTTTGAAATATTTAATATGTTCTAATTTAAAACTCTTCAAATTGATAAAGAGCGCAGACATTTCCCCAAGTTGACATTTATAAAAATTCTTCAATCTTCATGCAGCGTAAGAAGAAAACTTTAGGTCTAATAAATTTATTTAATTTCTTATGATGTCATTTCAGCGTTATTAAAGCGTTGATTTCTAAAAATGATAATTTATTCTGTTCAGTTTTGTTCCTTTATCTTATTAGATATACTTAAACACAAATAACAAGCTACACCAACATACTTTTAGTTCACTTTCATACTTTTATTCCAGAAACGTTTTTCTGTTTCAGAGAGGCCCATTATGCACATTGTCTCCATGGCAGCCAGAAACAAAATCAGAATAACCAAAATAGCAGAATGCACCACTCCAACACAAGACACATAGATGTACCAAGTTTAGTAAAAATAATAGTGAACACTTTTATGATATGGTCTGGAAACATAAGCATTGACCGACTGGAAACCAATTTGTCTCCCGCATAGGTCTGCGGGGGACATACAAATTCAATCTACTGTGAAAAGATTCCCATGAAATAATGTACATTTTTTAATTATTTCTATGTTCGTACTCATTTAGTTCAATAATTCTGTTCTTGGAAAGATCGACCTGTCAGTCTTTAGTTGTTATGGACTCAGATTGCTTTTATAGTATAAAAAAAGCTCCCAGATTGAAGTTATATTATTCTTTTATTGATTTGATCTCTCACGGCCTTTCTGTGTACAATATATATAAAAAAAAGTACACAATGCTATATTAACGTTTTGAGTAAATGCAGTAATCAGCCTGTAACATAAAGGCGATAGTTGATGTGGACAAATGATTATTCCTAAAGACCATTGTATTTACCTATTCAAGCTCCCAGATTTAAGTAATATTCCCCAATTGATTTGCACTCTCATGGCCTTTCTGTGAACAACATTTGTCACGTTGTGATCACATTGTTCACGGTTAATGTGATAGGCATTTAATCCCCATAGCCAAGTTACTCTAAAACCTTGCTTAAGACTATCAGTTTTTGTTTTCATCTCCTAACAGTAAATCTTTACAGACCTGCTGAAATGGAAGTTTTTTTTCATCTCTTTTTAATGCAAGAACTTTGAAGACAAATTGTTATAATTTCACACTCTGAAGTTTACACATATCATCGAACGTTGATTGGTCTAGGGCATGGTCATGTGATCGAAGATTCATCGATTCATTTCCCATGAACTCACAAAAACAGTGTTCATACTTGTGTGAACGTTGACCGGAACTACTTTGATTCTCCGTTCAACATCAAACCAAACGTTATTCAAGAATTTGTTAGTAAAAATTACCAATGGAATTGTAATTATAGCTTTATTTGCAAAGAAGATTATTTTGATTTGAAAACATTGAATTCCCTTTTATCATTTGTTTTAGATCATTTGATGGGCAAATCATTTATTGCAAAATAGCCTAGTAGATATGATCGAACGGACGAGATGAATATTTACATTACGGTCATTATTGAGTACTGTAAAGCGTAACAAAAACAGTATTCATACTCACGATGTATACACAAGAGATGACAATTATCGATAGAGCAGTTACATGTTACTACTTACTGTTGTTTACATATTTTGACGAAGATACCCCTGCAAATGGCGGCCAGCATGACACGACGTCTAATGCATAAATGTAAGGCAGATAACTCTGATCTCTTGTCCTTGCACGAAGGGATTTTATACAAGTTTGCGCTTCATTTAGAAATTCTTTGTGCATCATGTCATCTTATCTCATATATAACACAGACTTGTTTTGATAAATATTCAGTTTCTTTTCAAATTGGGATTATTTCTGGTCGCATGTCGCAGTGTTACTCGTTCAAAGGAAAAAAACAGTATTCATATCACTCCGCCGTTCCATTCCATATATGGTGCGAAATTATAAGAATTGAACGTCAGTTTGTGTGTTTGCACTGGAAAATGAACGATGTAAAAGCTACATTCAAACTTTCATGTGAACCCGCTCGCAAGCTCGCTGGGTTCACACAAGTTTGAATGTAGCTTTTACATCGTTCATTTTCCAGTGCAAACACACAAACTGACATTCAATTCTTAAATGAACTCCTTAAACAAGAATTTACAACTTACACATATATTTCTAAAACAAATCTTCTTAACCTTAAGCCTTGTTTATGTTCATAGCCTTTGTAAATATTTCATTTGCAGAGTGTGCTTAAAGGTGAATCGGTTTAAGAAATGTAATTTAAACATTGTCTTTTTAGCACAATAGGCTCGCAATCACTTAGAGTCAGTGCCAGCCCGCCGTGAAAGGTTGGAAATGTCAGGGGATTCTTCGATATCTTCATCATGTACATGTTGCTTATAACAGGCATGCTGTCATTCAAAATACCAAATAATTCATCGGCATGATGATAATTTTTGGATTTTCGTTTCTTGGTGATACATACTTTCTCCAATAAGAACTAAAAACATGTGATGTCCCATCTTTTATTCAAATTTCGTAATCTTAGTCGTCTTCAATTTAGCAGGTAAACGAAGTGGTGACAATGACATGTATTCAATAAATTAAAGTTTTGTTATGAATATGCAATAAATGATAGATTTTGGAGAGTTATTTAATTCCAAGGAACACGCTTAATAACATGTATCTAGTTCAGCTCTATTTGTGTAATAAAACCTCTTGGAGGAAAAGAATCATCACAAATATCTGACCATAATGCAGTTATTCACGTCCCGTGAAGGTATCAACATATCATGGCAATGCTTTCATTGTTAAGCTTTCCTTTTCAATGGAATGATTTTAACCTAAATATTTCAAACCATTGGCTTATTTTTCATTTGTCATGTCATGTTTATTCATCACGAATAGAATCATTTCTTTGGGATAATAATTCGAATCATACTTGACTATGTAATGTAGTGTAAGATTAAGTAATTGTTATCAGCACGGTCTATTAATTTAATTAATTAATAACAGGTAATAAACAGTCAGGATTGAAGCATTTCTTGGACTTCACAATAGACATTTTAAAACCCTATACGCCTTAGTGATAAATGTTATGGGCTCACATATCAATAATTATGTCTTTTTTAATATTAATGAGTTTGCCCTAAAACAACCCCAACACATTTCGTCTGTTTAGGTAACTGAGGAATGAGGTATTAAAATGTCAAGTGGCAAAAGAATAATTTGCTTGAAAGGTTACCTAATACTCTGTAATCCTTGTTCAGTGTTTTAACAAAAGAAACTTAAATCGATCTGAGTAGAAAGTTTCTGAGGCAAAGTAGGAAGGATTCAATGGGATTAGTTCCTTTAACATTTATATTATCCAATACACTTTGCTTAGGGAAATAAATATTCGGATCTCTATTACCAGTAAAGTAAAGTGTATAAATAATAACCTTTCAGTACTTAACATTAGGATGGCTTTTATGGCTGAGCACTTCAATTATATTAACAAATTTGAATAACCTGATATTGTCATACTCAAGCATTGTTTAACAGTTGATTATAAACCCTTTGAACGTTTATGATGGAAAACCAAATTAATTAAGGATTCTAATAAATTTTAATCACTTTGAAACTGACGACAAATTCATAACACATGATGTATACAATGGTTGGTATATGTCTTTCATAGAGTTAGTTTCTTTCATTATTTAGATATACAAATATATAAAATTATTATTATTTAAATAAACAGTTTAAAAAGTAAATATATAGAGGTTATCATGCGAGTGTGTTTTGGGATCGTAAATATCCTGCATTAGGAATAAAAATTGTATTTTACGAGCCTGGGCGAGCTAAATACATAGTGTTTATTCCTAATGCAGGATATTAACGATCCCAAAACACACGAGCATGATAACTTCTTTATCATACAATGTCTTTTTAAAATTTCATTCGAAAAAATGCCTGATACTATTTTAATAGTTGAAGTTGTTTTAAGATTCAGGCATTGATTATGAAAATGAATAGAGCAATGACTCTGACGGTGAATTGACAAAATATAATTCCTCCTTTTATATGCCTTTTATTGCCGTTTGAGTTATTTTGTCACGACTCCAAAGTTTTGAAATTTTTAAAAAATCTATAACATACGATGATTTTAAAAATTGGACACATTTTAAATGGTCTTTGGCGGGATCGAACTGACGTCCTTTAATCCGACGTCATCGAGAGGACGAGTCAATCTCACCAAGGGGCAAGAGTTGCTTCCCTTTGCCTACGTGACAATGGCAGCTTGCGTTGAGACAGCGATTGAACGAACATTAATAGAACAGCTAAACTAGATGATAGTCCGTGGATATCAGAATCCACACTAAACAATATTAAAGTAAAGAACACCGAATATGGGTAAATGACGTGTTTGAACATGAGACTTGAACTGCCTTTGGTACCTGTGAGTAAAATTGTTAGGTCGGTTTCATTCAAATCGTGATGACAGTGTTTTAGCACTGCTAAGTCATACATATGGCTAAAGACCCATACAGTTTTGTTGTTATTTCTTAGATTAATGTTTATGCAATGTATCATTCATATTGTAATGCCTCTCTCTGTTGCTAGAGGCGTTCAAAATATTAACGCTTGTGACGTCATCGGAATTTTCGAAAGAAGTTCCGACCTTGACCTTTGAAATTTGCATCGGTATCCGTATATGACCCTTAGCCACGCCCAACGGATATCGAAAATATCCGTTGGCTTTATTATGCCGAGAACACTATCCATTGTATGATAAATAAAATTACTATTATTTAAATAAACAGTTTAAAAGGCAATTACATTTCTTCCTGTCTCACACGGGCAGTGTTGTCATGCTGACTATTGGATAAAAATAAAGTGCGAGTGCTTGGATCTTTATTGCCTTTGCTTGTCTGCCATTCGTATCATGAATAGGTGTTACTTTAAAGGAGCAGTAGCACGTTTTTTGAGAACTTTAAATCTTACATTTTTCAGTGATTATTGTAAGTTATTGCTAAATGTATTATTTTGACAGTGTCAACAATCTCATTACACAAGCCAATCATCCATAGTCAGAGGACAAAGTATGAAGATTCATATAAAATCCATTGGCGGCCATTTTTTGTGAACACCTTTAATTCGTTTTGTGTAAGAAAAGTGTATCGCATGGCTAAACTTTACATTATATATTTGAATTACTACTGCTCCATTTAGTTTAAATACATTGTCTTTCAATTGGAATAATTAATTTTAATTTTCCTGACAGCACCTTAATTCCCTGTAAAAACGTGCTACTGCCCCTTTAAAGCCTGTGGTAATGGAGAAGTTAAGTTGTTTATGAGGCCATAAGTCTAGATACAAGGAGCGGTAAAGTTTGATTCTACCTACTCTACCTACCTACAACATGCATATAATTTTATAAAATTAACGATTGTTCTTAATTAAATATCATTTTGAGCCCTTGGGATCGTCCTCTAACAGTTTGGTTTTATGAATGAATATGTATTCATTCCTTTCGGAAATTGCACTAGCAGATCAGTTCTCAGTAATTCTTGCAATTACGTGGGCACCTTTGCTGGAGAAGCTGATTTGACCATCTTCCACGATATTGACACAGTCGGAAACTTGCTTACAGGTGAGATGTTTTGGGGTTTAATGCCACTTTAGTATTTCAATATTTTTTCGCTTATATAAGCTGCAAGTATTATTGAAGGGAGAAATCCCTCAACGCTATTGTGACTATGCATTGCGGTTAAACCTGCGAGTATAGGCTTGAACTAGCGGACCATAGGTAAAACTGCACTGAAATTCACTGTAGCATTGCACGCATACCTTAAAGTAAAACAGTTCACTACTGCAGACAAAGTTGCCAAGCCACTGGAACAGGAACTCTTGATCCGCAGCGGAATGCGCTAACCAATGCCTATACATGTACGTACAGAAAGGTCTAAGACATAAAATTCGCCTGCATGAAGGTGTCTATTAATTGAACGTCCTTGACATGTGACTTGTTGAGGAATATGTTGACACTCCAGTTTGAACAGAAGGATCTTTTCTAAAAAAATCGCAACTAATAATATTCCATAGATGTTCTCTTGGGTTCTATTGGGATTATGTCCTTTGAAAAAGTTATTTACTATTTTGACATCCGTAATTTGTAACTAAATTTTCAAATGTACAAGCAGTCGTCATAGAATTCAATACACATGTTAAATTTGTGGCGAATGTAACATGTAAACAAAATTAGGCAATTGTAACAGATATACATAAATTCAGTAAGGATATGTAAACATATAAAAGCAGTTTATATGTCCAATGGCATAGTGACGTATTATTTACATATGTGATGATAATCTTATCTACTCAAAGTAGATACCAAATTGTGGCATATAAGGTTTCTCATTTGCGTCAGTTAAATTAATATCATTATCTTTTTATCTCTGAGGCTAAACTGACCCTTGCCGTTACACATATGGACAAGAAGTACTTGTGGTTTAAATGAACAGGGGTTAACAATCTTTCATGGCTTATTCTACAAGATATTGAGGCAAAACAAAAGCATTATCATCTCCAAAATATTTATTCCACTCTTTCGTCAAACCACAGTCAGGACTCTACATCATTAAATCAAATACATTCAACAACGTTACAAACTGACTCCTTTAATTAGTTAGACAAGAACATTCAAGAACATTAGGATTGTAAGACTGATACACAGAAGATACGCTCTACTCACAATGATCTAGATTGAATTCTTTAGGATTCTGAAAGTTATCTTTATATATAATTACTTTCCAAATAAATCAAAAGTCCTTTTTCATGTGGATATGTTAAGGTACCTTTGCAATGTCAAACATTAATATAAATGTAGAGGTGTATATCATCATGACCGTGTGGATATTAGAAGTGATGGATTGGTCTTAATCACGGTATCAGAATAATCAGGGGATGAGACAACAATGCCACTTTATTCTCAATGCTTCTTTGCTAATTATGATCTTGGTTGTTTTGTCGTTTTTACGCAAATAAAGAATACCAGTGCGTTCAATTGCAATAATGGTTTCATTATAGACACATATGCTTGATAATGTGCCGAAACGTAAGTGAAACCTCTTTTTTTTGTAACTTAGCAAAGACATTGCTCTAATCCTTCCAGATTTATATCCAAAATAATACAGATGATCGCTAATTGGGTCAATATACATTATTTTGTTTTGGTTCATAAACACAGTTAATTTGTCTATGACTTTCCCATTTAAAGTAAAGACACGAACCTTCAACGTATCAAACATGCCAACATACAAGCGAGATCTCTTGGTTTCAATTGCGATGTTTGCTGGTGAATGGTCTAATTCTGTGACTAATCTTTTTGTGTCTAATTTTGAAGATATTTCAAGAATGTTTGGTTTTCCGGAATGTGTACCAACAAATATTCTGTCCCCAGAACATGCAAGACACATATATATTCCCTCTTTAACATTTTCAAGCTTGCCGTCAATTGATAATTTCCCTAGTCTTGCGTGAGTCTTATCAATAAAAATGAATTCATTTGAAAGGGGAAAATAAATGATTTGTGAAACATGTTGAGAGAAGTGGCTCATGGTTCTGATGGTTTTCGTATTCAAATTCAACAGGTTCCAACTCGAGCTGTCTGATGCGGCTAGGATGATTTGCCCTTCCTCTTCTCCTTCAATTCTTCTACCATTTGTTGAACCTTGGAGAGATCAAATATCTCTATTCAGACCAAAATATTAGATTCAACACAAACATATCTGGTTTTACAATGCTTAAAACTTGTTTGGTTTTCCAATGTTAAGGAGATGAACTTTACAATTGAAATAAGACATTTCTAGTCTCTTATTGAAATGATTTATCCTGATTTATAACGTACTCAACTTATAATGCTCTATGTGTGCATGTTTGTAATTTTCCTATGGCGTGTAATTGAATTAAAGTTTTCAACTACACAATTTTATTTTATATGTCAATTCTCTACTCACTAAGACTGCAATATACACCATTTCTGTTCACAAAGACAGCAACGGATGAACAGTTCACCAACTGTGAGAGTTGATCCTTGCCGTCAACCTTGCAAATAAAATCAATTTAAGCATAAACAGTGTATAAAAATGGATTACATATCGATTTTAAATTCAATGGTTTATAGAAATCATTGTAAGTATCTTATCTACAATCTATTTCAACTTGATATTCTGTGTGTAAAATTTAATCTTTTATGCAGTCGTATAACAAGAGTCATCAGAAGATAACAATCCCTCAAGCCCCTTTTAAAGTAACAAACAAATCCGACAGTGGGGGTATTTCAAGCATGACAACTTGCATTCACTTAAAGAAAAGTAAAACGCAGCTTTTAATGCCTTCTTAAACCCTAGATTTCAAGCAGCATGAAACATTAATATGGTATGATCTCAATCAATTAAGGTCATAATAATACACCCCGATGGATTACAGGAAGAAGGGGAAATCTAATTACAATTAAGTGACAGTTAATTTTCATCAATACTGACTTATTGTGAAAAAGAAAACACGGGAACATTACTAAAAATCCTTTTCCGTGTTAGTTAACTCATTGTCTGTGTACATGTTACAGTTTCCCTTAATACAATTGTAATTATGTGACATTTTTACTTTTAATGAAAAGCAACTAATACTGTGAAAAATAACATTTGTTTTTGCTTTTATGGAGAGTTTTGTTTTGGGTACAAACCATGATGTTATTTTCATATTCATACAAAATTTAGTGTCTTACCTTGTTCTCAGAGCCTTCATAACTATGACCAGCTTGGCAATTAATCCCCTTTGTTTTGTTCAGACAACGATAACAAACAGATTTAGTTTCACATAGACGTTGGCATACTTTCAATGCTATTTTAGAAACAATAATTTGTCTCTCTTCTGATACTGCACAACAATATGTTAGATACAGAAATCCTATGGTAACAGCTACAGTTTCCAAGCAGCCTGAAGCTTTCATGGCTGAGAACGGTAGATTCCCATGTGAACATTGCGAGACTTATATTAAGATATTTGATAGATTATTCAAACTACATGAATAATACATACAAATTATTCTACGTGTTCAAACGATATGGAAATGCGCTAATCAACTTCATCATCTTCACTGGTTTCTCACACTTCAATATTAGGAAACCCAAAATTTTCCAATAAACTTTGGAATTTAGACATTTCAACTTAATAGAAAGATCAATGAGACATGTGTCAAAGAAACATCGATAGTTACTTCAGATAAATATTTCAAGGAAATGGGAAATCTATCATTCTGACATTTTTATTGAATCGAGTGTTCACAGTATATAAATATCAGCCATATTGATCTCAACTGACCCGATATATCGTAAATGCATTTCTGTATTTAGCCAGAATAATTACTTTGGTAGCCAGTTACATCTGACACATTCTGTTGCTCATCAGTAATTATCTCACAAATAAAGATATTAGAATAATTATTTCTAATTATTTTTATATTACTATAGTGATTGGGAAAATAAGTGCATTTGCTTCGAGGTTAATACAAACTTCATAATCATAAATTGTTACATATTTCTAAATTCTAACATCTCAATGTAACTTTTTGAAATATTTAATATGTATTATGTTAAACCTCTTATAGCCTCTTTAAATTGATAAAGAGCGTAGACATCTCCCCAAGTTGACATTTATGAAAATTCTTCAATCTTCATGTAGCGTAAGAAGAAAAATTTAGGTCTAATAAATTTATTTAATTTCTTATGATGTCATTTTAGCGTTATTAAAGCGTTGATTTCTAAAAATGATTATCTATTCTGTTCATTTCTGTTCCTATATCTTATTAGATATACTTAAACACAAATAACAAGCTACACCAACATACTTTTAGTTCACTCTCATACTTTTATTCCAGAAACGTTTTTCTGTTTCAGAGAGGCCCATTATGCACATTGTCTCCATGGCAGCCAGAAACAAAATCAGAATAACCAAAGTAGCAGAATGCACCATTCCACCACAAGACACACAGATGTACCAAGTTTAGTAAAAATAATAGTGAACACTTTTATGATATGGTCTGGAAACATAAGCATTGACCGACTCGAAACCAATTTGTCTCCCGCATAGGTCTGCGGGGGACATGCAAATCCAATCTACTGTCAAAAGATTCCAATGAAATAATATACATGTTTTTATTATTTGTTATTGTTCGAACTGATTTAGTTCAATAATTCTGTTCTGGAAAGATCAACCTGTCAGTCTTTAGTTGTATTGGACTCGGATTGCTTTTATAGTATCAGAAAAGCTCCCCGATTGAAGTTATATTGTTCTTTTATTGATTTGATCTCTCACGGCCTTTCTGTGTACAATATATATATAAAAAAGTACACAATGCTATATTTACGTTTTGAGTAAATGCAGTAATCAGCCTGTAACATAAAGGCGATAGTTGATGTGGACAAATGATTATTCCTAAAAGACCATTGTATTTACCTATTCAAGCTCCCAGATTTAAGTAATATTCCCCAATTGATTTGAACTCTCATGGCCTTTCTGTGAACAACGTTTGTCACCTTGTGATCACATTGTTCACGGTTAATGTGATAGGCATTTAATCCCCATAGCCAAGTTACTCTAAAACCTTGCTTAAGACTATCAGTTTTTGTTTTCATCTCCTAACAGTAAATCTTTACAGACCTGCTGAAATGGAAGTTTTTATCATTTCTTTTCTGCAAGAACTTTGAAGACAAAGTGTTATGAACTCCTTAAACAAGAATTTACAACTTGCACATATATTTCTGAAACAAATCTTCATAACCTTAAGCCTTGTTTATGTTCATAGCCTTTGTAAATATTTCATTTGCAGAGTGTGTTTAAAGGTGAATCAGTTTAAGAAATGTAATTTAAACATTGTCTTTTTAGCACAATAGGCTCGCAATCACTTAAAGTCAGTGCCAGCCCGCCGTGTAAGGTTGAAAATGTCAGAGGATTCTTCGATATCTTCATCATGTACTTGTTGCTTATAACAGGCATGCTGTCATTCAAAATACCAAATAATTCATTGGCATGATGATAATTTTTGGATTTTCGTTTCTTGGTGATACATACTTTCTCCAATAAGAACTAAAAACATGTGATGTCCTGTCTTTTATTCAAATTTCGTAATCGTAGCCGTCTTCAATTTAGCAGGTAAACGAAGTGGTGACAATGACATGTATTCAATTAATTAAAGTTTTGTTTTGAATATGCAATAAATGATAGATTTTGTCTCCCAAAGGAGAGTTATTTAATTCCAAGGAAAACGCTTAATAACATGTATCTAGTTCAGCTCTATTTTGTGTAATCAAACCTCTTTGAGCAAAGAATCATCACAAATATCCGACCATAATGCAGTTATTCACGTCCCGTGAAGGTATCAACATATCATGGCAATGCTTTCATTGTTAAGCTTTCCTTTTTAATGAAATGATTTTAACCTAACTATTTCAAACCATTGGCTTATTTTCCATTTGTCATGTTTATTCATCACGAATAGAATCATTTCTTTGGGATAATAATTCGAATCATACTTGACTATGTACTGTAGTGTAAGATTAAGTCATTGTTATCAGCACGGTCTATTAATTCCCTAATTAATAAAAGGTAACAAACAGTCAGGATTGAAGCATTTTAAAACCCTATACGACTTAGTGATAAATATTATGGGCTCACATACATGTATCAATAATTATGTCTTTTTTAATATTAATGAGTTTGCCCCAAAACAACCCCAACACATTTCGTCTGTTTAGGTAAATGAGGAATGAGGTGTTAAAATTTCAAGTGACAAAAGAATAATTTGCTTGAAAGGTTACCCAATACTCTGTAATCTTTGTTCAGTGTATTTTAACAAATAAACTTAAATCCTTCTGAGTAGAAAGTTTCTAAGGCAAAGTAGGAAGGATTCAATGGGATTAGTTCCTTTAACATTTTTATTATCCAATACACTTATAAATATTCGGATCTATATTACCAGTAAAGTAAAGTGTATAAATAATAACCTTTCAGTACTTAACATTAGGATGGCTTTTATGGCTGAGCACTTCAATTATATTAGCAAATTAGAATTACCTGATATTGTCATACTCAAGCATTGTTTAACAGTTGATTATTAACCTTTTGTACGTTTATGATGGACAACCAAATTAATTAAGGATTCTAATAAATTTTAATTACTTTGAAACTGATGACAAATTCATAACACATGATGTAAACAATGGTTGGTATATATCTTTCATAGAGTTAGTTTCTTTCATTATTTAGATATAAAAAATATAAAATTATTATTATTTAAATAAACAGTTTAAAAAGCAATTACATTTCTACCTGTCTCACACGAGCAGAGTTGTCATGCTGACTATTGGATAAACATAAAGTGCGAGTGCTTGGATCTTTATTGCCTTTGCTTGTCTGCCATTCGTATCATGAATAGGTGTTACTTTAAAGGGCAGAAGCACGTTTTTTGATAACTTTAAATCTTACATTTTATAGTGATAATTGTAAGTTATTGCTAAATGTATTATTTTGACAGTGTCAACAATCTCATTACACAAGCCAATCATCCATAGTCAGAGGACAAAGTATGAATATTCATATAAAATCCATTGGCGGCCATTTTTTGTGAACACCTTTAATTCGTTTTGTGTAAGAAAAGTGTATCGCATGGCTAAACTTTACATTATATATTTGAATTACTACTGCTCCATTAAGTTTAAATACATTGTCTTTCAATTGGAATAAGTAATTTTAATTTTCCTGACATCACCTTAATTCCCTGTAAAAACGTGCTACTGCCCCTTTAAAGTCTGTGGTAATGGAGAAGTTAAGTTGTTTATGAGGCCATAAGTCTAGATGCAAGGAGCGGTCAAGTTTGATTCTACCTGCTACAACATACATATAATTTTATAAAATTAATGATTGTTCTTAATTAAATATCATTTTGAGCCCTTGGGATCGTCCTCTAACAGTTTGGTTTTATGAATGAATATGTATTCATTCCAAAATTGCACTAGCAGATCAGTTCTCAGTAATTCTTGCAATTACGTGGGCACTTTACCTTTGCTGGAGAAGCTGATTTGACCATCTTCCACGATATCGACACAGTCGGAAACTTGCTTACAGGTGAGATGTTTTGGGGTTTAATGCCGCTTTAGTATTTCAATATTTTTTCGCTGATATAAGCTGCAAGTATTATTGAAGGGAGAAATCCCTCAACGCTATTGTGACTATGCATTGCGGTTAAACCTGCGAGTATAGGCTTGAACTAGCGGACCATAGGTAAAACTGCACTGAAATTCACTGTAGCATTGCACCCAAACCTTAAAGTAAAACAGTTCACTATTGCAGACAAAGTTGCCAAGCCACTGCAACAGGAACTCTTGATCCGCAGCGGAACGCGCTAACCAATGCCTATACATGTACGTACAGAAAGGTCTAAGACATAAAATTCGCCTGCATGAAGGTGTCTATTAATTGAACATCCTTGACATGTGACTTGTTGAGGAATATGTTGACACTCCAGTTTGAACAGAAGGATCTTTTCTACAAAAATCGCAACTAATAATATTCCATAGATGTTCTCTTGGGTTCTATTGGGATTATGGCTTTTAAAAAAGTTATTTACTATTTTGACATCCGTAATTTGTAACTAAATTTTCAAATGTACAAGCAGTCGTCATAGAATAAATACACATGTTAAATTTGTGGCGAATATAACATGTAAACAAAATTAGGCAATTGTAACAGATAAACATAAATTCAGTAAGGATATGTAAACATATAAAAGCAGTTTATATGTCCTATGGCATAGTGACGTATTATTTACATATGTGATGATTATCTGTGCTTATCTTGATGAAAGTTTCCTACTCAAAGTAGATACCAAATTATGGCATATAAGGTTTCTCATTAGCGTCAGTTAAATTAATATCATTATCTTTTTATCTCTGAGGCTAAACTGACCCTTTCCTTTACGCATATGGACAAGAAGTACTTGTGGTTTAAATGAACAGGGGTTAACAATCTTTCATGGCTTATTCTACAAGATATTGAGGCAAAACAAAAGCATTATCATCTCCAAAATATTTATTCCACTCTTTCGTCAAATCACAGTCAGGATTCTACATCATTAAATGAAAAACATTCAACAACGTTACAAACTGACTCCTTTGATTAGTTACGACAGTCCTAACATTCAAGAACATTAGGATTGTAAGACTGATACACAGAAGATACGCTCTACTCACAATGATCTAGATTGAATTCTTTAGGATTCTGAAAGTTATCTGTATATATTTAATATATAATATAATTACTTTCCAAATAAATCAAAAGTCCCTATAATGTGGACATGTTAAGGTACCTATGCAATGTCAACATTAATATAAATGTTGAGGTGTATATCATCATGACCATGTTGATATTAGAAGTGATGGATTGGTCTTAATCACGGTATCAGACTAATCAGGGAATAAGACAACAATGCCACTTTATTCTCAATGTTTCTTTGCTAATTATGATTTTGGTTGTTTTGTCGTTTGTATGCAAATGAAGAATACCAGTGCGTTCAATTGCAATAATGGTTTCATTATAGACACATATGCTTGATAATGTGCCGAAACGAAAGTGAAACCTCTTTTTTTTGTAACTTAGCAAAGACATTGCTCTAATCTTTCGCCATTTATATCCAGAATAATACAGATGATCGCTAATTGTGTCAATATACATTATTTTGTTTTGATTCATTAATACTTTTAATTTGTCTATGACTTTCCCAATTAAAGTAAAGACACGAACCTTCAACGTATCAAACATGCCAACATACAATCGAGATCTTTTGGTATCAATTGCGATGTTTGCTGGTGAATGGTCTATTCTGTGACTAATCTTTTTGTGTCTAATTTTGAAGATATTTCAAGAATGTTCGGTTTTCCGGAATGCGTACCAACAAATATTCTGTCCCCAGAACATGCAAGACACATATATATTCCCTCTTTAACATTTTCAAGCTTGCCGTCAATTGATAATTTCCCTAGTCTTGAGTGAGTCGTATCAATAAAAATGAATTCATTTGAAAGGGGAAAATATATGATTTGTGAAACATGTTGAGAGAAGTGGCTCATGGTTCTGACGGCTTTCGTATTCAAATTCAACACGTTCCAACTCGAGCTGTCTGATGGGGCTAAGATGATTTGCCCTTCCTCTTCTCCTTCAATTCTTCTACCATTTGTTGAACCTTGGAGAGATCAAATATCTCTATTAAGACCAACATATTAGATTCAACACAAACATATCTGGTTTTACAATGCTTAAAACTTGTTTGGTTTTCCATGTGTAGGAGATGAACTTGACAATTGAAATAAGACATTTCTAGTCTCTTATTTAGATGATTTATCCAGATTTATAACGTACTCAACTTATAGGGCTCTATATGTGCATGTTTGTAATTTTCCTATGGCGTGTAATTGAATGAACGTTTTAAACTACACAATTTTATTTTATATGTCAATTCTCTACTCACTAAGACTGCAATATACACCATTTCTGTTCACAAAGACAGCAATGGATGAACAGTTCACCAACTGTGAGAGTCGATTCTTGTCGTCAACCTTGCAAATAAATTCAATTGAGGCATACGGAACAGCATATGGAAATGAATTACATATCGATTTTAAATTCATTGGTTTATAGAAATGATTGTAAGTATCTTATCTACAATCTATTTCAATTTGATATTATGTGTGTCAATTCAATCTTTTATGCAGTCGTATAACAAGAGTCATCAGAAGATAACACTTCCTCCAGCCCATTTTAAAGTAACAAACAAATCCGACAGAAGGGGTATTTCAAGCATGACAACTTGCATTCACTTAAAGAATAGTAAAAAGCAGCTTTTAATGCCTTCTTAAACCCTAGATTTCAAGCAGCATGAAACATTAATATGGTATGACCTCAATCAATTAAGGTCATAATATTACACCCCGATGCATTACAGGAAGAAGGGGAAATGTAATTACATTTAAGTGACATTTAATTTCCATCAAGACTGACTTATTGTGAAAAAGAAAACACGGGAACATTACTAAAAATCCTTTTCCGTATTAGTTAACCCATTGTCTGTGTACATGTTACAATTTCCCTTAATACAATTGTAATTATGTGACAATTTAACTTTTAATGAAAAGCAAATAATACTGTGAAAAAATACATATGTGTTTCTTTTATGGAGAGTATAGTTTGGGGTACAAACCATGATGTTATTTTCATATTCATACAAAATTGAGTGTCTTACCTTGTTCTCAGAGCCTTCTTGATGCTGACCAGTTTGGCAATTAATCCCCTGTGTGTTGTCCAGACAACGATAACAAACAGATTTAGTTTCACATAGAAGTTGGCATACTTTCAATGCTATTTTAGAAACAATAATTTGTCTCTCTTCTGATACTGCACAACAATATGTTAGGTACAGAATTCCTATGGTAACAGCTACAGTTTCCAAGCAGCCTGAAGCTTTCATGGCTGAGGACGGTAGATTCCCATGTGAACATTGCCAGACTTATATTAAGATATTTGATAGATTATTCAAACTACATGAATAATACATACAAAGTATTCTACGTGTTCAAACTATATGGAAATGCGCTAATCAACTTCATCATCTTCACTGGTTTCCCACAGTTGCCATACACATGTTTTCTTTCATATTAAATTATTCAATCTCAACTGTTGTTAAAGTACAAAGATGTGGTATTTGTTATTTGTGTTTTGTTTTTTAGAATCCAATTCTGTTCACTGGTGTATGCTCAACGGAAAGAAGTTTCCTGTGGGAAATATTGCTCCACTCGTTTTTTCTCAAGGGAACTGTACAATCTTTAACTATACCTTTATGAGAAAGACACATTAAAATAAGATTTATGATACAAGATATTCAGTATAGTTTTGGGTGTCTTCATTTCACCGCAAATAATGTGTAATCAATATTTTATCACACCTTTAACACATTGTATTATATTTGATGATTAACGTCAGATACCTTGTTACAATCAATGTCGTGTCCAACATTGCCAGGAAAACACAATTGTCAATCACATTAAAGAATGGGGTTATCAGATATGTGTTACATGATTACAACTAATACTTTAACCCTTGTCCGATGGAGCAGGGTCCAAATGTATAAAACTTGCTAAAAGCCGTCTGGATGAAAACTAAGATTATGGGATTTGAGGTAATCTTCAATTTCCATCAAAATCATCAAGTTGAGGTACAAGAAAAAATTCAGAAAAATGAATTACTTAACTGTTAAAATTATTTATTGCACATACCCTATTGGGGGCTGATGAGGTCCGTGCAGACCCCAATGGCAACATGTCTGACTATTTGTGTGTTTGTGTGTTGCGAAATTACTTTCTAAAACACTTAATGAGAATTTGATAAATAATCAGTGACTCGGTCAAACATTTGATTGAAAAAATGCAGTTAGTTATTACAAGAAATTGTGAAATTAAGTCAAGGAAAGGGCTTAAAAAATGTAGAATAATAAAACAACCAGAATGTATCTTCATTTGAGTGTATCTTACATGTACGTAAAGAATACATAGGTAAACTTACATGATCTTCTGATATTGAATGCAAAAATAACTATATATATCAATTTTCTTATAAACAAACTAGAAGTATTGTGTTGCCCTTTGAACATCAAACTCTTATTTCCAAGACCAATTGTCATAGTTATATAGTCGTTGCAACAAATAACAAAACTGGTAGCAGAATATCATTCATCCAATTCTTTACAAATTGCTTTATCCTATCAAGACAGGTTCGCACGGAAACAATGTTGAATCTCTGTTTACTTTAGTAAATGATTAAGATCTGAACGAAAAAATCATCAGATTCTTTTCTATTCGCAAATGTCTCTTTGGTGGTATGTAACAAGTGAAATAAATATTTCCTTATGATTTTAGGTAAATTTTCACTTTTGGATTCTGTTCTTAAATCCCATTTAGTGTTTTATACTCTTTGAGAATATAAACGATAACAACTTTTCAAAAAGCAACCATCACAACGTCTTTGCAAAGAAGTACTGATAATGATTCATGTTTGTACAAATACAGTTTGCATCCTGAAATGACTTTTTAAAAATGATTTTGGCCCAGAACGTTTAGTAATTATGACATGTAAACATATAATTAACATAGTATGCAATTTACATTAATAACCTTCAATGAAATTTATGTAAAGATGTTATCTAAATTAACTATACTGTAGGACGCCAGCACAAAACAGGAGAGAACAGGTTGTTTTAAAACTTCATTACTCTGATTATATTGAGGCTACTGATTCACTCGTCGATTGGACTATTTGCATTTTAGATAATGTTTATTTTACCCATTATTGACTCTAATTTATCTTTTTATTCATAGGGACATCAAAGATAAAATGGAAGATGTTCGGTACGTTAGTGTTGAACAGTCAGGGGAAACGGTGCGCCCGCCATTCGGAAAACGTCTACAATCCTTACTTTCTGGGTTTACATTCGGTTTAATCAAACACTTGTGAAGATCAAAGTGATTTTAGTTTATCATAAAAAGATACTCAACTATCGACATACTTGAAAAGATAACTTATTTTCTTAGTATTTGACATTTCTTACAAATTATCCTTCTATGATAGAAATGATGTACCAAAACACAGACAATCCATATATTCCATAGGTTAAAATATATTGGTAGACGGTTTTAACGAACTCTAATCATACCCTTTGAAATGAGTGAACTCGACAACCAATATCTTTTCAATGGAGGGAACGTTGCATAGGACTTAAAACCTGATTATATAGCATGATGTTCCCCCAGGTACCTTCAATAGCATCTAAGTTCAGCTGACCTGTTTCACGACCTATAATACACATGAGTGGATAACTCTTGGCAGTTAATCTGATAAGACATGTTTATCTAGGTTTTCAGAACTTCAGAACAACAAGAGACTTTACTGCTTCAAGCATTTAGGAAATAACTGAATCTTACAAGTGAATTATTCCAAAAGGATGTTTCCAGAAATATGTACTCTATAATCTAATCAAAATAACAAATTTAGATGGAGTTGCTTAAAGAACATAACAGCTTTTGGTTAACAGAGTAAAACAAACGATCTTAACACGAAATGTGACTGTCTTTCACTATAAGTAATAAAGAATAGTCTCGTTTCTGCTAAAATCATTTTCGTACTTTGCTTTGGAGTGAAGTATATGATCATGTTAATGTTTTAAACTGACAAATTGCTAATTCTACCACAGAAGTGTTAACTGAAAAGAGAAAAGTCAGAGGCCAGTTCATTTCGTTTCATACGCAAGGATTCCCTAGTTGCAGTATTTCTTAAATTTCCTCTTGTGTTCACAATAAGCCATTGTCTTTTTATGCACAAAATTTATTGAATTTAATCAAAGTTTCCAAATGTTAAATGACTTAATGCTGTCAAAAGACATGACACTGACAACAGTTCACATTGGCCACCATTCAATAACATAACGTGTAAGACCTAGATAGTTTCGGAAAAGTAAAACAGACATGACATCATACAAATGTAATTCAAATTTCGAATTACGCTTACCTGAAATGTATTAACACCATCATCGAAAGAATACCGACATTATTCCTATAGTGATATGCAGAAGATATTCTAAGCGCTGACAATGGTCGCAAAATATGAACGTCTATTGAACAGAGTTAATAGCATAGGGATATTCAATAATGTTTATGCCTGCATGTAGCGTCATTGGATACTTCAAAATATCTGAATGCTGTGTGAACGTCGGTTTGAGGACAGAGCACAGGCGGACGAGCGACGGGTTATATGGGACGTAGACCTCTTTGTTCTGAGTATATAATGTATGGCCTCAAACTTGCCTGTTATTAAGATGTTTAGAAATATCAAAATGTATTATTGAATGCACTCCTTCTGAAACGGAATATATGTATTGTGTTCAGAAAACATGTTTCAATGTGAACATAAAAAAGGTTTTATCAACGATAAAAGGAAATCTTTTATGATGATATATAATTTGCATGAGTGTAAACAATGGAATTGTTCATTGAAAGTTTGGTGCTTCACCCTATTTTCATAACCATTATGGCAATGACCGGTTTGGCGATTAAGCACTTTTTGTTGTGTTGACAACGACTACAAACAGATTTAGATTCGCAGAGATATCGACACACTATCAATGCTATTTGAGAAATAGGGATTTGACCTTCATCTCATACTGCTATTAACACTAGAAACATAATTTCTTTGGTGAGAACAAATCAACCTGGATCTTTCATAGTTGAGAACGCTATATTCCTATGTGGTTATTAACTGTATATGAAATATATTAAATAAAGTATTCTTAAGACATTTACTATAGAGTCAAAGTGATCTACTTTGAGATATAAACATATAAATGCACTAGTAATTATCATCATATTCACTGCTTTCTTCCATCTTCTAAGCACATATTTGTTTTTGTTTGCAATTCCATCTGTATAAAAGTATAAACATAAATTATGTGTTTTGGTTCTTTAGTATTCGTTGGTGATATGATATAATATGCTCAACCCGAAGAAGTTTTCTTTTCTTGTGGGAAGTACTGTGTCACTCGTTTCCTCCTCAACAACATGCTTTTCACGTGGGAACTGTACATTCCTTCACTAAACTTTCTTATGAGAGACAGATAAAAATAACTTATCATTACATACTTGATATTTAACTGGTTTTATCTTGATTTCACTTTATGGAATTTTATCAATATTTTCGCATAAGACATGTTTACCATATTTTAACCAATATTCTTAAAACTATATCCACGAGAACCTTATATTGCCAAACTGAGAATATTAAACCAGTATTTTAAACATCTATTCTTTGAGTTAAAATAAAGTGGATATATTGCACATTCTCCATAAACCACACAAATTGGAGTAGATATTCCACCACAGAAGAACTTTTCACATGCTAGATGATGAATTCTTTCTAAACTATCATATCTTTGATAATCCCTAAATCCAATTGATAGAAACAGTTTTATCACATTTCATGTCTGAATTATATCAATTTCTGAGAATAGATATGTTCTGACTGGTTTTCGCAAATGTACACTTCAATTTGTTCTTAACTGCAAATTAAAATGTTTTCCATTCCTGGGCAATATCAACAATCCCAACTTTAAAAACAAATCCAAAATAATGTTATTCGTAAAGGTAATTTTGAAATCAATTTAAATTAAATCCCTGTATTTTGGTACCATTTTTGTTTACCATATTACTGATTTAAGAAACCTAAAGACATGAATTATCTCTTAAAAATTCATTAAAATCACTCTCGGGTTTTAGACGTTGTTTTTTGTATCGTTTGGTGCATATAAGCTTTTGTCTAAATTGTGGCAAATTAGAAGTTGTAGAAAGTCAGTGTATTGCAGAATACGTCAGCTGTTTGTTCTTTCCATACGCTAACATGTTGTTATTGGCCCGAATCGGAGATTCTGGGTTATAGTGTTTTTGCCCTGTCTGTCTGTCTGACTGTCAGTGTGTCTGTCACAAAAACTTTAACCTTGCTCATAACTGTTGATTGCTTGGGGTAAAACTTTGATATGTCACATGTACATCTATCATGATAAGACCTTTCAGAGGAGTTCATGTGTTTTTACCTTGTGACCCTGACCTTGGAGCACCAATCATTTCTAGAAATCTTTAACCTTGACCAAAACTTGTGATTGATATCTTACATGTGCATCATCTATCATGATACAACCTTTCAGATGCGATCATAATTTGTGTCTTCGTGACCTTGACTTTGGTGCAGCAAGCATTTCTCGAAAAGTTTCACCTTGACAATAACTTGTGATTTGATAGAGATATGTGCATCTATCATGATGACACCATTCCGTTGAGGTCATAACTTTTGACCTTGACCTTGGCCTTGCAAGCGTTGTTTTGAAAACTTGTACCTTGTCCATAACTTGTGGTAAAAATAGACCTTTGATATCTCAGAAATATTTCAAATATTACATTAACAATTTTCTTATATCCGAGGGCATCTGTGTTTAACAATACATCTTTTTTTTTCTCTCTAATCCCTCCCTATCTAATTATACATGGATTTCTGGTTTTGATTTAGCCTCCAAAATTCATACACCTGTGAAGTTAAAGAGATTAAAGTGAATGTATGGTCATATAAGGATGCTTCGCATTAACTCTGCATGAATACATAATCATTGAATCCATAAGGATAGTCGATATCGTGTAGCTTAGCCTGGATATACAGTATCATTTCGTTTGTTGAAGATTTCCATTTAGATTGAGCAATGTTGACTCAACAAGACCATTTAATCCAGACATGAATATAGTGTCGCTGGTACGGGGGTTATTCAAGAAGGCTAAATGTGTATCTGATCGTGGTTGCACAATCTAGACAATGTTTTGTGTGTAAACTGAAAAGACTCCTAATAATATGATTTCACGCAAATGGTGCCAGAGATTTAACCATATTTTTAGTACATGTATATGTATGTTTGTAGATTTGATTATTGTTTAAAGTGGTATGTACTTTATGTTTATGTATAATGTAATCGTAAAGATATATCTTACATGTAAACATAATGTTAATGACTTGAATATTTCATTAAACAATAGCAAGAAACAAACTTCAGACTATGATTCCTATTTATATTAATTGATATTTCTTTCGAATTATCCACCTACTATAGAAATAATGTACTTAGCAAAAGACAATTTATTCATTCAAAAGCTTGAAAGTATTTTAGAGGGCGGTTCAAAGACTTTTTTGAATTGTCGAATTCTTTATACTTTTTTAAATGAGTGAACTTGACAATCAATATCTTTTCAATGGGGAGACCAGTGCATACATTTCAAAACTTGATTATATAGGATGATGTTTCCCTAAGGGAATTTCTACAGCATTTAATGCCCTGTTTCACAAACTATAGTATACAGGAGTGGACACCTCTTGGCAGTTTATTTGATTTAAGTTTTATTCCTCAATTGATTTGAACTCTCATGGCCTTTCTGTGTACAACACATATCACGTTGTGATTACATTGTTCATGGTTAGTGTGATAGGCATTTAATCCATTGCCCCATAGCTATGTTACTCTTAAACCTTGCTTAAGTTACTTTTAAACCTTGCTAAAGCCCATCGGAAAATTGTTTTCACCTCCTAACAGTAAATCTTTACAGACCTGGTGAAATGGAATTCTATCAATTTTCTTTTCTGCAAGAACTTTGAAGATAAAGTGTTATGAACTCCTTAACCCTTACGATGTGGGGCGCATGATATTTACGGGTCAAATATAAAATGGCACATAAGCCCTCTTGGCGAAATCCGTAACTTTCAGGATAAGGCTATAATTGACTGCAAGCAGTCTTGGCTGCTCCCGGATATAAAATATCAAACCATTTCTCAAAATGATTGAGGGTACCCACCTTGCGGCATTTATATCTCACGAACAAATAGAGATAATTTTATAATTTTTACATCATCGTATAGAGAAGAGAATTGTCTTTATTTCCATGTATCATATGTATATCCGCGCACACAAATAAAGAAGCGGCCAATCAGGATATAACGGTGGCTGGCACCGGACAAAACAATTCCGCCACGTGGGCTAGTAGAGCAAAAATATATACCCGCATCGTAAGGGTTAAACAAGAATTTACAACATACACATATATTCCTAAAACAAATCTTCTCAATCTTAAGCCTTTTTTATGTTCATAGCCTCTGTAAATATTTCATTTGCTGAATTCGTGTCTTAAGGGGAATTGGCTTAACAGATGCAATTAAGGTATTGTTTTTTTTAATCGAAATCGGCTCCCAATCACTTAGAGTCAGTGCCAGCCCTTCGACTAAGCTTGAGAATGTTAAAAGATCTTCATCAGCTATGTCTTGATCACTTACTATGCAGTTATAAAATGTACTTGTGAGTTATAACAGGTATGCTTTCATTCAAAATAACATTTATTTGTGATATATGATAAGATATTCGTTTTTTCATGAGACATACTTTCTCAAATAGAAATTAAAAATCACAAATTGACTGAATCAATCAGTCGACATGTAGAATGAAGTAAACGTTTTCTGGTGGATAAACAGCATCTCTTATCATATCAATATGAGCTTTCGCTTGCCCCACAATTTACTTAAGTTTAATATGTCAGAAATTTGAAAACAATATCCAAAAATTAAAAACCAAAATATGAGATACCTAAAAGCCAAGTGAGCAATTTCAATTAAATTCATTGAATGGGTTTTTAGAAGAGGTGGATAAACAACACCCCCATCACACTACTATGAGCTTTCACTTGCACGAAATTGAAAAACAAAATATGAAATGCACACCCTTATGATGCCTATAAACCATGTGTGTAATTTCAATTAAATCTGTAGATTCGTTTTTGAGGAGAAGTGGATAAACAACAACCCTAGGCCTATCACACTACTTTGAGCTTTCACTTGCAAAAAAATTCACCTAAGTTCAACATGTTAGAAATTTGAAGAAAAATCCAAAATTGAAAAACAAAATATAAGAAGCACATCCATAGGATGCCTTTAAGCCATATGTGCAATTTAAATTAAATCTGTTGAACGGTTTTTGAGAAGTTGATAAATGATAACCTGTATAGAGTAGTTATACGTACGTACGTTAGTACGTACAGACGGACAACCGAGGGTAATCCAATATGCCCCTGCCATAGTCGCTATTGATTTTGAAGTAAATAAGTTATATCTTAGAAATGTCAAGTGAATTGCTTGCTTTAAATTTAACCTATTACGCTGTAATCTTTTTTCAGTTCTGTTTAACCAATAAACTTAAATCCCTCTGAGTAAAAAGTTTCTGTTGCAAAGTTCGCAGGATTAAAGTTCCTCTAAAGATTTTATTTTCCAGTACAATCTGCTAGGGGAAATAAATCTTTAGATCTTTATCACCAGTGTGAACTGCTTTTGGACCTCAAGTGTATAAATAATATTTCTAAAGTATTTTACATTAGGATGGCTGAAATGGCTTATATAAAAAATAGTCCTTGTAAGTCTGAAGTAATATTTAGTTAGGAAATACTCTTTATTCATAACTGATCTATTTATTACATACAATTCAGAAAATTTGCTGTTTAGTCGAAAGTAGAGATCAAACCGTCCTCAACGTAACGCGTAATGATACATGGGTAGAGTACCTCATGGTCCTTAAAAGCAAAAACATAGTTCCGTTTTCTGTTGGCCTCACCTTCATTTCTAAGTAAAGGTCTCCCCTTAAACAATCTCTCATGTACAGTTTATCGACAGAATTGCCAAAAAACCAACAGTAGCAAATATTTAACAAGAAAACCTGACGCTGTCGTCACTAGAGATCGTCAACGGTAAAGCTTAATGACAATAATGTGGCATTTAAAGGGTTCAACCGTCCTTGTTAAACAATTCTGGTCGCAACCTTATAATTCAGAATTTTGCTCGTCTATGTTCAGCCATTGTGATATCAAAATCTAAGCACAATCGCTTTTAAATAAAACATGGACGTCACTCCTCTCACCTTCAAAGCTCTGTGGTGGCAAAGGGCATCCGTTGAAAACAAAAGGGAGATAACTCTATGCATACTAAATTTTGGCAATAAATTTTTTTGCTTTAATGATGAAATATCTGAATTCGATGAATGCAAAATTTGAAGCGACAGACGGCTCGGTTGCACTCGATCAGTTGATTGTAAAAGTAGGGTACTATGACGTCGCTATTGTTGAATGACTTGTTTTGGTAACAACACACTCGTTGAATAACTTTCAACTAGTAACACAGCACTTTTTTAAAATAACAAAAATTATATATATATACTATACAGTGAAGACATTTTCAACACGAATGCAATAATAGGGTAAATTCTTGTATTCGGTTCACAAAGCATTTTGTCATGTCAACAGTTTGATGACCCGTTTCAGACAATTCTGTTGCTTCATCCCAGTGAAACTTGTTTTTCAATACCTAATGTGTTATTTGCGTGGACATAAATTAATAAAACAAAATATGAAAAGAAATACGAAAATTGACGTCTTGTTCAAAGTGCTTTCATTTATGTCATCTACTTTGTGTTTGATTAAAAACATTCAACCTTTCATTTCGTTGGCAATATACTTTTGATAACAATTTTATTTTTCAAATTCCTTTAGTAAACATAACATTTGGTACATTTTTGACTACATAGATACCTTCAAAACTAAAAGTGCCTTTAAAGCAACTCTTACTTCCTACATTTCGAAATGCATAAATAGGCACTTAAGTTATTTTCACATGACAGTGAGTTTTTAATTTGCAATTATTGAATTCTGTTCAATAACAAGATTAGCTACAGTAAGTTTTAGGCAAAACTTCACTATCTCTGTTTCTCAAACAGTTGCAGTTATCAATAGCAGTCATCAACACTTTCTGAGCTTAAATGATTTCTATGCGCGGCGTGCACTGAGGTTCGAGATCATGGCACATGTGACCATGAAGTCTATACATTCAATAAATAAATCGATGACTGCAATAATAAAGTAAAACTGAAGGATCATCTAACATGAACCTCTAGTGAAAAGACAATTTCATTTAGGGCAAATGAAATTAGATTTTTCACATATGTTTTGGTACCAATAATATTCAACAGTTCAATAACTAAATATTTCGTAAAAGATATCTGTTCAATAACAAGATTAGCTACAGTAAGTTTTAGGCCAAACTTCACTATCTCTTTTTCTCAAACAGTTGCAGTTATCAATAGCAGTCATCAACATTGTCGGAGCTCAAATGATTACTATGCTCGGTTTGAGAATCATCATGATCATGAATGATACACGTTCAATCAATAAATCGATGACTACAATAATAATGCATAAACTGAAGCATCATCTAACATGAACCTTTAGTGAAAAGACGATTTTATGAACTCAAATTTTTAATGTTTTTTGCAGCAATAATATTCACCAGTTTTATAATTAAATATTTCGTAATAATTATATGTTGCCTCTTACCCTATTTAGCAATGTTACCATTACAAATTCCTTATATGCAAGATCTACTATTAGCACAAGAATTTCTTCGTTATAATTATCTAAAAAATTATAAATGCCATCCATTATTTACAATTGTATGATAACATTGTCGCAACTTTGCTTCGCATTGATTATGTATTTTTATTTAACTATTGAAGTTTTTATTGTAATAACATCTTTTGAAGACATTTAAATGTCAAAATGTGTTTCTGCAAACTAAAACTCGCTAACTATTTTTGACATTTCAAATTAATATTACAAATTATAATACTGTACCGTCACGTTTTGATTTCATGATGAATAAGGAAAGTAACAACAATAAAACAGAGATACTTTGCTGATACATTATTTAGAAAAAGGTTCATCACACGTTCGACTACCTCCGTGTACCGCTTCCAAATTTCAGGCATTAATATGTGTCCCATTTTGTAATACTGGTAATTCAATTTTTTCAAGCCAACTAGTCAAACTTAAGTATTAGCTTTTAAGTAAAAAGTCACTAGTAACCCCAAAATTAATCTTCAAAGTAATTCTGGAAATATATATATTCAATAATATGACCTAATAACAACATTTTCTCGTTGAGAAGTGTTTACTTAACGGATTGATCTCACAAGATTCCCAACTGTATTCTAAAATGGTATGATTAAAGTCATTTTGTCAATAATTGACCCTAACTGTTTAGATTAAGTACCTCATTTCAACAACAAGTGACTTCCTTATTTCGCAAGAAAAAACATGTCTCGATGAGTCAAAATCAAGTTGGTTGTATTTGATATATGGAGCCCAATGTTTTCTCTGTAGTTTTGTCGCTGAAGTCGTACCTAGTTGTTGGCGAAAAATCAGTACTATTACAAATTCAGTCGTAATTTTATAACTCGTCAATTTTGGCATTTTTTCTTAATATAATATTTTAACTAATTGTGCCTGGAATGTTACAAAGTTTTAACCTTCTGCAGCTTTACGTTCAACATTTCTACTTTATGACACATTTCAACCTGCCCTTGTATATCATCTCAAACTTTAAGTAAGTTGTTTTAGCTAATGCGTTTTACAAGTAATTATCTCTATCCTGTAGAATGTTTTCCTTAAGATTCTAGAATTTCCAAATGAAACATTGTGTAAATCAATGAACGGTCTAAGATAAGTAGAAACCAACATCGAAGGTGTAGGTAAAGGCCAATGTAAACGAAAAACGTATCGAGAATCAACGAATAAAGAAGAGAATATTGTGTTCAAAAATTCATTTTAGTTATATGTATAAGTGTTTTATATGAGATAAACATATGATTACAGAAAACTATTTATCTTTCCACTTCCTTCAAGCTACAATGGCAAATTACAGGTCATATTTTAGGGTATGAGAAATAGTTTTGATTGACATATATTTCCCACAAATAGGAGACTCGCATTGCATCCCATTACAAGTGATTTCGTGATTTTTAATGAACTGCCAAATAAAATTCTTAAGATCATTCAGTTTCTAAGATCTAAAAGTGCCTTACTGATTGCAGACAACTGTCAGCCTACAATGATGACCTCCAGTGGCATGTTAAGTGTCTTGTGTCAAGAAATTGGAACTAAATTGGAACTAAATATGGACAAGAAGTACTTGTGGTTTAAATGAACAGGGGTTAACAATTTGTCATGGCTTATTCTACAATATATTGAGGCAAAACAAAAGCATTCTCATCTCCAAAATATTTATTCCACTCTTTCTTCAAACCACGATCAGGATTTTAAATCATTAAATCAAATACATCATCAAATACTTTCAACAACAGCACGAACTGAAAGACTGACTCCTTTAACTTAGTTACGACAGCCTAACATTCAAGAACATTAGGATTGTAAGACTGATACACAGAAGATACGCTCTACTCACAATGATCTAGATTGAATTCTTTAGGATTCTGAAAGTTATCTGTCTATATAATTACTTTCCAAATAAATCAAAAGTCCCTATCATGTGGATATGTTAAGGTACCTATGCAATGTCAAACATTAATATAAATGTAGAGGTGTATATCATCATGACCATGTGGATATTAGAAGTGATGGACTGGTCTTAATCACCGTATCAGAATATTCAGGGAATGAGACAACAATGCCACTTTATTCTCAATCTTTCTTTACTAATTATGATCTTGGTTGTTTTGTCGTTTTTATGCAAATAAAGAATACCAGTGCGTTCAATTGCAATAATGGTTTCATTATAGACACATATGCTTGATAATGTGCCGAAACGTAAGTGAAACCTCTTTTTTTTGTAACTTAGCAAAGACATTGCTCTAATCCTTCGCCATTTATATCCAGAATAATACAGATGATCGCTAATTGGGTCAATATACATTATTTTGTTTTGGTTCATAGACACAGTTAATTTGTCTATGACTTTCCCATTTAAAGTAAAGACACGAACCTTCAACGTATCAAACATGCCAACATACAAGCGAGATCTATTGGTATCAATTGCGATGTTTGCTGGTGAATGGTCTAATTCTGAGACTAATCTTTTTGTGTCTAATTTTGAAGATATTTCAAGAATGTTTGGTTTTCCGGAATGCGTACCAACAAATAGTCTATCCCCAGAACATGCAAGACACATATATATTCCCTCTTTAACATTTTCAAGCTTGCCGTCAATTGATAATTTCCCTAGTCTTGCGTGAGTCGTATCAATAAAAATGAATTCATTTGAAAGGGGAAAATAAATGATTTGTGAAACATGTTGAGAGAAGTGGCTCATGGTTCTGACGGTTTTGGTATTCAAATTCAACACGTTCCAACTCGAGCTGTCTGATGGGGCTAGGATGATTTGACCTTCTTCTCCTCCTTCAATTCTTCTACCATTTGTTGAACCTTGGAGAGATCAAATATCTCTATTCAGACCAAAATATTAGATTCAACAAAAACATATCTGGTTTTACAATGCTTAACACTTGTTTGGTTTTCCATGTGTAGGAGATGAACTTGACAATTGAAATAAGACATTTCTAGTCTCTTATTGAAATGATTTATCCTGATTTATAACGTACTCAACTTATAATGCTCTATGTGTGCATGTTTGTACTTTTCCTATGGCGTGTAATTGAATGAAAGTTTAACCATACAATTTTATTTTATATGTCAATTCTCTACTCACTAAGACTGCAATATACACCATTTCTGTTCACAAAGACAGCAACGAATGAACAGTTCACCAACTGTGAGAGTTGATCCTTGCCGTCAACCTTGCAAATAAAATCAATTTAAGCATACGAACAGCATATGAAAATAAATTACATATCGATTTTAAATTCATTGATTTATAGAAATCATTGTAAGTATCTTATCTACAATCTATTTCAATTTGATATTCTGTGTGTCAAAATTTAATCTTGTATGCAGTCGTATAACAAGAGTCATCAGAAGATAACAATCCCTCCAGCCCCTTTTAAAGTAACAAACAAATCCGACAGTGGGGGTATTTCAAGCATGACACCTTTTCTTTTTACTTAAAGAAAAGTAAAAAAGCAGCTTTTAATGCCTTCTTAAACCCTAGATTTCAAGCAGCATGAAACATTAATATGGTATGACCTCAATCAACTAAGGTCATAATATTACACCCCGATGCATTACAGGAAGAAGGGGAAATGTAATTACAATTAAGTGACATTTAATTTCCATCAAGACTGGCTTATTGTGAAAAAGACAACACGAGAACATTACTAAAAATATTTTTCCGTGTAAGTTAACCCTTTATCTGTGTACATGTGTACAATTTCCCTTAATACAATTGTAATTATTTGACTTTCTAACTTTTGATGGAAAGCAATTAATACTGTGAAAAATACATTTGTGTTTCTTTTATGGAGAGTATAGTTTGGGGTACAAACCATGATGTTATTTTTCATATTCATACAAAATTGAGTGTCTTACCTTGTTCTCAGAGCCTTCTTGATGCTGACCAGTTTGGCAATTAATCCCCTGTGTGTTGTCCAGACAACGATAACAAACAGATTTAGTTTCACATAGACGTTGGCATACTTTCAATGCTATTTTAGAAACAATAATTTGTCTCTCTTCTGATACTGCACAACAATATGTTAGATACAGAATTCCTATGGTAACAGCTACAGTTTCCAAGCAGCCTGAAGCTTTCATGGCTGAGAACGGTTGATTCCCATGTGAACATTGCCAGACTTATATTAAGATATTTAATAGAGTATTAAAATACATGAATAATACATACAAAGTATTCTACGTGTTCACACGATATGAAAATGCGCTAATCAACTTCATCATCTTCACTTGTTTCTCACAGCTGCCATACACATGTTTTCTTTCATATTAAATTATTCAATCTCAACTGTTGTAAAAGTACAAAGATGTGGTATTTGTTATTTGTGTTTTGTTTTTTAGTATTACAATTCTTTGTACCGGTGTATGCTCAACGGAAAGAAGTTTCCTGTGGGAAATATTGTTCCACTCGTTTTTTCTCATGGGAACTGTACAATCTTTAACTATACCTTTATGAGAAAGACACATTAAAATAAGATTTATGATACAAGATATTCAGTATAGTTTTGGGTGTCTTCATTTCACCGCAATCAATGCGTAATCAATATTTTATCACACCTTTAACACATTGTATTATATTTGATGATTAACGTCAGATACTTTGTTGCAATCAATGTGTAATCAATATTTTATCACACCTTTAACACATTGTATTATATTTGATGATTAACGTCAGATACTTTGTTACAATCAATGTGTAATCAATATTTTATCACACCTTTAACACATTGTATTATATTTGATGATTAACGTCAGATACCTTGTTACAATCAACGTCGTGTCCAACATTGCCAGGAAAACACAATTGTCATTATCACATTAAAGAATGGGGTATCAGATATGTGTTACATGATTACATCTAATACTTTAACCCTTTTCCGATGGAGCAGGGTCCAAATGGACCCCAAAGGCTATAAAACTTGTTAAAAGCTGTCTGGAAGCACAATAATATTATGGGATTTGAGGTTATCTTCAATTTATCACTTTCCATCAAAATCATCTAGTTGAGGTACAAGAACAAAATCAGAAACATTAACTACTAAATTGATAAAATTACTTATTGCACATACCCTGTTGGGGGCTGATCAGGTCCGTGCAGAACCCAATGGCAACATGTCTGACTATTTGTGTGTTTGTGTGTTGCGAAATGACTTTCTAAAATACTTAATGAGAATTGGATAAATAATCAGTGACTCAGTCAAACATTTGATTGAAAAAATGCAGTTAGTTATTACAAAAAATTGTGAAATTAAGCCAAGGAAAGGGGGCTTAAAAATGTAGAATAATAAAACACCCATAATTTATCTTCATTTGAGTGTATCTTACATGTATGTAAAGAATACATTGGTAAACTTACATGATCTTCTGATAAAATGCAAATAGAACAAGATATATCTATTTTCATATAAACAAACTAGAAGTATTGTGTTGCCCTTTAAACAACAGCTGAAACGATCATTTTCGATGTGTTTCACCTTCTTAAATCCTCAAACTTTTGAATATTTACCATGTACCAAACTCTTATTTCCAAGACCAATTGTCATAGTTCTATAGTCATTGCAACAAATAACAAAACTGGTAGCAGAATATCATTCATCCAATTCTTTTCAAATTGCGAAATATATGTTGAATCTCTGTTTAATTTAGTAAATGATTTAGATCTGAACGAAATAATCATCTGATTCTTTTCTATTCGCAAATGTCTCTTTGGTGGTATGTAACAAGTGAAATCAATATTTTCACTTTTGGATTTTGTTCTTAAATCCCATTTAGTGTTTTATACTCTTCAAGAATATAAAAGATAACAACTCTTAAAAAAGCAACCATAATAACGTCTTTGCAAAGAAGAACTGATAATGATTCATGTTTGTACAAATACAGTTTGGGTCCTGAAATGACTTTTTAAAAATGATTTTGGCCCAGAATGATTAGTAATTATGACATGTAAACATATAATTAACATAATATGCAATTTACATTAATAACCTTCAATGAAATTTATGTAAAGATGTTATCTAAATTAACTATACTGTAGGACGCCAGCACAAAACAGGACAGAACAGGTTGTTTTACTTCATTACTCTGATTATATTGAGGCTACTGATTCAGTCGTGGATTGGACTATTTGCATTTTAGATAATGTTTATTTTACCCATTCTTGACTCGAATTTATCTTTTTATTCATAGGGACATCAAAGATAAAATGGAAGATGTTCGGTACGTTAGTGTTGAACAGTCATGGGTAACGGTGCGCCTGGCATTCGGAACACGTCTACAATTCTTACTTTCTGGATTTACATTCTGTTTAATCAATCACTTGTGAAACAAAGAAGATCAAAGTGATTTTAGTTTATCATAAAAGATGCTTAACTATCAACAGACTTAAGAAGATTTAGAGTTCGTTAAAACCGTCTTCCGATATATTTTAACCTTTGGAATATATGGATTGTCTGTGTTTTGGTACATCATTTCTATCATGGAAGGATAATTTGGAAGAAATGTCAAATACTATGAATATAAGTTATATCATTTAAATAGAGGGAACGTTGCATAGGACTTAAAACTTGATTATAGCTAAAATGGATGGAATTATCATGAAAACGCCCTCATGTTATCAAATGCTGCAAATGATAATGGCCTGCTAAACCTTGACGACCGGCCAATATCACTTCGTAGCCAAATGACGTCACATTAGAATTTAGTTTTGAAGTCTTGAACAAATATGGCGACCGTATAAGCGTATCGACTCGAATATTTTGAACCAATTTAATTACTTTCTTTCCTCATATCTTAGGACGCGAACTTTCGGCATATATCATGCTAAATATCATGTGACAATAGAATGGCATTAACTTATCGAGGATTTAAACAAATTTAAAAGGAATATCATTCTTAGTTGCAACCACTAGGTTTTAATGGTAAATTTGCGTAGCCTAAATTAGTTTTATCCAACATTTTTTAAAGACATTTTTTTTCATAAACGTTCAAAGTTCTTATATTCAGTTTAATTATTAAACATGTCTTTGCATCAATTAGAGAGTTTCATGATACAAAATGCTTCAGTTTTCTCATTCAACGGCTACATTCCGTATGGGTTCGAATCAGCCAGATGACGATCACGATTATGACGTCATCCTTCACTTGTGACGTCATAGTGTGTGTCGGCTGTGACCCAATGCTTATTTTGTCGTTTTTTGTTCACGTACAAGTGTAACTAAGAGTAAAAGAGTAAAATGCGTAGATAAGAACAAATTCCATCCATTTTAGCTATAATAACGGTAACGCAGTTTTTCAGGGCATTATCATTTCTTCGTCGGGCAGTTAAATGAAGACCTTGGGCTTCTGCAAATGATAATGCCCTGAAAAACAGCGTTACCCTTATATTATACAGTATTGTATAGCATGATGTTACTCCAAGGGACCTTCAATTGCATTTAAGTTCAGCTGACCTGTTTCACGACCTATAATACACATGAGTGGATAACTCTTGGCAGTTAATCTGATAAGACATGTTTATCTAGGTTTTCAGAACTTCAGAACAACTAGAGACTTTACTGCTTCAAGCATTTAGGAAGCAACTGAATCTTACAAGTGAATTATTCCAAAAGGATGTTTCCAGAAATATTTACTCCATAATCTCATCAAAATAACAAATTTAGATGAAGTTGCTTAAAGGACATCTTCTGGCTAAAAGAGTAAAACAAACGTTCTTAACACGAAACGTGACTGTCTATTATTGTTTAAGTGATAAAGAACAGTCTCGTTTCTGCTAAAATTATTTACGTACTTTGCTTTGCAGTGAAGTATATATCCCCGTTAATGTTTTAACCTGACATAATGCTAATTCTACCACAGAAGTGTTAACTGAAAAGAGAAAAAGCAGAGGCTATATAATTTTATATTACAATGCCAAGTTCATTTCGTTTCATACGCAAAGATTCACAAGTTGCTATGCAAAAGTATTTCTTAAATTTCCTCTTGTGTTCGTAATAAGCCATTGTCTTTGCATGCACAATATTTATTGAATTTAATCAAGTTCCAAATGTTAAATAACTTAATGCTGTCAAAACACTTGACACTGACGACAGTTTACATTGGCCATTTTTCGATAACATAACATGTAAGACCTAGATAGTTTCGGAAAAGTAAAACGGACATGACCTCATACAAATGTAATTCACATTTTGAATTACACCTATTACCTGAAATTTATTTACAACATCATTGAAAGAATACCGACATAATTTTTATAGTGATATGCAGAAGATATTATAAGCGCTGACAATGGTCGCAAAATACGAACGTCTATTGAACAGAGTTAAAAGCATTGGGATATTCAATAATGTCCTATGCCTTCATGTAGCGTCATTGGATACTTCAAAATATCTGAATGCTGTGTGAACGTCGGTTTGAGGAAACAGTGCACAGGCAGAATGTCCAGCTGAGCTATTGCTAGACAGTAGTGCACTGTTATCACAAATATATCAAAACTTATGATGTGAAAGACTGTGTGACGCCTGACAGTAAACTCTGTTTGTGAAGACAGAGCACTGATTCGGAAAGTTCGACACCTCTCCTTCACTAGTGCCCCAGTACTGATGGATAACTGGATTTTCCACAGGAGGGTTTCCATATCAACCTTTAGGAATCGGTTTCAAGCGGCGGGTTATATGGGACGTAGACCTCTTAAAGATGTGAAATGAACACAAATGCACATTATTGAACGAACAAGGAAGTGTGGAGCGAGGTTTGGGTGGAATTTGGCATCATGTCGCCGGATCCCTTGGTCTGATGAGTTGACGATGCTATTGCATAGTTTGGATGACAGAAATTGTAACAGAAACTTGTTTTCATTGCATAATTGCTGAAAAACACACTGTTTAGAATTTATTCTACAGAGTCAGTAAAATCTATAGTCATCCACTTATTATTGTCAATTTCGTCAAGTTGACCCACCCTTATCACCACTGGATACCAAGTAATACATCTCTATAATCAGGAATACATTTGAGTTACATGTATTTGTTAAACTCTTAGACTAGTTTAAATTCTAGCTCCGCTTAACTTTTTGTTCTGAGTATATAATGTATGGCCTCAAACTTGCATGTTATTAAGATGTTTAGAAATATCAAAATGTATTATTGAATGCACTTCTTCTGAAACGGAATATATGCATTGTGTTCAGAAAACATGTTTCAATGTGAACATAAAAAAGGTTTTATCAACGATAAAAGGAAATCTTTTATGATGATATATAATTGACATGAGTGTAAACAATGAAATGATGGCGCAGTGTTAATTGAAAATTTGGTGCTTCACCCTATTTTCATAACCATTATGGCAATGACCGGTTTGGCGATTAAGAACTTTTTGTTGTGTTGACAACGACAATAAACAGATATAGATTCGCAGAGATATCGACACACTATCAATGCTATTTGAGAAATAGGGATTTGACCTTCATCTCATACTGCTATTAACACTAGAAACAGAATTTCTTTGGTGAGAACAAATCAACCTGAATCTTTCATAGTTGAGAACGCTATATTCCTATGTGGTTATTACCTGTATATGAAATATTTAAATACGGTATTCTTAAGACATTTATGATAGAATCAAAGTGATCTACTTTGAGATATAAACATATAAATGCACTAGTAATTATCATCATATTCACTGCTTTATTCCATCTTCTTAGCACATATTTGTTTATTTTTGCAATTCCATCTGTATATAAGTATAAACATAAATTATGTGTTTTGGTTCTTTAGTATTCGTTGGTGATATGATATAATATGATCAACCCGAAGAAGTTTTCGTTTCTTGTGGGAAGTACTGTGTCACTCGTTTCCTCCTCCACAACACGCTTTTCTCGTGGGAACTGTACATTCCTTCACTATACTTTTTAAAGAGAGACAGATAAGAATATCTTATCATAACATACTTGATATTTAGCTGGTTTTATCTTGATTTCACTTTATGGAATTTAACTCTTTACTGCTTGCAATATTGCCATGCCTCAACCCCTTTCCTGCTTGCCTGACAAGCACCTGCACTGCCCCTTACTGCTTGCAAATTTAAAAAAAAATCAAAAAATTAAAATTCAATTAATTCAACTGTTTAAGAAATTTTCATGCCCTTCAATGACCCTTTTGTCAATTCATAGTTAATGTTTTGCAATTTTGATATTCAAATTGCTCATTATTATTCATAAATTAAAAGGTACAGTACTGCAAAGCGGAAAAACATACATCATTCATAAAAAAGAATAAACCATAGGTAATATATTGATAATGATTTTATTTAATCTCTTTTATGAACTTTATCAATACTGTCACCAAAATTCCACATATAATCCTGAAGAAAATGACACTTATTAGGATTAATATGACGTTTAACCAATAATTCAGGGGAGATAATCCGGGTCAACTCAAATCAGCAAGTTCAATCAGAAGGTGATCTTCAGTTTTCTCAAAGTAAATCACAATATGAAAAATTACATAACAATAATGTTAGGCACTTTTACATTATAGACAATTCTAAATCATCAATTTCACCAAATTAAAAAGTCTACTGCAATCATGGTAATGTAAATTCTAGACCTGAGTGTGTTAAATAATGTTTTTGAAGATGAAAATAACCAGAATTTCATTTTTGCATTATTAGCAAAAAATCATGATATCTATGACACTTGATGATCAAGATATCTTTCAAGTCAAACAAACAAACTTACAAACTCCAGTTTAGTGAAAATCATTCAACAACTTGTCTTTATTTGACAATTCTATCTCAAAATTAAAAATTGTCTAGGATTATCTCCCTTGGCAATGAAATCTGTTGACCTCTTTCATGTCATAAAAGAAAAGAAAGTCAACCAGAATTGAACCTGATTTCCTTATTTAAATGTTAAAAAAGAACAAAAATATGAACTTTACTAGATCCAATGAAACAAAATCCCTTTACTGGCTTATGATGAGAGCTCATTGTGATGGAAATGTGTTATTGGCAGATACTATTACTGACCTTACCTATATTATTTGTTTACATTAGTAATACAAAAAAGGACCGATCAACACATTTACTTTCAAATAACCAAATTTTGCCTTTTAAAATATTGAATCTCACAATTACAAAAACATTTTAAAGTTCCTTTCTTGTTTTGCTCATTAAGTTTCCTTAAATTTAGATATGGTTATCTTGGTCAAATCGTTGAATTAAATTTGTTTTACTGTCTGGCTGTATAATAAAAACCGGATCATAACATTAGTCATCAAAGACATGGAATATTAACTTTTCAATTTAATCCAGTGCACTGGTAAACAAATCTTTCACCATCCATACCATCAGAATATTAATACCTATTTGACACTACATGAAAAAGTATACTGGATATTATTAATGACTCATAATCTTGCAAATTCCTAAAAGTCATATCAACTGGCTTGAACTGAATCTGCATATACATAACTAAATCACAAATATTAACAAAACCCACAACAGCATAAATTGTTGTTAGATTGTGTCAAATATTTTGATGGTTCCATATTGTTCACATTATACCTGAATCAAACAGGTGTGTTCAGTTGATTTTTTCTGTGTTTTTTTCTTCTTAAGTTGATTCCATAAACCTTCTGAGTTCGATAACTCAGCACTGGACTGCATGTAGAATATCACAGACTGTTCCAATCTCCAGCAGTGGTCACTAACTCTCCATCCTGGAAAAGCTTCCACTCTGAATAGTGCCTGCAATAGAAAGTATAAATAAATGATATTGACTGCTCAACACAAATAATGAATAGTAATCAGATTTAATATACATGCAAATTCCATTTGACTGATATATTGAAACATTAGGCTTTGTACTCAATGATTCAATTAAATCCAAATTGTATCAAAATAAACAGTGAAATCTCAAATCAATTTCAAGTATTTTCACAGATCATAGTATTGCATGCATATTGTGATACAACAATTGTTTTCGTCAGCAAATGACTGTAACAGTTTTCATAACTGTTTGGTGAGAACACATTTTATAACTTTACCTTTATCTATTATCATGATAAAGAGTTTTGCTGGATTTATTCACAAAATTCTACAACAAATTTATGCATCCATAATACTTACAGGTAAAATGTTATTCCAATCCAATTATGAAAGATACTTGGTGAATTTGTTCTATGAAATTTCTCTAAAGCAACTGTGTTTCTCATCAAATCATTGCTTTCTTAAAACTGGACAGTTGGTCCTCCATGCATCACACAGTTTGCAGTGAGTTATTGTATATCATCTCTTAGGAAATATTGCAAGTATTTGTAAGGATTTTGTTGTATCTATCATATTCTTATCCCTAGTTAAATTCAGCTAATAAAATCATAATGACAGCAATATAAATACATATATATGTTTGTGAATTTGTACAGAAAAGAAACCCTTATATAGCAACAGAATTGAACAAGCACAAAGTTCACCTTTGTTTAGCTTGAACAATCAAATTGCAGCCCAGGCAGTTTGGTTGACCCTTCCTCTGAAAATTAATTCTCTGCAAAAAATATAAGATTTCAATATAAATTCATACACAATATAAATATACATACTAGTATGATATTTTAAAGCTTTGGAGTATAACATGCATTTGAACAATCATGGGTAATTGATAAAAATAATACTGGCTCAGTTTGTGCCCTCCTGTAATATATTCACAAATTTGATAAAATTCATGAAAGTAATATTTTATCACAACAATCTTTCACTTTAAAAACATGCACATTTTGATTTATCTTTTTTAGAAAACTTCATACTTTTCTTTCATTAATGTTTTTTTTTGGTAATCAGTTTGTAGATCCTTGAGGAAGTACCAGTTTGCATGCTCATGTTTTGTCTCACTTTCCAACATAACAATAAATATGTTCTATAAAATAATTTGATTTTGATATTCTGAAAATTCAGAACTCAAACATTTATAAGGGCAATGATATCACAGCGAATAATAATACATTTAAATGATCTCCTTAGATATTAATAAAATCATGTTATAATTCTTTCACAAAAATGAATGACAGGTGAAGAAAATCTACAGTCATTTGTCTGATAAGAATCAGTTTATTCTGTCAACTCACATTTAAAACGTGATTACGCATCATTGACTAAAACTGACGCATTTGGTTGATTGAAGACAGATCAAATGCATGCATGACTCGAATGACTCAAAATGTGTTGATATTTTTACAGGGATAAATTAACTTCCCTTCATTCGACTGTATGACAGTTACAATAAAATATTTTACAGAAAGGTTGATACTCACTGTCACCAACTGAAGTGTTATATCTGATGGCTAGTGTCGATTTGATTGTCCTGTTGATGGCGACGACATGATTCTCGTTTTCAATGTAAACAAACCGGGTCCACTTCCGGGTCGCTCACACCGGTAACAATATTACTGTCACGTATGTTATTGGTCAAAATAACTACAAATTTATTTTGAAAAGGTTTCGGTCACCTAATCAAAATACTCCTTAACGGGAAATGTAAATTTCTAAACCTGGACGAAATAAAATTTCAGGCGCAACGTGACCACTCGTCCCTGATTGGCTGGAATGACCTAAAACTTTGTTTTCAAATGATCGTCGATTTTGCCGACAAGATTTTTATCTCAAGATTTTCATTATTTTAAAATTGTGGTTTGATATTGAATATCGACAGGAATAACAAAACATATCCTGAAGTATGCATTTCAAACACAATTTGAGAATATTTCAGCAGGATAACTTTGAAATATTGCATCTTTTCCGATAAGGCGTAGGCGTAGAATCGCGTAGAAAAGCAGTAAAGGGCAGAAGCGTAGAATCGCGTAGAAAAGCAGTAAAGGTCAGAAGCGTAGAAACGCGTATATAAGCAGTATAGGGTTAATCAAATAATGTTATTCGGAAAGGTAATCTTGAAATTAATTTAAATTAAATCCCTGTATTTTGGTACCATTATTGTTTACCATATTACTGATTTAAGAAACCTAAAGACATGAATTATCTCTCTCGCATTTTAGACGTTGTTGGTTTTTTTACCGTTTGGTGCATATTAGCTTTTGTCTAAATTGTGGCTAATTAGAAGTTGTAGAAAGTCAGTGTATTGCAGAATATGTCAGCTGTTTGTTCTTTCCATTCGCTAACATGTTGTTATGGGCCCGAATCGGAGATTCTGGGGTATATTGTTTTTGCCCTGTATGTCTGTCTGACTGTCTTTCAGTGTGTCTGTCACAAAAACTTTAACCTTGCTTATAACTGTTGATTGCTTGGGGTAAAACTTTGATATTTCACATGTACATCTATCATGATAAGTCCTTTCAGATGAGTTCATGTGTTTTTACCTTGTGACCCTGACCTTGGAGCAGCAATCATTTCTAGAAATCTTTAACCTTGACCATAACTTGTGATTGATATCTTACATGTGCATCATCTTTCATGATACGACCTTGACTTTGGTGCAGCAAGCATTTCTCGAAAAGTTTCACCTTAGCAATAACTTGTGATTTGATAGAGATATGTGCATCTATCATGATGAGACCTTTCCGTTGAGGTCATAACTTTTGACCTTGACCATGGCCTTGCAAGCGTTGTTTTGAAAACTTGTACCTTGTCCATAACTTGTGATAAAAATAGACCTTTGATATATCAGAAATATTTCAAATATTACATTAACAATTTTCTTATATCCGAGGGCATCAGTGTTAAACAATACATCTTGTTTTTTCTCTCTAATCCCTCCCTATCTAATTATACATGGATTTCTGGTTTTGATATGGCCTCCAAAATGCATACACCTGTGAAGTTAAAGAGATCAAAGTGAATGTTTGGTCATATAAGGATGCTTTGCATTAACTCTGCATGAATACATAATCACTGTATCCATAAGGATAGTTGATATCGTGTAGCTTAGCCTGGAAATTTCCATTTAGATTGAGCAATGTTGACTCAACAAGACCATTTAATCCAGACATGAATATAGTGTTGCTGGTACGGGGGTTATTCAAGAAGGGTAAATGTGTGTATCTGATCGTGGTTGCACAATCTAAACAATGTTTGGTGTGTAAACTGAGAAGACTACTAATAATATGATTTCACACAAATGGTGTCAGAGATTTAACAGTATTTTTAGTACATGTATATGTATGTTTGTAGATTTGATTATTGTTTAAAGTGGTATGTACTTTATGTTTATGTGTTATATAATCGTAAAGATATATCTTACATGTAAACATAATGTTAATGACTGGAATATTTCATTAAACAATTAGCAATAGCAAGAAACAAACTTGAGACTATGATTCATATTTATATTAATTGATATTTCTTTCGAATTGTCCACCCACTATAGAAATAATGTACTTAGCAAAAGACAATTTATTCATTCAAAAGATTGAAGGTATTTTAGAGGACGGTTCAAATACTTTCTTGAATTGTCGAACTCGTTATACTTTTGTGAATGAGTGAACTTGACAATCAATATCTTTTCAATCAGGAGACCAGTGCATACATTTCAAAACTTGATTATATAGGATGATGTTTCCCTAAGGGAATTTCTACAGCATTTAATGCCCTGTTTCACAAACTATAGTAAATAGGAGTGGACACCTCTTGGCAGTATATTTGATAAGACATGTTTATCAAGGTTTTCAGAACCTCTTTTTTAAAACTTATTTCCTTCAAACATTACTGGAATCAATTGAATTTAAAAAGTGAATAATTCCAAGAGGATGTTTACAAAAATATCTTCTCTAAATTCTTATCAACATCACAAATTAAGTTAATGTATATTATTGTTTGATGATACAGATGAGTCTCTTTTCTACTAAAATCCTTTGCGTACTTCCTTTTACAGTGAAATAAATGAAACTATTGTTGATTTAAAGTGACGTAATGCTAATTCTATTCTTATTTATTACCTGAACTAATGACATAAACTGTCGGCAAAAACAACCTACAACATTAGCAGTATCCAATAACAAATATACGCTTATATGTTTAATTCACAAGTACATTTATTTGAAAATGAAGGGATACCAATTTTCGTTTGAAACAAATCCCCTGTTTAATTATAATGTTGAAATAATTCATTGGCTTTCTTGATGTGTGTTCTTTATACTAAACACATGTTGATAATAATATTGTTGGCAGTGTCGCCTTGAAACAAAGGAGGTCAATAATAGTTCATAATTTCACACAGAGACTCTATTTTCAACATTGACTGATGATCTTGTTTGTTACTTTCGATCTAATTAATTAATAGAAAAAGTGTAACTAGTTCTCGCACAAAAAGAATGTCTGATGAGAAAACAATAATTATGTATTTGTAGTCGTTGATTTTTATGTTTTAGTTAACATTTTATTTGTGAGCTCATAACTGCTACATAAAGAATACTTTACCATTATTGTAAAATGTCAATGTTTTCCTTTGTTAAGGAAATCAATGTGACCTAAACATTTAAACGCAGCCATTGAAATGGGTTTCCATTGTATGATAGTAGATAACAATGTGTCTGTCTGAAGATTTCTATTAAGATACAGACATTTGCTAGAAAGCCCTAGATTCCAAAATCGGAGATAGTCATTAGGACAATGGTCTCAAATGTCAGAGTCTAACTGGCGAAGAAACTTAAAATGCATCAGTTAAAGACTACTGTTCATGATAAATTATCTGAATCAAGTTGAATTTAAATGTTAATTCTCATAAATCAAGTTAAACATCAGTCTGAAGGGTTTTTACAAGGTAAAATGTTTGATCCTTATCTGCACAAGAGCATCTGTCAATCATGTTATTGTTAATTTTGTTGATTATTTCAGTTTAGATATATGTATCCCATTCTTTATCCATATAATTATGCTTGTAACGGTACAAGAAGTTGTAGTGAAACATTGTATACTAAGAATACTCCTTATTAGACTCTTAACTGGTCAGAAATATTGTTATATTTCTATAGTTACCGATGCTTGCAACACATTTTCTTTCAAAGAAAGTCGTTGAAATGCACCAAAACTATTCACTGTAAAGTAGACAGATGAAAATTGTAACAAAGACAATGTTTTATCAACAAATGTTGTAAATATTGTGTACGATGTTAGAACGATGCAATTGATATTTTTTCATCGAAGAGGCCAGTGTATACAACTGAAAATCTAATTATATAGGATGATGTTTTCCTACAGCATTTAATTCGAGCTGCTATGTTTCACAAAGCATAATAAACATGGATGAATACCTCTTGGCAGTATATCTAATTCAGCATGTTTATCAAGATTTTCAGAACTTCCAACCCGGGACCTTATTATTTTCACAGTGAATCATTTCAAGGGGATACCAAGGAGTCTGCGTGTGCATTCAGGAACTACTCACCTTCTTCGTATGCTATCTCAAACGTTATGGGATTGAGTTTGTCCGGAGATGGAGCGGTTACCGTTCCCTTTGCTACTCTGCACTTTCTCATTAGGTCAAGTTTGTGCTTTGAACATATTGTTTACATTCCCTTACTTAGATTGTCCTTTTGGCATTTGTTATTTGGGGTGTGATATGTCAGTGTATCACATACAAATATTTCCGTTGCATAATCATTTGTATAGCAATGAGCAACAAATTCGTTGATATTTTGATAAAGTTTTTAGTAAAACTTGATAAAGCAACTGAAAATCCACCATTTGACAATCAGTGCAACTCCTGGGCAATTTAAGCTTTATTGCAATCATTTTGAGATCGCAAAAATTGAATTAAACTAAATAAATCAAAAGGTCATGTGTAAGAATTATTTTAATCCATGACAGATACAAAGTTTTTATGCATTGTGTCAAAACATCACAACTGATAGCTCCAAATAATATTTTATATTTTAAAGTATTCTCTGTACACATAAACCAATTAACTTCGAACCAACGAGGAGATTATGTTATAGATAACACATAGTCCATGGGCATAATCAATAATAATATAAGTTGTTTGCTTCTCACGAGGGTAATACGGTCTGATGTACCATCTTTGTAGAAATGTTGCCCAAGCCGAAAGGCGAGGGCTGACATTACTACAAAAATGGTACATCAGACTGTATTACCCGAGGGAGAAGCATACAACGTATTTATCCTACCGTCATTTCAGTAGAAAATATACCCATTTTAGTTTGACTGCCGTTAACGGATGAGTCATCACCGCATGAACGGCCTTGACCCTAAATGTAAACAAAATGGCGTCGTCCAACCCGACTGAAATGTTATGAATCGTGTTACGTAAAACTATTACCCTAAACATGCTCAAAAACTATTTGATTGTAATCCTATAGCATGTGCAAGTAATCCAATGCAGAATCTGGTTCCAAACAAAACTTAGAATGATGAGAAAACAAATGTATAATTAATAATCACAAAAACAGCTGATCCAACGTATGGACACCGCGTGCATCATTTGGTAACGTCATCTTAACGCTTTGCGACACCTCTTCTCGGAGAGGAGCTGTTGCTATGGCAGTGGGGTACATGAAATGTGTACAGCGTGAGAGATGAGACTCGCGGTGTACATAAGAGAAGACGAATCGCTAGCCAGCCAATCAAAAACGAGTATTTTACTGTTAATATTAATGATATTATTAATAATGCCCACAGACTTTGTGTTATCTATTTTATAAACCGGCAAATAGTTATAATAACATTGAAAGCTGAGGCGGCCGTAAAATATATAAAAAAAACTAAGAGGACCTAACAAACGATAAATGTCAGCGCTGTCATAATAGCTCAATGGTCCGAGCGTTGGGTTCAGCGTCCGGCAGTGAAAACTCTGCGAGTTCGAGACGCATATCGCCAAAACATTTGCTGTCTCAAAATTTAGATTTGTGATATTTTTCAAAAGTGATAGTCAGTTGACACTTTGACTTTAAAAAAAATCATTAATTACATCTTTCGAAAATAATTATTTGAATAGGGATATATCTTAATAATATCCTGCCTTGCATGGTGATTATCTTGATAATAACCTGCATTCGAGGGACAATACTCGAATAATTCCCTTGCTGTACGAGTCAGATGGAAATTAAATATATAAAGATCCCAAAGGACAAACCTCATTATCGGTGGTTGGGCACTTTCTAAGGGAAGTAACTCTGATTGAACCTATGAAAGCTATGCAACTTAGTTCTGTATTCACAAATAAATAAATGATTACAATTAAATTAAGACCTAGTGACCTGCTAGTACTAACTACGTTTATCATGTTTTCTTATTTAGTAATAGTGACTTTATCAGCAAAGTTCCCTCATCTTCTGGGTTATCGTAAATGTGGGCCCACTTGAACTGCTTCCTATATAGAGCCGAGATGACATGGGCCCACATTTGTTATCATCGCGGTACCGACGATTTCGCATATTGTCAATCGTGTAACTGTAGAAAAAGTAACTTATTTGGAGGGGAAACATTCTAGAAACAGTACTATAATGTTCTCATACGAAATAAACATACCAATAAATATTATTCTCGTTTTTTGTTGAAACTTTTCCATTAAAATTGCTTGATGGAAAATATCATAGAATAACATGGACCTTATTTTTCCATCCAAACTATTTGAATTTGCCTCGTCAGTATTTACTCGTAAACATTTTAGAATGTTAAACCTTTTCCACCAAAATTACTTGATGGAAAACATCATAGAATGATATGAACCTTTTCCATCAAAACTATTTAAATTTGCATCGTCAGTATTTAAACATAAATATTTTAAAATGTTGAACCCTTTCCATCAAAACTATTTGAATTTGCCTCGTCAGTATTTAATCATAAATATTTTAGAATGTTGAACCTTTTCCATCCAAATTACTTGATGGAAAATATCATACAATGATATGAACCTTTTCGATCAAAACTATTTAAATTTGCATCGTCAGTATTTCTAATCATTAATAATTCTAGAATGTTGAACCTTTTCCACCAAAACTATTTGAATTTGTCATGTTAATATTTCATATCGGTGAACCTTTTCCATCAAAATTAATTGATGGAAAATATTATAGAATATCAATACACCACAAGTATTACATTATTGAAAAATGTGTGAAAATACCGAAAAATTCGATTTCTGTAATTGTGGTCCCACTGTCGACTGAGCATAAGGGGAATGAAAATCAGTGGGCCCACATTTGAAACAATCACTCTGCAGTTAGGAAATGTCACACGAACTATCCCAAAACATACTCATAATCTTAGGAAAACTACTCACCCTAAACCACCTTTATTGTTGACTGTAAGTGCCATTTTACCCAGAAATCAAGGAAAATGTAACGGAGATAGGATACAAACACGCCATTGGTATCCATTGCGCGCGTGACTACGTCAACAACGGCCGTAGCTCCGCATGAAAGTGGGAAAACAGAGTTACTTCCCTTAGAAAAGGCCCAACCACCAATAATGCGGAATGACGTCACTAAAGGTTTATAAGTGTAGTGTAGAGTTTATTGTTTCATGCCTTAATAGACGAACAACAAGAGCATTACATGTTCATGTATGCTTCTCACTGTTTTCTTTCCTATATAATATTCCAAAACATTACATTTATGTACAGGTTGGTTTAGGGGCAAAGGGGACGTAATCTTGAGCAAGTGAAATGTATTTAAGATAGATTGAACAGCAAAGAGTGCCTGAAGGCTTTAACAGCGCACTTTCAAAATATGTACACGATACTATATTAACGTTTGAGTAAAAACAGTAAACAGCCTGTAACATCAAGGCGATAGTTGATGTGGACATTAAAATGATTTATTCATAAATACCATTATATTTACCTACTCAAGCTCACAGATTTACGTTTTATTCCTCAATTGATTTGAACTCTCATGGCCAACACATATCACGTTGTGATCACATTGTTCATGGTTAATGTGATAGGCATTTAATCCATTGCCCCATAGCTAAGTTACTCTTAAACCTTGCTTAAGCCCATCGGATTTTGTTTTCACCTCCCAACAGTAAATCTTTACAGACCTGGTGAAATGGAAGGTTTTTTTTCTGCAAGAACTTTGAAGACAAAGTGTTATGAACTCCTTAAACAAGAATTTACAACTTACACATATATTCCTAAAACAAATCTTCTTAACCTTAAGTCTTGTTTATGTTCATAGACTCTGTAAATATTTCATTTGCTGAAGTCGTGCTTAACGTGCTCGTGAATCGACTTAACAGATGCAATTCAAGTATTGTTTTTTATCGAAATCGGCTCCCAATCACTTACAGTCAGTGCCAGCCCTTAGACTAGGCTTGAAAATGTTAGAGGATCTTCATCAGCTATGTCTTGATCACTTACTATGCAGTTATTAAATGTACTTGTGACTGATAACAGGTATGCTTTCATTCAAAATAACAATTATTTGTGATATATGATAATATATTCGTTTTTTCATGAGACATACTTTCTCCAATAAAATTAAATAACACAAATTGACTGAATCAATCAGTCGACATGCAGAATGAAGTAAACGTTTATTTCTTCACACTGTTTTGTGTACCGACAACTGCACTTCTTTAAGGAGAAGTGGATAAACAACATTTCTTATCATACCAATATGAGCTTTCGCTTGGTGGATAAACAACACCCCCATCACACTACTATGAGCTTTCACTTGCAAAAAAAATCGGCCAAGTTCACGTGAAAAACATTTGACAAAAAAAGAAAACAAAATATGAAATGCACACCCTTAGGATGCCTATAAGCCACGTGTGCAATTTCAATTAAATCTGTTGATCGTTTTTTGAGGAGAAGTGGATAAACAACATCCCTTATCACACTACTTTGAGCTTTCACTTGCACAAAAATTCACCTAAGTTCAATATGTTAGAAATTTGAAGAAAAATCAAAAATTGAAAAACAAAATATAAGAAGCACACCCATAGGATGCCTTTAAGCCATATGTGCAATTTCAATTAAATCTGTTGAACGTTTTTTGAGGAGAAGTGTATAAACGATAACCTGTGTAGAGTAGTTTCGTACGTATGTATGGACAACCGAGGGTAATCCAGTATGCCCATGCCATAATAACTTAGTCTCTATTGATTTTGAAGTAAATAAGTTCTATCTTAGAAATGTCAAGTGAATTTGTAATCTGTTTTCAGTTCTTTTTAACCAATAAACTTAAATCCCTCTGAGTAAAAAGTTTCTGTTGCAAAGTTCGAAGGGTTAAAGGGGATAAGTTCCTCTAAAGATTTTATTTTCCAGTACAATCTGCTCGGGGAAATAAATCTTCGGATCTTTATCACCAGTGAGAACCGCTCTGGGACGTCAAGTGTATAAATAATAATCCTAAAGTATTTTACATTAGGATGGCTGAAATGTCTTATAAAAAAATATTCTTTGTAAGTCTGAACTAATATTTTGTTATGAAATACTCTTACATTGGTTCAACTGATTAACAAGTACTTGTCCCGAACCAAAAGAGATAAATTGGATGAAGGGATTGCCACACACCAGGAACGGGTGCCATAGTTGCCATAAAAAGGATTTAGATAACCAAAACGGACTGGTGTCTGTATTTCCAATGAACAACGACATTGTCAATGAAGACTTAAAACAAGGGTTTGTGAGATACCGCGCTGTACTGGTCAAAACTCCTGTCGTGACCTTGAAGCTTACTTCAAGGTCACCAAGACCTAAAATCGACTTGAGTGTTACGTATCCGCCCAATGAAGACAGATACCAAGTTTGTAGGCTCTAAGTGCAAGAGTTAGAGACATATCAGGAAAACTATGTTTTCCTATCCTGACCTTTAACATTGGGTAAAGGTCATCAAAACCGATTGATATCTGGTATCCATCAATGAAGGCTCTAGGGTTTGCGAGATATTGCGCAAATAAGGCTTAACGTACAGGTCATAGAGGTAACTAATGGTTACCAACACCGACTTCTGTCGCGCATCCACCCAATGAGGGGTAAAAAATTTAGTTTAGTTTAGATTTAGTAAATATGTATACTTCTGTCCTCACTGGAGTCCATTAAGCTAACCTGCATGCAAAAATGTAACCGAAATGTACAAAATGAAAGTGTCATTTACGACATATATCATAGGATTTTGACTTTGTGTTAAAAGGAATGATTCATGAACAAATAGTTCGCGGCTGACGGGAATTCGAATTAATAGCTTCGGTGACTCTATGGCCTATAAACACAAGAGCCATTAGGAAATATGGCTTACCCCCCAAGCTCGGGCCTGAAGTCGAACGATGAGTTACATGTACAGCATATACATGTATTTTGATATACTGATTGTGTAAATAAGGTTGTATGCATTCATGCAGCTAGTTTTCGTTTACTTTTTATAACCACCATAAAACTATTATAAACCACATGTAGGTCTTTTAATTAGTAAAAGCTATGTTATCATCAAATTCCCCATGTTAATGTGAAGAGAGAGCAAAACAACCATCCTGTTTGATTGAATATGCTGTATGTTTTACACAGCTTCATTCCTAGGTGAGAGATAGTTTAGAAATAAGTGGTAATGTTGGAATGAAGAAAGTCATTGAGTTTAAAGATCATGCAACTTGGAAAACACCAAAAGGTACATTTGTAAACAGTTTCATTGAATTAACCCTAATGGTTTTCATATTCTGCTCCGGAAACGAATTTTTAAAATTGTGTCCTTGGAAACCGGAAAATAACAAATTTCTGAAAGTTGAAAATCCCAAAAGGCACAACATACCAAGTTTTGTTAAGCTAGGAAAAGCTGTTTAGCTCCGGAACCAAATTTGTTTAAATTTGCGCTTCAGTGGAAACCGAATAAACAAAAAATTCCAGAAAGTTGAAAACCCCAAAAGGCACAACTGCATACGATTATTAGTCAATATACCAAGTTTCATTGAGCTAGCTGTAAAGGTTTTGAAATTCTGCTCCGGAAACAATGTGATCACTGACTCTATATATCAAGCGATTGGTTAGAATTACAAAGTATTTGTTTTAAGTACATCGTCAAATAATCACGTTTCATAAATGGTTTAACATCATGCATGAATTGTGACCGAAATCTGGTCATTTGGTCTAATTAAGTAATGAACTAATGAACTGAAATTTCTGCAATCAATAATGAATCTTACTTTATTTGTATGTGTAAGAAGTATAAAGGTTAAAGAGTCAAGTATATAAGCCGCTTTTGGATTGTCCGGCTATGGATAAATTCATAAAACTGTTGCACTATACTGATAAACATTATTTCTTTTAGCTAAACGTGAAGACCCATTATCAAACTGCAATATTTTGCGATTAACCATGAGAATTGCGGACGAAGATTCATTAAAAAATAGACCAAAGTAAGCTCTGGCATGTTGCCATGAAGGCGAATCAAGTGTACCCATCTCACAATTTCCGGTTTCTATATTTAAGCCTTAAAGCTGTCTTTGTCGAGCACGACTTTTTTTTTCTTTTTGTACGGATTCAGGCACTTTTATGCGCCCAAGTTCATACCCATCGGACGCAATTGCGGTAACTGAGACACAGTTTAAAAGCTACAAACATAGTGATGATGTCACTGAGAGCGGGTTAGATACAAGCTTTTTTTCTTTTGCAGAGAAAACTGTACTGGCGACATCGAACAAGCACAAACTAGGTGCGCTGTCAAAGTCCTCAGGATCAGCCATGTGCGGAGGAGGTTAAATGCAGATCTGCCCCTGATGACTCACCACGCCAGACATGTGAGGAGCCAAACCACAGCCCCAAGCCAAGCACCCATCAGGAGCAGCGTCAGAGTCCAGATCAAGAGGATCAGTGCAGCGCCTACCGTGGACGTCAGCCACGTGAGGAGGCCCGACAATAGGCCGATATTGAACACCCTCCGAGGAAATCAAGAGGAGAGAGGCATTGTCATGACAGAGATCGACACCCCAAGCATGACAAAGGAGGCAATCACCGTCACGATGCCACTCGTCAACAAAGTCCGAGTACTGTCTCAGTTTGGGATACCTACATACCTAGTAGGGTATTTTCAACACAGCATCTTCGGAGGAAAGATCCCGGGGCGACGTGGCCTCCCCCATTCAACATTATAAACGGCAGCAGGCTGGGAACCTATAACCAAGGCCGATATCCCATATGGAAGAGGACTTGCTTCCCTCCTACACCTCAGTTGGCTGGCCTTGGTTCTAAATTACCTGTCCCAAAGCCGGCGTGTCCTTGTAGCCGATTTGTTCCAGGAGCAGCAGTCAACATCTCAAAACCCTGCTGGAAACTACGCCCTAGGCTCAAGCTAGAAGATTTGACTAATCTCGGACTGTAAGATGCGGAGTGGCTCCCACCATGACAAACAGATGTTGAACATCCCGGAGCCGAGATTCACCGTCCGTGAAGCTTGTAGGTGGAGTTACGTGTTTTTGCGACCCTGAGGCATGGGCAGAGGACTTAACATCATCCCTAGCGTCCTGGGGATCCATTCACGCAAGGTACAATACGCTTCAATAGAGTTCATTACGAAGTTTCTTCGCCAGTGCAGGGATTCAGGGGTGTCAACCATAGGTGAAACAGGCTGAATGGATAACATAGACTTGAGGAGCAACACACTTTCCTGGAGACCATTCTAGGAAACACAAAGGAAGACTTGCCACTGGTGTTCCATGTTTACTGTAGACAGGGAGACAACTTCTTAACAGAGTTGTACTCCAATCTCCGTACTCTCGTAGTAAGGTTCCGCTCACCAGAGCAAGCTTTGATCCTACACTGTTTTCAATGTCAGAACTGTGCAGACCTGGCTGGAGCTCTTTCCGAACATATTCTTCAGTCTTAATGGCTACTTAAAGGCAACGAGTGGCTCTTCTGGCCATCCAAAGGGACCGCCTTCTATTTGAAACCGATTAGCCGTCCTTGAGCGTCACCTACCTTCCTCACTACTTTGGCGATGTCGCTAAAAAGCTGTCAGAACATCTTCAGCTGGCTCAGGTGAACATCTCAGCATCAGCACCATGAGCAGATCTTTCTTCAATAGGAGGGGTAGAAAGAGTGTGTATTTATTTAAGTTATATGTAAAACGGAATAGAAAAATAACCTACACTAGTGTAAGCTATAAAAAAAATAAATGCCTATGGTAGCCTAATTGATAAATCAATGTTAGAAATCAAAATGTAAACAAACCAAACGACAGTAGCTAAAACTTGATCACATGAGTCAAAGAAGATCGACTTGGAACCACATGGTCCCTACAAAAGAGCTAACAGCGCAACTGACAATTGCTTTGATCGCAGTTCAGACGAACAAAAATGTGCAGACAACAATGTGGTCGGCTGCAAGCCCAGGAAATTCATATTTCCGCGAAAGTTGCGAAAACTGTCACAGTGCCAATATTGTAATGTGCTACTGGTGCATAACGTCGCCAAGTATCAAGGTTTTAAGAGAAAAATATGAATATTCACCGAAAGTGTAACACGATTTACAATCTGTACTTCTCAGTTTGAATCATTATTTCTGCGAAACCGGAAGCGCTTCAATCATGGCAGAAGCCACCGATGATTGCCAAAGATCACCAATGTTCCGACATCGACAATCACTACACTTCTCAAAGTAGACATTGAATCATAGCAGAAGATTGAATGCCCAAATCCATATTTAATAACCTTTTGTCGTGATCCATACATTCCAGTAATCTTCCTCATTAAAACGAAAGTTCTTTAAGAAATCACATTTTCAACCCTAATCGTTTGTCTGAAAATTTGTAATTTTTATTATCAGCACCGTTTGCCTGTTTGGAAAAAATTTGGGGTGCTTAATAAAGTTTTTTGTGTATAGTTTAGACTTTGTTATCTCTATAATAGCTTTTATATTGAGGATATCATTAACAAATAAAGTGTACACGTGATCGTTTAAATGTGCAGACAAGGGAATAAACTTTATTTCAGACATTAGCTAATTAGGTGATACTTGTAGTTGATGCAGATATATGATGTTTACTACAAAATCAACTCATGAAGCATAACATCTTAACGTTTGTAAGCTTTAATGAACCTAAATATTCCGAGAAACCTCTCAATGAGGTAATAACTGTCAATTCTCCACCAATAATTCAATCACTGAGCGTGGGTTTCAAATAACGATGCATGGTATCCTTTTAAGTTTGTGGCCCATAAGAGATATATTTTTGGGTTCATATAGATCTTTGTAATTCATATTTATGTATTGCTATATCTACCAAAAACCTTTTTTGTATATCTAGCCCTAGTATGATGAAATATTTCCAACATGTTTTCATTATGAACGAAGAGATCGTCCGTCCGGAAACTTAGTGCATTTTTTACTTCCTTTTCAGAAGCATAAGGTCAGTAAGCTGAAACCTTGTGTACAAACCACAGTGTACAGACAAGAAGACTACAAAGGCGGAGCCACATTAGCCAAACTTTACAGCATCAATGGATATGAAGCATGATGGGTTATTGCGCCAATGGCTCTATTTCTATTTATGGTTCTTATGTAGTAAAGTATTAGCATTATCAAATAAACTCGTTTTTAAAGCAAATAGTGCAGATACCAGTAATTCATCAGATCCAAGTGTCTTTAAAATGAAAAGACGTTATTCTGATTGTATAATGTTCAAGATAATAAACAGATTAGAAGTACTTAAATCATTCAACCCTTTGTTGCAGATTCTGTTGTGTGTCATCAGTTTTGGACACACTGTCTCACCTTGAACTTGAATCGCTAAATGTTTGATGACAAAGCCTAGAAGAGATATAACAGATAGAATCACACTTTCATAAGTTCATAATAATTTTAGACTTTTAGAACACCACTGAAATATTGAAGTACTTTTAAACCTTGCAAAAGGGTCCCTGGAAATCCTTGAAAGTCTATGTTCTATGTATTGTTCTTGGTTAACTTACTGATTAAATAGGAGAAATATTCTCTTGTTGCAGACATAAATAGTTCAGATACACATGAATAACTGGGCAAACAATTTGATTTGCAATCCCCACTGTCATATTCTATACATTGTTTCCTTAGGAGAATAAGTCAAAAACATGTTTTATGCTTCTGTTGTATAGATATTATATTTATTTTGTTTGGTAATATTAATAAAACTAGTATTTATCATAATGATCATTACACTTCATTGTTCTAGTTACATTGTAATTTCTGAAATTCATTTCGTGCTCTAGGCACCTGGCAGCCACAGTGCAGCGCCAGTTCAAGCAATGTTTGCTGAGAGTGCCATCTTTAAAGGTGTTTTAGTTTGATGTGGTAGGGAATCGAGCCCTGCTGTATTGGTATTTAAATGTTATCATATTCCTTTACAGTGCTTGTCTTTGACTTCCCTTAGGTGGGACCAATTGTGGAAAGTTCTTAATTTGAGAGAGATGAGGTTCAAAACAAGCCGACATATTCTATAGACACTGATTTGAGATTGCTGTGTCGATACATGACAGAAGTGATTTAAAACGAAATGTTCGTTGGTTCCTTGTATCAAAAGGTAAATATGGAGGCATGACTGTGAATTGAAAATCTATCAAAAAACTGTTTGAATGGAGTATGAGGTAGCACAAAACAATTATTTATGAATCATGATGTGTACATTTTGAAAAAAAAAAAAAATTCATAGAACCTTTTGCACTAAAACAAAAGTGAAAAAAGTTAATATTGGTGGGCGTTTTGCATTTCTATGATAGCAGAAGATTGAATGCTCAGATCCATACTTGATAACCTTTTGTCGTGTTTCATGTACTGTTTCCTGTTAACAGTATAGATGTGAACGTTGATAGGTCAAACGTTTTATCTCAAATCAGAGTCTACACTAAGGACTCCAACGATGAGTAAAAATACTTTAATCTGCGATAAATGTTTCTATCTTACTTCCTTGAATATTTTCAGAGATAGGAGACGTATATACATTCAATTTGTCTAAACCAATAATTCCGGTTATGATTCCCAGAATTCACACCAAACTTCTATTAGCATTCCATTTACACTCACACCCCGTGGTGATTCCATATTTGTCAAAATTAAAAAAGGATTGTGTCACATTGAATCCAAACTGAACACAATATCGGAAATACATCAAAATCATGTGAGTTGAGACCGGAAACGAAGAGCACATTACCAGTCAGTTTGATTGGATGTATTTGCAAAGTTATACTTTCAAAGAGTTGTTATTAACTCAATACTTTCATCAACTTGATTGATTCTATGCAACACGTTTAATTTGGCAAACAGATTCATCACTTCGACTGAAGAGATTGATGGGAACTATGATCTGAGAATGACTTCCGGGAACAACTGAAATTCATAGATAAAGCAATGTCAAATGCCATTGCAAATCGAAACTCAGAAACACCGAATTGATTTTACATTTATCAAAGATTCTGGAGTTTGCATCATTTGCAGCATTTCATTGAATATAAATTTCCTGTTTTCCTCTCGGCCGATTAAGTTATGTTTCTTCCTTGTGTAAATGCTCTCAAATATCAAAAGAATCAGAAAAACATGTTAGAAACCTTCTAAAGCTCTTCCTTATAAAAATGGATATGAGTTGTCGGCAAGGGAAAGGCTTGCAGAAAATCAATTCAACGCTCTGAGCTTTAATTTAATGAGTTTACGAAAACATACATAATTCGGAAGGGATTATTTTTTAAATGAACAATTCAACGAAAGCATTAGCACATTTCTCGTCAATGTCATGTAACATTTCTGAATATCTCATCTGTTTAATAATAATAAAAAAGAACTAGACACGATAAAATTCCAGAACAAAGTCATTACCTAAAATCGTGAGTTTGAATAAGCCAAAAACTAGCCGAATGTATAATCTATCTAGACCTGTATGTCTTCATGGCCGTCAGGTGATCTTAGATGAAACTTATCCTCTGCCATTATCTTCCTGTTCTATCATTTGGTCAGTGATATGTTGCATCTTCATTTTTATTCTCTCCCCACAGAGGCATATCAAGTCATGTTGATTAAGCCTCTGTTCTATTACGCCGAAATCCGTGGGTTCCGGCAGTTTCCCCTGGCGGAAAAAACTTTCATCTCAATAGATTTGAATTTTGTATCGCATGGAAAGGGTGGTTCATATCACAATGCCCTTGCCTTGTTTCAGTAGCCAAAATGATGATTTCAGAACAGCTTCGCTAAATGCACAACTAATTTTGATTGCCTCCAATCAGCCATCTCCCATTCTATCCCACAAACTCGTCATATTATAACAGAGGCTAAATCAACATGACTTGATCTGCCTCTGTGGGGAGAGAATGCTTCATTTTGTGTTCTAAGACTTTCAGAACTGACAGATTAATAAATAAGTAGCCCTTGAACCATTACAATCAAGCAAACAGTCAGAAGCAACAGTAAAGAGAAAAAAGTAGTTAGGTTTTCCAAAAAAGTGGCTAATGTACATTGTGTTTGATACGGTATTAACAGAAAATGTATTATATATTAAAAGGTGAAAAAGCGGATTAGATAAATGCCAGGTCAAAATGCATTTATCTTCAAGAAATCCTTGATGACATCTAACCCATATCTTTAAGATATCTATTGATATGCAGTGGTAATAGACATAGCATCCGTCTGTCAGATTATGTTGATAGATCATTACTCGAAGAAAAGTATCACTGGAAGGAATGAAAGATACTAATTATGACCTGTTTAAGAATAAATTTGGTCTACAGTGGTGTTTTATCATACAATGGATAGTGTTCTCGGCATAATAAAGCCAACGGATATTTTCGATATCCGTTGGGCGTGGCTAAAGGTCATATACGGATACCGATGCAAATTTCAAAGGTCAAGGTCGGAACTTCTTTCTAAAATTGCGATGACGTCACAAGCGTTAACATTTTGAACGCCTTTAGTAACGGAGAGAGGCATTACAATATGAATGATACATTGCATAAACATTAATCTAAGAAATAACAACAAAACTGTATGGGTCTTTAGCCATATGTATGACTTAGTAAAAACACTGTCCTCACCATTTGAATGAAACAGACCGAACAATTTTACTCACAGGTACCAAAGGCAGTTCAAGTCTCATGTTCAAACACGTCATTTACCCATCTTCGATGTTCTTTACTTTAATATTGATTAGTTTGGATTCGGAAATCCACAGACTATCATCTAGTTTAGCTCTCCGGCCATCAATGTTCGTTCAATCGCTGTCTCAACGCAAGCTGCCATTGTCACGTAGGCGAAGGGAAGCAACTCTTGCCCCTTGGTGAGATTGACTCGTCCTCTCGATGACGTCGGATTAACGATCGTCAGTTCGATCCCGCCAAAGACCATTTAAAATGTGTCTAATTTTTAAATCATCGTATTTTGTAAATTTTTAAAATTTCAAAACTTTGGAGTCGTGACAAAATAACTCAAACGGCAATAAAAGGCATATATAAGAAGGAATTATATTTTGTCAATTCACCGTCAGAGTCATTGCTCTATTCATTTGCATATATCAATGCGCGAATCTTAAAACAATTTCAACTATCAAAATAGTATTATCAGGCATTTTTTCGAATTAAATTTTAAAATGACATTGTATGATAAAGAGGTTATCATGCTCGTGTGTTTTGGGATCGTAATTATCCTGCATTAGGAATAAACACTATGTATTTAGCTCGCCAAGGCTCGCAAAATACAATGTTTATTCCTAATGCAGGATATTTACGATCCCAAAACACACTCGCATGATAACCTCTATTTATCCTTTGTCTTTCGTACAGTGTCTCTGATACGTTTGTTGAAACAGCCAAAATGGCATTTGCAGGTATAATGTATTCTCGTCAATGTTTAAAGCACGCCGAACAGCACTTCATGAATACTTTCTTTGTTAATATCGTACTAAATCAGTTACTGTTGTCTCGCAAAACATAACATACTCCCCAATTCAATTACATTTGCGATGTAAAAGAATATAAATTGGGTAATGAGGATTTTAATAATGGCGGTGGTTCATGAACGTCCTAGCAATTGTTTTTCAATTTGCTTGTGAAGACAGAATGTAACAAATGATATGATTTGATTTAAGACTTGTAGCTTTTATTAATCAACAAGTTAAAGGTAGTTCTGTATGTGTTCAAATCTGATGTTTTTACTGAAAGGGTTAGTTCACATTTCCTCATTCTATATTTGCAAATTCTGCCTGTCAAGTATGTTTATCTCCCTTATAAGTTAACACGTAACAATGATTCTGTTTTATCAATTTTCATAAGAACATTGAATGTCAATAATTTAGGTATGCAACGGAATGCATATCATCATACTTTGTTCGATTTGACTGTAATATATGTTTTTACTCATTATTTTGAAATACATTTGAGCTTTTCTCTTGTGCCTTGTAAATGGATCGAGAAAGTATTATGTTGCTGACAGGTGAGAGGAATAATCATACATCACATTTCATCCGTGACCATTACAGCATCCCTGATGCTTGAACCGATTGAGATGATATTCACATGCGTAGATGATTGATCATGACATGATAATGGATACATAATATCAAGAATAATAATTGCGTAGAAATGGTTGATCACACGTCTTTGTATTCTACAACATAACGGGTTTCTCATCTCTTATACATTAAAGTTATAATTCAAAAATAATTAGATCATTAATGTTTAAATCAAATATTTCAACAAACATGAGTGTGGGTATAAGGTATATCTTCAACATGAAAATAACTACTTCAAAAAAGTTGTAGTTGCTTCCATGGCAATTTTTATTAATGTTATCATGCTTGAATATACCTTGTGAGTACAGTATGTGGATTTATGAATTATAATCTATTGTACTGAATTAATAGCAATATAATTTTATTTTTTTAAACAGAAATGCCCTTTTCTACTGATGAAGATTAAATTCAAGAACAAAACACAATCATTGATAACGCAAACAAACAATATTAAATTGTCTATTGCAAATTGTTTTGTGCATGAAAGACGCTCATTTGATTGTTATTGATAACTGATATCACAATGTTTTTTGGAAAAAAATGGATAAATCAAAAATCATTTTTCTTTTACTTCACTTAAGTCATTTAGTGTTTAAGCTTTCTGCAAGGAAATGAAATAGTTTCCCAAATGAAAACACGTCAATAATCTTATGTTTCATTGCACAGCAGAAATGCAGAAAACAATGTTAAAAGATAGCTTTACAGTCTTCAGAAAGGATGGAGAATCCTATTACTCGTTGGAATTATTATCTTGTCTCTGCATTATATTGAGTAATGTTTTGCAGGGTGTTTTAACCATGTTCACGTCACACTTATATATACACAAAGAACATAATTAAGCATCCCCTCTTTTTATAAAATCAGTTTTGGTTCTGTTGGAATATTTCGATTGATTGATGTTTTGACCATTCCAGATATGAAAATTGCTTTTTATTGAGTATTTAATTGAACTAATGTTCCCTACTCTGCAAAACTAATGAAAAAATGTGTGAGACAGGTGTTCAATTATTACTATTGACATAGGGGTGATACAACACATTTATCTTTGGATTGTTGTAATAAAATATAATTGTTTTGATCCCTAGTTAACTTTCATACACAAATACCTTTATTATCACGCATGAAGGGCATTGCATTTTCATTACTTTTTTCATCAAAAATTTATAAAATGCCGACAATCTTAAAATCTTTGAGTAAATTGGAGATTCTTTGAGTTGAACTTGTTGTTCTCCCTTTCGTAAAACCTTTGTTCTTTGTTCTTTTTGTGTAGTTTTCACAAACTCTTTTTGATTTTGCTAATACCTTTCATATTGGGTACACCATTAAAACGAATATAAACATACAAGGACATAAACTTTATTTCAGACATTAGCTGATTTGGGGATACTTGTAGTTGATGCAGATATGTGATGTTTACTGCAACATCAACCCATGAAGCATAACATATTAACATTTGTAAGCTCTAATGAACCTAAATAATTGTTCTTTGTGTATAGTTTCAACAAACTCTTTTTAATTCCGCTAATACCTTTCATATTGAGTACACCATTAAAACGAATATAAACATACAAGTGTTCGTTTAAATGTGGGGAAAAGGACATAAACTTTATTTCAGACATTAGCTAATTAGGTGATACTTTTGGTTGATGCAGATATGTGATGTTTACTGCAACATCAACCCATGAAGCATAACATAATAACGTTTGTAAGCTCTAATGAACCTAAATATTCCGAGAAACGTCTCAAGGAGGTAATAACTGTCAATTCTCCACCAATAATTCCATCACTGAGCGTCGGTTTCAAATAACGATCAATGGTATCCTTTTAAGTTTGTGGTCCCTAAGAGATATATTTTTGGTTCAGATCTTTGTAGTTCATAACAAAATATATATTTATGTATTGCTATATCTATCAAAAATATTTTTCTTTGTATATCTAGCCCCAGTATGATCAAATATTTCCAACATGTTTTCATTATGAACGAAGAGTTTGCTTAAAAGAGTACGATGTATGACAGGTTTCCTTTCCCATTTTAAAATTAGAATTAGAGGCCAAAAGCAATATTATCAACTACGAAGGAAGGCAATAATGTTATACGTTTTCATCTGAACTTTTCAAAATTTCATAGAGATCAGCGAAATTATGCACTTTAAATGTAATGAAACTCAGGGAAAAGCCTTTTTACCTTGAAATAAATTCTCATTTAGTTTGCACGTATTTACAAAATGCACTTTTAAATTGAAAACATACCTGTACAGTTTTATGTAGATTAAGAGATGAAAGGATTTACATTCGATCCTAAAGATGAAGAGAATGACCATATGCAATTACTATAGGCAAATTTGGAAATTTTTCGAGACTCGTAAAAACTTAAATGGCCATATATCTAAAAATATTTTATAAATAAATGTTGTTTATGTTTCTCATCAATGTAGTATAGTATTGGCACCATCCAGTAAAGGAGATGCGAGTAATTTATTATATCAAAGAGTGTAGATATTATTTCGATTGTATAATGTTCAAGTGAAGTAATGTTCAACAGATCACAAGTACTTAAATCATTCAATCATTTATTACACTGGCCAGATTGTAGTGTGTGTGTTCAATTCACCTTAAACTTGAATGGCAAATATTTTTATTAAGAATAACTAGCTCCAAAAATGTTACATCTATAATAACACCTTTAGTAGAAACTTCTAATAGAAAGCTTCAACCACTTACTTATCTTTTCCTTTCTAATAATCGTTTTGCAACCGTTGGCTTGAAAAAAGAGTGCCCAAAAATAAAACCATTGTCAAAGGGTATTATCATTATTCAACTAAATTCATGAAATCATAAAAAAATTATTTTTTCATAAATATTGACAATAAACATCGTAATATTACCTAATTTGTGCATGTTGACTTGAAAAGAACAAATGTTGAAGCATTATGGTAGAAAATATACAAATGTAAAATCACAACACTTTGCTATTTGTGCAAACCTGATTCTTTTATTCATGAACAAGCCCCGGTTCAGGTTTAACAGGAATAATAAAAGAGCCATAATATTTGTTCATGAAATGTTTTACAATGCTTACATCCGTCTTGAGTATGGCAAGGTCTTAACTATTTGCAATATTTATGATTTTAGAGTGAAAATGTATCAACATAAGAATCTGTGTTTTTTGTTGGCCCTTTCTCACATGACCTTTTGGAGCGCAGGATAATAACATACCACCCTACTCAATCGCACCAAGAAAGTCTAAGGGAATACATATATAGTGTAGAATAAGAGATGTTTACGGGAATAATTGTAAGTAGTTAAATGAACTGGTAGTGTAAGGCTGTAAAATTACTCTGTACTTGCAAAGACAGAGGGTAACTGAGCATATATTTCCCTTCAATAGCCATGAATAAACTACATCATTACATTACAGCCAGTGCAAACCTTGTCACTATCGCCGCAGATCATAAGGTAGACATGTCTAAGAATAATGTTTGTCTACTATTAATTATAGTTATAATTATGCTTCATGGGTTGATGTTGCAGTAACTTAATTATACACATCTCTGATACTTCAGATTAGCTTCGAAATAAAGTTTTAAAGTTAGCAACCGTTGATTGACTTTCATTAACGAAAGGCCAACATACGATTTTCACTTTATGGTGCTTTATCTGTAAAATACGGTTTGTCATTTGGACATTTTCTCTTCAATCTTTTCCTCTTTACATTGTTTAATGTGAAGTTGATACATTTGATGCTGAATTATCATGCAAACTCCTGTTTTAATTCATGTTTGATTTCGTACATGATGTTTGCTTCAGTTAAGTAACAATAATGCCCTTTTTATTGTAAAAAATAACGGTGAATTAAGTAGTGCACAAATTTATTTTGAAAACTGTAATAACGTGCCGAGCTATAGCAGAAATTCATTTAAACCTACATATTGACTCTTCTTATATTTTTGCTTGTTGCAATTATAACAAATTCACAGATATCCTTGGGCAAACACGTAGTTTTGCAATCAGTCAGTTTTATCATTCTTAGAAATATAGATATCTACTTGGATCACATATTTTGCAACTTATTTTTGGACACTTTAATTAAATAAAAACATTATTTGAACTAGTTCATTGTCAATGTGTTAGATGTTAACTGTTAACTGACAAAGGCTCTCTCTGCTATTTTTATTAACCTCTGATTAGAGATACAGTGATTGCACGAATTTATTCCTCGTCTAAGGAGAGAGGATGATGCATTGCTACCGTAAAAGATCTGTTTTGATTTGGTTTAGCTGTTTCCGATCAATTGCCAATAAAAGTTGTGAAATAATTCTTAATTTGAGAAAGATATGGTTTAACAAATTCTAACGTCTTAAGATACTGATTTACAATGCTGAATGTATAGTGTTTTAGAGTTTGTCCCGTATACTGCGATAAGTGATTTAGAAATCAATGTTCATGTTGTTTCTCATATAAATCATTCAAAATAAAGATGGAAACAAGAGCACTTTTAGTAAGTTCTACATGGGCATGATAAGTGAGAGATCATAAAACAGTGTGAAAACATATCTCAATTAAAAAATTAATCACGCAAAACTTTCCTCATGTTTATATCTCACCATAACAATGATAATGACAAAACTGCACAAAAACAAAACAAGACAATACAAGCTGAATGGACAATTCAACCAATGCATATAAAAATTAGTGTCAATGTCATGATCATGAGATAATGAAAGGTGATCAGATCAACTAAATGAAAATCCACTTAGTTCTACAGGAGTAGTGAGAAATCGTCAATAAGTGATTTAATAATATACTTATTTCAAATTTAATCTGGTTTGGTAAAAATCAAGGATTTGCTCATGTGAACATCTAATCAATACTGTTCTCCTCTCACAGAGGCAGATCAAATCATGAAATATTGATACAGCCTCTGTTATATTACGCCCAAAACAGTGGGTAGCCAAAATGATGATTAAGAACAGGGTCGCTGATTGCACAACTAACTGATTGCCTCCAATCAGGCATCTCCAATTCTACTCCACAAATTCGTCGTAATATAACATATAATTGATCATTTTGAACGAAAATGATTTTATCGTGAAATTTCGACTTCTAAATCATATGCAGAGTTAAGTGAAACTTCAATTTTATTTGAATTGCTTATGAACAGAACCTCAAAGGGACAGATAACATTTGTAGACAAGGACATGGTTTGCTTTAGAGCAGGAATAGGGCATATGCAGAGATTCAAGGTCATGCATTTTTTATTTATTTACAAAAGCAGACCTGATATCTGATAAGCAAACATATTTCATGAAAATGCATTTACGTTTTGAAATATCTGGAATCAGTATCGGCAATATGTGCTGAAGTAATGTTAGGAAAGTAGTATGACCTGTTTATCAATCACGTTGGTCTAGAGTATTTTCCCTTGTCTTCCTTACAGTGGCTGTGATGAGTTCAGAAATAATTTATTCTGATCAAGCCTCTGCATAGAACTTCATCAATAATTTGTTTGCGAAATATCGAACTAAATCAACTAAGGGTGTCGCGCAAAACGTAACATTCTGTCTCAGAATACAAATTGGCTACGTTTTTTATTAATGGGTGCGGTTCATGTATTGCGTAGCAATTGCTCTTCCATTATGTTTTTAAAGACAGAATGAGTATGTTTTCATTCAAAACTTGCAGCTTTAATAAATCAACAAAATACATTGTGTTATTTAAGGAGCAGTTTTACAGTGTTGAACTTATTCGAGTACATGGTATGATTACTAATTGCTGCACGCAATACGCTTCATTATAAAGTGATGATATTTACATGAGTTCAGTGAAACGATTAAATACGAGTAAAACAAGCTTTGATCTCGTTCTTATAAAGATAAAGCACACACTAACCAAATTATGTTTGGTGTTTTTGATGATCGAAGCTAATGGAGTTTTTTTTCTGAAAAGGGCTAACATCTCACATTTCACATTTCTCCATATGCAAATTCTACTGTCAAACATTCTGGCAATCTATTCTATTTCATGAAGAAGAGTTTGTTTGTAATCGTTTTGCGTTGATGTCATCTGCACAATTTTGTGAAAAAGAACGTGTTCCCTTCCTTGATATTTTATTCCATATATTCAATCATGATTCCATCTGACTAGCTTTAGTAATTATAGTAATATGACCTATTGCATATGACAAGAGAGAGCCAAGTATACATGTAGGCTCTTTGTTATCGCCAGACAAGACAATACACTTTTATTTCCAGCATTAGCTGATTAGACTGGATGTTGTTAGGGCTATGCTGTATTAACATCCAATTTACTACCTGGAGTAGAACATCTTTATCATATATGAGCTCAAATGAACCAGTTTTCCGGGAAATGTCTCAAGGGGGGAAATAAATGTCAATTCTCTTATTTCCCAAACAATAAACCATTGAATGCGGAAATTTTGGGGTCCAAGGATCATTGGTTTCATATTTGGATTGAGGCAATTAACCGATAATTTTTTTCATTTGATTATATGTATTCCGATGTCAATTTAAATTTTATGCAACATTTCACACAATTTCAATATTTTCCTGATATTTCCTTTCACCATTTTACCACCTGTAAAATCAAAGTTTTTAAAAACGTTTATCGTGATAGACTATCAAATACATTGTAGATGAACATAGAATATTCATATATTCAACCAAGATCTTATACTTACAAAGCATGTTTGTCATGTATGCTTATGTTGAAAGGAGTTTTAAGTTTATTTGAAGTATCTGCACATCATTGTTTAGTTAAAACGTTTGTTTTGATAAGACAGCTATAAACAATAAAACTCTATGCTGATATTGAAAATAACTTAAATTCGGCCAAATGAAATAATTCATTTTGAACATTAATAGCAGAATATTTCTTTGAGATTCCTTTTAAATCCTCCTTGTGAGAAATATTGTGAAATATTTATCACCCTCCTTCTGAAAAACACAAGTGACTAAAATATGAAAAAATAATGTAAATGTTAATATAATATATATAATTGTCAAAAGAAGTGTGTGCTCTAGATAACAATTTACATAGGAAATTCATTACTTTACTTTTTTCCAAATGTCAATCCTTTATGTCGAATTTTATTAACAAACAGAACAAAGTGTCATACTACAAGAATAAAAACTGATTACTAAAATATACAAACATTAGATAGGTCCTTTTGAAAGTGAAAAACGTGGGGAAAAAGCAAATAAATTATATGAAATATAGCCTCAATCTGGATAGAACCTTGATACTTTTTTTAAAGGTGACATCGACTAACTTACTGATAAGTGTTGAAGCTCATGCCGTAATGCAAGATGTACAACAAATGTACTTCATAGAGGAAAACAAATGAAACATATATCAAATTAACCCGTGCATACAGTGAGATAGATCAAGGGGGTCATTGACATCTACTCAAATCTTGCTATGAAGGGAAGTAAGATAAAGTGTTATAATCTGGATTTAAACCTTGACGATTATACATGAAATGGTCTATACCATTATTGTAGTTTTGTTTTAATTTTACTTCTTTACATCATATTGCTAAAATAAAATGTTATTCATTATAATTATCAAAGATGAAGTTCGAAAAAACCTAAATCATGACAGAATGTCATTTTAGTGAATTAATATTGTTCATGTGTTCATTGTTTACAAGACCTTTGTCACCAATATTTCTCAACTACAAAATCGAAACAGACTAAGAATTTTTCAACTGAATCCTTTCATTTATTGACACAAAGTCGCACTTGAATCATGTACATTGAAATCTTGACATCGTCAGTCAGTTTTATAAGATTCATTTGGAAAGCATACGTTTAACAATTTGTTATAAACTCAATACTTCCATCCTTGCAACTTGACCTGATTTGGCAAACACATTCTTTAATTCGGTTGACGAAATGTCAAGATTGATGTGAAACAATGATCTGCAAATGACTTCCGGAATGAATGGAAATCATAAATCAATACGTGATGCCAGTGCAATCTCATCAAACTCATAAAATGCAATTCAAAACTTAAAACATCAAATTGATGTCGGATTTATAAATGAATCACCAATTTGCTCTATTTCTAGTATTTATTGAATACATATTTGATGTTTCCCTCGCGGGTCATTAAATAAAGGTTCTCTCTTGTGTGCATTACCTCAAACATCAATACAATTTGTAGAAAATGTTAGGAAATCTTTGAAACAGTTCCTTACAAAAACGCTTATGAGTTGTTTGCAAGAAGAAACCTTTCAGAAAATCAATGGAACACTTTCTGCTTCATGGACCATAATGAGATTGGAAGTAATGAGGTGGGTTACATATGTTTCAGTTGGGAAGGAAATATGTTTGTGAATGAACAGTGGAATTCTAAACTGCCTAACCATAATGTCAGAGCCTTGTATATCAATGAGGGCTGACAGATGAACATGAACAGAAGAAACTGTAGCCCTAAACTTGGTATAAACACCAAATATGCAGTGTTCACAATATAAATCTTTCAATACACCAAACGCTGACAGTTATTTACAAGGATCTGCTCTTTAAGATATAAGATTGGTATAATCAGTCTCACATCTTTACATGATATTATTCCTGTAATTGAAGCTTCATTACTATCAATGACAACTGTGATGCATTGTTTGTAACAATATAATACCAAAAATATACATATATAAGTAAAATTAGTAGGGGCAGTTATAGATGATAGAGATGGACCCACAGTTTGTCTCATGTGTAGGTCCTTAGCTGGGAGTAGTTTTAGCATGCTTATTTCAAACACTGGAAATATGGTTTTTTTGTATCCCTATGTTTAACATTTTAATTGATGTTGACCTTCTACTTTGATGATGATGATGATATCAGTAACGCTTTCTACCGAGAATTATTGTTTGAGTTAAGTTTTTGATATGCCATATGAGTATCTCAATGGTCAAAGACTTTATTCTTGCTCATCCATAATCCAACTACGAACGACTACCAAAAGCTTGTTCTTGTTGCTCATACATGATTCAGATCAATGATTGACCAACGGCCACGAAATTCACGTTTTGTATCAATGACTTTCCAAATTCTAAGGACATACAGTTTCCGTACTCCATAATGTCAAACAAACAGTCTGACAAAACACATTCAAACATATTCTACATCCAAAACCTCATTGACTTACTTTCGTAACTATGTTAAATTAACAATTAACACCTGTTAACAGTCACATACCTCAGTGTTTGCTAAGATTAACGTCTTTGAAATACAGCAGCAATGTCAGATGGCATTTCCAAACAGACCGATTTATAACACAAATTTGCAATTATTCAAGAAACTCATCCTATTGATTAACTTGGAAACTTAATTTTAACATGACTTTGATTGATTGACTTGTTAAAAAGATTTCCGTACGTTGAATGTCAATCAAAAGCGAATCACCGGGAAAGGATAATAATGACCTCTTGATTCGGTTAAAAACATTTAATTGTACTGTTTCTCTCAAAATCCCTGTGCTATACATGTTTGAAAGGTGTTACTTACTTATTTGCGTTTTCCGGTAGATGCTATTTAAAACGTTCTATTTGCTAAAGGTTTAGATAATTATACCTTGCTATTTTGCTAAAGGTTTAACAGTGTTTACCTGGCTAATATCCTCCCAATTTGCCGCCTTGTTTCATGCAGCGGGTTTCATTTGAATGCTATTCTTATTCACTGTTGGCACCATAAACACTTTTTATAAAAGATATTATTGTTACAAATGGAAACAGTTTGTATTACAAGTACACTATTTGTAATGTTTAGAACATTGGGAATTCTCATTTCACTCTTAAAATTCTAATAACTTATGGTCATTCTACTATGTGGATAAACAGTTTGTGTTTAAGCATTTGCAAAATTTCTTGGATGCGCGTTTGGTTTTAAAATAAGTTTGCAGCTGTTGAATAACAATGAGTCAATGAAATTTTACAAATGTTACTATTTAGATTTTAAATTTAACGATTTAATCATTTTGAACGTGTATTAATACGTATTTCTTTATACCTTTTTGTGGTATATTATCCAAATAATGGCAAAATGAAAGTGGTCAAGTTTAAATATTCAAATAATAAATGTTACACTTTTCATATTTTGAGATCAAACATTACCATAAAGACCAAAATATGTTATTTCATTAAGTGCCACCCGTCAATCTGTTAATGGAATGGAGTTTGAGTATTTGACAGCTCTGTTTGAGAAATGAATCAAAGGATCAAAGATCTTTATATGCCTCTTAAAAGTTCAATTTCAATCAAGATTATACATGTTTTCAGGTTTTATGAAAAACATATGTAAACTGAATCTTTATAATTGCTTGTCTCTAAGCCTGTTCATTTGTTGATGTTTATATGGCAAGATGATTTTTATATAGAAACAACATCTTTGAATAATTGATAATTAATAAGCGTGCAAATAATAGTAAATATTTGGATCCAATACAACATTTATTTATCTATGCACCAAATCAAATGTGTTGAGCATACAATAATCACAGCTTTTCTTGATCTTAAAAGTTACTGATTGGCTGTAATTAATTACCTAAAAGTTTTTGTCCACATGTATTTGTGATTTTGTGTAACATTAACAATGACAATTGAACACAAAGTAGTATACACAGACGGAAAATGTTATTTACCACATGGGAGATGAATCATTTAAAATATCTTTTCATAAACTCATGCAGTACTGAATATGTATAAACAGCTTTCATGGAAAACGTTAAGCTTTGAGCGAATTTAATAAAGGATAATTCAGAAGAGTTTATCTGATTATGAGATGAAAAATACATTGGTGGCTTATCGAGGATTTAACTTAACACCACTCTAGTTTGTTGTTAACAAGTTTAATCTCAACGTGATATATGATAGAGCCAGAAGCCGTTGAGACTCGAAATCAATGAATGGTATTACATGAATCACATAACTTGAGGAGGTTGTGATCCCAGTAAGCTTCTTATCTCATGTGTTTATTTCCACTTGTCGCTTATTGATAGCATTTGTGAAAAGAAGATAATGCTTTACGGTCTTATGAAAAGAAACATCTCAGTGACTCAAAGAATGTTTTTGTCCTTAATGCCACAAGTGTCGTAACATCAGTAATGCACCTTTTTGATACATCTTTGGTGTTTTAAGGGTTATAAAGAAGATTTCTATCATACTTTGTTCATGGTCCTAAATGGCACAAATAATTGTTTGTATCAAACGAATGCAACATTACGTCAAAATAAGTATTTTTATCTAAGAAGAAATATAAAGAGGCTATCTGTCTAATCTTGGCTAACACCATGTTTATCGCATCCAGAGAGGTAGACAGTTAATATCTTCAGGAAGGGTGCATGTCACAACAACATGGTATTTGTCGAGAGTTGGTATATATAATATTTATTTTATGAATCAATCCTTCTAATCACGCCAAAAATAATCACAAACTCTCTTATGTCTCTGGCATGATATCTGAACACTCATCTAATGCAGATTTATATGCATTGCAATAATAATAATAATAATAATAAATGAGTATTTATATAGCGCCTTATCAATATGACATATGCTCAAAGCGCTGTACATGAAAATGTGTCTATGGGTAATATTTCCTGAAAAGGTAATTTTTACACTGGCTTTAATGCTCTCAAGAGATGGACATGTTCTAATGTCATGTGGCAAAGCATTCCAGAGCGTAGCTGCAGAGATTTTGAAAGTTAACTGTCCGAAAACTTTGAACTTCCATTTTGTGTCTGGAGAAGAGTGTGCTTCTGATCTAAGAGTATAGCTGGGTTTATACTCAGTGATGAGTTCACACAAGTACTCTGTAGCTGTTCCACTTAAACACTGGTATGTAAGGGAGAGAACTTTATACTCAATCCTAGCCCGTAACGTTTTTAACTCTCAATAATCACTCCTAGTGACGGGCGCATGTAGGTCATCCTTGGCCCAAACTTCGCCCTTAATTTCACCTACCTACCTACCTACCTAGCCTGTACTGGTAGCCAGTGTAACGATTTGAGGATAGGTGACATGTGATAATACTTTGATCTAAGTGACACTATTCTGGCAACTTTATTTTGTTTCTTCTGGCGTCCTTATTTGCACTCAGAAGAAGGCTATTGCAATAATCCAATCTGGACAAGACGAGTGTTCTGACAAGGGCAGCTTCATGAGTGAGAAGATGACGGATATTCCCGATGTTGTACAAGTGGTAGTTGCACTTGCTACACAAATCAGTTACATGTCTATCACAGTTGAAGTCTGATTGTAGATAATTTCCAAGGTTCTTCACAGATGAAGAAAACTTTATTTCTTCTTTACCAATTTGGAGCTTGTTAATTGTGGTTTTGGATTGCATTGTTTTGGTTCTGATCAACATCGCATCAGTCTTGTTCTGGTTAAGCTTAAGCTTGTTGCTGTGCATTCACACACTGATGACACTACGACATACTGTGACACCCTTTTCATAAAAGATCAAGGTCTAGTGTTAATTTTTCTAATTGCATAAGTGTATGTGGGCTAGTATAAACGCACATCTTTTATATAATTCAAGTACAAGATTTGGAAATTGGATGTTCAATGATGTCCTCCTTTTAGGTCTGCTATTGCCCCTTTTAAGGTCGACTGGTTATAAATCTCAGCATAGTAATTTTATATTTTTAGCTATTTGAGGGACTCATACTGCTGAGAGATGAAACCCTTACCGTAAAACATTATTTGAATTTGATTAATTAGGGTTACCTTTCATTAATAACACTGCACACATGCTGTGTAGTAGCATGGTTAAGAGACCCTATGATTGCCAGTTAAGTTTACAGCCAAAAGAACAAGCTCTGGAAATAATTATTCCATTTTAGAAATGTATCACAAATTATGTAATTCTATGAACACTCCTTTTAACATTTTGAGGTATTGCTTATTGTGAAGCCTTTACGAAATGTACACGTATTTAGGACAATTGTGAAGCCTTCATTTAATGTAAACATATTTAGGACAAACCTTCAAGTAAAAAACAAATTCCCTTCTAGCAGATATGTTTAGACTAACTGTTATTAGGTGCTAACAACATAAATGGCTTTTTCGTTATTTGAATGTATCTGGCTTGTGTATCGTGATTTAAATCATCCCCTGTTGTTGTAAACGAGATACATCTAAACATACTAAATTTCAAAAACGAATTTCCAGCAGGCTCAGATGTATAACTACAATTATTTGTGGGGTCGAAACATGCCCAATCCAACAATCGGATTTGTATTTACTCATTGCTTTAAATACAAACAGTTTATCAGTCTGCGTGTCTTGTGTGGAACCTGAAAACGAGGGCAATTGAAATGAGGCAAATATAAACAAAATCATGCAAATTGAGGCCTCAATAACTATATGTCTACATACAATGTCTATCTTTGTGTATGACTGCGATAGTCATGTCGGTGAGTTTCTATATATTTTTGACAATGTAATTAAGCTAGTATTATGTAAAATACTAAACTGGGTCCGGTTTCATAACATTTAAGCAACTTGTGATGGTTTACCCATTCACTCGTTTCATTTAAGGACGTCGTTTAGCATTCTCTATATCTTTATATATAATAATCATTGTGTTTTTCTTGTTGAGTAGGAGAGGTTGCGTATCAGTTAACCGAAACCATTTGATATTTGTTTCTATACATGGATGATTTGATTTGAACTGAAGTGTTGTAAAGCAAAGTGTAAAAATACGTCATGGTACATATTCAATCAGTTTATGTTTGTCATTGCTATATACTTGAACTTATGTGTATTTTCTATAACTTTCATTTACACGTAAGTCCCAATCTTCTTCCAAATTGTCATAAAATGGAAAATAAAGCTAAAACACTTAAAATCTTGTTTCATCATTATATATACTTAACTTTATTGGTTCATAACTTACATTTACATCTTATGTGACAATCTCCTTCAAATTTGTCTAAAAATGTAAACCTTGATTTCATCATTTCCTAAAAAGTACTATACACTTCTTTATATATTTTTACATCTATGACATATATATCTCCTTAAAATCATTTGTTGATGACTTTAATAGACACAGGTGGATGATGTTATTGGTTCAGTGATTAGTTAATTGATACTTTCAGATTGAGAGATTTTACTGCTAAAAGGTGACAAATCGTTTTTCATGAGTTATTTCCTAATTTCCTAGGGTTAATTTGCATCCATTTTAATACACATTCTGCGTAGTCACATGTTTCACGACATACTCAGATATTCAGTAAAAGCTAAATGATAAAACTGAACCAAATATCGACATTCATGATAATATCATGTTTTGAAAGAGCTGTTAAATGATAAAATCAATTCCTTAATTCGTTAATATGCATCCATCGGAATCAAATAATATAAAAAGTAACAAACACAATGAGTGAGTGGCATGTTACATGTTTGAGTAATGAATGCGTTGATGTTTGCATTCAAATAAACATCCACAGATCATGGGGAAAAGGTACTGACAGAATGCATGAAGAGAGGGTAAAAGGTAATAGAAAGTTCAAAACGATTCGGTTATGTGCAACTATTGACATCAAGTCAGTTCCAGCTTACATAGTTCCATAGTTCCTTGCAATAGATTGATATTTGTAAGTCATGCCATTAATTCGTTAAACAGATTTGTGTATCACTTGAAAATCAACTTACTACCAAAATTACATCACGTGATTGAAAAATATATCTGCACACTGACCCCGGCTAATCGTGAGGAGGTCAGTTTTGTGACAGAAATTTGTGACACTGACCTGAGATATTGACTCGTCTCATGATTTGTCATATGATTGCATCTGTAACGTGCCGCTTTTTTATGTAACATATCAGCCACATGCATAACACATCTGAGGAAAATGAAATTTCGGTCAGGTCAGCCCGCCTCGGGAGTCAGGTCTTGAGTCCTTGTATTTCACATATTGACCTCACCATGAGTAATTAAGTGTATATTATGTTATGGTATAACATTGACTTTTTGTATGAACTTACTAGATGCAAAAATGCATGCCTCTTTATTGCACAAATGGCTATCAAGGTGACTTAAGTCGCTTGATTCGCTGACTGCAGTAGACTCGTAACTCATGAAGACTGAGAAAGTAAACAACCGTTTCAGGTTTTACTTTTATAGCTTCATTACTTTTGTAGCAGAAGTGAAAATAATATTTTTCATGGCCCTGAGAAGTTGGAATTGACGAGTTGAAAGTGTACGTTAAGATTGCCTCGGTAAAAATATTGTGAATTTTATTTTACATGAGGTTAATACTCCATACCTTTTATGATAAATCCACAAGCATAAGTTATTAATATAGTGTCAGGTATTATAAAATTCATTAGAGAGCAAACGGCAACGAATCCTATTTAATGTCGGAGAAATGGTGTTATTTTATATCATTATCACGTTGTCAGAACGATGCTTCATTCTATTCTCCGTCAGTTGAACCCATTAATCAATTTAACCCTTCCACTTCATCAGATCTTATAAGATTTACTGTTATGAGGTGCAAACAGCAAACATGGGGATTATGAGAGATTTGAGGTGACTTAATCGTGTGACTAGAGTTGAAACTTATCCTATTAGCTGTAAACAAGGTGAATCTCAACGTGATATATGTAAGACACACAAAGCTGGTGAGAGTCAAAATCAATAGAAGGCTTATGCATGAATCACAGAAGCGTGAGAGTAAAGAGATCCTGGACATATTCTTTTCTCATTTATCATGCCAGTTGTTTTAGCATTTGAAATAAACATTTGGTGCTTAATTGTTGTAGTGCTGAAACAGACTGAACACCTGTCAAGTTTCAAATCCAGCTCATTTCGTTGCAACTTACTGCCAGATAAACATCAGCAGCCTCCCCATATATCTGACAGTTGACGCAAAAAATTGTGTACAGATCTACAGGGCTGATTACAAACCAAATGGAGCTTTATGATGTCAAGCATGTATTTTTTTATACATTGCAAGATTTGAAAAAACGATCTTTAGATTAAATGGTTAATACACATGAATATGACAAGGGTAAGCTTAATAATACTTTGCTAAATAAACTTTCCTTAGGAAAATAGTATGATAATGAATAATCATCTACATGAATAGTACCAGGTTAGTACAATGTTCCCATTTGCATCACATGAATTCGTTTACAGATTAAAATTATCTCAGTTGGGAGGTGGACTACTATAAAGAACTGTTTCAATCATTAGGAACACAAAGTCTTATTTTTGTAAACATGGTGGAGTTATAAGTCATATGTATCGGAAAGTATAAAACATGCTGTCTTTCTTACATAGGTTTAAGTAAAACAAATACCGTGTGCTCTTCACTTATCTTATCTCTTATCTTTTATACAGACTGGATGTGAAGAATGGCTTGAGTGGCATTGTTAACAAGTTGGAAAAATAGATATCATTTGATTGATTGTAACATCTCGTTTTTCCATCTTGGGAAAAATTATAATAACATGGAAATGAATATCAGATGTTTGAATGTTTTTTTCATGATAAAAATGTTTATGTGAGTCGACAAAAGCATGACATGTCCAACTTATAACTTTTGTCCTAGGATTGGTATTACTAGATTGCATGCTTAAGGTGAGAAATAATCGAATTGTTGGCTGTATCGTTAGCACATGTTTGAATTGAACGATATTGAATATCCCTTATCATCATCATCATTTATAATGTCCCTAAGATAGGTAAGGGTTACAGTTTCCCGTACTTCTTTATAGTGCATTATTTAAAATGTTTCTTTTCTTCTTTCACTTAATGTTACTTCAAGTGCCTTCATTATTTGGCAGAGTCGGTTTGAATAAAGATTCTGTTTTTGCTATTGTATGATAGCTTTCATTTTTATCATGCGTATTTCGTAATGTGATCTTATTTCTTATCTAATCTAATATTCACAAAATTTCGAAATTGGTTTTGTATTTTCACAAATTGTGACTCACAGATATCCTGAAAATTGTGAGAACAGTGCCCGAACTGATATTGAAAATCTTGATGATAATGATAATGATCATGTTTTCATCGCAATAGTGGACACTCATATGGAGTATCTTTCCTTTTAGGTTCACTAGGAACAGTGTTCTGTTGATGAAAACGATATAAATGGGGTACCCCTAAATGAAAATTTCAAAAAGGATCACCATGATATGTTATCAAGTATGCTTTTGCCTGAATAAAAAAAGCATGAATAGTATGTTTTGGTTTTAGGAGGTTGACCATACTTTCTAGCTAGAGTGACTGAACTCAAAGCCATCTCTTATATAATAGATTCTTTCGGCTATAATAGATGATGTATTACATGTTAACATGAACCATCTGTAAAATGTTTATTTATTTAAGTGACTGCAAGGTTCGAAACAAGTTGCTTCTACAGACACGATTTTGCAACACTGAATGTACGTTAGGTTTGCTGTGTTGATATATTTCAATTGTGATTTAGAATTAAATGTAGATTTGGTTCATTTTATCAATAACAATAGATAAAGGCATCACTGTGAATTCATAATATATTTTGTAAATTATTGGAATGGAGAATAAAGTGGCACAAAACAATAATGTATGAATCATGTTATTTAATCTATTTGAAAAAATGGAAATTCCTTTTGCAGTAAAATACCTTTCATAAACATTTTTAGAACATGCGAAATCTTGCTAGTATTTGTTAACCTGTTATCTTCATCCACGGAAGGATTCCTGTAAAGATCAACGATATAGATGTGATATGTAATAACAAATATATCTCTCTCTCTCTTTGTAAGTGATGAAAGGTCAGACATTTTATCATCAATCAGTTTTGTCAGAGACGACCAAGCTATCACATATATAAGAGAACCCTACAACTACAATAGATGATGTATTACACGCACTGTTGATTGATGATCTCATGAGTATTGGCCAATCGGGGTCTACAGAAACGACTCCAAAGTAGAGGAACTATAATTTAATCTAAGTGTTCATGTTACTTGGGCAATTCCTTTGAACAATATCAGATATAGGAGAAGTAATTAGAAACATTATTATAACTTTAATTCCGAAAACGTTTCTTTTACAATCCCTTGTTCCCACAGAACCTACAGTGAGTCCATAATGTAAAAAAGGATTTAAGCTGTAGTTATGAGTTAAAAAATTATGAAAATAGTTATGTTCTTGTGTCTAAGTAGGCAAGCATTGCAAACCTATGTCTTCTGTGTACAACCAAGTCATATTTAAGAAGTTATATCTTAATACGTGTGTCTCCATTAAAGTGTCAACATCATGAACATTATGAAAGAAATCATTTTGCAACCAATAATAATTTGTATGTAAACAAATCGAGTCAATATCCGAAATTAATTGAAACATTCAACTCAACTGTGCTTTGCATTGATTCCGTCAAAAAGATTGGCAGTTTTTTGTTTCATGATGTAGATTATAACAATGGATGACATATGTTATTGCTTTTTAAATCTTGGAGGATCTATGCTATTATTATATCTGACAGAAACTAACAGAATACATTCAAATCGTGTAGGGTGAGACCTTATTCGAACAAAGGCTGGACCAACATTTTATGACATGTTCTATCTTCGTGGGTATAGAGTAGTATATGAGGTAATGACATCCGATCAGATCCGTCTAAACAAGAGCACATCAAGTAAGTTCTCAATGTGAATAATTGGAAATGAAAGTCATAATGAAATGGTTGTCATATATGTTTTTCAAGATGAATATGGTTTGCTAAACAAGCAAATATTTTCTATATGAATATCAAAACAGTAAATAATGAAAAATTAAAAGCACAAGAACTATACAAGAAACAGAACAAACTGAACATAATAATAACTAAAACAAGGTAAAACAGAAATAGAAGAAGCCCTTTGTAGAATGCTTCACAACTCAACAATTCTGTTGATGACAATATTGTATTGAAAACTACTTACTCAAGATATTTAATGTTTAATTTCTGCACAAAACCATATCACATCTAACCATATCAATGAGATCTATACAGATAAAAAGTAAGGGTCACAGTAATATCATCCATCCGTCAGACTATATTGATAGATAATTACTAGCAAATATATATCCTGAAGCAATGACGGCAACTCATTTTGATTAATTGATTATCACTTTGGTCTTCAGTGGCGAATATTTCTTTGTCTTACCCATAGTGGCTGTGATAAAATCGTTAAAACAGACGATTTGGCATTTCAAGAGATACTTCATTCTGGTCAATGTTCAAGCTACACTGCACAGAATTTCATGAATAATTGTTCTGCAAAATATCGTACTAAACCAACTTTTGTCGTCTCACAAAACATAAGATCCTTCCCAATTCAATTACATTTACGATGTCTAAGAATATAAATTGGCTAAGGGAGATTATATTAATGGCAGTGGTTCATGTATGGCGTAGCAATTGCTCTTCAATTATGTTTTTGAAGACAGAATACAAGAAAGGATATGTTTTCATTCAACACTTGCATCTTAGATAAATCAACACGATACATTGTGTTCTTTAAGGAGCAGTTTAACAGTATTGGGCTTACTCGACTACACGGTTACACAGTGTGATTACTAATTACATAAAATCAAAAAGGTTTGCACAAAATAAGCTTCAATATTTAGCAATTATGTCTAAATGACTTCATCAAGAGGATTTAGCTTGCAATTGAGTAGTAAAAGCTTTGAATCAGTTATTTTATTCAACAAAATTGAACACAAACAGGTGAAACATTACTATTGTGTTTTAATGACTTTTTTCACTGAGAAGGGTTTATTTACAACTCTGCATGTGATGTTTGCAAATTCTGCATGTTAGAATTTCTTGAAATATCCCTCTTGTTTCCTCTTCAGCAAGGTTCGATTTTTGTCTTTTTCTTTCTTTTTTATATCTTTAAACAAATTATTTGCTGATCAAGTTAAATGGCATCAAAGTTGATAGTTATTTTATTTAGAGATGTTATTGTTACACTTACTGAAAATAGCAGATAATAAAAAAATTTAAGGAGAAAAGTGTGGAATATCCACATTGTATGACAATTAGCAAACAAACGGACACATCCTTTCTGTAAATAAAGTTGTCATAGATGTCGTATCACTATGAATATGCAAATTCAAATGTAACTTTGTCGTTTTGACTATGTGCAAGCTCATCCTCAGGGCTGATCGACTTTATTGGTTTGAACAGTTGTTACTTTTATCTCAGACTGTGATTCTTGGAAAAAAAGCGTAAAAATATTATCTCTAGTGGGATTCGAACCTCACCCAGCTTGGGTTTCCTCTCATTCACAGTCTGAAGGCACCCCTATTACCCACATGTTCTGATACAATCTCATCCAGCCAATCGTAAGAAGCGCGACAAAAGCTATTGATATCATGCTGGGGGCAGGTAACTCCAGTGTGCCATAGTTATACATAATCGCCGCTAAACGCTATTTAAATATTTTGGATAGCTTACGACCGGGTTTGTCTGTGCTAAAATGGTTGTAACAACATGCGATAGAGGAGGGTGCAGTCAGACCGAGACGGAGAGGATATCCCGACTGGTTCGAACCCCGATAGAGACAATATTTTTGTAATTTTATTCCTCGGAGCACTATCGTTCTTAATAAAACTGCTTTTGACTGTATGTTTTGAATTTGAGTCCCTATGATAATTAAGTTTTATTAATTATCAAAGGATTCTACTTAAACCATGTTGTTTACAAACAGATAGCGCTGATTGTACCTTGAAAAAAAGCAATCTTGGGGTCACAGTGAAAATGAACACGTACATGTACATACATTGTCAAATAATCCTGAGTTTAATTATCAACCTGTAAGAAATATGATGTACAGTAACATTCATCGATCTACGATTTAAAATTTTAACCTATTTGACATGCTGAAAGGTTTGGCACGTTCTATTTATCAATGAAACGTGAAAATCACTAAAATGCAAATGTGCTGATACAAAAAAATATCCGCTCCTGCATCTTCACCCATTATATTTGATTTTACTTGTTTCATTTATGTTCTCTCTTTAAACAAGACAAAAGATTGATGTATGATTGTGTTAAAGATTTCATATTAAGAAGCAGAGTTTATTTGTAATTGTAATGTTTTGGTGTCTGCACAATAACAATTGTGTTCAAAACGTGTTACTGTTCTGTTTTACATTATATATATAAAATCATCATGTCAAAATAGTATACGTTTAAACTCTTTGTTTTGACCAGACAATTAACATTTATTTCTAGCCTTAGCCAATTAGACTGTTCAGACTTTACTGTATTAACTTTCAATCTACTTCCTGGAGCATAACATCTTAGTTTTATAGGAGCTCAAATCAACCAGTTTGTTGCAGGAAATGTCTCAAGGGGGAAATAAATGTCAATTTTCTAATCTCTCCAACAATAAAACAGCCAATGTTGGGTACAAAAAGATGACTGGTTTTATATTTGGATTGGGGCCATTACTACTAAATTACTAGTTTCATTTGAATCAAAGTAACTCGATAGCAAGTGAATTTGATGCAACACAATTTCAATATGTTTATGACTTTTTCTATAACATTTAACTTACCAGGGAAAATCAAAGTTCTAAAAAATGAATATCATGATTGAATATGATATAAATGAACATACGATTGATTGTTTTCTATAACTTTATTCATTTTTTTCAATAAGATTAATTAATAGCAAAATATTGTACAGAACATCGTAGAATGGTTAGGTCATATTTTCTTAGATAAGAAGAAATGTTCTAAAACTTCATACTAGGGCATACATGATCTATTTCATAAATGTGTGTTTTGAATGCTTTTGGGACATAAAATATTGATTTAATACTCAATCTCGATCTTTTATTACATACCAAAATCCAGTTTGTCATATATGCTCATGTATTTTCAATTAAAATAAGATATGCTTTTTTGTTGTACATTATCAAATATAATGAGCCACATTTGAAGAGATGAGCATAGTGAGTTGAAAAAAAGTTCAAAAACTTATCTTAAATAAATAGGCATGAAATCATAGCATTTAAAGGATTCACAGTAGAACTGAAACGGATCCGTATATTTGCAATACTCAAAACTCAAAAGTTGTTGTATGTAACAGGAAATTGTGAACTATGCAATTCAACATGATTAGAAATACATGCTATATTTAATTGTACAACTTAAAAACAACCATATCATGCATTATATAGCTTCATATCAAAGCATATAAAAATACATTTACAATAGATCTGAACCACTTGTATACATACCTGTGTTACGATTGACTACATTATTATTTAAAGCCAGTTGTCTTGTGCATGTTTATAAGTCTGGTAATGATTGACGATACGGATGTGAAAGATGAAAGGTCACAGATATTATCATTTATCAGTTTTGTCACAAACGATTTAGCCGTCACTGATACAGGAGAATCCTTCAACTGAGAGAGATGATATTTCACATCGTTGGATGATTGATCTTCCTATGGGTACTGTACATTCTGGGGCTTAAGTATCAGCAACAACGAAAAAAAACGATCATTGAAACCCCGAGAAATAAATGATACTAACTTATTGTTACATTCAGAAGCCAGATGAAAGGGTATCTCTACATGACACTTCAGTTAAAAACTATCCATTTATAAGGAATTGTACTATAACATTCATGTTAAAGTATAAACATTATGAAAACATGGATTGTCTTTGTAAATTATGCATTCAATCATCATTCTTAGAAGTTCATCATTTGTTGTTTGCAGTTTGTGTTGATGCCCTTATTTACATCATTTAGATAAATAAAATGTTATTCAATATATCAAACATGGAGTTAAAAGAAACTAAATACTGATATAAAAACATTTTGATCAACGTACAATGTATATGTTATTAATGTCAACAATATTTTTAAACTACACAATCGAGAAACAGACCAAGATGTGTTCAACTAAATTGACACAAAAGCTTTTTTGAATCATGTACATTGAAACCGATAACATGAATCACATTATTAGTTTTTGACACTATCAGTTAGTTTGATCAGACACATATGCAAAGCATACTTTTAAAAATATATTATCAACTCATTATTTCCATACAGTTGATCTATTCGTTGCATTCTAGATTAAACACTTTTATTACTGCGGTTGTGGAGATGTGGAGATTGATTGGAAACAACGACATGCAAATGACTTCTGGGATGAATGGAAATCATTAACCAATAGTTAATGCCAGTGCAATATCATTTAAATAACAAAATGCAATTCAAAACTTAAAAAATCAAATTGATGTCGGATTTATAAATGAATCACCAACTTGCACTATTTTTAGTATTTATTGAATACAAGTTTGATGATTTCCTCTCGGTCCATTAAATAAAGGTTCTCTCTTGTGCGCATTATCTCAAAAATTAATACAATTTGTAGAAAATGTTTGGAAATCTTTAATACAGTTCCTTATGAGTGGCTGGCAATAAAAAAACGTTCTGAAAATCAATGGAACACTTTCTGCTTCATGGACCATAATGAGATTTGAAGTAATGAGGGGATTTACAAATGTTGCAGTTGGGCAGTAATATGTTTGTGAATGAACAGTGGAATTCTAAACTGCCTAACCATATCTTTGGTGAACGTCAGAGCCTTGTATATCAATGATAGCTGGCAGATGAACATGAACAGAAGAAAATGTAGGCCTAAACTAACTATGAACACCAAATAGGCAGTGTTCAAAATAAACATCGCCCAATACACGAAACGCTGACAGTTGTTTACAAGGGCCAGCACTTTAAGATGTAAGATAGATTTAATCTGTCACACATTTTTACAGGATGTTGTTCCTGTAAATGAAGCTTCATTACTATCAATGACAACTGTGATGCATTGTTTATGACAATATAATACAAAAACGTTGGTAACATAAGTCAAATCAGTATTTGCAGTTATGCTGATAGTTTCAGAGATGAACCCTCAGTTTTCCTTATGTGTATGTCCTTATCTGCGACAGTTTCAGGGATGAACATGATATTGTTCCTGTAAATGAACCTTCATCACCATCACTGAAACAGTGATGTATTGTTTGTAACAATATAATACCAAAAATGTACATATATAAGTAAATTCACTAGGGGCAGTTATAGCTGATAGAGATGGACCCACAGTTTTTATTATGTGTATGTCCTTATCGGCGACACTTTCAGGGATTGACCCACAGTTTTTATTATGTGTAGGTCCTTATCTGGAAGTAGTTTAAGCATGCTTATTTCAAACACTGGAAATATGTTTCATATGTATCCCCATGTTTAACATTTTCATTGATGTTGACTTTGTATTGTGATGATGATAATATCAGTAACGCTTTCTACCGAGAATTATTGTTTGAGTTAAGTGTTTGCCATATGGGTATCTCATTGGTAAAAAGGCTTTATTCTTGCTCATCACTAATCCAACTACGAACCATCACCAAAAGCTTGTTCTTGTTGCTCATACATGATTCAGATCAATGATTGACCATAAACAAATAAACAGTGAACATTCTAAGATATTGTTACGAGTTGAACTAGTTTGTATTAAAAGTACACTATTTGTAATTTTTGAAACATTGGGAATTCCAATTTAGCTTTTATATTTCTAATAAGTAACTGTCATGTTACAATGTCGATAAACAGTTTATGTTACATTTCTTTGATGCCTGGTCAGTTTTAAAGTAAGTTTGCGGTTGTTGAATAACAATAAATCCATGAAATCTAACAACTATTTATCTTTTAAATATACTGATTCATAATTTGGAACGAATATTCATAAATATTTGATTATACCTTTCTGTTGTGTATTAGCCAAATATTTACCAAATGAAAGGGGTCCAATTTTAAACATTTAAATCAATGTTAAAGGGGCAGTAGCACGTTTTAAGGGGGAATATAAGGTGATGTCAGGAAAATGAAAATAAATGGTTCCAATTGAAAGACAATGTATTTAAACTAAATGGAGCAGTAATAATTCAAATATATAAAGTAAAGTTTAGCAATGCGATTCCTTTTTCTTACACAAAATGAATTAAAGGTGTTCACACAAAAATGACCGCCAGTGGATTTTATGTGAATCTTCATACATTGACCTCTGACTATGGATGATTGGTTTGTGTTATGAGATTTTTGACACTGTAAAAATAATACATTTAATATTAACTTACAATTATCAGTGAAAACTTTAAAATATCAAATTATCAAAAAACGTGCTTCTGCCCCTTGAAAATGTTCATAGTTTGAGATCAAACATTACCATAAAGACCAACAGACCAACATTCTGTAATGGAATGGAGTTTGAGTATTTGACAGCTCTGTTTGAGAAGTGAATCAAAGGATCAAGATGTTTTATATGCCTCTCTAAAGTTCGACTTCAATCACAATTTTATTTGTTTTCATGTTTTATGAAAAACGTTTGTTAACTCAATCTTTATAAATGCATGTCTTTAAGCCTGTTTATTTGCTGATTTTCAGATGCCAAGTTTTATTTTTATATAGAAACAATATCTTTGAATAATTGATTGATCAATAATTGTGTTTTTATAGTAAATATTTGGATCCAATACAACATTAATACATCTATGCACCAAATCCAATGTGCTGAGCATACAATAATAACATCTTCTCTTCATCTGAGTAAAAGTTACTTATTTGCTGTAATTATCAACCTCAACTTAAAGTTTTTGTCAACATTTATTTGTGATTTTGTGTAACATAAACAATGCCAATCTGAACACAAAGTAGTATTGACAGGCGGAACACATTATTTACCAGATGGGAGATGAAGGATTTACACAAGCTTTTAATAAACTCATGAAAAAAAACCACCAGTACAAGATAAGAATTAACGTTTTTAATTAAATTTCACAACTTAAAACACAAGTTGTCTATTTACAAACAAATGATGCAAATTATGTAACCTTTGAAGGAATCACAAAAAGGAAAATGCAATAGAGTTTATATGATTATTAGGTCAAAACACATTCGTGGCTTATGAAGGATTTGACTTAGTAGTGTGGTGAAGTTAACACCAATCTCATTTGTTGTAAACGAGCTTAATCTCAACGTAATATATGTTAGACTCTGAAAGCCGTTTAGACTCAAAATCAATCAATGGTATTACAAGAATCACAGAACGTGAGGAGGAAGTGATCCCAGTAAGTTTCTGATCTCAAATATTTATTTCTCCCGCTTCTCATTGCTTTATTGATAGCATTTGTGAAAAGAAGATGATGTCGTATGCTGTTGTGTGACGATTGTTTATTTGGGCCGTCTTTCCTCAAGATGCTTTTAACCATGACCACCTGGAACTGGTTTAGTTTTTTTCAAAATGGTAACATGCTTCCTAGAGTTTTGTATATAAGGAAGTACAAATTCCTGACTGTAAAAAAGATTTGTTATTATCATATTTAAAATATAATTGACAAATGAATTCCAAATTTTGCAATGATAAATCTTAAACAATCATATGCAAACAAGTAACATTTCCAAACAAATATATAATTTATTTTTATGTGTTATGGCAGTTTGTGTCATACCAGATATGAAAAATTATCATTGTATAATTTCGTGTTTAAAATGACATAATTGAGCTTAAATTCAGCAGTCATTCATAAAGAAAACCACAGAAATTCAGTAGTTTTATTGTATGCTCTATTTTCAACTCTATTCGAGTATAATGCTTTTGTTGCTGCTACATTCAGTCACATAGATCAGTGGTAGAGTGCTGCGCGTCACCCGGAAGACCGGGGTCCGATTCCTGGGGTCCGATTCCTGGTTGCGTCATACAAAAGACAATAAATTGTGGGAGTTGTTGTTGCTCTGAATCACATTTAGCATTGTAACGGTAGATCATTACCTTAACTGGCGCTGCACTGTGGCTGCTGGCTGCTTTTTTGCACAAAACAGATTTCCAATGTACATTGTAATTTCTGAAATTCATTTCGTGCTCTAGACACCTGGCAGCCACAGTGCAGCGCCATTTCAAGCAATGTTTGCTGAGAGTGCCATCCTTAAAGGTCTTTTGGTTTGATGTGGCAGGGAATCGAGCCCTGCCGAATTGATATCTAAATTGTATCATATCCTTTTAAAGTGTTTTCTTCGAATTCTCTTATGTGGGACCATTTGTGAAAAGTGATTAATTTTAGAGAGATGAGGTTCAAAACAAGCCGATATATTCTATAGACACTGATTTGAGATTGTCGATATATGACAGAAGTGATTTAAAACGAAATGTTCGTTGGTTCCTTGTATCAAAAGGTAAATATGAATGGAGTATGAGGTAGCACAAAACAATTAATTATGAATCATGATGTGTACATTTTGAAAAAAAATTAAAATTCATAGAACCTTTTGCACAAAAATAAAAGTGAAAAAATTTAATATTGGTGGGCGTTTTGCATTTCTATGATAGCAGAAGATTGAATGCCCAAATCCATATTTGATGACCTTTTGTTGTGTTCCATGTACTGTTTCCTGTTAACAGTATAGATGTGAACGTTGATAGGTCAAAGGTTTTATCACCAATCAGTTTTGTCGGTAGGGATCAAGTCATCTCTGACATAAGAGAACCCTACAACTACAATACATGATGTTTCACATGCACCGATGGATTGACGATCCTATGAGTAATGGACAATCAGAGTCTACACTAAGGACTCCAACGATGAGTAAAAATACTTTAATCCGCGATAAATGTTTCTATCTTGCTTCCTTGAAAATTTTCAGAGATAGGAGACGTAAATAGAAACATTCAATTTGTCTAAACCAATAATTCCGGTTATACATACATACATACATACATACAAGTACTTCTATAGCGCTAATATCCGGCATAAAGCACCGCTCAAAAGCGCTCAGCTGAGTCTGACAAACAGTGTGTTAATCTTCTTAACAGAATGCGATTCGACAGAGGTGTGTTTTCAGTTGTTTCTTGAAATGTTTTTCCTCAACCTGCATTCTAATATCTACTGGAAGTTGGTTCCAGAGATAGGGCCCGGCATGCTGAAAGGCACGATCACCAAATTTCTTTGTGCGAGATCTTGTAATTTCCAGCAGATAAGTGTCACATGAGCGAAGAGCGCGAACTGGTTGATATTGTGAGACAAGGTTAACTAGGTAAGTAGGAGCATAGCCGTGTATGCATTTGAAGATAAGGAGCATGAGTTTGTAGTGGATCCTGAAAGTTATTGGCAGCCAATGTAAGTTCTGAAGAATAGGAGTGATGTGATCGTGTCGGCGAGATCTGCTTACTATTCTTGCGGCAACATTTTGGACTTTCTGCAACTTGGCCAGCAGATGTTGAGGGAGACCGTACAGAAGAGCGTTGCAGTAGTCAAGGCGGGACGTGACGTACGCTTGGACGAGAGCTGCTGTTGTTTTCCCGTCAAGGTACCTTCTCACCAGGCTGATGTTACGTATGTGGAAGTAGGCTCCCCTACATACACTGTTGACATATGCCTCCCATATGATTCCCAGAATTCACACCAAACTTCTATAATCATCCCATTTACACTCACACCCCATGGTGATTCCATATTTGTCATAACTGAAAAAGGAATGTGTTACATTGAATCCAAACTGAACACAATATCGGAAATACGTCAAAATCATGTGAGTTGAGACCGGAAACAAAGGGCACATTAACAGTCAGTTAGATTGGATGTATTTGCAAAGTTATACTTTCAAAGAGTTGGTATTAACTCAATACTTTCATCTACTTGATTGATTCTATTCAACACGTTTAATTTGGCAAACAGATTCATCACTTCGATTGAAGAGATTGATGGAAACTGATCTGAAGATGACTTCCGGGATTAACTGAAATTCAAAGATAAAGCAATGTCAAATGCCATTGCAAATCGAAACTCAGAAACACCGAATTGATTTTACATTTATCAAAGATTCAGGAGTTTGCATCGTTTGCAGCATTTCATTGAATATAAATTTCCTGTTTTCCTCTCGGCCGATTAAGTTATGTTTCTTTCTTGTGTAAATGCTCTCAAATATCAATAGAATCAGAAAAACATGTTAGAAACCTTCTAAAGCACTTCCTTGCAAAAATGGATATGAGTTGTCGGCAAGGGAAAGGCTTGCAGAAAATCAATTCAACGCTCTGAGCTTTAATTTAATGAGTTGAAGAAAACATACATAATTCGGAAGGGATTATATATTTTAAATGAACAATTCAACAAAAGAATTAGAACATTTCTCGTCAATGTCATGTAACATTTCTGAATATCTCATCTCTTTAATAATAATAAAAGAACTAGACACGATAAAACCCCAGAACAAAGTCATTACTAAAGAGAATAGTAACATCTTAAGTTTGAATAAGCCGAATGCTAGCCCAAAGTATTATCCATCTAGACCTGCATGTCGTCATAACCGTCAGGTGATCTTTGAGGAAACGTATCCTCTGCAATTATAACATACTTCCCAATTCAATGACATTTACGATGTAAAAGAATATATATTGGGTAATGAGGATTTTTATAATGGCGGTGGTTCATGTATGTCGTAGCAATTGCTTTTCAATTTGATTGTGAAGACAGAATGTAACAAATAATATGATTTACGACTTGTAGCTTTTATTAATCAACAAGTTAAAGGTACTTTAAAGGTATCTGATGTTTTTACTGAAAGGTTTAGTTCACATTTCCTCATTCTATATTTGCAAATTCTGCCTGTCAAGCATGTTTATCTCCCTTATAAGTTAACACGTAACAATGATTCTGTTTTATCAATTTTCATAAGGACATTTAATGTCAATAATTTAGGTATGCAACGGAATGCATATCATCATACTTTGTTCGATTTGGCTGTAATATATTTTTACTCATTATTTTGAAATACATTTGAGCTTTTCTCTTGTGCCTTGTAAATGTATCGAGAAAGTATTATGTTGCTGACAGGTTAGACGAATAATCATACATCACATTTCATTCGTGACCATTACAGCATCCCTGATGCTTGAACCGATTGAGATGACATTCACATGCGTAGATGATTGATCATGACATAATAATGGATACATAATATCAAGAATAATAATTCCGTAGAAATGGTTGATCACACGTCTTTGCATTCTACAACACAACGGGTTACTCATCTCTAACACGTTAAAGTTATAATTAAAAAATAATTAGGTCATTAATGTTTAAATCAAATATTTCAACAAACATAAGTGAGGGTATAAGGTATATCTTCAACATGAAAATAACTGCTTTAAAAAAGTTGTAGTTGCTTCCATGGCAATTTTTCAAAAAAATTCTAAATCATTAAATTTTGTTTAATTTTACCATGCTTGAATATACGTTGTGAGTACAGTATGTGGAATAATGAATAATAATCTATTGTACTGAATTAATAGCAATAACATTTTAAGTTTTTAAACAGAAATGCCCTTTTCTACTGATGAAGAGTAAATTCAAGAACAAAACACAATCATTGATAACGCAAATAAACCATATTAAATTGACTGTTGCAGATTGTTTTGTGCATGAAACACGCTCATTTGATTGTTATTGATAACTGATATCACAATGTGTTTTGGAAAAAAATGGATAAATCAAAAATCATTTTTCTTTTACTTCACTTAAAGGAAAATTCCAGTACGATTTCAACTTAATTCTAGCAAAAGTTTGAGTTATAAAAGACATTCTGGTTTAAACATATTTTTATTTCCGAAGAAATCTGGTTTGGCAAACAAGCAATATAGCTCTGCTTATATCAATGCCGCACCAGTACATACATGAAACAATTGCATGCACAAGAACTGAACAGAACAAGTGACAAATGAAAACATAATCTGATTGCGGTCTATATACACAGTGCTTGTAGAAAATATCCCTTTGCAGTTTCATTTCATTACCATTTAAATAGATTTCTCAAAGCGTTTACTCTTGAGGATAAAGTGATGAAGGGACTTCACTATTTTTATATTGTCATTATCAATTTCGTATGGTGTTTCATATAACACAGTCTGAAGGCTATAGCCATTTACATAGAAAATCGAATTGCTTCTTATAGTTGTATACAACCTGCATGCAAACAGATAGTGCACAACATCTTCATTTTGGTATCCACAAGGGCATTCTCGAGTATTTGAAATATGTCGATTTACTTTATCAGAGTTCAAATCGCTGCAACCAAGCTTGAGTCTACAGTGTATTATTTGACAAAAACGACTGCCGTAGTTAAGATTAAGGTAATTATTACTTGATGCATCAGTTATCAGCAGAGATTTAAATTGAGCTATTGAGTTCGCTTGTACGAATTCATTAGGTAATGAATTCCAAATTCTTGTAGTGTCAGGTAAGAAAGATTCTTCGTATATTTTGGTTCTGCATTTAATTGTTCGCAAGTCGGATTTGTTTCGGAGGTTGTAACGACTGTTTTCAGAGACGGATTTAGGAATCAGATCACAGAGGTAGTCAGGGGCGAGACCGTTGTTCATCTTGAAGAAATTTATTTATTTTAATGTCTGTCTTCTTTCTTTTAGTGGTTTAAAGTTTGTTTCGGAGTATAGTTTTTGATGACTGGTACCGCGAACTGCGCCACATATTGTACGTAGCGCATTTGATGTAATCGCTCAAGAATGAGAGATTGATCAATTGTACAGTTATCCCAGATATGACAACAATAATCAAATGTCGGCAAAATATACGACTTGTACATGGTTTCTAAGGTTTTTCTTGAGAGACGATATAAGCTTCGGAGGCAGTTTATCTGTGGACTTACTTTCTTAACAATATCTTCGATGTGAGTTTTCCATGCGCAATCTTTTTGTAGCGTTATGCCAAGATGTTTATGACTTTTGACTTCTTGTATTGGGATTTGGTCCATGTTCAAAGTAGGAATTTTATCAGATTTCTGTTTACGGGAAAAATGTATTGTTTCTGTTTTATCAGGATTAAAGTTAACTTGCCATTTATATGCCCAGCTAGATATTCGCTTCAAATCATCGTTCAAACAAGCTGCAGCATTATCGTGATTATCGACAATAACGTAAATGGAAGTGTCGTCAGCAAATAACCGTATATGACTTTCGATACCGTCTACTAAATCGTTTATATAAATGATGAAAAGTAACGGACCCAATACGGAACCTTGTGGGACGCCGGCAAGTACAGTTTTATAATCAAAAGAATCTCCATTAATTACGACTTTTTGTATTCGATTCTCTAGATAGCTTTCAAACCAATTCGATAGAAATCCACCGATGCCGTAGTTTTTGAGTTTTGAAATGATGCCTTTGTGCCAAACCTTATCAAATGCCTTACTGATGTCACAAAAAACAGCCCGGACTTCCTTACCTTCGTCAAGTCCCTTCGCAATGAAATCATATAAAAACGTTAACTGGTTTGCGGTGGAATCACCTGGCATAAAGCCCGATTGTAGGTTGTCTCGAAAATAATTAAATACATGTTTAAATATAAATTTTTCGAAGACTTTAGACAAACAACTTGTAAGTGCGACAGGTCTGTAATTAGAGCATTCGTTTATACTATTCTTTTTATGCAGAGGAATGACTGAAGCTTCCTTCCAGATGGCTGGAAACATGGATTGTTGTAGTGATAAATTAAATAATTTTGTTAATAAAGGAGCCAAGCTTTTAGCCGCAACTTTGAGAAATCTATTTCCAATACCATCCGGCCCAGTTGCTTTTGATGGATCAAGACAGAGGAGAATATCTTGTACTTCTTCAGGTGTAAGAATGTCAACATTTAGTGAAGATGTAGGAAACACGTTTGGACATTCAGGAACTTGTGCGTCTGGGTGTTTTACTTGTGATTGACTAACAAAGAATCGTTGAAAACATTTGCAATTTCTTCTGGATCATCGTAGACATTGTTGTTAGAAACTATGGATGGAAATAAATAACATTCCGATTTTTTTTTAATATATTGTTTTATTATGCGCCACCACGTTTTTGTACCAACCGAGGAATTTAACCTATCGTCTATTTTGGAATCAGATTTTCTTTTTGAATCACGTATCAAGTTGACAACTTTGTTTCTGAAAGTACGGAAATTTGCCCAGTCGGAAGGACGGTTGCGTTTTTTTGCAATTCTGTGAAATCGATTTCGTTTGCGCATTGCAGATCGAATTTTGCTATTCATCCAAATGGGATCATCAGATTTTATATTAACGAGTCTGTTTGGCGTAGCGATATTCAATATATATTTTATTTTATCAGTCAAAATGGTGACTGCAGTGTTTATGTTACCAGAGGAAATTAATTCTTTTTCATCAATTTCATCAAGAAAGTTTTTAACACTGTTTGTATCCATTGACTTAAAATCATACACACGTCTCTTTGTTACTTGTACTTTTATTATCTTATCTCGAATCGTCAAGTAAACCGGACAGTGATCACTGCATATAGGATCGAGAACGCCAGAGCTAAGCACGCTGTTTTCATGTGAAACAAAAATCAAATCAATTAAAGTTCTAGAGCGTTGCGTTATTCTTGTCGGAGCAGTAATTATCTGGCTTATCCCGTATAACCGTTTGAGCGTTTCGATTTTAATATTATTTTGCATTAGAATGTCTATGTTAAAGTCACCAACTATAACAGTAAACATGTTGAGATCGGTCGCTTTTTCAATTGATTGGTTAATCAAGTCCCAGTAATTATCACTTTTGTCAGCGCGGTAAAACGTACCGATAAGATAATTTATATTTTTGCATTTTATCATTACCCATAATGCTTCGAGGTCAGCAATATCTAATGTTTCCATACTCTTTACGCATAAATTTTGTTTAACATAAATGGCTGCGCCCCCTCCTCGTGTTGTACGATCTTTTCTAAAAGGGGTGTGAAAACCTGGAATAAGTATATCATTATTATTAATATTATCGTTCAGCCAGGTTTCTGTAAGGCATATCACATCATAGTCTACAAATTCCGCATGAATGATATCAACTTTGTCTTTAAGACTTCTGACATTAAGATGGATTATCATTAAATCTTTATCGGATTTTGGCCCCGGATTGCGGTGAATATCTCCGCAGCAAAGTAGGAGAATACTGATAATTATAGAAATATGTGTATTGTACAAGCATAGATAACTTGAACGATATATGTATATCTGAAGATTAAATAAGCTTCTTGCATGAAGTGAAACTGCAAAGCATCCCACTGCCTGCCTGTACTGCATTATGTCAACAGACATTTTACATATGTAAACACGAAATCTTCCACAAAGCAGACAGTGGGTTTACGTAACAAAATCTGAGAGAAAACAAGCACACATACAACATTGTGATAACTTTTGGTTGCAATTTGACATAATTCATCAGAGAAGTTTTTTTTAATTGAACAAAAACAAATGAAAATATGAAAAAGAAAACACTCATGAGTTTTTACTAAACAGAAAGGGGAAGATTCCCTAAGGGTTTAACCATTGTCGTAAAAAGAAAAAGAGAATTATCAAAGGAACTGAATAAAATATGAATTAATTGTATTTGGATAACGCTAGACTTAGCGCTGTTACTGTGTATAGCTACATGCGAGACACGGGAGACATGTAATGCACGTGCAGGGCAGTATACAGGGATGTGCGTGAATGTGAATGGAGCAATTTGGATACCTCAACTTATTGGCAAAAGTTACTGTAAGTAATAATGTTTTTAGCAATTTATTGTATGCTGTTTATGCATATGGTTCAGAACAAAACATTTATCATGTCAAAATGAAGACCACGGACTTATGTCATAAAAATTTATACTTACTTCTTACTGAGGGGAATATAAACACTGAAGTATGTTTTGTGTCAGACAAACAACATTTTAATGAACTGCGTTTATGTGTTAATAACAATCATTCAAAATTTAGCGATAATATGTTACTAGCATTTAAACAAAACCAAAAAAAAAAAAGCATCAAAACAAAACAAAAACCAACAAAACAAACCGACTAAAATGAATCAACAACAACAACAACAAAAATGTATTTAAAAAAATAAAAAATAAATTAACCCCACTACCTGTATACATACAAAGTGTTGTATCCTCAAAAGTTACTAAAATATTTAACAGCTTCAAGATGATTTTGGTATGAAATTAGCATTAATAGTGCTTTGTGTGCTTTATAATGTCTTCTTACTTATGCATTCTATTGCTGATCTAATACTATGTATTTTTTCTAATTTCTGATCATAGTATATATAAAATGTGATAATAAATGATAACATTGTTATTCTCAAAGACATAGCTAATTTCTGTCTTTCGCTTTATCACCATACAAACATTATTTGTACGAATACACATTAAATGTTTACCAACATACATGTACAACAGCACATGGATGAACTGCTTGATGTGTGATAAGTCAGAGATGGTTTTGCAAAGTCAAACTTTCATGAGCTACATCAATGTAGATCATATAACCACATAAGAAATGTTGAAATTAACATACTCACTGTTTTGGAAAACAATACCCTTTGTTGATTATAGCACAATTCACACTGTAAATCCGTGATTTTGGAATAAAATGGAAAGATTGGTACACAGTTGTCTCAACTTGTATAATCCATGTATTTAGAATAATGATACATAGATAACTGAATAGTTGATGATCATTTTATATGCATGGATGTGTTGCTTGTTCAGGTCATTCAGTTTGATAAGCAGTTGTGACAATCTTTAGGAAACGAATGCTCCATGGTATAAACATAGATGTTGAAAGAACACATGTTAAGTATATATTTACCATTTCGAAGAAAAAATAATATACTAATTGGTGTGATATGACATATCATAATTTGTAATTTTGATGATATGTATCACCACACTGTTCACTTGGGTGTGTTAGCCGAGGGATCCTGACTGCGGGTGTAAACCTTATTGAGCTTGGTCTGTTCATATACGTCTTCCAGGTGAGCATTGGTTGCCACTTTCCTCAGGGTACCATCTTTGAGTTTTATGAGAATTACCCCACCTGTCACCCAGCTCGACTCTACTCTCTGTTCTCGGACCAAATCTCGCGCCTTCCTTGCTAAAACTGCTCTCGTTTTTGTCAGGTCTTCGTTCACGTATATATTTGTTGTTTTATTCATGTTACTTGTCTTCAGCTTAGCTCTCTTGGTCAGGAGTAGCCTCTTGGTCGCATTGCTCAGGAACATAACAATGATAGGCCTTGGTTGAGATTGGGGTGTAGGTGGGTACCTGGGGACTCGATGACTTATGTCAATATCTCTAGGGGATATTTCCACACCAATGGACTGTGCTAGCTCCATGACAAGTTGATCAGTATTCTCCCCCTCAGTTTCAGGGATGCCTCTTATCCTGACGTTATTTCTTCTAGCATATTGCTCTGCCCTGTCTAGCTTATCGGACAGTGTATCTATTTCTTCATCTCGGTCCGATATCTTAGTTTTCAAGACTCTCACTTCGTCTTCTAATTGTTTGTTTTTCTCAATTAACATCGACATCTCTTCCTTTATAGTAAGTTTTATGGCTTCGCCTAACGCCGAACCTATCAGAGATAAAACCTCCTTATTCTTGAGGGCCTGTAAAAACTGTTCAATAAATTGACCAGCACCACACTCAGGTGATTTGTCATCGTCATGCACTTTAGAAGCCATTTTATCTATCTATTTCAGAAGTAGATGAACTTGACAAATAACACAGTCTTTTATTTTTAATGTCAAAATCGGGAGAAGTAAAGACGTCTTCTCTAGTTCTTTTTATGGAGTTAGGTGTGTTATCCATATGAGTATATGAACAATGTAAAGATTAGAGTAGAATATCAGCCCGAGATCACTCACAGTGATCAATATAATCCATCAAAATCCTCAATTCCAAAAGTTCATCTTTTTTCAAAATGAATATATATCATACAAGAATTGCTTTTCTTACGTTCAGTTCATATTTTGAAACCTGTACCCATGGGATTTCTTCACTATTTTGTTGAAAAACTCACATTGCTTTTTCAGCGATGAAAAATACGTCCAGCTCGTGTGACGTCACTTCCGAGGATATTTAATGTCAATAATTTAGGTATGCAACGGAATGCATATCATCATACTTTGTTCGATTTGGCTGTAATATATGTTTTTACTCATTATTTTGAAATACATTTGAGCTTTTCTCTTGTGCCTTGTAAATGGATCGAGAAAAATTATTTTGCTGACAGGTTAGAGGAATAATCATACATCACATTTCATCCGTGACCATTACAGCATCCCTGATGCTTAAACCGATTGAGATGATATTCACATGCGTAGATGATTGATCATGACATAATAATAGATACATAATATCAAGAATAATAATTGCGTAGAAATGGTTGATCACACGTCTTTGCATTCTACAACATAACGGGTTACTCATCTCTAACACATTAAAGTTATAAATAATTAGGTCATTAATGTTTAAATCAAATATTTCAACAAACATAAGTGAGGGTATAAGGTATATCTTCAACATGAAAATAACTGCTTAAAAAAAGTTGTAGTTGCTTCCATGGCAATTTAAAAAAAAAATCTAAATCATTAAATTTTGTTTAATTTTATTATGCTTGAATATACGTTGTATGTACAGTATGTGGATTAATGAATTATAATCTATTGTACTGAATTAATAGCAATATAATTTTAAGTTTTTAAACAGAAATGCCCTTTTCTACTGATGAAGATTAAATTCAAGAACAAAACACAATCATTGATAACGCAAACAAACCATGTTAAATTGACTGTTGCAAATTGTTTTGTGCATGAAACACGCTCATTTGATTGTTATTGATAACTGATATCACAATGTGTTTTGGAAAAAAAATGGATAAATCAAAAATCATTCTTCTTTTACTTCACTTAAGTCATTTAGTGTTTAATCTTTCTGCAAGGAAATGAAATAGTTTCCCAAATGAAAACACGTCAATAATCTTATGTTTCATTGTCAAGCAGAAATGCAGAAAACAATGTTAAAAGATTGCTTTACAGTCTTCAGACAGGATGGAAAATCCTATTATTCGTTGGAATTATAATCTTGTCTCTGCATTATATTGAGTAATGTTCTGCAGGATGTTTTAACCCTGTTCACGTCACACTTATATATACACAAATAACATAATTAAGCATCCCCTCTTTTTTATAAAATCAGTTTTGGTTCTGTTGGAATATTTCGATTGATTGATGTTTTGACCATTCCAGATATGAAAATGGCTTTTTATTGAGTATTTAATTGAACTAATGTTCCCTACTCTGCAAAACTAATGAAAAAAATGTGTGAGACAGGTGTTCCATTATAACTATTGACATAGGGGTGATACAACACATTAATCTTTGGATTGTTGTAATAAAAATAAATTGTTTTGATCCCTAGTTAACTTTCATACACAAATACCTTTATTATCACGCATGAAGGACATTGAATTTTCATTACTTTTTTCATCAAAAATTTATAAATGCCGACAATCTTAAAATCTTTGAGTAAATTGGAGATTCTTTGAGTTGAACTTGTTGTTCTCCCTTTCGTACAACCTTTGTTCTTTGTTCTTTGTGTGTAGTTTCCACAAACTCTTTTTGATTTTGCTAATACCTTTCATATAGGGTAAACCATTAACACGAATATAAACATACAAGTGTTCGTTTAAATGTGCAGACAAGGACATAAACTTTATTTCAGACATTAGCTGATTAGGGATACTTGTAGTTGATGCAGATATGTGATGTTTCCAGCTAATTCACTTCATGAAGCATAACATCTTTACGTTTGTAAGCTCTAATGAACCTAAATATTCCGAGAAACGTCTCAAGGAGGTAATAACTGTCAATTCTCCACCAATAATTCCATCACTGAGCGTCGGTTTCAAATAACGATCAATGGTATCCTTTTAAGTTTGTGGCCCGTAAGAGATATATTTTTTGGTTCAGATCTTTGTAGTTCATAACAAAATATATATTTATGTATTGCTATATCCATCAAACATAATTTTCTTTGTATATCTAGCCCAAGTATGATCAAATATTTCCAACATGTTTTCATTATAAACGAAGATTCTGCTTAAAAGAGTACGATGTATGACAGGTTTTCTTTCCCGTTTTAAAATTAGAATTAGAGGCCAAAAGCAATATTCTCAACTACGAAGAAAGGCAATAATGTTATACTTTTTCATCTGAACTTTTCAAAATTTCATAGAGATCAGCGAAATTCATGCACTTTAAATGTAATGAAAATCAGGGAAAAGCCTTTTTACCTTGAAATAAATTCTCATTTAGTTTGCACGTATTTACATAATGCACTTTTAAATTGAAGACATACATGTATGGTTTTAAGTAGATTAAGAGATGAAAAAATTACATTCGATCCTAAAGATAAAGAGAATGACCATGTGCAATTACTATAGGCAAATTTGGAATTTTTTCGAGATTCGTAAAAACTTACATGGCCATATATCTACAAATATTTTATTAATAAATGTTGTTTATGTTTCTCATAAATGTAGTATAGTATTGGCACCATCGAGTAAAGGAGATGCGGGTAATTTATTATATCAAAGAGTGTAGATATTATTTTGATTGTGTAATGTTCAAGTGAAGTAATGTTAAACAGATCACAAGTACTTAAATCATTCAATCATTTATTACACTGGCCAGATAGTAGGGTGTCTGTTCAATTCACCTTAAACTTGAATGGCAAATATTTTGATTAAGAATACTAGCTCAAGAAATGTTACAACTATAATAACACCTTTGATAGAAACTTATAATAGAAAGCTTCAACCACTTATATATATATTATCCTTTCTAATAATCGCTTTGCAAATTTTTTCTTGAAAAGAGAGTGCCCAAAAATAAACTAATTGGCAAAGGTAATTATCATTATTTAACTGAATTCATGAAATCATGCAAATTTATTTTCATTAAATATGGACAATAAACATCGTAATATAACTTGATTTGTACATGTTAATTTGAAAAGAACAAAAGTTGATGCATTATGATGAAAAATGCCAAAAAAAGTAAAATCACAAGACTTTGCCATTTGTGCAAACCTGATTCTCTTATTTATGAACAAGCCCCGGTTCAGGTTTAACAGGAATGATAAAAGAGCCATAAGATGACGATGACATTTTTTCATGCAATGTTTTAATATTCTTACACTCGTCTTGAGTATGTCTAAGTCTTATCTATTTGCAATATTTATGATTTTAGAGTGAAAATGTATCAAAATAAGAATCTGTGCTTTTTGTTTGGCCTTTCTCACATGATTTTTGGAGCGCAGATCAGGTTATGTCAAATAGGATTTTGTCCAATGTTTTGCAGATTTGTTGTGATTCACAATATTTCAACCGTATTCCCTTTATCATGATTTAATAAAAGTAATTTCAATAGAGTAACACCTTTCATTTGCCGATGAGATTATAAAAAGAAAAGGATGAACAATCTTTTCAGAACTATAAAGTGTACAATCACTTATGGTCAAACTTTGTAAGTTTTAAAGGGGCAGTATCACGTTTTTAGGGGGAATATAAGGTGATGTCAGGAAAATGAAAATCAATGGTTCCAATTGAAAGACAATGTATTAAAACTAAATGGAGCAGTAATAATTCAAATAGTTAGCTTAAAGTTTAGCCATGCGATTCCCTTTTCTTACACAAAATGAATTAATGACAAAATAATACATTTAACAATAACTAACAATTATCAGTGAAACAATTAAAATGTAAGTTTATAAAACAACTGCTACTGCTACCGCCCCTTTAAAGAGTGTTTTAGTAATGATATAATCAGCAAAACAATACAACGTACAGTTATACAATAAAGAAAGTACCAAGTTTCGCGAAATTTCGCGAAACTTTCGCGAAACTCACGCGAAACTTTCGCGAAACTCACGCGAAACTTTCGCGAAACTCACGCGAAACTCACGCGAAACTTTCGCGAAACTCACCGAAAATTACGCGAAACTCCCGCGAAATTTTCGCGAAACTCACGCTAAAAATACATACATACATACATAAGTCCTTTATGTGTAATATATTATGTATATAGTGTAGTTCTTAGTTGTTTGGTGTCCTTCTGTACACACTGACCATGGTATACATTCTAATAGACAAAGAACGAAACAATGTAAATGTTGTTCATAATTTTTTAATCAGAGGTAATGTAATGATTTATAACAGGATGTCTGCATTACAAAACTCTCAAACCACAAGCAAAAGGTACACTGTCAACACCGTACATACGTTTGTATGAGAGAATAGATTTTAATTTAACAGAGAGAGAAAATTTATTATTGTGTCACATGTTTTGTAAATAATCGAATACAGTGACAGTTTAAAAACATAAAAAAATATTGAAACAGCAGGCCATTTGGCCAATGAGACACACAAGACATTGTGCATACATGTCAAATATTATAAGATAGAAGCATCTGAAAATATCTCAGATATGGAAGGGCTAGAATATGTATTATTATGAATAAGTTGACATCTAACGCCGATACATACGGCTAATCGAATGCAGTGACAGTTTAAAAACATAAAATAATAAACAAACACCAGGCCATTTTGCCAATGAGACACACAAGACATTGTGCCTAGATATTATAAGATAGATACATCTGATAGATACATCTGAAAATATCTCAGATATGGTAGGGCTAGAATATGTATTAAATCTTACGCCGATACATACGGCTAATCGAATGCAGTGACAGTTTAAAAACATAAAATATACAAACACCAAGCCATTTGGCCAATGAGACACACAAGACATTGTGCATGTTAGATATTATAAGATAGTTACATCTAAAAATATCTCAGATATGGAAGGGCTAGAATATGTATTATTATGAATAGTAAATTGACATCTTACGCCGATACATACGGCTAACTAAAGCGGACAATGGATTGACTATAGTGTATGTAAGAGGAAAGCAGCTTTTTCAATATCTGACACTCGGGTGCAAGTTTCTACACGTGTTGATAGAGTAATGTCTCACTGGCTTGAACATAGTTAACATACATAATATGATGATTCCGAAATGTTTTGATGGACAATAGATGTAGATAGTCAAGATTGGGTCTAGCAATTAAATTTCTTACAAGTACATATACTTCTGGGGCAGAGCTGGGAATTTAACTTTAGACAGTCTCTTGTTCCACAGGTAGCGGTTGAAAGTGTTCATCGTATTAACGCATGCTGTTGTTGCCTCGATGTGCTGTCCGTGAGTTGGAAATGCTTGAAAGCATGTTGATAGGATTTTAGACACAATGTCTTTCTTCATTGGCTTCCTCGAGTCACTCTTCCCTCTGGTCCTGCCGTGCACGTTTCGACCAAACAGGTCGCCCAGGGTAAATAAGCGGCACATGAGTTCCTTCGCCAGAGACTCTCTGTTTCCCCCACAGGCGTCTTTTGCCTGTGCAGTGGGGTCTGCAGACGGCTGACTCAGAGCTTCCTCCTCACAGCTTCATCTGTGAATGAAAAAGGCATGTCACAGGGACGCAAATCCCAGACACGGGGGTCAGTCAAGGAGCTGTTCTCCTTGGTCTTGCTTGTGGTTTGCGTTGTGGTGTCATTAGTTAGGGATGACAGAAGACGCAGGATAGTTTCTTGATTTTTCAGGATCTTCTTCTGGTTCTCCTTGAGCGAATCCACGTCACGACGAAGGAGCGCTAAATCCTCCCTCTGACTTTGGACAGCAGGTACAGTCGTAGGTAGAGCTTCTGGCGTTCTAGGTGGATCAGATGATAGTGGTGAGGAGGGGCCTGACAGTGGTGATGATGGGCCTGACGGTGGTGAGGATGGGCCTGACGGTGGTGAGGAGGGGCCTGACGGTGGTGAGGAAGGGCCTGACGGTGGTGAGGAAGGGCCTGACGGTGGTGAGGAAGGGCCTGACGGTGGTGAGGAAGGGCCTGACGGTGAAGTTTCTACTGGAGCCGGGTGTCCATAACCTAAGATGGTTATCTGGAGAATAAGATACACAAATTACAGCTGAATCCATTTGGAATCAACAATCAGTCGGATGAAAATCAATCTTTACTGAGCTATGAAGATTTTGTTTCATTTATCGATAAATTAATTACCGTGTCATAAGATAAAATAAACATCTCACTAGAAATAAATTTGTTTAATTAAATTTAATAATATGCTCACCCCTCTCTTTGCAGTCTTCTTCTTGTTAGTACGCGGAGTCGAAGTGGTCTGAAAAACATAAACAACTGTATATTTATCAAGACACTATTTCCCAATCTTAATTACGACCAATTGCAACTGAAAGGAAAATGAAAATGACTCGAAATTACTTACACTGAAGATGATTATGCTTCATGTAATTATATTCATTATGATATTGATGATAGTAATTTGTAATGTGACACACTTACCTTTGTGTTCTGTCTTTTTCGCTTTCGCGAGCCGCTCGTTTCGTCTGCCTCACTATCTTCACATGTTCTCGATAAGGCCCAGTCGGGGTCGGCACTGGCGTCCTCGTCGCTGAAGGACGCTCCGCTCAGCTGGAGGATGAAGCTGTCCTCGGGCTGGAATGAATGAATGAGAATGAATGAATGAATGAATGAATGACGTTTAGTTGAGTCCGCGCACAATATTTGCATTTGGATTTAAATGTCACTCACATTACAAGTTATTTCTGGCTCGGGAGATGAGCGGTGCTTTGATCTTTTTAGTGTCACGTGAATTAGAATTAACGATGACATATAGTTAATTCGCGCACAATATTTGCATTTGGATTTAAATGTACCTGCTTCTGGAGATGCTCGTATAGCACCAGGTTTCCCTCTGTTGTCAACACACAACACTTGAACTGGTCGTTCATCTCAACTGTTCCATTGCGTGTTGAATTGTCCTCTACGAACCAGATGTCGTCGCCACGTCGAAGAAGTCGGGACGCCGCGGGTGAGATGCAGCCATGACCAAATGATCTCTTCATAAGCCGCACCGGGACTGGTGTCCGAACAAGATCTATTTAAAATGAAAGAGAAAAGTTAGATTTAATGCCTTACAACAATTTAGAAATACTTTTGATAATCAATATAGAATGTTAATCCAATTAACGGATAGAGAGAGAACTTTATTTGCGTCTCACATGTAAACTACATCCAATCGCTCAGCGATTTATGAGAGACAATATATACAGTAAAATATCATAAATGTAGGTATTTAAAATATTCAATAATAAGGTATTTAAAATATTCATTAAAATGTACAGTGATAAATGGTAATTTACACATAGTAAATGCTAATTGTATAAAATATCCCGGAGGTCTAATTGACACATACATACAATGTATAAGTTGAATGATGATTAAGGTGTACAATACATGTGCATAATGTTTTCGTTATACCTTTGTCTGTAACAATGGCATCAAGTTCAACAACTATCAACTCCATTAACTTGAGGAAACTGGTTCCACAAAGTTTAATGCCAAAGTCGCGAAGCCGGCGACAGACTATCCCGGAAACTTCGCTACTAGCGTCTAAACTTTCCAATAAGTAGGTATTTAGAGCGTGACGAGAATTCTCTTGCACTCTCCTAATGCTGTATGGTCCGGGTATGCAATCGTCTCGTTCCGCAACAGCTTTTTCACACAAGGTTACTAACTTATCGCGTGATAAGATTTCACGTGTCTCCGTGGAAAGAGAGCCTGAAAGCAAGCATTCTCGTTTAAATCCAATCCGTCTAATTATACAATTAAACAATATTCCAACCATTTTTTAAATCTCGGTTTCACTCAGCATCTTATTTCACATATCTTCCATTGTACATGTATGACAACTGAACAGAACTTCGTAGTTACAGTTATAGTAACAGTTATACAGACATCGGCAAATGAAGATACAATAAGTTAAATCATAATGTACAATCAGGATTTTATAAGTCAAGAAGCTATACAAATACTAATATTACACATATGTATAGGTGATATATTATGTGATAACTCCTAGCGATTACTTTTAAATCTACCTGTTTGCTACTGCATTTCGAAATTTCGAAATAAACATTGCTTAAACCACTTCATAAAAACAGATTTTGTATAAAATTTAAAATGTTCTGGCTCTGGCATTTTAAAAATTAGAACACAATGAATTATGAAATGCATCACCAATGTCACTCACAGTACAAGTTCTGTTCCGTTTTATTTTAGTATATTAATGGCGTTTAATGGTTTGATGTTGAATCTCTTGAATCTAAAACATGTACATACAAATATCTACTTTATAATCTACCCCAGAACGAAATAATTGTTATTTCAATTTCCAATTCCTAATTCCCCAATTTGTGGTACATTTCTTAGGGTACTTCAAGTGCAACTTTTTTCAAATCGCAATAATTCAATTCCAACAAGAATGTTGGGTCAGAAATCACCGTGTATTGTAGAACGACGTGTATTTTACAATATATATTTTAAATAGATATAACCCCCCATACAAACTACGTGGTAACCGCATTGATGTAAAGAAATATACATAAGACACGAGATGTGAGCTTTAGCAGCATTTATGGGAAAATTACATTTGGCATTAGATGGAAAAATCTTCATCACTATCTAGCCTAATCGAGCATGTCCGAAACGAAACAACGTGGCTTTGTAATGGACTTTGATTTAAACATATTTATTCATGATTGGATTGGTGAACAAGCAGAAAAGGTTTCGTTAACAGCGCTCATCGTATAATGCATAATAATGTGATTTAATTTTTAGAGCCTGATTAGATATTTATTCGCGGGAGAATCAAACCCGTAGTAAAATCTAGATTCGACTTTTATTGATGATTGGTCAAAAGACACTGAATTCATTTGATGACGATGTGGTAAATACATCAAACTACATCACCGAAGTGACCTCATTGCAATACAAGTAGAAGCGATAAGACAAGAGGTGCTTTCAAGCGACTTATATATGTGAACTTTCTTATTGAAAGATATGTGGCCCTCACGAGGAGGATCACCCTAATTTGCCACATATATTTCGGAGGTAATGAGTAAATTAATGAATATTGACGGATGCATTGTTATTATTTGTTCATTCAGAAAAAGTCATCTTAGACTATGCTAACTGCATGTTGTTTAGGTTTTGGAGAAAGAGAGGGTGAATAACAATCCATAGATTGATGAAAATAGCATTGTTTGCTCGCTAACAAGACAAAGTGGCTCATCTTATTATGGTTTGTCCATCTTTTAGCAATGTATAATATTATTACTTCCATCTTTAGATACGTTTATATCACTGATATCATAAGAACATAAACAACTGCAGTGGATATTTTGAAAGAGTGTCAAAACCTGTCTACGCATGCTCCCATAATCAAACATGTTTATTTGTTGTTTTTTTCTATGTCATTTTTTGTGTGATCTTCATGGTAATAAACCATTCATTCATGAATCAGTATAGCGTATTGTTTAACTGTACACTTACAATAATATACTCAATGAAGGATTATTTTTCATTGGGAATGTTTACTGAATTCGAATATCTTTAAATATATTCTAAAAACATTAAAAAGAGAAAACATACTTTTCATATTTATCAAAGTTAACTTTTAAACAACATCAAACTAAACTTCAAACTAAATATTTCATGAAAGTTATCTCCCAAAATAGCCAATAAAATCTTAACGAGGAGGGTATTGGAGTCAGAGCAGGTAGCAGACGATGGATTGATGATTTCTATTTTATGCTCCAATTAAACATTTATTGAAAACTCGCCAAGCTTAATTGTCGGGTAGTTGCTTGTTGATTGTTTGTATATTCAGGTATAGTCATCTGAGATTATTGTTAATTGAATGTCGTTAAACTTAACGAGGAGGGTATTGGAGTCAGAGCAGGTAGCAGACGATGGATTGATGATTTCTACTCAATGCTCCAAGATAAACATTTATTGAAAACTCGCCAAGTTTAATTGTCGGGTAGATGCTTGTTAAGTGTTTGTATATTCAGGTTAGTCATCTGAGATTTATGTTAATTGGATGTAGTTTAACTAAACGAAGAGGGTATTGGAGTCAGAGCAGGTAGCAGATGATAGATTGATGATTTCTATTTTATGCTCCAATTAAACTTTTATTGAAAACTCGCCAAGTTTAATTGTCGGGAAGCTGCTTTTTAAATGTTTGTATATTCAGGTATAGTCTTTGAGATTAATGTTAATTGGATGTAGTTTAACTTAACGAGGAGGGTATTGGAGTCAGAGCAGGTAGCAGACGATGGATTGATGATTTCTACTCAATGCTCCAAGATAAACATTTATTGAAAACTCGCCAAGTTTAATTGTCGGGTAGATGCTTGTTAAGTGTTTGTATATTCAGGTTAGTCATCTGAGATTTATGTTAATTGGATTTAGTTTAACTTAACGAGGAGGGTATTGGTGTCAGAGCAGGTAGCAGATGATAGATTGATGATTTCTATTTTATGCTCCAAGATAAACATTTATTGAAAACTTGCCAAGTTTATTTGTCGGGTAGTTGCTTTATAAATGTTTGTTTATTCAGGTATAGTCTTTGAGATTAATGTTATTTCTTTTTAAAGGGACAGTAGCACGATTTTTAATAATTTCATATTAAAGATATTTCACTGATAATTGTAAGTTATTGCTAAATGTATTATATTGACAGTGCCAAAAATCTCATTACAAAAGCCAGTCATTCATAGTCAGAGGACAAAGTATGAAGATTCATATAAAATACATTGGCGGCCATTTTTGTGTGAACACCTTTAATTCATTTTGTGTAAGCAAATGTCATCGCATGGCTAAACTTTACCTTATACATTTGAATTATTACTACTTCATTTAGTTTAAATACATTGTTTTTCAATTGGAACCATTCATTTTCATTTTCGTAACATCACCTTATATTCCCCCTAAAAACGTGCTACTGCCCCTTTAAAGTCAACATTTCATCAAATTATATATTTCAAAGTCAAGATTTCACCAAACTATTACTTATCAAAGTAAACATTTCACCATTATATCTTTTTTCAGTAATCAACATTCCATCAAATTATTAATTTTCAAAGTCAACATTTCATAAAATTATTACATATCAAAGTAAACATTTCACCATTATTTCTTTTGAAAGTCAACATTTCAAAACAAATATTTATTTCAAAGTCACCATTTCATAATTTTTTCTCTTCAAACTCAATATTTCATCAACTAATAACTTTTTAAAATCAACATTTCATCAAATTATTTCTTTTGAAAGTCAACATTTCACCAATTATTTCTTTTCAAAGTCAACACTTCTTCAAACATATCAGTTTTCAAAGTCAACATTTCACCAAATTATTACTTTTGAAAGTAAACACTTCATCAAATCATTTATTTCCAAAACCAACATTTCTTCAAATTAATACCTTTCAAAGTCAATATTTCACCTTAATTCTTTTCAAACTCAACATTTCATCAAATTATTTCTTTCAAAAGACATCCTTTCATCAAATCATTTCTTTCAAAGTCTACATTTCACAAATCATTTATTTACAAAGTCATCATTCACCAAATTATTTCTTTTCAAAGTCAACATTTCATCAAATTATTACTTTTCGAAGTCAACTTTTCACCAATTGTTACTTTTCAAAGTCAACTTTTCACCAATTGTTACTTTTCAAAGTCAACATTTTTCAAATTATTTCTTTTCAAAGTCAACATTTTGCCAATTATCACTTTTCAAAGTCAAAAATAATCAAGGTAATAAATATCTATTAAAGATGATATTTACAAAACTTTACAAACCTTTACAAAATAATAAATATCTTGTAAATATCATCTTTAATAGATATTTATTACCTTGATTATTTTTGTAAATAAGTACTTTAATCTTTGTAAATATCTTGTAAATAAGTACTTTACAAGATATTTAATCCTTTGTAAATATCTTGTAAAGAACTTCTTTTCATGCAGTGTAGGACAAACGTATTTAGGACAATTGTGAAGCCTTTATTTAATGTAAACATATTTAGGACAAACCTTCAAGTAAAAAAGAAATTCCATTCTAGCAGATATGTTTAGATTAACTGTTATTAGGTGCTAACAACTTTTTCGTTATTTGAATGTATCTGGCTTGTGTATCGTGACTTAAATCATCCCCTGTTGTTGTAAACGAGATACATCTAAACATAATAAATTTCAAAAACGAATTTCCAGCAGGCTCAGATTTATTACTAAATTTATTTGTGGGGTCGGAAGATGCCCAATCCAACAATTGGATTTGTATTTACTCATTGCTTTTAATACAAACAGTTTATCAGTCTGCGTGTCTTGTGTGGAACCTGAAAACGAGGGCAATTGAATGAGGCAAATATTAACAAAATCATGCAAATTGAGGCCTCAATAACTATATGTCTACATACAATGTCTATCTTTGTGTATGACCGCGATAGTCATGTCGGTGAGTTTCTATATATTTTTGATGATGTAATTAAGCTAGTAATATGTAAAATACTAAACTGGGTCCGGTTTCATAACATTTAAGCAACTCGTGAATGGTTTACCCATTCACTCGTTTCATTTAAGGACGTCGTGTAGCATTCTCTATATCTTTATATATAATAATCATTGTGTTTTTCTTGTTGAGTAGGAGAGGTTGCGTATCAGTTAACCGAAAACCATTTGATACTTGTTTCTATACATGGATGATTTGATTTGAACTGAAGTGTTGTTAAGCTTAGTGTAAAAATACGTCATGGTACATATTCAATCAGTTTATGTTTGTCATTGCTATATACTTGAACTTATGTGTATTTTGTATAACTTACATTTACACGTTAAGTCCCAATCTTCTGTAAGATACCGCAGTGTAATATTTATACGGCAATATTAAACTACTGTAATATCACAATGCAAGTATGACGTCACAAAAGTGAGCTGTTGTGACGTCAACATGTAAGCGCTTCGTCATAATGGGTGCCGAATCGCAGAACGGTTAGTTTCAGCACATTTTCGGCAAGTTTGCGTGATTTTTAGGCCAAGTAATAAACAGAATACTAAAACTTCCTTCCATTTAATACTATTTTTTTAAAACTCGTGAATGATTTGGTATCAAACTCGTTTTCGCTCGTTTTATACAACAATATCATTAACTCGTTTAATAGAAATAGTATTAAATGGAAGGTCGTTTAGTATCCTCTATATACTTGAACTTATGTGTATTTTGTATAACTTACATTTACACGTTAAGTCCAAATCTTCTTCAAAATCGACATAAAATGGAAAATAAAACTAAAACACTTAAGATCTTGGTTCCTCATTATATATACTTAACTTTATTGGTTCATAACTTACTTTTACATCTTATGTGACAATCTCCTTCAAATTTGTCTAAAAATGTAAACGTTGATTTCATCATTTCCAAAAATTTACTATACACTTCTTTATATATTTTACATCTATAACATATATATCTCCTTAAAATCATTTGTTGATGACTTAAATAGACACAAGTGGATGATGTTATTGGTTAAGTGATTAGTTAATTGATACTTTCAGATTGAGAGATTTTACTGCTAAAAGGTGACAAATCTTTTTACATGAGTTATTTCCTAATTTACCAGGGTTAATTTGCATCAATTTTAATACACATTCAGCGTAGTCACATGTTTCACGACATACTCAGATATTCAGTAAAAGCTAAATGATAAAACTGAGCCAAATATCGACATTCATCATAATATCATGTTTTGAAAGAGCTGTTGAATGATCGCATAAAGTCAATTCCTGAATTCCTGAAATGCATCCATCTGAACCAAATAATATAAAAAGTAACAAACACAATGAGTGAGTGGCATGTTTCATGTTTGAGTAATGAATGCGTTGATGTTTGCATCCAAATAAACGTTCACAGATCAATGATAAAGGTATTGAAAGAATGAGTGAAGATATGGGGAAAGGTAAGAGAAAGTTACAGACGACTAGGATTTGTGAAACTACTGACATCAAGTCAGTTCAAGCTTCCATAGTTCCCTGCAAAAGATTGATACTTGTAAGTCGTGCCATTAATACTGTCAACACATTTCTGTATCAATTGGAAATCCACTTACTACCAAAATGTTTAATCCAGTTATGTAAAGTTGAAATAAACTAAGCTAAATCAAAGCATTTCTTAAATCATCACTATACAGTTTATATTATGACGTTTTGTATGTGCTCACTAGATGAAAAAGGCATCTCTTTATCAAACCAATTACTATCATTGATACCTGATTTGCTGACTGCAGTAGAGTGAGAACATTACTTTTTCTGATTACTTTTGTAGCAGAAGTAGAGATAAGGCTTTTCATGTCCCCGAGAAGTATGAATTAACGAGTTGAAACTGTACTCTGTTAACGCCTTGTTGAGAACATTGTGTATTTCATTTTGAATGAGGTTAATACTCAATACATTTTATGATAAATCCACAAGCATAAGTTACCAATATAGTGACAGACATTATAAAATCCAATCATAAGAAAGCATACGGCAACATATCTTGTTTAATGTCGGAGAAATGGAGTTATTTTATATCAGTATCATGTTGTCAGAACGATGCTGCATTTTATTCTCCGTCAGTTGAACCTATTAATCAATTAAACCCTTCCACTTCATCAGATCGTATAAGATTTACTGTTATGAGGTGCGAACAGCACACATGGGGATTATGAGAGAGTTGAGGTGACTTAATCCTGTGACGAGGGTTGAAACCTTTCCTATTAGCTGTAAACAAGGTGAATCTCAACGTGATATATGTTAGACACAGAAAGCTGGTGAGAGTCAAAATCAATAGAAGGCTTATGCATGAATCACAGAAGTGTGAGAGTAAAGAGATCCCTCGAGAGTTCCTGGTCCTGGACATATTCTTTTCTCATTTATCATGCCAGTTGTTTTAGTATTTGAAGTAAACATTTGGTGCTGAAATGTTGTAGTGCTGAAACAGACTGAACGCCTGTCAAGTTTCAAATCCAGCTCATTTCGTTGCAACTTACTGCCAGATAAAACATCAGGAGCCTCCCCATATATCAGACAATTGACTGAATAGTGTGTACAGATCTACAGGGCTGATTACAAACCAAATGAAGCTTTATGATGTCAAGCATGTATTTTTTTATACATTGGTGTTTAGCCTGCAAGATTTAAAAAAACGATCTTTAGATTAAATGGTTAATACACATGAATATGACAAGGGTAAGCTTAATAATACTTTGCTAAATAAACTTTCCTTAGGAAAATAGTATGATAATGAATAATCATCTACATGTTTGGTGCCGGGTTAGTACAATGTTCCTATTGGCAATACATGAATTCTTTTACAGATTAAAATGATCTCAGTTGGGAGGTGGACTACTATAAAGAACTGTTTCGATCATTAGGAACACAAAGTCTTATCTTCGGACATGGTGGAGTTATAAGTCATATGTATCGGAAAGTAAAAAACATGCTGTCTTTCTTACACAGGTTTAAATAAAACAAATACCGTTTGCTCTTTCTCTTATCTTTCATACAGACTGGATGTGAAGGATGGCTTGAGTGGCATTGTTTACATGTTGGAAAAATATATCATTTGATTGATTGTAACATCTCGTTTTTCCATCTTGGGAAAAATTATAATAACATGGAAATGAATTTCAGATGTTTGAATTTTTTTTCATGATAAAATGTTTATTTGAGTCGACAAAAGCATGACATGTCCCACTTATAACTTTTGTCCTAAGATTGGTATTACTAGATTGCTAGATAATGATATTGATCATGTTTTCATCACAATAGTGGACACTCATATGGAGTATCTTTCCTTTTAGGTTCACTAGGAACAGGGTTCTGTTGATGAAAACAATCTAAATGGGGTACCCCTAAATGAAAATTTCAAAAAGAATCACCATGATATGTTATCAAGTATGCTTTTGCCTGAATAGAAAAGTATGAATGATATTTTTTGTTTTTAGGAGGTTGACCCTATTTTCTAGCTAGAGTGACTGGACTCAAAGCTATCTCTTACATAATAGATTCTTTCGGCTATAATAGATGATGTATTACATATTAACATGAACCATCTGTAAAATGTTTATTTATTTAAGTGACTGCAAGGTTCGAAACAAGTTGATTCTACAGACACGATTTTGCAACTCTGAATGTACGTCAGGTTTGCTGTGTTGATGTATTTCAGTTGTGATTTTGAATTAAATGTAGATTTGATTCATTTTATCAATAACAATAGATAAAGGCATCACTGTGAATTCATAATATATTTTGTAAATTATTGGAATGGAGAATAAAGTGGCACAAAATAACAATGTATGAATAATGTTATTTAATCTATTTGAAAAAATGGAAATTCATTTTGCAGTAAAATACCTTTCAAAACCATTTTAAGAACATGCGAAATCTTGCTAGTATTTGTTAACCTGTTATCTTCATCCACGAAAGGATTTCTGTAAAGATCAACGATATAGATGTGATATGTAATAAAAAATATATCTCATTCTTTGTAAGTGATGAAAGGTCAGACATTTTATCATCAATCAGTTTTGTCAGAGACGACCAAGCTATCACATATATAAGAGAACCCTACAACTACAATAGATGATGCATCACACGCACTGTTGATTGATGATCTCATGAGTATTGACCAATCGAAGTCTACAGAAACGACTCCGAAGAAGAGGAACACTAATTTAATCTAAGTGTACATGTTACTTAGACAATTGTTGTGAACAAAATCAGATATAGGAGAAGTAATTAGAAACATTAGTATAATTTTTATTCTGAAAACGCTTCTATAACAATCCCTTGTTTCAACAAAACCTGCGGTGAGTCAATGATGTAAAAAAGGAATTACGTTGTAATTATCAGTTTAAAATATATGAACATATTTATGTTTTTGTGTCTAAGTAGGTGAGCATTCCAAACCAATGTCTTCTGTGTACAACCAATACATATTTAAGAAGTTATATCTTAATACGTGTGTCTCCATTAAAGTGTAAACATCATGAACATTATGAAAGAAATGGTTGTGCAACCAATTATAATTTGTATGTAAACAAATCCAGTCAATATCCGAAATTAATTGACACATTCAACTCAACTGTGCTTTGCATTGAAACTAACGGAATACATTCAAATCATGTCGGTTGAGACCGGAAATAAGGAGCACACTACCAGTTTGATGCATTTGAAAACTTATTGTTAGTTATTAACTCCATAGTTTCATATAGTCGATTGATATTATGCAACAAGAATAATTTGGCAAACGAATTAATCCCTTCAATTGAAGAGATTGAACAATGATCTGCAAATGACTTCCATGGTTAACTTAATGCAGCAATTAAGCAATGCTTGTGCGATATCATTAAAATCACAATTTTCAAATCGATACTTAGAAACACTGAGTTGATTTTACATTCATCAATGATTCATGAGCATATTTTGTAGTATTTCATTGAATGTAAATTTCCTGTTTTCCTCTCGGGCCATTTAGTAATGTTTCTCTCTTGTGTAAATGGTCTCAAATATCAATACAATTTGTAAAACATGTTAGAAACCTTTAAAGCAGCTCCTTACAAAAATAATGAGTTGTCGCCCTTCCGAAAATTAATTCTACACTTACAGCTTTTATATAATGGGTGAAGAACACATGGAATTGTGGAAGGGATTGCCTGGTGAATGAACAATTCAATGAATGTATTTGTCAACGTCGTGTATTAACTTTCATTCTACTTCCTGGAGCAAAGCATCTTATAGTATTTCGAATCAGAATGGTATCATTTTATAGGAGCTCAAATCAACCAGTTTATTGCAGGAAATGTCTCAAGGGGGAAATAAATGTCAATTTTCTAATCTCTCAAACAATTAATGAGCAAATGTTGGATACAAAGGATCACTGGTTTTATATCTGGATTGAGGCCATTTACAGATTGCTAGTTTCATTTGAATTTATCTATTACGATGTCAAATTGAATTTTATGCAACATTGCACCAAATTTCAATATTTCCCTTTCACATTTCAATATTTTCTTTCACATTTTACTACCAGAGAAAATGAAAGTTTTTACAAACGAATATCATGATAGAATATCATATAGATGAACAAAACATTCATCACTTTATCCTCACGAGTAAATGCTTTGAGAAATCTATTTAAATGGTAATGAAATGAAACTGCAAAGGGATATTTTCTACAAGCACTGTGTTTATAGACCGCAATCAGATTATGTTTTCATTTGTCACTTGTTCTGTTCAGTTCTTGTGCATGCAATTGTTTCATGTATGTACTGGTGCGGCATTGATATAAGCAGAGTTATTGCTTGTTTGCCAAACCAGATTTCTTCGGAAATAAAAATATGTTTAAACCATAACATTGTTGTTTTTAAAACTTTATTCATTTTTATTTATATACAAACTAAGGACGAATATTTTATGGATAACAACTTCAATGGTAAATATAAGATAATAGGGATTGCAGTAAAAGCAAGTGGAAGTCAGCAGTTACAGAGGATGGACACAATGGGAGTTTATACAAGGCAATTAGCTGGATAACTAGAGATAATTAACATTGATTGATCAGTTAAACATAGGTACTGGGGATTGGATACCCTTTATCCCTAATAATCAGAGGTCGAAATCCTTTGATGTTAATTCCTTCAGTTATTTTTCTTTCTGTCCAGTCTGATTGGTTGGTGGCAAGTATCTTAATGTTGGTCCAGTTGATTTGATTGTTATAGTAACTAATTTCAAACATGGAAGATTAATTAATAAGCAAACATTGTACAGAACATCGTAGAATGGTTAGGTCATTTAAGAAAAAAGTTTCTAAAACTACAAACTAGGGTGTACTTGATCGATTTCATAAATTACTGTTTGAGATGCCTGGGACACAAAGATTATAAATAGTACAATTCAACATGATAAAATAGACATGCACCCTGATCGAATATTTTATTTGACATCAATTAAAAGCAATCATATCATGTCTTATATAGCTTCATATCAAAGCATATAATAAATTAACAATTACAACAAATCTACAATATACAATCTGTACCACTTGTATACATACCTGTGTTTGCAATTGACTACATTTAAATTTAAAGCCAGTTGTCTTGTGCATGTTTTATAAGTCTGGTATTGATTGATGATACAGATGTGAAAGATGAAAGGTCACAGATATTATCATTTATCAGTTTTGTCAGAAACTATTTAACCGTCTCTGATACAGGAGAACCCTTCAACTATAAGAGATGATATTTCACATGTTTAGATGATTGATTTTCCTTTTGGTATTGTACATTCTGGGGCTTAAGTATCAGCAACAACGAAGAAAGACGATCATAGAATCCCCGAGAAAATAAATGATACTAATTTATTGTTACATTCAGAAGCCAGATGAAAGGTTATATCTACATGACACTTAAAGTTTAAAACTATCCAGTTATAAGGAATTGTACTATAACATTCATGTTAAAGTATAAACATTATGAAAACATGGATTGTCTTTATAAATTTGGCATTCAATCATCATTCTTAGAAGTTCATCATCATTTTTTTGCAGTTTGTGTTGATGCCCTTATTTACATCATTTAGATAAAATAAAATGTTATTCAATATATCAAACATGGAGTTTAAAGAAACTAAATACTGATAGCAAAACATTTTGGTCAACTAATATGTTAATAATGTCAACAATATTTCTAAACTACACAATCGAAACAGACCAAGGTTTGTTCAACTAAATTGACACAAAGGCGTTTTTGAATCATGTACATTGAAACCGATAACATGAATCACATAATTAGTTTTTGACACTATCAGTTAGTTTGATCAGACACATATGCAAAAGCATACTTTTGAATATATGTTATCAAATCATTATTTCCATACAGTTGATTGATTCGTTTCATTCTAGATTAAACACTTTTATTACTGCGGTTGAGGAGATTGATTGGAAACAATGACCTGCAAATGACTTCTGGGATGAATGGAAATCATTAACCAATAGTTAATGCCAGTGCAATATCATTTAAATCATGAAATGCAATTCAAAATTTTAAAAATAAAAATGATGTCGGATTTATAAATGAATCACCAACTTGCACTATTTTTAGTATTTATTGAATACAAGTTTGATGATTTCCTCTCGGTCCATTAAATAAAGGTTCTCTCTTGTGTGCATTATCTCAAAAATCAATGCAATTTGTAGAAAATGTTAGGAAATCTTTGAAACAGTTCCTTACCAAAACGCTTATGAGTTGTTTGCAAGTGGAAACCTTTCAGAAAATCAATGGAACACTTTCTGCTTCATGGACCATAATGAGATTTGATAATGAGGGGAGTTACACATGTTGCAGTTGGAAAGGAACTATGTTTGTGAATGAACAGTTACATTCAAACCCGCCTTATCATACCTTTGATGAATGTCAGAGCCTTGTTTATCCATGAGGGCTGACAGATGAACATGAACAGAAGAAAATGTAGGCCTAAACTTACTATAAACACCAAATAGGCAGTGTCCATACATCGCCCAATACACCAAACCCTGACAGTTATTTACAAGGGTCTGCTCTTTAAGATATAAGATAGGTAGGAACAGTCTCACATTTTTAGATGATTTTATTCCTGTAATTGAACCTTCATTACTATCACTGAAAACTGTGATGTATTGTTTATAACAATATAATACACAAACATTGGTAACATAAGTAAATTCAGTAGGGGCAGTTATAGCTGATAGAGATGGACCCACAGTTTTTATTATGTGTAGGTCCTTAGCTCGGAGTAGTTTTACCATGCTTATATCAAACCCTGGACATATGTTTTATATGTATCCCTTACTTTATGTATGACTTACTTTCGTAACTACAGTAGAACACGGATATAGCGAACTTTGATATAGCGAACAATCGGATATAGCAAATAAATTTTCAAGTCCAGTCCCAAATAATATCATTAATCACTGTCAGATGGCATTAACAAACAGACCGATTTATAACACAGATGTGCATTTATTCCAGAAACTCATCCTTTTGATCAACTTTACAACTTAATTTTAACATTACTTTGTTTGATTAGCTTGTTAGAAAGATTACCGTATGCTGAATGGTAATCAAAAGCAAATCACCTGGAAATGATAAACATAACCTCTTGATTCAGTCCGACTCAACATTTAATTGTACTGTTTCTCTCCAAATCCCTGTGTTATACATGTTTGAAGGTGTTGTTGTCATTTTCTTACTTGCGTTTTCCCTTAGATGCTATCAAAACGTTCTATTTGCTAAAAGTTTAAATAATTGAACAGTCTTTACCTGGCTAATTCGCCGCCTTGTTTCAAGCAGCTGGTTTTATTCGAATGCAATTTAAAAACAAACATTCTAAGATATTCTTACAAGTGGAACTAGTTTGTATTAAAAGTACACTATTTGTTATGTTTAAAACATTGGGAATTCCCATTTTGCTCTTTAAATTCTAATAGGTAATGGTCATGTTACAATGTCTATAAACAGTTTGTGTTTAAGCTTTTGTAAAATTTATTGGATGCGAGAATGGTTTTAAACTAAGTATGCAGCTGTTGAGTAACAATGAATCAATGAAATTTTACAAATGTAACTATTTAACTTTTAAATATAACAATTTAATCATTTTGAACGTGTATTGATAAGAATTTCATTATACCATTTTGTGGTATATTAGCCAAATAATTGCAAAATGAAAGTGGTCTAGTTTAAATTTTCAAATATAAAATAATCAATGTTACACTTTTAATATTTTGAGATCAAACATTACCATAAAAGACCAAAAGACGTTATTTCATTAAGTGCCACATTTAAGCATTTCTAAAATTCTTTGATGCGTGGTTTGCGGCTGTTAAATAGCAATGAATCCATGAAATCTTACAAATACAACTATTTACTATCGTTTAAATATAATGATTTATAATTTGGAACGAATATTCATAAGTATTTGATTATACCTTTTTGTGGTGCATTGGCCCAATATTTTCGAAATTAAAATGGTCCAATTATTAACGTTTATATCATTGTTAAAATTTTCATATTTTGAGATCAAACATTACTATAAAGACCAAAAGACGTTTTCTTCATTAAGTGCCACCCGTCAATCTGCTAATGGAATGGAGTTCGAGTATTTGACAGCTCTGTTTGAGAAATGAATCAAAGGATCAAAGATCTTTATATGCCTCTCAAAAGTTCAACTTCAATCAAGATGTTACATGTTTTCATGTTTTATGAAAAACGTTTGTAAACTGAATGTTTATAATTGCTTGTCTCTAAGCCTGTTCATTTGCTGATGTTTATATGGCAAGTTGATTTTTATATAGAAACAATATCTTTGAATAATTGATTGATTAATAATTGTGCTTTTATAGTCAATATTTGGATCCAATACAACATTAATACATCTATGCACCAAATCCAATGTGCTGAGCATACCATAATCACAGCTTCTCTTGATCTGAGGAAAAGTTACTTATTGGCGGTAATTATCAACCTCAACTTAAAGTTTTTGTCAACATGTATTTGTGATTTTGTTTAACATTAACAATGACAATTGAACACAAAGTAGTATAGACAGACGGAAAACGTTATTTACCAGAAGAGAGATGGAGGATATAAAATATCTTTTCATAAATTCATGCAGTACTGAATATGTATTACCATCTTATATGGAAAACGGTAAGCTTTGAATGGAATTATATAAAGGATAAGTCAGTAATGCTTATATGATTATGAGATGATAATTAAATTGATGGCTTATAAAGGATTTAGCTTAACATCAATCTAATTTGTTGTAAACAAGTTTAATCTCAACGTGATGTAGGATAGAGCCAGAAGCTGTTGAGTCAAAATCAATGAATGGTATTATATGAATCACAGAACTTGAGGAGGAAGTGATCCCAGTAAGCTTCTTATCTCATGTGTTTATTTCTCCCGCTCCTCATCGCTTATTGATAGCATTTGTGAAAAGAAGATTATGCCTTAAGGTCTTATGTCAAACGTTTTTTACCAAATGGAAATTACACGTGAGAGAAACTCCTGAAAAAAGAACAGTACTAAATAATTATTAACATCTTTGAATTAAATTTGATGACATAAGACACAAGTTGTCTATTTACAAACAAATGATGCAAATCGAGTAACCTTTGAATGAAGCAAATAAAGGAAAATGCAGTAGAGCTGATATGATTATGAGGTGAAAATACATTTGTGGCTTATGAAGGATTTGACTAGTGTGACGAAGTTAACCACCAATGTCATTTGTTGTAAATAGGGTTAATCTCGACGTGATATATGTTAGACTCAGAAAGCCTTTGAGACTCAAAATCAATGAATTGTATTACATGAATCACAGCACGTGAAGAGGAAGTGACTCCAGTAAGCTTCTTATCTCAAATGTTCATTTTCCCCATTCCTCATTGCTTTATTGATAGCAATTGTGAAAAGAAGATGATGCCTTACTCTCTTGTGTGACGATTGTTTATTGGGGCTTTCTTGGTTTTAGGTTTTTCCAAAATGGTCACATGCTTCCTAGCCTATTGTATACATGGAAGTACAGATTCCTGTCTGTAAAAAAGATTTGTTATTATCATATTTAAAATATAATTATATTATATATTATTATAATGAATTCCAAATTTTGCAATGTTAATACTTAAACAATCATATGCAAACAAGTAACATTTCCAAACAAATATATTATTTATTTTGACGTCTTATGGCAATTAGTGTCATAACGGTTCTAAAAAATGATCATTGTATAATTTGGGTCTTAAAATGACATAATTCAGCTAAAAGGGGCAGTAGCACGTTTTTTGATAATTTTATAATTTGAATTTCTCACTGATAATTGTAAGTGAATGCTAAATGTATTATTTTGACAGTGTCAAAAATCTCATTACACAAGCCAATCATCCATTGTCAGAGGACAAAGAATGAAGATTCACATCAAATCCATTGGCGGCCATTTTTGTGTGAACACCTTTAATTCATTTTTGTAAGAAAAAGGAATCGCATGGCTAAACTTACCGATATAAACTGGAATTATTACTGCTCCATTTGGTTTAAATACATTGTCTTTCAATTGAAACCATTAATTTTCATTTTCCTTCCATCACCCTATATTCCCCTTAAAAACGTGCTACTGCCCCTTTAAAGTCTTAAAGTCTTTAATACAAAAATTACTAGAAATTCAGTTGTTTTATTGTGAGCTCTATTCGAGAATAATGCAGATGTTGCTGCCACTATATAGGGACATAGCTCAGTGGTAGAGTGCTGCGCGTCACTCAGAAGACCAGGGTCCGATTTCTGGTTGCGTCATACCAAAAGATGATGAATTGTGGGAGTTGTTGTTGCTTTGTTTCACACAGCATTGTAAAGGTAAATGTACTAAGGACAATATAGTGTTATTAGTATTATACATGTACAGTTGGCTTTCATAATTCTATCAGTTTGAGTAACAATATGGGTAGATGAACTTAAATTCCTGCCATTGTTCAAGACAACTGCAAGTAACGGAAGAATTTTGATTATCCCTGGTAGTGTCAACAAGAGACATTCATTTGGGCTGGCTTACTTATGATAACAAAATATAACTACCCGAGAGCATCTTTGTCATTTGCTCAAAACCTGTTTAACAGCTTTTGATTTAGAAGGAATTTTTTTTTTTTCAACATTTTATTCATCCACCCCTGTTACATGAATTGACCTTCATTCCAGGGAGACAAAGGTCACATACAATAAGCATTTCGTTATACTGTATCGATTATTGAACATAAAAACTAGATACAAGATTTGACGTAGGTGGGATTTTATACAAAGATAGCACACTCACTCACACACACACACACATTCAAACACAATCCCCCTTTTTATTATCTAACAAGACATAAGAAAATAATTCTTTGGTGTTTTAATATGGCAGAATAATACAGATTACTTGTGCTGCTCTTCTGAGGAGAATAAAATATGATACATCATCCAAGACTTATAGAATTTATCAGCTGTGCAATTGCTAAAAGCTATGTCTTTTTCTATTTTATATCTGACAAACAGAAGGAAAATTTAGTAGTACAGTATGAAAGTTATGTTCAATTATAAATTTTTTAAATATGGTCAGTGATTTAAATTGTTCTTGGATTGCTGTTTGAATAATATTTTGAACTTCTGTTTTGTTGTTTATGTGCAAAAGGTAAATAATAAGATGAGGACTTCATTTTGAGTGCAGGTGTTTAACAAATTAAGATGTATCCAATATGTAATTAACAGGGACATTTTCAATTAACAGGCACCAAGCGAGTTCAAACACTACATTAAGAAAGAAACAACTAAAACATTATTGAAATTTTTGGAAGAACTGAGAATGGCGTTAATCCTATTGTGCTGAAAAGTCTTTGATCATGTGAACATATTTGAAGATAATCAATTGTTTAATGATTACTTTGATGTTATAAAGAAGTAAATAAACTTGTAATAAAGTAATTAAGGAAGTCTCGCAGAATAGAATCTAAACTATTCATGATATGATCAAAGGAACATCTTGAATTTCCTTCCTTTTGAATTATATCAATAACTCCTATTTAATTAAATATCTCTTTGCTCACACATGAGTCATTCTACCATGAAAGTGTTGGATACTCGATTCTGAATTGTTAACATTGCGTCCAGTCAAAAGATCAAAGATAAAATTTTATTTCTGTAATAAATGATAGGTACGACCACTGCTGAAAACGGCGTCTTTTACAACACAGTAGAAAACAACTATGTTTCAAATGTGGATGAAAATGTAACTTGCTCGCCCTCATACGGGCAAGACTATTGGTAATAACACAATATTATATGCTTTATTCAATAATACTCATATGTACGCATTTATTTGTATTGAATATAATCAACAGAATTGCTTTATTTTTCATTACAATCCTTTTTTTTAAACCATCCATGATATTTTCTGCAAATTGAACGAAGGCTTAAATTGTCTAAATTTATACCTACACTTATATCAATAGCTTAAGTAACTTATATGGTATCCTCAATGTGTTATCAAAGACTTTTATTCTTCAAAACACGTTTAATCATGGTCTGTGATGTGTAGACGTAACCATTTTTAACATTCCTGCACATTTATCTTTTCAAGTGTTTCTATAACTGTTCTTAAGATTATTGAAAGGGAATGACTACTTAAATCTCCAAATGCAATGCTATTGAAATCCAGGAGTATGCACCATTATCAATTGGTTGACTGTTATAGGTATGACTGCTTTCTAACAAGATGTATTCAACTGACATGTCAACATATTCAACAATAACATGTTCTTTTTCTTCTTACAGATTAAACTTCATCATAGACGACTGTAGGGTGAAAATGTAACCATGTTTTTTTAAAATGGGTTTGCCACTGTGAGTATATTGTGAAAAATCCATAACATTGTTGTAAACACACCCCAGTGACTCAAAGAATGTTTTTGTCCTTAATGCCACAAGCGTCGTAACATCAGTAATGCACCTATTTGATACATCTTTGGTGCTATAAGGGTTATAAAGAAGATTTCTATCATACTTTGTTCATGGTCCTAAATGGCACAATTAATTGTCTGTATCCAACGAATGCAACATTACGTCAAAACAAGTATTTTTTATCTAAGAAGAAATATAAAGAGGCTATCTATCTAATCTTGGCTTACACCATGTTTATTGCATCCAATGAGGTAGACAGTTAATATTTTCAGGAAGGGTGCATGTCACAAAAACATGGTATTTGTCGAGAGTTGGTATATATAATATTTATTTTATGAATAAATCCTTCTTATCACGCCAAAAATAATCTCAAACTCTCTAATGTCTCTGGCATGATTTCTGGACACTAATGCAGATTTATATGCATTGCAATAATAATAATAATAATAATAATAATAATAATAATAATAATAATAAATGAGTATTTATATAGCGCCTTATCCATATGACATATGCTCAAAGCTCTGTACATGAAAATGTGTCTATGGGTAATATTTCCTGAAAAGGTAAGTTTTAACACTGGCTTTAAAACTCTCAAAAGATGGGCATGTTCTAATGTCATCTGGCAAAGCATTCCAGAGCGTAGCTGCAGAGTTTTTGAAAGTTAATTGTCCGAACATTTTGAGCTTCCATTTTGGTGTCTGGAGAAGATTCTGTGCTTCTGATCTAAGAGTACGGCTGGGTTTATACTCAGTGATGAGTTCAAACAAGTACTCTGGGGCTGTTCCACTTACACACTGGTATGTAAGGAAGAGAACTTTATACTCAATCCTAGCCTGTACTGGTAGCCAGTGTAACGACTTGAGGATAGGTGACATGTGATAATACTTTGATCTAAGTGACACTATTCTGGCAACTTTATTTTGTTTCTTCTGGCGTCCTTATTTGCACTCAGAAGAAGGCTATTGCAATAATCCAATTTGGACAAGACGAGTGTTCTGACAAGGACAGCAGCAGCTTCTTGAGGGAGAAGATAACGGATATTCCCGATGTTGTACAAGTGGAAGTTGCACTTGCTACACAAATCAGTTACATGTCTGTCACAGTTGAAGTCTGATTGTAGATAGGTTCCAAGGTTCTGCACAGATGAAGAAAACTCTATTTCTTCTTGACCAACTTGGAGCTAGTTAATTGTGGTTTTGGATAGCATGGTTTTGGTTCCGATCAACATGGCTTCAGTCTTGTTCTGGTTAAGCTTAAGCTTGTTGCTGTGCATCCACACACTGATGACACTACGACATACTGTGACACCCTTTTCACAAAAGATCAAGGTCTAGTGTTAATTTTTCTAATTGCATAATTGTATGTGGGCTAGTATAAACGCACATCATTTATATAATTCAAGTATAAGATTTGGAAATTGGATGTTCAATGATGTCCTCCTTTTAGGTCTGCTATCGCCCCTTTTAAGGTCGACTGGTAATAAATCTCAGCATAATAATTTTATATTTTTAGCTATTTGAGGAGCACATACTGCTGAGAGATGAAAACTTACCGTAAAACATTATTTGAAATTGATTTATTAGGGTTACCTTTCATTAATAACACTGCACACATGCTGTGTAGTAGCATGGTTAAGAGACCCTATGATTGCCAGTTAAGTTTACAGCCAAAAGAACAAGCTCTGGAAATAATTATTCCATTTTAGAAATGTATCACAAATTATGTTATTCTATGAACACTCCTTTTAACATTTTGAGGTATTGGTTATTGTGAAGCCTTCACGAAATGTACACATATTTAGGACAATTGTGAAGCCTTCATTTAATCTAAACATATTTAGGACAAACCTTCAAGTAAAAAACAAATTCCATTCTAGCAGATATGTTTAGATTAACTGCGGCCTTGGTCAGGTCAGCCCGCCTCGGGACTCAGGTCTCGAGTCCTTGTATTTCACATATTGACCTCACCATGAGTAATTAAGTGTATATTATTTTATGGTATAACATTGACTTTTTGTATGAACTTACTAGATTAAAATGCATGCCTCTTTATTGCACAAATGGCTATCAAGGTGACTTAAGTCGCTTGATTCGCTGACTGCAGTAGATTCGTAACTCATGAAGACTGAGAAAGTAAACAACCGTTTCAAGTATTACTTTTATAGCTTCATTACTTTTGTAGCAGAAGTAAAAATAATATTTTTCATGGCCCTGAGAATTTGGAATTGACGAGTTGAAACTGTACGTTAAGATCGCCTCGGTAAAAATATTGTGAATTTTATTTTACATGAGGTAAATACTTAATACCTTTTATGTTATTAATATAGTGTCAGGTATTTTAAAATTCATTCATTAGAGATCAAACGGCAACGAATCCTATTTAATGTCGGAGAAATGGTGTTATTTTTTATCATTATTACGTTGTCAGAACGATGCTTCATTCTATTCTCCGTCAGTTGAACCTGTTAATCTATTTAACCCTTCCACTTCATCAGATCTTATAAGATTTACTGTTATGAGGTGCGAACAGCACTCATGGGGATTATGAGAGATTTGAGGTGACTTAATCGTGTGACGAGAGTTGAAACTTATCCTATTAGCTGTAAACAAGGTGAATCTCAACGTGATATATGTTAGACATACAAAGCTGGTGAGAGTCAAAATCAATAGAAGGCTTATGTATGAATCACAGAAGCGTGAGGGTAAAGGGTTCCCTGGAGAGTTCCTGGTCCTGGACATATTCTTTTCTCATTTATCATGCCGGTTATTTAGCATTTGAAGTAAACATTTGGAGCTGAAATGTTGTAGTGCTGAAACAGACTGTACGCCTGTCAAGTTTCAATTCCAGTCCATTTCGTTGCCAGATAAACATCAGCAGCCTCCTCATATATCAGACAGTTGACGCAATAGTGATGTACAGATATACAGGGCTGATATACAAACCAAATGAAGCTTAAAGATGTCAAGCATGTAAATGTTTATACATTAGTGTTTAGTGTGTAAGATTTAAAATATAGATCTTTAAATTGAATGGATATAACACATGAATATAACAATGGTAAGCTTAATAATACGTTTCTACATGAACAAACTTTCCTTGGGATAACTGTTAGATAATGAATAATCATCTACATGAATAGTAACAGGTTAGTACAATGTGCTCATTGGCATCACATGGATTATTTTACAGATTAGAATGATCTCAGATGGGAGGTGGACTATTATAAGGAACTGTTTCAATCATTTGGTTAGGAACCACAAGTCTAATTTTCTGACACAGTGAAGTTATAAGTTCATATGAATCAGAAATTTAAGTAATACTGTCTTTCTTACACAGGTTTTAATAAAATGGAAAACATACCGTGTATCCGTGTTTAGCTTTCATAAAGACTATGGCATAAATATATATGTTAATGTTTTTTGGTTAATCTATTTTTGCGTATAGAAGATAGATTTTGCTACTTTAACTCGAATTATTTCGATATATGCCTGTTGACAAAATTAGAGGATTCTTGCTTCTTATTATAAGGTCATGTTGGATTGCATGTAGCACATAATGATGGAAGCTTGCATGACTTATGGAGGCGAAGAATGGCGTGAGTGGCATTGTTAACATGTTGGGAAAATAGATATCATTTGATTGATTGTAACATTTCGTGTTCCATCTAGGGAAACATTATAATAACATTTAAATGAATATAAGAAGTTGAATGTTTTTTCATGATAAAAATGTTTATGTGAGTCGTCAAAAAGCATGACATGTCCCACTTACAACTTTTGCTATCTGTTTGTTATTACTAGAATGCATGCAGTCAAAAAAAGGTGAGAAATAATTGAAATGTTTAATCTTAATGATCCCAAGATCGAACGATGGTGAATATCACCTTTGTCATCGTCATCTTTACATCATTTATAATTTTCCTAAAATTGGTTTGGGTTGCAGTTTTCTGTACTTCTTTATAGTGTATTTTGTAGTATGTTTTTTTTGTTCTTTCACTTCTTTACATGTACTTCAAGTGCCTTCATTACTAAGCAGAGTCTGTTTTGAAAATAAATTATGTTTTTGTTATTGTATGATAGCTTTAATTTTCACCATATGTGTTTCTATATGTGGTGTTATTTCTTATCAAATCTTCTTTATTGATATAATTATTTGATTATGAATTAAGTGAGGTGACAAAGGTAAAAACAATTGCATATTCTTATCTTTACAGTTTGTCGTTTCGTATTAGCATCCTTAACAAGCAACAGCTTGAGATGAAAAATGTTGTAATATGTTGATATTTGTATCCATTCTGTAATATGTTTGCCAACCATATGTCCTTTTAAAGCACCAGGCAGGAAGCAAGCGTCATCTTCTCTATCAGTACATTGAACCGTTCATCTACAGCTGTTTCAATATCAGTGACCAGTACATCAATGGTCGACATGGTCAACGTCGTATTCATTTGTTTTCGTTCATTTACAAACTGATTTATCAGTCAATAAAATCACCTTTTTGAATCTTACCAAACTGGAATAAAGTGAGGAACAATAGGGAAAAGCAAATGTACATTTTATATTATGGCATTTATTGTTAACGTCCTAAAGAGGCAACAGCTTGAGATCGATTTCTTGTAAATGTCTGCATTCATTTCGTATTCTGTTTCAAACATGTATAAAAACATAACAAAAGAAACTACTGTCATCTTCCTTTCCGGATGCATTTAACTCTGCAGTTTCAACATTAGTGACAAATACATTGATCTGATGAATCACATTTACCATGAACAAACAAAAACATGTGTTAATATAAACACAAGTACACATATGGCATAGTTTGACATATAATTGATATTTCACACAATCAGAAATGTCTATGACAGGATATAAAGTTTAGATCTCTTTTTTTTCTGTATGCGTTTCGAAAAAGGATAAACGTTAATGTTAAATGGCAGACAACACCCAGGGGGTCATACACGTTCTTTGATGTGCCTAATAGAACAACATAAACCTTTCAAAAAGACAAGCAACATCTCCGTTGTAGAACAAAGAATTATCATAGTCATGATTTGTCCCATGATGCTATGCAAAGCAAAAGCTAACAATCTAATAATCCCATTTTACAGTTTTTCTTGAATTATATATTACATTTTTGTTATCATATGTGTTAAAGACAATGTTTGCTAAATACCTGCTTTATTTCATCAAGTGTCATTAGTACAGTTGATAAACTTGCGTCCGAAAGAAAAACTGTGTTACAAATCACAAGGATGTACAATGGATGGTGTATTACATGTTCACATGAATCATCAATGATAAGTTCTTAATTTGAGTGCCACAAGGTTCAGAACAAGCTGATTCTACAGACACTCGTTTGCAAAACTGAAAGTACGTCAAGTTTGCCATGTTGATATATTTCAGTTGTATGTACATTATATGTACATTTAGTTCGTTTTATCAACAGCTTTATATAAATTATAACAGTGATTTCAAAATATATTTCGAAAATGATTGATTTGAATGGATTATAAAGTGACACAAATCAATCATTTATGAATCATGTTATGTATCCAATTTGAAAATGTGGAAATTTTTGTAGTAAACCACCGTTAATAAACATTTCTAGAAAATGCCAAATATTGCTACACTTAGTGACGGTGTGATATTTGATAACCTGTTATCTTGATCAATGTATGGGTTTCAGTTAAGATCAAAAAGATAAATGTGATATGCAATGCAAATATATTTCTCTCTCTTTATGATTGATGAAAGGTCAGACATTTTATCATCAATCAGTGTTGTCAGAGACGACCAAGCTATCACAAATGTAAGAGAGCCCTACAACTACAATAGATGATGTATGCACTGATGATTGATGATTGATGACTCCAATAAAGAGGAACAATACTTTAATCCGCAAAACTTAAAAGTTTTCATGTTACTTGAAAAATTCCTTTGAACAATTTCAGATATAGGAGAAGTAATTAGAAACATTAGTATAACTTTAATTCCAAAAACGCTTCTTTTACAATCCCTTATTCTCACAGAACCTGCGGTGAGTCCATGATGCAAAAAAGGAATTAAGCTGTAATTATGAGTTTAAAAGAAATGCAAATATTTATGTTCTTGTGTCTTAGTAGGTGAGCATTCCAAACCTCTGTCTTCTGTGTACAACCAAGACATATTTAAGAAGTTATTATCTTAATACGTGTGTCTCCATTAACATCATTCATGAACAATTATGCAAGAAATGGTTTTGCAACCAATAATAATTTGTATGTAAACAAAGCCACTCAATATCCGAAATTAGTTGAAACGTTCAACTCAACTCTGTTTTGCATTGTTTCCTTCAAAACGATTTGCAGCTTTTTGATTCATGATTATAACAATGAATGTCATATGTACATGCTTTTTTAATCTTGGAGGATGTATGCTATTATTATATCTGACAGTAACTAACGGAATACATTCAAATCATGTCGGTTGAGACCGGAAATAAGGAGCACACTACCAGCTTGATGCATTTGAAAAATTATTAATAGTTATTAACTCCATAGTTTCATCTAGTCGATTGATTCTATGAAACAGATAAATTTAGCAAACGGATTCATGACTTCAATTGAAGAGATTGATGAGAACAAAGCTCTGCAAATGTCTTCCGGATCGAACTTAATACAGCAATTAACTAATGCTTGTGCGATATCATTAAAATCACAATTTTCAAATCGATACTTAGAAACACTGAGTTGATTTTACATCAATGATTCATGAGCATCGTTTTTATTATTTCTTTGAACATAATTTCCTGTTTTCCTCTCGGGCGATTAAGTAATGTTTCTATCTTGTGTAAATGGCCTCAAATATCAATACAATTTGTAAAACATGTTAGAAACCTTTCAAGCAGTTCCTTACAAAAATTAATGAGTTGTCGGCAAGGCTTTCAGAAAACAAATTTAACACTTACAGCTTTTATGTAATGAGGTGAAGAACACATGGAATTTTGGAAGGGATAGGCTGGTGAATGTACAATTCAATGAATGTATTTGTCAATGTCGTGTGTATGTGGATTTTCTTCAAACAGAGGTAGATAAAGTCATGAAAATCTAGCCTCTGATCAAATAAGCCTAGCGTGTCGGCTAGAATTGAAGATACTTGATGGAAGTTATACAATCAGTGCCGCTGTCCTTAAATAATCATTCTGGCTACTGATTCGCGGTAAAAGCATAGTACAAAAAACGTTGTCATATTGTGGTGCAAATTTTTGCTGTGAGGCCGGGGGAAACTACTGGTCTTATTCGAACAAAGGCTGGACCAACATTTTTTGACATGTTCTATCTTGCTGTAAGGGTGGGTATAAAGTAGTAAATGAGGTAATGACATCAGATCAGATCCGTCTAAACAAGAACACATCAAGTTAGTTCTCAATGTGCATTATTGGAAATGAGAGTCATAATAAAATGGTTATCATATATGTTTTTCAAGATGAATATGGTTTGCTAAACAAGCAAATATTTGCTTATATGAATATAAAAACAGTAAAGAATGAAAAATTAAAAGCACAAGAACTCTACAAGAAACAGAACAAACTAAACATAATAATAACTAAAACAAGGTAAAGCAGCAAAAGAAGAAGCCCTTTGTAGAATGCTTCACAACTCAACAATTCTGTTAATGACAATATTGTATTGAAAACTACTTACTCAAGATATTTAATGTTTAATTTCTGCACAAAACCATATCACATCTAACCATATCAATGAGATCTCTACAGATAAAAAAGTAAGGGTCACAGTAATATCATCCATCCATCAGACTATATTGATAGATAATTACTAGCAAATATATATCCTGAAGCAATGACGGCAACTCATTTTGACAATTGATTATCACTTTGGTCTTCAGTGGCGAATTTTTCTTTGTTTTACCCATAGTGGCTGTGATAAAACTGTTAAAACAGACGAATTGGCATTTCAAGAGATAACTCATTCTGGTCAATGTTCAAGCTACACTGCACAGAATTTCATGAATAATTGTTCTGCAAAATATCGTACTAAACCATCTTTTGTCGTCTCACAAAACATAAGATCCTTCCCTATTCAATTACATTTACAATGTCTTAGAATATAAATTGGCTGAGGGAGATTATAATAATGGCAGTGGTTCATGTATGGCGTAGCAATTGCTCTTCAATTATGTTTTTGAAGACAGAATACAATAAAGGATATGTTTTCATTCAACATTTGCATCTTAGATAAATCAACACGATACATTGTGGGTTACTCGACTACATGGTTACACCGTATGATTACTAATTGCAAAAAATTAAAAAGGTTTGCACAAAATAAGCTTCAATATCAAGCAAATATGTCTAAATGACTTCATCAAGAGGATTTAGCTTGCAATTGAGTAGTAAAAGTTTTGAATCCGTTCTTGTTATGCAACAAAACATAACACAAACAGGTGTTTTAATGACTTTTTTCACTTAGAAGGGTTTATTTACAACTCTGCATGTGATGTCGGCAAATTCTGCATGTTAGAATTTCTTGTAATATCCCTCTTGTTTCCACTTCAGCAAGGTTCGATTTTTGTCATTTTCCTTCCTTTTTATAAGTGTTAACAAATTATTTGCTGATCATGTGAAGATGCATCAAAGTAAATGCCTATTTTACTTAGAGATGTTACTGTTACACTTACTAAAAATTACAGATAAGAAAATGTTTTACAGAGAAAGTGTGGAACATCTATGATAGTTAGCCGAATCACAATGAATATGCAAGTTCAAATGTTACTTTGTCCTTTTTGACTATGTGTAAGTTCCATCCTCAGGGCTGATCGACTATATATATTAGTTTGAACAGTTCATACTTTTAACTCAATCTGATTAAAATCGACTGTGATTTGATGGAAAAAAGCGTAAAAATATTATCTCTAGTGGGATTCGAACCTCACCCAGCCCGGCTTTCCTCTTATTCACAGTCTGAAGGCACCCTATTACCCACATGTTCTGATACAATCTTATCCAGCCAATCGTAAGGAGCGCAGCAAAAGCTTTTGATATCATGCTGGGGGCAGGTAACTCCAGTGTGCCATTCGTTATACATAATCGCCGCTAAACGCTATTTAAAAACGATGATGTGTTTGGATAGCTTACGACCATGTTTGTCTGCGCTAAAATGGTTATAGCAACATGCGATAGAGGAGGGTGCATTCAGACCGAGACGGAGAGGATATCCCGACTGTTTCGAACCCCGATAGAGACAATATTTCTGTAATTTTATTCCTCTGAGCACCATCAATCTTCATCAAACTGCTTTTAACTGTATGTTTTGAATTTGAGTCCCTATGATAAATAAGTTTAATTAATTATCAAAGGATTCAACATAAACCATGTTTGTTTACAAACAGACAGCGCCTATTGTACCTTGAAAAAGAGCAATCTTGGGATCACAGTCAAAACTAACACTTAAAATGTACATAAATTGTCAAATAATCCTGAGTTTAATTATCAACCTGTAAAAAATATGATGTACATAATTTTCAACGATCTACAGTTTAACCTATTCGAAAAATATATCTGCTTGTGCATCCTCACCAATTATATTTGATTTTACTTTTTTCATTTATGTTCTCTCTTTAAACAAGACAAAATATTCATGTATGATTGTGTTAAAGATTTCATATTAAGAAGCAGAGTTTATTTGTATTTGAAATGTTTGGGTGTCTGCACAATTGTGTTCAAAACGTGTTACTGTTACATTATGTATATAAAATCATCATGTCAAGATAGAATACGTTTAAACTCTTTGTTTTGACCAGACAATTAACATTAACTTCAAGCCTTAGCCAATTAGACTGTTCAGGCTTAACTGTATTAACGTTCAATCTACTTCCTGGAGCATAGCATCTTAGTTTTATAGGAGCTCAAATCAACCAGTTTATTGCAGGAAATGTCTCAAGGGGGAAATAAATTTCAATTTTCTAATCTCTCAAACAGTAAAACAGCCAATGTTGGGTACAAAAAGATCATTGGTTTTATATTTGGATTGAGGCCATTACTACTCAATTACTAGTTTCATTTGAATTTATGTAACTCGATAGCAATTGAATTTGATGCAACACAATATCAATATGTTCATGAATATCATGATTAAATATCATATAGATGAACATAAGGTTGTTGTTTTTTATAACTTTATTAATTTTTGTTTATATAGATACTAATTTCAACTATGTAAGATTATTTAATAGCAAAACATTGTACAGAACATTGCAGATTGGTTAGATGATTCAAGAATAAAGATTCAAGTTTTTGGTTCGTTTAATAAACTTTGTTGTCAACATATCTTTTTAAATTGCTGTTATCGTCTTTAATATTTTTTTTCAATAACAAATGAAAAAAAAAAAAAGAAAAAGAAAAACAAGAATAAAGATTCAAATTACATACTAGGGTGTACATGATCGATATCATAAGTGAGTCTTTCGAATGCTTTTGGAACATCAAATATTGATATACTCAATCTAGATATTTCATAACAGACCACGTCATGTCATGTATGCTCAGTTATTTTCAATTAAAATAAGATGGGCTTTCTTTGTAAGAACATTTTCAAATAAAATGAGCCACATACTCATCATTCCATCTAAAGAGATAAGTATAGTGTGTTGAAAAAAGTTCAAAACTTATGTTAAATAAATAGGCATGAAACCATAGCGTATATAGGATTCACAGTAGAACTGAAACCGATTCGTATATTTGCAAACATCAAAACACAAAGGTTGTTGTATGTAACAGGAGATTATGAACTATGCAATTCAACATGATTAGAAATACATGCTACATTTAATTGGACATCAATTAAAAGCAACCATATCATGCATATAATAAAGTACATTTACAATAGATCTGTACCACTTGTATACATACCTGTATGATTACGATTCACTACATTCAGATTTAAAGCAAATTGTCTTATGAATTTTGATCAGTCTGGTAATGATTGACGATACGGATGTGAAAGATGAAAGGTCACAGATGTTATCATTTATCAGTTTTGTCAGAAACGATTTAGCCGTCACTGATACAGGAGAATCCTTCAACTATGAGAGATGATATTTCACATGGTTCAATGATTGATTTTCCTTTGGGTAATGTACATTGTAGGGCTTAAGTATCAGCAATAACAAAGAGGAACGATTATTGAATCGACGCGGGATAAATGATACTAAACACACATTAGTTCTGAAAACGGGTCTTCTATTTTAGATAGTTAAAACACAAAGGTGGTTATCTGTAACACGAGTGTATTAATTATACAATTCAACTTGATTAAATATACATGCAAGAATTAAAAGCAATCATATTATACATACTTTAGCCTCATATAAAAAGCAAAACATGAAATACAATTCCAATAGATCAATGCAAAGTGTATTCATACCATATCAACATACCTATTTAGAGCCCTAAAGGTACGAACTTTTGAATGATGAAAATCTGCTAAGTTGCTGCTAAGAAGAAAGCATGGTTAAGCTTTGCTATTGAGATTTAGGCCTTGGAGATTTATACGTTATATGAGCTTTGTAGATTCGTGCTGAAGTTCATTTTAACATTATTTAGCTAAAATAAAATGTTTTTCCTATAACAGAGATGAAGTTCGATAAAACTGAATGATGATGAAAAACATTTTAGTGAACGAATATTGTTCACATATTTATCAAAATCTATGTTACATTTTCTCAACAACAAAATTAAAACAGACTAAGATTTGTGTAACTGAAAAATTAAAATAATTGAATCATGTACATTGAAACTGATGCGTGCATAACATTTAAGTTGTTGACGTTGTCAGGTCGATCGGACACATTTCCAAAGCATATTTGTTATTAATGCATTATTTTCATCCAGTTGATCGATTCGATGCATTGTAGATTCAGTTGGCAAACACATTAATTTCTTTGGATGACATGATGTGAAGAATGATGGGAAACAATGATCTGCAAATGACTTCTGGGATGAATGAAAATCATAAATCAATAACTAATACCAGTGCAATATCTTTAAAATCATAAATTGCAATTCAAAACAAAACATCAAATTGATGTCACATTCAATAACTGAATCACGAACTTGCACTGTTTTTAGTATTTTATTGAATACAAATTTGATGATTTCCTCTCAGGTGATTAAGTAATGGTTTCTCTTGTGTGCATTATCTCAAAAATCAATACAATTTGCAGAAAATGTTAGAAAATCTTTTAAACATTTCCTTAAAAAAAAGCATAAGAGTTGTTTGCGAGAAAAACCTTTCATAACTTCACACTTCACACATTCTGCTTCATTGACCATAATGAGGTATGAAGTAGGTGAGGTATCCTTTTTAGATATCCTTGCAAGATGTCAAATGCAAGGGGTTTTGACATAATTGGATATAAGGCATATGTTATCGATGGTGAGCCTTTACCTTAATACCTTTTCATAGCATACGTGTTACGCAAATTTACATCCATGTAGTCTTTCATATTTATAAATGTTTTATTTGAAAATCAATTATAATCTGGCATTCATGCTTTCTAAAGTATTCTTGGCTTGAGACTAACGGATGCTGTGAGAAACAATATTTCAAATGCTGGCCATTGTAATATTATCATTTTGGTAAATGTTGTTAGTGTGTTCACATGACAAAACATCAGCAAAATGATGGCACTGCAAGTCTGTGTTCCTTCTTATCTTTAAGTTAAACTATTTTACTCACTTCCTCAAAATAATATACTCATCTAGTCTAAAGCCTCATACAAACCTGTCCCAGAACTAAAAGGCATACAGACCTTTTGTTATAGTAATTGGTAGTTTTACAGAATTTCTGTTTTGCTGAAAGTAAAAGAATATGAACGTAAGCAGTTCCGAATTATTTTATAATGACTCTATTTTGAACATGTGGGTTCAAGTGCTCGTCAAATTCAGATCTATTCTTTATGCAATTTACATGGACATTTTCAATGTACGGACACCAAAAGAACTCAAAAGAATAAAACAACTCTATTATTAAATAACTTCTTGAAAGGGCTGAGAATGCCAATAATCATATTGTGCTGGAAAGTCTTTGATCATGTGAACATATTTGATGATAATTAATTATTTGATGATAACTTTGATGTCATAAAGACGTGACAGTTATCAATAGATAAACTTGTAATGAAGTAATTAATGAAGTCTCATAGAATACAACTCGAACTATTCATGTTATGATCAAAGGAGAACATCTTTAATTTCATCCTTTGAATTATATCAATAACTCCAATGTAATTACATATCTCTTTGCTCACATATCCGTCATTCCAAAACCATTTGCGTCCATAATTTATAATATGAATTGAGCCCCAATCAAAATAATCCAAGGTAATTTTATTTCTATAATCAAAGGTAGGTACGAACATGCTGCGAACATGCTGTGAATATACGCAATTATTTGTACTGATTACGAGCAAAATATTTGTTAAGTAGTCAACAAAAATATATTTTCATAAGAATTAATCTTTCAAACCCTAGAATGTAGGCTTTAATGGTCCTTGTTCATTTAGTTTGAATAGTCCAATTCTTAATCTAGATAACTGTGTAACCTACATAATGTTTTGACATGATATTGAAAGAAGTAGAATATTATACTGACGCGCATTTTGGTAAATTATGAAATGAATTTCAAGATTTTTACAACTTTCATACTATTGATAATGTAAAATAGACCTAACATATTTTACATGACAACAATAAATATGCTTCACAATTATCGGTAAAAATCCTGTTAGATTTAGATCACAGAGTACATCAGTAAAGTAATCTTAATCTTGAGAAGAGTGATTTCTTTATCATTATAAGTACATTTTTCATACTATCTACAAATCAATATGAAATCAAATCATATGGTTCTATTCTAAAAGATGTAAGACAATGATTATGTTTCACTGAAAATGTCAATCATGTAGTAACATATTTCACAATGAAACATCAACTTTATAAGAGGTTAAAATTTAAGAAAGGAAAACTATGATACTAGTGAACTATGATGTTATCATGATTGTAATAATGGCCTTTCAATATGTGTTAGAAAGCTATAAACAATGGACAAATTTCCGTTTTGATATGTTGATTTTCATAGCTTAGATCTGAATATGATAGCCTTTTGTCTGATCCTTGTATATAACTGACGTGAACACAAATGTCAGTGTTGATAGGTCAGACGAATAATTATCAATCATTTTTCCCAAGAAATATATGATTTATAGTAAGAATTCTATATGATATTTGAAAAAAACAATGGTTAATGCTACAACGGGAAACTAGTGACATTTTCATTAATCGCTTTTTTCATTTCAAAAATGAACAATTGACACTTCATTAGAATCCTCAAACGCAAATTTGATCGATACACAAAGAACCTACTTATGCACCCCGCATATCAAAACAGTTCTAATAATAAACAGTAATCTTTCTCAGGCAAAAGAATTGAACCTTCAAAATCGCATATAGTGGACGTATACATCTAAAGAAAACTGCACAAATATAAAACTTACCAACGTTGAACAAAATTGCTTAGTGTTTTATTAACAGCTTCAATACACAAAAACTCGAATTTGTTCAGAATTATTGAGTTAAAAAGTTACCGGATATTCAATGTCCTGCTAGCCGCTTATCATACATGACAAAAAGGTTTTATGTGCATGAATGTCAAGTAGGGATCAAACATGTTTTATTTTATTTTGTGTTTGTAATAGAAGTATGTGATACATATAAGTGTTGTATCCACTTTGTCTCTCTGAAATCCTTATTTGTTTTGTGAGGGCAGTAAAGATACAATCTGTCTTGTCTGAGTTCGATATAAACCACTTTAGAGTCCTTTTGTAAATCAATGACCTTTGAAGACTCAGCCATGCTTCTGATATGTATCTGTGTTTAGAGAGGCAATGTCTGGGTTTAGAACCACAAGATCTCAAACAGGGCATATCTAAATAGGATGGAGCTCAATATTGACATCAATATTCTTTGGCCCCAGAAACATGTTTAAAACTTTGTCTGAATCACGTTTTATAATTTGTAAGAATTTATGTTGGTAACGTGAGTTTAAAATGTGGATACAACTTTGATCTGACTGCTCAATGGGGCAGTGCTATCTTTCCAACTATCTAAGTCATTTAACTAGTAGCTTTAGCAATTGTTTCTCTTATACAGTATGCAAATTTTTTTTATCTACAATGTGATGTGTCTTTTGATGAATGATTCAACTAAAAGAGTGATGTTCAAAATTGACTGTATTTTTAAAAATGTGTTTTTTGAATGAATACTTAAACCCTTTCGAAAATAATTCATTATTCTCTTTCCTCAGATACAGTCATGTTGTGCTGTTACAAATAGTCTTTAGTAAGAATCGTGTTTCCATGTAAAGGTTATTATGAAATTCTAAATCTTACAACTGACAGTGTTCTATATACACATCTTCATCACCTTCATTAACACTCCAAATCTGAGTTGTCTCATATAATTCAAAACAATGATATTAGTTACTACCTTATTGCGATCTCATTGTTCCTTAAATATGGTGCAGGCAGAATCTGTCATAATTAATGTCTGATTTGAGTATACATCATCTCATCTCTATTCTTTATTGATGGCAGTAGAAGACTATGAATCTGAATTAATCATGCGAGAGCTGCTGTATAACAAAGTATAGGAAACAATGCACCATTCACTCACAATTTGAAACACATTATGTAATTTCTTAAAAAGGTCACCCTAATTATCTTTTTATTCATAGTTTCCTGGTCCTGATGTGTTTTTAAGACCAAGTGATCAATTATTACTGGCCTTTTATAATATCTAACAAGATGACCAATACAGGAATAAATGACCTTCCATATGCATGGCACTGACAAGTCAACATGTTCTTGTTAACAAATAAAATTCATCATAGGTTACTGTATTATAAAGATGTTTCTAAGCACTTTTTAAAATGTTTTTGTCAATGGGAATATTTTGTTGCAAATCAATAACATTGTTACAATGAAATCGGTGATTGGAAGAATGATTTATTTTGTTTTGAAATAAGCGGCCTGTCATCAGTAATGAGGTTTTTAATTTTCTTGAGATTTATATGACATTTTTGACATTTCGTCAAATCAACGGCTTGTAACTAAAAACACTTATATAATAACTGCATTGTATTGCTCTTACATTCCCTGGATACTTTTGTGTGTTCAAAGGTGTGTGTTATGTTTGCTTGAACACGGATTAAACAAACTTTTGTGCAATCTATCTTAACACAGCCATATCACATAAGACTAAAACACCTACTATTTATTTGTCCATGGTACATAATACGTTTTATTTGTTTCATAGCTTACATTTAAATGACAACCATTTCCTTTAAAATTTTCAGAAAAGTAATGAGTAATGATGACTTGAACCAAATAAAGCAGAATATGGACATGCATGAAATATCAATGCCATAAAAATGTTAGCTTGTATAATGAAAATCGAAAGCAGAAGCTACCAAAATAGTCACATTTATTATCAAATTTATTAACGATAAAGAAACATAACCTGTTAAATAAGGATATTTGTTATAGAGATTCAAAGGGATGCTTCAAGACTATTATCTGTTAGCTAAGCCTATAAATCAATTTAAACCATTCCACTTCATTTGATCTTATTTGTTTTACTGTTATGAGGTGCAAACAGCCCATAGAGGGATTATGAGAGAATGATGAAACGGCCCTCTCAAAACTATTCACCATTAGCTAAGACTGTTAATCAACTTTAACCATTCCACTTCAGCAGGTCTCTTTAAATTTACTGTTATGAGGTGAAACAACTCACATGGAGTTTATGAGAGATTTGAAGCGACTTAATCGTGTGACGGGGGTTGAAACCTAATCTATTAGCTGTAAACAAGGTGAATCGCAACGTGATATATGTCAGACACAGAGAGTTGGTGAGAGCCAAAATCAATAGGATGCTAATGCATGAATCGCAGAAGCGTGAGGAGAAAGAGATCCCTCGGAAGTTCCTGATCCTGGACATATTCTTTTCTCATTTATCGTGCTGGTAGTTTTAGCACTTGAAGTAAACATTTGGTGCTCAATATTGTATTTCTGAAATGGACTGACCGCTAGTCCAAGTCTAGCTCAACTTACTACAACTTAGTCAGATCTAATCAGCGACAAACTCACATATATTATCAGACATTGAACGGAATGTTGACATTAGAACTGAAACTCAACTGAAAATAAAGTATGGGATACACCTGAACATACATTTTACCATTTACGGTCTTATGATTTCGAAATAGTCAATGTTCGACTTTATAGACAAGGAAACTATTCATTCTGTCTTAATATAAGGGTTAATATTAGTTGTATTAGGATGCATACAGTGCATTTGTTTCGTATTATGTTTCTAAATCTATATAAAAACGTACAGCAAATAATATCTTCTCTACATGAAACTGTGCATTTACAGCTGTTTCAACATCCATCATAGTGGAACAGATCAAAAGAGTTCCTTAAGCATTTGGGAAGAATAGCATAGGGTTCAGTTAGAACATTGGCCTTTGAACAAGGAGTGTTGGTTTTAAATTAGTGTAATAAGGTAAAATAAAGCTTGATTTACCAAGCATCACGTGCTAAAAAAAAAGTCTAATATATACTGACATTTGCCAGTATAAGGCAACATTTGACAGTATATTACACTTTTTCCAATATTGTAACATTTACCCTGCGAATGATATGTAATGCGTTATGATTATGTTTGTATTTTCAAAAACAAACTGTGCCACACAGTTATCGTCAAAATTGTATCCATTTCCAACTTAAGGATTTGGCAGGCAATAGACCCCACTTTGAAATGAGACAAATAAATTGACAAATAAATCCTACCTACCTCAATTTTCTTATTTCTCGAAATACAGTACAGTTCTGTTTTTAGTGATTCAACAACAGACCAGATATTACTTTATCTTCTGTTGATATGGAGACAAGTACAACTTGACATGTTATTGATTTCCACATAATCAGAAATGTATAGGACAAAGAGCATGTTTTTACAAGCTCTGTGGTGTCGTTATGTTTTGATTAAGGTTAGGCAACTATCCGTACACATTTGATTTCTTTAAAAGGCAGACAACTCCCAAGAGACCATTGGGCGTTCTTGCATGGTCTTTGATGTGATCTATCAATTCCCAATAGGACAACAAGAAGATATTTCAAACGATAAGCATGACACCTATACTTGATGAATATCCATGTCGTGCTTTTCAACATGAGGTTATAGCTGTCAACTTAACGACCTGATTTACATTTACATAATGTTTTGTATAACGTACGTCTTTGTTATCTTATATTTTAGTTATATTCACTTCTAGACAACCAATTGAATTACATTTAAAGGCAGTCCTAAGAAGCAAGTGTATTGTAAGAAGAAACCATAAACTCTATTTACATTTAAGCACAATAATGAAAAATGAAAAAGTATTTGTAAATAGCATTAACGCATGATTGCACAAAGGGAACTATAAATAAGAATTTGACACTATGATTCATGTGTTGTATGTTATTGAAGTATTTAAAATGTACCATAGCTTATATAGGACACTGAACAAAAGAGATATTTGTACTTAAAAAGGATGGTCATTAAGTTGACATTGGATGGTAGACTTTCTTATCATTTTGTTCTTATATAGCAAAGGAATGAAATTCCCCCCCCCCCCCTCCCAACAAAAAAACCCCCACAAAACTAAATTTGATAATTGAATGAAAGATCATCAAAATGATTTCAGTAAAGTTTCGATCACACAACCTGTAAAACTTTATCCATCATTAATATGTTATTAAAAGGTTGTTTAGCGGAGCACAGTGGTGTAGTTATGAGCAATCCCGGTGGAGACAAAACAAAATTGACATTGGTGTCATTTTGCGTTGTTTTCCTGGACAAGAGACTTCATCCACATTGCACTTAGTCCACCTGCTGTTAAAATGGGTACCTAAAACAGGATGTACTGACCTACCTGAGTGTTATAAACAGTAGCAGGTGTGAAAGTACACTCCTTGAGAGTAATAATGAAGCCCTTTGATCATGTTTTAGGAAGTGGAAAAGGCGCAATATAAGTGTCCACATTATCCTTATTCATATCAAAGAATGGTTTATGTGAAAGAAAGCTGAACGTCTTGTGTAGATTTGTAAATTGTGTAAAACTTATACATGTCAAATGATGTCAAAGGCTGTCATAACCTCATAACCCCTTCATTCACATGTGCCAGTTAAGCAATGTTTTTAACAACCTTTGACTCGAATGACGGGGAGATTTTATGAACAAATCACAGTTACAAACAGGATATAAAATGAAAAGCAATAACAGTGACTTTGATGTTACTCCGATGGCTAACTAGCCGTTTTGTATGCAAGGTGATTAATGTTATAAATAGATTGCTAATCATTAACATTCTTTGTCAAATAAAATTGAAATATGACCTCCAAAAATAGCATTATGATTATGTTCATAAATTGCCTGTCAGATTTCCAAGCTAACAATGGACTCGATATTGGAAATATTCATAAAAGAGTCCATAAAACCCTGGCAGCTTGACATAATCTTTTCATCCTATTGGTCCCAGTGTTATGTTTAAGAGTAGTTTCTATCAAAATGTTTATTGGTATAAAGTAGACGTCTAAAGAATACCATTCTCAAATAAATAAAAACAATGACCTCAAATAAACATCATTTTTTTGGTCGTTCAATATCTTTTGAAACTGCGTTTATGATACCCTTGAGTTCTTGTGGCAAGCTCCAAGTTAACTTATATAGAATGGGAATGTTTTCTTAACGACATGCATCTATTTAATTATTTCAATAAAAATGATTAAACTCAAGAAAAACTTTAGGCATAATATAAACAAAATCTGCTGGAGAAGAATAAACCTCCGAAGTCATGAATTAAGCAATATCTGTAAAACTCTACCTGATCTTGGCAGCAACGGTTAAAATAATATAAATACATATTACTAAATATTTCATGGTCAATATTGTGGTGTCGAGTTTGTGAAGTTTAGAGAAGAATCCAATTTGGTTGGTTGCATTGAACTGAGAGCTTGAATGTTGTCTTGATAAATGTGGATGATCGATCATGCAAAGATCTTTAAACAGTTGAACAGTATTTTTGTAAGGTTGATGGAAGGGGGCATTTGAAATACATGGCCCGTTCAAGCTCTCAATGAAAGTTTCATCGATGAACTCGAAAAAGCGTAACTTGATCTTTTCAGTTGATTTCTGCTGAGGCGGAAAGCATCGATTTCCTTTTGAAATACACTTTATGTACACTGTGTGTACAAAAGTATCTTTAATCATGGTAAGTGCAAGGTGGAAATCGTAAGCTTATTTCCAATTCGTTTGCTTCGATATACAGTTTTTAGGAATCAGTAGTTGAATTGGATGTTATACATGTATGTTTAGTTATACAACAGTCACGTCAAGAAATCGAAGCATATTTGCTTGCTAAACCCTTTTAAGTCGTTGTTGGAGTTGCATTTGGAAAGCTAAAGTTCGAAGTTTGCACTTTAGGTGCGACAGCGTTGGATGGTTCATGCTCGTCGTTGAAGCAGGTATTTGCTGTCTCTCACCGCTTAGCATATAATAAATTCTTTTACGGCCGATATGGCAATATTTAAGCCATTTCTATGTAAGTGACGTTTCTTGTGAAAGGCAGTTTACATGTTAGTAATATCTTCCTTGACATTTCGTATGTCATTTGTAAAGGCTCCAAAGAAGTGATACTATAAACAGACATCACATCAACGAATATAAGAGTATATCAGTAAGGAACAAACAATGCACGAAGAATAACACAATAGAACCTCACATTGAATTGATAATCGAAATAACAACATTGGAAAAGATCTTATATGTTCAATGAGCACGAAATTAGGTTATTTTATTATCAAATGGTGAAAGGGACCATTCAAAACTATTCGCCGTTAGCTAAGACCTTTAATCAACTTTAACCTTTCCACTTCAGAAGATCTTATTAGATTTACTGTTATGAGGTGAAACAACACACATGGGGTTTATGAGAGATTTGAGGTGACTTAATCGTGTGACGAGGGTTGAAGCCTATCCTATTAGCTGTAAACAAGATGAATCTCAACGTGATGAATGTAAGACACAGAGAGCTGGTCAGATTCAAATCAATAGGATGCTTATGCAAGAATCGCAGAAGCGTGAGGAAAAAGTGATCCCTTAATAGTTACTGATCCTGGACATAGCCTTTTCCCATTTATCATGCCAGATTTTTAAAGTATTTGAAGGAAACATTTGGTGCTCAGTGAAGTCTAGTGCTGGAATGTAATGAACTCCTGTCAATTTTTAAATCCAGTTCATTTTGTTACAACCGTCAAGTAAGAAACATCTGCAATAAAAAACATACATGTATATTGAACATGTTGTGACCTGAATGGAGCATGGGGTCCATCGTAATATGCAAATCATAGATTCCTTACTCTTGTTCAATCATTGTTTTAGCAGGCCTTATGTCCGAAAACTGATATATTATTAGTTGAAAAACAATTAGGTATATACTAACACTAACAGGTTCTGTAGTGAACATTCATTCAAAACAGCTATTACATGACGAATCACAGGTAATTTCAATTGGTCACGGGTTGACTGAGAGTACTCCACGATTCTGTTACAGTAATGTTAACATTCAGTTTGACGTTACACATACATAATTTTAAATCCTGTAAAGATAACAATGATAATGCTAAAAATAGTAACTCAAGATTCATATAGCGTCTTTACCATCTGAGTACAGCTGCTCAAAAGCACTTCGGGTGTGCAGAACACATGGTTATTTACACACAGGAATAGTCTACGGATATGATTCTTTAAACAAATGAGTTTTTACTGCACTCTTGATGTCATCCAGAAGTGTAATTGATCTTATATTTACGGGTAGTGGGTTCCATAGGGCAGGACTTGCTGTTGCACATTTTCGGTTGAGCTAGCTCAAAGTTCTATTTGGCTATAAAGCTGGATAGGTTCCTGGAGATATGGTGGGGCAATCTTGTTCTCGGACTTGAACTAAAGAACCTTGCTGCAACTCTTTCTGCTGAGATCTGAACCATATGCAACTTGTTAATTTTGACTTCCTCAAAAGGCTTTTTAGAAGTTGGAATGACAATAATCCAGAGGAATATATGGATCATAACTTCTTTGTTCATTGTATGCAATGTTTCGACACATATTCTTGTGTTGTTGACGTGTTGAAGTTAGAAGAAGATTGAATGGAGTAGACTTTAAAATGATGGAAAAATCTATTATGTTTGATTTATTAATTGTAAGATTTCAAGCTCCCTGGAAATCACGATATTGTTAAGTAATGAATTGAATTGTTTGATGGTTTACATGTCTGTCCGTGATACGATTTTGAAGGCGAGTCCATTCTCCCCACAGAGGCAGATCAAGTCATGACATGTTGATACCCTCTGTTCTATTACGCAGGCTGTGTGGGATAGAATGGAAGATTCCTAAATGGAGGCAATAAAAGTTAGTTGTGCAATCAACGACGCTGTTTTAAAATAATCATTTTGACTACTGAATCATGACAAAAGCATTGTGATATGAACCACCATTTCCATGCAAGAAGCTTTGTTATTTAATAAAGAAATTCCGGTGCAATCTTCTTCAGTATAAACATTTCATGACTTGATCTGCCTCTGTTGGAATAGAATGATGCGAGTCATGGATAATATGTCATCAAAGAATACCAATCAGTTCATAAGTTTAAAAATACATTTTCACTACACTTCCCCTGCTATATTGATATCAATTTTATAAAATGTCGAATGTAGTCAGTTTGCGCATAGATTTTATCTACCACCATGCATACAATCAATTCAAACTGATTAATATTCAATTAAGATACTGTCAACCTAGATAATTGTGTGCAGAGAAGATCACATAGGCAACATATGTTGTCCTATTGATTATAGTTGACAGTATAGTTAGTAGTCGCCAGAATCCTTCCACTGCAGCCACGATCAACAGGTGTGTACACTTAGCCTACATGTTCATCATTTATGATGTCTTCTTTGTCTTCTAGTGTCATTGTATTCAAGATGTGTCGCGTGTTAGTATTATTAGTGATACCTTAAATTCTGCCCATAATAATCACAAATTTGTTTCCTTGTATTTCCTCTCAGGTTTCTGTACCTGCATGTGTTTTAAAATTTTAAGGCAATTTTATTGCGCTTCGCAAAATGTCTTTGAGGCATCAACTTTAATTACTTACTGAGGAAGTATGTGTAACAGTTCACTTTGGCTAATGATGGATGAAGAGTTCTGTGAACCAAAGTGTGCTTTCTATACTTCTTTATCAGGATTAACCATCATAGATTGTCTAAGCATAAACTATTTCTAAGCACTAGACTTCGTTATCAAAATAATACCTACATGTATTACAGGGAACTCAATAAAGTGTATTGTTCAAAGTAAAAAAGTATATCATTTGGTCATAATTACTAATCATTTGATTTTATAATGAAATGTTATTAACAAATGATGGTCTTTTAATGTACGCGAAATTGTACTTTATATTGAAAACAAGTAATTACTGTTGTATTAAAAACAGTGTTATACATTGTAAGCTAGCCAATTGTAAATAGAATATAGCAGAAAAGTATTGTCAACCCATTGCTACTTTGTATATTGATATCAATAGGAAAGAAATAGACATCAAATATAGCAACACAAGTTGATAAAAGTAACAAATATCCCAGGCATTGTTCAAAATCTACTGTCAAAGCGATATCTCCTATGATATATCACTTAACTTACACAATATCTTAACACGATATCTCCTGTGGAACACAGTTTTGGATGATAGATATATATCCACCATCTCAGCATGCTCCTGTTGATATCCCAATGAACAAACTTTGAATTGTAGGAAAAAAACGTATGAAAAATCGTGCCTACCCAAAACTATTAAGATGTGTTTATTCGTTGCCTGATGACATCACAAATGCCAACACAATAAGCGAATTCAATTCGCTTTTAACACGAGTTGCAACGGTTAATTATCTGATCTAAATGCGGTAAAAGTTGATAGTACATATACACTTTCGCAGAATGCGCCTATGGGTATCCCAATGAAAACGTAGTTCATAACGTATTCATATGTCAACGCTATACAGATATAAAAAATAATGCTTACTCTATGATCCGGCCACAGCTTCCATACGGTATTGTATCATACGGTATTGGTATTATATCCCCTAAAAGTAGCAAATCTACATATAATTAAGTATTTACATGTAAATCAATTTATCTGCAAGAGTATTTGATTTGGTAAAACATCCTAAAGTGAAAACATCTTGTAAAAAGCAACTACCGGCAATATGTCACCCAGATGTGTAATTAAGATCTGCTATGTTCATAATTTTTTTGTTTGAATTGTTTGTAGTTCTTATGTAGTTTGTTGATAATGTTTTGTATCGTTGAGGTATTAGATAAGCAAAGCTTCGGTTGTTTAAATATTATATATATTATATATATATATATATATTATATATATTATATATATTATAAAATATATTTAAACCATATTAATTAGTCCTTTCATACTAAAAATATCAAGCAACAGCTTCAGTGAATTGCAATAACCAATTGTTATATGATAATATTTGTATTTATTCTGTATCGTGATTGTCAACTGTGTTATTTTCCCAATCTCAATGTATAGAAATAAACACACAGAAGGACAGCTGTTACAACACAATGATTGATGCATCATTTTCAGGGTCTGCAATGAACATGAACAAGTTGTAAGTAATACGCTTATATCAATTAAGTTGAAGGCCAGTTAGTCGTTTTGAATTATGAAATTTTTTCTGGGTTTCAGTTTTTGCACCTTTGGCTTATTTTCGACTTTGAATATTATTCTCAAATACGTCAGATGACTTTTGGAAGTTTATCTTTTACGTTCTTTGTATATCCCTCCTCAACAATTCAAAACTGTTTGTCAGGGTTTTCACGACGTTGTCAGGCCAACATTTATGCCCAAGGGGACAATAGACAATTTGAGAGAGTTTTCAATAACGTTTTTTGCTCCAAAGTTAAAACCCGTCACTTTTTTTCTGCAAACAAAGCACATTCATTTGTGAATATTTTTTTTTCTTGAAAATAAATTGTTTTATGAGCATATCACGAAAAATGTTAATTTACAAAAAAAAAATATTTTTGCAGACATACAGAGCAAAATCTCAAAAATCGTTTTTTTGTGAGTTAACATTGTTAAATCTAAAATACGAGCATGGTAGGTAACATATCCATAGATGACAACCAACAACATGCAGAGTGACTGCATCACAACTCTTAAATAAAATGATGTTGATTTTTTATATATAATAGGAGATATTACGTCATATACGGTAACAAGTTAAAAAAATCTATGTAAATTTACTTAATACAGATATTTTGTGCATATTTAGTTATGTAGTGAATAATTGTTTACTATAATACAAGTATGTAAAGTGGATCCGTATGAACTACAGTCTAATAGCCATTTCTGCACAGTCTAGGTATAGATGCTGCTACATATGCAATAGGATTTTTCTGATAATAGAAGAGGATAGTAAAATAGTTCATTAGCAGTTCCTATGTTGCCGAGGTTGTATAGTTTGGTATACATTCCAAGTTTGTTTTTGTAATAGCAAATTCTACCATACTTTTAATCATCATAACATGCCAATATATTCTCTATACTTACCTTTGCAGAGACATTTCGGAAGTTTCGGACTGAAGACATTAAAGATGCCTGAAATCAACATATCAGCAAGCTGTGTTGCAAAAGCGGTCTCGTTTGTGACAATTTGTATTTGTACTGTTATCATCATTGTGTTATTGTGTTGAGGCTTTTTGACAAAACGGCCATCATGCATGGATTACATGAAGCTGTGACAGAGTACAGGGTACACATGCATCAGGTGTACTAGAGTCGCTTTGAAGGACATGCAGTTCGAGGATCATTTACAGAGGGCAAACAAACAGACTTCATCATCTTCTTGTGTTAACAATGTGACAAATGACCGCTTCCAGATATCCCTATTTAACTTTAACTTTGCTCTGCTCCTGTTTAAGAACCATGGCTAAATATTAAAGTTAAAGCTCAATATGACTGCCTTTGTGAAAAAACAAGTAATAAACATTACGAGATTCATGTTGAAGGCAATCCTATATATTTTTGCAGTTGCAATTAGTACAATGCTAACGATATTCCGGGTCAGAAATAATTATACAAAGGTTAAAATATGCCAAGTTAGTTGGTTTGAATTTTGGAAGGCGGACATTTTGGTTTAAAATGTGTTATGCGGTCAAAGTTTAAGATGATGCAGCAATTTGTTCTCTAAACTCATATATAGAAATAAATCCATTCTGTTTTCATCATCGTGTGTATTTTATGTAAATTTAATTTCAAATCGAGCTTGCAAGTTTTGATATGTTATTTTGTTTTCTTTTGTTGTTTTTTATGCTTTGTTGCTTTTTTTTTCGTTTACGTAAATATGGAAAGCATGTTGTTTTTCAAAAACTGTGATACTTTAGCATAATCTATATCTATAATCATATGTCCATCAAAGAAAAACCAGTACGTATACCTTTCTGTGTTTATTGATTCACCATTGGAACAGATGTTACTTTATGATCATGGTGAGATTGTGTGTCTTATAGGCATGAACACAAGTACATGTAGGGCACATATTTATCCATTTTTCTGAAGAATATCAGATAATTGAGTAGCTGAAAATCGCTTATGTTAAAACATATGCCAATTTGGAAAGTAGTAAGTATATCACACGCAAAACAACAGCTGTATTATTTTTTGAAGAAAACGAATCCGGGTTGTACAAACTGTGTATTATCTCCTATTGAGAAACAATTTATGAAAATGAAAATCCAGAGCCAGGTATGCAAATGGGTATGAGCAAAAAGTTTTCTTTTGAGCTGCAAACGTTTAAACAACAAGAAACCTCATTATTTTTCCCATGTTAATTGGTAAATATGTACAGAAAACATTGTCAACTTAAAAAAACACCAAAAAACGTTTTCATCGGTCCTCTAATAACAAAGATATCGCCCTTCAAAGTGCGGAAATTTTAGGCTTCTCAATTTGACAGTCTGAAAAGGGATTCTACCGGATGAACGATATTGCCTTTACTGCGCATGCGAGAAGGGCGATGTAATGCGGCAGGTTTAGTTGGCTGGGAGAAGTTTTACAGACTGTGTATTATTACATCATATACAGAACGGAAATGGGCCTAATCAATGTAAATATAACAGACAATGGTGATAAATAAACAGAATAAACATGTTTAGCACGATTTAGAAGCTTCATCTGTCCGGCAATAAAACAGAGTAGTAATTAAACAGTTATGACACATCGTAACTGATTGTGTAATTACAGGCCTAGGGAGTCGCGCTTGGGATATTTCACACTCTTTGACAATGTTGTTACACGAATTAGGGGATGTTGTTTTAGAGATCAAGCATGTCTGCCCATCTATGACACGCCCAGTTGTCAAAGAATTAGTCATCCATTGGTCAACAATAAGACAAACTAGATCCAATCAAAAATTAAACATTTAGAATTTATCATATGCATTGCATCTGTCTTGAGATGAACACATTCGGTACAGACACATGAGATGGAGTATTTTGAGTTTACAGTGACTTCAATAAGGTAGGCTTTTGTCACATGATATGAAAACTAAACTTTGTGCATTTAAACTTATATGTATACATATTTGTTATTTCAGGCAGTTGTTTGCGTTAGAAATTTACAAATATTTAAAATTTAAAATAACATTATCTCAAACAAAGATATGGAATGGTATTATTTTACGCCGATGAGTTGTCTCTTTGTAAACTTACATTGTTTCTTTATTTGATTGAGAAACGCTCAAGACATGATGAAACATGGTGTCAAAAGGTGTATCAAATTGTATTGCGAACTTAATACAATTTCATGAAATGATGCCTCAATGACACTCTCTTTCCGAATATTTCGTAGTGTGTATATAGCAAAACCTCATTCAGATTATATAAAATTACTTCAGGATTATTCATAAGTTCCTTAAAACATTTCACTAACTTGTTTAATTTGTCTTCAATTTTATCTGGCCACTCATCACAAAATGTAAACTTAGAACTACTAAATTCAAAACATAACTATACCGTAAGATCTAAGAGATTTTCAAAACACGATTGAATATTAAGATTTTGCCTTGATAGAATATCCTTATGTTTATACCATTAATGAAGATATAACCTTAGCATTTAATTGCTTTGTTGTATGTTTTCGAAAATCTTTGTTTCAATACTGTCACTGTATATGATATGTGTACTGATCCGTCCATGTTTACGTTACGTCACTATTTTATTAGGGAGCGGCATAAATATAAACATATACCCCGTTTCTTTTTTTAAAATAGATATGCGAAACATAGTTCTATGACAGGGCTATGACATACCATGTAGTCTCATTGATGAATTGACTTTAGATCCCTCTGTAGAAGCCGTGATTAAGCTATCAACAGTCAAAAAGATTCAACCAAAATTAGTAAATGTCTTCATTATATGTTTCACTAACTAACTGTCATACTGGAAAGTTGTTTTACTTTGTTTGTATAGTAATTATACGCCAAGTAAGTAAGTGACCGCTTGACTCAAAACTGTAAACAATAGCAATAGCCTGACCAGTTTGGCGAGAAAGGGCGATGTGATGTGGCAGGTTATGATTGGCTGAGAGAAGTTTTACAGACAGAAAATATGATGTTTGTTTTCAAAGTCATTAAATGACTATTTTGCGCATGTTTTTGAACAAACAAAATATCGATGTTATCTCAAGATATCTTTCTGTATCCATTTCTGCATTGTGTACCCCCTCGGGGTTACATGTTGTTTAAGATTGTTCAAAAAGGATAAATACTTAAATTTCTTAATTCTTGTGGAGTAAAATGTGTTAATGGTGTGGTTTTAAAGACTAGAATCCTTTCGAGAAGTTATTCAATCACACAATATTCTAAAAATAGGTCAGTCACTGCAGTGAATCCTCCATAATATGAAAGATATATTCACATATAGTGTGATTGCATAATTGTAATGTTAATTTGCCTTATGTCATGCATAATCACTATTTAAATAATAAATGTTTATAAAATGCCGATACAAACATCGTTTGCTGGATTATGAATGCAAACCAATATATGTTCTACTTGGATAATATTTGGATTGTTTAATAGCAGCTTGGCATGCATGGTGAGTAATGGTGCGAATAAAGTGATAACTATTCACAAACTGAGTTAGAAAAAACTGAAATATTGCCTCCAAATATAGTAGTTTTATTGGGCTTATATATTCCCTGATACCTATCTTAAATGAAATTGATATTGATCGTATGCATAGAAATAAATGGAAAAGAGAAACATATTATGTAATTAAGCGTTCGTCAAAACCTGACAGCTTGGCATATCTCCTCATTGTATAAACATTGTATTGTTTTTGTTATTAGTAAGACACACAGACAGACAGACATTCTATTTAGTATCAAGACCCGAAATACAAATACATGAGATATCAAAAACGTTGTGCAAGAACACTTATTTTTAGAAGCAATGGCTATTTTCGGAATGAAACGTTCTTCGTCTGAGATATATAAGAATAAGAGGAAAACAAAGGAAACGAATACATACTTATTAATATGAAAGTAGCCTATTACGTTATGCTATATTTCCATCCCAGAAGTTCGATCTGCTTCTTATCAGCGATCTATATATGTTGTCATTTCATAAATAAAAACAAACTTAAGTTGCGATGAATTATACACCATCTGTCCTTTGTTTATCTGTGTTGAAAATATCAGCTTTTGCACAATTATTTTTATAGTACAAAAAAAACATCTTTGAGGAGCATAAGAAACAAAACATAATCAGAAACTGTACAAATTGTACAATTTGCAATTGATAAACTACTGTACTTTTTACCACGTGTGCTGCTCTTAATAGTTTCTATTAACTTTTACTGTGATTACCGATTCATTAAAACATACATGAAACCAAAGGAAATCCTTGGTGTTCACTCAAATGCAATACATGATAAGAATTAATTAAGTTTCAATTGAACATAATAAAACCTGACTTCAATACTTTAATATGGCTTAGTCAGCTACACTAACATGCAGTTTTGCATATAAATCGTTCAAGACACTACTGCAACCAGAGCTTTATTTAACATTTCTTACATTCTAAAGCACCAGAATCACTTTCACATGATATAGTAGTCTTGATGGATATAATGGTTAATAAAGGAAGAAAATTGTCCATTGCGAAATGTGAAAGAATATGCCAGTTATGTAATAGTCCATTTTACTTTCGCTTGTACATGGTATACACATTTACGAAAGAAATAGATTTCGGATAGATACTTATCAAAATCCCCACTGGAAGCATTTGTATCAATAATAACTTGTAATGATACTTCAACAATTATAAATCTAGTGATGTACGTAATGTATGCACAAGATCTTCGTGGCGAAATTCTGAAATCTAGGTCTATACTAAACAAGTTTGTATAATATATCGTGAACTTTGTAATACCATTAATAACATGAAATTATAACTCTCCTGTATACGGGCCGGAGTCCTTGACTGCAATAAACTTTCTGTCTGTCTGTCTGGCGTTGCAAACATGGCCTTAGCAACATGTTAAATTGTCGAATGAGTTACATGTTTCTACTTTCAATTTTGTACGTTAAAAATATGCCCTCTGTGAAAAGTTTATTACCAGATAAAATAGTGAGTGTTTGTGTGAGGTTATATCAAATTAAATTTTCAATGATTCTCTTCTCAATTCCTCCTTTCTTATCACATTCTTTTCATATTCTTCTCGAACACTATGAACGACCTATACAACACATTTTGACTAAAAATTATACTGTCATGCATATGCCCTTTTTTAATTCATAGATGTTAGATATTTTGTAACCGAACGAAATGCTTCAGGGAATCGAAATAATAGTACATTTTCAAAATGTGAAATAAATAAATACGTTATCAATAAAAAAGTTAAGGATAAAAAATGGAATGAACAAATTTCACTTAATTTTTATAAGGCTTAAATGCCAGTCGCTTAATATGACAAAGTAGAGTGTTTGTTGTTGATGTTGCTAAAGTGTGAAAAACATTCAAATTAAAGGTTAAACATGTTCTTTACTCTTTACATTTTTCTTTTGATGGTTACATTATCACTGGTAATGGCAAAGATAATAAAAGTATTCTTCTTATCTGTTTTGATAAATGTTGATGATCGATCATCATGAAAGGTTCTTGAAACAGTTGAACATCGTTTCCTTTGAATGATTGAAGGTTGTTCTTGAAAGACCTGACGCTTCAGTGAGATTAACATTGATGAATGGAAGCAACCATGGGTAAGTGGTCTTTTAAGTTTGTGTCTGACCATAGGGATATGATCGATTCTCTTTTTGTATGCAAGCTCTTATCCTACATATAGATGCCTCTTCTAAATGCAAGACTGAACTTGAAAGCTACTTAAACCTTTAGTTGATTGACATGGCAAACAGTTGTTAAAGGCTGTTACAGCAAAAAACGAGCGAGAGCTTGGAATAATTTTGTTCATAACTGGGATGCATAATGAGAACGTGCAACATTTAATTGAGTGAAAATCTTTATTTCAATGTTCAGTATTCTCTTTCAGTGTATTTTTCTACTTTTGCATAAAATAAAGAGAGCAGGGAATTATTACCCTCATTCCAAACCCACTTTTTGATAAATGCCAGCTTTCGATCATAACCAAAACTGACTTATTTAAGGATTGAATAAAGGAATAACATTCTTTCAAATGAAAGCAAAATGAATTTGCTTTAAGAAACCCTTTTCAAATTCAATTCCATCATTGGAGCATGTAGAATCAGTCGTGAGAAAGTAAACATGTGTATATAAGCTTTCTGGAGTAACGTGAGACACAAGTTGTTATCCAAAGGACCTTAAACTAAACATTTAATGATTAACTTTCAGTTGATGTTTGGTTTGCAGTGTTTGCAGGCAGTTGATTATTGGAATTCGATGTTTATCTGTAACAGGAAGTCAATACCAGCGAAGGAAAATGTTCTGATTAATGAAATGTACTTGGAATTGACTTAATTAGAAGAAGCAAGTTGTGTTTACTTTTCACTGGCAATGTCAAGCAAAGAATCCCTTATTACCTGTTCAGCTCGAAATAAAACTAGCTTAATGAAAAATTATTTTTTTTAAATATTTTAGTGATCGATGTTTATTAATGGCCTGGACACAATTTCGCCAACATTTCTTCGTAAAACCATATACACCAATCAGCTTATTTGCCTTCTCCAATCTATTTTAGATGCCAATATGCTTTCAACAATATAGGAAAAAACAAGGGGCATAATCATGTTTTTCTCTCTTTTACCACTTTTAATGCGAGTAACAAACAATGAGAACTAGATTAAACATGTTTTCTTGGCCTTGCCTACTGTTAAATATATTCTGTTCAACTTCATGACAGGGTTTAATGTCTGAGCTAAAAATTCCAAAATAATAATTCAAGTGCTACATAAGTTTAAAGGGGCAGTAGCACTTTTCACTGATAGTTGTACGTTGATGCTTAATGTTTTCTTTTGATAGTGTCACAAACCAATCATCAATAGTCAGAGAGCAAATTAAAAAATTTCACATTAAGTTCATTGGCGGACAATTTTGTATGAACACCTTTAATGCATTTTGTCTAAGAAAAAAAGGAATCGCACTGCTGACATTTACATTATATATTTGAGTTAATACTGCTTTGTTTAGTTCAATTACATTGTCTCTCAATTGGAAACATTCATTTTTATTTTCCTGACATCACCTGATATTACCCCTTTAAACGTGCTACTACCCCTTTAAAGTATACACATTCGTGAATTTTATGTATCATTCAGGTTATATCCCATACCAAAAATAAAATATTGTATCATAATACTTATGTTTGTCACAAAACAGAAAATTTCCATCTCTGAAGTAAAATCAGTGTGATCAACTTATTATTGGATTTTAGTTACGCTAGAAATAGTATCATCAATAGTATTAGCTTTAATAACTAATATATTGCATTGAGCAGATGGAAACATTGATGTTAACGGTTGAATATGTCTCAGTATATTTGTATTGTTCGTGTTGTCTATTCATGGACCTCATTATTTGTAAAGTAATGAGCTTTGACGGGAACTATGAGAAAGTATAATTGAACATGAGATGTTTATTCAACCTGAGAGAATTAACCGCCTATAAAGCTTCATCACGATTACAATGTTCCTATAGATCTTTAGTAATAGTTTTAATAACATCATATAACACAATTACCAATGAAATATCATGTCGAGTTAAGATTTATAATGGCATATCTTTCTCTGCCAACATAGCTTTGGCGTTGGGTGGCAGTTGTATCTAGTTAACAATCTTAAATATATCGTACCCAGAATTTGTGAAACATTGATGCCTAAATGTAATTGTTACTATTTATGCAAGTCCTAACAGGACAGCCGACAGCAGCAATGAGAAAAACGGTAAATCAAAAATAAACACTCTCTTACATGTACCTCATAGCAAATAAATACATGAAAATAGAGATCAGATATAGATAAAAATAAATAAATGAACAAAAAATAAAGAAATAAAGATAAAGATATGAAATAGAATATTGTTGATAATATTCCTTTAATTATTGAGCATTTCTTTCAACTTTATGAATAATCCATAGATGAAACGTTGCTATGATTTACATTTCAAAATGTGAATGTAATTGGTTCTATTGACATTGTATTTTTTTAATTACAATCTCTATTCAAATGTTTAAATTGTATTATGATAAAAATTAATGATGAAAAGACTTTTAAAAAAAATCAAGGAGTATTTCTATATATATTTCTGGTATACCAAAGAACCATGAATGGCAGAAAATAATCATCAGCTTTCTGCCATTCTAGGGAAGTTTACTTAAAGAGTTAATGATTAAATATCCAACTTGATATTTGGTTTGCAGTATTTGCAGGAAGTTGATTATAGAAAGCAATGTTTGTCGGCCTATTAATGAAGATGACTTAAAATGTTTGTTTTTTTAGAAGAGGCAGGTAGTGTATATGTTTAGCGGAATTGTCATTCAAGATGACTAAAAAATTTATGAGTTTTCTTATATAATTTTAACAAAAATATTTTTTTTATTTGTGAATAAATTTATCATTGAAAACACACAAAATTGAAATTAATACTGAAGTCTTTAATTTCTGTTAGCAAAGTAATATACCAGTACATTAAAACATCATAATATAGTACAATTTGATTAAACGTCATTATTTTTACTTACCGTAGACAAGTGACCTTAGCCTTGTTAGCCATATAACATGTAATCGACTCATCTCACAGAAGTAATGAAAACATCATTACACAGATGGACCTTGGACTAGGACCTAGGAGTCCCAATTAACGACGGATCCGTAAGAGGGGAGGCGGGACGGGTATGACGATGGTCACTTGTCTACGGTAAGTAAAAATAATGACGTTTAATCAAAAACGTACTATTATTTAGCGGTAACTCTCAAGATTGCTCTGATGATCGGCGACCTAGTGAGCGACCGTTCTAAAGGATTAATTGTCTGACCTCTCGCGGTCGACGATCCCTAATTAAAACACCACAAAACCACTATAACCATTCAACACGCAAGTTTATTCAATGTGTTAAAAGCGTAAGCGTCCATCTCCTCCCATCCTAACGCGAGCGTGTCTAATCCCCATGCCAGAGGGTCTGGCACTGGGGATACGTATACCGGCAGCTGGTGATTGAGCCGTGTTGCGAAGATGTAGACATGCGGCCTGCCGAACTGGAGACAGATCGCCTCGAACACTCGAGGGTGCAACATCCACTCCGTGGAGGGAGGTTTGTTGGGGCGAGAAAGAGCGTCTGAACAGAGCGATCACAAAGTCCCTTTGTTCGGCCAGAACTGACGGGGAGCAGTGGCTCCCGAACCCGTCGTCCAGGTACATCGCGAACTGGATGTCGTGCCTGTGAAGGAGCTGGACGATGGGTTGGGTCACCCGGGTTAATAACCAAGGGGCTGTCGCAATCCCGAAGGGCAACACCTTCCACTGGAAGTGACGACCCGCCAGGACGAATCGGAGGTACTTGCAATCCGCGGGGCAGATTGGGATATGCAGGTATGCGTCCTGGAGGTCCAGCGACACCATGCAGCTGTATGGTTGTAGCAACCGCATGATAGACCGCACGGTCAAGAGCGGAAAATATGCCGGCCGCTCGAGGTTAGGAGCGGTTGAACTGTTTCAAGTCGTGAATCAGCCGCCATTTTTTCGGGTCCTTTTTCGGTCTCACGAATACTGGAGAGTAGAACCCCGGTGTCACCGCCTCCTTGGTGATTAGGATCTCCACTTGTTCCAGTGTGCGAGAACAAGTCAAAGGGGGGGGGGGGTGTGCACGGGTATGCGAAACCCACGCTCCAGTGTCTGACAGACGTACTCGTCCAGGCCCAACTGCCTCTAGTTGGCCACAAACGTTGAGAGACTGCCTCCAACGGCCCCGTCCCGAACCTCTACCGCTGCCTCTTCTTGTGGGTTCCTCCATAGGCGTGTCCCTTACCCTGCGACTTGCGTGGTGTCCTCTTTGGAGAGGGGCCAGCGTTGTAGCCGCCGCGGCCCTTGCCTTGCCGGCCTCCGTCCCAAAAGGAAACCCCGCGGAGTGCCACCCTTCCGTTTCTTGGGTGTCGTCACCGCCGAAGAGACCCTGCCACCTCCCGCTGCCAAACGGTTGGTATGCTCCTGTTGTTGGGTCTCCTGGCGGTGTCGCAGAGCCTCTGCGACTTGCCCGTCGAACAGCGTCGACGACGCTGCTGGAGCGCTCCTGTGGCGGGTGCGCATCTCCGCCTGGAGAAGGCGGCCATGGCCTGACAAGCATGGGCGACGGAGTTCGCCATGCCCAGTATGCTCCTGGCCTCCTTATCCAGGTGGGACAGGTGCCCGTCAGACACTGAATGGCCGACTCCTGGCGCTGCCACATGCCTGATGTCGTCATCCAAGACGGGGGGAGAAAGCGGTATGGGAGAAGAGGCGACCGGGAGCCCCGACCTCTGAAGATCCGAGATCACCAGAGGCGGAACAAGACGGCCCGGCGCCGCGGATGACATGTGGGTGTCAAAATCCTTTGCCGCTGTGAGGAAAAGGCGGTGGGGAGGGAAGTGGACGCTTCGCGGGCTCACTACCTCCTCCTCCTGACAGAAGGTCTCGAAACGTGCCTGTTCCGAGAAACTACACTCTTCGTCCACCTCCTGTAGGGTCAGCTGACACCAGTCAGCGATGGCCGCCATCCTCTCACCCTGATCAGGAGCCTCCTCCTCACGTAGGCCGCCTGCGGCGGACAACGGAGGAACGCGAGGGGGGGAATCCCCCTCGGTTCTGTCCCCAGCAACCCTGGTGAGGGAGGCAATGATGTGTCTGATGGGGAGGGATGCGGCGACACCAGCGTCACCCGGCGGACGCGCCTGGTGGGCGGCGCCACAGGAGGTGGCGAAGGCGGGGCCTTCCCGCCTTGATCCTCAGATCTCTTCTGGGTGAACTCCTCCAACATCGACTTGACCGATGTGAGGACATCATCCTTAAACGCCTTGGCGTCGAAGGAAGCGTGCTGTGACTCCCTGGCGCGCTTCTTCGCCTTCTTCCGTCGCTCCTCCCGAGGGGGGGAGGGGGGACCGGGATCAGAAGGCTCCTCTTGAGACGAATCACGAGGCAGTGACGCGTCAGGAGACAAGTCCCGAGACAGCGGGTCGCGGACCAACTTGTACGACCGGAGGGACCCCACGTCCGACGCCAGGGAGGACGGAAAGCACGAGATCACCAGAGGCGGAACAAGACGGCCCGGCGCCGCGGATGACATGTGGGTGTCAAAATCCTTTGCCGCTGTGAGGAAAAGGCGGTGGGGAGGGAAGTGGACGCTTCGCGGGCTCACTACCTCCTCCTCCTGACAGAAGGTCTCGAAACGTGCCTGTTCCGAGAAACTACACTCTTCGTCCACCTCCTGTAGGGTCAGCTGACACCAGTCAGCGATGGCCGCCATCCTCTCACCCTGATCAGGAGCCTCCTCCTCACGTAGGCCGCCTGCGGCGGACAACGGAGGAACGCGAGGGGGGGAATCCCCCTCGGTTCTGTCCCCAGCAACCCTGGTGAGGGAGGCAATGATGTGTCTGATGGGGAGGGAGGCGGCGACACCAGCGTCACCCGGCGGACGCGCCTGGTGGGCGGCGCCACAGGAGGTGGCGAAGGCGGGGCCTTCCCGCCTTGATCCTCAGATCTCTTCTGGGTGAACTCCTCCAACATCGACTTGACCGATGTGAGGACATCATCCTTAAACGCCTTGGCGTCGAAGGAAGCGTGCTGTGACTCCCTGGCGCGCTTCTTCGCCTTCTTCCGTCGCTCCTCCCGAGGGGGGGAGGGGGGACCGGGATCAGAAGGCTCCTCTTGAGACGAATCACAAGGCAGTGACGCGTCAGGAGACAAGTCCCGAGACAGCGGGTCGCGGACCGACTTGTACGACCGGAGGGACCCCACGTCCGACGCCAGGGAGGACGGAAAGTCAAACTCCCCTGCGTCCTCGGAAATGATGAGGTCAGATCTCTCCGGCGACACGCGCCTGCCTGCGGCGGCAGACGAACCTGGGGTGGGGCGTCTAGCGTGCTTACAGCGGCTCTGCGACTCGCTCTTCCGGATGGAAGAGCGGTAACGCCTGTGCTGCTCTGGGGCGACAGACGACATGAGGGTCGTAGCTCGCCGACTTGCGTGACCCGCACCGTCCGCAGAACACCCGGTACGGGGTCGCTGAGTCGCAGCGAACTAAGTCCATCTGCTGTGAGGCGACAAGCGCAACCTACAATCCAAGCGCCTCTAGCGCGCGAGTGTCAAGAAGACGACAGGCGGCAGGCGGCAGGCGGCAAGCGCCTATCCAACAACCCCGTCAAGAAGACGGCAGGCGGCAAGCGCCCATCCAAGCGCCTAAGAGATATATCGCCAATAAGACGACAGGCGGCAGGCGGCAGGCTGCAGGCGGCGATAGGCGGCAAGCGCCACTCCAAGCGAACACGAGATTTCTAGTGCCGGCCAGGCGACAAGAAGATCAAGTGAAGGCCGTAGCGCTTAACAGACGGCAAGCGCACAAGACAACCAAAGCTGTCACGCAGAGGGGTAGAGCGGCCGTCCACCCCCGGGTTGCACGGGCTGCACGTGCAAGTCAACCCGCGCTCCACTAATCCAGGTCAACACGGCTGTGTTTACCACAAACACCCCTGTCAGAACACCGAATTCACTCACGAGGAATGAACACGACGACGGACAGCGGGAATAACTAACTAAGGTAAGTAATTAGAGTCAGAAACAACAAAACACGTTAATTATATAGCTCAATACAATCAGGAGAGATACAGAAACACGTCTGCACACTACCGACTCTGTAATGTGAATGAATCTAATTGGATGACAGGTCACGCCACACAGTGGACTAGTGACGGGCGGGTAACTCTGATTGATCTGTGTAATGATCTTTTCATTACTTCTGTGGGAATGAGTCGATTACATGTTATATGGCTAACAAGGCTAAGGTCACTTGTCGGAGGTTAGTAACTAAATAATATTATTTGTAACATGAACATTGACATACTAAACAAACAAAATCTTTGATCTTTGAGGTACAAAAGTCTTGATTTATTGCAATCGGAGATAATTACAGAAAGACGTGCAATGTTATTTCCTTTCCTCGAAGTGTAAATGCCAACATAAGGATAACATAACGTGCATTTCTCTCTTACAAATGATCTTTTTACATGTTTATGAACTTTAACAAGCTTCTTGGCAATGTAAATAGTGTGAAGAGCAGGATGTCAGAAAACGTTGGTAAGAAACAATGTGTATGATTTATGAACGGAGTGTCCTTTTATCTTTTCCGTACAGATAATTTAACGTTAATTTGCTTTTTTATGCAACATGGTGACATTTAACAGAGATAATGGTTTCTGCTCTTTGCAAATAATTTCGAATTCTGCATCCTCAAATGTGATTTTATCAAACACAAATTACGAACTTAATATATTTTTAGTTGCGAAATGAAAGTAATTAGTCAACTTGAAATATATCACACTTAAGAAATTTGTTTCATGTCAAAACGATTGATAATATTCCATCTTGCAATACTAATATTAGTGACCAAAACACTTTGTATTTCTTAGATACAAATCGATGTATAACAACAACAATTTTATTTAAATTCTCTACGCTACTTTTCTTTATACAATTTGTTGCTATTGTAGGAAAACTGGGGTAAATTCATAGTGTACGTGGGTTAGGGTATCATAGAGGGGGATTTTTATCATAATTACCGTAGCTGGGTTGATTGTTTATCGGGTAAACTTGTAGCACATTGTTTCACTTAGCACTAATAACGGGGTTTCTTCTCACCGGGGCCATTGTTTATCATAGCGTAGAGCATTGAGTAGACCAGTTGTGGTGCTAGATATGTAACGAGCACGCTGATTGGCTAAGACGTCGGCCGTCAGTAGATAAAGTCTGTTCTGGGTTAGAGGTTATTGTAGAGTGCTATATATAAGTGACCTATTTCCCGTATTCAGTTGTCTCAGCCTTGGTGATCCAAGCAACATCAAAGGTAGCTCTTTGTAGTACTGATGTCCCACACAGATCCTGTTTCAGGGTCACCCCACCCCGTTATACAGTAGGATGCTAGGTGTTAAATAGGGGGATGTAGTGTTAGGTCGGGCAGGGGGAAAATTAGCGTAGGAAAGAAATAGAAGTGAGGTTATTTGTTACGGGTAATTTGAACGTTATTACGGGATGATGCTGGTGGCTTTTAAGAGAAAGTTAAGATGAAATTCATGTTCCTTTAGGGCTGATTTAGAAATGTGAGTGAAAGAACTGGTGCTTGTTGAGTTTTCGTTTGCCATCTTTTTGTAATAAAATCTTGTTTTTGTTTATATTGTTGTTTCTCTTTTGAACTTTATTCCTCATTCACGAACTGGAACTGAGAATTAATAAGCATCAAGTCAGCCTGGAAATAATCACATTAAAATAAAAGTACACAACGCAAAGTCCAATAAAGGTTGATTTTCACATCATGTTGCTATAATTAAGTATTCAATTCTCAGCTGTCACTGGGCATCTGAAACGCGCCTATTACACTATTATACATCGTTGGAGAGAAAAAAAACCATAAAATATAGGACATCATCACATCAGGTAGACCACAATGTATACGTTGGTTTCGAAACATAACCGCTTTCCACCGGTTTCTTCTGCAGATAAATTTTTTTAAATATTGTTGAATGTATTCTGTCAATGTCGCGCTGCTAGGAGGCTGCACCTGTTGTGAACTCTGAGGAAAAACTGAGATACTGAAATCACTCAAAAACCCACAAGTACAAATCTTGGTGTGCATGTGTATGAAGACTTATTGAATGTATCTGTGAAATCAGATTTTAAATATTGACCTTATTTAGTCTGGAATTTATTAACTCAGTTTGAAATGTTCCTGAGACCATAGAACAGAAGAGACACAGACTGTGTTAGGACCCAAGCCGAAGTGTCAAGCAAGGCTATTCATATGGACCCTCTATTGTTCTTTGGCTCGCCTACTGATTGATTGACTGTGACCTAGAAATGAGTTACATCAGATCCCTTTTACATGCATGGTTTGTTATGCTGATTGCTTTGAACCCACTTTTGCTTCTAAATCAAAACCATACAAAACATAATGGGATTCCCTTAACCACCTTAAATGAACTTAGAGACTTGGGTCAAGCGTACCCACAGGGGTTGTCGAGGAGGGCAACGAAGAGCTTAGGCCCGAACAAACAGTAGAATTAATGCTGAAACATCAACATCGAAAACCATCCAACTTAAACTCTGTGTGCTCAATGCTAGATCTGTTAGAACACACAATCTTATATGTGAGATTAAAATCGATGTTATAGTATTCACAGAGACCTGGCTAAAGGAAGATGGATCTGATCATATTGTTATTAACAAGATCACTCCAGACGGCTATAAAATTGTCCAGATCACCAGGCACGGCAAGAAAGGAGGTAGTGTTGCCATTGTATTCAGAAGTTTACTCAAATGCAGCAGGATTAATGTTATCAAACAGCAAAGCACATTTGAAAGTCTATTTCTGAAGTTTGTCTCAGACTCTGAAGTTTTTAATATCATCGCTGTGTACAGACCACCAAAAAGAACATCCTTATTCTTCGAAGAATTATCAGATGTCCTGCAGTCTATGACCACCATTCCTGGCAAACTGATAATCTGTGGTGATTTCAACTACCACGTTGACCAATCCACAGACAGAGACGCTACCAAGCTACTGCAGCTACTAGAGACCTACAGTCTTGTCCAACACCTGACCGAGGCAACTCACACTGGAGGTCATATCCTGGACTTGATAATTACACGCAAGAATGAAATGAAAGTAAGTAACTTGAGGCTTGACCATTCAGCGCAGTCCGACCATTTTGCAATAATGTGCAACGTCAATATCGAGTCCCCAAGAAGGGAGTGGAAGGCAATTACTTATCGAAAGTGAAATGACATCAAGAAAGAACAGTTCTCATCTGAGCTATTATCCACCCTCTCCTCTCTGGCTTCAATGACATGTGTGCAACAGATGCTGTTGAAAGATTCAGTGTGGAGACCAGGAAACTTGCTGACTTTGCTGAGAAATCATGCACAATCACTGTCCACCACAACTCTCCCTGGTATAATGACGACATTCGACAAGTAAAGTGTGAACGTCGGTGCCTTGAGAGACAGATGCGGAGAACTGGTCTGGAGGTGCATAATCACAGATGTTTGTTTATTTCATAATGCATGTGCGGCCATAGGCCCAAATACATGGTACAGTAATTCATTGATATGGATGATAATATACAATCATTTTCTTGTTTTAAAGGCAGCATGAATGAATGACATAAGTTTGAAAAGGCCATTATGTGAAGTCGTTGATAGTAAATTTGAGAAGACCTGTACTGATGGATTTCTGATGACATGACTCGGCAGAATGGCCTTCCTGATGTTATCAAGGCAAGGGCATATCAAAGTGAAGTGGTAAAGGTCTTCAATTTCTTGTCGATCACAGTGTGGACAAATGCGCTGTTCTCGCGGTATATTTGACATTCGGCCTTTGTCAATCTGGAGATCTGTGTGTCCAGTTCGTGGTAGCGCAAACTGTCGCAAGTAGATCCGTAGTGAATCCTCTAAAAGATATTTTTCAGCATCAAGAATTGTTTTGAAAGTTACGTATGTGTCATATCTTGAACTACTTGTTAAAACTTCGCCATTGTTGAAGGTTGATTTATTTTAATCGTTGTCTAAACTCATGCACAAAGTAGTCAGTGAGACCAACAACTTGTGATAACCAGGCATATCCCATCCCAACTTTGTATAGTAAGTTCCTCACATCAGAACACCATGTATATCGTCCCACATTATTGAGATTATACATCATGTCATATGCTTTGCGTGGTAGTCGGTGATGTGACAGACGGAGGAGTCTGAGCCAGTACATCTCACAGCACTATCCACATATAGAGGATAACGTCCACATTCTCCTAAGGCCATAGCATTTGGTGTGTTCTTACCCGTTCCAAGGTAGCTTTTACAGGCCAGGTATTGCACTCTCTCAATATGGTCTACTTGTGTGTGTCCCCATATTTCACTTCTGTATAGAAGAATTGGTTTCATCTTTGTGTCAAAGATTTTAAAGTAGGGGTTGAATGGCAGTTTTCCGTATGCCCACATTATGTGTAGGATACTCATTAAAGAACGCTTGCCGTTTGTTGCCAGGTGAAGGACAGATTGACGTTGAGATAAGGTTGGTGTCAGCATGATTCCAAGGTATTTGTAGCTGGGTACAGGCTGTATCTCCTTGCCATTGTAGAACAATTTCTCACAACGTTTATGGATTCCCCCCTTTCTAAAAACGACTACCTTTGTCTTCTTCATGTTGACTGATAGGCCCCATTTTTTACAAAATAAAGATAAAATATTCAAGTGTTGTTGGAGGCCGTTGACTCTGTCGGACATGAGCAGATACATCGGGCAAAAATCAATTCAGTGAATGCCACAATTGAAAAAGCAAAGCAAGGCTACTTCAAAGAAGTCATTTCCAACGTCACCTGACAGAAAGAAGTGATCCGGGTGACAAACAAGTTGCTTTTCAAACAGAAGAAAAAGACACTACCATCTGCTCCATCTGGATCTGCTTTATGTGCTGTGTTCGCCAATTTCTTTTTGGACAAGATCGTTAAGATTCGATCATCTCTATCCTCTGAGACATCAACCCTAGATATGCAGCCTATACTTAAAGTTGCAGACTCACTTGACACATTCCGCCCTGTAGCAGAGCATGAGGTACACAACCTCATCAAAGAAAGTCAAAACAAATCATGTTCCTTGGATGTACTCCCAACCTCTGTGCTGAAGGAATGTAGTGACACCGTGCTGCCCATTATTACTCACATTATTAATTCATCACTTGCAGAAGGACTAGTTCCATCGGCTTTTAAAGAGGCTATTGTTATCCCATTACTAAAGAAACCAGATCTTAACCCTGACATCTTAAAGAACAACCGTCCAGTGTCAAACCTATCATTTCTCTCAAAACTTCTAGAGCGAGATATTTACGAGAGGTTGAATGAACATCTCTCAAACAACTCTTATATGGAGCCCATGCAGTCAGCATACCGAGCCTTTCACAGCACTGAGACCGCATTCCTGAAGGTTCAAAGTGACATTCTTCAAGCTGTCTACAAATATGGTGCTGCAGTACTTGTGCTGCTTGATTTGTCGGCAGCTTTTGACACAATCGACCACAGAATTCTGATGACAACTCTGAAATCAAGACTTGATCTATCAGGGACTGCCCTTAAGTGGCTTCAATCTTGTCTCTCAGACAGAAGCCAGCGTATTGTGATTGGGGAACATTTTTCAGAAGATACCACCCTGCTCTACGGAGTACCACAAGGGTCAGTATTAGGTCCCATCCTCTTCACCATCTACACTTCTCCTCTGGGAGAAATAGCAAGACTCCATAGGCTCTCAATCCATCTTTATGCAGATGACACTCAACTTTACGTTGCCTTTAAACCTAGAAATAAAACTACTACTACTGAAGCTTTCTCCCACATGGAAAGATGTGTCCAAGACATCAAACAGTGGATGTCCTCTCACTAACTAAAACTCAATGGTGACAAAACAGAACTGCTGATCATCACATCCAAGCTGACAGTCAGGCAGCTATCAGTTCCTGATTTCCAAATTGATGGCCACACAGTTACCCCATGCAAAGAAGCAAGAAATCTGGGTGTAATCTTTGACTCATCCATGAATATGGAATCACACATCAGAACTGTATGCAGAAACTCTTTCAACCACCTTCGCAACATCAGTCAGATGTGCAGGTACCTTTATGAAGCTACTGCGTCAACCCTCATTAATGCCTAAATAACATCACGGATTGATTACTGTAACAGTCTTCAATATGGACTGCCTCAAACCAATCTCAATCGATTCCAATGTGTACAGAACTCCGCCGCAAGACTCATCTCCTCCACTTCCAAATACGACCACATCTCAACAGTACTGCAACACCTCCACTGGCTTCCAGTTTCATTCAGAATCAAATACAAAGTCATCCTCCTTGTATACAAATGTTTGCACAACCTTGCCCCACACTACCTCTCTGACATGCTGCAATATTACAACCCGTCAAGGACCCTGAGATCATCAGAACAGGGTCTCCAATTTCCATCTCTATGGTGACCGATCTTTCTACATCGCAGGACCAACTCTGTGGAATGACCTGCCCCAACACCTCCACACAATCGACAACTTGACAACGTTCAAATCCATGCTGAAAACCCACCTCTTCAAAACTGCATTTAAGCTATGACTTTTTATCATACTCCCCCTGCAATCAGAATTTCACTTGCTGCGAAATGAAGTGATAGTTTCTTTGTTTTTAACCACAGTGTTTACCAACACCAGCGCTTCTGAGCAGTTTCGACTTGAGACCAGTGCTCTACAAATATTTCCATAATGATGATGATAATCGCATATCCTGATGACGGGATTATCCTCATTCTTTAAATTTCTTTTGTTCTTGTATCTGTATACATCGACGATAATCGTGTGTTATGCAACAATACTTTCAGCGCCAGATTAAATGTAGTACATGTATATAACTTCTACTCACTTGCAGCTTTATGGTAAACATAATTAACTAAAGTCAAAACGCATTTGTTTAAGGGCAGCTGCCCAAGACTTTACATCAGCATATAAAACTCTCCTGTCGATTTGACTATTGAACAGTAGGGAATACAAGTTTAGAATAATTCATTGAATAATTTTGCTTGAATGGTCAGCAGAAAAACTTTAATCCACTAAACCTAAACATCGCCCAAATAAAGAAGCATTGATGAGGATTATGACAGTTTTGCCGCAAGCACTGTTAGCAAACACTTTAACCTCGTTCTTGTTTTCACATCAATTAAATCTATAATCAATGTTCGACAAAAGACAAATAAATTGTAAGAGTAACTGCACACCGGCACCTTACAATGTTGAGTTGCGAGCAGCCTGAACGTGAATAGTAATTATCGTATTTCCAGAATACCATGAAGATTCATCTGTCACAGTAGGGAAATTGACTTAAAGATTTATTGCCTAAGATGCCAAGTCGTTGTTTGGTTAGCAGTATTTGCAAGCCGTTGATTATTGGAATCAAATGTTTAACTGTGGCAACTCTACAGGAAGTCAATGCAAGTTGAGGAAAAGGTTCTGATTAATAGAATTGACCCGGCTTTCACTAAATTAGAAGCGAAAATAATGTTTACTTTTCAATGGCTATTTCAACTAGTTAATGATCATATATTTACTCACGTTCATAAGAATCTTGACTCCTTCGAAAATATTGACTGTGGTCGGAATATGACCTCTTCACTTCTAATTGACCTATAAAGATAATTCAGTGAGAAGCAACATACACAAATTCAATCATTATATTGCGTATTGGTATATGTAATGACACATTATTTACAGAAGGGTTGAAACAGAGACATCTGCCTACTGTCAGTCGATTTAGATGGCCACGAAATGCATACTATCAGTTTGCATATACATTTGTTAAAACACACACTTTTTTCAGTATACATGTACGTTTTTATATAAATGCAGCGTGATAAACTGATGATAAAATTTTATTCGCTGTCAAATAGTTTTAAACTACAAATTATACCTTTCCGGTCTCCTTTTTAATATCTTCCTCATCAATAAATAAATCTAGTCATGGGCATCAGAATATTGCGATTTGTCGTTTAAAATTGTTACATATCAACATATGATAGTATCCTTCTTCCATTAGATCTACTTTATGATATGAATAACCTAAAACATTTACTTGACAGAATGGCTTCATGTTATATAAGACACGACCAAGAACATAATTTGTAAATCTGAATGATAAAACCTACTTTTTGAGGTAACTTGGTACATCATCTCCAGAAACATTAAAGCAAAGATCGATAAAAGTCATCAAACTGTTACAAAGGAAGCAAATTAATATTTTTCCTGCTGGCAAAACATAAATGGATGAGCAGCGTTTTCAGTGAAATGACTTCATGAAGCAAGATGAAACGATTGTAAAGGTTACCAGATTGAGGTTATCATTTGAAGAATTAACTTCCAGTCGCTTAATTTTGTCTTATTCAGTGTTGCGTTTTCATTTGAAGAGATCAAAGGCAGACAAAGCGCTTTTTAAGTTCTCAGCTCAATTCATTAGGGATGTCCATTCAAATGTTAAGAATCGATATCAATTAAGTATTTTTCAAATGACATCTAACAGATTGACTGACATTGCCGGAAAGTGACTCGAGACTGCATGTGTAGTTATGTTGCAGTTTTCTACTATAAACGCGTGTTATACTTGTTTCGGAGACATTGCGTTGACCTTTAACGTCACTGTAGCATGTTGTGTTCGGAAGTTTGATTCTGCCAGTTTAATTCAATGTGTATGCTGAATACGAGTATAAAACCTTCAATGGGTCAACCATCTGACCCTTATCCCTCAACCAAAACATCCTTAGTCGAAGAACGTGCCATGTATCAAGCATGTACCAAATCCGTCCATTTCTTCGTGAGCTTCTTTAATCATTTGAAATACATCTCTAGAGATTCTGATCACTGAATGCGTTAGCTTTACCAGGATGGACACTTTGGGTTAGAACTGCTTTGTTAGATTAATTTTCTTTTTCTCGGAATCGATTTATTTATGTAATGTGCAACAGTCTCTGTAAACCAATGCTTTGATACTTCAGTTGCCAAGTTTCAATATGTATTGATATTTCTTAAACGCGTGATTTTTAAGTAGTACAATCTTATTTATTATGCTCTGTAATGCTAATAATGTTTTCAAGGAATCAATCTTAAAACGACAAAGGTGTATTTTTGCAGACACAAACGTACATGCCATGCAAATACAACAGAACAACAGTTTAAGAACAGAAAACTGATATTTACGAGGCATATGTACATGTACAATAATGTTTTTGTCAATCCTTTCAATCTCTTCTGCATGTTCAACGTTCATGATTTGATATTTTAAACCTTTTTTTGTCAATGATATAAAACTAATTTTGACTAGTATAATAATACTTATAATTAATATAATTATAATAATAATTTTGGAAACAAATACAATTATGGCTGTTTATAAATGTAAAATTAATGTCTTTGAATTCTGCAAACAACAGCATAGAAGCTCTGAATATATTAATTGTTTCAAATTTTAAGACCAAATTGCACATTTGCAAACACCGAAGATACAAATAATCTAACCACCGAAATCAAATGTCATATATGATATTAATATCTATTTAGTTAATCATAACATCTATGAAATAGTGGGAGTGATGTATAATCATTTAGAACTCACAACTTATCCTACTTGGTCTCCAGTTAACATCTCTAGATGTGTCATGTTATAACGTACCTGGGAGACAGACATTTCAAACCCTTAATGCTAAGTTTTCACTAATGCAGATCGATTTTCTAAACTTAACTTCATAAACATGAAATTGCCTGTGGTCGAGATCGAGAGTCAATGATCTTTATATTGAGATATCCTTTTCGTATCACCAGCAGTGATAAAAAGAAGTAGTAACGATAATAGGGATAGAAGTTTAAGAAGTAGTAGCAGGAGTAGTTGTTTATGTCGTCGTAGAAGTAGTAGTAGACGTAGTAGTAGTAATAGTAGTGGTAGCAGCAACAGTAGCAGCAGTAGTAGAAGTACTAGTAATAGTAGCAGTAGTAGTAGCAGCAGGTGTAGTAATAGTAGTGGTAGTAGCAGCAGCAGTAGCAGAAGTAGTAGTAGAAGAAGTCAGTAAAAGTAGTAGAAGTACATAGATAATCTAATTCAATAACTTTTGCCTCTCACTTCAAAACATGCAACAGATTTGTGTCGTTTTTTCCTTGGCCACGTTAATCAAACCCTGGTCCTCTCCTTCTTGCAACTGCTTCATTAATGATACATACGTGTAAACTATGGATTTATGAATAACTATATAGCGCTAATGTCTATCCTAATTAATGCTCATAACACTAAGAACTATGTCACACAATCTACAACATTAGATTCCTCTGAGGAAATTCCATGTCAGCAATGTGTTGCAAAGAGGTGTGTTAATAGAGAAGAAACGAAATTATCCATTGTTGGAGAATGACATTTGCGGTACCTTAACGTCATCTGTAACATCTAAAACACCATCAATCACATGTGGTCTTCCTAGATCCCTATGCACACCTTTGGGACTTATTATCAAGGATACAAGACCAAATTGATTAAGTTAGATTATAACATAATGTCGATCGATAAGAAAGACAAAGTTTGGAAAATGTCTTACCTACCTGACCATGCATCTATTATTCTACATCAGGATACATGAACACGTAATAATAGTCCATGACACTGAGTTGGCGAATTGATTGATTTTCATCATAGTAAGGACCGTTATAAGGCCAGTTGTTCCGGGTTTTCTTTCAGAAATGGCGATTTTACATGCTAATTGATTTGGAACTACATCAGTACATGTTGTGGCGTTTGACATAAAGTAAGCTTTCTTAGATTGACCGCTTTACAAAAGGGGATCGGAATTAATCACATTACCCATTCCTTTTCCTAAGTAGATTACGTGAGAATTGGCTTCTTTTTGTGAACGTTCAAGTTGAGTCAGATGATTGAAGCATGATCGACTATGTTGTATTCTTGCATACATCAGAGCCAATCAAAAACAAACTTATCAAAACTGCGATATATTGTACTAAAACGCGTATTACTAAACGTTTTGAGTTAATTATGATGAAATTGAGCTGTGATTTTTTTTTTTGAAATGAGATGAATTTGTAAGAGAAAATTCTTTTCAGATGTTTTAACACTCATTCACCTACATTTCAACTTACTCCTTTTTACTAGGTGGTTAAAATGTCATACCTGAGGTAAATGGTAATTAAACCATTAGGTGAAGACAATACTTGAATTTGAATTTGCTTAATTCATTTACATTCCCGAACTTTAATCATTTTGTAGCAATCAGTCACTATCCATCAGACTAGTTTTATTTTGTGAATGCTCTTTAATAACTTATTTAATAAACGATTTAGTTTATATGAGGTAATGCACCTATATTTAATGCATGTCCAGACAATTAACCACATATATCTCTACGTTCGATTATCTGAATCGTTCCTAATATGGTGATATCACAGAACAATCATGAAAGCCAGCGGTCAGTCAGAACAGATAAAGGTAGATATTTTGGCTAATGTAAAAGATGTTATGAGACATTAAACGTTATCTACATCTCATATAAGTTTAAAGGGGTTGTAGCACGCTTTTTCTCATTTCACTATTTCTAATTTGCATTTTTGAACAAACTGTATGTTCTTTATAATAACTCATGCGGGTATGTCATTTCATCATCCCGATCATACGTGGTTGTCATTCAGTTTTGGCCCCTTAATAATTTGAAATTACAAAAAAAAAACTAGGAGAGAACACACTTATGGCCAGCGTTTATTCAAACAGCTCCTTAAAGGAAATGATTCTAATGTTCAATTTTTTTTCACTTCCTCTACACAACAATATTAATTTTAGAACAGCTTTTAAATTGTGGTGAAGTAAATTTTGTTACTTTATGAGACACGTTTCTATATCAACTGATTACCTAATAACCATTCAATTATGTGCCCATTAAAAATTGTTTCAACATATACGATGTTTACAAACCTCTTGCCAAATAAATTGAAATGATTGTCAATCCCGAATATGTTACAACACAAAATATCAACCTGCTTAATCTAAACAGTTGTTATACATTATATTATCATGGTCAAGATCATTTCTTTGCTCCTTATGAGAAATACCTATGTGGAATGAGTAGTATTACCAATATCCTTTATCTGATGAAAATATCACCTGTTTTATTGCACATTAAGATGATAAGATTGACGGCTAACGGGGAATGATACAAATGTAACAGCAAATGAAATCGTATCCCTGTTGTATATGAACCCGTCATCTTAAACCTTCATCACCTGCACCAATCCGTCAACTCCTGATATCGCCTCCAGTGACAAGCACCTTGCCTCACCATGAAGTAAGACACTTTTCTCTTTATTTGAAATTAAAATTTTACATTATTAATATTACCCATATTACATGTAGGTATAGAATTTCATTTTTATAATAGTTTGCTTATAATGTTTTGTAAATCTTAACTCATTCCTGAGATATCATTTAACTATGAGCACAAATAACCCAACAATTTGGTTAATATGTCAATCAGTGAAAGGATTTCATTTCCAGAATAAGCATTCCACGGGGTGACAGTATTCCACATCACACCGTTTCAATGGAACGGCGGATTCCGAGCAAACGTAACCCTTCAGACCGACACAGATCTTTGTGGCTGGAGAGTTAGAATAAACTTCAACGACACTGTCGTCGGTATCATAGTGAGTGTTATTTCTTTTGTTTCTATTTATTTTGAGTTTTGGTGACATCATATGCAGTGTTCCGTCGATTCTATTTTGTCCACCTCTTTCACCTACCAGGAACTAATCAATAATGCGGTATATTCTGTTAACCAGAAACGTTTTGAAGAAACGCAATCGATGTCCATTTAGAAGGTACTCCCTATCCTTATAGCATAACATATAAACATACACACACGATTTATCTCAATACACTTGCTTGCTTTTATTTGACTGACCTTATATCAATTCGATGTTCATCATATAAGTCTTATTTTTTAGAATATAAACCATGCGACGTGTAGATAATAAGGTTATCATATCTCTCTCTTTATCATACAATTGAATCATTCTCAGCCTAATATAGTCAACAGATATTTTTGCTATCCTTTGGGCGTGGTTAATGGATTATTTACAAATACCATTGCAAATTTCAAAGATCAAGGTTTGAACTTTTTTTGAAAATTCTGATGACGTCACAGGCGTTTTGAACTCCATTAGTAACGGAGAGAGACATATGATATCCTCCAGTTATTCATTTTATCATATATCATGAATTATGTTATATTTTCGCCTTTTTCTTTTTTAAAATCATTTTCTGACATTTGCATATTCTCCTTTTTGATTTTCTAGCCATACAACATCAGAATAGCCGGAAAGGTCAGAGAAAATACAGATGTATTTGCTGTGAGAGAAGCAACGTACAACTATGAGAAAAGTGCTCGGTCAGTGTTCAACTTGGAATTTAACGGAGACTTGGATTCTGGGGTTGCAGTGAGCATCACATCAGCTGTTATTACAAAGACCACTCGTGGCCAATGGGTGTGTAATGGTAAGTACTTTAACATAAGTATGATATTTTGAGGGCCTTTTTAAGGTGTTGTGACTCGAATTGGGCAAACTTGTGTATTTTTGACATCAAATGTAAAATTTTACACGTAATGATTGAATTGCTTATGGATATCATTATGTTTCTCAAAATAATTTTAGTGGTTTTGTGTTTTGGATTTTAGTTAATTTTACAGACTAAGTTAATATTAAACTTTCTACACCCATTGTTATTCCATAACAGTCATTATCATTTATGACACATTTCTTTCGATAATAATTTCAATTCAACAATTTCCCAGGCAATATAACCTTGGTCGATACTTCAGCACCATTGAGTGTGGTTTCGAGTGTTGGACGTAGTCTACCAATACATTGTTTTTAAAATCGAACAAATGAAAATATTCTAAGTTCTGTTTCGCTAATAAATTGTGGTTTATTTTCAGGTCAAACTTCGAAGTGAATCGGACCAAAACACAGATAAATCATTGTGATGATCAAGTAGATAATGTTACGTTATTATATTCAGGTTCAAATAAATTGCAATAGTAAAACGATTTCAACTTGTACTTGTTTTTGTCATTCGAATATATACCGTAGTGAGCCTTTCAATCAAAATATAATTTGAATTGAAATTGCTGTGTGTTTTTTTTCAAGGCAAATTAAGTGTCAACGTCAAAGACCATAAGAACTCAGGGGCTCATCCACTGTGCTTTACAATTCCCTGAGAAAACTGTTCTTACATATCAGGAAGTGGCTTTTCAAATAGTTCATTTTGTGAATCAGACTTCTTTGTAAAACAACTTAATTTCTTTTGTAAACTTTACACACACTGGCGATTGTCTATAGAGAACCCATAGCAAGTTAACAAACAGAATCATTGTTAACTCACCCTCAGACATGCACACCATACATGAATATGCAATGTGAGAATACAGACTGTCTGAGTTAACTATTGTGATAAGCTACTGAATTAATAACACAATAATTCATAAGGCACAGATTATCTGTAATTCTTAGCATCCAATTGGTTATTACTTTTAAAGTGTAAAAATGGAACAGCAAGAGCAAAATTCTAAAATTATGTTTGGGCGGTTAAGTACAAATTATATGCAATTCATAACTGTACCTCTATAGACGAAAAGCTGCAGAAATACGCTCTATTCCAGAATTGTTCATTCTCTAAACACACTTTAACGCAGCAACAGGTTTGTGATATAATAAACAGCGCAACCATGACTGTCCAAAAAAGAAACAAAATCAACACTAGATGATGACATCATGACATTGCTGTTCGACAGCATATTCAGAGTAATATATGCAATATATGTCAGCTTGATTATTAAAATCTGGTTTAATGGGTATTTTATTCATTTTATATTGAAAGTGGTGACATATTTTCAATATGAGCAGTAGTGCACATATCACCTTTGCCTAGCAACGATTTTTTGCCTGTGATGTCATAACACCATTGTTCGTGACGCCACTGTAGCTGGCCGTCGCAAAGGGAAGCGGACCGTTACTTTGATATTTCTATGATCGTAAAATAGATTAGATCGGGTAAAACAAAAATTCAAAATCGTTTCGTAAAAGTAATATGACACACTAATCTCTAATTACTTTATTACTTTTCAAATGTGTGATGTTGAAAAGAACGTTTTTCATTTATATTGATCAACTCAAATATTCATGAGTTGTGAAGTGTAAAAGGATGTTTCAGCAATCAGCTGAGTTCAAATGTTAAACATTTATTGTCTCAAAAGCTAGAAAATAAAGAGTATAGATAAACTCAATACTTGGACTTATAATTCAACATTCTTATTCGGACCTCTCATAAATTAATCCAATCTTTGCCCTCTTCAAAATCATAGTTTCCAAATGAAATCATAAACAATACATGTATAACAATTACAACGTAAGCACGAACATAATTATTCAGGAGGCAGGTCGCTCGACGAAGTCAGTATATCTGTAAATAGCCTTCATTAAGATTCCTGTTCAAAACAACTGTCAACAACCATCAGCCTAATTCGTTCATTGAATTCAGAAGCGGAAGACCTTTGTGGGTAAGGTATTTATAGGAAAAAAGACCTTTTCATCAGCTAATGTAATAATATTTCCATTTTACAAATCTATCCTGAATGTATATTCCATAGATAAATACACTTTCTTTTGTATGGTGGCTGATTTCTGCCATTCGCACCTTCGTTATTTCGTGTTTTGTAAGCCTGGGTCGAGGTAGCGAAATAACGATGTAGCGAAGTCACGAAATAGCAAATTAACGAAATAGCGAAGTAGTGAAGTCACGAAAAAGCGAAATAGCGAAATAGCGAAATAGCCAAATGGCGAAATGACGAAGTAGCGAATTGGCGATGCGAAATATCGAAGACGCAATGCGAAATAGCGAAGTAACGATGCGAAATGTATTAAAAATCAGATAAAGCTATTGTATCAGTTGTTGTTTTCATTTGTTCCTTAATAAAATGTCAAGCCTACACTACGAATTGCGAAGAATGTATAATGCCTACATTGAATCAATAAGGCAAAATTTTTTGTTAGAATATGTGACATTCTGGTGAATTTGCAAAGACACTAAAGTGAAATATAGTTCGCAAAATAAGGTATAATAACGTTAAAACGCTTTCTGACATGGACATCTGAACAGTGTGTATACTTGAGACAGTGATCAAGCATAAAACTTGGTGTGATAAAACTGTTTAGAGTTTTTATAGCAATATACGACAAAGGAATTCGTTTGAGACATATACAATGTAATAAAAACAAGGTAGTGGTTCTATCTCTCCATTTGTAGTAATAGTGGTAGTAGTAGATATCTGAAATGCAAACGCTCCAATCTAATGGTCGTATGTCTAACCTTCAGATCTTGTCATGTTCTTCAGGCACCCGGCGTGCTTGAAAAGCGATACAATGTTTATGACAAGGATACAAGTATTATTATCAGTATTGGAACAAAAATAAACAACATACACTTTTTGTTCTTGATGATCAATTGAAGAACAAATCCAAATTGTTGTCAAATGAGAGAAGTACAACATCATTGACGTTCTTAACCAGTTGTTAATTTATTTGTCAAATCACAATGCTCTACATGAAAGTTAATAAGTCGAGGAGGAAGCCCTATGATTCCCAACAAAGTGAATCATTGTTATTCAGACATGCATATTGATTGATTGATATCTATGAATAAGAAATACAACGATCATGAAATTTCAGAGACAGACCATTTGGAAAATGTCCATTAAAAAACTAAACCAAAACATCCAGAGGGTCAGAAATGTTACGATAGTTTGATGCCAAAGGAAGATTTATCAGCATTAGTATCAAATATATTCCTCCCTGCAAAAAAAGGATATCAAATTTATATATGAATTGAAATGACAGGTTTCGCAATTTAATTCCCCACCCTGATTAATCACGAAAACATCATCAGACAGTTCATTCCAAAGCCCTTCTTGCATTTCTGCAAAACGTCCTCTTCATTTAATACAGCTAGGCAAGCTGCATGAAGTTTTCGTTTCAACCGATCACAAAAAACACTCATTTGCGCTACAGGTTCACGTTCAAAACAACCGACAAAGCCCATCAACCTAATTCTCTCGTTGATTTTAGAATAGTAGGACTTCACTTGCTAAGTTGATAAAAACGAGCCTTGACATCTCCATATACTAATGCAAAATATTATCATCTTTTATAAATACATCCTTAAGTTTGTATTTGCCAAAATAATGTTTTGGTTAGGATAACTTAATATTTTGTCATTGTCTTTCATCTACTTTATAATATCATTTCCTACGAAACAAATATGTTTGTGAATATTGTTTGTTGTCTGAATTCAGATGAAATCCCCAAATTTGTCCTGACTTTGTTCCTTCTTTGACTCTGTTCATATAAACAATTCATTCCATCTAAAAATATTGAATAAATCCTCTTGTCATCACCGTAATTTTCATTTCATTACATCAAATAGCATTCATATATATATACATACTCTTGCTCACACAAGCATACACTGCGTTATACCAAACATTCAATACAAAGAACGCATAAACGAACATTACCACCATGAAATAACCAGGTAATAAATCACCAAAGTAAAATTAAATACACGATGCAAAAAAAAACCAACACAAGAATAACATGTTTCCAACTCTACAAACTCTGACAATTTGAATCAGTGGCAATATCTTAATTAACAAATATGAATTATGGTATCAACATGGAAATTCAGTCACATCACATCATAGTTAGCTAATCTAGCTAAAGCCCCTGTCACACTTCAGCGTATACTCACTGCGTACTAGTTGCGTATTGCAATTTCTCTCATACGCAGCAATACGCAGCCGTACGCAGGATTCGCATCTCATACGCACCTTGGTTGTGGTAAGGTCGTTTCTAGTACGTCGGCATGCGCTTGGACCATTTCCATACGCTTGATAGTTTTGGACATGCTCAAAACTATGCTGCGTATGGTTAACACGCATTGCTTCGGTTTTACATTCGTCGTGGGCGGTACATGTACGTAAGGTTATCGTGATGAGTATGCATTTCATACGCAGTGTGAGTTGATGTCCCAAACCAACGCATTGATAGCGCATAGAGGACGTACACAAAACGCTCTTCAAGCAAATGAAGCACGATCTTAAACGGAATGATAACAATGGATAAATGCATCGTCCAGTTGTTCCTTATGAGTAACGTATGCAGGCGTACTCAAAGCGTACGTATGTACATCTTAAATTTGATAAAGATACCAAAGCGAAAGGGTGGGTGAGCAAAATACCTCCGCATACTATTTGATAGTTTTCATTGTGTCTACTTCTTTCATATAACACTATAATATTGTAGTTTTAAAGAATTAAGAGTCGAAACTATCCATAACAACCGCATGGAATTACACATTTATATTAATTAACCATTTTTTAGGATGAATGAAATATTTGTACTAATAATTCTAGTAAATCAAATATGAGAAGAGATAAATATCAAATATATCGCATTACATGTCCATGTAAATAAAATCATAAAGAAGCTAATGATTTGCTTTTATGTTTTCATTGGAAAAGTGATTTCAGACTACCAAATATACCATTAGACTAAACCTGTTTATTCTTCTATTGTTTATATAGAAGTTATCCAGGGTAATCTTCTGTTCAAGCGCTATAGGTATTGGAAAATTTTGAAAAAGTGTTTTACAAATTTAAGTTATCCTTAAAAAAGGCAGGTCCGGACCAAAAGCGACAGGATGAAACCGATGCTATTGTTTCTTCTGATATTTCAGTTCTAAAAGATTTAATATCTCGATCGAGGGGTATGTATTCGTACAGAAATGAGCAAGTATCAGAAGAAAACTGCGGACTGCCATACAAGAGGGAACTATTTTAATCACATGTGATAGAGAAATATATTCAGTAAACTTAACTCTAAACAGTACAATTTTGGTTAAATGAATTTTCTTGCAATTGGTAACAAAGCTTTTCGTTTTCGCGAGAGTTTGTTTCTATAAATATTACCTACAAAACGTACTATAGAGACAGAAAGGATTGAAAATTATATGAAGAAGCAACAGGCTCGGAATATGTTCGCTTTGTTTGCGCAAAGCATGCGGTAGACATAAGCTGTGAGCATCTGGAGTATGGTATGTATACGCTCCGCGAATGCAACCATCTGCCACAATAAAGTGGGGATGCGCAAATCATGTGCATCTCCAACGCACCCCCCCCCCCCCCCAACGCAAAGAGAAGAAAAGTTCGTAAATCAGTCGCTCCATGTACGGTACAAGTACGGAAAAATACGGTAAAGAATTTCCATAAGCAACTCAAACGCATTTGCTATAGGCTAAAGTGTGACAGGGCCCTAGATGCCTCAGCTTTGGGAAATCACATATTGGTTATCTAATACTATTTTGATGTCTTATACTTATGTCGTCTGACACATTGTTTCCATTTGCTATATATGACTATTCCAAAATATTTTGAAATATTCTTTAAGATACATATTATTACTTAAGTATATGGATAAATACTGTCTGTGCATACCAAATATGAAACTATACATTTAAGCCGAACATATATTTGGTTTGGTCCCTGCTTGCAGAATCAAGAGAAATCTAATAACATGTCTTTGATATGACTCTATTATCTGCATTTGAGCCTTTCATTAAACGCATCTATTTGACTCATTCAACTATCTTAATAACTACATTAAGGGTTCATCTGATGCTTACTAACATTTCTTTAAGAAAGTAATGATTAAATAAGAAAACATTTCAAATATTTTTCAAATGATCAAAGTCTTCATAACATTAAATGATTTTAGTTATTCTCAATCATTTAAGAAATCTATTAAGGATATATATTTATGTTCCTGCGATTGATCAAGAATCACACAGATTTTTAGTTCTGAGACAGGTTTGGTTGAGGCTTTAGGCTAGATTATTATTTTGAGGAAGTGAGTTACAATAAAATAGTTAAACGTCAATATTAGAAGGAACACAGACTTGTACTGCCATCTTTTTGCTGATGTTTTGCCATGTGAACACTCCAACAACAGTTACTAAAATGATAATATAACAACGGCCTGTATTTGAAACATTGATTCTCTACAATATCCGATAGTCTCAAGCAATGAATTCCTTATACTTTATCAAGCAGACATGCCAGATTAATTATTTTCAAAATAAAAACTATAAAATGTTATAGACTATATGGTCGTCTATGCGTAAAAACGTATGCTATGAATAAGGTATCGATAACACATCAATAAAGTTTGTCATATTTGTTACAATGAAACATATGCCTTAAATCTGATTATGTCAAAACCAACTTGCTTTACCAAGATTGGTTACATGTCTGATTGTTCTACATTTAATAGACATATCTAGTAAATCTCTTTACATGAAGATTAACTAAACAAAAACAAAAGGAGTAGTTAAATTTTCTTAAGGTGAATTACAGGATCCAACTATAAACTATTCATGCACAATTATTCATAAAACAGTAATTCATAGATACTTTTTCAAATATATATTCAAAAATCAACTTTACGAAATCAGCATCTGAGTATTAGCAAATGAACAGGTTTGATGACATGCATTTATTAAGCTTCGGTTTTACAAGCATTTTCAGAAAGCATGAAAACATGTAACGTTTGATCTGTTGATTCATTTCCCTAAACAAAGGTGTCAAATACTCAAACTCCTTTCCATTAGAAGATGAAATGACGTCTTATGGTCTTTATGGTAATGTTTGATCTTAAAATATGAAAATAATAACATTAGTTTTGGATGAAGTGTAAAGGTTACAATAGGATGACTTTCATTTTAAAACTATTTTGCTAATACACTGCAAAGAATAGAGCCATCGACTTTGTAGCTCATCCTGTTTCATATCAATTTTGCTTAAGGGTGTGACAATTGTGATTACTCCCTTAGTAGGGGCACACAGTGTCATCAAATATAAAATTTGGAATCTTTATTACTTAGGAGTCTGTATAATATGTGTCAACTTTATCGACCATAAGCATCTGGAGAAGACTGAAATAGTTTTACTGCATAACCTCTGTAGGCCACAGGGTCACCAAAGCCATAAATCATAATGCTCACTAGTCAATGAAACTACACAAAATAACAGCTTTCTAGGGCTTATCCTTCTGGAGAGGAAGATGGAATTAGATTGTAAGGGTATGGCCCCTGTTGCCCTTATTAGTGGCCACAAGGCCACCAAAGCAACAATTCATAATCCTCACTAGAGAAAGAGTCTGTACAAAAATTGTCAGCTTTCTTGGCCTTTTGCTTCTGTAGAAGAAGATGAAAATAGGTTTTAATCGTTTGGCCCCTGTTGCCCTGTGGGCCTTATAAGAGTGCAATTAAGACATTAATCAATGAAATGACATGTTTAGATTTATTCAAATGAAGGAATAAACATCTCGTAGTTACCTAAAATGTAGATATTGCAAAACCCTAATATGTTTCTTAAGATATCATATAAATAGTATGGGAATATTTCTTAGCATACATTCTTTCTAATTATCACGTTCATCTGTCAGCCTTCATTGACATACATGGCTGTGACATTCACCGACAGTACGGCTAGGTAGTTTTGACCAATCTGGAACTGTCAATTCAACAACATATTCCTCCCAACTGCCATATGTGAAACTCACCTACTTCATACCTCATTATTGCCCATGAAGCGGAAAGTGTTCCATTGATTTGATGAAAGGTTTCTTCCTGCAAACAACTCTTATGCGTTTCTGTAAAGAACTGTTTAAAAGTTTTTCTAACATTTTCTACAAATTGTTTGAATTTTTGAGATAATGCACACAAGAGAAACCATTACTTAATCGGCCGAGAGGAAATCATCAAATTTGTATTCAATAAAATACTTAAAACAGTGCTAGTTCAAGATTTATTTATTGAATGTGCCATTAATTTGATGTTTTGTTTTGAATTGCATTTTATCATTTTAATGATATTGCACTGGCATAACTTATTGATTTATGATTTCCATTCATCCCGGAAGTCATTTGCAGATCATTGTTTCCCATCAATCATCACATCTCGTCAAACGAAAGAATTAATGTGTTTGCCAACTTAATCTTCAATGCAACGAATCCATCAACTGGGTAAAAATAATGAGTTGATAACATATTGTTAAAAGTATGCTTTGCCATTGTGTCCGATCTAACTGACAACGTCAACAACTAAGATGTGATGCCCGTTATAAGTTTCAATGTACATGATTCAAAGACAGATTTTGAGTCAATTAATTAAACGACTCAGTCGTACAAATCTTAGTCGGTTTTAATTTTGTAATTGAGAAAATGTTACATAGGTTTTGAAATACTATAACTATTTAAACAATTTTCTTTCACTAAAATGTTTTTCTACCATGATTCAGTTTTTTTAAACTTTATTACCGATATGGATAAAGTTTTATTTTAGCTAGATAATGTTAAACAACAAACTACAAAGCTCATATCCGTAACAATCTCCAAGGCCTACATCTTAAAGGCTTACATTGATTCTCTTCATAGCAGGAACTGGTAGCCATAAGATATACAGCATTACAAAGTTATTTAGTGCTCTAAACAGGTAATTTGAGATGGTATCAATACACGTTGCATAAATCTATTGTAATTATATGTCATGTTAGGCTGTGATATGAAGCTATGCTATGCATAAGAAAATTGCTTAAATTGTTGCATGTATGTCTAATCAAGTTAAATTGTATAATTGATAAGCTTGTGTTACAGATAACAACCTTTTTTTTTTGACTATCTAAAATATACGACCCGTTTTCAGTACTATTGTGTATTTTGTATCATTTATCTCTCGTGAATTAAATGATCGTTCCTCTTTGTTGTTGCCGATACTTTAGTTGCAGCATGTACATTACCCAAAGGAAAATCAATCATGTGAACCATGTGAAATATCATCTCTCATAGTTGAAGGATTCTCATGTATCAGTGACGGCTAAATGGTTTCTGACAGAACTGATAAATGATAATATCTGTGACCTTTCATCTTTCACATCTGTATCATCAATCATTACCAGACTGATAAATATGCGCAAGACAACTGGCTTTATTATAAAACTAGTCAATCGTAACCCCGCAGTGGTATAGATCTATTGTAAGTAGATGGTTTGATAGGAAGCAATAAAATGTATGATACGAAGTCATAAAAAACAACCTTATGTTCATATGTATAATATACTATCATGATATTCATTTGTAAAAACTTTGATTTTCCCTGGTGTAGAAACGTAGAAGAAAACGTCAGAAAAAGATATTGAAATTTTGTGCAATGTTGTATAAAATTCAAATTGACATCGGAATAGATAACTTCAAATGAAACTGGCAATCTGTAAATAGCCTCAATTCTGATATAAACCAATGATCCTCTGTACCAAACATTTGTTCATTTGTTGTTTGAGAGATTAGAAAATTTACATTTATTTCCCCCTTGAGACATATCAATAAACTGGTTGATTTGAGCTCCTATAAAACTAAGATGCTATGCTCCAGGAAGTAGATTGAAAGTTAATACAGTTAAGCCTGAACAGCCCCCAGTCTAATCGGCTAATGCTTGATATAAAGGTTAATTGTCTGGTCATATCAAATAGCTTAAACATGTACTATCTTTTTACTTTGATTACCCAAGTGTATTAGATGGAATCATGACATGATGAGTTCATACAAAGAATGTAAAACAGAACAGTAACATGTTTAGAACACAATTGTGCAGACACCAAAACATTATAATTACAAATAACCTCTACTTCATGAAATATGAAATCTTTAACACAATCATACATCAATCTGTGGTCTATTTATAGAGAGAACATGAATAAAACAAGTAAAATCAAATATAACGGGTGAAGATGCACGAGGGGATATTTTCTTATATCAGCACATTTGCATTTTAGAGATTTTCACGTTTCATTGATAAATAGAACGTGCCGAACCTTTCAGCATAGGTTAAACAGTAGATCGATGAATATTACTGTACATCATATTTCTTACAGGTTAATAATTAAACACAAGATTATTTGACAATTTATGTACATGTACATGTTTAGTTTCACTGTGATCTCAAGATTGCTTTTTTTCCAAGGTACAATCAGCGCTGTCTGTTTGTAAACCATCATGGTTTCTGTAGAAAATCCAAGCACAGGGATCTCACAGATCCATTTACAATTAATAAAACTTAACTATCAGAGGGACTCAATTTCAAAACATGTACAGTCATGAAAGCAACAACTGTTCAAACCAATATCAGCCCTGAGGATGGAACTTACACATAGTCAAAAGGTGAAAAGCTACATTTGAACTTGCATATTCATAGTGATTCGACATCTATGACAACCTTATTGACAGAAAGGATGTGTCCGTTTGTTTGCTAATTATCACACAATGTGGATATTCCACACTTTTCTACTTAAAACATTATGTCAAGTCAAGTCAAAGAGTTTATTGTATTTAAGGCCTCCGGCCCATATACAAATGTACATAAAGAGTTACATAATGCAAATAATACATATACATATAAACAGTAATAATATTTCAAATATTTGGTAACACAATGACAATAAGAAGATCTTATTTCAGCTCTTGGGGCGAATTTCATTCCTTAAAAGTTCATTTCTACGTTTTATACTATGTTTGATAAATAACGACAAATTAAGAATAACATTTTCATTTTGAGAACACAATAGGGATGTAAAGGCAGCAGCAGGTGGTTTTGATGTAAAAAATGCAGGAATATATTTTCTTCTGATTTCGGAATATGATGGACAAACAAGCATAAAATGTATTTCACTTTCAACTGCTGATTTACACACCGGACATAATCTTTTAGTTTTTTCTATATTCATTTTTCTGCCTTCATTTATCTTTAAATCCAGCAAACCAAGTCTAAATTTGATAACAATATTTCTTAGGTCTTTAGAATATAAAATGGACAAATATTTTTCTGGCTGAAGTAGACTTTTGAATGTTCTATAACAATCATACCGCGAGCTATCATACAGAGAAGAATGCCAATCTTGATGAAACATATCAATAGCTTGATTCTTAAAATTATATAAAAAGACATCAATATTTCCAACGGTTTGGTTCATCCAGATCAAGCCAAAACCATGGGAGAACAAAATATTTCTTATGTGGGATGCCCATGTTATTTTACCAATGTTATCTAAATGTAATAGCATATTATAAGCTAACTTTGGAATTCTAGTCTCCTGCATACCAATAAGTTTTATCCAATATTTTAAGCATTTGATTTGGGAATTTATGTACAGAGGGTGTCTTCCACATTCTCCGTAAATCATGCAGTTTGGTGTTGATGGTCCAACGGATAAATATCTTTTACATGCTAGAAGGTGAAGTTTCTCAAGACTGTCATACTTTTGATATCCCCAAACATCAGACCCATACAACATTATCGGCTGTATCTGAGAATCAAATAGTTTAAAAAAGACGTTAGGGGTAGTTATTCCTATCTTAAATGTTACAGACATAACGTTAAATAGTGCTTTCTTGGCTCTTTTTCTAAATCGATAACGCTTTTGGAAAAATTCATTGTGTGGGTAAACAAAAGGCCAAGATACTTATATTGATTACTAGTCTGAAGTCTTACTCCATTAAATACCCACTTTTCATTTGATGATAACGGCCCACCCCTTCTAAAAATAACAATATTTGTCTTTTCATAGTTAACAGATAGTTTCCATTCTTTGGTGTAACGTTCTAATAAATTAAGTTGATTTTGCAATCCCATAACTGTGTCTGATACTAAGATGACATCATCAGCAAAAAGTAACATCAATATTTCAATAATATCCGGGAATAGTTGAATGCCATGCATTCCATTATTAGAAATCTCATAGTACAATTCATTGATGAAAAATGTAAATAACATTGGACTTAAAATACATCCTTGTCTTAACCCAACTGGACAATCAAAAAAGTCTGTGAGATCGTCGCCACATCGCACACATGATTTGATGTTTGCGTACATTGATTTTAAAACATGGTATATTTTCCCCCGAAATCCGGCCCTTAGTAAACAATACCATAATTTAGAACGGTCTACAGAATCAAATGCTTTTCGAAAATCGACAAACGCCATGTACAATTTGTGTTTTCGTCGCGATAGACATTTTTGTATGATGGCATGTAATGCAAAGATATGATCTGAAGTGGAATATCCTTTTCGAAAACCGGCCTGAGCTTCTGGTATTAAATCCCGCATATTTGTCCAATTGGTAATTCTATTATTCAGTATGGTTGTGAATATTTTGCCTAAAATGCTCATCAATGAAATGCCTCTATAATTATCAGGATCACTTAGATTTCCCTTCTTATGTAAAGGAACAATTATTGACGAAGACCAGCATTTAGGAAAATTGCCGATATCAAAAAGTATGTTAAAGCACTTGACAAGAAAAGGCATAATAATGAATTCCGAACATTTAATCATTTCTATAATGATATGATCAGGACCCGAGGATTTTCCGTTTTTTAAATGTGAAATCGCATTTGATACCTCTTTTTCTGATATTGGTGATTCCAGAATCAATCTATCAATGTCCGTGTAAAATTCTGACGGGGAACTAAGCATTTCATTCAACAAATCGTTATCTTGAACAGTGTCAAATACAGATTCGTTCGAAAAGATTTTCTTAAAATGTACAAGCCATTCCGTTTTTTTAATACAGTTTTTACTCTGCTGTCGATTTTGTAACGAACGTATTTCTTTCCAGAATTTGGAGGGATTTTGCAGCGAATTGTTGAGGCGTTTTTGCATTTGGTTACGTAAATTTGTTTTAAAATTACGGCAACAATTTTTATACTTATTTCTCATTTTGCAATATTGCGTTCGGTTCAATTCTGTGCGTTTACAGCGAAATGCCCTTAGAGCTTTACGAGCATCGCGCCTTGCCGTTTTGCATTCTACATTCAATTTGGGCGTTCTCATACCATTAGATTGTTTATTAACAAACTTTTTCTTCATGCATTCAGCCGAAGTTAGGATGATATTTACAAATTGATCGACAGCACCATCTAGATCAATATCAAGCATTGTAAGTAACTGTTCACTATGACATATTATTTTATCAGATAAAGTATTCACAAAGTCATTAGTCTGAAGGTCGTTCCAAACAATTCTGTCCATCCCATGACACTTATCATATTGTTCTATTTCGTTGTGTAAATATGGAAATTTACAATTCAGCTCTAATGGAAAATGGTCAGAGTCAGTTCTATCTCCCACGTTAAAGATTTCAATAAACTGGAATAAGGCCGATGAACAGATAAAATAATCATTTACACTACAACCCTGATGACTACAAAATGTATACTCACCAAGAGTATCACCAAAAACTCTACCGTTGACAATAAATAACTGTAATGCGTAACACATATCTAATAAAGCACGACCGAATCTATTCACAATTTTGTCGTGAGATTTACGATCATCAAGTGTGGTATCACCTTCTTCACTACATCTAAGGTGTTCATTTCCGATGTCATCGTCGAAACTAACGTGTTGATTATTTTGCTCGCCAGTGCGTGCATTCATGTCACCACAAAGAATTGTGAATGAATCACTTATTTCAGGAATATTTTCTATAATAAACTGTTCTATTTCATCAATACTACATTTATAATCCTTCTCGTTATAATATGGCGATCCCAGTGGTGGTACATATGTACATATCAAGTTTATATCTTTAGTAACTGAAAACAAACTTTTATGAAATTTTAAAAATATCAAGTTGTCAATTGATGTTGATAATAAAGTGCACATGTTACTTATTGAATGATTGATACAAACACATACACCACCAGATAATCTGCCGAAACTGGATAGTTTTACTGCTGGGCTATAATAGACATCATAACCATTTAGCCAATTTATGTTTGACATGTCAGCAACAAATGTCTCCACAAGACACACTATTTTAAATTTTCGAATATATGAAACAAAGTCACAATCGTACACTTTATCGCCCAAACCGTTAATGTTCCAACACAATAGCGATACAGTGGTATTAGCTGACACAAAGTCGTTATTTGCGGTGTCATTGTCTTTCGAATCCTGTGGAAAGTTATCCGGGCCTTGACCGGTGTCCTATGTGCGTGTTGAACGAGACGACGTGTTGGTTCGTCCATTAGAAGTCCCCGTTTGAAAACATTATGTTATCTGTTATTTTCATTAAATGTAACAATAACATATCTAAATAAAATAACCATTTACTTTGATGCATTTTCTCTTGATCAGCAAATAACTAGTTTACATTTATAAAAAAAGAAAGAAAAAGACAAAAATCAAACCTTGCTTAACAGAGGGTTATTACAAGAAATTCTAACAGGCAGAATTTGCAAACATCACATGCAGAGATATTAATTAACCCTTCTCAGTGAAAAAAGGCATTAAAACATGACAGTACTGTTTCACCTGTTTGTGGTATGTTTTGTTGCATAAGAAGAACGGATTCAAAGCTTTTACTACTCAATTGCAAGCTAAATCCTCTTGATGAAGTCATTTAGACATATTTGTTAGATATTGAAGCTTATTTTGTGGAAACCTTTTTGATTTTATGCAATTATTAATCATACAGTGTAACCATGTAGTCGAGTAACCCACAATGTATCGTCTTTATTTATCAAAGATGCAAATGTTGAATGAAATCATATCCTTTATTGTATTCTGTCTTCAAAAACATAATTGAAGAGCAATTGCTACGCCATACATGAACCACTGCCATTATTATAATCTCCCTCAGCCAATTTATATTCTTAGACATCGTAAATGTACTTGAATTGGGAAGGATCTTATGTTTTGTGAGACGACAAAAGTTAGTTTAGTACGATATTTTGCAGAACAATTATTCATGAAATTCTTTGCAGTGTAGCTTGAACATTGACCAGAATGAGTTATCTCTTGAAATGCCAAATCGTCTGTTTTAACAATTTTATCACAGCGACTGTGGCTAAGACAAAAAAAAAATTTGCCACTAAAGACCAAAGTGATTATCAATTGTCAAAATGAGTTGCCTTCATTGCTTCAGGATATATATTTGCTAGTAATAATCTATCAATATAGTCTGACTGATGGATGATATTACTGCGACCCTTGCTTTTTATCTGTAGAGATCTCATTGATATGGCTAGATGTGATAAGGTTTTGTGCAGAAATTAAACATTAAATATCTTGAGTAAGCAGTTTTCAATACACTATTGTCATCAACAGAATTGTTGAGTTGTGAAGCATTCTACAAAGGGCTTCTTCTTTTTCTGCTTTACCTGGTTTTAGTTATTATTATGTTCAGTTTGTTCTGTTTCTTGTATAGTTCTTGTGCTTTTAATTTTTCATTCTTTACTGTTTTGATATTCATATGAGAAAATATTTGCATGTTTAGCAAACCATATTCATCTTGAAAAACATATATGATAACCATTTTATTATGACTTTCATTTCCAATTATTCACATGGAGAACTAACATGATGTGCTCTTGTTTAGACGGATCTGATCGGATGTCATTACCTCATATACTACTCTATACCAACCATGATAGAACATGTCATAAAATGTTGGTCAAACCTTTGTTCGAATAAGACCAGTAGTTTCGCCTTTCCCAATTTTGCACCACAAACAAATAACAACGTTTCTTGTACTATGCTTTTGCCGCGAATCAGTAGCCAGAATGATTATTTAAGGACAGCATCACTGATTGCACAACTAACTTCCATCAGGTATCTTCAATTCTAGCCGACACACACGGCTTATTTGAACAGAGGCTATATTTCCATGACTTTATCTACCTATGTTTGGAGGAAATGCCAATACACACGACATTGATAAATACATTCATTGAATTGTTCATTCACCGGGCAATCCCTTCCAAAATTCCATGTGTTCTTCACCTCATTACATAAAAGCTGTAAGTGTTGAATTGATTTTCGGAAAGCCTTGCCGACAACTCATTATTTTTTGTAAGGAACTGCTTGAAAGGTTTCTAACATGTTTAACAAATTGCATTGCTATTTGAGACCCTGTACACAAGATAGAAACATTACTTAATCGCCCGAGAGGAAAACAGGAAATTTACATTCAATGAAATACTAAAAAAAATGCTCATGAATCATTGATGAATGTAAAATCAACTCAGTGTTTCTAACTATCGATTTGAAAATTGTGATTTTGATGATATCGCACAAGCATTGCTTAATTGCTGTATTAAGTAAACCCTAGAAGACATTTGCGGATCATTGTTCAATCTCTTCAATTGAAGGGATGAATTCGTTTGCCAAATTATTCTTGTTGCATTTTATCAATCGACTATATGTAACTATGGAGTTAATAACTAAAATTTTTCAAATGCATGAAACTGGTAGAGTGCTCCTTAATTCCGGTCTCACCCTACATGTTTTGAACGTATTCCGTTAGTTTCTGTCAGATATAATAATAGCATAGATCCTCCAAGATTTAAAAAGCAATAACATATGACATCCATTGTTATAATCTACACCATGAAACAAAAAACCTGCCAATCTTTTTGACGGAATCAATGCAAAGCACAGTTGAGTTGAATGTTTCAATAAATTTCGGATATTGAGTGGCTTTGTTTACATACATATTATTGGTTGCAAAACCATTTCTTTCATAATTGTTCATGATTGATGTTTACATTTTAATGGAGACACACGTATTGAGATATAACGTCTTAAATATGTCTTGGTTGTACACAGAAGACATAGGTTTGCAATGCTCACCTCCTCAGACACAAGAACATAAATATTTTCATATCTTTTAAACTTATAATTACAGCGTAATTCCTTTTTTACATCATGGACACACCGCAGGTTCTGTGGGAACAAGGGATTGTAAAAGAAGCATTTTCGGAATTAAAGTTATAATAATGTTCCTAATTACTTCTCCTATATCTGATATTGTTCAAAGGAATTTCCCAAGTAACATGAAAACTTAGATTAAATTATTGTTCCTCTTCTTTAGAGTCGTTTCTGTAGACTTCGATTAGCCAATACTCATGAGATCATCAATCAACAGTGTATGTGATACATCATCTATTGTAGTTGTAGGGTTCTCTTATATATGTGAAAACTGATTGATGATAAAATGTCTGACCTTTCATCACTTACAAAGAGAGAGATATTTTTTTTATTACATATCATATCTATATCGTTGATCTTTACAGGAATCCTTTCGTGGATGAAGATAACAGGTTTACAAATACTTGCAAGATTTCGCATGTTCTAAAAAAATTTATGAAAGTTATTTTACTGCAAAATGAATTTCCATTTCTTCAAATAGATTAAATAACATGATTCATACATTATTGTTTTGTGCCACTTTATTCTCCATTCAAATAATTTACAAAATATTTTATGAATTCACAGTAATGCCTTTATCTATTGTTATTGATAAATGAACCAAATCTACATTTAATTCTAAATCACAACTGAATTATATCAACACAGCAAACCTGACGTACATTCAGTGTTGCAAATTCGTGTCTGTAGAATCAACTTGTTTCGAACCTTGCAGTCACTTAAATAAATAAACATTTTACTGATGGTTCATGTTAACATGTAATACATCATCTATTATAGCCGAAAGAATCTCTCATATAAGAGATGGCTTTGAGTCCAGTCACTCTAGCTAGAAAATAGGGTCAACCTCCTAAAACCAAAACATATTATTCATACTTTTCTATTCAGGCAAAAGCATACTTGATAACATATCATGGTGATTCTTTTTGAAATTTTCATTTAAGGGTACCCCATTTAGATTGTTTTCATCAACAGAACCCTGTTCCTAGTGAACCTAAAAGGAAAGATACTCCTTATGAGTGTCCACTATTGCGATGAAAACAAGATCATTATCATTATCATCAAGATTTTCAATATCAGTTCGGGCACTGTTCTCACAATTTTCAGGATATCTGTGAGTCACAATTTGTGAAAATACAAAACCAATTTCGAAATTTTTTGAATATTAGATAAGATAAGAACTATGCATGATAAAAATGAAAGCTATCATACAATAGCAAAAACAGAATATTTATTCAAAACAGACACTGCCAAATAATGAAGGCACTTGAATTGCCGTTAAGTGAAAGAAGAAAAAGAAACATTTTAAATAATATACTATAAAGAAGTATGGGGAACTGTAACCCTTACCTATGTCTGATATATGGGGAGGCTGCTGATGTTTTATCTGGCAGTAAGTTGCAACGAAATGAGCTGGATTTTAAACTTGACAGGTGTTCAGTCTTTTCAGCACTACAACATTTCAGCACCAAATGTTTACTTTAAATGCTTAAAACTGGCATGATAAATGAGAAAAGAATATGTCCAGGTCCAAGAACTCTCGAGGGATCTCTTTCTCCTCACGCTTTTGTGATTCATGCATAAACCTTCTATTGATTTTGATTCTAACCAGCTTTCTGTGTCTAACATATATCACGTTGAGATTCATCTTGTTTACAGCTAATAGGATAGGTTTCAACCCTCGTCACAGGGTTAAGTCACCTCAAATGTCTCATAATCCCCATGTGTGCTGTTCGCACCTCATAACAGTAAATCTTATAAGATCTGATGAAGTGGAAGGGTTAAATTGATTAATAGGTTCAACTGACGGAGAATAAAATGAAGCACCGTTCTGACAACATGATACTGAGATAAAATAACTCCATTTCTCCGACATTTAACAAGATATGTTGCCGTATGCTTTCTTATGATTGGATTTTATAATATATGTCGCTATATTAGTAACTTATGCTTGTGGATTTATCAAAAAATGTATTGAGTATTAACCTCATGGTCGTTATTCATTAAAAGTAAATCAATATGTCAAAATTGTCAAATATTTGGCTCGTCTTTTATCTCAAACTGAAAATATGATATTAAACAAGGTTTATGATTATTAGTTTCGTCTTGCTGAAAAGGGTATAGATTGTTGGGCTTTGAAAGTGAAAAATCTATTTTTTAGTTATGGTTTTGGTAATGTGCGGGCTAAACAACGTATTGGAAATTTATCGTGTTTCGTAGCATTATTCAAGCAAAGGTGTATTGATATTGATAACCAGATGTGGTCTCCTAATATTAGTCTTGTCTCAAAATTAGATTTTTATCGTAGGATTAAAACAAGTGTAGATTTTGAAACTTATATCACTAGTGTTAACGTAAGACAGTTCCGCATTTTACTCAGTAGATTTCGATGTTCAAATCATAATTTGATGATTGAATATGGTAGATATTTAGGTCTTAAAAGGGAGGATCGTCTCTACCCGCTTTGTATTGTACCTCATATCGAAAATGAGTATCACTTCTGTTTAGAATGCCCTTTTTACCAGAAATTGAGATGTGATATTCTTCCTAAATATTACCATTTATATCCATCAGAATTAAAACTAGCCCAATTATTTGCATCACAAAATACTTTTGTCATAAATTCCCTCGCAAAATACATATATTTGGCATTCAAACAAAGAAATAGATTTCTAAACTGTGTAACCACTACCAATTTATAGTGATGTATATAATATGTATACTGGTGCTCATGTATGTTTACAATATGTGTACAATCTGATGTATAATGGGTCTGTGGCCCTTTTACTGAAATAAACTCTCTCTCTCAAAATTAACCTCATTCAAAATGAAATTCACTATGTTCTTAACAAGGCATTAATAGAGTACAGTTTCAACTCGTTAATTCATACTTCACGGGGACATGAAAAGCCTTATCTCTACTTCTGCTACAAAAGTAATCAGAAAAAGTAATGTTCTCACTCTACTGCAGTCAACAAATCAGGTATCAATGATAGTAATTGGTTTGATAAAGAGATGCCTGTTTCATCTAGTGAGCACATACAAAACGTCATAATATAAACTGTATAGTGATAATTTAAGAAATGCTTTGGCTTAGTTTATTTCAACTTTACATAACTGGATTAAACATTTTGGTAGTAAGTGGATTTCCAATTGATACAGAAATGTGTTGACAGTATTAATGGCATGACTTAAAAGTATCAATATTTTGCAGGGAACTATGGAAGCTGGAACTGACTTGATGTCAGTAGTTTCACAAATCCTAGTCGTCTGTAACTTTCTCTTACCTTTCCCCATATCTTCACTCATTCTTTCAATACCTTTATCATTGATCTGTGAACGTTTATTTGGATGCAAACATCAACGCATTCATTACTCAAACATGTAACATGCCACTCACTCATTGTGTTTGTTACTTTTTATATCATTTGATTCAGATGGGTGCATTTCAGGAATTCAGGAATTGACTTTATGCGATCATTCAACAGCTCTTTCAAAAATGATATTATCATGAATGTCGATATTTGGCTCAGTTTTATCTTTTAGCTTTTACTGAATATCTGAGTATGTCGTGAAACATGTGACTACGCTGAATGTGTATTAAAATTGATGCAAATTAACCCTAGGAAATTAGGGAATAACTCATGTAAAAAGATTTTTTAGCAGTAAAATTTCTCAATCTGAAAGTATCAATTAACTAATCACTTAACCAATAACATCATCCACTTGTGTCTATTTAAGTCATCAACAAATGCTTTTAAGGAGATATATATGTCATAGATGTAAACATATATAAAGAAGTGTACAGTACATTTTAGGAAATGATGAAATCAACGTTTACATTTTTAGACAAATTTGAAGGAGATTGTCACATAAGATGTAAATGTAAGTTATGAACCAATAAAGTTAAGTATATATAATGAGGAAACAAGATCTTAAGTGTTTTAGTTTTATTTTCCATTTTATGACGATTTTGAAGAAGATTGGGACTTAACGTGTAAATGTAAGTTATACAAAATACACATAAGTTCAAGTATAGAGCAATGACAAACATAAACTGATTGAATATGTGCCATGACGTATTTTTACACTAAACTTTACAACACTTCAGTTCAAATCAAATCATCCATGTATAGAAACAAATATCAAATGGTTTTCAGTTAACTGATACGCAACCTCTCCTACTCAACAAGAAAAAAACAATGATTATTATAAATATAGATATAGAGAATGCTGAACGATGTCCTTAAATGAAACGAGTGAATGGGTAAACCATTCACGAGTTGCTTAAATGTTATGAAACCGGACCCAATTTAGTATTTTACATATTACTAGCTTAATTACATCGTCAAAAATATATAGAAACTCACCGACATGACTATCGCGGTCATACACAAAGATAGACATTGTATGTAGACATATAGTTATTGAAGCCTCAATTCGCATGATTTTGTTAATATTTGCCTCATTTCAATTGCCCTCGTTTTTAGGTTCCACACAAGACACACAGACTGATAAACTGTTTGTATGAAAAGCAATGAGTAAATGCAAATCCGATTGTTGGATTGGGCATGTTTTCGACCCCACAAATAAATTTAGTAATAAATCTGAGCCTGCTGGAAATTCGTTTTTGAAATTTATTATGTTTAGATGTATCTCGTTTACAGCAACAGGGGAAGATTTAAGTCACGATACACAAGCCAGATACATTCAAATAACGAAAAAGCCATTTATGTTGTTAGCACCTAATAACAGTTAATCTAAACATATCTGCTAGAATGGAATATGTTTTTGACTTGAAGGTTTGTCCTAAATATGTTTACATTAAATGAAGGCTTCATAATTGTCCCAAATACGTTTGTCCTAAATACGTGTACATTTCGTGAAGGCTTCACAATAACCAATACCTCAAAATGTTAAAAGGAGTGTTCATAGAATAACATAATTTGTGATACATTTCTAAAATGGAATAATTATTTCCAGAGCTTGTTCTTTTGGCTGTAAACTTAACTGGCAATCATAGGGTCTCTTAACCATGCTACTACACAGCATGTGTGCAGTGTTATTAATGAAAGGTAACCCTAATAAATCAATTTCAAATAATGTTTTACGGTAAGTTTTTCATCTCTCAGCAGTATGTGTCCCTCAAATAGCTAAAAATATAAAATTATTATGCTGAGAATTTATAACCAGTCGACCTTAAAAGGGGCAATAGCAGACCTAAAAGGAGGACATCATTGAACATCCAATTTCCAAATCTTGTACTTGAATTATATAAAAGATGTGCGTTTATACTAGCCCACTTACAATTATGCAATTAGAAAAATTAACACTAGACCTTGATCTTTTGTGAAAAGGGTGTCACAGTATGTCGTAGTGTCATCAGTGTGTGGATGCACAGCAACAAGCTTAAGCTTAACCAGAACAAGACTGAAGCCATGTTGATCAGAACCAAAACCATGCTATCCAAAACCACAATTAACAAGCTCCAAATTGGTAAAGAAGAAATAAAGTTTTCTTCAACTGTGACAGACATGTGACTGATTTGTGTAGCAAGTGCAACTACCACTTGTACAACATCGGGAATACCCGTCATCTTCTCACTAAAGAAGCTGCTGCTGCCCTTGTCAGAATACTCGTCTTGTCCAGATTGGATTATTGCAATAGCCTTCTTCTGATTGCAAATAAGGATCTTATCCTGCGACTTCAGAAGATACAAAATAAAGCTGCCAGAAGAGTGTCCCTTAGATCAAAGTATGATCACATATTACCTATCCTCAAGTCGTTACAGTGGCTACCAGTACAGGCTAGGATTGAGTATAAAGTTCTCTCCCTTACATACCAGTGTGTAAGTGGAACAGTCCCAGAGTACTTGTGTGAACTCATCACTGAGTATAAACCCAGCCATACTCTTAGATCAGAAGCACAGAATCTTCTCCAGACACCAAAATGGAAGCTCAAAATTTTCGGACAATTAACTTTCAAAAACTCTGCAGCTACGCTCTGGAATGTTTTGCCAGATGACATTAGAACATGCCCATCTCTTGAGAGTTTTAAAGCCAGTGTTAAAACTTACCTTTTCAGGAAATATTACCCATAGACACATTTTCATGTACAGGGCTTTGAGCATATGTCATATGGATAAGGCGCTATATAAATACTCATTTATTATTATTATAATTATTATTGCAATGCATATAAATCTGCATAAGATGAGTGTCCAGATATCATGCCAGAGACATAAGAGAGTTTGTGATTATTTTTGGCATGATTTGAAGGATTTATTCATAAAATAAATATTATATATACCAACTCTCGACAAATACCATGTTTTTGTGACATGCACCCTTCCTGAAAATATTAACTGTCTACCTCACTGGATGCGATAAACATGGTGTTAGCCAAGCTTAGACAGATACCTCTTTATATTTCTTCTTAGATAAAAAATACTTGTTTTGACGTAATGTTGCATTCGTTTGATACAAACAATTAATTGTGCCTTTTAGGACCATGAAAAAAAGTATGATAGAAATCTTCTTTATAACCCTTATAGCACCAAAGATGTATAAAAAAGGTGCATTACTGATGTTACGACGCTTGTGGCATTAAGGACAAAAACATTCTTTGAGTCACTGGGGTGTGTTTACAACAATGTTATGGATTTTCACAAAATACTCACAGTGGCAAAACCATTTTTAAAAAACATGCTTACATATTCACCCTACAGTTGTCTATGTTGAAGTTTAATCTGTAAGAAGAAAAAGAACATGTTATTGTTGAATATGTTGACATGTCAGTTGAATACATCTTGTTAGAAAGCAGTCATACCTATAACAGTCAACCAATTGATAATGGTGCATACTCCTGGATTTCAATAGCATTGCATTTTGAGATTTAAGTAGTCATTCCCTTTCAATAATCATAAGAACAATTATAGAAACACTTGAAAAGATAAACGTGCAGGAATGTTAAAAATGGTTACGTCTACACATCACAGATCATGATTAAACGTGTTTTGAAGCCTAAAAGTCTTTGATAACACATTGATGATACTATATAAGTTACTTAAGCTATTGATATAAGTGTAGGTAAAGACCTGAATAAATTTTGACAATTAAAGCCTTCGTTTCAATTGCAGAAAATACCATGGATGGTTTAAAAAAAAAGATTGTAATGAAAAATAAAGCAATTCTGTTGATTATATTCAATACAAATAAATGCGTACATATGAGTATTATTGAATAAAGCATATAATATTGTGTTATTACCAATAGTCTTGCCCGTATGAAGGCGAGCATTTACATTTTCATCCACATTTGAAACATAGTTGTCCGCTACTGTGTTGTAAAAGACGCCGTTTGCAGCAATGGTCGTACCTATCATTGATTACAGAAATAAAATTTAATCTTTGATCTTTTGACTGGACGCAATGTTAACAATTCAGAATCGAGTATCCAGCACTTTCATGTTAGAATGACTCATGTGTGAGCAAAGAGATATTTAATCAAATAGGAGTTATTGATATCATTCAAAAGAAAGGAAATTCAAGATGTTCTCCTTTGATCATATCACGAATAGTTCAGATTGTATTCTACGAGACTTCCTTAATTACTTCATTACAAGTTTATCTACTGATAACTGTCACTTCTTTATAACATCAAAGTAATCATCACAAAATTGATTATCTTCACATATTTTCACATGATCAAAGACTTTCCAGCACAATAGGATTAACGCCATTCTCAGTCCTTCCAAAAATTTCAATAATTATTGAGTTGTTTCTTTCTTTCTTAATGTAGTGTTTGAACTCGTTTGGTGCCTGTTAAGTGAAAATGTCCCTGTTAATTGCATATTGGATACATCTTAATTTGTCAAACACCTGCACTCAAAATGAAGCCCTCATCTTATTATTAACCTTTTGTACATAAAGAACAAAACAGAAGTTCAAAATATTATTCAAACAGCAATCAAACAGCAATCCAAAAACAATTTAAATCACTGACCTTAGTTAACATTTTTATAATTGAACATAACTTTCATACTGTACTACTAAATTTTCCTCCTAAATCAAAAGCTTTTAAAAAGGTTTTGAGCAAATGACAAAGATGCTCTCAGGTAGTTATATTTTGTTATCATAAGTAAGCCAGCCCAAATGAATGTCTCTTGTTGACACTACCTGGGATAATCAATGCATCAAAAGTCTTCCGTTACTTGCAGTTGTCTTGAACAATGGCAGGAATGTAAGCTTCATCTACCCATATTGTTACTCAAACTGACAGAATTATGAAAGCCAACTGTATAATACTAATAGCACTATATTGTCCTTAGTACATGTACATTGGAAATTTACCTTTACAATGCTGTGTGAAACAAAGCAACAACAACTCCCACAATTTATCATCATTTGGTATGACGCAACCAGAAATCGGACCCTGGTCTTCTGAGTGACGCGCAGCACTCTACCACTGAGCTATGTCCCTAGAAAGTGGCAGCAACATCTGCATTATTCTCGAATAGAGCTCACAATAAAACAACTGAATTTCTATAAGGACGAATATTCTATGGATAACAACTTCTTTATTCTGAGTACACGACGTTTCGATACAGCTTCTTGTATCGTTTTCAAGCATAATGACATGGACAGAGAGTGGGATATATATAGGAGAACTAATTAATCAACAAAATAAACACAACATAATTGAGATAATGGTAACAATAAGATGATAGGGATTACAGTGGAAGCCAGTAGAAGTCAGACGGGCCACAATTCGACTCTATGGTAGACAACATGTTGCAAGATACATCTACATACCAGAAACTTTAAGAAGGACCCCACCGCAAAACTAGATCGCCAACATAAAGCCCACCTGAAGACCCTTCGTGACAATTATGAACTTTCCATAGAACTCTATCGAAAACTCTCTGTTTCACATCCACAACCACCTTATGCTAGAGCTACTGTTAAGATCCATAAGAACCCTGTGAAAACCCGTCTCCTTGTTTGTTCTGGTGACACTGTATTTTACAATACTGCTCAGCACCTTTCCAATGTCCTCTCACCACTAGGTAAACGTGCCAAGTCATTCATTGCAGACTCTACTGATTTTTGTTCTAAGCTCAAAGAAATATCTGATCCTGGTCCAATTGTTACCTATGATGTTGTAGATTTATTCACTAATGTTCCACGTGCCGAAGCCCTCCAAGCTCTCCGAGACTGCTTGAACAATCTTGACCAGCCATTAGATACCAACCTCAGTATTGACTCCATCATCAGCCTAGCCTCAGCTTGCATAAACTCCACTTACTTCACCTGGGGTGACGACATGTACGAACAAATACATGGACTGCCTATGGGTTCACCACTTTCCCCTATCCTCACTGAGATATACATGTCAGATCTTGAAGAAAAGGCACTCCTCACGTCACCCATTCAGCCTATGTGTTGGTATCGCAAGGTAGATGACACATTTGTTGTTCTCAAACCAAACGACGACCCTGTTGAGCTACTAGACCACCTCAACAACCAACACCCACGAGTCAAATTTACCATGGAGCCAGAAAATCTCGACCAGATCCCGTTCCTGGACGTTCTCATATCACGCCAATCCAACCATCTGCAGACATCAGTGTACCGTAAACCCACTCACACCAACCAGTATATCCACTACCAATCCAACCATCCTCCACGAGTGAAATCAGGCATCATCTCTACACTGACTAGAAGAGCCAAGAACATTTGTTCAACCGATCTCCAAAACGAACTAGACCACCTGAAAGAAGTGTTTGTTGAGCTGAACCATTATCCGTCCCAGCTAGTCAAAAGAACAATCGCAGCCACCCTGTCACCCTCGATTGCCAAACCCCCACGCCCCGAGTCCGCCCCCATGAAGATCTCTATACCATACATCGGTAAACCATCCCATCAAATCAGCAGGCTGCTAAAACAACAAGCAGGAATAGATACTACCTTCTCTACCTCCACAACTATCAACAACCTTCTGCAGGCAAATGGCAGAAAACAACCCAAGAACAAAAGTATCAATCCTAAGGGAGTGGTATATAAAATTGACTGCAACTGTGGCCACTCCTATGTAGGAGAAACCTTACGACCAGTAAACACAAGGATAAAGGAACATCAATCATCAACCTCAAAACTTGACAGGAAATCAGCCATAGCAGAACACATTGAAGCCAATCCTAACCATCAAGTCAACTGGACCAACGTTAAGATACTTGCCACCAACCAATCAGACTGGACGAAACGAAAAATAACTGAAGGAATTAACATCAAAAGATTCCGACCTCTGATTAACAGGGATCAAGGGTATCCTATCCCCAGTGCCTATGATGAACTGATCAATCAATGTTAATTATCTCTAGTTATCTACCCAGTTGCCTTGTATAAACTCCTATTGTGTCCATCCTCTGTACTGCTGACTTCTACTGGCTTCCACTGTAATCCCTATCATCTTATTGTTACCATTATCTCAATTATGTTGTGTGTATTTTGTTGATTAATTAGTTCTCCTATATATATCCCACTCTCTGTCCATGTCATTATGCTTGAAAACGATACAAGAAGCTGTATCGAAACGTCGTGTACTCAGAATAAAGAAGTTGTTATCCATAGAATATTCGTCCTTATTTGACTTCCAACTTCTAAATGCCACTCAAAGAAGTTAACTGAATTTCTAGTATTTTTTTTATTAAAGACTGCTGACTTTAAGCTCAATTATATCATTTGAAGACCCAAATTATACAATGATCATTTTTTAAAACCGGTATGACACTAATTGCCATAACACGTCAAAATAAATAATATATTTGTTTGGAAATGTTAGTTGTTTGCATATGATTGTTTAAGTATTAACATTGCAAAAATATAATTATATTTTAAATAAGATAATAACATCCTTTTTACAGACAGGAATCTGTACTTCCATATATACAATAGGCTAGGAAGCATGTGACCATTTTGAAAAAACCTAAAACCAAGACGGCTCCAAAAAACAATCGTCACACATGAGCATAAGTCATTATCTTCTTTTCACAAATGCTATCAATAAGTGATGAGGAGCAGGAGAAATAAACACATGAGATAAGAAGCTTACTGGGATCACTTCCTCCTCAAGTGATTCATATAATACCATTCATTGATTTTGAGTCTCAACAGCTTCTGGCTCTATCCTATATCACGTTGAGATTAAACTTGTTTACAACAAATTAGATTGATGTTAAGCTAAATCCTTTATAAGCCATCAATGTATTTTTCATCTCATAATCATATAAACTCTTCTGAATTATCCTTTATTTAATTCTTTCAAAGCTTACCGTTTTCCATGAAAGCTGTTCATACATATTCAGTACTGCATGAGTTTATGAAAAGATATTTTAAATCCTTCATCTCCCATCTGGTAAATAACATTTTCCGTCTGTGTATACTACTTTGTGTTCAATTGTCATTGTTAATGTTACACAAAATCACAAATAAATGTTGACAACAACTTTTAGTTAAGTTTAATAATTACAGTCAATAAATAACCTTTACTCGGATAAAGAGAAGCTGGGATTATTGTATGCTCAGCACATTGGATTTGGTGCACAGATATATTTATGTTGTATTGGATCCAGATGTTTACTATCAATGCACAATTATTGATCAATCAATTATTCAAAGATATTGTTTCTACATAAAAATCAACTTGCCATATAAACATCAGCAAATGAAAAGGCTTAGAGACAAGCAATTATAAACATTCAGTTTTCAAAAGTTTTTCATAAAACATGAAAACATGTAACATCTTGATTGAAATTGAACTTTTGAGAGGTATATAAAGATTTTTGATCCTTTGATTTATTTCTCAAACAGAGCTGTCAAATACTCGAACTCCATTCCATTAGCAGATTGACAGGTGGCACTTAGTGAAAAAAACGTCTTTTGGTCTTGATGGTAATGTTTGATCACAAAATATGAAAATTTTAACAATGATTTAAACGTTAATAATTGGACCATTTTCATTTAGGAAATATTGGGCCAATGCACCACAAAAAGGTATAATCAAATACTTGTGAATGTTCGTTCCAAATTATAAATCATTATATTTAATAGATAGTAAATAGTTGTATTTGTAAGATTTCATGGATTCATTGCTATTTAACAGCAGCAAACTTAGTTGAAAACCAACCACGCATCAAAGAATTTTAGAAATGCTTAAACACAAACTGTTTATAGACATTGTAACATGACCGTTACCTATTAGAATTTTTAGAGCAAAATGGGAATTCCCAATGTTTTAAACATAACAAATAGTGTACTTTTAATACACACTAGTTCCACTCGTAAGAATATCTTAGAATGTTTGTTTTTAAATTGCGTTCGAATAAAACCAGCTGCTTGAAACAAGGCGGCAAATTGGCCAGGTAAAAACTGGTTTTACTTATGTTACCAATGTTTGTGTATTATATTGTTATAAACAATGCATCACAGTTGTCAGTGATAGTAATGAAGCTTCATATACAGGAACAATATCATGTAAAATATGTGACAGATTAGACCTATCTTTTATCTTAAAGGGCTGGCCCTTGTAAACAACTGTCAGCGTTTGGTGTATTGGGCGATCTTTATTTTGAACACTGCCTATTTGGTGTTTATAGTTAAATTAGGCCTACAGTTTCATGTTCATCTGCCAGCCATCATTGATATACAAGGCTTTGACGTTCACCAAAGGTGTGGTTAGGCTGTTTAGAATTCCACTGTTCATTCACAAACATATTTCCTTCCCAACTGCAAAATGGGTAACTCCCCTCATTACTTCAAATCTCATTATGGTCCATGAAGCAGAACGTGTTCCATTGATTTTCTTAAAGGTTTCCTCTTGCAAACAACTCATAAGCGTTTTTGTCAGGAACTGTTTCAAAGCTTTCCTACCATTTTCTACAAATTGTATTGATTTTTGAGATAATGCACACAAGAGAGAACCTTTATTTAATGGACCGAGAGGAAATCATCAATCTTGTATTCAATAAATACTAAAAATAGTGCAAGTTGGTGATTCATTTATAAATCCGACATCAATTTGATTTTTTAAGTTTTGAATTGCATTTTATGATTTAAATGATATTGCACTGGCAATTACTATTGGTTAATGATTAATCCCAGACATCATTTGCAGGTCATTGTTTCCAATCAATCTCCACATCTCCTCAACCGCAGTAATAAAAGTGTTTAATCTAGAATGCAACGAATCAATCAACTGTATGGAAATAATGAATTGATAACATATATTCAAAAGTATGCTTTGCATATGTGTCTGATCAAATTAAGTGATAGTGTCAAAAACTAAATATGTTATTCATGTTATCGGTTTCAATGTACATGATTCAAAAACACTTTTGTGTCAATTTAGTTGAACAAATATTGGTCTGTTTCGATTTTGTAGTTTAGAAATATTGTTGACATTAATAACATATTCGTTGACCAAAATGTCTATCATTTATGTTTTTGGTATTGAAAATGTATGGATCGGTTTCAGTTCTATTGTGTATATTTTATACACTATGATTTTGGTAGTTCATGCCTATTTTTTAAGATACTCAAGAAGTTTTTAATAATTTTCCATCTCACTATGCTCATCCATATTTTAATTGAAAATTCATGAGCATATATGAAAAACTGGATTTTGGTATGTAATAAAAGATCGAGATTGAGTATATCAATATTTGATGTTCCAAAAGCATTCAAAACACTCATTTATGAAATAGATCATGTGCACCCTAGTATGTAGTTTTAGAACATTTCTTCTTATCTAAGAAAATATGACCTAACCATTCTACGATGTTCTGTACAATATTTTGCTATTAATTGATCTTGCATGTTTCCAATTAGTATGCTTATAGAAAAAAATGAATAAAGTTATAGAAAACAATCAATCTTATGTTCATTTATATCATATTCAATCATGATATTCATTTTTTAGAACTTTGATTTTCCCTGGTAAGTTAAATGTTATAGAAAAAGTCATAAAAATATTGAAATTGTGTTGCATCAAATTCAATTGCTATCGAGTTACATCGATTCAAATGAAACTAGTAATTTAGTAGTAATGGCCTCAATCCAAATATAAAACCAGTCATCTGTTTGTACCCAACATTGGCTGTTTTATTGTTTGAGAGATTATAAAATTGACATTTATTTCCCCCTTGAGACATTACCTGCAATAAACTGGTTGATTTAAACTCCAATAAAACTAAGATGTTATGCTCCAGGAAGTAGATTGAAAGTTAATACAGTAAAGCCTGAACAGTCTTATTGACTAAGGCTTGAAGTAAATGTTAATTGTCTGGTCAATACAAAGAGTTTAAACGTATACTATCTTGACATGATGATTTTATATATATAAAGTAAAACAGAACAGTAACACGTTTTGAACACAATTATTATTGTGCAGACACCAAAACATTACAATTACAAATAAACTCAGCTTCTTAATATGAAATCTTTAACACAATCATACATCAATATTTTGTCTTCTTTAAAGAGAGAACATAAATGAAACAAGTAAAATCAAATATAATGGGTGAAGATGCAGGAGCGGATATTTTTTTTGTATCAGCACATTTGCATTTGAGTGATTTTCACGTTTCATTGATAAATAGAACGTGCCGAACCTTTCAGCATGTCAAATAGGTTAAAATTTTAAACCGTAGATCGATGAATGTTACTGTACATCATATTTTTACAGGTTGATAATTAAACTTAACTTAACTTAACAGGATTATTTGACAATGTATGTACATGTACGTGTTCAGTTTCACTGTGACCCCAAGATTGCTTTTTTTCAAGGTACAATCAGCGCTATCTCTTTGTTAACAACATGGTTTAAGTAGAATCCTTTGATAATTAATAAAACTTAATTATCATAGGGACTCAAATGCAAAACATACAGTCAAAAGCAGTTTTATTAAGAACGATAGTGCTCCGAGGAATAAAATTACAATTTTTTTGTCTCTATCGGATTTTGAACAAGTCGGGATATCCTTTCCGTCTCGGTCTGAATGCACCCTCCTCTATCGCATGTTGTTACAACCATTTTAGCACAGACAAACCCGGTCGTAAGCTATCCAAACACATCCTCATTTTTAAATAGCGTTTAGCGGCGATTATGTATAACTATGGCACACTGGAGTTACCTGCCCCCAGCATGATATCAATAGCTTTTGCCGCGCTCCTTACGATTGGCTGGATGAGATTGTATCAGAACATGTGGGTAATAGGGATGCCTTCAGACTGTGAATGAGAGGAAACCCAGGTTGGGTGAGGTTCGAATCCCACTAGAGATAATATTTTTACGCTCTTTTCCAAGAATCACAGTCGATTTTAATCAGACTGAGTTAAAAGTAAGAACTGTTCAAACTAATATAGTCGATCAGCCTTGAGGATGGAACTTACACATAGTCAAAACGACAAAGTTACATTTGAATTTGCACATTCATAGTGATACGACATCTATGACAACTTTATTTACAAAAAGGATGTGTCCGTTTGTTTGCTAATTGTCATACAATGTGGATATTCCTCACTTTTCTCCTTAAAAAATTATATTATATGCTATTTTCAGTAAGTGTAACAATAACATCTCTAAATAAAATAACAATCTACTTTGATGCAATTTAACTTGATCAGCAAATAATTTGTTTAAATTATAAAAAAGAAAGAAAAAGACAAAAATCGAACCTTGCTAAAGAGGAAACAAGAGGGATATTACAAGAAATTCTAACATGCAGAATTTGCAAACATCACATGCAGAGATGTAAATAAACCCTTCTCAGTGAAAAAAATCATTAAAACACAATAGTAATGTTTCATCTGTTTGTGTACAATTTTGTTGAATAAAAATAACTGATTCAAAGCTTTTGCTACTCAATTGCAAGCTAAATCCTCTTGATGAAGTCATTTAGACATACTTGCTAAATGTTGAAGCTTATTTTATGCAAATCTTTTTGATTTGTTGTAATTAGTAATCATACTGTGTAACCGTGTAGTCGAGTAAGCCCAATACTGTTAAACTGCTCCTTAAAGAACACAATGTATCGTGTTGATTTATCTAAGATCCAAGTGTTGAATGAAAGATATCCTTTATTGTATTCTGTCTTCAAAAACATAATTGAAGAGCAATTGCTATGCCATACATTAACCGCTGCCGTTAATATAATCTCCCTTAGCCAATTTATATTCTTAGACATCGTAATGTAATTGAATTGGGAAGTATGTTATGTTTTGTGCAACGACAAAAGTTGATTTAGATATTTTGCACAAAGTTATTCATGAAATTCTCTGCATTGTAGCTTGAACATTGACTAGAAATGCCAAATCGTCTGTTTTAATGATTTTATCACAGCGACTGTGGGTAAGACAAAGAAAAATTCGCCACTGAAGACCAAAGTGATGATCAATTGCCAAAATGAGTTGCCGTCATTGCTTCAGGATATATATTTGCTAGTAATAATCTATCAATATAGTCTGACTGATGGATGATATTACTGTGACCCTTGCTTTTTATCTATAGAGATCTCATAGATATGGTTAGAGTGATAAGGCTTTGTGCAGAAATTAAACATTTAATATCTTGAGTAAGCAGTTTTCAATACAATATTGTCATCAACAGAATTGTTGAGTTGTGAAGCATTCTACAAAGGGCTTCTTCTTTTTCTGCTTTACCTTGTTTTAGTTGAGAATCACACAGAGCGACCTACACAAAGTAGAAGTATTCCACACCACCAGCTTGAGGAAGATACATAGAATATTCTGGCCCAACAAGATTTCAAATGCAAACCTACTAGAAAGGAACAACTGCAAGAACATCGCAGATGAAATCAAGCAAAGACGTTTCAGATGGCTTGGCCATGTCATGAGAATGCCCACAGAAAGAATCCAAAGAGTTGCACTGAACTGGACACCACCAGGGAAGAGGAAGCGTGGCAGACCTCGCACCACGTGGAGGAGAACTGTCAAGACAGAGCTGGAGGAAATGGGATTCACCTGGGGTCAAGCCCAGCACATGGCAAAGGACAGAGTAAAGTGGCGATCGCTTGTTACGGCCTTATGTCTCATCAGGGATGAAGAGGATAATTAAAAAAAAATTCAATTGTTTTAGTTATTATTATGTTCAGTTTGTTCTGTTTCTTGTACAGTTCTTGTGCTTTTAATTTTTATACCCCCGCCTTACAGAGTAAGCGGGGGTATATAGCGTTCATTCTTTCCGTCCGTCCGTCTGTCCGTCTGTCCGTCCGTCCCAAAACTTTGTGCGGAGCAGATCTCCAAAACTATGCATGCTAGCCTCATCAAACTTCATACACATGTCAACCATGATCCCTAGTTGTGCCTTTTGAGGGTTAGAACTATTTCTGAATTTTCATTTTTGCAGTTTCCATGGAAACGTGACTAAAAAGTGACTCTTTGAGGAAGTCGTTTTGTGCGGAGCATATCTCCAAAACTATGCATGCTAGCTTCATCAAACTTCATACACATGTCAACCATGATCCCTAGTTGTGCCTTTTGAGGGTTAGAACTATTTCTGAACTTTCATTTTTGCGGTTTCCATGGAAACGTGACTAAAAAGTGACTCTTTGAGGAAGTCGTTTTGTGCGGAGCAGATCTCCAAAACTATTCATGCTAGCTTCACTAAACTTCATACACTTATCAATCATGATCCCTAGTTGTGCCTTTTAAGGATTAGACCAACAAATTATTTTTATTTTTTGCTGTTTCCATGGAAACATGACTGAAACAGTGACTCTTCGACCAAGTCTTTTGTCCGGAGCATATCTCCCAAACTATTCATGCTAGCTTCACCAAACTTCATACACTTATCAATCATGATCTCTAGTTGTGCCTTTTAAGGGTTAGACCAACAAATTATTTTTATTTTTTTGCGGTTTCCATGGAAACATGACTAAAACAGTGACTCTTCGACCAAGTCTTTTGCCTGGAGCATATCTCCCAAACTATTCATGCTAGCTTCACCAAACTTCATACACTTATCAACCATGATCACTAGATGTGCCATTTGAGGATTAGACCATCCCTTTTTTTAAATTTTTGGAAACATGACTAAAACAGTGATTCTATGATAAATTACTTTGTCCTGAACATATTTCATGAAATATACATCTCAGCTTTACCAAATTTGCTACCTATGTCAATCGTGATTGCTGGATATGCCTTGTGAGAGTTAAACGATATATATGTATTTTCTTCTCTGTGGTTTCTTTGGAAAACATAACTTACAAAGTGACTCAACAAAAATAATTTTTTCCTCAGTGCATCTCGTAGAATATTCTTGATAACTACCTCAAATTTGAAACAAAGATCAACCATTATCTCTAGATGTACTCTTTTAATTGTAAAACCTATTAAAGAATTCGGTATTTGGGTTTCAGTTGAAAGAAGACTTACACAATGACTTACTGTATACTCAACTATCATACTTTAACCAATATTAATCAGTTTTACTATTTGAAATTCTTTTAACAAAGTGGGGAGCGGGGGTATGTGAGCTTTGCTCGCTTCTTCACTTGTTCATTCTTTACTGTTTTGATATTCATATAACCAAATATTTGCTTGTTTAGCAAACCATTTTCATCTTGAAAAACATAACAATTTTATTATGACTCTCATTTCCAATTATGCACATTGAGAACTAACTTGATGTGCACTTGTTTAGACGGATCTGATCGGATGTCATTACCTAATATACTATTCTATACCCACCAAGATAGAACATGTCATACAATGTGGGTCCATCCTTTGTTCGAATAAGACCAGTAGTTTCCCCTCACAGCAAAAAGTTGCAACGCAAGCAAATGACAACGTTTCTTGTACTATACTTTTGCCACGAATCAGTAGCCAGAATGATTATTTAAGGACAGCGTCACTGATTGCACAACTAACTTCCATCAGGTATCTTCAATTCTAGCTGACACGCTCGGCTTATTTGAACAGAGGCTAGATTTTCATGACTTTATCTACCTATGTTTGGTGAAAATGCCAATACACACGACATTGATAAATACATTCATTGAATTGTTCATTCACCGGGCAATCCCTTCCAAAATTCCATGTGTTTTTCACCTCATTACATAAAAGCTGTAAGTGTTGAATTGATTTTCGGAAAGCCTTGCCGACAACTCATTATTTTTTGTAAGGAACTGCTTGAAAGGTTTCTAACATGTTTAACAAATTGCATTGCTAGTTGAGACCCTCTACACAAGATAGAAACATTACTTAATCGCCCGAAAGGAAAACAGGAAATTTACATTCAATGAAATACTAAAAAAAATGCTCATGAATCATTGATGAATGTAAAATCAACTCAGTGTTTCTAAGTATCGATTTGAAAATTGTGATTTTAATGATATCACACAAGCATTGCTTAATTGCTGTATTAAGTTAAGCCCAGAAGACATTTGCGGATCATTGTTCAATCTCTTCAATTGAAGGGATGAATTCGTTTGCCAAATTATTCTTGTTGCATTATATCAATCGACTATATGAAACTATGGAGTTAATAAGTAAAAATTTTCAAATGCATGAAACTGGTAGAGTGCTCCTTAATTCCGGTCTCACCCTACATGATTTGAATGTATTCCGTTAGTTTCTTTCAAATATAATAATAGCATAGATCCTCCAAGATTTAAAAAGCAATAACATATGACATCCATTGTTATAATCTACACCATGAAACAAAAAACCTGCCAATCTTTTTGACGGAATCAATGCAAAGCACAGTTGAGTTGAATGTTTCAATAAATTTCGGATATTGAGTGGCTTTGTTTACATACATATTATTGGTTGCAAAACCATTTCTTTCATAATTGTTCATGATTGATGTTTACATTTTAATGGAGACACACATATTGAGATATAACTTCTTAAAAATGTCTTGGTTGTACACAGAAGACATAGGTTTGCAATGCTCACCTCCTCAGACACAAGAACATAAATATTTTCATATCTTTTAAACTCATAATTACAGCGTAATTCCTTTTTTACATCATTGACTCACCGCAGGTTCTGTGGGAACAAGGGATTGTAAAAGAAGCATTTTCGGAATTAAAGTTATAATAATGTTTCTAATTACTTCTCCTATATCTGATATTGTTCAAAGGAATTTCCCAAGTAACATGAAAACTTAGATTAAATTATTGTTCCTCTTCTTTAGAGTCGTTTCTGTAGACTCCGATTGGCCAATACTCATGAGATCATCAATCAACAGTGTATGTGATACATCATCTATTGTAGTTGTAGGGTTCTCTTATATATGTGAAAGCTTGGTCGTCTCTGACAAAACTGATTGATGATAAAATGTCTGACCTTTCATCACTTACAAAGAGAGAGATATTTTTTGTATTACATATCACATCTATATCGTTGATCTTTACAGGAATCCTTTCGTGGATGAAGATAACAGGTTTAAAAATACTAGCAAGATTTCGCATGTTCTAAAAATGTTTATGAAAGTTATTTTACTGCAAAATGCAAATAGATTAAATAACATGATTCATACATTATTGTTTTGTGCCACTTTATTCTCTATTCAAATAATTTACAAAATATATTATGAATTTAAAGTGATGCCTTTATCTAATGTTATTGATAAAATGAACCAAATCTACATTTAATTCTAAATCACAACTGAAGTATATCAACACAGCAAACCTGACGTACATTCAGTGTTGCAAATCGTGTCTGTAGAATCAACTTGTTTCGAACCTTGCAGTCACTTAAATAAATAAACATTTTACTGATGGTTCATGTTAACATGTAATACATCATCTATTATAGCCGGAAGAATCTCATATATAAGAGATGGCTTTGAGTCCAGTCACTCTAGCTAGAAAATAGGGTCAACCTCCTAAAACCCAAAAATATTATTCATACTTTTCTTTTTAGGCAAAAGCATATTTGATAACATATCATGGTGATTCTTTTTGAAATTTTCATTTAAGAGTACCCCATTTAGATTGTTTTCATCAACAGAACCCTGTTCCTAGTCAACCTAAAAGGAAAGATACTCCATATGAGTGTCCACTATTGCGATGAAAACAAGATCATTATCATTATCATCAAGATTTTCAATATCAGTTCGGGCACTGTTCTCACAATTTTCAGGATATCTGTGAGTCACAATTTGTGAAAATACAAAACCAATTTCGAAATTTTGTGAATATTAGATTAGATAAGAACTAACATCACATTTCGAAATATGCATGATAAAAATGAAAGCTATCATACAATAGCAAAAACAGAATCTTTATTCAAAACAGACTCTGCCAAATAATGAAGGCACTTGAATTACCGTTAAGTGAAAGAAGAAAAAGAAACATTTTAAATAATATACTATAAAGAAGTATGGGAAACTGTAACCCTTACCTATGTCTGATATATGGGGAGGCTGCTGATGTTTTATCTGGCAGTAAGTTGCAACGAAATGAGCTGGATTTGAAACTTGACAGGCGTTCAGTCTTTTCAGCACTACAACATTTCAGCACCAAATGTTTACTTTAAATGCTTAAAAACTGGCATGATAAATGAGAAAAGAATATGTCCAGGTCCAGCAACTCTCGAGGGATCTCTTTCTCCTCACGCTTTTGTGATTCATGCATAAACCTTCTATTGATTTTGACTCTAACCAGCTTTCTGTGTGGCCCTTTTACTGAAATAAACTCTCTCTCTCTCAAAATTAACCTCATTCAAAATGAAATTTACTATGTTCTTAACAAGGCATTAACAGAGTGCAGTTTCAACTCGTTAATTCATACTTCACGGGGACATGAAAAGCCTTATCTCTACTTCTGTTACAAAAGTAATCAGAAACAGTAATGTTCTCACTCTACTGCAGTCAGCAAATCAGGTATCAATGATAGTAATTGGTTTGATAAAGAGATGCCTGTTTCATCTAGTGAGCACATACAAAACGTCATAATATAAACTGTATAGTGATGATTTAAGAACTGCTTTGGCTTAGTTTATTTCAACTTTACATAACTGGATTAAACATTTTGGTAGTAAGTGGATTTCCAATTGATACAGAAATGTGTTGACAGTATTAATGGCATGACTTAAAAGTATCAATATTTTGCAGGGAACTATGGAAGCTGGAACTGACTTGATGTCAGTAGTTTCACAAATCCTAGTCGTCTGTAACTTTCTCTTACCTTTCCCCATATCTTCACTCATTCTTTCAATACCTTTATCATTGATCTGTGAACGTTTATTTGGATGCAAACATCAACGCATTCATTACTCAAACATGTAACATGCCACTCACTCATTGTGTTTGTTACTTTTTATATTATTTGATTTCAGGAATTCAGGAATTGACTTTATGCGATCATTCAACAGCTCTTTCAAAACATGATATTATCATGGATGTCAATATTTGGCTCAGTTTTATCATTTAGCTTTTACTGAATATCTGAGTATGTCCTGAAACATGTGACTACGCTGAATGGGTATTAAAATTGATGCAAATTAACCCTAGGAAATTAGGGAATAACTCATGTAAAAAGATTTGTCACCTTTTAGCAGTAAAATTTCTCAATCTGAAAGTATCAATTAACTAATCACTTAACCAATAACATCATCCACTTGTGTCTATTTAAGTCATCAACAAATGCTTTTAATGAGATATATATGTCATAGATGTAAAAATATATAAAGAAGTGTACAGTACATTTTAGGAAATGATGAAATCAACGTTTACATTTTTAGACAAATTTGAAGGAGATTGTCACATAAGATGTAAATGTAAGTTATGAACCAATAAAGTTAAGTATATATAATGAGGAAACAAGATCTTAAGTGTTTTAGTTTTATTTTCCATTTTATGACGATTTTGAAGAAGATTGGGACTTAACGTGTAAATGTAAGTTATACAAAATACACATAAGTTCAACTATAGAGCAATGACAAACATAAACTGATTGAATATGTGCCGTGACGTATTTGTACACTAAACTTTACAACACTTCAGTTCAAATCAAATCATCCATGTATAGAAACAAATATCAAATGGTTTTCAGTTAACTGATACGCAACCTCTCCTACTCAACAAGAAAAAAACAATGATTATTATATATAAAGATATAGAGAATGCTGAACGATGTCCTTAAATGAAACGAGTGAATGGGTAAACCATTCACGAGTTGCTTAAATGCTATGAAACCGGACCCAATTTAGTATTTTACATATTACTAGGTTAATTACATCGTCAAAAATATATAGAAACTCACCGACATGACTATCGCGGTCATACACAAAGATAGACATTGTATGTAGACATATAGTTATTGAAGCCTCAATTTGCATGATTTTGTTAATATTTGCCTCATTTCAATTGCCCTCGTTTTCAGGTTCCACACAGGACACGCAGACTGATAAACTGTTTGTATTAAAAGCAATGAGTAAATGCAAATCCGATTGTTGGATTGGGCATGTTTCGACCCCACAAATAAATTTAGTAATAAATCTGAGCTAGCTGGAAATTCGTTTTTGAAATTTATTATGTTTAGATGTATCTCGTCTACAACAACAGGGGAAGATTTAAGTCACGATACACAAGCCAGATACATTCAAATAACGAAAAAGCCATTTATGTTGTTAGCACCTAATAACAGTTAATCTAAACATATCTGCTAGAATGGAATTTGTTTTTGACTTGAAGGTTTGTCCTAAATATGTTTACATTAAATGAAAGCTTCACAATTGTCCCAAATACGTTTGTCCTAAATACGTGTACATTTCGTGAAGGCTTCACAATAACCAATACCTCAAAATGTTAAAAGGAGTGTTCATAGAATAACATAATTTGTGATACATTTCTAAAATGGAATAATTATTTCCAGAGCTTGTTCTTTTGCCTGTAAACTTAACTGGCAATCATAGGGTCTCTTAACCATGCTACTACACAGCATGTGTGCAGTGTTATTATTGAAAGGTAACCCTAATAAATCAATTTCAAATAATGTTTTACGGTAAGTTTTTCATCTCTCAGCAGTATGTGTCCCTCAAATAGCTAAAAATATATAATTATTATGCTGAGATTTATAACCAGTCGACCTTAAAAGGGGCAATAGCATACCTAAAAGGAGGACATCATTGAACATCCTATTTCCAAATCTTGTACTTGAATTATATAAAAGATGTGCGTTTATACTAGCCCACTTACAATTATGCAATTAGAAAAATTAACACTAGACCTTGATCTTTTGTGTCGCCGATAAGGACATACACATAAGAAAAACTGTGGGCCCATCCCTGAAACTGTCGCAGATAAGGACATACACATAAGAAAAACTGTGGGCCCATCCCTGAAACTGTCGCCGATAAGGACATACACATAAGAACAACTGTGGGCCCATCCCAGAAACTGTCGCAGATAAGGACATACACATAAGAAAATCTGTGGGCCCATCCCTGAAACTGTCGCCGATAAGGACATACACATAAGAAAAACTGTGGGCCCATCCCTGAAACTGTCACCGATAAGGACATACACATAAGAAAAACTGTGGGCCCATCCCTGAAACTGTCGCAGATAAGGACCTACACATAAGAAAAACTGTGGGCCCATCTCTGAAACTATAAGCATAACTGCCCCTACTAATTTTACTTATGTTACCAATGTTTTTGTATTATATTGTTATAAACAATACAACACAGTTGTCAGTGATAGTAATGAAGCTTCATTTACGGGAACAAGATGTGTGAGAGATTAAATCTATCTTTTATCTTAAAGTGCTGGCCCTTGTCAAGGTAGAACAAGATACAAAATATTGGCCCAGTCTCTGTTCGAAAAATACTAAATTGCTCATTTCCGGTAGTTTCCCTTTGCATCAAAATTTTACACTACAAGCAAATGACAATATTTCTTCGACAAAGCTTTTGCCATGAATCAGTAGATGGTATTTTAGGGTAGCGTCGCTGATCGCACAACTAACTCCCATCAAGTATTTTCCATTTTATCCAACAAACTCGGCTTACTGGAGCAGAGGCTAGATCATTATTTCATGACTTTACCTCCTTCTGTTGGGAGAGAATAAACATGACATTGATAAATGCATCTTTTGATTTCTTCACTCCCAAGGCGATCCCTACAAAATGCCATGTGTTCTCCACCTCATACATAAAAGTTGTAAGTGTTGAATTGATTTTCTGAAAGACTTTCCCTTGCCAAGAACTTTGTAAGGAATTGGATGAAAGGTTCTCTAACATGTTTTACATATTGTATTTATATTTGAGACCATTTTACACAAGATAGAAACATTACTTAATCGCCCAAAAGGAAAACAGGAAATTTATATTCAATGAAATACTAAAACAGTTGCTCATGAATCATTGATGTAAAATCAACTCAGTGTTTCTAAGTTTTGATTTGAAAATTGTGATTTTAATGATATTGCACAGGCATTGCTTAATTGCTGTATTCATTCATTAAGTTCACACAGGAAGTCATTTGCAGATCATAGTTCCCATCAATCTCTTTAATTGAAGTGATAAATCCGTTTGCCAAATGTATCTGTTTCATAGAATCAATCGACTAAATGAAAGTATTCAGTTAATAACTTCTCTTTGAAATTATAACTTTGCAAATGCATCAAACTGGTAATGAGCTCCTTATTTCCGGTCTTAACTGACATGATTTGAATGTATTTCCTGCATTATGGCTGCAGGGTTTGCCATAGTTTCTTAAAATAGTTATAGAGGATAAAGCGTGTACAGAGAAGACAGATTTTTTGCATGCTCACAAGTACAATCCTATTTTCACAATTTTTAAAGAGGCAGTAGCACTTTTTTGAGGGGCGTATAAGATGATGTCAGGAAAATGAAAATTAATGATTTCAATTGAAAGACAATGTTTTTGAACTAAATGTAGCAGTAATAAATCAAATATATAACAAAACGTTTAGGCATGCAATTCCTTTTTCTTACACAAAATGAATTAAAGGTGTTCACACAAAATGACCGCCAGTGGATTTTATGTGAATCTTCATACTTTGTCCTCTAACTATGGATACTTGGTTTGTGTAATGAGATTTTTGTCACAGTCCCAATAATACATTTAGCATTTACTTACAAGTATCAGTGAAAAATTTACAATATAAAATTATCAAAAAACGTGCTACTGCCCCTTTAAACTCCAAATTACAGCTTAATTTCATGTTTACAACATGGACTGACCGCAGCTTATTTGGGTACAAGGTTTTGTTAAAGAAGTGTTGCTTTAATGTTTGGAACCATTTTCGGAATTATGGTTGTACTCATGTTTCTATTTACTTCTCCTACATCTGAAATTGTTCTCCAAGTTACATGAAATCTTTTATTTTTGCCGGGTTAAATTATTGTTCCTCTCTATTGGAGTCGTTTCTGTAGTCCATTCTGATTGTCCATTACCAATAGAATCATCAATCATTGGTGAGTGTGATATATCACCCATTGTAGTTGTAGGGTTCTGTTACATATGTGAGAGATTGGTCGTCTCTAACAAAACTGATTTATGATCAAATATCTGACCTGTTATCACTCACAAAGAAAGATATATATATTTTATTACATATCACATCTATACCGTTGATCTTTACAGGAATCCATGCCACACATGAATGATGATAACAGGTTGTAAAGATTAGCAATATTTCGCATGTTCTAGAAATGTTTATAAAAGGTACTTTACTGCAAAATGAATTTTTTTTAGATTGATTATATAACATGATTCATACATGATCGTCTTGTGCAACTTTATACGCCATTCCTATCATTTTCGAAATATATTTTGAATTCACAGTCATACCTTTACTACATTATACAGTGATGTTTAAGTATAACGCGCATATATAGTAGACAACTGCAATACAACTACATGTGCAGTCTCAAATCACTTACCGGCAATGTCAATCAATTTGCTAGATGCCATTTAGAAATATTCAATTGATATCGATTCTTAACATTTGAATGGACATTTCGAATGAATTGATCTGGAAACTTAAAAAGCGCTTTGTCTGCCTTTGATCTCTTCAAATGAAAACGGATCAATGAATAAGACAAAATTACGCGACTGGAAGTTAATTCTTCAAATGATAACCTCAATCTGGTAACCTTTACAATCGTTTCATCTTGCGTCATGAAGTCATTTCACTGAAAACGCTACTCATCCATTTGTGTTTTTGCAAGCAAGAAAAATACATGTATTAATTTGCTTCCTTTGTAACGGTTTGATGACTTTGATCGATCTTTGCTTTAATGTTTCTGGAGATGATGTACCAAGTTACCTCAAAAAGTAGGTGTTATCATTCAAATTTACAAATTATGTTCTTGGTCGTGTGTTATATAACATGAAGCCATTCTGTCAAGTAAATGTTTTAGGTTATTATGTTATTAGGTTTAGGTCATAAAGTCGATCTAATGGAAGAAGGATACTATCATATGTTGATATATAACAATGTTAAACGATAAATCGCAATATTCTGATGCCCATGACTAGATTTATTTATTGATGATGAAGATATTAAAAAGGAGACCGGAAAGGTATAATTTGTAGTTTAAAAGTATTTGACGGCGAATATCATTTTTATCATCTGTTTTTCACGCTGCATATATATTAAAACATATACTGAAAAAAGTGTGTGTTTTAACAAATGTATATTCAAAATTCCGTCCAAAAGAAACTTCACAACATTTTGCAATCATTCTGATAGTATGCTTTCGTGGCCATCTAAATCGACTGACAGTAGGCAGATGTCTCTGTTTCAACCCTTCTGTAAATAATGTGTCATTACATATACCAATACGCAATAGAATGATTTGTGTTTGTTGCTTCTCACTGAATTATTATTATAGGTCAATTAGAAGTGAAGAGGTCATATTCCGACCGCAGTCAATATATTCGAAGGGTTCAAGATTCGTATGAACGTGAGTAAATATATGATCATTATCTATTTGACATAGCCATTGATACGTAAACATTATTTTCGCTTCTAATTTAGTGAACGGCGGGTCAATTCTATTAATCAGAACCTTTTCCGCCACTTGCATTGACTTCCTGTGGAGTTGTCACAGTTAAACATTTGATTCCAATAATCAACGGCTTGCAAATACTGCAAACCAAACAACGACTTGGCATCTTAGGCATTAAATCTTCAAGTCAATTTCCCTACTGTGACAGATGATTCTTCATGGCAATCTGGAAATACGATAATTACTGTTCACGTTCAGGCTGCTGGCATCTCAACATTGTAATTCTACTTCTCCTACATTTGAAATTGTTCAAAGGAATTCTCCACATGAAATCTTATACTTTTTGCGAATTAAATTATTGTTCCTCTTTATTTGAGTCGTTTCCGTAGACTCTGGTTGTCCATTACTCATAGGATCATCAATCATTGGTGTGTGTAATATATCACCCATTGTAGTTGTAGGGTTCTCTTACATATGTGATAGATTGGTCGTCTCTGACAAAACTGATTGATGATCAAATATCTGACCTGTTATCAATCACAAAGAAAGATATATATATTTTATTACATATCAGATCTATACAGTTGATATTTACAGGAATCCATGCCATACACGGATGAAGGTAACAGGTTATCAAATACTAGCAAGTTCGCATGTTTTAGAATAAAAAAAGCAAATTAAACATCTGTACTGAAAAGATAAAGGACACAACGTTCATAAATCGCACACAGTGTTTCTTATCAACGTTATCGTACATCTAGCTCTTCACACGATGTAAAATGTCAATAAATTTATTTGAGTTCATAATTATGTAAAATATCAAGAGAGAATTACACGTCATATTATCCTTATGTTGGCATTTACACTTCGTGGAAAGGAAAGAGCATTGCACGTTTTCTGTAATTATCTCTGATTGCAATAAATGAAGGAGATCACCTATAGTGAGACTTTTGTACCTAGATATCAAAGATTTTGTTTATTTAGTATGTCAATGTTCATGTTACGAATACTATATTATGATGTTTTAATGTACTGGTATATTTCTTTGCTAAAAGAAATAAAAGACTTCAATATTAATTTCAATTGTGTGTGTTTCCAATGATAAATTTATTCACTAATAAAAGAAATCTTTTTAAAATTAAATAAAAAAACTCGTTCACTAGGATGATCGAAAAGATAAAACATTTAACGTATGTTGCCCTAGGGAAATTAAGGCTGCAATTTTTCAATATTGTTGAATGTATTCTGTTTATAACTTTCCTTTAACGAATAGATACATAAATCAACAACATTTTTATTTGACAATAAGTTTTTCCTGATTCTTTTGAATAAGCCTTTCATTGTTTACATATAACCACCATTAGGTTTTTGTATCATTTGCAATAGATAAAAGGTTATTTTTGCAAGCTCAATTAAAATACATTGAAGAAGGAGTGTTGTAGTTATTAGTAAAATTATGTAATTAATCATACTTATCTTAAACATAATGATTAATGTATGCTAATTTGAAGTCTTTTCAATCTCTTAACTTGAATCAATGTAATACAAAATTTTATATTCAAATTGCATATTCAGTTTCAAAAATATCTGAAATCACTATTATAGGATTTATAGTTTTGATCAGATGTAATGTTATGTACACATACATTTTTGAGTCATCTTGATTCACAATTCCGCGAAACATATACACTACCTGCCTCTTCTCAAAATTTTCATTTTAAGTCATCTTCATTAATAGGGTTGTTTCCCTTTGCTGGTAGTGATTTCCTGTTTAACAGTGGCCGAGAAACATTGCTTTCTATAATCAACTTTCTGCAAATACTGCAAACCAAATATCAAGTTGGATATTTAATCATTAACTCTTTAAGTAAACTTCCCTAGAATGGCAGAAAGCTGATGATTATTTTCTGCCATTCATGGTTCTTTGGTATACAAGAAATATATATAGAAATACTCCTTTTTTTTAAAGTCTTCTCATCATTAATTTTTATCATAATACAATTTTAACATTTGAATAGAGATTGTATTTAAAAAAATACAATGTCAATAGAACCAATTACATTCACATTTTGAAATGTAAATCATAGCAACGTTTCATCTATGGATTATTCATAAAGTTGAAAGAAATGCTTAATAATTAAAGGAATATTACCAACAATATTCTATTTCATATCTTTATCTTTATTTCTTTATTTTTTGTTCATTTATTTACTTTTTATGTATATCTGATCTCTATTTTCATGTATTTATTTTCTATGAGATACATGTAAGAGAGTGTTTATTTTTTATTTACGGTTTTTCTCATTACTGCTATCGGCTATCTGAAAACGTAATCCTGTTTGGACTTGCATAAATAGTAACAATTACATTTAGGCATCAATGTTTCACAATTTCTGGGTACGATAAAATTAAGATTGTTAATTAGATACAACTGCCACCCAAAGCCAAAGCTATGTGGGCAGAGAAAGATATGCCATTATAAATCGCAACTTAACGTGATATTTCATTGGTGATTGTGTTATATGATGCTATTGAAACTATTACTGAAGATCTATATAATCGTGATGAAGCTTTATAGGCGGTTAATTCTCTCAGGCCGAACAAACATCTCATGTTCAATTATACTTTCTCATAGTTCCAGTCAAAGCTCATTACTTTACAAATAATGAGGTCAATGAATAGACAACACGAACAATACAAATATACTGAGACATATTCTACCGTTAACATCAATGTTTTTATCTGCTCAATGCAATATATTGGTTATTAAATCTAATAATATTGATGATACTATTTCTAGGGTAACTGAAATCCAATAATAAGTTGATCACACAGATTTTACTTCAGAGATGGAAATTTTCTGTTTATATTTGTGAAACAAATAAGTATTATGATAAAATATTTTATTTTTGGTATGGGATATAACCTGAATGATACAGAAAATTCCCGAATGTGTATACTTGAAAGGGGCAGTAGCACGTCTTAAGGGGTAATATCAGGTGATGTCAGGAAAATAAAAATGAATGTTTCCAATTGAGAGACAATGTAATTGAACTAAACAAAGCAGTAATAACTCAAATATATAATGTAAATGTCAGCCGTGCGATTCCCTTTTCTTAGACAAAATGAATTAAAGGTGTTCATACCAAAATTTCCGCCAATGGACTTAATGTGAATCTTTATAATTTGTTCTCTGACTAAGGATGATTGGTTTGTGACACTATCAAAAGAAAACATAAAGCATCGACGTACAACTATCAGTGAAAAGAGCTTCTGCCCCTTTAAACTAACATGTATGTAGAATTTGAATTATTATTTTGAAATTTTTAGCTCATACATCAAAGCCTGTCATGAAGTTGAACAGAATATATTAAACAATAGACAAGGCCAAGATAACATGTTTAATCTAGTTCTCATTGTTTATTACTCGCATTTAAAGTTGTAAAAGAGGAAAAAAAACATGATTATGCCCCTTGTTTTTTGTATATTGTTGAAAGCACGTTTGAATCTAAAATAGATTGGGGAAGGCAAATAAGCTGATTGGTGTATAACGTTTTACAAAGAAATGTTAGCGAAATTGTGTCCAGGCGAAATACAAACATCGATCATAAAGATTTAAAAAAAAAAATGTTTACTCATTAAACTAGTTTCATTTGGAGCTGAGCAGGTAATGAGGGATTCTTTGCTTGACATTGCCAGTGAAAAGCAAACACTACTTGCTTCGTCTAATTAAGTCAATTCTAAGTCAATTCCATTAATCAGAACATTTTCCTTCGCTGGTATTGACTTCCTGTTAACAGTTACAGATAAACATCGAATTCCAATAATCAACTTCCTGCAAACACTGCAAACCAAACATCAACTGAAAGTTAATCATTAAATGTTTGCATTAAGGTCCTTTGGATAACAGGTAGTGTCTCACGTTACTCCAGAAAGCTTATATACACATGGTTACTTTACGGCGACTCATACTACATGTTCCGACGATTGAATAAAATTTGAAAAAGGGTTTCTAAAAGCAAATTCATTTTGCTTTCATTTAAACGAATACTTTTCCTTTATTCAATCCTTAAATAAGTCAGTTTTGGTTATGATCGATAGCTGGTTATTTCCAGTTATCAATGTTGCTCTCGCTGAAGCGTCATGTCTTTCAAGTTCAACCGTCAATCATTCAAAGGAAACGATGTTCAACTGTTTCAAGCACCATTCATCATGATAGATTTTTAACATTTATCAAAACAGATAAGATAATTATTGTTTTATCTTAGCAATTACAAGCGATATTGTAACCATCAGGCAAGAGTAAAGAAAACATGGAAGTCTTAATTTAGATGTTTATCACACTTCAACAAAAGCAACAACATATGACACAGTTTCGAGGGTAATAAATTCTTTATTACCTTTTCTATTCCATTTTACCATCTTAGAAATATCCAAGAAACGGGCCGGTTCCCTTGCGACAGCGAGCTACAGTGACGTCACAAATAATGATGTTATGACGTCACAGGCGAACAAATAGGGGAACTCGCGCTACAACAATCGTTGCTAGGCAAAAGTAATATGTGCACTAGTGCTCATATTGAAAATATGTCACCACTTATTTTCAACCGTATGGGTAATAAAGTAGTTTATCAATTGCACAATTGTATAATATGTGCAGTTTCTGCTTATGTTTTGTTTCTTATGCTCCTCAAAAATGTTTTTTTTTTTTGTACTATAAAAATAATTGTGCAAAAGCTGATATTTTCAACACAGATAAACAAAGGACAGATGGTGTGTAATTCAACGCAATTTAGGTTTGTTTATTTATATAAAATGACAACATGTAAAGATCGCTGATAAGAAGCAGGTCCAATATGAGCCTGAAAAAGAAAACATCAAAATCTGAAGTCGATCGAACTTCTGGGATGGAAATGTAGCATCACGTAAAAGGCTACTTGCATATTAATAAGTATGTATTCGTTTCCTTTGTTTTCATCTTCTTCTTATATTTCTCAGACGAAGAACGTTTTATTTCGAAAATAGCCATTGCTTCTGAAAATAGGTGTTCTTGCAAAACGTTTTTGATATCTCTTGTATTTGTATTTTGGGCCTTGATACTAAATAAAATGCCTGTCTGTCTGTGTGTCTTACTAATAACAATAACAATACAATGTTTATACATTGAGGAGATATGCCAAGCTGTCAGGGTTTGACGAACGCTTAATTATATAATATGTTTCTCTTTTCCATTTATTTCTATGCATACGATCAATATCAAGTTGATTTTAGATATGCATCAGGGAATTTTAAGCCCAAGGCAATATTTCAGTTTTATCTAACTCAGATTGTGAATAGTTAGCAGTTTATTCGCACCATTACTCACCATGCATGCCGAGCTGCTATTAAACAATCCAAATAGTATCCAAGTAGAACGGATGCATTGGTTTTCATTCATAATCCAGCAAACAGTGTTTGTATCGACATTTAATTTTTTTTATTATTTAAATAGTGATTATGCATGACATAAGGCAAATTCACATTATAATTATGCAATCACACTATATGTGAATATATCTTTCATATTATGAAGGATTCGCTGCAGAGAATGACCTAGTTTTGGAATATTGTGTGATTGAATACCTTCTCGAAAGGAGTCTGGTCTTTAAAACTACACTATTCACACATTTTACTCCAAAAGAATTAAGGAATTTAAGTATTTATCATTTTCGAATAATCTTAAACGTTTGCACCTCAAAATAAAACTATTTGCTCATACCTGTTTGCATACCTGGCTCTCGATTTCTGACTTTTAAACTGTAAAGACATTTTCAAATTTGTTTTAATATATCACATTTAATAGGAAAATGTCTTCATTAAGCTATACATTACCGGAGATGTCACCGATATTGAGTCAAGCTAGATACAGTAACAGTTCGCGTCAGCCAATCGTTAGGCGACCTGCGACGCTCCATTCAAACGTGAGATTGCCGAATGGATCTATCCAATCATAAAACGGCCCCTTTTAGTTTTATTTGAAAGTTTGAACTAGTTGATAGTTATCTGCAAATGCAGACCATTGCTGCTTGGTAAGATTTGATAACTCCTATAGGTTTGCTGACGCGACCAATAACATCTAGCTAAACTCAAAATTGGAGTGTTCATGTAGCTTAGACTGAAAGTTTCTGTCTGAGTCAAGTATAACTACTCTGACATTGACGAAATCTATTAGTTACTTTATAAATGAATTGAGTGAATGCAAGATGAGATGTTATTGACTTTTTGTTATATTCCTGAATCATTCACACTAATTTTTCTCTATATTACAAATATCAGATAATAAGTATTTTTAATTTTGAAGACTTATTTTCTCTCGAAGAATCATTTTTATAAATTTATTCTTAAAAAGAGCTCATGTACATTTGTACAACCTGGAAGATTTTACTTCAATAAAACAATAGAGTTGTTATCCTGCTTGTGATATATCAATTACTTTCCTATTTAACATATGTATTAACACGTCAAACAAAACTAGCTAATTGACAACTTAATTATCGGGCCTTTTGAGGGTCTGACATTCTCCACAAAGTGGATACAAATGCGCCCTACATGTACTTGTGTTTATATCTTATACAAAAACACAGCTTCACCATGATGATAAAGTAACATCTGGTCCAATTGTGAATCAATAAACACAGATATTTATACATACTGGTTTCCAGATGATTGGCATATGGTTATAGATATAGATTATGGTAAAGTATCTTCAAATATCAGAATTCGAAATGGTTTCTCAACGTATTTAACTGTACAAAAAGTGTGGTTTATTTACAGCCAACTTTTTAATGTTAGAAATTAGATATGAATACACAATTGATGAAACAATTGATTAATAGGAAACAATAAACTACCACAATTTTAAAATCAAAATGCTCTTCATATTTACGTAAAAGACACTACAAAAAACAAAAAAAAACAACAACAAAATACAAAATAACCAAAGCAATAAACAAACCTTGCAAGCTTAATGTATTTCCTAAATATGAGTTTAGATAACTAACTCTTGCATCATTTCAAAACATTTTCATTTTCAAAACCGAATTTCACATTTTCAAACAAAATCTCCCATTTCTAAAATTTAGACAAATTTATTTGGTATATGTTAACCAATGTAAAACTATTCTGATCGATAATGTACACTTCTGTACGACCCAGAAGATTGTTAACAATGTACTAATTTCAACTGCAGAAGTATATAGTATTGCCTTCGACATACATCTCATAATATTTATTACTTGCTATTTCACCAAGGCAGTCATATTGAGCTAACTTTAATATTTAGCCCTGATTCTTAAACAGGAGCAGAGCAAAGTTAAAGTTAAATAGGGATATCTGGAAGCAGTCATTTGTCACATTGTTAACACAAGAAGATGATGAAGTCTGCTTGTTTGCCCTCTGTAAATGATCCTCGAACTGCATGTCCTTCAAAACGACTCTAGTACACCTGATGCATATGTACCCTGTACTCTGTCACAGCTTCATGTAATCCATGCATGATGGCCGTTTTGTCAAAAAGTCTCAACACAATAACACAATGATGATAACAGTACAAATACAAATTGTCACAAACGAGACCGCTTTTGCAACACCGCTGGCTGATATGTTGATTTCAGGCATCTTTAGTGTCTCCAGTCCGAAACTTCCGAAATGTCTCTGCAAAGTTAAGTATAAAAATATATTGGCATGTTACGATGATTAAAAGTATGGTAGTATTTGCTAGTACAAAAACAATGTTGGAATGTATACCAAACTATACAACCTCGGCAACATAGGAACTGCTAATGAACTATTTTACTATCGTCTTCTATTATCAGAAAAATCCTATTGCATATGTATTTTGTAGCAGCATCTATAACTAGACTGTGCAAAAAATGGCTATTGGACTGTAGTTCATCAAATGCACTTTACAAACTTTTATTATATTAAACAATTATTCACTACACAACTAAATATGCACAAATTATCTGTATTAAGTAAATTTACATAGATTTTATTAACTTGTTACCGTATATGACGTAATATCTCCTATTATATAAACAAAATCAACATCATTTTATTTAAGAGTTGTGATGCAGTCACTCTGTATGTTGTTGTTTGTCACCTATGGATATGTTACCTACCATGCTCGTATTTTAGATTTCACAATGTAAACTCACAAAAAACGATTTTTGAGATTTGCTTCACAACTTTTTTTGCTCTGTATGTCTGCAAAAATACATCTTTTTTGTAAATTAACATTTTTCGTGATATGCTCATAAAACTAATTTTTAAGAAAAACAAATATTCACAAATGAATGTGCTTTGTTTGCAGAAAAATAGTAACAGGTTTTAACTTCGGAGCAAAAAACGTTATTGAAAACTCTCTGAAATTGTCTATTGTCCCCTTGGGCATAAATGTTGGCCTGACAACGTCCTGAAAACCCTGGAAAACAGTTTTGAATTGTTGAGGAGGAATATACAAAGAACGTAAAAGATAAACTTCCAAAAGTCATCTGATCTATTTGAGAATGATATTCAAAGTTGAAAAAAAGCCATAAGTGCAAAAACTGAAACCCAGAAAAAAATTCAAAATTCAAAACGACTAATTGGCCTTCAACTTGATTGATATTAGCGTATTACTTACAACTTGTTCATGTTCATTGCAGATCCTGAAAATAATGCATTAATCATTGGTGTTGTAACAGCTGTCCTTTTGTGTGTTTAATTCTATGCATTGAGCTTGGGAAAATAACACAGTTGACAATCACGATACAGAATAAATACAAATATTATCATATAAACAACTGGTTATTGCACTTCACTGAAGCTGTTGACAACTTGATATGGTTTGGACATATTTTGTTTCAATAAAGAATCTGGCTCGGTACACAAGCAAAGCTTTGCTGATATTTTGCTAATATATCAACAGTATAAAACATCAACAAACTACACAAGAACTTGACAAAACAAACAAAGAAATTAAGAATATAACATTTCTGTATTAGAAATGAAGGTGTCATATTGCCAGCAGTTGCTTTTTACAAGATGTTTTACACTTTACGATGTTTTATCAAATCGCATACTCCTGCAGATAAATTGATGAAAATACTTTATTATATTTAGATTATCTTTCCTACTTTTAGGGGTTATCCCGTACAACAACGTATGGAGGTTGTGGCCATATCATAGAGTAAGTATTATTTCTTAAATCTGTATATCGTTTGCATATGAATAAGTTATGAACTACGTCTTCATTGGGATACCCACAGGCGCATTCTGTGATAGTGTATATGTATCTATCAATTTTTTCCGCATTTAGATCAGATAATTTACCGTTGCAACTCTTGTTAAAAGCGAATTGAATTCGCTGATTGTGTTGGCATTCGTGACGTCATCAGGTAACGAATAACGCATCTTAATAGTTTTAGGTAGGCACTATTTTTCATACGGGTTTGTCCTACAATTCAAAGTTTGTATATTAGAGTTATTTCTCAGGTTATATTTACTATATTGGAGACATGTTGTGAAACTATGTCTTTGTACATTTTTGTAAAAGTCAATGAACAATATGGCGCCTTCTTTCAAATTGATATCAATATAGAATGTAACATTACTTTTCTACTATAGCTAATTTACAATTTGGCAAGCTTATAACAGTGTTTTTAATACATCAGTATTTTCTTGTTTTCAATAAAAAATACAATTTATACAAGTATTGCGTACATTAAAAGATCATCATTTGTTGATAAAATTTCATTATTTTAAAGACCAAATGATATACTATTTTACGCTAAACACTTTATTGAGTGTCCTGTTATACATGTAGGTATTATTTTGATGACGAAGTTTAATGTTTAGAAATATTTAATGCTTACACAATCTGTGATGCTAATCCTGACCAAGAAGTATAGAAAACACACTTCGGTTCACAGAACAGTTATCATCCATCAATATCCAAAGTGGAATGTAACACACACTTCCTAAAGTAATTAAAGGTAATGTCTCACAGAAAATTGAATACGAATTTGTTATTATCATGGGCAGAATATAAGATATCACTCATAACATTAATACGAGACACATCTTAAAAACAATGACATTATCATTGAAAAGTAAACATTATAAATGATGATGAAGGTGAAGTGTACAAACCTGTTGATCGTGGCAGCAGTAGAATGACTCTCACGATTACTAACTATACTGTCAACTATAATCAATAGGACAACATATGTTGCATGTGTGATCTTCTCTGCACACAAATATCTAGGTTGACAGTATCTAAAATCGAATATTTCTCATTTTCAATTGATTGAATGCATGGTGGTAGTTAAAATCTATGCGCAAACTGACATTCGACATATCATAATAATGGTATCGATATCTTCGATAGCAGGGGAATTGTAATGGAAATGTGTTATGAAAATCCTTGATTACATATTACACATGCCTCGCATTCAAAATTGTATCAGGAAAAGAAATGAACACAATCAAACATTTCATTTCAAATAGATTTTTTCCATCATTTAAAAGACTCCACTCAACCAACTTCTAACTCCCAAACGTCACAGCAGCTTCTGCCAGTTTGCTTTATTTTAGGCGAGGTGTTTTTGAAGAGTATTTTACTTATATCGTGACTGCTTTTATTATTTCAGGGGAAAAGTCCACAACATCATTTAGGTTGCGCCTTGCGGTGAAACCTGCGAGCATTGGTTGACTGAAAGACAAAAAACAGTTTGTCAACTAAAGTAGAACTCTGCTATCGATCCTCTTCACTATATACAACTCACCATTAGGAAACATTGCCTATCCTAATGGTCTGTCTATTGACCTCTTCTTTGTCATATGTATCAGAGATCGATTGATTCAGCTTTCACTCAGTTATCTCTGGTAAAAATCAGCGGATGTCATGCAAAAGAGAACTAATGATATTTGTATTCTAAATCTGTTCAACAGTTGAATCTCCCTTCATTCAACCAACACTCATAAACACGATTTGTTGCAGAACATCCCAAATATGAGTAAGAAATTATACAATTCTAGACTGGTGATGAGGTCAATACCTGTTTTTATAGACCCGAGCGGTATTCCGGCTCGACTGTTGGCAAGAACTGGTCCATGACGTCATGATAACACTAGCATGACGTCATGAAACAAGGGTTTGACGTCATCGGCTCTATTTTTAGTAACTCAAGTCAATATAACTTTTGGTCGGACTCGGGGTCACGGGGGTTAAGTCAATATCACTTTCTGTCGACTGTCACGTGACCGGTTCTCGACCAATCGGATTGTCGGAAAATTACGCTCACATAATAATGAGTCTTATCCACACAGGCCTGTGTATTATCACACTTATATTACTCTAACGTGCTGTTATATAAGGTAACCACACATTCTTATTAAAATGGTTGCAGATGGTTAAGGTCTCAGCAGCAAGAATTGCAACAAGGACAAGGAAATCAGACTCCAAAGAGACTATTGATATATTAATGCTATTGATTGAACTATTGATGCTTGTGTTCAAGTTCAATTGAAGATTGACAGGGGTTCAGTCCATTCCAGCACTAGACTTCATTGAGCACCGAATGTTTCCTTCAAATACTTAAAAAACCTGGCATGATAAATGGGAAAAGGCTATGTCCAGGATCAGTAACTATTAAGTGATCCCTTTCTCCTCACGCTTCTGCGATTCTTGCATTAGCATCCTATTGATTTTGACTCTCACCAGCTCTCTGTGTCTTACATTAATCACGTTGAGATCAATCTTGTTTACAGCTAATAGGATAGGTTTCAACCCTCGTCACACGATTAAGTCACCTCAAATCTCTCATAAACCCCATGTGTGTTGTTTCACCTCATAACAGTAGATCTAATAAGATCTGCTGAAGTAGAATGGTTCAAATTGATTAACAGTCATAGCTAAAGGTCCTTTTCACCATTTGATGATAAAATAACCTAATTTCGTGCACATTGAATACATGAGATGTTTTCATTTGTTGTTTTATCAAGGAAGATATGATTACCATGTAAACTGACTTACACATGAAACGTCATTCATATACAAATGTCTTTATAATTGCAAAATCGGCCGTAAAACAATAACTCACTCACTCAATTTTGAAACGAAACATACATGTTCTTATTGAGAACTCTATGAATATGTCCTCAAAGTCGAAATACCCTTTGTAGGAAACATCATTCAAATGAAAATTGATATATTTTGAAAATACAATATATTTGCCCATACTTTATACGATTGGTTTCATTATTGATGGCACAATGCATGTCAGTCTAAAAAGCAAAACAAAGATTGTGTGGTTGCACTTTTGCTAAATTTGGTGTTAATATCAATAAGTGCGAAGTTATTAATCCCCCTTCTCTAAAATCATTGTTGTCACTTCTTGAACTGCATTCATGAAAGTTATTATTTTGAATATCGGCCGTAAACAACCTCATTAATCTCAAGCATTATGGAAAGAAATGCAAAAAGTTGAATTTCAAAAACATATATATTATCTTTCAACGTCACCACCTCTGTTGACAAAACACCAAACAACCACCAAGTAAGACCATCAAATCATGACAAATGTCTGAATATTGACAAAATATGTCCATAATTCCTCGAACTTCTGAAGAACCGCCACAGTACCTGAATGTTTTTGAAACTTTATTTTTTTCACAATAAAGAGAGGATGTGGATATATTTGAGGAGCCCAAAACAGTAAAAGCAAGATCACGTAAGAAGACTGATATCAGTGTGCATTAGACCATCGTCAAATGTACATTAGAGTGACGTAATTATTGATAGTTATCAAATGTAAGATTTGCATCATTTATGTAAGAACAGCGTGAACACGGACAAATGAAATCTATCTGAGCTATTCGATTCCATGTTACAATGCCATGATGCGACTTGTATGTGGGAAATGGTGACAAAATCTGTCTCAATTCCAATAGCGCAAGTAAGTAATCGCGAGTAAGTTACTTGTAAATTACTCTTGTACTATATTTGATTATTTGGGTGCTTTTTGCTAACTCAGAGCCCAGCAAATGTTTTTTTTCTCACTACTGTTTATATTGTTAGAGAAACATATGCCTATTTTTTTTTGCTTGGCATTTTTGATAGAAACTTGTATTTCTATTGTCGTTAGTGTTACCCCAAGAGGGAGCATTTCCAGTTAATAAAATATTTAAATTTTCACACTCTCAATTTGTATTGTTTCAAAACAGTAACTTGCACATGTTCTTTTTTTATTAACATTTGAATCATTTTCATGAATAGTGTTTTCAATTATATGCCTTCTTGAGTTTTAAGAGACAGGAAACATACTTATCTGTGTCCATATTATAAAATTAAAGTTTTCAGCGATAATTATTTCCATCCTTTGTATTTAAGTTGTTGATATACCCACACTTCGCTCGGTGTATCGCTCAATAACCTCCTGTTTGAATCGTGGGTCTCCGAGGCGTTGCGTAGCGGAGCCGAGGAACCACGATTCAAACAGGAGGTTATTGAGCGATACACCGAGCGAAGTGAGGGTATATCTGACTTATACCCCACTCCGGTCGAGTCATATTTGACGAAAAAGAGCATTCCATCATTCTTTAAGTATACAGCTCTTGACCTAACTAGATCAAAAGAATATTAACAATACTCATCTAATTGTGGTGTAAAACCATAAACTAACTTCATTACATTAAAATTGGTACAGACTAGTACTTATATACATAGGCTTATATATATAGAAACGATATATACATAAAACAACAGAAAATACCTATGCTTGTATCAATCCTCATTAGCTCATTCGATAGAGTCGCTGCTCAACAACTTAAAGGTTCTGGTTCGATTCCCACCATCTTTGATTATAATTCTCAAAAACTTATGATTTTACAAGTTTTACAAGTCTGTTTATTTGCCAACGTTGAAGATCTGTTCTCTTGACTAAGTGTAGATTAACAAAAAAAACATTGGGAATGTTTTAGCACTATTGCCAACAAATGTACCCCTAGCACTGATCTAAAGTGACTTCAGTAGCGAATCGTCCACAGAATACTGCCAACAAAACATTTCCTTTACAAAATAAAATATGTTGATACCCCACAATGTACTTTCTGCAATGCAGCTGACGAAACTATTTATCATATGTTCTGGGAGTGTAGCAAAGTGAAAAATATATGACAAGAGATTAAAATTTGGCTCAACACTGTTGATGTACAACTTAATTTTACAGTTTCTCATATATTATTTGGAGTGAAAGGGAAACTAATTATGTTTTAAATGGTATAATCATGTTAGTTAAGAATGTTATATACTATTGTAGTAAGAAAAGTTTTATCCCAATATTATATATAACAAGAGGCAAATCACACAATATTACAATATCACAAAATACATATACATTAACCAAACAAGGAAGCATATTTCCTGAAATTGTGGTCTATCTTGCATGTTCTATTTAGATGAGTACTAGACTTTATCAACTATTCTGTATGAACAATGTACCCACAAATTTATATTGTTATGGAATTACTTGTATATTACCATGTATGTTAACCTGTATGTATGCCTGAAAGAAAGTAAAATATATAAAAAAAACACACAAAAAAACAATAAAGAGTAGGTGTCTTCGAAAAGTAGAGGTGTATCAGTGGTTAAGCTACAGTTACAACAGAGAAAGGTGAGGTGTATCCGCCAATACACCTACAGTTAGAACAAAGGAAACCAGAGCAACGAGACCGGAAGTGGGGTATAATCTCTAATACACCACTGATAAATAAAAAACCTATACGGAGTTGGCATATACCTTAGATATCTCTTTGTAAGATCCAATCTGAAGTGTTAAATAAGGGATAATTATGTTTTATGTTGATGTCGGAACTGAAATCACGTTTAGGGTGACACCTCTCTCAGGCTAATGAAGCTTTGGAGGGTTAAAACTTCTTTCAGGAACACATAAAGATCTCTTATCAAATTATACATTCTTAACGTTCAAGGCAATGCACATTTCTTAAGAGATAATGGGCGTTTTCCTACCAATTAGAATGAACGTGGCATGCAAAAAAATATCATTGTATTTAAACCATAGTGAATTATTGTTATAAAGAAAATTATCCTAAATTTATATGTGCTATTGTATATGTACTTTTCAAGCTCTCAATTAAAATGATTTTATCTTTAGAGTAACAAATATCAAGTCTAGATTTATAAGAGAACGCATACACTGATGGCTTGTAGTTATCATTATCTTTTTACTAGTTCAAGACAGCAAATATCCGCTACGTGATTTATAAAGTCGCTGCCATTTGAAGGTTTTAGACAGAAAAAAGCTGCAACGCCTAGCATGAACCATCAAACGCTGTCGCACCTAAAATGCAAACTCTAAACTTTAGCTTTCGGATTGCAACTCCGAATAACGACTTAAAAGGGTTTGGCAAGCAGATATGCTTTGATTTCTTAAAGGTTCTATGATGCATTATACTTTTAAAACATGCGCAATTCAACTACGGATGTCCTGAAAAACTGTATATCGAACCAAATGAATTGAGAAATAAGAAGAATGACATGCATCTAAGATTAATATCACAAATTTCTTCATCTAGGATAAAAATCGTAAATTCTTCTAGATACATTTTGCAAAAAAAGAGTAATTCCTTCTAGAATGCATATTTCAATATTCTTCTTCTAGGATAGTATATCTTCGGACTGTTTCTTCTAGGTTACACTAAGATTTTAAGTAAGAAACAGAGAGTTGAGAAACAGTTATGATCCCAGTATATTCGAGATGAAGCTTTTAGAAAAGAATCAAGATATTTATTTACGGCGCATACACAAATTAAGATTTCAATTTTACTGCATTCTTAGTCAGTTTAAAGGGGCAGTAGCACGTTTTAGGGGGAATATAAGGTGATGTCAGGAAAATGAAAATAAATGGTTCCAAATGAAAGACAATGTATTTAAACTAAATGGAGTAGTAATAATTCAAATATATAACGTAAGGTTCAGCCATGCGATTCCTTTTTCTTACAAAAATGAATTAAAGGTGTTCACACAAAAATGGCCGCCAATGGATTTTATGTGAATCCTCATACTTTGTCCTTTGACTATGGGTGATTGGCTTGTGTAATGTGATTGTTGACACTGTCAATATAATACATTAGGCATTTACTTACAATTATAAGTGCAATTTTTAAAATATAAAATTATCAGAAAACGTGCTACTGCCCCTTTAAGGTGTGATGAAATGATGTCATACAACCAAACAGAAGGAAGAATGATTATATCACAAAATATTTTATTAGTATTTTAGACTTGTTTAATCGTTCATTGTTGAGAATTCATTGGTGTTGTTTTCAAATTCGTAAGCTTTATTGGCTACTCTTCTGAATATTACATTAAAAACAACTGTCAACTACAACATACCAAAAAAACCGAGCTTTGTAGAAACGCTCTTCCTTATCATGCTAAAAAGCGCTCTTGATGAGTGTAAGATCAAATATAGTCAGACGTCCTCATATCAAGCATTCGTGGAATAATGATGATGAAAACAAATATAGAAATATGGATTCAGCCAAGTTATGTCTAAGTTATATGATGCTTTGAGTACAATTGCAGCTTACGATTTCCGCCTTGCACTTACCATGATGAAAGAGACATGTGTACACACAGTGTAAATAACATGTATTTCAAAAGGGAATCGATGCTTTCCGTCTGAGCAGGAATCAACTGAAAAGATCAAGTAAAACTTTTTCCAGTTCATCGATGAAACGTTCATTGAGAGCTTGAACGGGCCATGTCTTTCAAATGCCCCCTTCCATCAATCCTACAAAATACTGTTCAACTGTTTAAAGCACTTTGCACAATGGATCGTTCACATTTGTCAAGACAGTAATAAAGCGCTCATTTCCTTGCAAGCAACAAAAACGGAAAAAATCGTTCAGATCATCGTGTAACCTTACCGAAATCGTAACGTCACACCATTGCTGGTAAAAACATGCTCTTTGTCCTATATATTTCTGATTATGTTAATTATCAATGATGTATCAAGTTGTATCTTGCCTCCATGTTTGTAACAAACATATCCCAACCACATAAAGTAATATCTGGTCTGTTTTTAAGTCACTTAACAAGAACTGTATTGTATTTCAAGAAATAAGATAAAAGAAGTAGTTAAGTATATTTTAGAGATCACATATTAAAATTGTTTGTCATTACATTTATCTAATTTCAAAGTGGAGTCTGCTACCTGCCAATACTTTAAAGTTTGAAATTGGTAATAGATATATTTTTGATGATGTCAGTTTGTTTTGTGAAAAGACGAACCAATTGTGATTGGAACATTTACATAAGAAACATTAATCAGACTATAAGGGTCTTTTCAAAGACTTTCAAAATATAATGTTAAGAATTCCAAAAATCGTCACGTAACTGTTTAGAAAGTGGCTAGAATTGTGCCCTCAAAAATATTCATAACATCGATTATCATCCCGATGATAAATGAAAACAATAATTAATGTAACAGGTTTATTATTCTGTCAAAAATTTCCTTATTAAGTCAACTGTTAAAAGATATTACGGTTTGAGTATTTCCTCAAGTACTTAGCTAAAAGTGGTTGTCTATATATTTGAGGAATCGAGTATGTATGACTTTTTTAGTACAATTGTGTTTGCAACTAAAGAGACGCAACTGTACATTATTAAACAGTTTTCTAAGATGGAACATGATATGTTACAATCCATGAAATAAAATTAGTTTTTTTAACATGCTGACAATGCTGCTCACGCCCTTCTATGCCTCGATAAACTATGACAGCTTTATGCACTGTATGCACCTAATATAATTTACCCTCATATTAGGACAGAATGGTTATTTTGTCTATCAGGTCAATCGTTGACAAATTTCTTCAACAATCTATTGAAATCATTCGAAAGTAAATAGTAAAATTTATGTTCTGTAAATAAATATTGCTTGTTTGATATATAAATATACTTATATAAATAGTCGGTAAGAAAGCTGAAAATTAATAAAGAGAAAGGGTACACGGTAATACGTTTTAATTTCATTGAAACCTGTTAAAGAAAGTTCATTTTTACTTTTTTATACCCTTGGACCTAATTACTCGAGTGATACAGGAACTGAGACGTGCAGTCCCTGTAGCAAGTGATTGAACCTGTTACTTATAATAGCATACCTCCCAACTGAGATGATACCGGGCTGTAATAGAATCTAAGTCCTAGCAATGGGACAGTGTTCTACTCTGGCATTATTGATGTAATAGCTACATGGATTTCGACTCTTCCTACATGTGCATGATGATTTTCTAACTGATTTTCTAAGGAAGTTGTTTTCTTTTAGAGACTTATTATTTAGCTTAATTTAACATTTATATCTATATGTATTATTTTTTTAACATATTGAAAGTCTGTTGACAGGTCAATCCAATTCAGCACTACAACATTATGCACCAAATATTTTCTTTGAATACTGAACAAAAACCTGGCATGGTAAATGTGAAAAGAATATGTCCATGATCAGTAACTTAAGGGAACTCTTTCCCCTCACGCTTCTTAGATTCATGTATTAGCCTCCTATTGATTTACACTTTCACAAGCTTTCGGTGTTTAACATATCACGTTGTGATTCACCATGTTAACGGCTACTAGGGTAGGTTTCAAACCCCGTAACACATTTAAGTCACCTTAAATCTCTCATAATCCCAATAGGTGCTGTTTGCATCTCATAACATTAAAACTTATAAGATCTAATGTAGTGGACTGGTTGAAATGGATTTATAGGCTTAGCAAATGTAGAACAGGTATGACCTGTTCCTTGTTAAATGGATAATAAAAATCGCCCAATTCTTATACATTGAATACATAATATGTTATCTGATGTTGTCTTATGGACTGAACATTCTTGAACAATATTTCAAATCTTAAACACTCCATTTGAAATGTTTCAATTATCAACTTGCCTATATTTTAAGAATAACTTTTGAAATTTTTAGACGCACATATTTAAAAATTAATATACGCTTTATAGAGGATTGATTAACTGGTTCCCTGTTGGACTTGCGCAGCCAGCTTAGCGCGTTTAGCGTAGACAGGAGCCCAGTCTAGAGGATTGAAAGGCAACAAACAGATTTCTGTTTGTCCAATCGCAAGGTTTCAATTTTTGGGATGCTGTCATATGCTTCTTTCCCTCATGTGTAGTTATCTCTGAGACAGCACTGATAATTATTAAAGACATAATGAAATGTCGGATATGTAATATATCACTTTGTTAGATTCAATTTAAAGTGCTAAATAAGTGCTAATTATGTTTTATGTTAATATCGAGACTTTGATCACGTTTTCGGTGACACCTCTCTCCGAGTAATTAAACTTTAGAGAGTTACTATTTTTTTCAGAAACTCATAAAGATCTCTTATCGAATTATACTGTCTCCATTTTTCAATCAATGCAAATGTTAGCAAAGATAATGAGGGTCATGCCCTTAAATAGAATGATTGTGGCATAATGAAAAGATCAATGTATCTAAATCCCACGTAAATGATGGTTATAAAGAAATCTATTCAATATGTATATGTGGTATGTGCAAATAAATTATAGTTTCGATGCTTTCAATCATTATTATATCTTTAGAATTCCAGATATCCATCGTCTAGAATTACAAGAGAATGTATACAATAATGGCTTGTGATTATCATTATCTTACAGACATATATTAGCCTTAACTCAATAGTTCCGGAAATACCTGCTCTGTGATTTATATACTCGCTGGCAATAGAAGGTTTCTTAGAGAAAAAGCTCCAACACTGAGCGTGGGACCAGCAAGTGCTGTCACGTCTAAAGCGCAAACTTGAAAATTGAGGATTCCAAATGCAAGTCCGAAGAAAGACTTAAAAGAGTTTTGCAAGCAAATATTGTTTTTATTTCTTGAAGTTTCTTTGGTATAATTAAACATACATGTATAACATTCGCCATCTAAGATAAATATCACAATTGACAATATCTAAGGGTACATATTCTAACCTCAGACTATTAACTGATACGTGCTTCACAAAATGTGCAATGGGTCCGACTTAGTAAAGCTTGCTAAGATCCAGATGACAATTTTGCCATGATTGTTTTTTTTTGCATTATTTACTTTTGCACCGGTATTTAAGCAAGTCTCTCTCTCTGCATTTTTAAAAATTACCCTTGTTTAAATCCATATCCATACTCTGAATTTAACTTGGCCTTTAAGTATTTATTCGATTTTGACCAAATAAGAGCATATTTGTTTGTAACGTCTATCTGCAAATGTGACTAGGATAGTGTTAGCCGTTTTGGTTGTATGACTTTATCATGAATCATTGAATAATTATGATGCACAAACAAACAATGGCATTTCTGATTCAATGAAGTATTGAATCCTCCAACAATGGTTGGAATATGGTTGGAGATTTCGATTTCCGCCTTACACTCACCATGATATAAGAGACATGTGTACAAACAGGATAAATAATATGTATCTTAAAGAAGAATCGATAATATTTGTCTGATCAGAAATCAACCTAAAAGCTCACTTGAATGTAGCTTCTTCCAGTTTGTCAATGTAGCTTTCTTTTTAGAGCTCGGACGTGCCATGTTTTTCATGTGCGCCCTTCCATCAATCCTAAAGAAATAGTGTTCAACTGTTAAAGCCCTTTGCATGGTCGATCCTCCACATTATCAAACAGTATTCATGCTCTCAGTTCCTTGCCACCAACAAAAGTGGAATTCCATCACAACTTCATAAAACAGACACCACAATGACCTTGAAACTGTTTCGTTTGTTTGTTTAATGAATTGTTTTAGACTTGTTTAGAAAATCGGAGTAACATCAAAGTAGCTGTTATTGCTTTTCATTTTATATCCTGTTTGTAACTGTGATTTGTTCATAAAATTGTCCCGTCATTTGAGCCAAAGACATTGCTAAAGTGACACATGTGAATGAAGGGGTTATGAAAGCATTTGAGATCATTTGACATGTATAAGTTTTACACAATTTACAAATGTACACAAGACGAACAGCTGGAAATATCTTTCACATTAAACCATTCTTTGATATAAATAATGATAATGTGCATGATTATATTGCGCCTTTTCCACTTCCTAAAACATACTCAAAGTGCTACATAATTTTCCTGAAGGAGTGTACTTTCACAGCTGCTACTAAGCGTTTATAACAATCAGGTAGGTCAGAACATCCTGTCTTAGGTACCCATTTTAACAGCAGGTGGACTGAGAGCAATGTGGATGAAGTGTCTTGCCACATGGGATTTTGACCAAGGTCTCTGGCATGTAAGGCCAGCATGCTCACCTCTAGCACCACTGTGCTCTGCTTATAAGTAACCTATAAATGAGTGAATATTGTTTCACAATGTTTCATTCCTTTCCTTTATAATCCCAAAATGAAAGAAAGTCTGCCATCCAATGTTAACTTACTGACCATCCTATTTATCCTCTTTTTTTTTAACAATAACACTGGGTCCAATGGGATGACGAGATTATGTCAAGCTGCCAGGGTTACTTACTTAACTTACTGACCATCCTATTTAAGTACAAACATATTTTGTTTCAGTGTCCTGTATAATCTATTGTACCTATTAGTGACCTCAATAAAATACAAAACATATGAATCATGTCAAGTTTCTATTTATCGTTGGTTCAATAATGCTTTAGTAATATTTACAAATACTTTTTAATTATTGTGCTTAAATGTAAATATAGTTTACTTCTTTCATGATCCTGCCTTTAAATGTAATTCAATTGGTTTTCTAGAAGCGAATATAACTAAAAATCTGAAAACAAAGACGTAATACAAAACATTATGTAAATGTAAATCAGGTTATTCAGTTGACAGCTATAACCTCATGTTGAAAGAACGACATGGATATTTATCAAGCATAGCTGTCATGCTCATATTTTGAAATATCTTCTTGTTGTCCTATTTGGAATCGATGGATCACATCAAAGACCATGTAAGAAGCTAGTGAGGATTATAAAGTGTAGCTTTGGGCACCCTGTGACCCCTAATAAGGGCCACAGGGGCCACGTCCTAAAAACCTATTTTCATCTTGTTCTCCAGAACCATGAGGCCTAGAAAGCTGAAACTTTTTGTACAGACTCCTTGACTAGTGAAACTTATAAAATGTAGCTTTGGTGGCCCTGTGAACCCTAATAAGGGTCACATATGCCACGCCCTAAAAACCTATTTTCATCTTCTTCTCCAGAACCATGAAGCCTTGAAAGCTAAAAGTTTGTGTACAGACTCCTTGGCTATTGGGGATTAAAAATTGTAGCTTTGGTGGCCCTGATGAATTGGAGTTTTATAATAATAATAAAGGCAACAGGAACGTCCTTCAAATCTATTTTCATCTTCTCCTGAAGTATAAGGCCTAGAAAACTGAAACTTGTCGCCTATATTATATACTTAATTTTATGATTGGTGACCCTGTGGACTCTACAAAGGGGGAATCACATTGACCACACTCTACATCATAGTTGATGATGAAGCCTGATTAAAACTGTTTTTTTAGTTGAATGTCATAAGCCGTAAGCTCCATCCATGTAGGTTGGTTATCTCATAACCACTTTGGTCGGTTATAAGATTTTAACTCATTTTCAAAATATAACATGATAGGTGTTGGGGAAATGTTGTCAATTTATTACGATCGACACATACAAAAACAGTTGATAAAATACATAAAACCTCCCTTCTAAATAACAACTTTTAAAAACTACACATTGATAAGGTATATCCAGGGAGGTGGCTGGGTGTCGCGCCTGCTGCAGCCGTGGGACTGACTTCTGGGGTCCCGGGGATAGACGCGACGTGCGCACACACGCTAGCCCGCTCCGTACGTGCATGCTTGCGTGGTACAGTAGTCGTCTCCTCGTCTGTCCATGGACTGAGTTAAACTTTAATGATATTAACTATTACCCCGTAAACAATCGCAAACATTTGGACTTGTAAAATTTGGTTTTTTAATCAAACAAGAAAGTTAAGATTGATTAACAACGAAAGTGGGCTTCTAACCAAGGACTTCTATGTTGTCAAGCAGCGCTCTTGCCTGTTGCGCCACAGAGGATCCATGCCAGTTGATGTAAATTTGTGTGTGTCATGGTTTTTTTTATATATTTTTCCCTATAAATATATATTAATATTGCAATAAAATAGTTTTTAATGAAGAAATCAAGTTCAAAAATGAATGACATAGCATATACACATCTGTTTTCACTAATATTATTATAAAGGTTTCATTATATAACATACTTATTCATTAAATATATCCAAACTAAACTAGACAATAAGTGTGGACCATTTCAATGTTTGACACATAAAGTATCAACATCAATAATGCCATCACATGTTTTAAGTGTAAGTGAATAAAATTTATCACTACAGCTAATTATTTAAGTAATGGATAAAGATAAATTGAAGTTGTATCAAATCAAGACAAATAAATACCTTGTTTGTTCAAGGTGAAAGTCGATGAATAGGTGACTGATTTTGAAACAGCTGTAAATGCTCAGTTTCATGCCTCTGGTAGTGAAGATGACAGATGTTTATTGCGTTATGTCTTATAGAGATTTAGAAATGCAATACGAAATAATATAAAAACGCAAAACGAAGTAAATGCACATATCAACATATACAAAATTTGGTAGTTCACCTAAAGCTGTTGCGTGTTTAGGATGATGATAAGAAATGACAAACTATATAGATATAAATATGCATGTGTCTTTCCTAACTGATACCTCACTTAATTCAACTATGGACATCGGGTGCTTTCATCAACTGATAGATCAGTTAGGATATAAAAGGATACAATAAAATACGAACAAAATGTTGATAAGGAAACATTACTTTGACATATATTTTTCTGTCAACTATAATTAATACCATGAAATGCATGTGATATTTTCTATTGACATGCAATAACAAGAAATACTTTTTATTTTTCCAACATCCTAACAATGCTGCCCACGGCCTTCTTTGCCTCGATTGATTAACTATATCAGCTTTTTAATAAGCTTCCGCCACTCAATATAACTAATAGTAACCCTAATATTAAGACTTAGTTGTCTGGTCCATAAGGTCAATCAATTCTGTCAAGAACAATCTATTGAAATCAATCGACTTTAAATAGTTAAATTCATGTTCTGTAAGAAAACATTGCTTGTGAAAATGTATACCCAAACATATCAATAGACTGTAAGAAAGTTGTAAAGGAATAAAGGAAACGGTTATTCTAAGGAAGTTGTGTTCATTTATAAACATGTTGCTAAGCTAACTTAATGTAACATTTAAGTTTAAATGTATAAGTCATTAACATATCTAAAATCTATTTAAAGAAATATAAATAGTTAAACATTATTGTATAAACGTATAAAGCTTGACATATTAAAGTGAAAACCATGCTTAATCTAGTTTAAGTTTAGCTTCTAATGTTATCATTCCAATTACTGTCTGATTTATTGGAGTATGAAACTGATTATATCTTACAGTCAGTTGCAACAAAATGAGCTGGATTTGGAAACTGACAGGCGTTCAGTCCATTTCACCACCACATGGTTTCTTTAAATACTGAAAAAACCTAGGATGATACATGAAAAAAGAATATGTCCAGGATCAGCAACTCTAAAGGGATATTTTTATGCATTACCGTTTTTATTGATTTAGACTCTCACCAGCTATGTTTGTCTAACATATATCACGTTGAGATCCACCTTACTTTCAGCTAATAGGATAGGTTTCAACCCCCGTAACACGATTAAGTCACCTCAAATCTCTCATTATCCCCATGAGTGCTGTTCGCACCTCATAACAGTAAATCTTATAAGATCTGATGAAGTGAAATGGTTAAATAGATTTATAGGCCTAGGTAACAGAGAATGGTTTTGAAGCGTCCTTTTGACACTCTATAACAAATAACCTAATTCAACACGTTATGAATAAAGTTATTTATAATAAATGTGACTATTTTGATAGCTTCTGCTTTCGAATTCATTATTCAAGTTTACTAAACTCATACATAACAAAACTTCACGTCATTTCAACATGGAGATAAAAAATACAGTATTTATTGCACGGATATTTCAAGCATGTCCATATTCTGCTTGATTTGGTGCATGTCATCATTATTCATTTATTCATTTTGTTTGATTTGTATCAACATTAATGCAAATGAACTCTCGTAATACCTGTTTTAACTTTCCTTTAACGACCTCTCGGTAGTTAATCTCCCACAATCTGCGAGAGCTGCAAGTATCAATTTGAGTACTCGTACTTCTTAACCGATTTTGGGGATATTTCAATGTTAAATGTTAAAAGCGTATCACAATGTGCACAGGATATGTTTATGTTAAGAAATGGGAGTTTCTTTAATAAACAATTCGCTTTTCTGACCATTTTAAAAGATATGGCTATCATATTAATGTTAGCAATGAATCAATAAAAGTATGTACCATTGGACATAAATATTAAGTGTTTTAGTTTTGTTTGCAATGGCTGTGTTATGATAGATTGCACAAACATAAGCAAGTCTGATACGCTCTCATTTGCGAATGTTCAATGTTCAACTATTGTCCAACAGACACATACCTTGATTAAAAATGTACTTACATATACATAGTAAAAACATATTGCACCCCCCTCCTCCTTTCGTTTTTAGGGTTTTGATAGTTTTGGTGATTGTGAAGGAAACATCACATGGAACTTTATGATTTAGAGATTAGAGACTATGAATCAGACTGTTAATGTTCACTCTCTGGCCCCATGGTATATCAAAATTTTGCTCTCAATTTTGGGGTTCAAATCTGTGCAAAAAGACAACTCTTTCTATTTTCATGTGCAAACATAAAGGAAATAGCCTCAAATGAAATATTTAAGAACTACATTACTGATGACACGACGCTCATGACATGAGCAAAGAAAAATACATTCTTTGAATCACCGATTTCTTTGTAGCAATGTTATTGAATTTGTACAAAATACCCGCAGTGACAAATCGATTAGAACATTTGGCATGGTCACATCTTTATCGGACAGTTTCCTGGGATGAATTTCATTCTTTAACAAGAAAGAGAGCATTCTATTGTTGAACATGTTTACTTGTCAGTGCCATGCATATTGAAGGGTTTATATCACTTGATTTTAAAAACACACTAGGACCAAGAAAGTTTGAATAAAAATATACAATTGGGTGACTATTTTAGACATTACATATTGTGTTTCAAATTCTGAGTTCGTGGTGCATTCTAAGGATCTTTATTTCGTAAATTAATTCGCATTGTTTCCTATCCTTTGTTTTACAGCAGCTCTCATGATTAATTCAGATTTCATAGTTTTCGAGAAAGAGTGGGGATGAGATGATTAATTATGACAGATTCTGCCTGCACCATATGTAAGAGATAATAAGATCACAAAAAGGTAGCAAATAATATAATTAATTTGAATTATATGAGACGACTCAGATTTTCGAGTGTTAATGAAGGTGATGAAGATGTGTGTTTAGAACACTGTCAGTTGTAAGATTTAGAATTTCATAATTACCCTTATGCCCCTATTTCACTACAAGAAGAATTCTCACGAATCGCCACAATAGAGAAATATTTCACATTCATGAATATTCGTAGACAATTCGTGATTTACTCTTGTGATTCGTAATGAATTCGTGATTGATTCGGCAATATTCTTAAAATTCGTGGCATTCGTGAAAATTTTTTTGTTTGTCAAAATTTTTTCCCGAATCAACTACGAATTTTGTTATCGTAGTTGTCTCGTAAACTATTCGTAATTAATTCGGGTCATTCGTAACAAATTCGTAACGAGTTCTTGGAAATTCGTGGTTGATATTTTTTATGGTCTCTCCCCGAATTATTTACGAATCATCTACGAAACAATTACGAATGTCCCGAATTAAGGACGAAACATTCGTAGTTATTTCGTAGTTATATCGTACAATTCGTACACAATTCGTATTGGCATCGTAGTGTTTTAGCATGAAAAGCTACGAATTTTCGTAAACGTTTCGTACAAGTGAAATTGCAGTTCACGAATGTTGCCGAATATTCAAGAAAATTCACGAATTTTTACAATCACCTATTCGTGGCGATTCGTGAGAATTCCTCTCGTAGTGAAATAGGGGCATTACATTGAAACAAGATTATTACTAAAGACTCTTTGTAACAGCACAAAATTACAATCTGCGGAAAGAGAATAATGAATTATTTTCGAAAGTGTTTAAGTATTCATTCTAAAAACAATTTTTTTTAAAATAGTCGATTTGGAACATCACTCTTTAGTTGAATCATTCATCAAAAGACACTTCACAGTGTAGATAAACTAAACAAGATTTTGCATACTGTATACGAGAATCAATTGCTTAAGCTACAAATTAAATGGCTTAGATAGTTTGAAGGATAGCACTGCCTCATTGAGCAGTCGTATCAAAGCTTTATTCTCATTTTAAAATCACGTTACAAACACAAATTCTTACAAATAATCAAAAATGATTGAGACAAAGTTTTAAACATGTTTCTGGGGACAAAGGAATATTGATGTCAATATTGAGCTCCAACTTATTTAGATATATGTTTGAGATCTTGTGGTTCCAAACCCAGACATTGCCTCTCTTAACACAGATACATATCAGAAGCATGGCTGAGTCTTCAAAGGTCATTGATTTACAAAAGGACTCTAAAGTGGTTGATATCTAACTCAGACAAGGAAATGGTATCTTTACTGCCCTCACATAAAACACAATAAGGATTTCAGAGAGACAGAGTGGAAACAACACTTACATGTATATACATTTTATATTACGAACACAAAAAAACGACGTTTTCTTTATAAAATAATCAGTAAAGTAATCTAAATCTTGAGAAGAGTGATTATCCCTAATTGACATTCATGCACATAAATTTTTTTTGTCATGTATGATACGAGGCTAGTAGGACATTGAATATCCAGTAACTTTTTCCTCAATAATTGTGAGTAAATTTGAGTTTTTGTGTTCTGACGCTGGTAAGCAAACCCTTTCACATCAATTTTGTTCAACGGCGGCAAGTTTTATATTTGTGCAGATTTATACGTCCACTATTTGCGATGTTGAAGGTTCAATTCTTTTGCCTGAAAAAGATTACTGTTTATTATCAGAACCATTTTGATTTGTGGGGTGCATAAGAAAATTATTTGTGTATCGATAAAATTTGCGTTTGTGGATTCTTATGAAGTGTCCATTGTTCATTTGTAAAATGAAACAAGCGATAAATGAATATGTCACTAGTTTCCCGTTGTAGCATTAACCAATTGTTTTCCAAATATCACATAGACATCTTAATATAAATCATAGATATATCTTGGGAAAACTGATTGATGATTATTCGTCTGACCTATCAACACTGACATTTGTTTTCACGTAACTTATATACAAGGAACAGACGAAAGGCTATCATATTCAGATCTAAGCTATGAAAATCAACATATCGAAACGGAAATTTGTCTTTTGTTTATACCTTTCTAACACATATTGAAAGGCAATTATTAGAATCATGATTACATTTATTATAGTTTTCCTTTCTTAAGTTAAAACCTCTTATATAGTTTCATTGTGAAATATGTTACTACATGAACATTGATTGGAATTTTCAGTGCAACATAATCTTTGTCTCACATCCTTTAGAATAAAACCATATGACTTGTTTTAATACATCTTCGATAATCCAGCGCTTTAGTTCCGATAAATCTACACTACAAGCCCTGGAAAACTTAACGGGGTTTTACCTCAAACCCAATTACCTCCCTTTGCAATGACTCAGCTAAACGCTTGCTTTTTAACAAACAATGGGATCATCTCTAAAACCACTTTTCTATCTCTCACTATGCCTTTCTTTCCGTCTTTTCCCCCATCCTATTCGTTCATTTTCTCCCTAATCTGTCTACTCTATTTTGGATGGCACCATCCACGTGTTAAATAGCTGAAAAATTGCTGACAACACGTTAAACCCCAACTCACTCACTCACTTGATGTCGGGAACGGTTGAGTTTGACGCACTTGGTGTCTGCGTTTCGTTTCTGATTGGATTAAATGTTCGTAAAGGGAGGTAATTGGGTTTGAGATAAACCCCCGTAAAGTTTTCCAGGGCTTGTAGTGTAGATTTGTCGGAACTAAAGCGCTGGATTATCGAGGATGGTTTTAATATTGATTTGTAGATAGTATGAATAATGTACTTTTAATAATAAAGAAATCACTCTTCTCAAGATTTAGATTACTTTACTGATGTACTCTGTACTCTGTAATTTAACAGAATTTTTACCTTTAATTGTAAAGCAATTGTATTGTCGACAGGTAAAATATGTTCTATTTAACATTATCTATAGTATAAAAGTTTTAAAAAATCATGTAATGCATGTCATAATTTACCAAAATGCGTGTTGTGTAATATATCTCGTTATTTCAATATCATGTCAAAACAAGATGAAGTTTATAGAGTGATTTTGAAATCCTGAATTGTGACATTTTTGGTACAATTAAACATCGCAGACAATTATTTATAAAACGAGTTTTGAAGCTTATTAGGACACCATATAAGTGCATAATCTATTGAAAATGTCGCGGTTTTGATTTATATCTAGATTAATAATTGGACTTTTACACTAAATGAACAAGAACAGTTAAAGCCTACATTCCACGGTTTGAAATGAAGATTTATTCTAATAATTTTTTAAAATTATTTTGACTGCTAAACAAATATTTTGCTCCTTATCAGTACAAATAAATATTCACATTAGCATTTAACGAATAATAATTATCATTTATTTTGTAAAAGACACTGATCGCAGCATACTCGTACCTACCATTGATTATAAAATTAAAACTACCTTGGATGTTATTGATTGAGAATCATTTCATATTTATCAATTATGGACGGAATTAGTTTTGGAAAGATGGATATGTGAGCAAAGAGATATGTAATTACAATGGAGTTATTGATATGATTCAAAGGATGAAAATTCAAGATGTTCTCCCTTGATCATTTTGATGAATAGTTAAAAATTTATTCTACGAGACTTCCTTAATAACTTCATTACAAGTTTATATATTGATAACTGTCACTTCTTTATAACATCAAAGTTCTCATCTAATATTTTCACATGATCAAAGGCTTTCCAGCACAAATATGACTATTGCTAATTCTTTCAAGAAATTATTTAATTATAGAGTTGTTTCGTTCTTCATGTAGTGTGTTGAGCCCTTTTGGTGCCTGTAAATGGAAAATGTCCATTTTAATTGCATAATGAATAGATCTGAATTTGTTGAGCACTTGCACCCACATGTTCAAATGTAGTCCTTGTCAAAGATTCAGAACTGCTTATCATTCTCCTTTCAACAAACTGGAAGTCAGTTTAACTACAAAAATACTAAGTCAAAAGGTCTGTATTAAATAAAACAACAAGGACAATATGTAGATTGCATATCCCTGGCATCATCTTTGTTAAACCTTCATGGGATGAATGGTGTAAATTAACTTTTCACACATGATCAGTAGCCCATATATCAACTCTGACGGACCTTCCTATAAATTGTACATTTTACTTTGATATATAACAAATAAAATTCATATATGTATCTCTCCAGTGATTATATTGCTTATTCAATGCATTAGTAAAACAACATGAAATGTTGAATTGCAGATGAATAAAACAAGATCGAATAAAAAGGCATATATTTATAAGGCCCAATTACAAAATTTGAATTGACCTATCAAACTTCTGCTTGTTCATGGCTTGAAAGTTGTTATTGTCATTAATTTTCATCTTTTAACTGTACAGATTCATATCGACCCCGATTGAATTAATATATACTGCTCAAGAAAATAGTGTTTGGCTGTAAATATCACATAATGTGAAATAGTACAGATTTAGATCATCAGCTTATGCAGGTAATTTTATTTCACTTTTTTGTTTAAGGTCTGGACTGACGAAACTCGATGTTTAAGGAAAATTGTGAATTTATCAATATTAGCCATAGTTACTGAATCAAAACTCAGAAATAAGCATGATGAAACCAGTGCACTCCTATTGAAATGACGATTAATGATTGTGAGTTCAGAAACAAAACTTGCAATTGTATCTACTAGTTTCTAGATTATGCATATTCCCTGATTGCGCAGGCTTCACAATCTGCAGATTCTTTAAAGGTATTTTCAAGGTATTATGAAATTGTCTACATTGTTTCCTCACAATTTTCAAATTGTTCGAACATTATACAAATTGTTATATATTTTCAGGATAGTTCGTAATATGTGTACAGAAAACTTCCTGCACTCAGCAAACAGCAAAGCAGAAATCATCAGCATCAACTTGACATTTACCCTTCTTTGGAGATCAGCTTCGAGTCAAGAGGTCCGAGGTTTAAAATCCGCTTGGCAAGTTTGTTTACAGTAGAGATCAGTTCACAAATAAAAATTGGTGCAATGCCACATTTAATATCCTCGCAGTGCCACCCATGGTTCACAACTTCCAGCCAATGCTCGTAGACTTCATAGTGATGCTTAGCCATAATAGTGTTGCATGCTTTTCCCCTGCGTTAGTACAAGCAGCTGTGATATAATTCAATTCAATTCAATTCTTTTATTCGGTATAAAGGCCATAGGCCCATGTACAAATAACAATCTTATTGTGACAGATGTATATCATGTCTAACATTTCTCAAATATAATGCTTCCTTAATGAACTTAGCAATATTTAACAAAATAGTTTCCTTAGTACATGTTAAAAGTGTATAAAACTTATTCATATTCGTTGAAATACAATAATACTGTGGGATATATTTTAATCTAAGATGAGAATATAATGGACATTTTAGAAGGAAGTGATACTCATCTTCTATACAACCTAACGCACAAAATTTACATATCCTATCACACTGTGCAATGCCACAACGTCTGCCAGTATTAATCATCAAGGGAAGTTCACCAATTCGTAATAAACATAAGAGTCTTCTATATTCCCTCATATAACAAGGATTTATATTCTTTATAGCTAGATAACTTACTTGATTCACAAATTCTAGAGTACCAATCTTGAGTATTACAATCTTTAAGTCGTTGTACAAAGGTATTGATAAACAAAGTACTATTACCAACATCCTGGGTAATCCATACCAAACCAAATCCATATGAAAACAAAATACCTTTTACATGCGTAGCCCATGTTGTGCGATTACACTCATCTAATGATTTACAGAGACGATAGCCCTGTTTTGGGTATCTATGTATGGGCATGAATAATAACTTTAACCAAAATTGAATACATTTTTTATGATAATCTACAAAAAGACCTTGTCGACCACATTCACCCAGTGCAGCATCATTTGAAACATAATACCCAACACCAAGAACGTATTTACAAAATTTAACATGAAAACGTTCGATGTATACATTTTTGGAATAGCCCCATATTTCACAGGAATAAAGTTGAATTGGTTTTATCTGGGTGTCAAAAACTTAAATAAAACTGATGGTGAAATATTCTTTAACTTGTATTGAAGTTGCTTAACAACAAAAAGGGCCTTATTGGCTTTCTGAACTAAAACATTTATTCCTCTTGACCAACATAATCTATTAGAAAACACAAGTCCCAGATAATTATAATACGTAGATATTTTAACGTTATCAGTACCAAACATCCATTTTTCCGTCCCTCTAAGCTTACCCCCATTTCGAAAAACCCAAATCTCTGTCTTATCTAAATTGACAGTTAACCCCCATTTAGTACTAAACTGCTTTAGAACATTAAGCTTTCGCTGCAAACCAATAACACTATCATCAAACAAACATAAATCATCTGCATAAAATAACAACAATATATCCAAAAATTCTTGACCAACAAAAATACCTCTAACATGTGAATCGTATAACATAGTTTCAAGTTCTACAACGAATAAAGAAAAAAGTAAAGGGCTCAGAACACAACCCTGCTTTACACCGCTCAAAGAATCAAAATAATTAGAAATTGACATTTTTGATGTTTTGACAGCGGATTTTACATGTGAATACATATCATACAAAACATAAAATAGTTTACCATGAATACCTTTTCTTAAGACAGAATACCATAATAAATTTCTATTGATAGAGTCAAAAGCTTTTTTGAAGTCGACAAAAAGGCAATAAAAACGACCGTTAGTTTTTGACAAGTATTTTTGCACTAAACACTGTAGGGTAAGCATATTGTCCAATGTACTGTATCCGGCTCTAAATCCGGCTCGTGATTCCGGCAGTTTCTCATATTGGGAACAGAATAGTGTCAGTCTCTTATTTAGGATAAATGTAAATACTTTACTCATTATGTCAGTCAGTGTAATACCTCTATAATTATTTACATCGGAGGTTTTGCCTTTCTTGTGCAGTGGTATAACTAACCCTTTAGTCCACTCCTCAGGAAATTTTCCACTGTCCAATATTACATTGAATAAAACATGAAAATATGGCATCAATTCGTGCTTACAACACTTCAACATTTCAGGTGTAACAGCATCGGGACCAGGTGCTTTACCAACTTTAAGACTATCAATAGCCTGTAGAATTTCAATGTCTGTAATTTCACTATTAAGAGTTCGGTTAACATCTCCATCGTTACACACACTGCAAGTAAGGGCATCATGATTAATCATGAACTGTTCTGCTTCACAGAGATGGTCCTGATCAGTATCAACACTGGATATGTTTAAAATATTCTCAAAATAAGACACCCACTCAGATGTAAAGATTGAGTTTGTTGTGACTGTTTTAGAATGTGTAAGTTGTTTTATTTTATTCCAGAATGTTTTTGAATTACCACAACAGTTCGTAAGAACATGAACCATGCTTCCTTCGTATTGTTCTTTCTTCACACGGCATAAATGACGATAAGAGTTTCTTAACAAACGGAATTCGGTCCAAAATATTGAATTGCCTGTAGATCTGAATTTGTCCAGGTTTGAGTATTTAAGTTGCTTCAACTCTCTACACTCTTCGTCATACCAGACAGCACTACGGGGTTGATATGGCTCACTAGCGTGCACACGCATACCACACTGATCTGCACTACGAGTGATACATGAAGTTAATTTAACCACAGCCTCGTCTACACTACAGATGACATCTCTTGAAAACGTATCCCTATTGTAAGATACCAACTCATTTATAAGAACAGATTTATAATCACTTTCTTTCACTTGATTCCATTTGAATTTAAGAATAGGGTTTTCTCTGTTGTCATCATTGAAGTTGTAATTATTTGTAGGTTTCGTCTTCCAGACTAGCACGATAGGAAAATGGTCAGATTCGGGACGGGTCACAACTTGGAAGTCGTAGTTCAGGTCAAACAGGTCCGAAGAACACAAACAGTAGTCGACCATACTGGTACCATTCGGAGTATAACAGGTCATGTCACCGTGTGGGTCGGACTTACTTCGACCATTCACCATATGTATGTTAAACGAACAGCATAGGTCTATCAGATCTTTCCCATACATGTTCACGATGTTATCTTTATTATTTCTAGGTAACTGAAAGCTGTCTGCAACATACTCCATCTCTTCAAGCATAGGGTTATGTTGGTTATCATCATGAAGAATAAAATCAAGTAGATTTCCTGTCCTAGCATTAAAGTCCCCCATGATTACAAATTGAGTGTCAATAATATCGATGTCAGATATACAAGATAATAAGCAATGTTCCACGTAATCTAGTCCTTGCAATGTTCTTAAATCGCTTTTCACAGATGAATAAACTGGATGAACGTATGAACAACCAAAAAAAATGTTGTTTGTTGTTCCATACAGGCTTTTGTCAAAAAGTATAAAGATACAATCAACAAAATCATTCCAAACTTTCTTAATGTATTTGCTAGTAGTTTGATTGACACATACAGCAACTCCGCCCCTTTTGTTAAAGACTCTTTGGTTACAAAACACGTCATGTTGTGCAAATGCTGAATTTATATCATCAATCTTTACATTATTCCAAATTTCAAGAAATCCAATTATGTCAAAACTCAAACAATATCTTATAAAATCTTCATCAAATAGCTTATTCTTAAGTCCACAAATATTCCATGTCGCAAATTTGAACTCGGAGTTCGAGTCGTCATCAGGCGAACACTGGGCCCGGCCGTCCTGCTAGTAGGTCACGGGACTATCGGCTTCACGTGCACTCACTTCGCGGTCTATTCCCGCTCTACGCCCCCGTTTTAACGTGATAATGTTGTCTGACGTCACATCATAGGTGTAAACATTGTCTTCAATAAAGAGTTTGTCAAATCGAAGTTGTGCATGAAGATCATTTTCACGTGCTTTTACCAGAAAAGGAATGAGTTTCTTTCGCTTTTGTCTCACACGTAGAGAAAGATCCTCTGTGATGAACATTCCACTGTTTGAGTCCTTTAATAACTTTGATGCTTTCAAGATCGAATGTTTATCCTTATCATTTCCAAGTTTAATGATGATCGCCTTACCTTTTATGATGCGATGTGCTCGTTGAATGTTAACGTTAGTTAGTTTCATATCGTCTGTTAGAATCCTACGAACGATACCTTCACAGTCTTCCCAAGTTTCACCGGGTGTCGATCTTGGGACGCCATGAAATATAACATTAGAACGTCGAGACTGATTTTCGAGGTAATCCAGTCTATCGTCCATAGACTTGACGAGTCCCCTTAATTGGAAATTCTCTTCCTCCAAAGCAAGACATCTAGAGTTTGATTCTTTTACTTGTTCGGATACACTTTTAAGGTTATCTTCAATAGTACTGAGTTTTTCAACAACACTGTTGTTTGAACGTTGAACTGAGTCGATTTTTTCTGATACACGGCGAATTTCATCAACCAATGTTTGTAAAGTTTTATCACTGCTTACCGCTGTTAACTTCGTTTGTTTTTCGGCTCCTCGTGTTCCTGTATTTGATGATCTTGTAGTGACACCATCGTTAGTATCAGGCCCCGGGTTTGGCTCCACTCCACCCATTAACAGCAACATCAAGATAAGGTTCAAAACAACAAAACGTGCGTGCATCCCTCCTGACACGTAATAACGAGGTATCCTACCCCGGGTGGCTCTCGAACCTTTTCTTGCTAATATTTTCATAATGGTTGGGGCAAACATACCAGTCGATGCACGGAACTGTTCCAGAGACACTCCCATTGTATCGTATACACTTTTGGGTCCGCTTTGAGTAAATGTTTTTTCATAAATATGAAAACTTCTGTCGGCAGTCACCCAACCGACTTATCGATCCTGCTCGTAGACTTCATAGTGATGCTTAGCCATAATAGTGTTGCATGCTTTTCCCCTGCGTTAGTACAAGCAGCTGTGATATAATTGAAAACTCTTGAAACAGCGTTAAACCAGAAATAATTAAGCCATGCAATAGGGCTTCTGTTGTCCTTGTTTTTTCTATAATTTGCGATTTTTGAAGGTTAACTGAGTTGGAACTAGATCAGTACTTGTAGTGGTGTTTGACACTAGACAACATTTAAATTGAGTCAGATGAGTTTTAATTTGTATATTGTATGTTTACATAAAAGTAACTACAACATTATCATCATTCATATTTGCAAACATTTTCACCAAATCATTCGCACTTTTCAGAGGTGTTTTCCAAGTTATTAATCAAGTAAAAGGTATTCTTGACAGTAAAACAACATGGCTTGTCACGATGAGAGTTGTTATGAATGCGGTAGATTGTGATACTGCACTTTATTGTACTAAAACACGTTTCGCTAAAATATTTGAAATGAGAAATACCTTTCAGTAGCATATATGAATTCGGTATGATGAAGAAATAGAATTAATAAGCAAATGAAAACTTGAAAACGGTGTTTGTATTTACACTGAACCGTCGCACCTCTTTTGAATAAAGAAGTTGTAAATTCATATAATTTATATTTTTCCTCGATATATTCTTTATCCTAACTACATACAAATACATTATGTACAAGTTATTTGGTTTATATGTGGAAGATTTCATTTTTCTTAATATTGGTTCCACGGAATAGACACATGTTCTACAGTAGGAACAGCAGTTTTAAATTTACCTTTTTGACTTTTTTGACCACCTTTAATGACGTTTGTTGCACTAATAAATGTCCTACAAAAAGGCAATCATTCATAAAAGGTTTATCACGAAAGAGACATTCATCAGCCACAGCATGGATTGGAGGGTTATTTGTCAGATCTGGAAACTCTATCCTTCACTCGTTTATGACATATTTCTAACATATTTAAATGACCTTCATTAATATTCAAATACGTAAGTCAGTCATTGTTAACGGTTGGTCATGATCATTCATTTTGAAGTGTTCCCTCATTACGCTGAAGCTATTTTGATGAAGATTCAATAGCACAGTTCAATTTCCTTGTTACAGATCCACGATTGTAGCAGTTTTCTTGTCAATTCTCCCAGTGTGTTTGGGGGTGACAGTATTTCCCTATACACCGTATCAATGGGACGGCGGATTCCGAGCAAACATAACCCTTCAGACCGACACAGACCTCTGTGGCTGGAGAGTTAGAATCAATTTCAACGACACTGTCGTCGGTATCATAGTGAGTGGGTTTTTTTGGTTTCTATTTATTTTAAGCTTTGGTGACATCATATACAGTGTTCTTTCACCTACAAGGTCGTCTACAAGGAACTAATCCATAATTCAGTCTGTTCTATTAACAAGAAACGTTTTGAAGAAACGCAATCGATGTCCATTTATAAGGTACTCCCTATCCTTATAGCATAACATATAAACATACACAAACAATTTATCTCCAAACACGTGCTTGCTTTGATTTGGCATGATCTTAATAAAATATAAATTCATATTCAATTCATATCTCTCTTTTTAGCATAAAATTGAATCGTTCTCAGCCTAATATAGTCAACGGATATTTTCGGTATCCTTTAGGCGTGGTTCAAGGATCATATACTTGTAAGGATACCATTGCAAATTTCAAAGGTCAATGTTGGAACTTCTTTTTAAAATTCTGATGAAGTCACAAGCCTTTTGAAAGCCTTTAGTAATGGAGAGAGACATATGTTATCCTCCAGTTATTCATTGTATCATATATCATAAATGATGTTTTATTTTCGCCATTTTCTTCCCCGGCCTGGGGAAAGAGTGAAATATGCCCTCTCCATAAGTCTGGAAGTTTAGCTGACCCAAATAACTATAGAGGAATATCTCTCATTGATTCTCTGTGCAAAGTTTTAACAAGTGTGATTAATAACAGGCTCAAACAGTGGTGTGATGATAATACCATTATATCAGAGTCTCAAGCAGGATTAAGTCATAATTACTCAACTATTGATCATATATTTACACTACAAGCCATGATTCAGAAATACTTACTGAAAAAGAAAGGTAGATTTTATGTCCTCTTTATTGACTTTTCTAAGGCATTTGACTGCATAAACCATAGTGAACTTTTCAGAAGCCTTCAACAAATTGGGATGAGTGGTCAACTCCTCAACTGTATTCCAACTTATCAGCTTGTATCAGGACTGATCACGGTTTGTCAACATGTTTTAATTGTAATATTGGAACCCGTCAATGATGCATATTAGCAGGTGATCGCACTACAGAGGTGGCCGCTAATCCACGTATTATTCAACACAAACATTGAGTCGTCACGTGTGAAAGGAAGTTTAATCAATCAATTAATTAAAGGCCAAAATCATTTTCGTAAAACCTGGATAATAAATAATATAGACAAACTAATACTTCGAAAACATTATAGTTTCCAAAAGGAAGCATAAGCATAACATGTCTCACAATTTAACCATTCAAAGCAAATATCATCAGACACATCAAACCTAAACTATTCTTACAGCGCATGCACATAAAAAATTTCATCAATGTTTCAGGAGGCATGTCGCTCGACAAAGTCGGTATATCTGTAAATAGCCATCATTTAGATTCCAGTTCAAAACAACTGTCAACAACCATCAACCTAATTCTTTCATTGAATTCAGAAGACGAAGACCTTTATGGGTGAAGTATATATAGGAGAGAACCCTTTTAATCAGGTAATGTAATGATATGTCCATTCGAAAAACTTATCCTGAACGATTTTTTTCCATCTATCAATACATTTTCTTTTGGGTACAAACACTTTTCTTTAAATGAAGGTTAGTGACAAATAATTATTCTTTATAAAATAATTTTTTTTGTTTTCCTCAACAAACGTACATATTAATTAAATATTCAAGTATGTCGAATTCTATAAACATTAGGTCATGAAAGTCAATCTAAAGTTTAAGGCCTTGCATTGTTTTCCTTTGTAGCACTATTCTGGAAGTTGGGGCGAATGTAACTATGATTACTTTAATGATTACAAGGTCGTTGTTAAGGAACTTTAGTGTAATAGCCAAATTTCAATAAGTCACCTGATAAACTATAAAGGTTATCACCACTGTAAATAAAGAGTTTATCTCACTGATTGAACAGAGTTTCTCATCCTCAATCATATAATAAAAACGAATCTTGTGTTGCCCTCTGAAAGTATTCTTGAGACTTATAAAGATATTTACGGATTTATCTGTCCCTGGATATTGAAAAAGGAGAAAAAAGGATCAGTAAAAACGTTACAAGTAAAACAAATCACCCTACGTGCACCTTTGAGGCAATGAATTCCAATGTAAATGTAAATAAATCAAGAAATCAATGGTTCTTTTGGGAATGTTTTAAAGAGCATCACAATAATTAGAATCATTGTTTTGTCGCTGTCAACTCTTCGCATAACATTCTTGATCTTTGCAGAACAAAGAATAACGTTGTCTTACCCAGGGGACGAACATCTACAGTAGAAGCATACAAACCTTCAGGAAAATGTTTCATGTCAACCACGGATCTGAAAAAATATACACATTTTTAGCATGCCCGTTGCAAATTGCTTTTTAGTTTTCGTTTAGAGAGAGTCAGAATTTCTTTTCCACACTAGAGCGGAGTTTATCAACATCGTAGAGTCTCAGTGTGTATCTCTCAGTCAGTAGTTCTTTGGCTTACTACTGCCAACAGTCCTTGGGCTTACTACTGCCAACAGAACGTGTACGAACTAAAGGAAATGTACGTTTATAGATATAGAGAATCTCTTCTTATTATCTTTTACGCCATCATTCAGAGGTGAGGCGTTACGGGGTCAAAAGCATGATGACGCCATAACATCTTTTTTGTCTTCACTTTTTGTGACATTACAGTAATGTAAGCACACTGTTTTATGATTTATCCTTTTCAAAATTTTAATGGAATTTGAAAAACACGTTATGAACTCTTTTTTCGTTATATTAAAAGAAAAATACATTTAATTCCATCTATAATACGTATGTCCTATCTGGTTTTTTTTCAAAACTATTGCTTTTCTGGATAATTGGAAATGGATTCCGTTGAGACTACAATATGTACGTACATGGTTTAAAGTCATTTTAAAGAATGTAACTTTATTGACCTCTGTATGTTATTTTATAAAGTATCTCGACTAGCTCATGATCAAAATTCCACATACGAAATGTAAAAATTTTGTAATATTGCACCATAAGAAATACAACAATATTGTTCCGTATGTATACTGTGTGATAAAAACTGGCAATACAGTTTGTTCTTTACTTTTAATTCTCAAGAGTATTTCATGCATGATGATGAGGGTTAAACTGGGATACAGGCAGAAATTTATTATGTCACTGTTCTGTATCTGGTTTCGGTAAATAATCAGTCCTAATTGTGAAATAACACACAAGTAAGAACTAAGTCTGGTGAATATTCGATTACTCTCAATTGAACATGTTTTATATACACAAAGAACTTTATTAAGCACCCCCCTATTTTGTAAAATGAATTTGGGTGCTCTTGGACTATTTGGATAAATTTGATGTATTGACCACTCCAGATATAACAATTGCCTTTTTATTGACTATTTAATTGAACTTAAGATCGCTAATAAGCAAAAATAACGAAAATATGAGAAAAACTGTGAGATTACTGAAATTTTGCCAATTATAACTATTTTCATCAAAAATTTATTAAATGCCTATAATCTTAACATCTGTAAGTAAATTTGAGATTCCTTGAGTTGAACTTGTTGACCAAACAGTTCCCCTTCCTTCAGATACTCCATTTTCTTTGACAGTGGCCAATTAATGTCTTTGTGCAGTTTTCTTTAAATTCATTTTTTGATAATTTTGTGATTTTGAAGGTTCATACTGCTTTAACGATTGACTTTTGCTATAAGGTTTTTTACCAAAAAGTCATTAATTCACTCAAGAGAATGATAATAATCACATTGCAGCAAACAATATTGACTTTCATTTTCAATTTTAAAGTAACTTGGATTTTGACTAAAAAATACCAAGTTTTTGTAAAACCAGTTATTCAGCGACAGTGAATCATAAGCCGAATGAAGTTTTTGTTTCCAATATGCTTTATGATCGTTCTATTTAAAAATCCTTATTGTTTGATTGTACATTTGTTTTGTTTATTATCAGCAGTGTTTTTCTGTTTGAAAAAGTCGGGGGTGCTTAATAAAGTTATTTGTGTATATATTTGAACAAAGCAGTATTTGATTAACTACTTTGGAATCAGAGGTAATTGATTCCGAACATAGCTTAAGTGGATGAAATGATGATTGACTTACGTATCTTGCAGGAAACTGCGAGAAAATAACTTTACGGAAATTTTCGAATTGGATTAAAGATTGTCTCTGTCTTCACATCCATTATGAGTTTTAGACATGGAATAGACAGCCAATGTTATTGTTCTAGTCATCAGGACAGTGACCGTGACGTTTTCATTTCTACCATAACAAAATGTCAAGCCATCCAAACAAAGACGTCCAAAAAATGTATGTCACCTAAATCGAATTAATTGAAAACATTTAATAGAATATATGACATTGGCAAAGACATAGGCAAAGACACACAACTGTAATATATTTCGCTGAATAAGGAATAATAACTGTGAAAAGATTCCTGCAATAGACTTCTGATACATTGTCTATTATTATGAAACTGAACAAACATAAAATTTAATGATTTACCTATAATGTTTTGAGTTTTTATCACAATATATGACAATGGGATTGGAATAAAATGTCATCAACAAATGTCACGTAGTAAATCTTCCATTTCATTCATACAGGACTTTTGACAAGCGTAAACGGAATTATAAGAATAGATTGATTTACACCATAGGACACAATAGTACATGTATGTGATAATTACTCTATGTACATTTAGGCGCTACGAAGGTAAACAGAATTAGTGTGATAATTGACAATTATAGAATTACTTTGAAAATAACGAAGCGCACAGTTGGACCTTTATTTCATTTTCAGTGTTACAATAAGATAACACATTTTGTTTAGCGGGGATAATGACTCGTCAGATTCGTCAAAGCTATTTTCAAAATAAGATACATTGTATTCCATTAACATGTGTATCTTACATCAAGTTTTGGAACACGTGAACTATAAGCAAACATTGTAACTACAATAACAACGTTGTAACATTTGAATATCAGTCATGTGGACTTGCAAATCATTAAAAGTCGTCACCATGTCAAATGTTTTTTGTGTAAAAATGGCCTATCTTTTCTTTTTCTTATCTTTTAATTCAAATTTTCGAAATTCAAGCAACCAAATGTAAATACTCTTTGAGACATGAACGATTTCTCCTAAAGCCTCAGGCCCTTCTACAACAAATCCTGTTTTGGCCTTCAGATCAAATTGCAAGAAACTTTATGTTATTAGGCCAAGGAAGTGTCAAGGGCCAACCTTTTTAAACACTCAGGAGTAGCCTTTCCATAATGCAGTTCGATTTTCCAGCTAAGGTTCACAGTCAAGTGATCTGCAAACAGCATGTGATCGATTTACATTGATTAAAGACTTGAGTATCACAGGATTGCCCCCGGCTTTACAGCATTGTGAGATCAATAGAAATAAATGGCCTTCATAATTATTTCATATATTTTTTATTAAAGGTTTATTACATTATGCAATAGCAACAGCATTTGTATTGGTAGTAATGATAATGATAGTAGTCTGTCTAATAGTAGTAGTAGTAGTAGTAGTAGTAGTAGTAGTAATAGTAGTAGTAGTAGTAGTAGTAGAATCTGTTGTAGTCGTAGTAGTAATAGAAGTAGTTGATGTTGTTGTTATTGTCGTATTAACAGAAGTAGTTGATGTTAATATTGATATTGTTGATAGTAGTAGTCGTTGTTGCTGTCCCATTAATAATAACAGTCGTATTAATTACTTGCAATGTAAAAGCTGACATTGACAGTTATTCTACAGACCTTATCATGTTTTAATGTACTCGGCGTGCAGACTAAAATAATCCAAGATAATGATATAGAATCAGTATTGGACCAAACTAAAGGGCATGCAATTCATCATTGAGAAGTTACAAGTAAGGAGTGTACTACATTATGGTGTTCTGACCCTTTTTTTATTTATTTGGAAAAGCTAAATTTTCTACAAGTGCCAGTGGGGAACCCAAAGAGTCAAAATAACTGAATCAATGTTTTTTCTGACATGCTCATTGATACTATATCTATGAATAAGAAATATTACGTTCATGAAACTTGAGATACAATCCGTTTGGACTGCAAACCTTGAAATAGATTAAACAAAAAAATCATTAGAGACAGCAATGTAGATGCTTAATTTACATATAACAGAATTAGTATCATATGTATTCCGTTGCAAATTCCTCTTCCTTTGTATTTGTATCGAAATGGCAGGTTTTACAATTTAATTCACCATCATGTTTAATCAAAGCAAATATCGTCCGACACTTCATGCTAGAACCCTTCCTTAATTTTACAAAACGCCCTCTTAACATAATCCTGGTCGACAAGTTGCTATCTATAAATAACTTTCAATTATGCTTCAGGTTCCAGTTCAAAACAACTGTCAACACCCATCAACCTAATTCTTTCATTGATTTCAGAATAGTAAGACATCACTGGCGAAATGGATGAAAACGAGCCTTGACATCTTCATTTACTAATGCAAAATATTTTAATTTCTAGCATGCTAATCAAAATGTTTATGTGCCGAAAATATCTTATTTATCAGAGAGCATTATTTTCTCTTAGACCCAAATCTTTGTGAAGTTAAATCTTAGTTGAAACGTCAAAATTTGGTCTGACTGGTCATTTAAAACTTGGCGATATTTACATGTACGTTGACATTGCATTCTAAACAAATTAAAAAACCCTCTCATATAATATTGATCTCTTCAACGCTTTCACAAACTGTCAGTATGACAGAAAGGATATTTGCTTAAAGAAACTATCCCTTTTGATCCTTCCGAATGTTTGAACAAGGAAACTAAATCAAAATTTTAAAAATCTTACCCTCGCAGTGAGTAAGGCAATATCAAGAAATTTTGATTTTAAGACCAAAATCTACAAATTGTGTCTATCACTGAGCAATAGGCATTGTGCGTCACATTTTCTCATGTCAACTTAAGTATGAACGTTAAGGTTCACAATGTAATTAACTTACATGTTTAATAAGACATCTTAAGACATTTATTGAATTATCATTATTTACAACATGTATTACCCAAACCCAAACAATTATTGCATCTTCTACAAAAAGGTAAAAAGTTTTTGTTCCAAAAGATCTGCAAATAACCTTCATCAAAGCTTAGAATCCCCATTCAAAACAACTGTCAACAACCATCAACTTATTTCTTTCATTTACTTTTAATATCAGAAAACTTTTTATTCGCGAAGCAGATGAAAAGAGATTACTTCTCTATCAATTTATTTAAAATATTTTCAGTCTTTAACAAACTTTTACAGTAAATATTTTTGCCAAATAGCTCTATTGATCTGAAAGACTTCTTTTTGGTCATATTTTTTGACAGCTTTTTAATATTTTTTTATCAAAAACGTTTTTATACTCGGTTTTAGTCCCTCTCCTAGGACTTTGAGTTTTGGAGTTTATTCAACAGCTCAACATGATATCTTGTCGGATGATTCCTATGGGTTCAAAGATCGACTTGTCGTCTGCTTTTAATTTGTCCTTAGAGCTTCTTCCTTTTCTAACCTTGACAGATAAGTAAGTCTTTGATAGATGTTTTACGTCACCATAAACACTATGGTTATTTTCGTGCTTTCTTTTTAAAAGATACTCTGAAAGGCAATTATTTTGTCATCTATCTTATCTATGACTACAAAAGGGGAATCCATCTTCCGGCTTTGAATGACGTCTTTAGTTATACATTACAGTAAAGACTTCGTCATCTAAAACGTAAATTAGTATACCAATTTCATACAAGTCCTAGGAGAGGGACTAAAACCGAGTATAAAAACGTTTTTGGTATCATATCTCTTTGTTGTTTACACATCAAACATCTTAAAAGTAGTCCCGGGGTAAATGATTAAGATTGCTCAAATACCAGTACTGATGGGAAATCGATGAAAATATATAATAAACCATAATATTCGACTATTCAGTGAATTTTTTAATAGAATTTTTTAATAGACCTACAAGCAGTCTAAACTAATGTTGGCGAAATAAATGCTTCACACTTTTTCGATTTGATATTTGACTTATTTTATCATTCCATTAAGGAATTTCGAAGAACTTTGAAGAATTAACTTATCTATTATCAGTTGTTTTTCTCTAGTAAGTCAACTCCTACATGTATCAACATAATGTACATTGCTAATTATCAATAATTATATAATATAATAATATAAGAAGTCACTTCCGGTAGCGTAGCATGGAGAGGACGTGGTTTTAACAGCTCCACAAACCTGGCGGAAAATCCGACTTTTTTCTAAGTTATGGGCAACCATCTTTGATTGAAAACAAAAACTACTTTCTCAATATTCAACGGTGGGTGATATTTGTGATTACGGGAAAATATTTTTGATAAGAAAAACTACATCTCAGATTTTTTTTTCGGTGTTCACATTTCTCCTTGCGTGAAAACATGGCGGACAATGAAAAACAGAAAACAAGATCGGCAACAAATCTTGACGACTTGAAAAAGTTAATTATGAATATGGACAAAAAACTTTCGGATACAAAAGATTCATTGACAGAGAAGATGGGCGATGTATCGAATAAACTTGAAACTTTCATGTCATCCATTACTAAAGAAGTTGTCGAAACAAAACAACGAGTAACTGAGACGGAAAAAACTATTGAGCATCTTAATGGTGAGGTCGATGAATTGAAAACATCCATTTGTATGCTCCGAGCTGACTTTGACCTCCGGTGCCGAGAAATGGAATCCAACATGACATTAAAAGAACTCCATGATCGGAAGAAAAACTTACTTTTCTATGGCATCCCCGAAAAAACTGCAGTAAGTACGGAGAATATCGTTAGAAACTTTCTGCAGAAAGAACTCAAACTCAAACAAGATCATGTTGACAGGATCAGTTTTGGTAACGTCCACAGGATCCCGAGGAGAAGGTACTCCGAGGAGGAGGAGACGGATCCACGACCTCCCGTAATCATCGCGTCCTTTGTTTACATGCCGGACCGGGACACCATACTTCGCGCAGCAAGCCGCAACTTACCTGGGACAGGCAAAAGTGTCCGTACAGACCTCCCTACAAGTATGAAACAACACCGTTCCAAACTCCTCAAGAAAGCTTATGAAATCCGCCAACAACAAGGATTGTATACAAGGATTCGTGTCATGGGTATTGATGTAGTTTTGGAAGTAAAAGGGCCAAAAGAACCTAACACTGCATGGAGACGACTCCACATTCCAAAGGAATAGATTGTGTAACTTTAATGTCTATACCACGGACATTCGTATACAGAGGTAAATCTTCGTTAATCATCGTAGCCACACGGTGCGAACACTATGACAAAGCGCGCACGTGCATTTCATGAACGTTTTTGTTTCAGCCACGGACATGTGGCATGTGTTGTTGAGCTTCAACAAATTTGCGTTTGTGCTTTTTTCTTAAATGGAGTATACTATACGGATTATGTAAAACCACCAAAATGGTAAGCATTGATTTATTATCATATTTGACGGGAATCACGTATTTAATTGTATGATAGTCAACATGATACTATTTACAACATGCCATAATTCAAGTAATTATGCTAGCGATATTGTGTTATATATCACGTATGATACGCATCTTTTCCTGAGAGGCAATGCTATGTAAATATCATATTTGACATTACTATAGCATCTGATTTTACGACTGTCAACACAAGCAGTAAGCTGTATTCAAGTAGTTACACTGTATACCTGTGAATACAATGTACAGTAAGCATACTATCAAGAGAAGCATTGCTATACAAATATCATATAGCATCTGATTGTATACTAGTTAAATGGTATCACTCATAAAAGTCATATTCAAGTAAACATGCTTGAGACAGTACATGTATTATGTCACTTTTAAGTAAGCGTCCTAGCTTGATGCTTTTAGCATATGATGTGAAACTTGCTGTAAATTGCTGACATGCTTGGATGACAACATGTTGAAGTATTACAACTTATCTGCTTTGCAAGCATATCTCTAGATATCTAACATTTTTTCATATCTTATTATCTATTATCTTAGGTTTGTATCACAAGTTAATATATTGATATGCTTATGTGCAGTAAGTTGCGCTTCAAATATGCCACAAAATACATGATGGCAACTTGAATATTACCCAAGAAACAATATACAAATCAATAAGAGACAACATACACTTCTCATTAACAAGCCCTCTCTACATTTTGAATCAACCGCCGGGATTATTCCCCCTATAAGCGGACCCTTTCCCCTCAACATGCTTCTTTTATTTGCTTATTTCTTCTTTGATTTTGAAAAACAAAACAGTACAAAGTACATACAAATATACATGCCGAAAACGACAAAGCTACCAACACTTGATCTTCCATGCACCTATAACAAATTGATGTATGCTTCATAATGACAAGCGGAATAAAAATTGTCAGTTCAAATTGCCAGGGACTAAACAACAAGAAAAAAAGACTAACCGTATTTGAAAACATGAAAAAGAAAAAAGCTAATATATATTGTCTTCAAGATACACACTTCACACCAGAACTAGAATCCAAAATAAAGGAGGACTGGGGATCCCCTAAATGCTACTTTAGTTCATTTAAAAGCAATTCACGTGGGGTAGCAATTCTATTCGATGACGATCTAGACTTTGAAATCATGAATGAAATAAAAGATGGAAATAATGGAAACTATTTAATACTAAAACTGAAACTACAGGATAAAACATTCACCTTAGCAACGATTTATGGGCCCAGAAATGATGAACCACTATTTTTTGATAACATAATGAATATCATTGAATCGCTTGACTCTGACTACTACAAAATGTGCGGAGACTGGAATCTTGTACAAAATCCGGAGATTGACACCTACAATTATAAACATGTTAATAATCCAAACGCAAGAGAAAAGGTAATAGAGTTTATTGAAGAATATAGCCTCATAGATCCATGGAGACTTATCAACGAAACATCAAAAAGATATACCTGGCGTCAGCCTAATCCTGTTCAACAAGCAAGGCTAGACTTCTTTTTGCTCTCCAAAAACTTAGAAAAATCTATTTTGAAAACTGGAATTGATCCCGCCTTTAGATCAGATCATTCATCGATTTGGGTTATTCTTGATTTCAACGAAGTAGAGAAAGGTAGGGTATACTGGAAATTTAACAATTCGTTGCTTAGAGATAAAGATTATGTTACGAAAATAAAGGAAACGATAAAAGAAACCATCAATCAGTATGAAAATGGAATCGATAGTGATGGTATTCCGAAATACAGTATAGATGACCAACTCCTTTTCGAAACGTTGCTACTAATGATAAGAGGACAAACAATAAAATACTCATCTGAGAAAAAGAAGGAAAGAGAAAAGAATGAAAAGGAAATAACAAAAACAATAGAAAATCTTACGATTAAACTTGACTCAGCAGTAGAGTTAACAGAAAAAGAAGACATTCAAGCTAATTTAGAAATAGAAAACCAAAGGCTAAATGAGATCCAAACCGTTAAAACTGAAGGCATAATGCTTCGAGCAAAAGCTGAATGGAATGAAAAAGGAGAAAAACCAACAAAGTATTTCTTATCACTAGAGAAACGTAACTTCCTCAATAAGGCGATAATCAAATTAGAAAATGATAAAGGGGATACTCTTACAAAAACTGAAGATTTAATCACGGAAACAAAACACTTTTATCAAAACTTGTATACTAAACAGGGTACTGATAATACCGATTTAGAGGAAATGTTTAAAAATCATGATATACCAAAATTACAAGACACTCAAAGAGAAAAACTGGAAGGAGAATTAACATATGCAGAAGTGCTAAATGCTTTGAAAAATATGAAAAATAATAAAAGCCCTGGACCATCTGGTTTTACAGCCGAATTTTATAAATTCTTTTGGATGGACTTAAATAGGTATCTTATCAAATCTCTCAATCTAGGCTATTCCAGGGGTGAGCTTTCTACCAGTCAAAAGCAAGGTTTAATTACATGCTTCCCTAAACCAGGAAAATCAAAAGAATATTTAAAAAATTGGAGGCCAATAACTTTGTTAAACGTTTCATATAAAATTGCATCAGCAGTGATTGCTAATAGAATTAAACCTACGCTAAATGATATCATCAACGAAGATCAAAAAGGCTTTGTGCCAAACAGATATATTGGTGAGTGTACGCGCCTTATATACGACATCATGGATTATACCGATTGTATGGAGATACCAGGAGTGTTACTTCTAATTGATTTTGAAAAGGCATTTGATTCTGTTGAATGGGACTTCATCTCCAAAGTACTTGATTTTTTTCAATTTTGGAAAATCATTAAAGCATTGGATACATACATTCTACAAAGATATTAAATCAAGCGTGTTAGTAAACGGTTTTGCAACAGACTATTTTAGACTGACTAGAGGATGCAGGCAGGGAGATCCCCTATCCCCGTACATTTTTCTTCTGTGTGCTGAAATACTAGCAAACATGTTACAGATCAATCCAAAAATAAAAGGAATCACCATTGGAAACACAGAATATCTGGTATCCCAATTTGCAGATGATACAACATTGATACTAGATGGTACAGAAACTTGCATTCAGAACACATTACAAACCCTACGACAATATGCATCATTCTCTGGTTTGAAAATTAACACAAACAAAACACAAGTGATAAGAATAGGATCCCTGAAAAATGCTAAAGAAATTTTGTGCAAAAAATGGAAATTGAATTGGAAAGAAACAGAATTTACTCTTCTTGGCATAATTTTCACACATAATTTGGCAGAGATGGTGGAAAGAAACTACAAAGACAAACTGAAAGAAATACGACTAACCATGAAGAAATGGTCAGCAAGAGCCCTTACACCCAAAGGTCGAAATACAGTTTTGAAAAGTCTAATATTACCTAAACTTAATCATTTATTCTCATCACTCTCCAATCCAAGTGAAAAATTCATAAAGGAATTAAACTCCGAATTTTTCAAATTTATTTGGCAAAATAAACCTGATAAAATAAGTCGTAAAATTCTTACAAAATCAATTGAAAATGGGGGATTAAGAGTACCTAACTTAGAAAATACGATCAAATCTCAAAAAATAACCTGGATTAAGAGACTATTCCAAAATAAATCAAAACTTGAGACATTATTTTTTTATAACGTCAATGCAAAAGATTGAAAAGAACTTTCTATCAAAATGTGAGCAATATATCAAGCAAAATATACTGACAAAACGAACAAATGACTTTTGGACCGATATTTTATTAGCATGGGGAAAGTACATCAATAGTAAAAGTCTTAATATCAAAGAGGAAGATGATATTCTAACTCAACCAGTCTTGCATAATGATAACTTTCTAATTGACAATAAGCCAATATCCTACAAACACTACGAACAGTCGGGGGTATACACCGTAAATGATTTAGTAGATGACAAAGGTAAACTTCTATCTTTCGAAAAATTTAAAAAGGAATACAACTGTAAAACCAATTTCTTAGAATATGCCGGAATTTCGAGGACAATTCAAAATTTTTGCAAACTTGAAAATATCACAATACACAAGAAGACATGGATGCCTCTTATCCCCTACTTTCTTCAAGATCTAGTTAAACCAAGCAAAGGTTGCAGAATATTCTACGATACACTACAGACAACTGACAATCAAAATAATAACAACAAAAGTAAGATCAAATGGAATTCCGAATTCAACGAACAAATATCAGACAATGATTGGAAATATATATATAAAATTCCATGAAGGGCACTTGTAAATGCTAAACATCAATGGTTTCAATATAGTATTATTCACAGATGCATATCAACCAATGAAATGTTATACAAAATGAAATTGATTGAAACTAATACTTGTTCCTTTTGTGAAAACAAAGTTGAAACTATAGCGCATTTATTTTATGAGTGCGACATAGCCAAAGATATTTGGAATAATATCACCAAATGGATACAACAGAAAACGGGCACTATTCTCCACTTTGATAAGATGAAAATATTATTTGGATACCCGGAAAAACGAAATGATGTGCTAAATCGTATCATAATTATAACAAAATACAATATTTTCAAATCGAGACTAGTAAACAAACTTCCACACATCGCACACATAAAAAACGAAGTCGAAACCTCATATAATTTAGATAAATGCAACTCCAAGATGAACTGTAACTTAACACCATTTACTCAATTTTGGTCCTCTTGTCATATGTTGTTTTAGTTGATGTTGTTACCCCTACAATATTGATTATGCTGTACACCTGGAAGATCTTTGTATACTATATGATTTTTTTACGAATGCTTTGACATATCATGTATTTTGACTTTGTATGAAATAAAAAAAAAAATTTATAAAAAAAAAAAAAAAAAAAATAAAAAAAATAAATAAATAAATAAAAAAATAAAAAAAAAATTATATAATAAAATAATTGGTGAACAATATGTTTTGGAAAACTAAAAACAGAAGGGTTCTCTTGGCATTGCACACTAGATTCCGTACAAACTACACTCCCCTTTTTATTCCATTAAGGCCAGTCATCTTTCTCTTAACCATTTCTTTGCAAACTATTGCCACTGATGTACAATGTCTTTATTCAAATACAGCTTTATCCAAAGAGATAAAAACTTATCTTCAGCAAACTTAAACCAATGCCACAATTGATACATATAGCAAAATGAAATTGTGAATCAAGGTTTCTCATCATCATGACGATGAGAGGTTTTTTTTTTAAATTTTTTTTTTTAACTTTTTATTTTTAACACAAAACATGTTACATATTCAACATCCACATCATAACAAATAATACATGCCGATGATAGGCAATAGAAGGCATTCAAAATAGCATATACATGTATACATATATATATAGGTTCATTCAGTGTCATATAATATTCAAAATAGATTGTGACATAATGACCAAAACTTCATAAAACTGTCATACTTACAGTTTGGGAAAGCGTTGAAGCGATCAATATTATATGAGAGGGTTTTTTAATATGTTTAGAATGCAATGTCAACGTACATGTAAATATCGCCAAGTTTTAAAGGACCAGTCAGACCAAATTTTGACGTTTCAACTAAGATTTAACTTCACAAAGATTTGGGTCTAAGAGAAAATAAAGCTCTCTGATAAATAAGATATTTTTGGCACATAAACATGTTCAGGATTATTATGCTAGAAATGACAATATTTTGCATTAGTAAATGAAGATGTCAAGGCTCATTTTCATCCATTTCGCCAGTGAAGTCTTACTATTCTGAAATCAATGAAAGAATTAGGTTGATGGAGGTTGACAGTTGTTTTGAACTGGAACCTGAAACATAATTGAAAGTTATTTATAGATCCATTGAAACCAAAACTTCAAGCAACTTGCCGACCAGGATTATGTTAACAGGGCGTTTTGTAAAATTCAAGAAGGGTTCTGGCATGAAGTGTCGGATGATATTTGCTTTGATTAAACATGATGGTGAATTAAATTGTAAGACCTGCCATTTCGATACAAATACAAAAGGAATAGGAATTTGCAACGGAATACAGGTGATACTAATTCTGTTATATGTAAATTAAGCATCTACATTGCTGTCTCTAATGATTTGTTTTGTTTAATCTATTTCAAGGTTTGCAGTCCAAATGGATTGTATCTCAAGTTTCATGAACGTTATATTTCTTATTCATAGATATAGTGTCAATGAGAATGTCAGAAAAACATTGATTCAGTTATTTTGACTCTTTGTGTTTCCCACCTGCATTATGTCAACTTGTAGAAAATTTAGCTTTTACAAATAAATAAAAAAAGGTTCAGTATACCATAATGTAGTACACTCCTTGCTTGTAACTTCTCAATGATGAATTGCATGCCCTTTAGTTTTGGTCCAATACTGATTCTATATCATTATATTGGATTATGTTTAGCGTGCACGTCGAGTACATTAAAACATGATAAGGTCTGTAGAATAACTGTCAAGGACAGCTTTTACATTGCAAGTAATTAATACGACTGCTATTACTAATGGGACAGCAACAACGACTACTACTACTACTATCAACAATATCAATATTAACATCAACTACTTCTGTTAATACGACAATAACAACAACATCAACTACTTCTATTACTACTACTAATACGACTACAACATATTCGACTACTACTACTACTACTACTACTACTACTACTAATTTTAGACAGACTACTATCATAACCATTACTACCATTACAAATCGTGCTGTTGCATAATGTAATAAACATTGTGTATACATATAAGAAACAATTGTGAAGTCCTTTTCTCGAATAATTTCTATTGATCTCAACATGTCGAATGCTGAGGGCAATCCTGGGATACTTAAGTCTGTAATTAACTTAAATCGATCACATGCTGTTTGCATCGAACTTTTATGGAAAGGCTACTCCTGAGTGTTGAAAATGTTTGCCCCTGACATTTCCTTGGCCCAATAACATAAAGTTTCTTGAGATTTGATCTGTTGGTCAAGAAGGATTTGTTGTAGAGGCTTTGTGGGAAATCTTTTATGTCTCAAAGTGTAGTTACATTTGGTTACTTGGATTTCGAAAATTTGAATTAAAAGATAAGAACAAGAAAAGTTAGGCCATTTTTACACATAAAAGCATTTGACATGGTGACGATTTTTAATCATTTGGAAGTCCACATGACTGATATTCAAATGTTACAACGTTGTTATTGTAGTTACAATCTTTTATAATAGTTCATGTGTTCCAAAACTTGATGTAAGATATACATGTTAATGGAATACAATGTATCTTATTTTGAAAATAGCTTTGACGAATCTTTCGAGCCATTATCCCCGCTTAACAAAATGTGTTATCTAATTGTAACACTGAAAATGAAATAAAGGTCCAACTAAACGCTTCGTTATTTTCAAAGTAATTCTATAAAAGTCAATTATCACACTAATTATGATGACCTTCGTAGCGCCTACATGTACATAGAGTAATTATCACATGCAAATACTATTGCGTCCTATGGTGTAAATCAATCTATACTTAAAATTCCGTTTAGGCTTGTCAAAAGTCCTGTATAAATGAAATGAAAGATTTACTACGTGGCATTTTTTATGACATTTTATTCCAATCCAATTGTCATATATTTTGATAAAAACTCATAACATTATAGGTAAATCAATAAGTTTTATGCTTGTTATCTGGAATCAATCTTGATGATTATTTTGGTTTCGATATATATTCAAGATTATTAAATGTTTTCAATTAATTCAATTTAGGTGACATAAATGTTTTGGACGTCTTTGTTTTGATGGCTTGACATTTTGTTATGATAGAAATGAAAACGTCAACCTGACTGTTCTGATAACTATAACAAGAACATTGGCTGTCTATTTCATTTTTAAAACTCATAATGGATGTGAAGACAGAGATGATCTTTAAGACATAGGCATCAGACAATGCTATTTTCTCGCAGTTTACTGCAGGATAAGTAAGTCATCGTTTCATCCACGTAAGCTATGTTCGCGATCAATTACCTCCGAATTAAATGGAATTCTTCAAATACTACTTTCCGATATAATACATGTTCAATTGAGAGTGATTGAATATACACCAGACTTAGTTCATTCTTGTGTTATTTCACAATTAGGACTGTTTATTTACCGAAACAGATACAAACCAGTGACATAATACATTTCTGGCTGTATCTCAGTTTTACCATCATCATCATGCATGAAATTCTTTTGGGGAATTAAAAGTAAAGAATATACAATTATTGACTTCCGTTGAGGTGAATCAAATGGTTTATCGACCACGGAACAGTTATGTTACATAACTGTTCCGAGGTCAATAAACCATTTGATTCACCGATAACTGAAGTCAATAACTGTTTTATTATATGATTCAAGAAGGTTAAATTTTTTTCTTATTTTATTTGTGAACCTCATATCAATGACAACATACTTTTTTTATTGAGCAATAAACAGTTTATTCTTAAATGAGTTAAAATAACATGAAAAATCAACTGGTTCATTTTGGGATATACCCCACTGGCTACATCAAAACATGTATGAGTTCAAGATAACTTGCTTCACATATCAAAAATTTGAATATCACTTGTTGAAATTATTATTCAATGTGACATTTTTGCAATTATTCTACAATGGAAATGGTGAATATAAAGTCTGATAATTAAAAAAAAACTTGTTCAATATGTTGTGTGATTATTAATAGCATATTTCTGAACTTTTCTGTCAAGTCATTAGTGTCAATTTATTGAGTTATATGTCGTCATGAAAATTGTCTACACAAGACAAGATTTGACTTTTATTTGTTGAAATTGAAATTCAGTGTGACATTTGTGCAGTTATTCAAAACTGGAAATGGCAAGTTCTGATTGATAATTCAGAGACAAATTGTTCAATGTTTGGTTAACATTTGTTGTGGGAGCCCTGGGAACAGGTTTTTTTTGCATGGTTTTGTCATAAAAATCAGTCAACTGACTCAACTCGTTAGTTTGAATTTCTCTGAGAACATCATCAAAATCATCTTCACTCCAATTCATGTCTTCCATCAACACATTTTCTTGTGAAGTTGACAAAGACACAAGATCAAAATCTGTATAGATAGCCTCACTTATAGTCTCAGTAGCAACTTGAGAACTCATTCTTCTTTTCTTATCCCTATTACCCATAACCACTGACGACAGGGTTTCAGACATCTTCGTTTTGATCTTCGGATCTGTATATCCTGTGTAAGTCTTCAAGCTGTTCTCTGATTTGTGTCCTGTAATACTCATGACATGACGTCCAGCAAAGTTGCCCGTTGAGTCGAGGATATGTACAGTCGTTGTCCTCAGGGAGTGATTTGTGTACCGCCGAGATAATCCTCAAAACAAGGTGGGAATTTAAGTATCGGCCTATATGTAATGTTAATGTAATCAACAATGAATTGCTTTAAAATGAGATAGATTAATTCATATTTAATTTTTCTTGATGAAATAAGTTAAAAAGAAATATTTATAATTTTGATTAAAAGAGTCGAGATATATAATTAAATGAATGCTTAACAATTGGACTTTCTAATAGATATTGAAATATTTAAACAACTATTGAGCTAATGATATGTCTAGATGTTACACAAGGAATTACATTCAAATACCTGTTTTCGTTGAGATTGAAACTACATTGGAAACATGTTTACATGCAACACTGACCATATCTTAATTGTTTATTTAGATATTGGTTGATAAGTAAATGAAATAAAGATCACAAAGATACCACAACAATGAGTCCATAACCTACACGGTCAGTTTGAGGCAGATACCATCTTTATCACACCAAAAATCTCCTTTTGTATTTGTATTTGCCATATATGTGTCATCACAAACCCTTGTACTATATAACCTGATACCTTGCCTTCATAGTCTTCATGAAAACTGTTATGTAAAGTTTGGTGTAATTTTTTGCTCAAATAAGGGATATTGTGAGTAATCTGTGAAGCTGTGGCAAGGTACTCCGGAATGACGCAATTTTGTGACCCGGATGTAGAGATAATTTGTGTAGCTGGCAGCTCTTTGATGCAAACTTCTCGAGTTCTTTTGGTCTGTGCGTTGATAGACTTTCTGATGCAAGACTACCGCGAATCATGTGATGGATCTTTCACGGGTTCGAGGCACCAAGCGAGCATAGCAAGAGCAGTTTGCTTTGTGTCAAGGACCCCTAAACCATATTGATTAGCACATGGACAATACGAAATCCCAACATCAACTGACGTCATCATGCAAAGTTCATTTAATTAGAAGGTTTACCACTGTGCAGGAATAGAGATGGGATCTACAGTACTATTACAAATTAGTATTGGAGATATTATTTTAGAATTAGATAAAACAATATTTTTGGTAAAAAACCCTTAAGGTATGTCATAATTTCAAGCATTTGATGATGACCAAAAGTTTGTGTCTACAATGCACTCAAATTAAAAACATTCAGAAAGAATAAAATCTGCATTTTTGAATTGTGAGTCGATGCCTCTCTTATGGACGCCCGAAACTGTTCTGGCATGACACCTATATATATATATATATATTTGATAAAATGGTATTATGGAATTGGGTACATTGGATTCACATTCGCTAGTGTTAGCAAATGTGAATCCAATGTACCCAATTCCATAATACTATTTTATTTATAAACAACCTGGGAGTAGTTTTTTTGTGTTTTAAATTTATATATATATATATATAGAATAACAACGATTTGTTATATATATATATCACTCAAAGAAAATTGTTCATAGTCCAAGTTATAAATAGATAAAAAAACATAACACGATCACCGTGAAGTTGTGAAACCGGTTGGGCATACAAACTATTTCCAGAGTTTTGTTTTTATCTATATATATATATATTTATATACATGTATGTAATGTTGATTTGACCCATTTATAAATTGAGCAAAAATTTAAGGGTTGAAATGGTTTTTGAAATGGTGACTAATGATATAACATAGGAATTCATGAACAGTGTAACAAAGTTGTTAAGCATCTGTAGCCACGTAAACATTAACATGAACAGAAGAGATAAGTGTTTTAATAGTATGGTACATTAAAATATTTAAAAAAACTTAATGCTTAGGAAATGTAACCAAACCTATTTATCAATCCAAAGGCATTGGCTTGCAATGTTTACTTTAGATTTCGTGAGATCACTAAATGTCCACATTAACGTTATAAATGTGTTGAATCATCCCGTGTAGTAATGCATTGTTACGCCTACGGCTTTGTGCTTGATACTTCACCAAAGAACTTTTTCACAAATACATGATTAAAACTTTCAATCAATATATATTTCACGTAACGCCAGTACCATTTTAACACTTAAGGAGAGGGTGATATCTGCTTGTCAATATTTCTACATTAGTATGGCAACTTCAAGATTGCATAGTCAAAAGGCATGTGGCTCAATACACTTCAAGGAGACTGCATTCTCAGCTTGTAAATATTAAAGTATTTGCATGTCAGTTTAACAAAGGTTCAACTTAAAAGCAAAACAAAAAAAGAATTTGTCTTCATCCTATTTTAAGACCACTTGGAGGTAGACCGTGGTATATGCTTTGCAATTGGACTGTATTTGCTTGAGAACTTGAAGATGTTCAAATTGTATGGTAAATCGAATTTGACCATTATGTTATTTAAGGAACACCTTAAGGAGGCCAACTTGTAAATAAGACTGCATTAGCTTGATAATTGTGAATCAATCCCTGTGTGTTATTCATGGAATATGTTTGGCTGAAGACAACGTTTTGGAGATCATGATAATGTATCTGACATCATAAAATCAGACTCAGCATTTATAGCAATTCTTGGATCAGGATTCGGGTTTAATGAGAAGGATGTTACAGGTGACGTATTTTAACTTTGAATTGTTTTGTTGCTAATGGTTGTTTTTTTAGACATGATAGGCGGGTTGCTACTACCTCGTACTAAACAACTACATGTATTATTTTTAAGATATATTGCCTTATTATCATTTGAATAAACGTCTTAAAAGCTACAATCTTTACCCCTGCCCACCTTAGATCATAACAGTGGAAAATTCCTCATTCCCCAATTACTTATAACTGAAAAATTGAATTAGATTGGTATTTTGTCTCACCTTTCTATTTTTCATCAGAATGATAACACAAGTGGTAAAGTTGTTTATATGTCGCGAAATTTGGCGATATATTATTAAATTTTCATTATAAATGATGACCTCGAGCCCCAAATTTCAATAGGTAAAACCCTTCACCCCTTCCCTTCAAACGTTTTGGATTTGCCACCGGTTCGATGAGATGTATTTGAAGGAAAACATTTCCCGTGATTATACCTATAAACTAACTAGGTTAGTAAACATGTAAATGTAGAGGATATGGAGAAATCAAGAACTTGAACAATATTGAACCTGACTTTCAGACGGCCTACATGGTATTTCTTGTAATAGTTAATGGCTAGAATTCTTGAATGTCACCGACGTCATGGTATAGATATGTTCTGAAAGGCTTTACAGAGCATAAGGTTAGTCGTCAGAACTCTGTGTTACACCCGGTGTAGCGCTTTGTAATGATCTCTTAACACAAAGTCACACAGGTTGGGAATAATTCGTTGATAATAAAGACACCACAAGACACAGTAGCAGTTAGTTTATATGGAGATGAAGAAGCAGGCAAGGAGTAGTACTAACTCCTGCTTGTAAACAGAACGTGAAGACGATTGGTCAGACATGTGAAAGGAAGAAATGCGAACTAGAATCAATTTTTAAGTTGTGATTGCTTCATTATTTCAACATTTAGCAAGTCTGAGGTAAACTTAAAGCTCACATACCAATTTGTCTGTGGAAGATGTGGCGGCTATAAGATGTGCATAACTATTTGCAATAATCTCTCTTAGAAGGAATCTATACCTCTGTATTTGTATCTACAAGATCCCTTTATACACATATTTTCTTCAGCAGAGGCAAGAAGACAATTGATCGGTGTTTCTGGAGTCTGTGATTGAGAAGAGGCAATGTCAATGTCACAGAAGGGGTAGGAGAACCCTTGCTCAGGAATTCTCAAGATCATACGGTGTGAATTTACCAAGACAAGGAATTGCTGCTTGTGACTGTGATTTGAAGAACATTTGTACAAACTTATTGTCTTTTTGCGAAGCAGATTGAATTCAAAGACTTGGTCAATAGCCGTGTTTGAAGAGGTATTTGTAAGGTATTGAAGACGGTTAGCACTGATAATGAAGATGCATCTCCTGCTTGTCGCCCTTGTGCTGGTGCATGGGGTGTCAGGTTGTGTTGATCTTGCCTCTGTCACACAGGACGGGAAGAGGATGATGTCCAGTGTGTTCAAGAAGGTGGACAGTGTCCCTCTCTACACGTGCGTGTCTCACTGTCTGACAGTCTCCACGTGTATGTCCGTGTCCTACCAGAGAGAGACTCGCACCTGTCACCTCGCCTCTCAGGACAGTGCAGGAGACCCCGGGAATGTTCACACCGACCCAGAGTTCTTCCTCACTGACATCTCTCTGTGGCCCCGGGTGAGTGTAGAAACTTGTTGTCTTTGTACATATATATGCTACAGTCATTATGTCAAATCAGTCATTTTGTCAAATGCCTAAATGTATATGGCATTTTATCAAATGACTGCGACGGTCAGTCATTTGAAAAAATGACTAATAGCTAAATGACTGAAATTGTACCTTGTGTTTTTGACAATTTGACTGTTACTGTTTAGGCAATATGCCAAAATAGTTATAACGTGTCACTGAAGTGCAGTAAATTAGTAATCTTAGGCTTGTATCTCAATTACCTAAAAACCATGATGCTATGGGGAAGGTTTTAATTCCATGAAAAAAAGTATTTTTCTAATAATGCCAGGCCGAAGAACATTTAAACTGACCAAAAGACAAAAAGTGAGTATTATATTTTGAACAAATATGAATAAGTATATGAATGTGGCAAACTTGAAAAACTGATGAAAAAACATGAACATGGTGACTTGACAGTGTTGTATTTTGTCAATATTGAAGAAACATATGATGTCCTACGCCAAACACACTTATCACTGGTCATGGTTGAAGAGACAGAATGCTAAAGGAACTTTGTAACACGTGAGTCGATTGAACTTTCAAATCATTATGCCTTGACTATCAGAAAAGCAGTCAAGAACGAAACGTGTAATTTGAAGTTCAATCCTCACAAAGGAATGTGCATCACGTAGACAATATAAATTATACCGAAGGCGAGTTGCATAACACCAAGCGAGAGGCGGATATCTCCCCGTGTACCCCACCTTTGAATGGCATAACGAATTTATCTTACCGAATGTTTAAACAAAACGCATATAATATGAAGATAAAGGGTAATAAATTCGTAAGTCATTTTACTATAGTTTGTTCAAAGCTACATAGCAGTAGATCAAAAGTAATCAGCTTAATCATGTGTTCGAGGTAACATACATTGTACATTTCAAGACGCTCAATCTGCACGCTTTTTTCATGCTTTTTATGTGCCGGGGTATAAATGATTTATTCCGCCGCTCAAGAGGGGGATATTAGTATTTATTCAGGGTCACGTGGACCAATCAGAGATCGAGATTCTCACGTGAGGTAGGATAAGTGAATTTATTCGACTTCCACAAGATAGTTTCAAGTTGATAAAAGTTTATCAGGATCATTTGACAAAATTGTGTGCGTAGAAGGCTCTGACCTCAAAGCGTGCTATAGGGGGTGGCATACCAACTTATGGATATTTTGATGATCTACAAAGTGATAATTAAAAGTGTGTTGAAAGGACAATTTTCAAGAAATCAGTTTGATGTTTACCCAGAGAAAATCTTGAATTTTTAAAGAAATCGAAAAATAACATAGGCATTTAGTAAAATGACTGGTGTTTTTTTTCTGTTATTAAGTCAAATGTCTGAAAAAAGTAGTCATTTTGTAAAATGCCTGGTGGTCACAGTCCTTTGATCAAATGACTAAATCGTTGAGGCATTTGGCAAAATGACTGATTTGACATATTTACTGTAACATATATAACCTATAGGTATGTTCACACCGACCCAGAGTTCTTCCTCACTGACTACTGGTTGTAGAAGGGTGTGCAACTTCCTAGTTTTCTCAGATGAATAGAATAAATGTTTGAGCGTTTCAAGATCTTTACATCATACAAATACAAATAGAATCCTGACTACTTCCTATTTGAGATAGGAATAATGTTGTTTAAACTATTCTGTGAATCAATTCTGGCATTTATTATCATTACCAAAATAACTCTTGTTCTTGTACGGAAAAATACGTCGAGTCATATTGCAACCCCCTAATGTAGTTTATGGCTGTGTATTGTTTGCCCCACACAGGTAATTATCAAATATGTAATGTCTACATCACAATGACTCCAGGACAGGCAGGCTTTGAATAGGAAGATAGATGTTCGTTTGATACCAAGACGTCGGTAAAGACCTGATGTACTGAATATAACCTAATCCATTAACAAGTACAACATAAAGGTTGTCAAGTAATTAATTAGAGTCTCACTGAACAAAAGTAGCCAAATGGGATTCGTTCGACCATTGCTTTTATTACAAATCCATTTATTGTCCGTCCTTTGTGGACTGAAGCTACTCTCAAGGCCTCGTATGAATAAAAATATGGTTAAACAAAACTAAAAGACTGTTGTTAAGAGTTGTTTTCCTTTATATTGATATTTTCTAAGACAATGACGGTCGTTAACAGATGTAACATTACTATTTATTTGATAACTGTATTTTTTTTATAGAAAATTAAATAGTTTATCGTTTTTATGTGTAATTTTATTTGTTTAACACCAAAATGAACAATCTTGTTTTTTTTGTTTTTTTTGTATATCTCGACCGTTTTAGAAGTTCAATCAATCATTCATTCATTTATTATGTAGCGAAAAACGTAGCTAAAAACATGTCGGTATGTATACATTTTTGGAATCTTGTATCTCTTACCAATGACCCTATACTGAAATAAACAGCAAGCTGTCTGCTTATGGATTGTTCTTCTCTCCTGCAGAGTCTAGCCGGACCGTGTGAGGGAGTGACTTGTACAGGAGGCAACAATTGTGTTGTTGACAGATTCAACACTCCAAGTTGTGTTACAGGTAAATAGAATTTTCAAAGGAAATAATGAAATCCTAACTCTTAACCAATTCCTCGACGTTCATAACCTAATCAAAAGCTTAGAGAACCACTGTCTGCTTCAATGCGATACAAACCTTTGTGCCAATGAACCTGGCTTCTTCAGATAAGTCTTTAGATTAACCTACTACTCATAAACCTTTCTTATCTTTACAGGTATCTCTTCACGAGTTAATTATTTAAGAGTTATTGTGACAGTCTTGCAAGTAATCGTTATTCCAGCGGCATGTAATATCGCCCAGTATGCATGTACTTCCATCTGTCCGTTCGTTATCATTTGGTTTCCGGAGCGAAATTCACCAAACTATGACTGTTACCATTGAAACTTTGTCAACTCGTCAGCATGTGTACTCTTTTGGGATTATCAACTTCTTTGATTGTTTTGGCAGTTTCTATTGAAACATACAGACAGACAGACAGATCTTTATTCAATAATGTAGGCCAAATGACCCATAATACAGTTTTGGTTTACAGATATATGATTTCAGTCACGTGATAATATATAAGTACAATCATGTTTTTCTTATTTCGAAGACCTTTTTAAGGAAGAATGACACAGACATTAGCACATTTCTATTCTTCGAGTTTAACAAATTAATCAATAATTGTTTATCTTTGTGTATAGTACTGATGCTTGGGAGATATCTATTTCTAAGTTCATTAAGATAACTACAGTATAAAAATACATGTAATTCATCTTCGATGCAGCCTTCTTTACAATATGTACATAAGCCAATATTGTCATCTTGTACATTTTTCTTTCGGAGGTGTTTCACATTAAAATCGTGTAAAGATATGCGTAGTTTGCAAAAAGCTCTTCTTAAACTTATATCTTGAAGTTCAGTAATATAAGCCTCAGTGAAGAATATTGATTTAACACTTGAATAATGACATAGATAATCTGAAGATGTTATTTGAGAATGCCAAGTTTGTAAAAATATGTCTTGCAATCGCTGCTTGAGAACAAAGGTGAAAAACCAACATTTCCAACATCTTGCGATAACCATACATGTGAAAAACCAGACATAAAAAGAATATTTCTAATATCAGACACCCAAGAAGTTTTACCATTATCGTCTAATCTTTTCAACATATTATAACAATATAAAGGTAATCTCTTAGAATTCATGCGAATAATCTTTATCCAGTACTTTACAGCTCTAAGTTGAGATGAAACAAATAAATTTGTGCGGCCTGTTTCTCCTAAAACAGCCTTATTAGAAGCATATTTACCAATGCCTAGGAAACGTTTGAAATATGCGGTATGGACTTTTTCTATAGACTCATTATATTTTACACCCCAAATCTCAGATCCATAAAGAAGGATTGGTCCGATTTTTCTGTCGAAAATCTTACATACCACTGGAAAAGTTATAAGCTTATTTTCTTTCAAAACATTATAAACTGGGATAAGGGCTTTAGATGCTTGCAAAGCCAGCTGATTACAAGCTACTGACCAAGACAATCTAGAAGACACAGTCAATCCTAGATATTTATAATATGTCACAACATCAATATTCTTATTACAATATGTCCATTTTTCAAACTTATTTAAAATACCACCTTTCCTGAAAACAATAACTCCTGACTTCTTAAGGTTTACTTCAAGGCCCCATTTCTCACAATAAAATTGAAGAACATTTAACTGTTTCTGAAGACCACTAACAGAAAATGACAGTAAGGCAATGTCATCAGCAAATAATAGCAACATAATATCAACAATATCTTGGGAGACAAACACTCCGTAATCACATTCATTATACATTTCTGTTACAAGTTCATTTATAAAGAAAATAAATAGAACAGGACTGAGCACACAGCCCTGTCTAACACCTACTGAAGTTTTGAAACATTCAGTGACTCCACTCGCTGTCCGAATACAGGCTTTAACTGAAGAATACATGTTTTGTAAAAGTAATGACAATTTACCAGTTAGCCCTTTCTTGATAAATAAATACATCATCTTCTTTCTATCTACATAATCAAACGCCTTTCGGAAATCAATAAAGGCACAATAGAATCTCCCTTTAGGTTTACACAGGTACTTTGTACAAAGAGATTGTAAAATAAATATATTATCTACTGGTGAATAGCCAGGTCTAAATCCAGCCTGGGATTCTGATAACAATTCGTTTACATCCAGCCACGTTCTAATACGTTTTTCAATCACATTAGCAAACAATTTCCCAATGATATTTAGTAGAGAGATGCCACGATAATTATATCAGGAATATGTTTGTAGCGGAGAATGTAATCACATGTTTGAGGATTTTATGTCTACTTTGCAAAATGATGTAAACTCTGCGGTAAAAAAGTTAGCCGACATACTTATCTATTGTGGGGATAAGGCGGGTGCTATTTGCAGATGGTCTAGAAATGAAAACAATAGGCAACAACCTTTATGGTTTGACGAAGACTGCCGTCGCCTTAAATCAGAGAAATATAGGCTGTTAAACAGGTTCAGAGCATTTAAAAGTGATTCCAACTTAAAAGAGTACTTGTCTGCAAAATCTGATTTTAAAAAACTGTGTCAAGCTAAACAAAATCTATATAAAACGGGTATGAGCAAGAAAATAAATGAAGCTGCAAATATGAGTAATTGCAAAGAGTTTTGGAAGATTATAAAAAACTGCCTGAAAAGTAAGTCTCAACTGGGTAACATTTCCCCTGATGTATGGTATCAATATTTCAATGATCTTTTAAATCCATCACTCGATAGAGATAGGAGTGAGTTTGATGAATCTGTAAATGAGTTTTTAGATGCTCACTCATGTCAACACTGTGACGATTCGCCATTTACTGATCAACTGTTGTCAGGTGAAATTACTGATTATGAAATCAAGCAAGCACTAAATGACTTAAAAGGGGGTAAAGCAGCCGGCGAGGATGGAGTTCCTCCTGAATACATAAAATATATTGCACACTTCATATCTCCTTATTTAAAGAAATTATTCAACAAAATATTAGATACTGGTGTTTTCCCAGATTCCTGGAACATAGGAATGATTATTTCTCTATATAAATCTGGCAGCATTTCTGAGCCAAAAAAAAATTGAAACATACGCATATATGGATCAGTCAGCATGTGAAAACGTGCCTTTTGAGATTTTGAACTGATTCAGATAATTAATTTTAATACTAGTATTTATTTTTTTATCTATAATCCGTGAAAGAATGAAAGTATATTACCTTTTCTAATCATTGCCTAAAAATGTCCGTGATTTTCAAAATAAAACATTTTGCTTTGAAACGGTTGTAGATGACATTATTGATTAATTAATGATATATATATATTTAGAAATATATATTTTCATACCAAAAGAGCAAATATGGGATAAATTCTTATAAAACCCGTGACCTGACTACTTGACCAAGAACGCGACAGCACAAAACAAAAAGTGCTATTGATGTGTTTGCCAACTAGCTGTGTAGATCATTGTTAAATTTCACTTTCTTACCGTTGAAATTATAAGATACTTTTGATTTTAACTTAAAGCAATACATTCAACGAAAAATGGCCTATGCCTAGTTTTTGTAACAAAATAACACAGTGAAACATTTTATCCATTTGGTGGTACGTAAAAGTGTAAACAGGTGTAAGGATTTTGACTATGCAATGTTTTTCTACTACAATTCCGTTTCTTATTAGGTGTAATACACGTTGTAATCAAAGAATGTTTCTAATTGTTTCATCTGAGGTGAAAACAGATATCTATAAGTAAGCATTAGCCCTGTAGGAGATGGGATAGCACAGCGGTTAGCCCGTCTGGCTACGGACCAAGAGGTCCATATTTCGAATCCCACCAGGGGCTCGTCAACTTGGTCTGCAGTAGAAAAACTATTCTATACCGTTTAAGGTTTGGGTGCACTAATGTTGCCGGCGTTCTCCCTGCAATTATACTAGCAGCCGCGATATAAGGGAAATTCTGTTAAAAGCTGCGTTAAGCCCGTTATCACCTTACCTCAACTAACCTGTACATGATATTTGGTAAAACCATTTCTGGATTTAGCTGTATAAAAGAACCTAAACAAATCAATTTTGCTTTTAAATATTGCTTTTGATTCTTTATAATGCGTAGATGTTCTATTTCGACTTTGGAGAGATAACAGGTAAATGTCTGAATGATAAAAAACAATTGTGTCATTTTTGTTTCACAGAACACGTGGGATGTGGTGCCGCTCCTGATCTTGCCAATTCTAACAAGTCTTCTACTGGACAATACGAAGGCGCTGTCACTCAATACACCTGTTATTCTGAATTCCTCTTCTGTGGAACAAGCTCAACTCACACGTGCTCCTCGCTTGGAACCTGGGAGGGACTCAATGGAACTTGTAACCAAGCAGTCTGGTACAATCCTGTAAGTACAGAAAACCCTGTATCTTAAATAACCCAAGCCTCAATCGGAATTCAAAATCCTCTCTTTGCCCTTAAAAAGCTAAATCATTGTCATAGTGCGAGCCTTAATCCTTAACCAGTCTTATTTTTGTCTCTTTGCCGGCCTTCGCCCTTGACAAAAAACAAACATGTCTTTGTGCGGGCTCAAATCATAACCAGCCCAATCCTTAAGCTTGTCAAAGTGCAAAGCCTTACCCTTAAAAAGCCTAACCGTTGTCCTTATTGCTAAACAAGGCAGATCCTTGTCTTAGTATGGGCCTTATCGCTTAACAAGGCAGATCGTTGTCATAGTGAGAGCTTTATCGCTAAATAAGGCGGATCTCTGTCTTAGTATGGGCCTTATCACTTAACAAGGCAGATCCCTGTGTTTGTGTGGGCCTTATCGCTTAGCAAGGCGGATCATTGTATTAGTGTGGTCCTTATCACTTAACAAGGCAGATCGTTGTCATAGTGTGGGCCTTATCACTTAACAAGGCGGATCATTGTCATAGTGTGGGCCTTATCGCTTAACAAGGCAGATCCCTGTGTTTGTGTGGGCCTTATCGCTTAGCAAGGCGGATCGTTGTCATAGTGTGGGCCTTATCACTTAACAAGACGGATCATTGTCATAGTGTGGGCCTTATCACTTAACAAGGCAGATCGTTGTCATAGTGTGGGCCTTATCACTTAACAAGGCGGATCATTGTCATAGTGTGGGCCTTATCGCTTAACAAGGCAGATCCCTGTGTTTGTGTGGGCCTTATCGCTTAGCAAGGCGGATCGTTGTCATAGTGTGGGCCTTATCACTTAACAAGGCGGATCATTGTCATAGTATGGGCCTTATCGCTTAACAAGGCAGATCCTTGTATTAGTATGGGCCTTATCACTTAACAAGGCAGATCGTTGTCATAGTGTGGGCCTTATCGCTTAATAAGGTGGATCCCTGTCTTAGTATGGGCCTTATCACTTAACAAGGCAGATCGTTGTCATAGTGTGGGCCTTATCGCTTAATAAGGTGGATCCCTGTCTTAGTATGGGCCTTATCACTTAACAAGGCAGATCCCTGTGTTTGTGTGGGCCTTATCGCTTAGCAAGGCGGATCCCTGTCTTAGTATGGGCCTTATCACTTAACAAGGCAGATCCCTGTATTTGTGTGGGCCTTATCACTTAACAAGGCAGATCCCTGTATTTGTGTGGGCCTTTTCGCTAAGCAAGGCGGATCATTGTATTAGTATGGGCCTTATTGCTTAGCAGGGCGGATCATTGTATTAGTGTGGGCCTTATCGCTTAACAAGGCAGATCCTTGTATTAGTGTGGGCCTTATCGCTAAGCAAGGCGGATCATTGTATTAGTATGGGCCTTATTGCTTAGCAGGGCGGATCATTGTATTAGTATGGGCCTTATCGCTTAGCAAGGCGGATCCCTGTGTTTATGTGGGCCTTATCGCTTAGCAAGGCGGATCATTGTATTAGTGTGGTCCTTATCACTTAACAAGGCAGATCGTTGTCATAGTGTGGGCCTTATCGCTTAACAAGGCAGATCCTTTTATTAGTATGGGCCTTATTGCTTAGCAGGGCGGATCATTGTATTAGTATGGGCCTTATCGCTTAGCAAGGCGGATCAACGATCCTAATCATTGATCTAGTGCAGGCGTACACTTGGCAAGCTCAATCCTCTTCTTGGATTGGGTGGGCCGTCACCCTTTGCATACACAAATCTTGTCTTAGTATGTGCTTTAACCCTTACAAAGTCCAATAATTGTGGGGGCCTTTATCTTTGACGACCCTTGGCTTAGTGCGACCATTAACCGTGGTCCACAATAATCATTGTATTAGTGTTTGCTTAAACTATCAACACACCCATTCGTGGTACGAGTTTTAACCCTTAAACAACAAGAAACCTCATTATTTTTCCATGTTAATTGGTAAATATGTACAGAAAACATTGTCAACTTTAAAAAAACACCAAAAACGTTTTCATCGGTCCTCTAATAACAAAGATATCGCCCTTCAAAGTTCGCGAATTTTAGGCTTCACAATTTGACAGTCTGAAAAGGGATTCTAACGGATGAACGATATTGCCTTTACTGCGCATGCCCGAAGTGTTTTATGACATCATAATGAACGGAAATGGGCCTAATCAATGTAAATTTAACAGACAATGGTGGTAAATAAACAGAATAAACATGTTTTAGCACGATTTGGAAGCTTCACCTGTCCGGCAATAAAACATGAGTAGTGATTAAACTGTTATGGCACTTCGTAACTGATTGTGTAATTAGGGGGAGTCGCGCTTGGGATATTTTGACAATGTTATTACAAGAATTAGGGGAGGTTGTTGTTTTAGAGAATAAGCATGTCTGACCATCTATGTGACGCCAAGTTGTCAAAGCACTAGTCATCCATTGGTCAACAATAGGACAAACTAGATCCAATCAAAGATTAAACATTTAGAATTTATCATATGCATTGTATCTGTCTTGAGATGAACACATTCAGTACAGACACATGGGATGGAGTATTTCGCGTTTACAGTAACTTCAATAAGGTAGGCTTTGGTCACATGACATCTAATAGAAGTTATGTAAACTAAACTTGTTCATTCAAACTTATATGTATACATATTTATCATTTCAGGCACTTGCTTTGCGTTAGAAGTTTTCAAATACTAAAATGTAAAATAACATTATCTCAAACAAAGATATAGAATGGTATTTATTTTACACTGATGAGTTGTCTCTTTGTAAACTAACATTGTTTCTTTATTTGATTGATAAACGCTCAAGACAAGATGAAACATGGTGTCAAAAGGTGTATCGAATTGTACTGCGAACAGTGCAACTTAATACAATTTCATGACATGATGCCTCAATGACACTATATTTCCGAATGTTTCGTAGTGTGTAGATAGCAAAACCTCATTCACATAATATAAAATTACTTAAGGATTATTCATAAGTTCTCTAAAATATTTCTCTAACTTGTTTAACTTGTCTTCAATTTTATATGGCCACTCATCACAACATGTAAACTTATAACTACTAAATTCAATACATCACTATTTCGTAATATCTAAGAGATTTTCAGAACAAGATTGAATATTAAGATTTTGCCTTGCTGAAATATCCTTATGTTTATACCATTTAATTAAGATATAAGCCTGAGCATTAAATTGCTTTGTTGTATGTTTTCAAAAATCGTTGTTTCAATATTGTCACTGTATATTATTATTTGTACTGATCTGTCCATGTTTACGTTACGTCACTATTTTGTTAGGGAGCGGTATTAATATTAACATTTTTTTTGTCAACACCGTTTATTTTTTAAAATAGATTTGTTTAAACCACATTCATTTATATTTTTAAGAGAAGAATAGGCCATCTCGTCATTTGCGAAAAGTACTATGACATACAATGTAATCTCATTGATGTATTGACTTTAGATCCCTCTATAAAAGCCGTGATTAAGCTATCAACAGTCAAAAAGATTCAACTAAAATTAGTAAATGTCTTCATTATATGTCTCACTAACTAACTGTCATACTGGAAAGTTGTTTTCTTTGTTTGTGTAGTAATTATACGCCAAGTTAGTAAGTGTCCGCTTGATTCAATACTGTAAACAATAGCAATAGCCTAACCAGTTAGGCGAGAAAGGGCGATGTGATGTGGCAGGTTATGATTGGCTGAGAGAAGTTTTACAGACTGAAATTATGCTGTTTGTTTTCAAAGTCATTAAATGACTATTTTGCGCATGTTTTTGAACAAACGAAGTATCAATGTTATCTCATCATATCTTTTTGTATCCATTTCTGCATTGTGTACCCCCTCGGGGTAACATGTTGTTTAAAAACTTATCTAAGGATAAACCTACTCCATAATTAAGACTACTAATTGTATATGTGCGATACTCTTCTCTGAATAAGAAACAAACAAGCAAACGTAACAAGCAAAATAATTGTCATTTATCAATTTGCGCGATTTACAGGCACATACTTTGACATAGAGTGATTGTAGGATCCTCGAGGATATAAATACCGTGTACTTTAAGTTAGTGTCTGGAAGCTTATTTTGTATGTTTTACATTAGATTACCCTCGGTTGTCCGTACGGCCGTCCGTACGTACGTAACCACTCTATACAGGGTATTGTTTATCCACTTCTCCTCAAACCCAGTCATAGTGGTAGGGACGTCATAAGACAAGTTCAAGGAAATCTAAATTTTAGCATTAAGTGATGGTTCAAATTGTTTGATAAATCCATTTTCCATCACTTCCAATAGCCCCGGATTATCATATTTCATTAGGAGCGTCATGTCATAATCAGCGTGACAACTGACATTCAAAACTAACCTGAAGAAGCCAACATGGCTGAAAGCGCTAGTTAGCTAATATGAATGTGTTTATGTTCCCAATTCCGTAATTTTATAATATTCATGTATATATATATATGCACTAATTAAGCCACCAACTTGACAATTCCCATCTTACCAATTAATCAAAGTCTATTGTACATTCTTATGAATTCGTTATGAATGTCTACCTTTATATATTTGCCATGTTGTGAGAACTCAACACTGTTGAAAAGACTTGTTAACAAGTCGAAATGCGATGCATCCAGTCATCATTAAAATGATACCTACAGCAAGGTCGTCTGAAGTATATATATGATAAAAAAAATACTTCACGTGTGTGTAAGAGAATAAAAGATAGAGAATATTCCCTGAACTCTTAAACTCATATCTACAGATATATTTTATTTGAAATTTGAACTATTCGTTAAAGAGTAAAATCGAAAATTGGTTTAAACTGTATTAACTTAAACTGTATGCTCAATAAGAGAAATGGGTTTTTTATTTCTTGTCTTTTAGTGTCAACTCTGACATTTGACCTCCTTTGTTATTGATCCCATTTTCTGTGACAGACGCTGACATTTGCAGAGAGCACCACCTGTCAGATGACCCCCGACTACCATATCGTCGTGTACGCTACCCCACTGCAAGCTACAAGGTACGCACATCAATATAATGATGATAATGAAGTTTATAATTGTGCGCAGGTAAACAAATAGTTTTTCTTTTGACTCAACAGTCAGTCTGTTAACAGATACATGTCATGCAGATTGTGAACACATGTAACATCGTTTTAGTTTGGTTCACACCTTCTGCTATACCACTGATACTTGTGTTTACAACAGGCAACTCAGTCAGTACAGACCCTGCCTCATTCAAAGACCCCGAGTTATCACTATAGAAAAAGGTTTTTAGACATCTCTTATTTAAAAGCTTTATGGAGTTAGTTCAGGGAATGTAAAATTTGAAAAATTTTCATTCATGTTAGACTAAACGCTTCTAAGAAAAATAATTGATATTTGTTTTATCTTGTTTAACCGTGTAACCAACTATTCTTGTGAGAAGAAGAAATACAAATACATGGATTTACAACTTCTTTATTGCAAAGAAATACGACGTTCGGTGTAGATTCTAACACCACTTTCAAGCAAATACTGTGAGGCAGTAACAGTGTAAGGTCATATGAGAATTCGTTATGTTATATCGTATCATGACGTCAATATCTTGAATTTGACGTTACTCGAGTGATGATAAAACTTATCGCCACACAGTAGGGTAAAATAAAAATATCGCCGTTGAAGTCAGAGAGAGGGTTTTTTCCACTAATAGGACAGAGTTTCCCACCTTCAATTATATGATAAATCAGAATGTTCAAAACACGGCATCATTATATGAATATCATCTTTACCTGCAGGATGATGATAGTGCTGAAGACTGCGGCAGACATCAAGCTCCAGGTGGACATCCGGTTTAACTACACTTCAGTTGTCAACGAAACTTGGTTCAACAGGAAGATCAGCGATATTTGGAGTAGAGAGACAGTGACGTCCATACCTTTCGTTGTGTCACAGCCTTTCGTTGCGGACATTCGTCGTCAGAACTCAAGATACGAGGTACGTACGGTATAGCAATTATTGAGTAATGATTAGTTCTAAAAAAACTTGTTTTCTTCAATTATAAATAAATGAACGGCGTCGAAGCAACATAAGTATTTACGAGAAAGATGAAGCCAATTATCCACAGATGAGAAACTGGTAGATAAAAAGTTCAACGCGAGAATATGAACATTCGTTTCTAAAAATAAACTTTGGATTAAGCAAATCACATAGAGAAAAAAGAAGAGTACACAACAAACTGTAAAATTGCATCAAGGAAAACCCCATTTACATTTCGTAATCAACGTTCATGTTTTCTCTACAGAGCCAACTTGCCTTTAGAACTGTTGAATTGGTATATATGAATTCCTTTAACTTTTCAGGTCTTCATCGATGGTACGTATTACGGTGGGATAGGAGACATTACCCCTGATGAACATCCTGACAACTTGGTTCTTCATGCGGATATGAGTGTCAGCAAATTCGAATTTCTGCCTGTTGAGTCAAGCAACGAGTGAGGTTCTGACATATCTATACCTAGACGGCCGGGGCGTGTTCTGTTTTGCGCAAACATTCTAAAAGCTGATCCAGCGTAACATGAGAACACTTCTTATCAACTCAAATATAATCCATCAAATTTACTTAAATCAAATGGTCAATCAGATGTTATTGAGATTGTCTATTGCAGTTAGTTTTGGAGTCATTACTGTTTGGTGAAAGTTATCGGTAAGGGACGCGTTACGGGTGATTTGTTTGAGATAAGGGTTTATGTTGAGGTGTAGAATGATAGTTAAGGTGTTTAGTTTAGGAGGAGATGAGGTTTATGTTTACATTACGAGTGAAACTTTTGTTGAATTTTGTGTGGAAATTTTGCTAGATTTTGGGAGAATTTGAGGTTCAACAAACTCACCGCGGGCAACGACTTTAGCACACAATTCTTAATACTTCCTTGCCAGCTGTGTTAAAAAACAGCCAGGGGTATAATATCTAAACCTAAGTAATGGAATTGACTCATTACTCAATCTTCACCCTTTCAGTGATAACTGCGTGTTTGAATAGTAAGGAAGTTCTTGATTTATTCAAACATATATGTATATGTTAACAATGTCTACATGGCAAAGCAAGGTACAGTTTTCTGCAATTTTGGGTTGATGGTCAGGTTTGGGTTGATTTTCATGATAAGAAGTTGCGTTAAATGTTAGTGTTTTGGTCGAGGTAATAATGTGATTACGACGAGGCAAATCCTTCCTTTCTAAATGATTTGTCAGTAAATGTTTAAAAAGTATGGATATGTGACATTTGAAACTTAGCTGATATCTTTTAATAATATGGTCTAACTATTACCTTTTAACGATTTGTGCATCTATTACTAATAATTCTCGTCTTTTGTTCAAATCATTTATACTCGTCGAATAAATAAACCTGCACACACATGTACATGATATGTACACGACCACGTATACTCACACGCACACGCACGCATACGCACGCACACGCACACGCACACGCACACGCAGGCACACACACACACGCACACTTGAAACTCAAAGTCGAGGAATTTGTGGAATCTTTGAAGCAGACTGTTGTAATGTTTATGATTCCACATGTATATTTATCTCAGCAAACAATAGGTCGTAGACTGGATGTACATGTGATATTAAATGATTAAATAATATATTCATATTCTTGCCATTTGTATTAAAACGTGTACATCAACTTTGATAGGTCCATTCGACGAAGTTAACTGATTACACATCCAAGTTTCTTTTGAGTTTTTGAATATATACATGACATGAGATGCATCTGATTATGGTCAGTTTAAAATATCACACATATATATATATATATATACAAATACGAAGCACCCTATTGCGCGACCCCCGGTCGCGTTATAGTACATGTTTAGAGTACGGAACTCTTTATCGCGACCAGCAGCGGTCGCGCTAACGTTAATCGACTGTCAATTCATAATTTTCAAAGAAAGAGGGCAAATGTTGTTGAATCACGTTTAAAGTGTTTAATTGTCAAAATAAGAGAGTTTGTTGAAAGTTTTACTATCTCTATTTCTTTTAATTGTCAATTGAAAAATTGTGATATACGAGAGCTATATCTTGAGTGCTCGATATTTATACTTTACCGCTACCGATGAAAAACTTATTAAAAAAGTATTTAATAAGCATATATATTTCTAAAACTGACAAGTAGTTATAAAGGGATAATATATATGCAAGCAAGGTTGATAAAATATGACGTAAGTATAAAGTAACACGTTCGATAAGACACTGTTTTTTAGACGACTAGCAGAGATGACGGCTTTTGAAAGCCATTTAAATTTACTTCCGACTGTGTACTGCGCATGTCCAAAGTTTGGCGTGTTGGACATTGAAACTTGATGGATACCGATGACAGCGGCGATGAGGCAAGAATCTACTTATTTATTGAGAAGGATTTTAGGATCAATGACGAGAAAGGTAATCAACTAATCATTATAGTTATCATTTATTCAAGTGTTGTCCTTTGTTTATCGAGTAGCTTGTCTTCATATTTACACTCGTCTCGTGTTAATATTACCATCACGTAACCTGTTTTCGTGGTATTTACAAATTATGTCATATCTCACTAACTGTAATTTTGTCCTATTAAGTTACGGCTTATTTTGTTGATCAGTTGATCTTAACAGAAATTTATCAACATTTATTTGATCTGTTCAACACCTCACTTCATTGAAGAAAACTGAAAGATATTTATATTCACGAAGTACTTTTTTGGACAACTTTTCTAGGTGAAAAATCCTTTCCAAAAAATTTCAAATAGAATGAAAAAAAAATATAAAGGCAAGGAAATGTAACCCAAATCCTAAATCTAATAGTTTAAGAGGGTTATCCCTGTTCTATTAAAAAGTTATTGGAGTCACAGAAAGGGTATGGCTAGTGACCCTATTTATAAATAATATCGTGGTAACCCTATTATCGTGGTAAACTCATTTAAGTCTCCAATGCCTACAAGGAATATTAATATTTGCAAAGCACATCATAGATGAATAAACTAAATACTGAGTAATTAAAAAAACAACATATTTTTTCACATTTGTAGTGATCTGAAATATAGAGTATCATTTTCCTTCATGAAATATTAACTGCAAGTGCAATAAATAAAAAAAAACGATCCTGTCTTCAAGAAATACTGTCCGAGAGTATTTCTATTTTGTAGGTGAATAGTTTGATAGATAACAAACAGAACTAAATGAAAGGAAAATGTTTTGATGGTTTCAAAGATGTTGAATGAGGAATGACATTTACCGCGAAAATAAGACAAAAACCCTAAAAATTATAACCTTTTCGCAATATTAAAATAGGTTATTAATGATTGCAACATTTTCTTTTCATATTATAGGTACAATGAATGTGAAAACAATGATATCACAAATTAACAAAAATTTGCACCTGTTTGGAAAATGTCATTAGAAATCAATAAAAGAATGGAATAATTGTTAAATTAACATGAAATGTTGGGGAAATATGTCTTCAGTCAATTACAATTTTCATAATGTTGTAATTGTCAGTGCTCAAGTTTACATAAAGGTTAATGTCCGAATATATCTCCATTCCTAAAAACATTTTTAGGAATGGAGAGTTATGAGGATATAAACTGACTTGAATTACACTCAACGTTATGCCTATTCAAAAACACAACTGAAAATATCAAAACAAATTGAAAATTTAAGTGAAAAACTTGATGTTAAATACAACGCTCCATTACTGAAAAATAAAATAATGGAGCGAGAGAACAATAGACTGACTTCACAAGTGTAATTTAATGAGATTTACTGCATATTAGCACGGAAATAAGGTAACACGAGGGTAAAGATACCGGTATAAATCTCAATTAACTTTGGCACTAACAATAACAAACATTATTAATTAACTATCAATGATATGTATACAATTTATACGGCCTTCAATAAACGAATCCACAATTGGGCCAATACAGGAAAACTGGGCCAATATGAGCCAGGATTATCTCAGCGGTACACAAATCACTCCCGGCAACGGCTGTACATATCCTCGACTCAACAGGCAACTTTGCTGGACGTCATATCATGAGTATTACAGGACACAAATCAGAGAACAGCTTGAAAACTTACACAGGATATACAGATCCGAAGATCAAAAAGAAGATGTCTGAAACCCTGTCGTCAGTGGTTATGGGTCATAGGGATAAAAAAAGAAGAATGAGTTCTCAAGTTGCTACTGAGACTATAAGTGAGGCTATCGATACAGATTTTGATCTTGTGTCATTGTCAACTTCACAAGAAAATGTGTTGATGGAAGACATGAATAGGAGTGAAGATAAATTTTTTTTTTTTTTTAAACTTTTTTTTTTTTTGAAATCTCCATCATACAATACATTTAATCAGTTCATTTCATAACATTATTACATGCATGATTTGCATAACAATAGTAACATAAACATAGTTTGAAAATACAGGTTTGCAGATTGTAATTGGATAGGTACATCAAGAAAAGGTGACAAAAAGTATTAAAATAGATTATGACATATAGACCAGAATTTTATAAAGTCATCATACTTGCATTGTGAATATGAATTATAGCGGTCTATCAGATAACTTGTCTTGATGTCTTCTTTTATATATTTTAAGTTTGGTAATCTATCCAAATGTTTCATTTTGTATATATTATACTTAACAATTGACATAATCATATTTAAGACAGTGTTTCTCTTTTCGCATTATCCTAGGATAATATTTCTCCCAGTGAAAGTTATTTTTGTACCAGTTTTTCTTTTATCCATTCTTCTATTTCATTCCATATATTTCTGACAAATTTACATTTAAACAGTTAGTGCGAAATTGACTCAACATTGGATTTGCATAAGGAACATTTGTTTGAATCTATGTATTTCATCTTTGTTAGTAAATCATTTGTTGGCAGAATTCTATGAATTATACTGTATTGGAACCAAGATTGTTTTACACAAAATATGATTTAAAGGTTTTTTTCTCGATTTTTTTCCAGGTTTCTGCGTTAATGTTTTCATTTAGTTCAGTTTGCCATTTTTCTCGGTATGATAAAGGCTTTATATTTTTTTCCAATATGAGAATGTCATATACATCCCTGCATCCTTTTTGATCTCCCACTATATTTTGTAATATTGAAGATAATTTTGATGATGTTCTCAGAGAAATTAAAACTAACGAGTTGAGTAAGTTGACTGATTTTTATGACAAAACCATGCAAAAAAGACCTGTTCCCAGGGCTCCCACAACAAATGTTAACCAAACATTGAACAATTTGTCTCTGAATTATCAGAATTTGCCATTTCCAGTTTTGAATAACTGCACAAATGTCACACTGAATTTCAATTTCAAGAAATAAAAGTCATATCTTGTCTTGTGTAGACAATTTTCATGATGACAAATTACTCAAGAAATTGACACTAATGACTTGACAGAAAAGTTCAGAAATATGCTATTAATAATCACACAACATATTGAACAAGGTTTTTTTTAATTATCAGACTTTATATTCACCATTTCGATTGTTGAATAATTACAAAAATGTCACATTGAATAAGAATTTCAACAAGTGATATTCAAATTTTTGATATGTGAAGCAAGTTATCTTGAACTCATACATGTTTTGATGTAGCCAGTGTGGTATATCCCAAAATGAACCAGTTGATTTTTCATGTTATTTTAACTCATTTAAGAACTGTTTATTGTTCAATAAAAATGTATGTTGTCATTGATATGAGGTTCACAAATAAAATAAGAAAAAATTTAAACCTTCTTGAATCATATAATAAAACAGTTATTGACTTCAGTTATCGGTGAATCAAATGGTTTATCGACCTCGGAACCGTAATGTTCACCTCGGCTGTCGCCTCAGTGAACATAAGTGTTCCGAGGTCAATAAACCATTTGATTCACCTCAACTGAAGTCAATAATTGTATATTCTTTACTTTTAATTCCCCAAAAGAATTTCATGCATGATGATGATGGTAAAACTGAGATACAGCCAGAAATGTATTATGTCACTGGTTTGTATCTGTTTCGGTAAATAAACAGTCCTAATTATGAAATAACACAAGAATGAACTAAGTCTGGTGTATATTAGATCACTCTCAATTGAACATGTATTATATATCGGAAGAAAGTAGTATTTGAAGAATTCCATTTAATTCGGACGTAATTGATCGCGAACATAGCTTACGTGGATGAAATGATGACTTACTTATCCTGCAGTAAACTGCGAGAAAATAGCATTGTCTGATGCTTATGTCTTAAAGATCGTCTCTGTCTTCACATCCATTATGAGTTTTAAAAATGAAATAGACAGCCAATGTTATTGTTATAGTTATCAGGACAGTGAGGTTGACGTTTTCATTTCTATCATAACAAAATGTCAAGCCATCCAAACAAAGACGTCCAAAACATTTATGTCACCTAAATTGAATTAATTGAAAACATTTAATAGAGTATGTGACATTGTGGTGCATAGGCAAAGACAACCAACTGTAATATATTCCGCTGAATAAGGAATAATAACTGTGAAAATATTCCTGCCATAGACCTCTGATACATATTCTATTATTATGAAACTGAACAAGTATAAAACTTTTTTTTTCTTTTTTTTTTTCTTTTTTTTTTTTTTTTTTTTGGGGGTGTGTATTAGTTTATTTTTTCTTTGTCTTGAATATATATCGAAACCAAAATAATCATCAAGATTGATTCCAGATAACAAGCATAAAACTTAATGATTTACCTATAATGTCATGAGTTTTTATCACAATATATGACAATTGGATTGGAATAAAATGTCATAAAAAATGCCACGTAGTAAATCTTTCATTTCATTTATACAGGACTTTTGACAAGCGTAAACGGAATTTTAAGAATAGATTGATTTACACCATAGGACGCAATAGTATATGCATGTGATAATTACTCTATGTACATGTAGGCGCTACGAAGGTAATCATAATTAGTGTGATAATTGACTTTTATAGAATTACTTTGAACATAACGAAGCGCTCAGTTGGACCTTTATTTCATTTTCAGTGTTACAATAAGATAACACATTTTGTTAAGCGGGGATAATGACTCGAAAGATTCGTCAAAGCTATTTTCAAAATAAGATACATTGTATTCCATTAACATGTATATCTTACATCAAGTTTTGGAACACGTGAACTATTATCAAACATTGTAACTACAATAACAACGTTGTAACATTTGAATATCAGTCATGTGGACTTCCAAATCATTAATGGTCGTCACCATGTCAAATGCTTTTATGTGTAAAAATGGCCTATCTTAAAAGATTTCCCACAAAGTCTCAGGCCCTTCTACAACAAATCCTTCTTGACCTTCAGATCAAATCTCAAGAAACTTTATGTTATTGGGCCAAGGAAGTGTCAGGGGCAAACATTTTAAACACCCAGGAGTAGCCTTTCCATAATACAGTTCGATTTTCCAGCTAAGGTTCACAGTCAAGTATTCTGCAAACAGCAGGTGATCGATTTCAGTTAATTAAAGACTTAAGTATCCCAGGATTGCCCTCAGCATTCGACATGTTGAGATCAATAGAACTTATTCGAGGAAAGGACTTCACAATTGTTTCTTATATGTATACAAAATGTTTATTACATTATATAACATCAGTACTATATGTAATGGTAGTAATGGTAATGCTAGTAGTCTGTCTAAATGTAGTAGTAGTAGTAGTAGTAGTAGTAGTAGTAGTAGAAGTAGTAGTAGAAGAATCTGTTGTAGTCGTAGTAGTAATAGAAGTAGTTGATGTTGTTGTTATTGTCGTATTAACAGAAGTAGTTGATGTTAATATTGATATTGTTGATAGTAGTAGTAGTAGTCGTTGTTGCTGTCCCATTAGTAATAGCAGTCGTATTAATTACTTGCAATGTAAAAGCTGACCTTGACGTTATACTACAGACCTAAGCATGTTTTAATGTGCTCGGCGTGCACACTAAAAATAATCCAAGATAATGATATAGAATCAGTATTGAACCGAAATTAAGGGCATGCAATTCATCATTGAGAAGTTACAAGTTAGGAGTGTACTACATTATGGTGTTCTGAACCTTTTTTTATTTATTTGTAAAAGCTTAATTTTCTACAAGTGCCGGTGGGGAACCCAAAGAGTCAAAATAACTGAATCAATGTTTTTCTGACATGCTCATTGATACTATGTCTATGAATAAGAAATATTACGTTCATGAAACTTGAGATACAATCCGTTTGGAATGCAAACCTTGAAATAGATTAAACAAAAAAGTCATTAGAGACAGCAATGTAGATGCTTAATTTACATATAACAGAATTAGTATCACCTGTATTCCGTTGTAAATTCCTATTCCTTTGTATTTGTATCGAAATGGCAGGTTTTACAATTTAATTCACCATCATGTTTAATCAAAGCAGATATCGTCCGACACTTCATGCCATAACCCTTCTTGAATCTTACAAAACGCCCTCTTAACATAATCCTGGTCGGCAAGTTGCTTGAAGTTTCGGTTTCAATGGATCTATAAATAACTTTCAATTATGCTTCAGGTTCCAGTTCAAAACAACTGTCAACACCCATCAACCTAATTCTTTCATTGATTTCAGAATAGTAAGACTTCACTGGCGAAATGGATGAAAATGAGCCTTGACATCTTCATTTACTAATGCAAAATATTGTCATTTCTAGCATACTAATCCTGAACATGTTTATGTGCCGAAAATATCTTATTTATCAGAGAGCATTATTTTCTCTTAGACCTAGATCTTTGTGAAGTTAAATCTTAGTTGAACGTCAAAATGTGGTCTGACTGGTCCTTTAAAACGTGTCCATATTTACATGTACGTTGACATTGCATTCTAAACATATTAAAAAACCCTCTCATATAATATTGATCGCTTCAAGGCTTTCACAAACTGTAAGTATGACAGTTTTATGAAGTTTTGGTCATTATGTCACAATCTATTTTGAATATTATATTACACTGAATGAACCTATATGTATATGTATACATGTATCTGCTATTTTGAATGCCTTCTATTGCCTATCATCGACATGTATTATTAAACCATCTATTTTCGTTATGATGTGGATGTTGAATATGTAACATGTTTTGTATGGAGTGTTAAAAATAAAAAGTTAAAAAAAAAAACCTCTCATCGTCATGATGATGAGAAACCTTGATTCACAATTTCATTTTGCTATAGGTATCAATTGTGGCATTGGTTTAAGTTTGGTGAAGATAAGTTTTTATCTCTTTGGATAAAGCTGTATTTGAATAAAGACATTGTACATCAGTGGCAATAGTTTGCAAAGAAATGGTTAAGAGAAAGATGACTGGCCTTAATGGAATAAAAAGGGGAGTGTAGTTTGTACGGAATCTAGTGTGCAATGCCAAGCGAACCCTTCTGTTTTTAGTTTTTCCAAAACATTTTGTTCACCCATTAAAAATTATTGATAATTAGAAATGTACATTATGTTAATAGGAGTTGACTTACTAGAAAAAAACAAATGATAATAGATAAGTTAATTCTTCAAAGTTCTTTGAATTCCTTGATGGAATGATAAAATAAGTCAAATATCAAATCGAAGAAGTGTGAACCAACATTAGTTTAGACTTCTTGGAAGTCTATTTAAAAATGTGAAATTCTGTTGATTTGACAAAAACAATCGACATGGAGTTGAATTCACTGAATAGTCGAATATTATGGTTTATGTATAACTCAAGACGTCATTCAAAGCCGGAAGATGGATTCCCCTTTTGTAGTCATAGATAAGATAGATGACAAAATAATTGCCTTTCAGAGTATCTTTTAAAAAGAAAGCACGAAAATAACCATAGTGTTTAGGGTGACGTAAAGCATCTATCAAAGACTTACTTATCTGTCAAGGTTAGAAAAGGAAGAAGCTCTAAGGACAAATTAAAAGCAGAGGACAAGTCGATCTGTGAACCCATAGGAATCATCCGACAAGATATGATGTTGAGCTGTTGAATAAACTCCAAAACTCAAAGTCCTAGGAGAGGGACTAAAACCGAGTATAAAAACGTTTTTGATAAAATTGGGGTTTGATAGAATTAATATGACCAAAAAGAAGTTTTTGAGATCAATAAAGTTATTTGGCAAATACTTTTTCTGTAAAAGTTTGTTAAAGACTGAAAATATTTTAAATAAATTGATAGAGAAGTAATCTCTTTTCATTTGCTTCGCGAATAAAAAGTCTTCTAATATTAAAATTAAATGAAAGAAATAAGTTGATGTTTGTTGATAGTTGTTTTGAATGGGGATTCTAAGCTTTGATGAAGGTTATTTGCAGATCTTTTGGAACAAAAACTTTTTACCTTTTTGTAGAAGATGCAATAATTGTTTGGGTAATACATGTTGTAAATAATGATAATTCAATAAATGTCTTAAGATGTCTTATTAAACATGTAAGTTAATTACATTGTGAACCTTAACGTTCATACTTAAGTTGACATGAGAAAAAGTGACGCATAATGACTATTGCTCAGTGATAGAAACAATTTGTAGATTTTGGTCTTAAAATCAAAATTTCTTGATATTGCCTTTCTCATAGCGAGGGTAAGATTTTTTAAATTTTGATTTAGTTTACTTGTTAAAACATTCGGAAGGATCAAAAGGGATAGTTTCTTTAAGCAAATATCCTTTCTTCTTGAGAAATGTGTATTCTACCATGAATGTGATGAATACTAGATTCTGATTGGTTCTCCTGGAAAATCAAGCGTGATCAATTTTGGATTGAACGTCCTCTGATTTTGAGGCCGCTTCACCGCGCATTGATACAGCCGACTGGCAATTTCAGAGCTGGTATTCTGCTGTTTACTGAGATAAAAACTTTAAAAAAAGTTATTTAACATGTTTTATTTCCGTGTGTTTACGGGGGATGACCTAATAATTTGAAGTAGATAGAGTATTTCATTCCAAATAAGAAGTTTAAGTGGTCAATCAGCGCCACACGCAGCGGGCTTCCTTCGATTACAGCAACAATACAGTGACGTCATTTACGTCAGAGTGGGTTTCTGTTAGAATCATCTATTTGATTGATAGGGATATCTCAGTCTATTCTGGCAACAGATAATGGAAGCACATGTTTTAAACGGTACGATAGTAATAGCTGCGTTGAACAAAGTGAGAAATCCATTTGATGGACACCCAATGATAGCTTTACCTTTGCTCACGGCTAAATTTAATTTTAAATACCAAGGAGCAAAACCCCCGGCACAGACGAGTTTTTGTTGTTGCCGGAAGTGCAGACATTTTACAAAGTGCAATACGCTTATACAAAGAGTTAACGATTAAAATCGCCATGGTAGAATGGAGATAAACCTAGTGTGTTTTAAAATCAGAGACATATTATTCTGGATTGATAGCGAGTAAATTTTAAATTGAAACCGAACGCTGCGCGTTTCAATTTAAAATTTACTCGTTATCAATCCAGTATAACATGTCTTTGATTTTAAAACACACTAGGTTTATCGCCTAACTTAATGCATTTTGAGGGCGCATAAAAATAACTCAGTTATGTAAAATAAATGCCATGAGCCATGACATTTATATACTTAGGTGTGCGTCTACAAAAAGTTGCCAAATAAAGATAATGAATAAAGTAATGGTGTTTAAATCCAATTTCATTTATAGAGTTTGATTTGGTTTTTATTTATTGAAAAGTACGATGGAAAGTCTCCATTCCAACGCATATGAAGTATACAAACATGTGTTTGTCCCAAAAGAAAATCTAGACAAGAAAGTCCTGAAATCATGTCATACATTTAATCATCAATGTTATAACTCTTTTATGTCAACCCAGATGTTGATATAATTTGTTTTCAAAATTGTTAGAATAATATAATCCTGTGCACTAGATATACATTGTATTTTCCTAGCACTGTCATTTTCGACAATCAATTCTATTTGAGCATGGTACCTATTAACATTACCCTAAATTCCTAATTCTAGTCTTTACTTTCCAAATCCTGCTCAAAATGTTTGTCTGGGATAAGGTTTGAACACCACATGTGATAGATGAACTCTTTTGATGCTTCAAATGAATTAAAGATGAAGACATCATCATCAAACTTTACAAAAAATTTAAAAGAAAATCTCTATGTAGAAGAATTACTGTAATACCATATCTATTGATCTTCACATGTTTTTTTGTTGAGAGTTCTCGGGATAAACTCAAGACTTTAATTAAAAGATCAACAGCATTTACAGGTGAGTTTGAACTGGAAAATCGAAATGCACTCACTGTGTGAGCTTGAATCTCAAACTAGATATACAATAGTGTATAAATCACATCTTTGTTCTCATCTGTCAAATCGATAGATTCAATCCGCAAGCAAGAATCTAATGATTCCATGTGTTTAGGGGCATTGAGACAGATATCCTTCGATTTTGATTTGATGGTTTATTTGACAGGTAACTTCAACTTTCAACTTGGACTTTGATCATATGGTTACTTTGAGATTGAGTCGCGTATCATATCTCTTTGTTGTTTACACATCAAACATCTTAAAAGTTGTCCCAGGGTAAATGATTAAGATTGCTCAAATATCAGTACTGATGGGAAATCGATGAAAATATCTAATAAACCATAATATTCGACTATTGAGTGAAGAATTTTTTCAACTCCAGGTCGATTTTTTTTGTCAATTCAACAGAATTTCTCGATTTTTTAATAAACTTCCAAGCAGTCTAAACTAATGTTGGCGAAATAAATGCTTCACACTTCTTCGATTTGATATTTGACTTATTTTATCATTCCATCAAGGAATTCAAAGAACTTTGAAGAATTAACTTATCTATTATCAGTTGTTTGTGTCTAGTAAGTCAACTCCTATTAACATATATATGTACATTTCTAATTATCAATAATTCTTAATGGGTGAACAAAATGTTTTGGAAAAACTAAAAACAAAAGGGTTCTCTTGGCATTGCACACTAGATTCCGTACAAACTACACTCCCCTTTTTATTCCATAAAGGCCAGTCATCTTTCTCTTAACCGTTTCTTTGCAAACCATTGCCACTGATTTGCAATGTATTTATTTAAATACAGCTTTATCCAAAGAGATAAAAACTTATCTTCACCAAACTTAAACCAATGCCACAATTGATACCTATAGCAAAATGAAATTGTGAATCAAGGTTTCTCAACATCATGACGATGAGAGGGGTTTCTTTTAAATTTTGTTTTTAACTTTTTATTTTTAACACTCCATACAAAATATGTTACATATTCAACATCCACATCATAACAAAAATAGATGGTTTAATAAATATATGTCGATGACAGGCAATGGAAGGCATTCAAAATAGCATATATACATATACATATAGGTTCATTCAGTGTAATATGATATTCAAAATAGATTGTGACATAATGACCAAAACTTCATAAAACTGTCATACTTACAGTTTGTGAAAGCGTTGAAGCGATCAATATTATATGAGAGGGTTTTTTAATATGTTTAGAATGCAAAGGACCAGTCAGACCAAATTTTGACGTTTCAACTAAGATTTAACTTCACAAAGATTTGGGTCTAAGAGAAAATAAAGCTCTCTGATAAATAAGATATTTTCGGCACATAAACATGTTCAGGATTATTATGCTAGAAATGACAATATTTTGCATTAGTAAATGAAGATGTCAAGGCTCATTTTCATCCATTTCGCCAGTGAAGTCTTACTATTCTGAAATCAATGAAAGAATTAGGTTGATGGAGGTTGACAGTTGTTTTGAACTGGAACCTGAAACATAATTGAAAGTTATTTATAGATCCATTGAAACCAAAACTTCAAGCAACTTGCCGACCAGGATTATGTTAACAGGGCGTTTTGTAAAATTCAAGAAGGGTTCTAGCATGAAGTGTTGGACGATATTTGCTTTGATTAAACATGATGGTGAATTAAATTGTAAAACCTGCCATTTCGATACAAATACAAAGGAATAGGAATTTGCAACGGAATACAGGTAATACTAATTCTGTTATATGTAAATTAAGCATCTACATTGCTGTCTCTAATGATTTGTTTTGTTTAATCTATTTCAAGGTTTGCAGTCCAAATGGATCGTATCTCAAGTTTCATGAACGTAATATTTCTTATTCATAGATACAGTATAGTGTCAATGAGCATGTCAGAAAAACATTGATTCAGTTATTGTGACTCTTTGTGTTTCCCACGGGCATTATGTCAACTTGTAGAAAATTTAGCTTTTACAAATAAATAAAACAAGATGTGTTTGTGAAACGTGAATGCCCCCGGATGCATATGTCAAGTATCAAAGACCTAGCTCCGACCAATCAAAAGTTATGACCATGGTTAAAGTTTTTGTGGACAAACGGACAGACGGACAGACGGACAGACGGACAGACGGACAGGTGAAAAACAATATACCCCCGGAATCTCCGATTCGGGGGCATAAAAAGGTTCAGAACACCATAATGTAGTACACTCCTTGCTTGTAATTTCTCAATGATGAATTGCATGCCCTTAATTTCGGTTCAATACTGATTCTATATCATTATCTTGGATTATGTTTAGTGTGCACGCCGAGTACATTAAAACATGATAAGGTCTGTAAGGTCAGCTTTTACATTGCAAATAATTAATACGACTGCTATTACTAATGGGACATCAACAACGACTACTACTACTACTATCAACAATATCAATATTAAAATCAACTACTTCTGTTAATACGACAATAAAAACAACATCAACTACTTCTATTACTACTACTAATACGACTACAACATATTCGACTACTACTACTACTACTACTACTACTACTACTACTACTACAACTACTACTAATTTTAGACAGACTACTATCATTACCATTACTACCATTACAAATCGTGCTGCTGTTGCATAATGTAATAAACATTGTGTATAAATATAAGAAACAGTTGTGAAGTCCTTTTCTCGAATAATTTCTATTGATCTCAACATGTCGAATGCTGAGGGCAATCCTGGGATACTTAAGTCTTTAATTAACTGAAATCGACCACATGCTGTTTGCAGATAACTTGACTGTAGACCTTAGCTGGAAACTCGAACTGCATTATGGAAGGCTACTCCTGAGTGTTTAAATTCTTGCCCCTGACATTTCCGTGGCCAAATAACATAAAGTTTCTGGAGATTGATCTGAAGGTCAAGAAGAATTTGTTGTAGAAGGGCCTGAGGCTTTGTGAGAAATCTTTTATGTCTCAAAGTGTATTTACATTTGGTTACTTGGATTTCGAAAATTTGAATTAAAAGATAAGAAAAAGAAAATATAGGCCATTTTTACACATAAAAGCATTTGACATGGTGACGACTATTAATGATTTGTAAGTCCACATGACTGATATTCAAATGTTACAACGTTGTTATTGTCGTTACAATCTTTGATAATAGTTTACGTGTTCCAAAACTTGATGTAAGATATACATGTTTATGGAATACAAGGTATCTTATTTTGAAAATAGCTTTGACGAATCTTACGAGCCATTATCCCCTCTTAACAAAATGTGTTATCTTATTGTAACACTGAAAATGAAATAAAGGTCCCACTGAGCGCATCGTTATTTTCAAAGTAATTTTATAATAGTCAATTATCACACTAATTATGTTTACCTTCGTAGCGCCTACATGTACATGGAGTAATTATCACATACATATACTATTGTGTCCTATGGTGGAAATCAATCTATACTTAAAATTCCGTTAAGGCTTGTAAAAAGTCCTGTATAAATGAAATGAAAGATTTACTATGTGACATTTTTTTATTGACATTTTATTCCAATCCAATTGTCATAAAAAATCAAAACATTATAGGTAAATCATTAAGTTTTATGCTTGTTATCTGGAATCAATCTTGATGATTATTTTGGTTTCGATATATATTCAATACAAATTAAAAATTAAACTAATACACACCCCAAAAAAAAAAAAAAAAAAAAAGAAAGAAAAAAGAAGACATTTTTTTATACTTGTTCAGTTTCATAATAATATAATATGTATCAGAGGTCTATGGCAGGAATCTTTTCACAGTTATTATTCCTTATTCAGCGAAATATATTACAGTTGTGTGTCTTTGCCTATGCACCACAATGTCACATTCTCTATTAAATATTTTCAATTAATTCAATTTAGGTGACATTAATGTTTAGGATGTCTTTGTTTGGATTGCTTGACATTTTGTTGTGATAGAAATGAAAACGTCAACCTCACTGTCCTGATAACTATAACAATAACATTGGCTGTCTATTTCATTTTTAAAACTCATAATGGATGTGAAGACAGAGACGATCTTTAAGACATAAGCATCAGACAATGCTATTTTCTCGCAGTTAAATGCAGGATAAGTAAGTCATCATTTCATCCACGTTAGCTATGTTCGCGATCAATTACCTCCGAATTAAATGGAATTCTTCAAATACTACTTTCTTCCGATATATAATACATGTTCAATTGAGAGTGATCGAATATACACCAGACTTAGTTCATGCTTGTGTTATTTCACAATTAGGACTGTTTATTTACCGAAACAGATACAAACCAGGGACATAATACATTTCTGGTTGTATCTCAGTTTTACCATCATCATCATGCATGAAATTCTTTTGGGGAATTAAAAGTAAAGAATATACAATTATTGACTTCAGTTGAGGTGAATCAAATGTTTTATTAACCTCGGAACAGTTATGTTTTACATAACTGTTCCGAGGTCGATAAACCATTTGATTCACCGATAACTGAAGTCAATAACTGTTTTATTATATGATTCAAGAAGGTTTAATTTTTTTCTTATTTTAATTGTGAACCTCATATCAATGACAACATACATTTTTATTGAACAATAAACAGTTTATTCCTAAATGAGTTAAAATAACATGAAAAATCAACTGGTTCATTTTGGGATATACCACACTGGCTTCATCAAAACATGTATGAGTTCAAGATAACTTGCTTCACATATCAAAAATTTGAATATCACTTGTTGAAATTCTTATTCAATGTGACATTTTTGCAATTATTCAATAATGGAAATGGTGAATATAAAGTCTGATAATTAAAAAAAACCTTGTTCAATATGTTGTGTGATTATTAATAGCATATTTCTGAACCTTTCTGTCAAGTCATTAGTGTCAATTTCTTGAGTAATTTGTCATCATGAAAATTGTCTACACAAGACAAGATTTGACTTTTATTTGTTGAAATTGAAATTCAGTGTGACATTTGTGCAGTTATTCAAAACTGGATATGGCAAATTCTGATAATTCAAAGACAAATGTTTGGTTAACATTTGTTGTGGGAGCCCTGGGAACAGGTCTTTTTTGCATGGTTTTGTCATAAAAATCAGTCAACTGACTCAACTCGTTAGTTTTAATTTCTCTGAGAACATCATCAAAATTATCTTCACTCCAATTCATGTCTTCCATCAACACAATTTCTTGTGAAGTTGACAAAGACACAAGATCAAAATCTGTATCGATAGCCTCACTTATAGTCTCAGTAGCAACTTGAGAACTCATTCTTCTTTTCTTATCCCTATTACCCATAACCACTGACGACAGGGTTTCAGATATCTTCTTTTTGATCTTCGGGTCTGTATATCCTGTGTAAGTCTTCAAGCTGTTCTCTGATTTGTGTCCTGTAATACTCATGATATGACGTCCAGCAAAGCTGCCCGTTGAGTCGAGGATATGTACAGCCGTTGCCCTCAGGGAGTGATTTGTGTACCGCTGAGATAATCCTGAAAACAAGGTGGGAATTTAAGTATCGGCCTATATGTAATGTTAATGTAATCAACAATGAATTGCTTTAAAATGAGATAGATTAATTCATATTTAATTTTTCTTGATGAAATAAGTTAAAAAGAAAGATTTATAATTTCGACTACAAGAGTCGAGATATATAATTAAATGAATGATTAACAATTTGACTTTCTAATAGATATTGAAATATTTAAACAATTATTGAGCTAATGATATGTCTAGATGTTACTCAAGGAATTACATTCAAATACCTGCTTTCGTTGAGATTGATTGTACAGCACAAGTATGATTCCTGACCTAAAAACCAATTATAGCAATTATTAGAGAATAGCAATGAAGCAGGCGAATTTTTTTATTAAAATCAAATTCGCTAAAAACCTTGGAACTTTAAGATATCTTGCAACTAAAAATAATATTGAGGCATATTTGCAATTACCTTCAGACAAACCCTCCGAGTCTGTGGCGATAGTTTATCTCAAAGCTCGAGTTAATCTTTGAGATAGGAATTCTTTGATCTCTATACATCACGCATCTAGATGTATGTCTCCAGGTACCTCAACACGCTTTTGTTTGTAGAAATGCTCGGCATTGCCTACTCCATAGACAAATGACATGATATTTCTTAATAATACATGCCCGTTGACCAGATATACCTTTTTTTCTTATCAAATTGTCATTTGTTGAAATTTTGCTTTAACATTTGCCAATACTATTTCATTCCAGTTATTTGAAATACCAGATGTATTTGTAACACAATTCTTCACAAGTCGATAAAACAGCTGTGCATGTTTTATCTAGATAGTTACCTTGAAGCACATCAATTTCAGATATTGTATCTCAATGCATTCAAGCTTAGGTCAGACATTTTATTCTCTTAATCTCTGCTAGCAATCAATTATTGCTGATTTCTGAGTCCGTTATTCAATTACCGATTTTGTCCGAGGAGATAATAACTCCTTAATTGAGAGTGATCGGATCTACACCAGACTAAGCTGGAGGCCATATTATTTCTCAATTGATAGTTATTGGCATACCGATAATGGACAGCAAAGAGATATGCAATATATCCCTGTTTTGAGTATCTCACATCTGGCTTTAATCAACATAAGGACTTAGAGTACAGTGAGGATATATCAATTCATAAAATTAATCAATTCATTTTAATGATTGATTGATTCGAAACAAACAAATATAATTTATTCATAATCATTTTATCATGTTTCATATATTCCATGTCCATGAATTGTTAATTCAAACAATTTATTTTAGATATTTGCGTTGGCTTGTAGCATGCAATAAATCAAAAACTATTCTCGGACAATTATTATAAATGTAGTTTTTATGTTTGCCATATATGTGTCATCACAAACTCTTGTACTATATAACCTGATACCTTGCCTTCATAGTCTTCATGCAAACTGTTTTGTAAAGTTTGGTGTAATTGTTTGCTCAAATAAGGGATATTGTGAGTAATCTGTGAAGCTGTGGCAAGGTACTCCGGAATGACGCAATTTTGTGACCCGGATGTAGAGATAATTTGTGTAGGTGGCAGCTCTTTGATGCAAACTTCTCGAGTTCTTTTGGTCTGGAGTGGTCTACATGAAGGAGCGGAAAAGGCCCAACCTGTGCGATGATAGATTTTCTGATGCAAGACTACCGCGAATCATGTGATGGATCTTTCACGGGTTCGAGACACCAAGCGAGCATAGCAAGAGCAGTTTGCTTTGTGTCAAGGACCTCTAAACCATATTGATTAGCACATGGACAATACAAAATCCCAGCATCAAACTGACGTCATCGTGCAAAGTTCATTTAATTAGAAGGTTTACCACTGTGCAGGAATGGCGAAGATGGGATCTACAGTACTATTACAAATTAGTATTGAAGATATTATTTTAGAATTAGATAAAACAATATTTTTGGTAAAAAACCCTTAAGGTATGTCATAATTTCAAGCATTTGATGATGACCAAAAGTTTGTGTCTACAATGCACTCAAATTAAAAACATTCAGAAAGAATAAAATCTGCATTTTTGAATTGAGAGTCGATGCCTCTCTTAAGGACGCCCGAAACTGTTCTGGCATGACACCTATATATGTATATATATATATGTTTTTTATTTTCAAAAAAATTGATATCTACAGCAAGTGTCGTCTGAAGTATTTTATTTTCAAATATATATATACTTATATATAGATAAAATGGTATTATGGAATTAGGTACATTGTATTCACATTCGCTAGTGTTAGCGACATTGTTAGCAAATGTGAATCCAATGTACCCAATTCCATAATACTATTTTATTTATAAACAACCTGGGAGTAGTTTTTTTGTGTTTTAAATGTATATATATATATGTATATATATATAGAAATATATATATAGAATAAAAACGATTTGTTATATATATATATCACTCAAAGAAAATTGTTCATAGTCCAAGTTATAAATAGATAAAAAAACAAAATACGATCACCGTGAAGTTGTGAAACCGGTTAGGCATACAAACTATTTCCAGAGGTTTTTTTTTATCTCTATATATATATATTTATATACATGTATGTAATGCTGATTTGACCCATTTATAAATTGAGCAAAAATTATAGGGTTGAAATGGTTTTTGAAATGGTGACTAATGATATAACATAGGAATTCATGAACAGTGTAACAAAGTTGTTAAGCATCTGTAGCCACGTTAACGTTAACGAACAGAAGAGATAAGTGTTTTAATAGTATGGTACATAAAAATATTTAAAAAAACTTAATGCTTAGGAAATGTAACCAAACCTGTTTATCAATCCAAAGGCATTGGCTTGCACTGTTTACTTTAAATTTCGTGAGATCACTAAATGTCGTCATTAACGTTATAAATGTGTTGAATCATCCCGTGTAGTAATGCATTGTTACGCCTGCGGCTTTGTGCTTGATACTTCACCAAAGAACTTTTTCACAAATACATGATTAAGACTTTCAATCAATATGTATTTCACGTAACGCCAGTACCATTTTAACACTTAAGGAGACGGTGATATCTGCTTGTCAATATTTCTACATTAGTATGGCAACTTCAAGATTGCATAGTCAAAAGGCATTTGGCTCAATACACTTCAAGGAGACTGCATTCTCAGCTTGTAAATATATTGTATTTGCATGTCAGTTTAACAAAGGTTCAACTTAAAAGCAAAAAAAAGAAGAATGTGTCATCATCCTATTTTAAGACCACTTGGAGGTAGACCGTGGTATATGCTTTGCAATTGGACTGTATTTGCTTGAGAAATTGAAGATGTTCAAATTGTATGGTAAATCGAATTTGACCATTATGTTATTTAAGGAACACCTTAAGGAGGCCAACTTGTAAATATGACTGCATTAGCTTGATAATTTTGAATCAATCCCTGTGTGTTATTCATGGAATATGTTTGGCTGACGACAACGTTTTGGAGATCATGATAATGTATCTGACATCATAAAATCAGACTCAGCATTTATAGCAATTCTTGGATCAGGATTCAGGTTTAATGAGAAGGATGTTGAGAAGGATGTAACAGGTGACGTATTTTAACTTTGAAGTGTTTGGTTGCTAATGGTTGTTTTTTTAGATATGATAGGCGAGTTGCTACTACCTCGTACTAAACAGCTACATGTATTACTTTTAAGATATATTGCCTTATTATCATTTGAATAAACGTCTTAAAAGCTACAATCTTTACCCCTGCCCACCTTAGATCATAACAGTGGAAAATTTTGTCTCACCATTCTATCTTTCATCAGAATGATAACACAAGTGGTAAAGTTGTTTATATGTTGCGAAATTTGGCGATATATTATTTAATTTTCCTTATAAATGATGACCTCGAGCCCCAAATTTCAATAGGTAAAACCCTTCACCCCTTCCCTCCAAACTTTTTGGATTTGCCACCGGTTCCATGAAATGTATTTGAAGGAAAACATTTCCCGTGATACCTATAAACTGACTAGGTTAGTAAACATGTCAATGTAGAGGATATGGAGAAATCAAGAACTTGAAGAATATTGAACGTGACTTTCAGACGGCCTACATGATATCTCTTGTAATAGTTAATGGCTAGAATTCTTGAATGTCACCGACGTCATGGTATAGATATGTTCTGGAGGGCTTTACAGAGCATTAGGTTAGTTGTCAGCACTCTGTGTTACACCCGGTGTAGCGCTTTGTAATGATCTCTTAACACAAAGTCACACAGGTTGTGAATAATTCGTTGATAATAAAGACACCACTAGATACAGTAGCAGTTAGTTTATATAAAGATGAAGAAGCAGACAAGGAGTAGTACTAACTCCTGCTTGTAAACAGAACGTGAAGACGATTGGTCAGACATGTGAAAGGAAGAAATGCGAACTAGAATCAATTTGTAAGTTGTGATTGCTTCATTATTTCAACATTTAGCAAGTCTGAGGTAAACTTTAAGCTCACATACCAATTTGTCTGTGGAAGATGTGGCGGCTATAAGATGTGCATAACTATTTGCAATAATCTCTCTTAGAAGGAATCTATACCTCTGTATTTGTATCTACAAGAACCCTTTATACACATATTTTCTTCAGCAGAGGCAAGAAGACAATTGATCGATCTTTCTGGAGTCTGTGATAGAGAAGAGGCAATGTCAATGTCACAGAAGGGGTAGGAGAACCCTTGCTCAGGAATTCTCAAGATCATACAGTGTGTGTTTACCAAGACAAGGAATTGCTGCTTGTGACTGTGATTTGAAGAACATTTGTACAAACTTATTGTCTTTTTGCGAAGCAGATTGAATTCAAAGACTTGGTCAATAGCCGTGTTTGAAGTGGTATTTGTAAGGTATTGAAGAAGGTTATCTCTGATAATGAAGATGCATCTCCTGCTTGTCGCCCTTGTGCTGGTGCATGGCGTGTCAGCTTGTGTTGATCTTGCCTCTGTCACACAGGACGGGAAGAGGATGATGTCCAGTGTGTTCAAGAAGGTGGACAGTGTCCCTCTCTACACGTGCGTGTCTCACTGTCTGACAGTCTCAACGTGTATGTCGGTGTCCTACCAGAGAGAGACTCGCACCTGTCACCTCGCCTCTCAGGACAGTGCAGGAGACCCCGGGGATGTTCACACCGACCCAGAGTTCTTCCTCACTGACATCTCTCTGTGGCCCCGGGTGAGTGTAGAAACTTGTTGTCTTTGTACATATATATGCTACAGTCATTATGTCAAATCAGTCATTTTGTCAAATGCTTAAATGTATATGACAGTTTATCAAATGGCTGCGACGGTCAGTCATTTGAAAAAATGACTAATTGTTCTAGGCATTTAGCTAAATGACTGAAATTGTACCTTGTGTGTTTGACAATTTGACTGTTACTGTTTAGGCAATATGTCAAAATAGTTATAACGTGTCACTGAAGTGCAGTAAATTAGTAATCTTAGGCTTGTATCTCAATTACCTAAAAAGCATGATGCTATGGGGAAGGTTTTAGTTCCTTGAAAAAAAGTATTTTTCTAATAATGCCAGGCCGAAGAATATTTAAACTGACCCAAAGACAAGTGAGTATTATATTTTGAACAAATATGAATAAGTATATGAATGTGGCAAAATTGAAAAACTGATGAAAAAACATGAACATGGTGACTTGACAGTGTGGTATTTTGTCAATATTGAAGAAACATATGATGTCCTACGCCAAACACACTTTTCACTGGTCATGGTTGAAGAGACAGAATGCTAAACGAACTTTGTAACACGTGAGTCGATTGAACTTTCAAATCATTATGCCTTGACTATCAGAAAAGCAGTCAAGAACGAAACGTGTAGTTTGAAGTTCAATCCTCACAAAGGAATGTGCATCACGTAGACAATATAAATTATACCGAAGGCGAGTTGCATAACACCAAGCGAGAGGCGGATATCTCCCCATGTACCCCGCCTTTGAATGGTATAGCAAATTTATCTTACCGAATGTTTAAACAAAACGCATATAATATGAAGATAAAGGGTAGGAAATTCGTAAGTCATTTTACTATAGTTTGTTCAAAGCTACATAACAGTAGATCAAAAGTAATCAGCTTAATCATGTGTTCGAGGTAACATACATTGTACATTTCAAGACGCTCAATCTGCACGCTTTTTTCATGCTTTTTAGGTGCCGGGGTATAAATGATTTATTCCGCCGCTCAAGAGGGGGATATTAGTATTTATTCAGGGTCACGTGGACCAATCAGAGATCGAGATTCTCACGTGAGGTAGGATAAATGAATTTATTCGACTTCCACAAGATAGTTTCAAGTTGATAATGGTTTATCAGGATCATTTGACCAAATTGTGTGCGTTGAAGGCTCTGACCTCAAAGCGTGCTATTAGGGGTGGCATACCAACTTATGGATATTTTGATGATCTACAAAGTGATAATTAAAAGTGTGTTGAAAGGACAATTTTCAAGAAATCAGTTTGATGTTAACCCAGAGAAAATCTCGAATTTTTAAAGAAATCGAAAAATAACATAGGCATTTAGTAAAATGACTGGTGTGATTTTTCAGTCATTAAAGGGGCAGTAGCACGTTTTTGGGGGGAATATAAGGTGATGTGAGGAAAATGAAAATTAATGGTTCCAATTGAAAGACAATGCATTTAAACTAAACGAAACAGTAATAATTCAAATATATAACGTAAAGTTTAGCCATGCGATTCCCTTTTCTTACACAAAATGAATTAAAGGTGTTCACAAAAAATGGCCGCCAATGGATTTTAGGTGAATCTTCATACTTTGTCCTCTGACTATGGATGATTGGCTTGTGTAATGAGATTTTTGACACTGTCAACATAATACATTCAGCATTAACTTACAATTATCAGTGATATAATTAAAATATAAAATTATCAAAAAAACGTGCTACTGCCCCTTTAAGTCAAATGTCTGAAAAAAGTAGTCATTTTGTAAAATGCCTGGTGGTCACAGTCCTTTGATCAAATGACTAAATGACTGATTTGACATATTGACTTTAACATATATAACCTATAGGGATGTTCACACCGACCCAGAGTTCTTCCTCGCTGACTACTGGTTGTAGAATGGTGTCCAACTTCCTAGTTTTCTCAGATGAATAGAATAAATGTTTGAGCGTTTCAAGATCTTTACATCATACAAATACAAATAGTATCCTGACTACTTCCTATTTGAGATAGGAAGAATGTTGTTTAAACTATTCTGTGAATCAATTCTGGCATGTATTATCATTACCAAAATAACTCTTGTTCTTGTGCGGAAAAATACGTCGAGTCATATTGCAACCCCCTAATGTAGTTTATGGCTGTGCATTGTTTGCCCCACACAGGAAATTATCAAATATGTAATGTCTACATCAAAATGACTCCAGGACAGGCAGGCTTTGAATAGGAAGATAGATGATCTTTTGACACCAAGACGTCGGTAAAGACCTGATGTACTGAATATAACCTAATCCATTAACAAGTACAACATAAAGGATGTCAAGTAATTAATTAGAGACTCACTGAACAAAAGTAGCCAGGTGGGGATTCGTTCGACCGTTGCTTTTATTACAAATCCATTTATTGTCCGTCCTTTGTCGACTGAAGCTACTCTCAAGGCCTCGTATGAATAATGAATATGGTTAAACAAAACTAAAAGACTGTTATAAAGGGTTGTTTTCCTTTATATTGATATTTTCTAAAACAATGACGGTCGTTAACAGATGTAACATTACTATTTATTTGATAACTGTATTTTTTTTTATAGAAAATTAAATAGTTTATCGTTTTTATGTGTAATTTTATTTTTTTAACACCAAAATGAACAATCTGGGTTGTTTTTTGTTTTTTTATATCTCAACCACTTTAGAAGTTCAATCATTCAATCATTCATTTATTATGTAGCGAAAAACGTAGCGAAAAACATGTCGGTATGTATACATTTTTGGAATCTTGTATCTCTTACCAATGACCCTATACTGAAATAAACAGCAAGCTGTCTGCTTATGGATTGTTCTTCTCTCCTGCAGAGTCTAGCCGGACCATGTGAGGGAGTGACTTGTACAGGAGGCAACAATTGTGTTGTTGACAGATTCAACACTCCAAGTTGTATTACAGGTAAATAGAATTTTCAAAGGAAATAATTAAATCCTAACTCTTAACCAATTCCTCGACGTTCATAACCTAATCAAAAGCTTAGAGAACCACTATCTGCTTCAATGCGATACAAACCTTTGTGCCAATGAACCTGGCTTCTTCAGATAAGTCTTTAGATTTACCTTCTACTCATAAACCTTTCTTATCTTTACAGGTATCTCTTCACGAGTTAATAATTTAAGAGTTATTGTGACAGTCTTGCAAGTAATCGTTATTCCACCGGCATCTAATATCGCCCAGTATGCATGTACTTTCATCTGTCCGTTCAGTATTATTTGGTTTCCGGAGAAAAATTCACCAAACTATGACTGTTACCATTGAAACTTTGTCAACTCGTCAGCATGTGTACTCTTTTGGGATTATCAACTTCTTTGATTTTTTTGGCAGTTTCTATTGAAACATACGCATATATGGATCAGTCAGCATGTGAAAACGTGCCTTTTGAGATTTTGAACTGATTCAGATAATACATAATATACTTGTATTTATTTTTTTATCTATAATCCGTGAAAGAAAGTATATTACCTTTTCTATTCATTGCCTAAACATTTCCGTGATTTTCAAAATAAAACATTTTGCTTTGAAACGAATGTAGATGACATTATTGATTAATTAATGATACATATATATTAAGAAATATATATTTTCATATCAAAATAGCAAATATGGGATAAATTCTTATAAAACCCGTGACCTGACTACTTGACCAAGAACGTGACAGCACAAAACAAAAAGTGCTATTGATGTGTTTGCCAACTCGTTGTCTAGATCATTGTTAAATTTCACTTTCTTACCTTTGAAATTATAAGATACTTTTGATTTTAACTTAAAGCAATACATTCGACGAAAAATGGCCTATGCCTAGTTTTTGTAACAAAAGTGAAATCACTTTATCCATTTGGTGGTACGTAAAAGTGTAAACAGGTGTAAGGATTTTGACTATGTAATGTTTTTCTACTACAATTCCGTTTCTTATTAGGTGTAATACACGTTGTAATCAAAGAATGTTTCTATTTGTTTCATCTGAGGTGAAAACAGATATCTATAAGTAAGCATTAGCCCTGTAGGAGATGGGATAGCACACTGGTTAGCCCGTCTGGCTACGGACCAAGAGGTCCAGATTTCGAATCCCGCCAGGGGCTCGTCAACTTTGTCTGCAGTAGAAAAAACTATTCTATACCGTTTAAGGTTTGGGTGCACTATGTTGCGGGCGTTCTCCCTGCAATTATACTAGCAGCCGCGATATAAGGGAAATTCTGTTAAAAGCTGCGTTAAGCCTGTTATCACCTTACCTCAACTAACCTGTACATGATATTTGGTAAAACCATTTCTGGATTTAGCTGTATAAAAGAACCTAAACAAACCAATTTTGCTTTTAAATGTTGCTTTTGATTCTTTATAATGCGTAGATGTTCTATTTTCGACTTCGGAGAGATAACAGGTAAGTGTCTGAATGAGAACAAAACAATTGTGTCATGTTTGTTTCACAGAACACATTGGATGTGGCGCCGCTCCTGATCTTGCCAATTCTAACAAGTCTTCTACTGGACAAGACAAAGGCGCTGTCACTCAATACACCTGTTATTCTGAATTCCTCTTCTGTGGAACAAGCTCAACTCACACGTGCTCCTCGCTTGGAACCTGGGAGGGACTCAATGGAACTTGTAACCAAGCAGTCTGGTACAATCCTGTAAGTACAGAAAACCCTGTATCTTAAATAACCCAAGCCTCAATCGGATTTCAAAATCCTCTCTTTGCCCTTAAAAAGCTAAATCAATGTCATAGTGCGAGCCTTAATCCTCAACCAGTCTTACTTTTGTCATGTCTTTGTGCGGGCTCAAATCATAACCAGCCCAATCCTTAAGCTTGTCAAAGTGCAAAGCCTTACCCTTAAAAAGCCAAATCGTTGTCATAGTATGGGCCTTATCGCGTAACAAGGCAGATCGTTGTCATAGTGTGAGCTTTATCACTTAATAAGGTGGATCCCTGTGTTTGTGTGGGCCTTATCGCTTAACAAGGCAGATCATTGTATTAGTGTGGGCGTTATCGCTTAACAAGGCAGATCCTTGTATTAGTATGGGCCTTATTGCTTAGCAAGGCGGATCGTTGTATTAGTATGGGCCTTATCGCTTAGCAAGGCGGATCATTGTATCATAATCATTGACCTAGTGCAGGCTTACACTTGGCAAGCTCAATCCTCTTCTTGGATTGGGTGGGCCGTCACCCTTTGCATAAACAATTCTTGTCTTAGTATGTGCTTTAACTCTTACAAAGTCGAATAATTGTGGGGGCCTTTACCTTTGACGACCCTTGGCTTAGTGCGACCATTAACCGTTGTCCACAATAATCATTGTCTTAGTGTTTGCTTAAACTATCAACACACCCATTCGTGGTACGAGTTTTAACCCTTAAACAACAAGAAACCTCATTATTTGTCCATGTTAATTGGTAAATATGTACAGAAAACATTGTCAACTTTAAAAAAACACCAAAAACGTTTTCATCGGTCCTCTAATAACAAAAAAATCGCCCTTCAAAGTTCGCGAATTTTAGGCTTCACAATTTGACAGTCTGAAAAGGGATTCTAACGGATGAACGATATTGCCTTTACTGCGCATGCCCGAAGTGTTTTATGACATCATATACGGAACGGAAATGGGCCTAATCAATGTAAATATAACAGACAATGGTGGTAAATAAACAGAATAAACATGTTTTAGCACGATTTGGAAGCTTCACCTGTCCGGCAATAACACATGAGTAGTGATTAAACTGTTATGGCACTTCGTAACTGATTGTGTAATTAGGGGGAGTCGCGCTTGGGATATTTTGACAATGTTATTACAAGAATTAGGGGAGGTTGTTGTTTTATAGAATAAGCATGTCTGACCATCTATGTGACGCCAAGTTGTCAAAGCACTAGTCATCCATTGGTCAACAATAGGACAAACTAGATCCAATCAAAGATTAAACTTTTAGAATTTATCATATGCATTGTATCTGTCTTGAGATGAACACATTCAGTACAGACACATGGGATGGAGTATTTCGCGTTTACAGTAACTTCAATAAGGTAGGCTTTGGTCACATGACATCTAATAGAAGTTATGTAAACTAAACTTGTTCATTCAAACTTATATGTATACATATTTATCATTTCAGGCACTTGCTTTGCGTTAGAAGTTTTCAAATACTTAAAATGTAAAATATCATTATCTCAAACAAAGATATAGAATGGTATTTATTTAACACTGATGAGTTGTCTCTTTGTAGACTAACATTGTTTCTTTATTTGATTGATAAACGCTCAAGACAAGATGAAACATGGTGTCAAAAGGTGTATCGAATTGTACTGCGAACAGTGCAACTTAATACAATTTCATGACATGGTGCCTCAATGACACTATATTTCCGAATGTTTCGTAGTGTGTAGATAGCAAAACCTCATTCACATAATATAAAATTACTTAAGGATTATTCATAAGTTCTCTAAAATATTTCTCTAACTTGTTTAACTTGTCTTCAATTTTATATGGCCACTCATCACAACATGTAAACTTATAACTACTAAATTCAATACATCACTATATCGTAATATCTAAGAGATTTTCAGAACAAGATTGAATATTAAGATTTTGCCTTGCTGAAATATCCTTATGTTTATACCATTTAATTAAGATATAAGCCTGAGCATTAAATTGCTTTGTTGTATGTTTTCAAAAATCGTTGTTTCAATATTGTCACTGTATATTATTATTTGTACTGATCTGTCCATATTTACGTTACGTCACTATTTTGTTAGGGAGCGGCATTAATATTAACATTTTTTTTGTCAACCCCGTTTCTTTTTTAAAATAGATTTGTTTAAACCACATTCATTTATATTTTTAAGAGAAGAATAGGCCATCTCGTCATTTGCGAAAAGTACTATGACATACAATGTAATCTCATTGATGAATTGACTTTAGATCCCTCTATACAAGCCGTGATTAAGCTATCAACAGTCAAAAAGATTCAACTAAAATTAGTAAATGTCTTCATTATATGTCTCACTAACTAACTGTCATACTGGAAAGTTGTTTTCTTTGTTTGTGTAGTAATTATACGCCAAGTTAGTAAGTGTCCGCTTGATTCAATACTGTAAACAATAGCAATAGCCTAACCAGTTAGGCGAGAAAGGGCGATGTGATGTGGCAGGTTATGATTGGCTGAGAGAAGTTTTACAGACTGAAATTATGCTGTTTGTTTTCAAAGTCATTAAATGACTATTTTGCGCATGTTTTTGAACAAACGAAGTATCAATGTTATCTCATCATATCTTTTTGTATCCATTTCTGCATTGTGTACCCCCTCGGGGTTACATGTTGTTTAAAAACTAATCTAAGGATAAACTTACTCCATAATTAAGAATACTAATTGTATATGTGCGATACTCTTCTCTGAATAAGAAACAAACAAGCAAACGTAACAAGCAAAATAATTGTCATTTATCCATTTGCGCGATTTACAGGCACATACTTTGACATGGAGTGAACCTCTCCCTAAAAATCCAATATGGACGACCGATGTCTTTACAAAGGCAATCTTGCAAACAAAGTGCACTTTACCTTCGTACGAATCCGGAACCTCATTTTCCCTACCACTCTTGATGTTGTAGCTATCGGCCTGAGTAGCTGTGTGTAACAATTGATACGAGTATTGATACGAGCAGAGTGATTGTAGGATCCTCGAGGATGTAAATACCGTGTACTTTAAGTTAGTGTCTGGAGGCTTATTTTGTATGTTTTACATTAGATTACCCTCGGTTGTCCGTACGGCCGTCCGTACGTACGTAACCACTCTATACAGGGTATTGTTTATCCACTTCTCTTCAAACCCAGTCATTGTGGTAGGGACGTCATAAGACAAGTTCAAGGAAATCTAAATTTTAGCATTAAGTGATGGTTCAAATTGTTTGATAAATGCATTTTCCATCACTTCCAATAGCCGCGGATTATCGTATTTCATTAGGAGCGTCATGTCATAATCAGCGTGACAACTGACATTCAAAACTAACCTGAAGAAGCCAACATGGCTGAAAGCGCTAGTTAGCTAATATGAATGTGTTTATGTTCCCAATTCCATAATTTTATAATATTCATGTATATATATATGCACTAATTAAGCCACCAACTTGACACTTCCCAACTTACCAATTAATCAAAGTCTATTGTACATTCTTATGAATTCGTTATGAATGTCTACCTATATATATTTGCCATGTTGTGAGAACTCAACACTGTTGAAAAGACTTGCTAACAAGTCGAAATGCGATGCATCCAGTCATCATTAAAATGATACCTACAGCAAGGTCGTCTGAAGTATATATATGATAAATAAAATACTTCACGTGTGTGTAAGAGAATAAAAGATAGAGAATATTCCCTGAACTCTTAAACTCATATCTACAGATATATTTTATTTGAAATTTGAACTATTCGTTAAAGAGTAAAATCGAAAATTGGTTTAAACTGTATTAACTTAAACTGTATGCTCAATAAGAGAAATGTTTTTTTTATTTCTCGTCTTTTGGTGTCAACTCTGACATTTGACCTCCTTTGTTATTAATGCAGTTTTCTTTGACAGACGCTGACATTTGCAGAGAGCATCACCTGTCAGATGACCGCCGACTACCATATCGTCGTGTACGCTACCCCACTGCTCGCTACAAGGTACGCACATCAATATAATTATGATAGTAAAGTTTTTAATTGTGCGCGGGTAAACAAATAGTTTTTCTTTTGACTCAACAGTCAGTCTGTTAACAGATACATGTCATGCAGATTGTGAACACATGTAACATCGTTTTAGTTTGGTTCACACCTTCTGCTATACCACTGATACTTGTGTTTACAACAAGCAACCCAGTCAGTACAGACCCTGTCTCATTCAAAGACCCCGATTGATTACTATAGAAAAAGGTTTTTAGACATCTCTGATTTAAAAGCTTTATGGAGTTAGTTCAGGGAATGTAAAATTTGAAAAATTTTCATTCATGTTAGACGAAACGTTTCTAAGAAAAATAATTGATATTTGTTTTATCTTGTTTAACCTTGTAACCAACTATTCTTGTGAGAAGGAATACAAATACATGGATTTACAACTTCTTTATTGCAAAGAAATACAACGTTCGGTGTAGATTCTAACACCACTTTCCAGCAAATACTGTGAGGCAGTAACAGTGTAAGGTCATATGAGGATTCGTTACGTCATATCGTATCATGACGTCAATATCTTGAATTTATTGTTTCCCGAGTGATGATAAAACTTATCGCCACACAGTAGGGTGAAATAAAAATATCGCCGCTGAAGTCAGAGAGAGGGTATTTTCCACTAATAGGACAGAGTTTCCCACCCTCAATTATATGATAAATCAGAATGTTCAAAACATGGCATCATTATATGAATATCATCTTTACCTGCAGGATGATGATAGTGCTGAAGACTGTGGCAGACATAAAGCTCCAGGTGGACATCCGGTTTAACTACACTTCAGTTGTCAACGAAACTTGGTTCAACAGGAAGATCAGCGATATTTGGAGTAGAGAGACAGTGACGTCCATACCTTTCGTTGTGTCACAGCCTTTTGTTGCGGACATTCGTCGTCAGAACTCAAGATACGAGGTACGTACAGTATAGCAATTATTGAGTTATGATTAGTTCTAAAAAAACTTGTTTTCTTCAATTATAAATGAATGAACGGCGTCGAATCAACATAAGTATTTACGAGAAAGATGAAGCCAATTATCCACCGATGAGAAACTGGTAGCTAAAAGTTCAACGCGAGAATATGAACATTCGTTTCTAAAAATAAACTTTGGATTAAGCAAATCACATAGAGAAAAAAAACTGTAAAATTGCATCAAGGAAAACCCCATTTACATTTCGTAATCAACGTTAGAGTTTTCTCTACAGAGCCAAATTGCCTTTAGAACTATTGAATTGGTATATGAATTCCTTTAACTTTTCAGGTCTTCATCGATGGTACGTATTACGGTGGGATAGGAGACATTACCCCTGATTAACATCCCGACAACTTGGTTCTTCATGCGGATATGAGTGTCAGCAAGTTCGAATTTCTGCCTGTTTAGTCAAGCAACGAGTGAGGTTCTGACATATCTATACCTAGACGGTCGGGGCGTGTTCTGTTTTGCGCAAACATTCTAAAAGCTGATCCAGCGTAACATGAGAACACTTCTTATCAACTCAAATATAATCCATCAAATTTACTTAAATCATATGGTCAATCAGATGTTATTGAGATTGTCTTTTGCAGTTAGTTTTGGAGTCATTACTGTTTGGTGAAGTTATCGGTAAGGGACGGGTTACGGGTGATTTGTTTGAGATAAGGGTTTATGTTGAGGTGTAGAATGATAGTTAAGGTGTTTGGTTAAGGAGGAGATGAGGTTTATGTTTACATTACGAGTGAAACTTTTGTTGAATTTTGGGAGAATTTGAGGTTCAACAAACTCACCGCGGGCACCGACTTAACAACGACTTTAACACACAATTCCTTAATACTTCCTTGCAGGCTGTGTTAAAAATCAGCCAGGGGTAGAATATCTAAACCTAAGTAATGAAATTTAATCATTACTCAATCTTCACCCTTTCAGTGATAAATGCTTGTTTGAATAGTTGGGAAGTTCTTGATTTATTCAAACACGTGTGTATATGTTAACAATGCCTACATAGCAAAGCAAGGTACGGTTTTTCTGTAAATTTGGGGTGATGGTCAGGTTTGTGATAAGAAGTTGCGTTAAATGTTAGTGTTTTGGTCGAGGTAATAATGTGATTACGACGAGGCAAATCCTTCCTTTCTAAATGATTTGTCAGTAAATGTTTAAAAAGTATGGATATGTGACATTTGAAACTTAGCTGATATCTTTTAATAATATGGTCTAACTATTACCTTTTATCGATTTGTGCATCTACTACTAATAATTCTTGTCTTTTGTTCAAATCATTTATAACTCGTCGAATAAATAAACCTGCACACACATGTACATGATACGTACACGACCACGTCACTCACACGCACACGCACACGCACACGCACACGCACACGCACACGCACACGCACACGCACACGCACGCGCACGCACACGCACACGCACACGCACACGCACACGCACACGCACACGCACACACACTCACACTCACACGCACACACACACGCACGCACACGCACACGCACACTTGAAACTCAAAGTCGAGGAATTTGTGGAATTTTTGAAGCAGACTGTTGTAATGTTTATGATTCCACATGTATATTTATCTCAGCAAACAATAGGTCGTAGACTGGATGTACATGTGATATTTAATGATTAAATAATATATTCATATTTTTGCCATTTGTATTAAAACGTGTACATCAAATTTGATAGGTCCATTCGTCGAAGTTAACTGACTACACATCCAAGTTTCTTTTGAGTTGTTGAATATATACATGACATGAGATGCATTTGATTATGGTCAGTTTAAAATATCACACATATATATATATAAATAAAATAGTATTATGGAATTGGGTACATTGGATTCACATTCGCTAACTAGCGTTTTCAGCCATGTTGGCTTCTTCAGGTTAGTCAGTTGTGATCACGTCGTTTGTGACGTGACGCTCTTTGACGTCATAGAGGTAGGTACGTCATGATCATAAATTCAAGGAAATTTACATTTTAGCGTTCAGTAGAGGCTTAAAGTGCTTTATAAATTGACTTTCAATAAGTTCAAGAAGCTTCTTGAATAACGAAGCGCTCAGTTGGACCTTTATTTCATTTTCAGTGTTACAATAAGATAACACATTTCGTTAAGCTGGGATAATGGCTCCAAACATTCGTCAAAGCTATTTTCAAAATAAGATACATTGTATTCCATTAACATGTATATCTTACATCAAGTTTTGGAACACGTGAACTATTATCAAAGATTGTAACTACAATAACAACGTTGTAACATTTGAATATCAGTCATGTGGACTTCCAAATCATTAAAAATCGTCACCATGTCAAATGCTTTTATGTGTAAAAATGGCCTATCTTTTCTTGTTCTTATCTTTTAATTCAAATTCAAATTCAAATTTCGAAATCCAAGTAACCAAATGTAAATACACTTTGAGACATAAAAGATTTCCCACAAAGCCTCAGGCCCTTCTACAATAAATCATTCATGACCTTCAGATCAAATCTCAAGAAACTTTATGTTATTGGGCCAAGGAAGTGTCAGGGGCAAACATTTTAAACACTCAAGAGTAGCCTTTCCATAATGCAGTTCGATTTTCCAGCTAAGGTTCACAGTCAAGTGATCTGCAAACAGCATGTGATCGATTTCAGTTAATTAAAGACTTAAGTATCCTAGGATTGCCCTCAGCATTCGACATGTTGAGATCAATAGAAATTATTCGAGGAAAGGACTTCACAATTGTTTCTTATATGTATACACAATGTTTATTACATTATGCAACAGCAGCACTATTTGTAATGGTAGTACTGGTAATGATAGTAGTCTGTCTAAAATTAGTAGTAGTAGTAGTAGTAGTAGTCGAATATGTTGTAGTCGTATTAGTAGTAGTAATAGAAGAAGTTGATGTTGTTGTTATTGTCCTATTAAAAGAAGTAGTTGATGTTAATGTTGACATTGTTGATAGTAGTAGAAGTAGTCGTTGTTGCTGTCCCATTGATAATAGCAGTCGTATTAATTACTTGCAATGTAAAAGCTGACCTTGACAGTTATTCTACAGACCTTATCATGTTTTAATGTACTCGGTGTGCACACTAAACATAATCCAAGATAATGATATAGAATCGGTATTGGACCGAAATTAAGGACATGCAATTCATCACTGAGACAGTACAAGCAAGGAGTGTACTACATTATGGTGTTCTGAACCTTTTTTTTATTTATTTGTAAAAGCAAAATTTTCTACAAGTTGACATAATGCCGATGGGGAACCCAAAGAGTCAAAATAACTGAATCAATGTTTTTCTGACATGCTCCTTGATACTACATCTATGAAAAGAAATATTACGTTCATGAAACTTGAGATACAATCCATTTGGACTGCAAACCTTGAAATAGATTAAACAAAACAAATCATTAGAGAGAGCAATGTAGATGCTTAATTTACATATAAAAGAACTAGTATCATCTGTATTCCGTTGCAAATTCCTATTCCTTTGTACATGTATGTGTATCGAAATGGCAGGTTTTACAATTTAATTCACCATCATGTTTAATCAAAGCAAATATCGTCCGACACTTCATGCCATAACCCTTCTTGAATTTTACAAAACGCCCTCTTAACATAATCCTTGTCGGCAAGTTGCTTGAAGTTTTCGTTTCAATGGATCTATAAATAACTTTCAATTATGCTTCAGGTTCCAGTTCAAAACAACTGTCGACACCCATCAACCTAATTCTTTCATTGATTTCAGAACAGTAAGACTTCACTGGCGAAATGGATGAAAACGAGCCTTGACATCTTCATTTACTAATGCAAAATATTTCATTTCTAGCATGCTAATCCTGAACATGTTTATGTGCCGAAAATATCTTATTTATCAGAGAGCATTATTTTCTTTTAGACCCAAATCTATGTGAATATTAATCTTAGTTGAAACGTCAAAAATTGTTCTGGCTGGTCCTTTAAAACTTGGCCATAGTTACATGTACGTTGACATTGCATTCTAAACATATTTAAAAACCCTCTCATCGTCATGATGATGAGAAACCTTGATTCACAATTTCATTTTGCTATAGGTATCAATTGTGGCATTGGTTTAAGTTTGGTGAAGATAAGTTTTTATCTCTTTGGATAAAGCTGTATTCGAATAAAGACATTGTAAATCAGTGGCAATAGTTTGCAAAGAAATGGTTACGAGAAAGATGACTGGCCTTAATGGAATAAAAAGGGGAGTGTAGTTTGTACGGAATCTAGTGTGCAATGCCAAGAGAACCTTTCTGTTTTTAATTTTTTCCAAAACATGTTGTTCACCCATTAAGAATTATTGATTATTAGAAATGTACATATATATTTTAATAGGAGTTGACTTACTAGAAAACAGCAGCTGATAATAGATAAGTTAATTCGAATTCCTTGATGAAATGATAAAATAAGTCAAATATCAAATCGAAGAAGTGTGAAGCATTTATTTCGCCAACATTAGTTTAGACTGCTTGGAAGTCTATTACAAAAATGTGAAATTCTGTTGATATGACAAAAACAATAAACCTGGAGTTGAATTCACTGAATAGTCGAATATTATGGTTTATTAGATATTTTCATCGATTTCCCATCAGTACAACTTTTAAGATGTTTGATGTGTAAACAACAAAGAGATATGATACGCGACTGAATCTCAAAGTAACCATATGATCAAAGTCCAAGTTGAAAGTTGAAGGATATCTGTCGCAATGCCCCTAAACACATGGAATCATTAGATTCATGTTTGCGGATTGAATCTATCGACTTGACAGATGATCTTGAGAACAAAGATGTGATTTATACACTATTGTATTTCTAGTTTGAGATTCAAGCTCACACAGTGAGTTCATTTCGATTTTCCAGTTCACACTCACCTGTAAATGCGGTTGATCTTTAAATTAAAGTCTTGGGTTTATCCCGAGAACTCGCAACAAAACAGCATGTGAAGATCAATAGATATGGTATTAAGGTAATTCTTCTACATAGAGATTTTTTTGTAAAGTTTGATGATGATGTCTTCATCTTTAATTCATTTGAAGCATCAAAAGTGTTCATCTATCACATGTGGTGTTCAAACCTTATCCCAGACAAAAATTTTGAGCAGGATTTGCCATACGGAAAGTAAAGACTAGAATTAGGAATTTAGGGTAATGTTAATAGGTACCATGCTCAAATAGAATTGATTGTCGAAAATGACAGTGCTAGGAAAATACAATGTTTATCTAGTGCACAGGATTATATTATTCTAACAATTTTGAAAACGAGTTATATCAACATCTGGCTTGACATAAAAGAGTTATAAAATTGATGATTAAAGTCAAAATGTATGACATGATTTCAGGACTTTCTTGTCTAGATTTTCTTTTGGAACAAACAATTTTTTTTATACTTCATATGCGTTGGAATGGAGACTATCCATCGTACTTTTCAATCAATAAAAACCAAATCAAACTCTATAAATGAAATTGGATTTAAACACCATTACTTTATTCAAATTCTGTATTTGGCAATTTTTTGTAGACGCAAACCTAAGTATATAAATTTCATGGCCCATGGCATTTATTTTACATAACAGAGTTATTTTTATGCGCCCTCAAAATGCATAAAGTACGCATTTCTCAAGAAGAAAGGATATTTGCTTAAAGAAACTACCCCTTCTGATCCTTCCGAATGTTTTAACAAGTAAACTAAATCAAAATTTAAAAAATCTTACCCTCGCTATAAGTAAGGCAATATCAAGAAATTTTGATTTTAAGACCAAAATCTACAAATTTTTTCTATCACTGAGCAATAGGCATTATGCGTCACCTTTTCTCATGTCAACTTAAGTATGAACGTTAAGGTTCACAATGTAATTAACTTACATGTTTAATAAGACATCTTAAGACATTTATTGAATTATCATTATTTACAACATGTACATGTATTACACAAACACTTATTGCATCTTCTACAAAAAGGTAATACGTTTTTGTTCCAAAAGATCTGCAAATAACCTTCATCAAAGCTTAGAATCCCCGTTCAAAACAACTGTCAACAACCATCAACTTATTTCTTTCATTTACTTTTAATATCAGAAGACTTTTTATTCGCGAAGCAGATGAAAAGAGATTACTTCTCTATCAATTTATTTAAAATATTTTCAGTCTTTAACAAACTTTTACAGTAAATGTATTTGCCAAATAACTTTATTGATCTGAAAGACTTCTTTTTGGTCATATTAATTCTATCAAACCCCCATCTTTTGATGGCTTTTTAATATTTTTTTATCAAAAACGTTTTTATACTTGTTTTTACTCCCTCTCCTAGGACTTGTATGAAATTGGTATACTAATTTACGTTTTAGATGTCGAAGTCTTTACTGTAATGTATAACTCAAGACGTCATTCAAAGCCGGAAGATGGATTCCCCTTTTGTAGTCATAGATAAGATAGATGACAAAATAATTGTCATCTCAGAGGGGTTTTTTTTAAAAGAAAGCACGAAAATAACCAAAGTAATTAGGGTAACGTAAGGCATCTATAAAAGACTTGCACATCAGTCAAGGTTAGAAAAGGAAGAAGCTCTAAGGACAAATTAAAAGCAGAGGACAAGTCGATCTTTGAACCCATAGAAATCATCCGACAAGATATCATGTTGAGCTGTTGAATAAACTCCAAAACTCAAAGGAATGATCTGTGATTTCTTCAAACATAGACGAAGCATAGCTAACAACCAAAACTATGAAAGTATTGATCTTACATGTCAACGGGCTGTGATCCCCAGGAATAGGGTTGTTCTTCACGCAACGTCTGACTTAATGTCCCTTTTAAAGTTATAAAACGCTTTACCCTAAAGTCATGAGCACAATCAGCTCTTGATCTTAAAGGGGCAGTAGCACGTTTTTTTGGGGAATATATGGTGATGTCAGGAAAATGAAAATAAACGGTTCCAATTGAAAGAAAATGTATTTAAACTAAATGAAGCAGTAATAATTCAAATATATAAAGTAAAGTTTAGCCATGCGATTCCTTTCTCTCACATAAAGTGAATTAAAGGTGTTCACAAAAAATGGCCGCCAATGGATTTTATATGAATCCTCATACTTTGTCCTCTGAGTATGGGTGATTGGCTTGTGTAATGAGATTGTTGACACTGTCAATATAATACATTTAGCATCAACTTACAAATTTAAGTGAAATATTTAAAATATAAAATTATAAAAAAACGTGCTACCTCCCCTTTAAAGTCATTGATTGAAATAATTGAAGTGTCTTCAACATATGGTTATGTGCAAGGTTGTGTAGTCCAGACATGTAACATTTAGTTAGATAACAAAATCGGTTATGGTATTGGTGTGTTAGGAGTATCCTCCTTTTTGCGCTCTGATGATTGTTTGAAGTAATTTTTGACAAATGTTAAAGAGTCATGTCAAGTGATATGATACTGCATAAACAAGTTAATTTTCTTAGATTGACAATTGACATTTTATGTTGTGACCTGTGGTGTGTCCTCCACTTTGATCGACCATAATAGCGAACTATAATTACAAATCCAAATGCAAGATTCAATGAATTTACAATACTTGATTTGTACATATTATGTAGTACATATTATGTACAAATTACGTATTGTAAATTCATTGAATCTTGCATTTGGATTTGTAATGTAATAATGTATTTCAACCAAACTGTGTTCGTAAAGTTTTCAATTGCATTCGAAGTTTTAGTGTAAAATCCTTTACTGTTAAGGAACTGATCAAATGGTTCAAATAATGTCATGATTTGTAATTGGTAACGGTATCATAATGTATGAAAATCTCATTTGGGAACTTAACTGGATAATTTTCGTTTAATCCCTTTTAACCATCAGTAGACACTATTAATGTATGAAAGGCTCTTCCCTTGTGCTCTAATCGCTTTAAACCACCAGTGACACCAGTAATGGCATGTTGCACTGTACAGTATCTCTCCCTGCAAACTACAGACCTCAGGTGATCTGATTGTTATCTAAGGGAAATATTGCTTAAGCATTTCGCTGAATTAAATAAGACACAAACTTGCCTGGTTGATCAGCATAATACTGATTGCTTACAAGTTGGATTTGACAAAAAATCCGGCTTAAAGGGGGGAAATAAGTTGATATCAGGAAAATGACAAAGAATGATTAGAACTGAAAGACAATGTATTTAAACTCAATGAAGCAGTAATAACTCAAAATACACCAAACTTAACGAAACACTTTGCATGTAGTGGATATACGACTATGAAGGCTAGGTACCAGGTTATATACTATAAGGATTTGTGATGACATAACATAAAAATAACCCATACAAAACTGCGTTTATAATAATTGTCCGAGAATAGTTTTTGATTTATTGCATGTTGCAACCCAAGACAAATGTCTAAAGCAAATTGGTTGAATTTACAGTTCACAGACTGTCCATTTAGTATATGGAATATATGGAAATAATAAAATGAGTACGAATAAATTATATTTGTTTGTTTCGGATCAATCAATCATTAAAATCAATTCATTGAATATATTTGACCAATATATTCTCACTGTACTTATGTTGATTGAAAGCAGATGTGAAATACTCCAACCAGAGATATATTTCATCTCTCTTCGCTGTCTATGATTGATATGTCAATAACTATCAATTGAGAAATAATATGGCTTGCAGCTCAGTCTGGTGTAGATCCGATCCCTCTCAATCAAAGAGTTATTATCTCCTGGGACAAAATCGGTAATTGAATAACGCCCTCGGAAATCAGTGATAATTGATTGCTAGCAGAGATTAAGAGGATGAAATGTCTGACCCAAGTTGGAATCTATCGACAGACAATAGCTGAAATTGATATGCTCTAAAGTAACTTATTAGATAAAACACGTACAGTGGCGTATCTTACGTTTGCTCACTTACCTGCAATTATGGTGTCATTTGGAATGTCTGTGAGGCATCCTAGAATTGCGGAAACGAAACGGAAAATATTGAAATTTCACTGCATAATTTTACGAGTCAGTTTGTTTTAACATATTCGTATTTCATACTTCACAGATAACCGTAACAAATTTGCCAGGACATTGAAGTGACCAGGGGTCAAAATTTTGGTCATGGTAATGTTTGTTCATTTGTACTAAGGCAATAAATTGTGTTGATTTATTTATTCATGGAATACATTTATCGAAATTTGATAAAATCTGAATGTCACAAACATGACCCCATCTGTCTATTTAACCATGGCAAATATCGACATTCAGCACCAGTGACAAGACGATCCCAAAATATTGTTTTCAAATGGTATCAAAACGAACCGAAACTACATGATATTTGCACTTAGATACACAATTAAGTGACCATACTTGCGTTACGCAGCTGTATTATCGATTGCCAAAGAATTGTGATACATGTACATCTGGTATTGAAAATAACTGGAATGAAATAGTATTGGCAAAGTTGAAAGCAAAATTTCAATGAATGACAATTAGATTAGAAAATATTAGTATATCTGGTTAATGGGCAAGTATTATTAAGAAATATCATGCCATTTGTCTATGGAGTGTGCAATGCCGAGCATTTCTACAAACAGATGCATGTTTAGGTGTTGATGTGTAGAGATCAAAGGATTCCTATCTCAAAGATTAACTCGAGCTTTCAGATAAACTACCGCAACAGACTCAGAGGGTTTATCTGAATGCCATTGCAAATATGCCTCAATATTATTTCTAGTTGCAAGATATTTTAAAGTTGAAAGGTTTTTATTGACTTATTGACTTTATGCAATATTAGTTTATATGTTAGGTCAGGAATAATAATTGTGCTATATAATCATATTTCGTTGTTTATTAAAGTTCATAATAAATCTGAGGAAGCCATGCTTTAGCTGCGCCCCTTATACAGTAACTTCTTGAATTGGGGAAACATTGGAAAAGTGGATCATGAAAGGAAACAATGCCAGTACAAATGGAGTTTATGTGGTTTGATGAAGATGGAATCTGCCTCAAACTGACCTTGTAGGTTATGGGCTCATGATATTTATTGATGCAACCCAAACACTGTGGTGATATCTATGTGATGTTCCTCAGAGCATTCAAGCTAACATTCTAACATTCTGAACTCTCTTCAACCACGCCAAAAACTCCATACCCAAAGATATCGATTCAAAAGATACTTGTGAATTTGTCCTGGACTAATTCTGAGGCACCAGATTATGGCGTCATACTGTTTATATTAATTCAGCAGCCAATGATATAACACAAAGTGATCAATTCACAACTGTCGAGCTAATGCTCTGATATTTACATCCTTAAAGGGGCAGTAGCACGTTTTTATGAGGAATATAAGGTGATGTCAGGAAAATGAAAACTAATGGTTCCAATTGAAAGAAAACGCATTAAAACTTAGTGAAGCAGTACTATTTCAAATATATAACGTAAAGTTTAGCCATGCGATTCCTTTTTCTTACACAAAATGAAATTAAAGGTGTTCACACAAAAATGGCCGCCAATGGATTTTATGTGAATCTCCATACTTTGTCCTCTGACTATGGATGATTGGCTTGTGTAATGTGATTGTTGACACTGTCAAATTAATACATTTAGCATTAACTTACAATTAGCAGTGAAGTATTTAAAATATAAAATTATCAAAAAACGTGCTACTGTCCCTTTAAGTGTTCCTTAAACAGCATAAAGTTTATTCTTTGCTCATTACAGATTAAACTTCTTCAACCTTTCAAGACAATGCAGTCATTTTGACAATTGGAATTTCGAGTGTTCTTGAAATAAAGAACATTGACAAAAAGGGTCTGGGAGACATGCTCCCATTGTACAATAGTGGTACAGACGAATATCACCTGTGCATCATTATCTGGGATATGTCCTCAAATGTTGGTAAAAAAATGGGATGATTACTCAGAACAAGTTCAAATCTGTATATTGTTTTTGCAAAATGAATTTATGACCATTTCATAAATACAAAATTGGTTTTCTCTTTCAAAGGTTTGATAGAAAACGAAGACACTATTTTTAAAATTTCTACAATATGTTGTCTTACAATCGTGAAAACCTTCTTATTTGATAAAAACTCTGCAGGTATTGAGCTAGCAATTGGTTTGTAATGCTGGTCTACCCAATGTTGAGAGAGAAACATCACTGGATTTATTCTATAATTTGCATCAAATTTCTATAAGGCTTCACATATGCAATGAAAGAGAGTCAAAACATCAGATATTTGATATCAGCCATTTATTACTCCCCATTAAAGGTATCGCTGTTTAATAAATTTAGTAAGTTATAACACACTGTTTAATAACATCGCCGTTGACCCAACAACGTCACGTCAAAATGACATAATAATCGTTAAGTATGACGTAATATCAGCGGGCCAGCCGGTCATGTCGGCGAATTTCGTTATATTTTTGACAATGTAGTTAGGCCACAAACAAATAAAATACTAAATTAGGGCCCGTTCAATAACATATTTATGAATTCGAAACTCGTGAATGGTATAGTTATTTAACTCGCTTTCGCTCGTTTAATACCAACCAATTCACTGAATTCATAAAATGTTATTAAACGAGACATCTATTCTACTTGGTCAGCCTAGGGACTTTGGGTGACACATATTTCAAACACGAAGTACTACTCTTACAATTGTGCAGCTCGATTTTCAAGTTAAGACTAAAACTCAATTCATCTGCAAACAGCTTGTGGTCGATCTACTTTAATTGAAGACTTAATATCACATGATTGCCCTCATCATGTCGAAATCAATGGGAATAATCAATGGAAAACTACTTTACGGTGAATTCCTTAACTATTTCTCAACCAAACTTGCATCAAATGTACACCTCACGGTGCTCCACCAATTTGAATAAACAGATTTTCTCTCCAAAATTTAGTTTTGGCTACAGATTCAAACGTACAGACATTCATGTAGTTAATTTGATAAACTGGAGAATTTTAGCTTACATTAATGAAAATACGTAAGATTGGCACTGACTGTAGAAATTGACAATGTTTGGGATAGATGATGTCTATCCTATATCGTATTTGTTTGTATACGTAATTCTTATGATGTTGAAAGGTGTTGATATTAAAATTTTTGATGATTTATAAATATTATGAGATGCATGTTGTAAAGTCAAAACAATTTATAATATTGCATTAGAATTCTTTGAAAGAGAATAAAAATTGAAAGTTCATATGGTTATGAATATATCAATTATAAATGGTTCACTTCAGCAAGATAACGAACAAACCACAGCATGTAAGGAAATATGATTTCCTTATTACTTTCTATCAAATCCATATTTGTCAATTTGTCAATTCATCTGATACCTTAATAAAAGAGGGACACTCTCAAAATATGAATATAGGAAGCCCATTGCATTTATAAAACGAGGACCCATTGTTATTTAGCCTAGAAAATGCATATAATTACAAATCTCTCATGAAAGATGTTAACTCAAGGAAGTATTTTTTACCGTTTCAAAAGTTCTTAAAAGGAAATGTCATAAACTCCTGATGTTTAGAGCAATTTTATGTTTCATCTGAGTTGATCCGTCTTCTCTTAAATAAAATAATGTCTTTAGCAGGTTCAACAATTTAATCACCCGCCATTTATTCTTGCACCCATTAGAAAAAGGCAAAAGGATTTCCTTTCGGTGGGTCTGTGAACAGCTTCATTAAGGTTTAGAATTTCCGCTCAATACAACTGTCAACAATCATCAACCTATTTCATTAACTGATTTCAGAGGCAGAAAACCTTTTGTTGAAGAGATCGATGAAAAGAGATTCTATGTCTTCATCAATTCAGGTCATATCAGTAACACTTTAACAAACTTAACCTGTACATTTCATTTGACCAAATATTGTTTTTATCTTTCTATCTGATCACATAAATGCTGACGATGCAACGCATTCGTTTGATTCTATCCACACCATATCTTTGAGAGTTGGGGTAGTTTTTGAATTGTTGTATTTCAGAAAGAAAGATTGCATATAATCTTTATATTTCCACCAAACAGTAATGGACATACAAACTTCAAAATGGATATCGTAGCCATAGATGAGACAAAAAATATCACAGATGAAGAGTCCTTACAAGGGGATGTCAATATGTTCACAAATTGAGTTGCCGTTTGCGCCAGAAGCAATGCTTTTAGGGCCACTTCAAAAGTAAAACACTCAACAATGACATAGCTACCCTATTTAGTACTTATGGAAAGTGCAACAATGTTTGTTATGAAGTGTCTCAAAACGAAGGTGTGAAAGGTACTGGAATTCAAAAACAATGACATTATGTATGGTAACGAAACATAGCAGTATCACATGTATATATTGTAAAAAGGGTTAGCGGAGTTTAGGCTCTTTAAACTGTCAGAATTACTCTTTGAAGCCATTAATAAACAGCTGATACAATTGCTGTTGTCAAGGACTTGATTTTGAATGACCATCGAATATAGATTGACGAAATACATTCAGAGATTAGAGTCATGGAAGTATTTCCAACATTATGCACGAACACTTGTAGATGTCAAATGTTTCGGCTAGATGGGAACTCAACTGTTGTCTTGGATGATCATGGCGAACATATTCTGTAATTAGAGGGGTGTTTTACTTATAGAGTTAACAACCCAAAATTGTTATTGATCTCCCAGTTTGAAGTCTCATTTCTATGGTAAAAGATTTGTCGATGACCATTAATTCAAAAGGGCAGTTGAGACGAGTCTAAAGGGCCGATGAGATGACTTTTATCTTAAAGGGGCAGTAGCACGTTTTTAGGGGGAATATAAGGTGATGTCAGGAAAATTAAAATAAATGGTTCCAAATGAAAGACAATGTATTTAAACTAAATGGAGCAGTCATAATTCAAATATATAACGTAAGGTTCAGCCATGCGATTCCTTTTTCTTACAAAAATGAATTAAAGGTGTTCACACAAAAATGGCCGCCGATGGAATTTATGTAAATCCTCATACTTTGTCCTCTGACTATGTGTGATTGGCTTGTGTAATGTGATTGTTGACACTGTCAATATAATACATAAGGCATTTACTTACAATTATAAGTGCAATTTTTAAAATATAAAATTATCAAAAAACGTGCTACTGCCCCTTTAAGGACATATATAGTCTCAACCACAAATTAGCTTAGTGTATCGAGGTCAAGCGATATTTTGTCAAACATTAAAAGCAACATCATGACGGCGATCACATGCTTTATATCGAGTTCTATGAACTTACTATCCTCCCTAATGTTACAATTTTGATTTACAAAATAATTTACAGTGTAAATGCATATGTATTTTGAAGCATACTTGACCTGTATTTACTTTACTTTTGGAACTATATCTGAATGAACAATTATGAATTATTAGTGTTGTATGTAAATTTGTTTTCACTGTAGCTTGATGTATTGAGTCGTAATGTAATTGGATTACCAATAAATTATTTAAATAAAGGTATCTGTAGGTATATTGCATCAATGGTGGAACTCTGAATCATTCAGGTATTGTTTCATTTCATTAATAAGAAATAGTTCAGAAAATGTTTTCAGATCAATGTGATCGTTGTGTGTTTTCTTTCAAAAAGTGGAAATGTAACCAAAACAAATTAAGGTTACATCTATGAACAGATTTTGTCAAGGTTTTAAATGGAACAAAACTCTCTAAAGGGGGTCCTAATGTTTTTTTTCTGAAATTGAGTTAAATTTCAATACATTGTCTTTAAGGCTTTGGGAATTTAGCCATTTACTAAAATTTTATTTCTCACCTGCTTTAAGTAGAAGAAGTGACACTAATTATTTCATTGATAATGAAACAGAAGCGGGTGATAAATCACTCTTTGAACCCAAAGGAACCATGCCACAAGATATTCAATCAAGCTGTCAAAAAAACTGAACTCAAAGGGATAATCTATGTTTCTTCAGCCAAGGAATAAGCATTGCAAACAACCAAACAACAAATGATGAAAAGTATTGATCTTCTGTGTAAACAGGCTATTATCCTAAGAAACAGGGTTGTTCTTAACACAATGTCTATCTTCATTCTCATTTCAACGTTGATAAAGCTTGATCTTGAGTTCAAAGAGCCCTTGATCTTAATGTCATGACAAGAAATCACACAAGTTTCTTCAAAAGGCCGTCATTTGAAGATTGTAAGTCCATGTGTAGGATTGTGTTATGTAACAAACGTAGTAATAATAAGCAGTTCTTTCTTTGGGCTGCTGGGTCAGGTCACTCAGTGGGAAAATGAATATACCAGTAGAAAGACTTGAATCTGACTTACGCTATATAAATCTGACTTATATATATATTTATTATATGCTAAGCGGTGAGAGACTGAGTTTTCTCAGTTCTAGAAAAGTTTCTCGCCACTGAGTGTGATATCACTTTTTCAAGTTAGTGAAAATATCACAGAGGGGATTGCGTCTTGTGTACAATGGTTTGACGTCACTTTTACAATCAACGCGACGTCATCGCCGTCGCTAAGTTACGATCAACAATGGCATGGCGTCGCCAGAAAACTCTCGAGTCAAAGCCTTTTGGACTTTAATTACCACAAAACCTCGTGACGGGGTAGAGCCTATATTTTCACTCGTGGCTGCCCCACTCGTGAAAATACTGGCTCTAGCCCGTCATTCGATGAGAGATAAGTGATATCACACTCAAAACAAAAGATATCCTCTATATCATATTGGATATTATTATATCTACCAGTCTCTGGAGCAGGTTTAAATTTACCCACGTAAGTTTCGATAAATGATTACTTAGTAAGGAGGGGTGTGTAACCTAAGGTATGTCTCAACATGAAGGGGATGGGAATTTAAAAACTATATAATTTGAATTTGCGATTGTAAAATCGAGAGAAGAATGCCACATTTGAGGAGATTATCAGACAATCTTTGTTTAAATACAGAAATAAAGCCATCACTATTCCAATCTCCTTTGAGATGCAAACAAAACAAAACCCGAACCTAGACACTTTTCTATTGCATGGAAAACGAAGTTTCAGAATAGATACTAAGACAATTTTTGAGCAAGTCATCTCTTGTCTGATGATTTAAATTCATTGATTGTTATTTGCGGACTGTAAGTTGGTAGAAATCCTTTTTTAGTGAATATAACATCTAGCTGATTTAAAACATGAGCATTCAGAATCAATTAAAAGATTTTCGAGATTTCGTATAACAAGCCATAAAGGACTATGGGTCTAATGATTTAGATTCGTTTATTGTTAATTACTTACTCTTTTTCTAGTGAATGTAACATATGGTTGATTTAAAACATGAGCATACAGAATCAATCAAATGTTTTTCGAGATTTTGTGTAACAAGCCCCAAGGGACTGATACGGCTAACATGTGACATATGCTGTCGGTTGATGCTTAAAGGTGATTTGAAGAAAGTTTCATCAAGAACAATACATTAGGAAATGAATGCTTTAACAATCATTAGGTACAATATACGACTTCACATCTGGTTGATTTAAAACATGAGCATACAGAATCAATCAAATGTTTTTTCCAGATTTTGTATAACAAGCCCCAAGGGACTGATACAGCTAACATGTCACCTATGCTGTCGGCTGGTGCTTAAAGGTGATTTGAAGAAAGTTGCATCAAGTTCAAGTCATTAGGAAAGGGAGGCTGTAACAATCATTAGATCAATATATGACTTCATGGCATAATCTAAGAAGAAATAACATTAATACATGATAACTACGCTATTGAAAAAAGCCAAATAATTATGTTAATTTGATATAAACATCCAACTGACTATATAAACAATCAGAGATTTATTTGCAAATGGACAGATTCGATATGAAAACATTTAAACTGCAGATAAATAATTATCTTGTAAGTAACACTTGTGAAATTAACAAAAAAGAATAACCACTCTTTAAGCTATTCATTTATTGATAACAAAGTATTTTCTTTTTGTAGTAGCAGTTGTAACAGTAGTTGTAGCAATGGTGATGTTATATTCAAATTCTAAGTGTTCATTACGGTAAAATAGCCATTGGCCCATGTACAAAATAAATACAATATATTGCGGCATTATATTTCCCATTATAGTATATTACTGGTAATTGGTAGAGGAGTTAAAAGGAGAGTGAAAACAGTCCTAAACACTAAGACACTAAGACATCAATCTCTGTCTCTTTCTCTGTCTCTGTCTCTTTCAAATTCTCTGTCTCTGTCTCTTTCTCTGTCTCTGTCTCTGCTCCACAACTGAGGAATCAGCCACCCAAGAGTTTCCCTAACACACACCTCTCCAGCTCGCATTTCATTTTACTTATGTCATAAAAACTCACATTTCCTCTGCACAGCGAAACCTATCAGCTTTTTTAACGAAAGTTATGAGTGGGTTATTTACCATGATCCTTAATAATACATAGGTTGTCATGATCAGTTTACTTACACTTTTAATTCAACGTTGGGTTGCATCATAATCTGTCAGCTTTGTGGGAGAAAGCCTGTCGTTGATTATATTTTACAAAGCTTCCAGAACTCGACGTAATCATGGTCATCAAATCCGACGTTGGATGATTTAACGAGTGATTTATTTCACCTCTGGTTCCTGCATTTATTGATATGTAAATAGGTATCAATTGCTAAATAATATGGCTTCCAGCTCAGTCTGGTGTACATCCGATCACTCTCAATTAAGGAGTTATTATCTCTGGGGACAATAGCAGTAATTTATAATTGATTGATATAAGAGATTCAGAGAATAAAATTAGTAGTGACCTAACAAGGAAAATATTGGAAGAATTTGGTTCATAGACGCTCCTATTGATTTTGACTTGAATATAACTCTGTATTCACTAATCAATCCCAGCAAAATGTATTATATAGCCTTATCATTTTCTTTTTGTCTTCATTCTTGTATATACGTTATACTTCTATCTACTCTGTCTGGCGCTTTGAGCATGTTTCACATGGGAGTAGCGCATTATAAGCATGCTATTATTATTATTATTATTATTATATTATAATCTAAGTAAAATTATTCATCACATTACAAATCTTATTAAAAGAACCGTCTTGAAAATTACAGAACCAGAATTACTTAGTGTTAGTCTGCAATCCGATTTTATATTTAAAAACATCACATATCAATGCTCTGCAAGTTGTTCCAAGGCAGTTATGCTGTATTTATGGTTTCTCAACTGGGCCAACTGATCCAATATTCTAGACATACGTGTAAAATTTTACAAGAAAGGAAAGCTGTATTTATGGTTTCTCATATGGATCAACTGATCTAATAAACTAGACATACATGTAAAATTGTCAAAAAGGGAAAGCTGTTTGGTAAGGTGCAATGAAGATCAGACAAGCCTCTGAAAATGTACACATTAACTCTCTATGCAGCAACTTATTATTCACAGATACTGCCTCGAAGTTACTTGTGAAGAGTACTGATCCAGGAACTATAATGAAGGGTGAGACTCTCGGTTATAGAATGTCAGATACCTTCAACATCATCTTCAATAAGTTGTCTGCAGCCAATCACATTCCATGGACAACACACAGGGATTGATAAAAAAAATGTCAAGCTAATGCAGTGATATTTACATTTGAACCCTTGGTTTCCTTTAAGGGTTCCTTAAATAACATAAGGATCAAATTCGATTTACCATACAATTTGAACATCTTCAATTTCTCAAGCAAATACAGTCCAATTGCAAAGCATATACTACCGTCTACTTTCAGGTAGTCTTAAAATAGGATGATGACAAATTTTGTTTGCTTTTAAGTTGAACCTTTGTTAAACTGACATGCTAATGCTTTAATATTTACAGGCTGAGAATGCAGTCTCCTTGAAGTTTTCTCTGGATAGTATTGGGCCTAATTCCTTTTGACTATGAAAGTTGAAGATCTTGAAGCTGCCCTACCAATGCAGTCATATTGACAAGCAGATATCACGGTCTCCTTAAGTGTTTAAATGGTACTGGCGTTACGTGAAACATATATTGATTGAAGGCCATAATCATCTATTTATGTAAAGAGAGTTTTTTCCTGAAGCATAAAGCACAAGGCTGTAGGCGTACCAATGCATTGCTAAACGGGATGATTCAATACATTAATAACGTAATCTTGGACATTAACTGATCTCACGAACTGGAAAATAAATGTTACATATTGCAAGTCACCAAAAATGGCCGCAGGCAGTTGTTTAAATGAGACGCGAGACCTTATTCTGCAACTAGGGATTGTCGGGCCAGGTCATGATATATCTAACCGTTGGAATACAATAACTTTGCATATGCTTGTATTCAATGATAAAAACTTTACCAATCACAGTTTTGCCCCAAGAAAAGGCTACGGTGTCTCTTATGCTGATATCTAACTTTTCATGTTAAAATGGTTGAAAAAATTAATGATAAATAAAATAAAGAGTGGACACATTTACCATGAAGTACAAATCCATAAGCTTGATGTTTAAAACATACCACAGTCCAAATGCATGACTCAAAGCAATGACACTGTTTGAAATCGGGACACCATTTGCAATTATTGTGATTTTAAGTCACTCGTCTGTTGAAGTGATATGATGTTTTAAGTTCTTTATTATATATATATTGCAACATATTATGTCTTTTAAATTGCATTTTTTTCTCATAGTTTTTGGGCGGCTTGTAAATTTTAAATTTTATCAAAATGCGTGTATGTGTAAATAAACAGATGTATATAACATCATCGCACTACCTGCAATAGTACACATTCTGTGACGGGTCGAGTCTCCTGGGTATATTGTACCCATGTCCTACAGGGGCTTCAGGTAGTATATTCTATTGTAAGCTCTCTCATTTAACCCTCTTACCGAATTTACACGTACATATACAATGCAATCGAGATATACAATAAGAGTAAGAGATAAACTTTGTATGTACAAGGTCTCTCAGCAAATACAATCCACTTCAGTTAACTTCGAATAAGTTATTTTTCAGTAATGCGATACACAAGAAAAATCATTCATTATCAACAAGTTCTCCGATTTACAGTTCTGTTGTGCACTGTATTTCTATACAATTAATTTTTCATTTGGAGGACTGTAGGTTGTAAATAACCCTCATTCCTAAGTCTTATTGACTTGCAAATCTATTGAAGAAAGTTGGACACTTGAGATCGTTATGCTGTGTACGGGCGTCTACAATAATGACGAAATCATGATGTGAATCTGCTTGGTGCATATTATAAAATGATGACAGAATAACAACATCCATATTGATTATCGCCAGACTGTCAACAACATCCGTTTGATCCATGGATCGTTCATATCAATCATAAGGCAATCTTTCTCATTACCAAATGGCAAGGGACAATTTGTCTCGGTTAATAAGCACTTATTGCCATGCGCGTGAGCAAGTAATTCAATAGGCAATATTGACAGGAACACATAATTGATTAACACCAGGGATTCCGTACTGGGTAGATATTTCCGTCTGAATTTTACAAATGTTGACAACTTACGTGAATGCGTTGGCGTGCTAGCTGATACATGGGCACTTTAAGTGAAACTTCTTCCCAACAACTGTTGTGTGACCTAACTCTGTGATGCACACAGTACCTGTGGGTCAACAGGCAATGTACACACGCGTACACATGGGCATCCGATAAAGAGAACGGGTTTTAGTTGCTCTTTAACTCTGTATTGGCGCCTTAATGTTGTATGCAAACATTGTGTTATCCATTTACATTGCAATACCTATATCGGTGACGAATCCTGGTCATGTGGTTAGACTGTGTGGCTGGCAAAAGCATAACCACACAGGTGATTGATCGAGCCAAACAATGTCTTCACTGTTAAGGTGTTTCCGCATAAACAACATATGTAAAAAATACATATTTTTAGAGCAAATATCAAGTATGTTTAACATATCAAAGGTTCGCACGATCAAATTAAAACATTGCCAAGTATTTAATTTAGACATGGCTAGTTAATAAAATGAATTCAAACCTCGTGTGATCCTAAGATAATTTGTCAAATTGGGTATATTAAGGTTCAAAATATATCAAATTCAAAAGTTTTATTAAGTTTTTATTATGACACAGTCGCTACCGTTACATTTGTCGCCTTCACAACACTCTGCACAGATGTTGGCTAGTACATCGGATCTTCTCTCGCGATACCCATGGTGATGTCTTGAACGCTTTTCGACTCCCCAGTGCTTAGCAATTCCATTGCATACCTGAAAGGTAATTTTCACAAAGGAATAATTAACAAAACAACATGGACAACTTATTTACCGCTCATAATCTAGGCGTCAATAAGGTATTATAGATCATTATGATGTCGACACTAAGGCAAGGCCAGCAAACTAAGGCTAACGGTTCTCGTGATGAAAATCTGGTTTTGAATATTAAAAAAATAATGTTTTTCTTAATGAATGCAATAACAGTATTCTTTTCAAAATCATTGTTAAATCAGTTTTTCCATCAAATTATAAAGTCGAAACATACAGAGAAATACATTTGACACATTTTGTTCAATATAGCTGAGGATACATTCAAAAGAGAGTAACCATATCTGGATGTAATTTCGGTGAAAACTCAACTCCTTAAAGAGCCACTCCGTGAGTCGTTGGAGGCTCACATATGCCAAACTCTATATATGATATCAATCGATTGAGAAATATCGACTATTGTAGGAAGGATTCACTTTAGAGCATGTTGACATTGTATAGTAACCTTAGGAACCTTTGAAGTCGTGATAATGATGGAAACTGGGACAGTGATGAGCGTCAATCAATCAAACAAAGTTTAGAAACTTATCTAAAGCAGTCAGTAATGATATAAGATTTTCATTGACGCATGAAATAATTAATGTATTGCCATTCATAATGGGAGAAATATGTGATACGTTTTTTATTAACATCATCAATAATTCCATCATTCCTATTAAATTTAAAAGCCAGTGAGAGGACGCAGTAATGCATTCTCTATGTCGAATTGTTAAATCTAGAACAACTGATATGAAATTAAGTGTGTTATGTTATAATCATATATAAGTATAAACAGGGAAGAACTCCTGAGTTTCGTTTCCACCAAAAAAACACCGATAGGCCTGTCCCTTTAAGAGATTAATGATGAATGATCCTAATTTACTCACCACATTCCTCATGCACCCAGCGTTGTATCGTACTTTGTACGTGTCTGTAACGACTTTCTCTATGTAGCATTTCTGAAAATGAAGTGAACATATGACAAAATATCACATGTGAAACAACAGGGATGCGTAAAGACGACAACTGGTGCTGATAAAATAGCTTATGAAAGCATTTACTTAATTGTAAATGTTAGAATAGGATATATGACAACAGGTGCTTTTCTACCCTTAAGGCTATTGTAGAGAGGATGAGCTATTGCTTCCTTTACACGTTTTGATTTTTTTCAATTTTCTTGGATTGTGTTTATGTTTTGGTTAATGGGTCGTTTGCTCTGTGCGTTACACGCCCTCATTTGCGATCGATAATGTGCTGAGATAGATGGATACCTACACACGCTCTGAGTTCATTTTACCTAGTTTTTCAAGTTTTTCAGGATCTTTTCTTCAAACAATTTTGCCAAACGGCAGAAACGCCATATTTTATGTGCGCTTCAAAGTATCAAATCCCTTTCAAATTGAAGAATATACTAATATATAATATAAAATCTGTTGTCTATTATTCATTGTTATTACTATATACTTTTCTATATTTAGTTAGCCAGCCCGTTTGATTTGAAGAATAAGGGGACAGTAGCAATAACGATTGTCAATGAAATACCTTTTTATCAATTGAATAAACCCGCTAGCAGCCAACAATGGTGAGAAAATGTTATTTTCAATGAGTAAAATTATCACTCTCTTAAAGTTCAACAGTTTGACGTCATGAAACAGTGGCCCAACGTGTTGAATTCTCTAATGCCGTCACACTGTTATCGAGGCTCCTGGCGACCGCTCTGGGTGTTACTGACCTTGCTTCGACGATATAAGTAGAATGTTTTCTTAGATATTAGATTAGATATAGTAACTGTGAAACCTTGACAGATATTTTAATTTTCTCCTCTCGTGTTTTATCAAAGTAATAAAGTTTTACAAGTGAAAATATATTTTGTCCTCATTTGATGACACACACATGGTATAGGTCAATAAAAAACACACATATATATATGTTAAAAAGAGAGTTGATTTCTCACGTGAAGAAAGGTTGTATGTGAGATATATATATATGTATTTATATCCAGTATGTTGAGCTATGTCACAGCTCTACGAGTCTTCCATGTGTATCTAACGTCATCAGAGACTTCACTACGTCAGGGCATTGTTTCATGACGTCACACTCGTATTCTCACCTCGACATGTAGCTCGCAGGGCACGAGTATTTCACAGTGGGTCGGGTGGATCAGGTCGTCACACTTGTAACATAATATGTGATTGGCCGCTGAAAGACGAAAAGTACATTAACCCATCAATTTCTGTGATACAAGCTGTAACATTGTCGACATTAGTTAACATAACGATAGCAATGAGAAGCTGAGTAAAATCAGATTTAAAGAGGCAGTTAACCTGAGGCTGTATATGCATGAAGAAAGAATATTTTGCAAATATCCTTTTTCATAAGTATCGCGAAATCGATGTATCGAACAAATTACTGTAAATATGCAAAAACAATGAACTTTTCTCTCCCAGAGAAATTCGTTCATTTCCTTGTGTAACGATTTCCATGCGTACCCGTTCCCGTTTTCCTTTTGTACCATCATTTATTCCCACAAAATACTGCTACAGTAAAAGTATATTTAACCACTGTAGTGAGGTTTGATTGAATAACGGTCTACAATTACTAAGTGTCAACATGTTCATTTTACACATCGCATTAGGTAACAGGTGTATGTTTTTCAATGTCAATGAAAAATGTCTTACATTACTAAGCTGTCGCATATGACTTATTTTCTGGTTATGTTTATCTTATATATATGATGTCCCGTTTCATTTGTGAACAATTATTTTCGTAATTTTAATATGAGAGCGAAGAGTTAATTTGTGAACCATTACTTTCGTGATTCGAATAGAAGAGTGCTTAGTACAACTGGTTAAATCAGAATGTTACGACTTAAGCTACCTCGGTTGAGAGAAAATGATACATGTAGGACCGCGAATATATGCAAAATGAATATCTAAGTAGATAACTCATATCGACCGAAGGTTTCTGCTAAAACATATTTGTGTGGTATCGATGACTAAGCCCTCCTATTTCTTTAATTATTAATGACGCAAACCCTGATCAGTTACCATAAATGACCTGCAAATAAAGACATTTAAGCTGATATTCAGACATAGATACATTAAGAAAGGAAAACAAAGTATCAAATAATTCACCGAATCATCGTTTTATTGACATAACGTTCGATTTTCATGTATGACCTTCACGCCTTTGGAAAAATATTTGGAATTCTATTTGCGACATGAATCTCAGTTGTTTGAAGGGACATAATATTATATGATACATGAAAACAACCTTTTGTGGAATATTCTAAACTATCAAAATAAAGCAGTTTGGTATTTGTTAATGTGCAAGAGTATCATTCTTCAGCTCATTAAACCAGAACAATTTAAATATAACCTTTAGAATTTAGCGTAAAGTTATTGTTCTTGTTCTCAATGAAAGAATGTTGTTCTAACAGATATCGAAATAACGACTTTTCTTAACTAGACCTCTTATATTCATCATGGACTTGTAATATTACTTGTAATTTCTTTCTAACACTCATTTATCCGTTTTAACATATTTTAGAAAGAAATAATTTTAGTTATTGTTATTTACAAAAACTAGTAAAAATTAAAGTTTTTGTTTTTGTTTTGTTGTTTTATTGGTTCCCATGGTTACGACAGAATACAGTCAAAGGCATACATAAGTGTATAGAAACTGTCAAAGGTATACATGAATAACAAGCAAGAAGAAAGTATCAAATATCATTAGCTAGAGCTGGAATGAGTGAAGTCCATTTATTGTTGAAGTTTTCAAAGTCATCGTTTTTCTTTGAAATGAATTTTTCTACCAAAAATATTTGTCTTAGTACCTTTTTATAGTTACAAGCTTTTGGAATTAAAATTTTAATATTACAGACATGAATGTATTTTTTAGCAGAGATAATTATTTGATTTAGTAAGACATTTCTATGAAATGTACCAAACCATATCAGGTATTTGGTAAACTTTACCTTGTGAGAAATGAAATTATTGATCCAAAATTAGTATTAAAAAAAAGTTGTCAATCTCTTTTACATAACTATAACAATTCCCCTGGTCGCTATGAATTTCCTGCTTACAGAAAAATATTGTTGGCATCAGATTAATATTGTGAAGATATTGTTATTAGTGTCAAAGTTTGGACGAGCGATTGTCTAAAATCTTTAAATAGTCACCTTTCATACTGCATATGTGCACAGAGATTCCATAAAATCGCCAAAATATGCATTCCCGTAAGTTTAATTTGATGCTTATTTTTCAATTTTGATTGATTAAACAATTTTCGCATAGAAATTTGAGTGATAGTTGTCAGTTTGACCGTAATCATTAATAGCACGCTTTACGTTACGATCATAACGACATTCAACATTTGTTTTCTTTAAAAACAATTTGCAATTCCCTTGGAGGAAAATTCTAAACAACAACATAATATGATAATCTTGCTACATAAAACGTGAACCAGAGGTCGCATGTCCGATGAAAAAGATGCTTTCAAACCTCAATATTGAAACCTTGCATTTATAACTATTCATATGAAATGCGGATTAATTCATATGATTAATCAGACGCGATTGTCTGCTCTTTTATCGATTCCTATTTTATCATTAGCAGTAATACATAGTACAGTGTTACTTTAATTTACAAATCATGTCGTCAAAAAAGGCTTTTGAAAACTTCAGTGTTATTGAAAATGTAAATTTAGACCATTTCGAACTAATTATTAGCACAATTTAAGCTAAAAACCCCACTTTGGGTTCATGTTTTGAGAAAGGGCGTTAATAGAAACCGTAACATTCGCTCTCTTAAAACATCGAATTTGTCAAAAATAAACTTTTGATTACAAAACAGATGGATTTGTTTTGAACAAATGTCTCCTTCAACATGCCTACCAAACAAGTGTTTTATCTTTCTACGCCAACGTTTTGATAAAATGTTTGAACTTGGCAAAATATTTTCCCCTGTTTAATAAATTAGATTGGATTAACAAATTCTTTTGTTAAACTATTGTGGGCGTTCCAAAGGTTGGCGTAGCGAGATGCTACCAAACAAGTACTGCGTTAACACTTTTGTAGATATATCACACTTGGCTTCACTCACCTCGAGAATCGCAGAGAAGATTGTTGCAGTGGCTGATGTTGCAACACGATTGACAGCTATGGGGTTCTTTGACAACGTTGCATTCCTGCAATTAATTGGAACAATATTCATACATGAAGTTTCATGACTATATGACATACGTAAATGTAGTTTTACGAATATGCCGTAATAGTACATTGAAAATACAGCTTCTGTGAATAATCTAACAACATATAAAAGAGGTACTCCTTCCTTTTGATGGTTCCATCCGTACTAGCGGTAACTATAGTCCCTTACTATACAGACACACATACACATGTATGTAAACATATTTACACACACACGCACACATATATATAAGGCGTTATCTTTTCACAAGAAAGAAGTAATATACCGTATAAATGTTCTATTACATGATATTCGAAAACTATTCTGTTTCTATGCAACAAGTAAATTATTGGGCATTTGACGAAGTAAATAGATCACTGTATATCAAAATTACGTTCCCTGTGATTTTTCACAGTTCCAAAGAGCAATGTGTATTTTGAAGAGTTATTGTAGAATTTTCCCTCTATATCTTGTTTGTGTAACCGCCCAGTTGGTAATAAGCGCATTGCGTACCTGTGTTGGTCGACAACCTAGACGATAGACTTCAGTATTGGTAGAATCGTTGTAACGCTCGGTGAAACAAGACTGAAATCATAAATAGTGTTGTCATTCAGTTTAAAGATACATATACAATATATCTACTTCTGTTGTCTTGTATTTGTTGCACGTCTCTGAATCAACTCCGGAGATTGACAATGCAGCTAAAATGATAACAATAACAAATATCAGTCTGATAAAAATAAAGATATATAATATAATAGTAAATATTTTTTTGGAGAATACGTAGAGGCACATGGTACTGTGCAATGCTCTGTCGACAATGTAAATATGATAATCTGTTTATTATCGTAGTCAAAAAAAAGAAAATACTGAAAACTTCTATGTGTCCGTTTAACTTGACTATCGATTATCAACACTCCGACTTACCTCACCGGTGTTACACATGGCAACATGCTTACACTCGCTCGGGTACAACACGCCACTGCACTCGTAGCAATAAGGACCGTCAAAGGCGTTCTATAACAACAAGACATAAATAGCAGGTGTTCTTTCAATGAAGCTGGGGTAATAAACATGACCAAATGCAATTCATTTTGATTTTAAAAAACGAAAAGAGAGTCCTGAAACTTAACCTACACCTATATACCTCGCCATCACACTTAAGTGGCCGCCAGAAGTTTCGCTTGATACATTATAATTTTCTTCGAGGTTAAGTAAGGAGACAGTGTGTGTCCACCATTGTGACAGCTTGATGCCATTTAGATATACTAACGCTAGGTGCATGTGCATCATGCAATCTAGGAATGATCACAATCTGCAGGTTGTGATATACCCCAGATGGTTCGTAACTCATACCTGGTGTAATATTGCCATATAAACATCTTGAGATGGGATAGACATAGTATGCGACGAGAACTGTCAAACATTTTATTTCCAATAACGTCCTCTTTGTTGTCAGCTATTGACTTGATGTCAGTGAATCAAACTAGCTAGATTTTACACCTTAAATGATTTTATTCACAATATTTTTTTCGAGGAAAAAAACCCTTTATATTTACCGTAAAAAGGAGAAAGCAATAAATTTTGCTTGAAAGATGTATGACATTTTCATTTGAATTTGGTAATAATTGAGAAACATTATGCATTTTAACAAATTGTAGCATTACTTTTGGACGGTAGATTAATTGCTGAATGAAATTATAGTAAACAATGTCTTACAATCATTTGACGTGTTCTCGACAAACTGTGGTGATTTGACGTTGAGATGACGAGGCATGGTAACAAACCTAGGGAGAAACATTTACATCAAACATACATTTAAACAGACACGTTTGGAAAATCAACACCCAAGTTAACAATCGACTCAACCTGACTGAAATTGCCGTGACAAGGCGTATTGATAATTTTACGTATCAATCGGATCTATAATCTTTATATATCGCTTTAAACATCAATCATTTGCATATATTAGTTGTTGAAATGAAGCCGAAATACAAAATCCTTTGCTGAATTCAATACTTATTATTCTTACCTATAGTATAATCTTAACTCATCTACACGTCGTAAACTTAGTCAAACGTAACAGTATATGAAAGGTTGGATGGTCATGTCTTAGTACGAAACGGGTGTTTGGGGCACTAATGAAGACGAGGGGTCTAACGTTCTGAATCAGTGCTCTGTTGTCGCGTACAGAGGTAACTGTCGGGCGTTCAGATCTCACACGGTCTTGAACACTATTGATTTGGACGTGTTTTTGAACCAAAACGAGTGATAACACTGTGATAATACCCCAACTGTGTTGCAATAGCTCTGCACGACATATCGTTATCTCGCATACCAAATGTTCGCCATTTCTTCCCTACTGATAATCTACACCTTGCCATAATTGGCAACCTCAAATGCAACCATTTGTTCGAGATAGACGAAACTGTTGCCACCTAAAAAGTTGATTTCTCAAAATACACGAGCTCATGCTCCAAACTCGTCACACGAGTAAAGTCGGAGTTTCACGACCATTTGTCTGCATCAATGTATAGGGGGTTGTTTATGCCATAAAACATCTTCGATGTCATTTTCAACATTTTGTAAAAAAAAATACTCAAATGAAATAAGAAGCGCTTAACTTATGGTTCTGAGTATATAATTTAAATATGACCCTAACACATCGTTCCAAAATGTTAGATTATAAAGTATTTTGTTGAGAAATGATGACCAATAGAAATTTTCAAAAAATGATTATATTACATAGGAATTTATGAACAGCGTAAAATACTTTTTATCATGCAACTGTATCAGCAAAATGATTAAACAATGAATGTACAACAAGGCCACGTGTGTTATCTGAAATATCTGAGAATTACATAGCTGCAAGTTCAAAGACCGTTTTCATATTTATGAATTTGTGTGTCATAGTGCCAGATTGGACTTAATGTGATTATCCTACCTCGAATAAAACACGGTCAATTTCGGTTGTTCTTTTAAATGAACAGTGGATTACATAATGGTTCTTAAGTAATACTGATTTACTGAAATCAAACCAATACTGCTCGATGTATCAAAGCATATTTTATTATTTCTGTACATCATGTCTATTTGTGGTCATATATCCTGCTATGTTAAATCTCCGAATAAAGGTTCTTTGAACTCATTTACAATTAAACTGTCTTTGGGTTTATTTTAGATATGTAACATTGCCTCATATGTAGACTGTCAGGCAAATTTATAGGCTGCAAAAGCATATCCATTACATCACATGGTCGTGTAAGTGAACGATCACAATGTCGCAATGACCACATCTATATATAAACCAAGAAATGTTGAAAGGCTGGTGCGTATTCTTACCTGTCAAAATCAAAAGAAATAATTCCTTGGCGGCCATTTTGATTACAAAGGTAGTCCCATTTTGGAAACGAATATAAGAATGAAGGAGAGATAAGATCGCCTTTCTGTCACCAGATACTAGGAAATAGTGTCAATTGTGGACCTTTTACCTCGATATCGAGATAAGAGGGTTAAAAATAGCTTTGGACAAAAAATCATCGAAGGGTAGCGATGTTGAGGTTGCGACTCAAGCTGTTCGACTCTTCTCTTTTAAAAACCATATACATCTTTCAGCTATTGAGCTAAGTTTGATACGATACGGGAGCTATTTTTTCAGTGATTTGTCGGAATTAAAAAAAAGGGTTTGATCTTTATGTTTATCAAACATGCTGATAACAATAACCAAACATTTCACTGTTTATTATTCAGATTTATGTCTTACTGGAATTCCATTATTAAAATATTGATAAGAAAATGATATGGTAAATTCGAGATAGAAATATTTGTACATCGTGTTGGTTCAGGGTTCAAGTATCACGTTCAATTGTAGCTTTGGTAACATCATAAACCATTTTAATCGTTGTAAACAGATATCGTCTACTCGTAGTCTCCACGAAGGTAACATTAATACTACCTGAATGAAAACATTTTAAATTTGAAACATGGGAATCGTCAGGTGGGTTATCTTTGTTTTCCTGATAGCCTGTACAAATGCAGTTATAGTGATGCAACATTGGACTCGACTCAGAACTGGAATGTGTTCTCTCACAAAGGGCAGGAAACTGCAGCGCGGTGCTGACTGTGGGCGTGTCACACGAAACCCTTCAACTTGTTCGTGGTTGTATTTTGACGGACGATACACATTTTGTCACAGGGAAAAACCGACAGTGAACATAACATCGGCTTTGACTGTCTATACCATTTGTTTTGAACAAGGAAACGACATACGCAGCAGCAAAAGTTTACATGGATATTCATCAAGAAGCAGTTTTGCTAACATGCGTAGCTCTGACGACTCCGGAGGTTCAACAAAGACAGTAACCAGTAGCTACCCAGCGACCACAGACCCTGTATCACAATATCGTCGGGAAAGTGTAGCAACAGTTGAATTACCCTTGAAAAAAGGTGAAATAGATATCACAAGGCATACTGTAAGAAATGAGGGAGAAGATGTCAAAACAAAGTATTCAAATATATACGATGATTTGCAAGTAACAAAAAAAGTCCGAAATGTCAAAAACGATGAAGTGTCAAAAGGTGATAATGAACTTCCAACAACCGCTTATCAAAGGAGAGATGACACATTGCACGTGGTTAACGGTGAACATGAACGTCTTGTAACCAAAGATGATGAAATGTACGTGACTAAAGATGACATGTTTGTGACAAGAGTTGATATGGCGGTGACAAAAAATTACATGTCTGTGACAAAAGATGATGTAACTGTGACAAAAGATGATGTAACTGTGACAAAAGATGACCTGGTTGTGACAAAAGATGACATGATAGTGACAAAAGATGACATGGGCGTGACTAAAGATGGCATGGACGTGACTAAAGATGACATGGACGTGACTAAAGATGATATGTACGTGACAAAAGAAATCACGTTGCCAACCACATGTGGATGTCCACCATTAATAAGAAAGCAAAGTAAAAAAACAGGCATATTTTTCTGCAAATCGACATCAGGTACGGCTTCTCCATCAACGATCTCTGGATACGACTCAAGAAAAAATAAAATGGTTTACATAACAAGGATAAAGACTCTAGTCACGGGTATTGCTGTAGATATCAGTCACTGTATGGTATTTTGGTCCTCAGGTAGCAAGTGTTATTCTCGATGTTTGATTGGAGGAATTCCAAAGCTACTGACTAAAGCTAAAAATGTTCAGGGTTTACAGTATGACGTAAATCGCAGACTGTTGGTAATTTTGTCTTCATCAGGGAAAAAGTTTGTATTTGTTAAAATGTTGAATGATGGCAAAAACAAATCGGTTATTCTGAAAACTCATTTAGCGCGCTATTTTGAACTAAATAGAAGAACAGGAACATGCTATTTCACCGTTGGCACAAATACTATTAAAACATTTAATTACGTTGGTTTAAAAAACAACCAAATAACTTCTCAATTCAAGGTGAAGCATTCCGGGGGTAACTTTGCCATTGTTCCTCATTTACATATATTACTTTATTGCAATAGACAAACAAGGGAGATGCATTATTACAATGAAATAAAACAAACCCAAGGTAAAGCACATGCTAAGTTAAAGAAAACTGATAAGTGTTATTCTATCCACTATTGTCATGCAGGTAAGTTCATGAAATCTGTATCTCTTGATGTTATTGTCTTTGGGAAAGATAACAAACGAAAAAAAACGTTCAAACTACCTAAGAAAAAGGAAAAAGCAGATATTTTTGAATTTTTCACATCTGATCGTCAATTGAATATTGAAGACTTGCATGTGGTGACTGAAAGTTATTCGCCGCTGAATAAAGATGACATGTTTGTGACAAACGATGGCATGTTTGTGACAAAAGATGACATGTACGGGACAAAAGATGTTCCGTTTGTGACGAAAGATGACATGTACGGGACAAAAGATGTTCCGTTTGTGACGAAAGATGACATGTACGGGACAAAAGATGTTCCGTTTGTGACGAAAGATGACATGTACGGGACAAAAGATGTTCCGTTTGTCACGAAAGATGACATGTACGGGACCAAAGATGACATGTACGGGACAAAAGACGACTTGTACGGGACAACAGATGACATGTACGGGACAAAAGATGACAGCGCCTTGACAAGAACTTGTAAATGTCCACAATTGATAAGAAAGCAAAGTAAAAAAGTAGGGATATTTTTCTACAGATCGTCATCGGCTACCGATTCTCGATCAAAGATCTATGGATACGACTCTAGGAGAAATAAAATGGTTTACTTAACAAGGATAAAGACTGTAGTAACAGGTATTGCCGTAGATATCAGCCATTGTAAGATATTTTGGTCCTCAGGTAGTAGGTGTTATTCTCGATGTCTGATTGGAGGAGTTCCAAAGCTACTGACTAAAGCTAAAAATGTTCAGGGTTTACAATATGACGTAAATCGCAGGCTGTTGGTGTTCTTACTTTCCCATAAAGGAAAAATTATTATCATTAGGATGTTAAACACTGGTCAAAAGAAGAAAAAGATTATTGAAACAATGGCCGGGAAGAATGTTCAACTTGAAACAAAAACTGGAACAGGCTATTTCATCCAAAGTAGAAACATATTGGTTAGATTCAAATACGTTGGTTCAGGAACAAAGATTATTCGTACATTCCATTTAACACATTTTGGAAGTCCATTTGGTGTAGATTCTGAGTTACACCGGTTACTATACTGCGATAGTAAAACCAGGAACATATTTTACTTCAATATAAGACACGAAAACCAAGAAAGTGCTCACCCTCCAGCGCATAAACATGATAAATGTTATGGAATTTTTTACTTTCGAAATCATATATTTATGGCATCAAAATCAAATAATATTATACTGTATGTGCAGAATAAGCAACAACGAATTACTTTCAAAGTACCATTGTCAGATACTTCCGAATATTTTACTTCGGAATTTGCGTTCACAAAACGTCAACGTTCAAAGGCAAGACATCATCATGCTGAAAATAATGTGCATTTGTCTTCAACAGACTATTACCTGTCTTCATCAGACGATTATCCGTCTTAAACAAAAGATTATCTGCCTTCACCAGACGATTATCGTTCTTAGACATTTGAATATCTGCCTCCTACAGATGATTTTCTGTCTTCAACAGAAGATTATCTGCCTTCAACAGACGACTAGCGTTCTAAGACATTTGAATATCTGTCTTCAACAGACGATGATCGTTCTTCTACACCTTAGTATCGTTCTAGTTCTGAGACACTTATCCTTGTTCAACAGATGATTAACCTTCCTAGACTCATGATTATCTTTGTTCCACAGAAGATTATAGTTGACCAAACATCGCAGCTAACAAGTTTGATCCCTCTCTGTTGGCAGTTTTTACTAAAAGTTTTGATGTTACAGTTATTGCTGATATTTGTAAAGATATTGAAAATTTAGTTCTTTAAGTATTGATTGTCACGTTAATAGTATTTTTGATTATGAAAATTACTCATGTTATACAAATGCTGCATCATTTTGATTTGGCGTTTAAAGAAACAACAACAAAATCGAAAGGAAATATAAATACCATAAACCTTTGTTTGTTGCAAATTGTAAAACAATGCGGAGATGCGTTTTCATAGACGTAATAAATCTCAGAATTTTAAATCCGCGTTCTTAAACGCAAGTAAAGGGTACAGTCAAACCTTAAAAACGGCTTTTTCAAATTTTAGGAAAGATTCTGCAGATAATCTCCACTTACAAAAAGAGAATCACAGTCTGAAATCAGCATAAATGAATTTTATACTTTCTTAAAGATTTAAATGCAGCTCAAGATATATGTAATGATGGTGTCGACAACGTTGATGTTTGTGACAGTGGTTGAACATTTTGATTATGTAGATGATGGTGTAAATTCATGACTTTGACGATAATTCCCAACATACCTGTATTGTTAGTAAGAATACTTTGGATGTTTCCTTCACCAATAAAGAAAAATTGGAATCTGTACATCACTTTAAAAACATAATATAGCTGTCGGTTTGTATTATGTATATACTGAGTATATTAAAGGTGCCATATATATGTTGCTCCCTGTCTATGTAAAGTTGTTTAATATCATTTTAGAGTTTGGAGTAATGCGGCCTTTGGGTATGATAAGACACATTTATAAGTGAGTGAGCGAGGAAGTTTTTGTGTAACGCCGCTTGGCCAATATTTCAGCCATTAGCGTCCAATCTATGAGAAAAATATGTTTACGTATTTATGCTCCCATAATGAAACAGGTTGTATATTTGTATTTTTTCTCTTTCTTTTCGTAATCTCCATGAGAATAAATCATTCATTCATTCAACAGACGATTGTCATTCTCATACACCGGTTTATTCTTCTTCAACAGTAGATTGTCATTCTCAGACATCAGTTTATTCTTCGTCAACAGATGATTTCCATTCTCAGACACCGGTTTATTCTTCGCCAACAGATGATTTCCATTCTCAGACACCGGTTTATCCTTCTTCAACAGACGATTGTCATTCTCAGACACCGGTTTATCCTTCTTCAACAAACGATTGTCATTCTCAGACACCGGTTTATTATTCTTCAACAGATGATTGTCATTCTCAGACACCGGTTTATTCTTCTTCAACAGACGATTATCATTCTCAGACACCGGTTTATTCTGCTTCAACAGACGATTGTCATTCTCAGAAGCCGGTTTATCCTTCGTCAACAGAAAATTAAGTCTCGTGATGACTATTATGCCACTACTATTAACATCATTATTAATGTTTGAAGCATTTTTACTATTTTGAAAGTGTAAAAAACTATGTTTCGGCTAGTTAATTAAATGAAGGATAAATATCAAAAGAAATACCATTGTTCCATAAAGAGAAACAGTATTTTCTATATGTTCCCTGTCCTAGATTTGTGTCTCTCTTTGATTATATTATGCTTGAAATAAGAAATTCAAGAAGGTTATCAACAATAATGTCATATTAGAAGAAAGAAGTGTTCTGTTTATGCTTCCCATGACTTCATTGCATATTCACCCCTTTGTCATATCAATATTTAGATTAGCGTATATTAACTGAGATTAACTGTATGTCTATATTCGTATTTTATTATAATTTATTCAGAGTTTTTTTACTGCACATTGGTTACATCTTTTCTGAAAGTTCTACACATATTTCACATGTTGTTACTCCACGTTATTCTACCTCAGCCACTCTATAAAGGCACTTTAGTAAGTTTTACGCAATAAGTCAATCTCGTATTTTTTCCCAAATAACTTTTGGTTTTTGTAAAATGTATTATATTCATCAGTCTGATTAAAATCGAACGTACTCCGAAGAATAAAATATCAAAAATATTGTCTCTATCGGGGCTTGAACCAGCCAGAACATCGTTTTTAAATAGCGTTTAGCGGCGATTATGTATAACGAATGGTACACTGGAGTCACCTGCCCCTGCATGATATCGAAGCTTTTACTGCGCCCCTTGCGATTGGCTAGATGAGCTTGCGTCAGAACATGCGGATAATAGGGGTGCCTTCAGACTGAATGATCATGAAAGGAAAGCCGGGCTGGTTGAAGTTCAAACCCCACTAGAGACAATATTTTTACACTTATTTTCCTCGAATCACAGTCGATTTTAATCAGACTGTATCTTCATAATAATTATGTTCTGTTATCGCCTTGGTTTGTGCACACTGACAGGTAAGAAGTGCAAAAGGCCGTGTCTTGCATCACTGAAATATCCGTGGCAAATACATCATCTTTAAATTAAGTTCTCATGAACGTCATCGCAGGCCTTATGGTTCAGGATTTGTGTTGGAGTGATAAGATCCACTGCTGTCCTAATGACTTCCGGTGGATGTGTACCTCAGCTATCAGTCTAAGTAAACCTAGACTCAATATTATCCGTTTCACTCCTATACTGAGTCTAAAAAGGCCGAGTAGAGGGTCGCGTCAGCCCACGTATCGAATTGACCAATCAGAACTCAGCTTACCAAGCCACAATAGTCTGCCCTCGCACGTATAACGTTGGAGGGTCATAGGTCGCAGAAAAGTCGGCTGACGCAACCGTCTACTAGACCGTTTTAGACTCAGTATAGGAGTGAAACGGGTAATATTGCGGATAGGTTTACTTAGACTGCTCAGCTATTGTCGCATGCTTTGCTGAAACTACAGTTTATTATATTGTGCACTTGAGTCACCCAACCTGACCTTGTTTCAAAGAGACATGTTCATGTAACGTCATAGACCGTGGTAATCATAAGCTGGCAATAAATGTTTTATTGGTCGAAATGTGGCAGATAGTTTTTGCATTTTCTTTTGGAACCCCAGTATTTAAATAAGACAGAATGATATAGGATTATTTATCTTTCACTTCGTCTTTTGGGGGGATCGGTTAATGAAGATCAACACCAAACAGAGTTAAAACCGATCGCGTTTAACACTGGTTTATTTATTTCACTTCTTCATATAAGAAACACTTTTGATAAACTTCCAAAGACACTAAATTTTACTTCTTGAATGAAATATTGTAAAAGCAATTAATATCAAATTTTTAAAAGCTTGATGAATATGTATTTAGAACACTTTCAAAACATAAATTCTAAGGAGTATAGAACGTTACCGCTGAAATAAGAAAATTCATTTGAGTTCCATTGATAGGAACATTTTATTCAGAGAAATATTTTTAAGACATGCTTCACAATAGTGTCATTGCATCCATAGATGGTCAGCCAACAAGCTGTGACATCCACTTGTGCTTTACAATAGTCTCATGGCACTGGACTTTACTACATCATTAAACAACAGTATTCTCTATAATTCTGCCTCAGAATGTCATGGCAATATATCATGCATCCTACCTTATACCCAACAGCATTGATTTATTTTTGATGCAGGTTATTAGATCATTAAACCCTTTCACATTGATCAAAACTTGAAGTGAAATTACATACATAGACTTTACTGGATCTTTTTTCAGACCATTGCAATATCTTTATGCCGTGCATCAGTTTAATTCGTCATATGAATTGTTTTCAATTCCAAAGAGTTCTTCTTAGGATTTTTACTTTAAGATAACATTTGATGTTTGATAATTATCTACAAAACTATTTGATTCAACACAACTATAAAACGACAAATAAGACATTATCTAAATTAAAATACATAGATGGGCCCATTTCCCTCGCATTTACAAAACATAACTATTGCAAACATGTGATATTGTAAACTGGCCATAATCAAATGCATCTCATATCATGTATATATTCAACAACTTTCAGAAACTTGGATGTGTACTATCTTCTGTCCGTTAGTTATTTTCGTCGAATGGACCTATCATATTTGTTGTACACGTTTCGATACAAATGGTGATAATATGAATATATTATTTATTCATTTAATATCACAATATGCACATCCGGTCCACGACCTATTGGTCGCAGAGATATATATATAACATGTGGAATCATAAACATTACGACAGTTTGCTTCAAAGATTCCACTAATTCCTAGACTAGTGTGCCTGTGTGTGTGTGCGCGTGTGTGTGTGTTTGCGTGTGTTCGACGAGGTAAGAATGACAAAGACGAGAATTAATAGTATTAGATGCAAAAATCGTTAAAAGTTAATAGTTAGACCATATTATTAAATGATATCAGTTTAGTTGTTTAAAATGTCACATATCCATGCGCTTCAAACATTTACTGACAAATCATTTAGAAAGGAAAGATTTGCCTCGTCGTAATCACATTATTACTTCAAACCAAACACTAACATTAAACGCAACTTCTTATCACCTTCCTTTGTCATGAAGACATTGTTAACATAAAAATATATGTTTGAATAAATCAAGAACTTCCCAACTATTCAAACACGCAGTTATCACTGAAAGGGTGAAGATTGAGTAATGAGTAAGTCCATTACTTAGGTTAAGATATTCTACCCCTGGCTGATTTTTAACACAGCCTGCAAGGAAGTATTAAGGAATTTCGTGATAAAATCGTTGATATATTGGAGGTGCCCGCGGTCAGTACAACCTCGAATGTCCCCAAAAATTAAGCAAAATTTTCATTAAAAAAATTACAAAATTTTCAAAAATCAAAAATTTTACAAAATTTCAATCAAAAATGTAAGAAAATTTCCACAAAATTCAACAAAAGTTTCACTCGTAATGTAAACATAGACCTCATCTCCTCCTGAACCAAAAACCTTAACTATCATTCTAAACCTCAACATAAACCCTTCTCCCCAAAACTTCACCCATAACCCGTCCCTTACCGATAACTTCACCAAACCGTAATTAACTGCAAAAGACTCTCAATAACATCTGATTGAGCTTTGAATTAAATTTGATGGAGTATATTTGAGTTGATAAGAACTGTTCTCATGTTACACTGGATCAGCTTTTAGAATGTTTGCCCAAAACAGAACACGCCCCGGCCGTCTAGGTATAGATATGTCAGAACCTCACTCGTTGCTTGACTAAACAGGCAGAAATTCGAACTTGCTGACACTCATATCCATAGCGAGAACCACGTTGTCGGGATGTTCATCAGGGGTAATGTCTCCTATCCCACCATAATACGTACCATCGATGAAGACCTGAAAAGTTAAAGGAATTCATATACCAATTCAACAGTTCTATAGGCAAGTTGGCTCTGTAGAGAAAACATGAACGTTGATTACGAAATGTAAATGGGGTTTTCCTTGATGCAGTTATACAGTTTTTTGTGTACTGTTTTTTCTCTATGTGATTTGCTTAATCCAAAGTTAATTTTTAGAAACGAATGTTCATATTCTCGCGTTGAACTTTTTATCAAGCAGTTCCTCATCGGTGGATAATTGGCTTCATCTTTCTCGTAAATACTTATGTTGCTTTGACGCCGTTCATTCATTTATAATTGAAGAAAACAAGTTTTTTTAGAACTAATCATTACTCAATATTTGCTATGCTGTACGTACCTCGTATCTTGAGTTCTGACGACGAATGTCCGCAACGAAAGGCTGTGACACAACGAAAGGTATGGACGTCACTGTCTCTCTACTCCAAATATCGCTGATCTTCCTGTTGAACCAAGTTTCGTTGACAACTGAAGTGTAGTTAAACCGGATGTCCACCTGGAGCTTGATGTCTGCCGCAGTCTTCAGCACTATCATCATCCTGCAGGTAAAGATGATATTCATATAATGATGCCGTGTTTTTAACATTCTGATTTATCATATAATTGAGGGTGGGAAACTCTGTCCTATTAGTGGAAAATACACTCTCTCTGACTTCAGCGGCGATATTTTTATTTCACCCTACTGTGTGGCAATAAGTTTTATCATCACTCGAGTAACGTCAAATTCAAGATATTGACGTCATGATATAATATGACGTAACGAATTCTCATATGACCTTACACTGTTACTGCCTCACAGTTTTTGCTTGAAAGTGGTGTTAGAATCTACACCGAACGTCGTATTTCTTTGCAATAAAGAAGTTGTAAATCCATGTATTTGTACTTCTTCTTCTCACAAGAATAGTTGGTTACAAGTTTAAACAAGATAAAACAAAATTTATATCAATTATTTTTCTTAGAAACGTTTCGTCTAACATGAATGAACAATTTTCAAATATTACATTCCCTGAACTAACTCCATAAAGCTTTTAAATCGGAGATGTCTAAAAAACTTTTTCTATAGTGATAAATCGGGGTCTTTGAATGAGGCAGGGTCTGTACTGACTGAGTTGCTTGTTGTAAACACAAGTATCAGTGGTATTGTAGAAGGTGTGAACCAAACTAAAACGATGTTACATGTGTTCACAATCTACATGACATGCATCTGTTAACAGACTGACTGTTGAGTCAAAAGAAAAACGATTTGTTTACCTGCGCACAATTATAAACTTCATTATCATCGTTATATTGATGTGCGTACCTTGTAGCGAGCAGCGGGGTAGCGTACACGACGATATGGTAGTCGGGGGTCATCTGACAGGTGGTGCTCTCTGCAAATGTCAGGGTCTGTCACAGAAAATGGGATCAATAACAAAGGAGGTCAAATGTCAGAGTTGACACTAAAAGACAAGAAATAAAAAAACCATTTCTCTTATTGAGCATACAGTTTAAGTTAATACAGTTTAAACCAATTTCGATTTAACTCTTTAACGAATAGTTCAAATTTAAAATAAAATATATCTGTAGATATGAGTTCAAGAGTTCAGGGAATATTCTCTATTTTTTATTCTCTTACACACACATGAAGTATTTTATTTATCATATATATACTTCAGACGACACTTGCTGTAGGTATCATTTTAATGATGACTGGATGCATCGCATTTCGACTTGTCAACAAGTCTTTTCAACAGTGTTGAGTTCTCACAACATGGCAAATATATATAGGTAGACATTCATAACGAATTCATAAGAATGTACTATTGACTTTGATTAATTGGTAAGTTGGGAAGTGTCAAGTTGGTGGCTTAATTAGTGCATATATATATACATGAATATTATAAAATTACGGAATTGGGAACATAAACACATTCATATTAGCTAACTAGCGCTTTCAGCCATGTTTGCTTCTTCAGGTTAGTTTTGAATGTCAGTTGTCACGCTGATTATGACATGACGCTCCTAATGAAATACGATTATCCGGGGCTATTGGAAGTGATGGAAAATGGATTTATCAAACAATTTGAACCATCACTTAATGCTAAAATTTAGATTTCCTTGAACTTGTCTTATGACGTCCCTACCACTATGACTGGGTTTGAGAAGAAGTGGATAATCAATACCCTGTATAGAGTGGTTACGTACGTACGGACGGCCTCCGTACGCACAACCGAGGGTAATCTAATGTAAAACATACAAAATAAGCTTCCGGACACTAACTTAAAGTACACGGTATTTATATCCTCGAGGATCCTACAATCACTCTGCTCGTATCAATACTCGTATCAATTGTTACGTACAGCTACTCAGGCCGATAGCTACAACAGCAAGAGTGGTAGGGGAAATGAGGTTCCAGATTCGTACGAAGGTATAGTGCACTTTGGTTGCAAGATTGCCTTCGTAAAGACATCGGTCGTCCATGTTGGATTTTTAGGGAGAGGTTCACTCTATGTCAAAGTATGTGCCTGTAAATCGCGCAAATGGGATCCGCCTTATTAAGCGATAAGGCCCACACTATGACAACGATCTGCCTTGTTAAGCGATAAGGCCCATACTAAGACAAGGATCCGCCTTGTTTAGCGATAAGGCCCACACTATGACAACGATTTGGCTTTTTAAGGGTAAGGTTTTGGACTTTGACAAGCTTCAGGATTGGGCTGGTTATGATTTGAGCCCGCACAAAGACATGTTTGTTTTTTGTCAAGGCGAAGGCCCGCAAAAAGACAAAAATAAGACTGGTTAAGGATTAAGGCTCGCACTATGACATTGATTTAGCTTTGAAATCCGAAGGGGGTTGGGTTATTTAAGAAACAGGGTTTTCTGTACTTACAGGATCGTACCAGACTGCTTGGTTACAAGTTCCATTGAGTCCCTCCCAGGTTCCAAGCGAGGAGCACGTGTGAGTTGAGCTTGTTCCACAGAAGAGGAATTCAGAATAACAGGTGTATTGAGTGACAGCGCCTTCGTATTGTCCAGTAGAAGACTTGTTAGAATTGGCAAGATCAGGAGCAGGACCACATCCCACGTGTTCTGTGAAACAAAAATGACACAATTGTTTTGTTCTCATTCAGACATTTACCTGTTATCTCTCCAAAGTCGAAAATAGAACATCTACGCATAATAAAGAATCAAAAGCAATATTTAAAAGGAACATTGGTTTGTTTAGGTTCCTTTGTACAGCTGAATCCAGAAATGGTTTTGCCAAATATCATGTACAGGTTAATTGAGGTAAGGTGATAACGGGCTTAACTTAGCTTTTAACAGAGTTTCCCTTATATCGCGGCTGCTAGTATAATTGCAGGGGGAACGCCTGCAACATTAGTGCACCCAAACCTTAAACGGTATAGAATAGTTTTTCTACTGCAGACATAGTTGAAGAGCCCCTGGCTGGATTCGATATCTGGACCTCTTGGTCCGTAGCTGGACGGGCTAACCGCTGTGCTATCCAATCTCCTACAGGGCTAATGCTTACTTATAGATATCTGTTTTCACCTCAGATGAAACAATTAGAAACATTCTTTGATTACAACGTGTATTAAACCTAATAAGAAACGGAATTGTAGTAGAAAAACATTACATAGTCAAAATCCTTACACCTGTTTACACTTTTACGTACCACCAAACGGATAAAATGGTTTCACTTTTGTTACAAAAACTAGGCATAGGCCATTTTTCGTCGAATGTATTGCTTTAAGTTAAAATCAAAAGTATCTTATAATTTCAAGGGTAAGAAAGTGAAATTTAACAATGATCTACACAGCTAGTTGGCAAACACATCAATAGCACTTTTTGTTTTGTGCTGTCGCGTTCTTGGTCAAGTAGTCAGGTCACAGGTTTTATAAGAATTTATCCCATATTTGCTATTTTGGTATGAAAATATATATTTCTTAATATATATATATCATTAATTAATCAATAATGTCATCTACATTCGTTTTAAAGCAAAATGTTTTATTTTGAAAATCACGGACATTTTTAGGCAATAAATAGAAAAGGTAATATACTTTCTTTCACGGATTATAGATAAAACAATAAATACTAGTATTAAAATTAATTCAATGAATCAGTTCAAAATCTCAAAAGGCACGTTTTCACATGCTGACTGATCCATATATGCGAATGTTTCAATAGAAACTGCCAAAAAAATCAAAGAAGTTGATAATCCCAAAAGAGTACACATGCTGACGAGTTGACAAAGTTTCAATGGTAACAGTCATAGTTTGGTGAATATTGCTCCGGAAACCAAATGATAACGAACAGACAGATGGAAGTTTATGCATACTGGGCGATATTAGATGCCGGTGGAATAACGATTACTTGCAAGACTGTCACAAAAACTCTTAAATTATTAACTCGTGAATATAAGAGATACCTGTAAAGATTAGAAAGGTTTATGAGTAGAAGGTAAATCTAAAGACTTATCTGAAGAAGCCAGGTTCATTGGCACAAAGGTTTGTATCGCATTGAAGCAGACAGTGATTCTCAAAGCTTTTGATTAGGCTTTATGAACGTCGAGGAATTGGTTAAGAGTTAGGATTTAATTATTTCCTTTGAAAATTCTATTTACCTGTAATACAACTGGGAGGGTTAAATCTGTCAACAACACAAGTGTTGCCTCCTGTACAAGTCACTCCCTCACACGGTCCGGCTAGACTCTGCAGGAGAGAAGAACAATCCATAAGCTGACAGCTTGCTGTTTATTTCAGTATAGGGTCATTGGTAAGAGATACAAGATTCCAAAAATGTATACATACCGACATGTTTTTCGCTACATAATAAATGAACGAACGAATGATTGAACTTCTAAAGTGGTCGAGATATAAAAAAAAAAACAAAAAACCAGATTGTTTATTTTGGTATTAAAAAAATAAAATTACACATAAAAACGATAAACTATTTAATTTTCTATTAAAAATATACAGTTATCAAATAAACAGTAATGTTACATCGGTTTACGACCGTCATTGTTTTAGAAAATATCAATATAAAGGAAAACAACCCTAAACAACAGTCTTTTAGTTTTGGTTAACTATATTCATTATTCATACGAGGCCTTGAGAGTAGCTTCAGTCCACAAAGGACGGACAATAAATGGATTTGTAATAAAAGCAATGGTCGAACGAATCCAATCTGGCTACTTTTGTTCTTTTATGTTGTACTTGTTAATGGATTAGGTTATATTGAGTACGGAGTATGGTCAGGTCTTTACCGACGTCTTGGTGTCAAAAGAACATCTATCTTCCTTTTCAAAGTCTGCCTGTCCTGGAGTCATTTTGATGTGGACATTACATATTTGATAAATTACCTGTGTGGGGCAAACAATGCACAGCCATAAACTACATTAGGGGGTTGCAATATGACTCGAGGTATTTTTCGGCACAAGAACAAGAGTTATTTTGGTAATGATAATAAATGCCAGAATTGATTCACAGAATAGTTTAAACAACATTCTTCCTATCTCAAATAGGAAGTAGTCAGGATACTATTTGTATTTGTATGATGTATAAAAGATCTTGAAACGCTCAAACATTTATTCTATTCATCTGAGAAAACTAGGAAGTTGGACACCATTCTACAACCAGTTGTCAGTGAGGAAGAACTCTGGGTCGGTGTGAACATCCCTATAGGTTATATATGTTACAGTCAATATGTCAAATCAGTCATTTTGCCAAATGCCTCAACGATTTAGTCATTTGATCAAAGGACTGTGACCACCAGACATTTTTCAAAGTGTGACTACTTTTTTCAGACATTTGACTTAATGACTGAAAAATAACACCAGTCATTTTACTAAATGCCTATGTTATTTTTAGATTTCTTTAAAAGTTCAAGATTTTCTTTGGGTAAACATCAAACTGATTTCTTGAAAATTGTCCTTTCAACACACTTTTAATTATCACTTTGTAGATCATCAAAATATCCATAAGTTGGTATGCCACCCCGGATAGGACGCTTTGAGGTCAGAGCCTTCAACGCACACAATTTTGTCAAATGATCCTGATAAACCATTATCAACTTGAAACTATCTTGTGGAAGTCGAATAAATTCACTTATCCTACCTCAAGTGAGAATCTCGATCTCTGATTGGTACACGTGACCCTGAATAAATACTAATATCCCCCTCTTGAGCGGAGTAATAAAAAAATCATTTATACCCCGGCACATAAAAAGCATGAAAAAAGCGTGCAGATTGAGCGTCTTGAAATGTACAATGTATGTTACCTCGAACACATGATTAAGCTGATTACTTTTGATCTACTGATATGTAGCTTTGAACAAACTATAGTAAAATGACTTACGAAATTCTTACCCTTTATCTTCATATTATATGCGTTTTGTTTAAACATTCGGTAACATAAATTCGTTATATCATTCAAAGGCAGGGTACACGGGGAGATATCCGCCTCTAGCTTGGTGTTATGCAACTCGCCTTCGGTATAATTTATATTGTCTACGTGATGCACATTCCTTTGTGAGGATTGAACTTCAACTACACGTTTCGTTTTTGACCTATTTTCTGATAGTCAAGGCATAATGATTTTAAAGTTCAATCGACTCACGTGTTACAAAGTTCCTTTAGCATTCTGTCTCTTCAACCATGACCAGTGATAAGTGTGTTCGGCGTAGGACATCATATGTTTCTTCAATATTGACAAAATACAACACTGTCAAGTCACCATGTTCATGTTTTTTCATCAGTTTTTCAATTTTGCCACATTCATATACTTATTCATATTTGTTCAAAATATAATACTCACTTTTTGTCTTTGGGTCAGTTTAAATGTTCTTCGGCCTGGCATTATTAGAAAAAAACTTTTTTCATGGAATTAAAACCTTCCCAATAGCATCATGCTTTTAAGGTAATTGAGATACAATCCTAAGATTAATAATTTACTGCACTTCAGTGACACGTTATAACTATTTTGACATATTGCCTAAACAGTAACAGTCAAATTGTCAAAAACACAAGGTACAATTTCAGTCATTTAGCTAAATGCCTAGAACAATTAGTCATTTTTTCAAATGACTGAACGTCGCAGTCATTTGATAAAATGCCATATACATTTAGGCATTTGACAAAATGACTAATTTGACATAATGACTGTAGCATATATATGTACAAAGACAACAAGTTTCTACACTCACCCGGGGCCACAGAGAGATGTCAGTGAGGAAGAACTCTGGGTCGGTGTGAACATCCCCGGGGTCTCCTGCACTGTCCTGAGAGGCGAGGTGACAGGTGCGAGTCTCTCTCTGGTAGGACACGGACATACACGTGGAGACTGTCAGACAGTGAGACACGCACGTGTAGAGAGGGACACTGTCCACCTTCTTGAACACACTGGACATCATCCTCTTCCCGTCCTGTGTGACAGAGGCAAGATCAACACAACCTGACACGCCATGCACCAGCACAAGGGCGACAAGCAGGGGATGCATCTTCGATATCAGAGATAATATTCTTCAATACCTTACAAATAGCACTTCAAACACGGCTATTGACCAAGTCTTTGAATTCAACCTGCTTAGCAAAAAGACAATAAGTTTGTACAAATGTTCTTCAAATCACAGTCACAAGCAACAATTCCTTGTCTTGGTAAATTCACACCGTATGATCTTGAGAATTCCTGAGCAAGGGTTCTCCTACCCCTTCTGTGACATTGACATTGCCTCTTCTCTATCACAGACTCCAGAAACACCGATCAATTGTCTTCTTGCCTCTGCTGAAGAAAATATGTGTATAAAGGGATCTTGTAGATACAAATACAGAGGTATAGATTCCTTCTAAGAGAGATTATTGCATATAGTTATGCACATCATATAGCCGCCACATCTTCCATAGACAAATTGGTATGTGAGCTTAAAGTTTACCTCAGACTTGCTAAATGTTGAACTAATGAAGCAATCATAACTTACAAATTGATTCTAGTTCGCATTTCTTCCTTTCACATGTCTGACCAATCGTCTTCACGTTCTGTTTACAAGCAGGAGCTAGTACTACTCCTTGCCTGCTTCTTCGTCTCTATATAAACTAACTGCTACTGTATCTAGTGGTGTCTTTATTATCAACGAATTATTCCCAACCTGTGTGACTTTGTGTTTAGAGATCATTACAAAGCGCTACACCGGGTGTAACACAGAGTGCTGACGACTAACCTAATGCTCTGTAAAGCCTTTCAGAACATATCTATACCATGACGTCGGTGACATTCAAGAATTCTTGCCATTAATTATTACAAGAGATACAATGTAGGCCGTCTGAAAGTCAGGTTCAATATTGTTCAATTTCTTGATTTCTCCATATCCTCTACATTGACATGTTCACTAACCTAGTCAGTTTATAGGTATAATCACGGGAAATGTTTTCCTTCAAATACCATGTACATCTCATGGAACCGGTGGCAAATCCAAAAAGTTTGGAGGGAAGGGGTGAAGGGTTTTACCTATTGAAATTTAGGGCTCGAGGTCATCATTTATAAGGAAAATTTAATAATATATCGCCAAATTTCGCAACATATAAACAACTTTACCACTTGTGTTATCATTCTGATGAAAGATAGAAAGGTGAGACAAAATACCAATCTAATTCAATTTTTCAGTTATAAGTAATTGGGGAATGAGGAATTTTCCACTGTTATGATCTAAGGTGGGCAGGGGTAAAGATTGTAGCTTTTAAGACGTTTATTCAAATGATAATAAGGCAATATATCTTAAAAGTAATATATGCAGTTGTTTAGTACGAGGTAGTAGCAACTGGCCTATCATATCTAAAAAAAAAACCCATTAGCAATCAAACAATTCAAAGTTAAAATACGTCACCTGTTACATCCTTCTCATTAAAACCGAATCCTGATCCAAGAATTGCTATAAATGCTGAGTCTGATTTTATGATGTCAGATACATTTATCATTATCTCCAAAACGTTGTCTTCAGCCAAACATATTCCATGAATAACACACAGGGATTGATTCAAAATTAACAAGCTAATGCAGTCATATTTTCAAGTTGGCCTCCTTAAGGTGTTCCTTAAATAACATAATGGTCAAATTCGATTTACCATACAATTTGATAATCTTCAATTTCTCAAGCAAATACAGTCCAATTGCAAAGCATATACCACGGTCTACCTCCAAGTGGTCTTAAAATAGGATGATGACAAATTCTTTTTTTTTTGCTTTTAAGTTGAACCTTTGTTAAACTGACATGCAAATACTTTAATATTTACAAGCTGAGAATGCAGTCTCCTTGAAGTGTATTGAGCCAAATGCCTTTTGACTATGCAATCTTGAAGTTGCCATACTTATGTAGAAATATTGACAAGCAGATATCACCGTCTAGTCAAGTGTTAAAATGGTACTGGCGTTACGAGAAATATATATTGATTGAAAGTCTTAATCATGTATTTGTGAAAAAGTGCTTTGGTGAAGTATCAAGCACAAAGCCGTAGGCGTAACAATGCATTACTACATGGGATGATTCAACACATTTATAACGTTAATGAGGACATTTAGGGATCTCACGAAATCTTCAGATGCTTAACAACTTTTTACACTGTTCATGAATTCCTATGTTATATCATTAGTCACCATTTCAAAAACCATTTCAACCCTAAAATTTTTGCTCAATTTATAAATGGGTCAAATCAACATTACATACATGTATATAAATATATATATATATATATATATAGATATAAAAAAAACTCTGGAAATAGTTTGTATGCCCAACCGGTTTCACAACTTCACGGTGATCGTGTTTTTTTTTTTTTATCTATTTATAACTTGGACCATGAACAATTTTCTTTGAGTGATATCTATATATAACAAATCGTTTTTATTCTATGTATATATATATATATATATTGTTGCAAAAGTAGTTTTGCTACAATATTACTGATCACTACAAATTTGTTTGATACTGCATGGCAGCAATTTTCAAGTGATAGCTTGTTAGGTGTTGTGGCCACTCTTGTTACAGGTGCGCTTGTGTCTGGAGACTGATTGGGGAGCTTGGGCTGTGTTTTAGAGTGTTTGGGATTGCTGCGTTTTTGAGCAGTGGTGTGTTTGAGGCTGTTTTTGATTAAGAATTTATTGTTGTGCCTGCATGTGTTCACCAGTTCGTTTCGTTTGTTAAGGGTTGCCATATCTGGTTTGCAAATGATAATAAATTTTTCCTGTATGCAAAGGTTGCATAGTTTGCTTATATTTGAGTATGGTCTTGCCTTGCCAATGATAGACCATTCGATGTTGAAGTCTGAGTTGTTTTCTTTTAATTGCCAAATGTGTTTGCTGAGCTCTGTGGCATGCTTTTTGCTGGGGTTGTTGAATGAGGATTTGTGGTTATTGTGTCTGGTTTTGAATTCTGTTTCTGTGAGGCCAACATTTGTTTCAGTTTTTTATTTCTGTGGTGACTTTGGCCTGGTAAATAACTGATTTTTTGTCATTTCTTTTCTCTTTGGGTGTTTTGGCAATTTTATTGTCAATGATGTTTTTTACGTTAGGCATGCAGCTGTAGCTTAGTTTCACAGTGTTTTTGTTGAAGATTTTTTTGAGTGGATTGCTTTGGGGGAATGATCTGTTGAGAATGTTGAGGAATTGTTGGCCAACGTTGGTTTGCACTGTGAGGTCAAATGGTGGATTGTACCATGTTATTTGGCGTGATCTCTGGCGTGTTTTGTTATTGTTCTCTTCTTGTCTGTATTGTAGTTTGTAGTTGTAACCGCTGCTCTTGAGGGCGGCTTGGTATGGTGGTATGGCGTTGTTGAATATTTCTTCGTTCGAGGAAATTTGTGAAAGGCGTTTGTTGATGCCTTCTGGGATGTTTTTGATTATAGTCGGTGGGTGGTTAGATTTTGAGTGGACATATAGTGGGGTATTGTTCGGTTTGTTATAGGGTTTGTAAGAGTTGTTGTTAAGGTTCAGTGTGACGTCTAGAAAATCTACAACTTTCTTGTTAGCTTCGATGGTAACCTTCAGGTCGTTTTGCTTGAAGATTTTGCAGATTGCGTTTTTCGTTTGTTCGATCTTTCTTGGTGTCTGGTCGAGTGCTGCGAGGCCGTCGTCTCTGTATAGGCCAATGTTGTTGCCTAATATTTGTTGGAGTTTTGACAGGAGGAAACAACAGTATGAAAAAAATTTGTAGTGATCAGTAATATTGTAGCAAAACTACTTTTGCAACAAAATATATTCAGCTCCATTTTTATAAATGTCGAGCACTCTTCATTGCAATAAGGTCAAACTGCAAAAAAACTCACTGGTTTTTGTATTTTGCTTATATATATATAATACATTTAAAACACACAAAAAACTACTCCCAGGTTGTTTATAAATAAAATAGTATTATGGAATTGGGTACATTGGATTCACATTGGCTAACAATGTCGCTAACACTAGCGAATGTGAATCCAATGTACCCAATTCCATAATACCATTTTATCTATAAATATATATATAGGTGTCATGCCAGAAGAGTTTCGGGCGTCCATAAGAGAGGCATCGACTCACAATTCAAAAATGCAGATTTTATTCTTTCTGAATGTTTTTAATTTGAGTGCATTGTAGACACAAACTTTTGGTCATCATCAAATGCTTGAAATTATGACATACCTTAAATGTTTTTTACCAAAAATATTGTTTTATCTAATTCTAAAATAATATCTCCAATACTTATTTTAATAGTACTGTAGATCCCATCTACACCATTCCTGCACAGTGGTAAACCTTCTAATTAAATGAACTTTGCATGATGACGTCAGTTTGATGCTGGGATTTCGTATTGTCCATGTGCTAATCAATATGGTTTAGGGGTCCTTGACACAAAGTATACTGCTCTTGCTATGCTCGCTTGGTGTCTCGAACCTGTGAAAGATCCATCACATGATTCGCGGTAGTCTTGCATCAGAAAGTCTATCATCGCACCGGTTGGGCCTTTTCCGCTCCTTCATGTAGACCACTCCAGACCAAAAGAACTCGAAGTTTGCATCAAAGAGCTGTCACCTACACAAATTATCTCTACATTCGGGTCTGCGTCATTCCGGAGTACCTTGCCACAGCTTCACATATTACTCATAATATCCCTTATTTGAGCAAAAAAGTACACCAAACTTTACGAAACAGTTTGTATGAAGACTATGAAGGCAAGGTATCAGGTTATACAGTACAAGGGTTTATGATGACACATATATGGCAAACATAAAAACTGCATTGATAATAATTGTCCGAGAATAGTTTTTGATTTATTGCATGCTACAAGCCAACGCAAATATCTAAAATACATTGGTTGAATTTACAATTCATGGACATGGAATATATGAAAAATGGTAAAATGATTATGAATAAATTATTATTTGTTTGTTTCGAATCAATCAATCATTAAAATGAATTGATTAATTTTATAAATCGATATATCCTCACTGTACTCTAAGTACTTATGTTAATTAAAGCCAGATGTGAGATACTCAAAACAGGGATATATTTCATATCTCTTTGCTGTCCATTATCGGTATGCCAATAACTATCAATTGAGAAATAATATGGCCTCCAGCTTAGTCTGGTGTAGATCCGATTACTCTCAATTAAGAAGTTATTATCTCCTCGGACAAAATCGGAAATTGAATAACGCCCTCAGAAATCAGCGATAATTGATTGCTAGCAGAGATTAAGAGAATAAAATGTCTGACCTAAGCTTGAATGCATTGAGATACAATATCTGAAATTGATGTGCTTCAAAGTAACTATCTAGATAAAACATGCACAGCTGTTTTATCGACTTGTGAAGAATTGTGTTACAAATACATCTGGTATTTCAAATAACTGGAATGAAATTATAGTATTGGCAAATGTTAAAGCAAAATTTTAACGAATGACAATTTGATAAGAAAAAAAGGTATATCTGGTTAACGGGCAAGTATTATTAAGAAATATCATGTCATTTGTCTATGGAGTAGGCAATGCCGAGCATTTCTACAAACAAAAGCGTGTTGAGGTACCTGGAGACATACATCTAGATGCCTGATGTATAGGGATCAAAGAATTCCTATCTCAAAGATTAACTACCGCCACAGACTCGGAGGGTTTGTCTGAATGTCATTGCAAATATGCCTCAATATTATTTTTAGTTGCAAGATATCTTAAAGTTCCAAGGTTTTTAGCGAATTTGATGTTAATAAAAAATTTTGCCTGCTTCATTGCTTTTCTCTAATAATTGCTATTATTGGTTTTTAGGTCAGGAATCATACTTGTGCTGTATAATCAATATGTTATATTATGTTGTTTATGAAAAGTTCTTGATAAATTTATGGAAGCTATGCCTCACTTGTGGTAAGTTCTTGAATTAGGGAAACATTGGAAAAGTGGATCATTAAAGGACAAAATACAAATACAAAAGGAGATTTTTGGTGTGATGAAGATGGTATCTGCCTCAAACTGACCTTGTAGGTTATGGGCTCATGATATTTTTTTTATGCAATCCAAACACTGTTGTGGTATATCTAAATAAACGATTAAGATATGGTCAGTGTTGCATGTAAACATGTTTTCAATGTAGTTTCATGTATTAAATTGCAATGTAACTAGATTAATAAATGATTTAAATAAAGGTATCTGTAGGTAAATTTCATCATTGGTGGAACTGCGTATCTTTTAGGAAGTGTTCCATTTCAATAATTATGGTCAGATACGTCCACTAATTGAAACCAAATTAAAATGGCCACGCTCAACATGCTGCGAAGCATTAACCTTGCTGATACTAGGAAAAAGTTATTTGTCGTCATAGATTAAAATCAAGTTGTTTAGATTGTTAATTATAGTATCAGGGGAGGTTTGCTCCAGTTTTATTGTTTGCGAAATAGTTCAGAAAACGTTTTCAGATTAATGTGATGTTTGTGTGTTTAAATGACAAAGTCATTTCTTTCAAAAAGTGTAAATGTAACCAAAACAAATTAAGGTAACATCTATGAAAATATTTCGACAATGTTTGAAATGGGGGAAAAAACCCTCCAGGGGGAGTTTGATATTTTTTCTGAAATTGAGTTCAATTTCAATATATTGGCTTTAAGGCTTTCGGAATTCAGCCATTTACTAAAATTGTATTTCTCTCCTGCTTAAAGTATGAGAAGTGACACTAATTATTTTATAAAGAAACAGAAAAGAACGACTCATTGAAGCCAAGGAAACCATGCCACAAGACATTAAATGAAGCTGTCAAATAAACTCAACTCAACTCAAAAATCTTTGTTTTCTTCAACCACGGAAGAATCATTGCAAACAACCAAACAGCAAATGATGAAAAGAAAAAAGGGTTGTTCTTAACACAATGTCTATCTTCATTCTCATTTCAACGTTGATTAAGCTTTATCTTAAAGTCATGAGTTCAAAGAGCCCTTGATCTTAATGTCATGACAAGAAATCACAAAAGTTTCTTCAGAAGGCCATCATTTGAAGAATGTAAATCCATGTGTAGGATTTTGTTATGTAACAAACGTAGTAATAATTAGCAGTTCTTTCCTTTGTGTGCTCTTGGGTCAAGTCACTCAGTGGGAAAGTGAATATACCAGTAGAAAGACTCAAATCTGACTTACGCTATATACATCTGACTTATATATGTAGATCATATGGGATATTATTATATCTACCAGTCTCTGGGGCAAGTTTAAATTTACCCACGTAAATTTCGATAAATGATTACTTAGTAAGGAGGGATGTGTAACCTAAAGGTATGTCTCAACATGAAGGAGATGGGAATTTGAAAAGTATATAATTTGAATTTGCGATTGTAAAATCGAGAGAAGAATGCCAAATTTGAAGAGATTATCAGACAATCTTTGTTTAAATACAGAAATAAAGCCATCAATATTCCAATCTCCTGTGAGATGCAAACAAAACCCAAATGTAGAATTTTTTCAGTTGCAATGAATATCAAGTTTCAGAATAGATACTAAGACAATTTTTGAGCAAGTCATCACTTGTCTGATGATTTAAATGCATTGATTGTTATTTGCGAACTGTAAGTTGGTAGAAAATCCTTTTTTGAATATAACATCTAGCTGATTTAAAACATGAGCAATCAGAATCAATCAAATTGTTTTCGAGATTTCGTATAACAAGCTCAAAAGGACTACGGGTCTAATGATTTAGATTCATTTATTGTTAATTACTTACTCTTTTTCTAGTGAATGTAACATATGGTTGATTTAAAACATGAGCATACAGAATCGATCAAATGTGTTTCCAGATTTTGTATAACAAGCCTCAAGGGACTGATACAGCTAACATGTGACATATGCTGTCGGCTTATGCTTAAAGGTGATTTGAAGAAAGTTTCATCAAGTTCAAGTCATAAGGAAAGGAAGGCTTTAACAACCATTAGGTACAATATATTACTTCATGCCATAATCTAAGAAGAAATAACATTAAAACATGATATCTACGCTATTAAAAAAGCCAAATAATTATGTTAATTTGATATAAACATCCAACTGACTATATAAACAATCAGAGATTTATTTGCAAAAGGAATGATTCGATATGAAAACATTTAAACTGCAGATAAATATCTATCTTGTAAGTAACACTTGTAAAATTAACAACAAATAATTACCACTCTTTAAGCTATTCATTTATTGATAACAAAGTATTGTCTTTTTGTAGTAGCAGTTGTAACAGTAGTTGTAACAATGTTGATGTTATATTCAAATTCAAATTGTTAATTTCGGTTTAAAGGTCATTGGCCCATGTACAAAATAAATACATTATATTGCGGCATTATACTTCCTATTATAGTATATTACTGATAATTGGTAGAGGAGTTAGAAGTAGAGTGAAAACAGTCCTAAACTTTAAGACATTAAAATACATCAATCTCTGTCTCTGTCTCTGTCTCTGTCTCTTTCTCTTTCTCTGTCTCTGTCTCTGTCTCTTTCTCTTTCTCTTTCTCTTTCTCTTTCTCCTCCTCTTTCTCTTTCTCTTTCTCTTTCTCTGTCTCTGTCTCTGTCTCTGCTTCACAGCTGAGGAATCAGCCACCCAAGAGTTTCCCTAGCACACACCTCTCCAGCTCGCATTTCATTTTTAATTTTACTTATGTCATAACAACTCACATTTCCTCTGCACAGCGAAACCTATCAGCTTATTTAACGAAAGTTATGAGTGAGAAATTAACCATGATCCTTAATAATACATAGGTTGTCATGATCAGTTTACTTACACTTTTAATTCAACGCTGGGTTGTATCATAATCTGTCAGCTTTGTGAGAGAAAGCCTGTCGTTGATTATATTTTACAAAGCTTCCAGAACTCGATGTGATCATGGTAATCAAATCCGACATTGAATGATTTAACGAGTGATTTATTTCAACTCTGGTTCCTGCATTTATTGATATGTCAATAGGTATCAATTGCTAAATAATATGGCTTCCAGCTCAGTCTGGTGTACATCCGATCACTATCAATTAAGGAGTTATTATCTCTGGGGACAATAGCAGTAATTGATAATTGATTGATATAAGAGATTAAGAGAATAAAATTAGTAGTGACCTAACAAGGCAAAGATTGGGAGAATTTGGTTCACTGACGTTGAATCCAATATTCTTGACTTTGACATAAATAGAACTCTGTATTCACTAATCTTAGTAAAAAATTTCATCACATAACACATCTTCTTAAATAAGCGTCTTGAAAATGACAGAACCACTCCGTGATTTTCGTTACTTAGTGTTAGACTGCAATCCGATTTTATATTGAACAACATCACATATCAATGCTCTGCAAGTTGTTCTAAGGCAGTTATGCTGTATTTATGGTTTCTCAACTGGGCCAACTGATCCAATATACTAGACATACAGGTATAATTGACGAAAAAGGAAAGCTGTATTTATGGTTTCTCAAATGGATCAACTGATCTAATAAACTAGACATACATGTAAAATTGTCAAAAAGGGAAAAAGTTTGGTCATGTGCATTAAGATCAGACAAGCCTCTGAAAATGTGCACATTAAATCTCTATGCAGCAACTTATTATTCACAGATACTGCCTCGAAGTTACTTGTGAATAGTACTGATCCAAGAACTATAATGAAGGGCGAGACTCTCGGTTATGGAATGTCAGATACCTTCAACATCATCTCCAATAAGTTGTCTGCAGCCAATCACATTCTATGGACAACACACGGGGATTGATAAAAAAAATCTCAAGCTAATGCAGTGATATTTACAATTTGAACCCTTGGTTTCCTTTAAGTGTTCCTTAAATAACATAAGGGTCAAATTCGATTTACCATACAATTTGAACATCTTCAATTTCTCAAGCAAATACAGTCCAATTGCATAGCATATACCACCGTCTACTTTCAAGTAGTCTTAAAATAGGATGATGACAAATTCTTTTTTGCTTTTGAAGTTGAACCTTTATTAAACTGACATGTTAATGCTTTAATATTTACAGGCTGAGAATGCGGTCTCCTTGAAGTGTTCCCTGGATAGTATTGGGCTAAATTCCTTTTGACTATGCAATCTTGAAGTTGCCTTACTAATGCAGCCATATTGACAAGCACATATCACGGTCTCCTTAAAGTGTTTAAATGGTACTGGTGTTACATGAAACATATATTGATTGAAGGCCTTAATCATATATTTATGTAAAAATAGTTCTTTCCTGAAGCATTAAGCACAAGGCCTTAGGCGTACCAATGCATCGCTAAACGGGATGATTCAATACATTAATAACGTAATCTTGGACATTAACTGATCTCACGAAATGGAAAATCAATGTTACATATTGCAAGTCAACATAAATGGCCACACGCAGTTGTTTAAATGAGACGCGAGACCTTATTCTGCAACTAGGGGTTGTCGGGCCAGGTAATGATATATCTAACCATTGGAAACGATAACTTTGCATATGCTTGTATTCAGTGATGAAAACTTAAACAATCACAGTTTTGCCCCAAGAAAAGGCTACAGTGTCTCTTATGCTGATAATCTAACTTTTCATGTTAAAATGGTTGAAAAAATTAATGATACATCAAATAAAGAATGGACACATTTACCATGAAGTACAAATCCATAAGCTTGATGTTTAAAATATACCACAGTCCAAATGCATGACTCAAAGCAATGATACTGTTTGAAATCGGGACACCATTTGCAATTATTGTGATTTTAAGTCACTCGTCTGTTGAACTGATATGATGTTTTAATTTCTTGAAATATATATATTGCAACATATTATGTCTTTTAAATTAATTTTTTTTCTCTCATAGTTTTTGGGCGGAATGTAAATTTAAAATGTTATCAAAATGTGTGCATGTGTGTACGAGATGAACGTAAATAAACAGATTCTCTCTGTATATATATAACATCATCGCACTACCTGCAATAGTACACATTCTGTGACGGGTCGAGTCTTCTGGGTGTACTGTACCATTGTCCTACAGGGGCTTCAGGTAGTGTATTCTTTCGTCAGGCCTCTCATTCAACCCTCTTACCGAATTTACACGTACAATGCAATCGAGATATACAATAAGAGTAAGAGATATACTTTGTATGTACAAGGTATCTCAGCAAAAACAATCCACTTCAGTTAACTTCGAATAAGTTATTTCTCAGTAAAGCGATACACAAGAATAATCATTCATTATCAACAAGTTCTCCGATTTACAGTCCTGTTGTGCACTGTATTTCTATACAATTAATTTTTCATTTGGAGGACTGTAGGTTGTAAATAACCCTTATTCTGAAGTCTTATTGATTTGCAAATCTTTTGAAGAAAGTTGGACACTTGAGATCGTTATGCTGTGTACGGGCGTCTACAATAATGACGAAATCATGATGTGAATCTGCTTGGTGCATATTATAAAATAATAATGACAGAATAACAACATCCATATTGATTATCGCCAGACTGTCAACACCATCCGTTTGATCCATGGATCGTTCATATCAATCATAAGGCAATCTTTCTCATTACCAAATGGCAAGGGACAATCTGTCTCGGTTAATAAGCACTTATTGCCATGCGCGTGAGCAAGTAATTCAATAAGCGTATTGACAGAAACACATAATTGATTAACACCAGGGGTTCCGTACTGGGTAGATATTTCCTTCTGAATTCTTACGTGAATGCGTTGGCGTACTATCTGATACATGGGCACTTTAAGTGAAACTTCTTCCAAAAAACTGTTGTGTGAGTTAACCCTGTGATGCATATTGTACCTGTGAGTTAACCCTGTGTTGGGCATTGTACCTGTGAGTTAACTCTGTGATGCATATTGTACCTGTGAGTTAACCCTGTGTTGGGCATTGTACCTGTGAGTTAACCCTGTGATGCACACAGTACCTGTGAGTTAACCCTGTGATGCACACAGTACCTGTGAGTTAACCCTGTGATGCACACAGTACCTGTGAGTTAACCCTGTGATGCACACAGTACCTGTGAGTTAACCCTGTGATGCACACAGTACCTGTGAGTTAACCCTGTGATGCACACAGTACCTGTGAGTTAACAGGCAATGTACACACGAGTACAAATGGGCATCCGATGAAAAGAACGGTTTTAAGTTGCTCTTTCACTCTGTAATGGCGCCTTAATTTTTTTTGCAAACATTGTGTTATTCATTAACATACCATGCCATACCTATATCGGTGACGAATCCTTGTCATGTGGTTAAACTTAGTGGCTGGTAAAAGCAACACCGCCTTTAAAGGGGCAGTAGCACGTTTTTAGGGGGAATATAAGGTGATGTCAGGAAAATGAAAATAAATTGTTCCAGTTGAAAGACTATACATGTATGTAAATGGAGAATTAATAATTCAAATACATAACTTAAAGTTAAGCCATGCGATTCATTTTTTCGTACACAAAATGAATTAAAGGAGTTCACACAAAAATGGCCGCCAATGGATTAAATGTGAATACTTTGTCCTCTGACTATGGATGATTGACTTGTAATGAGATTGTTGACACTGTCAATATAATACATTTAGCATTAACTTACAATTATCAGTGAAATATTTGAAACATAAAATTATCAAAAAACGTGCTTCTGCCCCTTTAAAGGTGGTTGATCGAGCCAAACAATGTCTTGATAATAGGAAGTTTCCGCATACACATATACCTATTTTTTTTAGCAAATGCGGCTATTAAATTAAATAAATCCAAACCTCGTGTGATGGTTAGATCATTTGTCCGATTTGCATAACATATAAAGGGTTTAAAATATATCAAATTCAAAAGTTTTATTAAGTTTTTATTATGACACAGTCGCTACCGTTACATTTGTCGCCTTCACAGCACTCTGCACAGATGTTGGCTAGTACATCGGATCTTCTCTCGCGGTACCCATGGTGATGTCTTGAACGCTTTTCAACACCCCAGTGCTTAGCAATTCCATTGCATACCTGAAAGGTAATTTTCACAAAGGAATAATTCACAAAACAACATGGAAACTTATTTACCGCTCATAATCTAGGCGTCAATAAGGTATTATAGATCATTATGATGTCGACACTAAGACAAGTGCAGCAAACTAAGGCTAAAGGTTCTCGTGATGAAAATCTGGTATTGAATATTAAAAACAATAATTTTTTTCTTAATGAATGCAATAACAGTATTCTTTTTAAAATCATTGTTAAATCAGTTTTTCATTAAATTATAAAGTCGAAACATACAGAGAAATACATTTGACACGTTTTGTTCAATATAGCTGAGGATACATTCAAAAGAGAGTAACCATATCTGGATGTAATTTCGGTGAAAACTCAACTCCTTAAAGAGCCACTCCGTGAGTCGTTGGAGGCTCACATATGCCAAACTCTATATATGATATCAATCGATTGAGAATTATCGACTTTTGTAGGAAGGAGTCCCTTTAGAGCATGTCGACGTTGTATAGTAACCTTAGGAAGGTTTGAAGTCGTGATAATGATCGAAAATCAGACAATGATGAGCGTCAATCAATCAAACAAAGTTTGGAAACTTATCTAAAACAGTCAGTAATGATATATAGAGGATATCTGTCTTTTCTTGACTAATACCATGTTTATCTCATCGAGTGAGGTAAAAAAAGGTTATATTTTGACGAGTGGCGCAGTCACGAGTGAAAATATATAACTTTTCTACCTCACGAGATGAGATTAAAATGGTATTTGTCAAGAATTGACGGATATTCTATTTTTTATATGGTTTTACCATTGTAATTACGTCCGAAAAGGGTCAATTTCACGCCGAGCGGCCGCTAGGAACAGCCCGTCACCACAGTAACACTGTGACGTCATAAGCCAATTCGCCGCGTGAGACCATTGTTTTATGACGTCAAGTTATATCAGTCACCGTTCGCAGTGAAAATATAAGTTATTTTCACTGTAGCTTGATAGACAGTTTATTTCACTGATAAATCCCAGTATTTCACTGCTCGCCATTTAATAACAGATTTTCATTGACGCATTAAATAATTAATGTATTGCCATTCATAATTGGAGAACAACTGATATGTTTCCCCACTAACATATATGAAATAAGTGTGATATAATCATGTTATAATCATATATAAGTATAAACAAGGAAGTACTCCTTAGTTTCGTTTCCACGAAAAAAACACCGATAGGCCTGTCCCTTTAAGAGATTAAGGATGAATACTCCTAATTTACTCACCACGTTCCTCATGCACCCAGCGTTATATCGTACTTTGTATGTGTCTGTAACGACTTTCTCTATGTAGCATTTCTGAAAATGAAGTGAACAAATGACAAGATATCACAGGTGATCGACAGAGATGCTTGAAGATGACAACTGGTGCTGATAAAATAGCTTAAGAAAGCATTTACATGTACTTAATTGTAAATGTTAGAATATGATATATGACAACAGGTGCTTGTCTGCCTTTAAGGCTATTGTAGAGGGATGGGCTATTGCTTCCTTTACACATTTTCATTTTTTTTCATTTTTCTGGGATTATGATTATGTTTTGGTTTATTGGTCTTTTGCTCTGTGCGTTACACGCCCTCATTTACGATCGATACTGTATTGAGATAGATGGATACCTACACACGCTCTGAGTTCAGAGTTTTTCAAGTTTTTCAGGATCTTATCTACAAACAATTTTGCCAAACGGCAGAAACGCCATATTTATATCCAGTGAATCATCAACTATGAGATCAAATATTTCAAGAGTCTTGTTCCTACAAAACTGTGCATTCCAAAGTCCTATCAGAATGTTTGGAGTTTGTTTATGAGGATGAACCAACGTTAAGTTTTGAAAGTTTACACCACATGATTTTGTTTCAGCAATCAATTGATGTATGCTGAAGAAATCTATCGCTTCTCGTACTGTATGTTACTAATATATAATATAACATCCGTTTCTGATATTCATTGTTATTTCTCTATAATTTTCTATTTTTAGTTAACCAGTCCGTTTTATTTGAAGAATAAGGGGACAGTAGCAAAAAGGTGAAAAACGGTCGTTAGTGATTAAACATCTGATGTAATCTTCAACGTATTAATCGTTATACTCTATGCTTAACCAACCTGAGGTCGATGTAAATATAAAGGGAAAATGGCTCTAGATAACGATAAACTACTACGATGTTTGCTTTTAGAGAGGAGATGTGTTAAATTAGATCACCATTATGAAAGACTAAATCATTACGAAGATCTGAATCAATGCATACCTCGTATCCGGGACAGTGTGACATAGTAAGGGTCGAATGCACTGCTAAACTTATTACAACTTTCCAGTAAACTAATGTATTAAAGGTAATGTAATCGTAAAGAAGACAATTTCATGAAGTCATAATCAAACCTGTAATTTCAATGTGTGTGGACAAAGTAATATTGCATTGCAATATCTGTATTGTGCATTGCGAACAGGCCATTGGCCTCTACAGCACGGAATAAAGATTTAGAATGATTTATATTGCGATAATATTGCACAGCCCTAAAATTATTAAACGATTGTCAATGAAATACCTTTTTATCAATTGAATAAACACGCTAGCAGTCAACAATGGTGAGAAAATGTTATTTTCAATGAGTAACAGTTTGACATCATGAAACAATGGCCCAACGTGTTGAATTCTCTTATGCCGTCACACCGTTATCGAGGCTCCTAGCGACCGCTCTGAGTGTTACTGACCTTGCTTCGACGATACAAGTAGAATGTTTTCTTAGATATTGATATTTTGATTTTCTCCTCTCGTGATACATCAAAGTAATAAAGTTTTACAAGTGAAAATATCTTTTGTCCTCATTCGATGACACAAACATGGTATAGGTCAATAAAAAACACACATATATATGTGTTAAAAAGAGAGTTGATTTCTCAAGTGAAGAAAGGTTGTATTTGAGATATATATATAAATATATGTATTTATATCCAGTATGTTGAGCTACATGTATGTCACAGGTCTGCGAGAGTTCCATGTGTATCTAACGTCATAAGAGACTTCACTACGTCAGGGCATTGTTTCATGACGTCACACTCGTAGTCTCACCTCGACATGTAGCTCGCAGGGCACGAGTATTTCACAGTGGGTCGGGTGGATCAGGTCGTCACACTTATAACATAATATGTGATTGGCCGCTGAAAGACGAAAAGTACATTAACCCATCAATTACTGGGATTCAAGCTGCAACATTGTAGACATTATAGTTAACATAACGATAGCAATGAGAAGCTGAGTAAAATCAGATTTAAAGAGGCAGTTAACCTGAGGCTGTATATGCATGAAGAAAGAATATTTTGCAAATATCCTTTTTCATAAGTATCGCGAAATCGATGTATCACACAAATTACTGTAAAAATGCAAAAACAATGAACTTTTCTCTCCCAGAGAAATTCGTTCATTTCCTTGTGTAACGATTTCCATGCGTACCCGTTCCTTTTTTCCTTTTGTACCATCACTTTATTCCCACATAATATTGCTACAGTAAAAGTATATTTAAACACTGTAGTGAGGTTTGATTGAATAACGGTCTACAATTACTTAGGGTCAACATGTTCATTTTACACATCGCATTAGGTAACAGGTGTATGTTTTTCAATGTCAATGAAAAGTGTCTTACATTACTAAGCTGTCGCATATGACATATTTTCTGGTTATGTTTATCTTATATATGACGTCCCTTTTCATTTGTGAACAATTATTTTCGTAATTTTAATATGAGAGCGAAGAGTTAATTTGTGAACCATTACTTTCGTGATTCGAATACGAGAGTGCTTAGTACAACTGGTTAAATCAGAATTTTACGACTTAAGCTACCTCGGTTGAGAGAAAATGATACATGTAGGACCGCGAATATATGCAAAATGAATATCTAAGTAGATAACTCATATCGACCGAAGGTTTTTGCTATAACATATTTGTGTGCTATCGATGACTAAGCCCTCCTATTTCTTTAATTATTAATGACGCAAACCCTGATCAGTTACCATAAATGACCTGCAAATAAAGACATTTAAGCTGATATTCAGACATAGATACATTAAGAAAGGAAAACAAAGTATCAAATATTTCACCGAATCATCGTTTTATTGACATAACGTTCGGTTTTCATGTATGACCTTCACGCTTTGGAAAAATGTTTGGAATTCTATTTGCGACATGAATCTCAGTTGTTTGAAGGGACATATATGATAAATGTAAACGACCTTTTGTGGAATATTCTAAACTATCAAAATAAAACAGTTTGGTATTTGCGGTAATGTGCATGAGGATTCATTCTTCAGCTCATTAAACCAGACAATTTTAATATAACCTTTAAAAGTAAGCGTAAAATTATTGTTCTTGTTCTCAATGAAAGAACGTTGTTCTAACAGATATCGAAATAACGACTTTTCTTAACTAGACCTCTTATATTCATCATGGACTTGTAATATTAGTTTCTTTCTAACACTCATTTATCCGTTTTAACATATTTTAGAAAGAAATAAGTTTAGTTATTGTTATTTACAAAAACTAGTAAAAATCAAAGTTGTCAATCTCTTTTACATAGCTATAACAATTCCCATGCTCGTTACGAATTTATTGTTTATAGAAAAATATTTCTTGCATAAGATTAATATTGTGGAGATATTGTTAATAATGTCAAAGTTTGGACGAGCGATTGTCTAAAATATTTAAATAGTCACCTTTCATACTGCATATGTGCACAGAGATTCCATAAAATCGCCAAAACGTGCATTCCCGTAAGTGTAATTAAATTCGTATTTTCAATTTTTAAAGGTCAATCAGTACATTAGAGCGAAAAAACGGCCATTCAAAGTCGAGATTTTGATCGAAAACCGGACAATGTGGCTCGAGTGGCGCGCGCAAATTTGCCAAACTTAATTTTGAAACCTTGTCATAAGCTGACAGGAAGATATATTCGATTCGATAGTGTTTATTAGCTATTGTAACTAATAGGTAGATTAATTTGATGCATAATTTCGAATATTAAACGTATTTGAGATGTTTTCTTGATTTTTCCATAAATTAAAGCATTTTAGAGATATTAAGCATAAATGGATATATTTGCAAGTCCAGTGATGAGATATGAACTTCAATCAGCATATTAGATATTTTGTAGCTTATCAAAACCAAATAAAAATTTAAGAAAGATACTCTGTGTCACTTTAACACTTTTGTAGTTATATCACACTTGGCTTCACTCACCTCGGGAATCGCAGAGAAGATTGTTGCAGTGGCTGATGTTGCAACACGATTGACAGCTATGGGGTTCTTTGACAACGTTGCATTCCTGCAATTAATTGAAACAATATACATACATGAAATTATCATGACCATACTTAAATATACGACATACTTAAATGTGCTTTTACGAATATGCCGTAATAGTACAGCTACTTTGAAGAATCTAATAACATAAAAAAGAAGTAATCCTGCCTTTTAATTGTTATATCAGTACCAGCGATAAATAAAGTCCCTTACTTAGCAGACACACACATGTATGTATACATATTTACACAAACATATATATTGCGTTATCTTTCCAAAAGAAAGGAGACCTATTTTTGAAATATCCTATTACATGATATTCGAACACTATTGTTTCTATGCAACAAGTGAATTCTTTGGCATTTGACGAAGTAAATAGATCACTGGGCAACAAAGTTACTTTCCCAGTTGCACAACAGCAAGGAGTATTTTGAACAATTATTGTAAAATTCTTCCATCTATATCTTTCTTTGAGTGGCATTTAGAAGTTGGAAGTCAAATAAGGACGAATATTTTATGGATAACAACTTCTTTATTCTGAGTACACAACGTTTCGATACAGCTTCTTGTATCGTTTTCAAGCATAATGACATGGACAGAGAGTGGGATATATAAAGGTGAACTAATTAATCAACAAAATAAACAACCACATAATTGAGATAATGGTAAGAATAAGATGATAGGGATTACAGTGGAAGCCAGTGGAAGTCAGCAGTACAGAGGATGGACACAATAGGAGTTTATTGTTTCTATGCAACAGGTGCATTCGTTGGCATTTGACGAAGTAAATTGATCACTGTGCAACAGAATTATGTTCCCAGTTGCCAAATAGCAAGGAGTATTTTGAAGAGTTATTGTAGAATTCGTCCTTCTATATCTTGTTTGCTTAACCGCCCAATAATAAGCGCATTACGTACCTGTGTTGGTCGACAACCTAGACGATAGACCTCAGTATTGGTAGAATCGTTGTAACGCTCGGTGAAACAGGACTGAAATCGTAAATAGTGTGGTCATTCAGTTTAAAGATACATATACAATATATCTACTTCTGTTGTCTTGTATTTTGTGTACTGTTCTGAATCAACTCTCGAGATTGACAATGCAGCTACAATAATAACAATAACAAATGTCAGTCTGATAAAAATAAAGATATATAATATAATGGTAAATAGTTTGAGAATGCGTGGGGGCACGTGGTACTGTGCAATGCTCTGTCGACAATGTAAATATGATCATCTGTTTATTATCGTAGTCCCAAAATTAAAGAATATGCTGAAAACTTACTTGTCCCTTTAACTTGACTATCGACTATCAACACTCCTACCTACCTCACCGGTGTTACACAGGGCAACATGCTTACACTCGCTCGGGTACAACACGCCACTGCACTCGTAGCAATAAGGACCGTCGAAGGCGTTCTATAACAACAATAAATAAATACCAGGTTTTCTTTTAATTTCATTTTGATTTAAAAAAATTAAAAGAGAGTCCTGAAACTTAACCTACACGAATGTACCTCACCGTCACACTTAAGTGGCCGCCAGAAGTTTCGCTTGATACATTATAACTTTCTTCGAGGTTGAGTAAGGAGACAGTGAACCCTTGGCCTTAACTATCTCTTCGTTTCGTTTGGATGGGGTAGGGTGAAGAAAGGAAATTTCCACAACCGTTACTTCAAAATACATTTTCTAAGTAGTAAACCCGTTTAAATGGGTTCAATATAACGTGACGATAACACTGTTTACAACCATTCGGCAATATTTAAAAACAACGAGAACGACAGTTACCTGAAAATCATCAATTCAAGCCAAAAATAGGTTCCACACTTCTGTCGTCCAAATGCAATGTTTTTCGGGCGTTATGAGTTTTGATTGTCCTCAGTTATTCAAGATCGACGTTTAACAATTTGACCCAAACATTAAAACTATTCCGCTCTCATTTGAAATGTCTTCCTAGTCCTGTAACACATTTGTAAATCATACCCATTGCTTTAACTAAATGTCCATCATTGTGACAGCTTGATGCCATTTAGATATACACTCAGGGGCAAAAGACGCAATACCAACTTTCTAAAAGAGTACAGAACAAAATCCTGTTGTAAATGAAATGTGACTACGAACCCTTGTGATAGACAAATTAGTTGTGAAGAAGTACTAAGAATTTCAAACATCAAAGTATGATATTTATAACTCTGTGACTGTTCAAATACACGTTTCAATGTTTCAATGTTATTTCTGGTCATAATCTTTTAAATTGGAATACAAAAATTATGAAATGTAAAAATCTTATAAATATAAGATGTTATCAATTTAAAAAACCAGGGTAGAAGTTAATTTCTTTACGCATTTAGCCTGTATGTTGGTTTAAAAACAAGGAAAAGGGTCATTTTCTCATTCCTATCTCGTCTAGTTAAGGAGATTTTACAACTCCGTTTTTTGAAAGGCCTGTATTTCAACAATATTTCAAAAGCGTTAACAGATATAGCTTTGAAATTAAAAACTTAGTTCAGTTAGCTCTTGAAGAAACAAATTAACCCAGATTCAGCCGTAACTATCACTCGTAGCTTGACCTATCATGTATTTTATATGGTATCGTTTATTTTGCCCCTGGGTGTACTAAAGCTAGGTGCATGTTCATCATGCAATCTAGGAATGATCACAATCTGCAGGTTGTGATATACCCCAGATGGTTCGTAACTCATACCTGGTGTAATATTGCCATATACACATCTTGAGATGGGATAGACATAGTATGCGACGAGAACTGTCAAACATTTTATTTCCAATAACGTCCTCTTTGTTGTCAGCTATTGACTTGATGTCAGTGAATCAAACTAGCTAGATTTTACACCTTAAATGATTTTATTCACAATATTTCTTTCGAGGAAAAAAAGCCCTTTATATTTACCATAAAAGGATTAAGAATGCACGATTTCAGGAGAAATAATCAATTGTGCTCGAAAGATGTTTGACATATTAATTTGTAATTAGATAATAATTTAGAAAAATTATGCTTTTAATTACTGACTGAAATCATAGTAAAAATGTCTTACAATCATTTGCCGTGTTCTCGGCAAACTGTGATGATTTGACGTTGAGATGACGAGGCATGGTAACAAACCTAGGGAGAAACATTTACATCAAACATACATTAAAAAACCACGTTTCGAAAATCAATATCCAAGTTAGCAATCAACTCAATCTGACTGAAATTGTCGTGACAAGGCGTATTGATAATTTTAAGTGTCATTGGATATATAATCTCTATATATCGCCCAAAAACATCAATCATTTGCATATATAGTTGTTGATATGAAGGTGAAATACAAAATCTTTTACTTAAATTCAATATTTTGTTATGCCTACCTATAGTATAAGGTTAGCTCATCTACACGACGTAAAGTTAGTCAAACGTAACAGTATATGATAGGTTGGATTGACATGTCTTAGTACGAAACGGGTGTTTGGGCACTAATGAAGACGAGGTGTCTAACGTTCTGAATCAGTGCTATATTTTCGCGTACAGAGGTAACTGTCGGGCGTTCAGATCTCACACGGCCTTGAACACCATTGATTTGGACGTGTTTTTGAACCAAAACGAGTGATAACACTGTGATAATATCCCAACTGTGTAGCAATAGCTCTGCACGACATATCGTTATCTCGCATACCAAATGTTCGCCATTTCTTCCCTGATGATTATCTACACCTTGCCATAATTGGCAACCTCAAATGCAACCATTTGTTCGAGATAGACGAAATTGTTGCCACCTAAAAAGTTGATTTCTCAAAATACACGAGCTCAGGCCTAACTCGTCACACGGGTAAAGTCAGAATTTCACGAGCATTTGTCTGCATCAATGTATAGGGGGTTGTTTATGCCATAAAACATTTCGATGTCATTTTCAACATTTTGTAAAAAAAAATACTCAAATGAAATAAGTAGTGCTTAACTTATTATTCTGGGTATATAAAGTAAATATGACCCATTAACACTTCGTTCCAAAATGATCGATTATAAAGTATTTTGTTGAGAAATGTTGACCAATTTTCAGAAAATTATTATATTACATAGGAATTTATGAACAGCGTATATTACTTTTTCATGCAACTGTATCAGCAAAATGATTAAACAATGAATGAACAACAAGGCCACGTGTGTTATCTGAAATATCTGAGAATTACATAGCTGCAAGTTCAAAGACCGTTTTCCATATTTATGAATATGTGTGTCATAGTGCCAGATTGGACTTAATGTGATGATCCTACCTCGAATAAAACACGGTCAATTTCGGTTGTTCTTTTCAATGAACAGTTGATTACATAATGGTTCTTCAGTAATACTGATTTACTGAAATCAAACCAATACTGCTCGATGTATCAAAGCATATTTTATTATTTCTGTACATCATGTCTATTTGTGGTCTTATATCCTGGTATGTTAAATCTCCGAATAAAGGTTCTTTGAACTCATTTACAATTAAACTGTCTTTTGGTTTATTTTAGATATGTAAAATTGCCTCATATGTAGACTGTCAGGCAAATTTATAGGCTGCAAAAGCATATACATTACATCACATGGTCGTGTCAGTGAACGATCGCAATGTCGCAATGACCACATCTATATATAAACCAAGAAATGTTGAAAGGCTGGTGCGTATTCTTACCTGTCAAAATCAAAAGAAATAATTCCTTGGCGGCCATTTTGATTACAAAGGTAGTCCCATTTTGGAAACGAATATAAGAATAAAGGAGAGATAAGATCGCCTTTCTGTCACCAGATACTAGGAAATAGTGTCAATTGTGGACCTTTTACCTCGATATCGAGATAAGAGGGTTAAAAATAGCTTTGGACAAAAAATCATCGAAGGGTAGCGATGTTGAGGTTGCGACTCAAGCTGTTCGACTCTTCTCTTTTAAAAACCATATACATCTTTCAGCTATTGAGCTAAGTTTGATACGATACGGGAGCTATTTTTTCAGTGATTTGTCAGAATTAAAAAAAAGGGTTTGATCTTTATGATTATCAAACATGCTGATAACCATGACCAAACATTTCACTGTTTATTATTCAGATTTATGACTTACTGGACTTCCATTATTAAATTATTGATAAGAAGATGGTATGGTAAATTCGAGATAGAAATATTTGTACATCGTGTTGGTTCAGGGTTCAAGTATCACGTTCAATTGTAGCTTTGGAAACATCATAAACAATTTTAATCGTTGTAAACAGATATCGTCTACTCGTAGTCTCCACGAAGGTAACATTAATACTACCTGAATGAAAACATTTTAAATTTCAAACATGGGAATCGTCAGGTGGGTTATCTTTGTTTTCCTGATAGCCTGTACAAATGCAGTTATAGTGATGCAACATTGGACTCGACTCAGAACTGGAATGTGTTCTCTCACAAAGGGTAGGAAACTGCAGCGCGGTGCTGACTGTGGGCGTGTCACACGAAACCCTTCAACTTGTTCGTGGTTTTATTTTGACGGACGATACACATTTTGTCACAGGGAAAAACCGACAGTGAACATAACATCGGCTTTGACTGTCTATACCATTTGTTTTGAACAAGGAAACGACATACGTAGCAGCAAAAGTTTACATGGATATTCATCAAGAAGCAGTTTCGCTAACATGCGTAGCTCTGACGACTCCGGAGGTTCAACAAAGACAGTAACCAGTAGCTACCCAGCGACCACAGACCCTGTATCACAATATCGTCGGGAAAGTGTAGCAACAGTTGAATTACCCTTGAAAAAAGGTGAAATAGATATCACAAGGCATACTGTAGCAAATGAGGGAGAAGATGTCAAAACAACATCTTCAAATATATACGATGATTTGCAAGTAACAAAAAAAGTTCGAAATGTCAAAAACGATGAAGTGTCAAAAGGTGATAATGAACTTCCAACAACCGCTTATCAAAGGAGAAATGACACATTGCACGTGGTTAACAGTGAACATGAACATCTTGTAACCAAAGATGATGAAATGTACGTGACTAAAGATGACATGTTTGTGACAAGAGTTGATATGGCGGTGACAAAAAATTACATGTCTGTGACAAAAGATGATGTAACTGTGACAAAAGATGACCTGGTTGTGACAAAAAATGACATGATTGTGACAAAAGATGACATGATTGTGACAAAAGATGACATGGGCGTGACTAAAAATGACATGGACGTGACTAAAGATGACATGGACGTGACTAAAGATGATATGTACGTGACAAAAGAAATCACGTTGCCAACCACATGTGGATGTCCACCATTAATAAGAAAGCAAAGTAAAAAAACAGGCATATTTTTCTGCAAATCGACATCAGGTACGGCTTCTCCATCAACGATCTCTGGATACGACTCAAGAAAAAATAAAATGGTTTACATAACAAGGATAAAGACTCTAGTCACGGGCATTGCTGTAGATATCAGTCACTGTATGGTATTTTGGTCCTCAGGTAGCAAGTGTTATTCTCGATGTTTGATTGGAGGAATTCCAAAGATGCTGACTAAAGCTAAAAATGTTCAGGGTTTACAGTATGACGTAAATCGCAGACTGTTGGTAATTTTGTCTTCATCAGGGAAAAAGTTTGTATTTGTTAAAATGTTGAATGACGGCAAAAACAAATCAGTTATTCTGAAAACTCATTTAGCGCGCTATTTTGAACTAAATAGAAGAACAGGAACATGCTATTTCACCGTTGGCACAAATACTATTAAAACATTTAATTACGTTGGTTTAAAAAACAACCAAATAACTTCTCAATTCAAGGTGAAGCATTCTTTGGGTAACTTTGCCATTGTTCCTCATTTACATATATTACTTTATTGCAATAAACAAACAAGGGAGATGCATTATTACAATGAAATAAAACAAACCCAAGGTAAAACACATGCTAAGCTAAAGAAAACTGATAAGTGTTATTCTATCCACTATTGTCATGCAGGTAAGTTCATGAAATCTGTATCTCGTGATGTTATCGTCTTTGGGAAAAATAACAAACGTAAAAAAACGTTCAAACTACCTAAGAAAAAGGACAAAACAGATATTTTTGATTTTTTCACATCTGATCGTCAATTGAAAATTGAAGACTTGCATGTGGTGACTGAAAGTTATTCGCCGCTGAATAAAGATGACATGTTTGTGACAAACGATGGTATGTTTGTGACAAACGATGACATATTCGTGACAAACGAAGACATGGTCGTGACAAATGAAGACATGGTTGTGACAAACGATGACATGGTAGTGACAAACGATGACATGGTTGTGACAAACGAAAACATGGTTGTGACAAAAGATGACATGTACGGGACAAAAGATGTTCCGTTTGTGACGAAAGATGACCGCGCTTTGACAAGAACTTGTAAATGTCCACAATTGATAAGAAAGCAAAGTAAAAAAGCAGGGATATTTTTCTACAGATCGTCATCGGCTACCGATTCTCGATCAAATATCTATGGATACGACTCTAGGAGAAATAAAATGGTTTACTTAACAAGGATAAAGACTGTAGTAACAGGTATTGCCGTAGATATCAGCCATTGTAAGATATTTTGGTCCTCAAGTAGTAAGTGTTATTCTCGATGTCTGATTGCAGGAGTTCCAAAGATGCTGACTAAAGCTAAAAATGTTCAGGGTTTACAGTATGACGTAAATCGCAGGCTGTTGGTGTTCTTACTTTCCCATAAAGGAAAAATGCTTATCATTAGGATGTTGAACACTGGTCAAAAGAAGAAAAAGATTATTGAAACAATGGCCGGGAAGAATATTCAACTTGAAACAAAAACCGGAACAGGCTATTTCATCCAAAGTAGAAACTTATTGGTTAGGTTCAAATACGTTGGTTCAGGAACAAAGATTATTCGTACATTCCATTTAACATATTTTGGAAGTCCTTTTGGTGTAGATTCTGATTCACACCGGTTACTATACTGCGATAGTAAAACCAGGAGAATATTTTATGTCAATATAAGACACGAAAACCAAGAAAGTGCTCACCCTCCAGCGCATAAAAATGATAAATGTTTTGGAATTTTTTACTTTCGAAATCATATATTTATGGCATCAAAATCAAATAATATTATACTGTATGTGCAGAATAAGCAACAACGAATTACTTTCAAAGTACCATTGTCAGATACTTCCGAATATTTTTCTTCGGAATTTGCGTTCACAAAACGTCAACGTTCAAAGACAAGACATCATCATGCTGAAAATAATGTGCATTTGTCTTCAAAAGACTATTACCTGTCTTCATCAGACGATTATCCGTCTTAAACAAAAGATTATCTGCCTTCACCAGACGATTATCGTTCTTAGACATTTTGAATATCTGCCTCCTACAGATGATTTTCTGTCTTCAACAGAAGATTATCTGCCTTCAACAGAAGATTATCTGCGTTCAACAGACGACTAGCGTTCTTAGACATTTGAATATCTGTCTTCAACAGATGATTTTCTGTCTTCAACAGACGACTAGCGTTCTTAGACATTTGAATATCTGCCTCCTACAGATGATTTTCTGTCTTCAACAGAATATTATCTGCCTTCAACAGAAGATTATCTGCCTTCAACAGACGACTAGCGTTCTTAGACATCTGAATATCTGTCTTCAACAGACGATGATCGTTCTTCTACACCTTAGTATCGTTCTAGTTCTGAGACACCTATCCTTGTTCAACAGACGATTAACCTTCGTAGACTCATGATTATCTTTGTTCCACAGAAGATTATAGTTGCCCAAAGCAAACCAAACATCGCAGCTAACAAGTTTGATCTCTCTCTGTTGGCAGTTTTTACTAAAAGTTTTGATGTTACAGTGGTTGCTGATATTTGTAAAGATATTGAAAATGTAAGTTCTTTAAGTATTGATTGTCACGTTAATAGTATTTGTGATTATAAAAATTACTCATGTTATACAAATGCTGCATCATTTTGATTTGGCGTTTAAAGAAACAACAAAAAAATCGAAAAGGAAATATAAATACCAAAAACCTTTGTTTGTTGCAAATTGTAAAACAATGCCGAGATGCGTGTTCATAGACGTAACAAATCTCAGCATTTTAAATCAGCGTTCTTAAACGCAAGTAAAGGGTACAGTCAAACCTTAAAAACGGCTTTTTCAAATTTGAGGAAAGATTCCGCAGATAATCTCCACTTTACAAAAAATACTGATTCAAAATCATTTTGGAATATCTTGAAACCTTTCGATACAAAAAGACAGTCTGAAATCAACATAAATGAATTTTATACTTTCTTAAACATTTAAATGCAGCTCAAGATATATGTAATGATGGTGTCGACAACGTTGATGTTTGTGACAGTGTTGAACATTTTGATTATGAAGATGATGGTGTAAATATTCATGACTTTGACGATAATTCCCAACATACTTGTAATGTTAGTAAGTATACTTTGGATGTTTCCTTCACCAATAAAGAAAAACTGGAATCTGTACATCACTTTAAAAACATAATATAGCTGTCGGTTTGTATAATGTATATACGGAGTATATTAAATGTTCCATATATATTTTGCTCCCTGTCTATGTAAAGTTGTTTAATATCATTTTAGAGTACGGAGTAATGCGGCCTTTGGGTATGATAAGACAGATTTATAAGTGAGTGAGCGAGGAAGTTTCTGTTTTACGCCGCTTGGGCAATATTTCAGCCATTAGCGTCCAATCTATGAGAAAAATATGTTTACGTTTTTATGATCCAATAATGAAACATGTTGTATATTTGTATTTTTTCTCTTTCTTTTTGTCATCTCCATGAGAATAAACCATTCATTCATTCAACAGACGATTGTCATTCTCAGACACCGGTTTATTCTTCTTCAACAGACGATTGTCATTCTCAGACACCGGTTTATTCTTCTTCAACAGACGATTGTCACTCTCAGACACCGTTTATCCTTCATCAACAGAAGATTAAGTCTCGTGATGACTATTATGCCATTACTATTAACATCATAATTAATGTTTGAAGCATGTTTACTATTTCGAAAGTGTAAAAAAAACATGTTTCGGCTAGTTAATTAAATGAAGGACAAATATCAAAATAAATACCATTCTTCCATAAAGAGAAACAGCATTTTCTATATGTTCTTCTCACTGTCCTAGATTTGTGTCTCTCTTTGATTATATTGTGCTTGAAATAAGAAATTCAAGAAGGTTATCAAAAACACTGTCATATTAGAACAAAGAAGTGGTCTGTTTATGCTTCCCATGACTTCATTGCATATTCACTCCTTTGTCATATCAATATTTAGATTAGCTAATATTAACTTAGATTAACTATATATCTATATTCGTATTATATTATAATTTGTTCAGAGTTTTTTTATTGCACATTGGTTACATCTTTACTGAAAGTTCTACACATATTTCACATGTTGTTACTCCACGTTATTCTACCTCAGCCACTCTATAAAGGCAATTTAGTAAGTTTTAAGCATTAAGTCAATCTCGTATTTTTTCCCAAATAACTTTTAGTTTTTGTATATTCATCAGTCTGATTAAAATCGACTTTACTCCAAGGAATAAAATATCAAAAATATTGTCTCTATCGGGGCTCGAACCAGCCAGAACATCCTCTCCGTCTCGGTCTGAATGCACCGACCTCTATCGCATGTTCCTATGACTAGTTTAGCGCAGACAAACCCAGTCATAGGCTATCCAAACACACCCTCGTTTTTAAATAGCGTTTAGAGGCGATTATGTATTACGAAAGGTACACTGTAGTTACCTTCCCCTGCATGATATCGAAGCTATGAGCTTGCGTCATAACATGCGGGTAATAGGGGTGCCTTCAGACTGTGAATGAGAGGAAAGCCGGGCTGGTTGAAGTTCAAACCCCACTAGAGACAATATTTTTACACTTTTTTTCCTCGAATCACAGTCGACTTTAATCAGACTGTATATTCATAATATTTATGTTCTGTTATCGCCTTGGTTAGAAGTGCAAAGGGTCGTCGTGTCTTGCATCACTGACATTTCCGTCGCAAATACATCCTCTTGAAATTAAGTTCTCATGAAACATCATCTCAGGCCTTATGGTTCAGGATTTGTGTTGGAGTGATAAGATCCACTGCTGTCCTAATGACTTCCGGTGGGTGTGTACCTCAGCTATTGTCGCATGCTTTGCTGAAACTACAGTTTATTATATTGTGCACTTGAGTCACCCAACCTGACCTTGTTTCAAAGAGACACGTTCATGTAATGTCATAGACCGTGGTAATCATAAGCTGGCAATAAATGTTTTTATTGGTCGAAATTTGGCAGATAGTTTCTGCATTTTCCTTTGAGCCAGGGGAACCCCAGTAAAGGCCAATTATTGCTCGTATTCAAATAAGAGAGAACGATATAGGATTATCTATATTTAACTTCGTCTTTTGGGTGGATCGGATGAAGTTCAACACCAAACAGAGTAAAAACTGATCGCGTTTAACACTGGTTTATTTATTTCCCTCCCTAATAAGAAACACTATTGATAAACTTCCAAAGACACTAAATTTAACTTCTTGAAATATTGTTAAAACAATTAATACTAATTTCTTAAAAGCTTGATGAATATGTATTTAGAACACTTTCAAAACATTAATTGCTAAGGAGTATAGAACGTTACTGCTGAAATAAGAAAATTCATTTGAGTTCCATTGATAGGAACATTTTATTCAAAGAAATATTTTAAAACATGCTTCACAATAGTGTCATTGCATCCATGTAAGGTCAGCCAACATGCTGTGACATCCACGTGTGCTTCACAATTGTCTCATGGCACTGGACTTTACTACAGCATTAAACAACAGTATTCTCTATAATGTCATGGCAATATATCATGCATATCCTATCTAATAGCCAACAGCATTGAATTATTTTTGGTGCAGGTTATTAGATAATTAAACCCTTTCACATTGATCAAAACTTGAAGTGAAATTACATGCCGTGCATCAGTTTAATTCGTCATATGAATTGTTTTCAATTCCAAAGAGTTCTTTTTAGGATTTTTACTTTAAGATAACATTTGATGTTTGATAATTATCTACAAAACTATTTGATTCAACACAACTATAAAACGACAAATAAGACATTATCTAAATTAAATACATAGATGGGCCTATTTCCCTCGCATTTACAAAACATAACTATTGCAAACATGTGATATTGTAAACTGGCCATAATCAAATGCATCTCATGTCATGTATATATTCAACAACTTTCAGAAACTTGGATGTGTACTATCTTCTGTCCGTTAGTTATTTTCGTCGAATGGACCTATCATATTTGTTGTACACGTTTTGATACAAATGGTGATAATATGAATATATTATTTATTCATTTAATATCACAATATGCACATCCGGTCCACGACCTATTGTTTGCAGAGATATATATAACATGTGGAATCATAAACATTATGACAGTTTGCTTCAAAGATTCCACTAATTCCTAGGCTTTGAGTTTCAAGTGTGCTTGTGCGTGTGTGCGCGTGTGTGTGTGTGCGTGTGTGTGCGTGTGTTCGACGAGGTAAGAATGACAAAGACGAGAATTAATAGTATTAGATGCAAAAATCGTTAACAGTTAATAGTTAGACCATATTATTAAATTATATCAGCTTAGTTGTTTCAAATGTCACATATCCATATGCTTCAAACATTTACTGACAATTCATTTAGAAAGGAAGGATTTGCCTCATCGTAATCACATTATTACCTCGACCAAAACACTAACATTTAACGCAACTTCTTATCATGACAATCAACCCAAACCTGACCATCAACCCAAATTTGCAGAAAACCGCACCTTGCTTTGCCAGTTAGACATTGTTAACATATACATATATCTTTGAATAACTCAATAACTTCCCAACTATTCAAACACGCACTGAAAGGGTGAAGATTGAGTAATGAGTAATTCCATTACTTAGGTTTGCAAATATTCTACCCCTGACTGGTTTTTAAGATAGCCAAGGAAGTTTTTAGAATTGTGTGCTAAAATCGTTGATATATCGGAGGTGCCCGCGGTCAGTAGAACCTCGAATGTCCCCCAAAAATAAGCAAAATTTTCATCAAAAAAATTACAAAATTTTCATCAAATATTTTACAAAATTTTCATCAAAAATTTAAGAAAATTTCCACCCAAAATTCAACAAAAGTTTCACTCGTAATGTAAACATAAACCTCACCTCCTCCTAAACCAAACACCTTAACTATCATTTTAAACCTTAACATATACCCTTATCTCAAACAAATAACCCGTAACGCGTCCCTTACCGATAACTTCACCAAACAGTAATGACTCCAAAACTAACTGCAAAAGACAATCTGAATAACATCTGATTGACCATTTGATTTAAGTAAATTTGATGGATTATATTTGAGTTGATAAGAACTGATCCCATGTTACGCTCAATCTGCTTTTAGTTGTGTTTGCGCAAAACAGAACACGCCCCGTCTGAGTCTCAATCATTGGCATCTTGAAGACTAAACAGGGAGAAATTCGAACTTGCTGACACTCATATCCGCATGGAGAACCAGGTTGTCAGGATTTTCATCAGGTGTTATGTCACCTATCCCACCGTAATATGTACCGTCGATATAGACCTGAAAAGTTAAAGGAATTCATATACCAATTCAACAGTTCTAAAGCCAAGTTGGCTCTGTAGAGAAAACATAAACGCTGATTAGGAAATTTAAATGGGGTTTTCCTTGATGCAATTTTACAGTTTGTTGTGTACTCTTTTTTCTCTATGTGATTTGCTTAATCCAAAGTTTATTTTTAGAAACGAATGTTCATATTCTCGCGTTGAACTTTTTATCTACCAGTTCCTCATCGGTGGATAATTGGCTTCATCTTTCTCGTAAATACTTATGTTGCTTCGACGCCATTCATTCATTTATAATTGAAGAAAACAAGTTTTTTTTAGAACTAATCATTACTCAATAATTGCTATACTGTCATACCTCGTATCTTGAGTTCTGACGACGAATGTCCGCAACGAAAGGCTGTGACACAACAAAAGGTATGGACGTCACTGTCTCTCTACTCCAAATATCGCTGATCTTCCTGTTGAACCAAGTTTCGTTGACAACTGAAGTGTAGTTAAACCGGATGTCCACCTGGAGCTTGATGTCTGCCGCAGTCTTCAGCACTATCATCATCCTGCAGGTAAAGATGGTATTCATATAAGGATGCCTTGTTTTGAACATTCTGATTTTTCATATAATTGAGGGAGGGAAACTCTGTCCTATTAGTGGAAAATACCCTCTCTCTGACTTCAGCGGCGATATTTTTATTTCACCCTACTGTGTGGCGATAAGTTTTATCATCACTCGAGTAACGTCAAATTCTAGACATTGACGTCATGATACGATATGACGTAACGAATTCTCATATGACCTTACACTGTTACTGCCTCACAGTATTTGCTTGAAAGTGGTGTTAGAATCTACACCGAACGTCGTATTTCTTTGCAATAAAGAAGTTGTAAATACATGTACTTGTATTTCTTCTTCTCACAAGAATTGTTGGTTACAAGGTTAAACAAGATAAGACAAAATTAATATCAATTATTTTTCTTAGAAACGTTTCGTCTAACATGAATGAAAATGTTTCAAATTTTACATTCCGTGAACTAACTCCATACAGCTTTTAAATCAGAGATGTCTAAAAACCTTTTTCTATAGTGATAAATCGGGGTCTTTGAATGAGGCAGGGTCTGTACTGACTGAGTTGCTTGTTGTAAACACAAGTATCAGTGGTATAGCAGAAGGTGTGAACCAAACTAAAACGATGTTACATGTGTTCACAATCTGCATGACATGTATCTGTTAACAGACTGACTGTTGAGTCAAAAGAAAAACGATTTGTTTACCTGCGCACAATTATAAACTTCATTATCATCATTATATTGATGTGCGTACCTTGTAGCTTGCAGTGGGGTAGCGTACACGACGATATGGTAGTCGGGGGTCATAGGACAGGTGGTGCTCTCTGCAAATGTCAGGGTCTGTCACAGAAAATGGGATCAATAACAAAGGAGGTCAAATGTCAGAGTTGACACTAAAAGACAAGAAATAAAAAACCCATTTCTCTTATTGAGCACACAGTTTAAGTTAATACAGTTTAAACCAATTTTCTAGTTAACTCTTTAACGAATAGTTCAAATTTAAAATAAAATATATCTGTAGATATGAGTTCAAGAGTTCAGGGAATATTCTCTATGTTTTATTCTCTTACACACACACGAAGTATTTTATTTATCATATATATACTTCAGACGACACTTGCTGTAGGTATCATTTTAATGATGACTGGATGGATCGCATTTCGACTTGTTAACAAGTCTTTTCAACAGTGTTGAGTTCTCACAACATGGCAAATATATATGGGTAGACATTCATAACGAATTCATAAGAATGTACAATAGACTGTGATTAATTTGTAAGTTGGGAAGTGTCAAGTTGGTGGCCTAATTAGTGCATATATATATACATGAATATTATAAAATTACGGAATTGGGAACATAAGCACATTCATATTAGCTAACTTGCGCTTTCAGCCATGTTGGCTTCTTCAGTTTAGTTTTGAATGTCAGTTGTCACGCAGATTATGACATGACGCTCCTAATGAAATATGATAATCCGCGGCTATTGGAAGTGATGGAAAATGGATTTATCAAACAATTTGAACCATCACTTAATGCTAAAATTTAGATTTCCTTGAACTTGTCTTATGACGTCCTTACCACTTTGACTGGGTTTGATGAGAAGTGGATAAACAATATCATTTATAGAGTGGTTACGTACCTACGGACGGCCGTACGGACAACCGAGGGTAATCTAATGTAAAACATACAAAATAAGCTTCCAGGCACTAACTTAAAGTACACAGTATTTATATCCTCGAGGATCCTACAATCACTCTGCTCGTATCAATACTCGTATCAATTGTTACACACAGCTACTCAGGCCGATAGCTACAACAGCAAGAGTGGTAGGGGAAATTAGGTTCTGGATTCGTACGAAGGTAAAGTGCACTTTGGTTGCAAGATTGCCTTTGTAAAGACATCGGTCATTCATATTGGATTTTTAGGGAAAGGTTCACTCTATGTCAAAGTATGTGCCTGTTAATCGCACAAATGGGTAAATGACAATTTTTTTGCTTGTTACGTTTGCTTGTTTGTTTCTTATTCAGAGAAGAGTATTAGTATTCTTAATTATGGAGTAGGTTTATCCTTAGATTAGTTTTTAAGGGTTAAAAGTCGTACCACGAATGGGTGTGTTGATAGTTTAAGCAAACACTAAGACAATCATTATTGTGGACAACGGTTAATGGTCGCACTTTGTAAGGGTTAAAGCACATACTAAGACAATAATTGTTCATGCAAAGGGTGACGGCCCACCCAATCCAAGAAGAGGATTGAGCTTGCCAAGTGTAAGCCTGCACTAGGTCAATGATTAGGATTGTTAAGGGTTAACGTTTGCACAAAGACTGAATTGGGCTTATTGAACGATATGGACCAAAATAGGACAATGATTGGGCTTATTAAGGGTTAAGGCCTAAGATAAGAAAGGATTGAAGCTTGATTGATCCGCCTTGTTAAGCGATAAGGCCCACACTAATACAATGATCGGCCTTGTTAAGCGATAAGGCCCACACTAATACAATGATCTGCCTTGTTAAGCGATAAGGCCCACACTAATACAATGATCTGCCTTGTTAAGCGATAAGGCCCACACTAATACAATGATCTGCCTTGTTAAGCGATAAGGCCCACACTAATACAATGATCTGCCTTGTTAAGTGATAAGGCCCATACTAAGACAGGGATTCGCCTTATTAAGCGCTAAGGCCCACACTATGACAACGATCTGCCTTGTTAAGCGATAAGGCCCATACTAAGACAAGGATCCGCCTTGTTTAGCGATAAGGCCCACACTATGACAACGATTTGGCTTTTTAAGGGTAAGGCTTTGCACTTTGACAAGCTTAAGGATTGGGCTGGTTATGATTTGAGCCCACACAAAGACATGTTTGTTTTTTGTCAAGGCGAAGGCCCGCAAAGAGACAAGGATATGACTGGTTAAGGATTAAGGCTTGCACTATGACATTGATTTAGCTTTGAAATCCGATTGAGGCTTGGGTTATTTAAGATACAGGGTTTTCTGTTCTTACAGGATCGTACCAGACTGCTTGGTTACAAGTTCCATTGAGTCCCTCCCAGGTTCCAAGCGAGGAGCACGTGTGAGTTGAGCTTGTTCCACAGAAGAGGAATTCAGAATAACAGGTATATTGAGTGACAGCGCCTTCGTATTGTCCAGTAGAAGACTTGTTAGAATTGCCCAGATCAGGAGCGGCGCCACATATAATGTGTTCTGTGAAACAAAAATGACACAATTGTTTTGTTCTCATTCAGACATTTATCTGTTATCTCTCCAAAGTCGAAAATAGAACATCTACGCATTATAAAGAATCAAAAGCAATATGTAAAAGCAACATTGATTTGTTTAGGTTCTTTTATACAGCTAAATCCAGAAATGGTTTTACCAAATATCATGTACAGGTTAGTTAAGGTAAGATGAAAACGGGCTTAACGCAGCTTTGAACAGAATTTCCCTTATATCGCGGCTGCTAGTATAATTGCAGGGAGAACGCCCGCAATATTAGTGCACCCAAACCTTAAACGGTATAGAATAGTTTTTCTACTGCAGACAAAGTTAACGAGCCCCTGGCAGGATTCGAAATCTGGACCTCTTGGTCCATAGCCGGACGCGCTAAGCGCTGTGCTATCCCATCTCCTACAGGGCTAATGCTTACTTATAGATATCTGTTTTCACCTCAGATGAAACAATTAGAAACATTCCTTGATTACAACGTGTATTAAACCTAATAAGAAACGGAATTGTAGTAGAAAAACATTACATAGTCAAAATCCTTACACCTGTTTACACTTATACGTACCACCAAATGGATAAAATGGTTTCACTTTTGTTACAAAAATTAGGCAAAGGCCATTTTCCGTCGAATGTATTGCTTTAAGTTAAAATCAAAAGTATCTTATAATTTCAACGGTAAGAAAGTGAAATTTAACAATGATCTACACAGCTAGTTGGCAAACACATCAATAGCACTTTTTGTTTTGTGCTGTCGCGTTCTTGGTCAAGTTGTCAGGTCACAGGTTTTATAAGAATTTATCCCATATTTGCAATTTTGCTATGAAAATATATATTTCTTGATATATATATATATCATTAATTAATCAATAATGTCATCTACATTCGTTTCAAAGCAAAATGTTTTATTTTGAAAATCACGGACATTTTTAGGCAATGAATAGAAAAGGTAATATACTTTCTTTCACGGATTATAGATAAAAAAATAAATACTAGTATTAAAATTAATTATCTGAATCAGTTCAAAATCACAAAAGGCACGTTTTCACATGCTGACTGATCCATATATGCGTATGTTTCAATAGAAACTGCCAAAAAAATCAAAGAAGTTGATAATCCCAAAAGAGTACACATGCTGACGAGTTGACAAAGTTTCAATGGTAACAGTCATAGTTTGGTGAATTTTGCTCCGGAAACCAAATGATAACGAACGGAGAGATGGAAGAACATGCATACTGGGCGATATTAGATGCCAGTGGAATAACGATTACTTGCAAGACTGTCACAATAACTCTTAAATTATTAACTCGTGAATATAAGAGATACCTGTAAAGATTAGAAAGGTTTATGAGTAGAAGGTAAATCTAAAGACTTATCTGAAGAAGCCAGGTTCATTGGCACAAAGGTTTGTATCGCATTGAAGCAGACAGTGGTTCTCAAAGCTTTTGATTAGGCTTTATGAACGTCGAGGAATTGGTTAAGAGTTAGGATTTAATTATTTCCTTTGAAAATTCTATTTACCTGTAATACAACTTGGAGTGTTGAATCTGTCAACAACACAAGTGTTGCCTCCTGTACAAGTCACTCCCTCACAGGGTCCGGCTAGACTCTGCAGGAGAGAAGAACAATCCATAAGCTGACAGCTTGCTGTTTATTTCAGTATAGGGTCATTGGTTAGAGATACAAGATTACAAAAATGTATACATACCCACATGTTTTTCGCTACATAATAAATGAATGAATGAATGATTGAACTTCTAAAGTGGTCGAGATATAAAAAAACCAAAAAAAACCCCAGAATGTTCATTTTGTTATTAAAAAATAGAGCCATTGGCTCTGTAGCTCATCAGGCTTCATTATCAATTATGCTTTATATATATTAGGGGTCACAGGACCACCAAAGCTACAATTCATAATCCTCATCAGTCAAGGAGTATGTACACAAAATTTCAGCTTTCTAGGCCTCATGGTTCTGGAGAAGAAGATGAAAATAGGTTTTTAGGGCGTGGCCCCTGTGGCCCTTATTAGAGGTCACAGGGCCACTAAAGCTACAATTTATAATCCTCAATAGTCAATGAGATTGTACACAAAGTTTCAGCTTTCTAGGCCTCATGGTTCTGGGGACGAAGATCAAAATAAGTTTTTAGGGAGTGGCCCCTGTGGCCCTTATTAGGGGTCACAGGGCCACCAAAGCTACAATTTATAATCCTTACTAGTCAAGGAGTCTGTACACAAAGTTTCAGCTTTCTAGGCCTCATGGTTCTGGAGAAGAAGATGAAAATAGGTTTTTAGGGCATGGCCCCTGTGGCCCTTATTAGGGGTCACAGGGTCACCAAAGCTACAATTTTTAATCCTCACTAGTCAAGGAGTCTGTACACAAAGTTTTAGGTTTCTAGGCCTCATAGTTCTGGAGAAGAAGATGAAAATAGGTTTTAAGGGCGTGGCCCCTGTGGCCCTTATTAGGGGTCACAGGGCCACCAAAGCTACAATTTTTAATCCTCACTAGTCAAGGAGTCTGTACACAAAGATTTAGATTTCTAGGCCTTATGGTTCTGGAGAAGAAGTCGAAATTCCACAAAGTTTACGGACGGACGGATGGACGGATGGACGGACGGACGCCGGACACCATGCCATGCCATAAGCCCATCGGGCATTACAGGCCAGATGAGCTAAAAAATAAAATTACACATAAAAACGATTAACTGTTTCTATAAAACAAATACAGTTATCAAATTAGAAGATAAATAGTTGCGTTTGTAAAATTTCCGGGATTCATTGTTATTCAACACCCGCAAATTTAGTTTAAAACCGACGGCGTTAGCCGGAGGTTTTAAACGCTTAAATTTGCGGGTGTTGAATAACAATGAATCCCGGAAATTTTACAAACGCAACTATTTATCGATATTGTAACATGACCGTTAGTTATAAGCATTTTAAGAGCGAACTCTATTTTTGCGTTGGGAACTCTGAGTTGAAAGGATCTAACGACTGATCCATTATTGTTATAGGTGTTCGCAGCTACAAAGAACAAGGAATTCCCAGTGTTATAGACATTAAAATAGTGTTCTAATATTGCAAACCAGTTGCACTCATAACGGTGAGATCATATAGTTTTCACTGTGAAATTTACGATAGAGAAAACAGTTATATAATTCATGAACCAACAGGAACAAACCCGTCTGATAAAATATCTTAAACTCGCCTAGACCATTGTGACGGTGACGCGATCACTATGACGTCATAACCGTTGGCCTTAGTGACGTCGTGCCATGGGAACGGCATTCGAAAGAAACCGGCCGCATGGCTCAAGGCGGCAAATTAGGAGAAACTTAGCCAATTAAGAAAGTTTGGTTACATAAAGCTAAAGCAAATAGAAAAGGATTTTTGGCATCTACGGGAATGCGCAAGTTAGAAAATGACAGCAACAACAGTAAAATGTGAATCGGTCGCGAATATTGGGAGAATCAGAACATTTTAATGTTGAGGTAGACCAAATAATGTATCCTTTCGCGGTGATTCGCCTCAGCCAATTTGCGGGTGTTCATTGCCATTTAACACTGGCAAATTCTTCAAATCAACCAATCAGAAACGAGTATTTACCGAAGTCATGTTACAATAAATAGTAATGTTACATCGGTTAACGACCGTCATTGTTTTAGAAAATATCAATATAAAGGAAAACAACCCTTAACAACAGTCGTTTAGTTTGTTTTTTTTTAAAAATGACTACTTTTTTCAGACATTTGACTTAATGACTGAAAAATAACACCAGTCATTTTACTAAATGCTTGTGTTATTTTTCGATTTCTTTAAAAATTCAAGATTTTCTTTGGGTTAACATCAAACTGATTTCTTGAAAATTGTCCTTTGAACACACTTTTAATTATCACTTTGTAGATCATCAAAATATCCATAAGTTGGTATGCCACCCCCTATAGCACGCTTTGAGGTCAGAGCCTTCAACGCACACAATTTGGTCAAATGATCTCTGATTGGTCAACGTGACCCTGAATAAATACTAATATCCACCTCTTGAGCGGCGGAATAAATCATTTATACCCCGGCACATAAAAAGCATTAAAAAAGCATGAAGATTGAGCGTCTTGAAATGTACAATGTATGTTACCTCGAACACATGATTAAGCTGATTACTTTTGATCTACTGATATGTAGCTTTGAACAAACTATAGTAAAATGACTTACGAATTTCTTACCCTTTATCTTCATATTATATGCGTTTTGTTTAAACATTCGGTAAGATAAATTTGTTATACCATTCAAAGGCGGGGTACACGGGGATATATCCGTCTCTCGCTTGGTGTTATGCAACTCGCCTTCGGTATAATTTATATTGTCTACGTGATGCACATTTCTTTGTGAGGATTGAACTTCCAACTACACGTTTCGCTCTTGACTGCTTTTCTGATAGTCAAGGCATAATGATTTGAAAGTTCAATCGACTCACGTGTTACAAAGTTCCTTTAGCATTCGGTCTCTTCAACCATGACCAGTGTGTTCGGTGTAGGACATCATATGTTTCTTCAATATTGACAAAATACAACACTGTCAAGTCACCATGTTCATATTTTTTCATCAGTTTTTCAATTTGACACATTAATATATTTATTCATATTTGTTCAAAATAAAATACTCACTTTTTGTCTTTGGGTCAGCTTAAATGTTCTTCGGCCTGGCATTATTAGAAAAATACTTTTTTTCATGGAATTAAAACCTTCCCCATAGCATCATGCTTTTTAGGTAATTGAGATACAAGCCTAAGATTACTAATTTACTGCACTTCAGTGACACGTTATAACTATTTTGACATATTGCCTAAACAGTAACAGTCAAATTGTCAAAAACACAAGGTACAATTTCAGTCATTTAGCTAAATGCCTAGAACAATTAGTCATTTTTTCAAATGACTGACCGTCGCAGTTATTTGATAAAATGCCATATACATTTAGGCGTTTGACAAAATGACTGATTTGACATAATGACTGAAGCATATATATGTACAAAGACAACAAATTTCTACACTCACCCGGGGCCATAGAGAGATGTCAGTGAGAAAGAACTCTGGGTCGGTGTGAACATCCCCGGGGTCTCCTGCACTGTCCTGAGAGGCGAGGTGACAGGTGCGAGTCTCTCTCTGGTAGGACACGGACATACACGTGGAGACTGTCAGACAGTGAGACACGCACGTGTAGAGAGGGACACTGTCCACAATCTTGAACACACTGGAGATCATCCTCTTCCCGTCCTGTGTGACAGAGGCAAGATCAACACAAGCTGACACGCCATGCACCAGCACAAGGGCGACAAGCAGGGGATGCATCTTCATTATCAGAGATAACCTTCTTCAATACCTTATAAATACCACTTCAAACAAGGCTATTGACCAAATCTTTGAATTCAATCTGCTTCGCAAAAAGACAATAAGTTTGTACAAATGTTCTTCAAATCACAGTCACAAACAGCAATTCCTTGTCTTGGTAAATTCACACCGTATGATCTTGAGAATTCCTGAGCAAGGGTTCTCCTACCCCTTCTGTGACATTGACATTGCCTCTTCTCTATCAAAGACTCCAGAAACACCGATCAATTGTCTTCTTGCCTCTGCTGAAGAAAATATGTGTATAAAGGGATCTTGTAGATACAAATACAGAGGTATACAGAGATTATTGCAAATAGTTATGCACATCTTATAGCCGCCACATCTTCAACAGACAAATTAGTATGTGAGCTTAAAGTTTAACTCAGATTAGCTAAATGTTGAAATAATGAAGCAATCATTACTTACAAATTGATTCTAGTTCGCATTTCTTCCTTTCACATGTCTGACCAATCGTCTTCACGTTCTATTTACAAGCAGGAGTTAGTACTACTCCTTGCCTGCTTCTTCATCTCCATATAAACTGCTACTGTATCTAGTAGTGTCCTTATTATCAACGAATTATTCCCAACCTGTGTGACTTTGTGTTAAGAGATCATTACAAAGCGCTACACCGGGTGTAACACAGAGTGCTGACGACTAACCTAATGCTCTGTAAAGCCTTTCAGACGTCGTTGACATTCAAGAATTCTTGCCATTAATTATTACAAGAAATACAATGTAGGCCGTCTGAAAGTCAGGTTCAATATTGTTCAAGTTCTTGATTTCTCCATATCCTCTACATTGACATGTTTACTAACCTAGTCAGTTTATAGGTATATTCTAAGATGCCTAGCGGTTAGAACAATCGAAAAAAAAGTACTTTATCAGACAATAAAGGTATAGTTTTTTCATGACGTAACAATTGAATGACGCTATCCGCTCTTCCCCGCTGCCCCCTCGTAATAACGCGTGTCCATGGTAACCTTTGACCTCGCTTCTATCATTCAACATGGCGCATCCCTATCACGGCAGCAACCAAACTTTCCGAAGCCGAGATTGGGGCCCTTGGTATCATGTCCGTCACTGGTCACAGAAATGAGCAGTCGTTGAAAAGCTACATAACAACTCCATCTTACAGAGGAACAACGCTGCGAACAATGCTCTGCCTCAGACATGCTTGTCGAGTGACCACGTTGACATTCCACGTCAGGTCACGGCGCCCCGTAGCATTTGTGACGTTGACACACGTCAACCGTCTCTGCCAAGCAACGTGCCATATAGCTCAGCCAATACAGTTTGTACAGCTCCTCCAGTCAGCTAATATTAGCGGTGGTACCATCAACTTAAACTTTTATGACAACAGCAAAACAATACCCATGACAAACAATACCCATAATTCTTTGTGGAATGTCAATCACGTGATAAGCCTTATATGGGGAGTGTGGCCCGCACTGCATGATCGCACAACTTGATTGTTCAAAAGTAACGTTTTTTTAAATACGAGTTGTCTGATGTTTTTTATTTGTTTGAACAATGAAAAAATAACAAGAGAATACAATTTTGAAATTTATAAATGAGAAAATAAAACTGCTACATTAACATAATCAACTGTTTCACCAATAAACAATATTTTTTAATTAGGGGGTGAGTTCTAAACATGGAATAGCCAGCAGTTAGCCCTGTTCATGGATATATAATCTTAGTTATTTTAACAATATTTTAATTTGAAATTATAAGAATGTTTATACCTCCCTACAAATAAGTTTGGTATCTTAGAAAAGAAATAAAGTTCGCTCTACCCCAATGTGTTTTGTAATACTACCGTCCTCGTGCTTTAACTATAATAGTTCAGGGCAAAACTATACTTTATTACAAAACACATTGGGGTAGAGCGAACTTTATTTCTTAAATCACGGGAAATGTTTTCCTTCAAATACATCTCATTGAACTGGTGGCAAATCCAAAAAGTTTGGAGGGAAGGGGTGAAGGGTTTTACCTATTGAAATTTAGGGCTCGAGGTCATCATTTATAAGGACAATTTAATAATATATCGCCAAATTTCGCAACATATAAACAACTTTACTAATTTTGTTATCATTCTGATGAAAGATAGAAAGGTGAGACAAAATACCAATCTAATTCAATTTTTCCGTTACAAGTAATTGGGGAATGAGGAATTTTCCACTGTTATGATCTAAGGTGGGCAGGGGTAAAGATTGTAGCTTTTAAGACGTTTATTCAAATGATAATAAGGCAATATATCTTAAAAGTAATACATGTAGTTGTTTAGTACGAGGTTATAGCAACTCGCCTATCATATCTAAAAAAAACATTAGCAACCAAACAATTCAAAGTTAAAATACGTCACCTGTTACATCCTTCTCATAAAACCTGAATCCTGATCCAAGAATTGCTATAAATGCTGAGTCTGATTTTATGATGTCAGATACATTTATCATGATCTCCAAAACGTTGTCTTCAGCCAAACATATTCCATGAATAACACACAGGGATTGATTCAGAATTATCTAGCTAATGCAGTCATATTTACAAGTTGGCCTCCTTAAGGTGTTCCTTAAATAACATAATGGTCAAATTCGATTTACCATACAATTTGAAAATCTTCAATTTCTCAAGCAAATACAGTCCAATTGCAAAGCATATACCACAGTCTACCTCCAAGTGGTCTTAAAATAGGATGATGACAAATTCTGTTTTTTTGCTTTTAAGTTGAACCTTTGTTAAACTGACATTAAAATACTTTAATATTTACAAGCTGAGAATGCAGTCTCCTTGAAGTGTATTGAGCCAAATGCCTTTTGACTATGCAATCTTGAAGTTGCCATACTAATGTAGAAATATTGACAAGCAGATATCACCGTCTCCTTAAGTGTTAAAATGGTACTGGCGTTACGTGAAATATATATTGATTGAAAGTCTTAATCATGTATTTGTGAAAAAGTTCTTTGGTGAAGTATCAAGCACAAAGCCGTAGGCGTAACAATGCATTACTACACAACAATGCATTACTACACGGAATGATTCAACACATTTATAACGTTAATGAGGACATTTAGTGAACTCACGAAATCTAAAGTAAACATTGCAAGCCAATGCCTTTGGATTGATAAACAGGTTTGGTTACATTTCCTAAGCATTAAGTTTGTTTAAATATTTGTATGTACCATACTATTAAAACACTTATCTCTTCTGTTCATGTTAACGTTAACGTGGCTACAGATGCTTAACAACTTTGTTACACTGTTCATGAATTCCTATGTTATATCATTAGTCACCATTTCAAAAACCATTTCAACCCTAAAATGTTTGCTCAATTTACACTGTCGTGTACCCGATAAGGAGGGGACTTTTCAAAATGGTGGACGTGACAGATCAACAGAGGTAAGTGTCTGCTTTCAGTGCTCCCTTCTCCTAATCGACGAGGTTTAGATGGTCACCTTTAACTGTGGTAATCAGGAATAGAATTTCGAATACATTCCTTACGAGTTTTGGTTCACAAACTGCAAGAAATTTGCGTATTTTAGATGTCAAGTTGATGTTTATCTCACTTTCATTTTCGAAGCGGAGAGGAGACTTTTAAATGCCTTGTTTCATGCCCTTAACGACCTTGAATATCATACATATTGTCGCGCATATCAGTGTTTGGTTATACTAAAGATTTCTGTGCAACTTGAACTGATTTGGTTCAGAAACTACGAAGTTATTGACAAAATAACAAATCAACATGGCAGCGGAGTGGACTCGCCGAATAATCGGCGGAGCGGACCCAGCAGGTCGGATAGGGAGAGGACATTTTTGGATATGGAGGGGACACATTTGGATATGGAGTGGACATCACTTTCAAATTGTACTGTAGTTGAGACAATACCCATGGTAATAAACAAACTCCTTTGTAAAGTTGGCCAAAAGAACCCCACAGAAGACGTAATCTAGTTTCATAAGCATTGTCATCGACAATTTTGTGTGTTTTTGTGTTTTAAATCTATATATATATATATATAGGTGTCATGACAGAACAGTTTCGGGCGTCCATAAGAGAGGCATCGACTCACCATTCAAAAATGCAGATTATATTCTTTCTGAATGTTTTTAAGTTGAGTCCATTGTAGACACAAACTGTGGGTTATCATCAAATGCTTGAAATTATGACATACCTTAAGGTTTTTTTTACCAAAAATATTGTTTTATCTAATTCTTAAATAATATCTCCAATACTAATTTGTAATAGTACTGTAGATCCCATCTACACCATTCCTGCACAGTGGTAAACCTTCTAATTAAATGAACTTTGCATGCTGACGTCAGGTTGATGCTGGGATTTTGTATTGTCCATGTGCTAATCAATATGGTTTAGGGGTCCTTGACACAAAGCAAACTGCTCTTGCTATGCTCGCTTGGTGTCTCGAACCCGTGAAAGATCCATCACATGATTCGCGGTAGTCTTGCATCAGAAAGTCTATCATCGCACAGGTTGGGCCTTTTCCGCTCCTTCATGTAGACCACTCCAGACCAAAAGAACTCGAGAAGTTTGCATCAAAGAGCTGCCACCTACACAAATTATCTCTACATCCGGGTCACAAAATTGGGTCATTCCGGAGTACCTTGCCACAGCTTTACAGATTACTCACAATATCCCTTATTTGAGCAAACAATGAAACCAAACTTTACGAAACAGTTTGCATGAAGACTATGAAGGCAAGGTATCAGGTTATATAGTACAAGGGTTTGTGATGACACATATATGGCAAACATAAAAACTGCATTTATAATAATTGTCCGAGAATAGTTTTTGATTTATTGCTTGCTACAAGCCAACGCAAATATCTAAAATAAATTGGTTGAATTTACAATTCATGGACATGGAATATATGAAAAATGGTAAAATGATTATGAATAAATTATTATTTGTTTGTTTCGAATCAATCAATCATAAAAATGAATTGATTAATTTTATAAATCGATATATCCTCACTGTACTCTAAGTACTTATGTTGATTAAAGCCAGATGTGAGATATTCAAAACAGGGATATATTTCATATCTCTTTGCTGTCCATTTTCGGTATGCCAATAACTATCAATTGAGTATTAATATGGCCTCCAGCTTAGTCTGGAGTACATCCGATCACTCTCAATTAAGGAGTTATTATCTCCTCGGACAAAATCGGTAATTGAATAACGCCCTCAGAAATCAGCGATAATTGATTGCTAGCAGAGATTAAGAGAATAAAATGTCTGACCTAAGCTTGAATGCATTGAGATACAATATCTGAAATTGATGTGCTTCAAATTAACTATCTAGATAAAACATGCACAGCTGTTTTATCGACTTGTGAAGAATTGTGTTACAAATACATCTGGTATTTCAAATAACTGGAATGAAATAGTATTGGCAAATGTTAAAGTAAAAAGTTTTAAACGAATGACAATTTGATAAGAAAAAAAGGTATATCTGGTTAACGGGGAAAGTATTATTAAGAAATATCATGTCATTTGTCTATGGAGTAGGCAATGCCGAGCATTTCTACAAACAAAAGCGTGTTGAGGTACCTGGAGACATACATCTAGATGCGTGATGTATAGAGATCAAAGAATTCCTATCTCAAAGATTAACTCGAGCTTTGAGATAAACTACCGCCACAGACTCGGAGGCTTTGTCTGAATGTCATTGCAAATATGCCTCAATATTATTTTTAGTTGCAAGATATCTTAAAGTTTCAAGGTTTTTTAGCGAATTTGATGTTAATAAAAAATTTCGCCTGCTTCATTGCTATTCTCTAATAATTGCTATTATTGGTTTTTAGGTCAGGAATCATACTTGTGCTGTACAATCAATATGTTATATTATGTTGTTTATGAAAAGTTCTTGATAAATTTATGGAAGCTATGCCTCACTTGCGGTAAGTTCTTGAATTAGGGACACATTGGAAAAGTGGATCATTAAAGGAAAAAATACAAATACAAAAGGAGATTTTTGGTGTGATAAAGATGGTATCTGCCTCAAACTGACCTTGTAGGTTATGGGCTCATGATATTTTTTTATGCAATCCAAACACTGTTGTGGTATCTTTGTGATCTATATTTCCTTTACTTATCAACCAATATCTAAATAAACGATTAAGATATGGTCAGTGTTGCATGTAAGCATGTTTTCAATGTAGTTTCATGTATTAAATTGCAATGTAACTAGATTAATAAATGGTTTAAATAATATTTTAGGAAGTGTTCCATTTCAATAACTTTGGTCAGATACATCAACTAATTGAAACCAAACTAAAATGGCCACACTCAACACGCTGAGAAACATTAACCTTGCTGATACTAGGAAAACGTTATTTGTCGTCATAGATTTAAATCAAGTTGTTTAGATTGTTAATTATAGTATCAGGGGAGGTTTGTTCCAGTTTTAATGATTGCGAAATAGTTCAGAAAATGTTTTCAGATTAATGTGATGTTTGTGTGTTTAAATGACAAAGTCCTTTCTTTCAAAAAGTGTAAATGTAACCAAACAAATTAAGGTAACATCTATGAAAAGATTTCGACAATGCTTGAAATGGGGGAAAAAACTCTCTAGGGGGAGTTTGATGTTTTTTCTGAAATTGAGTTCAATTTCAATATATTGTCTTTAAGGCTTTCGGAATTCAGCCATTTACTAAAATTTTATTTCTCTCCTGCTTAAAGTATGAGAAATAACACTAATTATTTTATAAAGAAACAGAAAAGAACGACAAATCACTCTGTCTAATAAATTCAACTCAACTCAATAATCTTTGTTTTCTTCAGCCACGGAAGAATCATTGCAAACAACCAAACAGCAAATGATGAAAAGTATTGATCTCCTGTGTAAACAGGCTATTATCCTTAGAAAAAAGGGTTGTTCTTAACACAATGTCTATCTTCATTCTCATTTCAACGTTGATTAAGTTTTATCTTAAAGTCATGAGTTCAAAGAGCCCTTGCTCTTAATGTCATGACATGAAATCACACAAGTTTCTTCAGAAGGCCGTCATTTGAAGATTGTAAGTCCATGTGTATGATTTTGTTATGTAACAAACGTAGTAATAATTAGCAGTATCTTTCCTTTTTGGGCTCTTGGGTCAGGTCTCTCAGTGGGAAAATGAATATCCCAGTAGAAAGACTTGAATCTGACTTACGCTATATAAATATGACTATTATATATATATCATATTGGATATTATTATATCTACCAGTCTCTGGAGCAAGTTTAAATTCACCCACGTAAATTTCGATAAATGATTACTTAGTAAGGAGGAATGTGTAACCTAAGGTATGTCTCAACATGAAGGGGTTGGGAATTTGAAAAATATATAATTTGAATTTGCGATTGTAAAATCGAGAGAAGAATGCCACATTTGAGGAGATTAACAGACAATCGTTGTCTAAATACAGAAATAAAGCCATCAATATTGCAATTTCCTTTGAGATGCAAACAAAACAAAACCCAAATCTAGACACTTTTCTATTGCATGGAATACGAAGTTTCAGAATAGATACTTAGACAATTTTTGAGCAAGTCATCACTTGTCTGATGATTTAAATTCATTGATTGTTATTTGCGTACTGTAAGTTGGTGGAAAATCCTTTTTAGTGAATATAACATCTAGCTGATTTAAAACATGAGCATTCAGAATAATTTTTTTTTTCTCGAGATTTCGTATAACAACCCCAAAAGGAATACGGGTCTAATGATTTAGATTCATTTATTGTTAATTACTTACTCTTTTTCTAGTGAATGTAACTGATGGTTGATTTAAAACATGAGCATACAGAATCAATCAAATGTTTTTCCAGATTTTGTATAACAAGCCCCAAGGGACTGATACGGCAAACATGTGACATATACTGTCGGCTGATGCTTATAGGTGATTTGAAGAAAGTTTCATCAAGTTCAATTCATTTGGAAAGGGAGGCTGTAACAATCATTAGATACAGGATATGACTTCATGGCATAATCTTAGAAGAAAAAACATTAAAACATGATATCTACGCAATCAAAAAATCCAACTAATTATATAAAACAATGAGAGATTTTCATCAGAGGTTTATTTGCAAATGGACAGATTTGATATGAGAACATTTAAACTGCAGAGAAATAATTACCTTGGAAGTAACACTTGTAAAATTAACTATTCATATATTGATAACAAAGTATTGTCATTTTGTAGTAGCAGTTGTAACAGTAGTTGTAACAATGTTGATGTTATATTTAAATTCAAAGCGTCCATTTCGGTATAAAAACCATCGGCCGATGTAGAAGATAAATACATTATATTGCGGCATTATATTTCCTATTATAGTATGTTACTGTTAATTGGTAGAGGAGTTAGAAGTAGAGTAAAAACAGTCCCAAGCACTAAAACACTAAGACATCTGTCTGTCTCTGTCTCTGTCTCTGTCTCTTCTCCACAGCTGAGGAATCAGCTACCCAAGAGTTTCTCTAACACACACCTCTCCGGCTCGCATTTAATTTTTAATTTTACTTATGTCCTATCAACTAACATTTCCTCTGCACAGAGAAACTTATCAGCTTATTTGATGAATGTTATGAGTGAGAAATTTACCATGAACCTTAATAATACATAGGTTGTCATGATCAGTTTACTTACACTTTTAATTCAACGCTGCGTTGCATCATAATCAGTCAATTATGTGAGAGAAAGCCTGTCGTTGAGTATGATTTACAATGCTTCAAGAACTCGATGTGATCATGGTAATCAAATCCGACGTTGAATGATTTAACGAGTGATTTATTTCATATCTTGTTCCTGCATTTATTGATATGTCAATAGGTATCAATTGCTAAATAATATGGCTTCCAGCTCAGTCTGGTGTACATCCGATCACTATCAATCAAGGAGTTATTATCTCTGGGGACAATAGCAGTAATTGATAATTGATTGATATAAGAGGTTAAGAGAATAAAGTGAGTAGTGACCTAACAAGGAAAATATTGGAAGAATTTGGTTCATAGACGCTACTATTGATTTTGACTTGAACATAACTCTGTATTCACTAATCTAAGAAAAAAAATTATTCATCACATCACAAATCTTATTAAAAGAACCGTCTTGAAAATGACAGAACCACTCCGTGATTTTCGTTACTTAATGTTAAACTGCAATCCGATTTTATATTAAAAAACATCACATATCAATGCTCTGCAAGTTGTTCCAAGGCAGTTATGCTGTATTTATGGTTTCTCAACTGGGCCAACTGATCCAATATACTAGACATACAGGTATAATTGACGAAAAAGGAAAGCTGTATTTATGGTTTCTCAAATGGATCAACTGATCTAATAAACTAGACATACACTCATGTGCCATATTAAAGTTCACAGTGACGTAATTCCCATAGACTTACATGTTATGTAGGTGTTGCGAGAATAATTTTCACAAATTAAGTAAACATTCCCTTACAGTCCTATTTTGCAGACAGGTTTAAATTCATGTCAGCTACATGTACATAATTAAATTTCATCTACAAGTTGATCAGTTTTCGAATGATACCTTTAAATAGTGTATGTGCAACGTGTGATTCCATTGACGGCCATGTTAAACATTACCGGTGTGTTGCATTTGTGCTTTTTCTTCATTTAGCAATTGCAGTTTCCATACTACTAATCTGACATTTTAATGCAAATTATGAGTATGTAGCAGAGAATATTTAGGAAATGTTGGTAGAAATTCACAACCAATTAACAAGAAATTAATTTATGAAAATTATTCTCGCAACACCTAAATAACATGTAAGTCTATGGGAATTACGTCACTGTGAACTTTAATATGGAACATGAGTGTACATGTAAAATTGTCAAAAAGGGAAAGCAGTTTGGTCAGGTGCATTAAGATCAGACAAGCCTCTGAAAATGTGCACATTAACTCTCTATGCAGCAACTTTTCATTCACAGATACTGCCGCGAAGTTACTTGTGAAGAGTACTATTCCAAGAACTATAATGAAGGGTGAGACTCTCGGTTATGGAATGTCAGATACCTTCAACATCATCTCCAATAAGTTGTCTGCAGCCAATCACATTCCATGGACAACACACAGGGATTGATAAAAAAAATCTCAAGCTAATGCAGTGATATTTACATTTGAACCCTTGGTTTCCTTTAAGTGTTCCTTAAATAACATAAGAGTCAAATTCGATTTACCATACAATTTGAACATCTTCAATTTCTCAAGCAAATACAGTCCAATTGCAAAGCATATATTACCATCTACTTTCAAGTAGTCTTAAAATAGGATGATGACAAATTCTTTTTTTGCTTTTAAGTGGAACCTTTGTTAAAGTGACATGTTAATGCTTTAATATTTACAGGCTGAGAATGCAGTCTCCTTGAAGTATTCTCTGGATAGTATTGGGCCAAATTCCTTTTGACTATGCAAGTTGAAGATCTTGAAGCTGCCCTACCAATTCATATTGACAAGCAGATATCACGGTCTCCTTAAAGTGTTTAAATGGTACTGGTGTTACGTGAAACATATATTGATTGAAAGCCTTAATCATCTATTTATGTAAAGAGAGTTATTTCCTGAAGCATTAAGCAGAAGGCCGTAGGCGTACCAATGCATCGCTAAACGGGACGATTCAATACATTAATAACGTAATCCTGGACATTAACTGATCTCACGAAATCGTTAAATAAATGTTACATATTGCAAGTAAAAGTATGGCCCCTCCAGTTGTTTAAATGAGACGCGAGACCTTATTCTGCAACTAGGGATTGTCGGGCCAGGTCATGATATATCTAACCGTTGGAATACAATAACTTTGCATATGCTTCTATTCAATGATGAAAACTTCAACAATCACAGTTTTGCCCAAAGAAAAGGCTACAGTGTCTCTTATGCTGATATCTAACTTTTCATGTTAAAATGGTTGAAAAAATTAATGATAACTAAAATAAAGAGTGGACACATTTACATTGAAGTACAAATCCATAAGCTTGATGTTTAAAATATACGACAGCCCAAATGCATGACTCAAAGCAATGACACTGTTTGAAATCGGGACACCATTTGCAATTATTGTGATTTTAAGTCACTCGTCTGTTGAAGTGATATGATGTTTTAATTTCTTTATTATATATATATTGCAACATATCATGTCTTTTAAATTGCATTTTTTTCTCATAGTTTTTGGGCGGCTTGTATATTTTAAATTTTATCAAAATGCGTGCATGTGTGTACGAGATGAACGTAAATAATCAGATTCTCTCTGTATATATGTTACAGTCAATATGTCAAATCAGTCATTTTGCCAAATGCCTTCACGATTAAGTCATTTGATCAAAGGACTGTGACCACCAGGCATTTACAAAATGACTACTATATAACATCATCGCACTACCTGCAATAGTACACATTCTGTGACGGGTCGAGTCTCCTGCGTGTACTGTACCCTTGTCCTACAGGGGCTTCAGGTAGTATATTCTTTTGTCAGGCCTCTCATTTAACCCTCTTACCGAATTTACACGTACAATGCAATCGAGATATACAATAAGAGTAAGAGATATACTTTGCATGTACAAGGTCTCTCAGCAAATACAATCCACTTCAGTTAACTTCGAATAAGTTATTTTTCAGTAATGCGATACGCAAGAATAATCATTCATTATCAACAAGTTCTCCGATTTACAGTTCTGTTGTGCACTGTATTTCTATACAATTAATTTTTCATTTGGAGGACTGTAGGTTGTAAATAAGCCTCGTTCTGAAGCCTTATTGACTTGCAAATCTATTGAAGAAAGTTGGACACTTGAGATCGTTATGCTGTTACGGGCGTCTAGAATAATGACGAAATCATGATGTGAATCTGCTTGGTGCATATTATAAAATGATGACAGAATAACAACATCCATATTGATTATCGCCAGACTGTCAACAACATCCGTTTGATCCATGGATCGTTCATATCAATCATAAGGCAATCTTTCTCATTACCAAATGGCAAGGGACAATCTGTCTCGGTTAATAAGCACTTATTGCCATGCACGTGAGCAAGTAATTCAATAGGCAATATTGACAGGAACACATAATTGATTAACCCCAGGGATTCCGTACTGGGTAGATATTTCCTTCTGAATTTTACAAATGTTGACAACTTACGTGAATGCGTTGGCGTGCTAGCTGATACATGGGCACTTTAAGTGAAACTTCTTCCCAAAAACTGTGGTGTGAGTTAACCCTGTGATGCACACAGTACCTGTGAGTTAACCCTGTGATGCACACAGTACCTGTGAGTTAACCCTGTGATGCACACAGTACCTGTGAGTTAACCCTGTGATGCACACAGTACCTGTGAGTTAACCCTGTGATGCACACAGTACCTGTGAGTTAACAGGCAATGTACACACGAGTACACATGGGCATCCGATAAAAAGAACGGGTTTAAGTTGCTCTTTAACTCTGAATGGCGCCCTAATTTTTATGCAAACATTGTGTTATCCATTTACATTGCCATACCTATATCGGTGACGAATCCTAGTCATGTGGTTAGACTGTGTGGCTGGCAAAAGCCTAACCACACAGGTGATTGATCGAGCAAAACAATGTCATCACTGTTAAGGTGTTTCCGCATAAACAACATATGTTAAAAATACATATTTTTAGAGCAAATATCAAGTATGTTTAACATATCAAAGGTTCGCACGATCAAATTAAAACATTGCCAAGTATTTAATTTAGACATGGCTAGTTAATAATATGAATTCAAACCTCGTGTGATCCTAAGATAATTTGTCAAATTGGGTATATTAATAATGCTGAGGAATATATGGATGACAACTTCTTTGTTCATTGTATGCGACGTTTCGACACAGATTCTTGTGTCGTTCTCAAGCAGAGGAAGAGTAATGAGCTAGGGGCATATATACAAAACGTGGCATACAATGAACAAAGAAGTTGTCATCCATATATTCCTCAGCATTATTTTCATCCCAACTTCTAAAATGCCTCTCAAAGAAATGGGTATATTAAGGTTCAAAATATATCAAATTCAAAAGTTTTATTAAGTTTTTATTATGACACAGTCGCTACCGTTACATTTGTCGCCTTCACAGCACTCTGCACAGATGTTGGCTAGTACATCGGATCTTCTCTCGCGATACCCATGGTGATGTCTTGAACGCTTTTCAACTCCCCAGTGCTTAGCAATTCCATTGCATACCTGAAAGGTAATTTTCACAAAGGAATAATTCACAAAACAACATGGACAACTTATTTACCGCTCATAATCTAGGCGTCAATAAGGTATTATAGATCATTATGATGTCGACACTAAGACAAGTTCAGCAAACTAAGGCTAAAGGTTCTCGTGTGGAAAATCTGGTATTGTATAGTAATCATTCTCAATCCTTTTACTTAATGAATGCAAAAACAGTATTCTTATTAAAAAAATTGTTAAATCAGTTTTATCATTAAATTATAAACTCGAAACATACAGATAAAAAAATTTGACGTTTTGTTCGATATTGCTGAGGATGCATTCAAAAGAGAATAACCATAGACAGACAGACAGACAGACAGACAGACAGACAGATAGTTTATTTATGTCTCACCTCAACATAATACAACAATATATATACATTCATTAAGATACAGAGTCAATGTATTAAAAAGTTGAGCCATTCCCTAAGGAATTACGAGAGACACTTTTCATGTATAATAGCCATTTAAAGTAATTAAAAGTAAAACAGTATAGTAATATATCTACCATAATATTAAGATATATACATATTTGCAGTGCGTTTCTTAAGAATATTAAAACAGGTTTTGGCAGATAAAAACGATAACTCAGGGGAGGCCAAAATAGCACTGACCTTCTCCACATCACTAAGATTTTATAAAACCATCAAAAAGATCAATACATTTTGATAAGAGTGTCCTTCGTTCACCAGCATACAGAGGGCAATACAATAAAACATGTTGTTCATCTTCGATAAAATCTTTGCAATAAAAACACGTCCTTTCATTTAAAGGACAGCGAACATAACGGCCAGTTTCTACTCTTAGCGGAGCAACACCACATCTAAACATAGCTAGTGACCTTCGAAAGGAACGAGACATATCACAATTGACATAAAATTCACAGCCAAATTCTAATTTAAAAGTACTATATGTACGCAACTTATTTCCTCCTCTGCCACTTATGCTATCAATTTTTAAAAGATCTTGTTTCCACTTCTCAACAAACACGCTAAAAATAAACTCCCTGACTTTCGAGACCACGTAAGGAATATGATACACAGCGTTAATATCACTAAAATGACCAAGATTTAAAACAGATAATTTTTAACAACTCTAAAACTCCAATTCCGCTTTTTCCTCAAAGTTAAAACATGACTCCATCTAAAAATCTTACTTGTAACCATATCTGAAGTAATTTCGTTGAATGTATGAAAACTTCACTTCTGAAAGAGCCACTCCGTGAGTAGTTGGGGTCACAATGCTAAACTCTATATATGATGTCATTCGAACGAAAAATATCGACTGTTGTAGAAAAGTGTTATTTAGAGCATGTCGACGTTGTATAGTAACCTTAGGAGGGTTTGAAGTCGTGATATGATTGAATGATTGAAACACGGACAGTGATGAGCGTCAATCAATCAAACAAAGTTTAGAAACTTATCTAAAGCAGTCAGTAATGATATAAGATTTTCATTGACGCATGAAATGATTAATGTATTGCCAATCATAATGGGCGAAATATGTTATACGTTTTTTATTAACATCATCAATAATCCCATCATTCCTATTAAGAAAAAAGCCAGTGAGAGGACGCAGTGATGCATTCTCTATGTCGAATTGTTAAATGTAGAACAACTGACATGTTCCCTTTACAGACATATATGAAAATAAGTGTGATATGATCATGTTATAATCATATATAAGTATAAACGGGGAAGTACTCCTTAGTTTCGTTTCCACGAAACATACACCGATAGGCCTGTCCCTTTAAGAGATTAATGATGAATGATCCTAATTTACTCACCACATTCCTCATGCACCCAGCGTTATATCGTACTTTGTATGTGTCTGTAACGACTTTCTCTATGTAGCATTTCTGAAAATGAAGTGAACATATGTCAAGATATCACAGGTGAAACAACAGGGATGGGTAAAGATGACAACTGGTGCTGATAAAATAGCTTAAGAAAGCATTTACTTAATTGTAAATGTTAGAATATGATATATGACAATAGGTGCTTGTCTACCCTTAAGGCTTTTGTAGAGAGGATGGGGTATTGCTTCCTTTACACGTTTTGATTTTTTTCAATTTTCTGGGATTATGATTATGTTTTGGTTAATGGGTCGTTTGCTCTGTGTGTTACACGCCCTCATTTGCGATCGATAATGTTTTTGAGATAGAGGGAAACCTACACACGCTCTGAGCTCATTTTACCTAGTTATTCAAGTTTTTCAGGATCTTTCCTACAAACAATTTTGCCAAACGGCAGAAACGCCATATTTTATGTGCGCTTTAAAGTATCAAATCCCTTTCAAATTGAAGAATATACTAATATATAACATAAAATCCGTTGTCTGATATTCATTGTTATTACTCTATAATTTTCTATATTTAGTTAGCAAGCCCGTTTGATTTGAAGAATAAGGGGACAGTAGCAAAAACGATTGTCAATGAAATACCTTTTTATCAATTGAATAAACCCGCTAGCAGTCAACAATGGTGTGAAAATGTCATTTTCAATGAGTAAAATTATCACTCCCTTAAAGTTCAACAGTTTGACGTCATGAAACAGTGGCCCAACGTGTTGAATTCTCTTATGCCGTCACACCGTTGTCGAGGCTCCTAGCGACCGCTCTGAGTGTTACTGACCTTGCTTCGACGATACAAGTAGAATGTTTTCTTTGATATTAGATTAGATATAGTATCTCTGAAACCTTGACAGATATTTTGATTTTCTCTTCTTGTGTTTTATCAAAGTAATAAAGTTTTACAAGTGAAAATATCTTTTGTCCTCATTCGATGACACAAACATGGTATAGGTCAATAAAAGACACACATATATATGTGTTAAAAAGAGAGTTGATTTCTCACGTGAAGAAAGGTTGTATGTGAGACATATATATATGTATTCATATCCAGTATGTTGAGCTATGTCACAGGTCTACGAGTCTTCCATGTGTATCTAACGTCATAAGAGACTTCACTACGTCAGGGCATTGTTTCATGACGTCACACTCGTATTCTCACCTCGACATGTAGCTCGCAGGGCACGAGTATTTCACAGTGGGTCGGGTGGATCAGATCGTCACACTTGTAACATAATATGTGATTGGCCGCTAAAAGACGAAAAGTACATTAACCCATCAATTTCTGTGATTCAAGCTGTAACATTGTAGACATTAGTTAACGTAACGATAGCAATGAGAAGCTGAGTAAAATCAGATTTAAAGAGGCAGTTAACCTGAGGCTGTATATGCATGAAGAAAGATTATCCTTTTTCATAAGTATCACGAAATCGATGTATCGAACAAATTACTGTAAAAATGCAAAAAAATTAACTTTTCTCTCCCAGAGAAATTCGTTAATTTCCTTGTGTAACGATTTCCATGCGTTCCCGTTCCTGTTTTCCTTTTTTACCATCACTTTATTCCCACAAAATACTACTACAGTAAAAGTATATTTAAACACTGTAGTGAGGTTTGATTGAATACTAAGGGTCAACATGTTCATTTTACTCATCGCATTAGGTAACAGGTGTATGTTATCCAATGTCAATGAAAAGTGTCTTACATTACTAAGCTGTCGCATATGACATATTTTCTGGTTATGTTTATCTTATATATATGACGTCCCTTTTCATTTGTGAACAATTATTTTTGTAATTTTAATATGAGAGCGAAGAGTTAATTTGTGAACCATTACTTTCGTGATTCGAATACGAGAGTGCTTAGTACAACTGGTTAAATCCGAATTATACGACTTAAGGTACCTCGGTTGAGAGAAAATGATACATGTAGGACCGCGAATATATGCAAAATGAATATCTAAGTAGATAACTCATATCGACCGAAGGTTTCTGCTAAAACATATTTGTGTGGTATCGATGACTAAGCCCTCCTATTTCTTTAATTATTAATGACGCAAACCCTGATCAGTTACCATAAATGACCTGCAAATAAAGACATTTAAGCTGATATTCAGACATAGATACATTAAGAAAGGAAAACAAAGTATCAAATATTTCACCGAATCATCGTTTTATTGACATAACGTTCGGTTTTCATGTATGACCTTCACGCCTTTGGAAAAATATTTGGAATTCTATTTGCGACATGAATCTCAGTTGTTTGAAGGGACATAATATTATATGATACATGTAAACAACCTTTTGTGGAATATTCTAAACTATCAAAATAAAGCAGTTTGGTATTTGTTAATGTGCATGAGTATCATTCTTCAGCTCATTAAACCAGAAAAATTTAATATAACCTTTAGAATTTAGCGTAAAATTATTGTTCTTGTTCTAAATGAAAGAACGTTGTTCTAACAGATATCGAAATAACGACTTTTCTTAACTAGACCTCTTATATTCATCATGGACTTGTAATATTAGTTTCTTTCTAACACGTATTTATCCATGTTAACATATTTTAAAAAGAAATAAGTTTAGTTATTGTTATTTACAAAAACTAGTAAAAATAAAAGTTGTCAATCTCTTTTACATAACTATAACAATTCCCATGCTCGTTACGAATTTATTGATTATAGAAAAATATTTCTTGCATAAGATTAATATTGTGAAGATATTGTTAATAGTGTCAAAGTTTGGGCGAGCGATTGTCTAAAATATCTAAATAGTCACCTTTCATACTGCATATGTGCACAGAGATTCCATAAAATCGCCAAAATGTGCATTCCCGTAAGTGTAATTAAATGCTTATTTTCAATTTTGCTTGATTAAACCATTTTCGCATAGAAATTTGAATGATAGTTGTCACTTTGACAGTAATCATTAATAGCATCCTTTACATAACGATCATTACGACATTCAACGTTTTTTCTTTAAAAACAATTTGCAATTCCCTTGGAGGAAATTTCTAAACAACATAATATGATAATCTTGCTACAAAAAACGTGAACCAGAGGTCGCATGTCCGATGAAAAAGATGCGTTCAAAGCTCAATATTAAAACCTTGCATTTATATCTATTCATATGATTAATCAGACGAGATTGTCTGCTCTTTTATCATTAGCAATAATACAAAGTACAGTCTTACTTTAATTTACAAATCATGTCGTCAAAAAAGGCTTTTGAAAACTTCAATGTTATTGAAAATGTAAATTTAGACCATTTCGAACTAATTATTAGCACAATTTAAGAAAAAAAAACCACTTTGGGTTCATGTTTTGAGAAAGGGCGTTAACAGAAACCGTAACATTCGCTCTCTTGAAATATCGAATTTGTCAAAAATAAACTTTTGATTACAAAACAGATGGATTTGTTTTGAACAAATGTCTCCGTCAACATGCCTACCAAACAAGGGTTTTATCTTTCTACGCCAACGTTTTGATAAAATGACTGAACTTGGCAAAATATTTTGCCCTGCTTAATTGGTGAGATTGGATAAACAAATTCCTTTGTTTAAAAAATGTTGGCGTAACATGATAAGTTTTTTTTCAAAAGGTTGGCATAGCAAGATGCCACCAAACGAGTACTGCTTTAAAGAGACACAGAGTACATGTATGTTGATATGATCACATATGTCAAATTTTGGAATGGATGATATTACATCGGGAACCACTAACTGTTACTGAAAATAACAAGTTAAAGGCTAATCAGTACATTAGAACATACGGCCATCCCATCGAGATTTTGATCGAAAACCGGACAATGTGGCTCGAGTGGCGCGCGCAAATTCGCCAAACTTAATTTTGAAACCTTGTCATAAGCTGACAGGAAGATATATTCGATTCGATAGTGTTTATTAGCTATTGTAACTAAGAGGTAGATTAATTGGATGCATAATTTCGAATATTAAACGTATTTGAGATGTTTTCTTGATTTTTCCATAAATTAAAGCATTTTAGAGATATTAACCATAAATGGATATATTTGCAAGTCCAGTGATGAGATATGAACTTCAATCAGCATATTAGATATTTTGTAGTTTATCAAAACCAAATAAAAATTTAAGAAAGATACTCTGTGTCACTTTAACACTTTTGTAGTTATATCACACTTGGCTTCACTCACCTCGAGAATCGCAGAGAAGATTGTTGCAGTGGCTGATGTTGCAACACGATTGACAGCTATGGGGTTCTTTGACAACGTTGCATTCCTGCAATTAATTGAAACAATATACATACATGAAATTCTCATGACCATACTTAAATATACGACATACTTAAATGTGCTTTTACGAATATGCCGTAATAGTACAGCTACTTTGAAGAATCTAATAACATAAAACAGAAGTAATCCTTCCTTTTAATTGTTATATCAGTACAAGCGATAAATAAAGTCCCTTACTAAGCAGACACACACATGTATGTATATATATTTACACAAACATATATATTGCGTTATCTTTTCAAAAGAAAGGAGACCTATTTTTGAAATATCCTATTCCATGATATTCGAACACTATTATTTCTATGCAACAAGTGAATTCTTTGGCATTTGACGAAGTAAATAGATCACTGGGCAACAGAAATACGTTCCCAGTTGCCAAATAGCAAGAAGTATTTTGAACAATTATTGTAGAATTCTTCCATCTATATCTTTCTTTTAGTGGCATTTAGAAGTTGGAAGTCAAATAAGGACGAATATTTTATGGATAACAACTTCTTTATTCTGAGTACACGACGTTTCGATACAGCTTATTGTATCGTTTTCAAGAATATTGACATGGACAGAGAGTGGGATATATATAGGTGAACTAATTAATCAACAAAATAAATAACCATATAATTGAGATAATGGTAGGATTACAGTGGAAGCCAGTGGAAGTCAGCAGTACAGAGGATGGACACAATAGGAGTTTATTGCTTCTATGCAACAGGTGCATTCGTTGGCATTTGACGAAGTAAATTGATCACTGTGCAACAGAATTATGTTCCCAGTTGCCAAATAGCAAGGAGTATTTTGAAGAGTTATTGTAGAATTCGTCCTTCTATATCTTGTTTGCTTAACCGTCCAATTGATAATAAGCGCCTTACGTACCTGTGTTGGTCGACAACCTAGACGATAGACCTCAGTATTGGTAGAATCGTTGTAACGCTCGGTGAAACAGGACTGAAATCATAAATAGTGTGGTCATTCAGTTTAAAGATACCAATACAATATATCTACTTCTGTTGTCTTGTATTTGTTGTACTGTTCTGAATCAACTCTCGAGATTGACAATGCAGCTAAAATAATAACAATAACAAATGTCAGTTTGATAAAAATAAAGATATTGTATTATAATATTTTATATTTTGGGAATGCGTAGGGGCACGGTCCTGTGCAATGCTCTGTCGACCACAATCTTAATATGATAATCTGTTTATCATCGTAGTCCAAAAAAAAGAAAATACTGAATACTTATGTGTCCCTTTAACTTGACTATCGACTCTCAACACTCCTACTTACCTCACCGGTGTTACACAGGGCAACATGCTTACACTCGCTCGGGTACAACACGCCACTGCACTCGTAGCAGTAAGGACCGTCAAAGGCGTTCTATAACAACAAGAAATAAATAGTTTTCTTTCAATGAAGCTGGGGTTTCTCGAGAAAAGTATAATAAACATGACCAAATGCAATTCATTTTGATTTAAAAAAATGAAAAGAGAGTCCTGAAACTTAACTTACACGAATGTACCTCGCCATCACACTTAAGTGGCCGCCAGCAGTTTCGCTTGATACATTATAATTTTCGTCGAGTTTGAGTACCGAGACAGTGAACCCTTGAAGATTATACGTCTGGCATTAACTATCACTTCGTTTCGTTTTGATGGGGTAGGGTGAAGAAAGGAAATTTCCAAAACCGTCACTTCAAAATACATTTTCTAAGTAGTAATCCTGTTTAAATGGGTTCAATATAACGCGACAAATCTGTTTACAACCATTAGGGCATATTCAAATACAACGAGTACTACAGTCACCTGAAAATCATCAATTCAAGCCAAAAATAGGTTCCACACTTCTGGCTTCCAAATGCAATGTTTTTCGGGCGTTATGAGTTTTGATTGTCCTCAGTTATTTAAGATCGACGTTTTACAATTTGACCCAAACATTTAAACTATTCCACTTTCATTTGAAATGTCTTCCTAGTCCTGTAACACATTTGTAAATCATACCCATTGCTTTAACTAAATGTCCATCATTGTGACAGCTTGATGCCATTTAGATATACACTCAGGGGCAAAAGACGAGATACCAACTTTCCAAAAGAGTACAGAATAAAATCCTGTTGTAAATGAAAAGTGACTACGAACACTTGTGATAGACAAATTAGTTGTGAAGAAGTACTAAGAATTTCAAACATCAAAGTATGATATTTATAACTCTGTGACTGTTCAAATACACGTTTCAATGTTTCAATGTTATTTCTGGTCATAATCTTTTAAATTGGAATACAAAAGTTATGAAATGTAAAAATCTTATAAATATAAGATGTTATCAATTTAAAAAATCCGGGTAGAAGTTAATTTCTTTACGCATTTAGCCTGTATGATGGTTTAAAAACAAGAAAAAAGGGTCATTTTCTCATTCCTATCTCGTCTAGTTAAAGAGATTTTACAACTCCGTTTTTTGAAAGGCCTGTATTTCAACAATATTTCAAAAGCGTTAACAGATATAGCTTTGAAATTAAAAACTTAGTTCAGTTAGCTCTTGAAGAAACAAATTAACCCAGATTCAGCCGTAACTATCACTCGTAGCTTGACCTATCATGTATTTTATATGGTATCGTTTATTTTGCCCCTGGGTGTACTAAAGCTAGGTGCATGTGCGTCATGCAATCTAGGAATGATCACAATCTCCAGGTTGTGATATACCCCAGATGGTTCGTAACTCATACCTGGTGTAATATTGCCATATAAACATCTTGAGATGGGATATTTCTATTTCCAATAACGTCCTCTTTGTTGTCAGCTATTGACTTGATGTCAGTGAATCATACTAGCTAGAATTTACACCTTAAATGATTTTATTCACAATATTTTTTTCGAGGAAAAAAAACCCTTTATATTTACCATAAAAGGATTAAGAATGCACGATTTCAGGAGAAATAATCAATTGTGCTCGAAAGATGTATGACATATTAATTTGTAATAAGATAATAATATAGAAAAATTATGCTTTTAATTACTGACTGAAATCATAGTAAAAATGTCTTACAATCATTTGCCGTGTTCTCGGCAAACTGTGATGATTTGACGTTGATATGACGAGGCATGGTAACAAACCTAGGGAGAAACATTAAGATCAAATATACATTTAAAAAAACACGTTTCGAAAATCAACACCCCAATTAACAATCGACTCAACCTGATTACAAGGCGTATTGATAATTTTACGTATCAAATCGGATCTATAATCTTTATATATCGCTTTAAACATCAATCATTAGCATAATTAGTTGTTGAAATGAAGGCGAAATACAAAATCCTTTGCTGAATTCAATACTTATTTTTCTTACCTATAGCTATAGTATAATCTTAACTCATCTACACGTCTTAAACTTAGTCAAACATAACAGTATATGATAGGTTGGATGGTCATGTCTTAGTACGAAACGGGTGTTAGGGGCACTAATGAAGACGAGGTGTCTAACGTTCTGAATCAGTGCTCTATTTTCGCGTACAGAGGTTACTGTCGGGCGTTCAGATCTCACACGGTCTTGAACACCATTGATTTGGACGTGTTTTAGAACCAAAACGAGTGATAACACTGTGATAATACCCCAACTGTGTAGCAATAATTGGCAACCTCAAATGCAACCATTTGTTCGAGAGAGACGAAATTGTTGCCACCTAAAAAGTTGATTTCTCAAAATACACGAGCATTTGTGATTGTCTGCATCAATGTATAGGGGGTTGTTTATGCCATAAAACATCTTCGATGTCATTTTCAACATTTTGTAAAAAAAAATACTCAAATGAAATAAGTAGTGCTTAACTTATTATTCTGGGTATATAAAGTAAATATGACCCATTAACACTTCGTTCCAAAATGATCGATTATAAAGTATTTTGTTGAGAAATGTTGACCAATTTTCAGAAAATGATTATATTACATAGGAATTTATGAACAGCGTAAAATACTTTTATCATGCAACTGTATCAGCAAAATGATTAAACAATGAATGTACAACAAGGCCACGTGTGTTATCTGAAATATCTGAGAATTACATAGCTGCAAGTTCAAAGACCGTTTTCCATATTTATGAATCTGTGTGTCATAGTGCCAGATTGGACTTAATGTGATTATCCTACCTCGAATAAAACACGGTCAATTTCGGTTGTTCTTTTCAATGAACAGTGGATTACATAATTGTCCTTAAGTAATGCTGATTTACTGAAATCAAACCAACACTACTCGATGTATCAAAGCATATTTTATTATTTTTGTACATCATGTCTATTTGTTGTCTTATATCCTGGTATGTTAAATCTCCGAATAAAGGTTCTTTGAACTCATTTACAATTAAACTGTCTTTGGGTTTATTTTGGATATGTAACATTGCCTCATATGTAGACTGTCAGGCAAATTTATAGGCTGCAAAATCATATACATTACATCACATGGTCGTGTAAGTGAACGATCGCAATGTCGCAATGACCACATCTATATATATACCAAGAAATGTTGAAAGGCTGGTGCGTATTCTTACCTGTCAAAATCAAAAGAAATAATTCCTTGGCCGCCATTTTGATTACAAAGGTAGTCCCATTTTGGAAACGAATATAAGAATGAAGGAGAGATAAGATCGCCTTTCTGTCACCAGATACTAGGAAATAGTGTCAATTGTGGACCTTTTACCTCGATATCGAGATAAGAGGGTTAAAAATAGCTTTGGACAAAAAATCATCGAAGGGTAGCGATGTTGAGGTTGCGACTCAAGCTGTTCGTCTCTTCTCTTTTAAAAACCATATACATCTTTCAGCTATTGATCTAAGTTTGATACGCCACTGGAGCTATTTTTTCAGTGATTTGTCGGAATTAAAAAAAGGGGTTTGATCTTTATGTTTATCAAACATGCTGATAACAATAACCAAACATTTCACTGTTTATTATTCAGATTTATGACTTACTGGACTTCCATTATTAAATTATTGATAAGAAATTGGTATGGTAAATTCGAGATAGAAATATTTGTACATCTTGTTGGTTCAGGGTTCAAGTATCACGTTCAATTGTAGCTTTGGTAACATCATAAACAATTTTAATCGTTGTAAACAGATATCGTCTACTCGTAGTCTCCACGAAGGTAACATTAATACTACCTGAATGAAAACATTTTAAATTTGAAACATGGGAATCGTCAGGTGGGTTATCTTTGTTTTCCTGATAGCCTGTACAAATGCAGTTATAGTGATGCAACATTGGACTCGACTCAGAACTGGAATGTGTTCTCTCACAAAGGGCAGGAAACTGCAGCGCGGTGCTGACTGTGGGCGTGTCACACGAAACCCTTCAACTTGTTCGTGGTTTTATTTTGACGGACGATACACATTTTGTCACAGGGAAAAACCGACAGTGAACATAACATCGGCTTTGACTGTCTATACCATTTGTTTTGAACAAGGAAACGACATACGCAGCAGCAAAAGTTTACATGGATATTTATCAAGTAGCAGGTTCGCTAACATGGGTAGCTCTGACGACTCCGGAGGTTCAACAAAGACAGTAACCAGTAGCTACCCAGCGACCACAGACCCTGTATCACAATATCGTCGGGAAAGTGTAGCAACAGTTGAATTACCCTTGAAAAAAGGTGAAATAGATATCACAAGGCATACTGTAACAAATGAGGGAGAAGATGTCAAAACAACGTATTCAAATATACACAATGATTTGCAAGTAACAAAAAAAGTCCGAAATGTCAAAAACGATGAAGTGTCAAAAGGTGATAATGAACTTCCAACAATCGCTTATCAAAGGAGAGATGACACATTGCACGTGGTTAACAGTGAACATGAACGTCTTGTAACCAAAGATGATGAAATGTACGTGACTAAAGATGACATGTTTGTGACAAGAGTTGATATGGCGGTGACAAAAAATTACATGTCTGTGACAAAAGATGATGTAACTGTGACAAAAGATGACCTGGTTGTGACAAAAGATGACATGTACGTTACTAAAAATGACATGATTGTGACAAAAGATGACATGGGCGTGACTGAAGATGACATGGGCGTGACTAAAGATGATATGGACGTGACTAAAGATGATATGTACGTGACAAAAGAAATCACGTTGCCAACCACATGTGGATGTCCACCATTAATAAGAAAGCAAAGTAAAGAAACAGGCATATTTTTCTGCAAATCGACATCAGGTACGGCTTCTCCATCAACGATCTATGGATACGACTCAAGAAAAAATAAAATGGTTTACATAACAAGGATAAAGACTCTAGTCACGGGTATTGCTGTAGATATCAGTCACTGTATGGTATTCTGGTCCTCAGGTAGCAAGTGTTATTCTCGATGTTTGATTGGAGGAATTACAAAGCTACTGACTAAAGCTAAAAATGTTCAGGGTTTACAGTATGACGTAAATCGCAGACTGTTGGTAATTTTGTCTTCATCAGGGAAAAAGTTTGTATTTGTTAAAATGTTGAATGATGGCAAAAACAAATCAGTTATTCTGAAAACTCATTTAGCGCGCTATTTTGAACTAAATAGAAGAACGGGAACATGCTATTTCACCGTTGGCACAAATACTATTAAAACATTTAATTACGTTGGTTTAAAAAACAACCAAATAACTTCTCAATTCAAGGTGAAGCATTCTTTGGGTAACTTTGCCATTGTTCCTCATTTACATATATTACTTTATTGCAATAAACAAACAAGGGAGATGCATTATTACAATGAAATAAAACAAACCCAAGGTAAAACACATGCTAAGCTAAAGAAAACTGATAAGTGTTATTCTATCCACTATTGTCATGCAGGTAAGTTCATGAAATCTGTATCTCGTGATGTTATCGTCTTTGGGAAAAATAACAAACGTAAAAAAACGTTCAAACTACCTAAGAAAAAGGACAAAACAGATATTTTTGATTTTTTCACATCTGATCGTCAATTGAAAATTGAAGACTTGCATGTGGTGACTGAAAGTTATTCGCCGCTGAATAAAGATGACATGTTTGTGACAAACGATGGTATGTTTGTGACAAACGATGACATGGTCGTTACAAACGAAGACATGGTCGTGACAAATGAAGACATGGTTGTGACAAACGATGACATGGTAGTGACAAACGATGACATGGTTGTGACAAACGAAAACATGGTTGTGACAAAAGATGACATGTACGGGACAAAAGATGTTCCGTTTGTGACGAAAGATGACCGCGCTTTGACAAGAACTTGTAAATGTCCACAATTGATAAGAAAGCAAAGTAAAAAAGCAGGGATATTTTTCTACAGATCGTCATCGGCTACCGATTCTCGATCAAAGATCTATGGATACGACTCTAGGAGAAATAAAATGGTTTACTTAACAAGGATAAAGACTGTAGTAACAGGTATTGCCGTAGATATCAGCCATTGTAAGATATTTTGGTCCTCAAGTAGTAAGTGTTATTCTCGATGTCTGATTGCAGGAGTTCCAAAGATGCTGACTAAAGCTAAAAATGTTCAGGGTTTACAGTATGACGTAAATCGCAGGCTGTTGGTGTTCTTACTTTCCCATAAAGGAAAAATGCTTATCATTAGGATGTTGAACACTGGTCAAAAGAAGAAAAAGATTATTGAAACAATGGTCGGGAAGAATATTCAACTTGAAACAAAAACCGGAACAGGCTATTTCATCCAAAGTAGAAACTTATTGGTTAGGTTCAAATACGTTGGTTCAGGAACAAAGATTATTCGTACATTCCATTTAACATATTTTGGAAGTCCTTTTGGTGTAGATTCTGATTCACACCGGTTACTATACTGCGATAGTAAAACCAGGAGAATATTTTATGTCAATATAAGACACGAAAACCAAGAAAGTGCTCACCCTCCAGCGCATAAAAATGATAAATGTTTTGGAATTTTTTACTTTCGAAATCATATATTTATGGCATCAAAATCAAATAATATTATACTGTATGTGCAGTATAAGCAACAACGAATTACTTTCAAAGTACCATTGTCAGATACTTCCGAATATTTTTCTTCGGAATTTGCGTTCACAAAACGTCAACGTTCAAAGACAAGACATCATCATGCTGAAAATAATGTGCATTTGTCTTCAAAAGACTATTACCTGTCTTCATCAGACGATTATCCGTCTTAAACAAAAGATTATCTGCCTTCACCAGACGATTATCGTTCTTAGACATTTTGAATATCTGCCTCCTACAGATGATTTTCTGTCTTCAACAGAAGATTATCTGCCTTCAACAGAAGATTATCTGCCTTCAACAGACGACTAGCGTTCTTAGACATTTGAATATCTGTCTTCAACAGATGATTTTCTGTCTTCAACAGACGACTAGCGTTCTTAGACATTTGAATATCTGCCTCCTACAGATGATTTTCTGTCTTCAACAGAATATTATCTGCCTTCAACAGAAGATTATCTGCCTTCAACAGACGACTAGCGTTCTTAGACATCTGAATATCTGTCTTCAACAGACGATGATCGTTCTTCTACACCTTAGTATCGTTCTAGTTCTGAGACACTTATCCTTGTTCAACAGACGATTAACCTTCCTAGACTCATGATTATCTTTATCCACAGAAGATTATAGTTGACAAAACATCGCAGCTAACAAGTTTGATCCCTCTCTGTTGGCAGTTTTTCTAAAAGTTTTGATGTTACAGTGGTTGCTGACATTTGTAAAGATATTGAAAATGTAAGTTCTTTAAGTATTGATTGTCACGTTAATAATATTTGTGATTATAAACATTACCCATGTTATACAAATGCTGCATCATTTTGATTTGGCGTTTAAAGAAACTACAAAAAAATCGAAAAGGAAATATAAATACCATAAACCTTTGTTTGTTGCAAATTGTAAAACAATGCGGAGATGCGTTTTCATAGACGTAACAAATCTCAGCATTTTAAATCAGCGTTCTTAAACGCAAGTAAAGGGTACAGTCAAACCTTAAAAACGGCTTTTTCAAATTTGAGGAAAGATTCTGCAGATAATCTCCACTTTACAAAAAATACTGATTCAAAATCATTTTGGAATATCTTGAAACCTTTCGATACAAAAAGAGAATCACAGTTTCTTAAAGATTTAAATGCAGCTCAAGATATATGTAATGATGGTGTCGACAACGTTGATGTTTGTGACAGTGGTTGAACATTTTGATTATGTAGACGATGGTGTTAATATTCATGACTTTGATGATAATTCCCAACATACTTGTATTGTTAGTAAGTATACTTTGGATGTTTCCTTCACCAATAAAGAAAAACTGGAATCTGTACATCACTTTTAAAACATAATATAGCTGTCGGTTTGTATAATGTATATACTGAGTATATTAAAGGTTCCATATATATGTTGCTCCCTGTCAATGTAAAGTTGTTTAATATCATTTTAGAGTATGGAGTAATGCGGCCTTTGGGTATGATAAGACACATTTATAAGTGAGTGAGCGAGGAAGTTTTTGTTTAACGCTGCTTGGGAAATATTTCAGCCATTAGCGTCCAATCTATGAGAAAAATATGTTTACGTATTTATGCTCCCATAATGAAACATATTGTATATTTATATTTTTTCTCTTTCTTTTCGTAATCTCCATGAGAATAAATCATTCATTCATTCAACAGACGATTGTCATTCTCAGACACCGGTTTATTCTTCTTCAACAGACGATTGCCATTCTCAGACACCGGTTTATTCTTCTTCAACAGACGATTGCCATTCTCAGACACCGGTTTATTCTTCTTCAACAGACGATTGCCATTGTCAGACACCGGTTTATTCTTCATCAACAGAAGATTAAGTCTCGTGGTGACTATTATGCCATTACTATTAACATCATAATTAATGTTTGAAGCATGTTTACTATTTTGAAAGTGTAAAAAAACATGTTTCGGCTAGTTAATTAAATGAAGGACAAATATCAAAATAAATACCATTGTTCCATAAAGAGAAACAGCATTTTCTATATGTTCTTCTCACTGTCCTAGATTTGTGTCTCTCTTTGATTATATTGTGCTGGAATAAGAAATTCAAGAAGGTTATCAAGAACAATGTCATATTAGAACAAAGAAGTGGTCTGTTTATGCTTCCCATGACTTCATTGCATATTCACCCCTTTGTCATATCAATATTTAGATTAGTGTATATTAACTGAGATTAACTGTATGTCTATATTCGTATTTTATTATAATTTATAATTTATAATTTTTTTACTGCACATTGGTTACATCTTTACTGAAAGTTCTACACATATTTCACATGTTGTTACTCCACGTTATTCTACCTCAGCCACTCTATAAAGGCAATTTAGTAAGTTTAAAGCATTAAGTCAATCTCGTTTTTTTCCCCAAATAACTTTTAGTTTTTGTATATTCATCAGTCTGATTAAAATCGACCGTACTCCGAGGAATAAAATATCAAAAATATTGTCTCTATCGGGGCTCGAACCAGCCAGAACATCCTCTCCGTCTCGGTCTGAATGCACCCACCTCTATCGCATGTTCCTATGACTAGTTTAGCGCAGACAAACCCAGTCATAAGCTATCCAAACACACCCTCGTTTTTAAATAGTGTTTAGAGGTGATTATGTATAACGAATGGTACACTGGAGTTACCTTCCCCTGCATGATATCGAAGCTTTTACTGCGCCCCTTGCGATTGGCTAGATGAGCTTGCGTCAGAACATGCGGGTAATAGAAGTGCATTCAGACTGTGAACGAGAGGAAAGCCGGGCTGGTTGAAGTGCAAACCCCACTAGAGACAATATTTTTACACTTTTTTTCCTCGAATCACAGTCGACTTTAGTCAGACTGTATATTCATAATAATTATGTTCTGTTATCGCCTTGGTTAGAAGTGCAAAGGGTCGTCGTGTCTTGCATCACTGACATTTCCGTCGCAAATACATCCTCTTTAAATTAAGTTCTCATGAAACGTCATCTCAGGTCTTATGGTTCAGGATTTGTGTTGGAGTGATAAGATCCACTGCTGTCCTCATGACTTCCGGTGGGTGTGTACCTCAGCTATTGTCGCATGCTTTGCTGAAACTACAGTTTATTATATTGTGCACTTGAGTCACCCAACCTGACCTTGTTTCAAAGAGACAAGTTCATGTAACGTCATAGACCGTGGTAATCATAAGCTGGCAATAAATGTTTTTATTGGTCGAAATTTGGCAGATAGTTTCTGCATTTTCTTTTGAGCCAGGGGAACCCCAGTAAAGGCCAATTATTGCTTGTATTCAAATAAGAGAGAATGATATAGGATTATGTATATTTAACTTCGTCTTTTGGGTGGATCGAATGAAGTTCAACACCAAACAGAGTAAAAACTGATCGCGTATAACACTGGTTTATTTATTTCCCTCCCTAATAAGAAACACTATTGATAAACTTCCAAAGACACTAAATTCAACTTCTTGAAATATTGTTAAAACAATTAATACTAATTTCTTAAAAGCTTGATGAATATGTATTTAGAACACTTTCAAAACATTAATTGCTAAGGAGTATAGAACGTTACCGCTGAAATAAGAAAATTCATTTGAGTTCCATTGATAGGAACATTTTATTCAAAGAAATATTTTAAGACATGCTTCACAATAGTGTCATTGCATCCCTAGATGGTCAGCCAACGTGCTGTGACATCCACGTGTGATTCACAATTGTCTCATGGCACTGGACTTTACTACAGCATTAAACAACAGTATTCTCTATAATGTCATGGCAATATATCATGCATATCCTATCTAATAGCCAACAGCATTGATTTATTTTTGGTGCAGGTTATTAGATAATCAAACCCTTTCACATTGACCAAAACTTGAAGTGAAATTACATGCCGTGCATCAGTTTAATTCGTCATATGAATTGTTTTCAATTCATAAGAGTTCTTCTTAGGATTTTTACTTTAAGATAACATTTGATGTTTGATAATTATCTACAAAACTATTTGATTCAACACAACTATAAAACGACAAATAAGACATTATCTAAATTAAAATACATAGATGGGCCCATTTCCCTCGCATTTACAAAACATAACTATTGCAAACATGTGATATTGTAAACTGGCCATAATCAAATGCATCTCATATCATGTATATATTCAACAACTTTCAGAAACTTGGATGTGTACTATCTTCTGTCCGTTAGTTATTTTCGTCGAATGGACCTATCATATTTGTTGTACACGTTTTGATACAAATGGTGATAATATGAATATATTATTTATTCATTTAATATCACAATATGCACATCCGGTTCCACTAATTCCTAGACTTTGAGTTTCAAGTGTGCTTGTGCGTGTGTGCGCGTGTGTGTGTGTGCGTGTGTGTGCGTGTGTTCGACGAGGTAAGAATGACAAAGACGAGAATTAATAGTATTAGATGCACAAATCGTTAAAAGGTAATAGTTAGACAATATCATTAAAAGAAATCAGTTTAGTTGTTTCAAATGTCACATATCCATACGCTTCAAACATTTACTGACAAATCATTTAGAAAGGAAGGATTTGCCTCATCGTAATCACATTATTACCTCGACCAAAACACTAACATTTAACGCAACTTCTTATCATGAAAATCAACCCAAACCTGTCCATCAACCAAAAATTTGCAGAAAACCGCACCTTGCTTTGCCAGGTAGACATTGTTAACATATACATATATGTTTGAATAACTCAATAACATCCCAACTATTCAAACACGCAGTTATCACTAAAAGGGTGAAGATTGAGTAATGAGTAAGTCAATTAATTAGGTTTAGATATTCTACCCCTGGCTGATTTTTAACACAGCCTGCAAGGAAGTATTAAGGAATTGTATGCTAAAGTCGTTGTTAAGTCAGTGCCCGCGGTGAGTTTGTTGAACCTCAAATTCTCCCAAAATCTAGCAAAATTTCCCCCCAAAATTCAACAAAAGTTTCACTCGTAATGTAAACATAAACCTCATCTCCTAAACCAAAAACCTTAACTATCATTCTACACCTCAACATAAACCCTTATCTCAAACAAATCACCCGTAACCCGTCCCTTACCGATAACTTCACCAAACCGTAACTAACTGCAAAACTAACTGCAAAAGACAATCTCAATAACATCTGATTGACCATTTGATTTAAGTAAATTTGATGGATTATATTTGAGTTGATAAGAAGTGTTCTCATGTTACGATGGATCAGCTTTTAGAATGTTTGCGCAAAACAGAACACGCCCCGGCCGTCTAGGTATAGATATGTCAGAACCTCACTCATTGCTTGACTAAACAGGCAGAAATTCGAACTTGCTGACACTCATATCCGCATGAAGAACCAAGTTGTCAGGATGTTCATCAGGGGTAATGTCTCCTATCCCACCGTAATACGTACCATCGATGAAGACCTGAAAAGTTAAAGGAATTCATATACCATTTCAACAGTTCTAAAGGCAAGTTACCTCTGTAGAGAAAACATGAACGTTGATTACGAAATGTAAATGGGGTTTTCCTTAATACAATTTTACAGTTTGTTGTGTACTCTTTTTTCTCTATGTGATTTGCTTAACCCAAAGTTTATTTTTAGAAACGAATGTTCATATTCTCGCGTTGAACTTTATATCTACCAGTTCCTCATCGGTGGATAATTGGCTTCATCTTTCTCGTAAATACTTATGTTGCTTCGACGCCGTTCATTCATTTATAATTGATGAAAACAAGTTTTTTTTAGAAATAATCATTACTCAATATTTGCTATACTGTACGTACCTCGTATCTTGAGTTCTGACGACGAATGTCCGCAACGAAAGGCTGCGACACAATGAAAGGTATGGACGTCACTGTCTCTCTACTCCAAATATCGCTGATCTTCCTGTTGAACCAAGTTTCGTTGACAACTGAAGTGTAGTTAAACCGGATGTCCACCTGGAGCTTGATGTCTGCCGCAGTCTTCAGCACTATCATCATCCTGCATGTAAAGATGATATTCATATAATGATGCCGTGTTTTGAACATTCTGATTTATCATATAATTGAGGGTGGGAAACTCTCTCCTATTAGTGGAAATAACGATTTGTTTACCTGCGCACAAAAATAAACTTCATTATCATCGTTATATTGATGTGCGTACCTTGTAGCGAGCAGTGGGGTAGCGTACACGACGATATGGTAGTCGGTGGTCATCAGACAGGAGGTGCTCTCTGCAAATGTCAGGGTCTGTCACAGAAAAAGGGATCAATAACAAAGGAGGTCAAATGTCAGTTAATACAGTTTAAACCAATTTTCGATTTAACTCTTTATCGAATAGTTCAAATTTAAAATAAAATATATCTGTAGTTTAGAGTTCAAGAGTTCAGGGAATATTCTCTTTTTTTTTATTCTCTTACACACACACGAAGTATTATATTTATCATATATATACTTCAGACGACACTTGCTGTAGGTATCATTTTAATGATGACTGGGTGCATCGCATTTCGACTTGTTAACAAGTCTTTTCAACAGTGTTGAGTTCTCACAACATGGCAAATATATAAAGGTAGACATTCATAACGAATTCATAAGAATGTACTATTGACTTTGATTAATTGGTAAGTTGGGAAGTGTCAAGTTGGTGGCTTAATTAGTGCATATATGTATACATGAATATTATAAAATTACGGAATTGGGAACATAAACACATTCATATTAGCTAACTAGCGCTTTCAGCCATGTTGGCTTCTTCAGGTTAGTTTTGAATGTCAGTTGTCACGCTGAATATGACATGACGCTCCTAATGAAATACGATAATCCGCGGCTATTGGAAGTGATGGAAAATGGATTTATCAAACAATTTGAACCATCACTTAATGCTAAAATTTTGATTTCCTTGAACTTGTCTTATGACGTCCTTACCACTTTGACTGGGTTTGAGGAGAAGTGGATAAACAATACCCTGTATAGAGTGGTTACGTACATACGGACGGCCGTACAGACAACCGAGGGTAATCTAATGTAAAACATACAAAATAAGCTTCCAGACACTAACTTAAAGTACACGGTATTTAAATCCTCGAGGATCCTACAATCACTCTGCTCGTATCAATACTCGTATCAATTGTTACACATAGCTACTCAGGCCAATAGCTACAACAGCAAGAGTGGTAGGGAAATTGAGGATCTGGATTCGTACGAGGGTATAGTGCACTTTGGTTGCAAGATTGCCTTTGTAAAGACATCGGTCGTCCATATTGGATTTTTAGGGAGAGGTTCACTCTATGTCAAAGTATGTGCCTGTAAATCGCGCAAATGGGTAAATGACAATTATTTTGCTTGTTACGTTTGCTTGTTTGTTTCTTATTAAGAGAAGAGTATCGCACATATACAAGTAGTATTCTTTATAATGGAGTAGGTTTATCCTTAGATTAATTTTTAAGGGTTAAAACTCGTACCACGAATGGGTGTGTTGATAGTTTAAGCAAACACTAAGACAATGATTATTGTGGACAACGGTTAATGGTCGCACTAAGCCAAGGGTCGTCAAAGGTAAAGGCCCCCACAATTATTGGACTTTGTAAGGGTTAAAGCACATACTAAGACAAGAATTGTTTATGCAAAGGGTGACGGCCCACCCAATCCAAGAAGAGGATTGAGCTTGCCAAGTGTAAGCCTGCACTAGGTCAATGATTAGGATTATTAAGGGTTAACGTTTGCACAAAGACTGAATTGGGCTTATTGAACGATATGGACCAACATAGGACAATGATTGGGCTTATTAACCTTCTGCCTGCTGGATTGTTTTGAAGTTTTTGCTTGGAGCTTCAAAAATGTAAAATTTTAACAATGACGTCACATTGGATTCTATCATATTTAGCTTCTCCCTCCTTTCTAAAACACATAATTTTAAAAAATAAAATAAATTCTTGTAAATAAATTGATTTTCTTACTTGTCATAGTTTTTATTTTTCCCAAAAAATCAATCCTTTTTTTACAATTAGGTTTATATCCACATGACAATGAATAAAAATGAAAAATTACACAAGTCATAATTTTGTACTTAATTTTCAAAATCGGACTTTTTTGTCAATAAATATTTCTGTAGAAAATAATTTATATCAGTTTATTCAGAAATAAATTCTGTACCAGAAAAAAATTGTTCTGCACGAATGCGACTTTCTTCCAACAAACAAGAGCTTGTTACAAACGATGTTAGTTGAAATGATGAATTTTCAACGTAATTTCAAGCAGTCAAAATATTTACTCAACGATGCAATTAACTTCCGTTTTGATGTTTTTACAAATAATGTATCAATCATTTTCAAAATCACACAAAAGTTTAAGTAATCGATTTGCCTTTCTATGTCCCAAATATGAGTATTAAATATTGTCGTTTTAATACAAATATACGTCCATCTCTTATTGATATCGCCACTAATGACAGATGAAAAAAGATCGTAACATCTCGCAAGATCGCAAAAATGTTGAACGATGACAATGCTGTTTAAATCGAGATATTTTGAGATCAGTGCCATCCTATAATTTTTCCACTTAAAACCAAGAATGAAATACATTTCTACGAATGACTGTTAAAGGGTTTACGGAAATTCATTGCAGAATAGATGCAAAATACATTTTAACTTGGATTGAGATTTCCTTCGCTACGGCGGGGCACATATCAAAACAGCGCCAATGCTTTACATGACAATCGTGTAGCCCATATTGTCTAATCGTATTTGTACAATAATTCTGGAACATTAAACAAAAATAAAACATGTGTGGTGTCTAAAATGTATTTTTTCACAATTCTAGATTTTTTTTCGATCTTAAAACACCATTTAGTTTATTACTGCTAAGCTTGTTTTATGAGATACCCCCCATTCATGCGGTCATATCAGCAACATGCCAATGCCAATTTAGTTACGAGAATTTTTTTGGCGAAATTGTTTATACGAACAATAATTCTATTGACAAACAAATTTTAAACCTGAAATAGTGGACATGGATGTTTTACCAATCCTATTCGTACAAAAATTTCATATTTAAGCGACTTATTAATTTGAAATTAACGATTCCAGTGATGTAACATCGACAGTCGGCGGGATAAAGACTGCGCTATGCTCGATTTGTTCAAATGGCACGGTCAACGTGTTGGGGAAAAACACATCTCACTTGAAAATTAAATACGATTACGGTTTATTTTGTATATATTTGAGCAAGAAATGTCATATAGATTTCATACATATCAAATACAAATCAAAACAGTCAAATTACTCACTCATATTTTATTGGCAAACGACATCTTCGTGAAATTTCTTCATGACGACTATTTGACATCATGCGAACAATGCAAGTCAGTAGTAGTCGATAAACGAAGTGTTGCGGCTAAATATTACGACAATTAACATTGTTTTAGACTAATGTGGTAAAACTAAATTGCAATTGTGTTGATTTGACTAATTTTATTTATTGATATGACTTGTTATTTTCCACTCCGAACCGTTTGAAATATGGAGAAAAAAATTACGACATTGACCTCGCTGAAATACCGTTACTGCTGTTATGCCATCATTTGGCGCGAAGCGACCCATGTGACTGTTGAAACAAATCGATACTTGATGTGATGTTTTTTACATTATTTCGGAATATTTGCAATTTTTATGAACATCATTTGACAAGGAATTGCATCACATGTGTTTATTCAAGTTTTGAGGATTATGAGATTCTGAAAAACGTAAGTTAATTACGCTGATAATTTTACAAGTGTTTTTCAAAAAACGATCGTTTGATGTTTACATTTGCCGACAAAGTCTTATTTTCTCTATAGTTTTATGACGAAGAAAGATTTTATTTTGGAATTTCAAAGAGTAATAGGATATTATTTTCCGAACAGAATGATATAACACTTGAGTATTTTAAAAGCACTTTGAAACGAACTTTACCACATTCAACAAGATAGGTAAATTCGCTGTTAGTAAGAAAAACACGCACCTGCACGTCGCTTTTCTTATTGAAAATACGTTCGATATTTTTAATTCGTCACTTCTTGAGAACGGAAAACTTTATCCTTATAATTATTTCACCACGAGAAAGGCAATTGATTTGTGATTCGAAAAATATTAACTTTCTCAACATTTACGGAACTTCGTCACACACGTTTGTCGTTTGTATGTCAAAGGGTCATATTTCAATGACGTGTCAATTAGTAATTAAAGTCTGGGCCGCAGGTGCGGCCTGCAGTCAGGAGAGGGTTAAGGGTTAAGGCCTAAGATAAGAAAGGATTGAAGATTGATTGATCCGCCTTGTTAAGCGATAATGCCCACACTAATACAATGATCCGCCTTGTTAAGCAATAAGGCCCACACAAATACAGGGATCTGCCTTTTTAAGTGATAAGGCCCATACTAAGACAGGGATCCGCCTTATTAAGCGATGAGGCCCACACTATGACAACGATCTGCCTTGATAAGCGATAAGGCCCATACTAAGACAAGGATCCGCCTTGTTTAGCAAGAGGCCCACACTATGACAACGATTTAGCTTTTTAAGGGTAAGGCTTTGCACTTTGACAAGCTTAAGGATTGGGCTGGTTATGATTTGAGCCCGTACAAAGACATGTTTGTTTTTTGTCAAGGCGAAGGCCCGCAAAGAGACAAGGATATGACTGGTTAAGGATTAAGGCTCGCACTATGACATTGATATAGCTTTTTAAGGGCAAAGAGAGGATTTTGAAATCCGATTGAGGCTTGGGTTATTTAAGATACAGAGTTTTCTGTACTTACAGGATCGTACCAGACTGCTTGGTTACAAGTTCCATTGAGTCCCTCCCAGGTTCCAAGCGAGGAGCACGTGTGAGTTGAGCTTATTCCACAGAAGAGGAAATCAGACTGACAGGTGTATTGAGTGACAGCGCCCTCGTATTGTCCAGTAGAAGACTTGTTAGCATTGGGCAGATCAGGAGCAGGACCACATCCCATGTGTTCTGTGAAACAAAAATGACACAATTGTTTTGTTCTCATTCAGACATTTACCTGTTATCTCTCCAAAGTCGAAAATAGAACATCTACGCATTATAAAGAATCAAAAGCAATATTTAAAAGCAACATTGGTTTGTTTAGGTTCTTTTATACAGCTGAATCCAGAAATGGTTTTACCAAATATCATGTACATATTAGTTGCGGTAAGATGATAACGGGCTTAACTCAGCTTTTAACAGAATTTCCCTTATATCGCGGCTGCTAGTATAATTGCAGGGAGAACGCCCGCAATATTAGTGCACCCAAACCTTAAACGGTATAGAATAGTTTTTCTACTGCAGACAAAGTTAACGAGCCCCTGGCGGGATTCGAAATCTGGACCTCTTGGTCCATAGCTGGACGCGTTAACCGCTGTGCTATCCCATCTCCTACAGGGCTAATGCTTACTTATAGATATCTGTTTTCACCTCAGATGAAACAATTAGAAACATTCTTTGATTACAACGTGTATTAAACCTAATAAGAAACGGAATTGTAGTAGAAAAACATTACATAGTCAAAATCCTTACACCTGTTTACACTTATAGGTACCACCAAATGGATAAAATGGTTTCACTTTTGTTACAAAAACTAGGCATAGGCCATTTTTCGTCGAATGTATTGCTTTAAGTTAAAATCAAAAGTATCTTATAATTTCAACGGTAAGAAAGTGAAATTTAACAATGATCTACACAGCTAGTTGGCAAAACGTCAATAGCACTTTTTGTTTTGTGCTGTCGCGTTCTTGGTCAAGTAGTCAGGTCAGGGGTTTTATAAGAATTTATCCAAAATTTGCTATTTTGGTATGAAAATATATATTTCTTAATATATATATATCATTAATTAATCAATAATGTCATCTACATTCGTTTCAAAGCAAAATGTTTTATTTTGAAAATCAAATTTTTAGGCAATTCTTTCACGGATTATAGATAAAAAAATAAATACTAGTATTAAAATTAATTATCTGAATCAGTTCAAAATCACAAAAGGCACGTTCTGACATGCTGAATGATCCATATATGCGTATGTTTCAATAGAAACTGCCCAAAAAATCAAAGAAGTTGATAATCCCAAAATAGTACACATGCTGACGAGTTGACAAAGTTTCAATGGTAACAGTCATAGTTTGGTGAATTTTGCTCCGGAAACCAAATGATAACGAACGGACAGATGGAAGTACATGCATACTGGACGAAATTAGATGCCGGTCGAAAAACGATTACTTGCAAGACTGTCACAATAACTCTTAAATTATTAACTCGTGAATATAAGAGATACCTGTAAAGATTAGAAAGGTTTATGAGTAGAAGGTAAATCTAAACACTTATCTGAAGAAGCCAGGTTCATTGGCACAAAGGTTTGTATCGCATTGAAGCAGACAGTGGTTCTCAAAGCTTTTGATTAGGCTTTATGAACGTCGAGGAATTGGTTAAGAGTTAGGATTTAATTATTTCCTTTGAAAATTCTATTTACCTGTAATACAACTTGGAGTGTTGAATCTGTCAACAACACAAGTGTTGCCTCCTGTACAAGTCACTCCCTCACACGGTCCGGCTAGACTCTGCAGGAGAGAAGAACAATCCATAAGCTGACAGCTTGCTGTTTATTTCAGGGTCACTGGTAAGAGATACAATATTCCAAAAATGTATACATACCGACATGTTTTTGCTACATAATAAATGAATGAATGAATGATTGAACTTCTAAAGTGGTCGAGATATAAAAAAAAAACAATAAAAACCCTGATTGTTCATTTTGGTATTAAAAAAATAAAATAACACATAAAAACGATTAACTGTTTAATTTTCTATAAAAAAAATACAGTTATCAAATAAATAGTAATGTTACATCGGTTAACGACCGTCATTGTTTTAGAAAATATCAATATAAAGGAAAACAACCCTTAACAACAGTCTTTTAGTTTGTTTTTTTTACAAAATGACTACTTTTTTCAGACATTTGACTTAATGACTGAAAAATAACACCAGTCATTTTACTAAATGCCTATGTTATTTTTCGATTTCTTTAAAAATTCAAGATTTTCTTTGGGTTAACATCAAACTGATTTCTTGAAAATTGTCCTTTCAACACACTTTTAATTATCACTTTGTAGATCATCAAAATATCCATAAGTTGGTATGCCACCCACTATAGCAAGCTTTGAGGTCAGTGCCTTCAACGCACACAATTTGGTCAAATGATCTCTGATTGGTCCACACGACCCTGAATAAATACTATTATCCCCCTCTTGAGCGGCGGAATAAATCATTTATACCCCGGCACATAAAAAGCATTTAAAAAGCATGCAGATTGAGCATCTTGAAATGTACAATGTATGTTACACGGGGAGATATCCGCCTCTCGCTTGGTGTTATGCAACTCGCCTTCGGTATAATTTATATTGTCTAAGTGATGCACATTCCTTTGTGAGGATTGAACTTCCAACTACACGTTTCGTTCTTGACTGCTTTTCTGATAGTCAAGGCATAATGATTTGAAAGTTCAATCGACTCACGTGTTACAAAGTTCCTTTAGCATTCGGTCTCTTCAACCAGGACCAGTGACAAGTGTGTTCGGTGTAGGACATCATGTTTCTTCAATATTGACAAAATACAACACTGTCAAGTCACCATGTTCATATTTTTTCATCAGTTTTTCAATTTGACACATTCATATATTTATTCATATTTGTTCAAAATAAAATACTCACTTTTTGTCTTTGGGTCAGTTTAAATGTTCTTCGGCCTGGCATTATTAGAAAAATACTTTTTTTCATGGAATTAAAACCTTCCCCATAGCATCATGCTTTTTAGGTTATTGAGATACAAGCCTAAGATTACTAATTTACTGCACTTCAGTGACACGTTATAACTATTTTGACATATTGCCTAAACAGCAACAGTCAAATTGTCAAAAACACAAGGTACAATTTCAGTCATTTAGCTAAATGCCTAGAACAATTAGTCATTTTTTCAAATGACTGACCGTCGCAGTTATTTGATAAAATGTCTTATATATTTAGGCAAAATGACTGATTTGACATAATGACTGTAGCATATATATGTACAAAAACAACAAGTTTCTACACTCACCCGGGGCCACAGAGAGATGTCAGTGAGGAAGAACTCTGGGTCGGTGTGAACATCCCCGGGGTCTCCTGCACTGTCCTGAGAGGCGAGGTGACAGGTGCGAGTCTCTCTCTGGTAGGACACGGACATACACGTGGAGACTGTCAGACAGTGAGACACGCACGTGTAGAGGGAGACACTGTCCACCTTCTTGAACACGCTAGACATCATCCTCTTCCCTTCCTGTGTGACAGAGGCAAGATCAACACAACCTGACACGCCATGCACCAGCACAAGGGCGACAAGCACGGGATGCATCTTCATTAACAGAGATAACCTTCTTCAATACCTTACAAATACCACTTCAAACAAGGCTATTGACCAAGTCTTTGAATTCAATCTGCTTCGCAAAAAGACAATAAGTTTGTACAAATGTTCTTCAAATCACACAGTCACAAGCAGCAATTCCTTGTCTTGGTAAATTCACACCGTATGATCTTGAGAATTCCTGAGCAAGGGTTCTCCTACCCCTTCTGTGACATTGACATTGCCTCTTCTCTATCACAGACTCCAGAAACACCGATCAATTGTCTTCTTGCCTCTGCTGAAGAAAATATGTGTATAACGGGATCTTGTAGATACAAATACAGAGGTATAGATTCCTTCTAAGAGAGATTATTGCAAATAGTTATGCACATCTTATAGCCGCCACATCTTCCAAAGACAAATTGGTATGTGAGCTTAAAGTTTAACTCAGACTTGCTAAATGTTGAAATAATGAAGCAATCACAACTTACAAATTGATTCTAGTTCGCATTTCTTCCTTTCACATGTTCGACCAATCGCCTTCACGTTCTGTTTACAAGCAGGAGTTAGTACTACTCCTTGCCTGCTTCTTCATCTCCATATAAACCAACTGCTACTGTATCTAGTGGTGTCTTTATTATCAACGAATTATTCCCAACCTGTGTGACTTTGTGTTAAGAGATCATTACAAAGCGCTACACCGGGTGTAACACAGAGTGCTGACGACTAACCTAATGCTCTGTAAAGCCTTTCAGAACATATCTATACCACGACGTCGGTGACATTCAAGAATTCTTGCCATTAATTATTACAAGAGATACAATGTAGGCCGTCTGAAAGTCAGGTTCAATATTGTTCAAGTTCTTGATTTCTCCATATCCTCTACATTGACATGTTTACTAACCTAGTCAGTTTATAGGTATAATCACGGGAAATGTTTTCCTTCAAATACATCTCATGGAACCGGTGGCAAATCCAAAAAGCTTGGAGGGAAGAGGTGAATGGTTTTACCTATTGAAATTTAGGGATCGAGGTCATCATTTATAAGGAAAATTTAATAATATATCGCCAAATTTCGCAACATATAAACAACTTTACCACTTGTGTTATCATTCTGATGAAAGATAGTAAGGTGAGACAAAATACCAATCTAATTCAATTTTTCAGTTATTAGTAATTGGGGAATGAGGAATTTTCCACTGTTATGATCTAAGGTGGGCAGGGGTAAAGATTGTAGCTTTTAAGACGTTTATTCAAATGATAATAAGGCAATATATCTTAAAAGTAGTAGATGTAGTTGTTAGTACGAGGTAGTAGCAACTCGCCTATCATATCTAAAAAAAACAACCATTAGCAACCAAACACTTCAAAGTTAAAAAACGTCACCTGTTACATCCTTCTCATTAAACCCGAATCCTGATCCAAGAATTGCTATAAATGCTGAGTCTGATTTTATGATGTCAGATACATTTATCATGATCTCCAAAACGTTGTCTTCAGCCAAACATATTCCATGAATAACACACAGGGATTGATTCAAAATTATCAAGCTAATGCAGTCATATTTACAAGTTGGCCTCCTTAAGGTGTTTCTTAAATAACATAATGGTCAAATTCGATTTTCCATACAATTTGAAAATCTTCAATTTCTCAAGCAAATACAGTCCAATTGCAAAGCATATAACACGGTCTACCTCCAAGTGGTCTTAAAATAGGATGACAAATTCTTTTTTTTTTTGCTTTTAAGTTGAACCTTTGTTAAACTGACATGCAAATACTTTAATATTTACAAGCTGAGAAAGCAGTCTCCTTGAAGTGTATTGAGCCAAATTCCTTTTGACTATGCAATCTTGAAGTTGCCATACTAATGTAGAAATATTGACAAGTACATATCACCGTCTCCTTAAGTGTTAAAATGGTACTGGCGTTACGTGAAATATATATTGATTGAAAGTCTTGATCATGTATTTGTGAAAGAGTTCTTTGGTGAAGTATCAAGCACAAAGCCGTAGGCGTAACAATGCATTACTACAAGGGGTGATTCAACACATTTATAACGTTAATGAGGACATTTAGTGATCTCACGAAATCTAAAGTAAACATTGCAAGCCAATGCCTTTGGATTGATAAACAGGTTTGGTTACATTTCCTAAGCATTAAGTTTTTTTAAATATTTTTATGTACCATACTACAAAACACTTATCTCTTCTGTTCATGTTAACGTGGCTACAGATGCTTAACAACTTTGTTACACTGTTCATGAATTCCTATGTTATATCATTAGTCACCATTTCAAAAACCATTTCAACCCTAAAAATTTTGCTCAATTTATAAATTGGTCAAATCAACATTACATACATGTATATAAATATATATATTCAAAAGTTAAAAAAACACACAACACCAATTGACTCCTCCTAGTTTCATTGTAATCTTCAGGGAGTACAAAACAGTTGTGACGTTAGATTGTCACAATAGTGATGACGTAACACAGGTATGACGTCATAACATTAAGCAAGCGAGATTCAAACACATTTATACATGAATATATAATTATGCATTCAAATTTGGTTTAAGCATTCTAATGAAGTAATCTTCTTTCAATTTTCTTGCCAGTCTGTCATTTGTTTCCATTTTATAGAATGGAAATATTTGGAATTTTATTTCTTTGCCTTTAGCACAATTGTCAATGTGCGCACTAAGGGGAATACATCGTGTTTCAGTGCATTTTATCTGCTGCTTGTGTACTCGGACTCTGTCTCTGAGACACTCAGTCTGTCCAATGTATTCCCCTGAACACCCTTGACATATTAAAACATATATTACATTTCTTGCCGCACAGTTAATATTGAAGCGCACATAAAATCGTTCCTTTTTGTTGTGAAATTTTATGCTTGAGTTCTCCAAAAGATGATGGCATGTCCCACAATTCCCTCTGTTACATTTAAAAACTTTGAATTCTTGGGATACACTGTTTATTGTAAATTTAGCCCTTGTTAATAGTTTTTTCAAACTTTTGCTTTGACGTTTACTTTTGATAAAGTTCATATTATCAACAACATTACGCATTTTCTCATCACATGTTAATAGGGGTATATTATTTCTTATACCTTTGAATAAATCCGGATTTAGAGGGTTGTGGGAAGAAACAAACGCAATGTCCATAGTATCAGTTTCTTTTCGATTTTTCACTTGGATAAGTTCATTTCTATCTATAGATTTAGCTTTATTTATTCCATCTTCAATTAGGAGTGTGGGGAATCCTCTTCTCTTTAGCAATATTTTAAGTTCTTGTAGTCTGCAGTTCCGTGTATCTACATTTGAGCAGATCATGCAGATACGTCTGGAGAGATTGTATGGAATATTCCTTTTGGTGTGAGATGGGTGACATGATGAGAAATCCAGATATTGTTTCGTATCTGTCGGCTTGTAAAATATGTCCGTTTCCAAACGACCTTCTCTTAATTTCACAAAAGTGTCCAAGAAAGGAAGTTCACTGTCACTTGTTTCCATTGTAAACACAATATTTTCATTCATATTGTTTAAAGTTTTGTAGAATACATCAAGACTTTCATTTGTAAATGGCCATAACATGAAACAGTCGTCTAAATATCTACGCCAGTTTTCAATAAAGTAATTACATATTTCACTTCCCAGATTTGTTTCTAATTTGTCAATTAAATTCTTTTCAATATATCCTAGTACTAAAGTAGCATATGTGGGTGCCATTTTCGTTCACATGGCGGTGCCTTTAATTTGCTTGTAGTATTCATCATTGAAGAAAAAAACATTGTTGCTCAAAATAAATTGAACACTTTGAAGTATAAAAGATTTACTTAATCTGTCAGGTAGAAGTTCTGGGTATGTATCAAGCCAGTATTCTATAGCCTCAAGTCCTAACTTGTGTGGAATATTGGAGTATAAGCTCTTAACATCAAATGTTACTATCTTGGTATTATCTGGAATATTTTCTGGTAGGAAGCTAAGGAAGTCCATTGTATCTCTAGTGTAACTCTTTACTTTTTTAAGATATGGTTTTCACTGTATGGGAGACGCGTCGCTTCAAAATGTTTTTAGCCGATAAATACCCGACGGTGATGCGCCGATAACTTGCTGCTCTGACATTTACACAGGGTTGTGCACGTTTATTGTGAGCATATGCCAGATTGGTAAGTTCAACAATTTTGAAACATGTGTCAATCTCTTGGTGAATGAATAGAGATTATTTCCCTGTATTCTTATCAAGAGTTATGATCTTTTAAAAAAAGATATAACATTTATTTATGATAAATTGAAGTCGATATATAAACACTACTATAAAACACATTTCTATAATGAATATTTGAGATAAAATATGAGAATACACGCAGCAAGTCCCTTTCTTTCAAAATATTTAGAATTTGTTAATCAAGTATAGCGTCATTAAGTTTGAAAGGACATTTAATGTAAGACATGAAAATCAGAGGCGACGGCTTTTAGAATCCGGGCGACGGCTTATATTCATGATTGAAAGTGATTGTTACAGTTTTTAACTTATATTTGCAGTTATCTGGCTCATGCAGATATTGAAAATTAAACCCAAAATGTAACATGGCATGTATAAATTACATTATTTTCAGCATCCATAAACATAGTTTTTCTAAATTTACAGGTACGAATATGAATGACATCGTCTGTGGTTACTGTGACTTTGGATGCATCAAACTTCAATCATTCCTTCAACACTTTTCTGAGAAACATTCTAAAAAGTCTTTATATTTTCTTCAGAAAACTCTTTGCGAACAGAGAGGAAATATATTCTTTCAAAAAGAAATAATAGACATTAAGCCATGCAATCTCTCATCGGAACAAACCATTTCATTCAAAGGTGGCCGTATTTGTGTACTAACATCTAACGTTTGTGAAGAATCTGCAGCAAAAAACGAAAAAATTACAATGACACGAATGAATTAGAGGACTCCAAAGCTCATGGTGAAAAACTGTGTAATGTTTCACACAAAATCTAAGAGCTAGGTTTTAATGATATGATGCAAAATGTTAATTTAACGTGGATATCATGAAGAGGCATGAATGTTGGCAAATATTGCATTTTAAGGATTTGAGAAACAGAACAAATTATGTGGAAAAATATATCTTCAGTTTGAAACGCAGCGTTTTGTTGCGATGTGCTTTCATGGCATAGAATATTTGAACTAACAGCAGTTTTTTGTTATTTTTATCTGGAATTAATCAGAACCAATCAACGTAATTTGAATATGAATCCAATTTATTGTCTTAGTGTTAAGAAAAAAAAACATTTATTATAGAAAATTAAGTATCCTAAGTTTTAAGTCGTTTTTATGCTATGTATGACTGAGAAATTGACACTTTTGCAAAACAGGGTGGTATAATACCCGTTCTCTTATGTATATGTACATGTATGATGCTTGTTCTGACTAGTTGAAGCTATACTGTGATCATAGGTATGTCATAATTATATGTACAACATAATGATTTCATTAAACTATGTTTCTACTGCTGATAAACCAGAAAGGAAAAAACTAAAACCTAAAGGGAAGTCAGGAACAATCACAGACTGGAATGAGCCGGCTAAAGGAGCTCGGTCTTTGAGAGCAGCGCACTATCATGTTAACGAGGCCAATATTTTACCTCACAAAAGGGCTGGAGTGTCTCTTCCGTTACATCTGTAGGGTGAAATGCCAGTCAATTTTATGAACTCAGTGGTCCCCTGAATGTATGTGCAAATATGTACGCTCAGCGGTTCTCTCTTTAACATATTTAATTCATTCATACTGAGTTTTCGTGATTACATTGAAAAGATCAAGTGTGCGTATACGTGTGGTACTTTCATCCTCTATATATGACGATCCAGTCACTTGTGATGTGTATATTGTAACTGCTATAAGACAACAACGCACTTGTTCTTAAGGTTGTGAATATATGCCTCATTTATTTCCACAACAGTCAAACGTACATTATGACATGTGAACGAATATATAAAATTAATACTGTAATAAAGTGTAATATTGCATAATGCCTACCAGTGATGTATCATTTGCATGTGAGAACATAATAGTTTCAAGTATTGGGTGTTGATGTAACTGGAATATCAGGGGCAGGCGTTTCTGGCACTTCAACCACGTTACTCACGTTGAGATCCGTTGTGTCTAGCACTGGCTCAACAAAGCATCCAAATTCTTCATTTAGAGTTACTTCCATTTTAATCTGCGTTTGGAATTAAATATATGATGTAAATTCCAATATAAAATATTATTTTCCCGATATTCATTGAATGTAAAAGGACCTAATATAACGACAAAATTACACTAGAGTATATCTGGTTAAAAACCGTAACCAAACGTATAAAAACAGTCGCATGGTTAAAAACAGTCGCGTAAATTTCAATATTTTTAAAGATGAATCTTTTCCATTGTTTAGGATAAAAAGTTAAAAATAGTAGTCAAAATGATGTGTACTATAGAAACGATAATAATTACACTAAAATGTAAAATTTATGTTGATAAATAGCACCATTGTTGACCTTAAATCATTTTTCGGGGTAGAAATTCAACTTAAAATCGGAATAAATTAAATTTAAGGTGTTTATAACTTGTCGTCTTCACAATGGTAATGAAACTATTCTTTATCTTTCGATATCACCTAGAAATGGAATTAAATAAGCTCGATAAGCAACATTATTTGTAACGTGTGCTACCCACCTACAAGCGTGACTACTACTCGACGAGGTTATCGGCGTATCACCGTCGCGTATTTATCGGCTAAAAACACTTAGAAGCGACGCGTCTCCCATACAGTGGTTTTAAAAAAATATCAATGAAATTGCTCAAACGATGTGTTCCACAGCTTGGACCGGCGATTATCGGTCTTAAGGTTAGATCGTTTGGGTGTTCACAAACAATGTAATTTCCTGAACTAATTGTACATTGTTGTGCAATACTTTTGCATTTATGAATTTTGGGTAAACCATAAAAATTACTTTCTTTACAAGGGAAGTTGGTAAGATAGTCTAATTCATCTGAACCATATTATGAACACTTTATTTCCATTGACAGTTTTTCTCTCAGAGGTGACAATATCATACACTGATAGTTTGGCAATAAGGGTAGGCAACATTATTTACAGGGGACATCATGGCAATACAAGGGCCCAAGTTTTATTCAGCTCCCATTATGTTGCCTTGCTTCAAGTTTGAATTCTTTAGCCAAGTGACCAAGTTGTTGTCAAATTGTGGCGTTGAAAAACTACAAAAGAAACAGAAAAAAGATTCCTTACTTTTTTTACAATTACAGAACAAACAAAACATTAATTAAGATACATTTTACAATACAACTTCATTGACAATAAAATACAAGATATTGTCTCAAGTAGTAAATGAATATTACAAAGAATTTTTTTTTATAAATTATACAAATACAATTAAATATGAATATTTTATCAATAAGCAAATAATATAAAGCTTACCTTGATAACACAATAACTGAAGGTAAAAAATTACTTCCACTGAAAATATCTGCAAATGAAGCATTAATTTGTGATAGATGTTATCACTGCAATAAAAAGCAATTCCAAAGTTAGAATTAGTAATTCTTACTGAAAATCTCCTTTTTTACTTGACAAATTCATATTCAAATATATTGATACACAATAACCTAAAAAAAAGTAAAGTTATTGTCACAAAATTATAAATTCCCACCTCCTGCTTGCTGGCTTTTTCTATAGTAACAGGTTAGCTTGAGACTGGTAGAATGCCTAAGTACAGGCCTGTGGGGCAAAAAAAGCTAGAAGATCATGCAAAGTGAGGTTAGTTGTATGTTGCATGAAAAAATCATGCAAAAAGAGCCAAGTCACATGATACTCACCATGACAGCCTAAGCCATCTAGACTTGAGCAAGACTCTGATTGGTCAAATAATAATACATATTTTTAACAAATAAAAGTGTTTCTTGATTTTATTAACTTAACTTTTGGAAGTAAACATCCATAATTGAAAATAAGAGATTCTACCGTTTGATTTTTTTAAACAAGATTGAAAAATAATGTGAAAATGAGTCTTGCTTGCAAACTGGCACAAGTTGTGATGATATGCAAATAAGGTCAGCTGACCTTTTGTTTATAAACATTGACATGTGCATTTTGTTTTGATCAACATCAAGGAGCATAATAAATGGTTTGATTACAGAATTTAGTTAGCCAAGTTATAGAACTAGACACGTAATAGATTATAGATAATGAAAATAAATATGAATATGCTTATAAGTGTATTTAATAAGCATTTTTAAATGAAAATATAATAAATATGCTTACCGTATAAATAAAATTAAAAAAAATATTTTAGCCTTTTCACTGCTGTACTTAGGATTATCATATATAGTTCTTGGCTCTCTGTCTGTGATCATTGTTTGTAGAGTATATTCATTAATCAAAACATGCAATTGTATCTTTTTGGGTTTTCAACTTTCGAAGATTTTGAGTTTTGTAAATTATTCTGGAAGCACTACTTAGAAATTTATTTCACAAAACATATCTCCATGAAACTTGGTATTTATCATCACTAGAGGTCGTGCTTTTCAGGGTTTTTACGCTTTCTCGACTATCATTTTTCAATATGATCAACTTTCAAATTAATTCCTTCCATGACTTAACACAACCAGTTTTCCTGACTAATCATTACAAGAAGTTCATTCAGTATTCTTGTTATGTATCCCCCGGAAGGGTCGGGGAGACATTATGGTTTGAGCTGAGTTCCGTCGGCGTTGGCGTTGGCGTTCCCATTTCGTTTCCGGAGCATATCTCTAAAACTATGTGACCGATCATCACCAAACTTGGTAAACTGTCTCTCCATATCATGTAGATGTGCCTTTTGGAGGTTATAGATTTCTTAAAATTTAATTATTTATTTATTTCCATGGAAACAATTTGGACTTAGTGTTTTTCAAGGGTAGTGATCGTTTCCAGAGCAGATCTCTAAAACTATGTGACCGATCATCACCAAACTTGGTATACTGTCTCTCCATATCATGTAGATGTGCCTTTTGGAGGTTATAGATTTCTTAACAATTTTATATTTTTTTATTTCCATGGCAACAATTTGGACTTGGTCTTTTTCAAGGGTAGTGTTCGTTTCTGGAGCAGATATCTAGCCAAACTTGGTATATTGTCTCTCCATATCATGTAAATGTGCCATTTGGAGGTTTGAGATTTAAAACAAATTATTTTGTTTATTTCCATGCAACAATTTGGACTGAGTCTTTTTAAAGGGTAGTGTTTGTTTCCCGAGCAGATCTCATTAATGGTGCTTTATGATAGTATTGTTTAGAGGTTTGGAGCATTTGAGGAAGGGGGAGACATCTGTTTTTACGGGTAAAAACACATTCTAGTTTATTTTGGAATTAGAGGTTTTCTTGAAACTTTATAATGTCATAAGGTACTTGTCTAAGGGCTGGATAGAAAAGACATCTTCTACTAATATTTTTTTTATCCCATCGGTTTAATTTGGTCACAGCCTTCAATTAGGGAACTTGCAGACACCTGTCACTTTGGCTGACTATGACCTTATTTTCAAGGTCACCACATCACTTTGACCACTTTTGAATTTATTGTCAAATTGATATCTCATGAACCATTATAATCCTTGTCTTATTTTCTCTTGTTTATCCCGTATCTCTTAGCTTAGCATGAGCCTGGTGCATAATCCTTATGGGTTTGAAAACATGTCTCTTATAATTACTTATGTTGGCCTCTTTCCTTCTGTGAAAGACAAGCTCATAGTGGGGGTATGTGAGCTTTGCTCACTTTTTTCTTGTTTGTAATAGTTCTGTAGATCCCATCTACACCATTCCTGCACAGTGGTAAACCTTCTAATTAAATGAACTTTGCATGATGACGTCAGTTTGATGCTGGGATTTCGTATTGTCCATGTGCTAATCAATATGGTTTAGGGGTCCTTGACACAAAGCAAACTGCTCTTGCTATGCTCGCTTGGTGTCTCGAACCTGTGAAAGATCCATCACATGATTTGCGGTAGTCTTGCATCAGAAAGTCTATCATCGCACCGGTTGGGCCTTTTCCGCTCCTTCATGTAGACCACTCCAGACCAAAAGAACTCGAAGTTTGCATCAAAGAGCTGCCACCTACACAAATTATCTCTACATCCGGGTCACAAAATTGCGTCATTCCAGAGTACCTTGCCACAGCTTCACATATTACTCATAATATCCCTTATTTGAGCAAAAAAGTACACCAAACTTTACGAAACAGTTTGTATGAAGACTATGAAGGCAAGGTATCAGGTTATACAGTACAAGGGTTTATGATGACACATATATGGCAAACATAAAAACTGCATTGATAATAATTGTCCGAGAATAGTTTTTGATTTATTGCATGCTACAAGCCAACGCAAATATCTAAAATACATTGGTTGAATTTACAATTCATGGACATGGAATATATGAAAAATGGTAAAATGATTATGAATAAATTATTATTTGTTTGTTTCGAATCAATCAATCATTAAAATGAATTGATTAATTTTATAAATCGATATATCCTCACTGTACTCTAAGTACTTATGTTAATTAAAGCCAGATGTGAGATACTCAAAACAGGGATATATTTCATATCTCTTTGCTGTTCATTATCGGTATGCCAATAACTATCAATTGAGAAATAATATGGCCTCCAGCTTAGTCTGGTGTAGATCCGATTACTCTCAATTAAGAAGTTATTATCTCCTCGGACAAAATCGGAAATTGAATAACGCCCTCAGAAATCAGCGATAATTGATTGCTAGCAGAGATTAAGAGAATAAAATGTCTGACCTAAGCTTGAATGCATTGAGATACAATATCTGAAATTGATGTGCTTCAAAGTAACTATCTAGATAAAACATGCACAGCTGTTTTATCGACTTGTGAAGAATTGTGTTACAAATACATCTGGTATTTCAAATAACTGGAATGAAATTATAGTATTGGCAAATGTTAAAGCAAAATTTTAACGAATGACAATTTGATAAGAAAAAAGGTATATCTGGTTAACGGGCAAGTATTTTTAAGAAATATCATGTCAATTGTCTATGGAGTAGGCAATGCCGAGCATTTCTACAAACAAAAGCGTGTTGAGGTACCTGGAGACATACATCTAGATGCCTGATGTATAGGGATCAAAGAATTCCTATCGCAAAGATTAACTACCGCCACAAGCTCGGAGGGTTTGTCTGAATGTCATTGCAAATATGCCTCAATATTATTTTTAGTTGCAAGATATCTTAAAGTTCCAAGGTTTTTAGCGAATTTGATGTTAATAAAAAATTTCGCCTGCTTCATTGCTTTTCTCTAATAATTGCTATTATTGGTTTTTAGGTCAGGAATCATACTTGTGCTGTATAATCAATATGTTATATTATGTTGTTTATGAAAAGTTCTTGATAAATTTATGGAAGCTATGCCTCACTTGCGGTAAGTTCTTGAATTAGGGAAACATTGGAAAAGTGGATCATTAAAGGACAAAATACAAATACAAAAGGAGATTTTTGGTGTGATGAAGATGGTATCTGCCTCAAACTGACCTTGTAGGTTATGGGCTCATGATATTTTTTTATGCAATCCAAACACTGTTGTGGTATATCTAAATAAACGATTAAGATATGGTCAGTGTTGCATGTAAACATGTTTTCAATGTAGTTTCATGTATTAAATTGCAATGTAACTAGATTAATAAATGATTTAAATAAAGGTATCTGTAGGTAAATTTCATCATTGGTGGAACTGCGTATCTTTTAGGAAGTGTTCCATTTCAATAATTATGGTCAGATACGTCCACTAATTGAAACCAAATTAAAATGGCCACGCTCAACATGCTGCGAAGCATTAACCTTGCTGATACTAGGAAAAAGTTATTTGTCATCATAGATTAAAATCAAGTTGTTTAGATTGTTAATTATGGTATCAGGGGAGGTTTGCTCCAGTTTTAATGTTTGCGAAATAGTTCAGAAAACGTTTTCAGATTAATGTGATGTTTGTGTGTTTAAATGACAAAGTCATTTTTTTCAAAAAGTGTAAATGTAACCAAAACAAATTAAGGTAACATCTATGAAAATATTTCGACAATGTTTGAAATGGGGGAAAAAACTCTCTAGGGGGAGTTTGATATTTTTTCTGAAATTGAGTTCAATTTCAATATATTGGCTTTAAGGCTTTCGGAATTCAGCCATTTACTAAAATTGTATTTCTCTCCTGCTTAAAGTATGAGAAGTGACACTAATTATTTTATAAAGAAACAGAAAAGAATGACAAATCACTCATTGAAGCCAAGGAAACCATGCCACAAGACATTAAATGAAGCTGTCAAATAAACTCAACTCAACTCAAAAATCTTTGTTTTCTTCAACCACGGAAGAATCATTTCAAACAACCAAACAGCAAATGATGAAAAGAAAAAAGGGTTGTTCTTAACACAATGTCTATCTTCATTCTCATTTCAACGTTGATTAAGCTTTATCTTAAAGTCATGAGTTCAAAGAGCCCTTGATCTTAATGTCATGACAAGAAATCACAAAAGTTTCTTCAGAAGGCCATCATTTGAAGATTGTAAATCCATGTGTAGGATTTTGTTATGTAACAAACGTAGTAATAATTAGCAGTTCTTTCCTTTTTGTGCTCTTGGGTCAAGTCACTCAGTGGGAAAGTGAATATACCAGTAGAAAGACTCAAATCTGACTTACGCTATATACATCTGACTTATATATGTAGATCATATGGGATATTATTATATCTACCAGTCTCTGGGGCAAGTTTAAATTTACCCACGTAAATTTCGATAAATGATTACTTAGTAAGGAGGGATGTGTAACCTAAAGGTATGTCTCAACATGAAGGAGATGGGAATTTGAAAAGTATATAATTTGAATTTGCGATTGTAAAATCGAGAGAAGAATGCCAAATTTGAAGAGATTTTCAGACAATCTTTGTTTAAATACAGAAATAAAGCCATCAATATTCCAATCTCCTGTGAGATGCAAACAAAACCCAAATGTAGAATTTTTTCAGTTGCAATGAATATCAAGTTTCAGAATAGATACTAAGACAATTTTTGAGCAAGTCATCACTTGTCTGATGATTTAAATTCATTGATTGTTATTTGCGTACTGTAAGTTGGTAGAAAATCCTTTTTTGAATATAACATCTAGCTGATTTAAAACATGAGCAATCAGAATCAATCAAATTGTTTTCGAGATTTCGTATAACAAGCTCAAAAGGACTACGGGTCTAATGATTTAGATTCATTTATTGTTCTCTTTTTCTAGTGAATGTAACATATGGTTGATTTAAAACATGAGCATACGGAATCGATCAAATGTGTTTCCAGATTTTGTATAACAAGCCTCAAGGGACTGATACAGCTAACATGTGACATATGCTGTCGGCTTATGCTTAAAGGTGATTTGAAGAAAGTTTCATCAAGTTCAAGTCATAAGGAAAGGAAGGCTTTAACAACCATTAGGTACAATATATTACTTCATGCCATAATCTAAGAAGAAATAACATTAAAACATGATATCTACGCTATTAAAAAAGCCAAATAATTATGTTAATTTGATATAAACATCCAACTGACTATATAAAGAATCAGAGATTTATTTGCAAAAGGAATGATTCGATATGAAAACATTTAAACTGCAGATAAATAACTATCTTGTAAGTAACACTTGTAAAATTAACAACAAATATTTACCACTCTTTAAGCTATTCATTTATTGATAACAAAGTATTGTCTTTTTGTAGTAGCAGTTGTAACAGTAGTTGTAACAATGTTGATGTTATATTCAAATTCAAATTGTTAATTTCGGTTTAAAGGTCATTGGCCCATGTACAAAATAAATACATTATATTGCGGCATTATACTTCCTATTATAGTATATTACTGATAATTGGTAGAGGAGTTAGAAGTAGAGTGAAAACAGTCCTAAACTTTAAGACATTAAAATACATCAATCTCAATCCCAGCAAAATGTATTATATAGCCTTATCATTTTCTTTTTGTCTTCATTCTTGTATATACGTTATACTTCTATCTACTCTGTCTGGCGCTTTGAGCATGTTTCACATGGGAGTAGCGCATTATAAGCATGCTATTATTATTATTATTATTATTATATTATAATCTAAGTAAAATTATTCATCACATTACAAATCTTATTAAAAGAACCGTCTTGAAAATTACAGAACCAGAATTACTTAGTGTTAGACTGCAATCCGATTTTATATTCAAAAACATCACATATCAATGCTCTGCAAGTTGTTCCAAAGCAGTTATGCTGTATTTATGGTTTCTCATCTGGGCCAACTGATCCAATATACTAGACATACATGTATACTTGACAAAAAAGGAAAGCTGTATTTATGGTTTCTCAAATGGATCAACTGATCTAATAAAGTAGACATAAAATCATGTGCCATATTAAAGTTCACAATGACGTAAGGAGTTATTGATATAAGAGATTGATTGATATAAGAGATTAAGAGAATAAAATGAGTAGTGACCTAACAAGGAAAATATTGGAAGAATTTGGTTCATAGACGCTACTATTGATTTTGACTTGAACATAACTCTGTATTTACTAATCAATCCCAGCAAAATGTATTATATAGCCTTATATGTTATACTTCTATCTACTCTGTCTGGCGCTTTGAGCATGTTTCACGTGGAAGTAGCGCATTATAAGCATGCTATTATTATTTTTATTATTATATTATAATCTAAGTAAAATTATTCATCACATTACAAATCTTATTAGAAGAACCGTCTTGACAATTACAGAACCAGAATTACTTCCAATATTCTAGACATACGTGTAAAATTTTACAAAAAAGGAAAGCTGTATTTATGGTTTCTCAAATGGATCAACTGATCTAATAAACTAGACATACATGTAAAATTGTCAAAAAGGGAAAGTTGTTTGGTAAGGTGCAATTAAGATCAGACAAGCCTCTGAAAATGTGCACATTAACTCTCTATGCAGCAACTTATTATTCACAGATACTGCCTCGAAGATACTTGTGAAGAGTACTGATCCAAGAACTATAATGAAGGGTGAGACTCTTGGTTATGGAATGTCAGATACCTTCAACATCATCTCCAATCAGTTGTCTGCAGCCAATCACATTCCATGAACAACACACAGGGATTGATAAAAATGTCAAGCTAATGCAGTGATATTTGCAATTTGAACCATTGGTTTCCTTTAAGTGTTCCTTAAATAACATAAGGGTCAAATTCGATTTACCATACAATTTGAACATCTTCATTTTCTCAAGCAAATACAGTCCAATTGCAAAGCATATTCTACCGTCTACTTTCAAGTAGTCTTAAAATAGGATGATGACAAATTCTTTTTTGCTTTTAAGTTGAACCTTTGTTAAACTGATTTGCTAATGCTTTAATATTTACAGGCTGAGAATGCGGTCTACTTGAAGTGTTCTCTAGATAGTATTGGGCCAAATTCCTTTTGACTATGCAAGTTGAAGATCTTGAAGCTGCCCTACCAATGCAGTCATATTGACAAGCAGATATCACCGTCTCCTTAAGTGTTAAAATGGTACTGGCGTTACGTGAAACATATATTGATTGAAAGCCTTAATCATCTATTTATGTAAAGAGAGTTATTTCCTGTAGCATTAAGCACAAGGCTGTAGGCGTACCAATGCATCGCTAAACAGGATGATTCAATACATTAATAACGTAATCTTGGACATTAACTGATCTCACGAAATCGAAAATAAATGTTACATATTGCAAGTCAACATAAATGGCCACACGCAGTTGTTTAAATGAGACGCGAGACCTTATTCTGCAACTAGGGGATGTCGGGCCAGGTAATGATATATCTAACCGTTGGAATACAATAACTTTGCATATGCTTCTATTCAATGATGAAAACTTCAACAATCACAGTTTTGCCCCAAGAAAAGGCTACAGTGTCTCTTATGCTGATATCTAACTTTTCATGTTAAAATGGTTGAAAAATTAATGATACATAAAATAAAGAGTGGACACATTAACCATGAAGTACAAATCCATAAGCTTGATGTTTAAAATATACCACAGTCCAAATGCATGACTCAAAGCAATGACACTGTTTGAAATCGGGACACCATTTGCAATTATTGTGATTTTAAGTCACTCGTCTGTTGAAGTGATATGATGTTTTAATTTCTTTATTATATATATATTGCAACATATTATGTCTTTTAATTGTTTTTCTCATAGTTTTTGGGCGGCTTGTAAATTTTAAATGTTATCAAAATGCGTGCATGTGTGTACGAGATGAATGTAAATAAACAGATTCTCTCTGTATATAAATAACATCATCGTACTACCTGCAATAGTACTCATTCTGTGACGGGTCGAGTCTCCTGGGTGTATTGTACCATTGTCCTACAGGGGCTTCAGGTAGTATATTCTTTCGTCAGGCCTCTCATTTAACCCTCTTACCGAATTTACACGTACAATGCAATCGAGATATACAATAAGAGTAAGAGATATACTTTGCATTTACAAGGTCTCTCAGCAAATACAATCCACTTCAGTTAACTTCGAATAAGTTATTTTTCAGTAATGCGATACGCAAGAATAATCATTCATTATCAACAAGTTCTCCGATTTACAGTTCTGTTGTGCACTGTATTTCTATACAATTAATTTTTCATTTGGAGGACTGTAGGTTGTAAATAACCCTCGTTCTGAAGCCTTATTGACTTGCAAATCTATTGAAGAAAGTTGGACACTTGAGATCGTTATGCTGTGTACGGGTGTCTAGAATAATGACGAAATCATGATGTGCATCTGCTTGGTCCATATAATAAAATGATAATGACAGAATAACAACATCCATATTGATTATCGCCAGACTGTCAACAACATCCGTTTGATCCATGGATCGTTCATATCAATCATAAGGCAATCTTTCTCATTACCAAATGGCAAGGGACAATCTGTCTCGGTTAATAAGCACTTATTGCCATGCGCGTGAGCAAGTAATTCAATAGGCCGTATTGACAGAAACACATAATTGATTAACACTAGGGATTCCGTACTGGGTAGATATTTTCTTCTGAATTTCACAAATGTTGACAACTTACGTGAATGCGTTGGCGTACTATCTGATACATGGGCACTTTAAGTGAAACTTCTTTCCAAAAACTGTTGTGTGAGTTAACCCTGTGATGCATATTGTACCTGTGAGTTAACCCTGTGTTGGGCATTGTACCTGTGAGTTAACTCTGTGATGCATATTGTACCTGTGAGTTAACCCTGTGATGCATATTGTACCTGTGAGTTAACCCTGTGATGCATATTGTACCTGTGAGTTAACTCTGTGATGCATATTGTACCTGTGAGTTAACCCTGTGGTGCACAGTACCTGTGAGTTAACCCTGTGATGCACACAGTACCTGTGAGTTAACCCTGTGATGCATATTGTACCTGTGAGTTAACCCTGTGGTGCACAGTACCTGTGAGTTAACCCTGTGATGCACACAGTACCTGTGAGTTAACCCTGTGATGCATATTGTACCTGTGAGTTAACTCTGTGATGCACACAGTACCTGTGAGTTAACCCTGTGATGCACACAGTACCTGTGAGATAACCCTGTGATGCATATTGTACCTGTGAGTTAACCCTGTGATGCACACAGTACCTGTGAGATAACCCTGTGATGCATATTGTACCTGTGAGTTAACCCTGTGATGCACACAGTACCTGTGAGATAACCCTGTGATGCATATTGTACCTGTGAGTTAACCCTGTGATGCATATTGTACCTGTGAGTTAACTCTGTGATGCACACAGTACCTGTGAGTTAACCCTGTGGTGCACAGTACCTGTGAGTTAACCCTGTGATGCACACAGTACCTGTGAGTTAACCCTGTTATGCATATTGTACCTGTGAGTTAACCCTGTGGTGCACAGTACCTGTGAGTTAACCCTGTGATGCACACAGTACCTGTGAGTTAACCCTGTGATGCATATTGTACCTGTGAGTTAACTCTGTGATGCACACAGTACCTGTGAGTTAACCCTGTGATGCACACAGTACCTGTTAGTTAACCCTGTGATGCACACAGTACCTGTGAGTTAACTCTGTGATGCACACAGTACCTGTTAGTTAACCCTGTGATGCACACAGTACCTGTGAGTTAACCCTGTGGTGCATATTGTACCTGTGAGTTAACAGGCAATGTACACACGAGTACACATGGGCATCCGATTAAACGAACGATTTTTAGTTGCTCTTTAACTCTGTAATGGCGCCTTAATTTTTTATGCAAACATTGTGTTATTCATTTACATTGCCATACCTATATCGGTGACGAATCCAGGGCCTCCTTTCACAAAGCAACCTTAACTAAGGTTAACCTTAGCTCCCATTCTTTAACATTACACCTTAGTGACTTACGATCACCTTAGAGCTTTGTGAAAGGAGACCCTGGTCATGTGGTTAAACTTAGTGGCTGGTAAAAGCAACACCGCCTTTAAAGGTGGTTGATCGAGCCAAACAATGTCTTGATAATAGGAAGTTTCCGCATACACATATATCTATTTTTTTTAGCAAATAGGGCTTTTAAATTAAATAAATCCTAACCTTGCGTGATGGTTAGATCATTTGTCCGATTTGCATAACATATTAAGGGTTCAAAATATGTCAAATTCAAAAGTTTTATCACGTTTTTATTATGACACAGTCGCTACCGTTACATTTGTCGCCTTCACAACACTCTGCACAGATGTTGGCTAGTACATCGGATCTTCTCTCGCGATACCCATGGTGATGTCTTGAACGCTTTTCAACTCCCCAGTGCTTAGCAATTCCATTGCATACCTGAAAGGTAACTTTCACAAAGGAATAATTCACAAAACAACATGGAGAACTTATTTACCGCTTATACTCTTGGCTTCAATAAGAGATTATAGATAATTATGCAAGGGCAGCAAACTAAGACTAAAGGTTCTCGTGTGGAAAATCTGTTAATGTATATTAACCATTCTCTCTCCTTTTCCTTAATGAATGCAAAACTAGTATTCTTATAAAAATATTGTAAAATCAGTTTTATCATAAAATTATAAACTCGAAAACATGCAGATAAACAAATTTGACGTTTTGTTCGATTTTGCTGAGGATGCATTCAAAAGAGAATAACCATATATCTCAAGTAATTCGTTGAATGTATGAAAACTTCACTTCTGAAAGAGCAACTCCGTGAGTAGTTGTGGTCACAATGCTAAACTCTATATATGATGTCATTCGAACGAAATATATCGACTGTTATAGAAAAATGTTATTTAGAGCATATCGACGTTGTATAGTAACCTTAGGAGGGTTTGAAGTCGTGATATGATTGAATGATTGAAACACGGACAGTGATGAGCGTCAATCAATCAAACAAAGTTTAGAAACTTATCTAAAGCAGTCAGTAATGATATAAGATTTTCATGACGTATGCAATAATTAATGTATTGCCAATCATAATGGGAGAAATATGTGATACGTTTTTTATTTACATCATCAATATCCATCATTCCTATTAAAGTAAAAAGCCGGTGAGAGGACGCAGTGATGCATTCACTATGTCGAATTGTTAAATATAGAGCAACTGATAATTATTTATGTTCCCCCACTAACATATATGAAAATAAGTGTGATATGATCATGTTATAATCATATATAAGTATAAACAGGGAAGAACTCCCGAGTTTCGTTTCCACCAAAAAAACACCGATAGGCCTGTCCCTTTAAGAGATTAATGATGAATATTCTTATTTCGCTCACCACATTCCTCATGCACCCAGCGTTATATCGTACTTTGTATGTGTCTGTAACGACTTTCTCTATGTAGCATTTCTGAAAATGAAGTGAACATATGACAAAATATCACAGGTGAAACAACAGAGATGCGTAAAGACGACAACTGGTGCTGATAAAATATCTAAGAAAACATATACTTAATTCTTAACGTAAGAATATGGCGGAATAGCTGACAACGTGGTGCTTGTCTGCCTTTAAGGCTATTGTAGAGAGGATGGGGTATTGATTCCTTTACACGTTTTGATTTTTTTCAATTTTCTGGGATTATGTTTATGTTTTGGTTAATGGGTCGTTTGCTCTATGCGTTACACCTCCTCATTTGCGACCGATAATGTTTTTGAGATAGATGGATACCTACACACGCTGAGTTCATTTTATCTAGTTTTTCAAGTTTTTCGTGATCTTTTCTACAAACAATTTTGCCAAACGGCAGAAACGCCATATTTTCTGTGCGCTTCAAAGTATCAAATCCCTTTCAAATTGAAGAATATACTAATATATAATATAAAATCCGTTGTCTGATATTCATTGTTATTTCTCTATAATTTTCTATTTTTAGTTAGCCAGCCAGTTTGATTTGACGAATAAGGGGACAAGAGCAAAAAGGTGATAAACGGTCGTTAGTGATTTAACATCTGATGTAATCTACAATGATTAATCGTTATACTCTGTTCTTAAATAATTGACAAATACATAACCAACCTGAGGTCGATGTAAATATAAAGGCTAAATCTAGATAACGATAAACTACTTCGATTATTGGTTTTAGAGAGGAGATGTGTCAAATCAGATCACCATTATGAAAGACTAAGTCGTTATGCAGTTGTGAATAATGCATACCTCCTATCCAGGACAGTGTGACATAGTAAGGGTCGAATGGACTGCTAAACTTATTACAACTTTCCAGTAAACTAATGTATTAAAGGTAATGTAATCGAAAATAAATAAATAAACTTCATGAAGTCATAATCAAAACTGTAATTTCAATGTGTGTGCATAAAGTAATATTGCATTGCAATATCTGTATTGTGCATTGCGAACAGGCCATTGGCCTCTACAGCACGGAATAAAGATTTAGAATGATTTATATTGCGATAATATTGCACAGCCCTAAAATTATTAAACGATTGTCAATGAAATACCCTTTTAGCAATTGAATAAACCCTCTAGCAGTCAACAATGGTGAGAAAATGTTATTTTCAATGAGTAAAATTAACACTCCTTTACAGTTCAACAGTTTGACGTCATGACAGTGGCCCAACGTGTTGAATTCTCTTATACCGTCACACGGCTATCGAGCATCCTAGCGACCGCTCTGAGTGTTACTGACCTTGCTTCGACGATATTAGTAGAATGTTTTCTTAGATAATAGATTAGATATAGTAACTGTGCAACCTTGATAGATATTTTGATTTTCTCTTCTTGTGTTTTATCAAAGTAAAAAAGTTTTACAAGTGAAAATATTTTTTGTCCTCATTCGATGACACAAATATGGTATAGGTCAATAAAAGACACACATATATATGTGTTAAAAAGAGAGTTGATTTATCAAGTGAAGAAAGGTTGTATGTGAGATATATAAACATGTATTTATATCCAGTATGTTGAGCTATGTCACAGCTCTACGAGTCTTCCATGTGTATCTAACGTCATAAGAGACTTCACTACGTCAGGGCATTGTTTCATGACGTCACACTCGTATTCTCACCTCGACATGTAGCTCGCAGGGCACGAGTATTTCACAGTGGGTCGGGTGAATCAGGTCGTCACACTTGTAACATAATATGTGATTGGCCGCTGAAAGACAAAAGTACATTAACCCATCAATTTCTGGGATTCAAGCTGTAAAATTGTAGACATTATAGTTAACATAACGATAGCAATGAGAAGCTGAGTAAAATCAGATTTAAAGAGGCAGTTAACCTGAGGCTGTATATGCATGAAGAAAGAATATCCTTTTTTCATAAGTATCGCGAAATCGATGTATCGAACAAATTACTGTAAAAATGCAAAAAAAAACGAACTTTTCTCTCCCAGAGAAATTCGTTCATTTCCTTGTGTAACGATTTCCATGCGTACCCGTTCCTGTTTTCCTTTTTTACCATCACTTTATTCCCACAAAATACTGCTACAGTAAAAGTATATTTAACAACTGTAGTGAGGTTTGATTAAATAACGGTCTACAAATACTAAGGGTCAACATGTTCATTTTACACATCGCATTAGGTAACAGGTGTATGTTTTTCAATGTCAATGAAAAATGTCTTACATTACTAAGCTGTCGCATATGACATATTTTCTGGTTATGTTTATCTTATATTTATGACGTCCCTTTTCATTTGTGAACAATTATTTTCGCAATTTTAATGAGAGCGAAGAGTTAATTTGTGAACCATTACTTTCGTGATTCGAATACGAGAGTGCTTAGTACAACTGGTTAAATCCGAATGTTACGACTTAAGGTACCTCGGTTGAGAGAAAATGATACATGTAGGACCGCGAATATATGCAAAATGAATATCTAAGTAGATAACTCATATCGACCGAAGGTTTCTGCTAAAACATATTTGTGTGCTATCGATGACTAAGCCCTCCTATTTCTTTAATTATTAATGACGCAAACCCTGATCAGTTACCATAAATGACCTGCAAATAAAGACATTTAAGCTGCTATTCAGACATAGATACATTAAGAAAGGATGTATCAAATATTTCACCGAATATCGTTTATTTGACATAACGTTCGGTTTTCATGTATGACCTTCACGCCTTTGGAAAAATATTTGGAATTCTATTTGCGACATGAATCTCAGTTGTTTGAAGGGACATAATATTATATGATACATGTAAACGACCTTTGGTGAAATTTTCTAATCAATCAAAATAAAGCAGTTTGGTATTTGCGTTAATGTGCATGAGTATCATTCTTCAGCTCAGTAAACCAGAAAAATTTAAATATACCTTTAGAATTTAGCCTAAAATTATTGTTCTTGTTCTCAATGAAAGAACGTTGTTCTAACAGATATAGAAATAACGACTTTTCTTAACTAGACCTCTAATATTCATCATGGACTTGTAATATTAGTTTCTTTCTAACACTCATTTATCCGTTTTAACACATTTAGAAAGAAATAACTTTAGTTATTGTTATTTACAAAAACTAGTAAAAATAAACGTTGTCAATCTCTTTTACACAGCTATAACAATTCCCATGCTCGTTACGAATTTATTGTTTATAGAAAAATATTTCTTGCATAAGATTAATATTGTGAAGATATTGTAAATAGTGTCAAAGTTTGGACGAGCGATTGTCTAAAATATTTAAATAGTCACCTTTCATACTGCATATGTGCACAGAGATTCCATAAAATCGCCAAAATGTGCATTCCCGTAAGTGTAATTAAATGCTTATTTTCAATTTTGCTTGATTAAAAAAATTTCGCATAGAAATTTGAATGATAGTTGTCACTTTGACAGTAATCATTAATAGCACCCTTTACATAACGATCATTACGACACTCAACTTTTTTTCTCTTTAAAAACAGTTTGCAATTCCCTTGGAGGAAATTTCTAAACAACAACATAATATGATAATCTTGCTACACAGAACGTGAACCAGAGGTCGCATGTCCGATGAAAAAGATGGGTTCAAACCTCAATATTAAAACCTTGCATTTATATCTATTCATATGATTAATCAGACGAGATTGTCTGCTCTTTTATCGATTCCTATTTTATCATTAGCAGTAATACAAAGTACAGTCTTACTTTAATTTACAAATCATGTCGCCAAAAAGGCTTTTAACAACTTTAGTCTTATTGAAAATGTAAATTTAGACCATTTCGAACTAATTATTAGCACAATTTAAGCTAAAAACCCCACTTTGGGTTCATGTTTTGAGAAAGGGCGTTAACAGAAACCGTAACATTCGCTCTCTTGAAATATCAAATTTGTCAAAATTAAACTTTTGATTACAAAACAGATGGATTTGTTTTGAACAAATGTCTCCCTCAACATGCCTACCAAACAAGTGTTTTATCTTTCTACGTCAACGTTTTGATAAAATGACTGAACTTGGCAAAATATTTTTCCCTGCTTAATTAATTAGATTGGATTAACAAATTCTTTTGTTAAACTATTGTGGGCGTTCCATGATAAGATTTTTTCCAATGGTTGGCGGAGCGAGATGCCACCAAACAAGTACTGCTTTAACACTTTTGTAGTTATATCACACTTGGCTTCACTCACCTCGAGAATCGCAGAGAAGATTGTTGCAGTGACTGATGTTGCAACACGATTGACAGCTATGGGGTTCATTGACAACGTTGCATTCCTGCAATTAATTGAAACAATATACATACATGACATTTTCATGACTATACTCAAAATAAGACATACTTAAATGTACTATTACGAATATGCTGTAATAGAATATTGACAATATAGCTATTGTGAAGAATCTAAAAGCTTTAAAACGAAGTACTCCTTCCTTTTAATAGTTCCATCCGTGCTAGCGGTAAATATAGTCCCTCACTAAGCAGATACACATACACATGCATGTATACATAATTAAACAATCAATTATATGGCGTAAAATTATTTTATATAAACGTTCTATTCGATTTGATTTTCGAAAACTATTGTTTCTATGCAACAAGTACATTCTTGGGCATTTGACGAAGTAAATAGATCACTGTGCAACAAAATTACTTCACGAGTTGCACAACAGCAGTTATTTGAAGAGTTATTGTAGAATTCTTTCTTCTATATCTTGTTTGCTTAACCGCCCAATTGGTAATAAGCATACTGCGTACCTGAGTTGGTCGACAACCTAGACGATAGACTTCAGTATTGGTAGAATCGTTGTAACGCTCGGTGAAACAGGACTGAAACCATAAATAGTGTGGTCATTCAGTTTAAAGATACCAATACAATATATCTACTTCTGTTGTCTTGTATTTGTTGCACGTATCTGAATCAACTCTGGAGATTGATAATGCAGCTAAAATAATAACAATAACAAATGTCAGTCTGATAAAAATAAAGATATATAATATAATGGTAAATATTTTGAGAATGCGTAGGGTCACGTGGTCCTGTGCAATGCTCTGTCGACAATTTAAATATGATAATCTGTTTATTATCGTAGTCCCAAAATTAAAGAATATGCTGAAAACATACTTGTCCCTTTAACTTGACTATCGACTATCAACACTCCTACCTACCTCACCGGTGTTACACAGGGCAACATGCTTACACTCGCTCGGGTACAACACGCCACTGCACTCGTAGCAATAAGGACCGTCAAAGGCGTTCTATAACAACAAGAATAAATAGCAGGTTTTCTTTCAATGAAGCTGGGGTTTCTCGAGAAAAGTATAATAAACATGACCAAATGCACAGCAATTCATTTTGATTTTAAAAAACTAAAAGAGAGTCCTGAAACTACACTACACAAATGTCCCTCACCGTCACACCTAAGTGGCCGCCAGCAGTTTCGCTTGATACACTATAATTTTCTTCGAGGTTGAGTAAGGAGACAGTGAACCCTTGGCCTTAACTATCTCTTCGTTTCGTTTGGATGGGGTAGGGTGAAGAAAGGAAATTTCCACAACCGTTACTTCAAAATACATTTTCTAAGTAGTAAACCTGTTTAAATTGGTTCAATATAACGTGACGATAACACTGTTTAGAACCATTCAGCAATATTAAAAAACAACGAGTACGACAGTTACCTGAAAATCATCAATTCAAGCCAAAAATAGGTTCGACACTTCTGTCGTCCAAATGCAATGTTTTTCGGGCGTTATGAATTTTGATTGTCCTCAGTTATTCAAGATCGACGTTTAACAATTTGACCCAAACATTAAAACTATTCCGCTCTCATTTGAAATGTCTTCGTAGTCCTGTAACACATTTGTAAATCATACCAATTGCTTTAACTAAATATCCACCATTGTGACAGTTTGATGCCATTTAGATATACTAACGCTAGGTGCATGTGCATCATGCAGTCTAGGAATGATCACAATCTGCAGGTTGTGATATACCCCAGATGGTTCGTGACTCATACGTGGTGTAAAATTGCCATACATGTATAAACATCTTGAGATGGGATAGACATAGTATGCGACGAGAACTCTCAAACATTTTATTTCCAATAACGTCCTCTTTGTTGTCAGCTATTGACTTGATGTCAGTGAATCAAACTAGCTAGAATTTACACCTTAAATGATTTTATTCACAATATTTTTTTCGAGGAAAAAAAACCCTTTATATTTACCATAAAAGGATTAAGAATGCACAATTTCAGGAGAAATAATCAATTGTGCTCGAAAGATGTATGACATATTAATTTGTAATTAGATAATAATATAGAAAAATTATGCTTTTAATTACTGACTGAAATCATAGTAAAAATGTCTTACAATCATTTGCCGTGTTCTCGGCAAACTGTGATGATTTGACGTTGATATGACGAGGCATGGTAACAAACCTAGGGAGAAACATTAAGATCAAATATACATTAAATAAACACGTTTCGAAAATCAATATCCCAGTTAGCAATCAACTCAATCTGACTGAAATTGTCGTGACAAGGCGTATTGATAATTTTAAGTGTCATTGGATATATTATCTTTATATATCGCCCAAAAACATCAATCATTTGCATATATAGTTGTTGAAATGAAGGCGAAATACAAAATCTTTTACTTAAATTCAATACTTTATTATTCTTACCTATAGTATAAGCTTAGCTCATCTACACTACGTAAAGTCAAACGTAACAGTATATGATAGGTTGGCTTGACATGTCTTAGTACGAAACGGGTGTTTAGGGCACTAATGAAGACGAGGTGTCTAACGTTCTGAATCAGTGCTCTGTTTTCGCGTACAGAGGTTACTGTCGGGCGTTCAGATCTCACACGGACTTGAACACCATTGATTTGGACGTGTTTTTGAACCAAAACGAGTGATAACACTGTGATAATACCCAAACTGTGTAGCAATAGCTCTGCACGACAGATCGTTATCTCGCATACCAAATGTTCGCCATTTCTTCCCTACTGATAATCTACACCTTGCCATAATTGGCAACCTCAAATGCAACCATTTGTTCGAGATAGACGAAATTGTTGCCACCTAAAAAGTTGATTTCTCAAAATACACGAGCTCATGCTCCAAACTCGTCACACGAGTAAAGTCGGAGTTTCACGAGCATTTGTGATTGTCTGCAACAATGTATAGGGGGTTGTTTATGCCATGAAACATCTTCGATGTCATTTTCAACATTTTGTAAAAAAAAATACTCAAATGAAATAAGTAGTGCTTAACTTATTATTCTGGGTATATAAAGTAAATATGACCCATTAACACTTCGTTCCAAAATGATCGATTATAAAGTATTTTGTTGAGAAATGTTGACCAATTTTCAGAAAATGATTATATTACATAGGAATTTATGAACAGCGTAAAATACTTTTATCAAAATGATTAAACAATGAATGTACAACAAGGCCACGTGTGTTATCTGAAATATCTGAGAATTACATAGCTACAAGTTCAAAGACCGTTTTCCATATTTATGAATGTGTGTGTCATAGTGCCAGATCGGACTAAATGTGATTCTCCTACCTCGAATAAAACACGGTCAATTTCGGTTGTTCTTTTCAATGAACAGTGGATTACATAATGGTTCTTAAGTAATGCAGATTTACTGGAATCAAAACAACACTGCTCGATGTATCAAAGCATATTTTATTATTTCTGTACATCATGTCTATTTGTGGTCTTATATCCTGGTATGTTAAATCTCCGAATAAAGGTTCTTTAAACTCATTTACAATTAAACTGTCTTTGGGTTTATTTTAGATATGTAACATTGCCTCATATGTAGACTGTCAGGCACATTTATAGGCTGCAAAAGCATATCCATTACATCACATGGTCGTGTAAGTGAACGATCGCAATGTCGCAATGACCACATCTATATATAAACCAAGAAATGTTGAAAGGCTGGTGCGTATTCTTACCTGTCAAAATCAAAAGAAATAATTCCTTGGCGGCCATTTTGATTACAAAGGTAGTCCCATTTTGGAAACGAATATAAGAATGAAGGAGAGATAAGATCGCCTTTCTGTCACCAGATACTAGGAAATAGTGTCAATTGTGGACCTTTTACCTCGATATCGAGATAAGAGGGTTAAAAATAGCTTTGGACAAAAAATCATCGAAGGGTAGCGATGTTGAGGTTGCGACTCAAGCTGTTCGACTCTTCTCTTTTAAAAAACATATACATTTTTCAGCTATTGAGCAAAGTTTGATACGATACGGGAGCTATTTTTTCAGTGATTTGTCGGAATTAAAAAAAAGGGTTTGATCTTTATGTTTATCAAACATGCTGATAACAATAACCAAACATTTCACTGTTTATTATTCAGATTTATGACTTACTGGACTTCCATTATTAAATTATTGATAAGAAAATGGTATGGTAAATTCGAGATAGAAATATTTGTACATCGTGTTGGTTCAGTGTTCAAGTATCACGTTCAATTGTAGCTTTGGTAACATCATAAACAATTTTAATCGTTGTAAACAGATATCGTCTACTCGTAGTCTCCACGAAGGTAACATTAATACTACCTGAATGAAAACATTTTAAATTTGAAACATGGGAATCGTCAGGTGGGTTATCTTTGTTTTCCTGATAGCCTGTACAAATGCAATTATAGTGATGCAACATTGGACTCGACTCAGAACTGGAATGTGTTCTCTCACAAAGGGCAGGAAACTGCAGCGCGGTGCTGACTGTGGGCGTGTCACACAAAACCCTTCAACTTGTTCGTGGTTTTATTTTGACGGACGATACACATTTTGTCACAGGGAAAAAACGACAGTGAACATAACATCGGCTTTGACTGTCTATACCATTTGTTTTGAACAAGGAAATGACATACGTAGCAGCAAAAGTTTACATGGATATTCATCAAGAATCAGTTTCGCTAACATGCGTAGCTCTGACGACTCCGGAGGTTCAACAAAGACAGTAACCAGAAGCTACCCAGCGACCACAGACCCTGTATCACAATATCGTCGGGAAAGTGTAACAACAGTTGAATTACCCTTGAAAAAAGGTGAAATAGATATCACAAGGCATACTGTAACAAATGAGGGAGAAGATGTCAAAACAACATATTCAAATATATACGATGATTTGCAAGTAACAAATAAAGTCCGAAATGTCAAAAACGATGAAGTGTCAAAAGGTGATAATGAACTTCCAACAACCGCTTATCAAAGGAGAGATGACACATTGCACGTAGTTAACAGTGAACATGAACGTCTTGTAACCAAAGACGATGAAATGTACATGACTAAAGATGACATGTTTGTGACAAGAGTTGATATGGCGGTGACAACAAATTACATGTCTGTGACAAAAGATGATGTAACTGTGACAAAAGATGACCTGGTTGTGACAAAAGATGACATGTACGTGACTAAAAATGACATGATTGTGACAAAAGATGACATGGGCGTGACTAAAGATGACATGGGCGTGACTAAAGATGACATGGACGTGACTAAAGATGATATGTACGTGACAAAAGAAATCACGTTGCCAACCACATGTGGATGTCCACCATTAATAAGAAAGCAAAGTAAAAAAACAGGCATATTTTTCTGCAAATCGACATCAGGTACGGCTTCTCCATCAACGATCTCTGGATACGACTCAAGAAAAAATAAAATGGTTTACATAACAAGGATAAAGACTCTAGTCACGGGTATTGCTGTAGATATCAGTCACTGTATGGTATTTTGGTCCTCAGGTAGCAAGTGTTATTCTCGATGTTTGATTGGAGGAATTACAAAGCTACTGACTAAAGCTAAAAATGTTCAGGGTTTACAGTATGACGTAAATCGCAGACTGTTGGTAATTTTGTCTTCATCAGGGAAAAAGTTTGTATTTGTTAAAATGTTGAATGATGGCAAAAACAAATCAGTTATTCTGAAAACTCATTTAGCGCGCTATTTTGAACTAAATAGAAGAACGGGAACATGCTATTTCACCGTTGGCACAAATACTATTAAAACATTTAATTACGTTGGTTTAAAAAACAACCAAATAACTTCTCAATTCAAGGTGAAGCATTCCGGGGGTAACTTTGCCATTGTTCCTCATTTACATATATTACTTTTTTGCAATAAACAAACAAGGGAGATGCATTATTACAATGAAATAAAACAAACCCATGGTAAAACACATGCTAAGTTAAAGAAAACTGATATGTGTTATTCCATCCACTATTGTCGTGCAGGTAAGTTCATGAAATCTGTATCTCGTGATGTTATCGTCTTTGGGAAAGATAACAAACGAAAAAAAACTTTCAAACTACCTAAGAAAAAGGACAAAACAGATATTTTGGAATTTTTCACATCTGATCGTCAATTGAAAGATAGCATGATTGTGACAAACGAAGACATGATTGTGACAAAAGATGACATGATTGTGACAAAAGATGACATGTACGGGACAAAAGATGTTCCGTTTGTGACAAAAGATGACCGCGCTTTGACAAGAACTTGTAAATGTCCACAATTGATAAGAAAGCAAAGTAAAAAACCAGGGATATTTTTCTACAGATCGTCATCGGCTACCGATTCTCGATCAAAGATCTATGGATACGACTCTAGAAGAAATAAAATGGTTTACTTAACAAGGATAAAGACTGTAGTAACAGGTATTGCCGTAGATATCAGCCATTGTAAGATATTTTGGTCCTCAAGTAGTAAGTGTTATTCTCGATGTTTGATTGGAGGAGTTCCAAAGATGCTGACTAAAGCTAAAAATGTTCAGGGTTTACAGTATGACGTAAATCGCAGGCTGTTGGTGTTCTTACTTTCCCATAAAGGAAAAATGCTTATCATTAGGATGTTGAACACTGGTAAAAAGAAGAAAAAGATTATTGAAACAATGGCCGGGAAGTATATTCAACTTGAAACAAAAACCGGAACGGGCTATTTCATCCAAAGTAGAAACTTATTGGTTAGGTTCAAATATGTTGGTTCAGGAACAAAGATTATTCGTACATTCCATTTAACACATTTTGGAAGTCCTTTTGGTGTAGATTCTGATTCACACCGGTTACTATACTGCGATAGTAAAACCAGGAACATATTTTACTTCAATATAAGACACGAAAACCAAGAAAGTGCTCACCCTCCAGCGCATAAACATGATAAATGTTATGGAATTTTTTACTTTCGAAATCATATATTTATGGCATCAAAATCAAATAATATTATACTGTATGTGCAGAATAAGCAACAACGAATAACTTTCAAAGTACCATTGTCAGATACTTCCGAATATTTTACTTCGGAATTTGCGTTCAAAAAACGTCAACGTTCAAAGGCAAGACAGCATCATGCTGAAAATAATGTGCATTTGTCTTCAACAGACTATTACCTGTCTTCATCAGACGATTATCCGTCTTAAACAAAAGATTATCTGCCTTCACCAGACGATTATCGTTCTTAGACATTTTGAATATCTGCCTCCTACAGAAGATTATCTGCCTTCAACAGAAGATTATCTGCCTTCAACAGACGATGATCGTTCTTCTACACCTTAGTATCGTTCTAGTTCTGAGACACTTATCCTTGTTCAACAGACGATTAACCTTCGTAGACTCATGATTATCTTTGTTCCACAGAAGATTATAGTTGACCAAAGCAAACCAAACATCGCAGCTAACAAGTTTGATCCCTCTCTGTTGGCAGTTTTTACTAAAAGTTTTGATGTTACAGTGGTTGCTGATATTTGTAAAGATATTGAAAATTTAGTTCTTTAAGTATTGATTGTCACGTTAATAGTATTTGTGATTATAAAAATTACTCATGTTATACAAATGCTGCATCATTTTGATTTGGCGTTTAAAGAAACTACAAAAAAATCGAAAAGGAAATATAAATATCATATACCTTTGTTTGTTGCATATTGTAAAACAATGCGGAGATGCGTTTTCATAGACGTAATAAATCTCAGCATTTTAAATCAGCGTTCTTAAACGCAAGTAAAGGGTACAGTAAAACCTTAAAAACGGCTTTTTCAAATTTTAAGAAAGATTCTGCAGATAAACTCCACTTTACAAAAAGTACTGATTCAAAATAATTTTGGAATATCTTGAAACCTTTCGATACAAAAAGAGAATCACAATCTGAAATCGGCATAAATGAATTTTATACTTTCTTTAAAGGGGCAGTAGCACGTTTTTAGGGGGAATATAAGGTGATGTCAGGAAAATGAAAATAAATGGTTCCAATTGAAAGACAATGTATTCAAACTAAATGAAATAGTAATAATTCAAATATACAACGTAAAGTTCAGCCATGCGATTCATTTTTCTTACAAAAATGAATTAAAGGTGTTCACACAAAAATGGCCGCCAATGGATTTTATGTGAAGCCTCATACTTTGTCCTCTGACTATGGGTGATTGGCTTGTGTAATGAGATTGTTGATACTGTCAATATGATACATTAAGCATTTACTTACAATTATAAGTGAAATATTTAAAATGTAAAATTATCAAAAAACGTGCTACTGCCCCTTTAAAGATATAAATGCAGCTCAAGATATATATATGTAATGATGGTGTCGACAACGTTGATGTTTGTGACAGTGTTGAACATTTTGAATATGTAGATGATGGTGTTAATATTCATGACTTTGACGATAATTCTCAACATACTTGTATTGTTAGTAAGTATACTTGGATGTTTCCTTCACCAATAAAGAAAAACTGGAATCTGTACATCACTTTAAAAACATAATATAGATGTCGGTTTGTATAATGTATATACTGAGTATATTAAAGGTTCCATATTCCGATGTTGCTCCCTGTCTATGTAAAGTTGATTAAATCATTTAAGAGTAAGGTGTAAGGACCGAGTCCTGGCTTTCTTGTGTCATAAGACCATTATATAAGAATAAAAGGGCCAAGGTGGACCCTAGCAATTACAGGGGTATATCAATTTTAAGCTGCTTGGACAAGATATTTACCTCTGTTTCAAGAAAGAGGCTACAAGCCTCGTCTGACAAGGATACCCTAATAACCAAAAATAATACGCAACGTGTACAAATGCATCAAATCATGCGTGTCTTACAATGGCAACACAAGTGATTTTTTCCCTATGTTATTCTGGTGTTAGACAAAGGGGAAAATATCCCCCCTTCCTTTTGCATTATATCTAAAAAATCTAGAGGAATTTTTGATAAGGAATATTGTTGATGGTAATGAATATCTAAATGGTAATGTTCATCATCATCGCGGTATCTATATTAAACTTCTTCTGTAACCTGATACTTTATTCGCAGAAACAGCCTCTGAGCTAAAACTTTAAGCACTTTTGACGAATATTGTAAAGATGGGAAACTAAATGTAAATGCACTTAATATACTTATTAAGGTAAGACTAATTTTATATCGGACCAAACTAATCGCACCAAGATGTACATTTCCAGCATTTTCTATAGAATGGTGTGTACCGTAAAAATTGTGATCCTCATGTTCATATACCACTTATCAATGTTGGTAAAACAATTCTCGAAAACACTAGCTCAATGACGTATGGTTTTCTCAAAATAGTACAAATGTGACTTGGCTTTGAAATAGATCAACCAGTTTTTTTTGTTTTTGTTTTTTTTATATTCCTGTAAAAAGTTTATATATATACATGTATGCAATAGAAAGGACACAGGTTTTTTTTACACATAATAAGAAAATAAAGGACAAGACATATCAGTCACTCACACATCCATACCATTGCATTCCCTATAGACCTAAGTACTTAAGATTCCAAAAGTTTTTAATACATTGCCCATTTTTTCCTGAATTCAATAAACTTAGACTTATTCCTGTATCTAACCTTTTCTTTTGTGTAATAATATTGCAGCTCTTTTTTTAAATGTAGTAGCATTGGTATCGTCTTCCTCAATTTACATTTGTAAATATAATATTTAGCCAGAAGTAGGATCAGATCAAAAGTTTCATCAGTATAAAATGAGGGAGCTGACCCGAAAAGGATCAAATTGCATTGCAAGTGTATAATACCTGCGTGGACACAGTTTAGTTCAAGCCACTGTGAAAACTGTTGCCAAAAAAGTTTAGTAATTTTGCAATTCCAGAAAGGATGAAGTATTGATTCAGGTTCCGCTGCACAGAATGTACATAAGTTACTTTCAACAAGATGCATCTTTACATGATGAGTATTTACAGGTAGAAATCTGTGTAGCAGTCTAAATTGCATCCATCTTAATTTAGGATCTGAAGTAGTCTGGAATGGTTTAATAAATATTCTAACATGACACGACAACTAGTTTGAAAATACTGCCTTCTGATTGGTTACTCATACACATTTTGGAGTAATTATTCGCCGATAATCACCTCTAAATATTTACGACCGCTTCACATTCCTCCGCGCACGCATATACAATCTGCACTCAGCGACTTTCTGTTTACAATAGACATGTTGGCGACGACACTTGTCGACATTTTGAAACACCTACAAATTTTAATCGAATAACGAGGTTTTTGGTTCCTGTTTGAAGTGTTTCTTACTGCTTCGCGATGTAAATTAATCACAGTCCACAGATCTATAAACAAAATCAACGATCGCACACCTCTCATACAGCGATTCATCAAATAAACGGAAGCGACTTTATTCTTTAATGCTGTCAGTGCCCCTACCTCTAATTTACAAGTGACCACTTCTCCTGTCACAGTCTCCCAAACCATGACACAAAATATAGTATGTTTTTGTTTAAACATCATTATTTATACTCACCGTCGATAGTTAACAATATGCCCGATTATCCTAATCTGTCTAATTCCGACAATCCTTACACAGAGTAAAGACAGAGTTATCGCTGCCCTAAACTGTATCCAATACTCACCACCAGGTGGCTAACCCTACGTCATCATTGCTTCTTCTGACGGGCAGAAACAAGCCGATCGAACAGAGGGGAGGCCGGGTGGGAGCTAACGATTGTTAACTATCGACGGTGAGTATAAATAATGATGTTTAAACAAAAACATACTATTATTTAATATACTCTCCTCGATAGTTAACAATATGCACGAATCCCACAGACGGAGGCGGGTGCGAGAGGCTGAAGCGATAACTTAACTCTATCTTTACAGGTGAGGGCTGGTGACCCACGAGTCGACACTAGAGAGATCCTCGAGGAGGATCCCCCGTCACCCGGAGAGGTTAACCCTGACCCAACCTCGCTATGCGAGGGGGTCCGCAACCAAGGTCGCCAGCTAGCAACAAAAGACAACAGACACACAACTAAAATCAACCTCGGGTTTATTACAAAGATGTAAGAAAAGAACAAAGTTAACGAGCAGAGGGATGACTCCTGCGCTGAGGAGCCGAAGGAACTCGCTGCTGGGCGTACACCTGTGCGCCCAGACGGTTGATCCCCTCCAAGTCCTCGTTAGAGATATCCCGGAGGTAATGGTTGGCGAACACCAAGCCTAACTTCCAGAAACAGCCAGCCATGATGTCCGCCACCGCCAAGTTGCTGTGGAGAGCCATCGTCGCTTAGATGGCTCTAATCTCATGCGGGTTAGATCTCGCTGGGGGATCAAGACCCGCGGCCTTGTAAGCGTCCAACACCGCAGAGCGGAGGTAGACGCTCAGTTGTCTCTTGTCAATCTCCCGGACGCTGGTCTGGGAATGTGGGATAAAGAGTCTCCTCCTCCCTTGACGCAGTGTCCGGGTTTTCTCGGTGTAGATCCGTAAAGCTCGTACCGGACAGAGGAGACGCTTCTCCTCGTCCGTTGGATCTACACTCCCGGAAAGGGACGATAACGAGAAGGTTCTACCCCTCTCGTCCGCGGCTTGGTTCTTACAGATAAACTCAGGTGCCAACCCCAGAGTAGCCGATCCCCCATCTCTCACATCAAAACGCAAGAGGTCCGCCTGGAGAGCATGAAGCTCTGAAATCCTGGCTGCGGACCCCATTGCGACCAAAAAGGCTGTTTTGATGGTGAGACGGAGGATGGTCGTCTCCGTCAACGGCTCGTAGTGGTCCGACCTAAGATGGTTGAGGACCACCGCTAAGTCCCACTCCGGGGCCCTGAGTTTCGTCCGCCCGTCCACGTTCCGGTAGGTCTTCACAAGCTCTTTGAGGACCGAGATGTCTATCTGGGGGTCACGTTTCCTGATAACGGACATTAACGCCGCCAGATTTGTGTTGATAGACGAGGCTTTGAGCTTCCTCGTCTCTCGAAGATAAACTAGGTACTCAGCCACCTGAGGGACCGTGACTGCCTGGATATCGTACCCCTCCTTGGCGCAGAAAATCGCGAAGGCCCCCCACTGCGCATCATAGAGATTTCGAGTGGAGGGCCTCTGGGAAGTCGCCACCGCTTCGGCGACGGATTTGGAAAAACCCGCCCCCGTCAAACCCCTTTGGAGACAAACCAAGCGTGAAGCTGTAGAGCCTGGGGATTCTCGTGAACCCGCCCGCTCGGTCTGCTCGACAGGAGGTCCCACCTCAGAGGGAGGGGAACTGGGTCTTGGTGGCACACCCTTCGGAGGGGAACGTACCAGGCCCTGGCGGGCCACAATGGCGCTATCAACAGTAGTTGAAGTACTCGGGTCTCCTGTATCTTCGCCACCACGAGGTTCAGGACGGCGGGAGGGGGATAGGTGTAGGCAACCATCCCCTCCCATCCTAACGCGAGCGCATCGAGAGCCCACGCGGAGGGGTCCGGTACAGGAGACACGTATGTCGGCAACTGGTGGTTGAGCCGCGTCGCGAAGAGGTCTATGTGAGGCTTGCCAAACCTCAGACACAGACTCTCGAACACTCTCGGATGCAGCATCCACTCCGTGGAAGGAGGTTGATCCGGGCGAGACAAGGCGTCCGCGAGGACGTTCTTGGCTCCCGGGATGTGCACTGCGAGGAGAGAGAGTCCGAGACTGTCTACTAGGCGAAACAGCTCCATCACCAGTTGCAGGAGCGAGTCTGATTTGGTCGAGCCTTGTTTGTTGATGGTCCAGGCCGCCGCTGAGCTGTCCGTGTGCACACACAGGATCTGCCCCCGCAGGCGATCTGACCAATGGTCGATAGCTAGACGAATTGCGTCCAGCTCTAACACGTTGATGTGGCGTCTCACTTGAATTGCGGACCACACCCCCGCTGTCTGTTCTACATCGAGATGGGCTCCCCACCCTTGGGTGGAGGCGTCCACAAACAGGTGACATGTTGCTGGCGGTTCCCTGAGGGGAACCCCCACCAACACGTTGGACTCCTGCTGCCACCAGGAGAGGTGATGTCTGAGCTCTGGGGGAATGGGGAAGACATGATGACACGCCTTCTCCCTGACATGCACGTTCACGAAGATCTGCAGGGGCCTGAGTTGTAACCTTCCTCTTCGAGTGAAGTGTTGGGTCGAACTCAAGAACCCTAGCAGCCTCTGCCACTTGCGCAGCGACAAAGGCCCCCGGAGCGCTAGCTCCAGGAGATCTCGGTAACGTTCCATCCGTTCCGTGGTCACGAAGGCCTTGTAAATCACGGTGTCCAGGCGGGCGCCCAGAAACACCAGAGACGTCGACGGCAGCAGGTCTGACTTGTCGAGATTGACTAGCCACCCCAGCCGCCTGAACAACGCTATCACAAAGTCCCGTTGAGCCTCCAGAACAGATGGGGATCTGTTGTGACTGAACCCGTCGTCCAAGTACATCGCGAACTGTACGTCCACTGTGTGGAGGTATTGGACGATGGGCTGGGTCATGCGCGTGAACAGCCACGGAGCCGACGAGATCCCGAACGGAAGGACGTTCCACTGGAAGTGGCGGCCTGCTAGGACGAATCGGAGGTAATGGGGATGTGCAGATACGCGTCCTGCAGGTCGAGGGATATCATCGAGTCCGAGGGCTCCAGTAATCGCATTACTGACGGTACTGTCAAGAGCCGAAAATATGGCGGCGGATCTAGGAAGGAGTGGTTGAACTCTTTCATGTCGTGGATCAGCCGCCACTTTTTCGGGTCTTGCTTCGGCCGGATGAAGACCGGAGAGTAGAAGCCAGGGGTGAGATCTTGGAGTGGGAGTTCCTCCACCGCCCGCTTGGAAACAAGAGTCTCCACCTGCTCCAGAGTCAGCGCGAGACGATCGGGCTCCAGCGGGCGCTCTGTAGGCGAACAGGTCAGCGGGGGGCGGCGTGACACGGGGATACGAAACCCCCGCTCCAAGATCTTGCAAACGAACGGGTCCAGGCCCAACTGTCTCCAGTTGGGGACGAAGAGAGAAAGTCGGCCTCCAACTGGCGCGTCCAGCGCCGGGACCAGCTGAGGCGGTAGGTCTGGAGGTACCCAGTCATTGCTTCTTTGGAGTACCTCCGTAGGCCCGTCCCTTGGGACGCAGATTCCCTTTCTTGGGAGTGCGCTTGGGAGAGGGGCCGGCATTGAAGTCGCGACTTCTGTCCTGCCGACCCCTCCCGTGAAAGGACACTCCTCCTGTCTTGTTGGAGAAGGAAGGACCCCCTCCACCTTTCTTCTTCGGAGTCGTTGGCTGGGAGGAGACTCTACCCCCGCCGGCGGCCAGTCTGTTAGTCAACTCTTGTTGTTGACTTTCCTGCCGCTGACGGAGGGCCTCCGCGACTTGCCCGTCAAAAAGAGAAGAGGAGGTACCAGGAGCGGATCTAAGCCTGTTGCGGAGCTCCGCCGGAAGGTTCGTCCGCGCCAGGAATCCATCCCGCCTGAGGTTTGTCACCCCGGCTGAAATGCGGGAGGCAGACAACACCATCTGCGCGAGATTCCCGGCCACGGAGCCAAATCCGCGATAGAGTGCCTTAGCTCCTCTCTCCATGCCCGCCTCGTTTGCGAAAGCTGCCATCGCCTGGCAGGCGTGCGCCACGTGGTTGGCTAGTCCCAAGATGCTCCTCGCTTCCTTATCCAGGTGAGACAAGTGAGCATCGGACACCTGGTGAGGTATGGCGGGGGCCGCCACCCGGCGGATGTCGTCATCCAAGGCGGGGGGAGAAAGAGGCAGAGGACAGCGATGCACGGGGAGACCAGACCGGGCCTTGTCCGATAGCACAAGGGGGGGCAAGAGGCGACCCGGCGCTGCCGCCGCAACGTTGGAGTCGAAATCCTTGCCTGCCGCCTGCAGGAGTCTGTGAGTCGGAAGCGCGAGCTGGCGTTGCGTCGGCGCCTCCTCCTCGGCGCAGAAAGTTTCCAGTCTGGCCACCCTGGTCGAAGAAGGTTCTTCCTCCAACTCCTGAACGTCCACCAGACACCAATCGGCAATTGCCGTCAGGCGGTCTTTGAGGTCAGGAGCGTCGTTGGCCGTCCCCGGCGCCACCGGCGGTGGGGGAGTCAGGATCCCACCGCCAGACGCTCCCTCCTCCTGCTCTCGGTCGGGAGTTGGGGAAGAGTCAATGTCCGAGGGGGTGGCGCCAGGAGACACGACCACCACTCTCCTCCTCTTAGGAGTGGACGGCGCCTCAGGGGAAGGTGGAATAGAATTCCTCCCCTCCTCGTCCCTGAGCACAACACGGTCCCTCGTGTCAAACATCGAAACGACCAAATTCCTCACTGAGGACATGATGTCGTCCGTCAGCTTCTTCTGGTCGAAGGCAGGGGTAGAGGATCTCGATCTCTTCCTCTTCTTGTGCTTCCTCTTCTTCCCGCCGGCCCGCCGTGAGCTCCGGGAAGAGGTAAAGTCAGGGGAGGACCTCCGAGCAGGAGATCGCTCAACCCCGCTAGAGGGAGGAGGGACGGCAGGCGCATCCTCAACAGGCGACAGGATCCTATCGGAGCCGCCGCCAGCCTCTGGAAGATCGAACTCCGCGGTATCCTCTGAGATAATGAGGTCGGAAGGGTTATCCGACGCCCTGGAGGCGGTGGCCGAGGAAGCGGCAGAAGGCCGCCTGGAGGACCTGTGCTTCTGCTGAGACTCTGATTTTTTCACCGCGGCGCGGTACTCTCTGTGTTCAGCAGGAGAAAGATGTTCGCATTCTCTGCACCTGTCCGACTCGGCGCAGAGGTTCCGACACAGGCGGCAGAGCGAGTGAGGGTCGAAGCGCGCCGACTTCCTGGACCCACACCCTCCACAAAACCCTGCGAAGGGATTGGACATAACGCCTCCACGAGACGAGAGAGGCGAACGGACGCGTCCCACGGGAAGGCGCCCGAAGCGCAGGCGACAGCGCTAGCACAAGCGACAGCGCTGGCGAAGCGGTAGAGCGCCTGCCGCCGACACAACACTGAGGCGCACACCGCCTGAAGCGGTAAGGCAAGCGGTAGGCGGCAAGCGCTAGCGGTAGGCGGTAGAGCGCCTGAAGCGCAAACGACCAGCCTAGCGAGAGCGGTAGAGCGCCTGACGCACCAGGCGGCAGGCGCCACTAAACCAAAGCGCTACACGCGACACACCGCCTGAAGCGGTAAGGCAGGCGCAGGTGGCAGGCGCTACCGAAGGCAGGCGGCAGGCGCTACCGAAGGCAAGCGCAAGCAAGGCGAGGCGGTAGACGGGAGGTCTACCTACGAGTCAGCCAAGAGAGAGGGCTGGCCCGGCACGAAAAGCACGTGCAGCTCGAACAGCTGAAATTGGCAACAGTAGACCGAGTCAACTACCGACAAAAACAGCCACAACAACAGCGATAAGGAGGACTAACTTCGCAAGGAAGCAACAACACAGCCCGACACAGATCGCAAACAAATAAGAAAGCTAGATAACCAAGAGAAGGTCGAAATTGCAGAGACTATCAAAAACACAAGTGCTCTTGATGGCCGACAGAAAAGCAATGATGACGTAGGGTTAGCCACCTGGTGGTGAGTATTGGATACAGTTTAGGGCAGCGATAACTCTGTCTTTACTCTGTGTAAGGATTGTCGGAATTAGACAGATTTGGATAATCGGGCATATTGTTAACTATCGAGGAGAGTATATTAAATAATACCATTCTTGACAACTTCCCCTAAGTTTGAAACAGTTCACCGACACGTAGTGGACAACTATTTTCAGAGTAACGTCCCTTGATTTGGTCAGTCCTTATCGCTCTTGTAGGGGTGATGGGTCGACCCATGTATTTAGTTTTAAAAAATCGTAACTTTGACGACATTGAAATCTGTTTTCTATTGATAATATATGCTATATATATTACAGATGAGTCTATTTAAACACGTTTTTTCTGTATGTAATGACATTTTAATTGTTATGTGTTCTTTATGAAAGTGGACTGAACCGTTGTTTTGCAAGAGAGTGGAACCGGTCTGCACCGGTTTGACCTAATCACATTGCTTTTGCGCAAGTCAAAATAGTTCCACCTTTTTTCACTAATTAGTCATGTTAGAATGGTGATAAATCCATTCTGTTTTCTATTTTGGGGTTGTATGTCGTGCATTCTTTACCCCTAAATGTTTATTTAGGGGTAAAGAATGCACGACATACAACCCCAAAATAGAAAACAGAATGGATTTATCCCCTAATTTTCAACCAGTTTATATTGAACAAGGTCAAGATCAACCAGTTTTATCAACACAGGAACGAATGTTAATCAAAATCCTCGAAAGGATACTATTATAACATTTTTCAAGCTGTCCCTATACCTCGGAAGTTATTAATTTATTCCCATTAAATTCTGGCTTACTTACATCCGAACTTGCAATCATAAACTCCCAATAGAAACAGGTAGATGGTATAACGTTAGAAACAATGAACGATGTTGCACACTCTGTAAACCTACAATTACTAATCCATCTTTAGATAGATTTATATCACTGATATCATGTAAGCATAAACCACTATATTGGAAAATATGCAATCATGTAAAAACATGTTCACACATGCTCCGATAATGAAACATGTGTATTTGTTTTTTTTATCTATGTCACCTTTTTAAAGGGGCAGTTGCACGTTTTTAGGGGAAATTTAAGGTGATGTCAGGTAAATGAAAATTATTCTTACAACTGAAAGACAATGAACGTAAACCAAATGGAGCAATAACATTTCAAATGAATAATGTAAAGTTAAGCCATGCGATTCCTTTGTCTTACACACAATGAATTGAAGGCGTTCATGAAACATGGCCGCCAATTGATTTTATGTGAATCTTCATACTTTTTCCTCTGCCTATGGATGATTGACTTGTGTAATGAGAATTTTGACACTATCAAACTAATTCATTTAGCATTGACGTACAAATATCAGTGATAATTTTAATATATAAAATTATCAAAAACCGTGCTACTGCCCCTTTAAGATCTTCTTGTGTGTCGTACAGCTGGACGAGAGAGTCAAGCATTGAGAGACTGTAAGGAGTCTGTCGATATCAATTAGAAAACATACTGTTTCACTATTACTTGAAATACTTGTTCCAATATGGAAAGCTTGTTCTTTCATTATAATTTTTATTATATTCATAATAATTATATCTGTTTATCGCGTTAGTTTGTGCACACTGATAGGATAGAAGTGCAAAGACTGCGTCTTGCGGCGACATTTCCGTCGCAAAAACATTATCTCTTAGAACATCTCATGAAACATCATCGCACGCATAATGATAGCAATGTCATAATGATAGCAATGTCGCATAATGATAGCAATGTCGTTGTTTAAGGCCGTGTCTTGCAGTGATATGATCCACTGCTGTCCTCATGGCTACACTTGTACTTCCGGCTGATGTGTGCCTCAGCTATGGTTTAAACATATTTTATTCATGGAAATATGAAACGGATTGGCAAACAAGCCAGAGGCTTATATCAATGCCGTTCCGCTAGGCCTCAGCTATTGTCGCATGCTTTGCAGAAACTACAGTTTATTCGATTGTGCACTTGAGTCATCCTACCTGACATTATTTAAAAAAGCACGTTCATGTAACGTCAAAGACAGCGGTTATGATAAGCTGGCAAGAACTGTTTTATTGGTCGAAATTTGGCAGATAGTTTCTGCATTTTCTTTTGAGCTAGGGGAACCCGATTAAAGACAAATTATTGCTCGTATTCAAATAAGAGAGAATAATATACGATAATTAATATCGAACTTCGTCTTTTGGATCTATCGGTTATCAAGTTCAACTACAAAAAAGAGTAAAAACTGATTGCTTTTGACAGTGGTTTATTTATTTCAATTCTGTTGTCTAATCTTATATAAGAAACACTTTTGATAAACTTCCAAAGCCACTAAAATTGCTCTTACTTCTTGAATGAAAAGTAATTGTTTAAGTGATTTATATTAATTTCTTAAAAGCTTGATGTATATGTATTTTTGACCATTTTCAAAACATTAATTGCTAAGGAGTATAGTTAGACACATTAGAAACACCCGATCTCTTTTGAACTTTACCGCTTGTGATGTACTGAGAAAACGTAAGTAACCTGATAGCTAAGCTAAATTTATGCTCCCCTGAGGCGGAAGTAATTGACAGCTCCCTGTTTGCGCATGTGCATAGTAACAACATGGCGACCATGTGCTATCATGTCAATAAACGTTCTCGATGAATAAACAACCCATCAACTCCCTGTGAGTCTAGTACTTGACATAATTGGCGACGAGTTTATAACCTCCTACATCTCTACGATGTCTGACAGCAGCAAATTTGGGGAATTTAACCCAGCTGTGGAAACTTGGACTTGTTATACCGAGCGGCTCGAAGCACACTTCACGGCAAACAAGATCGATGACGCTGATATCAAGCGGTCGATTCTCATCAGCTGTGTGGGACCAAAGACATATGGACTCATACGGAATTTGATTTCCCCTGCCAAACCAAAGGAGAAATCTTTTGAGGATTTAGTGGAAGTTGTTCAAAAACATCACCACCCTAGACCGTCTGCTATTGTACAAAGGTACAAATTTAACACATGTTTTCGTCAACCGGGTCAGTCTATTTCTGAATATGTGGCAGAACTTCGGCGTTTAGCGGAATACTGTGATTATGGGCAACAATTAGAGACAATGTTGAGAGACAGAATAGTTTGCGGTGTTGCAAATGATGCAATTCAGAAGAGACTTTTATCTGAAGCTGGATTAAACTATAAACGTGCTTTGGAAATTGCCCAGGGTATGGAAATGGCAGCAAGAAATATTGTTGACATTCAGAATCCTACTGGAAAGAAACATTCAGCTTCTGCTGAAATAAACTTTGTGAAGAAGAAACAGTATTCAAAATCAAAAGAAAGCAGTCATCAGAAGTTCAACAGAAAGGACAGACCTCAGCCTTCACACGATAGGGGGAAAGGACGCAAGTGTTACAGATGTGGGGACGACTCGCATAACCCAGATCAGTGCAAATATGTTGATGTGGAGTGCAGTTTCTGCCACATCAAGGGAGATATCAAACGTGCTTGTTTTAAACGTAAACGCACACAGCGTCACCAAGCAAATCTACTTGAAAATGTCGATCAGTCAGACATGAGTGACAATGAAGAAGAATATGAACTTTTCACCATAACTGAACCATCAACTGAACCTATCATGATTACTGTGATCATCAACGGTCAGCCTGTAACGATGCAGTTCGACACTGGTGCAAGTATCTCCATTATGAGTCTGAATACGTTCAAGAACATTTGGAAGTCAGGACATGTTCCTACTCTCAAAGAAAGTTCACTACTCCTACGTGGATATACAGGGAACATTGTCGACCTGATTGGATGTGCAGAGGTCAACATCACCTTTCAGAATCAAACAGCTACATCACAACTCGTCGTAGCGAGAGGGGAGAGACCAAGTCTATTTGGAAGAAATTGGATCCGTCTGTTCAACATGACACACTTTGATGAACTGAACACTTTATCATCTCCTCAGATTATTGATGATGTACTCCAGAAATACTCACACATCTTCCAAGAACAAGGTGAAATCAAGGGCATGGTTGGAAAAATCTATATTCCACCTGATGCGAAGCCAGTGTTCATGAAAGCACGACCACTTCCTTACGCCATGAAGGAAAAGGTGGATGAAGAACTCGACAGACTTCTTGAAGAAGGGATAATCGAGCCAGTACAACACTCTGAATGGGCTACTCCCATAGTCCCTGTCCTCAAGTCCGACAAAACAGTTCGACTCTGCGGAGACTACAAAGTCACAGTGAATCAAGCGTGCAAGCCAGATCCTTACCCAATACCGAGAATTGAAGATCTGTACGCCAAGCTTTCCGGAGGAGAATCTTTCACGAAGATAGACCTCCGTGGTGCCTTCCTTCAACTTCCTCTCGATGAAGAGTCGAAGGGCTACACGACAATCAACACCCATAGAGGGTTATTCAGGTTCAACAGATTACCATTTGGGATTTCGTCCTCACCAGGGATATTCCAACGGTGTATTGACAATCTCTTACAGAACATTCCCATGACTGGTGGTTATCAGGACGATATTATCATCTCTGGAGAGAATGACACCAAACACATGGAGAACCTCACCACTGTGCTAGAGACACTTTCGACAGCAGGTGTTCGAATCAAGAAAGAGAAATGCGTGTTCAAGTCACCAGACGTCGTGTACTTGGGACACATAATCAGTGCCGAGGGTCTACACCCAGTGTCAGAGAAAGTAGAAGCCATTGTGAACGCACCGGCTCCTACCAACGTGACTGAACTAAAGTCATTCCTTGGCCTCCTGAACTACTACGGAAAATTCCTGCAGAATCTCTCTACTGTCCTCGCTCCTCTACACTACCTCCTGAAGAAGGACACCAGATGGCAGTGGGGTGCCAAACAGAATGACGCATTCACAGAAGCAAAGAGACTACTTCACTCAGCACAAGTTCTGGTTCACTTCGACAGTGACAAAGAAGTAATTCTCGCAACTGACGGATCGCAATACGGACTTGGTGCAGTCCTCTCCCACAAGATGCCAGATGGGTCCCAGCGTCCCATATCATTTGCTTCACGAACTCTTAACCAGGCAGAGAAAGGGTACTCACAGATCTAAAAGGAGGGACTTTCAGTCATATTTGGAATTAAACGATTCCACCAGTACCTCTATGGAAGACACTTCCTGATCTCGAACGATCACAAACCACTCCAGTTCCTGTTTGGAGAAAAGAAGGGCATTTCAGCGATGTCTTCTCCACGCATCCAGAGATGGGCCATAACCCTGTCGGCTTACAGCTACTCGTTCATCTACACTCCAGGAAAAGACCTCGGACATGCAGATGCCATGAGTAGGCTGCCACTGGACACTACACCTCCGGCTGTACCCACTCCTCCAGAAACGCTGTTTCTACTCGAGTTCCTGGAATCGACACCAGTGACCGCAACAGACATAGAAACATGGACAAATCACGATCCACTACTGTCACGGGTGAGGCGATTCATCAACAGCGGATGGCCGTCAACTGTAAGTGATGAGTTCCTGAGACCATTCTTCTCACGGCGGAACGAGCTGAGTTCCCACGGCGGTGTGATACTGTGGGGACCACGTGTGGTTGTGCCGGAACAGGGTCGCTCACAAATACTGGAACTGTTACATGAAGGGCATCCGGGCATGGTGAAAATGAAAATGTTCTCACGTCACTACGTGTGGTGGCCAGGCTTGGACCAGGAAATCGAAGGGAAGGTGAAGACCTGCGACACATGTCAGGTGAACGGGAAAGCCACACCTCCAGTGAACATTCATCCATGGGAGTATCCCAGTGGCCCATGGCAAAGAGTGCACATTGATTATGCCGGTCCTCTGATGGGAAAAATGTATCTCGTCATTGTGGATGCATATTCCAAATGGATCGACGTTCATGTGACAACCTCTTCAACATCTGAAATTACTATACTGAAACTTCAAGAAAGCTTCTCCAACTTTGGACTCCCAAAGACAGTAGTATCAGACAACGGTACATGCTTCGCTAGTGCGGAATTCCAAAAGTTCATGTGCAAGAATGGGATTGAACACATATTCACTCCTCCCTACCACCCTGGATCAAATGGGCTTGCAGAAAGGTCCGTACAGACTCTGAAAGAAGGAATCAAGAAAATGGAAGGTGGCACAGTAGAATCGAAGGTGACCCGATTCCTGTTCAGATACCGCACTCTCCCTCACTCCGTCACAGGCAAATCCCCTGCGGAACTGATGATGGGCAGAAGGATGAGAACCAGTCTCGACTTAGTTCATCCGGACGAAGCCAGGAAAGTCGCACGACAGCAAGGCAAGCAGAAGGCTTACAAAGATGCTCGCGCACATACCAAGACATTCCAAGTCGGTGATAATGTCTATGTCACCAACTTCGGAAGTGGTCAGAGGTGGATTCCGGGAACTGTACTGAAAATAGCCAGTTCTGTCTGTGACGTCCATCTTGCTGACGGGCGTAATGTACGACGTCACATGGACCACATGAAACAACGCTTCGAAGTGCCAGAGCACAAACTTACTGTGGTTCCAGAGACAACAACCCCTGTACTGCAGAACAGCATGCAGTCACCTCAGACAACCATGCAGACTCCTCAGGACAACGTGCCAACACCTCGAGATGACATGCCGACATCTCGTGAAGACACTCTGACAAAGAGTGTCCTGTCACCCAACCAACCAGAGACACTGCGGCGCTCAAGCCGAGTCACCAGAGTTCCTGTGCGCCTTGATCTATAGACTGTCAAATATGTTCTGACAATTTCCTATTTCATGGACTCTTAAAGTTTAAAGTTTTGAAGTGTTGATATGTTCAAGTTACAGTTAAGAAAGTGTTCATCCAAACAAGAGACTCTTAATGTTTTGGATCATAATCTTTACTTTCGTAATCTTCACGTAAAGTTACGTCTTTCATTTGATATTATATTTCATATCTTAAAGGGGGAGAAATGTGATGTACTGAGAAAACGTAAGTAACCTGATAGCTAAGCTAAATTAATGCTCCCCTGAGGGGGAAGTAATTGACAGCTCCCTGTTTGCGCATGTGCATAGTAACAACATGGCGACCATGTGCTATCATGTCAATAAACGTTCTCGATGAATAAACAACCAATCAACTCCCTGTGAGTCTAGTACTTGACACCGCTGAAATAAGAAAATTCATTATAGTTGCATTTATAGGAACATTTTATTCAAAGAAATATTTTTAAGACATGCTTCACAATAGTGTCCTTGCATCCATGAATGGTCAGCAAACATGTCATGGCAATATATCATGCATATCCTATCTAATAGCCAACAGCATTGATTTATTTTTGGTGCAGGTTATTAGATAATTAAACCCTTTCACATTGATCAAAACTTGAAGTGAAATTACATACATAGACTTACTGGATCTTTTTTCATATCTATATGCCGTGCATCAGTTTAATTCGTCATATGAATTGTTTTCAATTCCAAAGAGTTCTTCTTAGGATTTTTACTTTAAGATAACATTTGATGTTTGATAATTATCTACAAAACTATTTGATTCAACACAACTATAAAACGACAAATAAGACATTATCTAAATTAAAATACATAGATGGGCCCATTTCCCTCGCATTTACAAAACATAACTATTGCAAATATGTGATGTTGTAAACTGACCATAATCAAATGCATCTCATATCATGTATATATTCAACAACTTTCAGAAACTTGGATGTGTACTATCTTCTGTCCGTTAGTTATTTTCGTCGAATGGACCTATCATATTTGTTGTACACGTTTTGATACAAATGGTGATAATATGAATATATTATTTATTCATTTAATATCACAATATGCACATCCGGTCCACGACCTATTGTTTGCAGAGATATATATAACATGTGGAATAATAAACATTATGACAGTTTGCTTCAAAGATTCCACTAATTCCTAGACTTTGAGTTTCAAGTGTGCTTGTGCGTGTGTGCGCGTGTGTGGGTGTGCGTGTGTGTGCGTGTGTTCGACGAGGTAAGAATGACAAAGACGAGAATTAATAGTATTAGATGCACAAATCGTTAACAGTTAATAGTTAGACCATATTATTAAATGATATCAGTTTAGTTGTTTAAAATGTCACATATCCATACGCTTCAAACATTTACTGACAAATCATTTAGAAAGGAAGGATTTGCCTCATCGTAATCACATTATTACCTCTACCAAAACATTAACATTTAACGTAACTTCTTATCATGAAAATCAACCCAAACCTGACCATCAACCCAAATTTGCAGAAAACCGCACCTTGCTTTGCCAGTTAGACATTGTTAACATATACATATATGTTTGAATAACTCAATAACTTCCAACCTATTCAAACAAGCAGTTATCACTGAAAGGGTGAAGATTGAGTAATGATTAAATTTGATTACTTAGGTTTGCAAATATACTACCCCTGACTGGTTTTTAAGATAGCCAAGGAAGTTTTAAGAATTGTGTGCTAAAATCATTGATATATCGGAGGTGCCCGCGGTCAGTAGAACCTCGAGTGTCTCCCAAAATTAAGCACAATTTTCATCAACAATTTTACAAAAATTTCATCAAAAATGTAAGAAAATTTTCACCCAAAATTCAACAAAAGTTTCACTCGTAATGTAAACATAAACCTCATCTCCTCCTAAACAAAACACCTTAACTATCATTCTAAACCTCAACATAAACCCTTATCTCAAACAAGTCACCCGTAACCCGTCCCTTACCAATAACTTCACCAAACCGTAACTAACTGCAAAATAAAATCTCAATAACATCTGATTGAGCTTTGAATTAAATTTGATGGAGTATATTTGAGTTGATAAGAACTGATCCCATGTTACGCTCAATCTGCTTTTAGTTGTGTTTGCCCAAAACAGAACACGCCCCTGCCGTCTAGGTATAGATAGGTCAGAACCTCACTCGTTGCTTGACTAAACAGGCAGAAATTCGAACTTGCTGACACTCATATCCATAGCGAGAACCACGTTGTCGGGATGTTCATCAGGTGTAATGTCTCCTATCCCACCGTAATATGTACCGTCGATGAAGACCTGAAAAGTTAAAGGAATTCATATACCAATTCAACAGTTCTAAAGCCAAGTTGGCTCTGTAGAGAAAACATGAACGTTGATTACGAAATTTAAATGGGTTTTGCCTTGATGTAGTTATACAGTTTGTTGTGTACTCTTTGTTCTCTATGTGCTTTGCTTAATCCAAAAGATAGATATTTTTAGAAACGAATGGTCATATTCTCGCGTTGAACTTTATATCTACCAGTTTCTCATCGGTGGATATTTGGTTTCATCTTTCTCGCAAATAATTATGTTGCTTCGACGCCGTTCATTCATTTATGATTGAAGAAAATAAGGTTTTCTCTAGAACTATTTATTACTCAATAAGTGCTCTACTGTACATGTACGTACCTCGTATCTTGAGTTCTGACGACGAATGTCCGCAACAAAAGGCTGTGACACGACGAAAGGCATGGAAGTAACTGTCTCTCTACTCCATACCTCGTTGATCTTCCTGTTGAACCAAGTTTCGTTGACGACTCCGCCGTAGTTAAACCGGATGTCCACCTGAAGCTTGACGTCTGGTGCAACCTTCAGCGCTATCAGCATCCTGCAGGTACATGTGATATTCATATAATGATGCCGGGTCTGATTTATTATATAATTGAGGAATATAATTGAGTGGAATATACCCTCTCTCTGACTACAGTGGCTATATTTATATTTCACCCTACTGAGTGGCAATAAGTTTTTTCATCACTCAAGTGACGTCAAGTCATGATACAATGGTATGACGTAACGAATTCTCATATGACCGTACACTGTTACCGCCTTACAGTATTTGCTTGAAAACGGTGAACGTCGTATCTCTATGCAATAAAGAAGTTGTAAATCCATGTATTTGTTTTTCTACTTCTCACAAGAATAGTTGGTTACATGGTTACACAAGATAAGACAAATATCAATAACATAAATGAAAAAATTACTCATTCAAATATTACATTCCCTAAACTAACACCATAAAGCTTTCAAATCAGAGATTTCTAAAAACCCTTTTCTATAGGGGCAAAATTGGGGTCTTTGAATGAGGCAGGGTCTGTGCTGACTGAGTTGCCTGTTGTAAACACAAGTATCAGTGGTATTGCAGAAAGTTTGAACCAAAATAAAACGATGTTACATGTGTTCACTATCTTATTGATTTGTATCCTTTAACAGACTGACTGAATGTTGAGTCAAAAGAAAAAATATTTGTTTACCCGCGCACAATTATAAACTTTAATATCATAATTATATTGGTGTGCGTACCTTGTACCTTGCAGTGGGGTAGCGTACACGACGATATGGTAGTCGGGTGTCATCTGACAGGTGGTGCTCTCTGCAAATGTCAGCGTCTGTCAAAGAAAACTGCATCAATAACAAAGGAGGTCAAATGTCAGAATTGACACTAAAAGACAAGAAATAAAAAAACCAGCTGGAATTCTCAGAACTTTGTGCCATTGACATTAGGATGATATTATTAGGGTCTCCAGAAAAAAATCAGCTTTCTACTATTTTTTTCCATCTTATTTCTAATGGTCCTGGCCTATTAAGGATCGAGACAATTTTCGATTTTTTCTTTAACGATTAGTTCAAATTAAGAACATTTCTTTAGATATGAGTTCAAGAGTCAGGGAATAATCTTTATATTTCTTATTATCTTTATATATGCAGAGATAAGAGTTCCTGTGATCGTGAATGGTATAGATACCAAAACATAAATAGAAGCTTTCAGACACTAATTTCAAGAAAACGGTATTTTGTTTATATCATACCGCTTATAACTTGTATATCTATCCTCGAGGATCCTACAATCCATAGTAATAATCACTCTGCTCGTATCAATACCGGATTTTTATCATATACTTGCTTATAAATACAGAGATTTTGAATGTACGATACACCCTTCGTCAAGCACCCTGTATCAGCCCGCAGGGCAGATAACCTGTATCAGCCCGTCGGCAAGGGCAAAAACTTGTATCAGCCCGTCTTCAAGGGACTTGAACCTGGAACCCTAGGCAACGAAGCAAAAAAATAGATCGAAGTCGCGATATTTAGAGTTGTCTCCCTTTGTACAGCTGACGTTTGAACGTGGTCGACATCGCGAAGAAAAATCTGCAATCACTTGCGGATACGTTTATCAGTTTGATACAATCTAACTCACACGTTTGGAAATTCAACAATGTAGAAAATTAAAGGCTCGGGCGATCAATGATTTTCGGTATGTGGTCGTCAACGTTCAGTCAAACGGATACAATCAGCCACATTTTATGAATTTAAGTTTTAAAAATGTTAGAATTATTTGTTTTTTGTTTGGTAAGTATTCGTGATAAAAATAGTATGATATCAGTATTTTCATATCAGCCGGAGACCCCAATATCAGTCCGAGAGCTTGAGCTCGAAGGCTGATTTTCGTCGAGATTTAATACTATCTATACTCATGTCCAAAAGAAAGTTGACATCGTTTTAGAAGTAACACTGAAGAAAAATAAGACATACTAAATGAAATAATTGATTGATTTGGATTGAAAAATCATTTTTCAAACAAACTGTTTTAGTTTCATATCAGTAAATCATTTGAAATAGGAAACATTTAACATCAAATCGACACGAGGTAGGAAACTGAGAAAATTACAGCAGGTGAGATAACAGAAATAATACAAAAAAACATCTTCAACCCAATAATATTGAAGAGTCAATATCAAGTATGTCCTTCTTGTGCATCAATGCATGCCTGGGCACGCAACTCATCGATGTTGTCAAACGTCGAATGACGTTGGGGGTGATGTTTTGCCATTCTTCAAACAGACAACGTTGCAAGTCTTGAAGTGTTACTGGTGCCACCTGTCGTTGTCTGATTAGTCCTCCAAGATTATCCCATACGTGCTCGATGGGATTCATGTCTGGAGAACAAGCTGGCCACGGCAAAGAATGTTATTATTAGCCAGGTAATTCTGTGTTATTGCTGCTGTATGTGGTCTCGCATTGTCATGTTGAAACATCACACCACGTTGTTGCTGCTGTATGAATGGTACCATGTCAGGTCTTAACACTGTATCGATATACCTCTATGCCGTCAGGTTGCTTTGAATAATCAATAGCCTCGTTTTAGTGTCATCACAAATGCCTCCCCATACCATCACACTCCCGCTGCCAAATTGCTGATATTCACGCGGATTCTGCCACTGCTAGGTCTGTCTGACCTAGTACCCGTTTGTCTAAAACGCTGTATAAGATTGTAGACTACAAAACGGCTGAAGTTAAAGGTTGAAGCGATTTCGGCCTTGCTTGCTCCCTGGTGGGCCATTCCTATGGCCCGTTCTCTTTGAACGGTCGTCAACCTAGGCATTATTGTGTGTTTTTTTTGTTGCTGTGTTTTAAACGTGTCTAAGCAGCTTCTTTATACGATTTGTGCACATGCATTTCCTGGTTCTCGGCGCAAATGCATGTTTTCCATTTTTATAATTTGTATCGTTTCCTGTCGAAGTTTATCGAATAAAGTGTGTTTCGAGAATGTATTTCCTTTCTTGGATCACAGTTACACGTATTTATGTTCCTTTTTACTTTAGAAAACAGCCCATTATTAACCAAAACAGTTTTTGATTTTGTCAACTTTCTTTTGGACATGAGTATATGTATGAAGCTCTAGCAGAACTATAGCAGAACAATAGCAGAATAGCAGGAGTGGGAGGGCACATGAGGTTCTGGATTTGTACGAAGGTATAGTGCACTTTGGCTGCAAGATTAACTTTGTAAAGACATTGGTCGTCCGTTTTGAATTTTTAGCTCATCTGGCCTGTAAGGCCCGATGGGCTTATGGCATGGCATGGTGTCCGGCGTCCGGTGGCCCTGTCACCCCTAATATATGGAAGGGGATGTGTGCCAAAAATGAATTCATGTACACTCGTAACTCGCAAGATGTAACATGTCGTTCTCAACCATGCAATTCTGGAAAAGACGAGTCCAAGCGTGCAAAACTAACATTTCAATCCTGTAAAACTCAACTTGCTGTTCTCAACTTTACAAAGTTGAAATGTAATTCAAGAAATGTCAAAGACAAAACCCGATTTTCTATCTTGAATAAGAGTAATATTCACAATAAGCAATGCTGTAAGTTACGTTTAACATATGGAAAATGGAAAATAAAGAGTGGTAAAATCAGCTTTTTCAAACAGACTTTTGCATTTCGAGTTTTACACGATTGCAATGTACATGATTTCGCATTGACGGGGGATGTGTGCCAAAAATGATATGCTATGCTTGATTCGTTAAAGCAAACATTTGACCGGCGCGCGCTGATTCTGCAACAGCACGAGAAAGGAACAAGTTTACTTTATGTAAGCGGCTGACCTGGCTAACCGAAACAAATACATAAATGACAGAATAACTGGCCAATTTACATTTGAAGCATATTTTCATTCCAGATATTGCTAGCTTGACTATTGTTGAATTTTATATAAAATGGACATAAAAAAAATATATTCAACTTAAATATTTCGATATTGAAGCGATAACTATGTATAGTTGGGTATATATGTAAAATACCTTTGAACATTAATGCCTTAAAAGTAGCAATCTTTGCAATACTCTTTCCACCTATATATCTATTTTGTAAACCACTTTAAGTAAGAGTAAAAATGTCCAAAAATGTATACATTTCTTCATTGCGATATTATATACCAAAATAGATCTAGAATTTAGTTTCGTGAAAGTTTATTCAATTTTAAGTGACAATTACTTAAATGTACTTCATCTGATTTGGTAAAGTTTACAAATTACGTGGTTGTGCTTCTCACTTTCAAATATAAAAGCAAGAGCCAGTCATCATAAAAAAAATTATTTTTTATTGATTTGATATTCAACTTGATATATTAAAGTACCAGTATAGCACTCTCTCCCCACATAGGCAGATGAAGTCATAAAATGTTGATACAACCTCTGTTCTAACTAGCCGAAATCCGTGGGTTCTGGTAGTTTCCCCCGGCGCAAAATAATTCGCTGATTGCACAAATAACTTTGATTTTCTCCAATCAGGCATCTCCCATTTTATCCCACAAAGTCGGCACAATAGAACAGAGGCTGTATCGATATTTCATGACTTGATCTGCCTCTGTGGGGAGAGAATGCCAATATAGTGGCATACAAACATTACCCTCACAACATTTACAATATTTTTGGATTACTTTAATTAACAAGTGAAGAACCGGAACCGCTTCCAATTAACTTTGTTCAAAGAATTTCAAACAGTAGAATTGATAAACATTGTTTAAAGTTGTATGATAGTTGAGTATACAGTTTTAAAGGTTAGTCATTGTGTAAGTTTTCTTAGGACTGAAACCACAAAACTATCTTCATTAATAGATTTTACCATTAAAAGGGTACATCTAGGGATAGTGGTTGATCTTTGTTTGAAGTTTTAGGTAGTGATGATGAATATTCTACGCGATGTGCTGAGGACAAAAAAAATTTTAGTCACTTTAGTCATGTTTCCAAAAAATAAACACAGAAAAGAAAATTCACATATTGTTTAACTTTCAAAAGGCATATCCAAAATCATAATTGACATGTGTAGAAAATTTGGTGAAGCTGAGATGTATATTTCACAGAAATTTATCATCGAATAATTTGTTTAGTCAAATATCCATGGAAACTGCAAAAATAAAAATAATTTGTTAGTCTAACCCCCAAAAAGCACATCAAGGGATCATGGTTGATAAGTGAAGTTTGGTGAAGCTAGCATGTATAGTTTTTTTTAGATATGCTACGGACAAATTTTGTGACGGCCAGACAGAAGGGTGAACAGAAAGAATGAACGCTATATACTCCCGCTTATGCTTACGTTGGTCAGTTATTCTGTCATTTGGGCATTTGTTTCGGTTAGCCAGGTCAGCCGCTTGCATAAAGTAAACTTGTTCCTTACTCGTGCTGTTGCAGAATCAGCGCGCGCCGGGCAAATGTTTGCTTTAACGAATCAAGCATAGCATATCATTTTTGGCACACATCCCCCGTCATGTACATTGCAATCGTGTAAAACTCGAAATGCAAAAGTCTGTTTGAAAAAGCTGATTATACAACTCTTTATTTTCCATTTTCCATTTTCCATATGATAAACGTAACTTATAGCATTGCTTATTGTGAATATTAATCTTATTCAAGATAGAAAATCGGGTTTTGTCTTTGACATTTCTTGAATAACATTTCATCTTTGTAAAGTTGAGAACAGCAAGTTGAGTTTTACAGGATTGAAATGTTAGTTTTGCACGCTTGGACTTGTCTTTTCCAGAACTGCATGGTTGAGAACGACATGTTACATCTTGCGAGTTACGAGTGTACATGAATTCATTTTTGGCACACATCCCCTTCCATACTAATAAGGGCCAAAAATGCCATGCCCTAAAAACCTATTTTCATCTTCTCCAGAACCATGAGGCCTAGAAAGCTGAAACTTTGTGTACAGACTCCTTGGCTAGTGAGGATTATAAATTGTAGCTTTGGTGGCCCTGTGACCCCTATTAAGGGCCACAGGGGCCACGCCCTCAAAACCTATTTTCATCGTCTTTTCTAGAAGCATAAGGCCTAGAAAGCTGAAACTTTGTGTACAGACTCCTTGATTAGTGAGGATTATGATTTGTGACCCTGTTGCCCCTAATAAAGGCAACAGGAACGTCCTTCAAATCTATTTTCATCTTCTTCTCCTGAAGTATAAGGCCTAGAAAACTGATGGCGCCTATATACTTAATTTTATAGGTGCCTCTACAAAGGAGGAATCACATTGGCCACACTCTACAGCATAATTGATGATGAAGCCTGATGAGCTACGGAGCCAATGGCTCTATTTTTAGGGAAAGGTTTGCTCCATGTGCCTGTCAATCGCGCAAAGAAAAATATAAGGTTAAATGACAATGACGTTTGCTGGTTCGTTCTTTTTCAGAGAAGAGTACCGCACGTATACAATTGGTATTCTTAATTAGGGAGTAGATGTCAGAAAGTATTATTAATCATATTTCGTTTTTGCCCATACCCCCAATTAATTATTGTTTTCGTTTCGCTCCGCGATCCAAGTTTTATAAGTGACTGCCATGCCATGCCTGCCTGTCGAATGTGACAAACTGCCTGTACTGAATGTACTATGAAAATGCCGCTGCCAACAAATAAATGCCTGAATTTATCGAACCGTTAGCTTCTTTTCAGTAGGTTAATCCTTAGATTAGTTTTTAGGGTTAAAACCCGTACCACGATTAGGTATGTTGATAGTTAAAGCAAACACTAATACAATGATTATTTTGGACAACGGTTAAGGCCCACACAATGATTGTTGAGGGTTAACGTTTGCACTAAGACAGAGTTAGGCTTGTTGAACGATATGGACCAAAATAGGACAATGATTGGGCTTATTGAGAGTTCAGGCCTAAGATAAGAAAGGATTTAAGCTTGTACTCAGACAATGATTGGGCTTATTAAGGCTGAATGCCTACACTAAGACAAGGATTGGACTTGTTAAGCGATAACGTCCACACTTATACAAGGATTGGGCTTGTTAAGCGATAACGCCCACACTTATACAAGGATTGGGCTTTTAAGCGATAACGCCCACACTTATACAAGGATTGGGCTTGTTAAGCGATAACGTCCACACTTATACAAGGATTGGGCTTGTTAAGCGATAACGTCCACACTTATACAAGGGTTGGGCTTGTTAAGCGATAACGCCCACACTATTACAAGGATTGGGCTTGTTAAGCGATAACGCCCATACTTATACAAGGATTGGGCTTGTTAAGCGATAAGGCCCACACTTATACAAGGATTGGGCTTATAAGGCCCACACTTATACAAGGATTGGGCTTGTTAAGCGATAAGGCCCACACTTATACAAGGATTGGGCTTGTTAAGCGATAAGGCACACACTAATAGAAGGATATGCCTTGTTAAGCAATAAGGCCCACACTTATACAAGGATTGGGCTTGTTAAGCGATAAGGTCCACACTATGACAACGATTTGGCTTGTTAAGGGTAAGGTTTGCACTTTGACAAGCTTAAGGATTGGGCTGGTTATGATTTGAGCCCGCACAAAAAAAACATGTTTGTTTTTTGTCAAGGCGAAGGCCCGCAAAGAGACAAGGATATGACTTGTTAAGGATTAAGGCTTGCACTATGACATTGATGGTGCTTTGTAAGGGCAAAGAGAGGATTTTGAAATCCGATTGAGGCTTGGGTTATTTAAGTTACAGGGCTTTCTGTACTTACAGGATCGTACCAGACTGCTTTGTTACAAGTTCCATTGAGTCCCTCCCAGGTTCCAAGCGAGGAGCACGTGTGAGTTGAGCTTGTTCCACAGAAGAGGAAATCAGACTGACAGGTGTAATGAGTGACAGCGCCCTCGTATTGTCCAGTAGAAGACTTGTTAGCATTGGCCAGATCAGGAGCAGGACCACATCCCACGTGTTCTGTGAAACAAAAATGACACAATTATTTTGTTCTCATTCAGACATTTACCTGTTATCTCTCTAAAGTCGAAAATCGACCATCTACGCCTTATAAAGAATCAAAAGCAATATTTACAAGCATAATTGGTTTGTTTAGGATCTTATATACAACTGAATCCGGAAATGGGTTTACCACCTATCATGTACAGGTTAGGTGAGGTAAGGTGATAACGGACTTAACGCAGCTTTTAACAGAATTTCCCTTATATCGCGGCTGCTGTATAATTGCAGGGAGAACGCCTGCAAAATGAGTGCACCAAAACCTTAAACCGTATAGAACAGTTCTTTACTGCAGACAAAGTTCGCGAGCCCTTGGCGGGATTCGAAATCTGGACCTCTTGTTCCGTAGCCGGACGGGCTAGCCACTGTGCTTTACCGTCCCCTACAGGGCTAATGACCATGTACCTGGCGATGTTGCTTACTTATAGATATCTGTGTTCACCTCAGATGAAACCATTAGTAACATTCTTTGCTTACAAAGTGTATTAACCCTAATAAGAAACGGAATTGTAGTAGAAAAACATTACATAGTCAAAATCCTTACACCTATTTACACTTTTACGTACCACAAAATGAATAAATGGTTTTAGTGTGTTATTTTGTTACAAAAACTATTTAATATGGGCATAGGCCATTTTTTCTTCGAATGTATTGCTTTAAGTTAAAAACAAATTTACAATTTAAACACATCAATAGCACTTTTTGTTTTGTGCTGTCGCGTTCTTGGTCAAAAGGGGCGTCGAAGTTTTTTATTGTATTGTTACTACTAAAAGAGCGAGTTCGTGAGTTGTTGGGGGCCATATGTGCCAAACATTATTATGTTTGACCGATTTGGCATGAAAATATATATTTCTTAAAATATATATATCATTAGTTAATCAATCATGTCATCTACGTTCATCTCAAAGCAAAATGTTTAATGTTGGAATTTTTAGGCAATAAGTGGAAAAGGTAATATAATTTCATTCACAGATTATAAATAAAAATAATAAAAATCAATACTAATATTAAAAATAATTATCTGAATCAGTTAAAAATCTCAAAAGGCACGTTTTCACATGCTGACTGATCCATATATCAAATTTCAATGATTTATATTTTTGGAGTTACGTTTCAAAAAGAATCAAAGAAAATGAAAATCCCAAAAGACACAAGTACACATGTTGACAAGTTGACAAAGTTTGGGAATTTTGCTCCTGAAACCAAATGATAACTGACGGACAGTACATGCATATTGGGCGTTATTACACACCTATGGAATAAAGATGACCTGCAAAACTGTCACAATAACTCTTACATTATTAACTCGTGAATATAAGAGATACTTGAAAAGGTTAGAAAGATTTATGAGTAGAACTCCCCAACAGTTGCTGACGAATTTCACTCTCTTTTAGGATGCGAATGCTTTATTGCTGAAAGAACTTTATTAATACCAAGCCATTACGTCACCTGGCCAAATATTATAAAGATGACAAATCTTCTGAATTCAAACAAAATCAACAGTTTACGAAAATTAGCTAAATACGTTAAGTTAGTGACTACAAGACTCCAAATAAAGAAATAAATTGTATATAATATCTATAACTTATCATATTGAGATATTCCCTGTATCATGTATCATTAATAACACATTTCTTTGTAAATCCTTGCCATTTTGGTATTTGTTATATATATTGCATTGTTATTGTATTTGTCTCATGTACCACCGTTGGTGGATTTTTGAGAATAAAATGATGATGATGGTAACTCTGAAGAAGCCAGGTTCATTGGCAAAAATGGTTCGTATCGCATTGAACCAGACCCTGGTTATCTCAGCTTATAATTAGGCTTGATGAACGTCGAGGAGTGGGTTAAGAGTTTGGGTTTTATTATTTCCTTTAGAAATGCAATGTACCTGTAACACAACTTGGAGTGTTGAATCTGTCAACAACACAACTGTTGCCACCTGTACATGTTACTCCCTCACACGGCCCGGCTAGACTCTGCAGGAGAGAAGAATAATGCATTGAACACATTTATACTCAAGACTCACACGGCCCGGCTAGACTCTGCCGGAGAGAAGAACAATCCATAAGCAGACAGCTTGTTATTTATTTCAGTATAGGGTCATTGGTATGAGATACAAGATTCCAAAAATGCATACATACCGACATGCTTTTCGCTACGTTTTCTTGAAATAGATAACAAATAAAAAAAATTAATGAATGAATGAATTAATGAATGAATGAAGTGGTTCATAATATAAAAACAAACAAACAACAAAACAGAGTGTTCATTTTGGCATTTAAAAAATAAAATGTACATATAATAACGATAAACGATTTAATTTTCAATTTGAAAAAATACAGTAAAAATAATAAGTAATGTAACATCGGTTAACGAGTGTCATTGTTTTAGAAAATATCAATATAGAAGAAAACAACCCTTAACAACAGTCTTTTATTTTTGTTCTCCCAAATTAATTATTCATGTACGAGGCCCTGAGAGTAGCTACAGCCCACAAAGGGCGGACAATATCTGAATTTGTAATAAAAGCAACGATCGAACGAGTCCCATCTGGCTACTATTGTTCAGTGAGTCTCTAATGAATTACTTGACGACCTTTATGTTGTAGTTGTTAATAGATTAGGTTATATTCAGTACATCAAGTCTTTACACAAGTCAAGTCTTCCGATTCAAAGTCTGCCTGTCCTGGAGGCATTTTGATGTATACATTACATATTTGATTAATTGCCTGTGTAGGGTAACAATGCACAGCCATTAACTACATTAGGGGGTTGCAATATGACTCGACGTATTTTTCCGCACAAGAACAAGAGTCATTTTGGTAATAATAAGAAAGGCCAGAATTGATTCACAGAATAATTTAAACAACATTCTTCCTATCTCAAACAGGAAGTAGTAAGGATGCTTTTTGTATTTGCATGATGTAAAGAGCTTGAATCTCAAGCTGGTTTTAGAAAACTATATTCAACATCAGACCACATATTTACACTATATGCTCTCCTTCAAAAAACATTAACTCGACGGAAGCACAAATTGTATGTTGCATTTGTTGATTTTAAGAAAGTTTTTGATTCGGTTGATCGTTCAAAACTGTGGTATTGTTTACGTAATTCTTGTCTGAAAGGGAACATGTTCAAATTATTGAAATCTTTATATGAAAATGTAAAAGCGTGTGTACGCTGTGTTGAAAAAATGACTGATTACTTTGATTGTCCATTAGGCGTTAGACAAGGTTGTGTCCTCAGTCCCATCCTTTTTTCCTTTTTTGCATAAACAATTTATATCACGAAGTTTAACAAACGGAAAACACGGTGTACAGATGTTTCCTGACCTTTTAGAAATGTTTGTTCTTTTATTGCAGATGACGTTGTTCTAATATCAGAATCGGTAGTTGGATTAAAAAATCAACTAAATATCTAAGAACGTTTTTTCCAAGTCACATAACTTATCAGTGAATTCAGATAAGACAAATATTGTTATTTTTAGAAGAGGTGGTCCAGTTGCGAAGAAAGAAAGGTGGGTTTTTGATAACCAACCTATAGCTGTGAAAAACAAATATATATATATATATGGGATTTATTTTGAACACAACATCTAACATGAATTATCTGTCACACACTTAGCGACAAAAGGAAGAAAAGCTTTATCAATCTATTGTCAGTTATCCAAAATTTTGGAGTCTTAACCCCTAAGGTATATTTTAAACTTTTTGATGCCAAAATACAACCTTTTTTACTTTAAGGCTCGGAAATATGGGGATTCTCACGTTTTGAAAAATATCATCTACTTGCTTGCAAGAAGTTCATATGTGTCGGACAATCAACCCCATCATGCATGGTCTATGGGGAATGCGGGAGATATCCTTTGTACATAAATGCCTATATGAGATGTTTTAAATTTTGGTTGAAAATTATATGTATGCACGATGATAGATTACCAAAGAAAGCGTATAATATGCTTGTACATCTAGATAGTTTTGGCAAGACAACATGGGCATCCCACATACGAGACCTTTTGTTTTCGCATGGATATGGCTTTTTTTGGTTAAACCAGTCGGTTGGAAATGTAAATCTTTTTCTGTATCAATTTCGTGAAACAGCTATCAATATGTTTAATCAAGATTGGCATTCATCATTAGAAAGAAGCTCAAGATATAATTCATATAGAATGTTCAAAACAACTCTTCAGTCAGAAAAATATTTGTTACATTTAACGACTAAAACGTTTAGATTTACATTTGTACACTTTAGATTAGGCTTATCACAACTAATGATAAATGAAGGGAGACGTAAGGCGATAGCTAAAAATGATAGAATATGCCCACTATGTAAAGACGCTGTGGAAAATGAAATTCATTTTCTATTTATTTGCCAATCTTACGATAATTGACGTAAGAAATATATTCCAGAATATTATCTATGTAAGCCTCCAGTTATCGCTTTTAAAAAGATTTCTACTAGTAATACCACCAGCATTTTAAAACTGTCACAATATGTCACATATGCTATGTCACTCAGAGAACACTTGTTAGCATCTGCTTAGTATATTTGTATAATGTAACTATATATATGATTTATGTATATTATGTAACTCCAATTGTATACGGGCCAGAGACCTTAAATGCAATAAAGTACTTTGACTTTGACTTTGAAACGCTCGAACATTTATTCTATTCATCTGAGAAAACTAGAATCAAAATTGGAAACCATTCTACAACCAGTAGTCAGTGAGGTCGGGTCGACTCTGGGTCGGTGTGAACATCCCTATAGGTTATATATGTTACAGTCAATATGTCAAATCGGTCATTTTGCCAAATGCCTCAACGATTTAGTCATTTGATCAAATGACTGTGACCACCAGGAATTTTACAAAATGACTACTTTTTTCAGACATTTGACTTAATGACTGAAAAATAACACCAGGCATTTCGATTTCTTAAAAAATGCAAGATTTTCTCTGGGCAAACATCAAACTGATTTCTTGAAAATTGTCCTTTCAATACACTTTTAATTATCACTTTGTAGATCATCAAAATATCCATTAGTTGGTATGCCACTACACCTTTCGTTCTTGGCCGCTTTTACTTCTTCTGACAGTCAAGGCATAATGATTTGAACGTTCAATCGACTCACGTGTCACATTAATATATCTCTAAAGTCCCTTAGCATTCTCTCTCTTCAACCATGGCCAGTTGATAAGTGTGTTCGGAGTAGGACATCATATGTTTCTTCAATATTGACAAACTACAACACTGTCAAGTCACCAGTTTTCAATTCCGCCACATTCATATATATATTCATATTTGTTCAAAATATAATACTCACTTTTTGTCTTTGGGTCAGTTTTTATGTTCTTCCGCCTGGCATTATTAGAAAAATAATCTTTTCTTGGAATTAAACCCTTCCTCGTTGCATCATACTTTTTAGTCATACAGTCAAATTGTCAAAAACACAAGGTACAATTTCAGTCATTTAGCTAAATGCCTAAAAAGATAGTCATTTCCTCAAATGATTGACCGTCGCAGTCATTTGATAAAATGCCTGATACGTTTAGGCATTTGACGAAATGACTGATTTCACATAATGACTGTAGCATTGATACCGGGGGTACATACAAAGACAACAAGTTTCTACACTCACCCGGGGCCACAGAGAGATGTCAGTGAGGAAGAACTCTGGGTCGGTTTGAACATCCCCGGGGTCTCCTGCACTGTCCTGAGAGGCGAGGTGACAGGTGCGAGTCTCTCTCTGGTAGGACACGGACTTACACGTGGAGACTGTCAGACAATGAGACACGCACGTGTAGAGAGGGACACTGTCCACCTTCTTGAACACACTGGACATCATCCTCTTCCCGTCCTGTGTGACAGAGGCAAGATCAACACAAGCTGACACGCCATGCACCAGCACAAGGGCAACAAGCAGGTGATGCATCTTCATTATCAGAGATAACCGTCTTCAATACCTTACAACTACCAATTCCACCAAGGCTACTGACCAAGTCTTTGAATTCAATCTGCTTCGCAAAAGGACAATAAGTTTGTACAAATGTTCTTCAAATCACAGGCACAAGCAGCAAGAATTCCTTGTCTTTGCAAAGTGACATTGCATGATCCTGAGAATTGCTGAACAAGGGTTCTTCTACATCTTCTGTGACAATGACATTGCCTTGTCTTCTCTATCACAGACTCCAGAAACACCGGTCAATGGTCTTCGTGCCTCTGCTGAAGAAAATATGTGTATAAAGGGCTCTTGTAGATACAAATACAGTGGTATAAATTCCTTCTATGAGCGATTAATGCAAATCGTTATGCACATCTTAAAGCCTACATATCTTCCACAGACAAATTGGTATCTGAGCTTACAGTTAAACTCAGACTTTTGCTAAATGTTGAAATAAATAAAGCAATCACAACTTACAAATTGATTTTAGTTCGCATTTCTTCCTTTCATGTCTGACCAATTGTCTTCACGTTTACAAGCAAGAGTCAGTACTACTCCTTGCCTGCTTCTTCATCTTTATATAAACCAACTGCTAAGTACAGTGTCTAGTGGTGTCTTCATTATTAATTATTTATTCCCAACCTGTGTGTTTTTGTGTTTAGAGATCATTACAAAGCGCTACACCGGGTGTACCACAGAGTGCTGACGATAATACCATAATGCTCTGTAAAGCCTTTCAGAACAAATCTATACAAAGACGTCGGGCACATTCAATAATTCTTGCCATTAATTATTACAAGAGACATCGGGTATAAGCCGGTCAGATACAATATAGGCTGTCTGAAAGTCAGGTTCAATATTGTTCAAGTTCTTGATATGTCTTCAAAGTAATGCATGTATTAGTTTAGTACGAGGTATAAGCAAATCGGATATCATATCTTAAAACAAAACATTAGCAACGAAACAATGAAGCTGAAAGACGTCACCTGTTAGTAGTGACATCCTTCTCATTAAACCCGAATCGAATTTGTTCAATAAATGTATAGAGCCTAACACATCATTTGAAACGTTTTTGAGTCAGGCAATCGCTCAACAGCCTTGGGAGCGTAACTGTCGCAGTTATTTATTATTGCTTGCCAGTCCTGACTTTCTGACCCGGAATGTTAAGTGACCATTGACTATGAATTGAACAGTCGGATAGAATTTGTCTAATCACCTGGAGTGCAGGAGAATATTACAACATGCCGACCCTTGACGTGCACTAACATTGACGGCCTTCCTTCTAGAAGAAACTATTGTATGTTGTGGTTCAGGGTCGTCAAAAAGCCTTAAAAACTGTCTTTATTTCCTCAACGAGTAACCTATAGAAACAAGGTAACAATGGCAATTTCGTAGTCGGTGCTGTCTTTTTGTCAATTTTCAGAGTCATTTACGATATTTTTTGCTGTACCCTTTGCCGTTTTCTTAGTGTTTTTACACTTTCGAGGTCAGCAACATTCATAATTAACAGTCATAACTTTATTAAAATGTAAGCATCACTTGACAGCACCAAGGTCCCCTGACAAGGAATTTTTGCAAAAATACAAAATACAAAAAGTTAAGGTTTAAACTGTGCCACTGTAACTTACCTGACAACATTCAAATTAATTAGCTTTTAATCATTCAGTTTTAAAATGGTATGGCTTCTTTTGGACCTATTTTTCTATAGCTTAATAACAACTAATAGGTTAATACTGAAAAGTATTATAGAACTCGGATATAACGAACTCAAAGGGACCCAAGAATTTAGTTCGCTATATCCGGTGTTTGCTATACCCATATGATTTTAATAATATTATATAGGGACGGGACTTTAAAATGTGTTCGCTATATCCGATTGTTCGCTATAACCGTGTTCATCTATAACTTTTTGACGCCATGGTGGTATTTTATAAGGGGAAGGCGCTGTTAAGTTAAGTTAGGACACACTGGCTAGTTTCTCTGAGATGAAAATGATTTTAGGGAATGGAAAACAAACACACGAAATACAATCTTTAGTAATGGTGAAAGGCTATATAAAGGTACCAGGTCGGACTGGCTGTACGAACCAATAGGTATTTATGCTTAAATTAGAAATATAATGCTACGTGTTCAGACTGAAAGGTTACGAATACTTACGTTTTAACGTCTATGGAAATACCATTTGCATCATATTATGGGGTTGGGGAGGATGGGTGTAAAGATTGGACATATGAAACATAAAAACCTGGCATGGTGGATTTAATAGATATCGATCGATTCGAGTGTAGAATTCACACAAACCTTATTGACAACTGCCTAATCTGCGAAAGGTCGCATCTTTGCCACAGTCTTGGTGGGATTTGAACCCCGTCCTGCGGAGAGTGGTCCTGCTTCCCACGACTCCCTGTCAATAGGCGGACCTGGGGTCTAGATATGTTGAAGTGGTCCTGCCACCCACGACTCCCTGACAATAGGCGGACCTGGGGACTAAATCATTAGCAATATGTAGAAGTGGTCAGCTTCTGGGTGGAAATCCAAGTTAGGGTGGGGAGCCTTATATTGTGATTTGTTTCTGATCAATGTACTTCATTTACACTAACTCCATCAACATAACTGTCCATTACAGTCAAACACATTTGAAACAACACTTTGTAGTTGGACAACTTTATCAATTCGACTATCACAAAAATTAAACACATTTAAAATAGCATTTGAAGGACAACTTGTATTTTTATGAAGTTACATTACCTCCATCGAAATTACTATTCTTTAAAGTTAAAGAGCACTTTTTAAATGGACAACCATGATTATATCCTACCTGGAGCTTGTAGTGACGTGATTAATCCAGCTATCATGGATACATCATGTAAACAAACACCCTGACAGGAGGATTCGATGCATGTTCAACATCATTAAAGCGGAACCACTCAGTAGTCATATCAAGTTCATCAAGTTCCAACGAATGTTTTATGTTTTGTTTGTTATCTTTGTGATGAATGTCGGTCATGATGACGATGTAGCAATCAACCATTACATTAAGTATAATAGGAACTAATCCAAATACAATTCTCGCTTCAATAGACAAAGTGTGTGGTCAGCATTATGAATAATATAATGCATTACTTCCCCCCGAGAGAACTATAAATATGTTTTAATTGTTTTACAACAGAAAGGAAGCTTACGTAGGTTGGCAAGTAACGGTTATGGATTATCCTACGAACAAAGGTGAATTCTCGTTATTAATGGGTTAAACACAACGAAATAGACACAGTATGATTTCAATTATTTCATATTTTTCTGTTAGTTGCCCCTAGTTTAGCCATGTAAGATCTAAAAGCTTTTTTCATTTGTTTAGAACAATATCCTTGTTGATGTCTTTTTTTATTGTTTTATGTGAAATCTCTACCGGGATTTGAACCCGAGTTCTTAGCGTGAGAGATCACCATGCTTACCACTACACTTTTGCCAGAACGGTATCAGAACAAAGCAAGAGCTTTGTGGATGAAAATATTCTAAAGACTGTCTAAAATATTTGTCAATATTGATTGACGAACGCTTTTATTACACGCTTCGGAGGAACATAACACTTTTGGCACTAACAGGATCCATTTTCTATTTTAAATATCTGTAAAGATCAAATTTCAGCTGGATTAACAATTAATGAGTCTTTAAATTCATACCTCGCTGACCTGAGTAAAATGTGCATCTCACAAACATCGAATTACATGTACCAGTGTGTTACAACATAGGCTTTCCAACATGTTCTAGAACATAGAATTCTCTTTTATTTCATTGTATCTACAGAGACAGACTAAGTTCTTGAATGTGCTAGTCCATCTTCAGCTATCGCCACCTTCCTTTAAGACAACAGGAAACACTTACTATTTACTTTATTGTATATCTTACCTTACGCCAGTTAAAACAAAGATGCTTGCTACAGAACGGTTCTATTATCACTCTGCTTTTGTTTAAACATTGAATTATTGGAGCATTTTCTTTCAAGGGAATCGCTCGACTGTCAATCGATAATACGTCGAGCTTTTTATAGTTAATGTTAAACATGAGATAAACCGGTACACGGATCATGGTAACAATAAGATTGACGCCTGAAGCATATCATACTTCCCTAATCGCTTTTTGAAGTGGACGTAAATGTTGTGAACATGTTTTCAAAGTTTCAATTATATGTTCATTTGGTGGCCGAGAAACGCAATAGTGATAATGATGAAGATGTATGAAATATTGTGTCATTTTTATATGTTTAACTAATCAATTATCATTAATATATCAATAATGTCATAACAGAGCAGGCTGTGAGTAGCCACAGAAAATGTTGTACTTAACGCAAATATTGGACAGCTTAGTTATCAAGTAGCTGGCGCTATTAAGGACGACAATGCGAAGGACTTGTTATCAAGTAGCTGGCGCTATTAAGGATGACGATTTGAAGGACTTGTTATCAAGAAGCTGGCGCTATTAAGGATGACGATTTGAAGGACTTGTTATCAAGTTGCTGGTGTAAAGTCTTACTAGAAATAGTTGCCTGAGGTGGAGTTGCATTGCTAATCTTTTAGGACGTTATTGTCTTTTCATGACAAATATTTCAAACAAAGTACAATGTAAAAAAATGATGATCGATATCGAAATTAATCAAGGTTCATGTTGTCCTGTATGACACTGATGAATATTTCTGTGCACAAATGTAAAGAGGATTTTTCCTTTGACTATAGTTATTATTACTAACGCCTTGACTGTCTACTTTCAAATGTTGCACAAATGCAACGGTATTGGTTGTTACATGCAATCCCTCTTAACCCCAGCCCTACCCTAAAGGGCTACATCAAGATGACATGCTTCTATTACATTCGCATTAGGTTGTGCTGAGGGGGTTCGCTACTGAAAGAAAAATGAACATATTTAACGGCATAAGCTTTAGATATCACGTGATCAAGAATTCAGATAAACAGTTCACCTCCTTCATGCTTGGTCATCGTACTCTCTGCCTTTTGATGAACTTACTTATATATTATTTACATTTTACTTGTAAGGGAATCATCATGCACTAATGTCTTATGTTGAAGCACACAAACGTCACTTACCTCTGGCATACAAACATCACTTACCTCTGGCACACAAAAACACTCGTTATTCACACGTTCTTGTATGTGTTTAAAAGCTTATGTGTTGGAGCTTGTCTGAATGTCATCACAAATGCAAAGGTGTATATGCATGTCATCATAAAGGAACATGTGTATACACATGCCATGTATATATCCATGTCATTATAAATGTTCAGGTGTATATGAATGTCATCATAAATGTACAGGAACATACGCATGTCATCTTAAATGTGCAGGTATATATGCATGTCATTATAAATGTACAGATATACATGCATTTCATAATTAATGTACATGTATATAGGCATGCCATCATAAATGTACAGGTATATACGCATGCGATCATAAATGTACAGGTATATATGAATGTCATCATAAATTGACAGGTATATACGCATGTGATCATAAATGTACACTCAGGTATATATGAATGTCATCATAAATGTACAGGTATACATGCATTTCATAATGAATGTACATGTATATATGCATGCCATCATAAATGTACAGGTATATATGAATGTCATCATAAATTGACAGGTATATACGCATGTCATCAAAAATGTACAGATATATATGATTGTAATCATAAATCTACAGGTGTATATGCCTGCCATCATAAATGTACATGTATATACCCATGTCATCATAAATGTACAGGTATATATGCATGTCATCATACATGTACAGGTATATATGCATGTCATTATAAATGTTCAGGTATACATGCATGCGATCATAAATGTACAGGTATATACGCATGTGATCATAAATGTACACTCAGGTATATATTAATGTCATCATAAATGTACAGGTATACATGCATTTCATAATTAATGTACATGTATATATACCCATGTCATCATAAATGAACAGGTATATATGCATGTCATCATAAATGTACCGGAACATACGCATGTCATCATAAATGTTAGGTATATATGAATGTCATCATAAATGTACAGGTATATATGCATGTCATTATAAATGTACAGATATATATGATTTTCATCATAAATGTACAGGTATATACCCATGTCATCATAGTTGTACAGGTTTATATGCATGTCATCATATATGTACAGGTATATACCCATGTCATCATAAATGTACAGGTATATATGCATGTCATTATAAATGTACAGATATATATGATTTTCATCATAAATGTACAGGTATATACCCATGTCATCATAGTTGTACAGGTTTATATGCATGTCATCATATATGTACAGGTATATACGCATGTCATCAAAAATGTACAGATATATATGATTGTAATCATAAATCTACAGGTGTATATGCCTGCCATCATAAATGTACATGTATATACCCATGTCATCATAAATGTACAGGTATATATGCATGTCATCATACATGTACAGGTATATATGCATGTCATTATAAATGTTCAGGTATACATGCATGCGATCATAAATGTACAGGTATATACGCATGTGATCATAAATGTACACTCAGGTATATATTAATGTCATCATAAATGTACAGGTATACATGCATTTCATAATTAATGTACATGTATATATACCCATGTCATCATAAATGAACAGGTATATATGCATGTCATCATAAATGTACCGGAACATACGCATGTCATCATAAATGTTAGGTATATATGAATGTCATCATAAATGTACAGGTATATATGCATGTCATTATAAATGTACAGATATATATGATTTTCATCATAAATGTACAGGTATATACCCATGTCATCATAGTTGTACAGGTTTATATGCATGTCATCATATATGTACAGGTATATACCCATGTCATCATAAATGTACAGGTATATATGCATGTCATTATAAATGTACAGATATATATGATTTTCATCATAAATGTACAGGTATATACCCATGTCATCATAGTTGTACAGGTTTATATGCATGTCATCATATATGTACAGGTATATACCCATGTCATCATAAACGTACAGGTGTATATGCATGCAGTCATAAATGTACAGGTGTATATGCATGTCATCATATATGTACAGGTATATACCCATCTCATCATAAATGTACACGTTTATAAGCATGTCATCGTAACTGTACTGGTATAGATGCATGTCTCCATAAGCATACTGCTAATGAAACTCTGATTATTACCTTTGATAAGATGTACACCAATCGTTAAAGGTATTGTATAATGTATTGCGTTAACAATAAGACCTCATGAATAAGGAAAACAACTGTTCCGAACTGCAAGTCTATTATTCAAATTAAATGTTCTAGGCTAAGGAACCGAGTTTGGTAACTATACAATACACGAATCGATTTCCCTCACTCGAATGATTAAATGTCCGCGTCAATTCACAGTGTTCGCTCGTTACGAGACGCCTTTTATATGATTCTGATGATCGGGTTTAGAATTGAGGTGTTATACAAATTAAAAGAACTAAAGTTGTACAAGAATAATATTATGCAGAAAATCTCATTATCAAAGTTTTTAAATAGTGATACAGAGCATAACTCACATAAAACATCGACGCATCTAATATCTCGATGGAAAGCTGACAAAACGCTGGGTTAGCTTACTTACTTTATCAGGGAATTAGCTACAGTGAATTCAAATGAAACTATAAACGTAATCTTCCTCACGGTCAGAGGGGAAGTAACAGATACATTTAATGTAAATTTGAACATTGAAATATAGCCCGAACTCCGCAGTATAAGTTGAACAAGCCCATTTCAGATCAATATCAGATAGAAGTTGTAACACACAGAGTCATGTCTCAACAAATCACAGAATGCACATTTCATGGCCATCAGCCAAAGGTTTTTAATATGTGTGACAAAACGTTTGTGTGTGAACACACTGCCTCACTGATGTTTCCAACACCGGTCGGATCTAGCCAGAATGCTTACTTGCTTCGCTCAGCAGGGTGGAGTCGATAAAATAAACACAATGTCAAGTAGTATCAGTCTAAGACTTTAATTAATTAAGAAATTGATTTTTTCATGGTTGTTGGAAACCATATTCCCATCGCTGTTTTCCCCTTGTCACTCAGTTTGTAATTTCAATGAGAACTATCTATAGTATATTTAATCGACTAATGTACGGTTGGGTTGCATTTTTATATATATTTAAGAAATTTACAATGTGTAAACTGTCATTCAACAGCAATGTTTCATTTGTGCCTTTTAAGTATTACTACTAATAAGTTTGGTCAGATGTTGGAAAAAGGAACTATCAACCCTACGTCCCAAGAAGAAAGAAACGAACCTGTTTCAAGAATTCTGTTAAACAACTATTTCAATAGAGATAGAATAATGGTACATTATAAGTTAAACCATTCAAAAGCGGGGTATATGGGGAGATATCAGCCTCGAGCTTGGTGTTATGCGACGAGCCGAAGACGAGTTGCATAACACCAAGCGAGAGGCTGCTATCTCCCCATCTACCCCGTCTCTGAATGGTATAACGAATTTACCTTACCGAATGTTTATACAAAACGCATTTAATATGAAGATAAAGAAACACGTTAACCGCGTAAACCCTTTTGACTATAGTTTGTTCAAAGCTACATATAGGTTGATCAAAAGAAACCAGCTTGGTCATGAGTTCGAGTTAACATGCATTGTACATTTCAAGACGCTCAATCTGCACGCTTTGTTCATGCTTTATATGTGCCGGAGTATAAATAAATTATCCTCCCGCTCAAGAGGGTGATATCAGTATTTATCCAGGGTTACGTGGACCAATCAGAGATCGAAATTCTTACATGAGGTAGGATAAATAGAGAATACCAAACTCATTCCCTATGGATACCGTATTTATTACAACGAGTGGCTTGTAATAAATACGGTATCCATAGGGAATGAGTTTGGTATTTTATTTATTACACACGAATTAACGACCGTAATTTATTGACATAACAGCGAAATACTCTTCACATTGTGTTGAGGCGCGTATGAATACAGTTTGATTTCATAATGACGTCATAATGTGTAACTGTAAAGGATGTAGTACCGCAGAAAAATAGTCTGTGACTTTATCTAGCGCTTAGATTTTAGGTGAAATGGCTGATAACTGATAACTGATTAACATTTGGTTAACATTGGGTTAATATTCAAGTTCACGTTCATGAAATACATATCACAGATGGAATTTTTAACAACTTTAATAATACTCAAACCTGAATATTCATGAGTAGGCCTAACAATGTCCGTCAGAGTAGAGCACAACAGCGTGCACGCTTGCCGTCAAATTCAGTCCAGCTTATACTTAACAGTCATCATTATCCGTGAGACGAGGTCACTTTGCATCTGAACCATAGAAGTTCACATTAATGATTCCCCCGTATATTTGAGTCGAGAAAATGGAGTGCACTGAACCGAAGCGAGTGACGGCGGTCCGAGATTGACTCGACATAACGTTGACGGTGGAAGGGAGGTCACTCGCACTCGCTGTTGCTGTGTGTGACGGAAGTACAAGCGTACCAGGCTGGTCGTTGTTGCTGCTGGCGATCCATGGAAATATTGCTGTAACTGTTGATGCTTTGCACGTTACGATGTCCTGATATCTGCATGATTTCAGTTGGAAGAATGTTCCGGCCAGTGAGCTTATGCACAAGGTATTTGTGTGCTGAATGGTTCGTGAATCGTCGATTGTCCAAATTGACCATTCGTTTCGACGAGCAGACGAAATATGTTGCGTGTTTATTAGCGAAAATAAAATTGAATTACCACCACAAATGTTTTTATTATATATTTAAATGACTTTCAGGCGTGTCTGTAGTAAAAAAGAGGTCGTATGTTTGTCTATTTTAAGGCTACATTCTACCTGCTCGTGAAAATAATGAATGAAGTTTAGTTGTAACTTATGAATGGCAAAAGTAGTTCGGTCATCGTGACCTCGGGTCATCACCATGGATTGACCAATCAGAGGCGGCGCTCGCAGTATCTGACATATGTTAGATACCAAAAATATCTCGAAGTGTTCTCTCTCACATGTGTGTAATAAAGTTCTGTAATGGTCTCGGCGGGTATACCATCTTCCCCTAGAGCCTACCCGCTCTTACGATTATTTATCGCCGGTAAATTATCCCGAGAAGTGATACTGGAAGACATTTCAGCGTCACATTCACTACATTATGAACACTCTTCAATATTGTAGTTTTCCAGAAAATCTTTAACATTATCATTGAAATCATTATCTATGTTCACTTCCTGGTTCATTAGGTGCTTGAAATATTCATACCAAGATTGTAGGGGAATATTCTCATTTTCATCAACCATAATGTGATAGTAACGTTAGTTTTCACCGGAAAATATCTTTAGAAGTTTAACCGATGTCATCAAGAATCAATTGTTTATATGTGTACTTTTTATTTTTACAAAGACTTCAAATTCTCTCTTAATGTCTAGAGAGTTTTGGCAATGTACAGAACTGTTCGTTTTCCTGAATTTATCTAGCAGCTTATATCTATATATCTTAAGCTGTCAAACCACTTGGCTTGCTGCTTGAATGCTTTCGTCTTTGGGTGTTTACTCCTACAGTACAGCTGCGTATCTTAAGTTTGTTCACTTGCTTGTGTATCTTAGTGCAAATATCATGTAAATTTGGTTTCATTTAACGTCCATAAAATTACTCCAGTAGCACCTACAAGGGACAACCAAATATCCATTAGTAAAATAATCATTCACAAACCATATTTCGGGATCGTCTTGTCGCCGGTAGTGAATTTAGATATTTGGCATCATTAAATAGACAGATGGGGTCATATTTGTGAAATTCAGATTTTCTTTAATTTTGATTTAAATATTCCGTATAAACATTTAAAGAAAGATATCAGTACAATTACATTGTATTAATGCAAAGGAACAAACTTGACTTAGGTCTAAAGCTATTGATCACTAATGAAGGAGTTATAAATAGTGTTTTCGAAATTTTGACCCCTGGTCATTTCAATGCCCTGCCAAATTAGTTACGGTTACCTTAAAGGTATGACATACGTATATATATGTTGACGCAAACTGAATGTTAACTTATGTACTCAAATTTCAACATTATTTGTTTTATTTTGGCATTTCTTAGATACCACAAAGACATTCAAATTACATGATGTTTGTACTCAAAACGCAGGTAAGTGAACAAACTTAAGATACGCAGCTGTAACTTGGGTTTTTATTCATAACATAAAAGCAGTCAACTCATAAGGAATTGATATCCTGTACTGCGCCACCGATATCAAGTTTGGAGGTTATTATAACTGACCGTCCGCAAATTTGGAAACTCCCTCGAAGAGGTTGTCAACCATTATGATGATACTGCCTTGTGGGTCGAAAAGTTGGTTATAGAACCCGACAGTTAGTTGCCTCTCATGTAGGAAAAATAGGATGTCATGTTGCCTGAAGGGTCTTAATTTACTAATTGTTGAATAAGGCCATTTTGCCAAAAGCTATAGAAAAATCCAGAACAATAAAAATAGCGTAGTGCTTGTGTAATTGTCCGGGTTTTATTCCTTGCTCTGGGTGAGCAAGGTTGTTTAATGATAAGCGACTAGGAGTGAACCCAGTCTGATCCTCATTTAGTGATTAGGTTTTAAGATGGGGCTGATGGCAATATTTTACCATCGCCTCCATTAGCTGACATTAATTTTAAAGTTAGAGAAATGGGCCTGTCAGAGTTTGGATCCCCGGAGGGCTTATTAGCTTTAGGGATCGGAGTGATAAATGCTTCTTCCTCCATGGGAACGATGTTTACTCAATTGCCAAGTGAGGTTGTATATGTTTAAGAGTGCGTCGGTTTTATTTGGAGGAAGCCTCTTAATGAGCTGGTAGGAAGTGAGGTCCAGACGTGGGACTGTTCCTTTTTAAGGTCTTGAAGACGAAAGTCTGAAGACATTTTGTAATTATCCAAGTCAAAACTTCAAACCTCAAAACCTCGAGATGAATTCACAAAACTTTCTATTTTCTATAAAATGTCGGCAACATTATTCCTCAAAGATTAAGCACATTGTGATTTTCGGTCGTAATAATTATTTACTATTTCCAAAAAAAATTAAACGTTCGTGAAATTTCGCAGTTCTAATGGTATGTGCCTTTTAAGATATTATCCAGACTAGTTGAAATGCATATACTACCGACAGAAAATAAGGGAACTGTACATTTCAATGAAGCTAAATTTTAGGTCGGCATGCGAGTCAATCACAATCAAATTTCATATTCTGTGCAATAAATGTCCTAGGCCTTTTACGCTCATCTTTGTAGACATTTTGGAAAACAAAAAATCCCCAATGTCTTTGAGATCGACAAACGCCTCTGAGATCAATCTTTATTTTGCACTTATAGGCCACAGGCCTGTTGCACAATGTGCATACAATATATGTTCAGGCAAGATAGAGTACATTTTTTCTGAGTAAAAAGGCATAGTATAGAAACATTGACAGATTTTCTAAATGTGCTTTGCTAGAGTAAGTTAATAGAGATATAAATTAATAAATATTATGATGTGTAAAGTAATATTTCTTAATGTACTTATTTCTCAAAGTGAGATAGGCAGGGCAAACACAAAGGAAATGATATTCATCTTCAATAAGATTTAAATTATACATTTTACAAATTCTATCTTCTCTTTTTAGTCCAATATATCTGCCGGTTTCTAGTAAATCATGCGATGAGCAACGGAATTTTGCAAGCGAGATTCTATATTTCCGGATATTCAAATGCGATAGATAGCTTTCATCTTGTATAGATTGCTTAAACATTCTAAAATAAAAACATTTATTTGATACAGATAGGTGGTCAAGCCAATTTTGTAAATAAATATCTTATAATCTTTGTTTAAACGAGATAAGAAACTTTGAATGAGAGTCTATGTGTTGTTCCAGCCATATATAACCAAAACCAGTAGAAAATAGTAAATCTTTAACATCTGTAACCCAATTCTATCATACAAAGTCATCATAATATAACATTTTTTGGGTAATCTATAACATGGCATATTCAATACTTTCAACCAATATTTTATTACTTTCATTTTTGACTCTATAGATAACGGAAATCTACCACACTCACCGTAGACCATTATGTTTGAGGTTGTAACTTTCACACCGAAAAATCTTTTAATTGCATATAAATGTACCTTTTCTATTACATGAAATGTCTGGAGTCCCCAAATTTCGGAACCATAAAGAAGCATTGGACTTATCTTAGCATCAACAATTCTAAACAAGGACTGATGTGACAAGTTACCTAAAATGTAGATATATCTCATAATGCCTATTAATATTTTCTTAGCTTGGGTCGATGCTTATTTTTTGCATGTAAAGACCACGATAAGTGATTTGTAAAATAAACTCCTAAATATTTGTAAGATGTAGTTATTTGAATAAGTTCACCTTTATAATACCATTTTTCATTTGCAGCAAGTTTACCCCCATTCTTGAAGACAACTACCTTAGTTTTATCGTAATTAACTGTTAGTTTCCATTCATTACAATATGTTTCCAATTCATTTATTTCTGCCTGTAATTCTCGTATTGTGCTAGAGAAGAGAATTATATCATCAGCAAATAGGAGGAGAAATAACTGAACTATATCTGGATGTAGCTGAATACCATTTGAACAGTTTTCATGTATCTGTATTGCTATCTCATTGATAAAGAAAGAAAATAGGAAAGGGCCCAAGATACATCCTTGTCTTACACCTATTTGGCTTTCAAATGTATCAGATATTATATTATTGTTTCTAACACACATTTTGACATTGTCAAAAATACTCCTTAACAGTTTACCCATTTTGATGCTAACATAATTATTATCAAGAAGAGGCCACAATTTTTCTCTGTCAACTGAGTCAAAAGCCTTTGCAAAGTCTACAAAGAGAACATAGAATTTAGAACCTTTAGTATTTAGATATCTCTGTGTTAGTGAATTTAGGACAAATATGTTGTCAGTAGTAGTGTATCCTTTCCTAAATCCCGCTTGGGATTCGGTTATCTTATCAAATGATTCTGCCCAGAATACCAAACGTTTATTAATAATGGCAGTGAATATTTTACTAAATACACTTTAAAGGGTAATACCTCTATAGTTTTCAGTTTCATTTTTATCCCCTTGCTTATGAATGGGTATAATGATGCCAACCGACCACGAATGAGGAAAAACTCCATTTTCGAGGAGGACATGAAACAATAATTCAAGATATGGTAGTAAAATATCTGATGAGTGTAGGAAGAATTCTGAAATAGTATTGTCAAGACCAGGAGATTTATTCAGTTTCAGTTTTGTAATGCTATCTAGAATTTCTTCTCGTGATATTGGAGCGTCAAGAATGTCATTGGCCATTGAGTTATCCAATACTTGATGATTTTTCTTATCTGACTGATCAACTGTATGATTATCTATGTCATCATTTACTTCAGATGTAGTAGAAAATAATGTTTTGAAATACGAATACCATTCGTTTATCTCAATGTCATTTCTTTGGCTTGTTCTATTATTCAATCTTTTCAGAGAGGACCAAAACTGTTTAGAATTGTGAATACTAGTTTCTATTTCTTGTTGCTTCAATTTCAATTATGGATTTCGTTTTTGTTTACAGACTGCAGTATACTTATTTCTAATGGAGTGGTAATCTTCTAAAGAGCGACTATCTTTATTTTTATTAAGAAATCTGCATCTTTCCTTTTTTAATTTATCACACTCTACATCATGCCAAGTTTGAATCCTGTTTATTCTCTTACAAGTTTGTTTTTTCATATCACTGGCCGCTTTACAAAGTGCTTGTACAACAAGATCTATGCTTTTATCAATATTTGTAAATACGAAATCTGCTGACTGGCTTAGCAACTCTTGAATATGTTCCAAAAACATATTTGATCTAAAAAGCTCGAGTTTATCATTATCACAAACAAATCTATACGACTGTTTCTCTGTTGACTTATGATACGTAGGAAGCGCACGTAATTTCGTAGTAAGGGGAAGATGGTCGGACTCTGTACGAGAAGGGATTGCAAAATCATATAATTTATCAAAGATTAATGATGAACTTATGATATAATCACCTACGCTTGTACCGTTATGGCCAATAAATGTAGGGTCACCTTTTTCTGAATCTGATCCACATCGGCCATTTATAATGTGAATGTTAAGGACTGAACATAACTCTATCAGGCCTTTCCCATAAGTATTCACAGTCTTATCAGTTGAAAATCTTTTTATGCTGAAAAAATCTATTAAAAAATCCCACGTTGAATGGTCTGGTCCCTCTGTATGTTTGATAATATCATCCTCAATGAAATTAGGTTCAGTACCAGTACGGGCATTGAAATCACCTCCGCACAAAATATGCACATCTGGCATATTTGATATAACGTCTAATAAACTATCTTGAAACATAACAACAACATAAACCTGGTTTGTTATAGAACGTGGATCCTTCCGGGTGAATATATGTACATGTATATAATAAATCTAGATTAAAGTTGAAAAGTTTTTTATCAATAAGAACGAAAACTGCGTTTTCAGTTATTTTTGTCGATAAAATGTACTTTTTCAGTGTTTTTATTACCATGACAAATATTCCACCCGAGAGGCGTCCACTTGAAGATATTTTTTCTGCTTGTTTACTGAAGTCTGAAAATGTAGATTCTATGTCATTAGAAGATGTCCACGTTTCACATAAACAAAAAATATCAAAATTGTTGATATAACTAATAAAGTCCTTGTCCCATTGCTTGCTAGAAATACCTGCTATATTCCAAAAATAGAAAGTCAACAAATTCACTGTACTCCGAGTATCAGCCTCTGTGTCAGTGTCACTCTGAAGAGGAGTAAAATCATCCAGACCCTGGCCCAGATGCTACCTGGTCTGTCCCTTGTTGTGCGAGTAAGAGTTAGACCTAAGCACACGATCTCTCCGATCATCAGATGGTGTTCTCTTCGGTTCTTCGTTCCTGGTTGTGTGGTCTGGGTTAGAGTCTTCCTTAGGTTCCTCGAGGATCTTGTTACCTTTATAGTAGTATCGTATACCAGGGTTTTCGGTTCTAAGTCTAAAGAGTTCTTTACGCTGGTGCTGTGTTAAGTCATTGGCTATGCCAATTCCTTTTTCTCTGAGGACTTCGCGGAGCTTGACGGAGTGCCACTTGTCCTCCCAGTGGCACATCCTGACTATGATGGGTCTTGTTTTATCTTGCCTGGGGGAGGACAGTCGGTGTGCTCTCTCAATATCACGGGCTGTGAGGGGAGGTAGGCTCTTGGTTTGTCTGGCACTGTTTAGAACATCAAGGACCTTGCTCTTAGGTAGGTCTCCTTATGTGTCTCTGGAATTCCATACAATACCATGTTGTTCCGCCTGTTTCTCTGTTCTTGATCCTCTATTCTTGATTCCAGTTCCTGATAGCGAGACTCCATATGAGATGTCTTGTCATCAAGAGCGTTTATATCTAGTTGTATTTCTTCTTGTTCATCTTTAGTGATCTTAATGTCTGTACGCAACTCACTTATCTCATCTTTGATAGATTTTATGTCCTCTTTTATGTCGTGTATATCATGTGATGGTCTTTTCTCGGAGTCCCTGATTTGCATAATAATATCACGTTTCATCTCTTCTAGTTCTCTGTTTGTAGGCCCAGGGTTTAACTCAACATCTCCAGCTCTATGGATCATAGATGGCACATAAGTAGTTAGAGACAAACTGTACCCTTCCAAATTGTCCGGTTTTCGTAAAGTAAACAAACACGTTGTTGACCATGAAATGTCACAAATCTCACCTGAGGGACACAGGGTGGGCGGCGGAATCATCTCTGGGGCTTTATGTTCGATCCAAGCTGCTGTAAGTGTACCTAGGGAGGTTACAGCTAGTAACAAAATCCCACACAACACAAGTCGGTATGCGTCGGCCATACCCGGTGTCCAGTCAGACAGAGGTGTGTATGGTCGAACTGTTTCTACCTGCTTGCAGCCTCTAGGGTGCACAAAAGTGCCTATTCTGGCCCTCCAGACTTCAAGGGGGATCCCCATTGTGTTTGTAGAGCGAGTTTGCAGTGTACAAGAAGATGTGTAGCGAATTTCTTAGAAATAATTTCAGAGCTCAAATTGACACGTCTCTACCTGCCAAGGGAGACAATCACCAACTCTGAAACTGTATCTCAATTAACTGCCAAACTGAAGAATTGGCGGTACGACAGAGAGAAGAACACCAGTGTGGTACGCTGGCCGGTAACTCAAAAACATTAATTGGACGCAAAGTCCACTAGTTCAACCAGTGTTTGCCACTAACATGGCAGTCCACCGCCGTTGAGATATTGCGAAATAATTGTCACAATAAGCAAATACTTTATTTCAAATGACATTGAGTGCAATGGTTCGGGAGATTTGG